>OY728141.1:694248379-696879629 GCA_963277665.1 Viscum album
GAATATACAAAATAAAAAAAAATTCTCATGGTTAATGTCGTTCCTAAAGGGAGGAATTTATTATGCCCCACCAAAAAATTTTAAAAAGAAGAAGTACCTTATATGGGTATTATTTCCCTCAGAAAGAAAAAGTATAATAATGTGTCCAAAGACTCTTGGATAACATTAGGCTCAATGATACCCATGTAAATGTTACCACCATAAAGATACTCGAAGTATCCATGCAATGTGTATAACTTGTGATGGATCTCATGATCCCACTTTTAACAAGACCTCTCACAATAGCACCCAAACAACCTTTTATTTTATGTATTTAGACAGATAATTTTTCCAAATTCATTTATTTTTTTCTACCAGTGGGTGCCCAAAAACCCATCAAAATTTCCTATAAATCATAAAGAAAATATCCAAAATGAAGAGATCCTTCTATATTGGGAATACTTATGTGACACATAACTGATTCATGTAATGTTTTTACTTGAGAACATTCTATCAAACTCCTGATATCCTCATGATTTGTAAGGTAAAAAATTTAAATAATAATTTTAGGAATATAGAACATCCTATTGTCATAATACTCTAGGGATGTTTCCCTAGAGATCTTTAAGACACAATAACAACTCGACCACATTTCTATCACATCTCATAAAATCCATGTATAATGTCATCCTAATCACATGAAGGTAATCAGTTTTGTCTAAGTGACCTCAAGATCCCCAATGGGTATTCATAGAAAACTACATGCAATCCCCCATGAAATGATAATGCTTCTCATTGGAAATTTTTTTGGTCAAGTGATGCATCACCTGAATGAAGTGGGATTGTCATCGAAAACATTAATTAATCCTCCCAAGATCCCTAACCATTTTAAATTTTATAATGACAATAATGAGGGATTGGAAAGAAAATTTTAGTGTCATAAATCTTATCTAATGTGATAATTTTTTCAATAGAATAGTCTCCAAAA
The DNA here is from genome assembly GCA_963277665.1 of Viscum album. Classification (NCBI taxonomy): domain Eukaryota; kingdom Viridiplantae; phylum Streptophyta; class Magnoliopsida; order Santalales; family Viscaceae; genus Viscum; species Viscum album. The sequence continues at coordinate 694,249,347 of OY728141.1, forward strand.
ACACTATCCAAAGGGAATATGATTTTGAAAATCCCTTAGAAGACCAATCATTTTCTTATAAAATGTTCTAGAAAAATCTCCTAATGTTATGAGCTGTACTTTTTACATGTTTCCTGATATTATAAAGGCCTTCAGAAAATTTAGTCTGAAAATAGTGATGTATATAGTTTTTTCATCATGATTCATCAAGACGAAATTAGTTATAAATAATCTAGTATATTATGAATTTATGGGATAAATTTTGTGTATGAAAATTGGGTGATTCCCCCATAGTAACATGCTATAGGACATCCTAAACATGCGTGAAGCTAAGATCCTCCCATGAGTCCATCCTATATTTGTGCAGTTTGATTTGTGAAAAGAATATAAAAATATAGAGCGGGGATGCCTAAAAATCCCCAATCTAGAATCATTTATTTAACTATTCCATCTAGACACACAGTCATACCCAAACTCCAAACGAAATTTATCAAATTAGTTTATTTAATAGTTAGAAAATAATTCTGTTTGATAAGATCTGGTGAACACTAAGAGAATCCATTGATCATGAATAATCAAATCAAAAGGGAAATCATAGGAAGAAAATAATAATTCATGAATGATTATTAAAAAAATTATATCTATTAATTCACACAAGACATTTAAATAATCGATCACTAAAGAAATATAAGGAATTCATAATATTATGTCTCAAAATAAGATTAAAAATTTGGAGTCTTGTAGAAATAATATAAATGGAGATCCTCGTGCACTATGAATTAACCATATAGGTACTATAATAGAACCAGGTCATGTAAATATGATCACATGAGGGTCGTTTTCTATAGTATTTGTATCATGTGAATTCCCGTGGTCATTTTAATAAAACTCACCTAGAACCTTCCATTATTGTCATCCAACAATTGGGAAGAACATCATTATAGCCATCGAAACCTTATTATGTCCTATAGAAGAATAAAATAATCTATATAGAGGAAGTAATTTATGTCAATAGAGTCTTGTGGAAGCACCTGGTCTTGTAAAAATACTATTTTTACATCCCTTCAACATGCTAGCTAAGCTTCATGATATCCACCAGGAATTTCATCTGTGACATTAAACACCCCTGTAGACATTTCTCCATGACTCTCCTAATTCCATCCAAGAGTTCATCAGTATACTTCAATAACGCCATGGTATGTTTGTTGAATCAGGCATAAACCTATAAACATGTCAGCTTGGATCCTGGGATGACTTCTGTAATCCACATGATAGGTGTTGTGATTTACTCTGTACAATTCATCCATGATCACATGACAACCATTGCACATTCCATCCATGTAATGTGAAGTACCTCAGACAAGTCTAATATATCATGTAATTATTATTGTACATGTCAAGAGGACACCATCTAATAATAGAAGCATGAAATCCTGGAATGTCATCTGACAATCAATGGAAGTCATCCCAACAAGAATTCTATATCTATAAGTGATACATTAGTGTGTAATCCAAACCCAAATAAACTATGATGAATCTGGTCCCTTTTATAAGAAGTATATATAGGACACCTATGCAAGGGTCGATCAATATATTAACATCCAAAGGTTATCTTAGTTTTTAATTCTCCCATACATAAGCAGTGAAAATGTTCATTTTACACCCATGTTTTCTCACAATGCGAATAACTCATGTTGCCATAAAGAGTTGCAAAAATCATATAACATGCATCATATGATTCTAAAAATGAAATTGAAACCTCAATGTGTATGTCTATAACAATGAAATATCATCATATTTATCACATATAATGGAAAAATTAGTGTGTAAACCAGGTTTAGCTGAACTACGATTACATTGATTACATCCATAACTAAGATACATATGAACCCTCTTTGAGACCCATAATTCATATTAAAATTAAAAGGATATCTGTTTATATAAGTCTTTTATCCATAAGTAGTGTGACTTATCATTTTCCACCGATTTTTTCTCACCCAAATAATAGCTCACGCAGGGCTTAGGATGTTGTAATAATCATATCACTTACATCGTAAGCCGCCACAAAGGCAAGAGAAACCTCAGTATGTAATCCTATATCAATAGAAAAAACATGATTCTTTTTTACATAATGTAAACATCATTGAGTGAGGCCTGAATATGTGATCTATGATTACTCTATTTCCATCCACAACTAGGATATGTAAGATTCTTCTCTATGTACCATGCTTCTTATTAACATCCAAGGGTCATCTCTATACCCAAGTGATACATCGATATCAAATGAGGATGATCATTTTATATCCATTGTTTGAAACACTATGTCCAGTTCACCTAGTCTTAGGGAGTTGCAGTGACCACATAATTGGATCCTTTAATCTCCACCAACTATGAAAACATCAACATATAGGCCCCAATCAGTTGAATAATATAGAAATTCTCCACATAAAAGAATATACCATGGGGAAATAAATGATGGTGTGAATTAACTATCATAATAAGGATTCATATAATACTCAGGATATGTATTAATCATTCCTATGTCTTGCGATCATGTAGGCATCCAATTTGGCTTATGTCCCATCATGTCTCCAATTTTTCAACTATCGGTACCCCTTAATTCCCATGATATGATCATTCTAACTCATCCATTTGAGGATAGTGATACCAAAAAAATTGTCATAAAAATTACTCATTACACATTCAGTATATGTAGGTTGTCACCTTAAGACTCTTGCTTTAACACCTGGTTCATAAGTACCCACTATTATGTCATTTATGTATGATAATAAAATACATGTCTTTAACACATCTGTGGGTTTTGATTTCTAAAATAACATTGATATGTTGGACACATCATAATTGATCAATAACAATATCACAATATTAAAAAAATTACTATGTGGTATACAATTATGAGTTACCTTGTTATGAGGATTCATCACATTAGTAGCTTCCCCTCACTGGGAAATGTTTGAAGGACGTGAGATACATACTAATTGATTCCAAAATATTCCACTTCTTCCACTTATAAAAGGGATTTAATCGAAAATCATTGTTTATTGTAAAGTATCTCATATTGTTATTTGTAATAGATTATATATTTTTTAATTTTTTAAGAAATTCTCGATGTAGGAAAAACATTACTACTAATAGGGAATGATGATCCTAAACTCTAATCGTATCGAGAAATGCTAGTCCATTTGAATTGTTGGGTCTGAAACACCAATTGGCCACATTTATTTGGAAAGTGGGTATGTACCATGTTATTGATAAGGGATCCATTATAAAATTCAATATAGAATGGAAATGTTAAATAAATGATATTTGTTATTCAATTAATGAACCCCTCACAACCATTAATTAAGCCAAACCAAATCCACCATAGTGGGGGTTCCTTGTTGTCTATTCTCTGACAAAACAATATAATGATCAATTTTTTATTTCTGTATTATATTGTTGTTATTTTTATACTTCTTTGAATATTAGTCAACACTTACATTTATACATTCCATTATTTTTTAGAGGGTAACATCACTTGTATGAATAGTGAATTACTACCTCACAAAGTGATGTGATTCATAATGATAGGAATTAATGGTAATAAATATTATCACAATGAAAATATGTACTATAAATGACATAAAAATTATTATTAAATGATAATATATAATTTTCCATTCTTTAATTAAATCCAAAAATAAAATTGAAACAATGTCCATCCGTACATAAAACATACCATATCGATAAACATTTTATTTCAGTATCTACCACTATATTTTATGTATTACACTAAATAAATATATGAAGAATATATATTATTTTTATATCATGTTGAATATCGAAGAGATGAAGGAGACATGGAAAATGAATGAGGAAAAAAAAATTAAAAATCAAATATTATATGAAAAAACATGTTATTACCCAAAACATAACATTTACCTAGAATTTATAACATATTGGTAATAAAAATGCCAAATGAAAATAATATTTAGTATTTTATATATAAATAATTATTTTTAATATATTTAAAATAAAATAAAATTTATTATATTGTTTCTTTTAACCTGTATGATGGAAATCTGTATTTTATGTATGGGATTTTCTGTCAATTTTCCTTCATTGAGACATATGCTTATGATACACACATATACTCTATTACTATCTCTATATAAATACCATTAGTAATGTAATATAATGAATTTAATTATTCTCATGATATTTTAGGTTTCATTTAATGGTATCCCCTCATGGAATTATTTTTGATTTTTACCATTGTAGTAATGGATTTATGTTACAATCTCATCATTAATCAAAATTGTGTATTATTATCACTAAAATGATAAAATAATATGATCTATATCATAACAAAATTATTAAAATTATTCTCTTATATTTAATCCAGATATTCTCATGTAATATTACAAATTTTCAATCTTTGTTATATCCAATAATTGATAATAAATATGAACAAAAATCAACATTATTTATATCTTTGTTCAGAAATTCATTTTTTTCCAAAACCATATATTCAAGAAATTTCATCAAAATTGTTTTATTATTACCCTATAATTTTTAAAATAAATTTTGACCTATTTTATATTTTTATAATATAATTATGTGTAATATTCATGACATTTATCAAAATAAAATTGGTTGAATTTTACAAAAAGTGTGAATGGAATTATGTTTTAACATGTATGGCTTAAACAAAAAATCCCATCACCACGACCATTATATTATTTGTATATTATTTAATATTTTTTTAATGTTAATTTAAAATAAACATATTTGATGATGTATTTATTTTTTAAAAAGTCAGTTTTCAAAGAGAAAAAAATATATTTCCCTTGAATGTTGAACATGATCAAGTAAAAATAAATTTTCATCTTTAATGATATTTGTTTATGTTACCTATTAATTACTCTGGAATTGATCCAAAGATACTATTTTTATTCGTTCTATTAATTTTTTTTAATGGAATTTTGTTTTTGAAACAAATTTCTTTTTAATGGTTTCTATCAGGACAAGTTATTATGAAACATAATTCTTCTTCCAAAATGGTATTACTATGATTATATGATGAAATGACCATGAAGACTCACTGTTTTTTATAGGATATTATTTTATTAATTGTTTATGAAACATGTTTAATTTTCCTAAATTATGATATCAAGAATTTTTATGGTCATATAGAACACATTAATATGGTTTTAATAATGGGACATGTGGGACCTATATCATAAAATGGGGAATTGGGTAAACAATTATATCTCAAGAGATAAAAATGATTAGAGTGGGGAGAGAACCAAATTTAGTAATCAAATTTTCCTACTAGGTTAGCCTTGTGAGGGAACCTATACTACTATGATTGTTTGTGGACTGAACCCACTCCACTATGATATACTGGGAAATTATCCTTGAAAAATATTGATATTATTTTCAATAAATATGTGTATTCCACAATTATTTGTCTTATTCTAATGTTATGATCTCTTTGGTCATGGTATTTTATTTTATTATTATTCATGTCTTATGAAGAAATAATAATTATGTCATGACTTAGGATTTTACTCTTTTACATGTATTTTACTATTTTCAATGGTAATTCACATGTTATCGTACCATTATATTCATGTTAGTATTTTATATATGTATATATATATATATCCATTTTTACACTTAAAAATAATCTAATATCACATTTTCTTTTGATTAAGAATCATAGGTTATAAATAAATTTATTAGATATTATTAATCTATGATAGATGAATGTTATGAAGAATGTAGTGATGTATTATTTAGTTCACCTATAGGATAGTTTATCAGTATTTATGTTTCCAATGATTGTGAACAGTTATGGCCTTTTGTAATCTATTTTTGTAATTTAATTGATAGTCATAAATAATTATGACATATATATGTATGATATGTTTGGGTATTTATAGTTGGTATCAGAGAATTATTCAAGTTATCCATTGGGTAATATGATCATAAATACATATTGACATCCATAAGTGAATTTAAAAGGATAAGTCTAAGGATGACTCAAATTATAGAAAAAATTCAGGAAATATTTCTAAAGGGTTGAGTGAGTATTTTCTATGAAAATAAATATCTATAAAAATAAAAATAAGTTTATGTGGAATTAGAATAGAGTTTTGTATGGATAATAACTCTAATAATGGAACATTGATCTAAACATGATCATCACCTGTATCATGCCAATGTTCCTTGTTACACACCTAGTTTTAAAATCATTGTGGATATTCTTTGAAAATTTGGAAAAACTTCATTTATCATAAGGAGGGATTTTAATAAATAATTCCTATTAATGGAATAGGATAATCCTATGGGTCAATATATTAAAAAAAGAATAATGAGTTAGACATATGATATTGTATTTTTCATTATTATGTTGTTCCCCATCATGATTATTCATTTACAATATTTTTTGGGATTTTATTCAATAACAAAAACATGGGGGAACGATATTAATGTTGAGTTTCATAAACAATGAAATTATTTACCATAAGAGAATCCACATGTCATGTTATATGGAATGATAAATCTCATGGATATGCTCACCCAAACTTCTGAAGTTGTGAATCATGATGATATTTTAAATGAACAAATAAGGGGCCATCATTTTTTGATACAATGATGGGGAAAAATCTCTTATTTTTGTGGTATCTATAATCTCCTAGTTCTTGAATAGTGTATAAAAATCACCAAATAATTTAGTTTCCATTATATTGTTTTTTTAACATGAAAAATTCATTTTAAATGTATAACATTTGGAAGATCAAGTGGATTAATGTATGACTCTTATAAAAAATAGGAGGAAGAAATATGAAATTGAATCCACAGATTTGTATGACATCAATAAATTATTTCACAATATGTAATTTTCACATAATATTTATAAAAATATAAAGATGTATTTTCATTTGATAAATCCAACGAAAATTAATTTTTTGGTACATACAATTAAATTTTATAAGTCATTCAATGTATAATTATTCAATTAACAAAAAACATGAAATTAATGTTTATTGATTGTTATGTGTCTTAAAAAAATTCCTTCAATTGAGTTATATGACATCCTACCTTTTAATTAAATAATTTTTCCTTACATTTTACTAAATAGGTGATATTTTAATGTATAGTTTCTTGGAAATAATGTTCATAATACATGAAAACATAAAAAATTTCTATTCTACTTTAAATACTTATAAATGTAAATCTTATTTACTTTGATTTTATATCATACCGTAGTGACATAAATTTGTGTTAAGTGTGTACATAAGGCCCAGTATGGTAAAACAAGATAAACAATTTATATGTGATATTGAGTACTATCATTAAGAACATGAGTAAATACATAAATGCATGAGAAATATACATATAATTATAATAACAAGAATCATAACATATAAATTAGGCTATAACGTTTATTTCAGACATTCATAGGCTTTTCACAATGGTTTACAAGTGAGGTGTCATAAAAATCACCAATAGTATTCTCTAAGGAATCATAAAACATGTCATCTCTAGAGATAAAATTATTTACCCAAATAATTAGAGATCTATCAGGGATAATATTAAATATAAATTAATTAATTTTATCCTCAAATATCAAAATATAAAATTTTATAAATAACCCATTGAGAATAAAAGAAACATGTTTCATATGAAAATCATAGAGTTTATAAATTAATTTCTTAAAGTTATAAAATTTATGTCATTATTAACAATGAAAAGGAAGTTGAGTTTCCTGTATTTTAATTTCATGATAAAAGATTTTATTTTGAAATATTTTAGAATACCAATTAAAAAATTGGTTTGGGTATTCAAAAAAGAAAAGAAAATAATTTCATGATAAACAATAGTGAAATTTTTAGTGCAAAATTCAGCTGCAAAACTGGTAAGAAACATTATTTATTAAAACATTAAAAAGAGAGGAGAAAAGGATCTACTATTACTAAAAAAAATATGAATACATTAATGGTTTATTAAAAAATAATTTAAGAATGGAGTATATAAATTAGAAAGACAACTTACTGGGATAGGTATTGTCAAATGAAATGAGAATTTGAGATTTCCCTTACCTTGATGTGTGTTCCTAAGACACAAGTATTGGGACCTATGGGGCTTGAGGACACCTTAGGAGGACTAAATGCAATGTAAACATATAATCATTTTATGAATTATGAATTTGGAATCAATTACAATGTATAAATGTGTGGATATTTATTGAAAATGTTGGGGATTATTTTATTGATTTTCATAGACACCAATTTAGTAGTATTTGATAATACATGGGACTTACCATGGTATTTTACAATGGTATTGTCCAATTGGGACACCAAATATTTTATTTTAGTATAATAAAGTCTACCATAAATTTATATTACTTATTAAATCATTATTATGTCATTAAACATATCGAAAACTCAAAAGTCTATTTTTTTTCACCAAAAAAAAAATATATTAAAAATTATCATAAATTTACCCTATCAAAATTTCAATTTGATGACATAAACAATGCTCCATAATATAACATAATAATTCACTAGGTCTGAGATATTTTACACTAAAATATTCAAAGCATCAGTTATTAAAATTTTTAGTGGATAGAAAATGCATAGTAAAATACATAGTATAATATATAACACTTAAAAAAATTATTTCATCATATAAATTTAAATAAGTGTGTTTTAGTCATATTATTTCATTAAAATAGTAATTATTAATAATACCTTCAAATATTATAATAATAATATCATTTATGAAATGTTCTATATCACACAAAAAATTAATTTATCAAATTCATCATATTTTAAAGAAAAACCAAACTCAAAATTGTTATGATGGGACACCAATTTTATTTATAAAAACGTATTATATAATGTGTTACTAGGATATTGAAAGAAAACCCATTATAACACATATATATTTCCTATAGTAGAGGTGTGTGATAGTTTAACACCCCAGGTAAATAAAGAATATGTCATATTTATATTTATCCATATTTGTGAATCAAATATTAATATTACTTTAAAGGGGATGCTATGCTCGATGGCGTACCCAACACGCAACAACGAGTTTCTTGGAAATCTTACGTTGCACTCTAATAATAAAATAATATTATTTTAAATGGTAGTCAACATGTAGCCGTTGTATTGGCGGGAATGGATATAAATAACTAAAATATGATTATATATGTTTTTAAATGTTTTTACATTTATCCAATAAAAGATAAAGGCTTAAAATACAGAAAGAATTCAATTTTAGGCATATATGCCCTAGTTTTCACTAAAGGTTCACTTATCGCCTTTTGATGGCGTACTGTCATTAAATATAGTTTTGATCAATCTTATACATTCTTTTGGACCAAATAAAACTCTTCTTTAGAATCGGGACATTAAATTTTACTTTGTGTAAATTTTTGGTATTTTTCTGATAAAGTTCATTTTTTAATGAATAGTGTAAAATGTTGTATTTTAATTCAAAACCTCTTTTTAATATAATTTATTTATATGATTAGATTATCTTTTTAATTGGTTTTAATGTGAAATTATAATATATTTTTACCATTAAATCCAATAGTGGTCGTTGGAATTAATTTCACTTTGAAATCAGACTTAAACTAGTATCAATCTTTTGATACTTATTGTTTCATAAAAACACGCTATTTGCTCTGACAGCGGGAATTAATTATTAAATTAATTAATGTGACTTATATGTTTTGAATTTTGTAAAATTGACTTCATTTTTTAATTTGGAATATAAAATATAGCTTAGGGTAAATTTTTGGTAATTTTCTGAAAAACTTCAATTTTTGATGAATAGGGAAACCACTAAGTGGTACTTATAAAGACAGATTTTTCATTTCAATGAAATTTTTCCATCATTTTGTTTTGAATTTCAAAAATCCGACATACATGGTTGTCATTAAGAAGTAAAATGTGGTTCAATGGGATAAAAATAATTTTTTGGTGAATAGTAACTTATTAAGTTCTTAATCGCGATTAGTGGTAATTAGGGTAGTTTAAGAAATAAATAATGATTTAAAAATATGAAATGACCTAGACACATGTCCAAACCATATTGGTTGTGGCATGGCCGACCAAGACAAGACATGGGTCAACTTGGGGATCCCATGGAGACACATTGGTTGGGAAATGACATAAATAACTTTTTATTTAATGTAAAAGTAAAAATGACACAAACATAATATGTTTTACGAAAACAATTTTTATATGGGGTTATAAAGATCCGATTTTTGATTATAAATAGTCATTGGAAAGATAAAATATTTCCTACATCATAGTAGTTTTTTTATAATTTTTAGACATTAATGAAATTAAATTATTTATGACATAATAATGATGTAGCGATGACATCATTATTTGACGATTTAAATAAAATGGAAAGATAATGTAAAATCTATGAACTACACATGTCCAAAACCAATTGGATGAGTGTATTTCGAACCCTTATCACCGTATAAATGAATTATATCAATGTGGGACCTTTTCAAACCGAAACACATTTTCAAATAAAGTAATATTTATTTACTTTCCAAAAGTGCCCCTCCTCTCCTCTTATAAAAGGCCCCCACCTCTACCTCATTTCACACACTCCTCAAGCCTTTTGCTCGGCCAACCCCTGCCCATTTACTCTCTAAACATCCCCCTCCTCATCCTAGAGGATTCCCTTTGGGCAAAATCCTTTCAAAGGAAGCCTTTAGGCTCAAATCAAAAGGAGTTACACTTTTAAAGGTAATTCATTCTCCCTTGGTCATTTGTTTTATTTTGTTTCTCCAACACCCTAAACTCTTTTTATTTACTTCTTTTTTAACAACACCAGTATCTTCAATATAATATGATGTTGTTATAAGATTTATTCGAGCTACACTCTCACAAAACTACATCAAATGGTTAAAAAACATACAGTTTCCGTGGATGGCGAAATTCTGCCTCCCGAAACGATGATTTTTCAATACTCATTTAACACCTTCAAAGGTGGCCATTATGATGTCACTATTTTTATATATGATATATAATATGTTTATTTTTTTCTTTATGCTTCTGAATTTTTCATTTTGGGCATACCTTTAAGGCTTCCATTGTGGGTAAACATGATATCTTCATTTAAGGAAGTGCAGACTACCGCCCCCTCAAAGTGATGTGATTCGTTAATGCCAAATGTGGGACGTGTAAAGGATGGTTTTAAAGTTATTATATATGATGTTATACTTGAATTATAATATAACTCTATATCATTATTTTTTTTCCATTAAATTATGAGATAGAAATGAAAGTAGCGTTCATGCGTACGTACGGCTTACCGTCTCCATGAACGGGGCATTTCATTTCTTATCCCCAAATGTAATGTACTATTATAAGTACATGTATATAATGGATATATATGATGAATGATACATCTAAATGATGAATATAATTCTGTAATTAAAATATACATACCTCTCATTTAATTTTAATTCCATTAATATGAGAAAGAAATGAAAGTAGCGTTCATGCGTATGTACGGCTTACCGTCTCCATGAACGGTGCATTTCATTTCTTACCTCTAAATGATTATGTAATATTATAAATACATTTATATTCTGGATATATATGATATATATGATATCCAAATAAGGAATGTCATTCTGGATATAAAGAACCTTTGACCACATGAAAAACATGTAATTGTAAGAAGTTCACTTTCGACTTAAGAACCAAATATCGACAAAACAAACATTATTAACATAACTGGTTACATAATGTTTATAACATGGAAATAAGTGATATAAAAGGAATAATGAACTCTAAAAAGGTTCTTTATCAAGTAGAAATTAACTCATGTTTATTATTCAGGACGTTAAAGAACGATCGAGTCATGTCGGACCCGAGGTAAGGGATCCTACTCCTCTTTTTATTTTTAAGTACACACATTTATGTCATTCCTTTTAAAGCTCATATTTCTTGTTATTGGGATGATATTTTATATTAAAATTACTGTAATTTTTATGTTCATGTGATGAGAGACCATATTCTCTCTCATCAATCTAATTTGGATGTTTTGAGTGGCGCTGTTAGGCTGCCGAACTTTCGTAAGAGATCTAACCACTCTCTTTCTTTTTATGTACTCTCCTTTATGTCAATTCTTTTAAACTCCTCCTTGTAATGTTGGGGGATGTTCTTTTATATTACTCTTTCTGTAAATTTTATTTTAATGTGATGAGATACCCTATTTTATCTCATCAATCCATATTCGGAAGTTTTATGTCGCGCCGTTAGGCTGTCGAGTTTTCGTAAGGGATTTTTCATCTCACTTTTATTCCCGTGAGATTTATGCTACATTTGCCACAAATTTCATTGAGTGGTGTATGTACTGCCCATTATTCTACTCTTTGTGTAATATAATTTTGTTTATGAGTATTTACATCAATGATCAATTGTCTTTCTTTCATGGGGTGTATGTTTTGAAAGATACCCAAGTCGGTAAGGGAACCTTTCACCCTCCTCTTTTTTTAAAAGACTTCTTTTATTTGGTCTTTTAATTTACATATTGTTATGTTGGGATATGTTCTCATATATCCTTATTGATATAAATTTTATGTCCAAGTGATGAGATACACTTTTTATCTCTCATCAACTCATTTTGATGTGGTGTCGTTAGGCTGTCGAGGGAACTTTTTAACCCAATTTCGATTTCTTTGGGTTCAACTTGTAGTCATTGAATATGTCATCCATTATATATGTGTGACGGACCTTTTATTGTTATACACTTAATATCCACTTATATTGGGTGTATTTATATTTTTCACACATATTTTTGAGATTTATTTGTCCTTAATTTAAGGATACTTTCTTTATAAGGGATTTCATCACATTTGACATTTCTATTGAGGGTTCATTGTTGTTATGCACCAATTCACTCTTATATGGTGTATATACTGTCCTTTGGAATATTATATCATGAATCCATTTATTCTCATGATATTATAAAGTTCTTACTAAATGTTATTCCTCAATTATTGTATTCAAGTGTCTCTAATTTTGGTAAAACCCCTTTAACCAAAATGTCATTTTAAATGTTTTAATTATTTGTTCTTATTAATATCCATGTTTTGAAAATGTTTTTAAGGATTTATTTATTTGGATATTAATGGTTTAAAATTTTAAGCTCCAAGGTGGTATGGGACACTTTGATTCAAAAATCTCTTTATTAAAAGTTTTAAATGGTTTTGAAAATGGTTTTGACAAAGGATTCTATTATGATATATTGTGATGTGGAAATGTTATCATTCCCTTATATTGGTTTTATGTTTTATGATTTTATATTGGTACATGGACATTTTAACGGGTGGTTACGTTATAAACCATATTACGGGTGGTGCCGTGAATACCAGGACAGGTGGTTACGTTATAACCTCCAATGCATTGGGTATGGAAGTCGGTCGTATGGCTATTCCATTAAGTATGTATGGAAATTGTCCGTATGGATATTCCATTAAGTGATATGTGTGGGAGTAGACCGTATGGTTATTCCACTTAAGTATGTTTATGTCCCATGTTACCTTTATATATGTTACTTGTTCTTTATATGGGTTTTATGGTAATACTTTGGTTACAAAAAGGTAAGTAATGATATATAATTGATGAATAGATTTTACTACTTCATAAAGGTGAAAAGTATTACCTTGATAAATTATACATGGTTTACTTTTTGTTTTGATAAACTAACAGTTTTTTTTCTTTGTGTATCCCTTACTGAGTTTTTATGCTCATCCCATGTTTTTTAAATGTTTTTCACGGGACTTAGCATGGAATAGGGTCAAGGATTGGATCAAGGGAAAGTCATGCTACCTAAAACATGAAACTAGACATGTTTCTTTTTAAGAATTTTTATTTTATGGAAATTTTGTAGAAGAGACTACTTTGTAATCTGTTGAGATGTAATAGTTATGTCCTAATTCTCTAAAACTATAAACCTGAAAAGATCCTCAATGTGAATTATTCATTTAATTCAATTTTAAGTAAGGTTTAAGGCTGGGGCCTTATAGTTGGTATCAGAGGTCGGATTAGATAACTTTAGAGGTTAAGGTATTCTTTAAGCATAAGTGACATTACCATAATGGTTAGGATTTCAGACAGAGTACTAGTTTTAGATAAAGCGAATAAGTAAAAATATCTTAGTGTTTATCTTCCTCATTAGTACATGATGGTTTTGTTGTTATACTCACACTGACCCTTTTTGGTTTTAGTAAATGGCTGGATCTAGCAGGCACCAAGGTAACGGTGGATGTGAAGGAAACTGTGACAGTTTTCTGAGCGAGCAACTGAATGATATGGGTGCTGTAATGAGAAATCTTGTGTTTATCCTCAACCAACTATCTAGAGTTATGATTGACCACCTAAACCTTGGTGATTTCTATAAGGCATCATGTATGCGAGAAACAAATCCCTACAGAACTACATGTAATAATCATAAAGGTAAGTGTGTTAAAAAAACTATGTGTCAAAGATGTGGAAAGAAACACCTAGGAAAATGTTCCAAAGGGGCAGAAATATGCTATAGATGTGGAAATGAAGGCCATAAAGCAAGAACCTGCCATGGAAAAAGGAAGCATCCAGTTGACTCAAAGAAAGGCAAAGAAGTTCTTTCGGAGGGATCAATTGAATGTTTTAAATGTGGTGTGCATGGTCATTATGAAAACACATGTCCTATGAAGAAGTTTTGTGAATGGGGTCACCAAGAGCGTACAAATGTTTGTTTACCACTACCTAATGCCATTCCGATTGAGGATGAAGAAACTGACAATGACCAATCAACGGTATGTATTATTTCCTGACTTCTATTTTCTTATTTTGGAATCTTAGGATACGATTCATGATTTTGTTTGTAGGAAAGAGGTATTTCGGAATAAGTTGGAAAGGAATGGTTAATGGATCATGAAGAATGTTGAATGAGTAAGATGTCAACATATAAGGGATTCAAGAGTTATGGTGAAATTCTTAAAAGTATGAAGTCTTTTTTGATGATGGGGTTACATTAGAAGAATTTTTATATTATGTGTAACCCTGATGTTTAATATATGAAATTTTATTCAAGGAATAGTTATCTCTTCTTTTGTGGACATAGTTATAAAGAACCATTTGGGTTTATATGATCCTTACTTTTGAGGTAATTATGGGTTACTATATGTTATGATTGAAGTGAAAGGCATGAGATAAAATTGAGGATAAATTATGTTATGGTTATTTTTGATGATTTTATCCCTTTTTGGGGAATGATTTAAGAATTATATAGTTTTGAAAAAAGGACAACACACAGACTGTGTGACAACCCGTCGCGTCGGACAAAGCTGCGGGAATCGAACCCACAACCAAAGTGCGACTGGTATTTATCGCCTACCACTGGACTACGTGAAGTCCCTGGTTAGTTTGACTGATTATTTCTGGTTATATGATTTTATGAATTAATATTAAGATGATTTTGGGTTATTTATGAAAATGATTAACCTATCATGGAGGATATGCGATTAGGTTAATTAATTTTCAATACGGGACTTTAGGAGCAACTGATGTTGTTTGGAGATAAATGTTATGATTTAACTTGGAAGACTATGTGACTAAATTCCTTAAAATGTTTGGGTTTCAATCATAGATTGGTTTACATTGAGGAATTTTTATGGACAAATTTGTTTATCGGATGGTCCTCGTTGAACTTTGGATTTTGTTGGACAAATTTTGGAGATTAAGAATAGATTTTCTTTTTATAAAGGGTTATCCTTTTCTGGATTATCTGACCTTGTACTATCCTTTTTGGTTTTGGTTATGGTTAAGGTCTAAAGATATGGGAATTATATAGTTCTCTTTTGTGGATTAGGTGATTCTCTAGAAGTTGATTATAGTACTCTTAATTTGAACAAGTCTTCCTAAATACTCGCCTTTTGGAGAAAATATGAGTTTGTGTAAGGAATCTAATAATAGTTGATAGTCCACATGATAAGTGATTATGTTTCATTATGAATAAATTCCTCAATAAAAAGTAACATAAAACAAAAATGTTGTCTATTAACTTTTCCTACTGGGGAATCGAATACCGTTTAACCCATCACAAGTTTGTGATTCTCTCATGGTTAACTTTCTCCTAAACATGTTTTCTATCATTCTCCATCAGAACATGACCCTATGTTTTCTCCACCATGTCCATGTTTTCATACTTGGAATCCTAGTATGGGTTAACTCGGGTGACCTTTGTATTTATCTTTCTTTATTTTAAAGTGATTGTTTTACCGATCCCTGTTCCGATGTGGGATTTTCAAGGATGTTTCCAAGCCCAATTTTAAAATTGCGAGGACGCAATTCCCAAAAGGGGGGAAGGATGTAACACCCCAGGTAAATAAATAATATGTCATCTTTATATTTATCCTTATTTGTGAATCAAATATTAATATTACTTTAAAGGGGATGCTATGCTCGATGGCGTACCCAACACGCAACAACGAGTTTCTTGGGAATCTTACGTTGCACTCTAATAATAAAATAATATTATTTTAAATGGTATTTAACATGAAGCCGTTGTATTGGCTGGAATGGATATAAATAACTAAAATATTATTATATATGTTTTTAAATGTTTTTACATTTATCCAATAAAAGATAAAGGCTTAAAATACAGAAAGAATTCAATTTTAGGCGTATATGCCCTAGTTTTCACTAAAGGTTCACTTATCGCCTTTTGATGGCGTACTGTCATTAAATATAGTTTTGATCACTCTTATAAATTTTTTTGGACCAAATAAAACACTTCTTTAGAATCGGGACATTAAATTTTACTTTGTGTAAATTTTTGGTATTTTTCTGATAAAGTTCATTTTTTAATGAATAGTGTAAAATGTTGTATTTTAATTCAAAACCTCTTTTTAATATAATTTATTTATATGATTAGATTATCTTTTGAATTGGTTTTAATGTGAAATTAGAATATATTTTTACCATTAAATCCAATAGTGGTCGTTGGAATTAATTTCACTTTGAAATCGGACTTAGACTAGTATCTATCTTTTGATACTTATTGTTTCATAAAAACACGCTATTTGCTCTGACAACGTGAATTAATTATTAAATTAATTAATGTGACTTATATGTTTTGAATTTTGTAAAATAGACTTCATTTTTTAATTCGGAATATCAAATATAGCTTAGGGTGAATTTTTGGTAATTTTCTCAAAAACTTAAATTTTTGATGAATAGTGAAACCACTAAGTGGTACTTATAAAGACTGATTTTCCATTTAAATGAAATTTTTCCATCATTGTGTTTTGAATTTCAAAAATCCGACATACATGGTTTTCATTAAGAAGTAAAATGTGGTTCAATGGGATAAAAATAATTTTTTGGTGAATAGTAACTTATTAAGTTCTTATTCGCGATTAGTGGTAATTAGGGAAGTTTAAGGTATAACTAATGCTTTAATAATATGAAATGACCTAGACACATGTCCCAACCATATTGGTTGTGTCATGGCCGACCACGACAAGCCATGGGTCAACTTGGGGACCCCATGGAGACACTTTGGTTGGGAAATGACATAAATAACTTTTTATTTAATGTAAAAGTAAAAATGACACAAACAAAATATGTTTTACGAAAACAATTTTTATATGGGGTTATAAAGATCAGATTTTTGATTATAAATAGTCATTGGAAAGCTAAAAAACTTTACTACATAATAGTAGTTTTTTTATAATTTTTAGACATTAAATAATTTAAATAATTTATGACATAATAATGATGCAGCGATGACATCCTTATTTGACGATTTAAATAAAATGGAAAGATAATGTAAAATATATGAACTACACATGTCCAAAACCAATTGGATGAGTGAATTTAGAACCCTTATCACCTTATCCACGAATTATATCAATGTGGGACCTTTTAAAACCGAAACACATTTTCAAATAAAGTAATATTTCTTTACTTTCCAAAAGTGCCCTTCCTCTCCTCTTATAAAAGGCCCCAACCTCTACCTCATTCCCACACTACTCAAGCCTTTTGCTCGGCCAACCCCTGGCCATTTACTCTCTACACATCCCTCTCCTCAACCTAGAGGATTCCCTTTGGGATGAATCCATTCAATGGAAGCCTTTAGGCTCAAATCAAAAGGAGTTACACTTTTAAAGGTAATTAATTCTCTCTTGTTCATTTGTTTTATTTTGTTTCTCCAACCCCCTAAACTCTTTTTATTTACTTCTTTTGTAACAACAACAGTATCTTAAATATACTAGGATGTTGTTATAAGATTTATTCGAGCTACACACTCACACAACTACATCAAATGGTTAAAGAACATACGGTTTCTGTGGATGGCGAAATTCTGCCTCCCGAAACGATGATTGTTCAATACTCATTTAACACCTTCAAAGGTGTCCATTATGATGTCACTGTTTTTATATATGTTATATAATATGTTTATTTTTTTCATTATGCTTCGGTATTTTTCATTTTGGGCATACCTTTATGGTTTCCATTGTGGGTAAACACGATATCTTCATTTAAGGAACTGTGGACTACCGCCCCCTCAAAGTGATGTGATTCGTTAATGCCATATGTGGGACGTGTAAAGGATGGATTTAAAGTTATTATATATGATGTTATACTAGAATTATAATATACCTCTATATCATTATTATTTTTTTCCATTAAAGTATGAGATTGAAATGAAAGTAGCGTTCATGCGTACGTACGGCTTACCGTCTCCATGAACGATGCATTTCATTTCTTATCCCCAAATGTAATGTACTATTATAAGTACATGTATATAATGGATATATATGATGAATTATACATCTAAATGATGAATATAATTCTGTAATTAAAATATACATACCTCTCAAATATTTTTAATTCCATTAATATGAGAAAGAAATGAAAGTAGCGTTCATGCGTACATACGGTTTACCGTCTCCATGAACGGTGCATTTCATTTCTTACCTCTAAATGATTATGTAATATTATAAATACATGTATATGATGGATATATATGATATATATGATATCCAAATCAGGAATTTCATTCTGGATATAAAGAACCTTTGACCACACGAACAACATGTAATTGTAAGAAGTTCACTTTCGACTTAAGAACCAAATATCGACAAAACAAACATTATTAACATAACTGGTTACATAATGTTTATATCATGGAAATAAGTGATATAAAAGGAATAATGAACTCTAAAAATGTTCTTAATCAATTAGAAATTAACTCAAGTTTATTATTCAGGGCGTTAAAGAACGATCGAGTCAAGTCGGACCCGAGGTAAGGGATCCTACTCCTCTCTTTCTTTTTAAGTACAAACTTTTATGTCATTCCTTTTAAAGCTCATATTTCTTGTTATTGGGATGATCTTTTATATTACAATTACTGTAATTTTTATGTTCATGTGATGAGAGACCATATTCTCTCTCATCAATCCAATTTGGAAGTTTTGAGTGGCGCCGTTAGGCTGCCGAACATTCGTAAGAGATCTAACCTCTCTCTTTATTTTTAAGTACTCTCCTTTATGTCACTTCTTTTATACTCCTCCTTGTAATGTTGGGGGATGTTCTTTTATATTCCTCTTCCTGTAAGTTTTATTCTAATGTAATGATATACCCTATTTTATCTCATCAATCCATATTCGGAAGTTTTATGTGGCACTGTTAGGTTGCTGAGTTTTCGTAAGGGATTTTTCGTCTCACTTTTATTCCCGTGAGATTTATGCTACATTTGACACAAATTCCATTGAGTGGTGTATGTACTGCCCATTATTATACTCTTTGTGTAATATAATTTTGTTTATGAGTATTTACATCAATGATCTATTGTCTTTCTTTCATGGGGTGTATGTTTTGAAAGATACCCAAGTCGGTAAGGGAACCTTTCACCCTCCTCTTTTTTAAAAGACTTGTTTTATTGGGTCTTTTAATTAACATATTGGAATGTTGGGATATGTTATAATATATCCTTATTGATGTAAATTTTATATCCAAGTGATGATATACACTTTTTATCTCTCATCAACTCATTTTGATGTGATTTCGTTAGGCTGTCAAGGGAACTTTTTAACCCAATTTCGATTTCTTTGGGTTCAACTTGTAGTCATTGAATATGTCATCTATTAAATATATGTGAATGAAATTTTATTTTTTTACACTTAATATCCACTTATATTTGGGGTATTTATATATTTCACACATATTTTTGAGATTGATTTGTCCTTAATTTAAGGATACCTTCTTTATAAGGGATTTCATCACATTTGACATTTCTATTGAGGGTTTATTGTTATTATGCACCCATTCACTCTTATATGGTGTATATACTGTCCTTTGGAATATTATATCATGAATCCATTTATTCTCAGGATATTATAAAGTTCTGACTAAATGTTATTCCTCAATTATTGTATTCAAGTGTCTCTAATTTTGGTAAAACCCCTTTAACCAAAATGTCATTTTAAATGTTATAATTATTTGTTCTTATTAATATCCATGTTTTGAAAATGTTTTTTAGGATTTATTTATATGGATATTAATGGCTTAAAATTTTAAGCTTCAAGGTGGTATGGGTCACTTTGAATCAAAAATCACTTTATTAAATGTTTTAAATGGTTTTTAAAATGGTTTTGATAAAGGATTCTATTATGATATATTGTCATGTGGAAAGGTTATCATTCCCTTATATTGGTTTTATGTTTTATGATTTTATATTGGTACTTGGACATTTTAACGGGTGGTTACGTTATAAACCATATGACGGGTGGTGCAGTGAATACCAGGACGGGTGGTAACGTTATAACCTCCAATGCATTGGGTATGGAAGTCGGCTGTATGGATATTCCATTAAGTATGTATGGAAATTGACCATATGGCTATTACATTAAGTGATATGTGTGGGAGTAGACCGTATGGTTATTCCACTTAAGTATGTTTATGTCCCATGTTACCTTTATATATGTTATGTGTTCTTTATATGGGTTTTATGGTAATACTTTGGTTACAAAAAGGTAGGTAATGATATATAATTAATGAATATATTTTAGTACTTCATAAAGGTGAAAAGTATTACCTTGATAAAGTATACATGGTTTACTTTTTGTTTTGATAAACTAACAGTTTTTATTCTTTGTGTATCCCTTAATGAGTTTTTATGCCCATCACAAGTTTTTGAAATGTTTTTCACAGGACTTAGCATGGAATATGGTCAAGGATGGGATCAAGGGAAAGTCATGCTACCTAAAACATGAAACTAGATATCTTTCTTTTTAAGAATTTTTATTTTATGGAAATTTCGTAGAAGAGACTACTTTGTAATTTGTTGAGATGTAATAGTTATGTCCTAATTCTCTAAAACTCTAAACCTGAAAAGATCCTCACTGTGAATTATTCATTTAATTCAATTTTAAGTAAGGTTTAAGGCTGGGGCCTTATAGATAGTGATTGACTCTTATGGGGGCTCGGCTAACGTCGCCCGAGTGGTAATATCAACTAACATTAACTTCTACAATAATTGATTTTATTAAAGCAAAGAAAGTTGAATCATGGATATGGTTGGGTCAAGATAGAATCCCAATGATGATACATACCAAAAAAAATTAATTAATGGGATTTAAATGTAATAACTATATTGCTTGATCCGATCAACTCTTCATTCAATAACAATTTCTATTGTTAAAATTTCACTTATAAACTCTATAGATAAAATTAAATTTATTTATGATAGTATTTTTCCAAACAGTAATATTGACCAACTGTCATATAATAGTAAAAAAATAAAAGGTCACATTTCAAATTATACTAATGTCATTATTAAAGAAATATTTTTATATTTAGTACAAAATAATATAACACTCATTTTTTTGTAAACTTTATTAATAAAAAAGTTCATGTCCTCACATTCTTCCACCCATATAAAATTTTATCCCCAATATTTAGACCCATTGTTTCTATTGAGAATAGATGTGGGAAAATTTACTCATTGTTTCTTCTAGTTCCTATATGGATTATTAATATATTTTTTGCTTCAAAACACATTAATGAGATGGGTAGTCTAGCTTTGTAGAACCTTATCTATTTTTTCCATGATCTCTATTGTCTGATCCTCATAAAATAGGTCAGGTTCCAGTTGATCCACCTCTAAATTCAGTACATGTAAAAGGGTCAAGTATGTACTTCTTAAGGAAATATATATTGAAAAAATCATTAACGAAAGATTGGTATTGACTAATTACAAGAATATATTCCACTTCCCTCACACAATCAAGGATTTAATAAGGTCGAATGTACTCAATGATAAGTTTCCCATTCTTCCCCAGCTGCGTAACTCTAAAACAAGGTGAAACACAAAGGAATAATTTGTTGTCAACATCAAAATCCATGTACCTACAACAGTTATCAGAATAGATTCTATACTGAAAATATGTATCCTTTATGTGTTCTTGTATGGAGGAATTTTTTATATCACATCTTGGAAAAGATCAATCCAATGAATATTTCTCACACCAATTTCATCCCAACAAGTAGGTGTTCTGCATTACATCTCATATATATGCAAATGGATCCATTTTAGTATCTTAATGGAAGCTATTTTTTATGAGAACTCCACTAACTGGATGTATTGATCCAATTATCCATTAAATAACATTTAGTATGTGCTCATCATGTCCATGAGTACCCAAATAGTCCTTTTATATTGGCCATCTGTTTGAGTGTGATAAGCCATAAAAAAATTCAATTCAGTATTTAATGTTTGATGAATAATTATTTAAAATTTTTACATTAACCATCAGTCATGATAAAAAATGATAGAAATTGGATCTCCATGATGTATTACCCCATTTTTTAAATATAACAGTAGTATTTGGTAAAGTTATAAATCTCCCCAAATAGTTCTATAATTGGTGATCTTATTGATATAGTCCAATATAACCCAAATCACATTGTTTCCATTGGATGTTTTTGCGAGACGAGTAATAATGTCCATATTTATATTTTCCCACTTCAATGATGGAATGGGTAGTTCTTGTAACACCCCATTAGTATTATTTTACTATTCTTTCACTTAATGACATGCTGGGATCCTAGTATTGTACTCAACAATCTCTCTTTTCATGTTATCCCACCAATATTAATCATGAAGGTCTCTATAAATTTTTTTATATTCCAATATATATATAGTATGTAGAGTTATGAGCATCATCCAGCTTATCCTTCATTATTTATGGAATAGATGAAAGACATAGCCTTGTCAGAATTGTTAGCATGCCTATATGATTAATAATTAACTGGGGAATCTAAACATTCTTTAGAAACTTTATCTTCATTTATCACAATGAATATTCTCATTGATATTTCATGATATTTTCTGGTAGTTATGGTTACAAAAACAATTGGTTTAGGGTTAATTATTTCCTTTCCCATATAATTTGCACGTCTATTTTTTACTTCGTCTATGATCAAAGATTCTATTTGAATACTCATCATCACCATAAGAGAAGGTCATTATTACTTAATGAATTAATAATTTTTTTCTCTTCTAGTATGATAATTAATTGAAAAATAATAATCATTACTAAGTTCCAACAATATATTTTGTATCATGTATAACTCCCCTTTCAATAAAATATTATTCAAACATTTAGCGTCTATGTATATATCACATTTCTTTCAATAAAGATTTTACTGTCATATATTCAGAGAAAAAACAACAGTCTCCAGCTCCAGGTAATGTCATGGATAATTCTTCTCATGATGATTAAACGATCAAGATGCATCAGGAGTCAAATTTTTATTTTAAATGAGAATACACCTAATCAATTTTAGAGTATCATTAGTTAAAATAATGAAATCTTTTCTAATATATGGTATATTTATTATTTCTGCAGTAACGAATCTCTTCTTTATATCTTGGAACCTTTCATCAAACTCATTATTATTTATATACATGACAGCCTTTCGAGATAACATGGTTAGTGGAGTAGAAGATAATTAATTATTTTTCCAAACCTTCTATAATATCCTTACAATTCAATGAATCTCTATATCTGCGTTATTATAGTAGGATTAGTCCACTCCTCCACAAACATTTCTTTCACAGGTTCAACAATGGTTACTTCATTTGTTTAAATGTTCTCCAATAAAAAAACATCATGTATCCGAAATTTATATTTTCATAACATTACAAATATCATCTCTTTCCTCTTAGTTTGTAATATAATTCTTATATGACCCTCATTATCCTCACAAACTTTAGAATGTCTCAAAATATCATCAATAAAAAATAGAAAAATTTTATCTCAGTATTTCATAAAGACAATATATACCATAAACCTTTAAATAGTGGACAATTATTCAAGTTGAAAGAAATAACTAAAAACATGTAAATTACATATCTTGATTGGAAGTTGGTCATTAAAATATAATCATTCTATACCCACGATTTATGATAATCTGATTGGAGATCAATCATGGAGAAGAATTGATCCCGATGAAGATGGTCAAAAAAACAATTAATTCTTGGATTATGGTACCCGTTATTTACTATGATCCCATTATGTTCTCTATAATCAATTCAAAAATGGATTTATCTATCCTTATTCATCAAAAAAATAATAGTTTAACCCAATAAAGACAGACATGGTTAGATAAACGCTTTCTCGAAATGGTCATATATATATTTTATTTATTTCCTCCAACTCCACATTTTCCATTATATATGGGGTCTTATAAATCAGATTGGAACCAATCAATTGTTCAATGGAGTTCTCTACCAATCCTTCTAGAGGATGGCAATGTAACTTCTCATTAAAATTTTCAATTTATTCCAAAATTATTGATACATTATCGATTCATATTCATTCATTTAATTCATTATATTCACAAATAATATCCATAATGGTGGTTATGGGTTGGGCTTCTAGAAAAATATTTGATCACTATATCTATATTTGAAAACATCTCTAGGTTTTTCTTTCATGAATAATATAATTTCCTTACTTCTAATATTAATCATAGTATTATACAATGAAACTCTATCTATACCTTGTATAATATAAAATTCTAGCATTGGAATGAAAAAATATATTTTAAATGATATTATACTCACAAAAATTAATACTCGAGATTCTATATACTTTTGTTGCAAGGATAATCCCTTTAGGAGGTTGGACTGATTACACTACTTATTAAAATTTAGTGATTGATCTTATATTATTTGAAAACATAGAGGAAATTAAGGAATGATTCAGTGATTAATAAAAACAATTAGTGGCTTCATTTGAGAGAAGATTGGTATTTTATATCACCATATCAGTTGGATATTCGAATTCATCCTTCGTGATAAGAAAATAATGCTTAGTTTCATTTGGCATATGCTGAGGTTGATAGTAATTCCACTCAATTAACATATTATTTTCACAGTGATTGGGAAAGTTACTAAGATGTCCAAACATGAATAATTCTACTTAATGTAGGGTCTACACTATTATACCTTTATCTTTAGTGTTGCAAATTTGAGGCTTCACCTCACTATGATAGTTCTGTGAAATATTGATATCTTATCCACTGTTGTATCATTTCCAGCTCTTGAGCAGGCAGTGCCCTGAATGATTCTTAATATATTTCATTCATTTGGAATGATTAACTTTACTCTTCTTCCATGATCAATACTCCTCCACATGTCATGATCAAAAGATATATTCTTTTAATTCTATCTATGGTGCCAATACATCTCTCTGAACATGAAATCCACTTTGATATCACTCCTCATGAAATCCTCACTGTTTTAAGACTATCAATAAGATATATTCTCTAGTATGTAAGGTCATATTACAACAATGAATCTATCTACCTTCCCCTAATGATACAATACAATACTATAAGTGTACTATGAAATTATTTTTATGTTATTGCCATATATTCCCGAATATTCTTATTTCTTCTTCTTCAACTCTATGATTTCCTTACATATTTTCATTATCATTCAATGTGGGAATACATGTTGATGATAGTTCCACTATAATCATCCAAATCTATAGATTCAATCTCCCCTATTGGATTTGTGTTTTATAATAGTGTCCACCACTAAACATTTTCTCTCACTAAGAAGTCCACAACCAGGCAGATAGTCTCTTATTTTGAGATATAGAGTATAGAAAATTAATTTCCTATAGGGCTTTCCATTTTTCACAAATAAATGGGTTGGTAGATCCACTGAAATAAGGTGGATTTTTATTCATAAATAACTGAACATAATGTTTTTCCGTTCACGGTGAGTCTGTTCTCACTACAAGATTCGTGTTTTTTCATATTTCTCAGTTCAGTTGATTCATCATTCTCATGATGTTTTCTAGTGTGGAATCCATCAAAATAACATCAGTGCCTCGACTATTGTTCTCACAATTTACTTGGATTCACATATTTCATATCTTATTCTAATAGAATATGTACTTATTGAGAAACATGATTCATTTTCTAGTGATATAATTTAGAGGGAAATCCATTTTTTAAAACAACATGTGTAAATATGCTATTATTTAACCAAAATTTCATTTTCAATAAATAAATTATAATTGTTACTTAATATATTGTAATTATTGACATATATCCCCCAATAGTGTCAAACAAAGAGGGAGGAATGTCCCATTTTCAGGCACCAGTTCCTATTTGAGTATAGCTGAAATCGGTGTTTTTGTGTTTTACCCCTTGATAGATAAATTATAGAGCCACATCCATTTTTTGTTTTCTAGATAATGATTTATTTTTTCCAAACCCACATAATAAATATTTTACAAAACTACCACGATGTTTTACTATAATTTAACATGTCCCTTATGTTCATCCTAAATTTCACCAACCTATTTTCAACAAATATCCAATCTATCAATTATTACTAACTATGACATCCTTAATTTTTTTTAAAAAACTTTTAATTATATTTTACAGAATATGAAACCTTTTAAATATTATTATCATGATAATTAGGTATATAATACATCAAAAAGTATATAATTATTCTATTTATATGTGAAATGAATATTAAATTTTCATAATTTTTTTTATAACATCCCATATCTGGGGTGGAAACAACAAAGGGAAGGGTGAGCATATGTCCTATTAAGGGAAAAAAAGATAAAAATTTTAATTGTGATTTTGAGGAATATCAAAAAGAATATGAAGAAATACAGAATATCATGAAAAATATGAATAAAATAATATTAATAATAATAACATGAATAATAACTTGTATATATGGATACAACATTATATTATATCATTCATAATCATATCACAAATCTTTTTCACATAGGTGTCTTAAAAATTACCAGGGTTATTCACTAAGGTATCACAAAATATATCATCTCTTGAGATTAAATTCATTACCCAATTAATAATATCACTAACATGGACAACCATTAATAAATATTAATAAATATTATCCACATATATTATAATGAAAAATTTCATAAATAACCCATGGAGAATAAAAGAAAGGGGTTTTATATAAAAATCATGGTAAATTTAATAGAAGTGCATATAGATAACATATTTATTTCATTACTAAACCCAAAAACGAATTTTTGGTTTAATGTATGTTCATCCCAATAAATATGTTTTTATGTCTATTTTAATACCCCTTTAAAATAAAGTGCTTTGGTTATTCACAAATGAAAGTACACGAATTTCTTAATAAAAAATGAAAATTTTGAGATAAAAATGCTATTATATAATGTGTAAGATAAACAGTTTTAGAAATCAATAAAAAGGTAGGGGAAAATTTTATCCTATTAATAAAATAATTTAAATATAGTACATGTATTTAATAAAATGGATAGAACATCATATTATAAATATTTTAACTATATTTAACCTAAAATGGGGACATTAATGGAAAAGTGATGTTGATATTTACATTACCTTGAATATTATTAAAAAAAGATGATTAGGAACATAGGAGATTGAGAAAACCATTTAATGACGCCTTGGTAGTTAAAACTATCATATATTCTTGTAGTATTAATTGAAAAATAAATATAATGAAGAAATTGGAGTGTATTTAAAGAAAAAGTGATTGTTTTTTTATTTCCATAGAAACCTCGTAAGTGGTATTTTGAAAACCATGGTCATTCCATTAAAATTGGCCAACTAGGACAAATAAATTATTATTATAATCAAGAAGTGAATATGATAATTTTATATTATTTATTACATTATTATTATTTCATTAAATATATAAATAACTATAAACAACATTTTCACAATTAACTACAAAAATGAAAATTTTTAGATTTTTTTTTTAATTTCACCGTATCATATTTTTGATGTGATGATCTAAAAAAGGATGTTTGTTTTATAAATATAATTCACAATGTATGATAAATTTATCTTCTAAAGATAAAAATCATTATTTATATAAAATAATATCGATAGAAAGGTCATAGTAAAATGCATAAAAAATTATGAACACCTGAAATTTGTTTTCTCATTTAAAGTGAAATAAGTGTTTTTTAATCATACAAATTTCTTAAAATAATCAATTTTAATGATATAATCTTATATTATAATAATTATGTTATATCTAAATAGAAAAATTTCTGTCCGAATAAACAATTTATTAAATTCATCATATTTTTAAGGAAAATTATCATAATATATAAATTACAGATCAAAATTTTTATTTGTTAAAATGTAGTATAGAATAAGTGTCTTTTTTTACTTGACACAAAACCCAATATAACCCATGAATAGGACCTATGTTTATGTTGTGTGATAGTGACAGACACATTGGATTTTTTGGCTAACATTTCCAGAGTTGTAATCGGCACTAACATGAACTTCTCTCGTATGTGATTTTTTTCACTATTAAATTGTTGAAGATTGGATTGGACTTGGTAAAAATAATACTAAAGATGCTAACTCCATATCATGTTATGAAAACTGGGACACAAATGTAATGACTCTACTATTTGAGGCCATCAACTCTCCTGTTTATAACAATATACCTTTTTCAAAATTAGACTTATAAATTCTAATGATAACATTAAAATTATTATCCATAGAATAGTTCCCAATGATCCTATTGAAAAAATATCATATTATAGTTGAAAAATAGATAGTTTCATCACAAATTATATTCACTTAATCATTAAATATTTATATTTTTTTGAGTAAAAAATAATATAATAGTTATTTTCAAGAAAATCATAGTATTCAAAAAAATCAAGTCCATAAAAATTTTACATAAGATACTTCAATAGATATGAAGGAAATATTTATTGTGATATCAATATGGAAATGGTGTTTGATGTTACATATCATTCTCATAATTTTTATAAGATGATAAAAATCAAAATTAATTCAATGTATAAGGAACATGGATAATAGATGTTGATATTTATTTTATGATCAATGTTAGGAATGATGAATAGAGGAAACAATTGTAAGGGGAACAATATATGTTTAATGTATGGAAGGGAAGTCCATCAAATTTTTTTTTTTGATGGGAATATGTTAGATTATGACATGGATAAAGAGAAATATCTACAGAATTCCCCACCAACAGTCTAGTGTATCAAATGAAATGATTTTGATAATTATGAAAAGATGTTTCAAATACAATGGATACTGATGATGATCAATCATGTCATCCTATTAAGCTGGGGGATAAGAAAAAATAACATGAGATAATTTTTTCTGATTAGGGATGAGGTAATGATGTTTCTAAAGGTCCATATATCATCATCTCAAAAGCTATTTAGGTTTATTTAACTCTATATCTACCCATATTTTCAAATTGAATGAATTTTTTAAGGGTATCACGATTCCCCCCAAAAAATTACATAAAGAATTAGAAGATAGAATCCATAACGGTATGATAGTAGGATCTCCTGTATATAATTCCCCCTTAGCTCTTTTGGGAGGGAACATGGTCCAAATAAACATTCCACTCGTCTTTTAGTTGAATTTGATGCTTTCTATGCAATGGATTTGATTTATCTACATAAATACCAAATTAATTATCACGTATGTTGCGTTAAATTATATATTCTAATATATACTACGATCAACTATCAATGTGAGGATATGTAGTTACATCAGATGGAGTTAACTTCCATTTTATGAGCCCTAATTCCCATCTATAAGAAGTTATTATCTAAAATGTTTTGGTATAAACTGAACATAAATGATATTTCTATTATAAAGTAATTTTTTTATGTATTTATTGAAGAGTTTATAAACCTTACAATAAATTGTGAAGTTGAATTCTCATAATAAAGCATACTTAGTTTCAATCCAATTCCATATTATTCCGATTGAATATCGTTGTTTCAGATTGAATAATTGAATAGGAAACTCATGAAAAATCATGATAAATGATTAATTCAATGATGTTTGTCACCTTGTGGAGATCTTATTCATTAAAAAATGAAAAAAGGGTTAGTTTAACTATTTATAGATTATCATGAGAAGAAAATATCAAAATTAATAACAAGTATCCTTTTTCTCAAATTTATGACATTGTTGGTCAATAGTGATGAGATCGATACTTTTCCAAAATTTCCCTTTGTTATAGATATATTCCTTTTTTCTCATAGTTGGAGGATATATCCATGAAATCATACCATGCACGGTATAGACACCTTGAATGTATAATTAGAACATTATGTATCACTAATTCCCCAATCACATCATGGAACTAATGAATGTATTATTTATTGATTAAATTCATCTATTTTTGTAGTCTTTGTAGATGATATTCTTATATACTCAATGAGTGAGGAAGACTATGAAGACTACCTGTGAATTTTACTAAAGACCATATTAAAAGAGAAAATATATGAAAAAAATATTATTGTGATAATTTTGGCTGAAGGTGATTCATTTATAGGTCATATTGTAACACCCCGAGAATTTATTAGATATATTCATTTTAATTTCTTTAATATATTATGTTGTATGCTACACCAAGATTATATTGTGTTATACGCAACACCGTATTAGTTTCCAGTATACGCAACACTAATCTTGGATTGTGTTATACACAATTTCAAGTTCGTTTGATAGAAGTTATTCTATGAAACATTGAGTGTATATATATATATATATATATATATTCAATGTACAAATGAAATATGGTTGGATTCTGTTATATGAAACAACAATGGAATCTTGCACTACACGCAACCTTGACTTGGCTTGCATTACACGCAATCGCGACCTTCCTCGATAGCGTGTCTAGTACGTAATACCAGGTTTCACTAAACAATGATATATTGTTATAATATTATTATGGACTAGAAGTTATGAATTGTATTTACTAAATTTTAAATTTTATAACATTATTATTCATCTTAGACATTTCTAGAACATGGTATGATAACCAAATAAATATTTTAGGTAAAATAATTATTTTTTAAAAAAATGCAGTTTTGCCGCCTTTTGATGGCGCACCCACGTTAAATATAGTTCTTGACATGTTTATAACTTCCATATGAAAAAATAAAATTCATCTTTGAAATTAGGATATAAAAATATACTTTGGAAGATTTTTTCATTTAATTTTGATAACTTTCATATAATAATGAATAGTAAAAAACATGAAATATTTTAATTAAAATTAAATTTTTTCATCGTAATAATTTATATTGATAAATTATATTATATAATAGTTTTAAAGTATAAATATAATATATTTTTACCATTTAATATTATGTAGGTCATTACCATTAATTTTACAAAGAATTCATAGGTAAAAACATATCAATCATTGGCATATATTTTAACTTTTAAAACTCTTTTTCTTAACAACATGATAAATATTAATTTAATTACTTCAACTTATATGTTATGAATTTTGAAAAATGGATAAAATATTAGGATTTTGTGGGTCCAAATAATGTTTAGAGGTTAATTTTTTATATTATGGATAGTAACAACATTAATTTTTATTTTACATTAGTTAAAGATAAATCGGGTAATTAATGGTAAACCTATGATTATTAAATTACCCTAACACATGCCAAAATTCTATTGTGTGACTAAAAGTATACTAATATCACCTAAGGGTCGGATTTGATTCATTTTATGGCATTTTTACAATGAAAATAATTAAATTTTTATTAAAACCATCGAAAGTGACAACATGTCACTCTCTTAAATATTATAAGTATAATAATTTTAATTTAGTGATAATATTTATGAAACTTTGAAACTGATTATTCATCATAAATATAATAAAATTATCTAAATAATTTAAATTTATTTATAAATTTTATGGAATATATAATTATCATTAAAGGTGACACAATAGTGATGTTGAAATTATTTTATAGATTGAAATATCAAATAAATTGTTTTAAAATTATTAAAATAAATTTTTTATGAACTATTTAATGTGATCCACGAATTTTATAGGAAAATATGACATGTTATGAATCTATTAAATATTTTTTTTTTGAAAATATCTTCTGTGTGGAGTTTATTTAAATTCACATAAATAAATTGTGTCAAAATTGACACTATTGATATTTAATATTATTAAATATTTTAAAAATCACAAACATATTTCAAAAATTACAAATTAAAATTTATATGATCTTTCATTTCATAAAATATTAAATTATGTTTAATTAGGAAAACATAAGTATGCATTTATAACCATATAAAATTTATAACATTATTATCACAAATAAAATTAAATAGATCAAAAAAGGATAAATCAAAATGATAAGGTTTAAAATAAAATCAAAACATGTATAAATTTAATTGTTTGATGAGATTACAATCCTATATTATCTAATATATTAATTTGAGTCACTTTGGATGTTTTCAAGTGGGGTTTAGGTTTATTATAAATTAATATTTTAGAGGATTCCAAAAGTGGCCCTCAACTCCATTAAAAAGGCCACCTCCTCCCTCTCCTCTTCACAACTTTT
This sequence comes from Viscum album, assembly GCA_963277665.1. NCBI lineage: Eukaryota > Viridiplantae > Streptophyta > Magnoliopsida > Santalales > Viscaceae > Viscum > Viscum album. The sequence continues at coordinate 694,282,327 of OY728141.1, forward strand.
TTAGCATTCATGATCATCCAACCCCTACCCATTTCTCTTCTACACTTCCCTATAAACATTATGGAGGTTCTGGTATTCTCAAATTTCCATATCTAGTTCCATAAGATGAAGCTTAAAAAAGGTGCGTCGAAGAAGAGGTAATCTCTTCTACCGATTCTTTCAAGTTTATTTCTCATTCAACAGCCTATTCTTTAGTTTTTTTACTGTAAAGTAATAAAATAAGTATCAATAATATACTGATATGATATTATAAATAAGAAACAACCCCATTTCGCATTCTATCCATTCTACAGAAAATGAAATCACTGTGCGTGCGTACATATGGAATACCGTCTCCACGGCGTGGTGTAATATGTTTTTCCACAACCACGTTACATGGATGGGTATAATGGTGTAAAGAATTAATATATATAGTTATTATAACATCATACAGATTCTGAGTTATTATATCATCCACTCCAATACAACTCAATAATTATGGGAACGATATCATTGCTCAGGCGTACGTACGAATTACTGTCTCCACGAAGGGATGAGATTCATTCACCATGTTAGCCAGTCAAGAATGATTATAAATTATATATAATGAATAATAATGAAATAAATGTCTTGAAAAAGATAAAGTATATATATATATATCATCTACTTACATCCATTAAATTCAATAAGGAATGGAAAACATCGTTCATGTGTACGTACGACCTACCGTGTTCATGAACGGTGTATTTTATTTCATTTATCTATCTATTATATATATATATACTGAATATAAATGATACATAAATCATGATTAAATTTTAGAAGTATTTAAATCATGATATAAGTAATAATAATATCAAGAACAACAAGTCCAAACACGTATGATAAATAAAATGATTTTACTCAAAACGCCGCTTTAACATGAAATTTACAAAAGAACTGGTAATATAAAGTCATAAGTGAACCATATATCAGAACATAGAAATTAATATTAATCTTTAATAAGTTAATGACATTATTTAAATCATTATACAAGAGTTTCAGATACGTACGAAGCATATCAGAACTAAGGTAAGGATAATTATTCCAATCTCATTCTTATCCGAGATTGTTTATTCGTAAGTATTTACTAGGGTTATGTTTATCATCCATGTCCATATGTTCTCAAAATATTTTCATAATAGTTTTACTTTTCATTCATGTATTTTTAAATTCATTTTTACCCTTTTTTTACTTTTACCACATCGTATGGAAGGAATCTTTCTTTTATTTACCATATGAGGTTCTTTTTGACCTTTTCAACAAAAAACGAGAAGAATATTTTTTTTAACTTATACATCATGAATGGATTTTTAAAGTTTCATAACTCATTATTTTCATGAAGCTTCTTGTACAACATTTCATGATTATTTAAATCAAAATCCATTTCATTTAAAATTTCATGGGATTTTGAGAAAATAAAATGATTTTGAAGAAGAAATGATATTTTCCTCAAGAATTCATTTCAAGTGTTTTATCAAGAAAACTTTCCATCTAAGATGGAATTCTTTAATATGGTCATGAATCAAGTATAATGTCTCTATTATTTACATGGTTTGATTTTTTATTGTCAATTTATATCCATTTATATATATATGGATTATGATTTGATGGGATGATGTTTATGAAACCCATTTTATTCTTTGGTTTATGATGTATGATTCATGTTTATTTTGTAGCACACATAATAATGATTTCATTATGAGATGGGTGGGACCTATATCTACTTATAATGCATTGGGTAAAGATTTATATCTCATTAGAGAGACCTGGATGGAACGGTATGTTAATCTGGTATAGTAATATAGGACTTGAATAAGGAGTGAACACGATTCAGAAAGGGAATTTGTCCACTATGATTGTCTTGGTTGAAATGCATTGGCTACTACGGATATTATATCATTTGATTAATTGTTTTCCACAATTACATGTTTTATTCCCATGATATTTTCTCATGATTAATGTTTCTTTATGATCTATTCCTTACTTACTGACATGTATTATGTCATTGCTCAAGATTTTGATGTTTAAACATTATGTTCATGTTTTTTAAGTTTAAATGTATAATGATTTGTTTTATTTTCTCCATGATTACCCTTACTGAGCATTTAAGCACACAAATTTATGTTTTGTCTTCCTCATGATATAAATAATTTTTTCAGGTAATAAAACAAAAGGGGAAGATCATTATGGGAGATGTTGAAGATCTTTCTCCATGATTAGAAGATTATGTTCCATGTTTTCAAAGACACTAAAATATTATGGTCATTTATTTTTGGTTCTTGTTATGTATTATGTATTCCACAAAAGTAATGTAATGTAAATGTATGACATGTTTGGGGAATCTACAGTTGGTATCAGTGGAAATGGTTAGTCAACCTTTGGAAACTAGGATGTGAGAACATTAATGTTATCCTTAGAGATATTTCTACGGTATGTCTAGGGATGTCCCTAAGGTTAAGTATAAGTATAGGTTATAATCCTAGAATTATGGAATCATTCTTATAATTAATCCTATGTTGTTATATATTGAAGGTACTCCCCATTTATTATGTTGTTTTCCCTTGCATTATTTTTGACTCTGACACTATTCTTTTTGTGTTTTAGACGATGACTGGAACCCGAAGGAACCATGTTGATCAATGTAATGGAAAATGAAATTATAGTCCTCGAGAACAACCAAATATGATGGGATATTTAGTGCAAAATCTTATTGCAATACTTACACAAGCTATGAATCATTTTAGATTTCCAAATGATTAGAGAAGGGAACAATATTTTATTGATTCCTTCATGAGGAAATGTTCACCTTCTTTCAATGGGTCTTCTGATCCACTTGTTAATGAATTGTGGATCAGTACCTTTGATAATATATTTTACATAAATTTATGTTCAGAACATGAAAAATCCATTTTATCTGCTTACCATTTGCAAGGTGAAGCAGACCAGTGGAGGAATCTAATTAAGAATACAGGGCCCCAAGGTAAAATTGAATCCATGGAATGGGACAAGGTCATGAACTTGTTTTTCAGTAAGTACTTCCCTTGTATTATTTGAAAGAAGATTGAAAAGGAGTTTCTTGAGATTAAGTAGAAGGATGATGAATCTGTTGGTATATAAGAAGATAATTTTACAAGACATGAAAGGTACGCATCTGGCTTTATCATCTAACCTGAATGTAAAGTCAATCGATTCCTCAGTGGAGTAAAACCATGTCTTCGAAGGGAAATAACTATAAGATACTTCTGTAGAAATGAATAAATTGTGCGTTGTGCTATCAAGGTAGAACTAGAAGTTGGTGTAACATATCCATCTCATGGGTTTGACAAGAAAAGAAAGATAGAGTTCATGGAAAAACCTAAGAAAAATGGTGAAAAGAAGGTGAATGTTTCTTTATGATCAATGTTTGGAAAGAAGCATGGTGGAGATTGTCTAAAAGGAACTAGAAAATGTTTCAAGTGTAGAAATGAAGGTCATCAAGTAGCTGAGTGCCGATGTAATGGATTTGTTTTTCTAATGATGTGAATAGAGAAAAGACTATAGAGAATTCTCCACCAACACTTCAATGATTCAAGTGCAAGGAAATGGGGAATTATATGATCAATACCCTAATCCAAGGATTAAGGATGATTGACGTGATAAACCTTTTAAGGAAAAGGGAAAAGGGAAGTCACATTTGATCATTATTGGAGATTTTGATTATGAAAATGATGTAGTGGAATGATTTTGTGTTTATGTAAAAAGATTCCAAAATAATGTTGTGGAATCTAATTTATAGTACTGTGGAATATTGTAATATCTATGTATTGGTTTACTTTGGTTTTCAATATTTATATGGTACCAGTAACCATGAAAAGTAATTCAAATATTTTGAAAGTAGATGATTTGCATATAATGAAGGGATAACGTGAAAATAATATGTTTGATAGTATTAATTAACTCATGACTGATATAAGGACAATGTGATATCATGTTTTGAGTATATAGAAAATTTTGGTATTTTGGTATGTGGAAAGAGTTACCTTTTAACAGAATTCAGTTTTTTATTATGGTTCTATGATAATTCATTTTGTAAGAGAATACATGATTATGGTATTCACATGCTAGGAATGTGATCAACAAGATATATCGTATGATATATGGGGGATAAAATATGGTATTCACATGCTTGGTTGATGAAATTTATAGTATTGATTTTATTTATACTATGAGTTTGGAAAAATGTATTTTTTATAAGTCAAAAGACATGAAGGGATTATGTCAGACATCATATAGTATTGTTTAAGTCTATAACATTTTTCCATATTATTTCTGTAATGTTATAATAGTGAAGTTTTAGACAAAAGGAAAACCTATAGGACGGGAGTCAACCTACCACGTCGGAAAAGGCTGTGGGAATAGAACACACAACAGAAGTGCGACATGCCTTTATCACATACCGTCGGCCTACAGGGAGTCACTGGTTAGTATAAACAAGATTTATTTTATTAAGCATTATGATAGATGGTGTATAAGTCCATTTTTGGAATCATATATGATTAACCTCACCATAGATGGACTTATGTATATTTGATAACTTTTGCTAACATTTTGTTTAAGACAGAAGGAATAACCCATCATTCTATCTCATGATATTCTAACACTTCACGAAAGACAAATTCAACTTCATTTCTTTATGAGATGATGTGGAAATTGTTCAAGGCACAAACAACAGTGAGATTGTAACAAAATAAAGTAAGTATTTATTTTAATTTTTCTTCAACCTTAGGTGAATTATCTTGAAAACCAAAAATGTTGTCCTAATGTCCTCATATCCGGTGAATCAGATGGCACCTTAGATGATCACTAATTTATGGATTTGTTATTGTTGGATTTTTCATAGCCTTGTTCTCAATGTCTCTCCATCAGAACATGATGGTTAGGTTTCTCTTCCATACCCATTTTTTCACCTATGTTCTCCTATGTGGAAACCTAGTGATGAGTTAATTTTTGTAACTGATATGATTCATACTTCAACTTTTAAATTTAAGTTTTAGTATTCATTTTTACGATGTGGGTTTCTATGAAAGAAACTTTCAAGTAGTAAACCATTTATACCGCCGATGAATTTCGAGGGAGAAATTCATTTTAAGTGGGGTAGAATGTAAAACCCTGATATTTTATAAGATATATTATTTTTAATTTCATTCATATCATATGTTGTACGCTACACCGTGATTATCTTTTCTATACGCAACAATGTATTAGCTTGCAGTATACGCAACACAAATCATGGATCGTGTTACACACAATATCAAATTCATTAGATAGAAGTTATTTTACGTAACATTGACTGTGTGTATATATATATATATATTCAACATATAAATGAAATATGGTTGGATTCTATTATATGAAAAAAAAGGAATCTTTCACTACACACTACCCTGACTTGGCTAGCATTACACGCAATCGCGACCTTCCTCGATAGCGTGTGTAGTACGCAATACCGGGTTTCACTAAACAACGATATATTGTTATAAAATTATTATAGACTTTATGTTAGGAATAATATTAAATAAATTTTTAATTTTATAACATTATTTTTCATCTTACAAATTTTATAGAACATGGTATGAGAACAAAATAATTTTTTCGGGTAAAATAAATATTTTTAAAAAAATGTCGTTTTGCAGCCTTTTGATGGCACACCCGCATTAAATATTTTTTTTGACATGTTTATAAATAAAATTTTTCAAAATAAAAAACCTCTTTTATTTCAGGATATAAAAAATTTACTTTGGATAAATTTTTCATGTTATTCTGATAACTATCATATTTTAATTAATTGTAAAAACACGATATATTTTAATTAAAAACAGTTTCTTTCAACGCAATAATTTATATGGTTAAATTATAATATTAAATTGTTTTAAATTATAAGTAGAATATATTTTTACAATTTAATATAATGTGTGTCATTACCATTAATTTTACATTGAATTCATAGGTAAAAACATTTCAATCTTTGGCAATATTTAAACTTTTAAAACCTGTTTTGTTAACAACATGATAAAGTTTAATTTAATTACTGAAAATTCGGTGTTTTGAATTTTAGAAAATGGATTCCATATTTTGATTAAGTGGGTCCAAATTATGTTAATAGGATAATTTTTTTATGTTATGAATAGTAACAATGGTAATTTTTATTTACTTCAGTTAAAGATAAATCAGGTAGTTAAGGGTAATGTTAAGATTATAAAATTACCCTAACCCATGCCAAAATTATATTGGACGAATAAAAGTCGACCCATATCACATAATGGTCGAAAATATAAATTTTATGGACTTTTTACTAAGTAAATTATTTATTTATTATTAAAACCAAAGAAAGTGAGAACATGTCACTCTCTTAAATCTTATAAGTATAATAATTTTAATTTAGTGATAATCTTCATGAAACATCAAACATGAATAGTCTCCAGAAGGCTAAAAAAATTATATACATCATTTAAATTTATTTATAATTTCTTTGGATTATATAATTATCATTAAAGATGATACAATAGTGATGTTGAAATTATTTTATAGATTGAAATATCGAAAGAATTGTTTTAAAATATTAAAATAAATATTATATGAACTATTTAATGTGATCCACGAATTTTATAGACAAATATGAAATTTCATGAATCTATTAAATATTTATTTTCAAACATATCATCAGTTTGGATTTTATTTAAATTCGAATAAATTAATTGTGTCAAAATTGACACTATAGATATTTTATGTTATTAAGTTGTTTAAAAATCACCAAAATATGTTAAAAATTACAAATTAAAATGTATATGATCTAACATGTCATAAAATATCAAATTTTGTATAATTAAAAAAACATAAGTAAGTATTTATAACCATATAAAATTTATAACATTATTACCACAAATACAATTAAATAGATTAAATAAAGATAAATCAAAATGATATGGTTTAAAATAAAATCAAAACATGTATAAATTTAATTGGATGATGATATTACAACTCTATATTATCTAATATCCTAATTTGTGTCCCTTTTGATGTTTTAGAGTGTTATTTAGGTTTATTATATATTAATATTTAAGAGGTTTCCAAAAGTGCCCCTCTCATCCCTTATAAAAGGGATCCTCCTCCCTCTCATCTTCACCACAGTTTGAGCCTTTACGCTCAACCATAACCTACCCATTTCTCTTCTACACATTAATAGCAACATTCTGGAGGTTTTGGTCTTCTAAAAAGTCCATCTCTATTTCCTTAAGTGGAAGCATAAAAGTGTTTCATCGAAGAAGAGGTAATCTCTTCTACATATTCTTTCAAGATTATTTCTCCTTCAACTTCCACTTCATTATTTTTTTCATTGTACAGTAATACAATAAGTAACACTAATATACTGATATGATATTATAAATATAAAACAACCCCATTTCACCTTCTATCCATCTTACAGAAAACTAAATCACCGCACATGCGTACGTAAGGAATACAGTATCCACGCCTTGGTGTAATCTGTTTTTCCACCACCACCATACATGCATGGGTATAATGGTGTAAATAATTTCTATATCTAGTTTTTATATTCTCATACTGATTATGTGAAATTATATCATCCACTCCAATTCAATTCAATAATTATGGGAATGATATCATCGCTCGTGCGTACGTACGGATTACCGTCTCCCTGACGTGAATAGATTCATTAACCATGTCAACCATTCATGAATGAGTATAACATATATATAATTAAGAATAATGAAATATATGACATGAAAAAGCTACTTTATTTATGTATATATATATTTGTTATCTACTTACTTCCATTAATGTCAATAAGGAATGGAAAACAACGTTCATGCGTACGGACAACCTACTGTCTCCATGAATGGTGTATTTCATTTAATTTATCTATCTATTATATATATATACAAAATATTTATGATATATAAATTATTATTTACATTCTGGAAGTAATTAAATCACGATATAAGTAATAATAATAACATGAACAATAATTCCAAACACATACGATAAATAAAACGATCTTACCCAAAACGCTGCTTTAACATGGAATTTACAAAAGAACTGGTAATATAATGTTAGAAGTGAACCATATATGATATAATGACAATGAATATGATTATTTAATAATATAATTACATTATTTAAATCATTATTCATGTGGTTCAGATATATATAAAGTATATCAGACCAAAGTTAAGGGATAATTATTCAAATATCATTCTTATTAGAGATTGTTTACTCATATGTATTTTCTGGGGTTATGTTTATCATTCATGTCAATATGTTCCCAAAATGTTTTCCTAAAATTTTTACTTTTCATCCATGTATGTTTAAAGTCATTTTTACCTTTTTTGACTTTCACCACACAGTATGGCAGAAAAATTTCTTTTGTTTTCCATATGAGGATCTTTTTGACTTTTTCGACAAAAGTAAGAGAAGAATGTTTTTTAAGTTATACATCATGAATGGATTTTTATGGTTTCATAACTCCTTATTTTCATGAAGATTCCTATAAAATAATTCATGATTATTTTAAACAAAATCCATTTCATTTAAAATTTCATACATTTTGAGAAAAGAAGATGATTTTGAAAAGGAAATGAGATTTTCCTCAAGAATTCATTTAAAGTGTTTTATTAAGACTATTTTCCATATAAGATGGAATTCGTTAATATGGTCATGACTCAAGTATAATGTCCGTATTATTTACATGGTCTGATTTTGTTTACGATGAAATTATATCCATTTTTTTATATATGGATTCTGTTATGATGTGATGATGTTAATGAAACCCATTTTATTCGTTGTGTTATTATGTATGATTTTTGTTTATTTTGTGGCACACATAAGATTGATTTTATTATGAGATGGTTGGGACCTATATCACCGTCCAATGTATTGGGTAAATATTTATATCTCATGAGAGAGACATGGCTAGAACGATATGTTAATCTGGTTCAGTGATACAGGACTGGAATGTGGAGGGAACTCGATTCAGAAAGGGACTTTGTCCACTAAGATGGTCTTGGTATCAAAGCCTTGGCTACTATGGAAATAATATCGTGTGCTTAATGGTTTTCCACAATTACATGTTTTATTATTGTGATATTTTATCATGATTAATGTTTTTTTATTATCTATATCTTATGTACTACCATTTTTTATATCATTGCTAATGATTGTGATGTTTAAACATTATGTTCATGTTTTTTAAGTTCAAATTTATATGATTTGGTTTATTTTCACCATTCTTACCCATACCGAGCATTTTAGATCACCCTATTTATGTTTTCTTTTCCCCAGGATATAAATAAAGCTTTTAGATAAGAAAACAAAAGGGGAATATATTTATGGGAGATGTTGAAGCTCTTTCAACACGATTAGATGATTATATTCCATGTTTCCAAAGCCACTAAAATATTACAGTCCTTTAGAGTGGGTTCTTTTTATGTATTAACTATTCTGAAAAAGTAATGTAATGCCAATTTTTGAAATTTTTGGGTTTTATACACATATAATCTCAAGGGGGTCTATATCACTTGATAAATAAATTATTGAGTCTATTTAATCTTTGCCCAGACAAACAATATTGAATAAGATTCACTATTTTCTCTGTTAATTTTGGATATTATCAAAAAAATGTGGATAATTTCTCATTATTTTCTAATTCCTTGACCATGTTACTTCTAAATGGATCTATGTTCCCCAGGACAGATGAATGTGGGTAAAATCTCACAGAAGTGGAGGGAAGATTGGTTTGTACCTCTTTACTTACATTTCCACATTATGGATTAGGGATTATTTTATATTATGACATATGAAAGAATGGAATGCGAATTTTTTTTTGAATTATAGAATTGTTATACATTATCCCCCTTAAAAATTGATGATTCATCATTAATATTACCCACCATATGATTTGGAATTTTCTATGGTATTTTTGCATTAATGCTATTAGAAATTATATTTGTAGAGAAAGAATTTAGATATGTGATTAAAAAAAATTAAAGTATATATTGACATAGAGGGAGTTGAATATGAGAAAATGATGATCTTTAATGTTTATTAATTACTATGAAATTTTAATACATTAGCATTCATTAAAATAAATCAATGTGGTTGATCCATTAATTTGAACAAGTCATGACAAATTATACATATGTGGATTATCAAAGATCCATTATTTATGGATTTTCAATTGTTTGATTTATAAATCATGAAGGAAGGGTAAAATTATTATCATAATAAAATGAATTTTCTTCCATATATCTGATTGATGATTAATTAGGCATGGAATATAGATGTAGAGTGGTAAAATATGGTTAAATTTCATCTAGATTTTTATCATGATCATGAAGGAGTGATATGGTTTAAAAACCTTGTTTCAGATCCATAATTACCAAGATTTAAAAATAACTTATTATAGGACTCTATAATTTATTCTTTCTATATTAATCTGGGATGAATGAAGACATATATATATTTGAAATTGTACTTCTGGTATGATGGAATGAAGGGAGATACCACAGAGTCTGAATCTCGATGCTTGTTACTCCAATAATTTAATGATTTGATAGAGAAATATAAGGGGATTATTAACCAATTACCATTTTTAATGGAAGTAGAATAAATAATCATGTGTTTTGTTATCAATCTATCCAGATGTCTAAAGGGAATAATGCTATATGGTTTTAATTTTATATCCTTAAAAATTAAGATGACTTCATTACTATCCGATAAGACTTATAACTTTTTTATCATTCCAGTATATACATTAATGAAGTGGTAGTGGTGCATGGAGTACCATATTTGATTTTCTATAAATAGGATGAATTGTTTACATATGATATTTGGTGATTTCATTAGAAACCTCTTTTTATAATTTGATTTTCAATACTTCATACTATTATTAGCCTGATGGTCATACTAAAAGATAAAATAAAACTCAATTTGATATAAAGATATATTTTATATTGGAATTAATCAGTGTGTATGATGAAACCATCCTCTAATAGAATTTTACAAAAATAATATAATTCAATAATTCATTCACATATCTCCTTAAAAATCCCACTATGGAAGAAAATATTGATATCCACCTTCCTGGGATGAAGTTAGAGAAAGAATGTTATTTGGACCTAATATAGTTTATGAAATGGAAAATAAGGTTAATTCCTTCAGATGTAACGTTATCTTAGATTTTGTAGAAAATTTATACTGATAATAACTGGTTAGATCATGAATTTAATTTTAGTGACACAGTGATTCTTGATATTTCCCCCTGTAATAATTTAATGATATTTAGGAAGAAATGGAAACATATCCCTATGTATTTATGTCCCCTTGAAATTATTTATCATATCGTTGCCATAACATATCATTTGGTGGTTCCAACAAGACAATATAAATTTCGTGTTCTGTACCATGTATCTCTCCCGAGGAAGTATATAACAAAGAATTCCTCTATATAAAACTCATTGATCATTCCACTAGAGAAAGATATTTTTATGAGGACCATGTGGTGAAGATACATGATCATACAAAAATAGTTCATTGAAACATGGACACTAATAAAAAATATTTTAAGTGAATATTTTATTTATAATAAATTTTATAAATTCATCACATTGTAGAAAATGTTTTTATTTTTGAATGACAAGGGATTCAATTTTTCATTTCCACATTTCATTACAGTTCTTGTTTTATGATTTTAAAATTCACTATAGTATTTCATCATTAAATATTCGAATTTGACCTATCATAATGTAAACATTGGTAAATATGTTTCTCATTTACTGAGATAAAACACTTATTTTGTACAGTGGAGGTAAATCATACATTTATTTGGAGTAAATGGGAAGCTAAGACAATGGTTGGCTGGACATGAAATATTTGAAATCACATCCATATTTGGACTATAAAATATTCATCCATTCTTGTATTGGTCACAAATATGGTGGGTGTATTATGAAACAAATTTTAAATAGATAATCCATTTATAAAGAAATCCATTTCATGCGTTCAGGTGGACAAGAAGTCGTTGAAATTTGGAATAACATATTTTTCAGAATATCCCTATTCAAACATGAAAACACTTAAAACCTAGACTCCCCTCCAAACCATAAATATGTATTTTTTACATTTTGAAGGGTTAGGACGTGAATTATGATTTTTATGGAAGTGGAGAAATGATTTCACTCTAATTTAAAGAGAACTTCAATAAGGGTATCTGTTGATGTAAGGATACCTTCATCGAGGCCTTAATCTTCTTATTCACATTGTAATGTTTCCGGTTTCATAATAAATATAATAGTTACTATTTTGTATATTTTTTATTCCTCTATTTTTTCCAATTATAAACTTCTCTAATATTCTTGGTTTGGTATAGAAATAAAAAGTAGAAACGTGATTGGGCTAAAAACTTTCAATGGCCTTTTCAAATGAAAAACCTTTCTTAGATGTCTTCACCTCCCATGGAAGAGTAATTCATCTTTGTAATCTATCTACCTCTAACATTCATGTGTTAATTATTTTGAATCAATGGGATAATTTAATTCATATATTATGATTTATTAATTTTTTTTAAATTAGAGTAAAATAAGAATGAAATTGAACAACATAAATAAAACATGCCAGATAGAGTAATGTGGAAATTGTGAAGTCACAAACTTAATTGGTATATCGATACCAGAATGAATTAATTTGTAGATTTTTAATATAGTCAATATACTCAACTAATCCAAATTTATATAATGAATATTTTCTATATTTCAACTATGATCATAAGATAGAATTTGAATAAAAATAAATGTAATGTGCTATAGTTTCATTTTCTGAAGCTGAACTAGGGTTCAATTCATTTCATCATTATGGTTAAGTTAACTCCCATAGGGTTCGAGGGTAGATAATTTGGAAATCATGTTTAAGTGGAATATTTTTTTAATTTTAATATATAATATTTAATTTAAGAGGTAGATCCATATCGATTAAATTTTTTAAAATAGTTTTCTAAAAAATATATTCTTCTTATGTTTTTTAAAACTAATTTCATTTAAAAAAATACAATTTTATTATTGAAAATTTTTATTATTATTTTATACATCATAAACCCCACCATCATTATATGTTTTTTATTTTTATATATTTATTTTTAACAACTTTAAAAAAAATTAATTACTTCCTTTTTAAGAGACAACCTTGGCCATCAAGTATTACGCACCTAAATAGACAAAAAAACAGAACATCATTTTTAGAACAACCAGGACATTACAGTTTTCAATATGAGGTATTTTGGTGGAGGCTATTAATTATATAGACCAAATAGAGGTTTTCATGTAATTTTCATTTTATTCTAATTTTATATTTTCTAATCCTTCTTTAAAACATTCTGAAATTTTCATCTTCTCTTGTTATCTTCATCATTTTTTTCAGACCATCAACTCAAAATTATCATTTTAATGGTATTATATTCGGCCATTATTATTTTCATTTTTATATGGTTTATGAAATTATCAAATCCCTAGGATATATTAAATCATAACCCTATGATTGAACACACCCTTTGAGCTCAAATCAGACAGTCATAGTCTACGAGAAGTTTCAAAATTCAACAAATTTGGGGATTTTCCATTTAGGGAAGATGAAAGTTGGATTGAAATATATATATAACTTAAAACTTGAAAAAATGTATAAAAATTATGATAATGAACTTAATAGAACAATTTTTAAATTTCATGCACATGACATTAACTATCTACAAACTTTTATTTCATACTCAAACCTTGAATCAGACATTGAATTGAAATATACGATAATAAACCATATTCCAAGGCTTAATGGTTTATATAATTAGGATAAAAATACATTATTAATACAATTTAATGTGGTTTTTTAACTTTTCATCCAAAAAAATCAGAATATCCAAAAAAATAAAGAGCATTCCTATTCGCACTTGATGGAACTGTGAAAGACTGGATATATTATTTACAAATTGAAGATGTAAATTATTAAAATGATCTAAAGAGTATATTAATGTTTATTTTTTTCCTAGAGTCATGGACGACTATTATTCGAAAATGTATCTCAATAATCACGAATGATCAATTTGAGTCAATGTGTTAGTATTGGGAGTGATTATAGAGGTTATGTGCATGCTTCCCATGTCAGAATTTTAGTAAGGATCTACTCATCTAATACATAGATGAATCCCTCACACTTATGTAGTGAAACATTTTGGATGTCACATATAGAGAGTCATTTGTAAGAAAACATGAATCTACATGTGAATTGATTGAAAATATGACACAAAAATAGAAACAATTTGGTGTTCAAGGTACAAAAAATGTTATAAGAGAACATTATGTAAGAACGTAATCTCATGATGGAAATTAAAAGGATAAAAATTTAAAAGAATTTACCACTATAGTGTTGAATATTTTTTTCGCTAAAAAGAAAATATATCTAACTCTTACAAGGCCTTGTGTAACTTTCATTGAATGAGAACACCTAAATAATTGTTTCCCCAAACTACAAGTGATAGAGGATTGCGCAACAGTATTCCCTGTGTGACCATATCGGCAAAAACAATAACCAAATTCCATGAATAGTTATGATTATTTTCACTAATAAATAACCTATGGGGAAATTCTCATTCATACATGAGGTGTGGATATAGAAAAATAACTAAAGAAACATTTTCAACAAAATTTCTGGCATCCTCTCAATTACCAACATTGTTTCCAATGATTCCAAAGTATATTTGAAGTTCTATAATTTACAATAAGAGAACAAATTAATACCCCAACCAAGGTAGATTCTAACACTAGTGTAGCTTTTGAAATATATAATTCATAATCAGTAAAATGATCTGAATAGTCGAGAATCTAAGTTGAGGGAGTTGAAGTAACAATTGAGATACATTTTCACCACAATCCGTGAAGTGAAATATAATAACAATAAAAATATATTCCCCCTCAACTACTCTAAATATATTGTGAAATGTCAGTTCCCACACATTAGAAAGTTGGAAGCAAACAACTAAAACGTCTACAACAATCAATTAACCAAGATTATCCTCTACTCCAGATAAACCCCATTGAATACTAGTTGATCAAAATCAAATATATAATTAATAATTTAATAAAAATATTGTTGAAGTGCCTCTTAAAACCCTTCACACTTCAAAAATATATTTTTGAAACAAAAAATATGGCTGAATATGTTATTAAAAAAATGTATTCGGACACACTCATGCATGAGAAGATAACCATCCTTTTTTATGAAGACATTAAAAAAATACAATGGAATATAAAATTATTAAAAGTTCATTTTTACAGATTAATAGGGATCTAGGGATATTATAGGATCAATTTTGGAAATAATATGTCCACACTCATTAGAAAAAAACTTGCAATTCCCACAATGTTAAAGTATTCAGAAACATTCACCGTCTCAGGAACCGTGGGGGAGTGTCACTTTTTTAAAAAACATGATGATTTAATAGATTCCACAAATGTGATGCCTCATTATGTATTCTACTCTTTATTGGTTTTTTAGTTGAATCCAATTATATTAGTTGTGTAGTTGGATAATTGGTCTACAACACATCCAGTGGGAGTCTTTGATGATGTACTATTTCATGTATGAATCATGATCATTCTATAAAATTTATACATTCTTAACATGGACGATGATCAGATGTGTTTTCATATTCAAATTATCATTGGTAGGATCCTCATAAAAAATGGAAAAACTCTCTTAAATTTCCATGAGGGTACACATTCCATGACTTTTGGAGATGAATTTGTGATATTTAATGTAATGGAATGTGTGATGTAACCCACAAATGATCATTATTTTTTGTTATATCTCATTTTAAACCACCATATTAAACCCTAATGAAATCTGACAATCCATTCATAGGTGGATTATGAGTAGTGTTTCTAGTTTTATATATCTAATATCATTTCCACATCTATTTTTAATGAACCAAATACTCTTATATTTGATTTATAATTGGATTCATATTCTTATTTCGATCCTTTTAACTCTGATTATGACATGGTTGTTGAGTACTCTGATTGATTTGATGATTTATTCAATAATTTTAATGATGTATATTATAATAATTATGTGTATTATGCACATATTTCAGTTCTATAAATGTCTCCATACATATTATACATCATTCGTTAGAACCCAATCTATTGTCACTAAATCTCAAATACTCATATTTGTTATGATGTAGTAATTTTCATGTTTCATTACAAAAAAATATACCTTTTGAACATGAAAAAAATAACTAAAACTTTTGAGGGAGAATAAAGTAGTAATTGGGTGGACCTTGGCTGAAATATCAGATTTTTTCACGTATATTTTAAAACATATGATTCATCTATAGGATGGGTCTAAACAAGTTAGGAAGACACAAAGGAGACTAAATTCAACTCATATAGAGATTGTTTAAAAATAAATTGAGAATTTTCTCGAGGCATGTATAATTTATACTATTTCACATTCCCAATTGGGGAGTCCTATTCAATTGTACCTACTAAAACTGGTGTTACTATTTTAATAAATGAGAGATAGGAATTAATTTTCATGGGGGTAGAAAATAGTTGGATTGTGAGTATTGATTATAGGAAACAAAATCCATACAGTAGAAAGGAACATTATACAATCCCATTTATTTACTGAATACTTGAAGGACTGGTTGGGAAAACACACTGTTATTTCATGGATGGATTTTCTGAACATTATCTATTTCCAATAGCTCTGTAGGATCATGATAAGATACCATTCATTTGTCATTTTGGACCATTTTTCTACCATTGTATGCGATTTGGAGTTTGCAATGCCTCAGGTACCTTCCAAAGATGCATGGTCATTATTTTTTGTGACATTACTTAGACCTTCATGGAGGTATCTATTGATTATTTTATAGTTGATGGGTCTTCATTTAATTATTTTATCACTAGTTTTGGAATAGTGTTTAATCGTTTTATTGAGAATAATATGGTATGGATCTTTCAAAAGTGTCATTTAATGGTAGATCATGGAATTTAACTTGGGATTGTATTGTCAAAAAATTGGATAGAGGGTGATTGATCAATGATTGTTATAATTTCATCCAACCTTAACATTCATGTGGGAATGATATTGGGTCATTCTAAGGGCATGTATGATTTTACTAATTATTCATCAAAGATTTCAGAAAGATTGGTTTTCCTATGTCTTGATTTCTTTAAAAGAATTATGATTTCTAGTTTGATGATTCTTCTAGGAATTCCATTAATGATCTAAAAAAAATTATCAACCCCACATATTATATAGACCCCATGAGGGAATTTCTATAGAGCATCTGTGTGATGATTCAAACATATCAATTTTAAATTTCTTATCACATAGGTTATAGGGATGTTTACATGTGATTAAATATTCATTTAAGAAAATGGAATTATCCCATTCGAACTAAACACCCTGGAACAACTGTTTCATGCATTATATTTGATTTATATAAATTTCATTCCTATTTTTTGGGCTCTAAAGTTGATGTTTTTTAACCATGAAGCTATGAGTTACTACTTGATGAAGCCACATTCAAATCCCAGAGTAATACAATGGATTGTCCTTCATTAGTAATTATATATTGTGATAAAGGATAAAATTAGGTTAGATAACATGGTGATAGACCACATGAGTATGATTAATCACACATAAGATTCTGACACATTGGACCAAGTTGTAGTTTGTCACACATTACCTGATGAACATCTTTATACACTATAAGGAACACATCCATGCTATGATGATTTAGTTAACTACCTTATTTTCTTTTAAATAATAAAAATTTAATGAATCATCAATTTAAAAAATAAAAAATTTAGTCTGGGTTTTATGTTTCGGATGATCCCTACTTATATTGCATGTGTAGTGGTCATTTTATATGGAGGTGTCTTCATGATCCTGAGTTGGAGCCTCTTATAAATTTCATTCCATAAAATATCATATAAAAGACACTATAGGCCTCAACAGGTAGCTATAAAATTTTTGATAATAGTTTGTATTTTTTTATGTTATACTATGATGCTCATGTGTCTTGTAATTATTTTATTCATTGCTAACACACTAGAAATATTTCTAGGAGACACAAGATGACATAGGAACCCATATTATTCGTGGATATTTTTTATGTTTTGGGAATTGATATTATGGGTCATTTTTGAAGTTATTTTAGTTTCTTTTACATTTTGGTCATTTTTTATTATTTATTAAAATTGGTGGAGTCCAAGGACAACAGGATAGATGATTCTCATGTTGTCATGGAATTTATCAAGGATCAAATGTTTTGTAGGTTTGGACTACCAAATGCCTTATGCAATGACATAAAGTCACAATTTTCCATCAAAATTTGGATTCCCTCCATCATATGTATGGGGTGATGCATAAATCATCTAAATATAACCACCCCTAAATAAATGGATAGGATGATAATTAAAATGATGAGTTGAAACAAATTTTGGATAAAATAGTACCACAAAATATGAGTGATTAGAGGATATTCTTAGAATATGCGTTTTGTGCTTATTGGACATCATACAAGAGACCCATCATTATACTCCCAATTCACATTGTTTTTATGATAGAATGTCTTCTCCCTGTGGAAGTCGAGCATTGAGCATATTGCGAAATAAATAAATGAAACATGGATTCATTAAATGATGTAATTCAAAGGAAGCTACAAATTCAAGAGATTGAGGATATTCAATTATCATAATATGAGATCTAATCTATCTACCAGAAAAAATAAAAATCTGATCATTATAGAATGATCCAATATAGGGAGTTTTATATAAGAGATAAATTCCTTATCAACGGTTCACGACAAAACCATATGCATGATATATTGTGTTCCAAATGCATACATCTATATGTTGTGTCTAATTTTTTTCCTTATGGTGATGTGGATATCACACAAGTGGATGAATGAAGGAAATTTACAGTTAATCGGTAAAAATTGAAGCAATACATATGTGGACATCCTACTGATGTATTTGATTTAATGTCATCACATGACACCATCATCCCTTGATAATGTCATGTTGTTCTTAAATGTTTTACTTTCATATTAGTTATACTATTTAAAATCATAAATTTATACTGCATATATCATATCATGGGTTCACAATTAATAAAATTCAAATTTTATATATGTTGGAGGGTACAACATTTTGGGGTAGTTTTTTAGTAATTTTCATTTCCTTTTTTTTCTGTTAAATTTTCTATTACATTTTCAAAAAACATGATATCATGTAACATTCTCATGTAGAACACATGTAAAATGCATGTTTTTAAAATTTAGTTCTATAATGATAAACATAAGTAATATTTCATCATCATGGTTTGATTATTTTTAAAGAGTAAGTAACAAATGATATGATTGGTTGTGTCATTATAAAACAATTTAGATTTTGACACCAATGTTTGTGATATTTTTAACAGAAAATTATTTCTATTATTTACCCACACTAAATTTCATAAAACCATGACTTGTGAAATACTTCCTACCAATTTGAAGATATAGCCTTGTTAAGTAATGAAATTCATCATATAGCAATGGTTTATTGATACATTCAATTATCTTCTAATCTGTTCTATTAATATACCAAATGTTGAAATGTATGTGTATATGTTATTATAATATTCTTTGCTCTATATGAAATAATAAATATTTCAAAATAAAATTACAAAAATATGGGTTGTGTCTTAAGAAGGTCAAAACCCACTCATCCTTGACCATTGATCTGGATATAACTATAACAATTTTTGTAGTGAGGAGATCAAAAAATTACGGAGATATGATTGTGATATTTGTTACAAGTTCTTCATTTGAAAAAAAATATATTAGAGGCATTAAATGATCCATATGTGGGAATTACTAGTTTAGTAGTATAAGGTTTTACTCTTATGAATTATTAATTGATTGTGTCTTGAAATATTATAGCAAATGAATGTAGAATAGGTTTAGTTAATTAAACCATGTATGAAGAATCATTTTACTATACATAAATATACAGAAGAATAGTTTGGGATATGATCTTTAAATGGTTGGAACACACACACATGTGGAATTATTGTCATAGTATTCCCATGACATGTTTCTCTATTATTAGTGTTATAAATCCCACATGGACTTTTAAGACTATTTATAAGAAATTTTCACCCAAATTTATTGATATTTATTTCATGAAAAGATTCAATTTTTTTATATTTCCACATTGGAATGAGAAATATGAGAATTCATATCTTTTCCAAATTTTATTGATTACATGATATGAGGTTTTTCCTATGAGTGAAAAATAGTAGTTGAGAGGGAGTTTATAAAACACATTTTTATTGATTATTTAATTTATAATAAATGTTACCATTTCCCCACGTTGTGTTAAATGAGTTCAATTATGCAATATTTGGGAATATAACATTCATTTGCACATTTGATGAAAATTCCAATTTTAACCTTTTAAAACTCAAAGTACTATTTCATACATATATATATATATTTATTACCTATTTGATCTTGAACTACACTGGGAATGTTCTTCGCGTAACGGGATAAAACATATTTTAGTATAATAGAGCTAAATCCTACATTTTTTTGGAGTAAATCAGCCATAAAATCAAAGGTGGGATGGAAATGTAATACTTAACATCACATTAGTATTTAACCATAACATCTTAGTTTTTGATTGTTTTAGGCAATAATTTTGGGATTATATCTTCGATCCAATTTATAAAAACAAATTCAACTTCAAGAAAAAATAATTCACACATTTTTGTGGCAAAGAAGGTAGTTCAGGAAGGCTAAAAATATTTTTCCAAATTTACTCATTCACACATGAAACAACCTATAACCTACCATTCCCTCTACTCAATAAATATGCATTTTTATCATTTGGATTTTTTAAGTGATTTATTATATCTAGTTAATAGGATAAGAAGTTACACTCCAAATATCAAGCATTTTAGTAAGGTTATCACTTTAATCAAGGATCCCATCCTCATAGCCATCATCTTCCTATTTGTTTTTAAACTTTTGTGTCTGTGTAAAAAATAGCATAGCTCCTCTTTATTTATTATTTGTGTAGAATCCCAATTAAGTAATGAATAATAGATATTTTTATCTATGTCTATTAATTATTGAGATAGTGTTTTAGATGCTAAAAATGAAAATAAACACAATCTTATGCATGGAATACACTAATATTCTTAAAAGATTGTTTTACTACCTTTTGATGGAAAACACTTTTTAAATATATCTTTTGAAAATTTTATAAGCTATGTTTTTAAAAATAAACATATTATTAATGATTGGGACATCAAAATTTACTTTATGTGAATTTTTTGTATTTTTCCGATAAAGTTCATTTTTAATAAATAGTGAAAAATGTTGTATTTTAATTCAAAACCTCTTTTTAATCTAATTTATTTATATGATTAGATTATCTTTTTAATTGGTTTGGAAGTGAAATTAGAATATATTTTTACCATTTTATCCAATGGTGGTCATTGGAATCAATTTCACTTTGAAATTGGACTTAAACTAGTGTCAATCTTTTGATACTTATTGTTTCATAAAAACACGCTATTTGTCATGACAACGGAAATTAGTTATTAAATTAATTAATGCAACTTAAATGTTTTGAATTATGTAAAATATACATCATTATTTAATTCTGAATATCAAATATATCTTAGGGTGAAGTTTTGGTATCTTTCTGAAAAACATCAATTTTTTATGAATAGTGAAACCACTAAGTGGTAGTTAAAGAAACTGATTTTTGGTTTAAATGAAACTTTTCCACTTCTGTGATTTGATTTTCAAAAATCCTACATACATGGTTTTCATTAAGAAGTAAAATGTGGTTCAATGAGATTAAAATAATTTTTTGGTTAATAGTAACTTTAAAGTTCTTAATATCGATTAGTGGTAATTAGTGTAGTTTAAGGTAAAAAAATGTTTTAATAATATGATATGAGCTTGAAACATGTCCTACCCTTAATGGATGTGTCATGTCCGACCAGGAAAAGCCATGGGTCATCTTGGGGACCCCATGGAGCCACTTTGGTTGGGAAATGACATAAATAACTTTTTATTTAATGGTAAAGTAAAAATGACACAAACATGAGATGTTTTACTAAAATAATTTTAAATGGGGTTATACTAGTAAGATTTTTAACTATAAATAATCATTATAAATATAAAAATATTTCCTACATCATGATATTTTTTTATAATTTTTATACTTTAAATAAATTAAATTATTTATGACATCATGATGATGCAGCGATTACCTCATTAATAAAGGATTTAAATAAAATGAAATGATAATGTATAATATATGACCTATACATGTCCAAAACCTATTGTATGGGTGGATTTAGAACCCTTATCACCTTATCCTATAATTATATCAATTTGGGACCCTTTTGAAACCAAAACTCATTTTAAAATAAAGTAACATTTCCTTACGTTCCAAGAGTGCCCCTCCTCTCCTCTTATAAAAGGCCCCCACCTCTACCTCCTTACCCACACTCCCAAAGCCATTGTCTCGGCCAACCACTTCCCATTTTGTCTCTCCACATCCATCTCTTACTCCTTGACGCCACACTTTGGGCAGAAGTCTTCCCAAGGATGCCTCTGAACTCAAACCAAAGTGAGTTACCTGATTTTAAGGTAATGTCTTCACTTGAGTCCTTTTGTTTTATTTTGCTTCTCCAATCCCCTAAACTCTTTTTATTCATTTCTTTTGTAACAAATACAGTATTTTAAATATACTAGGTTGTTTTTATAAGAAGGATTATAGCTACACTTACACACACCTACATCTAATGGTTAAAGGACATACTGTTTCCGTGGATGGTGAATTTATGCCTCCTGAAACGATGGTTGTTCAGCATTCTTTTAACACCTTAAAAGGTAGCCATTAAGATGTCACTATATTTATATATGATATATAATATGTTTATGTTTTCCTTAAGCTGCTGTATTTTTCATTTTGGGCATACCTTTATGGTTTCCATTATGGGTAAACACGATATCTTCATTTAAGAAAGTGCGGACTACCGCACCCTCAAAGTGATTTGATTCGTTAAATACCATATGTGGGATGTATAAAGGATGGAGTTGTGATATTATATATGATATTAAACTGAAATTATAATATACCTTTTATATCATTATGATTCCATTCTATAAATTACGAAATATAAATGAAAGTAGCGTTCATGCATACGTACGACTTACCGTCTCCATGAACGTTGCATTTCATTTCATACCTATAAATGATTATGTAATATTATAAATGCATGAATGTACTGGATATATATGAAATATATGATATCTACATCATGAATACCATTTTGGATATAGTGGATACATGAACAACTTGTAATTATAAAGGGCTTATTTTTGAGTCAAGTACCAATGATCGTTAAAACGACCGTTATTAACTTAAATAATTACATACTGTTCATGACATGGAAATAAGTGATATAAAAGGAATAATGAACTTGAAAAATGTTCTTAAATAAGTATAAATTAACTCATGTTTATTATTCAGTAGATTAAAGAACAACCGAGTCAAGTCGGACCCGAGGTATGGGACTTCGTCTCAATCTCCTTTCATTGAGGCATATTTTGTTTTATACACAACCTTATTTTATATGGTGTATAAAACCCATTGACTTTTACATTTATTAAAAAGGAATCTTTTTTATATGAATCATTTACTAAACAACAAAATGGAATGTTTTTGTCGTACGTATGCGGCGATAACGACTTCTTCGCCGCCGTGACCGTTATTTGAGTTTCAGCTTCCTCTAAAAGCCATACCTTTTTTAAAAAGAAAAATAAATACCATGTTTTACTTTTCTTTTATTTTGGTATTGAAAATTGTTTTCATAATGTTTTTATATTAATGTGTTTTATTGATATCTTGTGATTGATAGGTGGAAATGTTATGTATCCTTTATGCATATTTTATGTGATACGATTATGTTGAGGTTCTTGGGAATTATTATAAAGAATGGTGGTTCCGTGATAGACTAAGGGCGGGTGAGCCTGATATAGATCTACAATGCATTGGGTAACGCGAAGGCGGGAAACTTTAAGGTTTTTCCGAAGATATTTAGGGAATATACTATGATGGGTATTCCAAATGTAACCAAGAGGGTTACTCCCTACGTAAGAATGTTATGAATGCCTCAAGATACCATTATGTCTTATGATTTCTATGATTTATTCATGATTTGATGTGGTATGTTAATGTGCCTATGTTTTATGGGTAATGTATGATTCATTCTTATGTATATATGTACCCATGTTTCCTTTTCATATTTTTATATACCTTACTGAGCTTTTTATGCTCATCCCAAGTTTTTTGAAATGTTTTTCACAGGTCAAGGAAAAGGTACATGATATGATGATAGTGTCAAGGAAGTGTCAAGAAAGAATCCATGTTTTATTTTAAATATGATTCCATTGATGGGAAAGAAGAATACTATATTTATGTAACCACTTTGTTTATATGTGGAATGTAATTCAAGTTTTATGATCTAATTCTCTAAAATCCTAAACCCGAAAAGATCCTCAATGTGTAATCTTGTAATAACTCATGATTATGTAAGGTTTAAGGATGGGGCCTTATAGTTGGTATCAGAGGTCAGTTTAGGTAACTTTAGGAGTTATAATTCTATTAAATTATTATCCAAAAATATTTTTTTATGGTAAAATTGAAGTGATATAGTATTTGAAGATTACCATGTTGCTTCATCTAAGACATGTTTGTTCAGAATGGTTTTCTGCATAAGAAAATGGGGAAGCAGTGCTAGGAAGGCATATAGAAGGAAATAACCTTCAGAGTCAGTATCCTAAGATGGTCGGAATTGGAACAGAACAGTTTGTTGCAGTAATGATGCAGTTGACCCAAGCGATAAATGGTGGTGGTATCCATGCACGAAATCAGCCAGATCAACCACAGAGGAACATGTAAGTGGTGGAACATTTCATGAGGCAACATCCCCCATCATTCAGAGTATCATCTGACCCTGTGTTAGCTGAAGGGTGGATTAAAGCACTGGAGAAGATTTTCGATGTCATGGGGTGTTCAGACAATCAAAAGGTTAGTCTTGCTATTTACCGTTTGGAGGGTGAGGAAGATAAGTAGTGGTATATAGTTAAAAATATCAGGGACGCCGATGATATTGATGCTCTTGACTGGGATGAATTCAAAGGTATGTTTTTGGAGAAGTATTTTCCTATGGCTGTTCGACATAGGATGGAAAAACAAATCTTGGAATTGAGCCAAGAGGAAGACTCAGTGGCTACCTATGAAGAAAGGTTCACTCGATTGGCAAGGTATGCTCCAAATTTTATCTGAGAGCTTGATAGTAAAATCAATCATTTTTACTCAGGATTAAATACAAAATATCGAAGGGCATTAGCTTCTCGTGAGTTTAAAAGTTATGAAAATCTTGTTCGATGTGTTGAGAAGGTGGAAATGGATTTTGCTGATGATCAAGTGTTCTATAACAACCAACAGAAGAAGAGACCGAGGTGGCAGGAGAAAGGTAAGAATTCTTCAAAAAAGCATGATGGTAAGAAAACTAAGTTTCCAGTTTGTGAGAAATGTGGAAAGAGGCATGCTGGGGAATGTCTTCTGAATTCTGGAAAGTGATACTGATGTGGTAAGATGGGACATAAGGCTCGTGATTGCACTGAAAAGTATCAAGGTGAAGGTAAGACCAAATTTTATTTACAGTTAGTGAAATGTTATAAGTGTAATGAGATGGGTCACTATGAAAACGAGTATCCGACAAAGAGCATGAGTGATGGGAAGCAACTAGACTACAAGCAGAAAGGGGTGGTGAAATCCTTTGCAACTACTTCAGCAGATGTCGGGCCATCAAATGAAGTTGTATCAAGTAATTTTTTTTTCAGATTATGCCAGTGTGTTGTTTGATTTGGGGTCTACACATTCTTTCGTCTCTGAAAACTTTTCTAGTAAAATGGGAATACCATCTCAAGAAATGACTTCTGAACATTTGGTAAAAACACCTTGGGGAAATGTTGAGGCAAAAAGAATTTATTATAATCTTCCCATCCTTAACTGTGGAAAGAACCTACTTGAAAACCTTATTGTTCTACCTCTAGTAGGGTTTGATGTTATCCTGGGTATGGATTGGATCTCTATTTACCATGCTAAGATTGACTGTAGAGATAAAGAAGTTTCTTTTCATAAAGACTTTCAGTTTGTCTACATGAATGAACCCTTACTGTTGATAACTTATCAAGAGGCAGAGAAACTTGTAAAAGATGGAAATGAATGTTATCTCGCACACATCATTGAAAATAAAGGAACAGTTCAGATTAATGATGTTCCAGTGGTAAATGAGTATCCTGATGTTTTTCCTAATGAGTTTCCTGGAATAATACCAGATTGGGAAGTTGAATTTACTATTGACTTAGTTCCTGATCCTAATCCAATTTCAAAACACCCTTATCGAATGGCTCAAATTGAACTTTTAGAGTTGAAGGAGAAATTGCAAGATTTATTAGAGAAAGGTTTCATTCGACCTAGAACATCACCATGGGGTTCTCCTGTTTTATTTGTTAATAAGAAAGATGGTTCAATGAGACTTTTCATTGATTATAGAGCCTTGAATAACATCACCGTTAAGAACAAATATCCTTTTCCTCATATCGATGATTTGTTTGATCAGCTCCAGGGAGCTCAGTATTTTTCCAAGATTGACTTGAGATTGGGGTACCATCAGCTGAAGGTAATGGAATCAAATGTTCCGAAGACCGGGTTCCATACAAGATATGGCCATTATGAATATGTAGTAATGCCTTTTGGGCTAACCAATGCACCTGCTGTATTCTTGCAATTAATGAATATAATTTTCCATGAGTTCTTGGATATGTTTGTGGTGGCATTCATTGATGATAATTTGGTGTTTTCTAAAAGTAAAAAGGAGCATGAAAGACATTTAAGGGTTATCTTGCAAACCTTAAAAGAAACGAAATTGTATGGGAAATTCAGCAACTTTGAGTTTTGGTTACAACGAATTTCTTTCCTTGGTCACATTGTTTCTAAAGATGGGATAACTGTTGATCCTGCAAAAAAAAGTTGTGGAAGACTGGCCAAGACCCACAAATGTAACTATGATTCTTAGCTTCCTTGGTTTGGCAGGCTATTTCCGAAGGTTTGTTAGAAATTTTTCATGGTTATCTAGTCCAATGACTAAGCTAACTTGGAAGGGTGTTAAGTTTATCTAGACAAAATAATGTGATGATTGTTTTCAGGAATTGAAAAGAAGATTGGTGAAAGCTCTAGTTTTGGCACTACCTTCTAGGAATTGTGAGTTTTTTATCTACAGTGATGCTTCATTGAATGGACTTGGTTTCGTCCTAATGCAGAATGATCAGGTAATTGCTTATGCTTCACGACAGCTGAAAAATCATGAGGTAAATTACCCTACACATGATTTGGAATTAGCTGCTATTGTTTTCTCTTTAAAAATTTTGAGGCATCATTTTTATAGAGTAAAGTGTGAAATATATACTGATCACAAAAGTTTAAAGTATATATTCACTCAGAAATAGTTAAACATGAGACATAGGAGATGGCTAGAATTAATCAAGGATTATGATTGTACAATTCATTACCATCCGGGAAAAGAAAATAAAATCGATGATGCTTTGAGTCAAAAAATTAGTGCTTCTTTAACAATGTTGCGTTTGGAACGTGATCCTTTGGTTAAGGATTTGATAAACATTGGCATAGAAGTTTTTGGCGCAGGATGTTCTTCTGTTTTGTTTCATGTATCAGTGAGAACTTCTCTATCAGACAGAATCAAGCAAGCAAAGAAGCAAGACAGTGAGTTGCAGAAAAAGGTAGAGATGGTTCAGAAACGTATGTTGCCTGAATTCAACATTGGTAGTGATTGTGTTTTGAGATTTGGGAAGATATTGTGTGTGCCTTGTGATTCACAGTTGAAGAGAGAGTTGTTATGTGAAGCTCATAGTTCTCCATTTTCAGTTCAACCTAGGAGTACTAAGATGTACAAAGATCTGCGGGAGTATTACTGGTGGGATGGAATGAAAAGAGATATTGTCGATTTTACTGTGAAGTGTTTGACATTCAACAGGTTAAAGCAGAGCGGCAGTTACCGAAAGGGATGCTTCAGCCTTTACCAGTTCCATAGTGGAAATGGGAGAATATATCCATGGACTTTGTTGTGGGATTACCAAAGACATCTCGAGGTAATAATGAAATCTGGGTTATTGTTTATCGCTTGACTAAATCTACTCATTTCTTTGCTATACAAGATACTTTTTCCCTAGATCAACATTCCCATTTGTATCTTAAAATGATAGTCAGGGTACATGGAGTTCCTCTCTCCATTATATCTGACCGTGATCCCAGGTTCACTTTTAACTTTTGGAAAGGCCTTCAGAAGTCGTTGGGTACTGAATTAAATTTTAGTACAGATTTTCATCCTCAATCAGATGGGTAGTCAGAACGAACAATTCAGTCCTTGGAGGATATGCTACAAGCTTGTTCGATGGATTATCGGGGAAGTTGGGACCAACATCATTCTTTGGATGAGTTTTCATATAATAACAGTTTTAATTCCAGTATACAGATGGCACCATTTCAGGCATTATATGGGAAGCGGTGTCGAACTCCATCATTCTGGGATGAAGTGGGTGAAAGGAAGCTGATGGGACCAGAATTGGTAGAAGAGTTGGCAGAAAAAGTTCAGTTGATACAGAAACACATGAGAATAGCTCAGAGTTGGCATAAGAGTTATGCGGACAATAGGAGGAAGGATCTCTCTTTTTAGGTAGGTGATCATTTTTTTCTCAAAGTATCACCATGTAAAAGTGTGATGAGATTTGGTAAGAAAGGAAAGATGAGTCCAAGGTTCATTGGACCATATGAAATTCTGGAGAGAGTTGGATCAGTTGCATACCGAGTGTCTTTACCTCCGTGTTTATCTCAGGTACAAAATGTTTTTCATGTTTCGATGTTGAGAAAGTATATGCCAGATCCATCTCATGTTTTGAGTCCAGAGGTAGTTCAGTTGGAAGAGAACCTATCTTTTGAGGAACTTCTTGTCCGGATTCTTGACCACAGGGTGCAGGTGTTACGGAATAAGGTGATTAATCAGGTAAAGGTTTTATGGAAAAACCACATGGTGGAAGAGGCAACATGAGAATCTGAAAATGCAATGAGGGATATGTACCCCCATTTATTCGATAAGTAAATAAATTGTGGGGATGCAATTTTCTAAAGGGGGGAAGGATGTTACATCCCAAGTAAGTAATGAATAATAGATATTTTTATCTATTTCTATTAATGATTAAGATAGTGTTTTAGAGGCTTAAAATGAAAATAAATACAATCTTATGCATCAAATACACTAATATTCTTAAAAGATTGTTTTACTGCCTTTTGATGGAAAACCCTTTTTAAATCTATCTTTTGATAATTTTATAAGCTATGTTTGTCAAAATAAACTTATTATTTATTATTGGGACATCAAGATTTAATTTGTGTGAATTTTTGGTATTTTTCCGATAAAGTTCATTTGTTAATGAATAGTGAAAAATGTTGTATTTTAATTCAAAACCTCTTTTTAATCTAATTTATTTATATGATTAGATTATCTTTTTAATTGGTTTTGATGTAAAATTAGAATATATTTTTACCATTTTATCCAATGGTGGTCATTGGAATCAATTTCACTTTGAAATTGGACTTAAACTAGTGTCAATCTTTTGATACTTATTGTTTAATAAAAACACGCTATTTGTCATGACAGCGGGGATTAGTTATTAGATTAATTAATGCAACTTACATGTTTTGAATTTTTTAAAATAGACATCATTTTTGAATTCAGAATATCAAATATAGCTTAGGGTAAAGTTTTGGTATCTTTCTGAAAAACATCAATTTTTTATGAATAGTGAAACCACTAAGTGGTAGTTAAAGAAACTGATTTTTCGTTTAAATGAAACTTTTCCACTTTTGTGATTTGATTTTCAAAAATATGACATACATGGTTGTCATGAATAATTAAAATGTGGTTCAATGAGATTAAAATAATTTTTTGGTGAATAGTAACTTTTAAGTTCTTAATCGCGGTTAGTGGTAATTAGTGTAGTTTAAGGTAAAAATAATGTTTTAATAATATTAGATGAGATTGAAACATGTCCTACCCTTAATGGATGTGTTATGGCCGACCAATACAAGCCATGGGTCAACTTGGGGACCCCATGGAGCCACTTAGGTTGAGAAATGACATAAATAACTTTTTATTTAATGGTAAAATAAAAATGACACAAACATGAGATGTTTTACTAAAAAAAATTAAATGGGGTTATACTAGTCATATTTTTTACTATAAATAATCCATAAAAAGATAAAAAGATTTCCTACATCATGATAGTTTTATTATAATTTTTAGACTTTAAATAAATTAAATTATTTATGACATCATGATGATGCAATGATTACCTCATTAATAAAGGATTTAAATAAAATGAAATGATAATGTAAAATCTATGACCTACACCTGTCCAAAACCTATTGGATGGGTGGATTTCGATCCCTTATCACCATACCCTCGAATAATATCAATGTGTGACCCTTTTGAATACGAAACTCATTTTAAAATAAAGTAACAATTCCTTACTTTCCAAGAGTGCCCCTCCTCTCTCTTATAAAAGACCCCAACCTCTACCTCCTTATCCACACTCCCAAACCCTTTGGATTGGCCAACCCCAGCCCATTTTGTCTCTCCACATCCATCTTTTACTCCTAGAATCCTCACATTGGGCATAAGTCTTCTCAAGGAAGCCTTTGAGCTCAAACCAAAGGGAGTTATCCGATTTTAAGGTAATGTCTTCACTTGAGTTCTTTTGTTTTATTTTCCTTCTCCAACCCCCTAAACACTTTTTATTCATTTATTTTGTAACAACTCCAGTATCTTCCATATACTGGGATTTTTTTTAAGAAATATTTGAGCTACACATACACACACCTACATCTAATGGTTAAAGGACATACTGTTTCCGTGGATGGTGAATTTATGCCTCCCGAAACAATGATTGTTCAAAATTCTTTTAATACCTTCAAAGGTGGACATTAAGATGAAACTATATTTATATATGATATATAATAATTTTATGTTTTCCTTTATCTTCTGTATTTTTCATTTTGGGCATACCTTTATGGTTTCCATTATGGGTAAACGCGATATCTTCATTTAAGGAAGTGCGGACTACTGCCCCCTCAAAGTGATTTGATTCGTTAAATACGATATGTGGGACGTATAAAGGATGGAGTTATGATATTATATATTATATTAAAATGGAATTATAATATACCTTTATATCATTATTATTCAATTCTATAAAATACGAAATAGAAATGAAAGTAGCGTTCATGCTAACGTACGACTTACCGTCTCCATGAACGGTGCATTTAATATCTTACCCCTAAATGATTATGTAATATTATAAATGCATGCATGTACTGGATATATATGACATATATTATATCTACATCATGAATACCACTCTGGATATAATGGATACATGAACAACTTGTAATTATAAAGGGCTTATTTTTGACTCAAGTACCAATGATCGTTAAAACGTCCGTTATTAACTTAAATAATTACATAGTGTTCATGACGTGTCAATAAGTGATATAAAATGAATAATTAACTTGAAAAAGGTTCCTAAACAAGTTGAAATTAACTCATGTTTATTATTCAGGAGATTAAAGAACGACCGAGTCATGTCGGACCTGAGGTATGGGACTTCGTCTCAATCTCCTTTCATTGAGGCATATTTTGTTTTATACACAACCTTCTTTTAAACGGTGTATAAAACCCTTTGACTTTTACGTTTATTCCAAAGGAATCATTTTTATACGAAGCATTTAATAAACGAAAAAAGGGAATGTTTTTGTCGTACGTATGTGGCAACAACGACTTCTCCGCTGCCATGACCATTATTTGAGTTTCGGCTTCCTCTACAAGCCATAACTTTTTTTTAAAAGAAAAATAAATACCATGATTTAATTTTCATTTATTTTGGTATTGAAAATTGTTTTCATAATGTTTTTATATCAATGTGTTGTATTGATATCTTTTTATTTAAAGGTGGAAATGTTATGTTTCCTTTATGCATGATTTATGTGATACGATTATGTTGAGTTCTTGGGCATTATTATGAAGACAGGTGGTTCCGTGATAGACTAAGGGAGGGTGAGCCCGATATAGCTCTCCAATGCATTGGGTAACGTGAAGGAGTGAAACGTTAAGGTTTCTCTGAAGAGATTTAGGGAATGTTCTGTGATAGGTATTCCAAACTTAACCAAGACGGTTACTCCCTATGTAAGAATGTTAAGAATGCCTCAAGTTACCTTTATGTCTTATGATTTCTATGATTTATTCATGATTTTATGTGGTATGTTAAAGTGCCTATGTTTTATGGGTAAATAATGATTTCATTCTTATGTATATATGTACCCATGTTTCCTTTTCATATTTTTATATCCCTTACTGAGCTTTTTATGCTCATCCCAAGTTTTTTCAAATGTTTTTCACAGGTCAAGGGAAAGGTACATGATATGATGATAGTGTCAAGGAAGTGTCAAAGAAAGAATCCAGGTTTTATTTTAAATATGTTTCCATTGATGGAAAAGAAGAATACTATCTTTAGGTAACCACTTTGTTTATATGTGGAATGTAATGCAATTTTTTTGATCTAATTATCTAAAACTCTAAACCCGAAAAGATCCTCAATGTGTAATCTTGTAATAACTCAAGATTAAGTAAGGTTTAAGGTTGGGGCCTTATATTTTGTTTCAATTATGTTATTACCCAATATTACTATTTAGGATGGTAATCAAGAGAAGAAATGTGGATGGATTATAACCTTTAAACGACCTTTGAAAATACAAAATGTTTATACGATGACTACCCCACCCATGGAAGAGTAATTCTTCATAGTAATCAATATAACATTAATCATCATCCCTTAATTATTTTGAATGAATGAATTAATATAATTCACAAATTATGATTTATGAAATAATATTTTAAATAATAAAAAATATTCATGAAATTTAAAAATATTCATAAAATTTGTGAGGTCGAGTAATGTAAAAATTGTGAGAGAGGAAACATAATCAGAAAAAATCCACACATGAATAATTTATACAGTTAATATATAATCACTAAATCAATTATACACCTTTTAAATAATTTATATATGACCAAATATACCTCAACCGATATTCAATTATTTGGACAACATTCAATGTAGGGTTTTGTGATTGCATGTTCTGAAGTAAGCTTAGGGATTAATTAATTTCATCATAGTGGTTATGTGAGGTCCTATATAGTCCATGGTTATAAAATTAGGTAATAATAATTAATTTGTTTAAAATATATTTGATAATAGATAATAAATAAATTAACAATTAGTTCTAGATCAATTTCACTTTTTAAATTAGTTGTGTAGAAAAATATCATCTTGTTGTGTTTTATTAATCAAATTTTTTTAGAAAGAAAAAAATTAAATCTTATTACAGAAAAATTTCTATTATTATTTTAAAAAAAATAACCCCAATCCTTATATATTATGAATATATTTATTGTTATTTTCATAACACATTTATGAAGTGTTTTTAATTACTGCCTTAGGGAGAGACGACATTGGTCCTCCACTCTACTACGCCTAAATAACAAAAACATGAACATCATTTGAGATATCCCAATATAGTTCCATTTCAACCACTAAAATAGTATCAATTTTTTGGAACCACCATTTTTAGTATGTTATGTGGGAATATGATTATATGATTTGGAAGAAGTATCCTTATTTTCATTATATAGACATAAAAAATTATATGGAGAAATTCATTTTATGGGGACTATAATGTAACATATCTAGGTTTTATGAGTTATTTTTTACCAAATAAATTAAATTTATTTGATATATTTTACTACACAGAACATAATGTTATTTATGCCTCACTTGCAAAACTTTTTTAGGATTAGTTACACAGTACACTGGGTTTTAACAAAATCATGATTTGTAATTCATATTATGATCCAAATTTGGTTGTTATAACACATTCGTTAAAATATGAAATATAAATATTAGCAACTAATTATAAAATATTAATTATAAGGGTTTAATATAATAGAATAAAAATGATAATGAGTTCTTATTTTTTTTAAAAAAAATCTTTTTATGTTCTAAAAATTCTATTTTCTCATTAAAGTAATTTATTTTTTGAACCATAAGAATATTAATTTATCAAACTTATAGAAAAATAAATAGATAAAATAAACATAATTTTTTAAATCCCAAGGACAAAATTATCATAGTGTGACCTGTTGGTATTTTTAGAAAATGTATTATTTATTAAAAAAACTCAAAAATAATAAATTATAATTGAAAAATTCATTTTTTTTTCAACTTATATATTTATTTAAATTATATTATTAATAAGTTTGAAAATGAATTTATTCAAATTATAGATATATGAATAAAATTTTGTTCATTATAGTCATTTTCATGTTGAATATATTAATAAAAATAATTCATTCTTATGAATGTTTTCACTCTTAAATCCCCATTTCTCATCACATCTACATGATTATATTTTGAATTTAGATTTTTCCAAATTTTTTAATAGAATTTGAAAATTTTTATTCCATATCCTTATTAATAATTATTATTATATTCTAATATTGTGAACATAATTTTTTCCCAAAATTAATAGTATAAATATGTATAATTATATATCGTAACAAAAGTGAAAATGGATTTACCATGGGGGTAAAATTGAAAGATATGGGTCAAAAATAACCCAAAACATATAAAAAGATATTTTACATATTAATAACATATAACTACGATTATGGATAATTTTGAATAATTTAAGCCTTTTGAAATGTAATAAAATTAGGGAAATTATTCCTTTCATAAATTTACAACTATGCCACTCAACTACCTTATAGAAGGATACCCATTATACTCAAAAATCCACTTATTTAAACCATTTTGGTTTATAAAATACCAACCAAGATCAATTACCAACATACCTCCCCTCATATTATAATTCTTAGTTGGGATTTATATCCAACCGTGGAGGGCTTTCGATAAAAATCAAGGGAGGGTACATGAAGAAGGGGTAACATTCATCAAGGGTCATTTTTTTTTCATTATATACCTCCTTAAATTATTATTCTTTCATGACGATGTAATAAAATATGTATATTAATATAATAATAATTTTTTATTAAATGTAATGACCCTAAAATGTCTTCACTTCATTCGAATTTTTTAGGAAATCATCATCTCTATGTGCGACAGACATCCACATCACGAGTCGATGCAATTCATTTTTCCACTACCACCTCTCAAGTATGGAAATAATGGTTAATTTTCTATTTATAAATGATATTTATGATATTAATATAACTTTTCATTTATTATTCAATGCATGTTTTCATATATTACATTTTTTCATATACAACAATCATGTTCGTGTGTCTAGTGGACTATCACCTTGCATAGTAATGTGATTCATGAACAATTTACAAGGAATGAAATAAGGATATGTTTAATGAAAATAATATATATATATATATATGTGAAATAAAAAATATATACTAATTACAATATATAATTTAACTTCCATTCATTAAATATAAAAAAAATGAAAACAATGTTCATGCATATATATGACATACTATCTCCCTAAATGGTGTATTTCATTCTTTATCAGTAAATTTTATGGATTACAATAAATTCATAAATGATAAATATATATGATTTTTATATTATTGTCAAAATTAAAAATATTATTTAACCGTTATCAAATAAAGAGGACTGAAAACAAAAATGAAAACATATATGTAAAACAAAGTTGTTACCACCAGAAAAAAGTACTTTAACAATGAATTTTTAATAAATGGATAATAAAAATCCATAAAAATAATATATTATATGATATATATATATATATATTTATCTCATAAATATATATATATAATAAACTGATATTTAATAGAAATTATGTTTAAAAGAGCATAGAAGAAGTCAATGATTAAGGTAAGATATTTTTGTGTCAATTTTCTTTCTTTGAGCTATATGAATTTCATAAACAAATCTTATTTTACGACCATTATATAAATACAATATTTCATGTAATATAATTAATAAATATATCATTATGATATTTTTGTTATAATTTAGTTATATTCCATTATGGGGATTACATTAAAATGTTACTAAAGTGGTAAATATTTCAAGTCCCAATCTGATCGTTTATCAGGATTGCGTGTAATTATGTTTTTCATGATAAAAATTTATGATAAATATCTAAATAAAACATTAATTTTTTCCTATAGTTAATTATGATATCTTCAATTAATAATAACATTATAACAATCATGGGTATAGAAAATGTTTGATGATTATTTTTAACAAAATCTGAAATTATTTCTCTCTTCAGCCAGAAAAAAGTTTCCTTCCAAAACCATGTTTTCTATAAATGTTTTCCAAATCATTAATATTATAATATTATTTTTAAATTAAATTTTTATTATACTTTTAATTAATATATTTTTTCAATTTAATCTTCATGTTGTTTTTAAAACAGTTCATCTATTCATATTACGATGAATGTGAATGGAATCATTGTTTTAAAAATTCCTGAATGATAAGAAATTCTTATCATCATGAAAATATATTCATTGGATATTCCATTATATTATTTCAATTTTATTTTAAAATAAAAATATTTCAATTATTTAATTTTTTTTGAAGGGGAAAAGATATTTTCTTCAAGAAATGTTATAAATAATCTATCAAAATCATTTTCCATCTACGATGACATTGTTTGATGTTACCTATTTGTCACTAGTGATATGATCTAAGTATATCATACTTATTATTTATATGAATGGTTTATGTTGATCATTGAATTACATTTATGTAATCCATTTCGTTTACTAGGTTTATACCAGATAAAATTTTTATGAGAACAGTTAATTAGTCCCATATTTTATGCTATAATGAAATGATGAAATGATTATGAGAGCACTATATTTTCCAAATGTTATTAGATGATAAATTGTTTCTAAAACTCATTTTATATCATGGTTTATGATTTGAAGAATGTTTTATAATAATGTGTTACATATAAATATAATTTTCAATATAAGATTGGAGGAACGTATATGACCCATCAGAACATTAGGTAAAGACTTATATCTCAAGAGATTGACAATACTGAAATGGAGAGATAACTCAGTACAATAAATAAATTTTTCTATGATGCTCATGCAGGTGATCCTTTACTAAAATTATAGTGTACATACATTACCAATTAAAATTTCAAATAATTATAAATAAA
The DNA here is from genome assembly GCA_963277665.1 of Viscum album. Taxonomy (NCBI): domain Eukaryota; kingdom Viridiplantae; phylum Streptophyta; class Magnoliopsida; order Santalales; family Viscaceae; genus Viscum; species Viscum album. The sequence goes on from OY728141.1 coordinate 694,319,895, forward strand.
TCTTAACTAATATGTATATTATTTTCTATGCTTATGTATATTCCACTAATCTATGTCTGATTCCAATATTTTTCTTGACTCATGTAGTTTTATTCTCAGATGATTCATATCTTATAAACATCCAATATTAATTTCGTGACACAATAATATTATAATTGACATGATGGGAATGGTTTATTTATTTTATTCTTAGGTTTATATAACCTTATTTTCATGTTATTCTAATATATGTCCTTTGTAGATCCTTACATGACATTTGAGATCACAATTTATTTTGTTTCCATTCCCAAGGTAATAATGATATTCATAATATATAATATATATAATATAGTTTATAGTTAATAATAGTTTACTTATATATGATTTATTTTACATATGGACCATTTTTTTACGTAATCAAGTGTCCAAAAAAACTAAAACATTATATTTCATTAACATTTTTTTTGTTTAATACAATGAGTATTAATAAAAACTGATTTTATATCATTATATTATAGGCATAGTTCCCTATAAATTATTTACATAATAGAATTTAATGTAGTTTCATAGATATGATATATTATTATTGTATTCATCATTACGAAAATCCATCTGACTCAGTGATGGTTATAAATCTACATCTATTTGTAAGGTGGTATTCGGTCATGCACTCGAACAACCAATTTGTTTCCCATTTTATAGGAAGTGAGATGTTTATATATTAGTAAATTCACATAAAAATAATATTATATGAGATATATTAGTGATTATATATTTTAAGTTTTAATACATAATATTTGTTTTTAAAATAATTAGTAAAGCTAAAGATTTTCATTGCTTCAATTACCTTCTATTTGAGACACCGACATTGTATGTCTTCTTAAGAACTATATTGTTTGACATTTTGGAATAACCGACCCACTTGAATGTATCTAAGGATATTTGGTATTAATTTTATGGTATTTTTATGAAGATGGATTCTGATGAGTTAATATGTGTAGGGAGGTGGTTCCCTTTAATAATTTGGTAATGTGTACCTTTTTAAATAAAACATGGATATTTACCAAAACAATCCAAAATCATAATGTTATTTCCAAGAAAAAATCATAAAAATAAACTTCAATTATAATTTATTATGTGTAAGTTCTAAATATGGCCATCCTATAATATTTTTACATGTTTAATTGGATATCTAACCATATCCTTTGGTTTTACCCTAGGTAAACCCTATTTTAACAGTAACTGGGGTAATTAATTTTTAATATCTTCACTATTCATTATTACCAAAAATATATTTTACCTTATTATACAATATTATTTATTTTTATTATATATATAGAATAAATTATACCAAATTAAATTCCTAGAAGTGTAAATCATTAAAATAAAAATTTCAATAAATCATGTCAAAAAATGTTGTCCCAAAAAATGCATTCTTCTAAAATTAGATGATCCTGCATTAACTATATGAATAGTTCTCATGATTTTATAAATTTAAATTCATATTGAAAGATATATAATCTATAAATTAAATTTAAATCATTAGATATTAATGTTTATTTTTTGAATTTTAATGAGGGAATAATATTCATTTAAAAAAATCAAGAAATATTATTTAAGCGTAAAATGAACTTATTCAACAATATAGTATACAAAATATACAAATATAATTAATAATATTATATATAAATAAATACTAATTTTTATAAATTTAATTAAAAGTAAAATAATAAGGTTACTTTTATTTTTCATAATTCTTTGAAAATACATTACGGTTTTATAAAAACCTGTATTTTTCAGTACTCACTAAAAAATCAACATTTTCTAAAAAATCCATTTATTTAACCATATGATAATTTTTTTCGGATTTCAAAAATGGAAATGTATTTATAAAATTACATTTTATAAAATTATTTTAAATTTAATATAATTAAAAAACATAAAATATATAATAATTTCTTTTTTAAACAAAATATATTTTAAAGCATATAACGACATTTCTGAAAATTTGAGAAATTATTTACTAATATTTTATCAATAAATATTAAATTATTAGTACACAAATATATATTTCAAAATACATTTAAAAATTTTAATACCCACCAATAAAATAATTATTTAATATTATTAATATTAAAAAAATATATATCACTGGTTGTTTAGGATCTGTTTGTGCCTCGTAAATTCTATTGATAAAATTTTAAATCATTTTAAATTTTAGGGTTTTACATGTATACAAATTATTTAAAGGTATTATACTTTAAAAAAAAATCATGTGATAAAAATAACAATTGCCTATACGTCATTCATCTACTAAATCCCAATAAATGTCTCTAAAGTACCACATCACATAAAACCTAAATTTTTTTAATACTTTTAAAATTATGATAATCCTTATATCTACTAAAACATCATAACTCTTGAATTCCAAAATGTAGATTCCATTATTAGTCACTTTTATTCATAATAAATAAAAAAAAATTAGAATCATATTCATTAATAAATTATTCGTAAATGCAATAATATGAATCATGTCCTAAGATTCATCAAATTAAAAAAATGGAGATATAATCCAAACCTTTTATATTTGGAATTTTATGTTCTATATTTTTCACTATAATTGAATTAGAAACAAAAAAACATTTATTTATGTTTTCTAACATATCATGTACTTGATGTTTCCCCCTAATACATCGATTTTCCTAATTCCTATAATCATTATTTTAAATTTTCATTTGATACCATAGAAAAAACATTAATACCATTCATGGTTTTGTACAAAATATTTCATTTTTTCATTGGAAGATTATTTCTTTATTCTCACATTCACGAAACACAAAACATCTTCTTATTCTCTTAAGACGTTTTATTTGATTCTTCTTCACACATTCCTCACATGTAAGTCACATATTTTTTTTACCATTAAAAAAATTATCACATGAACATCCACTAGTCCTAATTTATCTCTTATTTTAACATTTGGGAATCACAACTTGGTTTATTTTAATAATCACAACTTATTATCACTATTTACAAATAATAACATGATTATTCAATATGTATCTCATTTCACATGGTTGTTAATTCATGCAACCACATCCATTTCCTTCACATGTATTGTTTCTTTGTTTCCTTGTTGATCTAGTAAAATTTAATAAAACCAATAGGATTTATTTGATAATATCAATTAAATTACAACAAAAAATTTATAAGGATAATAAACACTGATATATCCTTAACCATGTTTTCTTAAACTCTATTTATTTATACAATATAATGATAATTCTCCCTAAAATACTACCCTTTGATGTTATAGATGGTTTTAAATTTTTTTCAAATAATATTTGAACATATATAGTTATGTAAACCCAAATATAATTATAACTTTTAGGACTCGACCTTAAGTATGAAATATTATAGTAATTATCAATTAGATATTAGTTTCCCTCATTACCAAATATCATTTTGGTTTAATTTTTTAGACAGTTATGTAACAACTGTACCAAATTATAACCATATATTAGAATGTGTATACTTCTAATCAGTATGCATTTTTCAATAATATAAAACTTTAAAAAAATATTTATTTTCATGAAATATCTTCAAAATTTTGACCCTAACTTCATTAATATCCTTATACGTACTAATAACATGGTGAATTTTTTTAAAACAATTTAGGAACAAGATATATTAGTTCGGAAACTAAATAGAGATAAATTATTTCTATTAAAACATGAAAAAAATAAAATTTTCACTTTATTTAATATTTTATTGAGCAATTAGTAATTTCCACATAAAACATACATAATTTTTTAAATAATAGAAATTGATAAATCCAATTGAAAAAAATAAAGAATATTTTTGAAACCTATAACATAAAATTCATAGCCTATTTTAAAAATATGTTAAAAAATGGATTCTAGTTAAATGAAATGGATAATCCCTCTAATAAATCATTTCACATTAACAAATAATTTAAGGAATAGTATGAATAAATTTTTTTCACTATTTGGATAAATCTGTCATATATTCTATATTAGAATAACCCATTTTTCATGAGATATTATGTGCATCAATCTATTGTTTAAATTATATAGGTCCCACCAATATATATCATATAATTCATAGGAACAATATCATGAAGAATAAATTTCCTGCTTGAAAATATTGTAATAAATCCTTTAAAATGTTCCTTTAATGCATGTACATAAAAAATATTTGGATATTAAAATACCCACATCATTTAAAATCCCAATTTTAATACCAAAATACACAAAAGATGAAGGAGTTCAATTCATTGAGTAAAACATAATGGTTTAAAAATGATTCAAAAAATTAGGTAACAAATATTGCAAAATGAAAATTTATTTCAATCATATAATTTAAAATATATAATTTCATTGACTTTTTTAAAAACTCTAAACATTCCATAAAAACATTCAATTTGAATTATAAGTATCATGACACGTCCTCGGGGCCCGTTCCGTGACTACCCCAAGCCCGTCTTCCATAGGCTAGGGGCTGCCGACTAGCACCAAAGGCATAAATCCAAATAAAAGGGAAGACATTTCCATTATATAAGAAAACAAACACCTCAAAGTATGCAACCTGAAGTAACCACTAAGTAAACTGAGTACAAAAGTATGTTTTGAAATGTAAATGGTCCAGAATACAGACCCAACTGAAAGTACAGTACAACTGAAAAGAAAGAAGAATAACAGTAATGTAAATCAGCAACCACCAAGCCGTCTTCTGGAATTCAGACCTGAAGGGTAGGTATTGATAGTCTCGTTGTCTCCGCGGGTCCGTCCATCCGCTCTGTGTGCGTCCCGCCTGATAGTACACCTCCGGGTATCATTCCACTCCACAAGCCTCAACCACGATCAGCGTTGTCCATCGTCTACAACCAACACAACGTAGTGCAGGCATTTCCCATGCAGGGGTGAGTATACGATACTCAGTAGGGACCCCGAGACTCCCGAACGTCTCCCAGAATCCACGAAGAATAAAACACAAAGGAATGATACAATCACGATGTATCAACCAACTCTACTTAGGTATATGACCATACATATACCTAAGTCAGCAATTTCAGTTCTTCTCCAACTCACGAGCCCATGTTCAACCCATTCCAGACAGGAAAGAACATCCCAATCCACAAAATAATGCACAACCCAATCCACATAGGAAAGCAAGTCAATCAAATCAATGATAATGATTGAATGTCAAGACTCAGCTCAAACATGTATAATACTCATGAAAAGGGGTTTAGATGATTAGATGTAGCCTCTTAATCTTCTCTCGTGCCGAACCCACGTAGGATCCAAGTACAGAAGTTGTCGCTGCCGAACCCACGTAGGATCCAAGTACAGTCGTCATCGCTGACGAAACCACGGAGGATCCATGTACAGTCGTCCTTGCCACCAAACCCACGAAGGATCCATTTACCGTCATCCACGCTGCTGACCCTTGTAGGATCCATGTACAGTCATTCTCGGTGCCGAACCCACATAGGATCCATGTACAGTCGCCATCGTCGTCGCAGTCGCAACCAGCTCTAGGGTTCCCGCACACAACACAATCCATTACAGGAGGGTCCACTCCACGAGCCAATGGGTCGATTCAACAACTTTCAGGAATTCTAGAGTTTATGTATCACAATTTTCTATCTCGTCAATAGGAACTCAATGTGACATACGACGCGTCAATCGGACGCCCGTTCTGAGAGTTGTTGGGTTTTTTGTCCTAGGGGCCCGGTTGGTTTTGAATCTATAACCAATTTGACCGTACTCCATCAACATCCAATACTCAAGTGCAGTAAGCCAAAATATCTGTCTCATTAAGATGAATTCAACGTAACTGATGTCACGTTGATCGGATGTCCGGTCATTATGTTATAAGCGTTTCTGCTCTAAGGGCCCGGTTGGTTTCTGGATCAAACCAACCTGACCATACACAAAAATTAACAAAAGAATGTGTGTTATAAACTGAAAATACTGTCTCGATCCAAGGATCGCAATGCAACTAACGGTGTGTCGATCGGAGGACCATAGTCCATTTTATGGATGTTTGAACAAATCTGCCGGAAAATATGGGGATCGAGCCCGGTCCGACCCAGCCCGATACCTCATAGGGCGGCCCAAAGCAGGTCGACCCGACCCAGGTCCGGGTTTGGCCCACATAGGCGTGGCCTGGCCCATAGATCGGTGTGGCCTGCGGCTCCGCTCGCGGCCGAGCGAGGTGTGAGGGGGGGGGGGCGTCCACCTATTTCGGTAACGGCGGACCCTACGGGGTCCGCTGCTTTGCACTGGTCGGGGATTTCAACCCTCGGTTTATCCAGAAAAATGGTCGGCCATTAAGGCCATCTATTTGGACTGCCGCGGGACGCTTCAGGGTCCCACATACTGGAGCTCCGGCAGCCGGTTGTCTGGCCGCCGCTACTGGAGCGTTGCAGCTCTTCTCTGGCCAACGCGGCGTGAAAGCGCAGCGCACCTCCGCTGCGGCCCACTCTGGAGGCAGTCTCTCTCGGTTTTTCTGGTGTGATGCGACAGAGTAGTGCAACACCACCGCATCCTACTATGGGCGTGGTTCTCCTCTTTCCCGTGTGGTGCAATGATACCACACCGGCATCACCACAACTCGCCAACAATGTTCAACAAGAAAACGACGAGGAGAAATCGGTGATGATTGTGCGGTCTGATCTCCTCCTGTTATGTTGGTAACAACCAGACAAATTTAACCAATGATGAACTATGAATTAGACATGGATGAAGTTAACCCCTACCACAACAAATTTTGTCGAACAACGGGCATCGCGGAAAATGGCATCGCAGGTTGAGGTTCCGTAGACGTCGACAGAGAGCATCTGAGGAGGATGCGGCGTCTTCACTTGTTGTCATGGAGAAAATGAAAGAGGGCATGTCGATGGACAACTCCCGCGTCGGTGCCTCTTCCCTTGTCGCGGAGGAGAAAGGGGATGGAGAAACCGGATTCGCTGAGTCGTTCTTCGTTGAAGAGATGATGTTCATCGCGGGAGGATGATAATCATCAAAAGAAACCAAAGCTCTCCCTTCCCCAATTCCCAACACAACATAACTAACTACAAAATAAAATAAGATCCTCTTGTTTTATTAAAACATTTCAGGGGTTCAAATTACAAAATTCAAATACATAACTCACAAGATTGGTTAAGTGTGTGTTGGCGTGATTAAAGAGGAGAGATGGGAGAGTTACACAATTTATGGAAACCAACATAAAGAGGGGGGTTAGTGGAGCTAAAGTAATGTGAAGGGGTGGGGCTCATGTGGGCCCCACCTTACAAATATCCTATCATGGTTAGTTAGGGTATTTTGGGTCCCACCCCAACTACCCCATGTAGGATATAACCATTATATAAAGAAAATAAAATTATACCACAATATTATTTACTTTTCATTTAGTCCTCAATTTTTTAATAAACTCCTCCCGAGAAAATGAACCTTTGGGAAAGGTCATCGTATGCAATTACAAGGGCTTCGGTTCCATCGGTGACCTCAGATTTTATTTCCGAGCACCGGCTCAAAAGATAGAAAAACCCACTGGTTCGTTTACTGAACATACCCGAGCTAAACTTCGGAAATTGATTCCGGGCACACCGGACCTCGGAATCATGTGCCGTCAGAAACTACATACTCGTAAAATCTCAAAGAATTTATAAAAAAAAATTCCTTGGAATGTATTGGTCTTTAAATTACACACACCTCACGGCTTTACATCCCCGTAAAGATACATCATTAACTAGGGAAACAAATGAGGGTATTGTGCACGCAACTGAGCCTCCCGCTCCTATGTGCTCTCCGGGAGGTTCTAGTGCTGCCACCTGATGCGCAATAGAGGAATCTACTATCCACATAGTACCCACTCCTATCGATCCTCGATCTCCACTAGGACCTTTGAAAAAGTCACTGCATCATCGATGTTCACCTCCAAGTGATCAATGATATGAGTTGGTTCGTGCACTTATCTCCTCAGATTAGATACGTGGATGATGTCATGCACCCAGTGCAACTGAGTTGAAAGAGCAAGGAGATAAGCCACCTCCCCTATCCTGCTAAGAACCTAAAATGGTTCGATGAAGCACGGAGATAACTTCCCTCCCCGGCCAAATCTCTGTAATCCATGTCGAGGTGTGACCCGTAAGAAAACATGGTCGCCATCCACGAACTCTAGTGGTCTATGCCTCCTATAAGCATGGGACATCAGTCGGCTCTAAGCAGTCCTCATCCACTCCTGGATGATCTGTTCCTTCTCCGTCATGGCCTGGACCATCTCTGGTCCTACAAGTGCTAACTCCCTAGGGTCTTTACAACATAGAGGTGATATGTAAGGTCGGACGTACAATGCCTCGTAAGGTGCCATTCCGATGGTGGAGTGGTATTCGTTGTTCTACGCAAACTCCAACATGGGTAAGTGATCCTCCCCGCTGCGACCAATGTCAAGGACAAATGCATGGAGCATTTCCTTGAGATCTTGAATGGTCCTCTCTGTCTGGCCATCCGTCTGAGGTTGAAAGGCATTTGCTCAGGCATAGCTGCGTCCAAAATGCCTCCTACAACCCCTTCCAAAGTCAGGAAGTAAAGCGAGCATCTCGATCGAAGACGATAGAAGATGGAACACCAAGAAGGCGTTTGATCTCCTGAATATAGAGGTGTCCCAAACTCTCTACTGAGCCCTGCTCTCTGATGGGTAAGAAGTGGGAAGACATGGTGAGTCGGTCAACAATCACCCAAATGAAGTCGTGTCCTATAGAAGTACGTGGATGACCTGTCACGAAATCCGTAAATACCCCTTCCCATTTCCACTTCGGGACCTCTAAGGGCTGTACCAAGCCGGCTGGTACCTGGTGCTCTGCCTTCAAATGCTTGTAGGTGAGACATCGTGAAACGAACTCTGCCACAACCTTCTTCCTACCTGGCCACTAGTGCTGTCGTCTGAGATCCCGATATATATTCTCCACTCCTGGATGTACCGCTAATGGGGATGTTTGAAACTCCTTCAAAACCTCCTCCTATAATGCAACTTGTACGATGGAATGTCCTCTAAAAACAATGATGTACTCCCCTCCTACAAAGAATCTACCAGTTTCCTGTACTGTGGGTATCTGTGCACGTCGTGTATCACAGTCAACGTCCCCACACTGGGGCTCTCAAACCTACTGAAGTAGCGGAGGAGTGACTTTAGAATGGCTGCCCCATCTCTTTCCATGAAGGATATCTGCAACGCGGCTAGATTCTCTCTCGCCTCTCCATGTAGCTAGATGCCCGACCTCCTGCTGAGAGAATCAGCTTCTATGTTCCCCTTACCTGGAGTATAGACTATCTCAATGTCATTGTCCTAGAGGAACATGATCCATCACCATTGTCTCAGGTTCATGTGATTCTACGAGAATATGTACCTGAGACTCTGGTGGTTAGAGTAGATTCTAAAGCGCTCTCCCACCAGATAGTGCTACCAAATATTCAAGGTGAAGACCACTACTGCCAACACCAGGTAATGGGTAGCATAACTCTGCTCGTGTTTCCTCAATTTTCGTGATCCATAGGCGATCACTGCTCTCTCCTGCATTAGGACACAGCCGAGTACAGTCCCTGATGCATCACAGTAAACTACGTACCCTACTCCCTCCTCCGGTAGCCTCAAAATCGGTGCACTAGTCAATCTATGTCTCAGCTCCTGGAAGATATACTGAAATCTATCCAACCACACGATGGGTTTCCACTTCTTCCTCAAAGATGAAAGTGGTGATGCAACACATGGGGAAGTTTGGCACAAATATTTGATAGAACCCATCTAGACCTAGGAAACTATTCACCTCCGTCACGCTCCTAGGTGGCTCCCAAGCTAGCACCGCCTCGATCTTCGTAGGATCCACCGAAAATCCCACCTCAGAGATGATGTGTCCCATGAAGTGCACCTCTTGAATCCAAAATTGATACTTGGAGAGATTACCATAAAGTTGGTGCTCTCAATATGTATCTAGTAGAACCCGCATGTTGTAGGCCTGCTCCACTCAGTAGTAGAGTAAATCAATATGTCGACGATGAAGACTATGAAAAATAGATCGCAGAAAGGCTATAAGATCCTGTTCATGAGACTCATGAACACTGCTAGAGCATTGGATACACCGAAAGGCATAACCAAGAACTCATATTGGCGATACCAACAACTAAAGGCCGTTTTTTTCACATCCTCGTCTCGAACTCTGAGATGATGATAGCCTGACCTGAGGTATATCTTAGAGAACCACCACGCTACCTTGAGCTGAACACAGAGTTCATAAATCCTCAGATGTGTATACTTGTTCTTTAGGGTCACCAGGATCAAGCGATAGTAGTTGACACATAGTCGAAAGCTCCTGTCTTCCATCATGGTGAAAAAAATCGTGGATGCCCATGGTGAAACACTGGGTCAGATAAATCTCTTGCCCTTCAAGTCCACCAGCTGTAATCGTAGCTCTCGAAGATCATCAGGAGCCATCCGATATGATGGAATAGATATCAGGGTTTTATCGGGGTACATGTAAATATAGAAGTCGACATCTCTGTGAGAAGGTAGTCCCGGAACGTCATCGGGAAAAACGTCCGCATACTAATCCACCACAACATGAAAACTCGAACTCCACACATCAACTACTCCTAGGAAGAGACTGGCCAACTGATAAGTAATCAGATGTCCTCTCATCTGTGTGAGTCCATCTAGCGCTGCAAATTCTCCCTTCTGGCCGGTGAAGATGAACATTCTCCCATGGGCACGAATACATCTCAACATGCACCTAATATAGTCAATCTGAGCATGGACCACAGAAAACCAATCCATGCCCTGGATGACGTCGTAAGCCTCGACGCCAGTACAAGAAGATATCAACTGAATCTCTTACCTCCTAGAGTAAGCTCACACGACAGGCACCAATTCGTATTCGTCGAGTTTTCTCCCGTAGAAGTCTCTAGCCGAAAGGATCGAGCCAACGAATCCATCAGAATCTCCGAGCTCCGAACAAGGGAAGAAGCAATGATAGAATGACTCTCTCTTGTGTCTATATGAAATGCAACAAGGGTGTGGCAGACACATATAGTATCTCGAATAATCTCAGGTGCGCCGTGGTCATAGGCCTCCACTGCCTGAAGCTGAGTCTGCCTCTATAAGCCAGCTCACTGTGGTTGGGGTGGAGCTTCTGGTGGTGGTGGTGGTAGAGCCTCAAAGTTTCACCCACCACCTGCTGCTCGACCGAAACCTCTACCTCATCCGCCTTCTCCCTGCAGAAAACCACGGTCGAACCTCTGCCACTGTCTGGGTTGTCGCTCAATCGTCTGCTGCTTCTCTGCGTGGTGGGACGGGAAGTCAAGAGCCATGTGGCCATACCCGCCGCATGCATATCACAGTCTGCCTCTCAAATGACATGCTCTGTTGCGTGTTCCCCACACCTCCTAACTAGTATCCTAAGGTCTCCCACCTGATGGTCTGGTCTGCTTGTACCACTACGACACCTATCTACTGTCGACTACAAAAGAATCAGCTACATGCAGGCATATGATATGTCTCGGTGTTGGTAATGGATCAGCTAGAAAACTCTCCACAAGAAGGGATCGCTCGAGTACTTTATCCTGTGTCTAAATACTGAGGGAGATCATACATTCCATGATCTCATGCCTCAGTCCCTTCTCGAAGGTCCGAGACCGGCAGAATGGGTATCGTACCATGTCAGTAGAATAGTGAGAGAGGTCGGTAAACCGTGCTGAGTACTGGGATACTTTCATGCAACCCTACCGTACCTGTAGTAACTCCTGGATGCGCACCGCACGGAGGGTGGCTGGAACGAACTCCTAGTGGAAAATTCTCTCAAAGTCCTACCAAAGGAGAGATGCCTCATCGTGCACCTGGAGCATCAGGCTCCACCATCTACATGATGCCATGTGCGGGAGACTCACTGTAAGGATCACCATGTGGTATGCTGGTGTCCCTACCAACCTGAGGACTCGAACGATAGCCTCCATCCAATACCCGTCTACCCGAGGATCTATCTCCCCATGGAACATAGGCGGTCTCTGATGCTGAAACTCGTGTAGTGAACTCATGCGACGTTCACCCTCAGCTGCTGGGGCTGGTGGCATCGGTGGCTCGGCGGGTAGTGGTACCGCCAGTGTCTCTGCTGTAATGGGTCCCTACATTGAGGCATCATCACTCGGTAGGCTTCCGTCGAGTATAATGCTCGAAACCCTAACTGCCTGCCATCGTGGGGCCATCCTAAAAAGAAACATGTGCGCAACGGTAAATACAATATACCTAGTGAGAAGACTCAAAGTAATCACAATGAATACTTTTGAAACACACATGTAATCAATTTTTTTGTCCATTGAGTCGGAAATCAGAAGTCTGGGTCCTGGTGTATGGATACGACTGTCACCGCACCAACACTAGACTCCATAGATTGATAACCATACTCAATAAACTTAACACTATTGCTTAACATAGAAGAATTATCAGAGTCCTGAGTTCTGTGGTAGAACTGACTCCTCCGATACCAATTTCTCTTGACCTGTCCTTGGGGCCCACGCTGTGACTACCCCAAGCCCGCCTTTCATAGGTCAGGGCTGGCAACTGGCACAAAAGGCGTAAATCCCAATATAAGGGAACGAATTTCCATTATATAAGAAATAAAACACCACAGAGTATGAAAGCTAAAGTAAAAACTAAGTAAAATGAGTACAAAAGTATGTGCTGAAAAGTAAATGGGCTAGAATACAATCCCAACTGAAAGTACAGTACAACTGAAAAGAAAGAATAACTGGAGTAATGTAAATCAGCAACCACCATGTTGTCCTCCGGAATTCCAACCTAAAGGGTGGGTAAAGGTAGTCTTGTAGGATCCTCAAGTCCGTTTGTCCGCTCCGTGTACGTCCCACCTGATAGTCCATCTTCGGGTCCCGTAACACTCCACAAGCCTCAACCACAATCATTGTTGTCCATCGTTTGCAACCAACACATCATAGTGTGGGCATAGATAGTTCAGGGGTGAGTATACGATACTCAATAGGGACCCTGAGACTCTTGAAGTTCTCCCAGAATCCATGAAGTATAAAGAACAAAGGAAAGATACAACCCAATCCACATAGGAAAGGAAGTCAATCATATCGAAGATAATGATTGAAAGTCAAGAATCAGTTCACACAGGTATACTACTCACAAAGAGGGTGGATATTATTAGATGTAGCCTTTTAATAATCTCCCCTACCGAACCCACGTATGATCCAAGTACATAAGTCATCGCTTCCGAATCCACATAGGATCCAATTATAGTTGTCGTCGCTGCCAAACCCACAGAGGATCCAATTATAGTTGTCCTCGCTGCCGAACCCACGAAGGATATAAGTACAATCATCCTCGCTTCTGAACCCACATAGGAGAAAAGTACCGTCGTCCTCACCGTCGAACCCACGTAGGATCCAAGTACAGTCGCCATCGTCGTCACAGTCGTAGCCAGCTCTAGGGTTCCTGCACAGAGAATTCTCGATTCTAGGAGGGTCCACTCCACAAGACAAGGGGTCGATACATAAACTACCACAAATTCCAGAGTTGATGTATCCAAATGTTCTTTATCATCAATAGGAACTCAACAAGACAGACGACTCATCTATCAGACGCCCGGTCTCAGAGTTATTGGATTTTTCATCTTAAGGGCCCGTTTGGTTTTTAATCTAGAACCAACCCGACCGAACTCCAGCTGCGTCCAAATCTAAATTGGAGTGATCCAAAATATCTGTCTCACTAAGAGGAATTCAACGTAATTTACAGAACATTGTTCAGACGTCCGGTCGTTATGTTATAAGCTTTTTCTCTCCAAGGGCCCAGTTGGTTTCGGGTATGAACCAACATTAACGTACACAAAAATTACCTAATGCTTTAGTTTTATATACCTAAACTACCATCTCGATCCAAGGATCTCAACGCAACTAACGGTGCATCGATCGGAGGTCTGTAGCCCATGTTATGGGCGTTTGAACGAATCTACCCGAAAATAGGGGGTTTCGGCCCGGTCCGACCCAGCCCAATACCCCCTCGGTCGGCCCGAACTAGGCCGACCCAACCCGGGTCCAGGTCCGGCCCAGCTGGCGTGGCCCGGCCCACCAAGGTGCGGCCCGACCCATGGCTGGAGAGGCCTGTGACCCGGTTCGGATGTCGGTCGTGGCTCGACATGCGGCTGAGCGGGGTTCGAGGGGGGAGGAACGGCCACCCTATTTACGTAATGGAGGACCCTACGGGGTCCACCCCTTTGCACTGGCTGGGGGTTTCCAACCCCTTTTTATCCGAAAAAATAGACGGCCATTAAGGCCGGCCGGTTGGGCTGCTGCGGGACCCTTCGGGGTCCTGCCTCGAAGAGCTCTTGCGGCCGGTTGTCCGGCCGCCCCTATTGGACCGCCACAGACTAAGGCCGCTACACATCATTGGCCTGCGCGGTGCGATGGGGCCACGCCCCTCCGCCTCGGCATGCTCCGGTTGTTGTCTCTCTTGGTTTTTTCGGCACGAGGCAATGATGTCGTGCACCACCACTGCGGCCAGCTCCGGCCGTGGTTCCCCTCGTTCCCACACAGTGCAACGGTACCGCACCGTCTTCGCCACAACTCGCCAACAATGATCAACAAGAAAGCAGGGAGGAGAAATCTTCCATGTTTGTGCGGTCTGATCTCCTCCCGTTACGTCGGAAACAATCGGCCGAATTTAACCAACGATGAACGATGAATTAAACATGGATGATGTTAACCCCTACCACACCAAAAGTTGTCGAATAATGGGCATCCCGAAAAATGGCGTCGTGGGTTGAGGTTCTATAGATGTTGAAAGAGAGCATCCGAGGAGGATGCATCATCTTCCCTTTTTGTCACGAAGAAAAGGAAAGAGGGTGCGTCGATGGTGAACTCCAACATCTGTGTCTCTTCCCTTGTTGCGGAGGATGAAGGGGATGGAGAAATCGGGGTCACTGAGTCATTCATCGTTGAAGAGATGATGTTCTTCGTGCGAGGATGATGATCTTCAAAAGAAACCAAAGCTCTCCCTTCCCCAATTCCCAACACAACAGAACTAACTCCAATATAAAATAAACTCCTATTATTTTATTAAAACATGCCAAGGGTTCAAATTACATAATTCAAACACATAACTCACTTAATTGATTAATTGTGTGTTGGCATGATTAAAGAGGATAGCGGGGAGAGTTACACAATTTAAGGAAACAAACATAAAGGTGGGGGTTAGAGGAGTTAGAGGAATGTGAAGAGGTGGGGCTCGTGTGGGCCCCACCTCACAAATATCCTAACATGGGTAGTTAGGGTCTTGTGGGCCCCACCCCGACTACCCCATGTAGGGTATAACTACATGATAAAGAAAATTAAATTTCACCATATTTTTATTTACTTTACATTTAGTCCTCAAATTTTTAACAACTCCTCCCAAGAAAACACACCTTCAGGAAAGGTCATCTGAAAAAATTATTGGTGTTACGGTTCCATCTGTACCCACAGATTTTAATTCCGAGCACCGGTTCAAAAGATAGAAAAACCCACACACTCATTTACTGAATGTACTCGAGCTAAACTTCGTAAATTGATTCTGGGCACACAGGGCCTCAAAATCAAGGGTCGTCATAAACTTCGTACTCCTAAAATCCCAAAGAATTTAACAAAAAATATTCCTTGAAATTTACGGGTTTTACAATAATGGATTCAATTTAAAATAAACAAATAATACACATTAAAAATCAATCATGTCCATAAAAATAATAATAATATTTTAAAAAACATAGACAGGGAAGAAAATGTGTTTAAATTGAATCATTAAAAAATATTTTTAATAGAATTTACTTTACCGTATGATCGTCTTTTCATGTTTGATCCTTATCATCATAAATAAAAGTAATATGATTGTTATTTAATTATTCCACAACATTTATTATTTTCATAATTCCAATTACTTTTTTTAATACCATGTTATACACAATTAATTAATCAATTAGATTTATGTTTAACATTTTGATGGTATTCACTCCATTAGTCCGAAATTACATCATGAGGTCTACAATTGTAAAATAGGTAATTTTACATCAATTATAGATTAATAATCACGAAATGACTATATATTTTTTAAATAATTTATAATTTTAAATACAACCGTTAAATTTGTTGTGAAATATTAACAATGTTACAATCGTGGAGAGGGATGGTCACATGTACTCATGTGTAATGTTACCATTTCTCAATGATTATCAAGGAAAAGGGTAAGTAATATTTAATATTTACATAGTGACAATAATATTAAAAATTATATATTATATCTTCAAATATATATATCTATATAATCAAAGTGATGTGGTGATGAAAAATGAATTGCACCTCGTCACGAGGGGATGTAGTCCCCACTTATACAGAAATGATGTTGTAATATTTTAGTGAGATAAAATATATGAATATAGGTATTATTTTATTATTATATAAAATGAAATATGACATTTAATTTATATATATATTTTCATCCTTATTATTACATGTGATAGTCAGTAAAGGAAAACAAGTTGACATCAGTTCCAGAGGCAGTAGTCCTCCGTACATACTAACAATTATTTTATCTACCATTTGATGGATGAGGAGATTGATATAGGTTTATATATTAAAATAAAAACCCAAAATTATATGTAATATAATTTTATTGTCAATTTCATCCCGTTTCAATAATATTATAACATGGTAGAACAATAATTAAAACCAAAAATCTCATCTACGAATTGTACTTTATACATTGAAAATCATCTTTTCAGAACACATTAATAACACTATGATGTATTTTATTCCATAAAAAATTCCTCTAGAATATTTGTATAGATATTAAGAAATTATTTCTATAATATTGGATAAAAATGGTGTTTTATGTGTGAATAAATGAGAAGATGTTTTTTCATTTTATAAGAGAGGGGAAGGGATCATTTAGAGATTTTAAAAATATAAAATTAAAATTAAAATTAATTTTTTTTTAAATTTATCCTATATGATAATATTATAATATAAAACAACTTTAATTTGAAATAAACCATTAAAATAAAATTTTTAGGAGGTTAGATCATTATTTTACTCATTTCTGTTTCAACCCATCATGAACACTTTTGACAGTTACTATGTTATTAATGTTTTTTAACAATTGAGGGCCATTATAGTTACATAAAATTGACAAACATATAAAAACAAAGCTTCGATGGAATTTTAAATCATATAATATTCATAAAGATAATGATATTTTATTTAGGAATTCAATATAATTTATTAAATATTTTTTTACTTATATATAATCAATATCTATTAGCGAACTATTAATTTACATCGATATTTATAACATAATGAAAATAAAGGAATTTGAACTAGATTATTTATTAAATCCATAACATGTTATTTTTATCTATAATTTCATTAACTCATTTACTATTTCAAATTATTCAAAAATTTAATTTCTTAATATTGTTTGTTTAATTTCATCATTAACAGCATAATTAGTGCATCAGTGTGTTATAAGCATTTAAGGTATTCATTTCATCCATAATAAATATAAATAAATTTCTATGTATAGTTTAAATCATTTAACTTAAAAAAATATATATATATAACTGAATATATATTCTTTTATCACCATGTTAACAATATTATACTCATTTGAATCATGAGAGAATCATTTTTTAATTTTCTATATATAAAATATTATAAATGTCATAATCACATCCAAATTGAAAAAGGCCATATAACCGAATATTAGATGATTATGGGAGAAATAATATCATCCAATAATAAGAATTCAAATTTTTTGATCATTTTTGTCTACTTATTATATTATTTTAATCTATCATTTAATTGGTGTGAGCTTTACTATGATAATAAAAATTCATAAGGTAACTATTGATATTGAAAAAATTAAAAGTGATCTACCTTACATATTTTGGAACACTTATTAGGAATATGGTAAAAATATTAAATAACTAAAACATTGAAGTATAAAAATTTATTCTAAAATTTATAGTAATAAAATGATGAAAAAACTCATTTAATGTAAAATACCCATTTAAAATATAAATTGATTTTATATAAAAGTCAAGTTTAAACATCATTTCCAAAAATAATTGGATTATATTAAATGAAAATTAAATAATTAATTTTAAAACATATTCAAATTTTAATTTTACATTTTATTTATTTTAAATAAGCAACTAATTTAAAATAAATATCATTATTTTTCACTATTCATTAAAAATTATAACTTTTTTGAACAAATTAAAAACATCACCATATATTAATAATAATATTCAGATCTAAAAATGATATTTATTTTATCCAATAAAATATATAAATTTTACAATAAATAATAATATCATTTTCTGATTGAAAGTAAATGAAAATTATTATTTAAGAAAACATATATTTGAAGATTAAAATAGCCTAACTAAATATTATGTTTTTATGTATTTGAATTAATCAACACATTTATACTTATTAGAATCTTCCTTTAAATAGACACACACACACACACATATATATATATATATTTGAATGTGCGTGAGTCTATTTGTGTGTTCGTGTTTCTTTGTGTAGTTAATAATATTTATACCCTCAAATTCAATGGTAATGTTAAAATTATCATATTAACATATTATAATTTCATTTTTAAGGAATGCTCGATGTTGTATATTTTTTATGCTATCAAAAACAATTGTTCTTTTAAAATAATGTGATATTACATTTAATATAGTTTACCATTATATGCTATTTTAAATAAAAGGTTATATTTAAGAATCACTACATTATAAAAAAAATCGGCTAACACTTGTATAAAATAAATTCATTGGATATCTATTTATTAGAAATGGTAATAAGAAACATTTTAATGTAAAAGTACAGTTTTTATAGAAAATATTTTTCATGATCACAATTTTTTTTATCATTTCAAATGTTTGTTACACTATTTTTGAATTTTTTTTATTATAATTTTTGTAATATATTTTCTATTAATTTTTCTTAAAATTAACTATTTTTTATCATCATGAGATATATATATATATATTTAGTTTTATGTAGAACATGTTTTTTTCTTTAAATTTAACTTGTTTCGTTTTGGGAAATTAATTTACAATTACTTTTTTGCTGTTTTATAATTTTTGAATGAAAAATGAACGTAAAGTTTTATATAAAAGGTTTAAAATTATATTATAGTGTATTTTTTACAATTTTTAGAAAGGATTATTATTTTTATGATTAGTTAAGAGTTATAATTTTTGTTAAATTATATTTTCATTTAAAAAATTTACAAATATAAAATTAATAAAAATGGTATTAAAAGTTAAACTGGTTCAACTATATTATGATTAATCTATTTTAGATCATTATAATAACTTATATATTGGTTTAAAAAATACAAAAATTATTATACTTAAGAATAATTTTTCGTTGGAAATCTTGTTTTTTGGCCATAATTGTGATTTTAATATTATATTAAATTATCTAAACTGTTTTAATTTTAATTATTAAAATATATTATAAATTTTTAATCAACATAAATACATTTTTTTATAATTTCAATGTAATTATTAAAATTAATAAAAAATAGTATAAATTAATTATAACGGTTATGTTTAAAACATGATTGTTCATGTTTCATAAGCATCTATAAATATTAATTTTACAGAAATTTTGGATTTTTATTTGTAAGGTTATAATTATAATTTATATTTATTAAATACACATTATCATATATTTCTCATTATAGTTTTTGACTTGAATGATATGTTATCTTGGTAAAAATGTAGTTACCCTGGTGAAAACAATAATGGTAAAAGTAAATATAACGGTTTAAGGAATAAATAGTTTAAAAATACAATTTTTTGTGTGTTGTACATGTGGATTGACTATATATTCACTCTAATAAAATATTTATAAATTTTTGATGCACACTACATGATAGTGGATTCCCATTATTAAATAATTTTTTGTATATATAAATATGTAATTTATTCCGACATTTAAAATGTATCCTCCCATCCTATATCTGTCACATGTAAAAAAAATTTTGGATCAGAAAATAACTAAAAAATACATACTCTAATTCCATTAAATAATTATAGAATAAATTTTTTAATAGAAATTCAAACTATGAATACATTTGTTGAAAACCTGAAGAGGTTGTCTATTAGAGAGGCATTGTTCCTAACCGAGTGTTTTTGTGTTATTTCTTCTTCCACATCCTTAAAAGAACATTAAAATATAATGAATAAATATAAATAGTATCTTACATAAATTTATATTTTGTTATTTAAATTTCATAACCAATATACATATCCTCTTCCATCAAATGTCAAATGAAACTGCCAAGTGTGTGTGTGAAGGACTTCCACATCATGAACCGATCAAGTTCATATTGAATCACTGACTCTCAACGAAGAATATAAGTTTGTATTATAAATATATATATATATATATATATATATATATACATATTTACTAAATAATTATACTCATAGAATTTTAGTATTTCATCTCACTATATACCTTCATATCTAAAAGAAAATGATAATGTCAATAATGCGTACAGGTGGACTACAACCACCAAAAAGTTATTTGATACGTTTTCCAATATATTTTTAAATAGATTTTAATAAGAATTGATTTAATAAATACATATTAATATATATTATATAATTTCTTTTAATGAAATGTTAATTAATATTTACTTTTATTTAGTTTTATCAATTAAAAAATTGAAAACAATGTTCTTGCATACGAACTTCCATTCCTCTACATAATTGGTGTAATTAATTTTTATGACTATAAATTATATAAATGAATATAAATATGATAAAAATGAATAAATATTATATTTATATCATAATTAACATTATGGAAATAATTTTACTATAATCAATTTACAAGTAACAAAACTACCAAACTAAAATTATCATGGAAGACAAAATATTTAACACACATAATGAACAATACTAATAAAGAGTTATTAATAAATAGATTTTACAATATTCTAATTGAAAAATTTAGGGTATTATGAGTATTTAAATGATTATGGTACATAAATATAATAAATTTTAATTTATTATATTGGAATAAATATTTCATTTGATTCACGTGGAATTAGATTTATGGGACTTTGGTCAATCTTTTATTCTTATGGGACACGTGTAATATTAACAACTTTTATAATTTTTGTAGTGTGTATACTTCCTATGAATTTATTTTATTATTATTTTCATGATAATTATATGAATAATGTATCTATATATGTTTATTTCATTTCTTGGGGTATACGTTTCAAATGTTACAAATGTAATAAGGGATTAATATTACAATCTCAGCAATTATTCTTATTGTTTAGGATTATACATACAATTTTGAATTATTTATGATATATATAATAAGGAACTAATAGTGTACCTTATCCTATAATTATTATTTGTGATTATTATTTTTAAAATAATTTTACTCTATTTATTTTCTTAAGAGACTAAATGAATTTTTTCCATGAAAATGATATTTATTTCTCTCTCAGCAAAAAAATCAATTTTCATCCATACCCATGTTTTATAAAAAAATCCAATTTTTTTTAACTATTATCTGTTATTATTTAATTTAATTTTTACCTTGTTTTTATTTTATAAATATATTGTTTATATTTTTATAATATAATTTTTTGAATGATTAACTATTAATATTTTACAAAAAATGTAAATCAAATAACTATTTTAACATATCCCTCATGTATAGAATTTCCATACATCATGGATTCTAAATTAAATTAATATTATCATTAAATTATTTTATATTCATTTCCAAGAAAATTTTTTATTTAACATGTAGAAATATATTATATTTTAAAAAATTGATCTCAATGTGAAACGGGTAATTTCATCAAGAGTGTTTATAAGGATATTTTAATGGTATTTTTATTCTAAAACAAAAAAATATTCATTTGAATTATTTTATCCTATAGATATGATTCCTTGATACCATTATTATTATTTCTCTTTATGGTTCCTGAATATGATGAAAAAAAGAATTTGAAACCCATATCCTTTACATAGGTTTCATAATGACGAAATTTTTAGGATACATGTTTCTTTTGGTGAGTTATGATTTGATTAATCTATTATGATCATTTGGAACACAAAATTTTGTATTTAATTTTTTTATTTGAGGGCCTGGAATTATATATTCCTCTAATTCATTTAGTAAACTTTGAGATTTTATGTGATGATCCAGACTAAAATAAAGAGTCAACAAATTTTTTTAAGGGACTATATCCTCTATGATAAACAATAGAGTAAAACATGACTACTCACATGGTTTGGGTAATAAAACCATTCCATTATGATATTCTTGGAAATGATCCTTCACAATGAATTAAATTTATTTCAATTCTTATGATGTTCTATAAATCTATTTATTAATCCAATGTTCTAAACCCATGGATTACGATCTTTGATTCCATTATGATTTATGTAAAATTAACTACCAGGATTTATGGTATGACACTTTTTTATGATATTTGATAAACAAATTATTATTTTAAAATGTTATTCACTTTATAACATACAGTTATTCTCATTCTATGTTTAATTCTACCTTGTTTATCCAAAATTAGAATCCTTTCTCACAATTTCCCATCTTTCCAATCCCCATGTTAGGAATAATGTTACTGTGTCTGATATTTCTAAGAAGAGTGTTAGTTGTTATGAACATTGTAGGAGATATAATATTTCACTTTTGAACTAGTTTTCCATGTATTCTTGTTTCAAGATATATTAGACAAATAAGTTTATTTGTATAGATCATTATATTTTGTAATGAATATATTTATAGTAAGATATGATATAAGTGTAATGTTTAGTTAAAATTTGGAAACTATGAATATATAACATTAGGGTGGGAATATAGAATTATATCTTCATAAGGAAAACTATACTAATGTTATGGATATTATGACAGATGGAATATGATAATTCAAAGGATTCATAGATTAAAAATAAGGCGTCTTGACTGAAAAATAAATTACCAACCTGAGAAAGATAAAAAGGTTGATGCTGCTTTGAGTCAAATTTATCATAATGGATTATGAATGACGAGTATCACAAAGGATAAAATATTTATAGATTTAAAAATAATTGATTTAGAAATTTGAATTAATGGTTTTAAATCATATAATTATAAAATGAGTGTTTGAACATCCATCCATGTGATAATTAAATAGGTACATAAGGAATACATAGAGCTTTTAATGAATGTGAAAAATATTCCATAGATTGACCTAGTTTATTATGGTATGAAAATGTTTAGGAACTATGAATTGGTTCTATCTATACCATATTTTAACAATGATTTTTGGTTTTCCTTTCATATTTAATAATTATTTATCGATCATATTACTGATAATATGTTTAGGTGATTAACGGAAAATTTCTATTGGGATTCCATAAAGGGAGATATGTCATAATAAGTATTTTATTTATTGGTATGTTATAATCTTAATGATGAGTGGTATAATAAAAAAGGGATTTCTATAACCATAACCCATACCTAGATGAAAATGCAAAAACAACACCATAGATATTTTCATTAGACAAATAAGGATGTATAAGATCTATAATTCTATTTTGATTTTATTTGATAACCTTATGAATCAATTTAATCTCATTTCAATCTGGGAAGATTTATCACTTGATAATATTATTAGAATATTGATTAATGTGTTATTAATTCTTTAATGAGTTCCAAATTCATTTGTATCAGACCAGGATATGATGATTAACTCAAACATCTAAAGAAGTATTTAACAAGCTCTTCATTTATTATTTATTCATATCACAACTTATCATCCTCGCATTGATGGATAGTTAGGTGAAATAATTCTTACCATATAAGATATCTTGGGATCATGTTCTATATATTTTAAAGGGGTTTGGGATTAACAAAATTCCATAGTCTAGTTTTCCTAAAACAAATCCTTTCTCTCTATTATTCAGATGGACCCTTCTAGAACCCTATATGGAAATATAGGTAAAAAGATTACATACTATAATAAATTTAGAGAAATAAATTTATTGAAATCCTAATATAGCATAATATATGTCAAAGTAACTCAGATCTTTCCAACATTACATCAAGTCATCTTAGAGGTGACAAATATGTTATTCTAAATTTTTATCATTATATTGAATTAGATTTTTGTGAGAAGGTTTTTATATGATTATTTTCATGGAATATATTAATGTTAATATGACATAAATTAAATATGATCCTATGTTATATGGTTCCTTTCTAAATTCATTATCAGATTGGGATGGTAGCATATCAATTGGTGTTTCCAACGAAACTCTCTCATGTATATGAGGTGTTTCATGTACTCTATCTAAGGATGTACATGAAATGAAATTCACATACACTAAACTACAAGGATATTCCATCCATGAAAGATATCTCTAATAAGGAAAAACTGGTGTAGATTTAGTATCCTTGAGAGAAAGTTATATGAAACAAGACCTCAGACTAGTTTAATATATTGTGGTAGGAAGCTAAATGGGAACATCATTGAACGATTAATAAAAGTACACACATTTTTTAGATAACATCCTTTTTATTGGGAAATTATTTTTAATCTGGGTGGACTATAATAGTTTATGATTTTATGAAATATATTTTTTTTCAAAAAATTATTTTCTTTAATGACATGCATTACATACAACCTAAACTATTACTGAGCTATAATATAGCTTACCATTATAAGATATCTATTAAATGAGCATGAATTAATTTTTCTTATTAATGATGAAAATTATATTGATTAAAAAAATATAGAATAAACTAATTGTCTATTAATTGATTATAATTAAAAATAAAATAATTTTCAGTGTAAAAAATGTTTTTCTATGAAAAAACATTTTTTAGGGAAATGTTTTTTCTTAATTATAAAATAAATTAAAAACTAATTTTGAATGTTTTTAATGAAATTAATTTATTATATACCCCCTATAATGTCTTATTATTCAAAATGTATTTGTTCAAGACATGGTACATGAATTAATATAGTTTTATACATCAAAACTATATTTTTCTAAAAGTTGTTTTGTTGTGATTTTTGAATAAAATTAAAAAGTAGTTATTAAAAAATATATAAAATTTATTCAAAACAAATAATTGTTTTTAAATATATAATATTTTATTATATTAATGTTACTTTTTTTATAATTGTTTGAAAATATTAAAATTTCAATGAATAGTGAGAAGAAGTGTTTATATAAAATTTACTTTTAAATTAATAAATAACAAAATTCAATTTTTACAATTTTTTTTAAATTATGTTTAGTTGATTTTATATTAAAATTATTTTTTTTAACATTTTAATAATTATTATGATGAATTTTTCTTCAAATACATTTTATACTTGAGATAACATTTTCATTAGAAACCCATGTATTCATTATGATTGGTAGATTAATTTTAAATATATTATCCCAACTAGATGAATTGAATTTGATATAATTTATTATATATTTAGAATAATAATAATTATTATTAGTTAACGAGTATGAATAAACTATTATTTATAATTAATAGTAAAAATACAATAAAATAATTACCACAGGTAAGGAAAAAACATGGTTTTGCGTGTTTTATTATATGTTGTTAGAATTTTTATTATGAACTTATATAATTTTTATTTGATAAATTTGATTTATTATTTATAATAATTGAATATAAAATACACAATAAGTCTCATTCAAATTTATCAATAAAAAATTATTTTCTTTGTTCAAAAAACTAGTCACTATGGATAAAACTAAGAATGTAAAAGTGAACTGACATAGTTTTGATAAGAATTTAATTTTTAACAAAGTTTTATTTTTTAGTTTTTAATGATTTTATTGATATATATTATTTCTACATCATTTTATATCCATTTTTAGTGAATTTTTATTATTTTTCAATTCCCATTATTACATAGTTTTCGTAATTTTGAAAAATGATCCTCGTTCTCACTTATAAAAGGGTACCTCATCTCTACTCTCATCCAAAATTACAAAGATTTTTTTTCATTCCATTAAATAATAAAATACTTAATTACTTCCATACCCACATCTTAGATTCCATTGATGGATAAAAACCCCTTTAATAATAAATTTTGGTGAAAATTTATAGTTTTCCGAATATGAGGTACATCTATTATCACAGCATTTTCATTTTCATTATACAAAATAATATATAAAACCATATCCAAATAATGATAAATAATAACCATATTATCACATATATATATTGATATATTAATATTTTAATGTAATAACATATATGCATATCATCTTCCATTAAATGGAAACATAATGATTTATCATGTGTAAATAAAATACCTCTACAGAAACTAATGTAAATATATTAATATCACATACTATTAGAGATTTATAAAATTATGTACTTAGTGTGTATATATTATATTTATTAAATAATTGTACTTTTGAAAAAAAAATTCAAATACATTCTTATTACATTCCAATCCATTGGAAAATTATGAAGTCTCTTTTGCATATTAGTGGACTCCCACATCCAAGAAGAGATGAGATATGTTTTTATCATTCATTAAAATGGATGGTAATATGTATATATTTTTTCAATTCATATTATATAAACATTATTTTTTTATTTTTAATTAATATATACCTTTATTCTATTTCAATCATGGAATAATGAATCCATTTTTCATTTGTATGTATGAATTATCATCTCCATGAATGGTATAATAATGATTTTTATCTATAACTAAAATAGATAAATATTAATTTTAATATAATTAATATATATATATAATATTAAATATTAATTAATATTATAGAGATTATGTATATATATAATCAATGATTAAGGATCCAGACTACCAAACCAAAAGACATATGAAATTTTAAATAGTTAAGCCCCAAAATGAAAATTTTAATACATAATTATTAATAAAGGTATGATGAAATTGAGTAAGTTGATCTTTAATGATATATGATTTATAAATAATATTAATTAATTTAGTTACAATAAACTTTAATTTTTTATATCGTATGTTATAGTTCTTTCGAATCAAGTGGAAATCGAGGTATGAGATTTTTAATCTCACTTTTATTTATGAGGGACATAAGACAGATTCCCTACTTGTTTATATTGTGTGATGTATATACTAAACATGAATATATTTATTTATTATTATTAATGAAATTATGGGATATATATATATTTATAATTTTATTATTTCATGGGGATTACTATTCAAAATTTACCAAAGTGGTAAATATTTGAATTTACATTCTCATTTTTAGGGAGATTGTATATTATTATGATCTTGATGATGTCATTTTTCCTTAAATCTACTACGAAACACATTAGATATAATTTCCTATATTATTTCTATAAAAAATGTTATCCTTTAATTTTAATCACTTTAATTACCCAATGAAATGAAATATTTTTTAAGGGATACCTCCACTATTTATCTCTTTATTCAAAAATCATTTTAATTATATATCCTTATTTTCTAAAAAATGTATATTTTTTAGAATTACTATTTATTTTGGTAAATTTTTTCCTACAGATTTAATATTTTTTTACAAATTTATTTATAATTAACAATCATTTTGTTCTATAAATTATGTAAATTTTATTTTTGCCTAAAATTTGATAGGAATATTTGTTGTATAGTATAAAGCATGAAATAAATATTCCACCATCATGAATGGTCAGTGATTTGAATCTTACAATGATATAATCAATTTATTTATGATGAAATTCTTTTCAATAGTATTTGGGAAATTTTGATATTTTAAATATATTATTTGAATCAAAAAAGTAATTTTCGTAAATAGTGTTTTAGTGATATTTTGTTGGTATTTATATTATTTGATGAAAATGAATGTTCATTCAAATAATTATCTAAATAGTGTGTGATCATATGATACCATCCTTAATTTATTCTTGGAGGTTCAAAATTTTGATGGAAAAATGATTAAAAATCTATTTCTTCTACACATGTTATCTTGTGGTGGAAGATATATATAACCCAATTTTTTCATTGGTTATTATATAATAAAGTACTTTTTGATATTTTTGAACACATATGTATGATTATAAATTTTTTTATTGGTGCAAATATAATTATATATCCCTCTAATGAATTATTTGAGGAATGATATCTCATGAGAAAAGCAGGTCTAGAATAGGGAGTGAACCTTCATTAAAAAGGGACGTTGTCTACTATGACAGTATTTAGAGTGAACATTTACTACTATGATTTTTTTGGGATTGAACTCATTAAAGTATGATAGTATTGGGAATGATTAATTTATACTATGGATAATTATTTATATGGAAATATAAATTCTCCAAATCTATATCTTTTTACAATGTTATAATCATATGGATTATGTTTTCTAATTTCATTATGAATCATCTCTAAGGAAATACAAAAATTTATTCTGTGACTCATGTTTAATATATATGATACAAATGTTATTGTTTTTAAATTTAATTATCTTGTTATCATATAATTATTATTATGTTATATTGATATATACGTTGTTTATACTTATTATGCATATTTTCTTACACTTTAATATGGTTAATTTCCCCATGTTATGAATTAATGTATTATATATGATATGTCTAATAAGGGTTCTAGTTGGGAATAAATTATTGGTATTTTACATATTACACTTTTTAAAATGTTGTATATTTATCCATGTTTACTAGGATACATGCCCAATATTATTCAAGTTTGAATTTTTACGTTATGCAATGAATACTACTCTATTAATATCTGATATCTATGTATGAGATGTTCTTCTCAATGTTATTAAAAAATGATTTCTTATCAATAAATTTATAAGTGAATTGGTTTTAGTGAAATAATTTTTATATATGTTTCATATTTTTGTTACTCAAGTTTTTATAGACTAATTCAATGGTCGAGATATAATAGTCACATTTAAATAATGATATTTTAATAATATTGTTTTTCCATTATTCTTATAATTGAGTGTATAATACGATATCATATATAGTATTAAATAAATAATATATTTTTTTATTCTTATAACTGATATAAATAAATTGCATCCTTTAAATTATACTTCAAATTGATCATATCACAACATAACAATTTAATTTTTCATTATTTTTAATATTTATGTTTGGAAATGGGATTTTTTATTTTTGAGAAATATAATTATAAAATAATATTTTTCCCTTTACATGACATTTAACAGTAAGTATATCTCTATATATACAATTTGATATTCAATTTACACTTTCATCATAAAATTACAATGATTTTCCCTCAATTTTTTAGTAATAATATGAAAATTTATTTCATTTCATTTCGTCATTATGATTAGATTATTAATTCATATTTGATTCTACAAATATTCAGTATAATTAAAAAAAGAAGAATCTAGTATTCCTAAAGAACTAAAATCAACATTTATGGGATCATGGAAAACATTAATTTATAGTTATATTTGTTGTTAAAAAAATAATTTACCATCGATTACTCATGATTACAGACATTTACTCAAATGTAAAAATTGTAGTATAACGAAAAAATAATATTCAATAAAATAGAACATTAGTAAAAAGTGTAATATCAAAATTCCTATGATAAAACATAAGGATAATCAATAATCAGCAAGCCTTAAAACTCTACAAACTATCCTATGTATTATCTGAATACTTCATAACTATATATTTACACAATTTTACTATAATTTCTCTAACTTGAATACATATAATAACTCTAATGTTTATATAGAGTGGTGGGGTCATTCCTTTTCTTAGAGCCATCAACAAATATTTGATCCTTGTTATCAATCATTATAAAAAATTAAACATTTCGATGCCATGATTCAAACATGATACATTTATCAAAATTCTACTCCCCTCGTGGATTCCAATAGAAAATTCATAAATATTTCTGATTCCCTTCATCTTTTTTATAAAATAAAAATATAACATCTACAAATATGATAATGTAATTATAATGGAGTAGATGTTGATTCCCATAGCATGTAGAACCTCATTATAGATATATTGAAAATATTATAAATGACATATCAATTATATGAGCCTTTTATAAAATTAATTATTATCTCTAAAATAGTTTATTGTATGGGGAATAAAATCCCACCATTAATTTTGGATCATTTGTTTTCATAAAGGAAAGACATTTGTATTGTCCGCATTAGAATCTTATTTAGAGTGTTGTCATGGGAAGTTTAAATGAAATAAATTGATTTATTAATTTATTTTCGATTAATGGGATGAACAAAAATAACTCTATCCATCAATGAAAAATATACTAGGGTAATTCATATAACAATAGATTTTTTAGATGATGTAGGGAGCACTAGTGTGTATCACATTTTTTCATGAACAAGAGAACCTAGATCAATGATTAGGATACTATAGGGTTTTATCCATCGATGATGTTCATGGATCACACCAATTTTAAAAACATATAATCATTATTCATTAGTGATATATCCATTTTAGGGTAAGGTAATTTATTTTTTTGTCTAATCATCTTATTAATTTATCCAATGTGAAAAGTAATTATTTATATAGAATTTTATTTATTTAAAAAAAATTATATTTTGGGTGATTTTCTTTTTTCAAAGTATTTTATATTTTTTATATTTTTAGGTTTTTAAAATCAAATTAAACTTAACATTTAATGAATTCCATGAAATATTTTCAAATGATAACTACCCTATTTGGATGATCAATTTCTAGTTACCTGACTTTCACCCAATATTAATCGGTGTACATTATTGATATTTAGATTCATAGGTGATCCAATTATTCCCATTGAGATGATCATTATAAAATCACTCATTGGTTCAATGTATCCATATTATAGTTTCTATTTTCAAATATGATACTTGATGGATGTTTGTAGAACATGAAGGAAATCAAAAATGGATGTGGGTGTTGTTAGTTCCCTAAGCTTGACTGATTGGATATCTCAGATAGTATGGTGGAATGTTTTTTTAGAAAATTGGGGGTTGAATCTAGACACAACTGGTGGTGAGAACATTTTCAATTTAAATATGGACATTATTTTAATGAATCACATATATAAATTCATGATGGTGATATGGGTGTATATTCCTGATCAATATATAGAATATGTCAATTTATTTTCTAGACAACCTGTAATTTTATTGAATATATTTCTTGTCGGCCCCTTTCTACAGAGCATAGGGTTTTTTTAAAATAGAAAAATATAACCCACCATGTCGAGGACCAAATAATCATATAACCCTTCAGTAGTATATGTTAATTTATATTTATTACCCATTGAGGATGAAAATTAACCATCAGACACCTTGTTTTAGGATACATCCAATGTACATTATAATGTGCATTGGCCTGGGGAAATGATATATACCAGAGTGCCATTCCAACCACTACATGTTCTATATTGTATCAATATTTCATGTACCCAGAGAAAATATCATATGATATCGTAGGAAACCTGCAGAACCTGACATTGTGTTACATGTTGCGTAACCATCTTTACATTTTGTGTACCCCTTTGGGGGAATGTTAGAGAACTTAATATCATCCAACCATCTTAGTATTAAGATGATTTATTTCCCTTGAATTGAATCAATGAGGGTTTGTTCCCTTTGTCCTTCTGTATGAGGTAAATTTATGGAACCTCGTCCTATATATAAGATTATAATTACAATCTAGAGGGATGTTCTGGATTGATTTAGTTATCCGTTCATGTGGCTCGGGGTTGTTTCCCCTATTTTTTCCCAAAAAAGGATCATCTATTCCAATTTATATATTTATAGAATTAAATTCTATATTTATTTGGTGACTCTGTATAAGGACATGTGTCACCTATAGTCATTGGTTGTGATCCCCTTCCTATGTATTGATATATTTTTTATATCAATGAAGTGTATTATATTCTTGTGAAAGACTTGGATAATCCCTCTTAGTTCCTTTATGGGGTATCATTGAAATTCATGATGAGTATGTCCTCTAAGAGTAGTTCCAACTGTATAGAGATACCATATGACTGAGTTCCCTTTCGGTAATTTCAATGTGGATCCTTGAGTGATATCTTTATTATATTAGGGAGGAAAGACCTCAAATTTTGATGTTAATTCTTACTATTATAATCAATATTATTAACATATATACCACAT
Organism: Viscum album; assembly: GCA_963277665.1. Lineage (NCBI taxonomy): Eukaryota > Viridiplantae > Streptophyta > Magnoliopsida > Santalales > Viscaceae > Viscum > Viscum album. The sequence goes on from OY728141.1 coordinate 694,352,179, forward strand.
TCTATAGATTATTTTTATCTATATTACTATTTTATGATTTCTGTTGTGTGTTTTTGGGGTTTTCTACTTGGTATTTTTATTTTCACTACCATACGGGCTCTGCCTATATGTGTTGTGTCAAATGTTGGTGACATGTCTTTCAATGGATTCCTATGGGTACTGGGAGTATCTAGAGTATGTTATACTAAATAGACCATATAATGATCTAATAATTGATTTCATGAAGCTACCCCTTATTTCTAATAGTTTTCGATATTCTCTAGTATTAGTGGGAAAGTATTGTACCCATTTTCTATTTCGTTACACATTATATAACATTTATGTGTTATTAGTTATTATGATTAAATTTATTGTATTGGCTATTTATCTTTTCAAATTTTACTTTTATGTTTATATGTGTTTCTTTGTACCATTACATGATGATAATAACCCCTATGTGTATGATATTCTAACTTCGTACAAGTATCTATGATCTGGCCTATTGGATGCTGGCTTGGGGTTTCACACTCCACTTACTATCTATTAGGTGTACCCTAATTAGTAGGGTAATATCATTGATGAATCAAAATAGTTTATCTTATGACTAGATATTGGAGAACATCTTGACATAAAAAATTTGTTTGGGAACATGTTCTATATATTTAAGGTGTCTTGAGATTATCTCTTATGCCAGTTAAACTATGCATGTTAAAGAAACCAACATATTCATTCAGCAAGACATTGAAAGCCAGATTTCAGACATTGTATATTTTAGAACTAGTTGTATTGGAAAAAATATCCATACAAAATATAGTTATGGGATAAGGATTCAAAGATATTTTTTAGTATGCACTAAAGATAATGTGTTTGACAATGATATATCATATTAATCCACAATATTCATCCATGTTGACATATAGGGAATGATAAAATAGTGGGATTTCCATAATATCTTGCCTATTACTGAGTCCTTAGTGTCAATACCTAATATTAGGATAACCCATAAAGGAATATAGAAATTTATTACTCAACCAAATAAAAAGATATTGATACCCCAAGTGATGGTGATTTTTTTTATACCTATTAGGTCGAGTAATATTTTTTACTAATAGAATAAAAAGATCATGCATTAATTTGGAGTGCACATATTGAGTTTCATAGAATGTTGATACACATGTTATATGGTTTGATAGACCACCATGAATTATAGTAGTAGCTTGATTGGTTTCATGAGTTTTCCATATTGATATGACAGCCTTATGATGATGGATCTAAATGTGAATGTTTTTTCGGGTCACATTGGACATTGATGGATCCACCTATTATTTTTTATTTTATAATATATTACTGTGAATATGAACATGTAACTAATATGAACACTACCCCTACCAAGACATGTCCACCTGTGAAATAACTTAATGTTTTTTTGAAGATTTAGTGTCATTAAAATAGGATATAATAATGGTATAGTGTATGATTACCTTTGATTTTTATGTCTAAAGTAATATTAAATTTCCGGTGGAGTTGGTGCAAAAATTTGGTTAGAGTGAAAACAAATAATATAGAATGAATAGTTAGGGGATTGGATTATTATATACTAGAGGTTCTTTATATAATTAATTTTATGACCAATGTCTTCACAAATTTATATATAATTTTGGTAAACATAGATGTAATAGAAATTTTCATTTTCACATCCCTTTTTCAAGACATAGAGATGCCAAAGATTCATTTTATCTTAAATCTTTCATTTAGAGACTCCAAAAAAGGAAGTTTTAAATATCACACAATTCTATTAATATCTTGACTTAGCTTTTATAGAAGATGGTTTCATTTGAAAACTCTTCATAATTGTTATCAGGCCCTAGGATATTTATTTTTCTTCTTATTATGGTTTGATTTTCTTTTATTCCTACCCAGTTTGATAGTTGATAGTATTGATTATTTAATTTTCATGCTGATGAGATGATATTTTCCTTATTTGGTTATAAGTATACCCATGAAGGGAAGGATAAGATTTTATATTTGAGTATACAACTGATTTTTCATTAGTTTTCTAGTATAAACCTTGGATCAGGAGATGCTATGAGATTTTAGTTTTATGTAGTTGTGGAGGAATATGAGGAAGTCGTTCTTGAGGACATTATGAGATTAACTAACAATGGAGAGATTGAATTCTACATAGATATACACATATGGTAAACTCTATATATACTCCATCTTGTTGGATTCCCTATACAATTATTTTTATACTAAAGGTTCACTTATAATATAAATTGAGGAAGGTAATTGATGGACCCATTATATCCCCTGGGAAGCCCCCATGGTGTTTTCCAATAAATTTTATGAGATCATGAGGGGATTAATATTATAATTACATGAATCAAGTGACTATTATGAATGAGTATTATCTTCTAATAATTTATGACATATTAATAATATTGTTAGGGGTAAAATCATGCATTATTTTTGACCTCGGGTTATGTTATCCCCAGATACAGGTTTTATAGGAGGGTGTTTGAAGGTGGTGTTCCAGTACTAGTATTGTGACATATATTTCACATTGAATCACAATTCATTATGATTGACTCCCTCGTAGTGTTTATGGGACTCATAATCCAAATATTTCAACCATATCTGATTTACTCATCACATAATACTTCATTGATATCCTATTGTACTTAACACCAAAGTCGGAGAATATAAGATAATTGATATAGAGACCCTACATTTTCATATCGTCCAACTAAAAATTTTTAATTTTAAAAAACATAATACACATACATTCAAAGAGAAAAATGTTGAGTATCATGGTGTTATTAGGATCATGCATCACTATTACATAATATTCATAAACATTTATTTAAAAAATTTATCTTTATCCATATAAAATATCACATTATCCTTAGAAAATATAGTCACTAGAGGATATTTATTAAATAAATGGATAATATATAAGACTATTAAGATGAGTAATAAGGCACATGAATCAATATATTATGGCTGAGAATAATCAGAATAATAACATTATAATCTTAAGATCATAGTCATAATCCTGAGCTAAAAATTTGAATTAATATTTGAATGTGGTGATTCGTAAACATTAATTATCACATTATTGTCGTAAAATACCACACATTATAGTGTACAAATCTATCATCATGTTAGAACATAAAATATGATGATAAAATATAAAATTTTAATTTTGAGAATATATAGAATCATTTTCATGCATAATATGAATTATATTATGATATACATTACATTAAAAATGAATTAGAGTGATATATAATTTTTTTCCAACCCCTCACATCTGAATTTATCAGATCCTTTCAATAAACATAGAAAATATAACTATATTAGTTATAAAATAACTAATGGATAATACAAAATTTCATAAATAATCCATAAATAATATATTCATGAATAAAAATTAGGTTTCCCAATTGATTATATGAAAACATATACATTATGAACATCTTCATTCATTAGTAAATTTGAAACAACTAATGTTGATTCCAATATGTATTTTGGAAAGGGAAGAAATTTTATAAAATCATTGTATTTGGAATAAAATTCAAGGTGGAAAAATTTATATCCCAGAAAATAAAATTTATAAATATGTAAAGTATATGCAAGGATAAATTATGCAATATCCATATCAAATATTACCTGAAAGAGTTATGACTAAAAGAAATGATGTTTTCTTTTATAATCAAGTTAACATAAATTTTAATTTATTTACTTTATTTTCATCATCATGAATAATAAACATAGAATGATTAAAACATAGTTATATAATTTATATATATTAATTATTTATATTATTTATCCATTATAATTAATTTAATTATAATTTGTAACTCTTTTGTTAAATGTTAATTGTTTTGATATAATGTTTTCGTTAAATATTTCCATTTAGATTTGATGTCAATACTCTTTTTGAGGTATTCTATAAATTATAATAAATAATTACAGAAGCATAATAAAATTTAAACATATATATATATTAAAAAAATTATTATAAACAACTACATGTATGGTGTTATGAAAATGACTAGAAATTTCATATTTGGCGATTAACAAATTATTGATGAGACATTATTGAAAGAGATGGAATGGGATGTTTCATATTCATATATGTCATAATATTAATTATAAAGGTTGGTAAATATAATTAATATAAAACTAAAATATTACTTTTTTAATTTGTTATGTTTTTTAGGAATCTGGAATAAAATTAATAGTATAAGAGAAGGAAAGAATAAATGGTAGAAACTTACTCATTCCTCGGTATGGCTTCTCTTATACAACACTAAATAATCCTTGATTTTTAGATTTGGATTACTATATAGAATCCATAGAAAATATTTGTGGATTTAGATAGATTATATAGGAAATTATTTTTCTTTGTAAAATGATATAAGACTTATCTTATAAAAGGATATATATGGTTATTTATTTTTATGGAGGGCTATTTTTGAATAAAATTTCGAATAAAATATTATATCGTAAAAAATAATAATGGTTAATTTATAAAATATAAATCATATATAAATATAATATAGTGATTTTTGGACTTTAAAAACCATTATATTTTGTATTAACATATATAATTGAAAATGAAATTGGAATAACAGGAAAATTTAATTTTAAGGGATCAATCTTCACTATATGATTTGGAAAATGTGTTTAAGGGTTAGAAATTAAGATTAATGTATTTTAATGAATAATTTATAAAATTAAATTTATATTTTCAGGAAAAAATTTACATTAAATAATTAGGTTATTATGACTTCATTAAATATGTATTTTAATATTCAAAAATTACAACCCAAACTATTTTTACATTTCACCTGAACATTAATATATTTTGGAAAATTAGAAAAAAAATATCCCTTTGAAAATGTTGATGATAGGGTTTAAAAATTGATATTAATTTTATAAAATGAAATTTCAATCAAATAATGCAATAATTTTTATTCTAAAATTAATGATTTTTTGGAAAAATTCTTAAAAATATATTTTATTAAAAATTTGAACATATTTTAATTGATTTTATTAACAATGATATTTATTTTTTGGAATTATGATGTTGATATTTATATATATTACTAATTATATTTATTATTTATATAACATATTATTATTTTGAGATTAAATTAATATTTCAATAGTCAGGTTACTATTCTCAATGATTTGGGTATTATTCCCAATGGTCAGTTTACGATTTCAAATTATCAAAATACTATTACAATGCTGAAATTAACTACTATAATCATTAAATAAATATTCCACTCAATATTCATATCAATTCTAGCTAGGTTTTTATATATTTATTTTATAATGGGTATATAGGATTAATAATATTTTTTTTCACTTCTATATTTTTTTTCTTAGGGGTCATTTTTGGAGATTGGGGTTATAATTTTTTTATTTTATATTTTCTAATTATATTTTATTATCTAATTAAAATATTTGTAATTTTAATTCTTTCATAGAAGACTAATATAAGGATATTTATTAATTAATTAATGTTTTTTCTCATGTTTTTCAATGCACATAATAATTAAATAATATAATATAAAATACATTTTTTAATAAATTGTCATTTCAAAAGTATTTTATCTCACTTTCTTCCAAATTTAAAAATTTTATTCCAAAAATTTCACCACATATTCTTATTCGAGAATATTTGAGGTCACATATATTTTGATATGTCCTTGAGTTACAATTATTTCACTTCATTCTTATGATCCATCCACATCATGTTGATAGTGTGGATTTTATTATTTCATAGTACATTAGTATCTAGGTTCCATGATATTAAATAGTTTTTTTCATATGAGAGTTCATTCTACATTCATACCACCTATGGATTCAGCACATGTGAGGGATCATATATGCACTTCCTTTTGATAGATATATTTAACACATCATAAATGTTATCCATATTTGGTGGAAGTGAAATCTGATACACTAAATGTCTGAATAGTACATTCATATTTTTAATCAGTTTGGTGTTGATAGTTCATGATAAAATTCAATATAATATGTATTTAGTGTTCAATACATATTCATAATATATATGTCATCCATTTATCATGGTTAAATATGCTCAAATGTGGAATACCATGCACCCTCACAAATTTTTAGACATATATAATGGACTGTTTTTCAAGTGATAAATCATCATGGAAAGTGATCAGGTATGATATCATGGTGTGTTTATCAATAACAACCCATTTCACCTTATTTATTTTGTATTTCTCATAAAGACCGTTAATAAATTCCATGCTGACGTTATTCCATTTTTACATTGGTATAAGAAATTGTTACATCATCCATTTGGACATGTTCTCTGATTCATTAACTTCCAAACATACAATGAACCTTGAGAGATAGTAATTAATTCCCATCATCATTTTTCCCAAAAAAATGTGATCTAGAATATCAATATTCATGATGGTAGTTAAATTTTGGATTGAGTATGGTACAATATGAACAATATCCATCTGATCCTTATTTATCTCAAGTGAACAAGTAACCCAATGCCTTGTTGAAAACCGAATTATATCGGTTACATCACTGTGGAACTCATACAGCTTACCAGACATTACTATATCCACCTTATTTTGTAGTTCTAGATCGTCCCTCTATGCCTCCTTGATATTCTATTTGAAATATTATTGGAAAATTATTTTTCAATGGTAGAATTTATTGCCTATTATTATCATTTCATGATCCATTCATTACATTTCCCTAATGATAGAGTCTTTTTTTAATCCACCCCATGGATAATGTAGTATATTGATTTTTTAATAGAATATTATTTCATTCTATCCCTTCCTAGATGTTAGAGAATTTAGAAATCATAGTCCTCGATTATTTATATCTGTATTCTCTCTCACATTAGGAGCTCATTATATGTGAAAATTTAATTTAGACTCTTATGATTGGTATATATATCACCCATCCCACCAAAGATATAGTGTTTCCAAATATTCATGGTGGTTATCGTATATGAAAACATTAGATCTTGTGTCTGGTAGTTCTTCTCAGGGATCATAAAATATCATAATTCAATGGATATAATTTCTTTTTTCATAATTAATGCACAAAAAAATTATTTCTTTGAATCAGCACTATAATTGACAAAACCTTCTCTACTTAATTACTAATATTACTGGGCACAATAATGTCTAGGTTTAAAAATCATTTCTTGTTTTAATTGTCATTATAGGAAACATGCTAAAAAATCTTCTATAGAAGATTATGGTACATGGATAGTGTAATTTCAAGACACATGATATAGGATTACTCCCTCTTAAAAATCATACAATGATTGATGGTGGGTATACCACATATTGTGCCAATGACAATGAAAAATTAATTAGACTTGGAAAAATCGATAACTCTAATTCAATTATAATTTTCAAATATCTTTTTTTCGATTAAATTCTAATATACTTTGTATATCTCAGTTATGTTTTGATGGTTTCAATGTTAAATTTGAGAATGATTTATATAATGAATTTAATTCTAAAAATGAGTTTGTATTTACTTCTTTTAGAAATTATATTGACGTTAATTTAAAATTGGATTCCTCATTTTCCCAAAATGATTTGAACATAAGTGCTTTTCATAAAGATTCCTTTCTTTTTCATTTGGGATTAGGCCACTATATCACTCACTCACAGAAAAATATCACAAGGAAATAGATAGTAAATGATCTACCAAAACTAGAATTTCCATACAATAATTTCATCAATCCATGTCAAAAGGAAAAACAACACAAAGTATCATTCAAACAAAAAAAATAAGTTTCAAATTATCAACCATTTATTTTCATTCACGTGGATATTTTTAGACGTAAAATTGTTTCATGTCTTAATGTGAAGAAATATGTATATGTTCTATTAGATTACTATTTAAGGTTTATATTGTTCTTTTTCTTAGCTCTCAATAGTTAATATTGTTCACTTTTTATCTAGTATAATAGACCATTATAAAACCTATGTGGTAATATGATTAAATTCATAAGAATTGTCCATGATGTACATTTTTAAAATAAAGAGATTGAATATTTTTCTCTCACACAATGGCTATACTCATTACTTCTATTCTCCTAGGACAGAACAATAGAATTTAGTTGTTGAAAGAACAAATAGAACCTTAAATTAAATTTCCTGGAATATTCTTAATGAATATGACATACCATTTTTTTTGTTGGGTTGAAGCTGTAAAAACATCATTTTACAAAATTAATTGTCTTAGTCGGACCAATTCTTATGAAAACACCCTATGAATGTTGGAACAATAGGAAACCCTAAGGTATCTAATTCAATAACATTGGTCGCAATGTAAATATTCATAACAGAATAAAAAATATTAATAAATTTTCATCCAATAGTGATGACGGTATTTTCTTAGGTTACTCAAACTCTAGTAAAGACTATAGATATTTTAATAAAATAACTAAATGTGTAAAATAAATTATAAATTATAAATTTTATTTAACAGATCCACATAAAACTAAACCACCTCCAAAAAAATATTGAGGCTGGTTGGTGAAATCTAGACATAAATGGTAGATCCCTTGACCCTACAATTAATAAATATGTTAAATCATCAATTTCTTGAAAATAACCAGATTCTGATCATAGTGAACCTGAACCAACTGATAAACCTCAAATAAGTAGTCCTTCTTTTTCAAGATCTTTTAGAACCCTTAACAATCAACCCTTATATGTTGTAGTTGGAGACATAGATAATGTGACATAAAATAGAGCTTCTCATATAAATTAGGTTTAACATTAATTAATTTTATCTCAACCTAAACCTAAAATCATTAATGATAAAATAAATAACGAATTTTGTGTGATGGATATGCTAGAAGAGTTGAATCAGTTTGAAATATATAATGCTTGGAATCTAGTAGATAATACTAAATACACCTTGAAAATAGGCACTAAATGGGTTATTAGAAACAATGTATATGAATTAGAAGATATATTGTGGAATAAGGCTAGACTTGTTGCACAAGGATATAGTCCAGAAGAATGTATTCACAATGAAGAAACCATTTCACATGTTTCTAGACTAGAATATACTAGAATCGTACTAGCATATAAATCTCACCTAAATTTATATCTATATATAATGGATGTTAATAATGAATTATTATATGTATATAAAGTTGATGATTTTTTTTGAACAACCCCGTGGTTTTATAAAACCTCAATTTCTGAATAATATTTTTATGTTTACAAATGCTTTGTAAGTTATAAAACATTCAGTAGTGCAAAAAATGTTTTTTACAGTGTTTATTTTAAATTTTTACATCATATTTTGGACGGCATTATTACAGGAGTCATTATAAATATTGTTTTTACGGCATGTATTTTAAAAATGGTGTAAAAACCAATACTCCGAAGTGTTTTTCACATCGGTTCATCACCAAACGTTGTGGAAAAAACATCAGAGTTGTGATTTATTATAGAGGATTTTAAATAACAGACATGGTATTTACTTTTTCTAGTGTGTTATCGAATTACTGACATAATAAACTATGACTCCATAGAGTTTATTAGGTCAGTTATGTTGAAAACCGAATTTATTATACATTCTCCCAAGATTTTTCACATCATTTATTATCAAACCTACATGAAAAAATAGATAATAAATTTGTTATTAAATTTCTAATAAAAAAACATATTTCATACCATTTATTATGCCGGTTACCAAATAGCTAATTTAATAAACTGTATTCCTTCCCTTTATTAGGTCAGATGTGAAATAACTGACATAAATACACATTCAAATTCATTTTTTGTTAGTTATAAAATAAATGACACGAAAACATTTTTTTAATATAACTATTCAAACACAACTATGACATACAAATGTAATCCTAAAAAAACCAAAAACAGATCAAAACTAGACCTAATGCATATCAAAACAATCCCCCACCCTCATGGAAAGCACCCCGCCATCATGGACACCCTCCCAACCATATGGACACCATGGACACCCCCATCCCACTAGACAACCCTCCCACACACCTGAACCCCCCCTCTTGGACATCCCCCACTCTCTTGGAAAGCCCTCACACCGTACTTGACACCATTCTTCCCCCATGGAAACCCTAGACACCCCCACCCCACTGGACAACCCTCACACTCCCCTAGAAACCCCACCCCACTAGAACCCCCCTACCAGACCCGTGGACACCCAGTCTGGCTGGACACCCCCACCCCACTAGACACCCCTCCAGCCCTCCAAGAAACCATCCCCCCACCATTGACACCCAGACACCCCCACCCCACTGGACAACCCTCCCACACCCATGAGACCCCCCCACCCCACTGGACACCCACACACCTCTCGATACACCCTAGACACCCCCCCCCCCACCAAACCTCCTGGACAGGTCCCCACAACCCTGTATAGCCCACCCACCCACTTCGACACCCCCACCCCCTTGGACACCCTTTACACCACCACCTCAATGGACATCCCTCCCACATCCCTACAAACCCCCACCCAAATATACACCCCCGACACCTCTGGACCCAGCATAGACCCCCGTACATCTCCCTACCTCTTGGACACCCTCCCACCACCATGGACACCGCGATCACTCCCAAACCCACAATACAACCCTCACACACCCCCTAGAAAACCCCACACCCCACTAGACACCCCCAGACCCCTGGATATGCCCTGAACCCCACCCACCCCCCTCCTGGATAGGCCCCCACTCCCCTAGAAAGCCCTCCCACCCTCATGTACACCCTCCCACCCCCATGGACACATGGGACCCCCCACCCCATCCCACCCCACAGGACAACCCTCACACCCATGGAAACCCCCACCCCACTAGACACATCCACATTCCTGGACACCCCCTAGACACCCCCTGCCCCTTCTTGACAGCCCCCACCCTCCTGGACACCCTCCCACCCTCGTGGACACCGCGAACACCCCCACACAACTGGACAACCCTTCCACATCCTTGAACCCCCCCCCACCCAACTATACACCCACACCCCTAGACACACCCAGGACAACCTCCCACCCCACCTCTTGGATATCCCCCACTACCCTAGACATACCTCCCACCCTCTTAGACACCCTCCCACCCCCATGGACACTATGGACACCCCCACCCTACTAGACATCCTTCCCAAAACCTTGGAAACACCCCACTCCACTGGACACCCCCACATGCATGGACACCCCCTAGACACCCCCACACACATTATTGGATAGTCCCCCACCCCATGGATAGCTCACCAACCCTATTAGACACCCCACCCCAAATAACACCCTATATAACCCACCCCACTAGAAAACCCTCCCACAAACCTTTAAATCTCCACCCCTGGGCACCCCAAACACCTAGACACCCATTGGATACCCCCACCAACTTGGACAGCCCCCACACCCTTAGATAGCCTTCCAACATTCCTGAACACCCTCCCACCCCATGGACATCCTGAACTCCCCCACCCCACCGCACAGCCCACCCACACCCCTAGAAACCCCCACCCCATTTGACTCCCAGTGACACCCCTGGACACACCCTGGACACCCCCACACTCCTGGACTTCCCCCCAGCCTATTGGAAAACCTCCCACCCCCCATGAACACCATAAAGACCCACCACACCCCGGAACACCCTCCCCTCCTCCCACAAGACCAGAATCCATTCTAGAAAAACCATTAGAATTAGACCAAAACAAGAATAAGACCGAAATTTATCATTCACAAACATAACATTCACAATATACAATGTCAAATATGAAACCCTAAATCTCATCGAGATTACTACCATATACACAGTTATAATTAAAATATTCAATATTACATTTTACACTAAAATCAAACTAAAATCCAATCAAACATATAAAAAAATTTTACTATTCCACTTTTATGTTTTTGAAATATTGAGCACTATAGGGTTGACAGACATAAAAATATATACAATTTATAAGTATAGTAGTTAACATGTCTAATGAATAGATAAAAAGAAATTTTATGGAAATTATTAAACGAAAATATAACCAGGTCAAAGTGCATATGTGTTTTAGTTGTAATTATTACATACATAAATCTTAACATATAATATCTACATTCAATAACACCCTGTTTTTCATGACCATTATATTTAAATGAGTGTAAATTATCAATAATATTATTTTTGTATAACATCAAAAGGTAAAAATTATAAATGGTTATTTAAAATTACATTTACATTTTTGATCTTGGAACTCCTTTTCATATTTTTTCAAAAGTAGACCCATCCCCTCTAAGAAAATAATACCAATGGGATAAATTTAAAATTATTTATAATATATAAAACTATTAATAAATAGAAACATACATTTAAAATATATTCTTAAAACCTTCTCACACATCTCCATGGATAGATCATATCCAAATATTTGTTTTCACCCTTTGTAAAAAAAAACTTCAAACATCCAATGATCAGTGATAAAAGAAAATTTAAGGGTAGTAGTTTTTTATTCTAAAAGATAATGAACTATTTTCCAAATATATGTTTCATGCCTCTCAAAAAATGGAATCATCCAACAATGTGTGATTATATTCGGTTCAAATATTTCTGCAACTTAAACCATTCTTGGTTCATCATCCAATGCATGTGCTTTAGTGGAAATCAAATGTGGGTCCATGAATCCATATACATCTGTCCGCTCATTCATCTCATTCAGGATATAAAGATACCTAGTACAAAACATATATAAGTATACATAATTAATAAATATATCATAGGTAAAATGTGGTAAGACTTACACGGAAACAATTTTCACCATGTTCATGTCCATCTTATCTCCAATAACAAGCCCCATGATATCATTTTTTAGAATCCCCATATTTATTGCACTTCCAAAAACATGGGCTTCCATAGGAAACTCATAATGATCCACCAACATAATTGAATATCTTGACCATCTGTCAAGACTACTAGAATGAATATATGATGTCAAATCTATTAATCATTGTTGTATTCTATACATTATTTCTTAACCATTGATGTATTCTTGTAAAAATTAATAAAATCAAATATTATTTTTCAAATGTTAAATCAAATTTAATAAACATATAAATTATAATATATAAAATAAATACCCCAATTGTAATGATTCGCACATGTCTTGATGTCCAATTTAATAAATGGCTGATACTATGTCCATATATCATCACCTAATTTGTAGGAAATTTTACTTGAGCTGATCTATCTATAATATCCTGTACATTGTCCCTATGATGCTCTATTTCTAACTGTAGATGATGAACTGTAACTATTTTACAATATATCATCCCATATAAAACTATATGGCAAGGAGGATCATCATAATGAGTCTAGAAATAAGTAGGAAGTTTTTGTGGAGGAGTAGGATAAAAATGGGGTCCGTAGGATGAAGCGGTGGAGTGGGAGCTACTGGTGGAGATGGATGATAAATAATGGAGTCTGCAGGGGGACTTAGAGGAGTGAGAGTTTCAGTCTGAAATTGTCTTTGCATGTCTACGAACATCTACTATACCAATGATCTAATATTTTACTCTATTTTTGCATTAATATTATGAAATTCATTCTCCAAGGATTCTAATTTTTTTTAATGAAAACACCCTCAGTGGATGAAGTTGAAGAATATGTAAAAACTTTTCTTACCCAAACACCCGTCAGATATCCTCATACATGTTTAGGATGTTCGGGTTTCCCCAATACTACAGATAAAATATCTTTCCTCCCAGCAACTGTAGATGCCCCTGTGAAAACTTCTCCTAAAGAGAATTATGTATTAATTATTTTTAAATTTCTTTAATAATTCAAATTATATAATGAAAATTGTAAACTTAAATAAAATAAATAAATATCTTACAATCCTCTCAGCTACGTTCATCGAATATTTGAAATGATATTTCCACATTTTTCCCATACGATCTCTCTTTCATTTTTCATGTCTAGGTAGTTGGGATGGAGGGGCATCCTCTCCAAGGATTGAAGACTCATCTCTCATTTTTTTCCAATTTTTATTCCATCATTTGTTCATCCAATATTATATGCCCTCCTAGGGATAAACTATAAGGGTATATATTTTTGGATTGGATCTCCTGATGAGATTTCATTTTTTGCTATAAATTAATAATAATAAATCATTAAAAACATTTATAATATCATTTATATAAGGAATCTTATAAATGGTTACTTTTCCCATACCAATAGTTAATCTATTCTTATAATTTCCAAAAACCAGTGTTCTTGTCCCTTCATATATGAAAGGGTATATATGAAATTGTTTATAATGACTCCCATGAACAAAAATGAAATCATATGTGAGGGTTGATTTGAAATCACTCCATCTCCTATTATCCATTGATAAGAATTTCATCTTGACTCCTCCAGTGTCATGAATAACAAAACTCATCTGATAAAGATGAGGTGAAACAAATTATACTATAAACTTTTAATGAATAAGAAACAGTAGAATATGATCTTACCAAAATCATCTCCAAAAACTGAGATATTATCACTTTGTATAAACATCTCCAATCATACTACAAAATTATTACTTTTCCATTACCCGGAGTTGATAAACAATTCTTAAAATACTATTCATTTGGACCCTTAGGAATATCTTCCTCATTAAAATCAATGAGTATCCTCCGGTATTACATACATGAAGGTGATAATTATGGTAAACATGTGCATCCACATTTACCAACTCTATAACTCTTCTTTGTCATTAGGGGAGAACATGGGGAATAAGGGGGAACGTCAAGTAAAAAATATGAATGTTCTTCCCCAGAGATATGATCATTATGCTCATCTCTAGAATCATTTTTTTGATCAACTGCTTGATATGTAATTATCATTCAAATTAAAAAACAAACCTTAGTTCAAAAATATAAAAATTAAAATACTACAATTATAATGTAAAACGAAAATAGATTATTGAACTATTTAACATAAGAGAAAACATGGATAATATTCTAGGAATGTTAAACAATGTTAAACATGGTAAACATGGTAGTGTAATTGTCATTCAGAAAAATAAATAAATATATAAGTTTTGTAAAAGTAAATTGTAGTCATATATGGTAAACATGTTAATCATTTTAAACATGGTATACATGGTAGACATGGTAAACATGGTAAACATGGTAAACATTGTAAACATGGTAAATTAATTGTAAAAAGAAATAAACATATGTTACCTATAATATTTAGAATGTACAAATGGATTGTTTTCCCAAATTCCATCGTCATGATTATTCCTTATTGAACAACCCATTTCTTCAACATTCTCATCATTATGTTATAAAAATACTTCAATGGAATTAGGGGTCTCACCTAAATCAGTATCTTCATAATGTTGATCCTCACCAACATATTGTTTTCCCGTGTAAAACAATACACCATTACTTACCTTATTGATCAACTACATAGAAATTATTTTTTTCATGTGTTTCCATTATAAAATATTTTTTTGTATCTTCCAATCTATTCATATTAAAAATTTTTATTCCAAATTCATCATGGCTGAAATTTTTGTTACCGATAAACATTTTTCAATTAAAAACATGAACATTAATTTTATTTTGATCAACCTCCCATATTTCATCAATGACTCCATAATATGAATTTGATTCAGAAATAGTTGTTTTTTCTTTAGAACTTGAAAAATTCATTGCTTCTCCCAACAACAATAAATCACTATTCGGAAAATAACGTATATTATCATGAGCTTTATTATGAAATGTAATGCCATTAATGTCATTTCCGGACAATGTTATCAAATTTAAACATGGACCACCAACTGAACATATTGATGTCTCTAATACATCTAATCCACCAAGAATGTTCTTTTTAATCCTTAAAAACATGTTTGGTTGTACTCATTCATAATCCATATTTCTTTCTTCTTGGGATGACAATGTTCCAAATCATAAATAAGAAACATGATATACTATTGAGCATTATCTATGTTATTCATGAATGATAATTCTAACTTTGTTATCTGTTTAGTTGAAAATGATTTGACAATCATCAAAGGAATTCTCTTTCCATTATTATTAATTTATTCATGGAGAGATAGAGGAAATCATATGTGCTCAGTTGGAGACAAGTAGCTTGTACAAAACTCTTCAACCTCATCCGAAATATATTTTCAAATAATAGAGGCATCAAGTCAATATGTATTATTAACATACCCCATAAATATTTTAATACCTTACAAAATGATACATCCAACGAAGATATATCTATCTATAAATATTTATTTCTCAAACCATATGAATCATTAAATCCACCATTATATCAAAAAAATATTGGGGAAAATACTTTTATGATGAAAAAAGTATATAAATTTCATCCTTTATCAAAATGTTCAATGAATTAACAATAATCAACTTATTAAAAATTGAATTTAAAAAAATAACACATCTTCATTATTGTAATTCTAATGCAGATAAATAATATTCCACACAATGAATCTTGTTGAAGTTGTTATATCATGATGGGACAATTATTAGATTTCTTACTTATCAACTTCAAATCTATCAAGGAGACAAAAGTTTTTACATTCGAATAATATCCTTATGGCACATTGATATCATGAAGACACTAAAAAAAGATAATTTTCTCCCTCGTGGATTATTCAGGAAATGACAAGGGATGAAATGTTCATCTTTGACTAGGAGTAGGAGTTAATTCCAAATGTATTCTCATGGATATTAAGTTTAATCATTCATTCAATCCATATTTTGTATTTCCTTAAATATATAGCAATTTTGTTATCAAACAGTCCTAGATATTCATCTCCATGTACAAGACATCAATTTTAAGTCTCACTTCAGGATATCTCTAATATGGTAGCAAAAATAATATTCAAATTTTCTTCCAAACATGTATATCATTAACAGATTCTTGTGTCTTTCCCAAGGTCACATCAAGGTTCTCCACCCTCTCAAAATACTCATCATGTGATAAAGGTATTGAAGCCATATCAAATTATTGTGATCTGTTGAATTCATTTTTTAGACTTCTATAAGAGTGGTCCATAGGATAAAACATTCTATGACCCATGTAAATTATTTTCTTCAAATGATACAATTGAAAATATGAAGTCAGTTCTTATCAAATTGGACATACAATAAGCCACTTAACACTGTATCAAGACAAATTTCCCTATTTTGGGAACTCATTAATAGTTAACATACACATTGAATTAAGTTGAAAATATTATTTTTTATAAGAATCATACACCCCAATACCATCATCCCATAATAGATTCAAATCATCAATTAATGGTGACAAGTAAACATCAATATCATTTCCGGGTTTCTTCAGACCAGAGATCATTATACTCGACATGAAATATTTACACTTCATATAAATGTCAGGAGAGAGGTTTTAAATTACCTATAAAACAGGCCATGAACTATGTGTTCTACCGAGGTTTCGGTATGAATTCATTCCATTTGCGGGGAATACGCTTATGGATTCATGTTTCGAATGGGGGAGAAAAATATGTTTTGGTGTTAAAATTCGATAGGGGTAATGGTAAAAATACATTTTCAATGAACTTGGGCACATCGCATGGTTTGGTTGCACCCCCTTTGACACCACCATACCATAAACAATACCCCCACAACCTATGGAAACCCCCACCCCCCTAGACACCCAACCCACAAGACACCTCCACCCAAGTGGACAACCCACTCACCCCTTGGACACCACCCCACCCCCTGCACACCACCCCCACCGCTAACCAACTTGGACACCCCACCTAGACAACCCCCACCACCTTAGATGTCCCCCTCACCACTGTAAAACACCCCCACCACTTGGACACCCATAAACCCTTGGAAATCCCCCTCACCCCTAGAAACCACCCCTACCCCTACCCCATTGGACACCCCCTAGACTCCCCCACAACCCCCTGGTCACCCCACCGCCCTAGACTAAACCATCACTGTCGGAACACCACCCCCCTTGGACACCCACAACCCCTTGGAATGAACCCCTCATCCCAGGAAAAACATCCCCCTCCCCCATGGAAACCCTTAGACACCGCCACCCCATTGGAAACCCCACCTAGAAAACTCCCAACCCCTCTTGATATTCCCCCACCCCTACACACCCCCTCCCATGGACAACCCATACCACCTTGGATATCCCACTCACACCACTAGAAACTACCCCCAACCCATCGACACCCCCACCCCTAGAAACCAATCCCACCCCTACCCCCTTGTTCACCCACTTGACACCCCCACCCCCTGTACAACCCCCTCACCCCCTCGACCCCACCACCACCCCCTTGACTCCCCTACCCCAATGGAAATCCCCTCACCCCCTTGACAACACCCCACCCCCTTGGACAACACAGGACCCCACTACAACCTTTGAAACCCCCCACCCCCACCTCTCTAGAAAACCCCCACATAATAGGCAACCCCCAACACTCTAGACAATCCCCACCTCTAGACAACCCTCATCCCTCTAGACAACCCCACCCCGCATAGACACCCCCACCCCCTAGACAACCCTACCCCCTTACACAGCCACTCACCCTGGTACACCACCCCCTGAACACCACCCCCATCTCCCTTGGACACCCCTATCCCCTTTGGACAGTCCCCACAACCTTGGACAGCACCCCCAACCCCCCTAAACACGCCCACCCACTTGCACATCCTCCAACCACATGGAAACCCCCAGTACACTCACACACATGATATAACACACAAAAATCCTAAACTTGAATGACATAACATCCAAAAGTTTATTTTATAGGAATATAATTTATCATTTTCTAAAATATCACTGTGAAATTTACCATGATATCAAGAAAAGCGAAAAATAACATCTCAAAATATTAGTTTAAGGCATTGTGAAAAATAAAAACAAAATCCAATTCGTATGAGGATTAATTTTTTGTTGTGAGTTGACTAGATAGGTCTAATGATATTAAATATTAATAACTATGTTGTCAAAATGAGGCTAGATGGCGCGACATCAATGAATCCTTTGTAGGTTTTCCATGCGAGAGAGACGGGTCACTGGTCGCCTAATCAAAGAAAACCGAATGACTGAATACAGGGTGAGATAAATCATTTAATTTCTTTTCCAGGTCAATAATTTAGTAACCCACATTGTAAAATACTTTCTTTATGTTTATAACATCAATTATTTAATAACCAACGTAGAAAAAAAAATTATCACATTGGTTATTTTATAACTTACGTGAAACATGGTGATTTATCATGTCGGTTATTTTGATAACAGGTGTGATAAATTTGTGAGATTAGATTTATTAACTCTATTATTTTATAACTGATGTGGTAATGCACTAAGATTCGATATATTAGGTATGTTATAAGATAACCTATGTGATAAAGCTAATTTGTGTTTTTATTAGGTCGGTTATAAAATAACCGACGTAAAATTTTTATTTTCATGAATTTATCACGTCTGTTATATACAACCGACGTAAAAAATATGGACGTGCCAAATAATTTTCCCACTAGTGAATCGCCATGATCTTGGTATGATAATCTATGTAATATTACAATTTAGAAATTTTATAAAAAAATTATTGATGATCCTACTATCTTTGTAATAACTATTTTTTAATATGTTTTACTAGTACAAATATATTTTGATGAAATTATTTTTGGATCATCAAATAATTCATTATGTATTGATATTTAAAAAATGTTTTATTGTGACTTTGAAAAGAGTTTAATGTGAAAACTAAAACATATTCTTGAATTTAAAATCAATCTAAATAGTTAAGGTATTATTTTCAAACCAATTAAATATACTAATGATATTTTAAAATGTTTTGGAATTGATGGTGAAAAAAAGTAGTAATACTACATTGAGTACCACCTATAAGTTGGATCTTAATGAAAAGGGTATATCTATTGACCAAAAAACTTACAGAGGAATTATTGGATGTCTGCTGTAGTTGACTGCTAGTAGGAATGACTTCATGTTTAGTGTGTTTATGTGATTCTAGATTCCTGAAAATCCCAAAGAATCTAATTTAAATATTGATAACAGAATTTTCAAGTACCCCAAGTATTCTACCAAAATAGGATTGTTCAATCCATGATGATATCCTTTTCGAATAGTTGTTTAAAAAATTGCTGATTTTGGTTTTTTTAAATATAGATAGAAAAAGATCCTATAAAACATTTCACTTTTTGGGAAATTCATTAGTGTCATGTTGATGTCAAAAATTAAAATTATGTGTCATTATCTAATTCCGAGGATGAATACATAATAGATATTAGTTTTTATGCTCAGATGTTTTGGATTAAATATATTTTACTAGACTATGGATAATAATTTAGTCATGTCTCTATTAATTTTAATAATTCATGTGTTGTTAACATATCAATGAATCAATATTCTAATTCCGAAACTAGACATATTGATTTAAGACATCACTTTTTGAGGGATAAAAATCAAAAATGTTGTATTAAATTAGTATTTATTGGAATAGAACATCTTATTTCTACTATATTCTCTTACACATTAAAATCTGATAGGATGAGTTACATCACACATTAATTAGGGATGACTAAAAATTAAGGACCAACATTTAATAACTCTTTGATAAAACTAAGTAGATGTCGCACTCATTTGATGTTGAAAATGTCTTGCCGACACTGGATGTGTCATGCTATGCCATGCTGACACCAACATTATGATGCTATGTCATACCGACACCAATAGTATCTCACAAATATTTATCTCACAAACACTATCACTAAATTCTCACCCACATTGATGTGTCACCAACCCAAATGTCTCACCCACATCGATGTCTCACCGACATCATTGTCTTTCTGACACTGACACTAATGTCTCACAGCTAGACACTATCCGATATAACCCAATATCTATATCTATTTTATTTTACTAAAATGATTTAATTTTAATTATTTCATTTTATATTAATTAATTTTAGATGATTTATGAACTATAAATCTTAAAATGATAAAATTGAGTCAATCCAACATATTTATTAATATAAAACATTGACTCTTATAGTCATTCCCTTCCATTGTATACCCTCATACCTTTCACCTTCTACCATCATCCTAAACATCCAAATTAATACTATAAAGTTGTTCTTCAATGGATCTGCGGATGAATCAAAACCCATGAAGAAGAAAACAATGAAAATCAATCAATTCTAATAATATACATCCATAAATTTTGAATTGTGTTGTAATGAAAAAGAGAGAAGTGATTTTTGAATGGTTATTATCTAGTAATTATTTTCACATAAGAGTGTTTAATACCCAAATGTGGAAAGATAAGATTTCATATAATGAAATTATTTTTTACCCTAATCTTGTGCATGAGTTTTATCTTTATGTACAGTTCATTCTGGAAGTTTGAGGCAAGTACTAGATTAAATAAATACTGAATAGAATAAGAGTATCTTTTAAATCAAGGCATTAGGAAAAATGCCTCAATGTACCACTTAAACATGTTTTTTATGACTCCTATAGAAGTGGTCCACATACATGTGAGTTTTTTTGTTATGAGAGAACATTGAGGGAGATAACTGGTAAATAGGTACCCAAAAGTCCAATAACATCATATGTGGTTAGAGAATGTAAAATTTTAATTTTGTTTATCCAATACCGGTTATGTCCTAGGAAAAAGTACTTTGCCTCGCTAAAGTATCTGGATGTATATCTCTTGTATTTTCTAAAGAAAGGGAATAAAGTGAATCTGTGCTAGTATTTGATAGTACATTTCATTGATATGATAAATCTATATTATAAATCTAATTATATGTTCTATCAAAAAATGATATCTTCTATTCTATAGGGAATATGACTATAGGTGGGAATTAGTAATCAATTTCTTGTTGTAGTTTAAGTTTCATAAATAATGAAATTTGGAAAATTTTCAGATAAATAGGATTCTCTAGATGAGGGAGTGTGTTGATGATAATGAGAAGATATATGAAAAATTAGATCATGTTGAGCCTCCTACTTGGACTGGAGATGTGTCTAATCATTGTCGCGGACCATATGATGATGTTGTCATTACTTATGATGAATAATATGAATCATCAAGAGAATAATGGTCTCTTATAGATGGTAGGAGTGACCTAATGTTGTTGATCGTCCAAGGGGAATATCATATGTTCTAAATAGTATAAATCTATATCTACCTTATAATGAAGATATTTTGTTTGATTATGATTATATCGAACCAAAATAATCATGTATTGTGGATTATGATTGCAGATAAAATGGTTCAAGAGGGGAATCTAGAGAAGAAGAAGCAAACCTAGAAGAGGAAGAAAGTGGTAGTGGCTCTAACACTGTTGATAAAGCAGTTGAATAATATAGGGATAAAAGTGATGAAGTTGATGGATATAAACTTGAGCATGAATGTGATTAATGTGGTGAATGTCACAGTCATTATGATCATCTTTTTGATGTATAAGGTAAAAATATAGTACTAGTTAGTCCTAAGAATCATGAATTGTTTTTTTAGAACCTCCTGGTCCTGCATAAGTTGGTGATGTGTTTGAAGAAGTAATTTAGATTGGTAATTTAGACATAGAACTGGTATTACAATTTCCACATTTGGTGTTTTATAGTAGGATACATCATGTTTATGGGGGTTAAAAGTTTAAGAATGATCCAATTGAGTGGGAGCCTCAATCTTTGGTAAGTGATATTTGGGACAATCACGCCTTTTGATGCTTTTATGTTATCTGAGTGGTAAAAAATCTTGATAATTCTTTTCTTGTAATAGATTATCCATATTCATGAGGATGATGATGGGATAGCTATTTTAAGTGGATTAGTAGTTGAAAATCCTCCATCAATTTCTTGTGATTCAGTTCTAGTGCCTACTGATTATATATATAAAGATGACTTTAATGTCATTAATGAAGAAATGTTAGCTGTTGGGGGATCAATACCTCAAGATCATCCTGCAACCACAAGTCCACATAGTGAAAATTATATATATATTACTGTAGAAATAGTTGTTTTCATGCTCGAGCCTTGAATGGTATCATTTATTGCAGCTATTGGGACTACTTTTTTGGAGATATTTGACGATATGGTCAAGCTTGTAGATATTATTAGACAATAGCTTAGACAATTCAATTCCACTATAGACCATGATCTATAAAAGTCTTCAAATCGCCTATGAATCCCCTATTAAGGATGTTATTCTAAATCTTTATTTAGACCTTCTGATATCTGTATTTGAGAAATCATTGAATAGTTGCACCAAATATATGGCAATACCTCACAATGTTTATCTTTTCCATTCATCATAGAGTTAGTGGATTTGAACATTGGTAACATAAGAACATTAGTCATTAATAGTTCATTCATATAGTGAATACCATATTCAGTTAAGGAATGATGTGAGAGACATTATGCATGGGAAATCATGCTGGGTAGCACATGTATCTCACCCTTTGAACAAAGAGATAGTCGGGACTGTCATTATGGGTAAACTCTGAACCATGATGGCATGAAATGATCCATATATTCTATCATAAATTAGGTAGAAAATTGATCATATCTATGATATTTTCATAATTTATTCAAAAAGGCTATAACTGATGAAGAGGAATTCACCAAAAAAGGGGATTTTTATTTCAAAAGTATCTACAAAATTCATCAATTAGATAGCTACTTTAAGTGTTTAGTTGTGAACCTAACAATTCCTCTAGGGAGTAAAGCCTTCAGAGATCATGTAAAAATGAATTAAGATATTAATCCTATAATTTCACAATTCATTGAGAATAAATGTTATGTCACAATGTCCATGAAATTTTGGGGAGAAATAATCATGGATTTCATCAATATTATCAAGCCTTATCTACATTTCAATATTACAGTGATTGTCTCCCCCCTTCCACTCCAATCAGACCAACTATCAAACCTACTAGATCTACTTTTTCCAAAATTTCTTTTTTGGAACTCTTTAATGATCAATATTTCAGGATGATCCATACTTTCATTTTAATGGAACTTAATATCCCATTTTACAAAACTAGTCCTAGGTTGACCCCTTCAGTGCTTCTAAAGTGCCTCGTCCTCCGCAAAGTATTTAACATTGACCACCAGCCACTAATTTTACATCTACATATCCAAACCCTAATAATTCTGACAAGGTAAATAGAGTGATAGAACCTTCCTTTTATAAGAAGTAGTTTGGATCAATTCCTTGTTAAGGATTAACTAATGTACTTTTTTCCTTTTCCAACGTAATTTCACTTGATTAAAAAATTCAGTATATATTAATTTCATTATTTTTTATCTATGTACTTATATTCATCTTTAGTCTATATAATTTCAATGAAATTTACTTTTTTTTATGGTCCCAAAATAGGTAAACGTATCTTTACAGAATTATGAATTAATTTACATATGGAGATCAGAAGAAGAATATCTACTTTGATAATTTTGAATCAACTGATTATACATTATAATTCCATGAAATTTTGATCATCCTAAAAGTGGATATTGTTGGCCCTCTCAAATTTTAATCATTAAAAATTCTGTCCAATCATGTTAATTTATGTTAAATAATGGTTTTTTATATTCACAAATTTTTAATTATGTTTATATTTTATCAATTAAATGATTGACATATTTTTTTGATGATTATACTATAACTTGAGTATAAAAAATGGTTTAGTATGAGTCATGTATAATTATGTCATATAATGACTCACATAATGATATAAAACAGAGATACCAACTGGAGAAATAATTCACCGACCAACCAAAAGAGTCACCAACAGAACAAATGACTCACCAATGAATTGTCTCTCTAATATAAGAAATAAATCATAGATAGGAGGTGTCACTAATGCACTGACCTTCAGATAAAAGGAGCCACCAATGCATTGACCTATTTATTTAAGGAGTCCTCGAAACACTAACCAAAAAATAGAATGATTCCCTGATGAACTAACCTACTAGAAGAATGATTAACCTAATCACAGATCTAAAGATAGATGGTGTCACCAACACAATGAAAAACCACTCAATACTTACAAAATTCTCTTTACACTTAAAATAAAAATTAATCATAACGGTCATATTTTTTTGAAACTCAATATTAATTATTATATTTTGACATTGTATATCATTTTTAGTCATTTTTAGAGATCAATACGAGGTATGAGGAAGTGCTCATTCCTATTGTCAACTCTTTTAGTATAAAAATAAATCAACTGAGAAAATAGTTGATGTGCATGATTTAGAGATAGCCTATAAATAAATGAAATAGAAATACATGAATAACACATTTTATTCCTAACTATGTTAAAGAAGGGTTTTCTGAGACAAAAATCCCAACATTATTATAGTAACAGACTCTACTGAATAGAACCTTCTAAGAGCATCTCACCTCACTGAAAACTGGAAATTATAGTTTCCATGACTCTCTGTTTTGGTCTCTATTTCCAGAAGTGGATTCCGGCTTCACATATTCTATACTCAAGGAGTACATAAGTATAAATAACATCACTCCAATCATTATAAACCATTTCTCATTATTTATGATCAGTTGAGTAAAATTTTACTAATTCTCATTAAGTCTGTGTGTATATATTATAACGATTATGTCTTTGGATCTAAGATATAGTATATAAGATATACACACACAGTCATCATTCTACAATATTTTTGTTCTTATTATAATTGTAGAAGAGGTCCCCATATAACCTTGTTGTAATTTGTTTCCCATGAATAACTATGGTAGATGACTTGTCGACCAAGATAGACCTGTTTGATGATGTGAAGATCAATACATGGTTTGTGTCATGTTTATTAATATAAACTGCTTTGGGGAAGGTGATCAAAAAGTGTAGGGGATTATGTATCTACTTGAGATAGAACCTTTGGTTTTTATTCACTATGTTTTTTCAAATTTAGTTTTCTATATGTTCACAAATATTTGAGAACACTAAATGTTACATTGATATTTAATCATAGTTAGTGTTTATACATGATTGGATTTAAAAAATTACATGAAAATTTTATATAACAATTTTAAATTTATGTAACTAAAAATTAATCAATATTTTGGGAAATTAATTGAATATTCAGAACTCTTATAAATCTACTACATTTTTTTTACTTGGAAAATTGAATTTCAAAAATTGTGGACTATGATGTAATGGTATGAAAAGATTTATAAGAACTCAATTCACCAATCACACCTCTTGAGTGTCATACTGTAAATACAAAATTGTTCTCGTTGTTGATATAGGAAGAGATCTATGGATGTTTCTTGGAATTCATACCCGATTTCATAAGAGTTCTTCATCAGTTTTCTATTTTTTTCGATACCATTTAAGTGGGTGGATTCACTATCAAATCATCTTAGTAGAAATTATCAATATTATTTCACATTGATTACTTTTACTGGATTATATTTTCAATTGGTTTCTTGATTATAGTTAGAAACCCACTTAACTGATGATTTGTGGAAATATAGAAAAATACTATTCTTTAATAAAGTGTATTTATTCATGATTTTAAAATGATGATTTGAAAATATGATTTTTCTCAAATTATGAAAAAAAATTGTCTAAATTGTCTTAAATACAATTCGTGGATTAATTGAACTGAAATAGTGTCTTAGAGTAGGTTATTTAATGGTTTTAAATAGATGAAATGTTTTATTAATGTAGTTTAAATGGTTATTTGAATGAGGTTTGGAATACATTAGTTTTTGTGAATTCATTCATCTTGGCCGTAAATAAGGGACATATATTTTTGGGGTATAGTGTTTGTGGACCTGGATCTATGGAATGTGTCATTGGGAAACATGGTGATTGGATAAGATACCTCTCAGGAGTATGGAACTGTTGTAATGAAGCAAGCATGTGTGGGTGTGTTGTGAATGACGGAATGGGTATGCCAAAATGACATTGAGAAATGTTTTTAAAGCATTTTTCTGATTTTTTTTGAAATATGACTTTTCAGAAATGCATTCAAGTATAACATGATTACATGTTTATATAAATTGATTATGGAACATTTTTAGATTTTGTTAAAAACTATTTTATAGAATTTTTTTATATAAATGGTTTTATATAAATGTTTATAACTTTTCAATCCTATTTCCATGAGTAGGGAAGAAATTGGGGAAATCCTACTGAGTTTTATACTCACCCATGCTTTTTCACATTGGTGATTTTTAGATGTTATCATCAAGTACATTGGAAGAGGTAACTTTTCACATGTATTTAGCACCACCTTGTGATGAATTCATTTTTTTAGGATTAGATCACAAACATTTTAGAGAATAGATTCATGTTGTCGTCTTTGAGTATATTTGTTGACTTTACACTATTTAATTTGATAATTTATTTGTCTTTTAATGTGGTATTCTATGGTTTGTTTTTTATATAAATTAAGTTTTTGAGTGGTCATTTATTTATTCATGCGTCCCAAAGTCAGTTTACTTTATTTGGTTTTGTGGGTATATTGTTTTAGTTCATAAGGGGTAAATTATCCCCACGTGAATTTGAAACCCCTTTGGAATTTATTTCCATAATTTAGCATCTAAGGGATATCTCATAAGGCTATGTAATGGTTTACTGTATTCTCAATCCAATGAGAATAAGTTGGTCATTTCATATATAAATTTCATATATACTCTCCAATTCAATGAATATGTCATAATGATCAAATTTAGATAATAATAATTTAAAATAATTTATTTTCTTCTTTTATGCTCATTTTAAAATATAACATAGCTATCATATATTGTATACTTATTCAAAAATAATTTGGTGTTACAAAATGAATGTAAAATGCATATAATGAAATAAAATAACGATCAACCAAATGCACCACCATGACTCAAATTTATTAATTTTAATGGTTATAAATATGCTATTATAAATTATACTAATCCATGTATTAGTGACTCCAATCAATATTATCATTCAATTATACTAGGAGACCTAACAAAATCCTATGTAATCCCTTTTTCTAAATTAGTTACTAAAATGAAGTGGAATTATGTTCATTTATCTCCCACTCTATGACTAGAAATGATTTATTTTATTCTGGTTATACCCACACCTTTATATTTTTGACATGATCTAGAATAATCAAATCATAGCCTTCTGGATAAGATGTTGATTTGTTTATCAAAATTTCTAAATTTTAGTTGATTACATCCGATCTATAAAATTTATCATTAATTGATGGTTTTAGGAATTTTATTCAATCAAATCAAATTAGTAACCCTTTAGCAGAATTTCGTGTCCATGTGAGCCTAGATTTCGACTCTCTTCATAGAACATATATCAATTATAGTAGTAAATAAGTCAACTTCCATACCCCAACAAATATATAAACATTTATTGGTGTATGAATTACTATGAAATCTCTATATAAATTAATTTGGTTTAATGGGACATAATACCCAATCTAGTTGGGTATTTAGCTAAAATGATTTAGAAGAAACCTAGATTTTAAGAAGTGTATTTTTTTAGGGGAATGATAATTTTCCATGTATTACATTTGGTAGTGAGTTTCATATATAATTATTAAAAATATCATGATTCTGGTGTGTTTTATCGATACCGTCATCATTTTGTACTATTAATAGATTAGTAAAATTTAAGGGATATAATTTATTTACATGTGGTCGAATATAATCCCCTATATGTTAGTTTAAATTTCAAATAAAAGTAATTCCATGTAGAAAATAATTTTCCACATGAGGTATAATATTATTAAAATGCAGGTATTATGTTAAATTGTGACAATGTCAGACCTAAAATAGAACAATGGGAGAATAAAGAGTGAAGCATCACTAAGAAATGTAATTTAAAAATAAATATTGAAGTAAAAATATTAACATTAAATCATTGTAATATTTTTGAAAAAACATGTTATCACACCAATTAAAATACCAGATATATTTTTGAGAATTATAAATATAATATAAATGGTTAGTTTAATGTATGTTAAAACGGTCAATGATTATATGTTGTTATGTAAACTCTAAAATTATGTGTTATATAACCATGATAAATATGATTGTTGTAAATAATGTAGTATGATATATGGTCATTGGGATTACTTGTATCAAATATGTGTACTAATTTTATATTTATTAGTAAAAACATTCATATAAAATTATTCATATTTG
This sequence comes from Viscum album, assembly GCA_963277665.1. NCBI lineage: Eukaryota > Viridiplantae > Streptophyta > Magnoliopsida > Santalales > Viscaceae > Viscum > Viscum album. Next base: position 694,381,382 of record OY728141.1, read on the forward strand.
TCGAATATAACAAAAAGATATTATTTAATTTAAATTAATATAATAAAATAAATTTTTATTTAGATGTTATATTATATTATTATTATTATTATTAAATAGTGTTTTTTATCATCTATAATGACTAATGAAATATTATTATATATATTTTTTTATAAATATAAATGGATAATTTTTTTATAATGAAACTCAATATTATATCTTCAATTTTTTTAATGTTAAAAATAACATTTAGAAAACATTTTTTAAAATGTATTATTTCAATAAATTGATCAAATTAATTTATTAAAATATTATTATTTACTCAAGAAATGTTTTGGTTAAAAATTATTTATTTACGAATTCATATTATATTAAAATTAAATGAAATAAATGTTTAAGAATTCATTTTTCAATAAAAAGATAATTTTCTGTATAAAATAAGACTTCAATTAAATGTAATATATCACAGAGTTAGAAATTAATATAAATTTCTTGATTATATGATTATAATATAGAAATTGAAAATATATATTGAGTGAAATTACTTTTTTTGCAAAAAAATATGTATTTGAGGTAGAAAAAATTCATAACACAAATAAAGTAAAACAAGGTAAAATGGGTTATAAGTACGTCGTAATGATATGCAATATCCCAAAATAATATCTCAAATGGAATCCTCATATACCACATCAAATCCTCTCAAACCATTAAATTTTCTATTAAAATTATCCAAAACATTCCTACCATAAATCTTTCATATATGTTCGCTAGAGTGTAGTTCCATGCACGAGTCTAACATTATTCGGATAGAAGGAAACTATTTCAAGAAGAAGAGAAATAATAAAATTATTTACCAAGTTCTAATAATGAATTCTAATTAGGGAAATTTGACATAATTATGCTTATCAAATAATGAAAATTTAAAAATATCATCCCATCATCAAACCCAACCATTGATTAAAACATGTTATTTTTTGGGCAGTTTGATGAACTGCATTTGTGATGTTACAAACTTAATTCAATGATAAATCTAAAAACACAATTTCATGTATGTTATTATATTAATATATAATTTATTTATCTTAATTATTAATAACTGTTGATATTAATAAATAAATCCTTACTAATTTAAATATTGTATTTATAAAAAAATCAACAAAATTAGTGTCTTACGAACATGAACATAGAGAATAATATCTATATCCCACATTAAATGTACCAAGAATGTAACAACATGATATTGAACCATTGAATATAGTTGGATTACGATGCGGGAATTCTTCGTTGACTTATCATAGACAGTACAGGCTATCAATAAATTCCAATGGAATTACATTGTAATTATGGATGATTCACCCTAACATACAAAAATAAATGGAAAATCCAAAAATAAAATTAATAAATATGTTTTATTAAGAAAATTAATGATATACAAAAGAGATCAGAAATCTAAAATAAAATTCATTACACAAAAATAGATTCAAAATGAATACATATTCTATAGATTCAATGACTACATGGAAAAAGTGTGGCACTACGACCACCTCCACTGGATATTATCTCCAAAGACATCCTCCATTAGGAAACGATGGAAACATTATAATTTCATCAATAGAAATATATTAATCCATTACGTTACCAAAATTAGGTTAAAAATGTCAACATAATCACTATGTGGAATATAAAATTGGTAAGTATATAATCAAATAAAAAACCCATAGAATTTCTACACATGCCAATAAATTTATAACATTTAAACTCATAAAAGTTAAAATTAAATGTCATTGAGGTGATAAATTGGTTTTAAAATTGATATAATGTAGAACAAGATAAAATAATTACACCATTAATGTCTCAAATTTCAAGAATGAACGTACACTTGTAGTAACCCATCCAATGATTTCATAAAATATATTCCCATAATCATTCAAAACTCATGAGTTAAAACTTATAGTCAAGACCATTGATCTCATAATTTAAAACACACGATTGTCTCACTGAGTCAACAGGGTATCAAAATAAATTCTAAAAAGACCCCAATATGCATCATGAACACTTTGTACCCATGCCCAAGAAATGTTCTCTAAAAAAATATTTATTTGAAATAAAATTATTTTAACATCATTTAATCTAACAAATTTTGATATTCATATAAAAAATAAATGTTATAATAGTAATAAGGAATAATTATCATCATGAATATTATATAAATATATAATAGTTGTTAATTTGGGAAAAAAGATACATTCTTATGATTAACTGCTGTAGGATATAATCTACTTATCTGGATAATTTCATTTCATTTTCAGAAATCCATATTTCTCATATTTTTCTTTCACCAAATCCATATTATTATAATAATAATATGACCCAAAACACACATAGATATATAATTAAGAGAACCATAGTATATTTAATACCTCTTATGAAAACACTGATGTCAATTTAAAAATGCATAAAAAGAATATATATCATCATTTTCCAATGTCTAATTCCCATAAATCCTCTGAAATCAAATTTTAAATTAATGATAAATAGGTAAATCTACATTATGATACATGGATGTAGATATAATTATAAACCAAAAGAAATGATTCTTTACTGTGATTAAATTAGTTTTACATAGAATTTTTACAATTAATAAATAACGTGACATGGTTATTCTGTACTATTTACAAAACCGTCTGCCTAGTGTGTGAACTGTCAGGATTACAAAACATCTAAATATATATGGTTATTTAATGGTATACCATATCGATCCACTAAAATTATTTGTATAATATGTTACACACTTATTATATCATGTTTAACATGAGAACCACTAAATTTTCCTACAATTGATCTACAACTTTGAACCACCAAGAATCTCTGCAAACTATCCCCAATGATTTTTGAAAATACTTGACTTAAATATATTCCCATTATAAAAGACAAAATTATAAAATACATAAGGTAATTGATATAAATATGAAATTTTTCATCCTCCCATAAACTATTAATATTTTTAATAGAAATATAATGGATGATTGTGTCTTATAAGTGAACTAGCCATTTCTCTAATATAACATTTTTTCTCCCATATATATTTTTGAGTATGAACATTATTCTACAATACTTGAAATAAGGGATTAAATCTTCGATGACATATTTTCTCTTTAATACCATGCATAAGAATTTATCCATAAAAATTATTATTATCATGTTCAAGATAAGTATGATCTCAATGAATTACATTGTTAGGATTTGAATGGTACATCATTAATTAAGGAACATTAGATACACTATTAAATATTCTAAACATTGATGGTAAATAAATCTATAGAAATGTTACTAATTCATTAATGAATTTCATATTTTTAATCATATTGAGGATATATATTCACATTTGAGAACAAATATGAAATCATAGTCTTACAGACACTCTAGAGAATAAAATGTCCCTAGTATCAAAACATGATGATATATGAAAATGATGTTCAAATTATTTTTGATGGATTTTTATAATATACATATGTTTTATTACAATCTAAATTTTTTTATAGTCTCATATAAATGTTAAGGTGAACATATTTATATTTCTGAGGTTCAATCAATCAATGTGTAGATTTAAATTGGTGGTCATACAATTCATTACTCATAAAATTATATATAGTTTATTAATATAATTTTGTTTAAGAAAATTATTTTGAGAGTAAATTGTAGAGGCCCAAGATGGATTGACAACTAATATGGGCTAAAACAGAGGCGTAATTTTTTTAACATCATTTTTTAGAATTCAACCAATTTAACATATTATGATTTCCGATCCATTTAGTTATATATCTCAGTCCCACTTTATATAATATAATAATAAGATAGATAATGGAACATATGAATTATATTTGTGGGTATAAAGGCCTACATTATGGCATGTTGGTTAATCCCCCAACATAGATTCTCTGATATAATACTATAAATGATTACAAACGATTTAATAGAAATATGTAATACACTATACTAGTGGATCATGGAGTTGATCATAGTTGTAAATCCCTGAAATCATACTCTTCATCCAAATATAGTTATACACCCCAACCATCCTCTTTTCTCTTAAGACTATTCATGAAATTGCTTCTACCCATCAGTCAAAGGCTCCTTCTTTTTTTCATCCTTTGATAAAAAGATAATTTAATAATGATAATTTCCACCCAATTTGATGAAAATTATCCCATTCAAGATTGATTGTTTAACTATAAAACATAATAATCTATAAATAAGATAATGAGTTCATTTTGTCTTTCTCAAGTAATTCTAATCTACAGTACATGATCACGGTTTCCTTAGTTAGTCAAACTTATTATGAATGATTTTTTCCTTCTATCTGATGATGTTTTAACCTAAATTAAATGTATGAATTTGGGGTACATAACATCGTCAATAAAATTCTATACTAGAATGATCCTCCACAATTTCAACTAACACGTCCATATTAAAATCTCATGTTTTATTAATTTATTCATTAAATAATTCATAGTTCAATAATATCACATATTTAAAATGATAATTTTCAACATCTATTGATCCATTCTAATTATATTAATACATATTACAATATCTCATATGACCATTTAATTATCGTTTTTTCCCTTACACCATTTTTTTTATATTCTATTGTGGTTACATGGGTTCATAGAATACTTGGATTATAGATATCATTTTTTTTATGATTAATTCATGAAACCATGTATAGGTTATACAAACTAACATAATTTCCATCATGAAATATATGCGAGGATCACATTGTATTTTACTTATCCTTAATATAACCTGATAATATGGTTCTAATATTCCCAATGTTCATTTAACAAGTGATTCACCTGAATGATAATGAGAAACTTTTCTCCCTCTATTAAGCGATATGGGATTCCATGGGATTATTCTTATTCTCTTCCTAGGATAAGGAATTTTAATGGGTTTTGTATCAAATTTAATCACATAATAAATAATTGTGTCATGATATCTCTTTCGTCTTTGTGTTAAAAAGGTTCACCATAGGTTCCTCTTCGTTCCATCACATTAAAAACTATTCAAATTATTATTCATGAAACTGAGTGATTTTTGGAACCTTTCATCATGATCTCCGCATAGATTTTATGATCTATTTCTCTTGATTGGATGATCTGAGATATTCACCATTATATGATCAATGCATTCAGGTTATGTAATTTCAAAATATCTCTCAAAATATAATGAGAAATAATAATTACTTCCCTCATATTTCATTCTATTTTTATAGAAAAATCCTCTCTATCTAACCTCATTTTATTAAATCTATTACAATATGTATCCAGTCCCACATTGAGCATGGGATGTCAATTAATGTATAATATTTCAAACTCATCATGATACATTGATGTGATTATGAAATAACGTAATCATTTCACTATATCATGTGGCCCCTTGGTTTATTTTGTGATAACCATTTCATTTTTTTGATGTTTTTTGGAATGTTATGTTCTTTACATGATGTATTTGTGGATTTTTTCCAAGACAACACATGACATTTCATGATCTCAGTTTGCAAAATATTTTTATCTTATCCATAAAACTTCACGTATCATCATCATGATGTAACTCCTCGTGATTAATGTGTTTATTCGAATTATAATCAGGCATTCATGATAAAGTTTTATGCATGTATTTATGATTTAAAGAAATAATTGATTAAGATGGATCACGGATGGTTGATGGATGTTGACTACCACACACTATAATGGCGAAAATAATTTTTAATTAATCACACATATACGACACAACATATGGAGGATAAATTTGTTAGATATGCTTCAAAAATTCATTAGATCGAATTTTCCATGCTTTATAAAAAAATGTACCCACTAAATAGTTTATACACTGAGTGTATTTTTAATTGATGATACATGCATTCATGGTTCAATCAATAAATTATCTTGTGTCTCAAATTACCACTTATGAGTAACCTGGGATCTTCTCTCTTAACATCACTTCACACATGTGCTTACATAGTCCGTACTTCCTAGCATTGTATCTATTTCCCAAGCTCCTTCTCTCTTATATATGTGTTATCTGATGGACCGTATGTGTCTCAAGGTATCCTACAACCAAATGGATCCATGTGGGATATATATCCCATGTGGGAGAGGCATCCACCCATTTGTGGGAATGATTTTACCACTTCGTCTTGTATATATGACACTATTATTTTATAATGTTTTAGTTAATATAATACATATAATTCATTATTAGTATAAAATATAATTTTAATCCTTCTCATATCCCCATGAAAAAAATAAATGATATTATTTTAATAACAAAATATGTTCATCATCTCTGATTCAATAAAATTAATCTGAAAATTGCATTATTTTTCAATAGAAACCATTAATTCTTATTCCATGAACAATTCATCATGAAAATGGATATTTTCATGGAATTGTTCTACAATATTTTACCTAAATAATGTACAGACACATTTCCCCATTGTTTTCTCCTTATAAGTTATATTTTACATCTAATAGAGGTTCAATAATTCATCACATTTACATGGGAACTATCATATCCTGAAATCTATTTCCAATACATGAATTCATAACCATTTTCCAAGAAACAAACACTTCTTCCACCAACACAAAATTAATTATTTCCATTTATAATTATATAAAAATTACATCCAATTATATTAAATTAAACCATAATAATTTACCAAAAATCACCAATTATCTAAGGTCACCAAACACATATTTAAAACCCATTAAATAAAATGTAACACATATTTTCAATAATATTTAATTTTAATTTTATTTTCAATATCAACACATCTAAAAAAGGTTAATATATGGTGATAAATTTCTCCCCCTTATTATAAATCAAATGAATAGGGTATGTGGGGCCTTTTCATATCATCATTATTAACATAGAAATGTTATGATCCCTTTAATAAAAATTTCTAGAACAGATCTAAGATATGGTTGATATAACATGGTTCCTTTTGTCAAATATACTTTAGTGAATCAAATCTATTTATATGGGTGATAACAGTGTAGAATACATGGGAGGTTTATGAAAGGTTGTTTATACTATCAATAAAGAACTGTCCATTTTTAATCATTATCTAAATTTATCAATTAAATGATAGTGGTTGGAATTGATTAGATTTATCAATGAAATTGTGTATCAAATATAAATTTCAACTAATGGATCATGAAGTTCATGCACAAAAGATACGTCCCCCGTTTTTCTCAGTTTTCATCAACCATATACTCCCATTAATTGATACGATTAATTAAACTAAAAACAAGGAATAATATATAGATTCATATACATTATAGTCCAATATTATAAATCTATTCATATATTTCATATTCAATATTTTGTAATGATTAAATAGATAATTCTCGTGAATTATTTCCCTTGAGGTATGAATACATCTAATTAAATTCCATTCATGTGAATAAAAATATATATATATATATATATATATATCTATGTGTGTATGTGAGGGAAAATAAAGTGAACTTTATATTCTTCAAGAGAAAAATTAATTGTGGGATCAACCTCTCAATATGATCCATTCATTCTCCCGAACATAGTAAGGGATAGTTTTTTAGACACATCTTCTTGTTTTTTGTCTTGTCCCCTTCATTATCTTCATTAATTAAAATAACATATAATTTTTATAAACTAACATTTCAATTATCTTCATTTCAATACATTAAGTGTCATGGGGTTTCATTTTTTAAAAAATATCTCCCACAATCAAGGAAGGAATATCAATATTTTTTTCTTGTATATCCGAACATCATTCAATTTTCTATTTGACACTATAATTAGTTATGTTTTTAATTGTTGCTAAAAACTCAATTTTTATTACATGATCTTATAATGACTCTTAATTTTGATTTTATTAATAAAATTGTTTAGTCTACTCCATTTTTTATCCAAATTAAATATATTTTTAAAAATAATAAGGCACCCTTTCATTAAATTATTAGCCCTATTATAATTTACCCATGACCTAGCTCAATATTTCAATATTAAATTCTACATGTTAATAGTATTTTGAATGTCTCATGGTTGTCATTTTTTCATCTTGATAGTTATGAGAACCTTTTTCTTACATTTAAAAAATCATCTTCAAAGAATTCATATCTATTTTAAATTGTTATATTGTATATTTATTATTCAGAAAAATCATTAATTGAGATTATTTTCTCATAGGCCCACCAGGAATCTGATAGGAATAATGGATGTTTCATGGTAATTATACGTTATACCATCTATAGTAGGATCTGTGTCACTTCATTTTATAACACTAGAAAAAAACCACTAAAGCAATATTTTCAAACATGATATATATTTTTTAGAGAAATTAATTGTTGTTTTAATTATTCATACAAATACACATTTTTCATAGTTGGTAGTGATTTTCATGACTCATTTTTCTTTCCCTTTTATATAGGAATTTATATCTCATTCATTGAATTGGTGATGGTTTACATAATAGTAATATTCATTTTTTCACATCTCATAACCAACATATAAATTAGTTTTCAGAAAATCCCCTCTTTGATTTTGGTCTTCTCTGATCATTTTTATATGATTTATTCAGGATATGTACTTGCCATTAAATGTAATAAAAGTGATAATATCTAAATATTCAATTAATATAAATCATTTATTATTTATGTTGATTCATTTCTTATGTATTTTTCTTGTATAGATAATGTCATCTCTTATATTCAAGAATTGTAATATTGTGTAAAAATTAAAATGAATCATTCCAAAAAAATCCATCAACATAATTAATAAAAATAGATCATTGTATCTTCTTTTATTGTGTGCTCTATCCAGATTTCACAAAATTGGAAGCATTCTATTTTTCAGGGGAACAACCAGCACTTCAGAAATATTCTTGGGGTAACAAATATTTATAAATATTTTCACAAGCAAAGTTGATGTTATGTGATTATAAATATTTTTCAAAATAAATATTTCCCACAAATTTTTTTAGACCTTGTACCATAATTAAAAAAAAATTAGTATGTAAAACTATTTCTATATTTTGGGAAAACTTATTCTTCTCTGATTTAATGTTTTCATTAATGGATAATATACTTTTCATTATGGATTATTTTTCTGCAATGAAAATATGTGTGGTAGGATGTATTTTCCTAGTTATTTTGTATGATTCAAGTAATACAGCATTATGATTCTCTAATATCACAACCGTATCTAAATTTTTAATTTTGAGGGAATTATTCTCTTCCACAATTGAACTAATTTTATAATTATTTTTCAGTAATCTTCATTACCTATTCATCATCAATATACTTGAATATTGGGTATAATTTTCAGTCTCCCTTTCTCAATTTAAGTTTTCTTCTAATTGAACTTCATTTATAACCATTAAAAACATATGAAACATATTAATTGAATGGAAATATTGTACTAACAATATTTTAATGAAATAATTATTAGAAATACTTGTTTATAATTCATTAGTAACCTCATTATGTCATTCATGGGAATGATAAATTATTTCATTATTTTTTTCCACATGATTTATGAAACTATTGGATATTCTGTCCATTTTAACCAATGTATCTCCGATAGAATTATAAATTTCATATATATATATTTTATCAGTGTCAAGATCCCTAATACATCAAATAATACACTTCACATCATCTTCTCTAACATTATTAAGAATCTATATTAATTTAAATTGAATATCACCATATGATACAACATTGTCACATGTCGATAAGGATTCATTAGAAGAATCATAATGAAAATAATTTTTATAACATATTAAAAATTGATTAAATTATGGTTGTGGTGTTTATTATAAACAAGAACATTTATATTCATCTTTTATGATTTTTGATTATTTTTATTATTTTGAGTCATAGCCTAATTCCATATATTAGTTTCCATATGAGTATCTTTCATTATCTTCTTTTGTGGTACCTCACTCATTTATATAAATATGTACATTATAACACCAATTTGGATATATATAATAAACCTATAATTTGATACCTATTTTTTATACACATGCATGAATTACCACTAAGATTGGGGATGAATTAATGTATTACTTTTTTCAAAGTATTTATTTTTTATTGAAACTCTAGAACATTTTATTGTTCTTGACACGGTTAGTGATATCTCTCAAAATCAATTTAATGAAGAAATGAAAATTAAATGGAGAAGAATATGTGGTATTTAAATTAATTAGTACAACGAACTACTTCAATACATGTTTTTTATTCCTCCAACATGGATTCCACACTATAAAACAGTTTATCCTTGTTATAAATCCCTGTTAATATTACTATTATTCATTGATTTGTAATTATCTTAGTTCTTTGTTTCTACTCCATGATACTCATATGTAATTGGTTATACTCCTTGTCACAAGCTTCTTTTTGGTGGTTTTGATCCTTTTATAAAGTCATCATATTTTCATGGTCATTTATACCTAAATGGATGATGATAATCCTCTACAATTTGTCTGGATCAACCATTGAACTTTTGTAATATTCAGGAGAATCATCACCATTAAATAATTTATAATTATATTTTTCAAGATATTATAATATTTAGTATATAATGATGTATTTTTCAGTCAATCAAATAATGGAAAAATAATTCATCCTTCAATATAGTGGATTTTTATCCTTAATATAATTTGAGTATGTGGTGTACAAAAAATCAATGATATTTAATTCAGTAAAATTTATTCATAGTTTCATCTAACTCTGTCTTCTTGAATTATCAGTTTCTATACATTCGTGAATGAAATAATGCATATTCCATGAATACATTAAATTACTAATGATAATATTCATATTTTATATGCCTTATAAATTGACATTTTTAATAAAAAAAATCACTTGAAAATCACTTTAATCTTATTATTATATTCTCCTTCTAATATATATATGTTATTCAATGGAGGTATGATACATGGATGTCATGTTTGAAATGAATTCCACCATGTTTTTGATTTACTCCACGTGATTAGGCTGGGATCATGTGAATTGACTTAACATACTTCGTGCCAAAATGTAACGATCAAACAAATTTATTCTTCTAGTTTATGTAACCTATCTTGGTTCCCAAATGGTACTAAATTTTATTCTCATAAAGGATACAAATAAATTATAATGTGAAAAACTTCTTCCTCCTTCACGTGAAAATACTTTTCGATGAGAGTATTCCTTTTCTCTTTATGAATAAATGATTACTCACAGATGTATTCTCAAAAACAATGAAGTATGAATTACATGGATCAAGTGATCTCCTTATTCTTTTCATAACATAGGCTCCCTAAGAGGATTTTATCTATATACCACATAAACAAGTACGTGATTTCTTCTTCATGAAACTAAGTTATATTTGGGACTAATATTTATGGTCATGATATGTTTTTCTAGATCTCCTTTACAAGATTATATCACATAGGATCTTCTCCATTGTATGATTTGTACATTTTTATGATCTGATTTCAAAAGTTCTATCAAAATATATTGAGAAATATATTCTACATCCATCGTCTCTTGTTTTGTTCAAGTAAGTCCCTCCTCACTAATTAACTGTCAATTTTTATGGAGAGTCGAGTAAGCCATCATAATCCCTATGATATTGGGATCTCATTAATTATAAAATATCATGGATTTATAATGTGATTTCAATGATATCATGTAATGACATGATTTATATACGTGATCATGTTTCCACTTGTTGCATCATATGGTTACCTTTTTATAAAAAAATGTCATTATGGATAGTGTTTTTTTACATGTTAGATTCAATGATTGTATGTATTCTATCATGGTGTGCCTAATCTTCTCAGTTTATTACCTTCCTTCTATCACATTTTCTATAGGATATCATGTTCTTACATCATGTAATCCCCTCTCAGGATCATATTGGTTCATCTAATAATCGAAATTGATGAATGAAAAATTTGCAAACATGGATTCGAGATTTCTAGTATTTCTAACAACAATTTTATCATAAGTAATGTTTGTTTGTTCAATGTTTTACAATATAAGGGTGATGCTTATTGTCTCGTGATAATGTGTATAAAGAATGGAAACTATTGGTTTATGATGATGAATAAAGGTTGTATATATAGGTGATTGTATGGTCCATGTTTAATGCATAACATTTCAAATTTCTGAAATATATGTGCACTACGTGTATGCTCCGTTGATTATCCAGTCATCTATGATTCACTTAGAAAAGTATCTTATGTCTAAACAAGCCTTTTACAATTATACAAGGGTTTATTCCCTAAACTACCATGCTCAAATGGGATGTACTAATTGTGTCACGCCGTAATTTCTCATAATCCCAAGCCCTTATTATCTCACACAATCCTATTCTCATACATCCCCTATCAATTCCAATATATCATTCTTCCATGTAGATCTTTATGGGTTATATCTTCTGTATGGTAGTTCCCACCACCCATATATGGAAATTAGATTCTCCCTTGGGCTTTTGTGGTTCCCCTAAAAATTTATATAACGCTAAGTCAGATATTACATAGGATTTATTCTATCAATTAAATATCATTACCATCCTTTCTGAACTCACTATATCAAAAACCATGTTCATCACTTAATGAAAATTAAAATTTACATTTCCTTTATATCATCAATACTCATAATGGAATTACATTCATTTTGTAATGGAAACCTTTATTCCTTATTCCACAAATATGTCATCATGAAAATGAATATTAAAATGTTTTTATTGTTTTCATATACACCAAAATATGTTATTGAAAATTTTTTCAATATTATAAACAACATATAAAATTTACTTGCATTGAATATTATTTCAATAAATTTTAACCTTTACACGGAGAATTGTCTATTCATGGAATTCAATTCCATTACATAAATCGATAAAAACTCTCCAAGAATATCAACTTCTTCCACCAACATATATTTTATCATTGATAAGGATAATTTTTTGATCTAAATATACAATTTAATTAAAGGAATCTATAAGAATTTTTTAGGTAAAAAAATCCTCATATAAACTCACTAAACACATAATAACACATCATTGAAAAAAATAGTATAATTACGTACAAGATAAAAAATATTTGCTACAACCAATAAAATACCTAAAATAGGTCATGTGAACATCATTCATGAATAAATATAATTGTCATACTATCAATCAAATTTGTTATTATATGTTTATATTATAGTTAATATGGTTCAAAGGTACAATTAATATAACCTCTAAAATCATGATGTAAATATAGAGTCTTAATTGGAGACATTAGAAATTATTTCCCCATTAAACAGAATCAGTTCCTTAATGTTGGATAATTTGATCTAATCCATCAAAATATAATCTTTTATTTTAATTATGTGTACAAAATTTGTAATTACCTCCTCAGTTACACAAATTGAGTATTTCTTTTGAGTTCTATATGGTAGGCCTATTTCATAATCAATGTAAATATTATCCCATTTCGAAATAGTTTTTTAAAATTTCTATAAATTATCAGCTAGATATTAATATCTATAGTTTAATTATTGAGGTTTTTGGTAATTCATAACATTATTAACCACTTTATAAATCATTCTTGACCAAAACATTGTATCTTCCATGAATCGTAGTTATTATGGATTTTGAAGTACATATGCCGAATAATATAGTGATGTGGAATGAGAATGTGTTTTTTGAAATATATAGGAAGTATGATATTAATTTCAAATTGAAACATTGAGTTCTCATAGTTTTTTATAACTATCAATGGTATACCCACCATGTATGTTTGTCCTAAATATAAAAGCAGTCATGGTTTCACCACATAGCCTCCATGACAAAGCCATCCATTTATTAAATATGTGTAATCAGAGTGAAAAATGTGTCATCTTTATGTTCCATAAAATCCATGTGAAAGGGTGAAATTACTCATATTATGTTTTATTAGTCTCCAGTATCTCTATTCAGATGGTTATATGACTCGTGCCTCAATGATCATTCCATTGAATTTTCATTTTTTGGGTTACTGAACATTGTAAATGTTATTAATATCATAGTACTACTTCCAATGTAATTTCCTTAGGTTCACATAATATTCTGAAAATGTTATCATTGGGATTTTGTTATATAGTAACAAAGTTAAACATTCACTATAAGGGGAGAGACTCCGTGTTTTTATAATAATTAATGTTATACCAAATTTTTTTACAAGGATTGGGTAATTATTTTAAGGTATCGTCATTTTTAATGGTCTTTATGTTTTGACATTATGTCCCATAATGTGAACCCATCACAATCCAGATCATGATGTAGCATGAAAAACATATAGACCACACTTTTTTCGATGTAGATAATGTTATTTACCAATGTGATATAATCTTTATTTTCCTCAAATGAATATTTCAAATAATAAATCTAGTATAATAGAATTATCTGTCATGTAAACATAGGAATTTTTGAAGAGGGAGTTAATAATTCATACACAAAATGACGATATAATCCATTTAATAGATGAAATTGTATGTTTAAATCACTTTAATTTCTTCCAATGAAATGAAATATTAAATTTTTTCAAGATATATAGATAGGCCTTTCTACGAAATGACACAACCAATGATAAAAAATGTATTTTTGTATATTTCCCCCATTTATAATATTTAATAAAATTTAAATTCTTATAATTAGAAATAAAAAATATCTATGTTACTTTTATGGGAACATTTTATGAAATATTACACAAATATTTCATCAAAAATACCTCAATTAAGGATTAAATGTATTAGAAAATAATATAATTCATCCACATCGTTGAGACATTACATGAATTGTTTAGAATATATAGAATTAATAAGGTCTCAGAATTATCGTATCATCGTTTGAAAACATATTTTTGAATATCAACATTCATAACTAAATTTTTTTTTAACTTGATCATAGATCAATCTTTGAGGGCCACATTCATCGTCTTAAATGATACCCTACAACATCACTTATTGGATTATGATATAGAATCATTATCATGAATTAATTAATCTTATGATAAATGACAATTAGTCAAAGTGTGTAATCGTACATATATGAGGATTAAAAATTCTCCATTAATAATAAATGGTATTCGAGAGAAATTATTTTAAAATATACCAGGTTATAAAATTGTATTTAAATATAATAATTATAATGAGTTGCATAAATGGAACCCAAGGTGTTTATTTTTTTTTAGTGTGGAAGGGTCAGAACTAAAATCATATTATATTCTTCCCATATTTCCATCACACCCCATTCTACTTTTTATAACAAAAAAAACTACATTGATGGATGTAAAATTAATTCATACATTTAAATAGTCAATACAATCATTATATTATACTATAAACGCAATTCTTATAGTTTTTGTGATATATTTTTATTTCAAAAAAAAATTAAATCCCAAAATATCTAGATTAATTAAATAATGATCAATTATGAAATATATTTCATGTCCTTGAAGTTTAGTTTCTTGATAAGAGGCTTAAAGAATATAATATGAGACAACATTTCAATACTAATTCCATGTTGATTTAATATATTATATGTAGTCAAATAATGTAAAACTCTAATGTCCAATTATACATGAAGTATTATAGAGTCATGAAAAATAATACCATGAACTGTAGAGGGACAAACTAATTTATTTAGAATAATATTTTCACATACAAAAAGTATTTCACATACAGACACTTATTAATTCAGGCCCCCATTATAAGGAATTTATTACTTATTATTTCATGTAATTCCTAGAATCACATTGACACCCATAATTTTGAGGGAAATAAATATTCTAAGAGGATAATCCAACCTATGAATGATAGGCTTTTGACTACTTAAAACCATCTACACTAGATGGATTCGTTAAATTCTTATAAAATTTAATTATATTTTAATTTTGAATATATTTCTGACATTATCATGGTGGTTCCATGAAATACATCATTATATGTTCTAATGACCTCATTGTAATCAAATCATAGTATGGATATGAATTTCAAGAAATAAAAATTATATTATAGATTGGTTTTATAGTTTCTTCTGACCCTAGGATAATATACCCCATATATTCATATTTATAACACTTTAGATTAAAATTTTGACTTATATTAAAAAATAAATTCCCTATATTAAAAGTTTTGTTGATTTCTTTTTCCATCACTATTTACTTCTTTACATTTTGAATGTATTTTTCAATATTTAACATCAGCATTATGGAATGGATTTTATTAAAAGAAAATATTAAAAATTAAATCCCTTTATTATGTCAATAACATCTAAATAAATGTGAAAAATTTGTATTGGATGAAATACAGTCACTATAATCAATATCATAGACATTTCTAATATTCATATAAAAGAGTTTTATTTTCCGCAACACCCTAACATAAAGATTGTGTATTTATTTTAAAAAATGTTTATCTAAATACCATGAGACATGTTGTATGACCATATCATGGATACAATATTAAATATTTTGGAGTTTTAGATCCCCAATAATATACACTACAATCTTCATATCAATTTTATTTGGGTCATAAATAAATTGGATGCTTTATTCATCCATTCAAGTAAAAATTTTAACTTCTCAGTTATCCATTCACTCTAAAGTATTTTTTTATTTTTCCTTTAAAATATTAAAGGGTGATTTAGTAGACATGATTCTTCAAGTTATTTTTTTATTATATATCACCAAAACCTTACATAATTATTTTAAAAACATGTTACCTCACATGTCTTTTAAGTGGGATCAGATTATCATCGTTATCATTTTATTGATTTTTATATATCTAGAATATATGATCATTCCTTTTCCATAGAAAAAATAATACCCATTCACTAATAAATATTTTAATCCAATATCATTTAAGATATACAAAATCATAACAATAATGATCATAATTTTTTTTATAAATACTAAAGTCCTAGATATATTTCATTTAAAAATTCATTATGTTGGAATCTAATCCGCATAACCCCAAATGAATTGTGGGAAACATTCCTAGGTTTGTGTAACTTTATTTCAACTTGGACTACTTTGGTAATAAAAATATAAAAAAAAAATTATTCCTTATTATATTATTCAATTAAATTTTAAATCCATCATTTCTCATGCATTCTCTGACTGATAGGCTTTAAATATCTTATATCATATATAACACCGTGATTAATTCTCATTTTCATATGTAGGATTGAGATATCTTTATCCTTTAATTTCATTATACAGACATCAATGGTTAGAAAAAAAATCCAAGTGAATTACCGAATAGTCGGGATTGATACTCACTTTCATATAAATATTTTAATTGTTAAACCAAAAAATATATATATAATAAACATGGAACACGGTATAAAATAATACATATCCAATAAGTGATCATATAAATACAAATAGACTCATAGTAATAAATCAAAAACTAAAAAAACAAAATAATCCAAAGAAGAAAACAAAAAAAGAACTAGTTCTGAACCATGACAGTATCGTAATCATATCCATGAATGGCTATATATTATAAATTATTTTAGTATCATGATTTATTACAGATAATTTATGAAATCATGCCTTTATAGTATCATTATAAACAATTTATATATATGTATAAAATTTAAAATAAAATGGCAGAGTATATAACCATGTTGGAAAACCCCCAAAATGATGACACATGCCACTAATACATGAATATTTAACACATAAAAAAATATATAAAATCCATGATAGGATAATATTCATACAATATAAGATACAATATAAAACTAGTGATATAACTCACACCTTTGTATTATCAAATGTGATGAATTTACACAACCATATTGGTACACAACCAATGTGTCCTAAGGTAATACGAAACCTGGTAAATCCATGCCCAAGAAAAGATTTCCTCCACCCATAACCAATTTTTCAGTTTCATGAATAATCTATATTGCCCCAAAATATGTATGGAATAATGTTTTACCCAAAAACACCCAATTATGAATCAGGAACCATTACTATCCATTTCAATGACCAGATTCAATAGAATAATATTTATTTGGAAATAAATATTCATTTCTGCATTTTTCCAAACATATTTTTCACAATAACCATAGGTCATTATTTCCAAACCAATGAATAGCTCAAAACATCATGGGTTTTCAATCAAGAATAAATTTTTTTTACATTCTGGAAAAAATAAATTTTATTCTAATAAAAATTGTAATAGGATAGAAACCTCCTATCTCAAAAAATTTGAGTCGAATAATCTTTTCAAAATTTCAATGAAATAGTTTCCTCAAAACATTCCCTCAACATCTCATGTGAATTTCTACAAACAAACACTGAATACTATTGATTTGTGTAATATGACCCCAATATTGTTTTCCGCTCTACGTAATATGTGTATATCCTAATGGAAAAGTAGAAACATAGCCTCTACCCCAATTACATAGGTCAAATGCCAAATGATCCACTGAAATCAACACTTACTGAATAGAGAGTCCCATAAATAAACCAGAGGAACATTGAAAGACAAGGTCTCTATGGTCAAGAGAAGAAAATAATGGATTTTTTTAGTTTTTGGACCATACAACATAATATTGGACATAATTTCTAAAATATCAAATTTTTGTAGGATGAATATGAATATAAGGTGATGACTGTGTAAATATACTATATCTTTTATTTTATAAATTTTAATTGTTACCAAAGGGATTACATAAACAATGGCCAAACAATATTTCTATACTGAGGACCCCTATTCAACCAACACAATTTCTTATTTTGTCTATATATATTCTTCTAATTGTCCCCCAAGAAATTCATCTCAAAACCCCCTCCAAACTATCCTGATTACTTCTTAAATAACAGGAACAAAACACTCAACCCTTCAAAACCAAAAAATATACCAAAAAAATACTAAAATAACAAAGAATTTTGGTGTAACATGTAACATAATAACTCATCATAAAACAACTATTAGACTACCTTTTCTATTATATGAATGATGATATAATGAACATGTAAGGGTTACAAAATTTTTAATATAGAAATAATAAAATAATGGATGAAACTACTTACTAGTAATTATCAATATTTAAAAAAAGGTGAAATAACTATGTAATGACTAAATTAAATTGTATAATAAAAAATATAATGAATATTAATTTTATTTTTAAATAAGTGAGTAATATAATTTTTTTAATATTAAGTTTATTAATTAACCTTAATTCAATCAAGTGATTTTTATTCATGAGACACTAAACTCATTATTGTCTATTTTCCAATCTCATTTTGAAAGAGAAATTTGAAAATATATTCTTCCATATTGGGGTAATATTTGATATTTATTTCTTAAAGTACATATTTATTCATATGGATTTTTTATGGTTTTTACAATACACCATACAATTTTATCTCAATTTGGATCATAATTCAATTGAAATGATTATTGTAATCATAGACGCACTTATCTCTTCACTTGGGTTAGGAATAGTGTTCCTCCAAGTCCGTATTATATTTATTATATTATATTAATATTTACCTATTATTATATATTATCAGACTCTCTTTTCAGTCCGTGGTGATAGTAATTACAAAGTATTACACTTTTAAAAAAATTATATGGATTTTCTTTAATCTATGACTCTTTTTGTGAAAGTATGAAATTAATATATCATTTTTAACACTTTCAACCTGAAAACCATTTGTAGTATTTATAATAATTCATTATAATGAATATCTCACTAAAATTCTTATGTTCTTCTAATGTAATATATAATGTAATTATTATTTAAATTTTTAATTTTTAATTATTAGTTACCAAACATTAAATATATTTCACTATGGTTTTCGAGGAATTATATTTTTTCATGTTATTAAAGTATTCATCATATTTTTCGTTATCCATTACTAATTTTATGGTTCACCTATGATAATATATAATTATTCTATAAAACTTCATTATCATGGTGGATTATGATCTTTTTATTTTAATGATTTCATAAAAATATTTTCATTCACAAATTTTAATTATGTTATTAGAAAATATGGAATATTATAAAATTATTTGGGTATATATACATATATATGGTATTTAATTGATGGGGCTTATTATATCCCACTAATAAATTTTGTTATGTAGTACGTACCATTAGATAAGATTATCAATAGTGGATAATATTGAAATTTTAAATAGGTTTTATTTGGATATTATTGAATCATCAACAATGCTAACCAAAAAGTTTATTGAAATATTCATAATATTATGTGTTTGACATGTTGAAGTGAAAAAAATATTATGTTTGGACTTTTATAAATGTTTATATTTTTTTGTGTGGCCAAAATTGAAATATAAACAATGATAAGAGTTATCTATGTTTTTTATTTAACCATATGACATTAATAGTCACCATTGGTAATTGACACTACCAATGTTACCCCATCATTATGACATGTTTTTTTAATATGCTATATCTACAATTATATTATTCGTGAATAATTATTTATAACAAATTATTTCACTCTATTATGGATATAATATTTTCCAATATTTAATGTATTATTATGTGACTAAATATTTATGATCCATATTGTATTTGTTATGATTCTTTTAGGATATTTTCATGAACCATGATTATGTACTCATAACCCTTTGTTTCAAATTTACTCTCTTTTGATATTTGATTATTGTATATGATTTTCACATTTACAGAGAATCTATATTCATATATTTCTTATGTTTCCCATCCCTATATTATGAATAATAGTGAAATGAATGATGTATCAATAATGGTATCACATGTGAATATTATATGTGGGAAGTGATAATAATATTTTTTAATATATTAAGAACATGTATCTAACATATAAATACACTAAATAATTTTGTTATGGTATTATGTTAATTTTTGAGTGTATTGCTTTTAATAATTTACATCATGAAAAATATATTTCTGTTATGTTTTGTTTATCTTACATTGTATTAATAAATATATGTAAATAATTTTATTATAACACTAAATCATGGAGTGCAAGTATTGGAATCTCTGTATGTGAGAGGAATCATTTTATATGTTCTATGGGGACAACCAATGACTTTAGAATTAAACTATTCATTAATAATTTAATATTTGAATCTCCTACACAAAGGGTATCACTTATTGAATGATGTGAATGGTAGATTTTCTGGACTAAGGATTGAGGAGTTGTGACTAAAAACATTTATAAATCTTATTAACAAATGTATGAGTGTATAAAATATATTGTGCAGACTCCTTGTAGACTATATAAGGGTTCCATGGCCAAGTTATATATCACAATTAGGATTAAATTTTCACTGATAGGGGGAGGGGGTGAATCATAGATTTCTTTTTCTTTGATTTTTCCTTACTTCAAAACATCCTTTTCCTCCTATTGAAGATTTATTTCCCAATTTAACACAATTCAAACACACATTAACTTGAACTCAATAATTTAGATGTATCATTACTCAAAAAGGGTCGGTATGCCCATGTTATGGTTCAGAAACAATTGAAAACCAAAAACAACAACGAAAAAATTATTCAATGTGGAATAAAACGAGTATGATGCCCCCTTACACTCATGTATCACTTTAAAATAAATCTAATGGTGTGTGAGATACCTATTAGATAAAATAGGGTAAATATTTTTTTTGGCGGATCGTGGCCATTTTTCATAAATTTGATCTATTGATACAATTCCTCTCTCTCCTACACGGATGCTGGTAGGAACATCCTTTAATACTCAGTGAACTATAATGCTTCATATAGTAACTTCTTATATCCTCCATGTATATATATTACACACATGGTTTTTATTCTATATAAACCTTCTGCCTCTTCCATTTACCTCCCCTTCTTTGTGGATATCTAATTCTTCAATGGACCAATGATGTTTTGCGAACTTCTCATTCCTCTATGGACCACATCTCCTACACTATCACCTTTTCTTTATAGGAAAAAGATCCCAAAAAATATTCCATGTATTCTCTATTTGAACCATATTAGTCTAATAAATTATCCCGCAAAATCACTTCTTTCCTTCATGGAAACTATCCCTCGTGAACTACTACCATTCATGGAAACCACCCTAAGTGAATTAATTCCCTTCACAGAAATCTCTTATGTGAACTACTATGGACTACTCAAAATTTTTACACATAGTGAAGATATCTTAATATAAAACAATATCATACATAATAATGGGATTATGGTCCCCAATATGGTCAAATAAATCCTCCATATTCACTAATATAATTTAACACAATGTTCAATGTGGTACTACCTTCATCGCGTACTTTGTTCATACCCCGAACTATTTCCCCTACACGGTCCACATAACATTTTTCTTCCTTAATCATGGAGTCCAATTCCATCCCTGAATGGATGACAACCTCCATTCTATAAATTATGGTGTTCTTTTTGAATATGAATCCTTCATTGAATTCTAGTCATCTTTTAATCCATTTCTCTTACACAATCTGTATATCGCGCATTCTTGTCCATATAATAGTTCTATGTTGAATACTTCCTCAGTAAACTTTCCTTCGCCACTCTATATACCTCCAATAAAATACATGACCCACCCATCATGTTCCACAAACTATTTTTAACACACTCTATTAAGAAAACTTCTTTTTATCTATATATGAAATTACAAATTATGAGGCCCCAAAATTTGGAATACACTATGAACTAATGCCACATAAAATATGTGCTTCTGAATGAACACCCATGCTACAACGATGCAATATAGTGTATTTAAAAATTATTCGACTTCATCATGAACCTCATTTCTCATGATATATAGACTTTTATTGATCACCTTTATCATTTCCATATTTTGTTATGAATATATTTTAACGTCCTTTACTTCCAACAACAAAATTCCTTCCTATAAAAATTGAATATGATTGGAAAACCTATTGTAAGAACCCGGTTTTTCTCTGGAGGAACGAGATTCTTCTTTTCTCCTTTCCTTTAATGTTTTAATAAAAATATGGAAAATGGGGGAAAATCCAAAATTTTGGAACTACACACCGTGTAGTTTTCCACACACAGTGTACTTCTGGCCGTGTTGGGAAGAGTACACAGGGCGTGTAGCCATGTTGGCGACAAAGGGTGTAGGAACTGACTATACGCCATGTAGTGGTCCTTTACACACCGTGTAGTCAGTCGGCAGGAAAAAATAGTAAGGCAGTGGAAAAGCCGCCAGCTGGGCGACAGTACACGCCGTGTACTCAATAATACATGTTGTGTACTCATGTTGGCAAGTGAACAGTGCCACACTGGCAGGAAGCCTCCTGGTGAGCAGTTAAATGAAGGGAGTAAACGACATGTACTTTGGGAGTGCACATTCTTTACATTGTTTTTTAGCCTTAAAACTGGCAGTAGCCTCCTCATTTGGCCGAGGAGGCATTTTAGCCGTTTTGAAGACAAGAGAAGAGGCCGGACCTTTGAAGATCTGCCGAGTTTTCATCTGGAATCGGTTTCCGCCACGAATGATCTCGTTGGAACCACATAGGTAATCCCTCTATTATCCTATCGTGTTTCCTACCAATTCTTCTCTTAAGGTATGTTATTTATGTTTTATTTGGTTTCTTTCTTCGTCAGATCTATGTCGTTCTTGGGCGTTTCTGGAGTCGGTGTCCGGGTATACCGCTCATTGGCGTATAAGGTAGGTGGCTTGGTGTTAATTTTTTCAACTGTCGTGTGTTTTGTGAATTTTTTGGGCCACGAACCCATGTTGGGGTGTCTTGTGGATGAGGTAGTGGCTATATTAACTACCTAGAACTGTAAAGGTAATTGAATAATTTTTTAAACTGTTGTTTGGGAACGTTGCATGGATCCGGAACCACCCCAGGGGTGTGTTCCACTGTTTATCCGTTTGGCTAGGATACCTGAGGGTATGCCTCTAAAGTTGTAATTGTTGAATTTCCTCAATAGGAATTTATTGTTACTACTTGTTTACATGTTGGTAATGGCGCGGTTACCTTTTTGGTATGAGGGCCTTGTTATGATTAGCCTAAGGGAACTGTGCTATTTAGCCCGAGGGCTGTCGTTATTTCGCCTGAGGGCAACCTTTCATGACTGAGGGCTTGACTTCTATGTCTGAGGGAGAAACTTCTTATGCCTGAGGTCAAATTATGTTATGCCCGAGGGCTATACCTGCGGGTTGGGTTCTGCTTACCTGAGGGTAAGGTTTTGCTTATCTGAGGACATAGACTGTTTACATAGAAATTCACTATGGTGATTTATAATATTTAATGGATTAAATTAATAATAAAATGTCAATTTAATTGTAAAGTTTGTTACTTATCAGTACTGCTAACTTATTCCATTTTACTATTGCACACTATTGTTGCATGCGTTACACACAGTTGGGCACGGGACATTGGTGGGTGCCTACTGGGAATTTATTTCTCACACCCTGTTTGGGTCACGCTTTTCGGACCAAACAGATTACGTTGTTGTAGGTGTAGATAGGGGCAAGAGTCCCTATGCAGGTACATGATTACTTCTGAGGAGTAGGAGGGCATGGGACCGAGCCTAGGAACGTGATGCCGCTGCCAGCTGTTTTACTCTATTTTGTTATACTCTACCTTTTGTTGTACAATATTGGTGTGTAACATGTTCTGGCTATTTTCATAGAACATGAGACATGTAGCATCATCATTTACATACTATTGGTTATATTTAATCTTGTTGGTTATATTAGTTGTGTATGGTTTACTTCTTCCATTGTTCGTTGTATGTTTTATTTGAATTCTTCTATGTAACACTTTGACAAATGAGGGCATAGTTTCCCAACTATTTGACCTGGGCCCTCGCTGCTAGTCGGCAGCCTCTGGCATTTGGGGAATTACGCTTGAGGTCATGGGGAGAACTGGGTTCGGGGCAACCGTTGAGTGGCACCCAGATCCAGGACGTTACAAAGTGGTATCAAAGGGGTTCTTTTCATTGACATACTATTTGGAGCCTTAGTCAGGGATAGGACGAACCGGTAGTTGGTAATAAGTTGTGCCCAGGCGTAGCTAACCCATGTAGAGGGAAAAGCTAGTATACCTCGTATTATTTAAATTATTTTAGTTTTTGAAAATTTTATAGTTGAAATTATTTCACCATTGGGTGACGCACTTGTATTGAGTTGTTTATATTTTATCTGTGGGTTCGATTTAGTTTCAACCCGATGAGATGAGTTTATGCCATCTCATGCATCATTTAGGAACATGCTAGAATCACATTCCATGCATAGTTTCCATGCCCTGTAAGATCAATAAAAAATTCAATATTGTTGTGATAGTTGTTGTGCTAGAAAATCATATTGTTGTGATAGATGCACTGATAAAATACCTATTGTTTGATAGGGTAATTTTTTTGTGAGCAGTTCACAGAATGGACACCAAACATTGGTTTTTGAGGAGTATGGGCCCCCATTAATCAAAATTTGGTGGATCATTGACTGTTTATTATGTTATAACACAGATAAGACGTCAAACAATGATTCGTGGGGAGTATGGGCCCTCACAGGTCCGAATTTGACACTTAGGTGCTGTTGTTCGGTATTTTCTGGGTTCCGGGGAAGTTTCAGAGGCATACTGTTCGGAAACCCACTATACACGCCATTTAGTATATTTATACACGCCGTGTATAGCCTTCTGTTCTGGAAGAAAAATGAACTTTTAAAGTAAACAACGTGTACTCTGATTGCAGACCGTGTAGTCTCTTCCCGGGTCATAAACTGTGTGGGCGGAGACACGGGGTAGGGTAGAGTTTGGGTCAAACACGCCGTGTACCAAATAAACACGCCGTGTAGTTTTGACCCGGAGTCCTGTCGTGTAACTAACAACAAGGGTCAGTGAACTCTTGTATAGAACACATCGTGTCAATAATGAACACACCGTGTAGTGTGACCTGGGGACTCAGTCTTGTAACTAACAACACAGGTCAATGTCACTGATCCTTGAACACGCCGTGTACCATTGAGGACACACCGTTTAGTCTTGTCTGAGGACAGACCGTGTGGACTTATATGGGTGGCTAGGGAAACTGGGTGATGTACACGCCATGTGCAGGTGTAACACGCAGTGTAGTTTCATGTCGAGTAGTCGGAAATGTTGTTTAAATCTGCATAGTCGGCAGTGTAGATTAAGTTCACACCGTGCAGTTTTGATTAACGGACGCCGTGTGGCTTAGCCATGTTGAAGTACCCTGGAAGGGGAAGGGAAGTTAAGTACACATCGAGTAGTCAGTATCCACGCCATGTAGTCTTGTTTTAAAAACTATGAGATGCCTTCTTCCTCTTGTTCCCTTTGTGGTTTCTTCGTTTCATCCTTAATAATCTTGAATCCAAGCCATGCTTTTGACCTTGTAGTGTCATGCCGCCTAGAAGACCGTGTGTTTTTCACTAGGAGAGCAGTGATGACTTTACTCCGGAGATTGTGGGCCATGGGTTACTAATTGATCATCTGGCAAGGCCAGATGCAGCACCAGCTGCTATACGGGACACATGCGTAGAGGCTCAGTTCCGTGAAGGATTATTGCGGTTCATGCTGACCGTTCAGGGAGCACCGCAGGTTGCCACATCTATGGCCAAGCTGAAACGTATCTTTCAGCAGTATCATCCACCTACATTCTCAGGGGATGGCAGACCACATGCTGCGAAGTCATGGCTGGGGTCGATGCAGAATATTTTTGAGCACCTTGATACGCCTCTAGGGTGAATGGTCAAGCTCGAGATATACATACTACATGATTCCGCCAAGAGGTGGGGGGATGCTGCCACCCAGTCAGAGCATCACAGGGACATGGAGTGGGAATACTTTCAGGCAGTCTTCTATGACTTTTTCTTCCCAGAGATGCTGAGGGTAGATAGAGCTTGAGAGTTCATGAATCTGCAGTAAGGCTCTATGTCAGTGATATACTATTCTGCTTGTCTTACAGAGCTTCAGTGCTTTGCACCCGTGCTGGTGGGTGATGAGACACTGAGAGCTAGACATTTTAAGGATGGTCTTCGGTATGACATCAGAGCACCGATGAATGTCTTCTGGTTGCCTACGGTACATGCTATTGTGAACCAGGCGCTGATTATAGAGAGGAACCTGCGAGAATCTGGTGGTGTGGGACAGGGCGGCTCAGCACTAGTTACTGGTACTATTTCTGGTGGAAAGAGAAAGAGACATATAGACTTATCTCACGGTGGTAGTACAAGACAGATAGTTTCTTCAGCTTGCCCGATCAGGTGCTACCGGTGTGGTAGAGAGGGGAACAAGATACCATAGTGTCCACGAGACCCAATGGAGTGCCGAGATTGCGGCATGATGGGTCATCTTCCGCACTTTTGTAGGGTGTTTCCACCGATGGCTATTGAGAGGGGTTCTATGCAGACTCCGCGAACGGGAGCGGGACAAGTGTATTCTTACCAGTTAGGTAACTTGAATAAGTCAAGGTGTGCATGTAGAGATGGTGGTCATAACCATGGTAGCTAGACACCAGGATCTCAGAGGCAGCAGGGCAGGACAGCTCTGGGTAGCCAGGCTGTGTCGTAGGGCAGCGACACTAGGTAGGCATATGCTGTGCAACAGACCCAGTAGGAGTAGGATCCCAGACCTTCTACAGTCATAGGTACTATTTTAGTAGCTTCTGTTCTGTATTCAGAACTTTTTGATATGGGTGCTACACATAGTTTCATATCTATACCCATTATGGAGAGCCTTGGGCTCTGTGTTTCTACTTTTTATGATATCCTGACGATAGAAACATCGTTGGGAACTAGAAAGGCTGCTGTGCTTCAGTGCAAGGAGTGCCCCCTTGAGGTTGGTGGGTGTCAGTTTCTTTGGGACCTCTATGTCCTATAGATGATGATCTATGATCTCATTCTTGGTATGTATTATTTATTTCCCTTTAGAACATTTGTAGACTCCTATCGTCACAGGGTGTGTTTCATGTCACCAGAGGGTAGAGAGTTTCTATATAAGGGCGAATAGGATGTTTAGGAAATCCAAGCTGCACCAGAGAATTGTGGGCGAGGTGGAGTCATAGCCAAGATTGCGAGATTATATCTAGATGAACAGGGGACTTGTCAGACAGATTTCCCTCCAATGGTTGATCATTTCAGGGATGTCTTCCCAAACAACTTTGGAGGTCTCCCTCCAGAGCGCGAGGTGGATTTCTCTATTGGGATTTTTCCAGGAGCAGCACCAGTGTCCAATCCTCCTTACAGTATGGATACACTTGAGTTGAAGGAGCTCAAGATGTATCTAGAGGAGTTACAGGCAATGAGATTTATCTAACCCAGTACTTCTCTGTGGGGATCACCGGTCCTTTTTGCGAAAAACATGGACGGTACCCTCAGACTTTTCATTGATTCTCAGAAGCTGAACTAGTTTACAGTTAAGAACCAATATCCCTTACCGATGATTGATGATATTTTTGATCAGCTTCGTAGAGAATGAGTGTTCTCGAAAAATGACCAAAGATCTGGATATCACCATTGGTGTGTTAGACCATCTGATATACCTCTCACAGCTTTCAGGAGTAGGTATAGTCTATATGTTTATACGGTTATGCCGTTCGGACTCACGAATGCGCCATCAGTTTTCATGGCTCTGATGAATCATGTGTTCCATCCGTATCTTGATTATTTTGTGGTAGTATTCATGGACGACATCGTGGTGTACTTTCAGCATCGACACGACCATGCCACCCATCTTGAGATCATATTGAGTACACTGAGGGAGCTTCAGCTATATGCTACGCTCTCCAAGTTCCACTTTGGGATAGACCAGATTCACTTCCTGGGTCATATCATCTCAGAGCCAGGAGTTTAAGTAGACCCAGAGATGGTGAGACCAGTAGTTTCATGGGAGCAGCCTAAGAACGTGTTTGAGATACGAAGTTTCTTAGGGTTGGCTGGTTACTACAGGCGTTTTTTACAGAACTTCTCCCACTTAGAAGCACCGTTGACGGGCTAGAATAAGAAGGGTGTGAAGTTTTTATGGTTGGAAGCTTGCGAGGTAGCCTTTGAGGACCTGAAAGGAAGGTTGACATCAACACCAATCCCGATACTACCAGAGCAGGGGAAGAGCCATATAGTATACTCTGATGAAACAAGTATTGGGTTGTGAGCAATGTTGATGCAAGGTGATCGAGTTGTTTCATACGGGCCTCGGCAGTTGAGGCCGCATGAGAGGAATTACCTGACGCATTATCTCGAGTTGGAAGTAGTTGTACATGTGTTGTACTGGTGGAGACTTTATCTATTAGGGGATAATTGTTTGGTTTTCACTGACCAAAAAATAATCATGTATATCATTACTCAGCATGACTTGAATCAGAGGCAGTGAAGGTGTGTTGAAAACCTTCAGTCCTTCGATTTTGATCTCGCCTATACACCTGGTAAATATAATGTAGTAACTGATGCACTAAGCAGGAAGACTCAGATACATGCAGTGCAGGAGGCCAGTGGTGAGTGGGAGCTCATGGCTTTGTTCTCCTAGATGCATCTGGAGGTGCATGACAGTCAGGGGAAGCCTTATATTTCATCATTAGTTGTGACATCTACCCTCCTGGATAGAGTGAGGATGAGATAGCTATCGGATCCAGAAGGACTAGTTCTGCGGGTGTTGGTGGAATGTGGGGAACCTCTTCTTGGTTGGACGATAGGTGATGATGATGTTTTGCGTTTCCAAGGACGAGTATGGGTTCCAAGGGATATACACGAGGAGCTGATGTGAGAGTTTCATGCTTCAGTTTGGGAAGTTCATCCCAGGGTTACCAAGATGTACCGTGACTTGAAACGTCAGCACTGGTGGACGGGTATGAAGAGAGATGTAGTTGGTATTGATACGAGGTGTTCCACCTATCAACCGGTGAAGGCCGAGCATCAGAGACCACCTGGGCTGTTACAGCAGTTACCCATTCCGGAGTGGAAGTGGGACGATGTCGCGATGGATTTCATGAATGGTTTTCCGAGGTCGCCTCGTGGAAATGATGTTGTATGGGTCATTGTGGACAGACTCACAAATTTAGCACACTTCTTGCCAATCAAGGAGACCTTTGGTGTTAACGAGATCGTAAGGCTGTATATCTGAGAGATCAAACATCCTCATGGGGTCCATCGTTCTATCATTTCTGATAGGGACACCCACTTTACGTATTGTTTCTGGAAGATTTTTCAGTGGGCTCTAGGTACACGGGTGCTTCTGAGCACAACATACCACCCTCACACCGATGCCCAGTTTGAGCTTACAATACATGTGCTAGAGGACATGTTGTGTGCATGCGTCCTAGACTTTGGGGGCTCCTGGGATAAGCATATCCCCTTAGTCCAGTTTTCCAATAACAATAGCTTTTAGACGACTATTGAGATGGACCCATATGAGGCTTTATACGGAAGGTCATTCCGATCACCATTGTGCTGGTTAGAGGTAGGTGAGGCAGATTTTCTGGGACAACGTCTCGTACATGAGACATCTGAGCAGGTCCAGTTGATTCAGAAGCAGATGGCTACGACACAGTCTCATTAGAAGTCATATCCTGATTGCTGAAGATGACCTTTGGAGTTCGTGGTTGGGG
This sequence comes from Viscum album, assembly GCA_963277665.1. Taxonomy (NCBI): domain Eukaryota; kingdom Viridiplantae; phylum Streptophyta; class Magnoliopsida; order Santalales; family Viscaceae; genus Viscum; species Viscum album. The sequence goes on from OY728141.1 coordinate 694,411,994, forward strand.
ATCAGGTTTTTCTATGTGTTTCTCCAAGGTTAGGACACAAGAGGATCAAGAGACAGGGTAAGCTTTCACCGTGGTATTTGGGGCCATTTGAGATTCTGGAATGTGTCGGGCTGGTTGCTTATTGGTTGCGGTTACCGCAGTGGTACTGAGCCATGCATGATGTCTTCCACATATCTCAGTTGGGTCGCTATCATTCAGACCAGTCTCACGTCTTTCAGCCCGAGGAGGTTGAGCTGGAGGAAGATACATCCTTTGAGGAGCATGTGATTTGTATTGTTGATAGGAGCACGAAGGTTCTTTGAGGCAGGTGAGTTCCTCTCGTAGGGGTGTTATGGAAGAATGGCTGAGTGTAGGATGACACCTAGGAGTGGGAGTCCAACGTACATGATTAGTGGAAGGATTTGTTCATAGATATCTCTTCTCCACCCTTGGATGATAAATTCAGGGATGAATTGCTATAAGGGGGAAGTTTGTAAGAAACATGTTCTTCTATTGAGGTACGAGCATCTTCATTTATATTATCCATAAGAGTTATAATAAAAATATGGAAAATGGGGAAAGAATCCTAAATTTTGGAACTACACGTCATGTAATTTTCCACATGTAGTGTACTTTTGGACGTGGTGGGAAGAGTACACAGGTCGTGTAGCCATGTCGGTGACAAAGGGTGTAGGAACCGACTACACACCCTATAGTGGTCCTTTACACGCCGTGTAGTCAGTCGGTAGGCCAAAATAGTATAGCGGTGGAAAATCCACCGACTGGGCGACAGTACATGCCGTGTACTTAGGAGTACATGTCGTGTACTCATGTCAGAAAGTGAACAGTGCCACACTGGCATGAAGCCTCCAGGTGAGCATTTAAATGAAGGGAGTACACACCGTGTACTTTGAGAGGCATTTAAGCCATTTTGGAGCCCAGAGAGGAGGTCATACCTTTGATGGTCTGCCGGGTGTTCATCTAGAATAGGTTTCTTCCACGTACGATCTCGTTGGAACCGCACGGGTAAGCCCTCTCTTCTCCAAGCGTGTTTCATACCAATTATTCTCCTAACCTATATTATTTACGTTTGAGTGGGTTTCATTCATCGTCAGATCTACGCCATTCTTGGGTGTTTCTAGAGTCGGCGTCCAGGTATACTGCTCGTTGGCGTATAAGGTAGGTGGCTTGGTGTTTATTTATTCAACTATCGTGTGTTTTGTGCATTTTTGGGGCACGAACCCCTGTTGGGGTGTTGTGTGGTAGAGGTCGTGGCTATATTAACTACCATGAACTATAAATGTAATTGAATAATTTGTAAAACTATTGATTGGTGTCGTTTCTTGGATCTAGAACCACCCCGGGGCTGTGTTCCACTATTTAGCCATTTTTCAACGATACATGAGGGTATGCCTCTAAATTTGTAATTGTAGAATTGCCTCTAGATGAATTTATTGTTACTGCATGTTTACATGTTGGGCATGGCCTGGTTACCGGTTTGGCCTGGGGGCATTTTTGTGATTAGCCTGAGGGAACTGTGCTATGTAGCCCGAGGGATGTTGTTATTTCACCTGAGGGAAACCATTCATGCCTGAGGGCTTGACTTCTGTTCCTGAGGGCGAGATTTCCTACGCCTGAGTTAAAATTTTGTTACGCCGTAGAGCTATACCTACGGGTTGGGTTCTACTTACATGAGGGTAAGGTTTTTCTTGTCTGAGGACGTGCACTGTTTACATAGAAATGCAATGTGGTGATTTCAAATATATAATGGATTAAATGAATAAAAATGGAAATTTAATTATTATGTCAGTTACTTATCAGTTCTACTTACTAATTGCATTTTACTATTGCACACTATTGTTGTATGCTTTACACAGAGTTGGGCACGGTCCTTTGGTGGGTGCTTACTGGGAATTTATTTCTCACACCCTTTTTGGGTGACGATTTTTGGCCCAAACCAATTACTTTGCTACATGTGTAGATAGGGACAAGAGTCCCTATAAATGTACATTATTTCTACTGAGGAGTAAGAGGACATGGGACAGAGCATGGGCTCACGATGCCGCTGCCAGCAGTTTTACTCTATTTTGCTGTACTCTGCCTTTTGTTTTACTGTATTGATGTGTAACATGTTTTGGATATTTCTCAGAACATGAGACATGTAGTATCATCATTTACATACTGTTGGTTATATTCACTGTTGTTGGTTATTTCAGTTGTGTATGGTTTACTGCTTCCGTTGTTCGTTGTATGTTTTATTTGAATTCTGATGCACTAAACTTTGACAAATAAGGGCATAGTTTTCCAACTATCAGACCTGGGCCCTCACTGCGAGTTGGCAGCCTCTGGCGTTTGGGGAAATGTGCTTGAGGTCATGTGGAGAATCGGGTTCGGGGAACCCGTTTAGTGGCACCCGGAGCCGGGACGTTACACCTATTCTCCCCCTTTACTCCGTATTTATTAATGACATGTTTTACAATATACTTATTAATTTTGTAAATAAAAATATAGAAAATCATCATCTGATTTTCCAATATTTTTATAAATATAAAAGATTAATATTTTTACAATCCATGTTGAGATAAACATTATAGAAAACTCAAATTATATATTGAAAACCCAACGATCCATAAAAGTACTGAATATTGAACCTCTTCGTCATTCCTCATAACACATTTCCAAAACATCATCATATTTCATCCATATCCTTCATGATCAGAATTATTCCTCATCATTCAATAATTCAAAAAAAATCATGGAAAATAAAAAATTTATTTCCTTGTTTCATAAAACAAGTCCAACAAACTGATATAATAGTTCATACAAGTACATGATGGATTCACAACATACCCACAACGCCCTCTTTATGCATGGTTTCATACAGATAGATTAATGAACTAATTACTCCCCTTGAAAACACTATACAAAATAAAATATGAAAGTGGGGATTCAAGAACATACTTTATCCTTTATTAGAATGAGGTTGAACGCCAATATCAACCTCAGTTTATAAAATTTATACTTTATTAATGGTTTTGTGAATAAGACAACAATTGGTTCCGATATTGGAACATATTCCATATTAATATAATTATTATCCACAGGATAATTGTTAAAGTAGCAATTCATGTCAATATGATTTGAATGAGAATATAGTGACATATTTCTTGTAATATTTATTTCACATTGATTATCACATCCCAAGAGTAGGGAAACATTACTTCAACATGTATGTTTTCTTAGTATGTTTTCATCCACGTATGTATGGTTGCAACTTGATTTGAAAAAATATAATCACATAATCCATTATAAGAGTGAATGAATTATGTTTCTTTGAATATAATCTAACAAAAATATTCTTAATAAATAAAAAACCACCACATGTGGATCTTCTATAATCAACATATCTTGCCCCTTTTATATCAGAATACCTAAAAAACTCAATTCATTCTAAGATATCATAGCTAATTCTAAAATTTTTTGTTCCTTTAATATATCTGTGAATTATTTTTCCAATTATTAAATATGAATCTTTATGAATAATCTGAAATCTTGCACATAATGTAATAACATTAAATATGATGGGTCTTGATGAAATGAAATATAACAAATCATCCAATTATCATAAAAACCCTTTCATATTCATATTCATTGCATAATCCTTATTTTTATAACTTCGTTCCCACTAAGATTGGTGTGAAAAAGTATTTAGTATGTTCCATGCCATTTTTAAGAACATCCATGGGAAACATTTCTTGAGAATGAAAATTTTGTTTCATATTTTATAAAATTATAACACAATAATGTAATTTTATTATCCGATTATAGACAACTCAAATAATATCATCTTCTCTTTAGAAAATATTTTACAAGTTCATCTATAATTTCAAGCCAAGATAATGTCATCAACAAATACATTTATAATATGGGAAAACTCATGAAATTGTTTGATTTAATTATTTCTATAAACTCTTCCATTATTTAATCATATATTACGTAATCATGTATCCTATTTGGAATAACATTCCGTCAGAGCATATTTTATCCAATACATGGTCTTATTAAATAATAACACATAACTATAATATATCCAAACAAAAAATAAACAATAAAGTTAAATTTAAATATTCTAATAAAGATCATCATTAATTAAATTGGTTTAACAGCCATTAAAAGGTTCTTTTATTCACATTGTGTAGAAATAGAAAAAATAATTATGATGGTTTCTAATCTATCCTCTAGATAAAATATATGATTAAAATCAATATCTTTATTTTTTGAATAACCATTGAAAACAAATCATACTTTTTTTATTATCATTTCACTATCAATTTTATATTGTGTCAGAAGAACCAATTCATACTAATAATGTTTTTATTGTATGGATTGGGAATGATTTCCCATGTATTATTCATTTCAATCTACTCCAACTATGTATTCATGGCTTGAATCCATTTCGTAAACTAAATATCATCATTTACATCATTCATCTCCACTTTTAAATACAATGATGTATGTGTAATTTCATTTATTCATCTTATTTGAACCTATTGATGTTGATCAACAAGGATGCTCTAAGAATCCGCACGTATCTTCATCATATGATACGATTTTCTAGTATCATCTTCATCACTGGAAATAGTTGAGTCTAATTATTTTTCATGAGTATGATTTCTATTATCAACTGCATTATTGGAATTATTTATAAAACATTACTTATCTAGCTCAACATCCATATCAGTATATGTTTTCTTTTCATTATGAACATTTTCAACAAATTTCACATCAACATAATCAACAAATATTCATGTTTCATTGTTGAAACATCTATATCCTCTTCCTTCTTGAGAATATATACAAAAAAAATCTCTCTTTACCTCTTTTCACAAATTTCTAGAGGTTTCCACCTTTCACCTTTATGATGCATGGAATTCCAAATATTCATAAGGGTTTCAAACATGGATTTTTTTCAATAAAACGATTCAAATTGAGTCTTATATAAACATAGAGCATAGAAAAACCATTTTTTAATATTAAAATCAATACTCATGTAATGTCTCACATAGTAATGAGTGATACCACGTTCCAGTAACAATGCTTTTATTTATTCCAACCATACTTCTAATATTTCTATCAAAAATCCCATTTTTCGAGTTGTCCATGGTGATCTGAACACATGATGAATCACATGCTTCTTTAAATAACATTAAAATTATTCATTAAATTAATCATAATTTTTAGTTTTGAACTTCTTCATTAAATACTAACATTCCTACCCAGTTTTCTTATTGAAATTTTTAAATATTTTTAAATCGTCTGATTTATGTATCAGGTATATAAGGCAAGAAGAGTGAGAAAATTCATCAATGAAAGTGATGAATTAAAAATCTAAATTAGTTTATTTTTCATCTCATGGGCCTACAAATAAAATAATGAATATGTTTTAGGGGGCATTTTGATCAAATGTGGACTTTCTTATGAACAAATTTTTCAACTCTTCTATTTGACATATATTGAAACACCAATGTCATTTTTATGACATATCAGGAATATATCAAACATTTTCTCTATTTTATATAATGTTCATGTTTATTTAGAATATATGTCTGAGCCATTTATGAACCAATTTATTATTTCCACCAAACCCGCATAAAAATAGTTTATTGTTTCACCAACATGGAAGAAGATTACATATCTATATTGGGAACTTGTATCTATCCTTACATATTCATAATTTAAAAAAAACACATATATTTTGAAGATGAATTTTTAATCGGCATCAAAATTTTGTGAAATAGTTATCAAGTTTTGTTTCATTCCATCAACATATAAAATTTTCTAGGATTACATCATTTCATTCCTAATGATGGCTGATCCAACACCATTTATTCATAGAGAATACTCATTTGCAGATGATACTTTTCCCTGTTTTATTTTTTTCATATTCATAAAATAAATTTACTATCTAATCATATGATACTAGCACCCACCATCATGAATCCATGGTCTTTATACTAATATATCTTCCAATGCAGTTTCAACAATGGGAACTTTTTCGTCTTCCTTTTATTTCTTCACTTCCAACCTCTTATAGTTATTAAGAAACATGTGTTGTAATAGTAACACAAAAATACAACCCTTAGAATGATGTCCAAGTAATTTATATCATTCACCATGTTTTTCCATGTGTAGGAACCTGTTCTGATCTTTTACTCCAACTTTCTAATATTTCATCTGAACATCCATTTCATACATATTATTTTGAGAGGAATGAATACCCCTCAAACCTTACCATTATTACGATTGAGAATATTAGTAATTTTTTTATTTAACAAACACATATTTGGGGTATGTTTGAACCCACCACAACACTAGAAGTATATAGTGAAACAATATTTTCCTCTGAAATATTCAGAATGACTAGTGTTGTGATAACTTTTCATAGTAACCTTTTTATCAGAACAAATGTTGACCATCAACAATCAAATTTTCTAAACTAACATTATTATTCAGATCATAATTCATCAAATATTATCATATATGAATGTAATTGATATTTTTTTGGACACATCATTTTTGTATACATTTGATTATTTATCATTGTTAACATTGGCCACGTACAAAAATATTTCATTTCTCTCCTTCTCAGAACTAACTAGTTCATTCTAATCATCCCTTTATGGTATAATTTCTTTATATTTCATAATTTCATTCATTCAAGAAATTTCTAGAACTTCTAATATAGTTTTTTTGAAACTGTTATCCCGCTAATAATCATTTGAATGTTTTTTGTTGGACATGTTATAAATCCTCCACTTTTTCTATTTTCTTAAAATTTATATGTTCATTGGGATTCTTTTAATTCTCACTAGAAATATTCAAATCATCGATCTATTTTACCATATAGATTTTCACATCAAGAAAACCATATTGATAGTTTAATGAGTAATTTCAATTTATCAACTTCATATTTCCCTTCTCAAGCCTTATGATATTTCTCAGACATTATTTTAACTCTTTTTTCATATGATATTCAATATGAGTTCCTTCTTCTTCAAAATTATTTCTCCTAATATCTCCATTATTCACTATTAAAATAATTATATTCACTACCACTTTTTCAATTATTTTTTTTCGATAAATATCACAATCATATTTTCTAACTCATTAGACAAAAATTTTCATCTTTTTTATTTGAGGAAAATATTATCCTCCCCTCTATACATATATTTCACTTTATCACCCTTATACTTCCATGATTATCATGGAATAATTTCATCATCATAATTATATTAATATTTATTTCTTTGAGCTTAATTTGAATCAATGTTTCTAATAGATCAACATTCAAAACATTTCAAGTGATGTCATCCATGGTTTTTACGTGTACTTATTCTCACATTTTTGGAAAATGTTGATAAAATTTCATCAATATTTTTACATAAATAAATTTAATATTCAAGGTCAGAAAAATACACTTTCACAAGAGAATTTTTATAATTTTCATTTTTTCCATATTTGAAATAAATTTCTCTAAATGATTTTTTTTCTCTTCATAATATTATCCCTTCTCATTTCATAAGTGATGACAGTGCTATGAAAATAATCCAAAGATAAATTTTCATGGTCATTGTCTTCAAATAAATAATCTTTAGCATCGAAACTGTTCTGAATAATTCAAAAGATCTATTAAAAATCTTTAGTTTCCTTTAACATTTCTCCATGACATATGAGAGTGCTGAAAATTTCATTTAACTTGGTAGAAAATCCCTCCATAGATTCACGGTCTTCCATCTTCAAATCCTCATACATTAGCCTCAGGATTTGATGGCTTTTCTTTCTTCATACATATATTAAAATTAATGATGTTTTTTAGCCTATCCTAGATAAGTTTAGTTGTAGAAAATCATTTCATTATAAAAAATTAACACTCATAAAGTATTAAGAGTTAATAAATTTTAGGTCTTACATCATATTAAATATTTTTTATAGTCATCTTTAAGTGGAACCTAGTAATAATTTTCTTGAAATAAATCATTTTTAGATTCAATAACTTCATACCAATGAGACATAATATAGGGCATCATTTTATATATCTAGATATGATAATTGTTCTAATAAAATTTTAGAATCTCATTACTGTTAATGAAAATCAGAATCTCTATCACAACATCTCGACAATACATCAGTAAAGAATAAACGATGGTAACCTGGAACTAATACAAATTGATGTATTCAAGTCATTAATGAAATACCAGTGAGATAGAGAGGAGTAAATAAAATATTTATTTTACTTCTATGTTTCTTTACATTGAAAACAACATTCACCTCATGTTAATGATTTATTTCACTTTCGAACACAATTCAAAAACACATTCTTTGGAACACAAGAATTTATAGGGTTCACTAATCCAAAAGAGTTGTTATATTCTTGGTATGTTTTCGAAACTATCTAATAATTCACAATCCACATGGAAATAATCCTTTGATGTGAAATAAAATCTATAGGATTTGACCTTACAAAACGTGTATCACACTGAAAAAAATAAAATAATGTGTGTTCTCCCTCTTAGAACAAATAGGGTAAACAATTTTATTGGGACTTCATGGTAAACATTAAAAAAATAGATCTCTCAAAATAATTATTCTCTCTCCCACACAAAATATGGTAGGAACATCCTTTTGTGCTCTTCAAAATTATCATCTTTTACTAAAAACAGATTATATTCTTTGCATGTTGATTATAACATCTGGTGTGAGTACATAGTATACCACATTCCTCTTCCACATAATGTATATTCTTTACAAACATCAGATTCATTCATGGACATTCACAACTTCATGAAAAGATTGTTCCTCCGCAGACTAGCTCTTCTACGTAGCCTTGATTCCATTTCAGGCTAAAGTTCCCCTGAAAACATATTTTGTATAATATCTTTGTGAACACTATCAGTTCATTATATGATCCTCCATGAACAACATCTTCCATAAAGGAAATTTTCCTCAATGAACTATGTCCCTTCACATAATTATTCCTCCATGAACTGCATCCCATCGTCGAATTCTTCTTTATGAACTACATTGGAATTCTCCAAATTTATTCCCACAACAATAATATATTCTTATAAAATTCTCTATTAAATAATAATAGAATTATGATTAGTTATATTAAATATTAAATCCAAAAATTCCCCTAATTTAATTTACCACAATATTCAATGTGGTACAGTCTTCATTAAGTATTATGTTTCTACCTTGAATTGTTTCCCCTACGCGGCCAGCATACCATTTTTCATCCTCCCTCATGATAGAAAATTACATAAATAAATAGATATATACCTCAATTTTGAATATGATATCCTTCGCAGTGATCATCAAATATTCTGTGAAATGAGGTCCTCTCACAAATGAAATCTCTTATGAATTCTATGTACCACACTTTGCAGTCCATATAGTACTGCTTTTTGGAATCCTTCATCTGTAGATTTTCCTTCACTACTTGTCATACCACCTATATAGTCCATGAACAATCATTCATTGTCTATGAACTCTGATTTGTTAAATAATTTATGAATACTCCTTCCTTCTCCATATAATAAATTACAAATACTGATGAACCCAAATATGGAAGACACTAGGAAACTATGCTTCATAAAATATCTAATTTTGCAAGAACACCCATATTTCTTTGTGTCATCTAGATTATTCGATAGTCACCTGCTTTTATCACAAACCATATTATTGATTATATAATTTCATTGATCAATCACCTTTAACATAATCATATTTTCAAAGGAATGTATTGTAAATTCCCTATATTACAACAATATCATTATTTCTAATCAATAATATATATGATTAGAAATAACTTTTATATTACATTAGACTATTATTATTTAATAACAGGTATTTCCAAATACAATAAATTATGTGAATTAAAAAATTAAAGAGATTCATCTAATTTCCCACATTTTCTAAAAAGAGAATTTATTTATCATTTTTGACAACAAAACAAAAAAAACACTTAAAAACTCTTCTTACATACTTCTCCATCTAAATTGGTCCCAACAACCTCTACATTTGTGTACACTACATACGAAAATTGATGGGATATTCATTCTCCCACTGAAATCACTCATACACCTTCCTCCCCTACAAATCAAAATATTTGTATATCATGATGGTAGTTGGTTCCTTGGAATACACTTTTTGAAATTAAATATAGCTCAATTAAAACATTCATTTGTAATGTCTAATTGAAATTCCATGTGATCATTACAATGAATTGATTGATGGAAACAAAAATAGTGGTCACCTATATATGGTGCATATTCTTAATTCATAGTAATCATTATCGAAATTCTTTTACTATAGTTCTATAGATATATGGTTTTTATTTTCTCCCATTAAATTTATTATTATTTAATAGATCAATAAATACATTATAGTGTTATTAAATCAATATCATTATTTTTATTCATAGTGAAATATTAAATAGATAAATTATGAAATATCATAATATTATTATATTGAATAACATTAAATAATAAATTAATTTATCATATAGATGGTTATATGGTATAATATTTCATAAGATTTAATATGATTGTTCATTATGAAATGGGATATCATATGAAGTGATGAGTAAAAATTTGATTTTAAAAAAATAAAGAATATGATATGAAATATATTATGTAGAGATGATGTGAATTTCTTGATATAAAATATATCCTCCTAAAATCATAATATATTTAATGTAGAATTAAGTGAGTTTCCCAACCACCGATTGGTCACATCATAGTTATACAACTAACTACCATAAAATTGAATTTATAATATTAGTAACCACAGCTTTGGATATGAAATATATTAGATTATATATTATGTTATATATTATAATATATATTTCAAGTTTTAAACATGTTCTTTTTTATTGTTTTTATAACTTTAATCACACAATAATTGATAATGTTGATCATTATACTACAAAAATTATTATAAAATGAAAATTATATAAGAATGATTTCCCCAATTTTTACCTTATGTGGGTCTGTAGTTATATAAAATTATATGTGAATATATGGTAGCTTACAATTATCCAAACATATATAAATTGGTTTTATAAATATTTATATAGTGATAAAATTCCACTTTTAAGGCGAAAATGAGATTATAATGAATTGGGAAATTATTGAGTTACAATTCACTAGAATATATTATTTTATATGGAAATGTGTTATTGTTTCTCTGTGATTTTGGAAGGAAATTTTTAAGATACTTATAAGAAGAAATGGATAAATATCAATAGTGACGTCGATTAAAAAATAATGAATGATTATTCAATATATAATATAGTTATCCATCAACTATGTCGATGGTTATTATTTTCCACTAACTATTATTGATTTTCTACTCTATGATATAAATATTTGAATGCCTATGATATGATAATTTTATTGTTTCAATTGATGGAAATAGATACACCTATTCTTGTAATGGAGGAGTTCAATAATAGAAGGCCAACTAATGAAAACCAAAAAAGTTAAATCACAAGTTACCATAGAAGGAATTATTAAAAATATTTTTGAATCCCTTTATCGATTACATGGATAAATATTCCAAAAATATTAGGGGATTTATCTCGATGTTAAGCACTAGTAATAGGATATAAGAAAATTTAGTGTGCAGGACTTACATAAATATTCTATTTTTTCATTTTCCCTACAAAATCCCCTATATACTTGATTATTTAAGTGATTCATGATTATTTGAGTAAGTAAATTTTATTTTCCCCTCGTAAAGGGTATGAATATATCTTTGTACATGTTGGTAGTTAACATAAGATGATAAGGCTAGTTGGATAAATCTAATCATCTAATAAAAATACATCATACATTTTCTAGAAGGACAAATATGGATATAGAGAAGAGGGTACATGTAATTAATGTTTATATCAAAATTAATTTACATAAATTTAGTTCTATAACCATTGAATATTCATAACAATGTGAGGCTATAATGTCCCAATTAATTTTATATTTATCTAGAACTTGTATACATGTACTTTATAAAATTAATGAAAATAAATTATTTATCACTAATGTTAAAAAATGATTATGGATGGTAAGTAGATTTTGATGATGACAATGAAACTAGTAGGAGAACCCCTTATATGGATGAACATGAATTGTGTAAGAAGACATTTTTGTTGATATAGTATTTCTAATGGTTACTCCCCTAATGATTGTGATAAGTTAAAACTATTCCCCATTTCAATAATACATGAAATGTAACACAAAAATTTAACCCATCAATATCTAAAACGCTTATAACGAATTTGATTGTGCAAAAATTGTTTTTTTATATTTGTGGTCATATTAATTTTTCATATGTTATACATGCCCATATTTTTTTATTCCCACCCCATTAATCAATATTTTGTTAAATTTCATTATATTAATAATGGGGTTAGAGACATTTGACTCCATGGTCAATAAATTATCAGTAAATGAATTTAAATATATGTATTTAATTTATAAAATATATAAAAATTATTTATTTTAAAATTGAAAAAAAATTCATTATTTTTCATGGAAAAATACATAAATAAAATATTATAAAATATTATTTTTTAATTGTTACTGATATTTAGTATTTATAAGTCTAAATAAATAATTAATAAAAAATGGTTTTATATAAATTGTAATTGTAAAATATAAATGGTATATGAATTATAAAATAACGATAAATATATTTATTATATATATATATTTTAAATTTTCAAAATTATTTTTTTCTAATTTATTTAAATTAAAATGATCTAATTATCTATATTATATTAATTATTTAAATAGTTATATCAATTATTCAATATGATCTTGTTTTAAATATTATAAATTTGTGATGTATAGATTACACATGTCATTAATGTTATATAATCATAATGGAAACTATTTCTATTTCATTTTACATTGAATATTTAAAACAATTAAATTCATAATAAAATATGATAGAGTTCATATTGAAAATAAAATACTATATTTAGATTTATTTACAAATGGAATGTCCATACCGAATTTCCAAATTGTAACACGTTTATAATTTTATTTCCTGTGAATTTCTTAGAAATTAATAATATCATTATTAAATATATTAAATGAACAATAATTTATGTTGTTCTCTATATGTTGAAATCTTATAAATTTATTATATATAGAACTATCATATTAATCATTTGAATGTTTTCATCTACTTCTATAAATTTTCATAAATGTACCTAAGTAGGTAAAAGCTATGTTCTAAAAATGACAAATTTTCCTTCTTAATTGAATTTTGACACTTTTGGTGTATGTGATTGAATTTAATAGATGATTATATTTTATTATTATTGGGTGTTGGAATATTTATTGAATTGAGATCTTTTTTGTGTAAGGTATCCTTTGGTAGAGGGACATTGGGTAGGATTGATGATTGGATGGAGGCTTATACATTGTCATGAAATCTGTGGGTTATATACTTCCCTATTAATGAATATTAATATGGATGTTTATTGTTAAATATTATTCTAGTCCTTTTAGTGAATAGGTTTTGTTTTAAAAATTGTAATGATATATTTTGATATATATGAATATAATTGGTATTTAATTAAATCCAATTAATAAATCAATGAGTTTCATAAAGAGTTGCACATAAATTTAGTTTGAACATATGAATATTTTGGAAGGAATTTGATTCCATAAAGAACCACCAGTGAAAATTATAGATGAAAATGTAATAACATAAGTTTTTTTGGTGAGATTAAAAAAATAAAAATAAAAATAATAGTTATATTACATTTGTAGAAATCACATATTTAAAATTCAATCACAAAACCATCATGTTTCAACAAATGGGGTGTTTTTGTGTATTATCATTCTAAATGGAATATTTTAAATATATAACCCTAAATGTTATGTGTCGAAATATTCTTTTAAAATTTTGGTATCAATTATTTTAGGATGGAACTTCTATTGATACATGTGTAATGGTGTTGAGTTTAACTATATATTGAATTTGACAATGTTTTGTTTTCCAAACTACAAATGATTAATTCATGTGATATGATTGGCTTGATTTACTATGTAAATAGTCAATTTTTGAGAGGAATTAAAATGAAAAATAATTTCATAACAATATATGGATCATTTATCACTATTCATCATGTTGAATTTCATATGGTCATTCTTTATAATGGACCAAATTTAATAATTTATATAAATAAACAATACAAAAAAATTAAATACCCAAAATAAAATAAACATATGGAGTTATACGTGTATTCATACACATACATTTTGATATTAAAATCAACAATGATAATATGACGATAAATATATTAATATTCATAGAATGTAGAGAATGTTGATAATTTTTTGATATGTGATGGGAATCACATTATGTTAGGGAAACCGCCCCCAATGGAATCACCTTATGATGAATTTTGTTAGGTGGAGGAGAATGATAATTATAATAATAAGATATATTACTTAATGTGTCAAAATTTATTCCTTTATTTATATAACATAAACCCCAGAATATTGAACAACCCATTAATTATAATAGAATTGTTCATAACAAAAAATATTTTATTACACAAAGAATTTATATGAAATAAAAATTGTTAGTAATGATGTTTATATATATATAAAAACTATGGTACATCAATGAAACCTCAAAAACTAAATATTATTTGTTCTTATAATTTATGATAGGTATTGGGTTCACCCATAGATTGTAAGAATTCTAAAAATAAAATTTTAAAATAGTTACTAGAATGGTGCTGGGTGATTTTTATTAATTATTATATTACAAATGATTATGATTGTATAACTACAACACAAAATATATTAAATATTTCTATGAATTATATGGTTGTCCATGAACAATGGTTTTACTAATTGTGAATTGTAATTAATATTAATATCGAAATAAGAAAAGAATTGTTTTTAATACCAATACTATGTATTATAATGTTTCATCAAAATAAAATATAAATTGTTTAGGAGTCATGAACAAAGGTGGATGTTTATATTATATTAGGCATGTCCATTATAGAGTAATTTCATATAATAAATATTTTTTCAAATGAATTATAGTATAGAATCTATTAAAGGAATCATGTTATATAAATAAATTTATAGAATTTGAAAGGTTATATAATAAAAACTGTATGATTTAAAATAGTCGGATTTATAAATGATTTCAAAGTTGAATATGAATTATTTGATAGATATTAATTTATTCATTCAAATAAAAATATAAGGAGTTTAAAAATGAAAGAGATAGATATTCTCAATAAATACATTTCTCAAATTAATCAGATAAAAACTATGTTGTTGTCGTTTTCATTCAGTATTATTTGATAATTTGTCTTATTGTTGGTAAAGGTGTTATTATCAACAAATGTGATTATTTTCTTTTAATATATAAAATTATGAATTCTTAAATTATAATAAATTCATCCACTCTAGAAATTATTGAATATCGTAATATATGATAAAATTAAATATTAAAGATATTTATTTAAGGGATATTATTCTACATTACATTTATGGAAACTTTTAAATTAGAAATATATTTATATATTAAATATCACCTAATCATGTATAATACCAATTATTGTATGGATATAATATTTTATTTTTAATATAATTCGTAAAAATGAATTTATTTTTATTTCATAACATATAAGAGATCTTGTATCTTTTTATAATATTCTAAAAAATTATAATTTCTAGGAGGACATTGGAAATTATTTTTTACATAGATATGTTCAATGTTATTAAAAAAATGATAATAAAAGTAAACATATAATTGTAATGTCACCCTATATCCTTAATGATTTTGGTAATTTCAGTAAAAGATTAATAAAAATAGTTTCCCAAAAAAAGTTTATTTGAAATTTTTTAATTCATGATGTTACAAAATATTTTAAAATTATTTGTCATAAACATTTTTTTATATATGTTCAAACTATGCAAAAAATATATTTACCTTATGTGTTTTCATGTAAATGAGTACGAATATTTTTTATATAGTTTAATAATATATATTTCATTCATATGTACAATCGCTAATTAAAAATTATTCTTATATAGATGACAATAAAAAAATTAGTAGTAGGGATTTGTCAAATAACAATTTAGAGATGTGGTGTTTTGTTCATAGATTTATAATTTTTTTTAAAAATATGTAATACATTTGATAAAATAAGACCATAGTTATGTTTTTTAATAGGATATATGATTATATGAGGGATTAATTTTTTTATTATTTATATTTAATATTTGAGATATAAAATTCTCGTAATTTTTTAAATGTTATACTCTGATTTATAATTATTTAAATTTGGTTTAACATGTTTTATAAAATTATTTATATTTGAAATCTAAATTTATGTTATTGAGTAATAACTAATTGTTATTCACAATATAGTACTTTATATTGTGATGATATTTTTTGATTATCATATATGTGTTTTTATATAATTATACATAAAATGATCATGAGGAAAACAACATTATGTACTGGATAGCCCAAGAAATTTACCACATGCTGTTTTATAAAATATATCATTAGTACACTAGTGATATATGTTTCATATTTGGTTTTTTAAAGCCTCAAATTTTCAACATGAATATCATGAGAAACATAATAAATTTATTCCTTTAATACAATATATATTAGACATAGATCAATAGGAAATTTTTGGGTATGTACTTTATCATGTTGGTTTTTTAGATTAACTATGATGTGAATTTCACAATTAGGTGATGAGTATGAAATATGGTGTATAGATTGAGAAAAATTGAATAAATGAGTTACCATATATTGAAGACACATATGATGTTCTTATAATCTTGGATGAGGGGCGTGATATGTGATAATATTGATTGATGAATGACTTGTGTTGTATATATCTATTGTAAATGTTGATACCAAGAGTGTGGAAAATGTATGATTAGACTATTTGAGAATTGTATATAATTTTAGTATAGTCTAAAATATGTCTTAGAAATTGTTATCATAAGAAAATATAAAATTCTATTAGATATTTTAGGTAGAAAAATGTGTATATGTACACGTTTTTATTTCTGTTCATTGTAGATCTCTTTATAGAATGAGTATAATTAGTTCGTTCCTAGAGGCCACTACTTATTTGAATCTAGGAAACTGTGATTTATCTATTTAGTTTACTTCACAATAGGTCCATCATGCTATACATTTTATTTGGATTTATTTTTCATTTATTATTATAAAACACAGTCTTCTTCAATTGATTGGTTAAAAATTTTCTAAAATGAGTATTCAAATGATATTGCATATGATTTGATACATGAGTCAAATTATAAAATTCAAGATGAATATTGAATGTAAAAAAATTATATTTGAAAACATATTCCAATTAAATAAGAAATATATTAAATTTAATTAACAAACACGATATATTGAATATTAAATAAGATCATTAAATCATATCCAAAAAATTATCTGGTATAAATTTCTATATACATATCACAATATCAATAATGAATCTAAAAGAATATGGTACCCAAGAAGTGGATGCCTTCTGTATAAAGCACATTTTTTGAGAATTAAATGGAGGAATATTCTATAGTGTTTTACCTTGATAATGATCATAGTGAACAAGAGAAATTTATATTTCAGAAAACCCATATATGTGAGATGTTCATGTTTATAGTAATTAATGTACGATCCATTATAGTTGAAAACCCACCTCAATATATAATGAGAGAAAAATTATTTGTTATGTATTTTGTGGAGATCAAAATGGTTTATGTAAGTAGAAAAATTTAATCTATATACATAAAATAAAATATCTATATATATAGATATATAATGAAAAATTAAAATTATTTAAAGTATAATTTTTTCAATTTCACGTTATGCATAAAAAAGGTATTTTCAAAAAATTGTTATTTTATTTTTGGGAATAATTATTATTATTATATAATAATAATTTAATATAACTCATGAATTTATAAAATTCCACTTTTAAATTAATTAGTAATTTTTATATAAAATTATTATTAATATAATAAATGTAATTTTCTTAAAAGAAAATTTATTCACAAGATATTATATATATAACTAAAAAATTAAAAAATATTAATATTTGTATTTGTGTCTGATAAAATTTACATCATTTAATAATTTATCATTTAAATGGATTCTTACAATGTAATTTTTTTGCGAAAATATTGATTTTTATGTGAATAGTGTGGTGTACTTTTTATACAGGTATTTTTCTTATTATGTAATTATTAGTTTTCAATATTGATATTGTAATTTACATAACACTTCTCTAGACTATATATAAATTTGTTTTGATATATTTTATATGTAAAATTATTTATACTTTTTTACATACCCATATGTAATGATTTAGAACATATGTTGCATTTTTAAAAGAATTTATTTTAAAAAAAAATTATACTTATTATTACGAAATTAATTGTTATCACATATAGAAAATAAATTACAATAGATGGTTGAACAATTTGAAATATCTATTTTATAATCATATGATATTGTCCCATTTATAATTTAAGAAAAATGTGTAATCTATATAATTAAAAAAATTACCATTGTAACATCTAAAATGGTAAAAGTAAAAAATATATGAGTATATGATCTTAGGAACGTTTAAAAAATGTGTTGTAAATTTTTGATGATTCCATTTTAAAAAAATAAACATATAATATCAATATTTCTTTGATTTTGGAGCCTAATTCATTTATATTGACTCTGAATTATTTAAAATATTTGTATATTTATAAAAATATCATTCCTTTCTCCTATAAATGGGACTCTATTCTCCTCAGATCCACACACATGAAAACCCCTTAATCAAAAAAACATATTCTCATCAACCATTAATATAAATTATTATCCACATTAATGTGCTTCTTTTATTCTCGTAAGTTTTTCCCGTAAATGTTTATCCACCATTATAAATATTTAATATGTGTAGTGAGGTATGAACATTTTTCTTCTTTGATCTAATTTCTATGTAGTTATATGCACTTCCATGTCCTTAAACATAATAAAACCAATATAAAATTATAATATAATTAAAACTAATATAATAATTTGTTTTTATAATGATGTTAATATTATTAAAATACTTTTCCCATTTAAATTAGGAAACAAGAAATTGTGAAACATGTGTTTATCTAGGATACCCCCTCTAAGAAGTATCATGTACACTTCCATCCACAACTAAAATGACATGAATATATTTTATTTTAATGTTTATAAATAATATTTATTTCTTATTTATTATTGTGATATAATAAATCACATTTCTTCTATATCTCTCTTATTCAATACAAATGAAATCATCATCCCGGTGTTTTTGTAGACTACACCATCCATGAAACAATTTAATATATTAATAATTAGTGTCAATAATGGATGGTTATTATCATGGATTTAAATTATAAATAATAATTTTAATGTATATATATAAGGTTATGGTAATAAAAATTGAATAAATTACTAATGATATCAATAATACAAAATATTTGTAAATTTAATTGTCTAAAAAAGAAATCTATGAAGGGAAAACAATTTATTCATCATAGTATATAATATATTACCCTTAAAATATTTTATAGTTTCATTATATGACTAAAATATCACTATAATAAACACATATTGTTAATATTATTCTAGTATTTTAATTCTATTTATTATTAATCACATCATAATTATCCATTAATCACTAAATCTAAAATATTTGAGTCGGTTTGACCATGTAGTTGATCAACATTATGAAAAAATATCATGGATTACTATGAAATATTAAATAATTTAATATTATGATAGGAATAATTAAATAATTATTTTTTAGAATATATATCAATATTATACCCAATAATCAAGAAAACCCCTTTAATTTGTTAGAAAAATAAAAGGATTATGATTATTATCAATTTCACCATCAAAGATAAACAATGAAACACTCATAAATGTATATTGAAACAACATAAATACTAATAAGTAATCATTTATAGTAAATTTAATGATCATGAAATGATTATTTTTTTTGAATAACATATATTTAAACTGATTCTATTAATGTAATATTAAGGGATAAAACTACAAACACCCAATTTTGGAAAATAGTTAAATACTAACTAATACACATGTAGAAAATTATTAAAAAATAAAATTATAAATAGTTTCAGTTATTAATATATTTAATTAATATTTATTATTGTTAGGTCCAATAGGGGCCTATATACCCTGAGAGGGGGGGGGGGGTGAATCAGGGTATGGATATTCTGTTTCAATGTTCATCCTATCCCACTAGATCTTGACCTCTTTATTACAAGGGTCACTTTGTTTTCTCTTGTCTATATACTATGATCACGTCTTTATCTAATGATTATGCTTTGAATGAAATGGAGGGAAGCAAACAGGCAGACACAGAGATATTTACATGGATAACCCTCACTGAGCTACGTCCAAGGAGCATACGCTGACAAGTTGTCGGTCGTACCAAATTCCACTATTCATCACTAGATGTGGATACAAAGTTCGGGCTAGATCACTTCTATGCCTAGGAAAACTGCCTTTACAAAGTTTAGGGTCATCTCACTGCTTTCCCATGGGTAACTCCCTATTTCTCTCTCTCTGGATCACTGCCGGTGGAGAGGATCTCCTACTTCCACATCCTATGCTCACTACACTTGGAAAAGATTCACTCACAGTTTATATTCCTGTAGGTCTATTCATTTGCATTAAATAATGCATCTTCAACTGTTGATAGATGCTTTGTTGAATTCCAAATTTCATCCACTGATGAATACCACTTTTCCTCTTAACCACGGGGCAATTCACTATGGAAGCACCTTTGCAAAGCACCCTACTTCGTCAAGCTCCCAATTTCGCGAAGCTCAAAAAAACCTCTGCGAAGCTCCTTCCTTTTCGCGAAGCTCTGTCGCGAAAAACTCTCGCAATGCACAGACCTTCGCAATGATTAGTCCATAGTGGAGATCCTGCCTCTACGCGAATCTCACTAAGCCAACGCAGGGCACACGCCTTTCGCGGAGCTAGAATAGCCGCCGTGAAGCTCCCCTTTCGCGAACCACACTGCCTTCGCAAACCACCTCTGTGGAACGAGAGCTATGGATTTTCTCTGAAAATTCTCTCTACATATCTCGAGTGGTTCGACCTATATTTATAGGTGATTCCACCGAACCTCGAACTTTACGTGTGAAGTCAACGCCACATCATCTCAAATCGTGAAACTCCAAAGTTTCCGCCGGAATTATGTCCAAATCACGAAGCACCACCGAAATTTTCCATTCGCGGAGCTCGTCGTAATCGTGGAGCATCCCGTCAATTCCTTCGCGCCTTCGTCGCGAAGCCCCCTCACAATTCCCTTCATTGTCGCGAAGGTCCCTTGCAATGACCTTCACCGCCGCGATGCGCTTCAGCCTCTACCGTTCACGAAGCTCGTTGTAATCACGAAGACTCACCGCCTCTATTCTTCTGGTTTTCGCGATTTCCAAACCATGCATCCTATCTTCACGAAATTCATGCCTTTTCCATATTAAATTATGATCTTCATGGAAATCCTATTTTCGCGATGCTCACCAAACTCCAAATTTTGGACCCCAAAAATTTGGAAAAAGGAAACGGTGCCACCTTGTACTACTCTTTTTGTACTGCCTCCAAATCGTCCTTTCCTTTGTCATCGTTCTTTGTCAACAAGGATTGTCAACAAATTCTCGGGAACTCAAAAATTATCTATGGAAACCTTCTTTGTCAACAAACATAATAAACCCAAATATACTACAATGTTACCTAGAGGGATTTCTGCCCAACAATCTCCCCCTTTGGGTTTGTTGACAATTCTTAATAACTCTTCTCAGAATGATATTTTGCACGTTGATACCTCACTGAGTCTTCATCCAGCTGCTACCACCATTCACCTCTTGCGATTCTGATAGCGTTCATGGATTCACATAACACGTACTCTAATCCCACATGAGAAATGCTCGACATGAGAAACAAGAGTAGTATGAAAAGATCATCAATGAATCACTTCATGTCAAACACCAATTGCGGATTCCAACCTGATACCAATTATTAAATTGATACCAATTGTTAAACCACTCTAATCCCAATTGGTGATAGATGGATATCTTTGCTCACCATTCCAACACCACTGTTCTGCTTGTATCACGATCCTCAGCTGTCGTGATATCTATTCTTTGATCGATCACTTCTTGCATTGTCAGATTTAATACTCTCCCCCTTTCTCATTTCTTCCCCTATCTGGATGCTCCACTGGTAAGCTTCTCCCCGTATCTGTCATGATTTCTCATATAGCCACATTGTCTCCCCCTTGAACAATCAATATTTTATCGCCCTTTGTCAATGAACCCAAAGGTCACTCCTTTGTAGTCTGTAACGTAGTAGAGAACACATATCAGCACATTAGGGAAAAACACATCATACCTTCGGGAGATGGGGGTTCCACATCCACACTATTTCAAGTGCGGGGAATCGACTGAACTCCCAGACCCAGTCGATGCCTCTGAAAATCTTCCTTGGGTAAGGCCTTTGTCAGAATTTCTACAACCGGGAGCTCTATAGGCACATACTCAAACTTCACGATTCCCTGCTCAACCTTATCCTTGATAAAATGATACTTTATCTCATTGTGCTTTGTCCTTGAATGACGGAAGGGATTTTTTCTAAGATTCATAACACTTGAGTTATCGCACTGGATTCTGATCAGAGACTTCACTTCAAATTTCATATCTTCAAGCTGCTGCTTCATCCACAATAACTGTGTGCATGCTTGAGTGGCCGCAATATACTCAGCTTCTGCGGTGCTCAATTAAATGGAATATTTCTTCTCGATTAGTCAAGAAATACATAATCCATCAAGATATAATGCACCACCTTGATATCTCGGTGGTTGGATTGTGGAGAAAACAATATCAGGCCTTGTTGCTGTCATGTACAACAAACATCTAGTAATTTGCATGTATTCTATGATATTAACTACCTTGCCATCCTCATCTTTTGATAATTTCATCCGTGTAGCAACCAGATTATTCATATCCTTGGACTTCTCCATTACAAACCTCATCAGAAACTTCATTTCATATTTCTGAAAGACACCTCCACTATGCTTCATTTGAATCACAGATTCTACAAATATTTATTCAGCATTGAATGTCATTCTCTCGGTGCTTGTTTCAACCCACATAACTCTTTCTTCATCTGAAAAACCTTGTTCTCATACTCATGAATAAGAGAACCATATGGTTTCTCGATATGAACATCTTCATCCAGAATCCCATTCAAGAATGCTGATTTGACGTCCATATGGATCACTTTGAACTTTCTTTGCTCTACAATGGCTAGGAATAATCTGATTATCTCCAGCCTTACAACCGGTGCAAATGTCTCATCAATTTCAGTACCCTCTCTTTGGGAGTATTCTTTGAAAACCATTCGTGCTTTGTTTCGAATCATTGTGCCATCTTCGTCCATATTATTGTGAAGGATTCATTCTGTCCCAATGACATTTTTATCTGCTAACCTCTAAACAATCTCCCATGTCAAATTATTTTCTGATTCGACATCAATCACTTATGCTCCCACTTTGTTGTTTTCTTCCTCAACACATTCATCATGAATTTGCTCACTGATTAATTTTTCGGTGGCATCATTTATTTCACCTGAAAACTATTCACTGTGTCATTGTTCAATGATGTCATTTTTTGAACTTCTTCTCTCAGATTTTCATTGACACACCGTTTATTTTCCCTCGCATCTTCTTGGTATCCTGAAAGCAGTCAGTTGATACCACATTGTTAGATAAAAAAAAGATAAGCATGAGATGGATGATTATTGCTGCTTCTCCCGGTGTTTCATTCTTCCCGTAGTTAAGCCCAACAATCATCTATTTAGACACATAACTAGTCTCTTCCTCCTTCATCATTTGTTCCCATCTTCCACTCATAGTCAATCCATTAACAAAATCTCTATGCCTACTGAGTTGAAACTCTGTGTAGGATACAAGAGATAAAGTTAATAACACAATCACATCCTATTGTGCTCTGTTTCTCCCTTTCATCTTCAACTGTTGTACCTGATTTGATCCAATCTAAACTCTGGAGCACAACACTTATCCACTTTGGATCTTTAGATGCCACTTCCCCTTGGATCCTATCTCCCAAAAACCTAAAACATATTAATCATCAGTTAATAGAATTTATATACATTCGGAGAGGGGTCTCTTCTGGAATCCTCATAATGAGGATTGTGGTTGATCATGATGGGTCAACCCTTTGATTCTTTCTTGGAGAGAATCACACTCCTTTCTTGCTTATTCTAGCTTTCTGGCCAACTTCAACTGCTCTGGCCATATGACTAAGCATTCATTACCCACATGCTGAGCCTTTTTCTGATATGTAGATTCTATAGGCCCGACCTTTCTCATCACTTGGGGTATAGACCCATTAGTAATCATTTCCTTCTTTGAGGTTCCTCCAAAATTTCATTTTCCTTGATTATTTCTCTGAGCAGGAATCTCCTTGCTTGTCATCTTCCCTTGCTTGTTCCACCATTGCAGGGATTTTCCTTTTTCTTCCAGTCCTCTCCGTGGCACATGACATGTGAATTTTTCAACGCATTCATTATTTATCTACCTTTTATCAGATTTCTGAATCACTACACTCTTTTTCACAAGTGGTGAGTCCTCCATTGAATGTGCACTCTTCTTATTCACAGCTCTAGTGTTTCCTCCCTTTTTCTTCAATATTTTTTCATGTTCATTCTTAGAGAGCGGTTGTGAGTGTGACTGATGCACTTTTGGTTTAGCTCCTTGTGATTCTCCAGGAACTCTAAGCTTATTCTTCAACAAACCACTTTCTCTCCCAGTGTACAATTTCTCATTATACACCATTGGAGTTGAGAATCTCCTTTATAGTTCCTTTTGCTTTATTGCCTTCTTCTTACTGAAATGTCTGGCCAAATTCCCATGATTAGAACATATGAAACAACTTCTATTAAAGGAATACCGCATTTCATCATCTCTTAGACAAGATGTTGATGGAACATGAGTTCTACCCCTGACATTGAGCTCTTCAGCTTCCTGACACATATTCATGGTATGTCCCATTTTTCCACAGTAAAAACATCTTATGAATGCTTTCCTCTAAGAGACTCTTCTCTCTGATTTCTCGTGACGTTTCTTCTTATTCTCAGATCTATCACGGTTTCTATTTTGATAGCCTGAAGTGTATTCCAGAGCCTCTGAACAGAAGCTTGATGTGTGGCCATGAATCTCGCAGATATGGCACATGTCGTCACTTCTTTTTGTAATTGTCCTTTTAGGCCTATCTCTAGTACCTAGAGGATCTTTTCCATTTCTGAAACAATTCACAGCTCTCTTTCTGTCATGCACGGGAGGGGATTCATCGAATCCAATACCAGTTTTTCTCGAACTATATGGTCTTTGGGTTGAGAAAATATGTTTTTGCATCTTTTCAGAAATATCAAATTTGCTTCAATTCATCATCATCTGCTAAAGTATAATCAAATAGTAAATTCAAGGCATCCTTTATTTTACGCTTTCCTCTATCATTGGAACTCTCTAATTCCTTCTTTACAAATTCTAGCTCTTCATCCAACTTTTGAATCTTTTTCTCCCTTGATTCAAGTTGGACATCATGTTCTCTCTTGAGAATATTCCCTCTACTCATCTCATCTTCCAATTCACGTGTCATCTTTTCCACCATTGCACTTTGCATCACTACTTTCAATTTTTCCTCAAAAACAGATTTTGAGACAGATTCATTCTCTTGTTGTAGGCTTCGATTCTTCTCAACTTCTTCAGACATCTGTGCTGCTAGATCATTATTTCTAGCTTTCATATTCTAAACTTCATCTGACTTTTGATTCTCTTCATAATCATCTGCCTTTTTTTCCTTTCATTTTAGTCATCTTTTGTAGTTCTTCAGCATGTGAATCATTCTTCTCTGTTAGGTCAGTAACTATATCAATAAGCCTTTGATTTAAGCATCTTATCTTATTAACCTCAATTTCCAATTCCTGGATCCGGGTACCCATAGATTTAGCTTCATCAGTTAATTTCTGATCCAATTCCTTCTTCTTATGTACAATTTCCACTTTTCGACTCCTGGAAATTTCTTCATCATCAGTGGTTTCAGCATCACTTTCAATTTTAAGTGCTTCACTCGTTTCAACATCATTATTGAGTGAATCTAGCTTTTACTTATCTAATTCATCCCATCCTTCTATCAGAATGTTGTTTGATTCTTTTAATTGAATCACACATTTTCCATACACACTTCCACACTACGGAATTAAACTTGACTTCTGATTCTTCTTTGATGTTTTTCCTTTTTTCATGGCACACCGAGATAGGAGTAGACTGGATCTTTAACTACACAAATTGACTACACCATGTCGGAGCAAAAAAGTCAGATCAAAGAAACCTTCCCATTGATTCCAATTGTTAGGTCCAATAAGGGCCTATATACCGTGAGATGGGGGGTGAATCAGGGTATGGATATTCTTTTTCTATGTTCTTCCTACCCCACTGGATCTTGACCTCTTTATTACAAGGGTCAGTTTGTTTGCTCTTGTGTGTAAACTATGATCACTTATTTATCTAATGATGATGCTTTGAATGCAATGGAGGGATGAAAACAGGCTGACAAGTAGATTTTTACTTGGTTCACCCTCACTGGGACACATCCAAGTACCATACGCCGACAAGTTGCCGGTCGTACCAAATTCCGTTATTCTTCACTAGATGTGGATACAAATTTCGGGCTAGATCGCGTCTATGCCCAGCCTCACAGCCTTTACAAAGTTTAGGGTAAGCTCAATACTTTCCCAAGGGTCAATCCCTGTTTCTCTCTCTCTGGATCACTGCCGGTTGAGAGGATCACTACTTCCTCTTCCTATGCTCACTGCACTTGGAAGGGATTCACTCACAGTTTATAGACTTATAGGTCTCTTCATTTGCATGAAGTAATGCATCTTAAACTATTGATATAAGCTCTGTTGAAGTACATCATTCATCCCCTGATGAATACTTCTTTGCCTCTTAACCACTCGGCAATTCACTTTGGAAACACCTTCGCAGAGCACCCTAATTCGCGAAGCTCCCAATTTTGCGAAGCTCAAACAAGCCTTCATGAAGATCCTGCCTTTTCGCGAAGCTCTCTCACGAAGCACTCTCACGATGCACAGACCTTCACAATGCTTAGGTCGTTGCGGAGATCCTGCCTCTATGCGATGCTCACTGAGCCAACTCGGGGCACACGCCTTTCGCAGAGCTAGAATAGCCGCCGCGAAGCTCCTCTTTTACGAAGCACACTTCCTTTGCGAACCACCTCTATGAACCGAGAGCTATGGATTTTCTCTGAAAATTCCCTCTACTTCTCTCGAGGGGGATGGCCTCTATTTATAGGTGATTCCACCGACCCTCGAACTTTCCACGCGAAGTCAACGCCATATCATCTCAAATCGCGAAGCTCCGAAGTTTCCGCCGGAATTCTGTCAAAATCGCGAAGCACCACGGAAATTTTCCATTCGCGGAGCTCGTCGTAATCGTGGAGCATCCCGTCAATTCCTTTGTGCCTTCACCGCGAATCTCCATCGCAATTCCCTTCATCTCCACGAAGCTCCCTTGCAATGCCCTTCACCGCCGCGATGCGCTTCAACCTCTACCATTCGTGAAACTCGTCGTAATCGCGAAGACTCACCACCTCCATTCTTCGGGTCTTCATAATTTCCAATCCATGCATCCTATCTTCGCACAATTCATGCCTTTTCCATATTAAATTATGATTTTCATGGAAGTCCTATTTTCGCGATGCTCACCCAACTCCAAATTATAGACCCCAAAAATTTGGCAAACACTAGGAAACGACGCCACCTTGTACTACTCTTTTTGTACCACTTCCAGATCGTCCTTTACTTTGTCATTGTTATTTGTCAACAAAGATTCTCAACAAATTCTCGAGAACTCGACTATTCTCTATGGAAACCGGCTTTGTCAACAAACACAATCAACCTAAAAATACTGTAATGTTACCTTGAGCGATTTCTGCCCAACAGTTATTTTATTTATATTTATTTTATAGGATCTTGAGTGCATTTGTGGAAGAAAAGATCAATGTTAATAGTTATTTATCTCTATTTTCTATTCCATGAGTTGTGTTGGATTTTGCACACCATATATATATTATATAGTGTAATGAAAAACTAATTATATCCATATGTGATAACAAACATACATTTTATGATATTTTAATGATCAATCCTTTAACTCCCTCTTATATTATTTTGATTCAATCATTCAATGATTAATAAGTTACATTAGAAAATAAATTTTCTATCATTGAGATATATAGTTTATTTTAAACATAAAAGTTAAATTACCCCAATATACGATGATCTAATTTTACATAAGATGTACACATTTATATATATAGGTAATATGAGTTCCTAATTAAAATTCCATTAAATTTATTTATTTATTTTCCATAAAATCAAAATATATATTATAAAATTCATATCCTATTATGTGTTGATTTTTCTTAAATGTGTCAATTATTTAATTATATTATTTGAATTAATTAAACATTTATCATTTGTTATATTAATGTAAGAATATATATGAAATCATGTTATATTAATTTATTCATTTTAATGATAATGTTTATTAATCTCTTTTATTATTGTGCACTTTCAATCATTATATCAAAGGGTGTAATTTTTTTAGTTTTTTAATAAATCACCCTATAAAATATTTTTGGAATTTCCCATTTTTTTGTATTTCATTAGGTATCAATTAAAATTTTATATGTTGTCATTAATGTGATACTTTTATAAATATAATGTGAAACTCGTTCTTATTCTATTGTTTTAATGATATGATGATTAGATTGTTTTTCATATTGAACATATGTGTAGGGTTAATAATTCTATTATGGTAGGGCTAGGTATATACATAAAATTAAATTAGAGTATATTTACATCTCATGAGAAAATTTTGAAATGATTTGCATTTTTATCCAAAATGGGAAATATATATTGATCTATAATCTTCTATTAGAAACAGATTGTGATTTGACATATGCTACCAGAAACATGTTCTATTTCCTCAAATAATATAGAATTGACCTTATCTAATTATATAATATATATTTAATTCCTTAATATTACATTATTTCAAATTGAGAAAATTTTTCATTTTATATTTTTAAATATTTATTCCATAATTAATATACAAAACACAATAAAATTACATAGTGGATACTTCAATATAGTATTAATTTATTTATAATATAATACATTTAAAATAAAACATGATCACTTATATGCGAACTCTTCATGAAATTCATCATGACATATAATAATACTTACTTTTACTTATGTTATGTTAACAAAATTAAATACATTTTATAAGTATAAAATTAATTGTATAGTATATTAAAATAAAAAAAACTTTTATTCCATTTATAAACGTAAAACCCCCTGAAAAACTATCACAATGTTATAATTTTCCCCCTTAATAAGTAGAAAATACATTCTTTTGAAAATAACTACATTTCATACAATTTTTTTGTAATCAAAATGTTATGATAAAACCAATAAAAATTATAGAAAATAAATAATAGTAACATGGGAATTAGGTATATGTTTCAAACTTATTAAATGGAATAACCATGTGTTCGACTTCGATGCATGTTAATATTAAAAATTGAATAGCCATATGGATGACTTCCATTCCCAATGCATTGGAGGTTATAACATTACCACATATCATTGGTTTATCACAAAACCAAATTTCTTGGGTTAATCATGTAACCACCTATCAAATTTGATTAAAATTATATAATTATAATATATAAAAGGTTTAAATTTTCATCATTTCACTCTTTAAATTTAATTTTCAATCATAAGGAAAAATTTCATATAATAGAAGTAATCAATCAATTTTCAAAACCAACATTTAATAACCAAAAAACTATAAAAGGAAAATATTGTTTCTTATTTCATTTAAAAACAATATTAATTATAGAGGAGTTCAAATATAATATAATGTTCATGGTGGCAGAGAAGTTGTTTACATCTTATATTTTGAAAAGAACAATCCATTTTTCATTTGTAAAGGAATTAAAAAATTTCAAACTAAAGAAATAAAAAGATTTTTTTATGCAATTGAATGAAATTTAAAATAGATATAAAATTAAATTTATTGTCAATTTATATCCAAATAGTGGAACATATAAAATAATGTCATGAATATTGAAAAGAAAAAAAATTAAATCAACAAACATTCAAGGTGTCTCAGACCACATTGATCATTTAAATCCTAACCCCATGAATTTATAAAATTTCCGAAAAAAATTAATTAACATGATAATAATATAAATACATGCTATTAAATATCAATGCAGCTGTATATACACCACATAAACGAAGGGGAGTTAACAACATTATGATATTCTGTAATGAAAGGAGATTGACATGAAGTCTCTTACCTTGTGTTCAATTCATAACGTATTATCTTTATCATACTTACTATTATACATATGTAAATTATATAATTTCATTACAACCTCTTATAATATTAATTTCCCTTTATATAACTTTTAATCATTGAATAAAATTAATTATTTATTAATGTTAACGTAGGGTGTTTAGTCGAAATTCGGTACTTGAATCCAAAATGACTTTGGTCTGTTGCAAAAAGACAAAGTGGTCAATAAACCATTATATCCAGAATAATATAAATTTTATAATATTAATATTTATACATCCATTATACTTATAAATTAAGCTATTACATATATATATAAAAAATGAACTATGTTACAGTCATGAAGATGTTACGTTTTACGTACGGATAAGAAATGTTTCGAGTTTTCAAAGAAAATTACTCAAAAGTAGGTATGTATTATTTTATCTTTACATAATTATATTTTTATCTTTTATATTATATTAATAATTTAAATATATGAATTTATATAATCCATGTGATGTGGTGATGGTAAACGAATCGCATCTCTTCAGGTAGGTGATTGTTCAAATGTACAGATGAACAAAATTAGAATTTTTAAGAGCATTGGAATGTAAGAAAAAAATGATATATTATCTTTTCATAATGATAATTATTTCATTAATATAAAATTTAAAATTTAATTACATCATTATAAAATGTTTTGAGAGATGGGGATGGAAAATTAATTATATTGGTTCACGATGTGGGGGTCTGTCGTACACAAGAATGATTAATTATTTTCAACTCTGTGGAAGTGTAGATTTATTTAGGTGATGAAATTAACAAAATAAATTATCATTATATTTAGGAACAATTATTAATTATTTCATCATCCATAAATAGGTTTTTTGAACTCGAATGATGAAATAAAATAGAAATATGTTGTTAAAATAATACCTCTTCTTCGTATGATTTCCTTTTATTAGCACCTTCAAACCTATAAGGTGAGTGTTATGTATAAAATAAGATACTAGGAAAGTAGATTGTAATTATATTATGTTATTTGGGATGTTAATTTTTTATGTAATTTTTTGGTGTGAAGAAAAAAGGAGAATGGTATCCCTTATATAAGAGAGGGGAGGGGCATTCTTGGAAATCGTCAAAATATTAAATAAATATAATTTTTTTTAAAAAAATATATCTGAACTAAATTATTTATAAGATATTATTCATTTTGTCCTAAATAATTTCAGCTAATTAAAATTTGACAATTTTATATCACTTTTTAATCATTATCATTGTGTTTTATCACTTTTCAATCATACCATGATATCATGTAATTTACAATTTAAGGGTAAAAATATAATGAATATCAAATTACAAAAGACCAATAAATGATTTATTTATGAACTTTTAAGGAATACCCCAATTATGTTTCTAAATTTTAGGTTTTTAGGTTTTTCATATCATTCAATAAATTTTTTTTAATTATAAAATATCATTTACGCCCATTTTGACCCTATTAATTACATTTATTATTAAAAATATAATAACAAAACACAAAATTCAAACCAAAAATATTTAAACATAATTAAAAGGAAAAATTAATCTAAAAATTTCTTGGACTACATTAGTTATCTCAAAATATATATTTTTAGTATTTTTAAAATCATTTATTTAATATTTCAATAATTAAAGAATTATTGCATATTTATTGTTCAATCCTTTAATTTAATTATTTATTATTAAAAAAATATAAAAATGAATTATTATTATAAATGTAAATATTTTATATTTCAAAATTATATATATATTATAACCAATACCTTATATTATCTCATATTAAAAATATTTCACTTGATAAAAACAAAAGTTTGAAAAAATTGACTTCTTATTGAATATAATATTATACTTATCATATTATCATCCAATTTCCATAAAAAGGTGATAATTTTTAATGTCAATATTTTTGTATACATAAACTCATACAATGAAATTATGATATGTTTTAGGATAATTATACAACATTTATAATATTATTTTATCATTTATTACTCTATTTTCCTTTAACCGTGATAATAAAAATTTACTAATGTAATTATTCGTAATGTAAAAAAACTAAAAGTTACATATTTGATAAAATTTGAAATTATAATTTAAAATATTTTTTTTCCTTTTCATTTTTCATAACATAGAAATTGTATAAAATAATTAAAACCCCATTTATGGAACAAAAAATCGATTTTTAATGTAATAACCTAAAAAATATTGAAAGGTTGTTATTTCCAAATTCAATGAAAAATTGATTCAAATGAATTTAAATTCTATTAATTGATAAAAAATTTATCAAATTTAACCATATATATATTTAATTATATAATTTATTACTAATAATTATTTAAATGAAAAAGTTGTTCAGAATAAGATTAATTGATAAAAAAATATTGATTTGAAAAAATTATTTTCATTATTCAGTTTATCCTATTTATTCAATCCATTCAAAAACTATGGGATAACTACCTTATTAAATACTAATATTTTGTTTTTTGTTTGAATTCAATGATGTGTATCATTATGCTATTGAACATATAGTTTCCTTTTAATAATATGTGATTCTAAAATGAACTTAATTAATAAATTTCATCCTTATAATGTGAGAATGGGATCAAAAACTAGGTATTTAACTTTTCACAATTCCTTTTTTCAAATCCCACATCAAATAAATTGATAGTTGAAACATCCATATTCAAATAAAAATTTGGATGTATGAAGGTCGCCTAATTTATGATATACTATGTTTCTATGATCTTGTAAGGGAAATAAATATCAGGCTCTAATAGAAATCGATAGATAACATGATCAGGATAATGCTACAAATAAAAATATCATAAACTTGTAATTAGTAAAAAGGTCACTAATTTCATATTAATAAAATTACACAAATAATGTTGTTCTTAAAAAAATTTCATTGAGTTGAAGATTTATATTACTACCTCAACTAAGAACCCAAGAAAATATGCTTGCTTGAAACGTAGAGTTTCATCCATTAATATATCTTTTTATCATTAATGGTTATCTTTTCCCTTTTATTTGTATCCCGACCAATATTTACCACACCTTATTTGTTCATGAATTATTGTATAAATTTTCATTTGAAATTTCATCTCCCAATTATTTAATAATACAAATCCCATAAAAATTAATGTTGAACATTGATCATGGTGTACACCTGATTTCAGTTTAATTAATTCACATAGATAGAAGGACCATGCAATGAAAAAAATTCCTTAATGCTACTTCAAATTTACTTTTTTTCTATCCAAATATGCCTTGAATATATTGGGTTGTATGCATCTTAGTTGGGAGATATTTTTTAAAAATAATTTTTTTAAATATAATATTTAAAAATCATATAGATCATGATTTTCATAAAACATCATACAGATTATCTTTTAAAACATTAAGTCTATGGTCTTTTTAAAGTACAAAAATTATATAATGAAAGACTATAAGTTAAATCAAAATATAATTTTTTTACAATGGTCTCCTTATTTACCATCTTTTTCAAAATCATAATATTGTACAAAATCCTAGGATAAGGAACAATATCAATAAAATATTTATTAATATATAACTTTATTAAAATATGATAAAATTTGGAAAATATGATTTTATTAAAAACTAATAAACCACTAGGGTATTTAGGTATATATGAGGTATTAGAAATAATATAGAACTGTTTTTAAAATGAATTTGAGTTAGAAAATGTATCAAAATCATAAGAAAATTAATAAAATAATAATTTCAAGAAAGTCATGGTGAAGATATGAGAAGCTTGTTTGAGATCCTCCTCATTCTATTTGAATTATACTATCATTGATCAGAAAAAGTAAAAGATTAAGGGTATAATGAAAATAATATAGATAGAAACTAAACATACGATTAGCCCAAATTTTTAATTACTATTAATGTCTATACCATCTTATGATACCCAATATAAGGACACAACCATTAAAAATTACATAATATTGAGTTAGGTCAAGAATAATAATTTCATTCACATTGAGGTTATTTTTAGTTTAATATAATTTGGTAATTTATCCATAATTCATATATAACAAAACAATAACAACACTAATTGGACACTACTAAACAGTATCAATTTTTTCAATAATCTAAAACATTAAAAATAATGAAAGATCACTTTTATGAAAACTCTTTATGAAATTCATCATATCATTTATAAATCCTTACACATACATAAGTCATGTAAACATAAATAAAAATGTATGATGAGAATAAAAACATCAGCAAGGGGTATAATAATATGGAAACAATTAAAAAATTTATAAACATTGAAACCCATAAAAACTATATCATAAATTGAGACATTTTACACTTGATATGTTGTAAATACATTACATTGAAAATAATATCCTTTAATACATTTTTTAATATTAATATTACAACAAATACCCTCAAAAGCATAAAAAATACATAAAAGTATATTTAGATATAATTATACTATTCACGCATATAAATGGAATATCAATGAGGTCGACTTCTATACATATAACTCATATAAATAGCATAGCCATATTACCAGCATCCAAACCCTATGCATTAGACATTATAACATAACCACCCATCATTGGTTTATCAAATTACCACCACTCATTGGTTTTTCACTTCACCAACCATCAAATATACAAGTAAAATTACATAATCAAAACAAATAAAATCTTTCAATTTTCAATATATCGCTCTTAAAATTTCATTTTCACACATAAGAAAATATTTCATAAAATAAAAACAATTAATCGATTTAAATTTCAATTTTTAATTCAGTAATACAGAAATTTAAATTGGGGATTCTATTACTTTTACTAACATTATAACCTTTATAATAATCCAAATATCATATAATGGTCATAGCGATGAAGATGTTCTTATCGTCATATATGTTAAAAAGAACATTCCTATTCCATTCATAAATGACGGAAAACCCTCTGAACCAAAAAATGAAAAAAATAATATTTTTAATGTCTTTTTTTTAAATTCAGGATATACATAAAATATCATTATTAATCCATTTATATCCTTATAAATAAAAATATCATGTATTATCATGAACATTTTCATTGAAAAAAAATCATTAAAATTTAAAGGTGTAAGATAAACCATATGAAAGAATATAATTCAACAAAACATTAAATAAAATAAGAATAAAATAACTTCATGATATAATATTTCAATGTTTCTTTATATACACCTCAGAAAAGATGGTGGGTGTATAACATCAAGATATTCCTCCAAGAATGATAATTGAGATGATGTCCCTTACCTTGAATCTGATTCATCGTGTATGTTCTGTATCTTCATTAATTAAAAATTTATATTATTTGTTTTCATTAGTTAAAATATTTTTAATGTTTAATATTCCATTTATATAAAGGATATCATGTTTTAAAATAATTTATTTATTTTTGTTCATGTTGTATGTTTTTCCAATGTTCGGTACTTAAGTCCAAAATGAGTTTGGTATAATGTAAATAGTCAATGTGCACAATTTCCCATAATATAATAAATAATATTAATTACATAATAATAAAATTTACCCATAAATTTACATTTCAATCTATCTATTACATATGTATTAGAAAAATTAACTCTGTTACAATTACAGAGATGGTAAGCCAAATGTATTCAGGATTAACATTTCCATTTTAATATACACATTTTGGAAAAAAGGTATATATTAATTTACAATTAAATAGTTATCAAAATAACATTAAAATAATACTAATCATTTCAATATATTTATATATTTCATATGTGTGATGTTGTGATTTAAAATGACTCGCATCACATCGTGTAGGTGATAGTACAACCGTACACATGACAAATGATATATTGTTTATGTTCATGGAATGGTAATAAAATATTTGACATATAATCATATCAAAATAATAAATATTTCATTAATATCCAAAATAAATTTTAATTACACAATTATAACTTGTCTTGAGATATTTTGATGGAGAATGAATAATATTGATTTGTGAGGTTGTAGCACACTATTCACATAAACAATAAATTGTTTCCTAATTTTATAGAAGTTGAGTTTGATTCAATTGATGATAATATTAAAATAACATCTAATTATATTTATAATACTATATTTATTATTTAGAAATGTTTATTGTATATTTATATATGTTTAAGAAGAAATAAAAATGGAATACCTGAAAAAAATAATTCCTCTTCTTCGAACATTCTCCTTTGATTAAGACCGTAACACCAATATAGTAACTATTGTATCTAAAATAAGAGATACATAAATTTGAAAGGGAATATATTAAGGTATTTGGGTAGATCATGGATGAAATAATAGGTTTTGAATCGTGAATAAAAGTGAATAATGTGGTCAATTTTATAAGAGAGGGGAAGGACACTCTTGGAATTATTTTAAATATTAAATTAATATAAATTATTTTTCAATTAAAAATGTACCAGACATGATTAATAAGATTATTTGGTCATTTAGGGCCTAAATGAAAACATATTATGATGATTTAACTAGTTTTTATTTCTTTTTTAATCCTTTTCTTTCTGTTTTATAACATTTTAACCGTTTTTACACTTATCATGATATCATGTAATATACACATTGAGGAATAATATTCTTAATATAAAATTTGATAATGAAAAAATTATACTTTTATTAACTTTTATGAATTATCCCAATTATTTGGACTGATTTATATTTTCCTGAATTTTGTATCATTTAATAAAATATTATTTATTATAAAATATCATATATTTCAATTTTGAAAATATAGGTTACTTGAATTTTTAAAAATTTTATTACAGGAATATAAATTAGAAACAACAAATATAAATCCTCAATACCATGACGTATTATTCTAAACAATTTCGTGTTGCCATTAATCATTTCAATTTATAAATATATTAGCATCTTTAATTTACATTTCTTTGATATTTCTGTTAATTAGATTATTACTGAATCATCATTGTGCTAGCCATTAATTTAATTACTATTTCGCTAAAATTTAATATTAAATTACTGTAAAAAATATTATAAATATATCTTTAAAAAGAATATTTATAGACAAACTTAACCCTTATACAACACAATATTAAAAATATATAACTTGTTAAAAAAATTGTGAAAAATTTGGATTTTTGGAATATAATATAATAAATATCATACACTCATCCATGTTTCTTCAAAAGGATATGATTTAAGACAATTTATGATTATGGTCACCACACATTTATCCAATGAAATTAGGACAATTATTTGGGTTATTTTATAATATTTATAATTTTATACTGACTTTAATTACAATATTTACCTTTAATCGGGTAAAAATTAACATAAGCTATTATTAATAATGTCAAAAAATAAAATAGGCCCATTTTATAAATTTAAACATTCCAATTCCAAATAAAAAAAATCCATTTTTCAAATATTAGAACATAACAATTTTATATATTTATTAGAAATTAATCCCCTAATGGGACGATAAAAATAGGGTTTATAGTAAAATAGACCATCAAAATTTTATATTGCTTTTATATCCAAATTCAATGTGAAATATATGAAAATTAATTGAATTATATTAACATGAAATATTTTTATGTAATTATAAATTAAACATAATTAAATATAAAATTTAACACTATAAATTATTTAAAAAAAAGTGTTTCCGATAAATAATTCTATAGATTTTCACTACTGAACACAAAATAAATCTTATTAGAAAAATATCAAAACAAAAAATATTGAAAATTATGATAAAAAAATTTGTAATAGGATGTTTGTTTTTTCAAATAGAATTTTTAAAAGTGGGCAGATTTATATTTGAAAATTTTATCAAGTAAAAGGATACAAAACATCCCTTTTATCAAAACACAATTTTTTTATTTAAGTTTTGATTTGTTCTTATATATTGTATCAACAAAAGATATGATTAATTTTAATTATTAGATTCTATATATTATTCATATATTTAATTACTAAAATCAAACAAGAGTTTTTTTATATTTTTTATTATAAAACACACTTATGCACCATAAGATAGTTTTTTAGAAAATCATATCCATTTATTTTAAGAAAGATTTTATTTTCATTAAAAATTAATTATTCATTAATTAGTTATGTATATATGCCTATAAGAACCTGCTTTTTATAATTAAGTTCATCTCATTAATTCTCATCATTCTAACATCTATACAATAACTACCATAATAAATAACAATAATATGTTCTTCATTAAAGTTTGTTGTGGAATATCATATATTCTATCAAACATAGTGTTTACTTTAAAAAACACAGGATGATAGGCATAAAATATGGGAAATATGTGTTTATGCCAAATCCAATATATTATACTGTAATTATTAAGTCAATTCAACACTACTTGGATAAGAAACTATGATATCCTCTTTGTATCATGATTTATATCGCATGTTTTCCAATTATTTACACTATGTTATCTATTTTACTAATTACGATTATTAATTCACATAACATACAATGATAAATATTTTTTTATTCTATTTTATTTTAATATGATATTTCTATCAATCTTATTTGTTATAAAAAACATTGGATCTCACCTAGGGTAACTTATTTATATGTTTATATCTCTCTTAATTAGTGTTTTAACTCACCCCATTCTTCTGTTTCTGTTTCTAGTATTATATGGTTGAGTTTTACATGGGAGATATTTAGAATACGATCTAATATGATGACAATATTTGGAAATTATCATAATAAATGTAGAATAATTTTATAATGTTGTTGGTCCCAAAAGACACTAAACCTCCAAATTTAAGAGGTGATGAGTTTATTATTTAATTTCGTTTTTAATAATGGAAATGATGTATAATAACAGAATGTCTAACATGGGACTCCTAAGTTAGTATCATGTCAAATTTTTAGATTGTCATGATATTTGTTCAGTTTATGATCCCAAACAATTCTAAAGATGAATCATGATTGTTTTTGTGTAATATTTTATCTGAATGTGATTAATTTTGTGGGTTGTAACCATTGGTGTTTTTGCAGAATTTTGAGAAAATTGAAGGAAATAAGGTTTATAATTGGTGGTGGATACTTATATAATGCTCTATTCCCTAGCCCACGAATCCATGTTACCCTTGATTATGGGGGTTTGCATGGATGTATCTTAATTTTCACAATGTGCACCCAATAAAGGAAACCCCTAGTCCATTAAATTAGTAGGTTCATGTTTGTCATGCTATTTCGGAAAACCATGTGTTCCTTTCCAAGAATCCAAGTGTGTTTTTTAATGTGGCCTGAGAATTAGTTTCTAATTCCACCAAATCCTCAAAACAAAACCATTTCGACCCACACTCATACGATTATAATTTATGATGGTTTCCTAGATTTTTGGATTGATTCCCTATTCATCTAACCTCCTTTAATAAAGATTAAACTCTAATGTAGATGATATTTAACTCTCATAATAAGTGGATCATATCACGTTTCATTCCCATTCATCCTCAAATATTCTATCATTATTTTAGTGGGATGTAATCTTTATTTTTCTAGATCTTGGTCGATATTAATTTAAAACTAGTTGTATTCGTGTGTATTTAGATTAAGAATTATATAGATCTTGTTTTTATATCATTATTTAATTTTTTGAGATTTAGATCTTGTTCTATGTCAATGTGTCACTCAATTATTAGGGATTTCAGTTGGTAAACTCGTCATCAATGAAATATGGTAGGGTGTCTAATATTCAATTCCAATATTCTTTATTTTGATATCTGTATGCATGACTTATTATTTCTAGAGTTCATTAATGATTAAAATTCTTAAATTTATATTGTTAATGTTTGAAATTGGATAATTGGATTTATTTTTGAAAATAATTATTGGTTTTGGTGTTAATTATGAGACTAAGGGGTAGTCTATTTAGGTAACAATCTAACCTAGGATTCCATCAAACCTGGAACCCAACCAATTTCATCACATAGATAAAGGGAATTCTGGATCCCCATGGGATGGAGACAATCACTTAGGCATCAAACAACAAACTAGAGGAAATTATTTCTCTAAAAACAAACAAACAAATGGGATATACATATATATATATATATATACAGTGAAAGAATTAACATTGGAAAAATAATAGATATATTCCACAACTGTGATAAAATAGTGGAAACTACACAATTGTTAAAGTATCCAAAATCAACAAGAGACAAGTAAAACTGCCAGGGACCAAAACCAAATAGTTACTCCATGTGAAGGTGTGAAAGAACTCCGACTATCTCACCACCATCTACCCAACTTATATGACATGGAACCTCACTTCCTTAATGTGAAGCCTTCACATTCCAACATTTGAAGGAATACAAAGGTTTAATCCGCAATGAATATGTACATAGGGTGTGAGATAATATGCCCAATAAAATGAAACCCATGTGATCCACAAAAAGACTCTGTATAATAATTAATAAATGGTAATTTTAAATAAAACATTGAATGATAATAAGTAAATTAGTTTTGTAGAAAACATTGTGAACATTTCATCTTTATCATAATTATAAATCAAAATCATGTAAATCAATTTCAATAAACATTTTCCTTATCATATTTCACAATAATCAACAGTATTATCAATGATAAAATAGTAAAATGCCCTGAAATAAAAAACAACAATATCAGCATAGGAATACCAACACCAAGGAATAAAATATGCTAGGTAGTAGACTA
Source organism: Viscum album (assembly GCA_963277665.1). Lineage (NCBI taxonomy): Eukaryota > Viridiplantae > Streptophyta > Magnoliopsida > Santalales > Viscaceae > Viscum > Viscum album. The sequence continues at coordinate 694,453,327 of OY728141.1, forward strand.
TGCATATAGAAAAATCATTTGATAATGCATTGTGGTTCATAAATCCAATTTTCTACACTCCAGATCTTGGGACACACCCCTATGTTTTAAATATTAATATCTTATAAGTACCTAGAGCTAATAATAAACATTCTATAAAAATAGGAATGCCCCAAAAGTGAACCCACACAATGGATGATGGCCTCAAGGTAAACCTTCAATCATGTGCCCAAGGTAATCCATGTACATGTTTTCATAATCAACTCATTTTTTTTGAAAAACATTTCAAAACCATTTATAGTATTCGTTATTTAATAAGGAAACCATACCATATTTTTTCATAAATCATTCAGTTCTTGGAAAATAATCCTTTTCATTCCATTTATGAAAAACTATGGAAAACCAAATTTTAATCAATATCTCTTTCAAATAATCACAAGTGATCATAAAAAGTATATACTAATTTATTTATAAATAAATTAATAAAAATGGTACCATATAGTTTATCAATCACATGCTAGAGATGGACCCATCTACCTTAAAACTCAGGTCACAAATGGTTTCAATGAGGTCAACCAACATAGAATACCCAACAATGACAACGATGGCCTAAAAATCAAATCCACGTAATAGGGTAGAATCAATTTAGAAAACATTTATTTAGAGGGGAAGAGGAAACACTACATACCATAATAATAAACACCCGCCACTCCAAAATTATCAAAGGAACATACTCCAGAACCAAATCACACAATAAAACTAGAATATTGTTGGAAGAAACACAAATTTGGATCAACAAATTTGGTTAGGAAGCTCTAAGAGTAACCACGATCAATTGAATGGATGAACTAGAAAGATCACTCACCTATAGAGATGAACCACAACCGTATCATATTTAAAACACTGAATGGATCAATCTTCCTGGTCGTCTCCTAAACCAAACATAGCTCAACCAAAGATACCTCACCCACCACATCCCAACAAATAGTTGATCTACAAGGAAGAACATAAAACACCTCAATGGGAGATTTTCTGAAAGAAAATTTATAATTTTTTTTATAAATAAACTAAACCAGACATAGATAACAAACCCAAGATCCCATGAAATCCAAGACACATGCACGATGCATATCCACAAAGATCTAAATTACTCACTCAGTCTAACCATTTCATTATGGTCAGTGTGTTGTGGTTAATTTGACATGAGTTCCCATCATATCATAGACACTACTCTAGAACCTTGATTTAATCATATGATACCATTCTGAAATAAAGGTATATTGACTACTTTTTAACCTCAAAATCTAATACAAATACAATATAAATAGATATATATACTAAGTGGTATTCTTGATCAGAATAAAACTATCAGACAACATCAAATGATCAACAACTACCCATATTTAATTTCTCCCCCAGGTAGTCTGTGGTAATCCAACAATAAAAGACATGGATACCTAATCACATTTCAATACTATCATCAGGATAGAAAGACAAAAACTATATTGTTTTATGTTATCGACCGTTATCCATTTCCATATGTATCAATGGGTCACATAATCATCAATTTCATGCTTCATACCCAACCCCCCAGAATCACCATCTCATGTCATAATATATCATAATGGTTTCAAGATGAATAGTCCATGAAAAGAGATTATAATTAAACAATAATAAACTCCCCATAGAAGTTGGTATGAATATCTTCTTCACATAGTGGAGCATACATTATGATGAAAGCGACCATTGATAAAACATTTCGCTACTATTTTTTAAAATTTACTATTCTCATCATCCTACTATTGACTCTACAAAATAAACTATAAGATAGATGATGTAAACTAAACATTAGATAGAACCATACATGAAACATCCTCCTAATAATTCAAAAATTAATGATCGAAAATCTCTATAAGGTTGGACTCGTCATTCAATTCTAGAATATCCTACAACTATACACTCACACTAAGAACATCTGTAATGACATTTACCATACCTTGGGTCTAGAAGACATCGAATTAAAATGTATGAAGGTATTTTAACCCTAGTTTATGTATGATATTCAATACCAATTTATAAAATAAATAATAAAAACTCTTCTAATAAAAGAAATATGATAATCTCTCCCCATAAAAATAGTGACCCCATCATTTATGTGAATTCACAACAACAGCAAGATCTAAATCATGTGTGGGGTAGTTCTTCTCCTCAAATCACTAATAATGAGAGTTTTAAGGTACCACATGGTCATCATTCATCATCATGAATACCGAAACCACAACAAAATCATAGAAATTAATAAATTCCAATTTCCACGCTGTGGATAAATCAAAATATGAGATGATGGAAGATGTCATTTCAATTTATCGAAGGAAGACTGAAACATCATATCCCTTGTGAAATTAATTTCATTTCTAGTATGAGAAGTTAAAGGTGATTCAAATTTTGATAAATCCTTGATAAAATACCAGTTGTATCAAGAGAGGCTAATGAACCACCAAATATCAAAGGTAATTTGTGGTTCCTTCGAAGACTATACAACATTAATCTTATCATGATCAACTGATAATCGATGTTTAGAAATTTTTTTCTATAATATCTTCAATTTTTAATTCCAAAAATATCATTTAGAATTAATTAAAACCAAATAGTTACTTATAATAATTTCATGGAATAACCATAGACACAACTCATGATCAATCTAGAATAATTAATTATCTAGAATATCATCCCTAAAAACAATGACAAATATTCCATGTTATTGAAGGAATATCAGATTCATCAAGTGCATAAAAATTTTATTAGTGTATGTGTGACCAAAAGGAATCACAATATATTCATAATGGTTATACCTTCTCTTGAATTTCTTCTTCGATATATCAAACTCCTGAAATTGAGATGATTATAACACAACCAAAGAACAATTTTTCAAATTAGTTTTCCCCCATCGACTGACAAAAAAAATAATCCACATGAGGAAAATGAAATTTTTTCTAATTTTTTTCCCTTTTCACCTTCCAATTGTCCACAAAAAATCCAAGTGAACATTTTTGGTTCTTGGAAAAGAGAATAAGGGCTTGCCATGGAGAAACAATAAGAATAATGAATAATTTTTCATGTTGGGTATTTAACTGAATCATGAACTCTTTTTGCTATACTAGAAATATATGATAAGAAGGTATCAACATTGACTTCCTACCTGGAACCGGTTCATTCATAAAATATACCTCTCTATAATTTTAGGAGGACAAGATAATCCATCTGGGAAAATGTATGAAATGTACCCTGTAAAAATAGAATGATCAACAATAGAATAAAATTAATAATACTCAAATATAATAGCAAACTAAAACCCTCTGATCTATGGGAGAGAAGGTCATATATGTAAAGACCTTGGTTCCCACTCCCCTAGAACATATTATATCTCCCATCATTAGAATAAAATGAAACGTACATATTATAATGATCAACATCATTTTCAAGAGTGACAAGTCAATCCATGCTAGTGATGATGTCAAACAGTTCTACATCTTGAATTAGAAATTCCTTGACCAAAATTGTATTTAAAATAATTAAAAAACTATAAGGACACCAAAACCCTTTCACTCTTATCATACAATGAGGTGTCACTAAATCCATTAAAATGACATATGTTCTACTAGATGTAAAATAATATCAAAAAAACATGTTGATATAAATGAGTGGTTGGACCATTTTTTTAAAAAATAATTTTATATAGAAGATCTAATAAGGATTGTAACTATATCTTTTGTAATAACTATATTGATTATTGATGGGAACACATATACTTTTTTAAGGTTGTTCACTCCTATGGCATGTAGTTGGATCCCTATAGTCATTAATGCTTCTGATAGTGCTATAGTTTCCATTACTGTTGTTGAACCATTAAGATAATGAGGGGTATTCAGCTATGCTAGGAGTGTTGTATATGACCAAACCATCCCAAAAAATTTACATCTTCATGGTAAATGAATAATAGTTTTTGGTTTGTTCTACACTAACTCACTGATAAGAAGTCAGAGGCACACAACAAGGTATAACTGATGGTGCAGAGGAGTCTTAATACTGAGACCCAACACCAAAACATAATCAATTATCCCACCACATCCTATTCTTCCCTTTCACACCACCTAAACTACCACTAGATGGAAGAGAAAGGGTGGAAAACCCATCCTTGGAATCTATATCCTTCCTTATCATTATTTATATTTCTACCATCACCACATAGATATAATGATTTATCAGAAAAAAATGATCAAATGTTTTTTTGAAAACCATTTGTGTACTAATGAGCCATCAGTTGGTTATTCTTCACCACGTTCAGAGAAAAATGGACAATCTCAAAAAAAACTGATTGGTGTAAGCCAACACTGAATGATCTCCTAATTAAAAAGATATAGACTCCAGATACTATTCCAAAATCATGGACTATTTGAAAAATCATATGAATGACGTGGTATTGATAGCCTTCCAATCCAAGAACATGTGTCTCTTTGTCTGGAGCATGTAAGCCAATAATTTTGTAAAAGAAACCTCATGAATTAATGCATCACATATCCCATTGATATTCCATGATGTATCTAGGAAGATAAATATGTGATAAATCCTATACAGCTAGTCTTCTATTTCTATTGGCTCGTACATTCAATTAATGTAATGGGTCTTATCACACCAGAAATCTCATGATTGTTCTCTCTCTTAACTAGCTCTTGGTTGTACCTGAATAACATGGTTAAAAACTCATGCTAGATCTTAATCGAAAACACATACATCACATACGACATTCTCATTTATATTCTAATCTATATGTGTATTCTCTTTATAAGCATCAGCTACCCCCTCCATAGGTACTCATGGAAGACATCTTAGAGTCATAATTCTAAAAACTGTATCATAAGAATCTTTAGAAAATAGATATAATCTTAATTTAAAAAACCCATATGAAGAAGATTATATTTAAAAAAATCTCATAATTGAGACACATATCCAAACATCCAATGAAAACATGAGGCTTCTCACGACAAGAATTTTTCATTAACATATTGAAACATACATACCATGTCCTAAAAATCCAATATCTAATCTAATAGATTTTGCAAGGAAAGAAATCAATACGATATAACTAATTTGAAAAAAAAATAATAAATATTCAACCTGATTTTCCCTCAAACTTGGAACATGACCCATTCCATCACATTCCCAAAGGTAGTTCCCGATCCCCACAGGCAGCTACAGGCACCCGAGCATTGAACAATAAACCAGATGCCACGATTTCAGCAAACCTAAATATAAAAATGGAATATATATATTTATATAGCTACAAGTAATAGTGTAATACTAGTAGATATTTTCCGTAATGTTAAGAAAATAGTGGAAACAGAACAATATTATAATTAGATAAAATCTCCTAATGTTAACTCCATCAATAAAGGAAAGAAGAGAGATAGATAATCCAAGATATTTTGTGGAAGAACACCCACTATCTGACAACCATATTTCTAACACATCTGACAATGAAACTCATCGCCACACTATATTTACATTCTTTTCCATATATTGTAATACATTTAATGGTCAATGAACCACTGAATAGGTGTGTAGGGTGTGAGCTTATAAGATCAATAGGATCCCACCCATGTCTTCCAAAACAAGTATTTGTATAAAAATTCATGAATTCTCATTTTAAATAAAACATGTCATGATAAGTATTAAATCACTATTATAGAAAACATCATGAACATTCCCACATTGTCATAGTTCTATAAAAAATGATTGTATATAAATTCGGATGAACATTTTACATATCAATTATTACAATAATCAATATGCATATCAAGTCTAAATCATTACAAAACTATGCATTAAAAAACTTCAATAGAATCACAAGAATCCCAACACCAAGGAATGTAGTTGTCTATGAAACATACCACTCATACCAACGAATCAATGATCAGTGCATTATGGAACTTGAATCCAATTATAAACACTCAAGGATAAAACAATACACCAAAGTGTGACACCCCAAAATCATATACATATCTAGAGACAGTGGTCCATATAGTAGGACAGGTGGAACACCATGAATGAGAACCCATATAATGGTTGATGCCCTCAAGATAAATCGTCATCCTAGTACTCAATGTAACCCATGTGCTCTTTCTGAAAATTATCTCAATTTTTTGAGTAACTATTCAAAACCATTTATAAAATTCCACATTTAAAATGGTAAAAAAACTTCTTTATTTTAAATAATCATTTTTTAATTGAAAATACCCCTTTTCATTCCAACTATAAAACTAAAAGGAAATAATTTATTCAAAATCTATTTCCAACACACATATGTAATCATTCCAATTTCATACCACATTTATTATAAATAAATTTATAATAACGAAACAAAATTGTTTATCAATAATATATTAGAGACAGGACCACCAAAATAAAATTTTTTGTCACCCATGGCCATAGTGAGGTCCACCAACAAAAAACCTCACGTTGTCAATGAAGGCCCTGGAATAAAATTCACATATTTTGATATATTATATTTAAATAATGAATGGTCAAAAGATAATAAGAAACACCACATACAACAAAAAAGGACATATATCACACCACAACCAAAAAATAACATCCTTTGGAATGAGATCACACCACTGATCTTGAACAATACATGAAGAAACAATAATTTATACCATAAAATCATACAATTATCATGTCACGAACATCCTTCACAATGTTGAGTGAAGGGAAGGTGGATTTCTAGACCCATCCTTCGTTGTGTTGTAAGAGAGATGACGAACCACAAATCCAACATTCAAATGGACTTAGAGTGGTGACTAGAACAAATGTTATATAATCACACACAAAATGGAATCCATAACTATTTTTATTTAGTAGGTTCGGGAGATATGATAGTAAATCCCAAACAACCCTAATACTAGAGGTAAAATTAAATCCAAAACAAACCAATCCCACATGCATGTTCCAAAATTATGTGCTAAAAATTACAAGAAAACTATAATAGATTGTACAAAAGAAAAGAAAAGCAGAAACTGGAACTGCCCCAATGTCTGAACTAGCTGGGTCTGGCATGGTCCTCGAAGTCCGCATACAAACCAAAAAGATGTTTTATAAAAGTAGGTTGATTATGCAGGTATACTCAGTAGGGAATACAAAAATCTCTTGTGCACATGTGGTGATGCATACTTATTCCCCGTGAGAAGGAGGATATAACTAAAGCACTTAACGAGGAATCTATCCATCCAACCTCACCAAGGCACACTCCTCAAATAACTCATTTCAAGTAATGTAATAGTAACAACACATCGATATGTGGGTACCCCCACCAAATTCCATGTAGTTGTTGAAGAAATACTATGCATAAATCCTCTCCTTCCATTCTCACCATAGTCCCACTGACATCCCCCTTCCACACACAACTATGCTACCACAACCACACATTCTAACTGTAAACAACTAGGCCACAAAAACCACACGTAAACATGCTCACAGAAACCAGGGCCAGAACAACAACTACCATGCCTGAAGATAGTTAGTCCTCATCCCAAAGGAACATGGGAAACCACCTGCTCGCAGACACCTGGTACAACCACCACATCATTCCATACCCGAAAAATCTTGGGCAACTCAGGAATAGGAGAAAAAAATGAGCTAATAACCAACCACTCCCAAGAGTGTTTAGAAAAATACCCACCCATGTAATAGGGGTGTTCGGAATGAAGTGATCAACTTTGGAGGGGTGTCAATAAGAAACATGAAAACTAAATTATACATATAGATAACATGCAATAATACAAACCTAAGGGTTCTAAGACCTTCCCACGAAAAACCCCTCGTTAATATTCATTCGTTAGAAGCACCACAACAATAACCATTTCACAACACATTCCTCGAAATCAGCTTCCAATTGAACCCATTATTGTTTTAATATTTATGTGATTCAATTTAGATAATTCATCACTAATGGGGATCTAATAATCATATCCAAAAGCCACAGAAGGAAATTTAACAGAGTATCAATTTAGGCATTCCCACAAAGTTCTATTATAATGTCACAACCTCCAATTGGAACTGTGAGGTCCCTCTAAGTACATGAACCAAACCATTCCCCAACATATGGACCTACGTTGCCTCAGATATACAAAATAACAACTTCACAACAATAGAGGATCCCATCTCCATCAATTTCACCCCACAAGCGTCAACCATGGACATCACCAGAATAGAGAAAGGGATTTTCCAAATTTAATAATTTAATTAATTTAGTATCGTCTTTCTGTTTGGTTAACTAGGTTGACCGCATAATGATTATAAATCATAGGGTGTCCATTTAATGAACTGAATTGACACGATTAACTAGTTTCAATGTTACAGACATTCAAACACATAAATATCCAGAAAATAGAGGTTAATTTGTGCATAAGAAGGGACAACCAACGACCATTATTTTCAGTGGAAATAAGACTATACGATTCACAACATTTATATAATGGTAAAAGAGTATCACACCATCATCATACACACCCCTTCATTCCATAAAACCATATGTTATCTTCATTAATGTTAGGTTTCATCCATCACCATGGGAATATTATCATACCCACCCAACATGATGCATTGTAGTGATAGAGGAAGGAAGACAACAACATTGATGATCAACAATCGGCATTTTTATCCTAGCGCCATCAACCGGGATGCGCGACTTGCAATGGAGGATCGTGGAGGACTCCAAGAATGAGCAGGAAAGGATCCCACACAAGTGCACCACTAGCCTTGAGAAATGGGACACAAAATTCACCATGGAATGGAGGAAACCTTACATGAAGAAGATTGAAATAATTATAGTGCGATAAAAATTCGAGATCCTTGAGTTATGACATATGAAAAATCATGAGTAGATTTAAAGGAGGATCCAGGTTTCTACACTAGGTTTGGATGTTACACATAATGGGATCAATTTTTATTTATGAATTCACATCAGAGGGGGGACATAAGTATTGTGCATTAAAGTATTTCATTTGAAGATAGAACAGCTGGTCAATTGAGGGTCTCCCCACATCCATGGGATTTAAAATTATGTTTATGGCGCAAAAATCATCCATGAAAAACATTGAAAAGGTGAAAAGACATAAAAGTTTCATTATAGGAAATATGGGGGAATGAACACCTGAAAATACCATTTGTAACTGATTGGTGTCTCATCGATCACTAGCGCACCGATATGCGACACAACGATATGTGTCGCTCTGATCCATGTCAAGCCAATTAGTGACCCGCCAATCGGTGTCACAGCGATCAGTGACGCACTGATCTGGGTCACACCGATCTGAGACACACTGATCGACGTCACACTAATGGGTGACACCATGGTGACATCCCTCCATTGATACACCACCCTTTGCATCCGGACATACTCGGTCCAGGGCATCCCAATCTCCGAAAACTGGCATAGTAATAGACCAGGAGGTCCTAGACAATATATCATATACCTATCAAAATTATTCTCACCCTCGACAATACAAGAGTATCCCAAACAACCACTCCAGGAGATACCTCTCAGAGAAAAAACCACGACATACACCCCTACAAAACCCAATGATAACATTTTCATGACACATGGTCTAGGGAGTTCCATTCATCATGATAAGATACTATCTACATTTTGTAGAACTGACTCACCCGCACAGGTTTAATTGCATTCGCGCTGATGTGTTTGGATTAGGAATTAGGTTCTCCCTTCCCCACGTATCGGTACCTTTAATAAAAATTCAAATTTCAGGGAAAAAATCATAAATAAAAACCAAAAATATCAGTATTACAGCAAAACATGTGACAAAAAAATCAATAACAATAAGTAAGGGTCGGAAGTGAAACTCCAAATAGCTTTGGATACTGGGCGTGCATTTGAGATTCTACCTCCCATGTACTCATCTCAAGGCCACTATGCATCTACATCACGCGAACCAAAGGGGTGGTTCATCCCTGAAGCACTTTATCTTTTTGATCTTCGATACTCACTGGTCACTCCACGAACGTCGAATCATCCACTATATCCAACTCTACCACGTTAATGTCCTGGGATTCATCTTGTTGATATTGACAAAGCAGGGAGATGTGGAAGACATCATGGATCCATTCTAACTAAGGTGGAAACGCCAAGTGATATGCCACCCGAATAACTCTCCCCAACATTTTCAATGGCCTGATGAACCAATGAGAGATCTTGTTCCCATTGCCGAACCATCGCATCCCACATCGAGGGGAAACCTCAAAGAACACATGGTATTCATCATAAAACTCCAAGGGCCTCATTCTATGACCAGCCAATGAATTATTCCAGTCTGTGGCTACCTTCATCCTCTCACGAACAAGATGAACCTTCTCCATTGTTTTATGCACGACCTCTAGGACATGAAAACATGCCTCTCCAACCTCAGTACAACTCACGATTGAATGAAATGACAGCCCATACAACAAATATAATAGTTCTATACCAATATTAGAGTGATAGGAATTAATGTAGGCAATATCTACTAAATAAATATGACATATTCATGATCCCTCAATGTACATACCACATGCCTGCAGCTTATCATCAAATGTTTGGATGGTTCGCTCGGTCTACCCATCTGTCCAAGGGTGGAAAGTAGTTATAATATTTAGCTAGGTGCCAGAAGTATGTTTCAATACCCTCCACAATCATTAGGTAAACCATACATCTCTATCCAAGACTATGGACCCTAGAATTCAATGAAATCTCACCAAATCATCAATGTATCTCCAAGCTAAGGAATCCACTGCACTCGACTCCTTGATCACCAGGATGTGAGATGATTTCTCATGTCGGTATACCACTATCCAGATATCATCACAACCTCCTTGAACCAAGGGTCGTCCTATGACGAAATCCATCTAGATTGTCATCCCAATACCACTTGAGGACATGTAAATCCTACACGAAAAATCCTAGAATGAGGTGTTCAGCTTTCTCCTTCTTACACACTAGGCACCTTTCTACAAACTCTACCACCGCCCATTTTACCTCGAGTCACAAAAACTCTTCCTTTACCCCTCATTACATATTGGAAATTCTAAGGTGTTCTGCTATAAGGGAGTTATGGAATTCCAAGAGAACACCCTCATGCATCACCTCTAGAAGAATCGACATCTCTCTAAAAAGCATATAATTATGACCATCCTCGGACCACCTTTCTAGAGCATTGTCATGGTTATCCTGATCGCACATCACATCACTCTATATGTCTCCCCAGTGAGACTCCTCTAGTAGACGCAATAGAGAGGACTACACTGTTATCTGAAATAGAAATCTTATACTACCATCCCCCCTTGAATCCCTGTGTAGGTTAGCTAAATCCTCCATTTCTTTCGATGCATCCATAGATTCCCAAACAACATCCCTCCATTAATTTATCATCAAGGAATAAAAATAATTTTTTTAATAACCATCGGTGTAAGATATCTCGATGTTTTAGTCATGAAGAAAATCCACCCACCTTCGTTGTCACATGTTCATGTCTTTGAGGGTAAAGATATTACTCAAACTATTTTCATCCTTGGATACCACAAAGTGATCCTTGCTGAGGTAAAGTCGCTGCAACATCAATGTGAACACTACTTCTCCAATCTCAAGGTCATTGGTGTTATAGTTAAGCTAATGAGGACGTAACCACCTAGACCCATAAGATATCACAACATGCTACTTCATCAGTAGACACCCGAAGACAAGTCTAGAAGAATCAAAAAATACCTCATACAACACCCCTTCCTCTGGAAACCTGAGCACTGGAGCGATGACCAACCATTCCTTTAGATAGACAAAAGGATCCCAACACTGCTCACTCTATACAATGGTCTGGTCCTTTCTATTCAAAGCTGTCAATGGAGCTACCAATCTAGTGAAGTCAGGTACGAACCACTGATAATATCCTAATATAACAAAAAAACTACAAACCTTTGTCACATTCTTGGGTTCTTCCAATAAAAAATGCTTCCACCTTTGACAGATCAACTACAACCCCTTGTTGGGACACCACATGTCCATGAAAATGCACTTCTCCTGTCATTACCATATAAATGGATAATTTTCCATATAGCTGGAAATGACGAAGGATTTAAAATACCATATTGAGGTTCTTAGGATGGTCCTCCTATGATCTTGAGTTGATCAAAATGTCATCAACGAACACAGTGAATAAGTAATCCAAAAAAATGTGGAAAATCGATTTCATGCACCCCATGGACACAGTAGGTGCATTCATAACACCAAACGACATGAATATTAACTCAATTTTCCCATAAATACACATAATTGCAGTATTCAGGTTATCAATATCCTTAACCCTTAACTGGTGATACCCAGACCGTAGATCGATTTTAGAGATCCAATATGCTCCCCTCAGTTGGTCAATGAGATCGTCTATCCTAGGGAGTGGATAATAGTTCTTGACTATTACCTGATTCAGTATTTAGTATAATATGAATATCTAGATACCACCATATTCCTTCTTCATGAAAAACTCTATATAACTACATGGAGATACGTTGGGTCAATCAAAATGCCTTTTAATCATATCGTAAATCTGAATCTGCAACTCATGCCACTTAGAAGGCATAATCCGATAAGAACCCATTAAAATAGGAGGGGCACTTGGATGTAGGTCTCTACTGAAATCAACATCATGTTGAGGGGGTAGAGTAAAAAACAACTCATGAAAAACGTGTATGAACTCTCTGACAACTACCAGAACATCCATCATCTCCAAATCAAAAGATTTTGCTAAAATCTCAGCAAAGTTTAGAAAAAACTCTCTCCACCCGTCTTCTCCCCACCTCGCAACTATGTTCACCAAAAAAATCCACACACTGTCCATCTTAATCTTAAAATATGAAGCTTCTTCAGAAGCAGTAAAAAATAGAATGCACTGAGAAGATATAGTTGATGCATAGGATGACATCATATGGAAGCATTTGCAATAGTTAGACTTCCTCACTAGACTTATTTGGACCTAAAATTAGTTTGCATCCCTGACAAACATCAAACATGTTGTTTTGACCCCAATCCAGCGTACATAGCACCAGGGTCTTGGAGAGTCTCTCTATGTATATTCCCATGTCATGGGATTGACTGGGTGTAACAAAGGAGTGCGAATCTCATGAATCAAACATGGAGTATGAAAGAGTCATAAACAAGATTCTCGTACCTCGAATGACTTCTGGCACTACTCAAGATACTACCTCTATGGCTTGCAAAAGAAATCATCCATCTCCTATTCCCCTCGGCTATTGGCCACCTCCATGACCATGCCCTGGTCGAGGTCCTTGAGGAAACCATGGGGTTTCCCTTCTACTGCAACATCTACTCTCAGAGGAGCGGGAGATTCTATCCTTGCTACTATTTCTAAAAGGTTATGGCTGGAAACTGCTACTACTAAGGTGGGAAGAGAACTGGCCCAGCCCCTCTGTACTACACTATGTCATGGCAATGATTCCAATGGTTCCCATGGAATCCAAAAATGATTCACCTCTGTCCTATTCTTTGATGGAAAGGGCGATGATTGAGTGATCAAAACTGGAGCTGTGGGGTCCTACTCCACATAAGCTGAATACTGGAAGGCTCTAATGCATGAGGAATACTGCTGATGACCTTTGTGTTTGATGAGCCAAATTGGATCCCCTCTTGAGGCACATCTCCTAGAATGTGCATAATCTCAACCACTTTCGCCTTCTTATTAGACCAATATGTATGTCAATAGGGTGAAGGGAGTAACAACATACTGATGAAAAAGTCGTTGATCATTCTCTAAACGTCTCACCCGAGACTACTCATCTGGAAAAATTTCCAGAGAAAAATGGAGGATATTCATGAACATGATTCAGATATCCCAGACTGCCTTTCTCCCCTACTGAAGGGAGAGTAGCTCCTACCACTTCTATTCCTTCATCTTGTAAGAGATGAATTCTGCCTGGAATTCCCTCTCGATGTTAGTCCTTGAAACAGAAACCTCTATCTTCTCCCCATGATAGAGCATACACCGTGGATGGGCTGCTCCCCCATATGGCTTACAACCAGAGAATCTCATTACACCATCAGAGCACAAATCAAATTGAAAGCTATCACCACCTCCTCGAACAATCTCTCCATCTCTATGTATGAGACGTTGCCCTCGTACTTCCTGAGGGTCTCCCACTGAAAGTCATGATGATTCATCATCTACAATTCATCCTCTTCCTCTCAATCAGTCTTATGTTGATCATCAAAAACACCCTCCTAGGCCTCAATCGCTTGGACTACCTGTGGTAGCTGTCTGGGTGCCATAGATGCAATGTTAACAATGAATTCCTAGTCTCAAGTAGTGTAGAATATTTCCATAAATATTTTCATAAACATTTAATTTATTTATTTAAATTGAAAGAACACATAGAAAACCTAATAACACACTTCATTATAAACCATGTACCATTCCTAGGGTCTCTACCCTACTATTAGTATAGCATAACCTCATCTTTTGGAAGGCTCAGAGTCCTTGTATCCGATCTTGGGGTGGGGATAAAATCACGTGTCCCTGTTGATATTCCATGGCATATTTTATAAACCAAGACTTCCTAACAACATTTCCCTACCATCCCATGCATTTCTCACTATACCAAACCCAGAGATTCATCTTACCACACATCCTTCTTCTTTTATCCTTTTTTCGTGACCCTCCTTCACCATGAAGAGGGATGGGACAACAGATTTCCAGACCCTTTGTTCCTCAAGTTGAAAGAGATATTATGAAACCTGAAACCCAACATCATTAGGTCTCGGAGTGGCGAATAGAACCAATGGTTTAGAATCACACAAAAAATGAAAGGCATTACCCTTTTTATTTAGTAGGATAGAGAGATAATATAGAAAATCCTAAACAACACCGAAACTAGAGGTAATAGTAAACCCAAAACAAACCATTCTTCTATGCATGATCCAATAGTAATTGAAAATTAGTATCCAAAAACTCCAAAAGAATGTACCAATGAACATAAAAGCAGCAACAACATCTATCCCAAAGTTGGAACTAGTAGGGAAAGGAATGGCCCTCAATGTCCTCCTAGAATCCTGAAGGAAATTTTATAAAAATAGGGTGAGTATACGAGTATACTCAGTAGGGAAAACCAAAATCTCTCATGCACAAGGGGGTTGGAATTCTAATACCCCATGAGAAGGAGGAGACAACTGATTCACCTTGCAAGGAAGCTATCCACTGAACCTCACAATGTCAGAATCCCCAAATAACGTAAGTCATGTAATGTAATAGTATTAACACATCAATATTTAGGTACCTTGCACCAATTTCATACTAGTTATTGAAGACATTATATGCTCCAAAACTCTCCTGCAATTCTCACCCCAGTACCCCGACATTCCACCTCCCGCAGACACCTAGTCTACTACAACCACACATCCTACCTACAATCAAATGGGCCACAACAACCACATGTTACCATGCCCGCAAAAACTGGGGAAAGAACAACTACCACCATGCTCAAAGACAGTTATGCCTCATCCCGATAGCAATTGGGAATCCACCAGCCTGCACACAAATTGCACAACCACAACAGTGTACCCTACATAAACAATATTGGGCTACTTAGGAAAGGGAGCAGAAAAAGGGAAAATAACCATAGAATCACTAGAGTGTGGGAAACAACTCACTCCCCTCATGAAATGGGGGTGTTCTGAATGATGTTCTCAACTTGGGTGTGTTTTGATTAAGAATCATAAGAACTAAATTATGCATATAGGTAACAATCACTCTTCTCAACCTAGGGGTTCTCAGACCGGCCCACACAGAAACACCCTCGTTAATATTCACCCATTATAAGAACCACAACAACAACCATGTCACAACCCATTCTTGGAAGACAAAATACCTTTGATACCATTCTTGTTTTCATATTCAAGTAATTCCATTTAGAAAATTCTTCAGTATGGGGAAACTAATAGGCATAACCACAATCCAAGGTTGGAAAAACAGCCATGTAGCAATTTATGCATTCATACCTAGTTCTATAGTAATGTCACAACCACAAAAGGGATCCATGAGGTCCATCAAAGTACTGAAACCAAACCAAGACCCAATATACGGTCTTTTAATTCCTCAAATCTATAGAACTAAAACTTCACAAAAATAGAGGATCACATCACCATCCACGTAACCCCACAAACATCAACCATTGGGATCACTAGAACAGTGTGAGGTAATTTTCAAATTTATTTAAGTAATTTCATATAGTTCTATATTTATTGTTTGTTAACTGGGGTGACCACACAAGGATTCTTAATCATTGGGTGTCCATTTAATCAAACAAGGTAATGTGATTAACTAGTTTCAATGTTAATATCATTCAAACACCTAAATATCCAGAAAATAGCAGTTCATTAGTGTGCAAGAATGTACCACCGATAAAAATGATTTTTAGTGGACATTAGACCATAAAATTCAAAACATATAAGTAATGGTTATAGAGTTATGCACCACCATCAAACATAGCCCATAATTCATTAAATCCATTTATTATCAATGTTAAGGTTTGTTTTCATCCATTTACGCATGATCATTATCATACACACCCCGCATGATGAATATTAAAGAGAGATGAAACTTAAAATCCTACTTGGATGATCAACAATCGATATTTTTATCATTTTTCCAACAATCAGGGTGTGCAAATAGTAGGTGTGGAACTCAGAGGACTCCTGGAATGAGTAAGAAAGGCTCTGAAATACTCGAAACACTATCCTCGAGAAAGGGGACACCAATCACACCAAGGAAATGAGTAAACATGTCTAGAAATAGATAGATTTAATCCTAGTGCAATTAAAATGTGAGATCTGGGAGTTATGACATATAAAAAATCAAGGGATCTTTAAAGGAAGATCCTGGATTCAGCACAAGGTTTGACGCTTACAAATAATGGGATTGATTATTATTTAATAATTCACATCAGAGGGGTGGCCCTAACAACTCTATATTAATGTATTTCTTTTAAAATAGTAAAACATGTATATTGAGGGTCTCCCAAATCCTAGTTCATTTAAAACATTTTTTATTGTGCTATAAATAGCCTTGATCCACTTAAAAAAGAATAAAATACATGAAAATTGTTTTATGGGAAAACGTGTCTAAAGAAAACCCAAAAGTACCATCTAGCACTGATCGACACCATTTGGTGACACTATGATCGGTGTCACATAGATCGGTGACCTGTTGATCTACGTCAAACAACGTGTGACACCACGGTGACATCCCTCCACTGATATTCCACCCTTCGCATCCAGACATACGTTTTACAGGGCGTCCCAAACACCGAAAATTGACAATGTAATGGACAAGGAGGTCTGGACCGTTACATTTCATCCAGGGAATCCCTAGGATCAATGGAAATGTAATTGAATAAAGATCACTCAACTAGAGGAAATCACCACAACAAAAATGAAGATTCAATGACTAATAGATTAATTAGGAATGGAATTTGTATCCCAAAATCACCAGAGAGGATCTTTGGATTGAGATAAATGGATCACAAGTTGATGAATGTGAAATCAAAAAACAAAAAACACCCTAAAACATCCATGATCAGCGAATTATAAGATGGGAAATAAATTTACACATCGTGAAATTCAAATTGTTTAAGTATGTCAAGAAATATCTCTCCTCAGATTAAAAATCTATTATTTAAATAATTCATGATGTCAATTGGATCATCATTTCAACTAACCTTTCACAGCATGAATCCCATTCTCGATATTCACCCAGAAAAACATACATGTTGTGTAACCTAGTTACTCCATGTGTAATCTTCATGCATCCTAGACATTCCCCCGATTAGTGAGGAAAATATAACAAAACCATGAATTATATACTACAGGTATCCTCAAAATTATTTTTATACCCTATACAGACTACGAGAAAAGGAAAACCAAAATGAGGATAGATATTTTCATAACAGAAATGTTACATGATGTTAAAATTTAGATAACTAATCAGGGATATAATTATTATTTTTAGGGAGATTCGATTTAGAAAAATAATTGGATGATTAATTATGAGGTTTATAGATTTTATATTCAAATAATTAATAAAGGAATTAATTAACAGATATTAAGATATATGATATGAGATGATTAACAGTACATTAATTAAAATATATTGATTTCATAAGTTTATATTATTTCTGGTTATATTAATTTTGATATATTTTGGTTATTTATTTGTGCTAATTAATTATAGAATTAATTATTTGATATTGAGAAAGTAAACATGAGATAATTATTTTATGACTTAATTAATGGATTTTAGGTACATAATTAATATTGGAATTAATTAAGGATATTTATGGGATAAAATAATTGTTTATTTACAAAAGAAATTGATGTTGTACAATTAATTAATTAATTAATTAGGTTTAATGAATGGGAAAATGATAATTCTAGATTGATATGTATAAATGTTAAATTTGTAATTGTACTTGTGAATAATAGAATGGGAACATATTCAATACAATGATAAGTATAAATCATAACATGGCCATTAAAATTATGAGTATTGGAATGGGAACATTGTCATTAACTTGAGAAATATAAATGGTGACATTTCCATTGTACCTGTGTGTAAAGGAATGGGAAAATGGTCATTATATTGATAAATAATAATGGTAACATGTTATTCATACATTTGAATTTATTATTGGTAACATGGGAAATCATGTGTGAATAGATGATTGATAGAAAATGTACCCCTATAAATGAACTCACCTGGGAATACATTGTGATCAGGTGTGAGCCAATGAATTTATTGAGATATGATACCACCTTTTAATATTTTAGTCTCCTGAATGAGCTGAAGTATGAATTATGATATGATATTACATAGATACAATTTGGGCTCTATCATGATCTGAATTTGACATTGAGGTATAAGTGTCCTCCAAAACACTAGAGATTAGTTGATTAAGTATATATAAATTGTATAATAATTTATTTATGTATGATATTTATTTATTTACTTAACTTCAAACACTATTATTGAATGGATTTTTAGACCCCGTTGATGGTGTCCTAGTGAGATGTACTAACAACTTACTGGGGATTCCTGATTGGTACTATAATTGTCTCTATATTTTAATGATAAGTTATGGGAAAGGGAATTATGTTATATTGATGATATAGGGATGGATCTTTGACAAGGAATCAAGATAGGGTTTGGGAACCTACTAGGATCCATCCGTGTATTTTTTTCATTTTAGAAACATGACAGTACATTAGCATGGACTTTTTTCTATATTAGTTAAATATTTATTTATTGGATTTTTTATCCTGAGATATTGGAATTGTATAAGAAGTTTTTGTTAGGAACTATGTATCATTGATCTGGGGAGGGGTGAATTAGTGATATCTAAATCTTTTATGTTTCGTTAAATTTGAAATAGATTTTTCATCTTGTTAATGATTTATCTCCCTTATCAATAGAAATCAAACACTATGTAAGGATCCAATTATAATGGAGAGGGGAGGTGCTGAATTAGTGATATTTTTTTCATTTATGTTTCTTTACTTTTGAAAAAACCATCACATATTTTTAATGATTTTTACACTACGGAACACAAACCAAACAAAAATCAATAGTAACAATAGAATTTACAAGGTTCACTGTTATGCAACATGTAGCTACAACCTTGGTATGGTTTTGGAAATAATCCAATACCACACAATCTTTTAGAAATAAATCATTTAGTGGTTAATACAGCGAGTAGGATGTTCCCTATACACTTGTATAGAATAATAAAAACATCCTTTAACATGTGTTCTACTTTTATGAAAAAATGATTTGATTCAATGATACTATGCTTCTTAATCCACTTCCACAAATATGATATTTCAAAAAAAACTCTTCACATTCATTCCTAGAGGAGGATAAGAACCTCCTAGACTACATAATGATACATTGTTTGATATCACTGTCCATTCTTTTACTCTAATAAATAGTTGTTCACTTAAAAATCGTATTAAAAATTGCTTTTTTGCAAACCTCCATTGTGAATCTCCCTCTGTGAATCTCAGAACAATCAAAAAAGCATCCTTTCTTCTCAGACCCAACATCATTCATGATGATCACTTTGCTGTTGTGAAATTCAATACTTTCCACAATGATTAGAACATTAAATTGGTCTATTTCCTTCATGGACTTTTTTTCTCCTCCCATTTGGGAACCACCACCATGATTCTAGATCCTTAAATGTTTTGTAATGTCTTGATACTTCTAATTTAGGGGATAGAAAACTATTTATTTTATTTCTATTAACTCCATAACCTTTTGGGACACATCTTCACCAATTCATTAATCTTCATCAATTCTGTCACATTAACCCCTTTTTCAAAAATATGCACATAAATTTCATGTTATCTATCATTATGTAAGTCCGGAAGATTCCATCAAACCCTTCTCTCCACCGTGATTCTCCACTCGTGATGCTCCTTACCTTCATGGTTCGTGATTCTCAACACAGTCATAATAATCACAATAAACATCCATTGATCAATCCCAAAATGATCACCACAAATCCGATATTCATGAAAATAATTCATTTTCTAAATTTTCGTGATATAATATAGTAAATCCATATTTTGAAATGCTCACCATTCTCCAAATTTTGTTCCCAAAAATTTGGAAAACATTGGGAAATGGTTCCACCTTTAAATCTGCTTCCAAAAAATAAACTATGATGATTCATAGTCATCTAGTATCTAATTTCATTCCAATAAAATTGGAAAATGATTAGTAGTACTATTTAATCTAGTTTCCTTCATATATATTTTATAAAATGTTATCCAAAAACTATTTATAATTTTTTTAATATAGACGTGAAAAGAGTCATTATATTTAATATGGAATGTATTGCAACTTACCTATCCTATTACAATATATTACCATCCAAATTTAATAGACATTATTATGAATTGAGAACCTAATTTCTAGATTATGAAGAATACTCCAATAATCTACTAATAATATGTGA
The DNA here is from genome assembly GCA_963277665.1 of Viscum album. Taxonomy (NCBI): domain Eukaryota; kingdom Viridiplantae; phylum Streptophyta; class Magnoliopsida; order Santalales; family Viscaceae; genus Viscum; species Viscum album. The sequence continues at coordinate 694,474,423 of OY728141.1, forward strand.
AGTGATTTATATTCTACCCAAACATCATTGACAACAAAATAAAATACCTGAAAATGATACTCATCCTTATCATCACAGTCCAAATAATATCCACATTTGTATATTTTATTAAATAATATTCACAAATCAATGATCACTATAACCTCAAGAAATGTGTTACTAACCAATAATTGAAAGCCTCTGTTATCTAAATCCTTATATGAAAAAGAATTCTTGAAATAAAGACCATGTTTCCAAAAATGAGTTGACAGTGAAACCTCTTCATCTTTCATCATCATCCTTCTCCCTCAGCTTTCACCACATCTATAACATTGTTGGAATATAAAAATGGTTTTTCCAAAAACCCTTCTAATAAAATGTTAGAATATTTCAAACATATAAATTATTGATTCATATCTTACCCATAACTCCCCCTTTATGTATGATTACATAATGTTATATTTATTAAATAATTATCCCCCTTGACAATACTCTCCAAAGGAATTATGAGAGAGGGGATTGTATCACATTCCATAACCTTGATAAGAGGATGGTTGTCCACCCATTTCAACATAAATTTATGGAATGGTTAATTTGGTTATGGTTTTGGGAATATTTTAGTAGCTTGTTTCTATATTGGTGCATACTCCAGATTTATTTCATTCTTCTCACATGATCATTGTTGAAGTGGTGCTTTATTTCAACATGAATTGAATGAGAATATTGTACCAGATTCCTTGTATGATTTATCTCACTTTGATTGTCACATCCCATGTTCAAGGGTAACTTCACTTTAAAAAGTAATCATTCCCACGGAGTATTCACCAACATATGTTAGGTAACATTTTGAGTGGAAACATCATACATGAATTATTCCATGAAAAAAGTTACTAAATTATTTTTAATTTTATTCTAACTTACACAACATTTTCCTTGAAAGAAAGAACAACATAATATGGATCTTCAATATTAAATAGTTCCAGACCAATTAGCATCTAAGAACCCAAATTGGTCAATTATTGTCTGGGATATCAAACCAGATTCAATGAATGGTTTTTCCTTCAATATATCATAGAATCCTTTTTCATGACATTATATGTGATTGTATTGGAGCACTCTAAAATATTCCACATATGGTATCATCATAAAAATTGATGGGTCCTGATATTGTCAGAAATAAAAAACATCCAATCTTCATAAAAACTATCACTGATCAACATTATTTCCATTACTATATTTAGACAACATGGTTCCCACTGTGATAGGTGTGAAAAATAGATTCATGTTTTCCATTCTAGAAATTTTAAGACGATTATTATCATAATTTTATTGAGAAAGAAAAATGTGTTTCTTATTTTTTTGTTAATTTCCAATCCAATAATTTATTTCATTTCTCATTACATGAACATCTCATGAAGAATTGTCTTCTGTTCATAAAAAGTATCAGAGGAGTATTCATCATTCCAAGAAAAGATAATGTCATCATCATAGATTATTATGATGAGGTAAAACTATTGAAATTCGTCAATTCAAATTTTACAATAAACTCGACCTTTCTTGAAATACATATTCATTAAGAATGTATCCAATATGGAAAACCATGAATTCTGAGATTGTTTTAGTCCATAAAAAGTCTTCTTCAACATTGACAGATTTCTATCATATTTCCCCACAAAAATCCATATGGTAGTTTAATGTAAAATTCCTCACAAAGATCCCCATTCATGAATGAGTATTTGACATCCATTTGATGATCTTGTATCCTAATTTTTTAGTAATAGAATAATAGTTTCTGATTGTTTATATACTTTCCACCAGAGAAAAAGTCTCATCATAATCAATAACTTCTATTTGTGAGTAAGCATTGAACACTAATCATTATTGGTTCCTTATCACTACTACTTCTACAATCAAATTGTTCTAGACACCCAATTTTATACCTATTAAATTATTGATCTTCATATTGGGTGCGAGTTCCCAAGTATCATTCATTTATATTTGAGCAAGCTCTTCATTTGTAACAAGAACCCATTCTGGAAGATCAAAAGCCTTTTTTACATCATTTCGCTCCAATTTTCAATTAAAATATGTGTCTCTAACAAAATCTTTTGTTGTACTTGTTTATACCTTCCAATGTTGATCACCAATAATGTTTTAAGGTTCCACTTGTTTCATATACCATAGATTATATTTTCGAGTATCTTCATCATCACTATAAATAAATGATTCTGATTGTTATTCTTGAGTATGACTACCTCCATCAAAATCATTATTAAAAATTTTAAAAATACATTTTTACTATTTTTAGACGTCTACATCAACATATTTATATTTTTAATTCTCAACATTTTAAACTAATTTTACCTTAGAGGAATGAATTATTCTTCCCATTTCATTTTTGAAACATCTATATCATTTTCGATTTGATTCATATCGAAACAAATTCCATCATTACTTTTTGTCTCAAAATTTTCGAGGTTTCCAACATTCTTCCTTATGATGAATGGACTCCCAAAATCTCTTAAATGTTTTGAACATATATCATTTCCATAATAAATTTTATATGTAGTCATATATGAACATTGACTAGGGAAGCATTTGTTTTGGATATACTCAACATTACTCATGGATTGCCTCCAATTGTAATGAGTGAGACCTTGTTCGTGTAACATAGTTCTCCCCATTTTTGCCAGACTTATATTATTTTTTTCAACTATTCAATTTTTATGTGTGTATGGTGAACTTAACAAATGCTGAATTTTATTATTTTGAAGGTAATTTTAAGAGTATTAATTCTTATACTCCTCAACATTATTAGTTATTAACTTCTTCATATAATAATCACATTCTTTTTCTTCATTACTCGTAAAAATAATTATAATTTTTTAATGAATCATAATTATGTATCATGTACATAACATAATTAATTTGAGTAAAGTCATCCATGAATCTGATGAAGTACATATCTAAACTTTTTTATTGTATTCTCATTGGCCAAATGATTTTAGAATGAATATGTTCCCTAGTTTTTTTGAAAAAATTTCATATTACAATAGAAAAAAATTTGTAATCATCCATTTTGGGAAAATAGTGAAACACCAAAATATTATTATGTAAATATCATGAATTTCATGGAAACTATCTCACTTTGAAAGAATTCTCATGTTTCTATAACCCATGTGTCCTAGGCTTTAATTTTATAACTGATTTTCTTCCACCATACCCTTCTACCAAGAGTTTTTTATTCCACCAACATTTAAAAAGTTGAATTTTTTATTTTGTCCACTTGTAACTATATATCATTATTCATAAATTTTCAAAAAAATCCCCATATTTTCAGAAGATATCTTTTTAATACTTATAAAAATGTTTTGAAACACCTAAAAGGTTATGTTTCATCCCATAAACATATAATGTTTTCTAGGAATTTTTATTTTCTCTCCCAATGATGGATGATCCAACATCTTTAATCATCAGATATTCATCATTTTCAAATTTCATTTTTCTTTATTTTATATCATTCAAATTCTGAAACAACATCAAGTCTCCAATAATTTGATAAGATCTCCCATAATCAGGAATTCATTATCATTCCCAATTTACAGCATTCAAACCATTTTCATCAACAAGAGAATTTACTACTTTCATTTCATTCTTCACATAAATCACAATATTATTGTTGAGATACTTCTGTTGTTCTTGTAAAAGAATAAGTTAGATGTTCCTTAAACTCATGAAGAACTAGGAAAACAATTTTATATTATGTGTACTTATTTTATCAGAAAATGATGTAATTCAATGTTATGGTGCTTTTTGATCCACTTCCACAAATTTTATCTTTAAAGATAATTATTCTCTTTCATACCTTGATGTTGTTAAGAACCTATCAAAAATCATAATGATAAGTTTTTATAATACATTAGTTAGCTTTTAATTTTAAATAAAAAAATTGTTAACATAAATTGTCTAATCAAAACAACTTTTCATGAGCCTCCATCACGAATATACATGAACAATATTCACAAACATTTTCAGGGAACATACCATTTCAAAACCTATTTTCATTGTGAAGATAAAATAGGCATTGTCCACTAAAATATTTTTTCTGATGCTCAGAAAATTCAGTTGGATTATTGATTTCATGATTTTCTTCACTCACCACCATTGCTAACCAACATTGTGAATCCATAGCCTTATGATTTTCGTTAAGTCTCATGTTATCTTTTAAAGGGGTAAAGGCCAATTTATATACATTCCCCTAATTCCATATCATTATGAGAGGCATTATCACAAATTCTAGAATCTCATTAATTTCTGTAACATTTCCCCTTTTTCAAAATTTATCCAAAGAAATTTTATGTTTTTGATGCTTTTTGTAATAATAGATATTTCCTACAAACCATTCATGCCACCAAAATTATTTATACGTGATGCTCTCCACTTTCTCATCTTGTGATGCTCATGGTTTTCAACTAGATTAACCTCAACATTATTATATCCATCAAGAAATTCACATTTTGAAGCCAATATTAATGAAACTCATTCCTTTTTCACATTTTCATGAGATATTCATGGAAATATCTATTTTGTAATGCTCACCATCCACAAATTTTTTTACCTAATACTTTTTTCGAATACTAAAAAATTTTTCCACCACAAAATATACTTCTAAAAAATATACCATGTGAATTCGCAGTCATAAAGTAACATATTTTATTTCAAAAAAATTGAATAATGATTGTTATCGACTATTTATTCTCCTATAAATCATAATTCTTTCATTACAAGTTCACCAAACAACTTTTGATATTAGGGAGGGTATAAAGAAGTCTATGATGTGTTAAGCATGGTTATGAATATTTTCATGGTAATTAATACCCATGTATTGGGGAAAACACATGTACTCAGGGTGTGATTGTTGTTATTAATGTTTCTCCCTACAATTGAATATTATTTTACCTTGGTTGATACACTTAATTTGTGATGTGATTATCGTTTCTGAAAATTGTAGAAAATTAACATGTGGGAATATATGGAATGAGATTTGAGTATTCATGAAGCATTCAAGGAATTGAAGATAAATTTTTGACCAGAATAATTTCAGGAACATAAAATAAAATGGATTTGGAGTAAGTTGATGAATGTGGACAATTTTTCATTGATTTTGTAATTGAACAGAAATTTTTTGTCTAATAGGAGAGAATATTGATAAAATTATTTAATGACGAGATTAATGAGTTTTAAATTAGAATATGAATAATAAAAATGATAATACCATTTGATAACCAAGACCAATGTAACGGCACAATGTTTTTCAATGGAAAATTCCCTTAATATATTTATGTCACAAAACAAAAAATAATGAACTACTAATTGATAAGTAAACTTTAAACATATGTTTTTCACTTCTATGTTTGGAATTTTGAGAATATGACATTCAATGTTGTTTTCAAGATGATTTTTGGAGTCTAATGAAACAAAAATAATTTTTGGTGAATAGTAACCTACCCTAATTAATAGTAACATGACCCTTACGAATAGTAAATAAGAGGAACATTACCTATGAATAATAAAATAAAATTTAGACATCTTAGAAAGTGACAAATTGACCTTAGTAAACGTTTTTGGTATTTTATACGTCATAAATAATTAATTATAAATAATTAATTAATTTAAAAGAATATTTATTTCCTTGAAATGTATTCATATAGTATTTAATCAATGTCTAATAGTTTTAGATAATTTTATAATACCCTACGTAATTTTTTAAAGAACTATAAATTCAGTTTTAATCTTAAAACTGTTTTTTAAGAAAATTATGATTTTAATTAAATATTAAAATAATAAAATTTAGAAAATTATGTTTGAAAAAAGGACTTCATTTTTGGATTCTACATGTCGAAAAATGGTTGGGGTAAATTTTTGATATTTTTCTGAGATACTTGAATTTTTTATGAATAGTGGAATCCGATAATTAACAATAAACGCCAAATAATGTATTAATTGAGTCACCGATGATGTTTTGCTGATGTAAGCCCACTTGGTTCGGGATTACATTATAAAATTACTATTCTTGGTCTTTCAAGACTCACTATACATTGTCTTAGATGAAATTAATAAAGTAATCAATTTTATATTAAGGAAACCCCTCTCCCCACCACTATAAAAGCCACCCTTCACTCCCTATTTTCCTCACACCTCTCAATCTCCAAGCCTTCTCTAAACTCTGCCCAAACATCTTCCCTCGAACCTCCCCCATGTCCAAAGTTTTCTGGTCTCATCAAAAGACCAATCCTATCTTCTTTAAGGAGGATCTCAAGAGGAAGATTCTAGAGGTAATTTCTCTCTCTCTTCTCCTTTAATTTCCTTTCATGTTCAAGTTTTTTTCTTGATCTCTCCCCACCTATACTCATCCAAATTTTTTTTAACTCCAGTATTATAAATATAATGTATTTTTATGATTATAATGGGATATTATATCACCCAACCCCCTTTCCCTCTTCCTTTAATTTTATTTAAGAGAACGTTGTTCATGATGTGTTAATTTATCACATTCAAAAACGACATATTCTCTTCTTCCGTTTCTACCTTCAAATATGGTCATGAAACCATTTTAATGGTTGAACCAAAATATTTTATATGTATTATGTTCTATTTTAAGTTCTGTAAATAACCAATGTCCATATTACTAAGTGAAAAGTTAAAACGAGTTTGTTGTGATCCAAAAACCGCTCAAATTAACCCATATAATCTTCATTTAATTCTTATCTAATGATTCGTCCACATGGGTCTAATATAACTCATTATAAAATCATTGAAGCTTCTGTAATATCATTAATAACATGTAATATCAGTTCTATATGCTTACCCATGATCTACCCAAACATCAATTTAAGAATACAAGTGGACTGCTCAAGAAAAGCATGAAAATGAACATCACCGATCAATGTTTTTTTAAACTCTATAAGCCATAAAAAGGTACATAATATGAAATAATGAAACCAGAATGAACCCTATTAATTTATAAAAGGTTATTTAATATCTAATTAATGAATATAATGTCATTATACAATACATTAAAGAGAAGGAGGCATTCGGATTCAAGGTAAGGGGAAATCTCGAACCCAATTTTCTTCCATCGGGTTCTCCCTCGTTCATTCCATTTTTGATATGGTTACTACTCAAAGATCATTTGTTCATAATTTCCTTTACTTTTCTTGGATATACATGATTTTCACTGGTTTTTATGTCCATCAAAATATTTTCCAAAAGAACTCTTCTTTCAAGATCTCACCTTTTACCACTCATTCATGGTTGATGGGTCTTGTTCCCTATTTCTTTTGGGAACCCAAAGCTTATGAATATGTTATTATGAGATGAAACCCATTCCTTTCCATGGGTTATTTTTTAACATGTTTGATATGTGTTCTATGTGGAAAGCATGATAATGATAATGTTATGATGTGACGGGTGCGCCCAAAATTATATAGTGCTCCAATGCATTTGGTAAAGTGATGAATCTCATGAGTAAATGTGAAATGATGTGTGAACAAGATACTAGATTTGTTCACAAGTATGTGTGGATGTTAACCACTAAGACATGATGTTCATTTTTATGCATTGACACATTTAAGTTTATTGTTTATGCTCCTCTCATGTTCATGATCTTTTGCCTACTTCATGATTATGCTCACCCCATGCTATATTGTTCTTATATATACTCTTATTGGGCTTCTAGATCACCCCTTTTGATGTATATCCTCAGGTGGATACATGTACTTAGGAGAGGACATGTTCCACTATGAAGCTAGTGAAGAAGAAATTAAATAAATGTTAATGGTTAATGTTGTATTTGTTATGTATGGTCCTAGTTTTCCCAAGACACTAATCCTCAGGATCCTCCATGTGTAATAATATTATGTTTTTTATCATTGAAATGATGTAAAAGTAATGTAAGAAAAGGCCGGGTCGCTATAGTTGTTATCAGAGGAATGTTTTAGTTAATTTGGGAATTAGGATTAGTGAACCCTAGAGAAAACCTCTAGTTTAAGACTAAGTACAAATAAGCACCAAAGGATCCCAAATGTTATGTTTTTGGTATAAATTTTTTTAGATAAATAATTTATTCATGAATTTTTTTGTTATGTTCTGTTTTATCCTATTCTATTTTAGAAAATGGTGGGAACGAGGTGAGGTAATGAAGGAGAAGTACCCCCACCTGTTTGTGTGAAGTGATATTTCGGGGGTGAAATTTCTTAAGGGGGGGAAGAACGTAACAACCCAAAGTTTTTCAATGGAAAATTACCTTATTATATTTATGTCATAAAAAAACAAAATAATAAACTACTAAGTTATAAGTAACCTTGAAACATATGTTTGTCACTTATAGGTTTGGAATTTTGAGAATATGACATTCACGGTTGTGTTAAAGATGATTTTTGGAGTCTAATGAAACAAAAATAATTTTTGGGGAATACTAACCTACTCTTATTAATAGTAACATGACCCTTATGAATATTAAATAAGAGGAACATTACCTATGAATAATAAAATAAAATTTAGACATCTTAGAAAGTGACAAATTGACCTTAGTAAACATTTTTGGTATTTTATAAGTCATAACTAATTAATTATAATTAATTTTGTAATTTAAAAGAATATTTATTTCCCTGAAATTTATTCATAAAGTATTTAATCAATGTCGAATAGCTTTTAGATAATTTTATAAGACCCTACATATTTTTTGAAAGAACTATAAAATCAGTTTTAATCCTAAAACTGGTTTTTTTAAGAAAATTAAGATTTTAATTAAATATTAAATTAATAATATTTAGTAAATTATTTTTGAAAAATGGACTTCATATTTGGATTCTACACGTCGAAAAATGGTTGGGGTAAATTTTTGAAATTTTTCTGAGATACATGAATTTTTTATGAATAGTGGAATCTGATAATTCACAATAAATGCCAAATAATGTATTCATTGAGTCACCGATGATGTTATGCTGATGTAAGACCACTATAAAATCCAACATTCACTCCCTCATTTCCTCACACCTCTCAAGATCCAAGACTTCTCTAAACTCTTCCCAAACATCTTCACTAGCACCTACCCCACGTCCAGAAGCTTCTGGTCTCATCAAAAGACCAATCCAATCTTCTTTATGGAGGATCTCAAGAGGAAGATTCTAGAGGTAATTCCTCTCTCTCTACTCCTTTAATTTCCTTTCATGTTCAAGTTCCTTTCTTGATATCTCCCCACATATACTCATACAAATTGTTTTGTTACTCTAGTATTATACATATACTGTATTTTTATGATTCTAATGGGATATTATATCACCCCACCCCATTTCCCTCTTCCTTTTATTTTATTTAAGAGAACGTTGTTCATGAGGTGTTAATTTATCACCTTCAAAAACGACATGTTCTCTTCTTCCATTTCTACCTTCAAATCTGGCCATGAAAAAAAATTTATGGTTGTACCAGAATATTTTATATTTATTATGTTCTATTTTGAGTTCTGGAAATAACCTATGGCCATATTACTAAGTGAAAAGTTAAAATGAGTTCGTTGTGATCCAAAAACCGCTCAAATTAACCCATATAATCTTCATTTAATTCTTATCTAATGATTCGTCCACATGGATCTAATATAACTCATTATAAAATCATTAAAGAATCTATAATATCATTAATAACATGTAATATCAGTTCTGTATGTTTACCCATGATCTACCCAAACATCAATTTATGAATACAAGTGGACCGCTCAAGAAAACCATGAAAATGAACATCCCCGATCAATGTTTTTTTAAACTTTATAAGCCATCCAAAGGTACATAATAGGAAATAATGAAACCATAATGAACCCTACTAATGTATAAAAGGTTATTTAATTTCTATTTAATGAATTTAATGTCATTATACATGACATTAAAGAGAAGGAAGCATTCGGGTACAAGGTAAGGGGAAATCTCGAACCCAATTTTCTTCTTTCGGGTTCTCCCTCTTTCACTCCATTTTTGATATTGTTACTCCTCAAAGATCATTTTTTAATCATTTCCTTTACTTTTCTGGGATATACATGTTTTTCACTGGTTTTTATGTCCATCAAAATGTTTTCCAAAAGAACTCTTCTTTCAAGATCTCACCTTTTACCTCTCATTCAAGGTTTATTGTTCTTGTTCCCTATTTCTTTTGGAAACCCAAAGCTTATGAATATGTTATTATGAGATGAATTCCATTCCTTTACATGGTTTATATATGTAAATTTTTGATATGTGTTCTATGTGGCAATCATAATAATGATAATGTTATGATGTGACGGGTGCGCCCGGAATTATATAGCGCAATATGAATGTTTAAATGTAACGGGTGCGCCTGAAATTATATAGCGCTCCAATTAATTTGGTAAAGTGATGAATCTCATGAGTAAATGTGAAATGATGTGTGAACAAGATTCTATCATTTTTCACAAGTTTGTGTGGTAGTTAACCACTAAGACATGATGTTTCATTTTTATGCATTGCCACATTTCAAGTTTATTGTTCATGCTCCTCTCATGTTCATGATCTTTTGCCTACATCATGATTATGCTCAAACCATGCTATATAGTTCTTATCTATCCTCTTACTGGGCTTCTAGGTCACCCCTTTTGATGTATATCCTCATGTGGATACATGTAGTAAGGAGAGGACAAGTGCCACTAATAATCTAGTGAAGAAGAAATTAAATAAATGTTTATGGTTAATGTTGTATTTGTTATGTATGGTCCTAGTTTCCCCAAGACACTAAACCTATGAATCCTCCATGTGTAATACTATTATGTTGTTTATCTTTGTAATGACTTAATATTAATTTAAGAAAAGTCTGGGTCGCTATAACAAAGGTCTAGAATTTTTAAGGATACTGGTAGCACCTCATCTTATACTGCGTGGTGAGATTTGGGGAAGAAAATTGTTGTATATTTTTATCATATTTACTCTTAGAAAAATGTGATAATAATAGGTAGGTGTCAACAAATGCCTATTTGGAATAATAGATAATATGAATCACTGATGATTCTTGTTGAGAGGACGAAAATGGTTCATGGGTATGAAAGATTCTTCAGTGATCGAACCGGATGCACCGATTGTGAAATGTGAGTAATAGGAAGAGTATCCCTCAGTGAACTATTCTAATTTCATGAAATTTAGGTTATTAATCATAGGGAAAGTAGATAAGAGAATTTATGACCTAATGAGAGTGTTTTAGTTTCATCACCCTCCGAACATTACCAGACATATTGTATATGAGAGATCAATGTTCACGGTTGAGTTCATCAAGATGATACATACCAATTTGGAGACTTCTACTAATAGGAGGTTCATGTTGGCTGCTTATATGCTATGTGGATGAATGTTGAATAGATAGGGAATTCATGTGAATATAGGATAGACTAACTATATTTGATGGATGGGTATCATATATAGGTTATTGTGGAACTTCTATCGAGAGGCACTGAGGAAGGGGAGATAAGTAAATATCAGTGATGGGTTATACAAGATGATTTATATACCAATAGTTACTTGATGCAGATTTGACAAGATATAAGACAACTCCTAGATGAGAGGAACTTGATGGATACTTATACTGAAAGAAATATTTTTGTGACTGGATAACCAATAGGTGCAGATTTAGAGAGAAGGAATAGCCATAATGAGAACATTTGTATGGGTCACGGATAGCTCGGTGGCCAGACAGGAGGGTCAGATGCAGGGAACCTTTTTGGAGTGATATGTTATTAGTGTGGTAGGACATAACATTGTTGTTGAAACATTCCATGACCCATAATAGAGTATCTGTTTGGCTACTAGATGGGTCATCTATAGAGGTTCTGAAGGACATAGTGATATATGGTCAGTGTGGGTGCATCTAGAGAGAGGTAGAGTGTGGGAATGAGATATTTGGCACCCTTTCAAACTAGAAACTAGAGTTCTAGTATCCAATACTATAGAGGGATTATGCATGGTGTTTATAAAAAAGAGATCCCATATCAACAGAGTGGTGAAACTCATTGGAGTCAGACTAGATCCCATGGAATAGTGGTTGGACTACAACATGTATTTTTTTCTATACATGAGGATGGTGAGTCTAGAACATCAATAGTAAAAGGTACTTTTTTTTTAATCTTATACATTAGCAAGTGAAATATTTGATATTGGTTCCTCTCATTACATTATATCATTAAAACATGTTGATGGTTTAAGCATGGTGGTGGAGTTTGTGAGCAGGATAATGATTATGGATATAGAATAGGGAGTAACATCTAGATATATCTATTTGTGAAAATGATTTTATCTTTTAATCGATGATTATCATTTTCGGTGGGATCTCAATATTCTTAATATGTTACCCTTTGACACAATTATGGGAATTCACTAGCTAGTTTCAAACATATCCCACATTGATTATTACCACAATATATTGATGTTTACATCTCCTGAGGGATATAATTTCATTAACCCTGGAGAGAGGAATATCTCAGCTGGCTATGAAAGTCTAATCACTCACCAATAAGGGGTTCTCACATCCTAAGATTCAAGTCTTCTTTAGTATAACGGTGGTTTGAAACCAAACATTTTCCCTCTATTAGTGTTTTTTTATGGATGTGTTTCCAGATGACTTATCAATGCTCCCATCTAAGAGAGATTTAGAAATAACTATTGATCTCATGTTGGTTGAAAATATTGTATCTATACTGGAATAAAATATGGAACTAACATGGCTTCAAGTGATCCAGACACGACTAATGTAGTAGAAGAATATGATATTTATCTATCTTAGTATTTCAACATGGAGATCACCTATGTTTTTTTCAAATAAGACTGGTGGGAGTTGGTGCTTATGTTTTTATTACTAGAAGTAGATACATAAGTCTTTGTAGAACTGGTATATGCTTCCACATATCGATGATATTTTTTACCAGTTTCGAGGACCTTGTATGTTCACTAAGATCCACTTGAGGTCGGTGTATCATTATTTGAGAATTCATACTTATAATATAAAACTGACTACTTTACAAAGAATTTATATCCAATATGAGTTCAACATAATTCCATTTAGGATATTGATTAAACCATCCATTTTTTTGGCCTTAGAGAATAAAATAATACATCCATATCTATATCACTTTGTGGTAGTGTTCAAGTATGAATCCTTGATGTACAACATGAAACATGATGATCACGCCCAACAACTTGAAATCATCAAGAGTACATTGAAATAGAATCTTCTATAAGCCTGGATATCTATGTATAATTTTTGGATTGGCTATGTGGGCATTATAAGACACCTAAATTTGGAGGAGTAATGTGTTTTGGTAAAATTTTGGATGGTTCTCAAAGTGTTTTATTGGGAGAAGATTATGAATTTATTCGATATACATATCTTTTTGGGGGTATCTAGATAATATTAGATCTTATTCCCGGACATTTCCCATTAGGAAGCATCTTCTTTGGGCCTGTCCAATTAATGGATATATTTTTAATTGTCAAAAACATTTTATAATTCTATCCATGAGTTTCACAAGTGTTTTAAATCGACACCAATAATGATCCTACCTGAGCAAGGTGAGGAGTATATGGTGTACGGTGACACATCATGGATTAGTATCAGAGTAGTGTTTATGGGAGAGGTATTGATTCATAACATACGGTTTATGATACATGAGGCCACATGAACAGAACTACCCTACAAAGGACCTCAAGATGGTATTAGTGCTTTATGATTTGATGTGTTGGCATAATTTTCTTTTGGGTGAGAAGTTTCTGTTGTAAACAGATAACAATAGATTATGATAAATCATTTCATAGAGTAAGATGGATCTTCTGTAGTGGATATGTGCATCATATTTTCAATCCATCAGTTTTGATCTGACATATAATCTTTGAAATTGAAATAGTTCTACTAAATCACTGAATATGAAAACATGGACGTCTGTAGTTTATAAGTCTAGAACTGATTATAATATGATGACTTTTATAGATGAGATACTTGTGACTGTTCTGTAGAATCAATAGAAAATTACTCTCGCATTTGTTTCAGGGGTGTCTACACTTTTGATCAAAATTAGAGTTATGCATTATGAAGATCTAGAGTGTTTGAATTTAAAGGAAATCCTTGAAGGTGGTGTGTCACCCTTATATTTGAGAATAGATGAGGTCGAGGTCATCAATGTATGGAATTGTGGTTTTGTTCCTATAGGAATACGATAGGTGATAATTTGTAAATTTCATTAATCAATGTGTGTGGTAAATATAGGTGTGATTGAAATTTAATGTGACCTTTGATGCTAGTTTTTGCGGCCACACATGAAAAAGGAGATAGAAGTGTTCACCACATGATGCTTCATATATAAGTTAGTGAAGGTATAGTGTCAATTTATTGGTTGTTTTCTACATCCATTGGCCATTCCGAAATATAATTGGGACAACATGACAATGAATTTTCTATTGGTTCACCCAAATAAAAAATATCTTTAGATTTTATTTGGGTTATTATAGATAGAAATATAAATTTATTGAATTACTTAACTATAGAAGAAGAACCTCTCAGTGGAGTAGTTGAATGACATTTATGTTTAATGGAGAATACTCGTGAATGGTGTTTCATGGACTATACTTTCATATCATGACTCATGTTTTATGCCATACTTATAGAAGGACTAAATGAAGGTGCTCGATACACATGAATTCTTGAGTGTATGTTTCAGGTTTTTTTATTTAATTTAGTTGGTATTGGAATTAAGAATTGTCTTTATTATAGTTTTCTTATTAATATAGGTACTAGGAAACTATATAGATGAAACCCAATGAGTCTCTTTATGTAAGTACATGTAGATAACCTCTATATTTGATTGAGGCTAGTGAGTTCAAGTTCTTGGAACCAATCCCCATGATGGAGACATCAATGTAGGTTCAGAAAATTCAAAAACATATGGATATGCCTATGTTCTTGAAGAAGTTGTGTGATAATAAATGAATATTACCCCTAGTGTTTACAAAGGATGATAATGTTTTTCTTTGAGTGTCACCTAGGATGGGTCACTTCTGGATATAGAATAAATAAATGTTAGATCTATGGTTTGTGGGAGTGTTTGATCTAATAAAGTGAAGTAGGCTAGTGTAATTCCTATTGTATATTCCATTGAAATATAGCTTTTTCCCACCTAGAATTTCAATTCCATTCTTTGATCGATGTCCTCTTTGGTTTCTTAGCTTCACCTTGGATTCAAGGTTTTTTGGGTTTGGAATTTTGGTGCCTTTGGTGTTCTTGATCTATGACCTTGATCATGGTGGTATTATATAGTAATTGGAATCCTCTATTTTCAAAGGGATTGTGTGAGGTTATGGTGTTTTGGAGGAGTAGTGACAGTCTATGTGAAACCTATTGTGGAGTATGTTTTAGAGGTGGATTGTACACTTGAATTGGGTGAGTATTGCGGTGAAAATATTGTTTTCTTAGGGGTATTATTTCCCCTATCCTCAGAATATCTTTTCTCCTTGAATTACATCTTATAACCCCCCCCCCCCCAATGAATTTTGAGTATTATGGAAGGTTTTTCAGTGACCATTATAGTCCACATGGTTTGGCCGCATGGATTACAAAACTGTACAGGAAGACCATGTAGTGTTGTTCAGGTCATTAAAAATATTTTGAATTTAAATCTCTTCCCCTCTGGAATAAACCCAAATACTCCCCATTTTCCAAATTAGGTTCCCTAACTGCATGGAAGGCAGCCAAGGTCTCTCCCCCTTCCATTGGACACAACTTTGGAGGGATCTTTTTGGGGAAAACATAAATATCTTGAATGTATGTCTTATTCTTTTTTATTACATTCGATTACATAGGTTTTAATTAACCCTTTCTAGAGTAGTAAATATTCCAAAAACAATTTTTCTTACCTAGATTTACTCTTATTGGTTTATGGTGAAATATTGAGGTTTTAGGTTTCTTTTAACTACCTTGAGGTGCATCGGTGCTGTGGTTGATGTTTCACACCATGTTTTTAGGGTTTCAACACATAAGTTAAGTGATTCCATGTGTAACCAATTTAGGATAGGTTATATTTTTTCATTTACTATTTTTTCATGTCCCTAATATTTTTTGTGAGGTGAAAAAACTATTTATGAAGAATTTTGTTATGCTTTTTTTAAATGTTACTTTTTGCTAAAAATTTGGATTTTTTAATGTTTAACTCTTGGGGTATTCTTTGGGTGTATTTTATATCATATGAAATTTTTTTTAATAAATATTTTTTGTGATGAATATACTTCATTGGTATGGTATGTTTGTCCCTTTCGGTTTAAGAGAGGGGTTTTTAATGGGTTTTACATGCAAAACCATGTCATTCTCTTTGAAACTGTTAAATGAAAATGTGTGTTTTCATATGTATCAATAGTGTTTCTTTTTGAGGTAATTTTATGACACTATAGAATTATATATTAAACATTTGGAGGGCATGAAATTCTATTTTAGGTTGTTATTAGTATTGTTTTGGCCTTGAATTAGGGCTTTAAAGTGGTTTTTGTGTGTGAAGCATGGTTACACCCCTTGGGATTGATTTATTAAAATTTTTAAATGTTTTATTTGGTTAAACAATGTTTTAAAACAGGTTTATATGTACATTTTGTGTGAGTATGTTCACCTAATATGGTTTTTACAGGTAATGTTGTTATTTGAGATGTTAATCATTTTTATAATGTTTTCTAAAATACTAAAATATATTACTAAATTTTTGTGTGGGTGAAAAACATGGTTGTGAGGTATTTTGTGTGAGTTTGTTGACTAATTGAATTTTGAAGGTACGAAGGTTATTATTTGATATGTGTGTGGGATTATATGTGATATTTGTCATCATGTAATGGTTTTATAAATTGTTTAAAGGATATGTGGAATTGTTAATGAAATGTGAAAAGAGTTTTGGGATATTTCGTTGTGATTATTATTTAATAATTAATTTGAATGAAAATGTTGATTTTTTTGAGTTTTGAGATATTATTGTGGGATTTGTGGTGACTGTGTGATTTTTATGTGATATTTTCTTGTGAAAACCATATTTCATTTATTTTTGAACTTCATTGAGCATAAGAGTGAAACTGTGGTATATAGGTGGGTGGACCTGTAAAATTATTCTAGTGATCATGTGGGGCTTGGCCTCAGTTTTACATAGAAAGATCAATGCTTAAAACACTAACTAAACTATGATATTTTTTAAGACTGTGGACCACTATGTTATGAATATGCTTCCTACTAGCTTCTCAGGCATGACAACAGATATATGTCATGGTTACTTTCACCGAGATATGAGGTACCTGGGACAAACAACGGGCTAGTGCCTAGGGATATTTCCCATTGCTTGTGCTCAGATTATTTGGGATTACCATAGGCATACAATATGGTTAAATGAAAAATTTAGTAGCATTTTTAATATATTTAAAATTTTTGATTCTTTAGAATATCCAACATGAAAGTTGTTTTTATTTATAGTCACAATTACCAAAAATTTTAACAAGAATTTATTATTTACAAAACATATAATTTTATTTGTCAAAAAATCTATATAACATGGAATCCCATAGTGATGGTATCATACTAGAAACAATATCACACCCTACATACCCTATTTTGTTAAAGTACACTTGGTTATTTTTTTTGTATGTTTGGGTATGGATTTTGTGCCAATAAATCTAGTTTTTATGTCCATCATGATATGGTGTTGTCAAGATGGATTAAGGGTGGTGCCTCTTGACATTAAGAGTTTCCTGGGATGTATTTTCCAGGATTTTTACCTATTTAATAGTATTAATCCATTGTTTAAAATTTTATAATTTACTTCGAATTTTTTTTAAAAGATGTTTTTGTTTGAAAAATACAGATTTTGTTTCTTAGTTTCGTTGGTTGTTTTATGTTTATAAATTTGGGTATATAATTCCAAAATTTCATTTAATGATACCTGATTTCACTTTCCAAACTATGGGGATCAAGAATGCCATTAGGGCCATGTCACGGGCCGACTTGGTTGATGGTTTTGATGGAAACGATATTCTGTTCATCAAAAAATGATATCAAAAGAGGTTTAGATTATCTCTTTGGATCATGTCTCTTGGGGAATAGTTTGGATTTTCTAGTGATTGGATTGCAGGGACATTACGTTCTGGTTATGGGTAGTTTTTATAATCACCACACCTTATGATGGAATTTGAGCTGCTATGGGTTGTCTGTATTTATCTGAGTCCTTTTGTTTTCTTGGTTTGATAATAATTACGGATAAGAAAAGATAGTTGGGTTAATAGTCTCAGTGAGCTCGTAGGGCCTGGAAACACATGTGGATATGTGGATATTTTCTTATAAAAATCTCTATGATGGTGATGTTATTTTCTTAGGTCCTCCAACCATATTTTCATGCCACCCACCGAAACTAGATTCCACTTGCATTGTCATGTATTTTTTAGTTCTTTTTCTTTGGTGGTTCAATTTTGAAGAAAAATGACAAGGTTTAGAGAAGAATAATGTTTTGGTGAAATGGTTTTCTATATAAAAAGTAATTTTTTTATTTTTTAAATGGTTGGAATAAATTTTCACAATCATTTTGAAATGGAAAATGGTGTGTTTCCACCACTTTTGAAGTAGTAAATTTTGATAAAGATGGTTTCAAAAAACTGTTCCAAATACACTTTTAGGAACTATAAAAATGTGTTTTAATGGGATGAAATTTTTTGAAATTTATGTGATTCACTTTAATGTGATATTTCATTTGAATTATTGTTTCTTTATGAAATGTTTTGTACGGTGTAAATTGGGTTTGATTTTGTGGATAGTGGGTTTGAGAAAAAGGGAAGTGTTAGATAACAATTTTTGTTTTCAGTAGTGGAAATAATTTGTGTTTTATCATAAGATATTTACATGAGAGACAACAGGCATGTGGATTTTTGGGCCGACAGATGGATTATGGAAAGGATGGATGAGTTCCAGGATAGATATGGGGAGGCTGTCTGGTGTGGCACAGAATCATGAATGTGTGAGGCCCATGGGGTACCATTGGTGGATACACTAACCGATAAACCTTTTATTTTCAATGAATTGTTCATAAAGGAAAACATGATGTCTTGATGACTGTATGGGGATGGTTTATATTATGTGATTTTTTTAATATGTTGTTTTTTGGGATTTTTTGAATTAATGATCCCTTCTTGTTTGAATAGAGTTTTGGGATTGTGTTTTGTGGGTAATATGGTTTGATGGGCTGGTTAGTGGTCTCTTATGAGAAATGTTTTGAAAGCCTTTATGGTGGTTACCTTCATCAGTTCTGTTCTGGTTTGTGGAATTTCTTGACTAATGGACCTTCTTGGTTGGATCCTTGGGTTCTATTATTGGATAAGTTACTCCCCCCATTAATGGTTAGTCCACATCTAAAGTGCATCGCATGTTGTTATTCCAATATGAAATCCACCATTTGATCAATATAAGGAATATGTTAATTGTGATTTAGAGATTGAGTTTACACTATTTCATTTTGTTTATATATGGATCCTATTATAGCCAGAGTGTTCTCGTTGAATGTTGAAATGAACATTAGTATCTTATGTAACATGATTTCTTGAAGGTGGAGGTGGACTGGGTTTGTTAGTGTGGATGAGTGTCTGGTTAGTGTAATAGAGGTCCTATGGGTCCTTCATTGCCTCTATGAAGCAGAAGATCATGTTAAACCACAAATGTAGAAAATCTTGTCCTTAGAGTCTTTTATTGACTCATTCTGGAATTGGGTGTTTTTTGGGTACATGGTATAAGTTCCCACTCCATGTGTTGTTTCTATCAGTCAAAATTGACATGTTCGAGGATGACTTGTGATGTAATGTACTCATATGAGGGTAAAGGTGACGATTGTTCAACAAACTAAGAGACTCTGTTATTTTGGGTGTGTGTATCCCTTAGAAGGACATAAAAAATACTCTATTTTAGAGAAATTTGATTAAATGTGTCCTATTAATTTGGATGTTTCTCACCTGAATAAACCAAGTGTGTTGTGTGTACATCATCTAAGACCTTGTTTCAGTGAAATGTCATGTCATGGTAAGGAGGGTTTCAAATTTTTGATGTTTTGCTTAACATATTAGGTATTGTGGTGCAGTTATTTATACAATCCGAAGAAGAAGTTCTGTTCATGGGGTTTCCAGAGCCAAACAATGAGGATGCAGATGTTTCAATCATTGGATCTCCATCCATATGTTTTGGAGTGATGTTGGAACATAGTTATGGAAAATATAATGGTTTTTCAAACCCTTATAAAAAAGTCTTTTCCTCAAAATGAAAGATAGTAATTGTTTAATCCTCTAAAGTTGTCATGGTTGAGCACAAATTTTGTGCACAATTAATCGTGACCATGTTCTAGGAATCCATACATATATAATTATCCCCATGATTAGCGCACAATTTCCCAAATTTTGTGGACAAACCATGCAGTCATCTTAGATTTTTTAATTTGGGTTCTTCGTCTGTTGGCCCATGCTGGTCGGTTAAGTTGATTTGTTATTATGGTGGGGATACCCACAATGATCCTCATGTATGTTCTTTTTGAAATATCTAATAGAAGTCTCCCCTTATACTTCGGATCCGTTCAGGCCTCCCATATCAGTGTCTCAGTCCCGTCTTGGAAATATTTGAGTTTTCTATTGTGGTTGGGATCCAATTTGTGTCTCCCAATACTAGTTACATAGATTGGCCCCTAATATTATATTGGTGCTAGGTATTCTATTTCAAAGGTATCAAACTACCAAACACATACAAGGGTAAATGTTGGGGTAGGATAACACCCATAAATTTTGTTAAAAAAGGCTAGTGTAAAATTATACGTTAATGTTGTTTGTTTGGTTAAATTGATTGAATCAAATTAGAATAGTGTTTTAAGAGTATTTTCTTGGTATAAAATCATAATTTTATTAATCACTCTAGGAATGTGATGTATGTCTTGGTTGTGAGGGTATTCCTTCCTTAATTGATCGCAAGAGGTGTTTTGGCCTTTTGGGGGTAGACCAAGCATTGTAAAGGTTTAAATTTTTTGTATATCTATTGGGTTTAGTTTTTTCATTTCCATATATGTCACTCTCTAGGGGAGTAAATCTTTATGGCGGAGAGAATTTCCCCATCATGGATTTCAATTTCATAATTTGTTCAATGTTTTTATTTGGTTCTTACCTTTTCCTTCGTTTCTAGGTGTTCTGAGTTTGGAATATTGGTGTCTCTACAGTTCTTCATCAATGACCTTGATCTTGGCAGTTTTTTATCGTATTTGGCATACTATTTTTTCAAAGGTATTGTGTGAGGTTGCATTTTTTTGGTGTTAGATTAGTGAATCTTCAAGTTCCACCTCTTATTTGGTATGTTGTGGAGGTGATTTTTACTAATGAGTTGGGTGAGTCTTGGTTTGATAAGATGGATTTATTTTGGGTATTATTTCCCCTTATCATTGAACATTCATCCCCCCTTGGTTTCCTCATTGTACCCCCTTAATTGTGTGTATTATGGAAGGTTTTTGGGTGTTATGAACAGGCTTCCCGGTTTGGCCACATGTTCACTAAACTGTGCAAGTAAAACATGCAGAGGTGTCTAGGTTATTAAATATATTTTTAATTTCCCACATTTCCCCACTAGAATAAACTGAAATCCACCCCATTCTTCCCCATTTGAAGATGTAGTCAATTGATAGACACCAAGGTTCTCCCACTCATTAGGCCTCAACTCTTAAGGGAGATTTTATGGGCGAAACATCAAAATCACAAAACAATGTTTTCCACATTTTGATTTGTTCCATTTATTTATGGTTTATTTTACATTTTAGGAGTTTAAATTTTCCGGAAACTAGGGTTTGTTCTTGGGGTTTATCTTCTTGTATTCATTGTGAAGTTTTTATTTTTTAGGTTTCATTTTTCTTTCATATGGTGTGGTGGTGTTATGACTGATGTTTCACACCATATTTTTAGGGTTTCAACAAATAAGTTAAGTAATTATAGAGGTAATCATTTTATGATGAGATATATTACTTTAATTATTTATTTAGTATGTTCCTAATGTTTTTTTTCTTAAAATGTGTTTTTATGGATTTGGTTAAGAGTTTCATTTTATAGTTTCACTCTACATTGAAATTGGATGTTATCATGTATAACGCTTGGGGTATTATTTGGGAGTATTTTATAACAAATGAATTTGGTTTACTAAAACTTTTTGGGCTTCCAATTCTATTTTGGTAGGCTCTTGGTGTGACTTTGGATATAAAAAATGGTTTTTGAATGGGTTTTAGGTTAAAACCCCTTATCATTCTCTTTGAAAGTGTTTTATAAAAATGTGTGTTTTCATTTGTTTCTCTTGTGGTACTATTCAAAGTAATTTTTCTACACTTGTGAATGATTTTATAAACATTTCTAGGGCTTCAAAATCTGTTTTGGGTTGGTTTTGTAATTCTTATGACCATGAATGAAGGATTTTTAGAGGGATTTTGTGTGTGAAGCATTTTCACAACCATTGGATTTGATTAATGGAAATTGTAAATGTTTTATTTTTTTAAAAAAAGTTGGAAAAGATTTGATATTTACTGTTTGTGTGGGTTTCTTCACCTAATATGTGTTATTTGAAATGTAATGATGTGATTTGAGATATCAATCATGTAATAACCCAACCCTCGTTAACTAGAGTCGTTGAATTATTACATAACATTAGCATGATCACAAGGAAATCATGTCTTGATAGACCGATCAGTTTAGTATTATTGGAAAAAAGATTCATACATAAGTTCAACATTACAACTTGAAGAGAAATACAACACAAATATATTTTACTTGAAACATCCAAGCCTCCTAGATTATGCCTATAGTTCAATCATAACTAACTTCTTCATATCCTGGTAAAATGAAACATAAAAAAGGGGTGAGCTCAAGTGATCAGTAAGGGTAAGTAATACAGTGGAAAAAGACATAAATATTAGGAATGGTAAATAATTGAAACCACAAGCCTTTACAAATAATAAACAGGAATTATTTTATCTCAAGAATATGAGATGAGTATATAATTCCATAATAAAACATAATCACGGGTATTCTACTAGTCGAATGACCACATGAACCATCCATATTTTTTCTATAATAAGGGAACGTATAATTCTAGACATCTTGAAACATTTTGTCAAGGCCTCACCCAAGACTTCTAAAAATGATTACGGCCTCATCCAAAACCATAAATCAAATTGGGAAAGGGCCTCACCCAATTCCATGTCTTGTTGTCTAATGATACCTACCGATGAATCGAGGAGCTATAGAGGGATCCACCCGTCACTTACTAAGTACAATAAATTCCTCATTCGAAAATGATTAAACATATCATAAACATTCGAATTAAAACATTCAAAAAAAAAATTCAATACTTTAACAATAAATCATGATTGGTATAAAAATAGCTCATCTACAGTCAAACATATCACAAAACCTTCAATACAATATTGAAGTTATTTATCATAATAAATCAACTCCAAATAAACATAAAATCCATCAAAGGATGTTGACATATATGAAATCAAAACACTTTTTAGAGAAATATCTATTTCAATTTTTAAATCATTTAAGAGTGAAATAATTATAAAATAAAACATTTACTTTGAAAATATTCTTATAAGCTTGTAAGGGATTATTCGACAATTTTTTAATGGTTGAAAATAGCCGCACCCAACGTATATATTAAAAAAAGATATTCTTACCTTAATTTTGTCGAAATGGTTAAAAAGGACCTTGTTTGGAAAATGACGGCAACATTACTTTATAAAAACCTTATAAAAAGTCAACCAAGGGTATAAATTACATTAAACCATATTTTGTAAAATATTAAGAATGATTTGAAATACATTTTTAAGAAACATGGATGCGGATGATAAAGAGGTTCCAGTAGATAATTACGTATAAACAACCTCAGATAATGAAGATATTGTGAAACAAACATGTACCTTGTACCTTTACTTGTTTGAGGTTAGGTTAAACTCCTATATAATGGTGAATTAATTGTTGTTAAATTATACAGGAATCATTAATATGATATCATATATGATATTTTAACATTGCTTTTTTAATAATATCTTAATATTGTCGCCATTTTCGGGTGTAAACTTACTCATTTAATTTTATATGATTTGTTAGATAAGACATGTTTTTTATGGATATGTTTTTTATTATTTATATCTTTAATGATATCAAGTCCTTAAAAATTATTTTTAATCATAAAATGAGAATTAGACTTGAATGGATACGAAGTTGAATGAATCTCATCGCGTTCGTGGAGACGGTAGTCCGTACGTACGCACGAGCGACAATATCAATATTTTGATATTAAAATAATATATAATTGGATGATATATCATATATAAAGAATCATTATCATGTTATATTTATTATTTATATGAATTAAAAATCATTATTATACGCATCCAAATAATAATGTATTAAATAACAATTACACCATGACGTGGAGACGGTAGGCCGTACCTACGCATGTATGGTGACATGTCATTCAAATGATGAAAAGAATACTGAATATGGATGTAGCATATTCATAATAACATTAATTTATATAGAAGATACTGGATTTATTATTTTTTAATTGAAATAACAATGAAATAATATGTTGATGATGAAAGGAACTTGAATGAGGGTAGTGAAAACATAACCTCTTTTTCGTGTTCTTCCTTTTGATTTGATCTAAGGGGATCTATAAAATGGCCTTATGATCAAAATAAGGCCTCTAGGTATAATTCAGGGAAGTTGAGAGAATATTTGGGGAGGGTTTGGCCAAACCAAAGGCTTTGAATGTGTTAAGATTTGGTTATAAGTGGTGTCCTTTTATAAGGGGGGTAGGGGCTCTTTAGGAAAAACTTAATGTATTAATTTCCAATAATTTTATATTCGGTTTATAATGGCTCCAAAGTAGATTATTTAAAGTCTAAGGTGGTTATGGGTCGAAATACCTTCATCCAATAGATTTTAGACAGGTTTGGGTCACTAAATTAACCTTATGGTTTATATTTAACTCTTAGTTAAATAGTTTGACATTTACCATGTCTCTTTTTATTTTTAAATTATATGGATAATAAACATACCATATACATCCATTAGAACCCCAAGTGGTACATTTATGATACACCTATCATTATATAAGTATCTTCGCTGAACAATATAATTTTAGGTATTAAATATCAATTAATAATAAAATATTTGTTTTAAAAATGCTTTTCTGTCAATTTTGACACTATTGGGTATATGATTTTTGTGAAAATCATAACAGTTTGATTACTTCAAAAAATCATAATTAAATAAATACTAACATGTCTTATTAACCTATAAAATTAATTTAATTCATAAGAAGTCTCAAATTACATTTATTTGGGTATTTATATTATCAATTATTTTAATATTTTATTAATTAGGTAATTACTGCATCACCATTGTGTCAAAAATAAATTAAATTATTTAAGGTCAAAATATTTTAAATAAAATACCATTATGAAGGAAAACGATTTTTATTCTTAATGAATATTTATAATAGAATTTATCTTATGTATATCCATATAATAAAAAGGTTTTAGTTAATAAGCATTTATTTTAACTCTTTTAACTCTTCCTTCAATTAAATAATAATAAATGCCCTAATCTAATCCAAGTGGATATAAATGATAATATATTATTCCTAAGGTAGTTTTTGGTCGAGATACAGTTGTCCAATAGAATTACGACATGTGATAGGGTAATATTAATGTCAGATTTACCCTTAATTTCCATATTTACTTTTAACTGTGGTAAATAAAAGTAAAAAAGTTTCTATTCACCAAAAATTAGTTCTATCTTATTAAACCACAATTCTCACCTTTATATAAACCATGTCTCTCTGATTTTAGAAATTCCACTCACAGATGTGGTAAAATTAAGTTTTATGTGTATTTCTAAATTCTCCTAGGATGTGGGTAAAAGACGGTTAAAAGTTCAATAAAATTTTTATATATCTAAAATTTTATAAATTAACTCCAATGAATTACATTGAATATATATTTTTATTATGTATCTATTTTTACCATAATTTAATTGAAATAAAAAAAATAATTATTGAAATAAAAATTCGGTTTTAAACTATAACTCAGTGTTTTTTCACTGTTCATTAAAAATTGAATGTTTTCAGAAAAATACCAAAAATTCACCCTAAGATAATTTCGATATTACGAATCCAAAAATGAAGTCAATTTTGAATGATAATATGTATAAACTTTCAATAAGTGGGTATTACTATTCATAACGACTAGTTTGATTGGTTGTGGTGTGTGTGAGAACTCGAAGTTGCGTAGAACACACGCTACTGTATTATTCAAAGAGAAGCGTACCGTGGAAACTTGTGGTGTTACATTCTCCAATATTTCAAAAAAAGTATCCCTCAAAATTTATAGAAAATTATTTCATAAAATGACTTGGGAGGTTCTTCATCATAAGTTCCTTAGGATCCCATGTTGCCTCTTCCATCTTATGGTTTCTCCATAGAACTTTTTCCAAACAATTCTCCTGGTTTCTAAGTACTTGTTCTCTTGTATCAAAAATCCTAACCAGCTCTTCGTAATAAGACATATCGGGTTCTAGTTCTAATTCATCATATGTAATTACATGCGTTGGGTCAGGCATGGATTTTCTCAATAGTGATACGTGGAACACATCGTGAACTTTGGAGAGATATGGCAGTATTGCCAAATAGTAAGCTACAGCCCCAATTAGAACATCGAAAGTTCCTATACACCTAGGACTCAATTTACACTTCTTACTGAAACGTATAACTCCCTTTCATAGCTATATAATCAAGAAAATATGATCTCCTACCTAAAATTACAAATCCATCCTTCGGTTGTCAGCGTATCTCTTCTACCTACTTTGAGCTTCTTTAATGTTGTTATCGATTACCATTACCTTTTCCATCGTTTCCTCCACCAGTTCTGGGCCTATGAGTTTTCTTTCACCAACGTCATCCCAACAGGTTGGTGTGCGACATCTCATTCCATATAACGCTACATATGGTACCATCTTAATAATTGAATGAAAGATATTGTTATAGGAAAATTCTACCAATGTTTAATATTGATCCCACATACCCTGAAAGTCAAGTGAGCATGATCTCCACATGTCTTCTAAGTTTGGAATAGTCCGTTCTAAATGACCATCAGTTTGGGGGGGTAAGCAGTGCTCAAAATAAGTTAAGTATCTAGGGATTTCTGTATACTTTTCCAGAATCATGATGTTAAATAGGGATCACGATCAGAAACAATCAATATGGGTACTCCATGAAGTCTCACAACTTCATTAATATATAGACTTTATAGGCGTTCAAGTGGTAAATCTTCTCTTATAGCATGAAAATGTGCTGACATGGTAATACGATCAACAATGACCCATATTGCCTCATCCTTTCTAGGAGACTTTTGTAGTCCCTTGACAATGTCCATAGTGATATTATCTCATTTCAATTCAGGTATGGGAAGAGGTTTCATGAGTCCTCCAGGCTGTTGCCTTCCTGCATTTACTTGTTGACAGACCATACATCTTGACACAAAATTAGAAATCTCCCTTTTCATGTTGTCCCACCAAAAATGTCCCTTCAAATCTCTATACATTTTGGTTCTCCCAGGGTGTATAGATAAATTGGAACTATGAGCATCATCCAACAACTCTCTTTTTAGATCAGGTATATTGGGAACACAAAGCCTCTTCCCAAATTTCAAAATTCCATCTTCATACACAAATTCACTCAGTTTCCCATTATTCAAAAATTTAATATTCTTTTTAAACTCTTCATCGCCGGCCTGAGAACTTTCTATCCCTTCTAGTAAAGGTGGTTTGATAAAAATTTGAAAATGTATTGAGGTTTCACACTCCATAGTGATTCCCATATCAATCTTTACTAGATCCATGTATATAGGATCCTTTTCAACTCTAATCTTGTTCAAAACACCACGATCCTTTCTAATCAAAGCATATACCACAATATTTTCCTTCCCATGGTGGTAGTGTATCGTACAATCATAATCCTTGAGTATTTCAAGCTATCTCCTTTGCCTCATGTTCAGTTCTTTGAGTTAGAAAATATACTTCAAACTATTGTGATCAGTATAAATCTCATATTTTCACGATAGAGATAGTGTCTTAAAATATTTAAAGTAACGATTACAGCAGCTAACTCAATATCATGCGTAGGATAGTTTTTATCATGAATTTTTAGCTGTCGTGATGCATATGAAATAGCTCTATCATTCTGCATAGGGACACAACCATGTCCTTTCTTCGATGCATCACTGTAAATAACAAACCCGTCATTTCCCAATGGTAGTGTAAAAATATGAGCATTACCTAATCTTTTCTTTAGTTCTTCAAAACATTATTCACACGCTTTTTTGCAAACAAATTTATCCCCTTTACGTGTGGGCATCATTAATAGGTTATATAATCGAGAAAATTTCTGGATGAAATGTCGATAATGACCTGCTAAACGAATAAAACTATGTACCTCAGTTATACTCGTCTGTGCAGGCCATTCTTGTATTGACTTGGTTTTAGAAGTATCAACAGAGATTCCATCTTTAGAGACAATATGGCGAAGAAAAGAAATTTCCTGAATCCAAAATTCACACTTCCTAAACATCCCATGTAATTCATTTCTTCTCAAAGTCTTCAGGATAACGCAAAAGTTATTTTCATGATCTTCGTAGATTTTGGATATTCCAAGATATCATCAATAAATACCACTAATAAATCATCAAGATATTCATTTAAGACTATTATTATTAGATCCATGAATACAGAGAGTGCTTTAGTCAATCCAAAAGGCATTACTGTAAACTCGTAATGCTCGTACCTGGTTCGAAATGCTTTCTTCAGAATGTCTTCCTTCTTCACACACAATTTATGGTATCCATATCGAAGTTCAATCTTTGAAAAGTATTGATCTCCATGTAGTTGATCAAATAAATCATCAATTCGAGGTAGGGGATAGTTTTTATTTATTGTTATATCATTTATTTCCATGTATTCGATACATAACCACGTAGATCCATCTTTCTTCTTAACAAAAACCACAGGGGCTCCCCATGGAGAAACACTAGTGAGAATAAATCCTTCATTACTCAATTCATCTAGTTGTTTCTTTAGTTCATCTAATTCCACAGTTTCCATTATATAAGGGGTCTTTGATATAGTTATTGAACCAGGAATTAAATCAATGGAAAACTCAATTTCTCGTTCGGGTGGATGTCCAAGTAAATATTCCAGAAACACATCATAACATTCTCCCATAATAGGTGAATCCTCTATTTGAACAATCCTTTCCTCACCCGCATTTATTTCATTCTCTTATTCCCCAATAATTGAATTTCTTTGAGCTATTGGGGGTGGATGTAGATAAGAATCAGGTGGTGAAGATTCAACTCTAATGATATGGTGTTCTTTATCATCATCATCAAAAATTGTAACCTCCTTCTTCGAACAATATATTTTCGCATCATAGTCTGAAATCCAATCCATACCAAGGATTATATCAAACTTAATCATAGGTATGACCATGAGATCATCTGATAAATAACATTTATGTACTCTAATGGGGACGGATCCACAGAACATTGTAGCAATGATAGATCCCATATGAGTTATAACGGACAAATCCTTTGTAAAATCAAATTGGAAATATCTAATTTTCTTAACAAAATGGGAAGATATGAAACAATGAAATGAACCATAATCAAATAAAGCATTTTCTAAACTTGAGGAAACCATTAAATTACCATCCACCACATCTTTTGGGGCTTCAACCTCATCTCTACTGATTGCATAAGCTTGGCCTTCATCCCTTGGCCTTTTTTAGGGAAGTTTCCATGAAGCTTAGGAAATTCATTTACATAATGTCCCATATCCCTGCAATTACAGCATTGAACATTGGTAGCTAATTTATTTCTTTTAAAAACACCAGCAAGATGGCCTTTCTTTCCACATTTGTAGAATACTCCATTTCCTTTTAGACAGGAACCGGGGTGCATCCTTCCACAATTATCACATGGTTGAAATTCAATTCTACACATCTTCCCTGTTTCTGTATTTTCCTTTCCTATAGTGTTCAACATCTCTCTTCATCACTTTCTTTGATTTAATGTCATAAGACACAGAGAATTCTTTTTCTATGTTGATAGCACACAAGACAATATCTTCATATGACGAGAAAGATTGTGATACTAATTCTCGATAGAGAAATGGTTTTAACCCATCAACGAAACAATCAATCTTACTTCTTAAGTTATGTATATTATATTCAACATGCCTCACTATCCTTGTAAAGTTATCCTAATACTTTGTAACACTCTTGACCTCCTTTTGCCTCAGACTCAAAAATTGTCTTTCAATATCCGCTTGATGGTCATGAGAAAAGTATTTTTCTATGATTTTTTTTTTAAATTACCTCCATTAAAAATTTGAAACTTACTCGTCATCCTTTGTCTTTTGAATCATGGACCACCATTGATCCACATCCCCAGTGAGGCGGAAAACTACAATGAAAACTTTTTCCCTTTCTCTACTCCCCAAATCATGGAATATTTTCACTAAGGAGTTTATCCATTGCTCAGCCACATATGTATTTTTACTCCCATTTAATTTTTTTGGTTGTTGCCTCATGAATCGATTTAACATTGATCCTCCAAGCTGTGCATCTGGTTGATCCATATAGGTATGGTTATTATTCATACCCTGAGTGAGTTGTCCCAGTATGGTGATTAGTTGTTCAGCACTCGTTTCATCAATAACTCCACAATAATTATTTGAGAATGAGGGAAATCCTTACATGGAGTGTGTGCATTGAAATGGTTTCCATTCCTTCCACTTGGCGCCATTTCTAAACAATGGCATAAACTAGATTAGTTTATGAATAGAAATATATAATTCCAAACTTCTAAAACACTTAACATAAATTCAACAGCGTATGGATATAACCTATAATCATAAAAAAAATCATTGATGAAGTATATTCTCATAAACCCTTCATTATGTTTTGTAATGAAAATGAGAATTATCCTAATCATATCCCCCAGGAGTGTCATAACCAAGAGTGCAGGAAGGCCTGTTGTCGTGCACCAGTTCCCGTTCAAATCTATCTCGAAGCAGCATTTTTAGGTTTTACCCCTCAGTACATCTATGCCAGAGCGGCCTCTAACTGCTCATATCCATATAGGGATGTATTGTTTGGAAAACTCAAAAAATATCTACAATAACAAAATTATAGGATGTTCTTCTATACTAATCCCCAAAGTCTATCTTAGGGCTATGTCCTCGAATTAGAGTTTATCTAAATCTAGTTTCCAAGGATTGTACTAAACTTCTTTGGATACCAACTGTAATGCCACGACCCTAGTTAACAAGAGTCGGTGCATTATTACATAACATTGGCATGATCACAAGGATATCATGTCTCTGAAGACTAATCAGTTTATTATTATTTGAAACAAGAATCAAACATAAGTTCAACTTTTTAGCATGAAGATAAATACAACCCAAAAATATTTCATTAGAAACATCCAAGCCTCCTAGATTATGCCTACAGGTCAATCAATACTAACTTATCCATATACTAGGAAAATGAATCATAAGAAAGGGGTGAGCTCAAATGCTCAGTAAGGGTAAGTATTACAGCAGAAAATGACATAAATATTAAGCATGGTAAAAAACTGAAACCACAAGCCTTTACCAATAATAAAAATTAATAATTCTATGGAAAGAATATGAGCTGGGTAAATAATGCCATAATAAAACATAATCATGGTTATTATACTAGTAGAATAACTACATGAACCAACAATATTATTTCCATAATGAGGGAATGTATATTGCTGGATATTCTGAATCATTTTTTCAAGGCCTCGACCAAGACGTCTAAAATGATTAAGGCCTCGGCCAAAACCTTAAATAAAATTGGAAAAGGACCTCTGCTAATTCCACATCTAGTTGTCCGATTAGTCCTACCAATGCATAGAGGATCAAGAGTGGGCTCCACCCGTCACTTATTAAGTCCAATACATTACTCATATGAAAAGGTTTAAACATATCATAATCATTCGTATTGAAACTGGCATACAAAATGTCAATAATTTAACTATAAATCATGAGTGGTATAAAAATAGAACATCCACAGTAAAACTTATCACAAAAACTTCAAAACTATATGGATGTTTTTTATAATAATATATAAACTCAAAATAAAATAAAAATCCATTAATGGATGTTGACAAAGATGAAATTAAAACTTTTTTTAGAAATGTATGTTTCTATTTTGAAATAATTTAAGAGTCACATAATTATAAAATAAAACATTAACATTGAAAATATATTTTTATGCTTTTAAAGGGAGCTTAGATGAGTTTATAATGGTATAAAATAGCTGAACCCTCCGTATAAGTTAAAAAAAGACATTCATACCTTAATTTTGTCGAAATGGTTAAAAAGGACATTGTTTGGAAAATGACCGAAAGTTTCCTTTATAAACATCTTATAAAAAGTCAAAAAAGTGTATAAATGACTTTAACCCATACTCAATAAAA
Source organism: Viscum album (assembly GCA_963277665.1). Classification (NCBI taxonomy): domain Eukaryota; kingdom Viridiplantae; phylum Streptophyta; class Magnoliopsida; order Santalales; family Viscaceae; genus Viscum; species Viscum album. Next base: position 694,507,079 of record OY728141.1, read on the forward strand.
TATTTTGAATGATTTGAAATACATTTTTAAGAATCATGGATGTGGTTGATAAAGAGTTCCCTGTAGATAATTACGTATAAACAACCTTGGATAATGAAGAGATTGTGAAATAAACGCTAACATTGTAATTTTCCATGGTTGATGGTAGGTTAAGCTCCTCTATAATGGTGAAATAATTTTTATTAAATTATAAAGTAATCATTAATATGATATCATATATGTTCTTTTAACATTTCTTTGTTAATAATATCTAAATATTATCGTCATTTTCGAGTGTTAACATACTCGTTTTCTTTTATATGTTTCGTTACATAAGAAATGTTTGTTATGGATAGTTTGTATATTATTCATATCCATAATGATATCAAGTCCTTAAAAGTTATTTTTAATTATCAAATGAGAATTAGACATGAATGGATATGATGGTGAATGTATCTCATCGTGTTCGTGGAGACAGTAGTCCGTACGTACGCACGACCGACAATATCATTTTTTGATATTAAAATAATATATAATTGGATGGTATATCATATATAAAAAATAATTATCACGTTATTTTTATTAATTAGATGAATTACACCTCATTATTATACCCATCCAAATAATAATGTATTGAAAAACAATTACACCATAATGTGGAGACGGTAGGGTGTACGAACACAAATATTGTGACATGTCATTCAAAGGATGGATAGAATACTGAATATGGTTGTACCATATTTATAATAAAATCATGATATATAGAAGATCCTAGAGTTATTATTTTTGAATGGATGTAACAATGAAAAAATATGTTGAAGGAGAAAGGAACTTGAAAGAGGGTTGTGAAAACATTACCTCTTCTTCGGGTTCTACTAATTGATATTATCTAAATGGGTCCATAAGATTGCTTTCTGATCAAACGAATGCCTCTAGGTCTAATTGAGGGAAGTTTAAAGAATATTTGGGCAGGGGTTGGCCGAAAAAAATTGCTTTTTAATTTGTGAATAATTGGTTATAAGTGGTGTCCTTTTATAAGGGGGAGGAGGGGGTCCTTAGGAAAAATTTAATGTATTAATTTATAATAAATTCAGATTCGGTTTTTAATGGCTCCAATGTAGATTATTCAAAGTAAAAGGTGGGGATGGGTCGAAATAATATCGACCAATAGATTTTATATAGCCTTGGGTCACTAAACTAACCTTATCATTTATATTTAAGTCTTAGTTAAATAGTTGGACAGTTACCATGTCTCTTTGTATTTTTAATTTATATGGTTAATAAACAGACCATATACATCCAAGAGAACCCAAAGTGGTTCATTAATGATTCAAATATCATTATATAAGTCTATTGTCGAATACTTAGATTTTTAAGAATTGAATATCAATTACTAATATAATATTTGTTTTAAAAATACTTTTTTGTCATTTTGACACTATTTAGTATTTGATTTTTTTGAAAATCATAACAGCATGATTACTTGGAACAAGCATAATTAAATAAATATTGACATGTCATATTAACCTATAAAATTAGTCTAATTCACAAAAATTCACACATTACATTTATTTGGGTATATATATTATCAATTATTTTAATATTTTATTAATTAGGTAATTACTGCATCACCATTGTGTCATAAAGAAATTAAATTATGTAATGTCTAAAAATTATAAATAAAATACCATTATGTATAAAATATACTTTTCTTCTCAATGAATATTTATAATCGAATTTATCTTATGTATTACCCTATATTAAATTTTTTTTAGTTAATAAACATTGATTTTAACTCTTTTAACTCCTCTTTGAAGTAAATAATAATAAATGTTCTAATCTAATACAAGTAAACCTAAACGATAATATTTTATTCCTAATGATGTATTTGGTCTAGATACACTTTTCCAATAGAATTTGGACATGTGTTAGGGTAATATTAATAAACATTTTACCCATAATTACTATATTTACTTTTAACCATAGTAAATAAATGATAAAAGTTACAATTCATCAAGAATTATTTTTATCTTATTGGACGACATTTTACTACTTGATATTAACCGTGTCTCTTGGATTCTCAAAATTCCTCTCACAGAAGCGGTAAAATTATGTTTTATGTGAATTTCTAAATTTTCCTAGGAGGTGGGTAAATGACGGTGAAATGTTCCATAAATTTCTTATATATCTAAAAATATTCTAAATTAACTCCAATGAATTACAATGAACAAATATATGTATTATGAATATATTTTTACCTTAATTAAATATATATAAAATAAATATTTATTTAAACAAAAATTCGTTTTTAATCTTTAACTCAGGGGTTTTTCACTATTCATAAAAAATTGAATGTTTTCAGAAAAATACCAAAAATTCACCCTATGATAATTTCGATATTCCGAATAATAAAATGAAGTCTATTTTGAATGATAAAATGCATATAATTTCAAAAAGTTGGTATTACTATTCATAATGGCTAGTTCTATTGGTTGTGGTGTGTGTTAGAACACGAGATTGCGTACAACACACGCTACTGTATTATTCAAATGAAGCATACCGTGGAATCTTGGCATGTTAAAAATCATTTTTAGAATTTTTTATGAATTTCTGAAATGTTTTACTAAATTTTGTTGTGGGTGTGAACCATGTTTGAGGGCTATTTCACGTGATTGTGCTGACAAAATGAATTTTCAAAGTGAGAAGGGTATTATATGATATGTACGTGGGATTTTACGTGAGTTGTAATATCATGGAATGGTTTTATAAAATTTTTAATAGATTTTTTGATGTGTTATAGAAATTTAAAGTGTTATGGTCTATTATGTTGTGAGTATGATTTCAAAATGCATTTGAATGAAAAAGTGAATTTTTTTGACTTCTGTGATGTGCATGTGGGATGTTTGATTAATGCGTGATGTAGAATGTTTATATTAATGTGAAAATTATTTTTATTGTCTTCTTGAATTATTTCGAGCACAAGAGTGAATCACAGGTATCTAGGTGCATGGACATGTGCTAGAAATATAGTGATCCCAAGGGGTATGGCCTTAGTTTCACATAGAAATGTTAACCATTACAAAATAAAATAAACTATGTTGTTGATGATGATGATGATTCGGGACCAATAGGTTATGGGTATGTACTATACTAGGGTCTCATGCATGAGAATATATATGTTTGATGGTTACTTTTACCGAGATATGAGATACAAGGGACACATAACGAGCTACTGCCTAGAAGGATTTTCTCCATTACTTGTAATCATTATATGCATTGGGCTTACTGTCAGAATATGGAATAGTTGGATGGATAATTCATTATCAATGTAATTATATTTAAAAGTGTTGATTCATTAATATATCCCACTAGAAAACTATTTTTATTTAATGTTACATCCTTTATAATTTGTAAGAAGCGTTTCTTATTTACAAATCATGAAATTATTTTTATATTATAATTTTTATCACATGGAATCTCTTATTGGTGATGTACTATTGTTATTATGGTCACACCAAACATACTCCATTGGGTGTAATTATAATTGTTTATTTTTTACGTTTATTTGCGTACGTCTTGTGTGCTAGTGGTTCTGGTTTAGAGGACCACCGTGATGAGTTGTTGTTGAGATTTATTGAGGGTGGTAACTCTTGTCATGTGGAGGTTCTTGGGATTTTTTTATCATGGTTTTGTACCATTGTAATTGTCTTCAAAAAATGTGTTAATTTTTTCAATTCATTTCTTAATTTTATTAAATGAAGTTTTTGTTAGAAAAATCTAGATTTTATTTATTGGATTCATTTCTTGTTTTATGTTTATAAATTTGAGTAAATCATTCCTGAATTCCTTTTTATGATACTCGATAACATGTGCCTACCTGTGGGGATCAGGAATGCCTTCAAGCCTTGTCACGGGCCGGGTCGATGGAATTTTTGATAGAGACCAAATTCATATTGTGACATGTTCTATTCATGAAACTTGTTATGTGTCACATCTACGATAATATCGACATGGCCATTCTCATGTGATCATTGTGGGAAACGTTAATACTTTTGTAGATCTGTCCTTTAAAGAGCATCCAAATATGTTTGTTATATCATAGTGATAATTTGTTTGGGGGAAGGAATGTTCAAATATTTTATATATTATGACAACAAGGGTGTGTGATGTGGGATATAGGGTAATGGTAAGCATATATGAGGGATCAGTGTCTTCATTGTTTTTTCTCATAATCATAGAGAAACCTGGGATGGATACTTGAGTATGATCTACAATATGGTGGGGAGATGATATGAACCTAGCCTTTTGTAGAGTTCATTGGGTTTTGTATTCATATATGATTTTTCTAATTTTTTTGAGTAATTTTTTTCAGGTTTTAACATGGGATGGTTTTGGTTTATATTTTTGAAAAAATGATGGAATGTGTGTGTTGAAAGGCTAGAACACTGTTAGAGAAAACACTGCACCCCATCCTAGAAAACCATGAATCCCATAATAGTTGGGGATCACATGGATTGTGGATTTTTTTCTATCCATTCCCCATAACATCAAAAACTATGCACCACTAAAATAATAGGTGAATGATTGGCTCATAGTTAGTGAAAACCATGTTCCCCTACATAGGAATCACTTCATGATTATTAATGTGGCCTAATAATTATTTTTTCTATTCTTACAAATCCCCGATACTACACCCATTTCGATAAAAAATTGGACACAGATGATTTTGGACTATTTATAATATTTTTGGGATGGATTCCAAGGTCATCATACCTTTATTATTGGTAATTTCAAACCTAGATAAAAAATCTTCTCTTGTCCGGGTATGTGGATCCAATCATTTTTTCCCATATTAAAACACATTCTATATACCGTTCATTTGGTGGGAAGTAAATTTATTATTTACTAAAAATAGATCTATATTTTTTGAATCTAAATCATGGATTTTTTATTTTTAAATATAAATAATGATATCTTGTTTTTATACTTATTTATGGTTTTTAGATTCAGATTTATATCTATGTAGTTGTGCCACTATTTTTTGGATTTTTTTAAATATAAATCATCGATGAATTGAGGTAAGTATTTTATTATTCACTTCCCATAGAAATGATTCTGAAATGAGTATGCATGTTTTAGGTTTTCTAGCTTTCGTTAGTAATTCAAATTTTGATATTGATTTATCTAATGTAGAAAATTGAGTAATTAAATATATTGTTGAAATTAAAGATTAATATGGCAGTAAATTATTTGACTAAGGTATGTCTATTGAGATAATTAATTGGATTGATAATTTTCAGGTTTAGGGGATTTCCATTTAGATAATTACTTAAAGGATTAATTATAATATTTATATATTTGTGATTTAGATAATTAAAAGGTGGATTATTTATGAGACATTATGATATAATATTTGAGATAATTAATTGTACATTTATTATGATATAATAATTTCTTAATTTGAGATAAATAATGGTAGAATTAATTATGATAATTTGGTGTTATTTATTTGAGATAAGTAATTATATAATTAATTTTGTTATATTGTGATGGTTGAAATGGGTAAAAAAACGATGAATTAGTTAATGGATTTGACATACAGAATTAATTGGGGAATTAAAAAAGGGTAATTATGTGATACAATAATTGCTAATTAGTGATGAAATTGATGTTGAACAATTAATTTATCAATTAATTGGGTATAAATGGATAGAACATGGTCATTTAAATTTGAAAAGTATAAACTAAAACATGGTAATGGTATATGTGAGTAATGGGATGTGAAAATGGCCCTTCAATTGATATGTATAAATGGTTACATAGTAATTGTACTTTTCAGTAAAAGAATGGGAACATTGTCATTAAATTGATATGTAGAATGGTAACATGGTCATTATAATTATGAATCACAGAATGGGAACATGGCCATTTTAATGAGAATTGATAATGGTAACATGTTCATATTAATTATGAATTTAATATGGGAAACATTTGAAATCATGTATGAGTTAAATAATGATATCAAACATACTCTGAGATACGACATCATTTAATAAATCTTCTAGATATGGAATGAGTTGATGTAAGAATTTATATATGATATCTACAAAAAATACTTCAGTCACAAGCATGGGATGAACCAGGTATTAATATGTGATATTACCTAGAAACCCTTCGGGCTCCAGCATGAGCCGAAGTAGAGTTTGATGTACTGGTGTCCTCGAGAACCATGGAGTTTATGTAGATATTTAAATATTAATTGAAAAAATGTGATAACTTCTTATTAATGGATTATGGTTAATCATTTATATAACATCATTCATTATTAATGACTGGATTTTTTTAGACAACAAAGATGGTGGACTACAGAGTCGTACACACACCCTACTCGGGATTTATTATTGGTATATAAGTAGACTTTAATGTTGTGAGATAGGTTAAGGTCAAGGTGTTTGTGTTAGATGGATGATTTTTGGATCAATAATGGATGAGGGAACCGAACATGGTTTGGGACCCAATTAAGAATCATTTATGACGTCATTTTTATTTTTAATTTTAGACACTTGACAGGTGAATTAACATGGAATGTTTTCATCTTTAGTTGAATATATTATTTCTTACATATTTTTCATTAGATATTGGAACTTTTTATGGTAATATATTCTTATGTTATTGTTTTTTACATATTCAATATTATTACATTGATATAAGAGGATAATAACTCTCCAAAAACGAATTATCAGTCCTCTGCTACCTGTAGGAATCCTCTAGTATACGTGGTGGTGTAAATGAGGTCATGTTGTGGTCCGAATTAGGGAACTAGTGTGTGGGACCTAGGTCATGAGTCAACATTTATTTACCATTATTATTTTTGTTATAGAACAATACATAAATCCCCAAAGATGTTTCTATGTATATAATGAAAACCTGATATATTTTTATATAATTGAGAAGGTGGTTTTCCTACTAATACATCCCATTATGCATACTAGAATGATCATGTTGTTCTTCATAAAATGAACATATGGTTAATCACCCAAAAAATTGTTTGGATAGTCCTTAACATAATCATCACTCTGAATCATGATGATTGTGTCTAAGACCACACATTCGTCTAGGCATTCCCTGGGTATATTCTTTGATAGATCATATTCTCTTTAAATATCTCTATGAAGGATTTATTTCCTAGTTACATCAATGTATTGGGTTTTTGAAGTATATGATAACCATCCTTAATTTAACATATGTAAATCTAATAATTATTTATGTTGAAAAATATTAATTATAGCCTAATGTGATAATGAAAAATAATGAGAGGCATTTATATAAAGTTTTAATAAAGAAATGTAATATTAGAATTTTTGTTTTTATAAGTGAAGTGATTTCAATGATTCCTTATTTTGAAAATAAATATTGAGACCACATATTGATGCCCATATCTTATAACAATATAATGTAATGATTAAAATTTTGAGGAAAATATTTATTTCTAGAGGGAAATTGAAAATTTTATATTTCACTGCATTGTATCTTTAAATTAATTATATATTAAATAGAATGCTTCAAACACTACATAAAATATAATAAATATTAATGATATATCATTTTTCTTAAATTTGATGGTATAAAATGAAGTAGTCATATCTCAAAATAAATAAATAATGAATAAATAAATTTCTTCCAGAGGTGGATGTCTTCCTTAAAAAGAACATTTTTTATCTCAAAATTTTGTTATACATACGGTGGGTTTTCCTATACACAGATTTTGTCGAACATTAGAAATTAAGATTTAAAGAATATATGGGAGATGTTCAAGATCATAATGATTGACAGTTGATTCATGCTAGATCCACCTCTATTAAAAATGAAAATATGATCTTTTTTGATATTTAGGTCTTATAAATAGGTATCTTGGGGTTATATATATTGTAATTTAAATAATAAATAAATTTAACATAATATTTATATGTATATATGTCATTAATTTATATAAGTTTCCATTTTTAATTTTTTTATCATTTTAATTTAATTTTCAAATATGTTTTCTAAAAATAATTTTTTTTGTAAATAACTAAGTATATTGTTGTGGAATATAATCATGATATATTTATTTTATAAATAATAAGTTAACAAAAGTATTATTTATAATTTAAAATGAATATAATGTATAATATACCTAAAGAACTTTTCTTATAAACCTTGTATTTACTATATTATATGTCTTTAATGAATATTTTAAATTTTAAATTTTCATATGTGAATTTTTATATATTTAATTCATTTATTTATTTATAATGAAATCAATATCTGAAGATGATATTACGATATTTTTATAATGAAATTATTTTTTGGTGAATAATAAAATATAATTATATTAATATCATGTATTTGAAAGAATTATTAGTTAATAAAAATGATTTAAAAATTTATGAAAACCATATCTCAAAAAATATAAATTATATTATCTATAAATTAATTTAAAAATATTAATTCTAGTTTAAAAATATATATGTAGTTATCTAGATCAGATGAAATAATTTTTTAAGAAGTGTTAATCAACAGATTATATACCTATTATATTAAAAAATAATTTAATCAAATTTATAAATTGAATAAAATTAAATGTCTTTCAAATTTCTAATAATTATTCAAAAATTATATTATAATACACATTATTTATTTAAAATCATAATGGTTATGAACCATAGGTAATTAGTTATTACCATAGAAAAATCTGAAATGGTAAAATTAAAATTATAAGAGTAATTACCTAAAATTGTTTAAAAAATGCATGGGAATTTATGTTTGAGTCCTTAATCAACCTTACAACTTCTGCTCTCCATTATTTCTCAATTAATGATCAAATTTCATTAAGAATAACATATTATTAATAAAAATATATATGTATTTACAAAAAATACATCCCTTTTCCCTTATAGATGTATTCCTCTTCTCCACTCTTCTATTAACACATTAATCACTACGTTATACAAAAAACATATATCCCAAATGACTCATAAACACTCTTATCAATCTTAAATTGGTTTTGATCTTCTAAAATTTCCTTCCCTTAAAAGATTACCCAATATATAAATGAGATAATCTAATAATATATGAATATATCTCTAATAACTCATTCTTTATTTCTATTTCATTATGTGCATATGTTATTCATCAAATTACACTACACCCTAATAAAATCATATAAATACTTTTCATTATTATTATTATTATTATTATTTTAATTATCTTACAATAACGAATGAATTTTTTCCATTTCTAATAAAAATGAAAACATGATGTTGTGTATGTGAATACTACTACCACAATGATGTAAAATGATTTTCCTTAAATACCTACCATGGTTAGTAACAATTCAAATTTAATGAATTTTTTTGATATTTACCAATTATTTAATTTTCCAAAATGAAAAAAATAATAGTCTTCTCCCTTTTTTTTCGAAAAAGTAATCCAAATTCATGTATACACATGAACAACAACCTCTATTAATTGATATATTATATCATTCATTACAACCATCAATGTATTGTTCAAATAATGGAATTAATGAATATGTAATATATTTATTATAAAAAATATATTCTATTAATACATATTTAGAATCCTTTTAATGACTGTAGTGATAAAAATCATTATAAAATAAATCATATTAAAATAGAAAATAAAAAATAAAAAAATTGGTGTATGATGTAATTGTTTACTACCCATCTTTTAATCCACTATATCATTAATATTATGATATGTCACTAAAATAAAATATTAATTTTATCATTATTCAATTTTAATAACATTATTTCACTAATGATATCATATAGTCATCCATTAATTATGGTATGTTAATGTTTGTGTAGTTTTTTCCACCAACTTCAACAATGGTACATAATTATATCATGGATGAATTTGAAACCATTTTAATTATATATTATGACATATTTTTTACGTAATTATATGTTTAATATTATTTATGTTTATAAAACAATTATTATATTTAATATTTCACCATTTATTGGTTTTCAAAATCATTGAGTTGTGATTATTGTTGATTTCATCTTCATTATAATAATGAAACCCACATACATTGAAATTAAAACCTATTAAATCATTATTAGTCATCTATTATAGTAACATTAAATTTTTATTTCTGAAATTTGTATTCCATGAAATAAAATTTTTTTATTTTTTCAGTGATGATAAATAATATTGTGAATAGATGGATTTTTGGGGTGAGGTTTATTTTTAATTAAGATGTTGGTTCGAAAAAAGGTCATCCCCCATTTGTGGAATTTATTGGGTATATCCTTCTGGGATATATTGTTGGAAGAAAATCTGCATTTGGTGCAATTAGATAATATGGAAAAACCCCAATCTAGGGGTGAATCAACATCCTAAATTTCACCACAATGATGAAAGGTAACAAGGGATAGTATGGAAAACCCCCATTCTAGGGGGAATCAAAATAAAAAATGTCTCTACAACCATGAAAGTCTCCCATACTAAACTGTAATGGGAGATTTTTTAGGGTCAGATGATATAGAGAAAAACCATACATATCATATATAGGCCCACCTGGGGTAATCATTAAACTTTACCTTCTGAAATCTGGCACCTAATTTAGCTTTACATACTAGTGTTACAATAGTATAATTGGTGGACCGTGTGAAGAGGGTGCATAATCCTATTGTATCACAACTGAGTGGGAACTCAGCTCGTATTTTCCCGATTTCCTACCACAGACATTTCTTCTAGGAAAGAATATTCCCATCCATGGTTCATCCATGATATTGTAGACAATTATTAATGGATCATTAATGAATATATAGTGATCCCATATGAACTAGATATATGTATTTTAATGGTCTCCTCTTCAGGTTTCTTCTAAACTATAACCCTCTATAAACCGGAAATAGTGTATCACACCCATGATTATTGGGGAGATGCCTTATGGGATTGAGAGAACCCAATGATGTATATTTTCAAAATATGTAGAGTCTAAAAATATGTGATTCTCATAAAGGAAAACATCCACCCATTATGTCAGAGTCTGGAATTCAAATTTCATGGTTTTAGGATTCCACAAACAGAAAGAAGTGATCTTTCCTTTTTCAAAAGATAGTGGTTGGTATGTTTGTTGCACAAGTTTAATTGTTTTATAAATGAGTCTTCCAATGTGGAATCATGATTATCCTTCATCAATTAGTAGTTCCATGTGTAGTGTTCCAAGGACTACAGATAGTGGTGTGATCATTTCTTATAGTGGAAGGTTGTTGGTGCATCTTGAATGAGTGAAATGAACTCTAGAAGAAGGGTATACCATGTTTTAAAATTGGACTCATCATAAAAACATGGAATATCTTGGACAACGTAATTCTCCTCTTTAAAAAATTTGAGATGGACCCTTCAATTAAGCATCTGATTGCTAGAACCCCACTTTATTGCAAAGCCCTCAGTGTAATGCCAGTGAGATGGATCTGTTGGGTTTATCATCCAGAAGGTCTCAAGGAGAATACATATGTTCATGCAATATAAATTTAAATAGGGTAGGTGTAATGTTCTGAGAAGAAAGGGGGTCAGGGGTTCAGAATTTGTTTTCTTCCCATGGTAGAGGTGATTCTCGTTAGGATGATGTCCAGGAAATTCTTACCTGGATTATGTTTTTTAGTTAAATGAATTCCCCCCCCCCCCCTCATGGATATGGAAACAAATTTTATTTCGGTGTATTATACAAATTGCGTCTAGATATTGTCTCCACATTTAGTTGAGTACACTATTTTGAGGTGAAAATCCCTTTTAAACAACATCATTCAAGTATATAATACATGTTGAGAATAAAATGTAGTTATTGATTTTCATGCATCCAAGGTTACTCATTTTGTGCATATTTAATGTTTCTCTAATCATGGTTCCTTTCTTTTGGATGGATCTACCTAGTCCATGGAGACAATATCTACCTCCATTACTCCAAGTCTCCTTGAAGTCATAGTTTCCTCTATGGTTACCTTGATTCTTGTTTCATGGCTACTTTTTTCATGATGTACCCCCATATTATAAAATTAATAAAATATATTTGGTTGGTATAATGGTATGGTATTCCATATTTTTTTATCAATGAATCCTAATAAGATTATTTTGATATTATGGTTTGATCTATCTTATTTAAAGATTACACATGTCTCATGTATTTATACTCCTTGTATTTTGGAAGACACGGAATATCATATCATGTTTTGGGGACCTCACGATGATTTCATGTTTATTGAAGCCCACATAATATTGAACTGATCGTTTTATATTTTTCATTGATAGAGGATTAGTTCTATTTTTTAAATATTTATAATTATTAGTATTTTAGTGATATATACACACAATATGTGACAAATGTTTTTGGTTGTTCCATTGTTTGAGATCAATTATAAATTGAATGAATACCTATATTGGGTCACTATATATCTATAAAACCATATTTAATGAATTTTTATTAGTTTCATTTGATGTTTTACTTTTCTGTGTGATTTCCATAGTTTTTGGTATATTTTTCATTAATTTTGTCAATTTATTCTATTTTTTGAGGATTTGTATTTGTCATTATGTTTTAATTTTATGAATAATATTTTTTTATCCTCTATGCGGACATAAGACATTCAAGGGGTAAAAGAATTGTGGGCTAATTGGGACACATTTCCTATCAATGTGGATATTTTTTTTAAGAATTTAGAATGTTCTTAATTACATTTATGTTATGGATAATTCAAGGGTAAATTTTTATGTTTCTCTAAATATTCAATATATTCATGTTTTTTAGAAATTGTTTATGTTAAATTGGATTGTTTCACAGGAATTGTTATAATTGTAGTTGTTTTTTCATGAATGGTTATCACTACAAGGTACCTGCTTAGCTGAGTAAAATCATTGTGGTGACACGGTAGAACAATGTGACACTACTTGTGTTGTTGGGTACTGGTGCATGGATTCACCAGTATTTGTTTAACCAGGTGATTAGCCCGAAAATTGGGTTTTCAAGTTGATATTTTATTTTGAAATGGATAGAGGATCATCACCTGAATCATGTTATGTTTCTAGGTGTAGTTATGCATGGTTGGGTTTTCAAAGTAATGTATACTATATCAGTTTTGCATAGTTTGGTAAAATATATATCCAAACCAAACAGTCATCATCGTATATTACAAATTATGGAATTTAACCAAATTATCCTTAGGATGTTATTATTTGGAACCCCAATTCCCTCCCCAATCTATTGTAAAAACACTTTGTGGTTTTTCGGGAGGTTCTCCTTCTTCCCCCGCAAAATTTTTGTGGTTCTCTTCACTAATTCAAGAGGGTTTCATCAGGTAACATATTTTTTACACTCCTACATTACCTTCCCCCCCATCCACCTTAATAGAAATGGTTTAATTGACACACATCAACCCAAGGGATAAAATTTCCTTTATTTTTATCCTTGGGTGCTTCTAATTTATATATTATTTTTATTAGGTCCTAAGAAGGGACTCTTTTGGATCGTATGGGTGATCACCATTAAATGCGCCATAAAAAATCTCATTTTCCATTACACTGATGAAGTTAATTATATGATATTGATTAATATTATATTCAATTGGATGATGGAGTGTTTTTTAATTATTTATAATTCACTTCATTCTTATAATTATATAAAATGTGTGATCAATTTTGATTTAAATTGGTCATACCCCTTTTATTTGAATGTGTTTCCAAGCCATGTGGCAGTAAAAATTGTTATGTTATAATTCAAAGGTTTGTTATAGCTTTAAAGTGGCGAAAGACACTAATCTTGTAAAAATAATGCTAATATTAAAAAATAAAGATTTATTTGATTAATTAATATTAATTTTATGGATTCATATTCATCATACTTTTATAAATTACTTTATCTATTTTTTCTATATAAAATAAATATATTTATTTAACAAAACTGATTTTCCATATTTTAAATGGTTATATTTGAATTTTAAATTTCAATAAATTTGAAATAGTATTTCAAAGAATGGAATTTACTTTTTTTATTGAAAATAAAAATATATATTTGGTGCATTTTTTTGTTATTTAAAAAATTTAATTTATTTTATTTCGAAATTGAAAATTTCAAACCATTTCCAAACTATCATTTATTTACATTAAATAAAGCTACATAAAATAATAATTTTATTTTTTACTTAGTTTTATCAAAACATAATATCTATTTTAATAAAAAAAATTAAATAATTTCATATGAAACAACACTATATTTGGTTTTAGTATAAGTTCAATTTTATGATTAAAATTGACTTTTTTTTAAAATAATATTTTTCATTTCATTTTGAAAAAAATACATTAAATTCATTTATTAAAAATTATTGAAATTTATTCTTGAAATATATAGTCCGTATTTTCAATTATTAGGATGAAATTTATTCATTATATTATTTCCATTTTTTTATTTTGAATATTATGAATTTTTAAATAAATATCATCGTAAAATGTAAATCAATATAATAAAGATTAAAATAATTGTAATGTATAAAATCTAATTCATTGATCATTTTAAAATAATTTTATTTCAATAAATATTACCTTATGACAATAATTATATAGTTCCCAAGACAATTCAACAAGTGCAAAACATTTAAAATATATATGAGTTTAGAAGACGTTTAAGTGGGCCACTCCCCTATATTATAAAAGGCAACCATAAGCATTTTTTCCCAAACCATTTTCGAATTATATATCATCAAAAATACATCCCAATATTCTTCTTCATGTCATAGAGTTCCTCTCATTTAAAAAAGACCAATCTAATAAGTATTATGCCGTGTGAAAGGTAGTTGTCTTTAGAGAATGTATAAGCCCTAAATAGAATATGTCAAAATAATTTTCTTTTATAACTCTTAAAATTAAATTATATACACTATAAAAAATCATAAATGAATATTAAATATACTAAATTTTAATTATTTTAATGTTAAAAACACATTTAAATCACATTTCATACAAATTTTAAATGGTAGATATTTCTCGTGCATTAAAGTGGACTACCGCCTCTATGAACCGACATGTTTTCCTTCCAATCCCCACCATCCAAGATTGGTTATAAATATTTAGTTAATTAATATATAATTTTTTTATTACATTATTATTATATTATAATTAGATTATATTACATAAATTTTCACCATTTCCTCCCTTGGAAAATCACTAACATCATTTGTGTGTATGTGTGGAATACAACTTCCACGATGTGATGTGATTCATTTTTCTTCATCACTATACAATTAGGATCATAAGGATGAAATTTAACAATAAATATGAAATAAAAATCATATTTATGATTATATAAAAGTAAAATATTGTCAATATTTTTAATTTTCCACATGTGGGAATAATGAAATCATTATTATTTTATAAGTACAGTTTATCGACTCCATGAATTAGTGTGCTTCATTTATCATGAACTTATTACATTTTTTTTAAATTGTATATAATTTATAAATATGATAATTATAACATTTTCAAGGATCTAGGTTGGTTGAATTTATTACACTATTGGAAATTTTCAATGCACTAATTTTTTTTTTAATGTTCTAATATAGAAGACCCTGCAATGCCCAACATAAAATAAAATATTTTATTCACTAAATAAGTCATTAAATTTTGTGAAAATACAAATTAAAATAATTATGAAATTGAATTGAATAATATTTTTATTAATATATTAATATAATATAATTTTATTATCATGGTGTTAGAGGAGGTACGAAGCCGTAGGGCTCTTATGTTATTATGTTTTTTTAAATAGTGTTTCAATGAGTTTTTTCAATTCAATATCCACAACATTCATATTTTTAAATGTCCGAAAAATGATATTATTTATACAAAAATAATTTCTATATTTTTTTAAGAAATTCTATTACTTTATAAATGTTTATAATGAAATATTTTATGTATTTACCATACGGTGCATCTTGTCATTTTTACCAATGTTCAAATAGAATGATTATTATCATATATGACATGAAATATTTTGTTAATATAATTATTTCTATCCATATATATAACCCTCTACATTCTTCCATGGTTATTTTCAACGAAAATATTTCTCTCTATACTTTAATTTTCTTTATTATTAAATAATTTTTAACAAAACAGTATTTCTTTTAATTGTTAGGATATAAATAAAAATATTATTGGATTCATGGTACAGTTCATCTACATTTTATATGAATTTTTTGTGAGCCTTTAATATTTTTAATTATAGGTGATAATAAAATGGATTCCTAATTAATTGCGTAATGTATATTTTTTCTGTTGATAGGTTAACAGTAATAGATATATGAATTATTTTGATAGGTTTTTCTATTATAGGAGATAATACATGGGTGAATGTAAGCATAAAATCTAATGGAACCAATGTGATTATAATTCATTGTTTTGTAAAGTATATCCTTTTACAAGTTAAGATGTTTTTTTAAATAAATATTATTTACTTTTTAAAAAAATTATTTAAGAAATGGTTATTTCTTTAGGAATGGTATTTATAAGATTTTATAGTTTCTAGATATTCTTATGATAATTATTTTATATTTATTATTTAAAAATAAGTGAATGGTCAAATTTATTACGATATTATTTTGATTTAACAGAATTTAAAATTTATATTTGAGGTTAAATGCTTATTGAGAAATGTGTAAAATTTAATATGGATTTTTGTATTTTAAAAATGAATTTTCAGGATCTATTCATCTTATTTCCATTAAAAATATATTTTACTCTCATGAAACTTTTTTAAATTATATTTAATTTGACTTATGTATTATTAAAAAAATTAATAAATTCCATGTTATAGATATTTGGGTGACCTTGAATGAAAAAATTATTTCTTCATAAAGAACATGTTTTGGGGGAAAACCCTAAATTCTGTAGAAATGTATAAATTTTTTTGTAATGTTTTACCTAATAAAAATACAAAAAAGGAATATTTGATTAAAATGTTATATAGATAAACATTATTTATAAATCATATTTTCTTAGTATAATAATGTTTTCGGTTGACATAGTTGATTTGAAATAGAATTTTAATATAAAAATAGAGGTTATGATGATAAAGAAAGAATTTTGAAAGTGAATATAAGAAAAAATTATTTGACAATGAGATAGATTTTGAATATTTCCACAGTGCTTTATAAAATATTTTTCTATTTAAAATACTTTTCTATAGTGTATACTATAATGCTGGGGTAGAAAACCATCAGGTTCATATTTTCCTTTTGAACTATCACCCATGAATGGTTAGAACAGAGGTATTTATGGAAGAGTTAATTCTGTTTATAACTTTGTTGACAGTGTAACCCATAAAAATGGGAAACTAAATTATTTATAGAGGAACATATTTATATTATATAATATCATGAAATTGAACCTCAAATAGTTGGTAGAAACTCAAACCTAGTGAAGCCTAATTAATAGATTAATCTTATAGAGAATATATTTGTTGTTTTGGGATATTCAAAACATCAAATAGTTGACCACTAAATTTATCATTTTGAAAAATAATATTATATATTGTGTAATTTTATTCTGAAATCTGTGGATAGGGACTCAAATGTTCATATAAAAATGATTTTATTTCAATACATCATCCATGAATTTTTTTTTCTATCGTTATTTAAAATATATTGTAATAGAAATTTGTATATTTTAAGAAATACGATGTGGAAACTATTTTCACCTATAAAGATGACATTATGTTATTAGAATTGTTTTAAAAAAATTTCATGATTGGTAATGAGAGTATATTTGATAAATTTTATATAAAAATGATCCATTTTCCCAAAGGTATCTAATAACCCATGATTTCATAAGATTTTAAGAAATTGTCGTGTTTGATGTTAAAGTATAAATGGAGTTTGTGGAATTTTATAAAAATAAGGACAACAAGCTATATAGTTGGTATATAATGGGTATAATTCATTTATAAAATCAATAGGTAAGTATAAAATCCCATGTAAATGAAGAATAAGATATTTTCATACTTATTAATATTTTTTAATTAATTATTAATTTTACTTTAAATGGTTTGAAATGTTCGATAGCATAACTGATACGCAATAACAAGTTTCTTTCGAATCATATATTACACACTAATAATATAATATTATCATTTCAAATGGCAGTTAACTCCTAGCCATTGTATTGGCGAAATGAACGAAGCTAACTAAAATATGATTATAAACGTTTTTAAATTTATTTACATTATCCAATAAAATGTTAGAGACTTAAAATGTGAATGAATCTAATTTGAAGCGTAATTTAAATTAAAAGGCTGATTTATCTCATTTTAATGGAGAACCCTATTTAATTATAGTTTGGGTTAATATAGTACATTCTATATGACCAAATAAAATCATTCTTTAGAATGGGGCATCAAATTTTTCTTTGGATAATTTTTTGGTATTTTTCTGATAAAGTTAATTTTTAATGAATAGTGAATAATACTGTATTTTTATTCAAAAGTTCCTTTTAATCTAACTTATTTATATGGATATATTATCTTTTCAGTTGGTTTTAAAGTTAAATTAAAATATATTTTTACCATTTAATCCAACATTGGTCATTGAATTAATTTCACTTTGAAATTGGCCATAAACAAGTACCAATCTATTGATATATTATTGTTTCATAAAAACACGCTATTTATCTTGATAACAACATTTAATTTAAAAATTAATTAATTTCACTTCAATGTTTTTAATTTGGAAAAATAGACATCATTTTTGAATTCGGAATATCAAATATAGCTTATGTTGAATGTTTGGTATCATTCTAAAAAACATCAATTTTGATAAACAGTGAAACCACCTAGTGGTAGTTAAAAAAACTGACTTTTTTATTTAAATGAAATTTTACCACTTTTGTGAATTTAATTTCAAAAATCTGACATACATTGTTGTTATCAAGAAGTAAAATGTTGTTCAATAAGATGAAAATAATTTTTGGTGAATAATAACTTTTGTCTTATTTACTGTGGTTAAAGGTATATAGGGTAATTAAAGGTAAAAAGAATTTTATAATAATTCAAAATTATGTTAAAAATTGTCAAAACCGTATTGGATGAGTCATTAATGACCATGGGCATCTTTGGGTCAATTTTTGGAGCCCTTGGATCCACTTGGATGTGATAATGAGAATTTAGATTAATTAATTAAATTTAAAGTCAAAATGGCATAAACAAAAATATTTTAGTAATTCAGTTTGATATGGTGTTATATAAGTTCTATTTTAGACTATAGATATTAAATGGAAAGATAAAAATATTTCCTACATGATAGTATTTTTTTAATAATTTTTAGACATCAAATAAATCAAATTATTTATGACACAATAATGATGCAGTATTTATCTCATTAATAAATGATTTAAATAAATAAGATTATAATGATTAAAATATTATCCAAAACATATTCAATTCTAATTGGATGTTTTTTTTTGACTATACTCATCTTATATTCGACTATAATGATTTTTGGACCATTACAAACAGAATATAATTATATAATAAAATAATAGTTTCACACATTCCTAAAGAGCCCCTCCTCCCCCTTATAAAAAGAGACCACTTCTAACCAATTCCACACACCTCTCAAGCCATTTGGATCATCCAAACTCTTCCCAATTAATATTTCAACATCTCTCTCCTCCTCTTAGAATCCATGCATTAGGCAGATGGAACTTCAATAAATCCTTTTGGTTCAAACCAAAGGAAGTTTCTCAAATTAAAGGTAATTATTTCTCTTAAATTGCTTTCTTTTATTCTACTTCTCCAACCCCTAAAATATTTTTTATTACCTAATTTTGTAACAACACCAGTATCCTCAATATTCTATGATGATTTTATGAGATGTATTTAAACTACACATACACACACCTCCATCTAATGGGTGAATAACATAATGTTTATGTGGATTGAAAACTAACACCTCACGAAACGATGATTGTTTGATTATCTCCTACCACCTCTCATAGTGGCCATTATAATTTAACTGTATTTATATATGAAATATGTTATGTTTAGGATTTCATTATGCTTCTATACTTCGCAATTATAACAATACTTTATGGATTCTATAGTGGGTATATAATATAATCTAATTTGAGGAAGTGCAAACTATTGTCCCCTTAAAGTGATGTGACTCGTTAATGACTTATGTGGGAGGTATAAAGAATAGTGTTAATGACATTATATATGATATTATGTTGGAATTATAATATACCTATATATCATTATGTTTTATTTCCATTAAAATAAGAAAGAGAAATGAAATTAGTGTTCATGCGTACGTATGACATATCGTCTCCAGGAGTGGTGCATTTCATTTCTTACATCTAAATGTTATGTAATATTATAAATAAATGTATATACTGGATATATATGATACATATGATATCTAAATCATGAATATCATTCTGGATATAATGGACTATTGGCCACATGGACTACTTGTAAATATATGGTGTTCATTTTTGACCCAAGTTCCAAATATCGACAAAATAAATGTTATTAACAAAAATGATTAAATAATGTTTATAACATCGTAATAAGTGATAAAAAAGGTATAATAACCTTGAAAAATGTTCTTAAGAAAGTAGAAATTTACATTAGTTTATTATTTAGGATATTAATGAACGATCGAGTCAAGTCAGACATGAGGTAAGGGACTTCATCTCAATCTCCTTTCATAGAGGCATATTTTGTTCTAATACAAGACTTTATTATATACGCTCTATAAAAACCATCTACTTTTCATTTCATTCAAAAGGAATCTTTTTCTATAAATCATTTTACTGAATGACAAAAAAGAGTTTTTCTTTTAATGTACGCAGTATGTACGACTTTCTTTTGCCGCCATGAGTATTATTTGATCTTTGGCATCCTCAAGAAACCGTAATGTTTTTTTAAAATAAAATAAATACCTTATACTCTTTTACATATTTTTGGTATTGAAAATGGTTTTGAAAATTAATTTTTTATGACAATATATTTATGTGATATATTGTGATTGGAATGTGGAAATGTTTCCTTTCCTTTACATTTTTTGTATGTGATATGATTTTATATTGGTACACAGACATTTGAAGGGTGGTTACGTGATAAACCAAATGATGGGTGGGTCCGTGAATACCATGATGGGTTGTTAAGTTATAACCTCCAATGAATTGGGTATGGAAGTCAGTCGTATGTCTATTCCATTTAGTGATATGTGTGGAAGTTGACCGTATGGATATTTCATGTATGTATGTGTATGACCCAAGTTGCCTTTATTTGTTATGTGTTCATTATATGGGTTTTAGGATAATCTTTTTGTTTCAAAAGGTTATGTAATGGTCATTTATTCAGTGAATAGTATTTACTACTTCATAAAGGTGAAAAGTATTACTTCTGTTAAAGTATTCATGGTTTACTTGTTGTTTTGAAAAACTAACAGTTTTACTTCATTGTATATCCATTACTGAGATTTTTATTCTCTTACCATGTTTTTGAAATGATTTCCATAGGACATAATGTGGAATAGGGTAAAGGATGGGATCAAGGAGAAGTCATGTTATCATAAACATGGAACTAGACATGACAATTTTTCTCAAGATTTCATTTTTTGTAAAAAATTGGAAATTGTGTAGAATTGTCTATATTCCAATATTTTGAAATGTAATAGTTATGACCTAAATCTCTAAAAATATAATCCTGAAAATATACTAAATTTGAATTATTAATTTAATTCATGATTATGTATGATTTTATGTCTGGGTCCTTATAGTTGGTATCAGAGGTTGGTTTAGATAACATTAAGAGTTAGGGTATTGTTAAATTAATATCCAGAAAGTAATTTATGTTAATATTTATATCATATAGCATTTATAGATTACCATGTTCCTTCGCCTAAGATATTTCTATGTTCAAAATGGTTTTCCATAGAGGAAACAAGGAGGCTATGTTTGGACGATATTTGGAGGAATATAACCTTCCAAATAAGCAACCTGGGATGGTCGGAATCTAAAATGAACAGTTTTTTGCAGTGATGGAACAATGGACTTGGGCTATAAATTGTGGTGGTATTCATGCACGAGATCATCCAGATCAACCGCAGAGGAACATGTTAGTAGTGGAGCATTTCATGAGGCAACATCCCCCATATTTCAAAAGATCATCTGAGCATGTTCTAGATGAACGGTGGGTTAAAGCACAAGAGAAGATTTTTGATGTCATTGGATGTTCAGAACATCAAAAGGTTAGTCTTTCTGTTTATCGTTTTGAAGGTGAAGCTGATCAGTGGAGGTCTATAGTGAATAATATCAGGGATAGTGATGAGAATGATGCTCTCAATTGGGGTGAATTCAATGAAATGTTTCTTGAGAAATATTTTCCTAAGCTGCTTCATCTTAGGATATAAAAACAATTCCTAGAATTGAGGCAGGAGGATGACTCAGTGGCTTCTTATAAAGAAACGTTCACTCGACCGGAAAGCTGTGCACCTAATTTCATCCGAGATCTTGATAGTAAGATAAGTTAATTTAACTTAGGAATAAATCCATGATATCTAAGACCATTAGCCTCTCCTCAGTTCCAAAGTAATGAAAAACTCATTTGATGCGCGGAGATGGTGGAAATGTAGTTTGTCGATGATCAAGTGTTCGTTGACAAACAACAGAATAAGAGGTCCAGTTGGTAGAAAAAGGGGAAGAATTCATCAAAGAAGCATTGAGGTAAGTAAACTAAATATCCAACTTGTGAGAAGTGTGGTAAAAAGAATCCTGGAGAATTTGTTTCAATGTCAGCAAAGTGCTTCCAGTGTGGTATGTCTGGTTATATTGCTCTTAATAATAAGAAACATGATCAAGAAGGGAATGAAAAGCCATCAGTAAGATGTTTTAAGTGTAATGAAATGGGTCATTATACAAACTAGTTTCTAGAGAAGAACTCAACTGAGGGAAAGTATCCATACTAAAAGCATAAAGGGGTTGTGAAATCCTTTGACAGTACTTCAGCAGATGTTGGTCCATCAAACGAAGTAATATCAGGTACACAGTTTGTTTGTTCAGATTATGCCAATGTGTTGTTTGATTCAGGGTCTAAACACTCATTCATTTCTGATAAGTTTTCTAGTAAATTGGGAAATCCATCTCATGATATGAATACATAACTTATGGTAAAAATAGCTGGAAGAAATGTTGAGACAAAAATAAAACATAAGAACATTATTGTCCTTGTGTGTGGAAGGAATCTACCTGCAAACATTATTGTTTTGCCACTAGTAGAGTTTGATGTTATTTTGGGCATGGATTGGATTTCTGTTTATCATGATAAGATTGAATATATACCTAAAGAGTTTTCTTTTCAGAAATATTTACAGTTTGTATACAAAAAGAAACCCTTGATGTTGATAACATATCAGGAAGCTGAGAAACTAGTAAAAGATTGAAATGAAAGATACCTTGAACATATTTATGACAACAAAGGAACTGATCAGATTAATGATGTGCCAGTGGTAAATGAATACCTTGATGTTTTTATTGATGAGTTTTCTAGTATTATACCTTATCAGGAATTTGAATTTATCATTGACTTAGTTCCTGATGCTAAAAAAAATTCAAAACCCCCTTATCGAATGGCACAAATTGAACTTTTATAGTTAAAGAAGCAATTGAACGTGTTATTAAATAATAGTTTAATTCGACCTAGCACATCACCATGGGGAGCTCCTGTCTTTTTTGTTAAAAATAAAGATGGTTAAATGTGTCTTTTCATTGATTATAGAGCATTGGGTAACATCATTGTTAAGAATAAGTATCCTTTGTCTCATATCGATGATTTGTTTGATCTACTCTAGAGAGCTCAGTATTTTTCGAAAATTGACTTAAGGTTGGGTACATTCAGTTGAAAGTAAAGGAAGCAGATATTCTGAAGACCATGTTTCATTCTAGATATGGCCATTATTAATTTGAAGTTATGCCTTTTGGGTTAACCAATGCACCTACTGTATTCATGGATCTTATGAATAGAATTTTCAGTGAGTTCTTGGATAAGATTTTGGATGTGTTCATTGATGATATTTTGGATTATTCCAAAATAAATGAGGAACATCGGAGTCATTTAAGGGTTGTCTTGAAAACCTTAAAAGAAAAGAAACTATTTGGAAAATTCAGAATGTGTGAGTTTTGGATACAACAAATTTCATTCCTTGGACACATTGTTTAAAAAAATGGCATAACTGTAGATCCTGAAAAAACAAAAGTTGTTGAATAATGGACACGTATAACAAATATAACTATGATTCATAGTTTTCGTGGTTTGGAAGTTTATTACCTAAGGTTTGTTGAAAATTTTGTACGGTTATCTAGTCTAATGAGTAAGTTAACTCAAAAAGGTGTTAGGTTCATCTGGACAAAAGAATGTGATGATTGTTTTAAGGAATTGAAAATATGATTGGGGAATGCTCTAGATTTGGCACTACCTTCCAGAAAAGATGATTTTGTTATCTATAGTGATGCTTCGTTGAAAGGACTTGGTTGTGTCCTAATGTAGAATGATCAGGTAATTGCTAATGCTTCACGTCAGTTGAAGCCTCATGAGTTAAATTACCATACACATGATTTGAAATTAGCCGCTGTTGTTTTTGCTATAAAAATTTTGAGGCATCATTTATATGGAGTGAAGTGTGAAATATATATTGATCTCAAAATTTTGAAGTATATATTCACTCAGAATGAATTGAACATGGTACAAAGGCGAAAGGTGTAATTAATCAATGATGATGATATCACGATCCATTACCATCTGGGAAAACAAATAAATTGGATGATGCTTCCAGTCGTAAAAGTAATGTCTCATTAGCCATGATATGTTTGGAATGAGATCCTTTGGTTTTTGATTTGATGAACTTTGGCATAGATGTTATAG
Source organism: Viscum album (assembly GCA_963277665.1). Lineage (NCBI taxonomy): Eukaryota > Viridiplantae > Streptophyta > Magnoliopsida > Santalales > Viscaceae > Viscum > Viscum album. The sequence goes on from OY728141.1 coordinate 694,532,040, forward strand.
TTGCAGAAAATTATTATGTTTTGTTTCAGGTGTCAGTGAAATCATCTCTATCAGGCAGAATTAATTAAGAGCAAAAAGAAGACAGTGAGTTGCTGAAAAAGGTATTGTTTTTTAAAAAGGGTAAGTTACCTGAATTTATCATTGATAATGATTGTGTTTTGAGATTTTGAAAGAGATTATCTTTTCCTTGTGATTCACAGTTGAAGAATGAGTTGTTATGTGAAGCTCATAGTTCTCCATTTTCAGGTCATCCTAGTAGTACTAATATGTACAAATATCTTCAGAAGTATTACTGGTGGGGTGGAATGAAAAGATATATTTCTGATTTTACTGTGAAGTGTTTGACTTGTCATTAGGTTATAGCAGAGTGACCGTTACCAAAATGAATGCTTCAGCCTTTACCGGTGCCAGAGTGAAATGGGAAAATATATCCATGATCTTTGTTGTGGGATTACCAAAGACATCTCGAGGTAATAATTAAATCTGGGTTATTGTTGATCGATCGACTAAATCTGCTAATTTACTTCATATTCGAGATACTTTGTCTCTAGATCAACTTGCTCGGTTGTATGTTAAAGAGATAGTCAAGTTTCATGGTGTTCCACTCTCCAGTGTATCTGATCGTGATCCTAGGTTCACTTCTAACTTTTGGAAAGGCCTTAATAAGTCATTGGGTACTGAATTAAATTTTTGTACAGCTTTCCATCCTCAATAAGATGGGTCGTCATAACGAACAATTCATCCATTGGATGATTTGTTACATGCTTTCCCGATGGATTATCAGGGAATTTGGGACCAACTAATTTCTTTGGTTGAATTTTCATATAATAAAAGTTTTCATTCTAGTATACATATGGCTCCATTTGAAACATTATATAGAAAATATTTTTGAACTCCAGCATTATGGGATGAAGTAGGTGAAAGGAAGATGGTGGGACCAGAATTGGTAGAAGAGATGGCAGAGAAAGTTCAGTTGATTTAGAAGCACGTGAGAACAGCTCAATGCAGATAGAGAAGTTATGTAGATAACCGGGTGAAGGATCTTTCCATTAAAGAATATGATCATGTCTTTCTCAATGTTTATCCATGGAAAAGTGTGATGTGTTTTTGTAAGAAGGGAAAGTTGAGTCCAAAGTTCATTGGACCTTATAAAATTCTGGAGAAAGTGGGATCAGTTGCATATATAGTGGCTTTACCACCATGTTTATCCCATGTACACAATGTTTTTCATGTTTCAATGTTGAGTATGTATATTCCATATCCATGTCATGTTTTGAGTCCAGAGGTAGTTTAGTTGGAAGAGAATCTATTTTATGAAGAACAACCAGTTCAGATTTTTGACCGTAGAGAGTAGGTCTTGCAGAATAAGGTAATTTAACAGGTAATGGTTTTGTGGAAAAACAAAATGGTTGAAGATGCAACATGGGAATCTGAAAATTCTATGAGGGATAAATACGCCCACTTATTTTGATAAGCAAATAAAAATTTCGAGGATGCAATTTCTAATAGGGGGGAGGATGTAACATCCCAAGTAAATGAAGAATAATATATTTTCATATTTTTTAATATTTTTTAATTAAATATGAATTTTACATTAAAAGGGTTGCTATGTTTGATACCGTACTCGATACGCAACAATGAGTTTCTTTGGAATCTTACGTTACACACTAATAATATAACATTATTATTTCAAATGGTAGTTAACTCCTAGTCGTTGTGTTTGTGGGAATACTAAACTAACTAAAATATTATTATACATGTTTTTTAAATGTATTTACATTATCCAATAAAATGTTACAGGCTTAAAATGTGAATGAATCTAATTTTAAGCGTAATTTATAATAAACGGTCGATTTATCTCCTTTTAATGGAAAACCTTATTAAAATATAGTTTGGTAACATTAATACATTCTATATGACCAAATAAAATCCTTCTCTAGAATGGGGACCTCAAATTTAACTTTGGGTAATTTTTTTGTATTTTTCTGATAAAGTTCAATTTTAAATGAATAGTGATAAATAAAATATTTTAATTCAAATGTGCCTTTTAATCTAATTTATTTATATGGTTATATTATATTTTTATTTTGTTTTAAAGTGAAATTGAAATATATTTTTACCATTAAATCCAATGTTTTTCATTGAAATTAATTTCACTTTGAAATTGGACATAAACAAGTATCAATCTTTTGATAGTTATTATTTCTTAAATACACGCTATTTGTTTTGATAACGGGAAATAATTTTAATATTAATTAATTCCACTTCTATGTTATGAATTTGGAAAAATAGACATCATATTTGAATTCGGAATATCAAATATAGATTAGGCTTAATTTTTTGTATTTTTTTGAAAAAACTTAAATTTTTGATGAATAGTGAAACCACTTAGGGGTAGTTAAAAAAACCGACTTTTTCATTTAAATGAAATTTTACCACTTCTGTGAATTGAATTTCAAAAATCTGATATACATGGTTTTTCTCAATACATAAAATGTGTTTCAATTAGATGAAAATTGTAAAGACCCGTAAAATTCAAGGGAAATTTTTTTCTAAATTTTTTTTTGGATTTTATAAGAACGCAATTTTTTACGGCGCCTGATTCCGAGGCCCGGTGTGCCCGGAATTTCTATCCGAAGATTAGCTCGGGTACGTTCAGTGAACGAACGAGAGGGAATTTCTTACTTTTGAACCGGTTCCTGGAATCGAATTCCGAGGGCACCGATGGAACCGCAACGCCGATAATTTCTTAGGAACTCCTGTTTCGGTGTTGCGTTTACAAGAGGGGAGTTATTAATTTTTGTGGTAGTTGAAAATAAAAATTAACAATTTGTATTTTTTCCCACTTGGTAGTTTTATCCTAAGTAAGTATGTTAGGGGTGGGACCCAGTTGTGATAACCAACCTTGAGAGGATAAAGTAGGGTGGGACCCACACGAGCCTAACCCCTCACTTTCCTAACCCCTCTAAACCCCCCATTTAAGTTTTGTTAACTTATCACCTCATTAATTTTATAACATCTTATGTTAATAACTTAAGTGAGTTAAATGTGAGTTTTGAATTTTCAAACTCTTGAAATTCAAAACCTATGTTGGGTTAATAAAATAAGTGGGTGGATAATTTTATTTTGGGTTTAGTTGTTCTTGTGGTGGAGACTTGGGAGAGAAAGGGCTAAGTTTGAAATCTTTTTCTTCTTCAACATCGACGAAGAACGTGAAGAACACCGTTCATCAACGAAGAACACCTCCGATTAAGAACACCGTTCTTCAACGAAGAACACCTCCAACGAAGAACACCATTCTTCAAAGAAGAACATCTCCGCCAAAGAACGCAACGTCTTCTTCCAACGGCGTTTCCTCTTCGAATGCACCTCGACAACAACAAAATCGACGTTCGTTTTCCACGACGCCCGACTTTCGCGACGCTCGTCTTCCGCAGCTCGTTAACATGCACTGTTCCGGAACCGAGTTAGGGGTTTTATTTATTTATTTGTTTGTGAATACCAACTTGTTGATCTTTGTGGATTTAACCGCTTGTTATCAAATAACGCGAGGGGGTCGGACCGCACAAACACAGCCAACCCTCCTCCTTAATTTTTTATGATTGATTCCTTTGTGGTTTGGTTCGGGAAGGTGGGGTGCCGTCGCACCACACGAAATCGAGTGAAAGGAAACGTGTTGCATCATCGTGCAGCGTCGTGGAAAGAAGTTTAACAACGCGACACCATCACACTGCGCCGAAGAAAACCGAAGATGCCGCAGCTGGAGCGGGGTCGCGGCGGAGGGGCATGGTGTCGTCGCACCGCGCCGGACGACAGGGGTCGCGGCCGGTTCCGGGCCGCGGCGGAGCAGGGTTACCGGCGGCCGGTACCGGGCCACCGGCGACGGAGCAGGAAGGGGACCGACCATCGCCGGTCCCGTTGAGCAGAAACCGGCAGGCCAGCTCGGGCCGGCCGGACAAGGGGGAGTCGGGGGAATTAATTACCCTGGCTGGATTTCAAGCGGCCCCAATTAAAGGGGCCGATGTTTTCATAATGGAGGGGCAACACCCCTCCCTTGGCATGCACATCACAAAGGTCGTGCTGGCCGCACGTGCAGGCCACGCCGCCGTGCCACCGCGCTGGACGCATCGCCGGACGTGCCGGAATTCTGAGCCGGGCCGGGTCGTCGCCCGGGCCGGGTCGACCTGGTTCGGCCGATCCAGGGGGGTACTGGGTCAGGCCGGGCCGGGCCCAGACCCCCTATTTTCGTAATGAGTTGGTTCAAACGCCCATATCATGGGCTACGGACCTCTGATCGATGCACAGTCAGTTGCGTAGAAATCTTTGGAATGATACGGTTGTTTCGGTATATCGCACTCAAGGTTTCAGAATACATTGGGTTCGGCCAGGTTGGTTCAGATACGAAACCAACCGGGCCCTCGGAGCGGAAACACTCGTAACTTGACCTCCGGACGTCCGATTGATGTGCCGTCGACTTTTTTGGATTTATCTTTATGAGACGGATCTTTTGGCATACTCCACTCGTGGTTTGGATATCGTCGGAGTTCGGTCGGGTTGGTTCACTCACGAAACCAACCGGGCCCCTGGAGCGAAAAAGCCAATAACTCACAGACCGGGCGTCTGATTGACGCGCCGTCTGTCTCGTTGTTTTCCTCTTAATGAGACGAAACTTTTGGAATACTTCTCCCGTGTTTTGGTTACTGATGGATAGTGTCCGGGTTGGATTGTACCCGAAATCCAATCGGGCCCCTGGAACGGAAAAGCTGATAACATTCAGACCAGACGTCCGTTTGACGAACTGTCAGTGGCGTTGGTGATCACGTTGAGAAACGGTCCCTATGAGTATACCATATGAGTTTTCGGGTTATAGTTGAGTTACGGACGGATTGGTTCACACACGAAACCAACCGGGCCCCGGGGACGAAAAATCTAGTAACTCACAGACCGGGCGTCCGATTGACGCGTCGAATATTGCGTTGAGACCCCTAAGATGAGGCGGTCCTTTGAGATACTTCTTCGTGGGACTTAGTGATACATGGAGTATCGACTAATTGCTCGTGAAGCGGACCCTCTCGGAGATGAGCGTACGGAGTACGGAGACCGTGTAGATGGCTGAGACCTAACGAATGCTTGACCGACTCGACTTGGAGTGAATCGACTAGCCCAGTGGACGGAGCGCCCGGTATTTGGAGACAGACCCACAGTGGACGGAGCGCCCGGTAGTTAGCCGCATAACCGTGGTACTCGATAGGAGGAGTACCTCTGTAGGCTATTAAGGGAGCGCCCAATATTTGGCGATAGAACCTCAGCGGACGGGGCGCCCGTTAGTTGGCCGCTAACCCGCAGTACTTGACAGGAGGAGTACCTCAGCAGTCTTAGGTTAGTGAGCAGTACCTCGGAGTCGTGACAGGACCACTGTACACTCCAGAGACGGGGCTCTTCAGAAGTTACGTTTTCGATAATGAAAATCCTGGTTTGAGCTGAGACTTTTGATCTTTGTGTTACCTCATGATTGAGATGGGTTACTTGATAACTTGGGTATACGTATGGGCTTATAACTAAGTAGAGGTTATCTGTTGAGATCTTCTTTGTGGTTATCCATGTTGGTTTTAGTGAGTCCATGAGGTTCACGAGGTCCCTACTGAGTATCGTTATACTCACCCCTGCACGGACTTTGCCCGCACCTCGTTGTGTTGGTGGAAGACGACGGGCACTGCTGACGGAGGCCGAGTGTTCGAGGACTGGACGATACCCGGAGGTGGACTACACGACGAGTCAGTATCCGGAGGTGGACTTCACGACGAGACGACACACGGAGAGTGTTGACGGGCGAGAGCGTTGAGGAGGCTATCTGTACCTACCCTTCAGGTAGGATCCATGGTGGACGATCCAGGAGCTGCGCTATCTGTACCTACCCTTCAGGTAGGATCCGAGGAGGACGACCCAGGAGCTACTTCCTTCTTCCAGATGTTTGCCTTTTTCTGTTGTACTTTCGTTTAGTTGTAGCTGCACTTTCAGTTGGGTTTGTATTCTGGCCATTTACTATTCATCACTTCTTTTTTTTACTTAGTGTTTTGATTCCGCTTGTACTCTGTGGTGTTTTGTTTACTTTTATAAAGGCAATGCCTTCCCAGTTATCGGGATTTACGCCTTTGGTTCTAGTCGCCAGCCCCTGGTCTATGGAAGGTGAGCTTGGGGTAGTCACAACACAGGCCCCGAGGATGGGTCATGACAAATTGTTATCAGAGGAGTCTGTTCTACCGCAACACTTATAACTCTGATATTTTCTTTCTGTGAAGCAATAGTGTTAAGGGTACCGAGTGTGGTCTTCAGTTCAGGGAGTCCAGTGTTGGTGCGGGCGGCCGACGTATCCATACACCAGGATCCTGACAACTGAATTCTGACTTTGTGCACGAAAACACTGGTTACATGTGTGTTTTCCAGAAGTTTTATTTGAATATCAGCTCAAACCAGGTCAGCTCACCAGGAATAAATCGTTTGACTGTGTCACGTTGTTCCTTTCAGGATGCCTCCCCATGGACGACCAGATAGAGCCCCAATAGTGGTTCGTACTGGCAGCCCGCCGAGCGACGTGGCCTCATTACATGGCCCTTTTCTAGTTGAGACACCAGCGGAGGCACCAGTGGTACTACCACCCATTGGGCCACCGATGCCACCAGCCCCAACAGTAGAGGGTGGACGTCGCTTGAGCGCACTGCACGAGTTCTAGTGCCAGAGGCCACCCAGGTTCCAGGGAGGTACGGACCCGCAGGCGGCTGAGGATTGGCTGGAGGCTGTGGTGAGAGTCTTCTGGCTGGTGGGGACACCTGCAGGCTTCATGGTGATCTTTGTTACCATCCTCCTTCAGGCAGCAGTAGGCAGGTGGTGGAGCTACTTGTTCCAGTTTTGCGACAGGATTACATTCACATGGGAAGACATCAAGACATTCGTCAGGGTGGAGTTTGTGCCAATAGCTCTACACCCTGAGCGTGTACAGAAGCTTCTGCCTTTGCCGCGTGATTTTCGATCAGTAGCCGAGTCATATGTGGGAAGTAGACAGATGATGCAGAGTTACAAGAGGGATAGAGCCATCCGTACGAGGATTAGGAAGTGTTATGAATGCGGTGGAAAGGGTCACCTGGAACGTGACTGTCCGACTCCTCGTATAGTTGATCCGCAGGCTTTGGAGGAGCCACCGAGGCAGAAGCAGCGATGAGTGCTTGAGCCACAGCTGAGTAGTGGACAAGGCAGTAGAGCACCGGGAGCAGGTGGACAAGAGAGGAACTAGTGGATAAGTCCCTTGTACTTCTAGTTCCATGTTGATGTTGTATTAGTGTCTTTGTACTATGACCTGCAATAATAAAAATACACTTATCTTGTTTGATTCCCTGTCCTTTTTGTTTGGTTGATACCGTGTGGTCCCAGTTATGACTATTGACACGACCCTCACTTTCGAGATTTCAAATGGAGGAGACCTAGTGACCTCACACTGATGCCAACAGTGTGACTCGACCCTTGGAGGCGAGAGTGACAATTGGATCTCTTGGTAGTTACGTTGAGGCCTTACGACGTCATCCATGGCATGAATGCATCATTAATGTTAGGATTGACTCTGTTAGGCAATGAATATGGTTCATCCAGGGGATGAGACCGGATTTCTCTTATCGGAAAAGAAGAAATCATAGCAGCTCTTTTGAGACTAGAGATGGTCCAGGTCATCCAAGAGCGGATGAGGACAGCACAGGGCCGACAGAAGCCTTATGCTGATAGGACTTGGATGAATCTAGAGTTCGAGGATGATGATCTCGTCCTTATACGGGTCTCACCTCGACAAGCTTTACGGAGATGAGGCCAGGGAGGAAAGTAATATTTGAGGTTCAAAAGAGCTTTTCTAGGACCTCAGCTGGGTAGGCCTGGTGGTTTCCTGCTTGACCCATCCACCTCAGTTGCACTAGGTGCACGAAATTTTCTAGGTATATCAACTGAGGAGATATGTGCTCAACCTTTCGCATATCATCGACCATGAGGAGCAGGACAATAGCGATGGGGTTACTTCCACGGAGGTTCTAGTGGGGATCAAGGATCGACATGAGCGAATCATATGAGGATGATCGATTCCTCGGTTGCACCTTCTCTGGCAGTACGGGAACCTCCAGGTGAGCACATGAGAGCGGGAGGCTCAGATGTGTGCTCAATACCGCTTTTGTATTCCTAGTTTCTGTTGACGCTTTATGGGGACGTAAAGCCCTAAGGTGGGAGTAATGTAAAGACCCGTAAAAGTCAAGGGAAATTTTTTTCTAAATTTTTCTTTGGGATTTTACAAGAAAGCAGTTTTTGACGGCGCCAGATTCCGAGGACCGGTGTGCCCGTAATTTCTATCCGAAGTTTAGCTCGGGTACGTTTAGTGAACGAACGAGCGGGAATTTCTAACTTTTGAACCAGTTCCCGGAATCAAATTCTGAGGGCACCGATGGGACCGCAGCACCGATAATTGCTTAGGAACTCCGGTTTCAGAGTTGTGTTTACACGGGGGAAGTTATTAATTTTTTTGGTAGTTGAAAATAAAAATTAACAATTTGTATTTTTTTCCCACTTGGTAGTTTTATCCTAAGTAAGGATGTTGGGGGTGGGACCCACTTGTGATAACAAACCTTGAGAGGATAAAGTAGGGTGGGACCCACACGATCCAAACCCCTCACTTTCCTAACCCCTATAAACCCCCCATTTATGTTTTGTTAACTTATCACCTCATTAATTTTATAACATCATATTTTAATAACTTAATTGAGTTAAATGTGGATTTTGAATTTTCAAACTCTTGAAATTTAAAACCTATGTTTGGTTAATAAAATAAGTGGGTGGATTATTTTATTTTGGGGTTAGTTGTTCTTGTGGTGGAGACTTGGGAGAGAAAGGTCCAAGTTTGAAGTCTTCTTCTTCTTCAACATCGAAGAAGAACGTAAAGAACACCGTTCTTCAACGAAGAACACCTCCGACGAAGATCACCGTTCTTCAAAGCAGAACATCTCCACCGAAGAATGTGACATCTTCTTCCAACGATGTTTCCTCTTCGAACGCACCTCGACGACAACGGAATCAGCGTTCGTTTTCCACGACGCCCGACTTTTGCGACGCTTGTCTTCCACTGCTCGTTAACGTGCACCGTTCCTGAACCGAGGTAGGGGTTTTATTTATTTATTTGTTCATGAATACCAAATTGTTGATCTTCATGGATCTAACCGCTTGTTATCAAATAACGTGAGGGGGTCGGACTTCACAAACACGGCCGACCCTCCTCCTTAATTTTTTATGATTGATTCCTTTGTGGTCTGGTTCGGGAAGGTGTGGTACCGTCGCACCACACGGAATCGAGTGAAAGGAAACGTGCGGCACCGTCGCGCAGTGCCATGGAAAGATGTTTAAGAATGCGACACCGTCGCGCCGCGTCGAAGAAAACTGAAGACGTCGTGGCCCGAGCTGTGCCGCGGTGGAGGGGTGCGGTGTCGTCGCACCGCGCCAGACGACAAGGGATGCGGCCGGTTCCGGGCCGCGGCGGAGCAGGGTGACCGGTGGCCAGTACCAGGCCACCGGCGACGGAGCTGGAAGGGGACCGGCCATCGCCAGTCCCGTTGAGCAAAAACCGGTCGGCCAGGTCGGGCCGGCCGGACAAGGGGGAGATGGGGGAATTAATTCCCCCGGCTGAATTTCAAGCGGCCCTAGTTAATGGGGCCGCCGTTTTCATAAAGGAGGGGGAACACCCCTCCGTTGGGATGCACGACACAAAGGCCGCGATGGCCGCACGCGCTGGCCTCGCAGGCTGCGCCGCCGGCCATGCCAGAATTCTGAGCCAGGCCCAGTCGTCGGGCCGGGTCGCTGCCCGGGCTGGGTTGACCCGGTTCGGCCGATCCCGGGGGGTACTGGGTCGGGTCGGGCCGGGCCCAGACCCCCTATTTTCGGAATCAGTTGGTTCAAACGCCCATATCATGGGCTACAGACCTCCGATCGACGGACTGTCAGTTGCGTTTCAATCCATGGAAAGAGACGGTCATATTTTAATATCGCACTCAAGGTTTCGGAATACATTGGGTTCAGCCAGGTTGGTTCAGATACGAAACCAATCGGGCCCTCTGAGCGGAAATGCTCGTAACTTGAGCTCCGGACGTCCGATTGGCGTGTCGTCAACTTTGTTGGATGTCTATTAATGAGACAGATCTTTTGGCTTACTCCACTCAAGGTTTGGATGTTGTCGGAGTGCGGTCGGGTTGGTTCTCTCACGAAACCAACCGGGCCCCTGGAGCGAAAAAGCCAATAACTCATAGACCGGGCGTCCGATTGACGCGTCGTCTATCTCGTTGTTTTACTCTTGATGAGACGGAACTTTTGGCATACTTCGCTCGAGTTTTGGTTTCTGTTGGATAGTGGTCAGGTTGGATTGTACCCGAATTCCAACCGGGCCCCTAGAACAGAAAAGATGATAACATTCAGACCTGACGTCCGTTTGACGAACCGTCAGCGGCGTTGGTGATCACGTTGAGAAACGACCCTAGGATTATACCCTATGAGTGTTCGGGGTATAGTTGAGTTACGGCCGGATTGGTTCGCACACGAAACCAACCGGGCCCCGGGGAAAAAAAGGCTAGTAACTCACAGACAGGGCATCCGATTGACGCGCCGACTGTTGCGTTGAGACCCCTAAGATGAGGCGGTCCTTTGAGATACTTCTTCATGGGACTTAGTGATACTTGGAGTATCGTCCTCTAGCTCGTGGAGAGGACCCTCCTGGAGATGAGCGTACGGAGTACGGAGACCGTGTAGACGGCTGAGACCTGTCGACTGCTTGACCGACTCGACTTGGAGTGAGTCGACTAGCCCAGTGGACGAAGAGCTCGATATTTGGCGACTGACCCACCACGGACGGAGCGCCCGGTAGTTGGCCGAAGACCCACGGTACTCGACAAGAGGATTACCTCTGTAGGCTATTAGGGGGAGCTCCCGGTATTTGGCGACAGACCCTCAGTGGACGGAGCGCTCGGTAGTTGGCCGCAGACCCGCGATACTTGACAGGAGAAGTACCTCAGTAGTCTTAGGTTAGTGAGAAGTACCTCAGAGTCGTGACAGGACCATTGTACACTCTAGAGACGGGGCTCTTCAGCAGTTACATTTTCGATAATGAAAATCCTGGTTTGAGCAGAGACTTTTGATCTTTTTGTTACCTCATGATTGAGATTGGTTACTTGATAACTTAGGTATACATATGGGCCTATACCTAAGTAGAGGTTATATATGTAGATCTTATTTGTGGTTATCCTTCTTTGTTTTAGTGAGACCATGAGGGTCTCAGGGTCCCTACTGAGTATCATTATACTCACCCCTGCACGAGCTATGCCTTCACCTCATTGTGTTGGTTGCAAACGACGGGTAGTGCTAACGGAGGCCGAGTGTTTGAGGACTGGACAATACCCGGAGGTGGACTACACGAAGAGTCAGTATCCGGAGGTGGACTTCACGGTGAGACGACACATGGAGGAGGTTGACGGGCGAGAGTGTCGAGGAGGCTATCTGTACCTACCCTTCAGGTAGGATCCGTGGTGGACGATACAGGAGCTGCGCTATCTGTACCTACCCTTCAGGTAGGATCCGAGGAGGACGACCCAGGAGCTGCTTCCTTCTTCCAGCTGTTTGTCTTTTTCTTTTGTACTTTCATTCAGTTACAGTTGCACTTTCAGTTGGGTTTGTATTCTGGCACATTTACTATTCATCAATTCTTTTTGTACTTAGTGTTTTTCTTCCGCTTGTACTCTGTGGTGTTTTGTTTACTTTTATAAAGTCAATGTCTTCTCAGTTATCGGGATTTACGCCTTTGGTTCTAGTCGCTAGCCCCTGGCCTATGGAAGGCGGGCTTGGGGTAGTCACGGCACGGGCCCCGAGGACGGGTCGTGAAAAAATAATTTTTGGTGAACAGTAACTTTTGACTTTTATTTACCGTAGTTAAAGGTAAATAGGGTAATTCCAGGTAAAAAGAATATTATAATAATTCAAAATTACTTTAACACTTGTCCAAATCATATTGGATGAGTCATTAACGACCATGGGATTCTTTGTTTCTATTTTTGGACCCCTTTGATCTACTTGGAAGTGATAATGACAATTTAGATTAATTAATTTAATGTAAAGGACAAAATGACATAAACAAAAATATTTTTGTAATTAATTTTTATATGGTGTTATATAAGCCTTATTTTAGACTATATATATTATTTTAAAAGATAAAGATATTTAATAGATGATAGTATTTTTTTATAATTTTTAAACATCTTATAAATTAATTTATTTGTGACACACTAATGATTCAGTATTTATCTCATTAATAAATGATTTAATTAAATAAAATTATAATGGTTAAAAAATTATCCAAAACATGTCAAATTCTGATTGGATGATTTTATTTCGACCATGAATCATCTTATCTTCTACTATAATGATTTTTGGACCATTATAATCTGAATATAATTATATAATAAAATAATAGTTTTAGACTTTTCTAAAGAGTCCCTCCTCCCCCTTATAAAAGGAGACCACTTATAACCAATTCCACACACATCTCAAGCCATTTGGGTCGTCCAAAATCTTCCCAATTAATCTCTCAACATCCCTCTCCTCCTCTTATAATCCTTACCTTAGGCAGATGGAACTTCAAGAAATCCTTTTTGTTCAAACCAAACGAAGTTGCATAAATTAAAGGTAACGATTTCTCTTAAATTTCACTCTATGAATCTACTTCTCCAACCCCTAAAATCTTTTTTATTCCTTTATTTTGTAACAACACCAGTATATTCAATATACAATGATGTTTTTAGGAGAATGATTCAAACTACACATACACACACCTCCATCTAATTGGTGAAGAACAGAATGTTTCTATGGATGGAAAACTAATGCCTCACGAAACGATGATTGTTCGATTATCTCATATTGCCTCTCATGGTGTCCATTATGATGGAACTGTATTTATATATGTTATATATTATGTTTATTATTTCATTATGATTCTGTACTTCCCAATTATATCAAGCTTTTATGGTTTCCATAGTGGGTTAATACGATAATCTCATTTGAGGAAATGTGGACTACCTCCCCCTTAAAGTGATGTGACATGATAATGCCTTATGTGGGACGTATAAAGGATAGTGTTAATGACATTATATATGATATTATACTGGAATTATAATATACATATGTATCATTATGTTTTATTTCCATTAAAATAAGAAATAGAAATAAAATTAGCGTTCATGCATATGTACGACTTACCGTCTCCATGAACGATGCATTTCATTTCTTACCTCAAAATGTTATGTAATATTATAAATACATGTATATACTGGATATATATGATATATATGATATCTAAATCATTAATATAATTCTGTATAAAATAGACTATTTACCACATGGACAACCTATAAATATAAGTTGTTCATTTTTTACTCAAGTGCCAAATATCAACAAAACGAACAATATTAACATAAATGATTAAATAATGTTTATAACATGGTAATAAGTGATATAAAAGGAATAATAAAATTGAAAAAGGTTCTTAAGAAAGTATAAATTAACTTTAGTTTTTTATTCAGGATATTAAAGAACGATCGAGTCAAGTCGGACACGAGTTAAGGGACTTCATCTCAATCTCCTTTCATTGAGGCATATTTTGTCCTAATACAAGACTTTCATTTTTACGATGTATAAATACATTTGAATTTTCATTTCATTGAAAGGGAATATTTTTCTACGATGCGTTTTACTAAATGAAAAAAAATAATTTTTCTTTTAACATATGCGATGACTACGAACTTTTCCGCCGTCGTGAGTATTATTTAATCTTTGGCTTCCTCAACAAGCTGTAATGATTTATTAAAATAAAATAAATACCTTATACTCTTTTATGAATTTTTGTTATTGAAAATAGTTTTGAAAATGGATTTGTTATGTCAATATATTTAAGTGATATATTGTTATTGAAATGTGGAAATGTTTTCTTTTCCATTATATTTGTTGTATGTGAAATGATTTTATATTGGTACCCAAACATTTGACGGGTGGTTACGTGATAAACCAAATGATGGGTGGTGCCGTGAATACCAGGATGGGTGGTTACATTATAACCTCCACTGCATTGGGTATGGAAGTCGGCCGTATGGCAATTTCATTTAGTGATATGTGTGGATGTCGACCGTATGGTTATTCCATTTATGTATATTTATGTCCCAAGTTACCTTTTTTATGTTATGTGTTTTTATATCAGTTTTATGTTAATCTATTGGTTACAAAAGGGTAAGTAATGATCCCTTATTTAGAGAAGCGTATTTACTACATCATAAAGGTGAAATGTATTACTAATGTTAATGTATTCATGGTTTACATGTCGTTTTGAAAAACTAACAGTTTTACTTCTTTTTGTATCCCTTACTGTGCTTTTTTATGCTCATCCCATGTTTTTTAAATGTTTTTCACAGGACATAATGTGGAATATGGTAAAGGATGGGATCAATGAGAAGTCATGCTATCTTAAACATGAAACTAGACATGACTCTTTTTTTACAAGTGTTTATGTTTTGTAAAAAAATGGAAACTATGTAGAAGTGACTACTTTGTAATATTTTGAAATTTTATAGTTATGGCCTAACTCTCTAAAACTCTATACCTGAAAATATCCTCAATGTGAATTATTCATTTAATTGAAGATTATTTATTGTTTTAAGGACGAGTACTTATAGTAAGACAATTCAATTAGACTCATTTGATATCGGTTAAATATGTAATTTTTGTGAAATGAGATCTGGGAAGTGTATCTAATGTATATATAAAATACACTAGGATCAAGAATATATCTAGATAATAAATTGTAATAGTTAATCTATTAATGAAAACTAGGATGTGAAAATTTTTAATTGAAATGAGTTGGTACATAATGCTAATTCATGTTCTATGTTATTTACAAAACATGGGAATCAATTGACCAAAAATATAAAAGTGAATCTATGTCCTTTTCTTCTAATATTACTAATGAAAGAAACTCAAATAATGATGTGATTGCTACATTAAATTGTTTACATTATTACATTTTATTATTTTATTGACTATAAATGTTTTTTTATTTGATAAATATTCATTTTTAATGGAAATACCATCTCTTGAGGAGTGGTCATGAAACATAGAAAAACTCATCATGGGTGTATAATGAAAACATTACTTTTATAAATATTTCTATTACCAATAATGTAATTTTATCTCCTTAAAATACTAATTTATATTCCATTATATTTTAAAATATTAATAATTTTATGGAATTGTTATCATTTTTCAATGATGTGATATATTGAAGAGATAAAGAATTCATTTTTAACAAAATATTTATGTTTGTGTAAACCAATAAATTAATACAATTGAAAACATATCAAGAATATAAGAAAATAAAAAATTATTAAAAATAATTTTAATTTCCACATGTTTTTGAAAAGAATATAACCGTTTTAATTATTGATGTTACAATAATAAATGAATATCAATATGTTTTTCTGAAAAATTTTACTAGTTTTATTCCAAAATATTATATTTTTATTAGTTTTTACTCAATTGTTAAGGATAAGATAATTTAAATACCTCTATAATGAATTTTTAGAGTTGAGTTGTTACGATTAAAAAAACCATGTCACTGATTATATTGATAACAATTTCAACTTCCATAGCACATCACCGTAGGTAGAATATATTTTGATTATTATAAATGAATTTTGGATCCATGATAATTTAAATTGATTATATAGTACTCAATTTCATCCTCATTAATTGGATTTATGATTATCCAAAAATCAATGACTATTATATCCATTATAGACAGAAAATTATTTTTATTCCATTTATATATGATCTAGGACTCACCTGTTGAAGGTGAAAAAGAAAAACATTTATGAGAAGTTGTTATTTTCTTGGTATGCTCATTATGTGTTCATATTTATGCCATTAATGTTAAAAATTTCACTAGATGTATAATTTGGAATGTAAGATACACAAATTGATTTTTTTAAATAAATTGAATAAAAAAAAATTAATTGAAAATTTTAAAAATATGACTTTTGTTGACAAATTAATTAACTACTCATGATACTATTTCTAATGATAAGAATATGTTTTGATCATATTAAAACTAAATTAGTGGAAGAGTCATTGTGGCCATGAAATGTAGCTAAGATTTAATGATTTATTTGATTAGTAGGAGACTAATCATGTTTATTTACACATTTCATTGTTTTCTATCTCAATAAAAGATCATTCTTGAAAAATAATAATGTTGACCAATATAATGTTTTGTGATGAATGTTTCTAAGAATTAAAATTAAGATTTTTTAATACTATAGTGATATTCGAACAAGAAATGATGTGTTTTTTATTTATAGTGCTTAATCATTTTATCTACATGACTATCTCTTGGTTCATAATGATTATATTATAACATATTCATCTCACTAATAGAAAACCGGGGATATGAATTATGCTTCACATTACTATGAGATGGATGAAATAGTTCATTATTTAAAAATAATTATTCATCATATATATCGGTAAAAACATAAGTATATAATAATACTTGAATTTTGATGTATAAATTTAATAAATATTATTTGAACATGACATTGAAAATATGGATATAATGTATTTTGGAAAATGTTTACACAATTGAAAATCATCCAGGTTACAAAAAACAAAATATATGATCGCTTGAGTAGGAAAATTAATACATTATAAAATTTGTTAAAACTGAAACATTATATGTTGTCAAATAATTATAATAATTTTGTCTTGTAAATGATATACATAGACACCCATTCAATTTTGAATTAGGTTGTAGTATATAAAAAATTTTGAGATAGAATTAAGCTGGATCAAAAATAAGATCATGTTTTTACAAAAAGTGTTATATTTTTTAAAGAATGAATATTTATTGATTTTATTATGTATAAAAAAGTTATTATCATATTTTTTTAAAAAAAAATATATTTTTTAAATCCATGTTAATGTTTTAATTATTATTTGAAAATAATAATTATCCATTTTTTCATACTTTCAACACTTAGATATACAAATAAATTTATTAATATTTTTTTCATAGATATAATGGATGATATATCATATTTTATCATTAAATGAATTATTTTTCATCACAAAAAGGTGAATAAACTAATATGAAAGAGGATGGTTCAGCCCTATTCTATAAAAATATGGAAAGTGGATAAATTATATATAGATTTTATGGTGGGTTTACAATAAAAAACGATTTATAATAATGAATTTGGTTTACTTATGATTTATTTGACAAAATATTTTTATTTTATTCCTGACCAAGACTTTATATCTTTTGATAAAAATTATAAATTGTATTTTATGAATATTTTTTGGTAATATAAATTTCCTTAACTATTTTATATGAAAGTGATCCCAAGGTTCCATAAAATTTTTATAAAGGACATCAGAAGAAAATGTGTACTTAAATTAATTTCAATATATATTTACTTTATCAATATATTGGAAACCTAGATAATACAATTCACATATTTTTTTGATAATATTTAAAATTTTCTTTTATATTATCATATAATTTTAGACCAATATTGTCACAAACCAGATCTGGTCTCCATCAAAACGACACCAAAACCAGCCCGTTCCAAGGCCCGAAGGGCGTTCCCGATCCCCACGGGATGGCACAAGTTCCCAGGTATCATATAATGATAATTCGGAATGATTTACCCGATTTTATAAACATCAAACAACAAAAAAACTCAATAAAACAAATCTAGATTATTCAACTAAAACCGTCTTTTAAAAAATTTCATAACTGAATTACATAAGTTAAAACTATTTTTAAAGACCATTACAAAGTTACAAAACCAAATAAGGATAGACCAAGAACCTTCATGGAATGGGGCCCCACCCTCAAGCCATCTCCACACGACTTCACCACCAAGGACCTGCCAAAAACCCGAACCACTAGAACTAATAACTGTACCCATCCTGTGAAAACAAAAATAACCAATTCTACTTGCACACAATGGTGTAAGTAGGGTGTGAGCCAAATCCCAATAGGATACCACCACTTATAGATTCTATGTGATAAACATTTAATGATGAAAAAAATCCATGTTTTCCAAAACATGAGATGATAGTTAAAATTTCTAAACGATGAAACATTAAATAAAAACAGTTTCCGGGTGGGATAATTTAAAGAATAAAAATATTTAAAATAAATACCATTGCTACTGAATTTTCAAGCCTCTCATACCATATTCCGATGGAATGCACAAAATATCCCGTGAGCACAAGCAATGGGAAATAACCCCTAGGAACTAGCTAGTTATGGGTCCAAGGTACCTTGTATCTCGGTTAGAGTAACCATCACAAATATTTGTTATCGTAAACGAGCCACTAGTAGGGAAAATAACCATAACCTGGTGGTCCCCAATCATTATCATCATAGTTTAGTTACAGTTGTAAGTGTCAATATTGCTAAGTGAAACTGAGGCCAAACCCCACGAATTCAGTAGTATACTAGTTCACGTGCACCCACCTAGATACCCGAGCTTTCCCTTTGTGCTCAAACAAGTTAAACAAGACAATGAATATAATTTTCACATGAAAATATCATTTAAATATCATAAATTTACCAAACAACCCATATTTATACAACACAAGTAACAAAAGTCCACTTTTCATTCAGATTGATTTTGAAATCCGACTCACCCCAAAATAGCCCACAACACTTTTCACAATTTTTTAACACTTCCCAAAATCTATTAAACAGGTTTATAAAACCATTATAATATATTAAAACTCTCATAACATCCCACTAATTTGTTACATAATACCCTTTTTACTTTCAAAATCATTTTATCATCAAACTCACACGAAACAGCCCACAAAGAAGTTTCGCTCCAACATAACAATTTATTAAAACATTTCAGAAATATACAAAACCTTATAAAAATGTTTGACATCTTAAAACATCACTTCACCTTTAAAAACCCCTTAATAAGTGAACAGACATATGAAATAGTACAAAAGCACACTTTTCCCACTTTTTTTGACCAACTAAAACATTTTCAATTTTCATAAAAATAACCAAAGTGGTGTTAATATATCTTGCACAGAAAACCAATTTCAAAAACACTATTTAAGACAAAAAATAAATCCAATTCCTATAAAAAACCGAATTGGAATCCCTAGAGACTTTTATAAAACCACTTTTAGGTTTTATAAAATCACCTTGAATAATACTACAAAAAATTCAAATGAAAACACACATTTTCATAAAATGCTCTCAAGAAGTATAACAATGTTTTACACATAAAACCTATTCAAAAACCATCTTTTTAGGCCCACATGACACTCATACATTACCAAACCAAAATTGGAATTCCAAAAAATATTTATTAAACCAATTACATATGTTATAAAATACACCCAAAGAATACCCCACAAGTAACACATTAAAACACCCAATTTCAAGTAAAAATGAGAATATAAAATTGAACACTTAAACAAATCATTCATAAATCGTTTGTGAACCACAAAAAACATTTTAGTAATATGAAAAATGACTAAATACAGCATTCTAACTCATAAATAATTGTTTACACATGGAACCACCTACTGAACATGTCGAATCTCTCAAAACATGGTGTGAAACATCAACCGCACCACTGCCACATCACAAGGATGATAAATCTAGCACTAGACCAAAATATTTAACCAAAAATACACCAAATCAAACCATATGTTTGAACCCTAACTTATGGACATTTTAGAACATAATTAAAGAGGGAGGAAACCCTAAGGAGAAATAAGAAATTAAAGAGAGAAACACTTACTCAAAATAATCTTGAATAAAACGACAGAAAATCCACCAGAATCTGAATTTGAAAACACCCAACCAGTAAAGGGAAGTTCGAAAAAGGATTATGTGACCATGTAAGATCTATAATAGGGAATAAATAGTAATAATTGAGAGAATTATGATGGAAATAACTTACCACCTCAAATCTGCCCGTTTTTAGAAACCCTAAGAATATCAGCACTCAATCATGATGAAAACGAGCTCCAAAGAGGGGGGAAAGTCAATGGGAGCGCGACCGGGATTCTTAGGGTCGATAGGGAGGTATAATCACCGAAAAATTCAATATAATGAATATGATATTTAAAATGTAATTAAACAATTTAAAACTGGAAAATTGAGCTTTTGGGTTTGCCCAATTCTCAAATAAAAACCCAAATCCCCCTTGATTATGGATTTATAAAGGCTCCAAATTTATATTCGGTGTTCATAAATTAAGGGAGGACATTTAGGAGTTAGAATTAGTAAAAAATACTAAAAAATGAAAATGTTATAAAAGAAACAAAATTTATTTTTAAATTTGGAATTGGGATCACGGTTTGGCCCAATTCATGAGAACTCACCTATTTTCCATAAAACCTTTTGAAACCCCCAAAACAAATCATGAATGTAAAATAAATTAAAAATAACATTAAAATAATTTATTTATGTAAAAATTCTCCCAACCATGAAAACATTCCACCCTGAAAAGTCACATCTAGGTCAAAGCAACAATAAAACCCCACAGAGAAACGAATTGGTACTCCCTTGTCAGGTTTCACTCCCAAAGGCCAAAACACCTATATTGATCAATTAAGGAAGGATTAAACTCCCAACCAAAACATACCCCACATTCCTGAAAGGATTAATCACATTAATACTTTATCCCAATAGAAAACTCCTCAAACAGTATATGAACAAGACTCATGCAATTCACCCAAATGAACAACAACTTTGAACAAGGTTGCACTTACCTTACTTTAACTAAACCATTGGGTGCTCTCTAGTCCCAATGTATACTCAAGGAAGAAGTTGGTAGATAGATTACTCTGAAATAGACTATCTAAACCAAGCCAAGCCCATGGATAAATCTATGTAACTGGTACGGGGGACACTAATACGCTCCCCACCATAAGAGATAACCGATTTTTTTTCCGAGACAGAATCAGGACACTAATAGGGGGAGGCTGAACGGACTCCCTGGTACATATGGTATACTTCCATTCGGAATTTTAAAAATAATATACATTGTACTCATAGTGGGTCTCCCCACCATAATAACCAACCATCCTAACTGACCAATATGGTCCAGCACAGAAAAACCCCAAAACATAATGAGTTGGTATGGCCGCACGGTTAGCCTGCATAGTTTGGGAAACTGTGCGCTAACCATGTGGATCCTTATACCTACATGGTTTTATAGAGAATGGTTACTACTAAATGTTCAATCAACATGTATAGACAAATCTAAAACCTTTCCTCCGAACATAAAGGAAACCAAAGGGGAAAATAAAGTCATTGGGATATAATATGGGGATTAGGCCCTCCACCTCTTTCCACCGAACGAGAACAATATAAGAAAGATGAAGACACAATAAATTTAAACTCTTCCTATATTTCAAACTAGGTATAAGACTTTGTACAAGGTTTTAAATGTCACTAGTATATCTCCTAACTACGTTCCAGCTTCTCTCCGGGACCTATGGCTGGATCTCTAAATATTAGAGCATCTTCGGCCTCACAGTTAGGCTATGGAAACCCCCGTGTGGAACATCTTCTTTCAGTGCCACAAAAAACTACACCGCATACCCCGATGGGTTCACCCAGACGTAACACACTCCATAACTCACTTTACCAAAACATAAAATTTCACGGAAACAAGGTATTAGAAGATGCAAAAACATCACACCTTGTTTCTTTTGGTGAGAAACAATAGAATGAAAGGACATGCATAAAAACCTTCCTCTAAGATAGAGTATTTGATTTTTTTTTTCAAGGGAGACATAATCCCAAAATAATAGAAAACCTTATAGGACTTCATGACCTTCACCTTTACAGTCAAATGAGCACACAACATCAAAATGCATCACCGAACATGACCTTTTCGATTGATAGAATCAATACATGGAAATGGACCTTTTAAAACATCCCAAAAAAACAAACAATTATATAAAGTGTCCACAATATCCCCTCGTGACCACATTTCTCACACTAGTAGTTTAACGTGAACTCCTTCTTTGAAGAGGCTTTGAAGGAACAAGAGGACCTCTTAGACACAATCCAAATACTCATCTAGGCTATCAACCCCAGACCACTTCCACCTTCAGTAAATCCGTAAACTTAAGAAGCTAAGGTCTCTTTAAACCATCCATGGTCAATCTTCCACTACAAGAGGATACACAAAACCATGAATGGAAAGGGTGTAGAATCAATCTAAAAATCTCTATAAAAATATTCCTTATATTGATCAACTGGAGGGTCTTCAAATTGTGAAAAAATCGGGGTTGCACTTCAGTTGTGCAATAACACTTAATGGGGCGTACCTTATCCAGTGATTGCACCCAAGGACCCAACCATGATGGTCCATTGGTAAATATATATGAAAAACCAGTTCCAAACAGAATAATGGAACCACCATAAAGGAATTCAATTTATTAGGAGATACCACTAATAGTCCCTACAACACAACATACTGACCAAGCACAAACGCAAAACATAGTTCAAACAGGAGGGGTTCATGGACTAGAAAAACATCCCACAAAAACAAAATTTTCAAAAACCCATAATAAATACCATCCCAAACTATTCATCAAGAAATCATGTTTTTCTTTAAAACCATTTCTTTGAAAACAAATGGTTCAGCGGTAAGCGCATCGACCAATGGTACCCCATGGGCCTCACACATGCATGTTTTTGTGCCACACCGGGCACCCTCCTCATATCCGTGTCGGCACTCATCCAGACATGCCATCAACCATTCATCATCCCATATAACCCCATGCATGTGGTCTCTCATGGAAATACCAAATGTTAAAACAAATATTCATTCACCTTTTCAAAACCAAAATGGTTAACTAATACTTCCTTTTTCTCAAGACCTCTAACCATGGAATAAATATCAAAATATTTCAAATTAATACTGACTTTAATTTCATATATATCAATTTCAAAACATCTCATCCCATTAAAACACCCTTTTATTGTTTAGAAGACACTATTGGAAACACTTTTTCAAATCCAAATTCAATATAGTTCCTGCTTTCAAAAGAGGTGTAAAAACACCATTTTCCATTTCAAAAAAATTCTGAAAATTCAGTTCCACCATTTCATAAATCAATCCATTCCATATTTATTTGAAAACTATTTCAAAAAAACATTGTGCTTCTTAAAACCAAGTCCCTTTAATATCAAAGTTACAAGATTGCAAAACTAAAGCACAAAACAATGTGAGAGGAAACTAGTTTCAGTGGGTGACTTGAAGATATGGTTGGCGGCCATATTCCAATCACTTCACCATCACAGAGTGTGTTCTAAGGAATATCTCGGGCTCCACATTGTGTTCCAGACCCTGCGAGCTCACTGAGACCATTAACCCAACTCTGTTTTCATTTCCCATAATCATCATCAGGCCAGGAAAACCAAAAGGCATAGATAAATCCCGACATCCCATGGAAAATTGAATCCCTACATGAGGTGTGGTGATCAACAACACTACCCATAACTGGAATATCAAGTCCCGACAATCCTAACTCCAGACATTCCCAACTATTTCCCAAATAGCATGACTCAAATAGATCTAACCTCCTCT
Organism: Viscum album; assembly: GCA_963277665.1. Classification (NCBI taxonomy): domain Eukaryota; kingdom Viridiplantae; phylum Streptophyta; class Magnoliopsida; order Santalales; family Viscaceae; genus Viscum; species Viscum album. The sequence continues at coordinate 694,555,772 of OY728141.1, forward strand.
AATACCATTTTGTCACGAACCAGATCTTGTCACCATCAAACCGGCACCAAACCTGGCTCGTTCCAAGGCCCGAAGGCCGTTACCAATCCCCATGGGCTGGAACAAGTGCTTGGGATTCATATAATGATAATTGGGAATGTTTTACCTGATTTTATAAACATTAAACAAAAAACAGACTCAATAAAAAAAATCTGGATTTTTCAACAAAAACCGTCTTCTACAAAATTTCATAACTGAATTACATAAGTTAAAACTATGTTTAAAGAAATTTAAAAAGGTAAAAAACCAAATAAGGACAGCCCAATAACCCTCATGGAAAGGGGAACCACCCCCAATCCATCTCCACAATTCTTCACCACCAAGGACCTACCAGATACCCGAACTACTGGAACTAATAATGGTACCCAACTTGCGACAACAAAAATAACCAAGTCTACTTACACCCATGGGTGTAATTAAGGTTTGAAACAAATCCTAATAGTACAAAACCACTAATATATTCCATGTGATTAACATTTAATTATTAAAAGAATGAATGTTTTCAAAAACCTGAGAAGCTAGTTAAAATTTCTATAAGATGCAACATTAAATAAAAACAGTTTTTAGGTGGGAAAATTTAAAGAATAAAAACATTTAAAATAAATACCATAGCTACTGAATTTTCCATCCTCTCATACTGTATGCTGATGGTATGCACCAAATATCCAATGAGCACAAGAAATGAGAAATAACCCCAAGGCACTAGCTAGCTGTGGGTCCTAGGTACCTCGTATCTCAGTGAGAGCAACCATCACAAATATATGTTCTTGTGTACGAGCCACCAGTAGGGAACATATCCATAAACTAGTAGTCCCAAATCATCATCATCATAGTTTAGTTATAGTTTTATGAGTCTATCATGCTAATTGAAACTGAGGCCAAACCCCACAGATTCACTGGCATACTAGTACATGTCCACCCACCTAGATACCCGAGTTTTCCCTTTGTGATAAAACATGTTCAAAAATCCAATGAATATAATTTTCACATGAAAATATCATTTAAATATCATAAATTCACTAAACAGCCCACATGTATACAACACAAGTAACAAAATTCCACTTTACATTCAGATTGATTTTGAAATCCAACTCACACCAAAATAGCCCAAACAACTTTTCACATTTCTTTAACACTTCCAGAAATCCATTAAACAATTTTATAAAACCATTCAAACATATTAAAACTCTCATAACTTCCCACTCACTTGTTACATAATTCCCTTTTTACCTTCAAAATCATTTTATCATCAATCATACACGAGACAACCCACAAACATGTTTTTCTCCAACATCACAATTTATTAAAACATTTCAGAAATTTAAACACATTATAAAAATGTTTGAAATCATAAAACTTCACTTCAACTTTCCAAACCCCTTAATATGTGAACACATATACCAAACAGTACAAAATCACCCTTTTCCCACTTTTTTTGACCAACTAAATCATTTTCAATTTTTATAAAAAAATTCCAAGAGGTGTAAATATATATTTCACAAAAAACCAATTTCAAAACCACCATTTAGGACCAAAAACAAACAAATTCCTATCCAAAACAGAATTGGAATCCCAAGAGACATTTATAAAACCACTTTTATGTTTTTTAAAGTCACCTTGAATAATACTACAATAGATTCAAATGAAAACACACATTTTCATAAAATGATCTCATGAAGTAGAACAATGTTTTACAAATAAAACCTATTCAAAAACCCTCTTTTTAGGCACACATGACACTAATACATTACCAAATCATAATTGGATGTCCAAAAAACATTTATTAAACCAATTCCATATGTTATAAAATAGACCCAAATAATACCCCATGAGTAACACATTTAAACACCCAATTTCAAGTTAAAATGAAAATATAAAATTGAACACATAACCAAATCAATCATAAACCATTTTCCAACAACACAAAACATATGTGGAAAATTAAAAATGACTAAATAAAGAAATCTAACTCATCAGTAATTGTTTACACATGGAACCACCTAACGAAACTGTCGAATCCCTCAAAACTTGGTGCGAAACATCAACCGCACCACTGCCGCATCACAAGGAAGATAAATACTTCCCTAGACCACAATATTTAACCAAAAAGAAAAAAAATAAAACCATATGTTCGAACCCCAAATTCTGGTCAATTTAGAACATAATGAAAGAGGGAGAAAACCTAAGGAGAAATATGAAATTGAAGAGAGAAGCACTTACTCAAAACAATCTTGAATAAAACGAACCAAAATCCACAAGAATCTAAATTTCAAAACATCCAACCATTCAAGGGATGTTTGTAAAATAATTATGTGATCATGTAAGAACTATAATGGAGGAAAAGAGTATGAATTGAGAGACTTATTATTGAAATAACGTACCACCTCAAATCTGCCCGATTTTAGAAACCCTAAGAATTTCAGCACTCAATCACGATGAAAATGAGCTCCAAAGAGGGGAGAAAGGAAATGAGAGAACCGCTGTTATTATTAGGGTTGAGAGGGAGGTATAATCACCAAAAAAATTCATTATAATTAATATGATAATAAAACATTAATTAAAAAATTTAAAACTGGAAAATTGTGCTTTTGGGTTGGCCCAATTCTCAAATAAAAACCCCAATCCCCCATGATTATGGATTTATAAAGGATCCAAATTTAAATTTGGTGTTAATATATAATGGTAAGACATTTAGGAGTTGGAAATAGTGGAAAATATTAAAAAATTAAATTGTTATAAAAGAAACAAAATTTATTTTTAAATCTGGAATTGGACTCACGGTTTGGCTCAATTCATTAAAACTCGCCTATTCTCCATAAAACATTTCGAAACCCCCAAAAAAATCATGAAAGGAAAATAAATTAAAAATAAATTTAAAATAAGTTATTTATGTGAAAAATATGAAACTTTAAAGGAATTTTATTCCTAATTATTCATAAATCACTAATATAAATAAAACGTTTTGAGGTAGTATATTAAAAATGGAATCAAACTCCACCATATTGTGAAGAAGTAATTGAGATGAAATTTTAGGGGACATAATTTGTAGAATATATTGATTACATAGTTAATATGATTCATCAACAGAAGATGGTATGAAAATAGTAAAAAGTGAAATTAATGACATTAAACAATAACTTCCCTTTGAAGTTGGGGATCATCTCATTATTAATATATATCCCTAGAAATATTTAATGTGTTTTGGTATGCAATGAAATTTTATCCCAATATATATTTGATCCCATAAAATTATGATGAATGTGGGACCTATTTCAAATGGGTTATTAATGACTTGGATCCAACAACCCATATAACTACTCACTAATCCGGAGTATGACAACATATGAATGTAATTACCAATCCTCATGGGGTGGATACTTATAGACTAGATTCCAAAACAAGTAGAGGGAATGATTTCTCCAACCAAAAATAAAAAAAAGGGATATTTATACCTAAATATAACCAAAATAATAATATACCATAATCAAATATAAAAATATTGATTGTGACATATCAATGGAATCCAGTCAAAACCATGGTACATGTCTAAAAAATTAAAGTACTACCAAATATATCAACCAGAGATTCTTGTGAGATATGGTAAATATCCCTCAAGTTCACCACCATCTACCCATTCCTAACAATCATAATCCTTGTTTTTTGTGATACCTCACCATTTCTATCATCAAAAAAATAAAGGCCATCAAACCCATGATGGATTCAATTGTGTGTTTGAAAAAAAATCAGTATTATCCCACTAAAGTGTTTAATAAATTTGTTTTATAAATAATCCCAATAAGATCAATTATGAAAAATTAGACATGATAATGTATGATTCACATTTTTACCAAAATAATGGTAAAAATATCAATATTTACTATTCTTGTAGAATATATAGGTAATTATGTTTTAATTATCATTTCAAATAAATCACCATAAATTAATCAAATAATTAATGATATACTATATCAATTCCAAACAATACGAATCAATGTTTTAGAACCATGTTTATAAAAATAATGAAATAAGTGGTATGTTGTTTTTTTTTCAATCATCATTGGATTGGTCAAGGATTTTGATTGATTGAGAAGGAATTTTTATGGGGATTCAGTTTTAATGGTTACATAGTTATCGGGTATTTCCCAATTTTTTCAAAAGAAATGGTTGATTTTCCTAAATGAAATTTTATTAAAGTCGTTGAAATGATTTTATTACAAAGGTAGGATCACGTGAATGTGTGGTTGAGTAGGATTCAAAGTATATATTTCTTTAAGGGGTATGTTTCTTATAATTCAGGATGATTTGAAATACAATGGTTGAAAAATAAAGATGATGAATATTTTTAAAATATAAAGACTCATGAAATATTGAGTTCTACGGACATGAATTCAGTTGAGAATCGAAGGAAAAACAAAATAGTGAATAATGGTGTTGTATATTTGATTGAGATTGTGATTATTTCTTGTAAATAATATTCTAATTATCATTTTAAGAATAAATTAATTTGTATAAGTGATAATAGATATGAGTTTTTATAATATGTATGAAATCATTTTTCATAAATAAAACAATAACCTCATATGAATACAATTTTTTTCTAGAAAGTTTGATGTGAACTATGTTTAAAAGATATAATTCATTAATGGGAATTTTTTTAATGTTTTAGGTACCAAGGAAATTTAAATATTCGTGAATTTTGTTTTCAAAAAAATACATGGGCTATCTAAATAACTCATCAGGGAATATTGTTGATTAAATTGAATCATAATATTCATATATTTATATTTTAAAATATTGTCAAAATGTACTATAATATTGATTCAAACTTCTTGTTGATTAAATAAGTTTAACATCACCTAGATCAGTGAGTAAGGAGGAGCTAAGTGAAGTGATATGAGGGAGGCCGTGTGATTTTCTTAATTTCATATAAGGGTATAGATCCATGAAAATAATAATCATGTTAGAATAACTATAATCCAAATAAAAAATTGATACATTATGGATTCTTGTATAACTAGAACACTATCATAACATTAACTTGAGATTATCACATAGTGTTCAACCATGAAAAATCAATGTTTGGTGTTTTTATTTAATTATATGTGTGTTATTTTATTGTAAAATTCTATGAGAATGGTTTAATGATTTCCTGCCAAAATTGGTGAATGATTTTGTAAATTCAAAAAAAATTGACTACCTAATTATAACATCTCCTATCATGGTATTTCATGGTCAAAAATATTATTATAGGGAAATGGTTTTTTCTGTTAAAAGTGTAATATGAATAAATTTATATGGATAATTTAGTGAATGTATGGGGATTCCCAGTACACAATGAAAGAAACTTCTATATTTGGATGAATATAATGAGATCTCATCTACCATATATTCAGATATAAGATCCCATTTACAAAATTCAGTATATTTTTATATGTAATGTGACATGTTTTTCAATAAAATAATTAAGTATTGAAATTTATATTGCTAATTCCATAGATCAAAATTCCCATTCTAGTGATATATTAGAAAATATATCTTTGAATTTTATGAGCTATATATTAGAAATGTCAATATGTGATAAAGATGAAAATATATATGAATGAAATAAAAATTTGAAGGGGATACCTCTATGTTCATCATAATATGTTCAATGATATAATTATGCATCATGATGAAAATGGAGACAATTAGTTTAGTCTAATTACTAATGTTTTTTAAATTATTTGAAGCTATTGTAAATTATTTAATGTTATTGGAATAGTAAAGATGATCATGAGATGTTGAAAAACTCTGAACAATATAAATTTTTTATCTATTAATGAATTGGATCTAACTCTATTATCCCCTAATAATATATAGATAATTTTGAAGGCCTATAAAATTAAAGTTATGGAATACGATACCCCGGGTAGAGAAATTATGGAGTAGAAATTAAATTCCACTAAAAAACATCTCATTTCAAATGGAATTGATTAGAGATAATGGTTGGATAATGATTTATGAGACTTATTTTTTTTACATTTAAGAGTTTTATGTTCAGATTATATGTTAAATTCATTTAACATGCTTTTGATGTGGTATGTTATAGAAGATTGATGGAATGTCCTCATGAAAATTTGATGATAATTACAGTGATGAAAAAATAATATAGAGACTATAGAGGTGGTTCTCACAAAAAGTCTTATTCAAAATCCTGAAATATATTTTATAATAATATATTTTTCATGAAATAAGAACATGTGGATAGATAATTTTTTGTAGTAGTATAAACAGAGTTTATGTCTGATGTAGAAGTTTCCAATATCGGTATAGTTGAAAAAGAAAGAACCATTAAAAGGGGATGATAATCAATGATACGGTGTTTCCAATCAAAATGTATAAATTAAGGGCGTTTGAAAATAGTTGGACATTCAATAAACAATATATCAGTGTTAGAGACTTTATGAAATGTTAATAAAATTTTATGGTATTCTGGAATCTAATATTGATTGACATCATTTAGGGTTATCAAATATATTAATAACTGATGAATTATTAGTAAATAATGAACAATTTAAAATTAGTATTAAATAGTAGTTAATAGTTATTAACGATCTTATGTTGTGTATCGATAGTAAATCCATGATTTTTATTCTCATTAAATGAAAATATATTATGTTAAGGTTTAATATAGTAACTGTAACAACATTTGGGAATCCAAAGAAGAAAATTCTATTTAGAAGTTCCCTTAATAAAAATTGTATGGAATAATTAATATGTATCTATAAAGTTTTAGAAATGGTTTTAAATGCTCAATGACACCATATTAATGAAACAGGGAAATTTTAATCATATTGAACATTTAATGATTCAAATACGATGGGTCAAAACAAATTTTAGACTAATTATTGTCATACATAAGTCAGAAAAAAGGAAAAGGATGTTATGAAAAATATATCATTGATAAATATAATGAATAGTGTCAAAAATTATTCTCAATCATCAAGGAAAAATAAATAACCCAAGATATATGTTCAAGTTAGAGATATATGGAGGAATTAAATTGAGTGGATATTTCAACTTATAAAACATCAATTAAGTGACTTTCCAGGTAATACCATGTTTTTATATAAAAGTGGAAGGATCAATATGAATGGGGGAAGCATCAAGATGCTAAAAGATGATAACAATTCAATAAAACTCATCATAAAAAGGTGATAAATTATATGTATATTGTTTTTATTATTCCAAATTTGATTATAAATATATTCGTTACATGAATTGGAAAAGCGGACATAGTAAATCAGAACTATAATGTCCACATTCCGGAAGCCACCCAGAGGCGCCGCGTACCCGGTTGTTCACTTGACCTCATGTGAATTTCCCCAAATGCCTGAGGCTGTCGACTAGCAATGAGTGCCTTGGGTGTGATAGAGGGGACACTATGCCATCATTGACAGAGTACGCATCAGAAGTTCAAAAAGAATACAATAGCGGAATCAGTAAATATCCAACAAAAATAAACAATGGATGATTGGAACAATAAACAGCTGGAGGACACATGTATATATGAAATTATGCATGATACATAAGTCTAGAAAAGCAGCCAAACAAGTCACAATACTAAATAAAATTCTATACCAAAGTAGAATGAAATTTAAACAGATAAGAAACTCCTCATAATCGCAATCCTCGGCATGGTCTCATGCTCTCCTTATCCAAATCAATCAAGTACCATAATTCTAAGGGAGCTTTCCCTTTTATATAACTACAACAACATAGTCTTCTTGGTCCCAAAATCATGGCCCAAATAGGGTGTGAGACAAAAATCCCTGTTGGAAACCACCTGAAGATCTGTGCCTAACAGTAAGTGAGTATATGGCAGGTAATAGTGAATTAAGTAGTAAACGGTAATAGTAAACTGTAGACAGTAATCAGTAAGCATTAACAGGATTATATACAGCAGTAATCAATCCCCAGAACAAAAAGTAGTAGAGAAGCAACAACTAACCAGTATAGGAACCACATTGGGAAGTATTCATGAAAAACCCCACTGGTCCTATCCAAGATGTACCAAGAAGCCTCTAGGTAGTGCACTAAACCTACCCCCTTTGGTTTGGTCATACAAAATTACAAGAATCTCTGTGAAAGCTCGCTCGGTCATTTACCCTTATAGTCTAGGGTAGTAAGGGACACTCTGAGGATGATCTCACTGTCTAACCCTCTTATAGCCTCATGTTCTAGAAACACTATGAAGAAGCTCGCTCGGTCAATTCTTCCTATAGTCCCAGGTCTATCACAGAATCTCTAAGGAATATCACTTAGTAAATTCCTTCTCTATCCTAGAATGGTTTTAAAGAAATTCAAACAAAGTAAAGACTCTATAAGGAAGCTCAGTCAGTCTACCTTCTGGTAGTATATAATATCCAAGACTCTTTAGGAAGCTCACTTGGTCTGTCCCTTGTAGTCTACAATTTCCAAGACCCTCTGAGGAAGCTCACTTGGTCTACCCTCCTGTAGTCTATAAAATCCCTGACTCTCTGGGAAGCTCACTCAGTCTATCCCTTATAGTCTATAGCACCAGGTTCTCATGGCCCCATGCCATTCAGTGCATAATATTTCTATAAGGCCAAAGTACACCTATAGAGCTACATGGCTATCCCATCTACCACATAACAAGAATGTCCAAAATATCATTTCATCCTATGGTCACAAGGCATGTAGAATAGGTATAACGGCCAAAGGCTAACAATACCCAAAGGACGTAATAAGAAAAAGTACTGGTAAAAACATCTAGGCATAGAAATTATCCACAACTACGATCAAATTAACACTACACAAGAATAGAAGCATGGAAGGAAAACAATAGGGTCGAAAAGGTAAACACGCAATTCCACATTCATGGGTATTGGTTGAATTTTGACATAAAACTCAATGAAATTGAAAGGTAAGGCACAAACAAACTACCATGATTCTAGGAGATCAAAATAATAGATCCACGAGGCTTGATTCTCTTTATAATGGAATAGATCTATAAAAAAGCAAAAAACGTTCAACACACGACATGTTGAGAAAGAGGGAAAAATGGAATGAAACTCAAGAAGAAGGAATAGCTCACCACTATGGTTCCAATGAAATCGACTACGGTCGATTCAGTAAACAGATAGAGGCTCGAGGGCTATGATGATGTTCACAGCCGTAAGGGACAATCTCAGTCGAATAACCTCACAAAGAATATGTTTTCGTCGATTGGGTGAGACCCGTGTCTGTTTGATGAAACAAAAGAAACTACACGGTGTGTACTTCTGGGGTAAAATACGTTTACATGGCCCTTCCGTAATCCTTTTTAAGAGGCCTCGACATCTCCCCTGCACACCGTGTGTGTGGCCTAGACATGGCCAACACATGTCATGATGCTACATCAATGTACACGGTGTATACTTATAATGAAAATGGTGTGTAATTTGAAAAATTCATGATTTTCCTCATTCACTCAAAAATGACCAGAAAAGGAAAAACATACCTAAAATGAAGATATGGGTTCATACAAACTTTCCCCATTAATGAAATTTGACCCTGAATTTCCCTTGCAAGGTGTAGAAGAAGAAACCCCAAACAGCTCCGGCCACTGCAATCCTACATCAATCTTCCTCTCCCAGATCTCGTCCTATATTCGCCCGAGCTTCCATTGCACCCGTACCAGTGGAACTGACCGGCCATGGAGAACCTTCATACTGTGATCGAAAATCTGGATAGGATTCTCCTCTAACGACGCATCCACTTCGAGCTCAACCTCCTCAAGTTGAAAGAAATGAGACGGGTCTAAAAAGTAACGTCGGAGCTGAGAGACATGGAAGAGGTTTTGCATAGCTCAATACCTATATGGTAATTGCAACCAATAAGAAACCAGACCAACTCTCTCCAACACCTCAAATGTCTTGACGTACCATGGTGAAAGCTTACACTATCTCCTTATCCTCTTTTTTCGCAACCATGGTGAAGCACGTAGGAAGACCTGATTCCCGACCTCGATTTCCAGAGGATATCTCCATTGATTAGCATAAGACTTCTGTCGAGATGGTGTTGTAACAATCCTCTTCTGAATCAAATCTATCTGCTCTGAGATCTCCTGAACAGGACGAGGTCCCAGCGAAGCTGCCTCTCCTACCTCCATCCAGCACAAATGTGTTCAGAATGGCCTACCGTACCAAGCCTTGTATGTTTCCATCTGAATTGTTTCATGAAAACTATTGATATAGGAAAACTCCATAGGAGGAATATTCTTCTCCCAATATCCGCCAAATTATAGAAAGCAAGATCGAAGTATATCCTCAAGCACCAGGATCGTATGCTCAAACTGGCCATTTTTCTGGGGATGGTATGTTGTACTCAAAAGTACATGTGTACCCAATGCTTCTGAATCCCCTGTCAGAATCGAGAAGTAAAACGTGCAACCCTGTCTAAAAGAATGGAGTGTGGAACACCATGAAGACGTAAAATCTCTCGGATGTACAACCACCCCATCACATCAAGACTGATAGTCTCATTGATTAGAATGATGTGAGAAACCTTTATAAGCATGTCAATGACAACCCAAATAGCATCACTCCATCGAGGTAACCTTGTTATCCCGGTCATGAAGTCCACCAAAACATCATTCCACATCAACTCCGGGATGTGTAACTGCTATAATACGCATGCTGGTCGATGATGCTCCACATTCACCTACAGAAAAGTAGAACATCTCATTATGAACCCAGCAACATCTCTCTTTATACCTATTCAACAGTACTGGCGGTGTAGAACACGATACATCTTGGTGACGTCAGGTTGAACTGCACAAACTGAAGAATGAAAATCCCACATCACTTCCCCACGTATGTCTTCTAGGACCCATACACATCCCTAGAAATGAAGGATCTCATTCTCGTCCACTCTCCATCCATAAATATCATCCTCTCCTAACACGCCCTCCCACAGTACTAGGCCTTCTGAGTCTGATAGCTGCCTCATCAGCACCCGATCAAGAAGGATTGGGGTAATAGCTACAGAAGATAGGAATGTTTTCCCCTGTCTGTTGTTCAAATCCAAATGCATCTCGGAGAACATAACCATTAGCTTCCACTCACTACTAGTCTCATGAGCTGCGTGAATTTGTGTTCTCCTTCCCAAAGCTTCAGCCACTACGTTTCCCTTTCATGGCATATAGGAAAGCTCAAAGTCGAAGGACTGAATATACCCAACTCACCTACGTTGTCTCGGATTCATATCACACTAGGTGAAGTGGTATATGAGATTGTTGTGGTCGGTGAAAACCACAATGTGCTCTAAAAAAAGGTAATGTCTCCAATATCATAAGGTATGAACAACAACTGCCAAATCCAAATCGTGCATCGAGTAGTTATTCTCGTGCGGTCTCAACTGCTGAGACCTGTACGCAACGAATCCATCTCCCTGCATAAGCATGATTATCAATCCGACACCTAAAGCATCATATTAGACTGTATAGATGATTACCGACTCTAGAATTAATAGTATTAGTGCGGATGTCAACCTCCCTTTCATCTAATAAAAGGTTGACTCACAGGAATCTGACTATAAGAAACTCGCACCTTACTTAGTCAGACTTATCAACGGTGCTGCAGGGCGTGAAATATCATGTATTAAAAGCCTGTAGTATCCAGCCAGCCCAAGAAAACACTTCACCTCAAAGACATTATTCGTCTTATACCTGGAACCTAATGCTCTTACATTCTATGGGTCTACTGATACTCATGTCTCTGAGATAACGGGACCCATGAAGTGAATCTGATCCATCAAAATGTGGAATTCCGAGAGATTAGCATATAACTGAAGCTCTCTTAGTTATTAAGAATGATCTCAATGTGGGTGTCATGGTCGTGTCGAGTGTTAGAGTACACCAAGATTTCATCCACAAATACCACCATGACAGAATCCATATATGGATGGAAGACTCAGTTCATCAGTGCCATAAAATCTATTGGCTCAATAGTGAGACTGAATGGCATGACCCTATATTAGTATAGATCATAACTATTCCTATAGGATATAAGAGGTATATCCAATGGTCTAACATGCAACAGATGATAATCGGACCTCAAATCGATCTTTGAGAACACCCGGGATCCTAGAAGCTGATCAAAAAAGTCATCGATCCTCAACAATGGATATCGGATCTTGACCACCAACAGGTTCAACATCCTATAATACACCCAAATCCTAAGGATGTCATCTTCCATTTTTACAAACAAGATAGGGGAACCCCAAGGAGAAGTTCTGGTTCGGATGAAATCCTTTTCCTTCAACACCTCCAACTGCTTCATGAACTCCTGCAACTCAGGTGTAGACATCCTTTAATGATGGATAGACACAGGTGTCGCTCCTGGCATGAGCTCAATTGAGAATTCTACCTCTCTCTCTGGAAAAAATCCTAAAAATTCCTCTGAAAATATATCCTTGAAACGATCCACCATTGGAGGAAATTCTAACTGCGAAGTCCCCGAGTCATCAAGATATTGAATGGAAATATAGAAATAAATCCCCACAGACCATGATGCTCTGGTCTTTCTCTACCCGCCTAGACATCCCACTCGCCTCTATGAAGAAATGATCTGCCCGCTAGTGATATGGAACTCACCTTGCGGCAATTGAAATCTACGGCGGCCTAGAATGGAACTAACCAGTCCATACTAAGGATGAAATCATAGTCTATCATCTCTAGGACTTAGATGTCCCATAAGAAGTGACACCCAACAACCTCAAGAGGGAACTCTCTGCAATAATGTACGCTAGATGACCCCGTTCCCAACAGTGTATCAAGAGTCAAAATGTCAGCATATGAAAAGATACAGAGCTCAAGGCTCTCCACAACAATATCAGTGATAAAACTATGTGAGGAACCGTTATCGAAAATAGATGCAGATAAAACTGAGGATACTAAGATCATTCCTTGAACTGTAGAAGGGATGAGATCCTGCTTCTGATATGTCGGCTCCACCGCGAATGTGTATCCTGTACCACAGCCCTACGCACCAGGCTGACCACTCGGAGCTGATACATTCTTATGTTACTGGTAACCTGGTGACTGACCACCACGTCTGCGACCTCCACCTCATCCTGAACGACCGTAAGAACTCCAGTTTCCAGACTGGTGAGAAATAGGCGATACATCTCCTATACGTGGGGTCATAGAATAACCCCTACCACCAGCTGTAGGCATGAAGATCTGACAAAAACGGTGAATATGGCCCGTCTTGCCGCACGATCGGCACTCCATAGGGTCTCTTTGACACTGAGGCCTAGTATTCCCACTCCTACCGCACTAGTAGCATACTACCTAGATTCACAAAGATACATTCCGCATACCCTGATCTCCTCGAGAAAACTCCCTACGACACTTCCAACAATCAGTAGGAGGAACACTAAACCTGAATGTCGATCTGCCCTAGCTCACTGATCCCAAATCTCTCAGATTGCGCTCAGTGATCCGTGCCTGGTTGACGATAGATGATATCGAATTCAACCTGAATATATTCACCTGAAAATGGATCTCCTACCTGAGACCATACTCAAACATCCTAGAAAGGAAAAACACATCACTTGCTGGAATCAGCATGAAGTGTTGCAGCTCGGTAAAATGAGGCGAAGACTCCATAACAGAAAGAGTACCCTGATCGAGACTCATAAACTCCCAGGCTCGGTTAGTCCCCAAGGTCTATAGGTAAAATTAATTTTAGAAGATGCACCGAAACTCATCTCAAGTCATACTATGTTGGAGCCCTAACTATGATATCACCTCCCACCACCTCTTGGCGGTGTCTCAGAGCATATAAGTATCCTGCTTTACCCTTTTCTCTGGTGGTTTCTCCAGATGCTTGAAGATCGTCAGTGTATCCTCTAGCCACGACTCTGCAGCCTAGGTTCCTCTATCCCCTAAGAAAGTAAGAGGATGCAGCTACTGGAAAACCCATTTCAACTCATCCATCGACAGGGCTGGAGGTAGCACTCCCTAAAAGGTATGCATCATCCTCAGGATGTCCCCCTTTGTACTGTGCATCAGCGCCTGAAACTGGCATAACTGCTAGTACCAACGTTGGCACAATAAGAGGTTATGCAGGAGGATCTAAAAGAGATCCCCGATCGGCCATATCCATTTTCAGATCACCATCTGGAAGCTAACGTACAACCGGAGGACGACTCAGAGGCATAGCTATGAATCATAAAAAGAAAACCTTAGATCAGGATTATCCAAGACAGAGAAAACAAGAGAATAAAACAAGAACATGTTAAAATAAAAAAAATGTTCTACAAAACCCGACTATGCAGCATGTATACAACTACACGACGTGTCCTATTAAGCCAGACACAAGGACGTGTACTTCTGCCACCTCTGGTCGTGTACCACCCCCAACTACACTGTGTGTTGTCTCCACACATGCCATGTATTTGATCTACAATCCCCTGCCCGAGTCTCTTTACATGGCATACCCACACTTTCCTATTAACAATAGACTACACGACGTGTTCACTATGTACACGGCATGTACCAGAAACGGTTTCGTCACCCGTGTTGTTAGTTACACGGCCAGCTACACGGATGACTCTTACATGTCATGTTCCAAACAAACACGACGTGTATAGGTGAGAAAAAACCATCTCGTATTGTTCGGGACATGGCTGAGTAGCGAGAACAAGGCTACACGACGGGTTCATACGCAACACGGCATGTGCTACACACGCTTACTCAACATGTGTTGTTAGTCACCGAGCCGGGTACACGGCTCACTACTACACGGCGTGTAACTATCATACATGGCATGATCCTGAAAATTTTTTCACCACCCCATGTTTCTACTCACACAGCTAGTGACACAGTTTATAACTACATAGCGTGTGGTCAAGAACACGCCGTGTGTTCTGGGTTTTTCTGGGCAGTAGCTCAGAAACTACACCGAAGACCAGAAAACACTGAAAAACAACATGAAGGTGCCAATTTCCGAACTGTGGGGGCCCATACACCCTGTGAATCAAAGAGTGGAATCTCCTACATATCAAATCCATGGGAAACAAGTCAATGATCTACCAAAATCTGATTCATGAGGACCCATAATAGCTGAAGAATCAATATTTGGCGTTCATTTAAGTAAATGTAAAATAAAAAAAATTTCTCTATCAACTGTATGGATTCAATCAAAGAATCTATCACAATAGCATGGATAATATACACAACGTCTATAAAAACAACATGAAATTGATAATTCACCCTATATAGTGTGGAAATATTGCATGGAAAATGATTTCTAACATGTGTATATATGATGCATGAGATGGCATACCCTCATCTCATCGGGTAGTGATAGAAATAGAACTACAATAGCACAACAATAACAACACATGGCATGTGAATCACTCTAGGTGAAATCATATCAACCGTAAAATCTCAAAACTAGAAAAATGAAATAAATGAGGTAGATTGGATTTCCCCTGTACACAGGTTAGCTACTCCCGGGCATAGTTTATTACCAAATACTAAATCCATCCTATCCCTAGCTAAAGGATACAAACAGTAAATCAAGAGAAAATAATTCCTCTGATACCACATTGTAACATCCTAATTTTGGAATCCACCTAGAGGTGCCACGTACCCGGTTGGTCACATGGCCTCAAGAGCATTTCCCCAAATACCAGAGGCTTCCAAATTGCCAATAGGGCCTTAGGTGTGATAGTGGGGAAAATATTCCCTCATTGGAAGAGTACACATCAGAAGTAAAAAAATCATACAATAGTGGAAGAAGTAAATATCCAACAATAATAAATAGGAGAAGACTGAAACAATAAATAGTTGGAGAACACATGTGTATATGAAATGATGTATGATACATATGTCTAGTAAAGCATATAAACAAGTCACAATACTAAATACAATTCTAAACCAGTTTACATATAGAACTAAATAGATAAGTAACTACTCAGCATCGCAAGCCTAGTCTTGGTCCCATGCTCTCCTTCTCCAAAGCAATCAAGTACTAGAAGTCGAAGGGTGCTTTACATTGTCTATACATGCGACCAAATAGTCTAATAGGTCACAAAATCATGGACCAAACAATGTGTGAGAATGAAATCCCAGTAGACAACCACCAGAAGATCTATGCCTAACAGTCAGTGAGTATATGGCAGGTAATAGTGTAGTAAGCAGTAAACAGTAACAATAAACAGCAGGCAGAAATCAGTTAGTAGTAACAGGATGATATATTGTATTAATCGATCCACGGAACAATATGCAATAGAGAAGCAATAGCTAACAACAATAGGAACCCCTCTGGGAAGTACTCATGACCAACCCCTCTTGTCCTATACATGATGTACCAACAAC
The DNA here is from genome assembly GCA_963277665.1 of Viscum album. Classification (NCBI taxonomy): domain Eukaryota; kingdom Viridiplantae; phylum Streptophyta; class Magnoliopsida; order Santalales; family Viscaceae; genus Viscum; species Viscum album. The sequence continues at coordinate 694,572,183 of OY728141.1, forward strand.
CATTTGGGTAGTGTACTCAGCCTAAACTCTCTGGATTGGTCATATGAAATTACATGTCTCTCTGGGAAATCTAGCTCTGTCAATTCCCCTTATAGCCTAGGGTAGTCAGTGACTCTCATAGGAAGATCACATAGTCTAACCCTCTTATAGCCCCAAGGTCTAGAAACTCTCTGAGGTAGCTCGATCGGTCAATTCCTTCTATAATATCAGTACTATCATAGACTCTCTAAGGAAGCCCGCTCAGTCAATTCCTTCTCTATCCTCGAAAGGTTATAAGGAAATTAAAACAAAGTAAATACTCTATGAGGAAGCTCACTCGGTTTACCCTCCTATAGTCTATAATATCCAAGACTCTCTGGGAAGCTCACTCGGTCTATCCACTGTAGTCTATAATGTCAAAGACCCTCTGAGGAATCTCACTCAGTCTACCCTCCAGCAGTCTATTATATCCAATACTCTCTTTGAAGATCACTCAGTCTACCCCTTATAGTCTATAGCACCAGGTTCTCACGGTCTCGTGCCTGTTAGTGCATAATAATGCTATAATGCCAAAGTACACCTATAGAACTACTTGGATAATGAGTCTATAAAATAACAAGCATGTCCAGAATATCATTCCAGCCTATAGTCACAAGGCATGGAAAATAGGTATAACTGCCAAAGGCTAACACGAACCAAAGTTAGTAACAAGAAAAAGGCAGGGGAAAAATATCCAATAAGAGAAATTATCCTCAACTATGATCAAAATTCCTCTACACAAGCATACAAGTAGGGAAGGAAAACAACATGGTCAAAAAAGTAAACACATAATAACCCATTCATAGTTATTGGTGGAGTTTTCACATTAAACTCAAATTCTTCTAAAGGTAAGGCACAAACCACCTACCTTGATACTAGGAGATCAAAATACTAGAATCAGGAGGCTTGATTCCCCTTAGAACGTCGTATATCTACGAAAACGCACGAAACGTTCAACCCACGATATCTTGGGAAAGAGGAAAAAACAAGGAATGAAACTTAAGAAGAAGGAATAGATCACCCTTGGGGTTCCAACGCAATGGACGGTTGTTGATTCGGTAAACAGACGGAGGCTCGAGGGCTCAGAATATGTCTGCGACTGTACGGGTCTCTCTTGGTTGATGAACATGGAGAAGAAGATGTTTTCGTTGATTAGGCACGACCTCTGTCCATTTAATGAAAAAAAAGAAACTACATGGTGTTTACTTCTAGGGTACACATGTACTCCACATTATGCAGCCTTCACATCGCCCCTACACACCATGTGTGTGGCCCAGACATGGCCAGCACATGTCCTAGTGATCCATCAATGTACAGAGTGTCTACTCATAAAGTACATGGTGAGTTCTTTGAAAATTTCCATGTTTTCCTCTTTCTCTAAAAAATGACCAAATATGGAAAAATATACCTGAAACAAAGATCTGGGTTCTAACAATAAATAAGATAGAAGTGAATATAATAAAACTATGAAAAATCACCATAGAATATATGATATCTCTTTTTGATTAATGAGATGAATATGATTTATCCACATGTGACCTCATAACATGATTTTCATAGTAATAGTAGCTGAAATAAGGGGAAAATGGCCTCAAGAAATCCGCCCCACTTGCGAAAGGCTATGGACTGGTAGAATAGCTCTAATAATGATATAGTGGAGAGACCTAACCTCATAATCCAAGTGGGATACAATGTTAGAATAACAAAAAAAATAGAATAAAAATAACCAAGAAAAAAACATGCATCAGAATAAGTAAAACATTTAGATATCAAGAATAAACTGGTAGAAATTTTATCCAATGTCATGTGAAAAAATAATGATCATGTCATGGTGATATAAAAAATGGATGGTACCTGGGAAAAAACTCAATGGGAATATATTAAATATAAGTATATCGAAAGTAAAAAATTTATCTAATAGAATTTTGAACTTGAGCATGGTAATTTTTACATGATCCCATAACATAGAAAAAAATATGAATCCATGAAACAATTCTTTACCTAACCCCTATTGGTATCCATGATGTCTTCCTAGGCACTAATCATCAGCCCGAACAGGGTGTCAGATATACACATTATTCAACCACCAACAGTGTCAACAACACATATTGTCATTTCATGTATGATTAACTAGTGTGTATATAAAAATAGTAATAATGTCAATAAATGAAAAGATATACAATCTAGTATATAATAACATGTTATAGAAAAATTCTATTAATGATGAATTACTATGTAATACAATAACAAAACAGATATGACCTATACTAGTTTAACATGTAATAGGAAACTATGACATATTCTGAATAATTATGTATCAGACCTATGAGGGTGAGGAAACATGGATAATGATCACGATATCCCCTTCATGTCCATGGTGCTCATATATAGGAGACTAAGTATAGTGTATACCTAAAGTTTCATGAATACTACGATCTATGGTAATAGTTTCCTCTTTGATTCCATAGAACTCATCCATAGAAAACTCAGTAAATACTTCTGGAATATCCTAGGAAGCTTGTTTGAGGTGGTCCATGAAAGATGGATCCAAAGTAAAAGTCCAATTAATTCATGATTTAATATATAAGCAGGTCATCGATTCAAAAACATATCAACCATAATCAATTTAATCAAAATAATGATTCAAGGGTCCATATTGGTGTTCATTGATTTGTCAATTCAATTTATCATTATGACATCATCTACTAGTTTAGGTATAAGGGACAAGAAATATGTCCATGTTAGTTTCCATGAAACATATCAATTCTATTAATTTAATTTCTAATGGGATCGTGGGGATATGTTACTGTAGTTTAGCTCATTTCATGGAAAACATCATTTTAAACACTAATTATTTCACATTCAACTAATAAGAACAAGGGAATATTCAAGGTCTCCCCTAATTTTCCAATAAAATATTTAATTATTTTTGATCTAATTTTTTGTACATTTCATTCCACAACTCCCATTTTAATTTTATTCATTAAAGCATTCATTAATAAATGAAAATTTTCCATGAATAGTCCTCAACCACTTACAATTATTTTAATTTACATTCAACAGTAGTTAATAAATTGTTATTTTCACTCACCCAATGGTTAGTGTAAATAAAATTAAAAAAACAACCCTCAAGGGTTTTCCATGGTGAGGATGACAACCTGCAACCAGACATATAGGTGTAAATAAAAATTTAAATTATGGTTCCAACATATAATAGTTGGGTCTATTTTTTATGTATAGATTTCAAGATAATCTGGCATGCATCAATATGGTGAATACTAAAAAACAATCTAATATAATGGAAAACATCTAGAAAATCTACCATAGTTCGGTAGTAGACAACACATATGATATCATCATTTTATTCAGGCTTGATTGAGGGAAATCAATGATATATACAAATTCTTGGTTGATAGAGGAAAATATATCACATTGATTTACTGTTACATACAAAAAGATATTAGGAGAATGGAAGAAAATGGATTTGATAGCTTACCAATATGGATATAATTTGACCTACTACTAAAGGACCCCAGAAAACCCTTAGGGGGTGAATCAGACTGATTTTATTTAAGATGGTGGATCTCATTACCACATATGTATGAACATGTTAAACCTATATGATGATTATATGAAAAATTAAAAAAATTACATGCAATGTGGAGACTAATCAATTTAACATGGTTCAAAACTATGGGAAACATCCATAGACCATACTATGATAGGTTTTTGTTCCTACCAAAGTGCACTAATTTTCACCACTTGTTAAGTACCAATGTTTACCATAGTCCCTATGTGTCAGGCGCTATGCTGTTAAAAGTATTCCAAGATATTACACTTCATCCCTTGGATCACTTCTATTGAACCCCCCATTATGACTACATTGAGAATAATCTGAACTCATATTATTGATATAAATGTCGCATCAATGGGTTGGTATTAGATCATGAATCCTATATTATAGAAACATGCTATATTGAAGTCAAGTTTTCCAATGTTGATTAAATTTACTTTTCTTCTTCTGGTTCATAACTGAAGTTGTCCTCAACGAACTGTCCTTATTCATAAGAATGCTGGATTGCCTCACATACAACCTATGCACACAACCTATGCAAGCCACGATTTTGTACATCCTTCGGAAACCATTTTTTCGACCATCATTTTCTTCTACTCTCACGTACTGACTGGCGCCCCATACCGCCTCACATCATCTATGTTTTGCAAATGCACCACATACCTATATCTTCTTCTACATATAGACTCTACTCTACATTCTACATTATTCAATTGAATTCTTCATCTATGATCTACTTCTTCTCCATGTACCACTTATCCTCTAACATAATCCTCACCCTGAACCTCTTCTCCCTTTGGAGATTTTTTTCCCCTGACCTATTATAGTCTTCACTGAATTCCTACTAAATTTTATTAATCTCAGTCGTGTATTATAATGAAGGGATTAGTGATCATTATATTGGAAAATATATCCTAAAAAACAACTAGAGTGAGATTTACAAAGTCATAATTGTGGCACTACATTCATCGCATACTACACATCTCACAAAATCCATATTCCCAACATGTACTATAAACGACTATTCTCCCTTAATGGTGGCATTAATAACTACATCATTTTTTTCAATGAATCTAAATCCTCCAAACCATCAAACCATCTACATACAATGAGCCTTACCATGAAATGAAATTATTCACAGTGAGCCTCCTTCTCTCTGGAAACCCTTCCTCCAATTTGGCCTGCATATGGATCTCACTTCGTGGTACATGGTTCTCCATTCAACCTGCCAAAATTCATGGTCTTTGAACAAATCCCAAAACATTTTTAACATTCCATGAATCCTTTTCTGAAACCATTACTTTTCTAGAAAAATGAACTCACGGTTTTGAGGACCCAAAATATGGTAAATAGTAGGAATCTATACCATCTTCAATATGTCTTCCATCCCCAATTGTAAGAACACATTCCTTGAAAACTCATTGATCATCTCAATTGTGACAGAAACCAAACAAAAACCAAAATCCCTTTCAATCAAAGAACATTTGTGGTTTCAAAAATCGATTTCTCTGGGTTTGTTGGCCCTTTGTAGATAATTCAATGATTCGCATTCAATAACAAAAAACATGATACATAAGAAACAACTAATCCAACACCCTTGGTATACGTGATAAACTCATTGTTTATAAAACAAGAGAAGCTTGAATTTGGTTCTTATGTATTGTAGATCATCATTATCCATCATTGTAACATGTTTTGAATTTCACCATTCTCCATCTTCCTACAACCGAACACAAAATTTTTATTATAATTGAATTTTTCTATTATCCACCATTGGAAATAACCCCAAATAATCATGTATTTTTATAAATTTTTTAGAACACTCCCCCTGGATCATATATCACCCATAAAAGAATAATAAATCAGAAAAGAGATTATAATAGATTGCACAACATAGAAGAGTGGACTTCGTAACCTCCCCAGGAATACAAAGGTGGATAAAAACTGAGGTTCAAATGATGTTTCATGAACACATATGCTGCCAATGTCTAGGTCAGTATTTCAAACATTTGATCATTATTTCAAACATGACCCATTTTAATCATTCATTGTTATACATTTTCCTTGATGAATTTATATCTAATTTCAGCTTGTTTCATATTAGAATGCGGAACATGAGTCTTAAAATGATCAATTTCACTCATTCCATCACAATGAGTCACCCTTGGATATTCCACCTCTTAAAAAATATCTGTTAGTTATTCATTCATCCATAGTAGTTGAGTAAAATCATTTCATACAGACATATATTCATCTTTATCCATAGTGATAGAAGTTCTTTCCTATTTTATACTCAACCATCCCACACATATCTCTCTAATGATGAATTCTCCACAACTATTTGATTTTCTATATTCCATATATCCACCCCAATCAGCATCCTAAAATGATGAATATTCCTTATATTTTTAGGATAAAAGGTACAAGACATAACTGTAAGTACCATGAATGTAAATCATGATTCTTTTTTTAATTATTTCATATGTTCATCCTTCAGATAACTTTTCAATCGAGCAGCTAAAAATGTTACTAAGATAATATCTTTCCTTGCCTTATTAATGTACCATAAGATTTTGATGATTATCGTATACATTATGGGACCTACAGATGTCCTGTATTCAAACTTTCCAATTTTTATCCTGACCATAATAAGAGTTGACATTAGTTTGTAATCGTGAATATAAAATTTATTTGGAAAAATTATCGACTAATTTTCCTATGAAATTAATGTGTATTATTTCCACTCAATTTCTTGTATCCTAATAATGAATGTGAGTTCAGCAGACATATTCATTACAATTTATAACATCATGTTGCTATAAAATTCTTCCACTGATTTGTTGGAGTTGGTGGCCTTGAACCAACTACTTTGTACTTTATTAATTAATAAATACCTTATCACATCTTGATTATTCTTATGCTTGACAATTCAAGGGATAATGTCCTAAGGATAGATTTTTCATTGAAGGGTCGTAGTGGATCCTTACATTAATGACAACCCTGATGTGCCATAACATTGTTCTTGAATATGTGTTATATGGCTGGATAATGTTATATTAGGGATACAAATAATATAGGCATTTAAGAGTGAGGACTCATAAAACATTGTCACAGCTTCTCCTGTGGTGCGTGCTTGGTAATTTCAGGAGGATATTGTGAGTATGTGACCCGCCAGTAGGAAATATACATTTCATAGTGTTATTGGATGTTCCTACATGCAGACATGTGTATAGGTCCTTAGACATTATGATTATTTTTAATGGGTATCCCAACTCACACATTTAGATGTATTGACGAAAACAGTAATGACACATTTTTCACAGTGTGGCATGGTGCATTGGTCACATCAGAAGTGATATTGCATTAATAGATAATGACCGAAATTATTTTTTTCTTTTTGTTCCATAATGAGTGTAGATATCTCAGGCCCTTTTATGGAATTGATATATAGTAAATTAGTCAATGGACATGTTGAGGAATGGGAAAGTTAAATTCTGGATATTCAAAGAATGAATAATCTAGCACATGGGTTAATGACACTAGCATGCAACCCGCTTGATTTGAGATATTGAGACTAATGGATTATATAACACGGTAAGTTTTCATATGAGGTGACAAGTCATTGAAGCATTAACATATTTCTCAATGGGTTCTTTTGTGTGTGGCAAGACGCTAACCTTGGAATATAGGCAGGATCCTCCTAATGCCACTGAGAATGAGTCCTAGAGGGTCATACAGTAATTGCATCCATGTATATCAATTAAATATTAGTTTAACAAGTTAAATAATGATTATTCTCTATTGTGGTTTAATAATTATTTAAGGATGCCTGATCACATTTATTTCAACACTAGTTATTCGAGAGAATATATTGTTGGTGAAATAATATATTTACTACTAATTAATGTAGTTATATTTATTTTAGAAATAAATCGCCACTATTCAAGGAATAATAAATGTGGTGGTGGAAATAATGAAAATGGAAAAACAAAAGTACACATCATGTATATTAAATATGCATGCCATGTATTTTTTTTGGGTATTTATGAGAAATAAATATTATTTATTTAATTAAATAATATTAGGTGTAATCCGCTGGGAATATGTCAGGTAATATTAATAGTCAGTTATTATTATTAGACATGGGGTATTACTAATAATTAAATGAAATGAATAAATGAATCCATGTAATTCATTCATTTTATTGTTCTATGTAATTAAAATCCCAATTATATATTTCTCATTAGCGCAAAAATTTTCTGTCGTTCTACAAAACGTATTTGAAAAATCTCTCAAGACAAGAGAAAATTATCTTTCATCGAGAATGTTCTCAAGATACGATAAAGAGAGATCCACCTATATCAGATCAAGTAGATCAAAGGTGGAAATCTGAATCGAAGGCTATTCTATGCTAGCACCCGGAGATCCCTTCGGCGACGTCAAGAGATACGAGGAGGAAATGTGGATCACCGCTAGAGGAATCCTACACATGGATTATATGACTCAATGATGGATAACATTAGTTTATGACTGGTAACATCAATGAAGAAGGAATTCCATCATGGTATTTCTTGTCAATTAATTAAATTAATAATAACAAATATATAATGATCCTATCCATATTTCTGGGAATCCCCTTTTTATTTTTCATTCATCATTATATTCCAAAGACCCTACATTTTAGTATAGCTATGGATCTCATATTGATCATTTTTAATGATAAAAATAAATTTTGGTACACCCACCAACGTGCTTTCACTGTTCCCGGAACCTAAAAGTGCTATCAAAAGGGTCATATCATTGATTGTAATTTTTTAGTTTTTTCATTAGTGATTTAAAAATTTAATTCATTTAAAGTATATATTTCATTAAATATGAATCTCAAGATTTCTTCCTCCTCTCTCGTTTCTTTTTCACCTTAAAAAAAGAATATTTCTTTTAATTTTGATAAAAATAAAATAGAGGATCTCATTTGGAGGTGAAAATGTTCGTGGTCATACAACACCAAAATACCACGCCTGTATTCAAAAGTACACATCATGTAGTCTAGGTTCAAGGCCTTAGACTGATCCTCTAAATCTAGCCGTGTATTGGAGTATTCCTAAGTCATAAATGACAATGGAAGTTGACCAGAAATAGGTGGAACACTGCTTTCATATTACACGCTATGTGGCCCATGGAACACGGCTTGTAGTACCATCAAGTTATGGTTGGATCGTGTACCTCGTACATGGATTGCCCTGCTGGAAACTATGTAACGAGGATACTACACGGTGTGTGTCACACTAAACATGTCATGTAATCCGAAAATTTCCAATGTACATAAACACACCATGTCCCTTAGCATGTACTTTAGATGGACGGTTAACAAAATTACACGTAGTGTAGTCAAAACCACACGCCATGTACTCATCCAAATTACATAGATTTTTTAAAATTTATTATTATATTATACAAACCCTTGATGTGTGTACCATATTGTAGGCGTAATGATGAGGCACAACACGTGGTAGGTGTTTTATATATCTGTGTTTAATTTAATATCTGTGTAAATGGGAATTCATCAGGTTTCCTCCAAGGTACAATGTAAGTAAAAAGATAATTTTTGAATGATTTTTTTGGTTTAAAATAATGATGCATGTGAAGCTCAATGAAATTAAGAAAAAAATTTAAGATAAAAAGGATTGAATAATTAATGATAATTAAATGATTCAATTGTGATTTATCTTAAACAATTATTATTAAGGAATTGAATGCTGGTTTTATTTATGTGTAAATATTGTTTCATGTATGGATGGTCATGATATAGTCCAAGACTTTTGAATTGAATGGTTTATTATCAATTATTTATTTAAATTAAATTGTTTGTCATAAGATCCTTCTCCTCATTAATATGCAGTGCATGCGTGCCCAAGGTATCATTTATGTAAAATCCCCCTTTTCCCTCACCTACTTGTGAGATAAATGCATATGTAATGGATTGATCTTACATGCTAGTGGAGGTGGAGAAATTCAGATGCCAGGGTGTATCCAATACAAGGAGATGTAATGGTGTAAGGGTTGAAAGCTATACAAATGTTCCCAAAAGGTTCAAGTGTTTCTCCCCTAGGTATTGGGTTAGTTTATCAACAGCATGATAAACTAACTGATAGAACAAGCTCATGATCATACCATTTATTTATTTTTCTGTCAGTTGCTTATTTTATTTATTTTTGGTGTGTTTCCAAGATCATGAAATTAATGAATTAAACAATCATACAAGAAGTAAAAAAAATAAAACCGCCTTATGTGTAAATATTATATTCGACATGGTTAATCAGTTAAGTATATCCCACATAATATTAAACAGTAGTAATCAATGATAATAAAGTGTCAATTTACATATAAGGATAATATACTTAAAATTAATAGTTAGTCGGTATATCCTTCCTTAATATTGGTTAGAATCGAACCATAGTTCAATATGAATGATCAACCCTAGATGGGGTGCTTTCAATTATTGTTGAATTATATTTCAAGGTTTTGGGTTTAATTGACTTGGTCTGCATCAAGGGTTGACTGCCACAATAGGACTTGGTGTGACCAAGAGGAAAAGGTTGAGGAAATCCAAAATAAATAGATTTCAGGATAGGGGAGTCCACTTGGTGGATTTAGGAGTTACGAGTTAATATAGTTGGCAATTGAAAGGCCTACATAAAACCCTTCATGTTCCTTAACCAACCCTGGTTGGGGTAATGAGATAGTATGTATGGATACTTCCCCCTAGAATATTCAAGAAACATAAAATTCGATGACAATACTGAGGGCTATTGGATTTTTATTAAATACTGGGAGACTAATCATTTTTAATTTATGTATTTTTCACTGTTTTATAACAATGTAATAAACATTTTCTCTTCTAAATTTATATAAATTGCATGAAAATGACTTCAATGTTAATATTTCTAACAATAATCTAGAATGAAAACATTCTCACTAGCACAAATTTCCATGAGTGTTAGAGGAATTTACGCATCATCCTTCACCGCGAGAGGAAATTGTATGTGCTAGAAGAGCTTATTCCAGTTGATCCTGGGAAAGAGGCCATTGATGAGAAATTATCTCTCCCTATGAAACATATTGATGATACAAATGAAGTCCAATGTTTCATGCTATCATCCATATCTAATGGGATCTTGAAGGAAAATGAATACATGGACACATATATCATGATGTATCACCTTAAGGATCACTTAAAAGAGGAGGAAATACATGAGAGATATGAGATCTCCAATGATTTATATATATATATTATTGAGGTTCTATTCCATCTAGGCATCATGTAGTCAAACATATTGGCTACATTGAATTCCTAGACAAATTAGGAAATATGTTCACGAATGAGATGGGTATAGATCTCATCCAATCATCACATCCCAAGACCTCATCTAGTATTAATTTCAACTATAACATGAGAAATAATGAGAAGGGTCTATCAGAACATCTGACATTAATTCACTAGGTATATAAGAACTTTTGGCATGACAAAACTGATGTTCTTATATTGAATAAGAAAATGAAGGATGATACAAAGGGGGAAAAGGCTTATAAACGGTTTGTAGCCCTCGAGCGGCGTCCCTCCCGAAAGGGGATTATCCAAAGTAAGAACATGGAATGGGAGGCAGTATGTTACACTTGTGGAAATAATGGCCCCTGGAAGAGGAAATGCACCCAGAAGCGTTGGGACGCTAATGATTCATTTTTTATCGAGTGTAATATTTCCATTTCCTACACATTGGTTATTAGATATAGCTTATGGGACTCACATCTGTATTCAAATGTAGGAACCAAGTAGATTTAAAAATATATCAAGTGGATATGTGGATCATTGAGATACCAATGGTGTGAGGATGGTTGTGTTTTCCATTGGTTATTACCATCTCTCATTGATTACTAGGATGATTTTAGTTTTATATAACTGTTATTATGTGCTGAGGGTTTCCAAAAAAATAATTTCTGTATCTTGTTTACATACGGTTGGATTTATTTTCATGTTTGGAAATTAAGGTTGTCACTTTTATAATAACAATGTATGTTATAGTATGGTGCATTTGAATAAAGTATTATAGGTATAATATTACGAAAACTATGTCTTGGCAATCAATAATGAAACAGACTCACATGACTCATACATCACCCAGTTGTGGCATTACTGTCTTGGTCATGCAAACGATAAGCTCTTGACAAGCTATTCCAAGATGGCTATTTATACTCTACTGAGCATAAACCACTTGATAAATGTCATGCGTTTATACGGGGTAAAATGAAAAAGATGGATTTTGGTGGAAAGGGTGAAAGGGATACCAAGATTCTTGGATTGGTTCAGACAGATGTGTGTGCACCATTTCTAGTAGAAGCTAAAGGTGGATATTATTACTTCATTACTTTTACTGATTATTTGAGTAGATATGGCTATTTATACATAATGTGGTATAAGTCTAAAGCCTTATAGAAAATTATGGAATTCATGAATGAAGTACATAATCATCATGGTAAGACGGTAAAGAAGCTTTGATCTGATCGAGTTGGAGAATATCTGAACCAAAAGTTCATCAATCTTCTACAGGAGTCTGTGATTTTATCACTACTCACCCATATTTTACCCCCATTAGAATGGTGTTATTGAAAGGAGGAACCAAACCTTGTTAGACATGTTGAGGTCGATGATGAGTCATTCAGATCACCCATTATCATTTTGGGGATATGTATTACAAACTGCAGAATACACATTAAACTAGGTACCAACTAAGTCGGAAAAAGGGATTCCCTCCGAATTATGGAATGGAAAGAAACCCATTTTGTCACACACATGTGTTTGAGGATCTGAGGAATTTTCAGAGGACTTATTAGGCAAAAAACATGCACCCAAGTGCATGAGGTGTAATGTTATAGGATATCCAAACGAAACTAAAGGATATTACCTATATAACCATTCAAACATGAAAGTGATTATCGCCAGGAAATCCATATATCATGAGAGGGAGAACATACTCAAAAAGGAATGTGGGAGCACAATTGACTTTGATGAAGTTGATGATCAAGATATATAAGAGTTGGTACAGGAACAAGTTTCATCGGTCCCCATGGAAGTGGTTCCAGAAACACACGTATTACTTAGGATCACAAGAGAGGTAAGGGAACTTGAGTGTATTGGTTCTCTAGTCACAAAGGATGGTGAATCATTATTGTTTCACAATAATGAACCTCTCTCTAACATTGAATCAATAGAAAACTCATGAGTAACAATATTTCTATAATCTATGAATTATGAGATGGATTTAATGTATTAGAACCATGGTAGGGTTCTGGTCGATGTGACCGTTGATTTAAAGCATGATGGATGAAAATGATTATTCATGTGAACAATGGGCAGGGAAGGTCATGTTAGCACCTATAAAACAAGGCTAGTTTCTATAGGATTTAGACAGCATCATGTAATTGACTATGGTAAAACATTCTCTTTAGTTTCCATGTTTAAATTCATAAGAATTGTACATTCCATTGCAGCTAAACCTGACCACATGATTGGGAAAATGGATGTCAATACATCATTCAATAATGGGAAGCTTCAGGTAGATGGCTGTATGACACATCCAAAAGGGATTTTGACACAAGGTGAAGCCAAACGGGATTGTATGTTGAATAAATCTATTTATAGATTAAAGAAAGAATCTAGTTTGTGGAACATTTGATTGGATGAATCCATAATGGAATTAGGTTTCATTAAGAAGGACTGTGATCCCCGTGTTTATAAGAGGTTTAATGGGAATGTGATCGTTATACTAGTAGTATATGTTGATATCATATTGCTTATTGGATATGATGTACCCTTATTACAGTTAGTTAAGGACAGTTTGAAAAAGTGCTCCTCCATGAAAAACATGGGTGAATCAGCCTATATTCTAGGGATAATGATCATTCGAGACAGATCCAAGAGGCCACATGGACAATGTCATGGTACATACATTGACCAGATACTAAATAGATTTAATAAGGAACAATCCAAGAGATGATTGGTTCCAGTGTCACATGCCCAATATATTTTTAAGATAATATGTCCTCAGGCACAAAAAGTGAATGATTTAATGAGTAAGATCCCATACGGTCCAACTATATGATCAATCATGTATGCGTTGTTGTGTACCAGGATTGATGTTTCTTATGCACTGTGCATGGTATCCAGATATCAGGATGATCCAGGAGAAAAAAATTGGACTTTTTTTAAGACTATCCCTATATATCTGGGAAGAACATAGGATATGTTCCTGGTTAATGGAGAAGACAAGGCGCATATCATCAGAGGGTATGCTGATTCTGGTTTTCAGACAGAACATGATGATCTAAAGTCACAATCCTGATATGTTTTCTATCTCAATGGAGGAGCTGTGAGATGGAAGATTTCAAAGAAACCAGTTGTCACCGATTCTAATGTGGCATCTGAATATATAGTGGCTTATGATGCAGCCATGAAAATAGTCTGGATTCAGAAATTTTTCCCGGATATTGATGTAGTTCCTAGAAGTAATGATCCTATCATGTTGTACTGTGATAACAATGCAATAGTGTCTCCTGAAAAAGAACCAAGGTCAAATCAACGGACAAAGCACATACCCTAAAAGTATCACCATTTGAAATATTTTTTATCATAGGGGTGAAGTTTATGTGAGTAGTGTGTCCAAAAAAGAGAATGTGGATGACCCCATGCCTAATGTCATATCTCAGCAAACACATGAATATCATGTGAGATCTAACAGGTTGAAGGTTGTTATTAGTTGTCTCTAGTCCGAGTGGGTGTCTATTATAATTTTTGGCCAAGAACCAACAAATTTTTATATTATTCATTAATAAATACCTTATCACATATTGATTGTTCATATGTGTTACAATTCATGTGATAATTTCCAAAGGATATCTATTAAATTAAAGGGTCGTAACAGATCCCTACTATGATGAGAACCCAGAAGTTCCATAACATTGTACATGAATATATGTTATATGGATCGATGATGCTATTTTAAGGAGAGAAATAATACATTCCCTTTGGGGAGAGGAGTCATAAAACATTGAGGCACCATCTCATGATGTGCGCCCTTGGAAATGTCCACGAGGATATTATGAGAACGAGACCCACCAGTAGGAAATCAACATTTCATAGTGTAAATTGATGTTCCTATAAACTAACATCTACATTGGCCCTTAGACTTTATGATGATTATTAATGGGTATTAAAAAATGTGCACTTATATGTTTTAATGAAAACTGTAACAACACACTGTTTGCAGCGAGGTAGGATACACTGGATACATCACGAGTGATATTGTATTTATAGATAATGTGAGAAAGGATTTGTCCCTTATGTTCTATAACGGAATTTGATATATTAGGCCCCATGATGGAATTGATAATCCAAATTAAATCCATGTCCATGGTGAGGTATTGGAATGTTCAATTCCAGAATGTCAAAGAAATAACAATCGAGCACATGGGTTGATGGCTCTAGCATACAACCCGCTTGATTCGAGATATCAAGACAAAGGGATTATATGAAACTGTAGGAATTCATAGGTGGTGACACGTCATTATGACGTTAACTTTTTTCATTATGGGTGCCTCAGCATGTTGCAAGATGCTATCCTTGGACATTAGGCAGGCTCTGCCTAATGCCACTTTGAAAGAGGCCTAGAGGATCACACAGTATGTGTGTCCAAGTATCTCATTTAAATATTAATTTTATAAGTTAAATAAATGCTATTCCTAATTGTGGTATAATAATTATTTAAGGATTCCAAATCATATTTATTTCAACAATAGTTATTTGTGAGGATATATTGTGGGAGAAATAATATATTTATTTGCGAGTAATGCAGTGATATTTATTTTAGAAATAAATAGCCATTATTTAATGTCTAATAAATGTTGTGGAAGAAATACAAAAAAAATAGAAAAATAAAAGAAAATGTTTTTTATATTGAATATACAAGCTGTGTTTTTTTCCGAGGAATTTATGATAAATAAATATTATTTATTTAATTAAATAATATTATGTGTAAATCACTGGGCGTATGTTAGTTAATAATAATAGTCAACTGTTATTATTAGACATGGGGAATTATTGTGAAATAAATTAAATGAATAAATGATTTCCAGTAATTAATTCATTTTATTACTCTATGTAATTAAAATTACAATAATATAATTCTTATTAGCCTATCCATTTTTTTTGTGTTTTTTCACAATGGATTTGAAAATTACTCAAGCCAAGGGAATTTTTTTTCTTCGAGAAATCTATCATGCTATGAGAGAGAGATCAACCTACACTGGATCAAGGGGATCGAAGGAGGACTTTGCATGCAAAGGCTCCTCCGTGCTTGCACCCTAGGATCCCTTCAGTAACATACAGAGATATATGGATAACAAGTGGATCACCCCTAGTGGATTTTTAAACTATGATTCTACGATGCAACGATAGATCACATCGGATCGTGACTGATATGATCCTTGAAGAGAGAATTCCATCATGTTAATTCTTGTCAATTAATTAAATTAGTTATAACCATCATATAATGATACTATCTAGTGTTTCAAGACTCCGATTTTTTTGTTTCATCATTATATTCCCAAGATATGACGTTTTATTATTAGGATCGATCTTAGATTGATTTTTGATAATGCGAAAATTAATGTTGGGTACACCCACCAATGAGCTTCTGCAGTGCCCGGAACCTACATGATCTCTACCTATATCATCCAGATATAATATCAACTACATACCCTAGTACCATGAACATATCATTATATAAATTATTCAGATAGAGATTATGATCCACAACACCTATTTTAAATTCCATCTTCATTATATTAGAATACAGTCTATAATACAATGATCATGGTGCTTGTATCAATCCCTAGAGTTCCGTCATTAATCTACAGACCTCTATTTCGTCATTATCTAGATGAAATTTCATTGTTTTCCTATGTAGATATATTCTTCAAAAACACCATTTAAGAAAGTTGTTTTGACATCCATTTGATACAGATTGTATCTTGATAGAATATCCATGTTTAGAATCAATATGATTGAAACTAGTCTAGCCACTGGAGAATATGTTTTCTTCAAAATCAATACCTTCAATCATTGAATATTATTTACAGGATAGTTGTTCCATATTTTGGATCACATTTTCTTGATCATCAAATTTTAATTTGAAAATCCACTTTGTACTAATAACATCGTGGTTTTCTTGTATCTTAAACTGGTCCCATGATTCTTTCTTATTGATCTGATCTATCTCTTCATTCATGGTTGTAACCCATGATTCATCTTTTTCAGCTTCATCAAACGAGGATGGTTCTAAAACTGATAGGAACAATGATTGGGCACTATTCCTAATTATCATTGTCTGTGTGGGAGGTGTCTAATCCTGAATAATGTTTGATTGGTCAATTTATTCTCTTCAACTAATCCTGTGAGGTTTTGGATAATTCTCATCATCCATGGAATCATCTTTCAAATCATTTTCTCATTCAACATCATGATTTTATTCTTGAGTTTTTTAATCCTTCTTCTACTTCTTTATTTGGATCAAGGCCATTTCCACTTTCTTACTAACCTACAATCACATTATAAAATGGATTGCATGAATAATTTGTTATTTTATCTTCAATGATATTCATAGAATACCTTCCACAATTCTTGGGAGAAATTTATTGAATCATTTTATGATTTTTTATTCATTGAATATGTAAGGAATATTCTTTCATCTATAACATCATCATACAATCCATGATTACTTTTATTGTTTCATATTAACCATTTACTTATAAAAAATTGAAAATACATCTACAATTTATTCATCCCAAACCATAACTATTAGAGTGTCTAGGATTCCATCAAATAAAGACCATTTTGGTTTGGAATATAAATTCAAGCATGATCAACCTCTTTCTAGTAATGATGAGACATACGACTCTCAAACAACATAGTTCTGGCCAGACTATTCAAATGTCGATTTCGGCGCACAACATCTCCATTTATCTATGGATTTATCATAGCAACAACCAATTGTTATATGTTATGTGTCTCAAAATACTTTTCAAATTTAATTGATTTGTACTTTACTTCATTGTCTGGATACAAAACAATGATTGTTCTTCCAATATTGTTCTCATCTATTCCTCGATAAGTATTCATGCAGTCAAGAACATGACATATCCTATGTATAACCATAAAAAAATATATTCTTCTATAATAATAAATTAAAAGGATTATATACCTTTCTCTATATGTTCCAGAATAATTTATTGGACCACATAGATCTTTATGATTGAGATGAAGAATATTTTATTATTTTTTCATCATTGGAATATATTAACATCAGACCAAATTTCCTCACATGTATGCATCAAAAACCTTCTCTCTTTCATACTTAAGATCTGGGATATCTATGAAAATATTCAATTTTGATATCTTTTCCATATCTTGTTGACTGATGTGACCCACACATAGGTTCCCAAAGTTTTTTTCTATTTTAATTATCATGAAACAAATTTTCTCTTCCATATCAACCAGATATGTGTTTTCATTTATTTCAACATCCCTTCATGAGATAATTTCATATTCATACTTTTATAGTGCACCCCTTTTGATTGAATTTACTCATATGCGTTCATTCACAAATTTTAATCACACTCAAGATATTGTGATGCAACTAGTTCACATAATGATAATCATTCTTATTCATATCATCATCATCTACTTTAGTACTTCGACTACCTTTGATCATCAATGCACCATCATTACTAAATCTCATTATTACATCAATATTTTTCTTGATATTCTTTAATATTTCTTCATTTCCTATCATATTGGATGAGCATCCAAAAATAATCCAAGTGACACTATTCTTGGTATCTTTGAGAACTACTTCTACAATGTTGGATTTTCAGTTTTTTTCTTTTCCTTTCATGAAATATTTGATTAGGTGATGGATAATGATGGCCATTACACTGTTTCTTCTCTATGGGTATGTTCTTTAAACTCATATTAATCTTCTAGAGGAGAAACATTGTTTATAATAGAAACACCATTTGGTTGGTGAGTATTGGATTGTCTCTATGTTCCATATGAATTTTTACTTCAATTCTTCTCCTTGCAAAGAACATCCTTATGACAATAGTTGTAACACTGAAAAAAATATCCATAAAATCGGTTTCTTATAATATCATTTTAATTAAATATCCTTTTTTTAATTTCCTATCTCTTTCCCATTCATATATCTTTGCGCCTCATCAATGTATGAAATGGTATGACCCAGATAGACATATAATTTACATTTTATAAGATGGAAGTTATTTTAAATTATATTCCTACCAATTTTAATTAAATTAGGTGTGTTGTTTTACTTCTTATGATATTTGGATGCTTGAGAATAGTTTTAAGTAATTATTTACATTTTAATTGAGTTTTCATTATTGAGAATAAAATATGACTTTTAAAGACAACCAACTTTCATCTTCCCTTTTTTTGATTCATTTTATATCTAGAATTCATTGTTTCATCATCAAAACTAATTCCACTAATACCCATGAACGCATGTATTTGAATCACATTTGAGTTTACTCCTCAATGTAACATCTTTTTCATCTATACATTATACAGTCAGGGAATTCACATACACAATAAAGGTAAGGTATGGGATGACCCTTCCATGTTCTTAAATACTGATTTACAGTTCCATTACATATTCTTTGCTAATAGGGATTGATGATTATAATTTTATAAATTTAACTATTCATTCAGTGTCACCTTCAGTATAATAAATATATTTTGATTATTCTTCCAAAATCGTTCATCAATTATTTAATCTCTTACATTAATTCTAATGATTACCAAACAAATCATTAAGTTATAACATCGGATAAACATTAGTGGTCAAATCATTATATTTTTCATTATATTTGGATGGTAATATTTTTTCTGTTGTATCCATCATGGATGTACAGTTTCAAGATAGAAATTTGGTTTCATCTAAAAAAAATTATCATCGTTATCTTCATCACAGACAAAAATCATTCATTTTAATATCATTCTAGATTTGAAGTCTCTCATTTTGGCAATCCTTTTCTCAGGATTCTGAATGTATATGGTTTCTCTTTCTTTATCATCAAAATATCTAGGGTACCCATAGGTAATGGGGCAAACTCTTCTATAATGAAAACAAGGAATTGGTAATATTCCATCAAATATTTATATAACCTTCATGAATTTCATGGAAATGATAGAATGAATTTATTTTCCCTCATTATCTTTCTCAAAAATATCTCTTGAATGTACCATTTCATTCTTGGATTTGAATTCCATTTCCTTTCTTACAAGATTCATTGCATCTTCACATTTGACTCCCATTTTATAATCCACTATAAAACAAAGTGGATCATCCAAATATATTTTAAATAGGTCACTTTATTCATGGGATGAAACCATTAATTTTTTAACTGGATGAATTATTGTCATTATTTTCATGACATTATAAATATCTTTGATTTCTTCACCAAGTCCTCTTATTACTACAAGAACATCAATAATTCAATTAAAAAGGATTCTTTATTTTCATCTAGACTAATTTTTATATCATACAATATTTTGTGAAAATATTGGAGTTTTACCAAAATCACTTTTTTGTCTCATCCAAATATGTTCTTCTGGTTTTCCCACAAAAACATAGTTGACATACAACTCATCACTTTTAGAAATATCTAATCATAAAATGTTTTAGTGAGGGAATTGTATTATTCAACATCCGCATCAAGAATTTTTTTTATTTGTATTAGTCATAGACATCCATATTGGATCAGTGAAATGTATTCATTTTGTAGTGGAAAAAATGACATCAACTATAAGGGATATTAGAACTGATATCATCCTATTATTTCATATCTTAATGCTTCTTCCATCAAATTGGTGTACTCTGTTGACATTTATTTTATTCTCCATTGTAGCAATGCGGGATTGATTTAACACCAACACCTTTACCCTCAGATACCACTTGAATAACCCTAAAACACCTTTATAGGGGACAGTTGAATTAGGGAGTACATATTTTATTTTAAACAGATGGATCTAATTTCGATGTTTGTAGGAACCTATTAAACTGATTTGATGATAAAATAAAGAAAAAAATTATCACGTGAAAAGAGAAGACACAATAATTTTTCATGGTTCACCACCAAGGGCTACATCCAAGGGTGATATGTTGATATGTTTTCAATCGTACCACATTCCACTAACACTCACTTTTTATGGAGTAAAAAATATAATCATAGTAACTCTAAGCCAGGCGCACAGACATTACAAGGTTTCATGGATTGAACACTGCTTCCTATAGATAAATTTCATTGACTACTGCTTTCTCATTGCATTGGGAAGAATCTGAAATTTAATTATATACTTAATGGTCACTTCAATGGGTTGTAATTAAATCATGCATCCTCCACTATAGATAGATTCTCTATTGAAGTCATGTTTTCCCCTATAGATGGTTTCCAAATTTCCATGTAATGTTCATTGATGAACATTTCATCATAGATTTTTTCTAATTCTTCTATATAACTGAGTGCCCCCAAACCACCACTTCATGCCACCTCTACAATATATGGCCGCATAACACATTCTAAAACCGCATTTTCAGACATCATTCAGTTCTACCCAAATGTAATTCTTTCCATTGCATACTTCCTTGCACCACGTAATTCTTAAAATACTCTATTTACTAAAAGTGAAACATGGAAAATGTTCTTTATCTCTGTACATACTCTTCTTTTTGTACCACCTCATTTAGAATAATTCTTCCTCTGTGAACTAAATCTCCTCAACGGACCAATTATCCTCTCACACAAACCACCTCGTAAACCTCTTCTTACTTGTGGGATTTTTTTCCAAGAAACCATTACATTCATTAGCAAATTCCTCCTGGATTTTTTTATTCTTGGACACATATTCGAATGAATGTATTTGTTTCAGTTATATAATAAATAGATTCAAAAAATCCACAAAACTATGATTTATTAAATCATAATTGTGGCACCACCTTCAACGCGTAATGTGCATCTTCCTCAATCAATATTCCCTACACAGACAACATATAACCTCTCTCATTAAATGGTGGCACAAATCAACACATCAATTTCATTAAAGACATGCCATCCTGCGAAACACCACACCTTCTACATACAGTGATCCTTCCTTGAACTGAAAATCTTCACCATGAACCTCATTCTCTCGGTGAACCATTCCTCTTAAATGGTATACAAACTATTCTAGCTTCATGTTTCCTGGTTCTCTATTACATGTACATAAATTCATGATCCAATAACTTTTCTCGGAACATGGTTTGTGTTTTACGATTCCATTGCTGAAACTCTTCATTTTCCAAAAAATTAAAAACTCCTGATTTTAAGGCCCAATAATATGGAAAACATCGGGAAACAATGCCACCATAAATACTACATCCAACCTTAATCATATACAACATTCCATGAATTAACCTAGAACAAACCCATGGGCATTGGCAACAAACACAAACCATACTACATTTCTATCAAGGAAATGCGTTGGTTCTAACAATGACGACAAAATCAAATTCCTTATAAAGTGGAAATAATAATGCCCAGTTAAGGGAAAACTGGAAAATTCTATACATTGTTCTACTTCTAAGTGTTAAAACAATAGGAGAAGTTAGTATTATAATAGAATATGATGAAAAGGGAACCATTCCTTTAATTAATGTTCCTATTATTTTTAAGACGTAAATGGGAAGTCTACACCATAAAACTATATTTTTAGTAATGCATTTTATAGGTCATGTAGGGTAAATCCACATTATAAACTAAATGGTATCCATTTGGGGGACACTCTAATGCTTTTGGTGTCTTCTGTATAATACCAATATAACATTGATGGTTTAAGCCCAAATTATATATTTTAAAACATTAAATAGTAGTAAACTAAAACATGTAGAAGTTATAAACCCACTCTAAAGAATGAAGACACAATACCATGGTTCCCAAATATGATTGAATATACTAAAGAATTATACCTCAATAATAATGGAATCATAAAATCTCCCATCATTAAAACATATAATCTTTGAAATTTCATTCTAAGGGGGGTAATGAATAATCACAGAACATTTAAGACCATTGATCATGTACATCATCCAATCACGGACATGTCTTTTCATGTACTCGGTTGTTCATCCAAAACACTTGTACTTGAGAAATTAAACTTTCTCACAAATCCTTCTTTCATGGATAAAAAATAAGTGTATGATTATCCTCAAATGATGCATCACCCCCCAACTCATCCTCATCATGGTAAATAATTTGAGGTTGTTCTAAGTGATGATGAAATAGATTAGATATGTGGAATATGAAATTCATGGATCTATACCTCTGAGGTAACTACAACTAATTGGCTACAAACTATCTCTCTATAGAATATCAAGGGGCCCAACATGTTGAGGATAAAGATTACATGTCTCTAAATCCATTTATTCCTAATATTGGTGAAACATGTAAGAATATCAAGTCCCCAACATCAAACTATTGATGATGGTGGTGGAGATAAATGAATGACTTATGCCTAGACTAAGATGTAGAGATATGTTTCCAAATAATTTTTACCTAATATAAATTATACTAAATTAGATGTGGTCCAAGTATCATTTTGTATCTTTCATATACTTGATTATGAATTAATGATATATCCTTCCATTTAAATCCACATAAGGTCGAATTTTTTAGTGTCTTGGAATATTTTATTGTAAGATAAATTTATGAGAGTTATGTGTTTCTCCTAAAAACCTCTATATTAAAATAAACATGATTCTTGAAAATCCCCAAATATCTAGATCATACTCTTAGTGTAAATATAAATCAGTGGGTGATAGGTTTTACTCATGAATACTTGTGAATCTAGTTCCCATTGAAACCACAATTAAAAGTGTGATGAAAAATGTGAATATTTATATTTTGTGGATCTCTGTGAGGGATTATTTTCACTATGCGATATTTCCTTCAACAATAAATCATTGATTTAACATCTCTTATATTTTTTATCTGAGAAATGTTCTTTATTCTTTCTAAGATTCCCATACATCACAATATCCCATAGTACGGTTGTGAATACTATCAAAAAATACATAGTGACATCATCCCATTTAACTTTCTAAATGGGATATTAATTTTGAATCCTTGATGGACAATGGTGTTACTCCTTCACCTAGAGAAAAGTAGAACAGTGAATAAAAAAACCAATTTTCTATCATGTAATACAAGAACACCAATACTCGGAACATAAATCATTATACTTCTTCATAATTAAAGGATTTACCACCCTATAATATTCATTAGGCTACGGTATCAATTCATCTATCTTTTTTATAGGAACCAGAATTCGTCCAAGAATGTGAAGGGCCTCAATTTAATCAATTATTAAACTAGGTGGTGGGTCCTCACCTTAAATACCTTGGGAAAAACTAAATCCATGGGATTAAAATGTTATTTCATCATCACTCTATATAGATGTGAATAGTTAACTTTTAAAGATACAAGTACAATCTACCTCTTCTGGAACTGGACATCCAATTTAATCTCAAAAAACGGCTCAATCAACTTCCACTCACAATGTTTCTCCAAAACTACCAATCTCTATGTCTTTTATCATAGAGATTCATGAACAAAATTTACATTACAAGTCGTATAATAAATCTCAATGATCAATGAATTTAGGTACTTAACCAATAATTTCTTCCTAATATTCATGTCACACTAGGTAATGATGTATTTGTGAATTTTCCTTCTATGTATAAAAAAACACACACTTATTAAATAATGACCCCAAAAACACAAGGAAATAACCACAACTTATAATTTGAGATCTTGTGTTGGGTAATTATTTTTACGAATCCTAAACTAATGAGAGTCATACACCATGACATGATCTCTCTATATTAGAATTACTCTTAGGATGTTGACTACTTCACCCCTGAAAATTCTAAAGCATATGTTATGTTCAAGTAAAATCAATATTGTTGTTGAGAATAACCTCCCATTCAACTCCATCAATGATTTCTCTCATGATTATGACCATTTATACATGACACCATTCACGTTCATTCTTGTGAGTGGTTTTTTAATTTTGTAGAACACATATATAAAGGACCGATAATAGCATTCAATCCCCAAAAAAAACTGATTAACCATGAAATTGTTAACATTATTTTAATATAAAAGTCATCTCTGTCGAATATGTGATTATAAAAATATTTATTCCATAAATACTAGCACAAATTAATGCAAATACTAGTGGAAACCCAACTCATTAAGTTTGTGAAATCTACTTTCTTATTCATAAGAATGTACAACATCCACAAAAACTCATACAAGGCATATCAACAATGTAATGATTTTTTTTGGTATATTTGACGGTATAACGTACACCTAATGGTAGACCAAACTTAAATAGATATAGGTGAAAAACAATTATCTATGGAGAATGTCAAAAATGATATCTATACATGGATGCAGATATGATTTCTTAAACATAATCTAGTTTAAATTATTTTAATACAAAAAAAGTGGATACCGTCCTCGTTTTTTAAGAAATTAACTAGTGAACGCTAGGGGAAGGTATTGGGGCATATAGAAATAGTATCTTCCAATTACTATATATGCCTCTTGAGCTCCTACAACTCATTGGTACCCAACCTATAAGGGGGAATGTATACATGTGATATTTTTGTAACTAGGTAAAGAGAAAACTCTATCTATCACATTAACAGTTGTCTAAAATATTCATCATAGAAAATTCCCCTAAAACAATGTTCTTATAGATAGAAATTGGCCATACATTGTCCCTGATCATCCACAAAAGGATAGAAATTTAGGTTTTCACTCTACCAAATCCATGATGCATGGGTCCTTATTGACATTATTGGGAATTCAATTCACACATGTGAATATAAATATCACCCTACAATATTCTAAATGATATCCAGTATTAAACAAATCCACAAATGGTATATTAGAAACCCGTTAGTTCATCCAGAGTTTGATTTAATATATTATCTTCTTATTTATTAAGTGGGTTTATAAGAAATATTACCCTCCTATCTCAAGGGGGAACTCCTTTCACAGGTGTAATTATTTGGATTGATGTCCCAATGGTTTATAAAGTTCCATTATAAAATACGAATAATAAATCTAAAGCCCATGTCTCACAACAATAGTAGAAGATATGATAGAGTTGGTACCACCATTATCAAATAATATAGATATTAATATAGAGGCTATAAGAATCATACCTCTAACCATAGATGGATATGAACTATACTCCACATGGATCAGCTACTCTAAATATATACATCCATATCCACAATCATCAAATATATCAAGAATTCCTTAGTTAGGTCAAAATAATCGGTTCTACAAACCAATTTTCTAGGTCCCCCAACTAAAACAACCTCCTCTACATTCACTACCAGAAGTGCTCCTCCTCCCTGGCTGATACACATCTACTAATCCAACTCATAATGTTTGATCTAGTGTGGATCATCTTCTATTATACATAGGTGAAATTTTCCGATAGATTCACTAAATATTCCTCTTTATTCAACAATACCTACACTCAATTGGGGCCCTATCGGACTGGGTAACATATGGACTTTCATACCACACATATGAAAAACTATGTGGCTACATGGGTGCATACTCTAATAACTAATGAAACATAATGAAAGGTATAATTGATGCTTACTTCCACTGGATAAATTATTTCAATTCCAATGAGCCTAACTACCCTTTATGAAACCCACAACTACTCTCATATAACACTCAATAATTAGGGAAATGTGTTATTTCATGGGGATTGTGGTCAAACAAAATACATTCACCTATAATCAGATTTAATTCTTAATAAAATTATAAAATATCCTAGGAATTTAAATCTCATAAAATTGAAATATCTATGAAAATATTGTAGATTCATGAAATAATTTAATTCTTCTATAATTGAAAAAGTTTCCTTCTACATGTACGTAAACTATGTAACTTTTTTTATCCCACAATTTCTCAATGAAATAACAATAATAGAATTACATCTAAATATCACTCAAAAAAATATCCTAATGATGATCGATCTATGTAATAAATTCCCACCATAATATGGAATAATGTTATATCATTTACATTTATACCTTAACACTCCCATCAGGAGTTGTCTTGATATGATCAAAATATATAGTGTGGCCTATATCCAAGACTATATATCATGTGGATTGAAATCCCAAAAAATGTGGGTAGGTACTGCTATTAAAACTCATGTGTAAACTCATCTATAGTGGGGGATGGTATTGGTGATTCCATTATATATTCATGAGTTATAAGAACACCTATTTGAAATATTCATCATTTTACAACTCAATGATTTAAGGTGGTGTAGTATGTGTCACTAAATTAGGTAATATTGGATTCTTAGAGCCCCCAACAACCATATCATGGTCGTTTCCACTATACTAGATCATTAACCAAGGATATAATGGTGTTACAGATCTATAAACAACTTCATAATACCTTATAAATGGAATTGATATTGATATAGAACACATATATAATATTTGGACATGTACAAAAAAAATATAATAGTGACACCCCTCTTACTACTCCTAAGTCCATGTATAGAAAATTTATAATTTTATATGGAATTATAATAGATACTAATTAATTCAGACAACTCTGGATAGGCTTAGATCAATTCCCCTATTTCATTTTGATGTTACCATTATATGGTGTGTCAATTGTAGGTTATAGTGGAAACACCATTTATGTGGAAATTGAAATCACTATTTAACGACTACAATTTCATTTAATATTCATGAATAACTTTTTATTTTTTATTTATGTTTATAAAAGGACTGATTTAAATGAGTTAAAATTCCCATGTTTTAATTTAACATTCTATATATGTTTAAATTTTTATTTCATATAACAACAACAAGGAGTTTATTTTTTCCATCAAAATGAGACAATTCCATATGTGATGGTTTTATTAAATGGGCAACCATTTAAAATTTATAAAGGCTCATACACTTTATAATCTATTTTTCGAACACATTTAATCACAAAATGAAATGTTTCAGGGCATGAAACATATATTACACGGATCAAACATGTCACAATTGGTAAATTAATTTTCCACCATCAGGCGATATGGTGAACAACTATTTTAGATAATATTGACACTTTAATAATAAATATTTTACTATTACTATGCCAATTAATACAATCAAAAAGAAATAATACCAATATACATGGAAATAGTCATGGAATCATGGTGTTTATGTAAGAATTACAAGTATCAACCTAAACATGATGTATAAGTAATCATGTCACATAGTCATGCAATCAAGAAACACAACCTACATATCCTAGAATATGCCTGAAATCGTAATATTTTTCTACCTACAATGATGCATTAGTCAAATACCTTATTTTATTATCTGAACATTTTAAAAGCACATCTTTATCAATAATAATGAGTTACAAATACAATGTGTTTCATATAATATATAAATCAATATAACATTAATAGGAATAATCCAGAACATAAAATTAATTCCAAATGTAATATGGATTTCCCCTGTAAATTGGTTAAGTACTCCTAGGTACATTCTCATTACCAAATTCAAAAGACTTATTAGTATCATGTATAATAAAAAATTTAGTAAGAAAAAAAATAAAAAAATTCCATTGATACTACATTTTAATGTCTTGACCCATCTCACTCAAAAACAATGGTTAAATCATTAACAACATGGCATCAACCCTGTTTCCTAATAATCTAGAGGATTATAACTCTAATTGGTTGTATTATAATTGTATGGTGGGAATACTATTCATACATGATCATAGTGGAGCATATATTTAGATTAATTGTAATAAAAACAAATGCATTATAATCAATAAAAATATGTAATAGTTGAATAAGCAAGACATCCAGATACTATTAAAAAATAGGTAGAAATCATATCCAGTGTCATATAAAAAATGGTGATCATGTTAGTGAGATATAAAAAAGGGATAGTGTATGTGAATCAAATTATCAAGTAAAAATAAAATAAAAGTATATCAAATTACCAAAAAGACTAAAACTACCTCTAAAAGAATCAAGACTCTATGCTCTGTCCTATGATCTAAGAATCCATTATTTAATAAAATAATGAATCCATTGATGGGTACATTCCATTTTCCCTATATGAATCTCGAATGTATTATTATTTACTAAATTTCATCTTCAATAGGGTGTGATATATATGAATGAGTCCACTTCCAATGTTATCTATTTCAAATCCATTGTATGCATATAACCTGAAGTAGTGTTCATGTATAATAGTTACAGTTGTTTAAATGGATAAGAGATAAAATACACTCTATAAGAACATATTATATCATGAATTATATAAATAAATAAAAATTACAATAGATCAATTCTACAACCATAACCTACATAGATATAAAAAATATTTTGTATCTACATCTTTTGCGGAATTATTATTTCATAGACTTGGGAGGGATATAGAACAATTATAATCATAACAGAATCCCCTTTGATCCTATACAACTCTTCCATATGAAGTATGATGTTGTGTTGACTTACATGGGCTAGGAACCATGGTCCCTTGGCCATTGAATCCTCTTAGAGACCATGGATAATGTGCATAGAAAACATGATAAGGTCTTTGGTAGAACCCCAAGAGCATGTATGAGATGGTCCATGGAATATATATCTAAGGTAACAGTCTAAGGAATCCAATATATAATATGTATGTGGTTTTTTATTTTTATACTATTTCTCCAATTATAAATGTATTCAATACAATGATTTAATGTGGAATGTTAGTGTCTAGGCCAATATCAATTTATTTTTTCATAATCACTTAATCTACCATTTCGTGCATATTTTACCTAGATGATGGCCATGTTAGTTTCCATTACTTTTAACAATTCATTTAAAAGTATTATAGAAGGAATTGAGGGGCTTTTCTGTGTAAATTACCTATATTAATGAAATTCATCAAATTCAATTCCTTAATTTTTTTCTTATACGTGAGAGAAGCAGATTTTTTTTAAATTTCAATACCCCTCCCCCAATCAATTACACAATTATTAATAATCCAATTGATTCCCAATTTAAATTGATAACTCAAATTTAATTAAATTTTATTAACCCTTTCATTAATGGATATAATGTGATAATGGAGGTACCCAACCTTCAACAATTCATTTAAATAGTATTTGTATCCCATTAAGAAGTAGTGAGTTTAAATAAAACTATAGGAGAAGTTATTATAATTAATAAAATTAACCATGTCAAGGCTAGTTTATGGTGGGGATGAAAACCTTAAAACATTTTTATAGGTGTAACGTCCTTTTTATTTTATGGTTTAAAGATCCAATATAAGGGTCTATTCATTTAATGACTGATGATTGTAATATCCAATGAGTGGGGATACATCACAAGCTATAAAATACCCAACCATTATGGAAAAGGTATAGACCAACAACCTTAGATAAGTAGTATAGTCAATATTAGATATTGACTTCTAATATTTACAAGAATAAGAATAATCATAGAAATAGAAAAATTATTACAAAATAGGGAAAAAGATCTCACATGTATTTATCATTTCACTTGGAAACATAATTACTAAAAATGGTCAATAAATAATTAATTAAATGACCATCTTGGATCCAACATGACCAAAAATTATCATATTCTACACTATGTGATGGAGAAATTTCAAATCATTTTTATGTTGGGAGGGATCACTTCCATTAACAAACTACAGTTATGCATGAACATATGTGGATAACATTCGGTTATATGGAAAAAAAAGGAAAATGGGGAAATTAATTATTTAATTAATGGGCCAAAGGAATTTACAACATAAATGGTAAATCTATATCATAAATATCCATTTATAAGGAACCTTTCCATAGTTATTATAGTGAGAAATTAAAATTTATGTCGTAATATTTACATTTATATATTAATATCACCCTTAAGGGATATTCTATATAATATATATAACATATGGATAGTTTAGAATAAAAATAAATATGATATTATGTAAAAATCTTGTAGACCTAACCCTACAGGAGCTGCAAAACCATTCTAATGTAATAATAACCAATACGATGGTCCTAAGAAGATTAAATAAATTAATGAAACATACCATACAAAATATAGGATCTTAACCCATGCAAGATGAGACAAAAAAATTTAGGTAATATTAGTCTCTAATCAACCATATATATATATATATATCATGTAAGGAAAAGAAGAATATTGATAATGAAAAACTGCTATGGATCAAAATAAATGATATAAAAATAGAACCATTTGTATTCTAAATAATGGATACTCATCACACATTACATGGAATGAACCATTGTAGAAAACCATTATAGAAATAATTGGTATAATGTTTTATTGATAAATGAGACTTCCATAAATATAAATATAAATATAAATAAATAATTGGTAGTTATGAGATAATGAAAATATAAGTGATATTTGTGGATAGTATACTTCAAAATCTCATGAGTGAGAGTCAACAAAAAAAATCCCTAATGGATATAATATTTAATGAAAATGGATGCACTATAAATGGAAGGGAATGAAATTCACTTAAAAATAGTGAAATCATTATTGGTAATTTATACCAAATAGGAAGTATGGAAAACCACCATTTTTGAACAATTTAAGAGCATGAAAAATTGAGTCACTAATGTTTTGGTATATATAATAAATGGAACATGGAAATAATTCACAAGAAGAAGGCCATATTGGATATTCCTAAAATGAAGTGTGATGAAATACGATATTTGATTTTTCAATATGAGGTCATAGGGATCAAATTTGACATTTCTATAGGAATACAAAAGATACAAATCTATAGGAATTAGTCTACATATATTATTGTGACCTTGTAAATATTTTTGGAACACATGGGAAAAAATGAATCATTCTTTTTTATTTATTAATATAATAAAATGGATTTTTTGATATATATACAGATTAAACAATAATATATTTACTACATTAAGATATACCTCTATATAATTAATAATGGAACTAGTAGGGAAATAAAAATATTTTAGTCTAATAAAGGATCATAATAAACACCTATTGAAATTTAAAATTAACATGAAAAATATGTATTCCAGCATGAGGTTTCAAAAGTGAGAAAACCTCATAAAAAGTGTATATTTAATGTAATTTAATTTAATGTATATAATATTTCAAAATAAATATTACGTTATATTTATATTTCAATTCACTAATGGGAAGAGGTTTTTAATGTTGTAGTGTACTCACAAAATGTGAATGGGCTAATTATATGGGGATAAAGGACACCCAATTAAATATTTCCTAGAATGAATCCAACATTAATGTGTTTCTGAGTTTTAGGAGAAAATTTAGTCTTAAAATAAATATAAAAAAAGGAATCTAAATGTATTCTAAAGATGAAAGAATATTCCTTTGATACTCAATGAATAGTAGTGCCTAGAAATGATACAAATATAGGATCAGAAAAATTATAGAGGGAAATGATGTTAAGATCACGGAGCATAAAATTACAGAGATATTTTGGTGCATAAATATTTATGCATTTGAATATTATGAAGTATGTGAAGAAGAAATTGTTAAAAATATAGATATGGGGGAAGGATCTCATAACATTAATGGATCCCAAAATGATGATGATATGGAAGTGGAATGAGAAGTGTAAACCATTTTTCATGAGTGTAAACTAGAACCCCATGGGAGAATAATAATAGTAGATTTTGATCCAACCAACATTACAATGGATTTTTCACAACCTAAACAATCAATGCTAATAAGCAATATAAAATATTGTTCTCTCTAATAATCAGTGAAAAATTAGTCATTTAAAATAGAAGTGAATTAAAGATTCAGGGTTAAGTTTATTGTTGTAGAAATAGGTCATATTTAAATAAATTGGATTTAAATATTGTTAGGGGGAAATCATTAATAATGTGATTAAAATTAATGGGATAATTGAGAATAAAATCAGCGAGAAATGAAATGTGACAAGTAAATATGAAATATTTGTTTATAAATGATTTTATAATAATGATGATGTTTTTGTAGAGGAATCATTTTCTATACTATCATGGCCCGATTAAATCATGTTTTCTATCCCATGAAATTAATATATGAAATAGATTATATCTATTGTATTTTGGAATGATATTTTTAAATGAAATTATTATTTTTGATGTTCACATAGAATAAATAGTTGTATTACTTATTATTAATGATAAAACAATGGTTTTTTTAATGAATAATTATTTTTATATTCTATATAATGCACCAAAAACATGCTATTCTTTGTTGGATGCTCATTTAAGGAAGATACAATTTAATAGTGGAGTTGTTGACAATAATCACTTTGTAAATAAGTACAATGAATTGTAATTTATTGTTTATATACAAGTATAAAAAATAATATTTTGTGTAATAAATAATGGATAATTGGATAAATTATCTAATCATATGATACAATAAATTTAAATGTCCATGATTGGTGAACTCACATGATTTTTAGGTCTGTAGTTATTACAAAAGTAGGAATAAACATTCATTTCAAATATAATTCTTTCCAGATAGGTTCTGAATAAGTTCAATTTTCATGATTCTATAAATATGAATACTATTTTTTAGGATATGAAAAAACATAGGAATCATGAGAATGGGAAATGTATGGACAGATCCTTGTAAAGTCAGATAAGTAGAATCCTATTTTATTTTACAACTACAGGACTAAAAACATTCAATGCAACATTCTTTGTGTATCAGTACCATATTATTCAAAATGGGTATAACCTTTTAATTTCAATGAATATTATGAGTTTTATTAATGTTACTCTAAATTTATTCATGTGATTTTTTGTCCAAAAGGTTCTTGAATTGTTATCATTTTTTGACTATGACTAGGTTGGTTATGTGGTGGATCCAATTTCCATATGTTGTGTGGCATTCATAAAAAGAAAAAAAACGAGTGAGATGTTTGAGAAAAAAAATCAATAACTATTATTAGTATACTAGATGTTGATTATATCTCTATTAACATGTTATACTCCTAGGTACACTTAATTAAGAAATAACTGGTCGTTATTTTTGATGAGGTGAAATAACTGATGGGGGTATTCTATGAAAAAAAGGGTGACATTGGATCTCAAAAAATATAGTTCAATTATATCATAAAAAAAATATTGAGATCATATATAAATTCATCATGTAAATTCTCAAACACATACTAATTAAAATGTAACATGTATGAACGAATGATCATGTGTTAAACATCATGACTAAGCTATTATACACAATATAATTTGAGAAACATCCATTGATCTTCAATGTTTATCCCCCTCCCACAACATGAGGAGGTCCAAATTTTTCCCATATCCTTATGTTTTTAACTATAACTTAGTATTTGTAAATGTGTAATATGATTCACTAAAAGATACTATTCTTCTTTATTATTAGAGATAATAGGAAAAATTATACTTCTTTGATATAATTTCTATATTCAGATAATGGTTGGTGAAATTTCATAGAAAAATGTTACGTCTTATATTATAAAAATTTTATAGTGAGAACTATTCAAGTATAATTAGAATGATTAATGACTTATTTTACTTCTATAAGGTTTATATTTCTGTTTTTTATATTAAATTTGTATTTCCAACAAACCCGAAGGGAGAAATTTTTAAGACCAAAGTAATTTATAAATGTGAACTGAGGGTGTTTTGTTTGTTTTTCAATCCACACTAAAATAATCATTGATTTATCAATATTGGGGTGGTTGTTTCAATATGGATTCAATGTTAATGGTGGAAAATATTTCTAGTGTTCCGTAGTCATTCTATAATAAATTTAACATTTCAAGAAATAAATCTTCTTATATAAGAATAAACACTTATACTATAGAGGTTGAGTTTCATAAATGTGTGGTTGGCCATGTGACACTGTTGATATTTTTGGAAAATACTATGCTTAACTTATGAAAATATATTTCTATAGGTTTCAGCCACAATAGAGGCATTTGATGGGTGTGTACCCAAAAATACAAATTTCCATAATAGATGATTAATCTAGGATCTATATGATGATGAATCCCAGTATACAATGAAATAAATCAAATATAATAGATAATGGATAGAACAAAGAATCGATAATAGTGGTTTGACTAATTTTGTTTATAATTATTTTTTTAAATTATATAATTAGTTCCAAGGTTATTTTTTCTTTTTTGATGGGTCTAACCATGGTTCTGAAGGGATTATTCATTTCAATGTACAATCCAGGGATAGGAATACTCTATCAATGATCCAGAGAGCCTCAATGTTTCTCTAGACATCACCGAAGGAGTCTCCTAGTGCTAGCGTGGATGATCCTCGTTCTTGCAATACCCACCTTTGATTACCTTCAGAAAAACACTCAATGAGTACTCATTGATCTACTATAAGAGGATTTATCTTGTTCTTGGGAGGATTCTTGGAGAATAAGGAGTTCTCCAGGATCAATATCATTTCTCCAATGATGTTTTTCAGACAACCACTGGTTAGCTGATGGAATGACCCCTAGAAAATATCGATAATAATAACATAATAGTAAATTTAATTCACTAATTAATAAAAAATAATTATCATGGTTTTCATTACTTAATTAATTATACCATGTACAACCCCATGCCGAATAAGAAAATAAATGTTATTATTTTCATGACATGTTCTAAAATTGAATGTTATATTTAAATCTTATTTAACAAAATAATATTTAATATTATTTGTCTATTGACTAGTAAATTGGTCATCCAATCCATCAAATTTTTTTTCAAGACTGGAATAATGAAAATCTCTATATTAAATAAATATAATAGCATTATTCGATGAAAACTAAATATTATATCTTCAAAATATTCTCTTGATAAACAAGAAAGGAAATAAATGTGTTTAGGCATACATGAACAATTATTAAACCCAATCCAATAATATTATTTATTCAAATTGGTAAATAAATAAATTATTTAGTAGAGATACATTCTACACATAGTGTGTGACCCTCTAAGGCTCTTTCTTGTTATCATTAGGAATGGTTGCAAAAAGTCCAAGATTACTATCTAAAACTGGGCCAAGGGATCCCAGAGAGAGAAGTTGATGTTGAAACGACACGTCACCTCATTCAAACAAATACCATGTAATATAATCTCTAGGTCCCAATATCTCTATTCAAGCGGGTTGCATGTATGTTCCATCAACTCTTGTCCTCGATTTATCATTATTTGACTTCCCGAAATTGAATGTTCCAAGAGAACACCAAGAACATGGATTAAGTCTGGCTATATAATTTCCATCAAAGAGCCCATGATATATACATCTATAGAAGTGAGAAATCCATTATCACCTTATTAATTAATGCAGTATTACTCATCATAAACCGAACATATCCTCCCTCACCACGAATATAGGTTATCACAGTTTTTTTTTCAGTACATCTATGTGCGTGATTCACAATACACATTAATAAAAATATTAAATACTAAGGAATAACACACACGTCTACAAATATTAACATCCAATGACACTTATGAATGTACATTTAATAATAGAGTGTCTTGTTCTCATAATAACCTCCATGATATTATCATGGGAACAGACCAAGAGAAGTTCCTACAATGTTTCATGAGTCCCCACCCCTAATAGCATGTATCATTTTTCTCCCTTAAAATGATATCATCTAGCCATATAACATATATTTAATAGTAGTTCAAAGGAAATTCTAGATTCTCATCATTGTAGGGTTCTTCTATGACCTTATATTGTGGAAACTATTATTAAGACAATATCACGTAATATTTCATGAAAGAAACATGATCTGATAAGTAGTTCATTAATATTAATCTAATGAATACATTTTTATCATAAAATATAGTGATGTTGGTTTACGTGTCACCATCTCTAGCAGACAATAAATTTCACTAGATCCAACTGCTGAAAACCTTAATTTCACTTGCTCTCACAAGATATTAATGATTCTTCTGAGAAAGAACTCTAGTCAAATGGTCCACCACGTTCTCTTATGGTGACACTATTCTCACTAAAACATCACCCCTTTGATATAAATACCTCATGAAGTGATTCTTTCATAGTACTTTTTAGGTCTGTAGATGTGACCTTGTGCCTTGGAAAGAGACACTTCCATAGTTTTATCACAATACAATTTAATGGGGTATTCACTAATAGGCACCAAAAAATGTTCATAGATATTGTTTTGAATCCATTTGTCTTAACATATTGTATTAGAGGCCTTTATATATTCAAAATACATGGTTGAATTAGTGAAAACTAGATTCTTTGAACTCTTCTAGATCACAACTCATATGTGGAGACATAAAACATATCATGATTGTGACGTTAGATTATTCTGATCGGTCTAAAAACCAGAATCATCATACCATTTTATGAAAATCTCCTCATATACACCATACACTAGAAAAAAATTCCATAGTACTTCTCAGATACTTAATCAATGTCTTAATAGTTATCCACTATTGTTCTCCTGGAACTTATTGATATCATCCTATTATGCTCAATGCATAGCCAACATCAATCCTATCCTGTAACATGGAACATATGATATATCATATCGCATAAGAGTATGGAATATTACTCATCATAACATTAGAATGTTCTGTCTGGGGACACATTTTCTTTGGAATGATGTATAACATGTGACACTAGAACCAATTCTCTTTTGTATTGTTACATACTAAATCAATTTAGTATATGGTCAGTGTATGCACTTTTACTAAGTCCAATAATCCTATTGGATTTACCATGAATGATCTTTATCACTATAATGGTGGCCATAATTATGTCCTTCATGGAGAATCCCTTGTTCAAGTAGTCCATGACTGATTGTAGGACTGATATGTCTTTTCTAATAAGAAATTTGTCATCAACATATTCTACTATGATAAATAGTACATTCCCATTAAACCTCATATAAAGAGATGACTCTCTATAATTCTTATTGAAACCAAATTCATTAATGGATTCATCAAATCGAATGTTCGATGACTTGGTGTTTTGATTAAATCCATAAATTGATAGAATCACCTATTGTAATAAACCCTTATGGTTGTGTCATATCCCATCTTCCTAATGGTTACAAATAAGGTAAAACATTGGACATCCATTTTCTAATTATCATAGTCATGGAATGATGATATGGAAAGTATGATTATTATTGACATAGACATTGAAACTAGTGAAAATGATTCATTATAGTAAATTACTTGAATTTGTTTAGGCATGTAGGCACAATCCATTATTTAAAGGTACTAACTATACATTTCATGTAAAATATCTTTTTTAATACCCAATTACACCCATCAGGCGCAAAATCATCTGGCACATTAACCAGAACTCAAAATTGGTTTTAATACATGGAATAAATATCAATATTCCTTACTTTTATCCATCATTCATCTTTTGATCTCTCTATTGATTCCATGTATGAGATATGTTCATCGTTGGCCAAACATAATGAGTCACATTCCTTGGTGGAAAGAAAACCATATCTCTATTGTTCCCTTACATCAATTGTGACCCAACTCAGTATATATGTACCAGGAACTACCTAATTCATTGGGTTTGGTAAAACTTGTTCCTGTACCATCTCATATGAATCTTGAGCATCAACATCGTCGAAGTCAATAATACTCTCACTTTCCATTTTCAGGATGTTCTCCCTCTAAAGAAATACATCATTTATGGGAACATTGACTTTTTTGTCTGAGAGGTCATATATGCAGTATCTCTTTGTATCTTTATGATACCTTATAAAGATACCCTTCGTGCCCTGGATTACAAGTTTTTTTCCTCATAAATCCTTAACAGAAACCCCAATATCCACATTCACATGAATAAGACAATGTGAACTTATTTTACACTCCATAGTTGAAATGGAATTTCATTTTATGCATTAGTTATTACTTGGTTTAAATTTTAGGTCACAATTTTCCATGCATATACCCAAAAGTATAATTTAAGATCTTCTTGACTCATTATCAATCTTACAATGTCCAAAAGGGTATGGTCCATCATTTCACTAACACCATTCCAATGTTGTGTATAAGGTGGATTGAGTTGAGATCAAATAACAAACTCCCATAGAAGTTTGATGAAGTATTGGTCCAGATATTATACCTCGCAATCAAATAAAAGCATCTTTATCATTATACCATATTGATTATCTAATTAAATATTGAACTTCTTGAATTCCAAAAAAGGACTCATACATATACCTCATTATGTAGACATATCCAAATCTACTGAAGTCATCAGTGAAAGTAATGATGCATTAATATTCCTTTAAAAATTCTACTGGAAATGGTTTACAAACATTAGTGTGTACTAATCATATAATCTCCAGGGTCCTTTCACCCTGCCATCCAAATGGTGGTATGGTCATTTTTTCATGTAAAAAAGAAAGACATATTTCAGGTGGTTTTAGCTCAAATGATTCAAAATAACCATCTTGATAGAGCATTGCTAGGCGCTACTCATTTATATGACCAAAGTTGTTATGCCACATCTAGTATTTGTATGAGTCATGAGAACATGGTTCGTTATCAACTGAAAACACTTGGTACCCATAATTTAATTCATACATACCATTATCTTAATGTGACATATCATAAAATCTGTTTTCCTAATAAAAGTAACAATATTTATTTTTTAAATTTAAATTAAATCCATTAATATGTAAAATAAATACAGTAATTGTGTTCAGGGTAACACTAGGTACGTAATAATAACCATGTAAATAAAAAATCATTCATGTAGGAAATGGGAGGTGGTAGTCACCAATGGAAAGATTCACTTACCTCACTCAATTGGATTCCCGCTGATCCACCTCTCCTCTGGAAATTTTCTAGAGCCTAATTTTCCTACATTTAAATTCAAACGTGACCCCCAAAAGATATATCTAATACCAAATGTGTTTTAATGTAAATATTTCACTTGATAAAAAATGCACCATTGGCTTCCCCTTGCTACTTGGTGCAGTTCCACTTTCAGTAGTCTAACATTCCCCATGAAAATTACTATCTCTATTTCCTTACACTGCCTATAGATCTTACTCTAATTCTATAGAAATTTGTCAATGGCTTTATATTGTTAATAAATCATCATCCCCATATTTTTACCCTTTTTATCCTATTAAACAACCGGAATATGGTTTTTTCATTCCCCATGTCCTTATCAACTTAGAGAATTAGGGTAAAAAGATCTAATAATATCCTCATCATATTGCTCATATAATAATTCACAAAAAAGCAAGAGGATGAATTAGGGAGTGATGATAGTATGAGATCATTACACAACTCAGCTGATTATTTAATCCTTAATATTTACAGGTGTTAAATGTTTCCAATAATCATGAAAACATGTGTTCTAGCTCAAAAAATCACTCTATGTTTAGTATTAAACAATGTTTTGGAGATATCATAACTCTCTAGTCTCACCTACTATTGATAGAGATCCTTAATATGAGACAAAATTCTATAAGAATTCATTTTTTCGTGTTGGATCAAGATTTCACTTGTTATGGGTGATAAAATGAGGCACATACCATCAGTATCATATTTTAGATGTTTCTTGTACATAGAGAGTTCCACATCACTCATCTCATTTATTGGCGGATCATGTAAAGGATCTTATAGTACAAAATTTTTCCTATCATGATGTAGGATAACACAAAGGATCCATTACAACTCTTGGAAATTAATGCTGCTGGGAAGTTTTTCCTTCTTGAGTATGGATCAAAATGATGCGTTTCAGGCAATTTTGATTGTTCTATCTAAAAATTAATATCAATAGTGTTTACAAACATTATCTATAAAATGTTGAAAATATATATATATATATATATATATATATATATATTAGTCTCCCATTATTTTTTTGATACCCAATAGACCTCACTATTAGATTTTACATATCTAGTTTCTTGGGCATTCAAGCATTAGAGATCCATATTACCAAACACATTACCCCAACTATGGATGGTCAAGAAACATTAATGGTTTTAGTTATGCATTCAAGCTGAAAATATCATTAACTAATAGATCCTTGATCATTCAAGTTGACTCCCCAATCCTAAAATCAGTAATTTTAGATTTCCACAACCATTCCATCTTAGTTAAACCATGTATTACTATGGAAGTAAAACCTTTATGTAATATAAATTAATTCAACACAATACATAAAATTATCATTCCATGATAATTGAAAGCACACAAACTAGAGTTGGTCAATGAATTTTAACTATGGTTCAATTACAAATGAAGTAATGGAAGGCTATACTAACATAATATTTAATTAGATATATTTTATCCATTAGGTGTAAATTTCAACTTATTATCTCTTCACAGTCTGGTTAATATTAAATGGGTTATACTAAAGTGATTTTCCATTTATATATAATAATTTCGCATAATCAATATTTATTTTAGTTCCATATTTTTTTACATGTTAGTTCATTGATTATGTGACCACATCAAATATCCATAATAAATAACCATACTACAAACAGAAATACGATAATGAGTATGATCATGATCTTTACTATGGGTTAATTTATTTAGCCGTTGGTAAACTATCCCTAACATAGTGGAGAAACACCTTAAACTCTTGAGGGTTTTTGTTTACATCTTTCCACCTATAATTCGTTGTATTACTGTGGATTTGTTTCTCTTCAACACCTAACTTCAACATCCTCCCCCAGCATGGGAGCCCAATCCATTACATATGCTTTAAAATCACACGAAAGAGAGGTATAGATGGTGTTTAAAAAAAATAAACAATGGGAATCCAAGCCCTTCATATTACCTTGGAGAAGGCATATAAGCCAATAATTTTAATTTAACAAATAAATTAAAAGTGAACCAATCACATTCAAAGGTCTGGTCTTGATCATTATCATCCACATACATGCAATGAAATACATATAAAAAAATATTAATTTAATTATTTAATTGTTCTCAATAAAATAAAATACTATCTAATGAAAAAACAATAAATTTAATTAATCAATCCATTTTAACTTAATCATTTTCAGAATTTCATAGATATTATCATCCATTACAATGCACACAACATTTATCATCAATGCAACCAGGAGAATACTCATCCAAAACTACCCAGCTTGTATTTTTTATTTTATAAACTTTATTCATTATGGCATGTAGCATGTACCCAGGATTATAATTGTAATACAACTCAATCATGATGTGCATATCATTGAACAATATGAATATGTTAATTAAACATATATATATATATATATATATCAAACACCCTTCACCTATTGTGTCCCATATTTAAACCGACATGAAGGTACAGGTCTCAAGGGTAACATAATATAACAACATATTTTTAAATCTACATAATCTTGAAATAGTTCACGACATGTAGATCCAACTACATGGGGTGTACCCTCCTCCCCATCCACTCTATTTACATGCCTAGATAAATGGTGTGTGAGTTGTATGTCAAAATATTTCAGAGTACACAACATGTCAATTGGGCCACACACACCATGTACACTCCACGTTAAATGGTACCCTACTAGGAAAGACGTGTATAGGATAAACGACTTTTCCATGACCCAAAAGAACTACACAACGTGTCCAGTGGCACCCACATTGTGTAGTTTGTCTGACCGTGTCAAGTGGCCTCCCGACTTGTACTTAGGATGATTGTGTTCTTGTCTATTGTGGTCAATATGTGGTAGGGGATTTAACAAACCCACATCTCTTTATTGAACATGGATTGAGTAATTTTTGGGTCACTCACAAGGCATTGATCAGAAATAAATGACATGTAGATATGACTACACGGTGTACATTATTGTGTTATCTATATAAAACCACATGCACCTCCTGATGATATCCTCATTTTAATTTTAATAATAAAATTATTTTTTTCTGTTAGATATTTGAGAAATTATCAAGGAGGAATATGTCTCTAAATTTATATTATAAGAAACATTAAACCTGAAATAAAAAACCAAATAATTAATGTTTAAATCAACAGTGAATTGTAAAATAATAATAAACAAAAATAAGAACCCCTCTGATACCACATGTTGACATTGGGCGTAACAGAAGTTCAGGATGGGCGTGTACCAAACATTAAAAATTTCAATAATCGTTGATTACTCTTGGATCAATTCAATGGTGAATTCCAATATAAAAAAAGATTCAAATATAAAATAAAAATGGACAGAACCCGTAAATGGGAATAGGGGATTAATATTTTTTATTATAATTAATTTAATTTAATTATAAAATTAGATTTTTGTTGATTCATTCTTCATTGATGAATATAACCTTGAGTCCAATGTTTGGATTTGTTGTGATATAGAATCTATGGATTGGAATCCTCTATCGAATATCCATATGTGTTCCACATATCACGAGATGTCATAGTAGGAATCTCTATGTTCAAGTGCAGAAGATCCT
The DNA here is from genome assembly GCA_963277665.1 of Viscum album. Classification (NCBI taxonomy): domain Eukaryota; kingdom Viridiplantae; phylum Streptophyta; class Magnoliopsida; order Santalales; family Viscaceae; genus Viscum; species Viscum album. The sequence goes on from OY728141.1 coordinate 694,615,491, forward strand.
TGAACTTGCGAGGTCATGTTTCATTTTCCTTGATAATCACTTCTAAATCATTATCCTCTATCTAGGGGAGGAGGATTTCTCTTGTACATGAAAGCATTCATGGAGAGGTAAGAGTTCTCTATGCTTGGGATATTTTCCCCAATGATGTATCTAAATCAATATTAGGATAGGGTTGAATGACACATTGGATAATAAACATAATAATAACAAGAAAATAAATTTAATTCACCAGGTAATAATAAATATTTATCACAAGTGATGTTACTTAAATTATTATTCCTTGTGAAACCCCAGTTCAAATAATATTAGCAAAGATATTACTTCCATGAAATTTTCTTAACATTCACATTATGTTTAAATATTATTTAACCAAATATTATTTAATATAATTATTTAGTGATTCGATAACATGGTATGCCAATACTCTTATATATTTAACAGGCCCTGAGTAATGCATATTTATTTATTAAATTAATATGACTTCATTATTATCTTATAAATAAATATTCCATCAACAATATAATATCTCAAATGAATACAGATGAAATAAATGTGATCATGAATTCTTGAATAACTATTAAATGATAATCGATAATAATATTTATTCAACTTTATAGATAAAAAAAATTATTTAACTATGATATTGACTACACATTGTGTGTGACCCTCTAGGCATCATTCTCATTATAATTGATAGGGCTTGCCTAAATTCCATGATTACTGCCTATCAAGAAGTCATGGAAACCAATATAATGATGTAGATGTCACAACAACATGTCACCTTAGAAGAACCCAAATCATGTACATTAATATCTTTGTCCTGATATCTCTAATAATTTGTGTTGCATGCAAGCTACATCAACCCATTAAGTCCATTTCTCATTCATTAGCTTCCCAGAATAGAATATTCTTAGAGAACCACAAGGAAATGGATTTAGTTATGCAATATCATTTCCCTCAATGGGTCTAAGATATCTAAATCTACAGAAGTGAAAAATCCTTTCATGCATTATTCATTAATGCATTATTAATCACGATACACCAAACTTATCCTACATCACTTTAAAATTTTGTTATCATGGTTTTGGTTAATACATTTATGTTCATGACACATAATACACATTAATAATAAAATTTAATTTCTAAGGACCAATACTCAAGTCTATAAATAAGAAAATCCAATGACACATATGAATGTGGATTTCATACTGGCAGGCCTTGTTCATGAAATATCCTCCTTGATATTTCAAAGCGTCCACACCATGAGAAGGTGCTTAAAATATCATGAGTCCCCACTCATGATAGCATATGTCATTTGTGTCCCATCAACTGATATCTTAAATCCCGTGATCAACTATTCAAGAATAGTTCCATGTCACTTTTGGTTCTCATCATAGTAGGGCTCCACTATGACCTTTTAGTCTGACAGTTATTCTATGAACATTATTACATGCTATTTCATATATATGATCTATCATGATGTGTAAATTAGTTCATTAATATTAATCTAATAAATACTGGTTTATCATAAAGTACAATGAATTTGGTTTTTGGGCCACCCACTCCAATAGTTTCATGGAATATGGTTTCATGAAGAAGGTATACTAAATTCATGTGAAGTATTACATCTCTTGAAAGACTGAATTCCATGATCCTATATATGTTGGTGGATCAAAGGATCCAAAACTGGTGAAGTATGGGGAGGTATAGTTTCATGATAGGGTGATATTTTCTTATAAATATTTATTTTGTCGTCATTTGAAGTTTCATATTTTTTGAAGAGAAATAATCACTATGAGGTATCATAAAACATACATATATGTATTTTATGAGATAAAAAATAACTACGTGAGAACAAAAAATTTAAAATAAAATACTATTGAGAACTATTTTGAGTAAAAGGATTTTAGTGATAGTAGTTTCATGAACGTTATATACTATACAAAAATCATGTTTTTTAGAAAAAATGATGTTTCATGAATGTAATTCCATGTGCAATTTTTTATATTAGGAAAATATAATGGAATTAATTGAAGATTCATATCTGGACCATCATGATAAAAAATTATTATTATTTACATAGATATAGAAGATACCTTAATGTAGATAAATTAATGTAGACATCAACTAATGAAGCACAAAAATGGAAGTAGATGGAAGTGATTGGAGGGAGGAAGTGTCCAATACCTAAATTCCATTAATGTATTGATCAAGGTGCCTGATGTCCATGAACAAAAAACTGTAATACATTAGAACTAGTAATTCTTAATGGATTCTTGATTGACTGATTCACTTTTGGGTTATTCTCCATATATTATCCCTTATTAGTGAACTAATTAAAATAATTGTGTTCTATGTGAAATTCAAAATATATGTGTTGGGTAATTATAGAATTCCCTCATATAGGAATAATGATTTCCTTCTAATGTGGGGACAATATTAATTTAATCCAATGAAAAAATAACTCCCTAATTCACCCCTCCCTTCTTAGAGAGTTATTGGGTCCAACATAATGTACAAAATGGATCACCCTTAAGATAAAACGGGATTGGGCTATCATGGTATACGATCATAGGGTTTCTTATGAGGTATGAATATTTTTTTATATTAAATAGTTTTTTGTGTCCTGAAGAAACTTTGTGTTGAGTTCATTGGTGTTTTTGTGGTATTTTGGACTGTTTGAAGCACAAATACTAACCATTGGAGAAAAATAGAAAGGTACCATGGTTATGAAAAAACATGCAAGGAAGGCCTCATAGTTAACCCTAAACATGTGGGGATTGAAATATAGGTGAAATATGTCAGATGATTTGTGGAGAAAATACCACCTCTGTTACACACCCGTGTGGGGGGATATGTAACGTTTGAGATAGAACATGGTTTGGACATCATATTTCAAACCATGAATGTGAAACCATGAAGATGAAACCTCGTGTGGTCTCCCATAGCACAATGAAGGGTGAATTGTGGGCACATGGTTTGAACAACTATGAGGGCGATCCTTGTGAAAAAGAAATTTTAAGTATAATGACAATTTTTCATGTAAAAACTCTATATTTTTCAATGGAAATTCCTTTCTTATAATTATGTCACATGAAAACACACCATAATGAACTACTATGTTCTAAGTAACATTTAATCCTATTTTTGTTACTTTTGTATTGGGATGTTTGAAAATCTGACAAACACAGTTGTGTTCAAGGTGATTATTAGAGTCCAATGAAGAAAAAATATTTTCTGATGAATAGTAACCTACCATTATGAATAGAAACATACCCTTATGAATAGTGATATAACCAAATTAATAGTAACCTTAACTATGATAGTATAAAAAATATTCTAGTGAAAGTATGATGTGCCTATATTTTAGAATAAATAAATGAATGTTTTAAAACTGTTTTTTAGTAATATTCCATGGTTTTAAATAAATTTTAAATTAATCCTATTTATAAAATTATTTTTGTACAAGGACATCATTTTTGGATTCTACACAACAAAAAATTGTTGGGGTGAATTCATTTTATTTTTCTAAAGTACTTGAATTTTTTGACGAATAGTGAAATACCATAATTTACTAAATAAGCATGATAAGCTAATTAGAGGGTCATGTTTGATGTTTTGTTGATGTAATCCCATTTGGTTTGGTATTAAAATCTAAAATAACTATTCTTGGTCATGAATGTTTCACTATTGATTTTATAAGGGGAAATTAGTAAACTAATGAATTTTATATTAAGGAAACCCCTCTCCCCTCCACTATAAATACCACCATTCACACCCTCATTTCCTCACACCTTTAATAATTGAATCCTTAGCTAAAATCTACCCAAACATCTTCCTTAGCCCCTATCCCAGGTTCAAGAGATGCTGGTCTGAACAAAGTCCAAGCCCAGCTTCCTTAAGGATGATCATAATACGAGGATTTATGAGGTAATTTATCTCCCTCTTCTCTTCAACTTCCATTCAATTTCAAGATCATTTGTTGACCTCTCCCCAACAATATTCATCCAAATTGTATTGTAACTCCATTATTATACATTAAATGTAATTTTATTATGCTAATGGGATATTATATCATCCAACCCCCTTTCCCTCTTCCTTTTATTTTATTAAATAGAATGTTGTTTGTGAGGTGTTAATTTATCACCTTCAAGAAAGACATCTTTTCATCATCCATTTCAACTTTCATTTATCCTCATGAAACTAGTTAAATGGTTGAAACAGAATATGTTATATGTATTATTTCCTATTTATATTTCTGGAACTAACATATGTACATATTACTATGTGATAAATTAACACATGTTCACTGTGATCGAAAAACTGCCATATTAACCCAAACAATCATCATTTAATTTTCATCTAATAATTCTTCCATATGGTATATAATATTACTCAATATAAGATCATTTTAAATCCTTTAATTTCATTAATAACATTTATTATTTGTTCTGAATGATTTCCTTTTTTCTACCCGAACTTCAATTTATGAATAAAAGTGAACCACTCAAGAAACCCATAAAAATAAGCATTACCAAATAATGTTTTTAATTATATAACTCATCCAAAGGAACATAAAATAACATAATGAAACCATAATGAACCATATTAATGTACAAAATATTCTATATTTCTGATTATAGAATATAATGGCATTATACAAAACATTAAAGAAAAGGAATCATTCAGATACAAGGTAAGGGGAAATTTCTGAACCCAATTTTATTTCTTCATGTTCTCCCTCTTTCACTCCAATTTTTTATACGGTTAATACCTAAAAATAATTTATTCCTAATTTACCTTCATTTTATAGGATTTAAATGTTCACCATTATTCATTTATGTCAATAAAAATGTTTTCAAAAAGAAATATTCTTCTAAGAACTCACCTTTTACTTCTCATTCATGGTTGATGGTTCTTGTATCAATTATGTTATTCCATCTTGGTTTTGGGAACCCAATGTTTATAAACGTGTTCTAATGAGATGAATGATCATGATATTATTATGATTTGACAGGTGCCCCCTGAATTATATTGTGGAAAATGAATGTTTGAATGTGACGTGTGCGACAAGAATTATACAGCACTCCAATGCACTAGGTAAAGTGATGAATCTCATGAGTAAATGTGAAATGATGTGTGAAAAATATTCTATCTTGGTTCACAAGTATGTATGGAAGTTATCCACTAATACATGTTGTTTCATTATTATGCATTTCCACATTCCATGCCTTATATTTATGATTCCTCTCAAGATCATGATAATTTTCCATGTTGTGATTAAGCTAACACCATTCTATATTGTTCATAACTATCCTCTTACTGATCTTTTATCTCACCACTTTTAATGTATATCCTCAGGCGGATACATGTACTAATGAGATGTAATGTTCTAATAAGAAGATATAGAGGATGAAATTAAATAAATGTTTATGCTCGATGATGTAATTAAAAAGTATGGTTCTTGTTTTCCCATGAAACTAAACCATTGGATCCTCTTTGTGTAATACTATTATTTTTTTACCATTATAATGATGTAATAGTAATGAAAAGTTAGGGACTCTATAGTTGGTATCAGATGGAAGGACTCGTTAATTTGGGAATTTGGATTAATGAACACTAGAGAAAACATGTAGCATGAGACTATCTATTTGTACGAAAACAAGAGTATTTACATTGGGATCCCATATGTTATGAATTTTTTATAAATAGTTTAAATTAATATATTATTCATGACTTTTTTACATCTGTTTTTTTTCTATCCTTTCCTATTTTAGAAAATGGTGGGAACCAGGAGAAATCATGCCAACAACACTTGTGAGGGCCAATTCAATGATTGCCCGAATGACATCCCAATTGATTTGGGTGGTGGAGTTAAAAAATCATGTAAATTATTACCCAATTATCTCAGGTTATGAACAATAAAAATAATAATGGGGAAAACCCTTGTTCACCAAAGAGGGAGAAACTGGGTATCAAATATTTTATGCTTCAATGAGCACCCACATTTAATGTATATTTTGATCTAATAGCTGCTAAACAGTGGGTCAACTCCATGGAGAAGATCTTTTCTATTCATAACTGTTCTGAGATGGAGAAGGTGACCCAAGCCATTTATTATCTAGATGGTGAAGCTGATGAATGTGGGGATTTTATTAAGAACACCAATCCTTGGGAGGAAATTTAAGAGATGGGATGGGAAGACATTAAGATAATGTTCCATAATAAGAACTTCCCACAAACTCTTCGTACAAAGATGGAGAGAGAATTAATTGAGCTGAAGCAAAAAGAAAGAGAATTTGTCACAACCTATGAAGTGAATTTCACAAGGCTTTCAAGTTATGATTTGGGTTTTGTTATCAACAATTTCAGAAAAATTGATAGATTATGTAGTGGATTAAAACCACACCTTGGAAAAGCTCTTGCAATTTGAGAATTTGGAAGTAATGAAGAAGTTGTTCGATGTGCTCTCAAAGGAGATATGGAGTTTGGAGAATGGTCCCATGGATATAGTGATAAGAAATGAAAAATGGAGTTTCAAGCTGGTGGATCTAATGATAATGGTTGGAAGAGAACTCAACAACCCATAGGCCAAAAATGTGGAACGTTGCACCATGCGAACTGCCTCAATGGGATGAGGAAGTGCTTCATGTGTGGGAATGAAATACATCAAGCTCAAGAGTGTCAAAAAGACATTAAAAGGAAGGATAATGTAGTAGATGAAAGGAGGGAACCACTCATGGATCAATGCTACATCTGTAGGGAGCTTGGGAACTATACATTCCAGTGTACTAAACCATGATTTCTCCAGGGTAATCAGTATCCTTAGCTATAAAAGCCAAAGGAATAGGGGAAGGATTATGTCATCACAACTACGGAAGTGGAGCATGATAATGAATTCATTCAAGGTACAATTCCTATTCACTAAATAATGGAAAAAGTATTCTTTGATTCTAGTTCTACGCAACAAGAAAACTCATATAGTAAATGTGTTGTAGAGTATCCATAATTTTGAAGAAGAAACTTGGGAACTAGAAGAGGCAATGAAGGAGAAGTACCGTCACCGGTTTGTGTAGAGTTAAATTTCTGGGAAAACATTTCTTAAAGGGGGAAGAATGTAACGAACTAAATTTTTTAAATGAGAATTCCCTTCAAATAATTACTTCACATGAAAACACAACATAATGAACTACTAAGTTCTAAGAGACCTTTAAACATAAGATTGTTATTTCTTTATTGGAAAATTTCCAAATCTGACATACACGGTTGTGTTCAACATGATTTTTGGAGTCTAATAATCCAAAAAAAATTTCGGTGAATAGTAACCTACCCTTATGAATACTAACATACCCTTATGAATAGTGATATACCCTAATTAATAGTAAACATAACTATGATAGTAAAAAAAATTCATGTGAATGTATGATGTACCTATATTTTAGAATATGTAAATGAATGCTTTAAAATTGTTTTCTATTAATAAACCATTATTTTAATTTAATATTAAATGAATCATATTTAGAAAATTATTTTTGAAAATTAGACTTCATTTTTGGATTCTTCACATAGAAAAATTGTAGGGGTGAAATTTTGGGATTTTTTTGAAATACATGAATTTTTGATCAATAGTGAAATACCATAATTTACAGAATAAGATAAATAAGATGCTTATAGGGTCATGTGTGATGTTTTGATGATGGAAGCCCAATTGATTTGTGATTATGTTATAAAATTACTAATCTTGGTCATGCAAGACTCATTATTCATTGTCTTAGGGGATATTAATAAACTAATGAATTTTGTATTAAGGAAACCACTATCCCCTCCAATATAAATTCCACCATTCACACCCTCATTTCCTCAAACCTCTAAAGCTTGAATCCATGACTAAAATCTTCCCAAAAAAAATTTTGATCCCCTCTTCCACATTCATGATCAGCTGGTCTCATCAAAAGACAATGCCTAGATTCCATAAGGAGCATCTCAATAGGAGGATTTAAGAGGTAATTTCTCTCCCTCTTCTCCATCAATTTCCTTTCAATTTCAAGTTCATTTCTTGTTCTCTCCCCACCTATCATCTTCCAAATGGTATTTTAACACCATTATTATAGATATACTGGAATTTTATGATGCTCATGGGATATTATATCATCCAAACCCTTTCCCTCTTCCTTATTTTATTAAATAGAACGTTACTTGTGAGGTCATAATTTATCACATTCAAGAATGACATGTTTTCTTCTTCAATTTATACCTTATGATCTGGTCATGAAACCATTTAAATGGTTGAACCAGAATATGTTATATTAATTATTTCATATTTAAATTTTTGGAACTAACTTGTTTACATAGTACAATGTGATAAATTATAAAAAGTTCTTTGGGATCGAAAAACGGCCCAAATAACCCAAACAATCATCACTTAATTTTTTTTCAAATGATTCATCCACGCATTATATAATTTTACTCATTATATGATCATTTTAAATTATTTAATTTCATTAATAAAAAGTAATATCAGTTTTGGATGTTTATACATGTTCTACCCAAACATCAATTTATGAATATAAGTGAACCACTCAATAAAACCATAAAAACAAACTTTCCTGAATATTGTTTTTAGACATTATAAAACATCCAAAGGCACATAAAATAACTTAATGAAACCATAATGAAACATATTAATTAAAAAATGGATCTAGATATCTAATTAATGAAAATAATTTCATTATACATGACATTAAAGAGAAGTTAGCATTCAGAAGCAAGGTAATGGGAAATTCTCGAACCTAATTTTCGTTCTTCAGGTTCTCCCTCTTTCAGGCCACTTTTTTAATGGTTACTACATAAAACTAATTTGTTCAACTTTTTCATTTCGTTTCAAGGATATAAATGTTAAAAAATATTGTTTCTGTCAAACAAAATGTTTTCCAAAAGAACTCTTCTTCTAAAAACTCACCTTTTACATCTCATTTAAGGTTGATGGTCCTCGTATCAAGTATGGTATTCCCTCGTTGTTTTGGGAACCCAATGTTTATGAATGTGTTATTATGAGATGAAAACCACTACTTTACATGAGTTAGTTATGTTCATCATTGATTTATGTTCTATGGGGAATGCCTGATAAAGATAATATTAAGATGTGACGGGTGAACCTAGAATAATATAGTGCAATATGAATGTTTGAATGTGATGGGTGCACCCGGATTTATACATTTCTCTATTTCATTGGGTAAAGTGATGAATCTGATGAGAAAATTTGATATTATGTTTTAACAATATGCTATCTTGGTTCACAATAATGCATGGTAGTAAACCACTAAGACATGATGTTTTATTTTTATGCATTGTCACATTTCAAGTCCAATATTTATGCATTCTACCATGTTCATGATATTTTTCCCATGATATGATTATGCTAACCCCATGCTATATTGTTCTTATCAATCCTCTTACTGGGAATTTATCTCACCCATTTTGATGTATATCCTGAGGTGGCTACATGTACTAAGGAGAGGCCAAGTGCCAACAAGAAGCTAGAGAAGAAGAAATTAAAAAAAATGTGTATGCATGATGTTGTAATTGCTATATATGGTCCTAGTTTTCCCAAGACACTAAACCGTTGGATCCTCTATGTATAATACTATTATTGTTTTACCATTAAAATTATTTAGTAGTAATGAAAAGGTAGGGTATCTTTAATTCTCATTATGAGTTTAAATTATTGAAACCCTCTTTTTTCATGTTTCCATTGGAAAAATGATAAATCCTTCTATCTATTAATAAATTTTTAAGATTAAACCCCAACTAGACCCCCAACCAGCCATTTGAACTTGAAATAAAATGTAATCAGTGTTTTTGGATTCATGATAGTATGTTCTTTATCATATTATGTTATTTATTTGACTTCATAACAATAGAGTTATTTATGTGTAATCAAATATACCAATCTTCCAAGATATTTTTTTATTTTTTTCACATAATATGTATACATTTAGAAGTTGTTACTAGATTAGTTCCATACTATTTACCTATTGTATGTGTTCTATTCCATTTAAAAAAATACTTGTGTTTTATAAGCCTAGATGATGTTGTGTTGTATGCCCGAATTTTTGATAGTTCCCTGTCAAATATATAAATGGATGAATGGGATGAATTGGAATCTCTAAAGGATTCCCACATGTTTATTTGATATTGTTGGATGTTGTTTCCCCATCGTAGGCCACCCATGGAGTGTACCTTTGTATCTGAAAATTTCTATACAAACATAGTGGTTAATGTAGGATTTAATATTTAATGGAATCTCTATTAAAATGGAATATGAATCAAATTTTAATATTGTAATAACGTTTTCCTCTTTTTTCCATGTTTAGAGATAAGGTGTGTAACAACTGGGCACCACAAACATCATAGACACCCCTTTATAACATGATTTTCAAGTAATGGATGGTCAGGATCCACTCATTTCCCCACAAATATGTGGTCCTCTCGTTGTGTCCCACCCACATGCTCGAATGTTGTATTTGACAAATGAATATCCCCATAGGACCATATAATGTTTTATTGTGTTCATTGTCCTCCCTCCCACAGACCCTGTGAAACATCCCGGGAGGTCACATATCATGATCACAAATCCACAAAAATAAATCTCAACTCTTGAGTTATAATTTGGTAGGCTCCCAAAGTCATATCATTTAGTCATTTAAACCTTTATCAATTGGTTCATTACATTCACCCCTAGAGAAAAACATCCTAATTGTTGACCCAACATCTCACACTAGGAATTTCACCCCAAATAATGTTGGCATCTATCTCTGATACCAATATAACGACTAGAACCCAATGATAGAAAACACACACAACCATTAGATGGACATCAGATCGAAGACTAAAAAGTACCACCATTTACCATGCCGAAATGTATCCCCTTCCTAGGGCCCACCCTTGTTCTCTAACATGCCTCTTGACTAATGATTGTCCCTATAATCCAACAAATTTCATTTATAGTTATATTTTTCATCCCATGAACACATCCTATGAAACATCATATGAAGTTAGAGTTCTTGATCACTACCCTAAGAATGGCCTTGTCAATTGTGGAGTTCTAATTAAGTAGGCTCTAAAAAATAAATGTGATACTTTTTGACATGAGTCATATAATTTAATTATTTTTCCATTTGTCATTCTACAATACTATAATGTGTAATAAATTAACTGAATTATAGGAATATATTTTAATGGGTTTAGGAACCTATAACACATTTAAAATTAATGAATTAATGAAATCCTAAATTGAAATTGTAGTGGATTCCTTGGATTGTAAACTTTGGATCTTGATTCCATATATGTCATGGATGTTTGTCCCCAGGATCTTGTTTGTGGTCGAGGATTCCTCTGACTTGTTATCTACTTGGGTCTTGATTCTCTAGGATACCATGAGATTTTCTACACCATAGAACTAGCTATATTGGGCTTATAGAGGACATAGTATCTAAACATGGTCCTTGGACACCACCCAAGCCATTATTGAGTTTCCATCAAGATACTCTTGAGACTCGATGTGGAAGCCTTGGTCTTATATACCATGGATCTAGTATATTGATTTGATACCACCACTGGATGGCGTACATGAATTTTGATATTATCATATATATGATATTAATTTTTTTTTACAATTTCCCAATGAGATGAGTGTAGTAATCTAATACATCATTTGAGGCACCGTTCAAAATTCACATGTCATGCATTTTCCCATGCCATATTGGATGCATGGATTGACTGCAGGATTATTTGATATGTCTACTGTGTGATATATCTATGGATTGATAAATGGTTTTTGTGTGGAATGGAGAAACATAGGTTTTACTTAGAGTTTCTTTTGTAACATAAATATTGTTTTCATGAATTGGTTATATTAGAAACCCAACCATGTCAACTATGGGACATTGTATCATGGACCATTGGGCTCATGGAATGGAATGTGTTATGGTTTTGATTGAGGGGACACCCTTACATATAAGAAGTGGTGAACCATTAGGTTCATCAAATTATGTATAATTTTTATAAAATGAGAATCTATAGGGAAATTGAAATTGTTAAAAAGAAAACATGAAAATGACATGAATTATTAATGGGAAGTACATAGGGTCTCTAGTAAAGTTATGACTAATTATTTTGACCCAATAATAGAGTTAGTAGAAGGAAGAGGTGTGAGATCGCATTATATGATGTTTTTGACCTATCCTAAACATTTATTTCTTAATAGTTTATTAATGATATTTTTGGTGTGTTTTTTTGGTATTATTGATATACACCACCATGAATACCACAATTTTTTTATCAAAAGAGTTTAAAAAACCATGATCTAGAGGCAGTAGGACATAAGAAATTAGTGGATCATTATATTGTACTAGTTGTTGCACTAGTGGTTTTACTAGAAACATTTTATGAGACATATTTATATGAGGGGTTTTTAATCTATATGATTACTTTCCATAGAGCACTATTGTATTCCTTGTATATGGTTGAGCTAATGCGTCTGTTCTACCTATAACATCTACCCACATTTTCAGGGGATGGTGGTCCATAGGACGCTATTAATGGTTTTAAACTAAATTTTCAATCTTAGAGAACCAGGAGACACCTCTTTAAAGTAGTAAGAATCTTGTGACTTATATAGATTGGGGAGTAGAAAATCACTGGTGGGATGTTTTGAATTAGGATAATAGGATAGGTGATATTCTTTTGGATGATTTCAAAACGTGATTCTATGAATAAATTTTCCCAAAGACTCTAAGAGTAGAGAGGGATAGTGATTTTATGTATTTTTATTTGGGAGAGACTATTGTTCTGAAGTATACTTCACTCTTTACATTTTATAATATTTTTTCCTATATATATAGTTGGTAAAAATTTATAGAGGGAAGCCTTGAAGAAGGCCTTTGATAGGCTATTCGATCACAAGTCAATGTGTTTAGGTTGAAAAATATTACTGGGATTATGCTTCAGGTGATTATTATAGAATTGAAACCGAGGTAATCTGGCGGTGAATAGACAAGTAGTATAATCTCTTCACCCAGTGGTTCTACTTCTAGTTGCATAAAGTGTTATTTTTAGGATTCCCATGAGATCGGTACCACCGAATATATTATTTATAGTAGTACAATTTTCTGTCATTAGTGTGGAAGTTGGGGAAACATGAAGAATTAGTGTGATAGAGATAGAGTAAAGTGATAATCGTTTGGAATGATGGTCCACATAGAACTTTTATTCATGAATTCTCATCCAATGGTTAGTGGAATATGGTAGAGATAACACTAGGTTCATGAATTGAATTCATAGCTCCACATCAGTCTTCTAGCTGCAGTTGTACAAGTTGATCTTGCTGAGGTTTGTCCCATGGATGATGCAGAAAAATACAAGTTGTACCTAGAATGTATAGTTGGACTACTCTTTTTATTGAGGTTGTGTCATGGGGCCATAGTTTAGGCTATATATATTTTGAAAAACCTACACTAGAAGAGAAGAGAACCATGTATTCTATAGTGAGAGGTAAAATACTAGTATCCAATTTTCTTATTTATGCTATTTTTAAATATGTTATTCACATATCTTGGAATTATTACAGATGGTAGAGAACCATGTTCCTTAGTTTAGTTTTCTAAGAGAGTTATGACAATCGATACTCCATTGGTTATTAGAGCTGAGAGTGTACACCAGTGTAGGGAGTTCCATATTGATATAGGTGGGAATCAAATCATGTGGTATAATTTTGTCCTTGTGATGACTAGGTTTGACATCATAGTCAGGATGTCATGGTTTGTTTTGGTTATTGAGATTCTGTCAATTGCTATCATTGGAGCATGAAATTCACATCTCCATAGAATTACGATTTTAATTACAATAGTTGATGGGGTGTTCGTGAGAGATGAGATGGGCCACATAAGAATGGGGTGGGAAGAATGAGATCCCATATTGTTTGTTCATATCTAGTTGATCTACGATCTAGTAAGGAAATTTTTTTTCCAGTGGTTAATCGTATTGGTGATATTTTCAATGATGAATTTTCTGGTTCACGTTCTAGGATAGTGGTGGAGTTCTTTATAAATCTAGTTCCAAGAGTTGAATTTGTATCCATTCCACCTTATAATATTGATATTATATATTGGTATTATCCTTAGAGGTGGCTATAAGACAATTATAAAAACAAGTTTTTATGACCAAGTACATCCCTATGGGGTCCAATAGTCATTTCAAAAAAATAATGATGGTTCCATCAGGATATGTTTGTATTTTCATGAATTGAACCATTTGACAGTTAATAACACATAGCATTTTCCATGGATATATGATATTTTTCTCATCTCCAGGGATATTGGGTTCTCCCAAAAAATTATTTTAGATCATGATATCAACAGTTGTGTGTTCATCCAACAGATATTTCTTAAAAACTTGTTCATATCAGGTGGGGTCTATTACTGTATCTGGTTATTCCATCCAATATTATGAAAACACCGACATTTTTCATGGTGTTGATGAACTGCTTTTTTTCATCATTGTTTGTATTCAATTTTTTGGTTCAAATTTGTCATATGTTGGTGTATTACAACCATCAACACGATCATGCCAAATGAACATGAGATTCTTTTTAATAAACTTAGATAACATTAGTTATATGTTTAAATCACAAATTTTTTACTTCTAGAAGGATGAGATTCACCTAATGAGTAACATAATCTGAGAGATAAGAGTATTACTTGACATATAAAAGGTGATATCTATTGTTTCAAAATAGAATACCAAGAATATATTTCAAATACAGAGTTTATTAGGGCTATATAGATTTTAAAAACATTTCATTCATGACTAATCACTCTTAACTGGGTCATTGAAGAGCTTGACTGAACGGGTGTTTTATTTTTTAGGGTAGATAAATATGAGAGAATCTTTTTGGAGCTAAATGGGAGACATACATTAGCACCAGTATTTATTCTTTAGTGTCAAGTAGGATCTACATTATCTATTGTATTGCATCATGTATCAGGTTTGGAAGATTTCTCATTTAGGGGGATATAGTTTTGATGTTTTGGACTAGATATCTGGGGCCACATGAGGAGAATAACCTAATGATTGATCTTGAGTTAGCTATAGATCCTCATGATTTGTGTTGTTGGAGACATTATTTACTAGGATAGTGTTTTTTGGTGTAAAGAGACCAAAAAATACCCATGTATATATTTTTATAGTGTGATTTGAAAATTATTCAGAAAATGTGGGTTGAGTACATATAATTTTTTGACATCGATAATTCCTATGTACTGGTAAAGGGAAATGTATTGGTTGGTTCACTAGGTATGCGGAATTAGGCATAAGAAGATCAAGAGTTTATTAGAGAGTGGAAGCTTAAATATTTTATGTGAGATACACTTGGTGGTGCATGATAGTTGTGGCTATAATTTTCATTTATCTGTAATTGTGATATCTACCGTTCTAGATAGAGTTAGGATAAGGCAGATATTATATTATACTATCCTTGTACAATGGGAGAGTGTGGAAGGTGAGGACCCAAATCTGGTTTGGACCCTATAATAAGATGTAATTCTTCATATAGATGGGAACAAATGGGTTTGAGAAGTAGAACATGAGGAGATGATGCAAGAGATTCATGCCTCCATTTTGGTACTGCATCCTGGAATGACCAAGATGCATCATGATTTTCAGTTACAGTATAGGTGTAAGGGGATGAAATGTGAGGTATATGATTATTTTTAAGGTGTTCCACCAGTTATTAGGTGATGGATGAATATCATCATCCAAGTGGAATTTTACAATAGTTACCCATTCTTGAGTGGAAATGGGTGGAAATAAAAATTGATTTCATGGGAAATTTATTGAGTTATCCATGAGGTAGTGATGCTGTATGGTTTTTTGTGGACAATATCATGAAGGATTCTCATTTACTACCAATCAGGGGGAAATTCCTAGTGGATGATATTAGGATATTATAAATCCGTGAGATGTAATGAATTTATAGAGTTCGTCGGACCATTTTATCTGATAAAGACATTCAGTTTATATCTTATTGTTGGTATTGTTTTGACAGTGACTTGGAAATTTAGTTTATGTTGAGAATTTTATACCACCCTCAAACATATGGCGTGTTAGTGCATATAATTTTGGTTCCTGAGGACTTGTTGCAACCATGAATACTAGATTTTGGGGGCTCTTGGGAGATGAATATAATTATAGTTGATCTATTATAAAATAATAGCTATTATGGAATAGTACATATGGAACCATCTAGGGAATCATATTGTATTCCATGCGAATTTATCCTGTATTGTTTATAGTAAGGTGAGGGAGATTTATTGAAACCATGTCTTGTGTTAGAGACTACTGAGATGTTACAGTAGATCTGGATGCGAATGACTACTACACATTATCCACATAAATATTAAACTGATTGTCATTGATGGATAATATTGTTTGAGGTAAGATATTCTGTTATTTTCATATCTCATCATTGTTGGGACATAGATCGATGTAGTGTCAGGGTATGATTTTCACCATGATTTGTTGGAAGTTTGTGATTCTAGGTAGATTTGGGCCTACAACCTATCTGTTGTTCATACCATAGAGGTTCTAGGCTAGGCATAATTTTTTTTCCATATTACGCAGTTGCATTATTATCACTAATACCTATCTGACACTCGACATCCAATTGAAGTGGATTTATAGGTTGATGTATCATTAGAGACCCACCATTATCTTTGTGTTGATAAGAGCATCAATATTCTCCTAGGTTAGCCAGGTCCCCTAATGTAGGAGTTATGGAATCAAGGCCATTTATAAAATGAGACATGGGAGATGGAGGTCATCATATGTTCCTAGTGGCCAGAGTTATTCTCATTTGACTCTTGACCACCCTTGAAAGGGATATTTGGGAACAAATTTCATTAACAGGGGAATATTTTATGATCATGTGTTTTCCTATGAGGTATGAATATTTCTTAATTTTAAATCATTTTTAATGGAATATTATTGGGTTATTGTTGATGATATGATAGTTTTGGGGGGATTCTGGGCCTCTAGGAACCTTGGTCCCAACCATTGGAGATATACAAACAGGCCTCATGGTTTACCCAAACTGTACTGGGCAGGATAGTTGGGGGAAAGTGTTGACAAGGTTGGAAGAAACTATTCAAACTATGGTGTGCACCAATGTGTCGAGATTTTAATATTTTTACAAAGCATGATATATTATTTTCACATTTCTCTTTATCCCATGAACATGAATCAATGAGATTCCCCGCTAAGCATAGTGAAGTTTACATGATTGGCACATGGTTTGACTAACCAAGCATCCAGACCATACGAAGATATAATTTTTTCCAAAATGATTATTTTCCTTTAAATTGTTTAAATGGTTAAATCATAACTTGGACACTGATCAACCATATGAACACAGAGATGAACACTATCAGTCTCACTAGATTCATAATGATATGTTTTTAGGTTGTCTTAACATATTCATTATTTTCCATCATATCTTTGTATTTATTTTTGTGAATGATATTATTACTTATTTATAGGTTCTTAATACATTCTTCATTTTTCTTTTTATTTGGATTGAATCCAAATCATATAACAGATGAGGGCTCCATTACATAGCAAGGGTAGGTGTTCAATACAATTCCCTATGTGTTTGGTGTTTTATTATCCTAACTAGTGTTGTGCCACACATTTGTATTTCTGAAGGTGCCCCTTTAAATAATTAAGCTCTTCAATTGGATTTTTTGGAACTTTATAAGGATTACCACTAGTTCTTTTGATATTGTTGGAGGTTGTTTCCCAAACCTAGGACACCCATGGTGTGTTTCTTTATAACTTCTCTTTTATTATACCACCTATAGGGTGTCTGTGACATTTCCTAGATAGAGTGATCCCTTTTAAAACTAAATTTTATTTTAATTGAGCTGTTTGGATAAGGTATTCTTCCTTTTATGTGTGATGACATTACGTGATTTAAATAAAATGGTTTATATTAAAATGTTTGAATGGGTTTATGAACTCATATGAAGTTTTTAATTGATAAGTGAGTGAAATTATTAATTTTATTGTTAGTGGATTTCTTGGTTGGTATAAATTGAATCATGTATCTATATATTTCATTGACATTTCTCCCATGGATAGTTTTTATTGTAGTCGATTCCTTGGGATTGTTTCTTCCATGAGTATTGAATCTATTGGATTCCATGGTTCTTTATTCCCCATGGATACATATTTCTTGGGAAAATAGTTGACATAGTCTATTTACATGCTCCTTATAACCCAACAATATATTTACTGAATTTCCATAATTATCATATTGAGACTCAATGTGGATCTCTTTAACTTCAATACCTTATTTCTGGACCGCCTTGATCTGACCCATGTAATAACACAGTATAGCCTTTGTGGATCAATTAATTATTATATGAGGCCATGAAAAAGGATATGAACATGGTTATACAACATGGTCATGGTGGTTGTTTCTATTCATAAAGACATCCTTGTAATGGGTAATAAATTAATGATCATAGAACATATAGTGTGGATTATTTATATTTCTTTTACCACTTCCATTTTAATGGGAGAAAAAATGTTGTTTGTATAGAGATCTATATGGCTAGAAAACATCTCCTTAGTAATATCACATATCCCTTGGGAAGTTTTTTCATTTACATTTTACAATTTATATATATATTCACACTTCATTATCATTCATTGAATAACATGGGGAAATTATATAGACCATTTGTGGTGGCCTACAGATCATTATAACAAACCCTATTTGGGTTGTCATTGGGTACCCGGATAGACATCATTATTGTAGGTTAGGACTAAGGAATAAACCCATATTTTGATCTTTTACTTCCCTATTTATATGGATTTGGAGAGAACATGACTGAGATTGACTCATGATTCTAAATGTTATTATTTTTTTGGAATTTCTGGAATATGGATACATGTATTGTACTAGATGCTTATATACCAAATTTATAGCTCGATAGATAATTGACATGACCCATCATTTTGCATATGATATTAAATTCAGTGTTGTTTACATATTAATATCATCGATGTGTACCTTCTTTTTGGATGATTTACAACATCCAAAATTGAATAAAATAATTACTTCTGCTGTGATACACTCTAATAAAGGGACATAATATCCCTCAGAGACAAAACTTGGGCCCTCACTATATGTCAGCAGCTTTTAATATAAGGTGAGGCATTCATGAGATCATGTGGCCCCCCGGCTTGGGGTGTCAAATAGTGCATATGAACTCCCGATTTTACACTAGTCATTGGGTATGTCAATAATGCATCAATACATAGTTATTTAATAATGTTCCTTGGAAAAAATGACAAGAAAATATATGAACCCCCTAAGGGAGAACAACTAATGATTTCAAGTGATCAAGTCACTATGATATATGGAATAGGGAATTGAGGATCACACATTGATGGAACTCCATTATGGTAAAAAGGGACAATTTACAATGCTAACCCCCATTCTATCTTCTAGAGGACCTGATTTTATTTAAATAATAAAGCATTTCATAATTTCATTACATATTTCTCAAAAAAAATCCAATGAATCCTATATTTTAAATTTATTATTTGAAAACAATATTCATAAAACATTTCATGATGCATTGAAAATAATTTTATTTCCCAAAAAATATGGAAACCAATTTATGAACAGAAATGAAAAAAATCATGAATCTTTTCAATAATATTCTATTAATCCATATAGATATCCAGGAGAATTTAGAGTTTATAAGACATAAGAAAGATTCAGAGCCAAATACCTCAATCATCATTAACATGAAATAAAATATTGGATCCAAAAAAATTAAAGGGAATATTTTAGTAATATATAGGAGTCAATAATCATTTATTTGTATATAATAGACTAATTTTACTATAAGAACAAGATCAAAATATTAGAAATATCAACAAATTCCTCTGATTTCAAATGCACTGAACCACAATAAACATTTTATTTATACTTTGGAATAATAAATAATGAAAATATATAAAGGGTTGAGAAAGAATGAAAAAAAATAAATATATTCAACCAATGAAATATTGATTTATTTAAAACTCTAAAACCATGTAATAACAACATGGTCATTGATCATACATTAAAAATCCATGAAAACCAAAAAATATTGGATTGAGATGATATGTGGAAAAATTTAGAATATAAATTAATGAAAAAGGATAACCACTCCAAGAACCCTATTCATATTATTTCTCGAAAATAGGGATGAAGTATTTATTTAATGTTTTTAATTGTATAATTTTATAATTACACTATTACATCAACAGTCTAGCATGAAAACACAATCAACCCATTAGTAATAATAGGCATTCCAATGGCTACTGAATATGTGTAATGGTAATTTTATATCAAATAAATATTCTTATAGAGGCCCACTAGATTTTTGCTGCCTACAGGTAGAGACCCTATAACATGGGGAATCTAACCAGATGGGTAATGGCCAGAAAATCAATACATGGCTCAATATAAAGCCACTGTAAAGGCCATACCTCCTAGAAACATCACTGAAACACATCTACCACAACTACAACCGATATTATAACCTCATAATCATAAAATTTGGATATACCTAGATCATTATATTAAAATTATCCCCACTACGTGTTATTATATCCCAATAACATTAATCTGTATAAGGGTGATCCAATAGTAGATAATTCCACTACACCACCAACTAATATTCATAATCCCATATCTGGTGACAATATAATCAGGGAAGTAATAACACTATTACCAATATAATAGAATTATCATATAGTGAATTCATTTTTGATTTAACAGTTTCCACTATCATCTCTAAAACATAATCATCTAGATCCTACTCAATGTCCACATAATTAAAATCATGAGGCTTATCAAGAATATACATTTGGGTCTATGATATGTGGAAAACATAATGAATTGCTGTTAAATAAAATTTTAATTCTAATTGATATGAATCATATCAAAACCTCTCAATGATCTATAATAGAATGACATATCTCATACCCAACATCCATTATTTCCAATTCTGATGGTGTCCCAATTGAGGGAAACCAATTAACATACCTGGTAACCCATAGAAAAAAATAAAAGACAATGTTGCTGATTTTCATAGAAATTCTACCAATTATAATATATGAAATAGAGTCTAGGTATATCATGAATACTAACAGACATCTCCAAAATGATACATATAATAATGAGAGACACCATGCCAACCTATAACCTACAACATGGTGACCTGCATGGGTGACTTTACAAAACCTCAAAGGGATCTGTTCTGTTTTATAATTGTTACAAATGATTAGTTTTAAAACTGAGAAAATAAATTATTATAATCCAAAGATTCTTGGAATTCCAATATTTAGGAACATATAATATGATCTAGATTCCAAATATAATTATTTTTCTATACATATATCTATTGATGGAAAGATGAAATCTTCCAAACCTGATTCCTCATCACCTCTTAGAATCATTTAAAAAACAAGAAATTAATAATCAGATACCTATAAGAGAAAATGGTACAGGTAACCCCATGAAACATAACAATTTCACCCACATATATAATATGAGATCTTTAATCTTGGTTGTCCCAAATCATATTGAAATGGGCAAATTATTTAATCTGATCAATCAATTCACATATATAATTACTTATTCCAAGAGTTCATTTTAGTAAATCTATGATGTCCATGGATACCTCATTCCATTTTTATACCAACATTAGAAGATGATCGAGTAGACCATAAATCATCATGTTCACTAAACTAATTTTTTGGTAGGTTTAACAGTGAAACACATAAAAAATGTTGTACTTCATACCAAATCACCTGAAACTACATCTCTTGTGATAATACATATTCATAGTTCAATGATTAATGGAATATGAATAACTATGATAATCATGATTCACCTAAGTCATGATAATTGAGTGGTAAAAACAACCATTGAAGTGAATTATTCCATCATATGGAGTTGACCATCTAGGAACATTCTCCCCACCATCGAAGGATTCTAAAATCTCTCTTACCTAATCATATTGATATTGATCCGACCTAATAGAATCAAAGTGGTGTGATTATGAATAAATGATACACATAAAAATAACTGAATTATCTTCATGTGTTTCTAGATCTTATTGAGTTAATATTTCCAAAATGATATATTTTTTCTCATCCAGGGCATCCTGGGAAGAAACATTATTACTGATAGCACCAGGAAAGAAATATCCCATTATATGAGGCATATGGGATGTCGATGTTAAATGTGTGTAGGTACTCCACCCATCACCACTTATTGATGTTTTTGTACTTATAAGGAAACATATAACATATTATATCATGATCAAAATTGAATTTATGACTCTATCAAAAGATATATTTTTGAAAAAACATAATAGAATTCATAACAATGGTGACATTTAGGTTATGATTACTGTAATTATTCTCATGTGGATGAACATAATGAGATGAATATTTCACCATATGATCATCCTATATAAGATAACAACCCGGTCTACCCCCAAAATCATCACAATAAACCACATTTCCCTTAATCATGTTACAACAATATTAGAATATGATCCAATTACACATGCTCTTTAAAATATTCAAAATTGGCATCACAAATGAATCACATGATCGTCACTCCTCATTATATTTATAAATAGACAATGGTGATTCCATTATTGAGAAATAAAATATAAATAAATATATATTCAATATATTTCATGGTTATTCTCTTGAAAAGAGACCCATAATCCTTTATGGTCAACTGAGAGACCCTCTTCAAAAGTCACATGCCCCTATAACTTCACCAATTAGATCGTGAAACAAAATTTTTATAGATATTCATAAATTGATTGTCACATCATGGTTTCAAACACTTATTTTAGATTATACTTATTATGTTTTATAGTTGATAAACATACTATGATATAATCCCAAAATACTAAAAAAATTATATATATGGTGGTAGAATATTTTGTTCATCAAATCCATAAAAATTGCAGGAGGGTTAGTTAGTCCAAAAAATCACAATACATTTATAGTGGCCATAAATTATATTAAAATTTTTATTTGAGATATATATTACAGTAAATCTATGATAATGACAAACTAACTGAATATCGATGTTTCAATTCCATTTTTTACCCCATTAACGGAACAGACAATTCATCTACAGGGGGAATGGATAATTATTATTTACTTTTAATTGATTCAAAAAATGATAATAAATGTATATAATAATTGAACCATCATCCAATTTAAAAAATTTAATTGGTGATACATATGATGAAACAATAGGGATAAAAAATTCTTTCTCTAACATGACATCTAACTAGAACTTTTGATCAAACAACTCATTATGTTTTATAAAATAAGTGAGTATAAAAATATAAATTTTTTGGGAAATAGATCCATAGTTACCTATTTATTTATTTTGTGTAGAAAAAAAGAAATTTTGAAAATAAACACATTTTGAAAATCTCCAAATATAAAGGGTACATCATCATTATAACATAGATCATTAGGATCAACCCTAATGAATATAATAGACACTAGAGTTTCTGTTGAGAAGGACCTTCACTACTATATCTCTGATCCCACTCTCCATGTAATTCACAAAATCTCACATCGGTAGAAAATATTCAAACCCTCAAATTATAACATCTATTCTGAGTTTATTAAGAAACCTTCCTATCCATTTCGATGATATCATAAGAATGATCTTGATTATAAATCAAAAAGACCCATAAAATATCCACATCAGCTATCAAAATTTATCATTATGGTCAAACAACCAACGATCCTTACTCATTCCAACACACATCTCTATATACATGACCTATGAAATGATATATTGTGGCTATTATAAAGAATCTGAAAAATGTAATGATATAGATGAGTGATCTGAACTAATATCAAATAAAAAAATTATGGATGATAAAATATTTATACCAATCATTATAGTTGGCCATCAATCATCTTCAATTATAAAATCCTCTACTAAGATAAATTTCATCCCATAAATGAAATTTTGATGGAGCCATGGTGATGTTGAATCGTTTAAATGTGACATAGTGGAATATAGATAAGATGCCCTCAAACAACATTTAGTCAAATATAGATCCTAGAAAAAATGATATAGATAACCATTGTGGAATCATTCACAAAAATATAATTTTAGGTGTATAGAAATTATTAAGGTAATTCCCCCTATTTACAAAATGCTTAAATATATATGGTATATTTATTGATACTACATATATATTAAAAACATAATTATGGTGAAAATTTCCTCCATATCCCATTTGACTATCCTGGAAATGAATCTTTCTCCCTAGTTTTCTACTAGAAATTCCACCTGTTGGATGTGAAGTCTAAAACAAGCTTCTATTTTCTATCATTTCAAAATCAATTATTGTAAAGAATATACGATATCAATATAAGTGGTTAGAATAAACATTTATACCTTTGATCAGATACTAATGTGAAATCCTCATAGGTTTTCTTAAGCCATTATCAAAACATTTATAACCACCTCATGATAAAAATGAACCCCCTCAGAAAAATGGATGATTTAAAAAAATAATATAATTCTATAAACACTGAAAATAGTGGAACTACATTGATATTTCCATCATCAAAATATTATGACGAAATTATAAATTAAATTTTAGTTCAATTCATTCTATTACATACCCACATGCTAATTATCTTAAACAATTTATTCCAAATATCACAATCTATAACATTTGAACAAAAAATCACTTCACCTTGAAAGACATGGATGTATCAATTAATTAAATGACAGGGATAATTTTTGAAACTAGTCCTCTATCTCCAAAGGGTAATTGGTACCCATATATGAGTTAAAAATTTTATTCTAAGAAATAATACACATAATTACTTTCTCTTATATCACCAAGTTTCAACCATAAAATTGGGTTCTAATTTTTTTGTATATCAATGAGTATTAAAAAAACATCTAATATAATAGCCTCTAATAAATTTCTATCGTGAATAGTAGTCCCATAAAGAAAAATTTCCTTTAATACTCTCTTAAGTAAAAACAGAATTTTTATTTGTGACATGATTGAACATAAAAAAATATAATGAAATATAAGACCACAAATAATATATGTTTATCTAAATAGAATATAAGCAGAAACACGGATCTAAAAAACCCCAACACATTACACCCCAAACCTAATATCTCCTGGAATCATTATTTTCATTAAAATGAGATCTATATAATAAATTTCCAAAAACATAACAATTATTTCCTCAAAATAATATATCTTTCTACCAATATCATAATACTAATAAAAAACATAGTTTAAAAACAATTTTTCATGTCCTAGCTCAGCCAACCAATCAGTCTAGGATCTAAATTAGACCATGAAATGACCTGATGTGTATTCCAGATCCCCCTGGTTTAGTAGATTGCATAATTAAAACAAATAATTACATAATGGAATGATTTTGTTTCAAAAGAGAATTAATATTTCACACATATATAGAAATATAACTAGAAAATAAAAATTCCATAGTAAAAAAGAATAATAGTTGTAGTGACACATAAAAAGTCAAAAAATAAATCCCAAGTATAGGAATAGAAAAAAAAAACAAAACCCAAACTATCATGGGATACTTTTGGGATATTGGTGATGAATCCCATCATGATAACACATGTTACACATTCTTAGATGACATTAATGTGGCCAAATCATTATAGTGGCCTTCCCCTTCTTCTATTTGAAAATAAATGATCAATTCTCCCACTAGGGAGCCCGTAGGGTATTATCCAAATAGTATCTATAGTATCCCATCTATGTTTTCACCAATATTGTCCAATAAAATAATCCAAATATACTAAAAATATGAAAAATTAACATGATAATGTATTTTTTACATTTAAACCACAAAATTTGACAAATATTACACACTTTTAATTTTATTGTGAAAAATCTAGAAAATAAATTTTCTAATGACATTTAAAATAAAGAATTATTCATTTATTAAATTATGAATCATATATCACATCAAACAAAATTAAAATAATTGAACAATAGAGATCACACTTAAGATATAATAGGTTCATACAATATTAATATAATGTACCCCAATAATTAATAATGATATATTTATATAATAAAGTCCCAAGGACTCATGGATGAGGAAATATATGAATACCCCAAAAGACTATACCTTTATGATGTCATATAATCATGTTTTTTGGACACATGGTCAAGAAAAAATTGGAACACACCATTAATAACACCATTATTGAAACAACAATAATATGAACAATACAAAACCCCTCAAAAGTTACCAAAGGATTCCACATACTATATATACCAAATCATTTGAATATGGATTATCTCACTTCTAGAAAAATTCCAAACATCATTTTCCTTAAAAAAATATTCTCTGAAAACCAATTTGAAAGGTCGTTTCACATTTCATTGAAAACCTATTAATTTTTCCAAAACCAGTGTAAAACCACATTTAAAAAAACTGATTCATACATTATTCCACTAAAACGGATAATTTATTTTATTATTTATAAAAAATAAAAATAAACATAGGATATTTTTGGATCATTTAACTTTGGATAGAGACAAAGAAGATTACAATGTACTTTGGTTGCAAACCATCCAAAAAGGGAGACACACACCATGAGAAAATATAATACAAGATTAATATATGGGATACCATAAATAATGATTCCACATCTTAAAATCTATTATGAATAAGAAAAGATAATTGTGAATAATATCTATAATAACATCCCTCAAATGTCATATGCATCTTATAACTATAAAAAATAGATAAAAAATCCTTCTGAAAACCCATGAAACATCTATAATGGGTTAGGAGATATCATTATAGGATAAATAGATTCCAAAAAATCGTAATAGATAATTATCGATCTCAAATGACTCATAAAATAATTTTAATAGATTTAATAAAAAATACCAAAAACTAGACACTCAATAATCCTAGGATTGAAACTCTATGGGTTGAAGTTTGAATGATCCATGAACAATAAATGAAAACCTACCATAGATTATTCCTAGTAATATGTTTATAAAATAGTGATAATGGGTTAATTTAATTTTTTTTTTGGAATAATGTTATTATTAAATAATAAATTCATCAGCCGAGCCTGATGAGATCAACAACCCATAGGTTTCCATTGGACTAGACTATCCACATTACATCCCTCAGTAATATAGAGGATACAAAAATAATTATTCTAGCATAGTGCTTCTGATATATTAGTTGGTGGACTCCAATTAGTTATCCAATGTCCCTTAAATCCATAAACTGCTCATTCCTTATCTTCCAGTAAGACCAAGTCTTCCCGAAAAATCACTAAAACCCCTTTCCACCCCTATAAACCAAAAATAACAACTAAATCATAATATTGAGACATACATGTAAGTAGAAGTAACAGAATATTCTTTAAATCCATTTTTATGTTAGAGACATAATGTGTTTCAAGTTTCTTTTATAAAAAATCATGTACGTATTGTTTCTCACATTTTGGGTCCATATTTTAGACAATATGAGTGTAATATATCATATGACGAATGTAGAGAACATATTTTAGATCATTGAGAGTTGGTATAAGGAAATAATATGATTAATAATTTTAATATTTTATTTAATAACCCCTTTTGGAAACAACATATGAATCATAAAATCATATGATGAAAAAAATACCCTCACATACATTAGTAAAGAGTTAAATTGAAAGGATTATGATTCATTAAAAATCGAAGATTGTGAATTCCCATGTAACCCAAGAAATGAATCAATATAATTATCTATATTTATTATTATTTGGTACAATTAATTTTCTTAATTTTATAACTAAAATGATATATCTTTTCAGTCGAAAAAGGAATAGATTTATTGAGATGAATTATTTTTCAATGTATTAAATTATTTAAATTATATGTTATATTTATATAATTTATATTATGAATTTAATAAGATGGAAATTATTTTTAAATTTCATATATCAATTATTTCCATGGGTTAATTTATATTATTTTTTAAAATGTATGAATTTTTTGGAATAGTCGAATAAACTAAACTTTTCTAAATTACCATTTTATGTTTTTAAATAATGTAATTTAATGTTACAACTCTATTTTGGATTTTTTTGAAAACAAAAAAAGATATATTTGATGAAAATTAATATAAATCATTGTAAAAAATTGACATTATATTTTATTTTTTTATGAATTAATTTTAATACATAAAACAAATATTTCTAAAAATCATTTTCCATCGTGTTTTTCAAAATTATGTTAAATCAAATTTAATTAATTGACCAATATTTTAATTTATATTATCATTAAATACTAATATATTATATATAATTTTTGGGCCCAATTTTTCATTTTATGCCAATGATATTTCAATATTAGTTTGGAGAGTTGATGATGAAAAGTGGTGATGCTCAAAAAAGTGTAATGGACTTACATTATATCATTGGATAACATGAATAAAATAAATTTCCATGAAAATGTGTTGATTTATTGAACTGATCACGTAATGTAAATGATTTTTGTGAAGGACTTCCCGATGTTTCAACAAATGGTAATTCTAATATTTGATAATATGGAATGATATTAAGACAATGAAAATGATTATTTGTTTTTTACCATTATGTTTTGAATACGGTCATGAAAATTATTAATATATAATTTCGTGATGAAGAATACATTTTATTTGGGGTGGTCATGGAATTATATTCATATTAATTATATTACTTTGTATATTTTTGAGCCAGTAAAATAATTATGCCATCCATCACAAGACCATGAGGTCAAACCCAAAATCAAAAGAAGGTCTCGTTGGTGAAACCTATGGATGATCTGGTCAAAGAAACCAGCACGATGGAAGTGTAATGGGAGTAGTACATGAAAATGATTACATTAATGTGTTACTAATTGTTCATGTGGATGGGCATTCATGTTTAGCTAGTTTGTGACCCATGTTTTAGTTGTGTAATGAGGATGTTAATCCTCCAATTCCATGGCACATTTTGGTTGTTGAATTACTATGCTTATGCACTACGGAATAATCATACCATGTGACTAATGTGGGATATTATATAAGTGGTGTATTATTCCTCAACCATTAAAAATATATTGAAATTCTATATGTGTTCTGATCAATGTATTCCATGATGTCTAATTATAAGCATGTTGTTTTTATGACCTATAGAACCACCTAAAAGTTCGAGAATGTTGACGTATATGGATAGACCTTTGATGATAAATATTATGTATTTCATAATAATTTTATGTATGGTTTTATAATAGGATATTCCTTAAAACATTTTTTAATGAAATCTCTAACTTTTATGCATGTTTATTTTTGAATAATATTATTTTGGTGAATGAAAACCTAGTTGAAGAGTTTAATTTGGATACATGGGTGAATTTGAGCATGTAAAAGATAATCTCACAATAATAATCCCATGAACATGATAATAGTGAATCGTTACCTCACATAATATGAACTATTTTGAATATTAGTATAATTATTTTTAGGGAAGTTGATATCATAGGTATATTAAAATAGTGTGACGTGGGTTATTACTCAATAATTCAATGTGGAATAAAAACCAGAATAGTTGTAGTGAAGGGAAATTTTTAAAAAACAAATATAATTTAATAATGATGATATTGGATTATTTCAATACATTTAGACATATCATTTTTCTACTGAAAAACAATGTGTCAGAAAAAGACATTTTACAAAGAAGAGTTTATGTGAAGTAATTTTAATTCATAAAGACGAAGAGATATCATTTCCTCCAAACTTGTGAACCACACACATTGGTTATTCATAAATAAAAGAATTTTTAAAAACAGTATCATGATCTATTTGTGATTCCATGAACCTATTCATATATCTCAAAATGTTAATAGAAATAATAAACAAGGGATGAACCACTCTTTCTTATACATGTGTAAAATGTATCCACGATGGCATTATGGGCCCATATGTGCATGACTATATGTTTGTGAAGAAGTATTGGGGATAATATAATCAACATTCATAATATAAAATTTTCATATTTAAATGAATGAAGTACGAGAAGAAGTTGAATATTTTTTTCATGCATACATATGCGAATAAAGTATCCATAGAGATAACCTATTAATTTTTTACAAATAGGTATCATTTATCCTAATTTTTATAGTAAAAATAATACATAAAATAATAAATCCCTTAACAATATATTTTATAGAGTTTATATTCATGAGATGGACTATCAATTCATATATCAATTGTAATAGATATGCCAAGAATAAATTAGTATTGTTTAGGTTCTATAATTTCTAAAATATTTATTAACATGTATGCACTTTTTCCACTCGTCAAACTGATGTCAGGACTTCAGTAAAAGGACGAATTGGCTGTGTATTTTAGAACATTGAAAAATGGTTATTATAGTTGATCAACTATTTCAGCAAGACCAATAACCCAATGAATTGTCTTCTAAAAGTACAATAATAGGTTCACAATCATGTATAATCATACATGATCATGTAGTATGATCAAATATAATATTATAGTGGATCAATCATTTGACATAAGTGACTCTTATGGTTAGTATTCTGTGGAGGAGATGTATTCAAGATGAATCCAAGAGAAGAAGGAGTGTCTTGGTTGGAGAAAAATAAGTAATTAATTAGGATAGAGTTGGATGAAAAATTATTATCATGGTTTGTGATAGATTAGATGTATTTATGTTAGAGATTGAAGTAGTAGAATACTCATTGATGGTTCTAGGAGTAGTGTAATAACTTTTATGAAAGTGGAAAATATTTAGCATTGGTAAATTAGTAGTTATAGAAATGACTAGGCATTTTTTGATCATTTTAAATATTTTGTGATGTTGTCTCCATTATTATTACTAAAAAAGACCTATTAAGATATAATATTATGTGGATATATAACCTAAATATGTTCGAGTGGTTTAATTGAAATGAAAAATAATTTATAAAATGAAAACATTGATTCAAATCTTCACATTATTTTTTGAATCCTACATGGGGTTATAAAAATCATATTATATAATTTATTGATCTAAACATTTAAAGGATTCATTATTCATTTCATATATAATGAAATTAGAGAGATACATCAGATAGAGAAATAATGAATCTACTAGTAAGGATGCTAATCTTTTTATTGCTACCATTATTGAAATGGTAAGAATGAAATGATAGGAAATGATTCTGAATAACATTCTTATTGTAATGTGATATATATCACTAAAAAATGATAATCAATTTTGTATATGTTTTAATAATTCTTTTTATTACTATTTTTATTAATCATGATCATTTTGTGATAATTATATATAACTATGTTATATTATTTTGGAATAAAAAGAATATCTAATGAAGTATCACAATGATGTTTTAAACTTTATTTTTAGTGTTTTATTGTATCTTATGAATGAATAATGGAAATTTAATATAGTTGATAATAACAATAAAGAGGAATTGGTTGTAATTGTTGGAATATCGAACACTCTCACCAAACGTATCAGTAAAAAGGAATAAGGGATTTCTATTTGCAATGAAATTTATGTTCAGTATATTAAATAATTGAAAATAATGTATTGTGATAAATATTTAATTGAGAATGAATTTGTAGAGTATTTCCATGAAATGAATAAATTTCACAATGCTTATATGGATGTTAATATTTATCAACATGAGGATATATCTAGTTAGTTAAAGGATCTTCAAATTTTAATTCTATAATCAAAAAACATGAATGAATAATAAATGAAGAAGATGAAGGAGGGTTGAGAATAATGGTTGAGAATAGTGTTGGATTAGAATAACACTCTCATAATGATGTGTTTATAATTTGACGTGATATAGTCGGATTAAGAAAATACATAGTGTGGAACATACCAAATTACTAAAAGCATTGATATTCTAACTAATTTGTTATTTGAGTGTCATTAATCTACAAAGAGCATGATGATGTTATATAAATAAATAGAAACATTCAGTAAAATGATTGTATCAAATAACCCATAAATATTCATCTATAATGACATTGTTTCCAGTGTTGGTACATGTTTTAAACCAACATTTGGTAAGGTATGTATCGATAAAAATATTGATAATACTACAATATCAATGGTTTATGTGAAAAAATAAGCATCAATAGATTCCCCCTAATAATTTTTTCAATGTGTTGTAGATTTGATTAAAATAATCACTATTAATTATCTATTAAATCAAAATATACCTCATCAAAAAGGAAGAGAATAAGGATCATATGAAATTTTTGGTGTTTCTCTATTTTTGGTGACAAGTAATTAGAGTATTTTAAAAACATGAAAAATTATGAGAATAATTGAAGGCCTTAATTAAGGAGGTGAATATCTAAATAAAAGGGATGAAATTCACTGAATAAGTGAAATTCACAATAATGAATGGTGACAAGTCATCATGGGGATGTGAATAAAATAAGAAAATTTAACAAAACAACCACCATGAACTATGTGATACACTATCCTAAATTAGTGTGAGAAATAAATATATCAAAAAAATAATTTCCAACTAGTAAGAAGAAGACTTGGTTTGAATAATTACAGTGACTATGAAATAGAAATTAAATATTTCAATTTTAATGATTTAACTACAATGGTTTTGTGGGTGTTTAGATTGATATGTTCATGAAGAATACTCTTGTTGGGATAATACATCATTGATATAAAATTTTAATAAATCAAGGGGGGACATTGATTAAATGGGAGAAAAATTTATCATAGAATGAATTTTGGGAAAACATAATTGTTTTTTATTCCACAAAAAATAAACAATTATGTTTTAAAAAATGTTTGTGGATGATTTAATAAGAATGGTTACAAAGCGAGAAAATGAATGAGAATAATACGTAGAGATATTCAATATAAAAATAAATGGATTTTGATTCAATATAAAATAAGTGGAAATCCATGTGGAAATTCTAAGTTGATATAAAATGTCAATAATAAATATTGAGTGTTTTAGATAAACCTATTGAAAATTTCAATGAAATTTCAGTTAGTTTAAAAACATACAGTAGCTAAGGGAAAAAATTTGTTATTGAACTAATGTGGAAAAATTTATTCCTCACAAAGTGGATAAGAATTCATATAAGATTTGGAAAAGGGAATGGACTAGTTTGATAGGTAGTTCATACCTAAAATATTACTCATAAAAAACAATAATTTCATTCCTTATAACCTAACTCCGTTAATGTAAAATAATATTCATAGAATTTAAGGATATAGAAGCGACTATTATGCGGTGTAATTGATTAGATTAAGATTTTAAATCATAAAAACACATTTAAAAGTGGGTTTTTTAACATCTTTATAAAATTGGAAGATACGATATTCCAATAAAACATTTGACCCTCATTATTAATTTTCATAATCATATCAATTATGGGGGAGTGCTTTGTTAAATATTAGTTGGAGAGACATGAGATATATATAACCAAAACATTATAATGAGTCTTTCAATGAATATGTTTCTTTATTCATTTCATTGATAAATCTGATAACTTACTACACCTTACAATATAATTGAGTATTTCTATGGAAGATTTTGTATAAATGGTAGTTTATTAACATCACATAAATCCTTGTTTTAATATATCATATTTTATACATAGGATTTCCCACATAGACCAAATGTGGATTTACTAATGTCTATTTTCAATGGGAACCATGTTAGATCATCCATATCTTATAACTGATCAATAAATATTCATATAAGGGAGAAGATCATTTTTGAGAGGATGGAGTATATTTGAATACCATAATTATCCTTTTAATTTGATTTTAAATAAGGGGGAAATATTTTCACACATATTGATTTTTAAATATGTGATGAGATTGGGAAAATTAAATACAATGGTTGAAATTTTTATGCTGAGGGTTTCACATTTTTTTGAATGATATGTCAATATGTGTTCAATGTGTCAAAGGTGAGAAATAGGGATTCTTGTATAATTGTTATAGATTCACATTTTGGATTTGGATGTGATTTTTAGAGAATTATATATGTAAATGGTATTTTTGATTGGACAACTTTTCGAATCATAAATACATGTTCTAGGGAGATCAAAAAGCCGAAACATGAGGAAATTCCTTAATTGGATAATGAGGAATCAAACAAATACCTCAAAAATAATATTTCCTTCCACAATTATTTTTATAATAACTCCATAAAATTAATT
Source organism: Viscum album (assembly GCA_963277665.1). NCBI lineage: Eukaryota > Viridiplantae > Streptophyta > Magnoliopsida > Santalales > Viscaceae > Viscum > Viscum album. The sequence continues at coordinate 694,649,880 of OY728141.1, forward strand.
ATTTTAAAATTTCATCATAATTAATGTTTTTTGATTTTTCTTGCATAGTATTATAGTAAAAAATTTTATATGAATATGATTTTGAAAGAAAAAACAAAATAATTAGTCCCAACAAAAAATGGTAAAAAGGGAACTCCCATCAACCAAATGGGTCCCCATATATCATCCTCATTGGAAAAATTATCCATAGTTCATGCACAATATGGGTATGTGAGTGGTTTGGGTATAGGCACATAGGATCACACACCAGAGTGCACATGTTGATGGACCAGCTTATCCAGTTGGGTTATAACCTATGTCAAAGTAGTGTAACGTTGGTTCCTATCCCCTGCTACCTTGACAATTTGTGGTAGTGGAAGGCCAAATATTATAAAAAAATCACTAAACGTACCAGGAGAATGATGTGTGATTGTAGAGAAGTGGGGTACTATTCCTTCAAATATTATAATTTATGTAATTTTTTTGACATTCAATTAAATAATCACATGTTTTTCGTTTAAAAATAAAATGTTGTCTTCAACAACCATTGATGATTGAGTGTTCTAGTACATCGTGTAAGTTGTCTGACCCTATAGTTTTCAATACAAAAGCTTCATCCCTTGTGGTAATGATAAATTTTTTAATGGATTATCTTAAAAACTATCATGAATGAAATATCTTTCTTTCAATCATGTTTATATTCCTATAATATTATATTTCGGAATTAAATCATAGTTATTCATAACAATTTAGATAAATGATTGAATATGAGATTATAATAGGGATTCTCGTGATTTTCATCCCTACCACATGAGAAGTGTACCTCATGAACTCATGTAATTTGAGGAGACATGAATTTTAAAAAATATTTATTTTGAGGAATGATGATATATTCAGCATGTTAAAATGTATTTTAACATAGATGAATATATATATTTGATGCGGTATGAAAAATATAATATATTCAATGAAGGGAAAGTTATTATTCCTCTAAATATCATTACATGAGTCTATGGTAATGAGTTATTGTTTGAAACATCCTGGTTTCATAAGACACCTAGAGGCACCCCATACCATGTTGGTCACATGGCCTTAACCTCATTTCCTTGAATTCCATAGGCTACCGACTAGTAGTGAGGTCCCTGGGGGTGATAATGGGGAAAATATTCCTTTATTGGCAGAGTACACAGTGGAAGTAAAAAAATTCATACAATAGCGAAAGTAGTAATAATGAAATACAGTACTATCAGTAGAATACTGAAATTATAAACTTTACAACATATATAAAATGAAGCATGATACCTAGGTCTAGAAAAACAGCAAAAAAGTCACAATTCTATAATACAACAGTGCTAAACCAAAGTGTAATAGAAATATAATAAAATCCTCTATATCAGAAGCCATTGATTGGTCTCATTCTCTCTATCTTCATATCAAATCAAGTACCTGAAGCAGAAGGGTGCTTCCCCTTATCTATAATTGAAACAATATAATTTTTTTGGGCCCAAAGCATATCCCAAAAAGGGTGTGAGACTAAAAACATGTAGGCAACCACCCGAAGATCTGTGCCTAATCATCAATGAATATATGGTATGTAAAAGAATAGAAAACAGTATACATGAAAGTGCTCATTATTTTACAATCCATAGTTTCAATATCAAGAAATAGTGAAAGAAACAACTAAACCTAAAACATGTAACCCTCTAGGAAGAACTCACAACCATCACCTATGGTCATACCAATGAAGTTAAAACAACCCTCTAGGTAGTGAACTCATCATAACCCATTTGGTTCAGTCATAAGAATATAATAAGACTCTGAGGAAGCACTCACAGTTAGTTCCCGTTGTAGTCAAAGGTAATGAACGACTCTTTATGGTAGCTCACACAGTCCATGCTTCATACAGTGTAAGGTAGTCAATGACTCTCTAAGGATGCTCACATGGCCAATTCCACTTATATCCCCAAATGTGTTGGACTATCTGAGGAATCTCAGTCGGTCAATTCCCCATATAGCCCAGGTCATTCAATTAAAACAATGAATCTATGGGAAATGTCACTCAGCCAATTCCCCTTATAGTCTAAAGGAATCAAGGACTCTTTGAGAAAGCTCACTCGGTCAATTAACCTTTTATTTCCAAGTGGTTCTAGGGTCTCTGAGTACTCTCACTCAGTCAATCCCCCTTATAGACTAATGTGCTCAAAGACTCCCTGAGGAAGCTCACCCAATCAATTCCCATTATAGTCTACTACATCAGATTCTCTTGACCCTGTGTAGGAAAACATGCATAACAGTGCAATTTGGCCAATGTAAACCTACAAAACTACTTGGCTCTGTAGTGTACAACAAATCAATCATGTTATACTACAAATAAACCATCCTACAACAACAGCAATGGAAAACATGCAAAGTAGCCAAACTGGCTAAATAGGACCAAATGGTCGTAAACTGAACATTCAATGGAAAAACATCCAAAGCATATAAATCTAACATATTCATATCCATATTACCATTACACATGCATACCAGCATGACAAGAAACGAACTGGGGTGAAACACTAAACACGCAATACCCTGTTCAAGTGTATTGGTGGAATCTGCACATAAAACCTAATGACGTTGAACGAAAAGGAACAAACCATCTATATTGATGTTTGGAGATCGCTATACATGAACCTCAAGGCATGAATCACATTATAATGTCGTAGATATAAGAATAAATAAAAAAAGTTCAACCAACAATTGCATGGAATAGAAGTGGAATCATGAAATGAGGCACATGTAGATGGGAGAACTCACAGATGTGATTCCAACGCAACCAACAGAGCTCGACTCAGAGGATAGACAGAGGCTCAGGGGCTTGTAATAGATATGCGGAGGTACATAGATCTCAGTTTAATGAGACATAAATGAATATCCTTCATCTGATTAGGCACAACCCCAGTGCGTATATTGAAAAAATATTACTAGGCATGTACTCCCATTTTCAATACTCTACTTTATGCGGCCTCCAAGTCACTCCCACACGGTTCTGTGTGAAGATGAAACCTCAAACAGTTCAAGCCGGTTGCATCACACATCAACCTCCATCTCCCAACTATCATCCCATACTCTCCATTGCTGCTAAAGAACTAGTACCAGAGGAACAGACCGGCCATGGAAAAGTTTCATACTGCCATCGATGGTCAAGATAAGATGCTCTTCAAAGGAGGCATCCACATCAAACTCAACCTCCCTGGGTTGGATGTCGTGAGATGTGTCTATGAAGTAATGTCAAAGCTGAGAAACATTGAAGATGTCATGCATTGCAGTGTACATCTGTGGTGACTGGAGCCGATAGGCAACCTGCTCGACTCTCTCAAACACCTCAAACAACCCAACGTACCTCGGTGGAAGAATACCCTATCTCCTAATCCTCTTGTGTCCCAACTAGGGTGTGACATGCAAGAAAACCTGACCCCTGACCTCGAACTCTAGAGGTCGTCTCCGCTAATCATCATAAGACTTCTATCGAGACTGTGCAGTAGCTATCTTCTTCTGAATCAACTCTATCTACTTTGTGGTTTCATAAACAAGACGAGGACCCAGAAAAGCTAACTCTCTTTCCTCAAGCCAACATAAAGGTGATCAGATTGGACAACCATAAAAATCATCATAATAATCCTTCTGAATAGTTTCTTCAAAACTATTGTTGTAGGTAAACACCACAAGTGGTAAATTTTTCTCCCAAAATCCTCCAAAATCCAGAATGCATGCTCAGAGCATATCCTCAAGCACATGAATCGTACGCTCAGAATGGCCATCCGTCTGGGGGTGGTAAGATGTACTCAAAAGCACCAGTGTACCCAAATCCTTTTTAAGCCCTTGTCAAACCCATGAAGTGAAACATGCATCCCTATCTAAAACAATGGAGTGTGGAACTCTATGAAGACATAGAATCTCCTGGATGTAAAACTATCCCAAATAATCAACACCAATGTTTTCCTTGATAAAAAAGAAGTGAGAAACCTTAGTGAGTCTGTCAATGACAGCCAAAACAACATCATTACCTCGAGGTGACCTCAGCAAACTGATCATGAAATCCAACGCGGCGTCATTCCACATCTACTTGGGAATGGGTAAGTATTGTAAATGACATGTTGGTCGATGTCTTCACCTACTGACAAGTGTAACACCTCTTGATGAAACATGAAATGGCCCTCTTCATATATGGCCACCATTACTGATGATGTAGATCACTATCCATTTTGGTGACTATAGGATGAAGTGCTCAAACTGAGGAATGATTATCCTGCATTATCTCCAAGCGTATATCTACTGGCACCCATTCGCCCCTCTGGAATCATAGGATATCATCCCTGCCTATGGTCCATCTAGGAATACTGTCCTCTCTAGATATTCATTCCCATAGGACTAGGCCTTTTGAATCTGATAGCTGACTCATTCGAACTCAATCAATAATAGTAGAGGTAAAAGCTACAGAAGATTGAAAAGTCTTCCCATGTTTATTATGCATATCCAAATGTATCTCAGAGAAAAGAGCCATAAGATTCCACTCAATTTTTTCCTCCTGAACTACCTATATCTGTGTCCTCTTGCTTAACTCATCAACCACTCCATTTCCTTTCCCCGACATGTAGGCAAGCTCAGAGTCAATGGACTGTAGGTACTCAACCCACCAGTGCTATCTCAAATTCATATCACGCTAGGTGAAGATGTACTTGAGACTCTTGTGGTTGGTGAAAACCACAAAATTTTCTCCCAAGAAGATAATGTCTCCATCAACGTAAGTCATGATCCATAGCTCCCAACTCTAGATCGTTCGTCGGGCAATTCCTCCACTGTGGCCTCAACCCCCAAGACACGTATGCAACGACTCCATATCCCTACATAAGCACAGCTTCCAGCCCAATACCTGATGCATCACAGGAAACAGTATGGATCATACCCAACTCTGCAAAGACTAGGTATTGGTGCTAAATTCGACCTCCCTTTTTGCTTTTGAAATACTGACTTACATGAATTTGACCATAAGAACATCATACCCTTCCTAGTCAGACTCATCAGAGCAGCTTCTAATCATGAAGGGTCTTGTATAAAGTGCATGTAGTATCCATCCATCTATAGAAAAATCCACACCTCAAAGATGTTCTTTGGATACACATAGAAAACTATAACTCTAACTTTTATTGGGTCTATTGATACTCCTTCCTTTGAGATAATATGACCCATAAACTGAATCTGATCCATCTAAAAGATGCACTTTGAGAGCTTAACATATAAATGATGCTCCTTCAGTGTACTCAAAATTATCTTAAGATGTGTAGGATGGTCGTGTCGAGTGTGAGAGTACACCAATATATCCTCCATGAACACAACCATGAAGGAATCCTTGTAAGGATGGAAAACTGGGTTCATCAGTTCCATAAAAACGTCATGCGCATGCAGGATACAGAACAACATAACCATACACTCGTATAGACCATACCTGCTCCGGAAGGCTGTAAGAGGTATATATGATGGTATAATAGGAATCATATGACAACCATACCACATGTAAATATTTGATAAGACCCAGGCTTCACAAAGCTGATTAAAGTGAACATAAATCCTAGGAAAGTGATATATGTTCTTGATCGTCAACTGGTTCATCATCCGATAATCCACACAAAGCCTGGGGGTACTATCCGCCTTCTTTACAAACACGATAGGTGAACCCTAAGGAGAAGTAATAAGTCGGATGAAACCCATTTACTGCAAATCATCCGAATATTTATTGATCTCCTGTAACTCCGGTGTTTCCATCGAATAAGAAGGAAAGGACACTGGTGCCACACCTGGAAGAAGATCAATTGATAAGTGTACCCCGCAATCTAGAGGAAAACCTGATAATTCTTCTAGAGAGACATCCCTGAAATGATCCACCACTGGAGGAAAGTCTAACTGGGAAGTTCCCTGGTAATCCAGATATAGACTAGCAATCAGTGTTGTAACTCCGCTCAACCCATGATGCTCTGGACCAGCTCGAGTCGCCCAGACAACCCACTCGAACCCACGTTGAATAGATCCTCTATCTGGTGATATGAAACTCACCCTATGACAAAACAAATCGATAACTAATATGAAGTGAACTAACTAGCCCATCTGGAGAATGAAATTATAGCCTATAATCTATTAGTCATAAAAGGTCCCATAAAAAGTGACACCCACCAACCTCTAGAGGGCACTCCTTTCACTAACATACACTAGTAGTTCTAGTCCCCAATGGTGTGTATAGCATCAAAATATCAGTAGAAGAAATGATAAAGAGATCAAGGCACTCCACAACAGCAATAGAAAATTCCATGGGATGCCCCTGTATTAAAAAGGGCAGAAGCTAAAACTGAGGAAACTAATATCGTACATTGAACTATAAAATATCTGGGATCCTGCTCTTGCTGGCCCTAATCCACTGCAAAGGTTTCGCCTATGCCACGAACCTGTGACCCTTCCTCACCGAATAGATCTGATCCACCCAGCTATTGCTAAAGAACCGGTGATTGACTACCATGTCCATGACCTTCACCTCATCCCGAACGTCCAGAAGAACACCAGTTCCCAAACTACTGAGAAACTAGTGGCACTACTCCTGAACGTGGAGTCATAAAATAACAACTGTCACCAGTTACTGGTGATAAGAACTAAAAAAAGCACTATAGGTGACCCATCATGCCACATGATCAGTACTCCACAGGGTATCTTGGGTAATGTGGCCTCATATTCCTGATTCTCTTACACTGGTAGTACACCAAATGGCTACGAAAAGATGCATTCTGCCCACTCTGATCTCCTCGTGCAGTTTCCCAGGGGCAGTTCTTGCTAATTGCTGGCGAAGCATTAACAATGGATTCCGAACCCCCTTGGATCATAGCTCCAAAATCCCTCATATTGCACTCTGTGATCAGTTCCTGGTTGATGACAGAATATTTCGAAGTCACCGTGAAGATGTTCACTTGAGATCAGATGTCATGCCTCAGACCATCCTCGATCTTCCATGCAAGAAAAAAGTCATCACATCCTAGAATAGATGTGAAACGCTATAGCTCTACGAAGCGAGAAGAATACTCCATAATAATAAGAGTATCCTTTTCCAAACCATTGAAATATTAGGATCGTTCGGCTCTCAAGGTATCCGAAAAGATGTAATCATAAATGATGCACCAAAACTCATCCCAAGACAAAATCAGTTGGCGACCCACCTATGAGAATACATACAACCACCTCTTGGTAGAGTCTCGAATCATATAGGTAGTGACAACACCCTCTTCTCTAGAGGTATCTCCAGATGCTTGAAAATTGTCTTTGTGGATTCTAGCCATGAATCTGCATCCTCATGTCCTCCTTCCCCTAAGAAAGTGTGGGGTTGCTACTGCTGGAAGACCTGTAACAAATCATCCATCGATGGGATTGGATGCGGCACTCCCTGAAAGGTCTGCATCATTCTCAGAAAGCAATCCATGAACTATGAATCAACACCTATGTCAGGTACAACAGCTGGTGCTAAGGATGGCATACCTGAAAGATTTGTAGGTAGTCCTCAATCAGCCATGTTCGGTGTCTAATCACCATCTTGAAACTAGCGCATAACCATAGGACATCTCGATGGAATGACTCTACAAGGTCAAGACCACACCTTATATCAAGATTATGAAGGACTAAAAACAAGGTGTTCAAGAAGGGAAAGTGATAAATAAAGATATAATGTTTTATGAAACATTACTAAAAGTCATGTATATTCATTACACGACGTGCTCCATGAATCCATTTACATGTGAATGTACTCCTACCTAAACAGGTCATGTAACACACCAAACACATGGCGTGTTGTCTTAACACATGATGTGTACATGAATCCACTTCCCATGACCAAGTCCTTCTACATGGTTAACCCACATGGCTCTCCTAGGATAAGTCTACATGGAGTTGTCAAGGCAGACACTGTGTGTACTGTACAAGCTTCACCTAGCCCGTGTCGATAGTTACACGGGCTGACCCTAGGTCAAAACTACAGAACATGTTCGACTGGTAAATGGCGTGTTCCCACCAGAAATTTCCAATCTAGTGTCTCTACCTACACGGCCTACAACATGGTCAGAGACAACATGGAATGTATATAAAGTACAGTGCATGTACTTAAGAAAAATTATTTCTTCCCGAACAGAAGAACACATAGCATGTACTTTACATTATACGGCTTGTATTTTGGAGTTTTTCAAATAGTAAGCCTCAAAAACTACTTCGAAAACTAGAAAAACACATAATAAAGCATTGAATGTGAAAAATTCCGATCTGTAAGGGCCCATACTCCTTATAAATCAATTTTTTGCATCTTGTACACATTATAACATGGAAAACAAGGAAATGGTCCACTAGATTCCAGTCAATGAGGGCCCATAACACCCCAAGAACCAAAGTATGACATCTAATGTATCAAATCTTTACACAAAACAATACTCTGTCAAACAATAGATATTTTATCAAGGAAATTATCACAACATCGTTCATATTTTACACAACATATAGCACAAAAACATTCAATCACTAATTCATCGTAGATGGCACAGAAAAAACTCATAGAATGTGACTTTTAGAAAGTTCCTATATGATGCATGAGATGGAATACCCTCAAATCATTAGGATGAAATAGAAATAGAACCTCAAAAACATCAACAATAAAATCACATGTCAAATGAATCACTCAAGATGAAATCTAATCAAATGTAATAATTGAAAAACTAAAAAAATTGCAATTAACGAGGTAGATTGGATTTTCCCTATACATGGGTTTGATACTCTCGGTCACAACTTATTACCAAGAACCTATTTCATCTTATCACTGGATAAAGGATCTAAATAGGAAGTCATGAGAAATGAATATCTCTGATACAACATTGTAATGTCCCAGTTCCGGAATCCACCCAGAGGCACCTCATACCTGGTTGGTCACATGGCCTCAAGCCCATTTCCATAAATGACCGAGGCTGTCGACTAGCAGTGAGGGCCTTGGGTGTGATAGTGGGGAAACTATGCACTCATTTGTAGAGTACACAACAGATGTAAACAAATCCATAAAAGAGAAGAAGAATTAAAAATTACCTATAGTAGTAGCAACACAAAACTGAATGTACCAACTGGATAAACTATATAAAATGATGAATGATACATATGTCTAGGAAAATTACCAAACAAGTCCTAATGCTAGAATTCAATCATGCTGAACCAAAGTGAAAAATAAAGCAGATAAACTCCTCAGTCTCACAAGCCATAGCTTGGTCCCATGCACTCCAACTCCAATGTAAATCATGTACATTATGGAGAAGGGTTCTTTCCCATATCTATACCTGTAACAATATAATCTGTCTGGGCCCAAAAGCATGGCCCAAACAGGTTGTGTGACTATTTCCCAGCATACAACCACCCCAATATTTGTTCCTAAAAGTCAGTGAATATATGGAAGGTAAAAGAACAGAAAATAGTAAACACGATTTTCCTCAGTAGAAACCAATCCATAGTTTCAATATCAAGCTATATGTGAATCAAATAGTTAATCCTCAAATAGGTAACCATCTAGGGAGTACTCACAACCATCCCCTCTCAACCTACCAAAGAAGTAAAAACAACTATCTGATTATTGAACTCAGCATAACCTCTATGGATCAGTCATATGAATATAATAAGTCTCTCTGAGGAAGCGCTCACAGTTAAATACCCTCATAGTCAAAGGTAAAGAAAGACTCTCTAAGGAAGCTCATAGAGTCAATACCCCATATTGTATTTGGTATTCAAGGACTCTTTGAGGAAGCTGACTTGATCAATTCCCCTTATATACCAATTGTCTATGACTCTATGAGGATGCTCACTCAGTTAATTACCCTTATAGTCCAGGTCATTCAATTAAAACAATGACTCTCTATGAAGCTCAATCCTTCAATTCCCTTTATAGTCTAAAGAAATCAAGGACTCTCGGAGGAAGCCCTCTCAGTCAATTACCCTTATATCCCCATGTGGTTCTAGGATCTCTTAGGATGCTCATTGGTCAATCCCCCATATAGCCTAATGTGATCAAAGACTCTTGGAGGAATCACACCCGGTCAATTCCCTTTATAGTCTACTACATCAGGTTCTCACGGCCTTGTGCAGTTCAAGGAGAATAGTAGTGAAATATGGCCAATGTAAACCTATATAACTAAATCTCATAGTATTCTACAACTTATCAATCATGTTGGAATAAAATTTCACCATCCTACAGTAATAGGCATGGAAAACAGGCAAAGTAGCCAAGCTGGCTAAATAGGACCAAACAGTCATAAATAGAACATGCAAGGGAGGAACATCCATAGCCTATAAATCAACCCTATTCATTACCAAATTTCCTCTACACAAGCATACAAGCATGGAATAAAGTAAATATGGCTAAAACAGTAAGCATGCAATACCTTGTTCAAGGGTATTGGTGGAATTTTCACATAACACTCAAAGTCTTTGAACAGAAAGTCACAAACCACCTACCATGATGTTCGGAGATCAATATACTTGAACATGTAGGCTCTAACCTAACTTGAATTCCATAGATCAAAGAATACTTATAAAACAATCAACCCACGATAACATGGAAGTGGAGAAGAATCATGAAATGTGGATGATGCAGAAGAGATAACACACTAATGCGATTCCAACACAACCAACAGTGTTCGATTCTAAGGATGGACGGAGGCTCAGGGGCTCATTGAAGATCCATATCCATATGTAGCACCCAGTCTAATGAGACCTAAAAGAAGAGAATTTTGGAAATTAGGAACGACCCATGTCCATTTAATGAAAAAAATGTACACAATGTGTGCTTTAGAAGTACATGGCGTGTAGTCTCATTTTCCGTACTCTACTTTAAGTAGCCTACAATTCACTCCCATGTGGTCGTGTGGGTGGCTAATACATGGATAACACATGGCCTCATGTGGCAAGGCAGTACATGGAATGTACTCATAATGTAATCCGCGTGTACATAGAAAATTTCCCCAATTTTTCTTTATCCTCAAAAACAACCAGAAAAGGAAAAGCATACCTGAAATGAAGATCTGGTTTCTTACTTTTATACATTTATATCACTATTTTCACTAGAGAAAGTGAGAACCATTGTAAACAGTGTCTCTCGTGGAGGAGATTATATGTTTGTTTTCATGATAAAAAAGAACTTTTATGACTTGATGACTTGTGAACCATGAACTTTCGGGTTTACTAAAGAACCAATAATTGCATAATATAATAGCATGTGATCATTATGACACTATAATATAATTATTATATTTAATTTTTTTTACATAGATATGAATTAATTGAAAAGCATGTTTATTTATACATTGATGATTTTATTTTAAAAATGGTGTGCAAGTTGGAAATGTGAGAACCAATGTGTTTGGTTATATTTACGTAAATTGCAACCATGGGATATATAGGGGTCTTTCAAAATATACAATATAATGACTTATTAGAATGATGTTTGTGAAAAAGGTGAACTATTTTTCATGCTTTCATGAATATGTGAAAACAAAATCTATTAATATAACCAAAAAATCGCTCACTAGAAGGATACAAGGAGATTTATTTTAACATTGAATAATATCCTATAAAATAATAATTTAATAAACAATATTTGTAATAGGTTTTATATTCAGGTGGATCCCATGTATTCATGCATGAATTGTAATAGAGTAGTAATGAATTCATTGATATTTTGGAGGTTTTATAATGGATAATATATTGAAGAACATTTGTGAACTACATGTACACATCCAATTGAGGCTAGGAAATTAGAAGAAGGATGAAATTATTGAGATCAATTTCCATGAGGCAACTGCTAATTATAGGTGATTATATAATTGATAAATACATATTATAATGACCAGTGGATATTGAAGGTACTTGAAAAGGTACATGAGAAAGTCAGATCCTATAAGATTTTGAAGGATGGCCACAGATCATACTACAATGTATCATGACTTGAACAAAACTGAAGTCTTTCAGTTAGTGTCACGTGACAGTGAAATATTCTACTTGGAAGCATGGGAAAAATGAATCACTTGGTTGGATCACGAGAAAAAATTAATTTTTTTATATTCAAAAGAAATATAATTATCATAGTTGGATCCATAGAATAATCCTTTCAATTAGACCTATAATAAATTGTATTCTCTTCGTTATTGTTGTGAGTAATGTAATCACATTCATGATAGTGAAGAATCTGTAACTTAGGGGAATAAATGATTACAATAAGGAGAAGGATCATCCCAAAACTGGTAAATATTTTGTGACTATCTCTATCCATTATTGTAACTGCACATTAGGTGTTATTTAGATATGATATTGAGTGGATAATGAATATTAACAAGTTAGAGAGGATGAAATGAAAATAAATGGAATTCATAAAAATAAAAAATTAATTCACCCCTTCCTTCTCAGTGGTCAATCTAGCCGAGGGATTAACATGTTCCATACACAATACGAAATAAAAATTAAAATAATGGTTATATTTTTAATATTAATTTTGGTTGTTAAATTTTAAAATTAAAATCCCATTTATATATTTTAGGTAATATATCTAAAATTAAAAGAAATGAAATAATGTATGAAATGTATGATAGAAAACATTACATATAAATCCCAATTATCTAAAAACAAATGGGATGTATCTTTTTTAGTTTTTCCCTTTGAGAATGTATATGTTGAACTTAAAAAATTATGTTCTTACTGAAACTATATATGTGATAATTTTCAGGTGATGGTGATTTCCACAAGATCCGTCTTAAATGAACCACCTGTGGAAACTAGAATCATAACTAATATGATTCTTTGGTATTATATGGAAATTATAATGGGTTATAAAAATATAAATTGGTATTACATAAATATTTAATAAATCATTTATATATATAGATATTTGATTAATTGTTATACATTTAAAATGGTCGGTTTCGATATATTTATTATATGAATTACATGTTAAATCTAGATTACTTTTTAATTTATAAGAAAATAAGTAGTTAATATACCAAAACTCATTTTCTTAAATTAACAAATTTTTACAAAATATTATATATTTCTATACAGAAATTTTTAATTTAGGATATTAATTTTCCCCAAGAAACATATTTTTTGATTAATCATTAAAATATAAACATATTATTATGTTTTTAGTTATTATAATTTTAAGATGAATTTTTAACAATTCAATTATTCATAATATAATGAATATTATTACATTTTAATAATATAACAGTGGTTTTGAATTTAAGAAAAAAATTCTAAATGATCAAATATTTATTTATGGAATAATTTTATACATATTAATGATATGGTTTTAAATTTACATAACTAAATTTTTCCATATAAAATAAAAATAATATTTGAATTGTATTAATTTTTTTAATAAGATAATTTATATAAAATAAATTCGGTCAATATTATTTTTCAATTGATTAGAAAGAAAAATATATATTATTAGTTTTATAATAAACTATTATATGTCTTTAAAATCAAAAAAAAATTAAAATCTTATACCATATGAATTTTAACCTAAAAGTGATATTTTTATTAGAAGTGTTTTTTTCACATTACATGAGATAAAAAAAGATATTCCTTCCAATTATAAGTTATATTATTTTTAAAAAATGAATTAAAATTTTGAAATCATAATTTCTAAATTTATAAATAAATTATATTTGTAATTCTATCATTTAATTTTTTTTACCATGGTTGAAGATGTCATTTTCATGGTAAGGGTAAATTATATTATAATTGTCTTAACATAGTGGAAAACGTAGACACAATTGAATTACATGTATGATATTGTGTAGTGGAGTATAGATCAACCATATCTATTTTACCACACCATTATTTTCAATTTTCTGGATCAATTTCAATTGTATAATGTAATTACATTACTAAAAAGTAAAGAGAGTGTACAAAAAATATGCTATATTTAATTATAAATTGATAAACATCGATGCTCTTTCGAAAAAATTATAAAGGTTTTCAGCATCTTAAAATATTCCTTATCCTCTATTAAAAATATCCAAATTCAATACATGCATTGGTTTCACCAAAAGGCCAATAAATATTTACTTATGGAGCTACCATAGGGAGAATATTCAAAAGAGTGTTAATACTCTACAACTATCTTTTCCGTCACTTTTCTCCTCTCATAACCCTACAATACAATATATCTATGATGTTATGATTTCATAATAATTATTACAATGAGGATGTGTTATTATATTAAACGAATATCCATTTTATAACATCAATGAAAATCATATCTAATAATGGAAATATTATATATTGAATGCGCAGACAATATTCTCCATGAACTACGTCTGGGATTTTCCCTCACCACATTAAATGAAATGTTAAATGATTTTATCTAAAAAAATATGTTAATTTTATAATTATTATAACATTTAAATAATAATTATTTTAGTTTCAACACCACTTAGATTCCATGTAACATGAATGCGACATCTGTGTGTACATATGAATTACTACTTCTATGGAAATACATTTTTTCTGATGACTTCATGCCATGCATGAATATAATAATGTATTTTTTGTGTATGTATTCTACATGTAACCCTATTAATATCAAATAAGAACAATATTGAGAATTCTATATGGGTTATTAATAAGAATTTATCACAGTAACTTTAATAATCAGCATTGTACTTATCAAGGGTCCTTTATTTATTTTGGGTAAAAATTGGATAACCATTTAACCTATGTTAATATTGTTATAAAAAAATAATAAATAACATAGTCATGAATACATATATATTTCCTGACGTTATTTTACAAATCAATTGACCACCATAACTAACTGAAAATTTTACGGAAAAATTAACAGAACATCCCCAATTAACCTATATAAGAAGAAACTATATTTAAAATAAAAAATAAAAGAAAATTATTTAACCTTATAAAGTAATAAGTATAAGAATAATTTCATTTTATGGTTTTTAATGGAAATATTTTAATTATTATGTAAGTGATGGAGAATAGTGAAGAAAATTTAGACAAGTGGTATGGGAATAATCATACAACCAGTGTCACATATATGTTTCACATTTTTTTTATTATACCTTTTAAAAAATCATATTCTTATGAAAATATTTTATTATTGAATAAGTTAACATTAAAAATTCACCTAGTTAAATACATTTCTCATTTTCAGTGTTATAATTGTTTTTAGTTCCTTTCAAAATTATCACTTTTATGTAAACATGATTTAATGGAACATTATTATTTCTTGCCTCAAGTAATATACCTCTATCATAGAATATTGTTAAACAACCATTAAATTAAAAAAACATCATTATATTATATTGAACTATTTTTAATCAATTAAAATTTTATATAATATAATAATATATTACCTACATTAAAATGATCAATTATGTATTTCACAAAGCATCACCCAAGTTGTTCGGTTTTTACAAAATTATTCTCCTAGATCATTCTTAATACTTTTATTTATTAGAACTATATATTTAATATCATTATGATTTTTCTATTTGATTGCATAAAATTATTTAACTCCTTATTACCTTGGGAACTCATCTGATTTAGCCTTCGATAATACAATGAATCCAAATTTTGTAACCCACTTCTCTCAGAAGGGTCTAATCATTCATATTATTTATATATTTTTCTTTTACAAAAGTGGAATGAATATTTATAATTTTCATTATATTACAAGTTGTAATAGAATTTTTTATTTCACCAATGCAACTGGTAACGATTTATATCCCAATTAATTCTTTTACTGTTATTAGGTAGTGAAATTAATATAAAATAAAAAAATTTCCATATTGATTACGGTCATTTGATTAACCCTTCACATTGGATAATGACGTTATGTTCCATTTTATTAATATATTTTTCAGGATTCCTAGATTTTATGATTTCATTTCCTTATTATATTTATAAGAACATGGGTTTTTAATTAGGTATGGATCCTTTCAGTTTTATTATAAATCATTATATTGGTCTTAATATAGATTCCTAATGAGTTATAAATGGTCTTAGGTGTGTTGGTGTCTTGTTCTGGGTATGGAACCCATACTATTGGAAAAAATTCCCTTGTCACTTGGTTACTGTAAACTGTGAGGGTAGGGAGTATAGTTTGATCTAACTGTTCATATTGAATTCTTTTTTCGAGTAGATCCATATTTCATGGTTGTCGCATAGTTTACCTTAACTTCTGTCCTATCCATCTGAGTTACATTTTTCCTTAGTACCCAGGAAGGAATTTCAGACGATTTAGAAAACTGTGTGGACAAACAATGAACATGGTAAATGTTTTGGAATTTTACCATTTTACCCTTAATGAACTATTTAACCTAACCTTCTTCCCTAATCTAACTTCTTTTGGGATTACCCTATAGTACAATAATCTTGGAGAATTTTGAAGGACTATGATATGTATCATGAGATCTTCTTCATCTAGAATTGGATTGATCTTCTTATCATGAAATTTTTTCCCCAATGATAAGTAATAAAGTATGTTTTCTCTTTTCTTATTCTCTCTGGCTCTCAACCTATATATCAAGGTGTTAGTGTTTTTCACTTTTCATCAAATCTATGGCATTTTATTCTGAATCATTGGTCTATATCGAAGGAGGAGATTCATAGAAGCCAATTTTCATTGGTCTATAACTAATCCCTCATATTTGTTGATTTTGGAATTGTTTTATGATACCCACTAATTTCATAATGTTTGTGTTGTTGAATTTATATGTCATTATTAAAATCACTAGAACTATATTGTTATTCTATTTCCAAATATCTGATTAGAAGATTGTGGTTACAACCACAACATCATCCATCTCATACAGGATGTTATTCAATACATTCCAATTTAGATTTTTGACACATTTAAACCTCAATTTGAGTATTCCTTGGCTTGACCCATGAAAGGGAATAAATTTCTATATTAAATGAATTGATTATAAATGTGAATTGAAAAAAATGCAATTTACTATATATGCTCACCACTTTACATGCCTTTGATATGAACTTCAAATATGTAAATCAATGACAAAGGAGAATTTACATGTTAATAAGTATATGACTTGGACATTTTATATATAATTTAACAATATATTTCATATTTCAATCACCCCATACCATGTAAATGGAAGGAAGAAGAGAAAACTATGATTATTTAAAATGCCTTTAATGGATTAAATGAATGGTTTCATTCTAAATGGATATATTATAATTATGAAAGTCAATGATTGGACCAAATTGACTTATTGATAAATTATTAATTTATTAATGGGTTGCTTGTTACATGTCATTACCACACAAATTAAAGGAAAGTATTGAACTGAATGAAATATTATATGAATTTATTATCAACTAAGATTTTCCTCGCTCGGGTTCACCATGGATTTCTATTGGAGAATGCCTTTAGCACTCAAGAACCCAATTCTGATTCAATAATTTAGTTTTCTTAGTGTGCAACCCACCTTTAAACTAATATTATTCTATTCTTGGAATCCCGATATGAAACCATAGGATCCCTCACATAGTATTAAAGGATTCCTTTTATACACTCCTTGGTTTCAAAATTGACAAGTAGGTTCCATTGTTAAGCCTTATAGGGCCCAGTTAATGCATATACCTGTTTCACCACTGGGTGATAACCATGAATTTGTAAGAATCTTATTATGGAATTCCTGGACTTTGATCATGGGATTACACTCTTACACTTTAGAAAGGATACATTCATTACGAATTTGGAGACCTATGATTTCTAATTTTCTTTGGTTTTTACATTGGAACTTCATTACTAAAATATCAATATATTTTTCTTTATTAAATCTTATAACCATTAATTTTTTCGACATGTGAATTATTTGAAAACATGTCACAATTAAATAATGAAACAATTATATGTTCAGAAACTATATGGGGGCTGAAGCGGGTACATAGGTTTTTAGTTACTATGTACTTCTTTACATTATATATGCATGCTTTCAGATTTTTAAATTTCAATTACATGGGCCAGATTTTATAGATATTTTTTGCGTTGGGCCAATGAGATTTATCCATCACCCTATCAAGGATTTTTTGGAACCCTGAGTAGATTACATGAAAGATGTTGTTTACTAATTAAAGTATATGTATTAGAACACTTGATTGCTTTCTATTTAGGATGCAGATTGATAGCATATGATAGATCCAGATCACAAAATGCATTGTATTATATATTTATTTCCATTATACATTTGTGTAACATGTGTTTTCTTCTGTCAGGTATCTATTTTTTCCATATTACTAGATACATAACATAACAGTTGTTTATGTGTATTCCAGTTATTTTAGTTATTGTTCATGTTACCTCTATCATTCATTGTGCCTTATGTTTACCTATATTGCATCCATTATTTACCTATGTTTATATTCATATCATGTTCTAATCGTTGGAAATAAGGGATTAGTCTCTCTATGAATACACCGTAGGACCTATCTAATAGTCGGTAGCATCAGGCATTTAGGGTGATGTATTTAAAGAAATGAGGCCCACTGGGCTCGGGGAAACTATTATGTTGAATTTGGGTCTGCGACATCACTAAGTGGTATCAAAGGGGGTTCTTTTCATTAATTAATTTTTGGAAAAAATGGACTAGTGATTAATAATTTTGGGTACATATTCATAAGTCATTCTTGGGAATTAAAAACATGGGTACTAAGTTAAAGACAAGTTACTCAAAAATATAATTGATTTTCATTTTTTCATATTACACTTTATATTATGTCACTGTTGGGTAATGCAAATGATGTGTGGGGTTTTAAATTATTATTTGGATTGAGATTATTTATTATACATGGATTTATTATAATATTTAATTTATAATCATTACATGCATCGTATATCTACCTAGAATTTTCAAGCCATGAATATTTTCTTGCCATATAGTTGCCTTCCACTGCTCTACACTGCTCGAAATTCCTATGATTGTTGAGAGTTGATGTTATAATTAGATTTTTATTGGTTTATTATTTGTTTTTATTTAGTTATTTCACACCTCAATTCATGAGGTGTATGGTCCCTTGTGGTTTGTGATGAGTAATTTTCCGAGTTGTGTGATTATTCAATAAATTAATGGGTATATTTTTCAGTGATAATGTGTATGTGAACTTATTAAATGGGAATGGATATCCTAAATTATTTGAAACATTAAATCTAAAATTAAATGGTTTCACATCATTATACAACCTTTTCATGTTTATTAATGATAAAGGAGTGATCCTGGTAATTAAATGTATATTGAAATGAATCTTATACTTGAGCACTTACTAATACGTAACCATCATGTCGGGTAGTTTGGGAGGAATACCTTATATAATGAGTTTACAATTGTTCAACATATTCTAGGGATGTTATTTATATTCATAAATATTGTTCTATGATTTTTTCATTAAATTTTTAGATATATTTATCCATGAAATATTAATAACAAATGCTAGGAAGGTGGTGACGATTATGCTCCAGAAGTTGTGACCCCTGATCAACTAGTCATTACTTCAGGATTGACCCTCAAGACACCGCCTTCTATATCTGATATGGGCACCGATTCCCTTGTTCTTGATAGTTTTTTTCTAATGTAGTCCCAACATGGTGCTCTAATAGTTGCACCTATGATGGATGATTTGACTAATGAGTTCTAGTTGAATCATACTTCTACATTCTCATGGTATAGAAGTCCACATGATGTTGAGTCTTGGATAGAGGATACCCTATATCGTTGAGAATTTATTGATTCCTCTAGAGTGGAGGATCAAAATTTCTAATTCCACATTATGATAATCAACCAATCATTGGTGGGATATGAATATAGAGGCTGGTCATCATCAGGGCATGTTATGGTCTGATTTTGAAACTACTTTCTATGATTAGTTCATTCCTCAAATGTTGAGAGATGATAGAAATAGACATTTCATCCATATCTAGATAGGTTCTATTTAAATTATGGAATTTTATCATATTACAATGAGTTAATAAATTTTCACCACTTCTTACTGGTGATGAGATTTCACGTGCTTGACGCTATGGGGATGGGTATGTGTACGCCATCTGAATGTAAGTTAATTTCTTTAGCCTCCCAACATCTTTTAAAACATTAAATCAATATAAGTTAACAAAATTCAACTTGATATAAATAAATAGTATCAATCATATAGGTTTTGTGTCATAGTAGCCCCATTGTTCTCCCAATGGCAGGAAACGTTCCCTCGAGGATTCTCGTTAGTGACGTGACAACCAGATTACCCAATTTGATAGCTCTATACCATTTCATCAGTGTTTCCAAGGGGGGAACCTAAAGATATATTATTATTGAGTACGAATGGAGTGTTAGGCTTGTATTTGTATGGGGAATCATATTCATTTATATAGGAACAGAAATATATATTCATGTTAAAAAGGATTAGTTCTAGCTCCACCATCAGAAGTGAGTTCATTTTCAACCCGTCAAGTGGGGTGTTGGGATAACACCATCATAACTAGATGAGTAGGAGTTAGTGTAATCAATAGTTAGACCACTAATCACCCGAAGTGAAAGATGGTTATTTTTGATCATGGTATTTCACCTCTTACATAGGGTCATAGATTATACCAATTGCATTCACTACAGCTGATACCCAAGGATATGGTTATGGGACCATCTAGAATAAAAGGTACATTTCTAGTGGAATATTATATAGTATATAAATAGTTTTATATAGGATCATCAAACACATTTAAATCAGTATCTATTATGGAATGTCTCAGAATGGTGATATGGTATTACTATGGTGTAATAACCATAGTTGCACCATAAAGACTTCAGTTATAGGGAAAACTCCAATATAGGGGTTATCCCCTCAAGGTAGGTAGTTAACCTTTCTTATAGATCCTATTAAATCTCATTACGATATAGTTGGATTTTATTATCAGGATGGATAAGTTGGTTATATGTCATTGTTTCAAAGTCGTCTATCACTATAGTGTATTGATTACATTACTAAACTGTATCAGTTGTCAACAAAAGGGTGAGTGGGATTTCCTAGATAGTTAAATAGGACCAAAGCATCACGGGCTTGGTAGAGTAACTAACCATATTTCAAATCTCTTATTGGTGGATCAGGGTTTATAAAAACATATTTCCCTTGGTACTGGATCATATTAGGGATATATTTCTAGATGATATATCTAGATTACCTTTTAAAAAAGATATAGATTTTACTTGGGATATTATTCCAAGAGACGATCTACTTTCGATTTCTCTTTACAGGAAATACCCTATAGAGATTCCGGATCTCAAGATGTTGTTATAGAATTAAGAGGAAAAAGGTGTTATACAGACCAGTACATCCTCTTGGGGTTCTCCCATGATTTTTTTCTAAGAAGGAAGATGGAACCTAAAGTCTATGTGTGGATTAAAGCGGTTGAACTATCTTATGGTCATGAACTAGTATCTAGTTCCTTGAATTGATAATCTCATTAACCATATATTAGGATTTAGTGCATTCTCTATGATTGTCTTAAGATAGTTTTGTCATTAGGTACATGTCATTCCATCAAACATTCCTTTTATATCATTTCGTATAATTAATAGTTTGTATGAATACTAATTTATTTATTTTTTCATAAAAATTTGACTACAATTTTCATGGATATAGTGAACATGTTTTCCCATTCCTAACTCTATTATTTTGCCTTGGTCCTCGTGTAAAAAATCTTGGTGTATTACCACACTCATAATGACCATACAAATCATCTTGATATCATTATGAGTACACTGAGAGAGAATCATATTTTTTCTAAACACTCTATGTAACACTTTGGATCGAAATAGATCACATATTATGTCTAATTATCTTATTATAAATTGTAAATGTTGTCCATATGAATGATAGATTTATAGTTTTCATAGATATTCTAAATAATGTGTTTGATATATAGAGATTCTTGAGGTTGGATGGATATTATAGAAATTTATACAAGACATATAATTCCACTCTTCGCCTCCCATTTGAGGTACAAATATGGAAGTTAATTTGAAGTGGTAAGATGTATGTGGAATATCCTTTCAGGAGCTAAACGGGAGGCTTGTCTTAGCACCATCATGATTCTTCTAGAGAACGGCATACACTATATAATCTTCTGTGATGCATCAAGCATCGATTTCAGAGATTTTATGATGCATGGGGATAGATTTATTGAGTATGGATATAGTAATATAAGTCCTCATAAAGGAAACTACCAGACTCATGACCTTGAGCTAGCAGCATTTTTCCCTGCCTTGCGTTGCTTGAGACACTGTCAAATAGGTGATAACATTTTGGTGTACTTGAACCAGAAGAGCTTGTAATATATCTGTACATAGCATAACATGAAAATATGAATGTGTATATGCATTGAATATCGATAATAATTTAGATTTTAGTTACATATATATCTAGTATTTTTAATGTTGTTGATAATGCAATATGTTAGAAAACTCATGCATAGGCTATATAGGTAGCCAATGATTAATTGTTGTTAATAGACCTTTTTCTGAGCATTAATTGGATTTTGATGATAGTCGTGAGTAGTATTACCAATCCTCTTGGACAGTACCAATTCCCAACAATGAAGGTGAAGGGTAGACAATTTTCATATTTTGAGGGTTTGGTTTTCCTTAAGAGTATATTTGAATCTGGCCCTCCTCTGTATTAGTCTATGGATAGTTTTGACATCCTACATATACATGACCATGTCTCAGTTCCTACATCTTCAATAGAGTAGTTGATGACAGATCCCCACAAATCTTAGTGGGTATTTCATCAAAGAATTTCCAAGATGTATCAATATATGAGACATCAATATTGGTGGATAGGGATGAAATTTCACATAGCAGTCATTGTCACATGGTGTTCCACCATTTAGTACATGAAGGCAGGGAAAATAGACATGTATCTTGTTAAAACCAATTCTATTCATATAATTGAAATGGAAATATGTTTTCCTGAACATTGTTATCAGTTTACCAAGGTCTCCAAGATCTAGCGATGATGTATGGATTATCATTGACATACTGATGAACGTGTTTACCTTCATTCTTATTTGGGATACATTCTTAGTTATTGATCTAGGATGTCAACATGTTTTTGAGATCATATGACTAGAAAATATCCCTTATATTATCATTTTAGAAAGGGGTGGTTCTTTAACATAAAACTTATGATAGGTATTATAGGTGGGAATGGGAACATAGGTGATTCTAAGAACATCTTTTCACCCTCAAAACAATAAAAAATCAGAAAGGAAATCATTTTTTCAAGTGGTTATGCTTCAAGCATGTGTCCTTGATTATGGTAGTTTTTGGGAGATTCAAATCCCTCCCATTGAGTTATCCTATAATGATAGAGTCCAATATGAAATTAAAATGGATCCTTTTGAGGACTTAGATGTTAGACCATTCCATTCAACCCTATTATTTCTAGAGGCTAGTGAGGTATCCCTACTAGGTCCTTGTCACATTTAAGAGACTTTGATGTAGGATTAACTGATTAGAAAGGGTATTATTACTAATAAATCAAGAAATAAATATTTTTTTACCACCATCGTGGTCCTCTAGAGTTAGAGCTCAGATATTATGTTTTTTTAGGTATCACCAAAGCAAAGTCATAGACAGTTAAATAAAAAATGGATGTATTTTCCTTCTTACAAAAGGTTGTTTGAGATTCTAGAGTGTGTTTATCAGGTAGACTATTAGTGGTAATTACCACAGAGGTATCATAACTAGAATTATGTATTCCATGATTCATAGATTTACCAATAATATTCAACCCCATCTTAATCGTTTCATCTTGTGGATATCAATGTAGATATTAATGCTTCCTTTGAGGATTATCCGTACACATCATTGACTAGAGTACAAAGGCTCATCGGGGCTAGTTAGTCCCTCTTTTATTGGTGTTATTGTAGCAAAACTACGAGAAACATGAGACATGGGAGTGGGATTCCAACATCTATTCCCAATGTCCATAGTTGTTTTAAGAAAGAGTTTCATCACCTTTGGAAGGTGAACTCGTGGTGGAGTTCTTTTAAGGGTGATGACTATAGGAACCTAGTGTTTCACTCAGGTATGCATATGTTAAATTACTATATAATTCATTATTATTTACCTTTTATGGATTCTTAATGAGTAAGACTATGTCTCATGGGTGTCCGAGGAATGTTCGGATCTCAGGACCTAAATATTTGGAAAAAAATGGTCTTTTAGGGTTGTTATAGTAAACCGTGTTATTAGGGTGCATTGAAAGATCTAACTATAATAATGTTATAATTTTTCGAGCATAACCATCTCACATGATTGGAACATGGTTTCCATAACCATAAAACCTAACTATTTGAGTTAACAGTTTTCCTAGGTACTCATGCATGGTTTCGGCATGGTTTGTCAAACCCTGTGGAAAAACCATCCACATGCTAGATTTTGGGTAATTTTATCATTTTATATTAAATGATATATATAACCTAACTGTCTCCAATAATATTATTTGTAGTGGTTGAATCCTCCTTTATTCTAATTTTTTATAATTTTGAATGATAGATATATTTGTCATGATATCTCTATAATTCAGGATCTGATTGGGCTTTCGTTCATCAAATTAGATGTGAAATGGTATGTACTCAAGTCTGTTTGATTCTTTAATCTTTTCCCATTCTCTCATCCTAGTTTTTAGGAGTGACTGTTGTCTATTTATCATAGATATAACATGTTCTATGCTAAATCAAGGGTATATATAAGAGTTGGATTGTCCTTCACACATAAGTTGGGCGTCCTATAACTCATCCATCATGTTCATTGATTTTGGAATTGTCGTGTGGGGCCCACCAATTTCATCGGGTGCCTTTTATGGAATTTTTCTATCATGCTTCTGATCATTAGAAGAATATAGTTTTGCGGTTTCTAAATATATGATTATTTATTTGGGGTTACACACACAACTCCATCCATCCCATATAAGATGTTTTGGCATACTTTTCATTTTAGTGTTCTAACATATTTGATCCTTCATTCCGGTGTGCCTTGGCATGACCTTGTGAAGGGCAATATTTTTTGTATTAAATGGAATAATTTAAATTTTATATTCATAATGGAATGTTCCAAGTATTCTTAAAACTTGGGAAACCTATGATAATTGATTAAAATTGATAAATAAATGATAAAAAAACTGGAAAGTATACTAAGAATATTACTTAGCCTTTTAAATATAATTCAATAACTTGTTTTATGTCTGTAACAACCCTTACCATGTTACATGAATGTACCAGAGTTATCCTAGTGTATTGGAAACTTTTTAAATGGAATAAATGATTGGTTTCATTCTACATGGCCTTATCATAAAAATGAAATGTGAGTGTTGTCCTAAATTGACTTATTGATAAATTATTAATTGACATTGGGGTTTCATGGTACATGGACATACCAAACTAATGAAAGGAAATGAATAATAAAAATGAAATATTATATGATATATTAACATGTAGGAGTAGCCTAACTAGATATATCCTTTGATTCATATAACGGAATGCATTGAGTTTTAGGGTGCCCCATTCGGATTCAAAGATACAACTTTCTCAAGTAGAATCCCACTAAGAACCCAATATTTTCTTATTAATAAATTATAGGTATGGCCTCTTTGGATACATCAAATAGTATTAATGTACTCCATAGAAAAAATTATTGGTTTTGAATTTGACATATTGGTTTCATGGTAAAATCCCATAGGGACCAATCTATACTTAAACTCATTTTACCGTAGGTGAGCACCAGGGATTTGTTAGGAATCTTATTTTTTTAATGCCATGGACTATGAACCTTGTATTACACTCTCACACCATAACCATGATATATTTATTACTGAGTTGGAGACCCTAGAGGTCTACATTTACTTGGTTATTACATTTTAAATTCACTACTAAAATATAATTTCATGTTTCCTTTTTATGTTATTAGAGCCAATAACATTAGAAAGATATGTAAAATTTATAGACAGTGAAAAATCAAATAAGGAAATGGTAACTTGTTCAGAGACCTATCAAGGGATGAAGTATGTAGATGGGTATTTAGTTACATTGTACTAATTTAAATTATATATAAATTCATTCAAATTATTTAATTTACATTACATGTGCTAGATATTATAGAAACTATTGGTGTTTTCTCACTGAGATTTATCTGAAACCCCTCCTAGAATCATTTAGTACCCCATGAAGATTAGATGAATGATGGTGTAGACAAATGAAAACATTAATCACCCCACACATATTTTCTTACTAAATAGGATGGAGGAAGATAAAATATGACCGAGTTGGATATCGGTATTATTTGGAAATATTATGATTTCCTTTTTATAATTGTGGAAGATGTTATGCATGTTGTCTTGTATCAATGTTTTCTACCATAAGAAATACATAACATCTCAGTTGTTATATGTGTATTCAAGTTATGTTAGTTATTATTACTATTATATATATTTTAAATTGTACCTTATGTTTAATTGAATATCTTACACTATGTACCTCACTTTATATTTATATATTTTATTAAAAATGGCAATGAGGGCATAATCATACCACAGACACACCCAAGTCCCTCACTACATGTTAGTAACCTCTTGTATTATAGGAGATGGGATTTAGGTCACATTTCCCATCGGGCTCAGGAATCATATTATGTGTCATCTAATTCCTAGATGTCACAATATTCTTATATTCTTAAAATTATTATATTTATGATACCATGTTATTCCTCTAGAATCTTTTTTGATACTATGTTGATATTTTTAATATGATTACTGACATTCTAGGCTACCCATTTCCAATTGTTTTCCCAGGGTTACACTATGATTTTTTAAGAACATTTTGTGTTAGAAAAACTATATGGAGTTACATGTTAGGATGATGATTTGACGCTTTTTATTATGTATTCCAAGGTCTAATAGTCTATTGTAATTAAACCTCAAAATACATATATTGTATTTATTTAAACATATGTGAAATTTAAGAAATATTTTTTAATGATTTGGTCTATTTAAATGCCCTATGACCTGGAATTATTAATTTGTTTATATTAGGATGTGATGTCCTTGGTGAAAACCATAGGGATAATCTTAATTTTATGATAACCTCATTAATGTTTTAAAACATTTTGAGTATGTAGTTTTCCAAATTAGTAAATCCATCTTTAGATACTATTTGTGGATATAGGATCCATAGTAAATGTACCAAGGGATAAGAAAAACAAAAATATTGGATTGGGTATTAAATTGATCATGGTATTCGGTAAGTAAAAGATACCAAACTACGCACCGTGTTTTACTCTCCCAGGGGAATACATTAGTTAATAATAATCAATTAACAAACAACCATGAAGTATTTCTTTCCATTATATTTTAATGTATTTGGTTATGATGTGTTATAAAAATTAACATAATGTTATCTAGGTTGAATCATTATTGAAAAAGGAAGAACTAATAGTAATATATGTTGAACTAATAGAAAAGTAGGTCATGATTTTTGTACAATTAATTACCAAATATTATAGTATAATTTTCACATGGATATTTTTATATTAATTTTAAAATATTAATTAGACATCACTCATGTGATCCAATTCTGGGATTGGTATTGTATAGAACCACAGAAAACCAAGTTATCCATGGGTGAATGGTAAATTCAATTATTACCTGAATAATTAACCCATTTAAATTCATAGAGGATTGTGAAATTTGGATTCTTTTTAAAACAAAAAATCATGAAATATGACTATAAATATAACCATAGTTAAAATTATGATTGTATAAAATATTTCATGTATGGATTCTCATGAAATATAAGGAAATGATTTTGAAAATTGAATGCATATTATACTACATATATATTAATATTTGGGAAGATGTAGTTAGTGAATTTAATCAGAGGTATTAGAATATGATTTAATTTTATAAGAGTTTTTCATTGAACATCAAACAAAAACAATAAAAAGAAGCGTCTTGTTAGAATGATGGGGGTAAAAAACATTTATTCCAAAGAAACACTAATAGATACATGCATTATGTGTGGAATACGTTGATGTTATTAAATTCTGTTTATAATCCCATGGGAAATATTGAATATAGGAATTAATAATAACCATAACTAAATTTACAATGTCTACTATGTTCAATGAATACATTTGATATTTATTGTGAAAAATAATTGGTTTTCAATAGAGTTTGGAATTTAGGATGTTTA
Source organism: Viscum album (assembly GCA_963277665.1). Lineage (NCBI taxonomy): Eukaryota > Viridiplantae > Streptophyta > Magnoliopsida > Santalales > Viscaceae > Viscum > Viscum album. The sequence goes on from OY728141.1 coordinate 694,678,222, forward strand.
TTTTATCCAAAACATGTTTCTAATGTTTTTTTCCATTTTGTAAGAGGTTATTCTTTTAAAAAAGTAAAACATCATGATCTATGATGGTTAAATTTCAAAATTTATGTTCATGGGAATATAATTTTTAGTTTGGGTATTTTAGATGGAATTTAATGGATTATTGGAATGGATTAACTATTTTGTTATAGAATCCATATTCAATGCTTGTGGTGATATTTCATATAACATCCTCATTATTGAAAAAAATATTATTAGGGTAGATCATTAACCAATTAATTCTATAGAGAGATATTAACATGAATACAATAGATGATGATACAAATAGATGTTTTTTATCATGAACCACCAATGCACCTTTTCCGCATGTACAACCTGATGTTTAAATATAATTTAGATGAACTATTCCGTTGGTGGTTATAAAATACAACCCCCATGTAATATTACTAGTGATTAATTACACAATGTTAAGGCTAAAATAAAGAGGTTCTAGTGACCTTTGGGTGGAGAAATGTTTGTGAATGATGTTCGATGGGAAAGATCATGTGATAGAATGAATCATGTGTGGAAAAAAATTAATTTCATGAAAGAAATTATTTGGTATAATAATGATAATATTGGAGAATATTTGATATATCATATGTCTCCTTAAGACCATTATCCCAGAGGGATTCATCAATTGTGTAATACAAGTGCCAGTGAAACATCCAGGTGACAATATGGGAGGTTATCTATTAAGATTAGAGATATAGCATATGGATAAGGAAAAGAGGGTGTATACTAGTTTGAAGGTTATTGATAATTCTAATCCAAGATATCTAATTTTATCATAAGGGTGAGTGGCATTTTTTATCTACTTCCTTGTTCACTATCAACATTCTACTAACAACTCAGTGTTCACGAACCAAGGGGGGAAATATATAAGTGTATGTGTTATATTAATTATTTAAATAAGGAATAATATCTCATAACTCATACCATATTATTATAATCCCCAATTTTATGCCTGAAAATGAACTTTAAGTTAAAATATAATAATTCGTAACCCAAACCATCATATGTATCTTACTCAAATATATTAGAAGAATCACAATAATGTGATTTTACTTATTTTATGTGAATAGATGTTATTGATACCTATATTGTAAATTATATATTGTTTCATCATATTTATACTATAAACTAACTCCATTAGTATGTAATAATTTATATTGAAAAAAATAATACATTTAATGGGGTAAATTATAATGAACTATGATTTAAATGTACATTATCAATAAATAAATAATATATTAAAGAACATGTATCACATATTATACACAACTAAAATTAAATACCATGATGTATTTTGAATATATTATATAAGAACACTAAAATATAGATGTTAAATAAGCTTTTATAAATTAATTTAGGAATATGAAAAAACAATAATGAATTTAAGAAAAAAATAAAAATTGGTATAGTAATGCATTGGTTTTTAAGACCATTTGTATGATATTATAAGGTGTAAAGTTTCATTATGGTTTCCCCAGACCATATCCAAACTAATATCAATATATTACTATTTGAGAAAAAATGTATAAGATAGATATTAAAGAACATGTATATTACCACATGATCCATGATACCATAATCACGAATTGAAACTTCTATAAGATATTATCAAATGAATAGATACTACTGTGAGGTTATAAGTGGTAATGTAAGTAGAAGGTAGGATTATATAAATATATTATTAAATATTTATATATATTGAAATATCCTGAATTCATATGCTTTTTAAAAGGACATTTGTTTTCTCAATTCATTTATTATAAAGAAAAACCCCCAGAAATTAGTGTTTTATTTCTTGGAACTATGTTTAATAATATTTAATAGTAAAATTATATATTGTCAACATTTATAATATGTTAAAACTTGATTAAATATTAATTTATTTGAAATAAAATATTTATTATCCCAAAAGTAGTTTTCCTTTAAAAAATAATTTTTTCTATTATTGAAATTTTAAGATAAAAAATTATATATATTAGTAACTGAGATTGAATAAATAAAGAATATTATTTTTATATTTATCATGGAAATATAAAATTGAGATTATTTTATTTATTATTTTAAAATAAATTACGTTTGGTTGAATAAGGAAAAGTGATGTTTTAAAAAAAAATGGTTACTCGTATTTTTTTCAGTATATAAGTTAGTCATTGTATTTTAAAAAATAAATTAATTGAAAAATTATTAATATAATTTATCATTAAATTCAATTTAATTATTTTTTTGTAATTTTATAATTCCTATGATAAAACATAAATGTCAAACGTGATATTTTAATACTAACAAAAAACTAAATTTTATATTTTCATTTAATTATACATTACATTTTTGAAAATTCATATATGGAATGATTATAGATCCAAATTATATTTATTTTATTTATGATAATAAATTATTTTTCTTGAAAAAATAATACATTGACATACTTATCCATAAATTAAATTTTGATCTTAATAGAAAAGTATTCAAAAGAAAAAATTTATGTTATGTTCCCTAAAAATTCAATTGAATTCTATAACTCATTGAAATTATATTTTAAAAAAATCCATTTTTTTCTAAATTATAAAATAAAAAAATAATATCATTTTTATTTCTAATCAATATTATTTATTCCCAATGGTTGAAGATATATTACTATGTTAAGGGAGAATAGGAAAAAAGTGGGTTCACATAGTGCAAAAGGTTAAATAATGTAAAAAAATTATATAGGATCGTTAAGGGATTATAGTCCTTTTATTTCATAAGTTTCAATTTTTTTTATTTCCTATCCTATTTCATTGAATAATGGAATTAAATATTCGATATGTAAAGAAATTTTAGAAATATGTTTCTCACCTTATTTATAAACCATGATATACTCCTCCTCAATTAATAATTCTAAAAAAGTAAATCAAAAAAATTCCTCACAGTACTCACCTCAATACCCTTTACACTCCCTTGAAATCATGTTCTATACAACGACCAAACTACAGAGTCATAAACTGTAACATGTGGGAGAACATTAAAAGTAGTGGTAATACCCTCAATCAAAATTTATTATTCATTCCATATTGATCACCTCTCTGGTTCACTATATAAATCATGATATAATAAAAAATAATTTTATCTCTTATTATGTTTTCTTATGATAATTTAAATTAAATTTTATGTATTCCTCGAAAATCATTGATAAAAATGAATATGATGGCTTGTGTATGTGCAGACAACCTCCTCTATGAATGATGTTTTAACTTGTTCACCACTACCATTAATGGAATGATTCAAAATGATATATAATTAAATTATATAATATGATAACATGAATATAATTATGATATAATAATTATTACAATTAATTCACTATTCTGTTACATGGAAAATGAATGTGTTGTTCGTGGATTCGAGCCGAAAACCACCTGTATGGAATGAAGTTATTTTTTCCATGAATACCTTATATAGATGATGTTAATTATGTATTTATAATATAAAATATTTATTTTATCATAATTAATATTCCTGATTAATATTCTTGTAATTTTATTATTTTGATTAATATGAAGAAATCATTGTAACATTGACAACATTAATTGACTTGTCCAAAAAACAATCTTAATTTGGGTATATTGTGGGATATTATTTAAAACTATATATCTATATTTATATGTTATTAAAAAGGATAAAAACCTTAATAGTTCCTGATATCATGAATTTATTTTATGACACAATATACCATGGTCAACAAACTAAATGGGTTGCAGATAGTTAATAACCTTGTGTAATCAATGTAAGTATAATCTATATTAAAAATAATCAAAACAGATAATAAATAGAACATAGTAAATAAAAATACCTATTAATAAGGTTGATTTTTACGTTTTTAATTAGAATAATTTAATTATTATTTATTTTAACTTCAAGTGTATATCAAATTCAGTCAAGAGCTAAGGGGTCTTCTATAGCACCATTATTACATGTATATTGCATGTAAAAAATTTTTCTCTATTTTATAAAGTATTATTCTCATTAGATTCTTATATTTGTTTATTTTAGTTACATCATATATATATACCTATTTAAAAATGAATTTAATTTCAAGGGCTATATATACTTTTTTCTACATTCGAAATTCACAGTTTCATTTAATCCTGATTTACAGGATCAATTTAATTTTTGTCTACAATCAACTTTCAACCACAAAAAATTAATTAAACCAAGAATAGATTATAAAAAATATACTTATTTTATCTAAACCCTTCATTTTTTAATTTTTATATCATTTGAAATAATAATCACATTCCATCTTTAATAATATATTTTATTTATTTTAAAATTGATTCTCCCAAGAGAATCATAATTATTATTTTTAACCCCAGATTCTTCCCATGAATTTTATTCATTATAACATCATAATAAATAAAAATTTCCATTTTTATATTATTTTTATTAAAATTTATTTAATTCCATATCAACTTGTCATTCTTTTTTATTAAGATTTTGATTATGCGTTGAATCACATTTTTTAAACAAACTTATATCTCATTGGTTTGATCTTGATTATGGATTATGTATTTATTATTCTCATCATGAGTATGATATATATATATATATATATATATATATAATTATTACCACATAATGCGTGTAACAAAAATTATATAGCCATGATTTTTTAAAAAAATTAATCTCATGATATTTTATTTAAGAAATTATGGAGTTAACCAAATCCACCATGAGAGTTTTTCCACATTATGATGAAGTTTTTAAGAGTGATTGATAACATTTTTTTATGATGTCTTGTATTATATTGATTCCACATATTCAAATATTCCATGATATTATGATTTAATTTCATTATTTAATATTTTCATGCTTATGTTCATTCTATTTTAGATACAATATTATCCATATTAACTGTAATGGAGTTCATCGTATCCATGTTTATTCCCATACTGGGATTTTTATTTCAAAATATTACTACATATTTTTCCAATGGATTATTATTCTCTTTAAAAAAATGAGATTTTAGATAAATAAATAGAGTTTAAAATAATTATGATATACTTATATTATGATATATTTATTTGTATATCAGTTAAAGACATTAGACATATATATCCATGGTACATAATCGATTATATCTATATGAAATTTTACAAAATAAGGTGTATTTAATTATAGGTTCTCATTGATATAATCCCATTATAAAATATGAATCATTAAAAATTGATACAATATTTGGAATCAGGGGTTTCAAATTTTTTTTTGATTGAAATTTTACAATTGGTCATAATGAATAGTAAACATGGTAAAATCATTTCACCAAGGTAATGAATAAATCTAGGTAATTATGTTAATAACTTTGTGAAAAGTAAAAAAATATATTATTAATCCTTCTTATATAATGAAATTTATAACATTATCCCCTTTTATATGAAATTATATATTTATTGAGATATTTAACCATGAATAACAGAATCATAATTTTTAAATGTTATGAAAAATTACATGTTTTCCACTCCACTAACATATAAAATTGACCCAACACACTCCATTACTAATAAATTTAAATAAATATGTTTCATTTAATACCAAACCATTTACCTCTCCAACATCCCTATCCATGTTATGAACATATGGTTATTATAAAGAGGTCAATCCATGAAGTTTTATGGTGCATGAAAATTGGAGATATCTAAGGGGTTATGAGTTATAACCTATAAAGTTCATGTTTATTTATTCTTTTTCTTCATTAATATGTATTATAACAAATTAAAAATAACAAAATTAGTATCTTATATATGATAAAATTCCAGTATAATTTTTAAAAAACTATTTTCAATCCATTTTCATTAATAACATAAAGAGAAACATAGGTTGTGTGTACATGTGGACAATCACATCCACAAAGTGATGTGTATTATTTTACATCACTGCCACTCAAATATGTTTATAAATATGTAAATTAATAAATATATAATATTTTTGTGACATAAGTACAGTTGTTTAAATATTTTTTATATACATTCTTACCCTTTATGTCTATTATAAATTCAAAATTTTACTCATGTATACATGTGGAATAACATAGCTATAATGAAATATAATTCAATTTTTTTCCAAATAACAAGGCAAGTGCTAATTATGGAATTAATTCAAAAATGTGGAAAAAATTTAATGTATTAATGATTTCTTAATTATGATATATTATAGGCTTTTAGCTTATTCCACCACTTAGAGAAACAAAAATATAGATCACCTGTGCCTATGAACTACCATCTCTGTAAAAGGATATGTTATGTTTTTTACAAAAACATTATTTGGTTGATTTTAAAAATTCAGATAAAATATAATTATGATAATTATAACATTTTTAATGTTATTGATTTAATAGAAACATTACACATTTAACTATTGTCAATTCATCATTGTTTTCTCTCCAGTTATATATCAAACAACCCCAAAACGTCCAACATAAACATAAATGATTTTATGACTAAATATGTCATTATAATAAATAAAATAAATAGATTAATAATATTTAAATGAATGTTGGTGAAGTTATAGATAATGATAAAATATATTATTATTTTCTTAATTTGGAATTATGGAGTGTATAACACTACAAGAGACTTCAGATATGATATTTTTATTTAAAACCTTATTTAAAAGAATTACTTTCAAAACATTATCCTCCATTTTACATTTGTTTCGATGTTTTAATAATTTTATTACTCATAATAAAAATTATTGTTATGAATCACTTTCAATATGTTATAATTTATGTTTAATGTTTTAGACGTAGAATCTTGTAATCATTTATTGTATAAGTCCTTTTGAAAGTTTTCCTACTAAAGTTATTTTTTTAAAATTTATATAGATATAATTTTTTTCACATTGTGAAAAACAATATTTTTAACATGATTAATATAACATTTCCCATGATTATTTAAAAAACTATTTATCTTAGTATCCTTGAAAATTTCAGTTTTAAAAATATTTATTTCCAAGGAAATATATTAATATTTCTTTATATAAGTCCTAACTAGGAATGACATTATTATTAGGATTCAATTTATTTAAAGGGGAATTTATGATTAATGTGTAAGATATATGTGTTTTTGAGGATATAGTTAATGGAAATTTTAAATTAATGAAATCTATAAAAACATCATTGATGATGGGTGATACAAATATATTTCTCAAACTAATATGGTATAGCGACAATGCTTACCAATTATAATTTACACTTATTAGATATGAGAATTATCTTGTAATTTGATTCCATTATAAGGGTTTTCTTAAGTGTGAATGTAGGGATAATTTCAAAATGCATGTAATTGATATTATTTAAATGGTTTATAAATTAAATAATTTAATTAAAATTGGAAACAAAATGTGATTATGTTTTTTTTGTAAATTTTAGTAAATTTTTTAATAAAGCTGAAATTATTGTTTTTCAAGGAAAGGTATTATGTGATTATCATTATTTCGCAAAAAAAAATTATTATGATTTTTTTATTATGATATAATTTAAAAAAAATAATTCTATTAATTAATTATTTTGTTTTAGAAGTTTTTTAAATGAAAATTTGAGGAAAAATAATTATTTTGAATAAATGGAATGTTTTTATAGACTTATTGGTATTACAAGTGGACTATTAGGTTTTTTTTCTTTAATGAACCTTGTTAATATTTTTTTGAACATCCAATATTATCAAACTACTTTTAATAGAGATTAATGATTTTCATATACAATATTAATATTAGTGTTTTTTATATATAAGTGATGATGGATGATGTGTGTGGGACTTTATAAATATCATATTTTATTGGGAAAATTGATGTTTTTATTTGAAATCCACACTTTTAAGTTATGTTTTACAAAACTCTCTAATACTTTATACAAAATTAATCATGGAAATATGTAAATGGAAAAACCTTAGTTAAACTCTTGTATTTTTTGTTTCAATGTGGAATGATTCATTATAACTTTAATAGTTTCTGGTTTTTCATTCTAAATGGTTTAAAAATTAAAAAATTCACATGCTTTGATTATGTTGTATTATTTAAAATGTTGTTTGTGAGGCCATTTGAATTTTGTTTCAAATCATGATTTTGGATTTGGTTATATTGAATGTGATTTCAATAAATGAGTGAATTCTAAAAATTGATTTCATGAAGTTTCATAATACTATAATATTAGGGTTTTGTATAAATTTTTTTAATATTGTTTGTGGATTACCTTCACAACCCATGTATACTTTATGAAGACCCATTTGGAATTTTTGTGAAAAAAATATTTTTCATGAATTTGGTGAGACCATTCTTTTTCTCCATTTTGATTATTCCATTTAGTGGGTGGTTCTTCTATCTCATTTAAACTAGGTGATTTATCTATATGTCAGTTTCATATGAGGGACTTAGACATGTGGTGGTAACTTATTATTAATGTTTTTAATTGTTATTTCTGATTTTTGTATGTATATTTTTTTATAGAAACTTATATTTTATTCAATGTGATTCTGAGTAGATATTATTGAGATCTAGATATTTGTATAACCATAAATATATATTGTATCCACTAGGTAGTGTCACACATTAGAACAAGGGAGATAGTATAATTGAATGTGGCCCATTTGATCAAGAGAGATAGTGAAATTATATTATTTCCCATAGATGAAGTTTTATATTATGTTGTTTATTTGTAGATAGTTTGATGGTAATATTAATGATGTTGATTTGTTCAACAATTTTAACCATATATCCTTGAAACATGTTTGGGTATTTATAACATCTGTCCCTATACGATTACATTGATTCATAAATTATATTTAGAGTAACATAGGGGTTTTTTCATTACCATGGATATATATACTACTTTATTTTTTTTTTCACCCATGTTTTGGAATATTATTTCCATTTTCTAATGAAAGCGATATCAAGCTACTTGTTTGTGTACATTAATTCTTTTTTATTTTTTGAATTATTGCTCAAATGATTTAAACAGGTTTTTTGATATCTTTTTTAAATAATTAATTCTAATTCATGGTTTACTATGACATAAAACAATAATTTCATTAGTTTATTCAATGTGTTCTAAAATGAAATAATATGTTTTCCAAATATATTTTTAGTTTTTTGTAATTAAAGAGGAATGAATTTTATTAATTTGAAACATTGGAATACATCCCTTATTATATATTTTTATTATCTATAAATATGATTTAAAAAAATTTCTAGTTTATAATTCATGTTTTTAGGCCTTCATTGAAAATTTACATGTAAATATGAATTTCATTGATATTTTGGAAAACTGATGAAATTAAAAACCTTCTTTTGGGGTCTAAAGGTGTATTTAAAAATATTTCATTATGAAATAAATGTATAGTAAAAAATAAATATGGAAGTAATAAATATAAAAAAATATCTATGGATATGTTTTTTTAAAAGGATATTTTCATTTAATGAAACAAAATGTACACAACATATATGTTTTTTTATTCTTGATTAATGATTTAATTAATTTATTTTTTAAAAAATTCATTTCTAATATGTAATATAGATGTGATGAAATAGATTCATATTTTGGTGACATTTTAGGATTTATCCTTGTTGTATATATTTTAAAAGATATAATTGCTGAAATGAAATATTATTATGATTTTTGAATTGATTGGTATGACATGGGAGATATTTCAAGGATGGTGAAAATGGGCCATGTGGTGGCCACTTAGACAAAATGAATTTTTATTTGGATTGTGGTAGTTTTTTTTCAGCCACATTACATGATTTGTTTTTTATTTTTGATTTATTTTTACGCCATCTAAACATTCCATTATTTATGTATTTAAATATATCCCAATCATAGATATTTAATTATAATGTAATGATTGAATTTTATATATCACTTATTTTTTATGTTTATTTATGAGCTTGTATTAGGTTGAATATTTTCCAAAGGCATGGTTCGTGTTTCCCGGTAAATAGTTGTTATCTCATGGGAATATGAAATACTGTTCTCGCCTAAAGAAAATTAGGTTTATAATAAAGTTGTAAGAACCCCTTAAATTGTTCATTATAAGAAATGATGTCTATATATATTCAATCCAAAATATATTATAGTTTCCTAAGGGGTTGGAAAATAAAACTCACTATAATTGGATAGTTTCCCTTCACATATAACGATGTGAGGCCCCATGATAAAATCTCATCCATGTTCTCTTTATACATATCCAAAAAATATATTTCCATATATCATTGTATATATTCATCACACAAAAATTTACATCATGGGATGATGTATGGAACTCTTTTAGTCTATCATCCCATTGAATTATTGTTAACATAGTGGTTCAAATGTGTATGATGTTCTACACAACTTGGTAATAATAATAATGTTAATTTCATCGGAATATCATATTTCACTCGACATTCGAATTGATGTCTCAAAAAATGGGTATCCCACAAATCATAATAAAGAATATGGGAAACCAATTTAAATTGAATATATGGAACATATCTTTATTTAAATATAGCTAAATAGGTTACCACCAGCTACTGATATAACTCCCTCATCAACTGTAAATGGAAATTCATGCTAAGGTCACCATCCATGAAACTCCCATTTCATGGAGCATATATAATCATAATTTCAAATTCATTACCTAAATCAAAAAATATCTACACCATATGTAGATATCCCTGGATGTGATAAAGTATTAAAACCGAGGATTACATATATAGACTATTAACTACTAAACACAAACATAATGCATCCATGATTATAAGGTGAACACTACTACATAATGATTTAAATCATGTAATCTAGTTTTATAAATGATATTAATGATCAATATATACTCATATTCAATAATATATTATACTTGAATCAGAACATATCCAGTAATAGTTCCATAGGCATCCATGAACAACAATTACAAGAAATAATACTATGGAATCCATAGGAGAATAACATTAATTAACGACATCTTTAGTTCCTCAAAATTACTATGGATATTATCAGATGATATTAAATGTTTATATATTCATGTAATGGATTTTATGTTATTTTATATCCATTATATATCTACCTTAAATCTCAGTTTTTATTCATCACACCAAATGAAGCTCTAGGATTCAAACATGCTCTTCAGTGACTCTTAAGAAACCACATCCACTATCTTTTGTAGGTTCATGTACATATTTCCATAAAATATGACGTAAAATATGAATTATTCTAATATAAAAAATTATAGACTTTATTGATTATTATAAATATGTTTCTCCAATTTCATTTCTCAAATAATCCTCAATACATATTATGAAGCTCCTCAGAAATTGAACATGGAACGATGAATTTGATGAACGAAACATTTCACAAGTTTAAATAATGATAAATGATGTTGTTCATGAGTACCAATTTTATAATATATTATTTTTCACACAAAATTTAATCACTATAAATAAATAGCTTCATGAAAATATAAATATTTAAATTTTTGGATATCCTCCAAATGAATATGATGTGTTTTATAGTTGGTAATAATATTGTCCATTTTCTTTAATTTGGGTACTTTGAACTATCCATTGGGGTTTATAATCAGTTTAATAGGGTATTTTTTCTGATTATCAGCTGGTACATAGAGTGATTATCAATGAAATGCCTCAATATCTTTTCCACTAACTTGGAGATACTCTTAAGGCCCATTTGGACATGATGACCTAGATTAAAAAATTAAAATAATGTTATGAAAATCTCCATTAGTTTATTCATATGGTCTAGGGAGACCAAATATTCATTAAATTATATCAATGTTGCCCAGGAATATATATAAATACCATAATAAATATCTCATTTTTGGGAATGTTCTGGAACATCCTCAAGAATAATTCCTCTATACTTTATAACAAATGCAAGTTGTAGATCAACTCAAGCATCTGCTATATTAAGATAAAAACTCACCAACAAATTTTTTATCAGTAAAAATATCTACTACCAGGACTAAATAATCCCATTAAAATTTAAAACATACCATCTATGTGAAAACAGGATCCATCGACTCAAAAACCCAACACTCACTTGTTGTCATACTCTACCATGGAAAAATATATGGAGACCCTTACATATGAATAATAAAATAATCATTCCTTATAAAAATAACTATGATGTCCCACAAAACCCTATCTCTTGTCTTCATTAATTCACATTATCATTAGGTGTAGGTGTACATGTGATTTCATCATTCAGGTTACTCTTGTCACATAGTTCTGGATAAGGGGATTACTATCATTCTAACTCATGATTATGGACTTTTGAAAAAAAATACCATAGATATATATATGGTCATGGATGATAGTATACATTAAAAATTATCATAACTCATATCTTATTCGTAACTATCAATCCATTACATTTTATAACCTCCACAATCCATGTATATAGTCATATTATCCCTTAGAAAAAGGTTAAATGTATAAGATTGGTAGTGGTGGATGTGGATCACATATAATTCAAACTACAACTAAAACTCTTGTAGAACAAAAAAATCATCTTCCTTGAATACATATCGATAAATAGAAATTTCTATGTTATTGAGAACTCTAAACATGGCACATCCTTAGATTCCTATTTCAATCTTCATCACGATTTCTCTTTATTCCATGTCATGATATATAGTTATGATCCATGTTTCCATATCATCCAAATTCAAAACAAAATCACGTTTTTTAATATATAAACCATTGTGATGTTCCTAATATATTGATAAATTGTTATGGGTTCATGCATGATAATTCCCCTAATGATTATTCACATACAAGAACAATGAAATGTCCTCCACTAATGCATCTTATCATCAATATAATTCTCTATCTATTACCAATGTCCACTCTCCTACAAGAAATTCCTTTATCACTAGGGATATAATTATGTGTAGAGTGTATTTGGGGATCTAGATTGCTGAAAAAAATTACATTGAAATATTTACGATGTTTATGATCAAACATCCATGATTTAAATAATCTATAATTTATTATTTTAGGTGGGGAAATAATTATTATAGTGATCATTGACCCATACTTAAAACCTAAAATAATACCATTTTGAGGCTCAAAAAAATTCTAGCTACATAAAAAAATCAACATATATAGGTGGAACTCCTTATAAAAAATGTTCTCAGTATCTATCTCAGGGAGAATCACATAATATCTTTCAAGATGATAATTTTATATTATCATATATCATTTAAATGGATAATAATAGATCATAGAATCACCATCTACTCATAGGAATTTTCGGTATGATGGATCAAGTAAATCATTTTCATATTTATATCCACTTATTATTAAGGATATTGATCCTTTCTATGACATGGTGGTCTATAAACATTAAAAACCCAAAATCTCAATACACTTCCATAAATACACATATGTAGGATTAGAATGATCCATTAATCTATAGATTGAGGGACGTCTACATGGTCCATGGGGGTAGGATTAGATCATCTTAACATTATTTAATGAATCACTCACCACTCCCTGAGTAAGGATATCTAACAATCATGTCCATGGATACAAGAATACTTTCACATATAGTTAGTGGAATGATGTTGAATCCCATATATAGGAATGTCACTACCATCCCTCAGTATCACAGAAAGCTGGGTTTATAGAAGTATTTAACACAGTCAACAGATAAAACACTATAATGAATGATCATATTAGGATATTTCTAATGAAATAAATTGAAATTTATCACCAAAATATACTTGATTAAAGTATTGAATACTTGTTCCCCAACAACCATTGCATTTAGAAATTGAGTAAACTAGTATGTTATCTGGTTTCTGGGGAAATTATTTGTTAGATGCTTCAACAACACTGAGATCATTGTCTTAGAATCAAAAACAAAAAACCAATTTCAATTTTACCTATGATATAAATATTAACTCATAGAAAACAACTTTGTATATATTCACTAGGAAAAACTCTATTGGATACCACTATGACATTACCCGAACCAATATAAATTTTCCTAGTAATCTTGAAATCCATGAGTGCCTCCCTAATCCAACTTCATTATGTCCACTTGTTGGTGAATAACAATAAGAATTAATACCACTACTAATGTGATATCATAGATTAATTCACCATTACATTATATTTAATAACAAAATATGATACTGTAGTGTGAAGAAACAAATAAATAAATAATTAACAACAAATGATTCTGAAACACCCTAATATCCAAAAAATAAAAACCATTGTATATGAAATAATATTTAGAAGATAAATATTCTCATAATAAACCCAAAGTTAAATAAATCTAATTAAACTAAGAAATATATTATCTATAAATTTTATATTCTAAAATATTTTTCATCAATTAAGGTCACATTTAATTACAACCACATTTCTATTCCACCAATATTGTCAAATACTAGTGATAGTTTTATAGTATTAATAATCTATATATAATACAATATGAAAAACAGAGTCACACATTCAAGGGTGACTATATATATTACATGAATTATTCCCTAAAAACATAAATAAAAAAAAATTAAACCATATATTCATGTGATCTTCCCCTAAGGGGTGGAAAAAATGATACCCAAAGAACTAGACATTCTTATAAAGAAATAACATAAGATCGAATGTTTCATTTGTGATCAAACATTTATTTAAATTAGTTTACCCTTTGAAAAACCATTTATGTATTACATATTACGTGTCAAATAAATTCCAAAAATGGAGTAGTTCCTGACTCTATAACTATGGTAGGTTTTCAATGATTATTTATAGAACATCATTTAAGGGAGTAATGAACTCTATAAAATTTAATGGGGAACACTACCATTTCATGTTCTAGGAGTTACAAAACACTATACATACACAATAATTGACTTTAACCCCAATTTTGTTGGTGAGTACCTCACACTAAATTCATTGGTGAAACACACTCCTTTTGTCCACATGAATCCAATGGAGTTATGAACCCCATGGTATTATCCACTTGAAAAAACAATTAACCACCAAATAAAAAATATTTTTATAAATCCTAAATCATTATATATCATCCAGATAATTACACCTAATTATGAAATTTACTACACTATTGTTATTTACAAGTAATAACACTCAAGATATCCTTTAAATTTTATTATAAATGGCATAAGGTAAAAAAATAAATTAAAATGACATAAATATAATGATTGAGATATGTGGATACCGATGGGGGTGGATTAACATTGGGTTACCAAACATGGAATGTGGTACAAGGATGAATATTGGAATCTTTGGTCCAAGTGAAGTAAAAAATTCATTGTTGGGTATGAATGATACAACCCACCACTCTTAAACTATCATATTAGATATGATTTTCTATAGGTTGGGTTGATTATATTGGGATATTTGTGATGGGTATATGTATATAAGGCCTATTTCTAATGAAATTCATTATTTTACATTAGCTACCCAATATATTGGGCCATATCTGGTGGTCGAGCCCTCGAGTATTCATGAACATGGGTCCAAAATCCTATATCATGTTTCCATTAAAAGGACATACGAGTTACCCTCACATAAAAATGTCTATTATTCCTTTTTTTTATGAAATGAATCATTGGCATATTCAATGTTTTGTTTTCATTTATTATCTTTACACAAAGATATAATGTTTATTTTTCAACAACATATGTTTTTATTATAAATATATTGATTCCCATAATTGACTACATAGGTGTGGTATGTACACCCATAATACATGAGCTGGCATAACGCTACCACCCACCATCTACAATAATCATCAATAGTATATTCTTAACATGCCTCTAGGTATCATTAATTTTAATGATGGTTATCCTATATCTTTGTTACATCCCTGATTTTGAATATAAAAAGTTAGCATTGTAGAATGAATAAAAAATAAATCTAATATTTGGATACCCAGATCTAGAAAACATAAAAGGAATGTAGGATATATTAAATAGAGGGAATATTAGAAAAAATATTCTTTTAAATAAATCAATTAGAATTTGGACACCGTGAATAATATTAGAGACAGATCTCTGACCTAGTAATTTCATTAAAAAATATATAGGGGAAAGAAAATCAATTGAAATAAATAATAATGTGTATTAGGAAATAAATAAGTCATGAATTCAATATAAAAAAATAAAAATAAAAATTATGTACATCATGTTTTGAATTATTTTATATGAAGACCAGACTATTTTTATATCATGGTATCAATTATTTGAATAACATGGTCAATAGATTTCAATATGCCTCTTTATCTCATTAATTAATAATATGGTTTATTTCTAATACCTATAAATTAGAGATATAATAATGTTCAAATTGATGGAATTTGGGGAAAATTACATAAAAAATTATTTATAATTTAATAAATTTATTTAAATACACTTGAAAAATATAAATAATCGACACACAATGAGTAATCATTAATTTTAAAACCCCAAGAATTATACAGATTTTTTTTAAACAACATTGATAAAAAATTTCTCATTTTAATCATTATTTAGAATAGATACATGATTCAGAATAAAATTTCATGTTTAGGATAAACATGAAATATTATTTCTTTTCCTTTACAATGATGAAGATTTCAAAATAGCTATGAGAGAAAAATTATATATTTTTAAAAATACAAATGTTCTTGGAAATGAAAAATTTTGGGGTTTCAAGGTCCTTAAATAAACAATATATTGGGTTATATCAACAATATTATTGCGGTATCATAATCATAATTGATTTACCTCTTTGTGAACACATAGATAATGTTTTAAATTGAATATTATATATTTTTTTCAAATATATATTCAGGTCCAAACACAATGTAATACATTTGAACCAATATTTGGAAATATAGTAATATTTATATAATCAAATTCTTTAATATTTCCTGTAATTGAGAGGATAAATAAATATTATTTTTAAGGTGATTTGAATCTCAGAAACTTTTCACATGTATTCTTTTTAAATACCTATGCTTTAAATACATATACTTTAATCAAATATCATTATTCAAATTATTTTGATATATATATAGTTATATATAAGATAGTATACATCTAATGATATGTAAAATTTTCTTAAACATTAAATTAAATCATTTTTAAAAATATAAATATGAATCTGATCTATAAGTTGAAATATTTTTTTTAGATTTGAATAAAATCATATAAAATCTATATCCTTAATTGATAAATCATGGCATTACACAAAATAATCTTCCAAATTTCTAGATATTTCCATGTCCTATAGGACATGGATTAGTCTATCATAGAGTCCCATTAGTCATTTATAAATACATATGAGATAATTCATTTCCAATATAATAATAATACAATATATCAATATTTCATATTTTTAATAAAGAAATATATAAAAATAAAAAAATCAGTTTACTATAACCATCATCAAATCAGTGAAATCAAATTTCAGTGATTATTTTATATTGTAATATATGAAATTAAAAAATGAATAAAAATTGATATTATCCATTGTATTTTCACATGTTATAATATGATATTTATATAATATCATCATTAATTTTATTACCAAAACAAAAATTATATAACCATGCATATAACGTTTCTAACATTAGTCCCTAATTAGTAATATTTTTTTAATAATTTTCTAAAATATATTTTTTTATTTATGAAATTTAATCTACACACATTTGTTTAATAAACCATACTATTTTTAACTATGATTACAATGTGAAAATTATCAATTTTATTAAGGGATATTGTTTTGGGAAGAACATACATAAGTCATATATATGAAATAATGACATGAATTTACCAAAAACATAATTATCATATAGAAATAAAAAATAAATATTGAAAATGGGTAATTGAAAGGTATACAATTATATTAAGATAAATTATTTTTTGTCTTTGATTCATGAAAATATAACATAAACATATTATAAAACCATGATATTGTTAATTACATTTAATCTAGTCCTTTCGTTATTAATTTTTTGATAATTAATATTTTTTCATGTTAAAAAATACCATGGATAAAAAAATATCATACAAAATGACATTTGATCAGAAAAAAATTCATGGATCTATGAAATACAATTTTTATTCAATTTTTCTTTTTAAAATTTAATCATTAAATATTATAAGTTAGTTTAATAAAACAAATTTTTTTTCGTTGAGCTAAAATTTATACTAATAAAAAAATTAAATTAAAAATGATGTTCTTGATATTCTATAAATATGAATTTTATTTAATTAAATAAATGAATAATATATACCATTTATTTTAAATTTTTTTAAATATCAACACATAACCATTATATATTCAACTATTTATTAGAAAATTAACTTATTTTTTAAAGGGTATCTATGAGAACAATTACTCACCTTCCATCTATAATGGATCCATTGTTTCCCATTGTATAAAAAACATTAAAAATTTTGAAATAAATAGATGGATGTGTATAAAGATATATTGTGATATTGTGCGACTAAAAATATAATTCAGTTTCAATATTTACTATTATATAATAAAAACATGTATAATTTAGAATAAACATCTTGAAATAAGATTTAAATATATTATTTATCCGAAAAATTACACATTATAATACTATATTTATAACAGACTATAATTATATTCAGTTAATCTACGACCATAATTTTTTAATTATTTATTTGGGGTCTATCATGGGAAATCTCGAGTAAAAATTTGGAATATTTGAAGAATTCCAAGCTAGCCATGTTTGGAATATGGTTTTCCCAAACTGTGTGCCTCACTAGGGATAAATGTGCACCCCCTTGATGTTGGGTAAATCATTGATGAAACATAATTTCAAAAAACATTTTCCCATCAAGTACAAATTTTCCATACCATTATAGGGGTGCATGGCATGGGTGAACATTTTAACACACCATGTATCTCGGCATATATAACCTTGTATGGATGTATTTTTATTTAAAAAAATATTTCTAATTTCCAAAACCACATTTTAACCTCCCGATCAACCATAAAAAATAGAATTTTTATTCTTGGGGTCTTGTTTGCTCTCAAGAACCCCTTTGGCTCCGAAAAACATATTCTTAAGTTGAATTAATCTTTCTATATCAAATTCGATCACTCCTCGTTAAGTGTTATTCACCAAAAATTTCTTATCCTCACTCACCATCTATCATTGATAAAGTTATTTTGATGACCATAATTTTCATAGATTTAACGAATTTGATTGGGATCTTGACTTTAGGATTTATTTCTTGATCTCCATTACAGTCATTCTTCATTCACAAATCATATCTTTATGGTTGAGTTATGTGTTCCATTTTATTAATGATCAGATGTTCAGTTGATATATTCTATGTTATAAACCATTGATTTTCAAGGTTCAAAATATATAAAATTACATTTAATTTATGAAAACCCTTTCCAATGTGAATTTATGTTTTAATGTACTTGGTATGTATTTTCATAAAAAAAACCATTATAAAGGAATTAGAATTTTGGTTGTGATTTAAATCTAATGTAAATTAGAAAATGGTTTTTAAAAATTAATTTGGATAAAAATGGAGAAAATTGAATTGATAAGAATCAATGGTTTGGTTTTAAAAAAAAATCATGAATTGATTAAAAACCTATGTTTTGGTTTTTAAAGGGAAATTGGCTTGTTGAATCTAGTCATGGGGCGATTGTATTTTAAATTATTTTGAAATAAATTTCGAATTATCAATTGTTTGATTGAGCATATTATTGATTATGTTTTTAATATGTAATTTGGGACAAAAATTCGAATAATGTTAATTCCAAACAAATGGAATTATTCTTTTCAACTCTAACAAAATAATAATTCAATAAATAATAGCCCTAGTGTGATATTTATGGGATCTTTTTTTCCAATGATCAAGGGACATGTGAGAATACATTTGTGATAAAAAATAATATTGTGTGAGGATCACATAACCTAGAACAATCATATCAAACGAAAATGACCAAGGTTCTATTTGTGACTACATTTTTATATATGTTAATGATTGTGAAACAATTTTACTAATTCCTAGTAATTAACATAAATGTTTTATATAAATTGTTTATTTAGACTCTATTTGAACTACATCTATATTTTGAAATGAAAATAATGATTTTTTCAAATGTAAAATTTTACTGCCATGGCTATCTTGTTTAAATAAAAATTAATGATTTGGTTCATTTGTTTTGATATCTTATTGTGGGACTTATAGTAGGTCTCAAATGGTATTTATCTCACAACATACCTTTTCATTGGTAATATTTATTCTTTTTCTCTTGGTTTGAGAAAGGGGAGAGAGCCACAATGAGGTGGATTTTTTTGATCCTATATACGATGAGTTTTTTGTTCATTGGGACTTTGGTTATTTATCTGGTTCTTTTAGTACACTGAAGATGTAAATTTTTTGTTTTGAATTACATTTTTGACTTATGGTACAACCCCAAGTGGAGTTTTCTTTGAGAATATAGATATGTGTTTATTTCTTCCACTGTGTTTGTCTAATATTCATTCCCAATATCATATAATATGATTCAGTGTTCTTGTCACCACCCTATATTGATTAGTATTTCTCTTTAGGAAATGTCAATGTCAGCTTCGGTATTTGGCTACTAGGGTATCTAAGCTAGTTTGTGAAAATGTGGCATTAGTTGTGCAGTTTGTGAATAATTCATTGATGTCATTAGGCAGTTGAGAGATAATTTTGCAACTTATGAGGTATTAAAGAGTGAGTTCCTAGATATTTCTCATCATATGTAACCATATTTTTTCATGTGTGGTTTCAGAAAGGTATCATGAGAATTATTTATAGTCATTTTCCTATTTTAGATTTTGATAGGTAGAGGTCCAAATATTTTTTTTCTATATGATGGGTTTAATATCCTTTAATTATCTTCTTTGTGTGTTGATTTGACTTATCTTATGTTTTATTAAATATTTTTCTATGATGTTTTTATCATTACGCCTTCGAGGAGATGTGAAAATTGGATCTAGGAGAAATATACAAATGCACCATAGGGGGAAAATACTCTCATGGATTAGAATCTGGTTAAAGAAATTGTCTGTGTTTTCCTTACTCAGGGATAAGAACATGATTCTATTATTATTCAAGATCTTTTTGTGGAACCTCATAGGGTTATTTCCTAGAATTTTTCACAGTGTTTCGTTCCCAAAAATCCACCATCTTTCCAAGTATCTAATTATCATAATGTTGAAAAGGACTGGTTAATTAGGATTGATATTTTTGTTGAGTTCTTAGGGAAACCTGATGGGATAAAGGTGAAATGTTCCAGCTTCATGTTGGAAGGACCTCATAGAAGAAGGTGGGACATGATGGTATAGAGGATGAAGAATGTGTTATTATAGTTGAAATATTTTAATGTTATGTTCACTGACTAGTTATGTCCAGATTCATTGGTGCTGCAAAAGGCTGAAGGGTATTTTTAAGTAATATAGGGTGATAAGACTGTGATAGTATATCAAAATGACATTGATGAGATTGTATATTAATCAACACATATTGTATTGATTGAGAATATCAATACACAATGGTTAGATATGTTATATATGTATGCCATTTTCTAGGTTTATTTTACAAAATCATTCCTCTAATTTGGATATGTTGGATATAATGCCAATATTTATGCCTGACATGGATTATATTAAATATTCTATGATTTCCATAAAATGATAGAGAAATTTTAATGTGTCTACTATTGGTAATATAATAATGGGTTCTTCAAGTCCATTTATAGATTTCGGAATAGTGCCTTAGAATTTTTACATGTGTGGAAAGCGTGGGAACTCAAAATGGGTTTTTATGTGGTACATATGGGTGCATAGGTCACTTGATAAATTTTATTTCATATCAATTTTTGTTCACATAGTGTCATATGATCATCAGCACCTAAGTATACAATTTTTCAATTAGATGCATCATATGTGAAGTGTTTCTAACCAGATAAATCCATAACAATGGCATTTCATGATGTGGAAGAGTCTCTAGTTTAATTAGATATTGGTCCTATGACTATGATAGGTTCCAAAAATGTTTCCTCATATTTGGTGACTTCTTAATTTGATATTGTTGCCTCTCATTTTTTTCATTGCAATCAATATTTTTATTTAATATTTCTTTTTATTAATATTTTATCTTATGTGATGGATATAACTACACTCCTCAGAATAAATAACGATAATTTTCTGTATTTTCCTACAAGTATATTCTTTTTATGAGAGTTTAATATAACTTTGGATTTTAAGGTTCTCAACACAAAAACTATTGATATCATATTTTGGATGGATTCCCCCATTTATAATAATCCCTGAAGATATTTTTATCTTTAACAGGTCTCTTTTACTATGCCTGTTGGGGTGTGTAAAATATTTTTGGAAAAATGGGACCGAAGTTTGAGTAGATTCGGACAATATTATACATTATTAGGGAATAATTATTATTGTTACAATTTTTACTAGTGTGATAATCCTTGAATAATGATATCCTTCTAGCTGTATTCATGTTTCCCAAAATTTTCATTCTGAATTATCTAGTTTCTCACTGGTAACAGTGGTAGATTTTTCTATTGATTCATTTTTTGGTACTAAAACTATATTTATTCCCTCATACCAAATCATACCAACAATAATAAGAGACATAGAGACATGTTTAGGTGAAATTTTAGAGATATGAATTATATTACTAAGTGTGTCACCTTTGGTGATGCCTGATCTCATTACTATGAAAGCTGATGGATCATTTCATCTTTGTGTGGATTACTGGAAACTCAATTGAGTTACAATAAAAAATATGTATCTTTTTCTTCATATTGATGATTTTTGACCAACTGAATTCGGTAAATTGTATTTTTAAGATTGATATTTGATCTAGTTGCCACTATTTGTTAATAAGAGAGTCTAACATTCAAAAAACAACCTTCTAGAGAAGATTTTTCCATTATGTGTACATTGTCCTGAAATTTGGTATAAAAAATGATCCTAAAATATTGATGGATTTTTTGAACATGGTATTCAATAAGTATACTGATACTTGTTTTGGTGGTAAATGAAGATGAAATCTGTGTTTAGTCAATGTCTAAGGAGGATCATATGCGTCATATAAAAGAAGACATAGAATTGATGAGAAGTCACCGAATTTATTCCAATATATTGAAATGTTATTTATGGATTTAGTAAGGTATTTTATGTGGTCATTGGATACTAAACATGGTATCTTAATTATCCTAAAAATTATTAAAGTTGTTAGGACATGGAGAAACCAAAGTATGTATTCAGAAATTGGATCTTCTTAGATATAGATGGATATTATCACTAGATCATAAAGGATCTATCTAAGCTGGTGACTTCTATTACTACATTAAATTGTGAGGGAGTGGAGATTTTTCATGATGAAAATAATATATTTATTTTGTTGAAAACTAGAAAATTTTCACTATTTCATTAATAATGAATCTTATAGAGGCTGAGTAGGTATATGTGGTCTTATGTGATGGATTAGGATTGGGATTAAGTTGTGTTCCTATATAGGGTGGTCAAGTCATTCACCATGGTTCTTTTCATCTTAGTTAATGTAAAAAAATTATTTTACCCATGAACCAGAATATTCAAATGTGATGTGTGAAATTAAGAGTTTGCAGCATTACCTTTTTATGTAAATATTCAGTATGTTTTTTGACCACAAGATATTCATATAAATCTTATTTCAAAAATATTTAAATCTATAAAATTTATTTTGGGTTATATAACAAGAATATTTTTGTTTTGAAATTTCATGTAACCTACAAAATGGTATTTTCATTGAAGATGCCTTGAGAATGAATTTTGTAATCTAGTTTGTGGAATAATCCTCAAAAGAGTGTTACATAATGTAACTTTTTTGCAAGTACATGCTGGAATTCAAGAGGCAGTGGTCTAGGTAGTCATGTCTATTTTTTTCTACTTCTCTTCTCAAAAAAATTATTTAGTAAGATAAGATTTATCATGAAATTAATAGCATTACTAACTATTTTAATGGTGATGAATCTATCCTTTAGTGGACATTCTCCATTGAGGGTATGCTTTGTTTTCAGAACTGTTTTGTTATACCTTTACCAAAAAAATATCAGTGATGGTGTTATTACATCATTCTCAGTGGGTAGTTCACCCAAGAACAACAATTATATTTTTTTGACATGTGGTGATGATTCTAGGGGACAAGTATGATATTGAAAATTTCTGATTTAGTCTCATGTTGTTACACCTACACACAGGTCAAGGCCGAGATCCAGAGTCCATTTGTTTTATTACACCCCTTACAGTTCCAAATATGTAGTCTAATTAAATCCCTATGGATATTATGGTTTTGATTGCACATACCTAGAAAAATAAGAATGTGATATGTATTTTGATCAATATGTTGTCCAAATGAGGACACTTTATACCCATTCATGATACAACCAATGTTAAAGAGATGCAAAATCACTATGTGATAGATAATGTTCATTTTCACAAAGTTCCATCTTCAATAGTCATAGATATATATACAGATTTTCATCTCTATTTCTGAGATGCCTTCATGAGGTCAAATGATATCTAGTTCATTCGGTTATATCATATCATCCATAGACGTATGAATAAACTAAATATTCTATAAAAATTCCTTACAAAATTCTTGATGATTTCATCCTCAATTATTATATAGCTTAGGATGAACATTTCGGATTTCCTGAGTTATCATATTATTATATTTACCATTATAGGATTATACTGAATCATTTATAATCATCGTATACAGACCATTGTAAATCTCCACTGTGTTGGTAGGATATTGGTGAAAGATACTTTGTTGGACCAAAAATTCACCCAGAGAAAAAAGTAATGATTCAATATATTCATTATAAAATGTTGAAAAATTTAGTCCAATATAATACTTATTATTATAATCATCAAATAATTTTGGAGTTTTCAGTGGTTGACAAAGTGTTCTTGAATGTTTCATCTCGTTTGGGTCATCATTGCCTTTGGAGGAAAGAGAATCATGATCATCTTTTTGTGGGACTATTTGAGGTTTTTCAGATGGTGGGAGAGTATCATAGCATTTAGCACTTCTATCATAAATGATAGTGATACATAATTTTATCCACGTATTGGAGCTTCATAAGTATCTTTCTGACTTATATCCCATTATTAGGTGTTGTATCTTGATGATGAGTTTGATTTATCCTTGACTAATAATCTATTCCTGATAGTTGATTCTAAAAAAAGGTACATCATTGGAGTATGATTCAATTGGTTCAATTGATATGAACTCATAGTCATATTACTCATGATACATGGGATATATAGGAATTGATGAGAGATAAGTGACCTCATATATTCGATATCATGACTTCTTGATATGCATCCTGACGATGGAATTTTTCTATAGTGGGGAGGTTGTATCATTCTGTTACTATTTTCAGGTACTCCTCAACCGACCATTTTCTAATTCCTAATTTGAGGTTGGTCATAGGATTTCTTGAGTGAAAAGTTTAAAATTTTAAAAAATTCACCTTTGTGTATGGTTCGTAGGTGGTTTCCCTATATGTGCGCCCCACCTGTGAAAATCATGCACCACCAAGATATTGGGGAATATATAGTTGGCATACGGTTTCCCAAAATCTGCACCCCCTATTAGAAACCATATACCCCAACACATGTTCATATTATTAGGTTGCATATTTAGACAAACAGTGTGGCCTTTCCCAGCTAAACATATTTGTGGGAATTTTTCATCCCAAATATGTATATAAATTTTTTAACATATGTATAACTTCTCATCCTACCCTAAATCTGAGTATTTGGATTTTCAAGGTCTTGAGATATCTTAATAAAACCTTTTTGATACTTCAATAATATTCTTAGGTGGATCAAATCTCGGATGGTATCATTTAATCCCTCTACTATAAGGCATATCCTCTCGTTCATTCTCTCCCTCTCTCTCTATCTCTCATCATTAGGGTCTGTTATATGGTCTTATTTTTTATGAATATAAACTGAAATTTTTATCATTTATATTGGATCTATTCTTTATTCTCTTTTTGCATCATTATTCGTCTAATAATCCAACTTTGTCTTTTGTGTAACATGTTCCTCGTGATAAATGGTAGGGGTTCCATTTATTTTTTTCATTATTATAATGCATTCATTTTCATTGTTAAAATTAAATTTTATTCAATTGAATTAGTGAAAACCCAATCTGATATAGAATTAAATTTTAATGAACATGTTGTATATTTTGGGAATTTTCCCCAATTCTAATGGAATTATAATTATTGGTGTGATTTTAATTTGATGGAAATTGTGAAATTGATTTGGAAAATTAAATTTTGAGAAAAATGGGGTTCATTGAATTGAAAAGAACCTATGATTAGTTTTATCTTGAAAATGTTATTATTTAATTAATACACTTTTTTTGAATGATATATTTGAATATGTAAACTAAAAATGAGTGGTTGTATTTTAAAAAAATTTAAATAATATTCACATTATCAATTGTTTGATTTAGATCACGTAATCCAGGGTAGTTAGTGGGAGATTTGGAAAAAACATGCTAGGAATCTAATGCCTTAGAAATATATTGATGCATTAAAACTATATAGTAAACCAATTTTAAGAGATTTTCTCCCCAATGAAATATTGATGTGTACTTTTCAACCAGATCTAAAGAGATGTGATTTTACATTGTCATGATAACATATATAAGTTTTTTAGGATCTCATCACAAGGAACTATCATACTTCAAGGTAGATTACATTGGTTCTTGTTGTGACTCCATTAATAAATATTTCAATGATTGTGAAAATATTTTACTAATTCCTTATAGATTATATAAACATATTTGTATATATAGTTTTGTTACAAAAATTATTTGAAATATTTCCATATTTTGAAATGAAAAACATTTTTTGTTATAGATATTTAATTTTACTAACATGAATTTCTTGTTTAAAATTGGAAGAATTATTTATTTTATGTAATATGTAATCCTATTATGGATCACTTGGTGAGACCCTACTATTATTTTATCTCAAACACTATAATTTCCTTCATGTGTTTCTAGAATTATTTCTACTACATTTTAGCTCTGGGAAAGCATAATTTACTGGTGGCATTTTTTGAAGCTCATCTAGACCTAGAGTGTTCTTTCCATTGGGAATTGAGTTTTTTATCTTGTTTGTTTTATTGTAAATTTAAGATGTAATTTTGGGCTTTGATTTACCTTTTAAACTTCAATACTATAATGTTTGTGATATTTTTTCAGCATACTTATATGTGTTTGTTTATTCCATTGTGTTTGTGGAAAATTCAATCCCACTTCCATATTGTGTGATTTTAGGATTTTCATTTCCAACCCATGGTGATTAGGAATTCCCATAAGGCTATGTTAGTTTAGGCTTGGGGGTTAGGGTACTAGGGTATCTTCCCCAGTATTTAATTAAAATATTCATCCAAAATTTATAAATCATTTCAAAATTAATTTGAAAATTACTTGTAATTACATATCATAATATTATCATTATAATGATTTAGTAATGATTAAATGAATAATTTTTTTTAATCCACTCAAATAATTATCAATTGAATACCAAACCCAATCATTATTCTTAAGTGTAAAAAATAATATAATTTAATTCATTATCCAATAATACATAAAAATACAACAAATGAAAACATTGTATAAATAATTATTAGGTTTAGCTAGCACTACCAAAAAAGTATGATTGATACCCAAAAAATATAGTATTTATTTATTAATTTACTTTATCATAATTAGTATGTTCTATAATATTCGATTTTTTTAATTACATAAATTGATCATAGCTATTGGAAAATATATCTTGATTTTAATAAAACATTTCATTTTCTCAAAAAAATGTGTTTTAGATATATGTTTTTGTAAAAACTACATTTGAAACCCAATATTTATAGAAGAGTTTTTATTAATTTGATTTTTGAGTTTACAGATTGAATATTGGGTATTTTTTTAGGTAATTGAAAAATATTTTACACTCGACCAGTAAGTACATGCATGTTATGAATGGAAGATGAAAATATAGTCGCATTTAATTATTTGGTTCAATTTTAAAGGAACCATGGTAAATAACCATGAAACATTGAATTGAAGAAAATCAATTTATTTCAGAAAATAATATTTGTAAAATTTTCAAAATTATATTTTAAAACACATCTTTCATTAAAATGCAGTAAAATTGCCTATTAGAAGAATAACACTTTTTATGATAGATATCATATTTTATTATTATTGTATGGATATAAAATATATAAGTTGAATTTGAAAAAAATTAATAAATATATAATATATATAGACCTCATTAATATTATTATCTAATTGTTATTATTATAATTTATAATTATTATACGCCTTTCTGGGAAAGAAAATGCATTTTTCATAAAACACATCCTTTATATACAATTGATTTTTTTAAAATATCTAATTAATTGGTCACCAATGATTTCATTATATAAACATGGGTAAAACAAATATTCATAATATAGTTAATCATATAGATTCCCAACATTCAAATGACCAGGTGATATAAATTATGTTGAATAATAGTATATTATTGTTCTTTAATACCCATACCTGCATATAACACATGTTAGAAAAGAAAGACAATGATACACACAATGTAAGATAAACACAATGTTACATATAATGCAAGAAAACTATTCATTTTATGACACACAGTATATTAAAGTATTTAAATTAATTTAAACAATTACATTCAATAAAATCATGGGATGTAACACCAAGGAATCGAGAAAATTTCAAATGGAATGAAATTTAACCATGAAGGGAGAATTTGTATAAAACAGTGGATGATAAACAAATGAAAAATAATTATTCCAAACACAACTCTAGGATAAAATAGTACAACACATAAACTAAAAAATATCTCAAATTAATAATTCTTCCAAAATACGACATGACATCCATCGAGAAGAAACTCAGAGTCTCCAAGTAACATGTTGATCACAGCTCCATTGGTCATCACCATCACACAATTTACCATGAATGATGTAGACCTATGACCTATAATTGGATCATTCCATTTACATATACTAGGTAAATAATAGTACTTAAACACAAAATATAAATGTTAGGGTTTGGGAAATAACATAAAAATATTATTTTACTTATTATTATATAATTTTATCCTATACATATAATTCCTTTATAAGTGAATTTAAAAAAATAAGGCATCAAAGATCATTTTCATATTTATAGTAAAAATAGAATTTCAAAACATTTAATTACAAATAGATTGAAGATATATAAAAATAAATCATAAATGATCATTTATAATAATGGATTAAGGCTGTGGAAAAATTATTTCATTAAAACACTGTATTTTAGATTAATAAAATATCAATAAAGAACAATGGTCATATTCTATAAGGTTAGTCTATCCTTCTATAATTGATCATAACACTACATAGTGAATTAATAGGTCTCACGGTTTGTGCACACATTCCTATGGATAAGACCATTGGGAAAAATTCTAGTAACACCACATGAGGGAAAATCGGGTGAACATAGTTCAGTTACATTTTTCCTCATAAATATAGTTATTGGGATTTAAATTCCTTATCTATATATTCTTGTCACCAGATATCAACATAGTATCTCATGTGATTTGAATCAATAGATCAATACTTCATGGTAGAATTAATTCAACTATATTTAAATAATTATTCACAATTCGAATGCCTAATTAAATGTTTCACCATTGTATTTCAATTTCATAACCAAATAATAGGACTTCATCTAATTAAAGACTCTTAAAATTAAATTTCATTAAAATCAATATTTCCCATCAATCAATATAACATCATTTTATTAAGTCAATAATATATTCAATTATTGTTCTCTCAAATCCATTCCAAAAATTTAAAACATTTGGAAAAGGGTTTTACTTAAAAAATACAATCAATTGTTAAATGAAACATCTAATATATTCAATTTAAATGTAATCAAATGGAAACATGTTTCAAAAAAACATGAGATTCAGTGATTTATGTTTATGGAAATACATTATAGAACAAACTCAAATTAATAACATGATCATTGAATAACCCAAATTGGAAACATCATAAATAAATTAAATTGTGGGGGAAATAAAATTTAAATATATAAAATCACAATAACAAATATCAAGGTTCCATTCCATAGAAAACATGAGGATTCATCCCAATCATTATATATAATATGATAAAGATGAATTCTAGATCATGGATATTTAACACACCATAGAGAGATCAATTTCATTCATTGGAACATTAATCCA
Source organism: Viscum album (assembly GCA_963277665.1). Lineage (NCBI taxonomy): Eukaryota > Viridiplantae > Streptophyta > Magnoliopsida > Santalales > Viscaceae > Viscum > Viscum album. The sequence continues at coordinate 694,708,630 of OY728141.1, forward strand.
ATTGGAAATGTGTTAGAGAATAAAATATCATATCTTGGGAGACTAAAAAAGGAAATGGGCCACATAAGATTTATGTAAAAGTGGTTTTGAACATAAAATGGGGTTTTCAATTTAAATACATGGAAAAAATTATACCATAGTGCATCCCACAACACCAAAATGAAAAAGTTATTGAAATGAGAAAGACCATGGAATAGTGGAGAATATTGTACCATAGTGGGGATAGTCAAAATAGAATCAGAAAAACATGGTGAGTTACAGAATACATATTTGAAAAATTTAGAATAGAAAATGAGATAGGAAAAAATGTTATGCTGCAAAACCCAACACTTCATGAATATGTAATATCACGTGTATCTGCCTAAGCTATATCCAAGATGAAAACGGAGAAACCCCAAAACCCATAACATAATACACCACACATCATCCATATTATCTAGGGATCATCAATTTCTAAAAAAATAACAAAAAATAGAAACACATTAGCTAGATCATTCACCCAACATATATTCCACAAATGATAGAATCTCACTAAGGCTTCATGTTACAACTGTCTCTTCCACAACATAGATATCCTCTCCACACCTCAAACCTTCTCATCCATGATGAAACATTTTTTAAAACTCTATATTTTATCCATAACTTTTAATAATGATCCATAATAACACCAAATCAAATGGTTGTAAAATTAAAGTGATAAAAAGAACATGAATCCTAGTAACATGATGTTATAATATACCCCACATTAATACTTTACTCTTAAAAAAATCTACCAATATGAATCCTAATGAAATAGTTGAGGCCACTAATCTCTCATAATTTCTTCAATCTACCTTGTATCAAGTGAATCAAAAACATATTTCTATAACACCCAAACCACATGTTTGGACCACCAATGAAGAACCAGTAACTCTGAATAAAAAATATCAACTATCTTCTTTGTCATGGTTAAATCAAGTACAAAATAAAAGTTCGGCAAGCCGAATATATGAAATGGGTTAGAGAGAAACGTTCTATGATGCAACACATGAAACACATTATTAATCGATGTCAAATTAGAAAAAAGTTTACAATGTATTCCACTATTACAATAATTTAATCAACCTCAAATGGCCCCACATATCTTAGAGATAACATTCCCTATTTTACAAATATAATTTGACCCAACTGAGGTGAAAATCCAAATAAATGTTGGTCACTGAATAAATAAACCAAACGGAATCAGAAACCATCAATAAACGATTAATAATATCTCAATACAGTTACCATTCATTTATTAATAAAATAAATCATTATTGTCATCTATTTAACCAAACTAGGTCTAACCAATGAAGATTCACCAATGTCATACCAACACAATGAAAATTTACATAGGAACTCATACAAGGCCTCATAGGGTTCCATTCTGATGGATGGATAGTAACTATAGTTAAATGAAAATTCAACTAGTCCCAAGGATCTATACAAATCAACACAAAAGTCAAGAACACAAGATCAAATCATTTTATCCATAAACAATACAAATTATTCTATTTATTCTTTTATTAGTTTCTAAAATTACTATCTCAAAATAATGTAATATCTCATTGACCACTAAATTCCTCTCAAAAAACAGGAAGTGAACCATGAATCCTGATCAAAAACAATAATAGATGGAATCCCTTAATATATGTCGATCTCATATATATATATATATAGACATCCCAATTATTTAACAATGATTGTATCTTAAATTGGAATAAATTGATCCAATTTTGATTGATGATCATCATTACTCATGTCATATTCCTCCCTTGAGGGGAATGCAGTTGTTTAACCATAACGTCCATAAAAAAATTATATCACTTCTATGTCAACACCTGCAGGGGAAAGAGAATAACCAACGGTATTTGATTCACATATCTGACCAGCTAGTAGATATAACAAAAAGAAACAATATCAGTGATATCATAACTCATACCTATACATTTTAATCATTTCCACATGTCATATAATATCATTTTAGATAGTGGAGTGGAACCCACATGGAACTATGGAAATCCATAATCACACAATTCATCATCGGTGGAGGAATCATGTCTAGATCTGTGAATAAAATTATATTCTAAAGAGATAATTACCAATTATTGACGGTCTACCCACCATAAAGAGACTTTCAAATTCCACAAATCTAATTATCAATATGTTCTTCTCTATAAATCATATTGAGAAGATATGATATCAATTGAATTGTTTTTAGTGTAGTCTGAGTATTATTTAATTGGACAACACAATTCTTTTGAGAAAATAGATCCACCATGTTTCATCAACAGATGAACCTTCAAGGTAGTTTTTGGACGATCCCTTCTCAAAGAAATAGTTACACCATTTTTCGTAGAAAACCACAAAATTCTAATATTGATGGTAATCCCCAAAAAACATCTAACATGGAATGAAATGTTTTTAGGGAAGATATATCATCGAATTTTATTATTAGAATAAATACTAATCCTTTCGATAAAAAATTAATTCCACCTACTCTTGAGATCATTATTAAAAATTGTGAGTTATCGGTCATGGTTGGAAAATTTGAACACATATTGACAAATTTATCAGGAACCATAGTCCATCACTTGATTTCCTTACACGATAAAATAACCCAAACCAAAACCTGATGCATCATAAATGACTATGTATCACAGCCTATCCTCTAGATGATTCAACAGTAGAAAAGAATTTAAAAATCACTTCAACTCATCAAAATAATTATGAAATTTCAAAGAACCTAATAACTTCTCTACTTTTCAACTATGAGTGTTCATCATAGATAACAACTTAGAGAAATAGTTTTTGAATCAATGATAATACCCTAGTAAACCCAAGATACATTGAATATCAAAAATTGTATGTAGCTTTTCTAATGCACTAAAAGCCTTAAAAATCTCATGATCAACTAAAATACCATATTTAATATGATGTGTCCTAAAAAATAACGTTAGCAACAAAAACACTATATTTTTATAGCATAATGTTGGTGATACAGCAATATTTATTAAACAAGTCATAAGTGATTTACATGATCTCCCTTTATTTATAATTACACTAAGTGTTGTGTTATGATTTCAAAACTCCCCCACACATCCCTATTAATATTTAAATAATTATAGATCCCCTTTCTCTCTCATTAATTCTTTCCATATAAACCCATTACTATGCTAAAATTCAGTAAGTAATTTCCCTATCCTCATTTACATTCAAGGAAGTCATTTTTATTATCAATCTAAATTACCTTACATATGATGGGACATGAGTCTATATGATCCCCCCATACTATCCATTTCATGTAAATATGATGAAACAACCCTTTCTCTCTCATCAACCATTCTTATGAATTCTTACGTCATGTTGATACGCTATTGAAATTGCATCGATTTTCCGACTCAATGTCATTGTGTAGTGTGTACACTGACTATTTCACTATCATGGTTATTATCCATTATACACATTTACTTATTGATTATAAATCATAATGTCTATATTCCACATCTCATTACAATATAATATATGCTGATGATTGATTCAATGCGGTATGATCCATGTGGCATGCTAATGCATGAAATGAATTGTTTATGAAGGGTGCACCCTGATAGCTCCCCAATGCATTGGGTAAAGTATTGAATAATTATACATCATCTGAAATTGGTTTTCACTCATGATCAATCAAGTTCATCATGGTATTACTCAGGCATTATGTTCAATGAAGTTTTACTCATGCACCTTGTGCAATGAACCTTAGCTCATGCTAATTACATGTTACGTGTTGTAGCCACATCTCCAGGTTATCATTATCATGATTTATCATGAATTTAGGTTCATGTGTCTCTTTTGATCCATTTATAAGACTACTTACTAACATCTATTTTATTTCTCTTTTTATTCAATGGTTATTTCATTACAGGGTGTAATAGCTATAAGGACCCGACCTTAATCCTTACTTAATCTTGAATTAAACGAATAATTCACATTGAAGATATTTTCAGGTTTAGTGTTTTAGATAATTAGATCATAAAACCTGCATTACATTCCACATTTAGACAAAGTGGTTACATAAAAGATAGTATTCATTTATCCCATCAACGGAAACATATTTAAAATAAGACATGGATTATTTCTTGACACTTCCTGGACACTATCATCATATCATGTACCATTCTCTTGACCTGTGAAAAACATTTCAAAAACATGGGATGAGCATAAAAGGATCTGTAAAGGTTATAAAATAGCGAATGAAAAAATTTGTTCATAAATACATACAAAAAATGAAAACTTTTACTTACCTCATGAAATAATAAGATTTATGAAAGAAACATTGAAATCATAAATCATAATGGTACATTGCGGCATCTATACCATACTTACATTTTAGCTATCACATCTACATAGGGAGTTACTTTGGAATACCCATCATAGTATATTCCTTAAATCTCTTAGGAGAAACATTCACGTTTACCTCAGTCACGTTACCCAATGCATTGGAGAGCTATCTCGGGCTCACCCGCCCTAGGTTTATCATGGAACAACCCGTATATGTAAACAATTCCCAATAACCATAACATAATCATAACATATAACACATGTATAAAGGATATATAACATTTCCACATTCCAATATATCTTATCACGGTATTGAAAAAAACAATGTTTAATCATATCATTTTCAAAACCCTTTAAAAGGAGATTTTTTAATCAAAGTGTCCCATACCACTTTGAAGCTTTTAAATAAATTATAATTTGATAACATTAATGTACATATAAATTAATCCTAAAACAATTTTTGAAAACATGGACATTAATTAAAAATATTTATATGAATAAATCTTTAAAACATTTAAAACGATATTTTAGTAAAAGAGTTTTTAACAAAAAGAGGGATGCTTCAATACAATTAATTGAAGAATATTTTTTTTATCATAACATTAAAATATCATGAGAATAAAGGTATTCATGATATAATATTTCAAAGGATAGTATATACACCATAAAAGAGCGAATTGGTGTATAACAACAATGAAGTCTCAATGGAAATGTAAATTGAGAAAAAATCCCTTATAAACATGGTATCCTTAATTTAAGGATAAATCAATCTCATAATTATGTGTGAAAAATATAAATTCACCCAATATAAGTGGATATTAATTGTAAAAAAATCATAGGCAATTCACACATATTCATAGGATGACATAAATAAAAAAAGGGAAAATCAACCCAAAGAATGGTAATTTGGTTAAGGAGTTCCCTTACCGATTTGGTAACTTACAAAACATATGCCCAATGAAAGAAGGATCATCCAATGGATATGTAAATACTCATAAATGAGAGTATATGACACAAAGATTACAATCATGGGCAGTACATATTCCACAGAAAAGGAAATAGTGGCCAATATAGCATGAATCTCACGGGAATAAAAAGTGAGATGAAAAACCCTTACTTCATTGTATTCAAATTGAATCGTATAACCAAAATTTAATAACCACAAAATGAATCACAAGATACCATGAATATAAAGATAATAATGGTAATATATATATAAAATGGCAGTACAAAACACACCACATGTAATGAATAAGTGGAGAACAATGGAAATCTTACGGAATTAAATGAGAGATAAGAAAATCCCATACAAAAAAACAGCAGCCTAACGACGCCACTTAAAAATTCTTAAAATGAATTGAGGAGAGTAATAGGGGGTATCTCATCATATGAAAATAAAAATTACAGTATGGTGAATATAAAAGAACATCCTCCAACATAAGAACATGTAGGATAAATGAAATGACATAAAAGAGAGTACTTGAAAAGAAAGAGAGAGGTCGGATCCTTTACCTCGTGTCTGACTTGACATGACCGTTCTTTAATCTCCTGAATAATAAACTAAAGTAAATTTCTAATTGCATAAGAACCATTTTAAAGTTTATTATTCATTTTATACCACTTATTACCATGTTATAAACATTATGTAATCCTTTAATTTAATAATGTTCATTTTGTCGATATTTTGTACTTGAGTCAAAAATGGACTTCTTATAATTACATGTTGTTCCTGTTGTCAAAGGTTCATTATATCCAGAATTAAATTCATTATTTATATATCATATATATCATATATATCCTGTATATACATGTATTTATAATAGTACATAACATTTAGAGGTAAGAAATGAAATGCACCATTCATGGAGACGGTAAGTTGTACGTACGCATGAACGCTACTTTCATTTCTATTTCTTATTTTAATGTAATTAAAACTAAATGATACATATTTATATTATAATTCTAGTATAATATAATATATAATATCATTGAATCCATCCTTTATACATCCCACATAAGGCATTAATGAATCACATCACTTTGAGGGGGCGGTAGTCCACACTTCCTCAAATGAGATTATCATATTTACCCACTATGGAAACCATAACGGATTGATATAAATGGTAAGTACAGAATAATAAATAAATCATAAACATAATATATATCATATATAAGTAGAGTTCCATCATTATTACCACCATGAGAGGCGGTAAGATGTAATTGAACAATCATCGTTTCGTGAGGCATCAGTTTGCCATCCATAGAAACATTATGTTCTTCATCCATTAGATGGAGGTGTGTGTAAGTGTAGTTAGAATACTTATAATAACAAAATCCTAGTATATTTAGGACACTGGTGTTGTTACAAAATAAAAGATATAAAAAGATTTTAGGGGTTGGAGAAGCAAAATAAATGAAAATATTTTAAGAGAAACTGTTACCTTAAATTTAGGCAACATCCTTTGGTTTAAACCAAAAGGACTTATTAAGTTCATTCTGCCTAAGGTAAGTATTCTAGGAGGAGGAGAGAGATGTAGGGAGTGTAATTGGGCAGATTTTGGTCAAGCCAAATGGATTTATAGGTGTGATGAATTACACAGAAGTGGTCTCTTTTTATAAGGGAGAGGAGGGGATCTTTAGGTGAAAGAGTGATAATATTATTTTATAATATAATGATATTCGATTTCTAATGGTCCAAAAATAATTATGGTCGAAGATAAGATGACTCATAAACGAAATAAAATCATCCCATCAGAATTGGACATGTTTTGGATAATATTTTAATCATTATAATCTTAGTTTTTTTAATCATTTATTAATGAGGTAAATAATGCATCATTATTGTGTCAAAAATAATTTAATTTATTTGAGGTCTAAAAATTATAAAAAAAATACTATCATGTAGGAAATCCTTTTATCATTCCAATTAATATTCATAGTTGAAAATATGACTTATATATCACCATATAAAAATTAATTACTAAACGATTTTTGTTAATGTCAATTTTGCCATTACATTAAATTAATTAATCTAAATTGTCAGTTTCACTCCTAAGTGGATCAATGGGTTCCCAAAAACGACCCAAATATTCCCATGGTCTTCCATTACTCATACAATAAAGTTAGGACAAGTTTTAAGGTAATTTGGAATTATTCTAATATTCTTTTAACCTTGACTTAACCGACTTACCTTTAACTGCTGTAAATAAAAGTCAAAAGATACTATTCACCAAAAATTATTTTCATCTTAATGAACCACATATTACTTCTTGATAACAACCATGTATGTAGGATTTTTTAAATTAAATTCACAGAAGTGGTAAAATTCTATTTAAATGAAAACTCTGTTTTTTTAACTACCACTAAGTGCTGTCATTATTCATCAAAAACTGATGTTTTTCAGAAAAATACCTAAAATTCAGCCTAAGCTACATTTTATATTCCGAATTCAAAAATGATGTCTATTTTTCCAATTTCAAAACATATAAGTGGCATTAATTAATTTAAAAATTAATTTCTGTTGTTAAAACAAATAGCGTGTTTTTAAGAAACAATAACTATCAAAAGATTGATACTTGTTTATGTCCAATTTCAAAGTGAAAGTAAATCCAATGACCAACATTGGATTGAATGGTAAAAATATATTTTAATTCCACTTTAAAACCAATTAAATAGATAATCTACCCATATAAATAAATTAGATTAAAAATAACTTTTTAATTAAAATACAATATTTTTCACTATTCATTAAAAAATGAACTTTACCCGAAAAATAACAAAAAATTACCAAAAGTAAAATTTGATGTCCCCATTCTAAAGAAGGATTTTATTTGGTCAATTAGAAAATATTAATTTATCCAAAACTATATTTAATGAGTGTTCTCCATTAAAAGGCCATAAATCAGCATTTTAATGTAAATTATGCATAAAATTAGATTCATTCATATATTAAGCCTATAACATTTATTGGATAAATAGAAATACTTTTATAATAATATTATAGTTACTTTTGTTCATTCCTGTCAATAAAATGGCTAGGAGATAACTACTGTTTAAAATAATAATATTATATTATTAGTGTGCAACGTAAGATTCCAAAGAAACTCGTTGTTGCGTATCGGGTACACTATCGAACATAGCAACCCTTTTAATATTTCATTCACAAATATTAATATATATAAAAATAACTTATTCTTCATTTACCTGGGATGTTACATCCTTCCCGCTTTTGTGAATTGCATCCTCACAATTTTAAAACTGGGCTTAGAAACATCATTAAAAGCCCCACATCGGAAAGACAGTGAATAAAACTATCACATTAAAATAAATGAAGAGAAGTACAGAGGTTACCCGAGACAACAGATACTGGGATTCCCTGAAAACATTGATATGGCGGTGAAAATAAATCATCTCATTCTGATGGAGAGTGATAGAAAACATGTTTAGGAGAAAGTAAACCACCAGAAAATCAGAAACTTGTGATGAGTTAAACAGTCTTTGATTCCCCATTAAGAAATTTTAACAGACAAGGTTTTTGTTTACAGTTACATTTCGTTGAGGAATTTATTAATGAGACTAACCAAAAACATAAGGGAATATACTTACTTGTCATGTATACATTCATCTTTTACTATATTTCTAACACAAACTCATATTTTCTCCAAACAATGAATATTCAGGATGACTTTTTTTCACCTTAAGAGCGCTATAAACAACTTTAAGAGAATCACATAATCCACGAAATATGAACTATATATTTCCCATGTCTTTTAATATTAACTAAAACCAAAACTGATAGTATAAGATCATAAAATCCCCTAAAAACATAAACTTTTACATAATGAAAAACAACTCTTAATCTCCAAAATTTTTCTAACCAAACCCAATGTTCAACGAAGACCATCCTATAAACAATTTGTCCAAAAAATTCATCAATGTAAACCAAACTAAGATTGAAAACCAAATATTTGAATTATTTAATCATATAGTATTCCATGGAACAAATTAATATTTATCTCCAAATAACATCAATTTCTTTTGAAATCTTATATTGAAAAGTAATTAACCTAATCACATATCCTCCATGATAGGTTAATAATTTCCATAGATAACCCAAAATACACTTACTCTTGATTCATAAAATTTTCTAACTAAAAATAATTACTCAAACTAACCAGGGACTTCACATAGTCCAGTGGTAGGCGATAAATACCAGATGCACTTTGGTTGTGGGTTCGATTCCTGCAGCTTCGTCCGACACGACGTGTTGTCACACGGTCTGCGTGTTGACCCTTTTCAAAAACTATATAATTTTATAACATTCCTCAAAAATAGATAAATTCATCAAAAATAACCATATCATATTTTAACCACAAAGGTTATCTGATAACTTCTATTTTGAAACCCAAAATGTATTAACCAGTAATTGCCTCAAATTCAAGGATCATATAAACCCAAATGGTTCATTATAACTATATCCACAAAAGAAAGGATAATTATTCGTTGAATAAAATTTTCATATATAAAACATCAGGGTTACTATAAAAAGTCTTCTAATGTAACCCCATCATCAAAGGAGACTTTATATATCTAAGAATTTCACCATCCTAAAATCTACCATAACACTTGAATCCCATATATGATGACTTCTTACTCATTCAACATTCTTCATGATCCAATATCCATCCCTTTTCAACTTATTCTAAAATACTTCTTTCCAACAAAAAAATCATGAATCATAACCTAAGATTCCAATAATAGGAAAACATATGTTAAGAAATAATCTATACCTTTCATTCTTCATTGTCAGTTTCTTCATCCTCAATCGGAATGGCATTATGTATTGGTAAATGAATAATTGTATGATCTTGGTGACCCCATTCCCGAAACATCTTCATAGGACATGTGTTTTCATAATTACCATGGACACCACATTTAAAACATTCAATTGATCCTTCATAAAGAACTTCTTTCCCTTTCCTAGAGTCAACTAGATGTTTCCTTTTTCCTTGGCAGGTTCTTGATTTATGACTTTCATTTCCACATCTATAGCATCTTTCTATCCCTTTGAAACATTTTCCTATGTGTTTCCTTACACATATTTGACACATAGGTTTTTTAACATACTTACCTTTATGATTATTACTTGAACTTCCGTAGGGATTTGTTTCCCACGTATACGATGCCTTATAAAAATCACTAAAGTTAAGGTGGTCAATCATGACTCCAGATAGTTGGTTGAGGATAACCACAAGAGTTCTCATTGCAGATACCATATCATTCATTTGTTCTTTCATAAAACTGTCATAGTTTTCAACAAATCCACTGTTTCTTTGGTGCCTGCTAGATCCAACCATTTACTAAAACCAAAAAGGTCAATGTGAATATATCAGTAAAATCATCAAATAAAAAATATGAAGACAAACACCAAGATAAACATATACAAGTTATAACAAACTCATTCTTTCATTCAAAAAAATGATGACTCCATCTAATATTCTAACCATTGTGGTTATACACAATTTGTCACTTCTTCTTAAACAACACTCTAACCTCTAAAGTTATCTAAACCGACCTCTGATACCAACTATAAGGACCCGACCTTAATCCTTAATTAATCTTGAATTAAACGAATAATTCGCCTTGAGGATATTTTCAGGTTTAGAGTTTTAGAGAATTAGATTATAAAACAAGCCTTACATTCTACATTTAAACAAAGTGGTTGCATAAAAGATAATATTAATTTATCCCATCAATGGAAACATATTTAAAATAAGACATGGATTCTTTCTTGAGACTTCCTTGACACTATCATCATATCATGTACCAATCCCTTGACCTGTGAAAAACATTTCAAAAACATAGGATGAGCAAAAATGGCTCAGTAAGGGTTATAAAGCAGTGAATGAAAACATATGTTCATAAATACATACAAAACATGAAATCTTCTACTTACCTCATGAAATCATAAGATTTATGAAAGACCCATAGAAATCATAAATCATGAAGGTAACTTGCGAAATCCATACCATAAAAACATTGTAGCTATCACAGCTACATAGGGAGTTACATTGGAATACCCATCACAGTATATTCCCTAAATCTCTTAGGAGAAACATTCAAGTTTACCTCCGTCACGTTACCCAATGCATTGGAGAGCTATCTCGGGCTCACCCGTCCTAGGTTTATCACGGAACCACCCGTATACGTAAACAATGCCAAATAACCATAACATAATCATTACATATAACACATTTATAAAGGATATATAACATTTCACATTCCAATATATCGATTCAAGATATTGAAAAAAAACAATGTTTAATCAAATCATTTTCAAAACCTTTTAAACAGAGATTTTTGAATCAAAGTGTCCCATACCACTTTGAAGCTTTTAAATAAATTATCATTTGAAAACATTAATGTCCATATAAATAAATCCTAAAACCCATTTTTAAAACATGGATATTAATTAAAAATATTTATAAGAATAAATCTTTAAAACATTTAAAATGATATTTTAGTAAAAGAGTTTTTAACAAAAAGATGGATGATTCAATACAATTAATTGAAGAATAATTTTTAATCAGAACATTATAATATCATGAGAATAAAGGGATACATGATATTATATTTCAAAGGAAAGTATATACACCATATAATAGTGAATTTGTGCATAACAACAATAATGTGTCAATGGAAATGTAAATGGAGATAAAATCCATTATAAAGATGGTATCCTTAAATTAAGGATAAATCAATCTCATAATTATGTGTGAAAAATATAAATACACCCAATATAAGTGGATATTAAGTGTAATGAAATCAGAGGTAATTCACACATATTCATATGATGACTTAAATAAAAAAAGGGAATATCAACCCAAATAATCGAAATTGGGTTAAGGAGTTCCCTTACCGATTTGGTAACTTACAAAACATATGCCCCATGAAAGAAGGATTGTCCAATGGATATGTAAATACACATAAATGAGATTATATTACACAAAGAGTACAATCATGGGCAGTACATATTCCACACAAAAGGAAATAGTGGCCAATATAGCATGAATCTCACAGGAATAAAAAATGAGATGAAAACCCTTTACTTCATTGTATTCAAATTGAATCGTATGACCAAAAGTTAATAACCACAAAATGAATAACAAGATACCATGAATATAAAGATAATCATGGTAATATATATATATATAATGGAAGTACACAATACACCACATGTAATGAATAAGTGGCGAACAATGGAAATCTCACGGAATTAAAAGTGAGATAAGAAAATCCCTTACAAAAATATGTTAGCCTAACAGAGCCACTTAAAAATTCTTAAAATGAATTTATGAGAGTAAGAGGGGGTATCTCATCATATGAAAATACAAATTACAGTATGGTGAATGTAAAATAACATCCTCCAACATAAGAATGTGGAGTATAAATGAAATGACATAAAAGAGAGTACTTGAAAAGAAAGAGAGAGGTATGATCCCTTACCTCGTGTCCGACTTGACTCGATCGTTTTTTAATCTCCCGAATAATAAACTAAAGTTAATTTATACTTTCTTAAGAAATTTTTTCAAGTTTATTATTCATTTTATATCACTTATTACCATGTTATAAACATTAGGTAATCGTTTAAGTTAATAATGTTTGTTTTGTCGATATTTGGTACTTGAGTCAAAAATGGAATTCTTATAATTACATGTTGTTCATGTTGTCAAAGGTTTATTATATCCAGAATGATATTAATTATTTATATATCATATATATCATATATATCCCGTTTATACATGTATTTATAATATTACATAACATTTAGAGTTAAGAAATGAAATGCACCGTTCATGGAGACGACAAGCCGTACGTACACATGAATGCTACTTTCATTTCTATTTCATATTTTAATTGAATTAAAAAATAATGATACGTAGGTATATTATAATACAGTATAATATCATATATAATATCATTTACTCCATCCTTTATATATCCCACATAAGGCATTAACGAATCACATCACTTTGAGGGGGCGGTAGTCCGCACTTCCTCAAATGAGATTATCGTATTTACTCACTATGGATACCATAAAGGCTTGATATAAGTGAGAATTACAGAGGCATAAAGATATCATAAACATAATATATATCATATATAAATAGAGTTCCATGATAATGGCCACCATGAGAGGCGGTATATGTAATTGAACAATCATTGTTTCATGAGGCGTCAGTTTTCCATCCACAGAAACATTATGTTCTTCATCCATTAGATGGATGTGTGTGTAAGTGTAGTTCAAATACATATAATAACAAAATCCTAGTATATTTAGGATACTGGTGTTGTTACAAAATAAAATAAATAAAAAGACATTAGGGGTTGGAGAAGCAAAATAAAAGAAAATAATTTTAGAGAAACTGTTACCTTTAATTTAGGAAACTTCCTTTAGTTTAAACCAAAAGGACTTCTTAAGTGCCTTCTGCCTAAGGAAAGGCATATAGGAGGAGTATAGGGATGTAGGGAGATTAATTGGCAAGAGTTTGGATGAGAAAAATGGCTTGAGAGGTGTGAGTAATTGCATAGAAGTTGTCTCTTTTTATAAGGGAGAGGAGGGGATCTTTAGGAAAGAGAGAAAATATTATTTTATAATATAATGATAATCGGTTTCAAATGGTCCAAAAATCATTATGGTAGAAGATAAGAAGACTCATAACCTAAATAAAATCATCCAATCAGAATTGGACATGTTTTGTATAATATTTTAATCATTATAATCTTATTTATTTTAATCATTTATTAATGAGGTTAATACTGCATCATTATTGTGTCATAAATAATTTAATTTATATGAGGTCTAAAAATTATAAAAAAATACCATAATGTAGAAAAATCTGTTTATCTTTTCAATGAATATTTATAGTCGAAAATAGGACTTATATATCACCATAAAAATATTAATTACTAAACGATTTTTGTTAATGTCAATTTTTACATTACATTAAATTAATTAATCTAAATTTTCATTTTCACTCCCAAGTGGATCAATGAGGTCCCAAAATCGACCCAAAGATTCCCATGGTCGTACATGACTCATCCAATAAGGTTAGGAGAAGTTTTAAGGTAATTTGGAATTATTATAATATTCTTTTAACCTTGATTTACCCTATTTACCTTTAACCGTGGTAAATAAAATTCAAAAGTTACTATTCACCAAAAATTATTTTCAACATAATGAACCACATTTTACTTCTTGATAACAACCATGTATGTCGGATTTTTTAAATTCAATTCACAGAACTGGTAAAATTCCATTTAAATGAAGCCTATCTCTTAACTACCACTAAGTGGTGTCACCATTCATCAAAAATTGATGTTTTTCACAAAAATACCAAAAATTTAGCCTAAGCTATATTTGATATTCTGAATTCAAAAATGATGTCTATTTTTCCAATTTCAAAACATATATGTGGCATTAATTAATTTAAAAATTAATTCCCACTGTTAAAACAAATAGGGTGTTTTTAAGAAACAATAACAATCAAAAGATTGATACTTGTTTATGTCCAATTTCAAAATGAAATTAAATCCAATGACCAACATTGGATTTAATAGTAAAAATATATTTTCATTACACTTTAAAACCAATTAAAAAGATAACCTATCCATATAAATATATTATATTAAAAATCACTTTTGAATTAAAATACAATATTTTTCACTATTCATTAAAAAAACGAACTTTATCAGAAAAATACCAAAAATATACCAAAAGTAAAATTTGATGTCCCCATTCTAAAGAAGGATTTTATTTGGTCATTTAGAAAGTATTAAAGTAACCAAAACTATATTTAAAGAGGGTTCTCCATTAAAAGGTGATAAATCGACGTTTTAGTGTAAATAATGCTTAAAATTAGATTCATTTATATATTAAGCCTCTAACTTTTATTGGATAAATATAAATAAATGTATAATAATATTATAGTTAGTTATGTCCATTCCTATCAATAAAATGGCTAGGAGATAACTACCGTTTAAAATAATAATATTATATTATTAGTGTACAACGTAAGATTCCATAGAAACCCGTTGTTGCGTATTGGGTACGCTATCGAACATAGAAACCCTTTTAATATTTCATTCAAAAATATTAATATATATAAAAATTTCTTATTCTTCTTTTACCTTGTATGTTATAATAGCTCACTTTTTTCTTACGCATTTTCTCAGGATAACCCATGGAAAGCTAAGTATGAGGGAATGTAGTGGTCATGTAAAATATTTTATCAATAAAAATATTATATTTAACGTTTTAAGTAGTTTCGTAATGATCCTAGTACCCTATGGCACTAGATCTCTTGATCTTCTATGTAGTATCAAGTGATGAATGTGTAATAAATCATGGTTAAGTGAGCAATAAAGAGAATGGTTGTAATGTTTTGTCTTAGAGGATATGTTTAGTTATTTTTGGAATAGGATTAGAAAACCATAGTGAAACATTAAAGTCAAGACTAAGTATATTAAATACATCACTATGTTATGGTTAGTATTGAGTAAGTGGTTTATCAAGAAAATATATCCCAGTATGGATACAAGCAGGTAGATGCCGCTTTGGAATAAAAGTACCTAGGGTGAAAACCCCGATAAGGAGTTTCAGGCCTGACCTGGGGTATCATGTAACATGACAATGGGCCTTTCTACATTCTTGCTTATGAAACTCTTGGGGGATATACTTTGTGAATTTCACAAGAGTAGTATGAACCATTATTATGGGAGTAAAAAAATGTCCCCTGTGAATATATGTAAGAAAGTAGATCATGGATATCATATATTGAAGCCAATAGATTCATAAGTTATGGAATTAAAATTTATTTATAAGTCATCCATTTTTTTCCTTGGATTACCTTTTATGTGTTACCCAAAATTATCCTTTTATTCCTACTAATGGCCAATAATAGGAGGACTCATGCTAACAACCTATTTAATGATCAATGTAATGACTATTGTAATGAGATACCCAATATGATAGGAGTAGTAAATTTTTACTTTTTCACGATTCCATCTTTGTTAACTCAAGAATTGAATATAAGCATGGGTGAGGAAGAACGTTCAACCCCCCCCCCCCCCATGAATGATCAATTCTCCCTTGATATCTTCATGAAACAATGGATAAATACTTATAATATATTATATGATCACTTAATAACCGAACTATGGATGAACTCCATAGAAATGAACTTCTCCATACATAAATATTGTAAACAAGAGAAGGTTTCCAAAGATGTTAATCGTATGAAGGGTGAGTCTGATCAATGGTGATCATTGATCCAAAATACAAAGCCTGAGCATGGTATTTAATTGTTAGAATGCATGAATTTCTATAAAATTATTTTTGAGAAGCTTTTTCCACACACCCTCCAACATAAGATGGAAAGGGAATTCATTCCCCTCATGAAAAATGATAATTAATACGTAAGAGAATACAAGTAAAACATCACTTTTCTTGTAAAATACACCTCTGTCATTGTTGTTACCACCAAATTCATGGTTGACCGCTTCTTGGTGGTCTGAAAGATTGCATGCTGAAATCCATGGTAATACGTCACTTCAACAGGTATGAATAAAATTTTCAGTGTTCCCTAAATGTTGAAATCAATATCAGATAATAACATGGGTATCATGGGGATAATAATTGTAATGTGGATTCCCATTATAGAAGTGTGATGGATAAATCCAATGGTTCTAAGAAGATCCAACACCCCAGAAACCAAATTCATGGAAAGAAGCACCCCAGAAATTGCATGAAGGTGATGAGGAACTCATTTAGGTACAGAATAGAAGGGAACCTATCTATTAGCTATCAATAAGAAAAATGAATGACTATGATATAGGAGATTAATTTTCAGTTCAATCATCAACGCTTTGTTAATTGCTTCAACTGCAAAAAACCATAACACCTTGAAAATAAGTACCTTATGCTAAGGGTTTTCAGATAAAACCGAAAACCTCCAAGGCAGTAAGAGATATATTTTTCCAACCCTAACACTGAAGTGAACCCCTAAAATGTAGTGGAGATAGGTATGATAGTTATTCATTCAAGACAAGTGAACACACTTTTGGATATTGGTTCTACTCATTATTATTTTTTACCAAAGGAATAGTTGAAGAATCCAAACACCACCCCAAATCATGGAAGTAAAGATGCCGCTGAGCATGAAAAATGATTAAATCATTACATACCATAAATATAACAAATCCCCTATTAAAATTTGTGGATTTTATTCCTAGAGAAACTCATCATAATCCCTATTGTGGAATTTGATGAAATTCTCGGTTTGGATTGGTTTTCCTTATATAGAGCCAAAATAAATTGTTGTGAGATGGAAATCACTTTCCATGAGGAGAATCGTCCCAAGATTCTATACAATTTCAAGGATGAGGATGAATATTCTTTAGTTCCGTCATCTCAAGCATATATATTACTTCCCTTTGAGTACATATATCTGGATCAGATGATTTAGTCCAAGGAAGAAACCATCATTGTAGACATTTCTATTGAGAGGTAATTTAGTGAAGTGTTTCCCGATGAATTGTTTTGCCTCCATCCTAGAAGATATGTTGAGTTATCAATATACCATATACCTGAGATATTTCCAATATCCATGATATCGTACATAATTGCTCTTTTGGTGCATTAGGAGCTTAAGAAGAAACTTTACGTGATTCCAGATAAAGGGTATATATACCTATGTGTGTCACCATGGGGTGAACCAATCCACTTAATAATTAATAAGGATGGATAAATACTCCTTTTCATTTATTATTGTGTTCTCAACAAAATAATGATAAAGAACTTGTATCATCTTCCATGAATTGATGACTTGTTTGATCAAATACATGGAGCACAATATATATTCAAAGTAGATTTCCAGTTATGATATTATCATGTAAGGGTAAAGATGGAAGATATATGTGACACTACATTTCATATAAGATATGGGAATGATGAATTCATAGTAATTACTTACAGATTAACCAATTCTTCTATAATCTTCATGGACATGATGAATAGTGTCTTTAGAGATTACAATGAAAAATTAGTGGTCGTCTTTATAGATGATATTTTAATATACTCCAAAACCAAGGATGAATATGATAAGAATATATGAACTATACTAGAGACCTTGTGATAGGATAATCTCTATGAATTGTAAAATAAGTGTGAGTTATGGTTTAAGGATGTATCATTCATGGGCTATATCTTCACAATAATTGAGACATCCATGGATCTATCCAAGATAATTGCAATAGAGGGATGGCCGCAGTTGACATCGGTAACATATATCCATAGCTTTTCGGGGTTATCTGGATATTATCGATGTTTTTTGTGAAATTTATCATGATTGTACAAAAATTATACCAAGCTAACTCGGAATGGAGTAATGATTGAATATAGTTATGAGTGTGGATAAATCATCAAGGAGTTGAAAAAAGAGGCTTATCACTGTACCTGTGCTCACATTATCTAAAAGTGGATAACTTTTTGTTGTATTATGTTATGCTTCGAGGAAAGGCCTCAGTTGTATGTTGATGAAAAATGTCAATGTCATTGCCTATGTTTCCAGGCAATTGAATTTTCATGAGTAGAATCATCCAACACTTGATCTGGAGTTGACTAAATAAATATTCACAATTTAAATTTGCCGTAATTATCTTATTGGGGAGAACTGTGAAATATCTATAGACCACAAAAGCCTAAAGTATATATTCTAATAGAATGAGATGAACATGTGAAAAACAAAGATTGTAAGAGCTGATTGGAGACTATGACTGCTCAATTTATTAACACCATGGGAATGTGACCAAGGTGAGAGATTCTCTATGTAGAAAACACCAAGTGATTCTTACATTGATGAGAAATGATATGGATAGAATCTTATTGAATTTGATTGAAATGGAATGGGAATCATAAAGAAGGGATCATCACCAATATTTTTTAAAATGACATCTCAACCATCTCTTTTGGAATGGTTAACTGATGCTAAAAAGCATAATATGTGAATTCAGTGGAAATAGTAAGCTATTAAAAAAGGTAAATCATTGGAGTTAAATTTTAATAACTACGTAATTATAATATTTCAGAAAATACTATGTGTTCCATAATGTCTGGAGCTGGAGAACGAACATTTGGGTGATGCGCATAGATCAAATTTCTCTATTCACCCAAGAAACACAACGATGTATCAAGAAATTCGAGAGCATTACTATTGAGATAAAATGATAATTGTGATAGATGAGTATACATCAAAGTGATAGGTATGTCAACAAGTGAGGGATAAGTGGAAAAGGTAGGAGTGGATGATGCAACCACAACCCATACCAACATGGAATGGGAAAAAAATATCATGGACTTTGTCATTGGACATCCAAGTGAATCTAGAGGAAACCATGCAATATGGGTTTTTGTGGATGTTCTTACAATGAAATATCACTTTAACGTGATTTGAAAGGACATTTAGTTAGATTAACTTGAATGGATTTACATCAATGAGGGTGTAAGGGTGTAGGGTTTACCAGTATCTACAATATCCAATTGTGATTGGAGATTCACCTCAATGTTCTAGAAAATCCTCTAGCAATCTCTATGAACTCAATTGAACTTCAGTACAAACTATCATCCTCAAAACGATGGCCAATCAGAGTAAACAATTCAAACAATAGATGATATGTAAGGATCATTATCTATGGACATAAAAGGAGGATATGACCAACATCTTCAACTGTTTGATTTCCCTTAAAATAACCATTTCCAATCGAGCATCTAAATGGAACCATATGATTCCCTTTCAGGGAGAAGGTGTAGAATTCTGATGTGTTGGGATGAAGTCGGTGAGCGTAACCAACTATGACATTAAATGGTTGAAGAAATATAGGAGAAGGTGGAGACCATTCAACATCATATCAAGGCATCCCAAAGTAAACAGAAGTGTTATGCAGATAACTGTCAATGAGACTGTGAGTTCAAAGGTAGCGAAATAGTTTTTCTATGCATATCTCTATGGAATAAGGAAATGCGGATTAGAAAGAAAGGGATGTTTTGTCCAAGGTACATCGAGGACTTTGAGATTCTTGATTGTGTCTTGGTCGTGACCTGTAGACAAGCACTTCTACCTACTATGGCCAAAGTACAATATTTCTATCATGTATCTCTCTAATGGATGTACATATCATACCCTTAACATATACTCTCTTCAAAGGTAGAGTAGTAATAGGATTATCATTCTTACGAGGAGCAACCCGTGAAGATCTTAGATCATAGTGAAGAAGTTCTACAAAATAAGATGATGGACCCCATCAAGGTTTTGTGGAAAAACCACAAGTTTGAAAATGTGACGTGGGAACTGGGAGAAGTGATGAAGCAGATTTACCAAAAAAAAAATTAGTGTGGAATAAGAATATTTCCAGGGAAAATTTTCATTATGGGGGGAAGATTTTATTGACCCAAAAATCCATTAAAAATTTAATCTTGATCTACTTAAATTTCTTCTAATGGTTATGAAAAACATATGAACTTATTTGGTTTTACGTTGGGGATTTTATAATACAATTAGGAATTTTGACGGTTTCTAATAGAGTCGTTGAACTATGACCACATGATTAGTATAAATATAGTGCTTCAATAAGTCCAATTTTCATAGAAAAAGGAAGAAATGGCTGCATCTAGTATACATTCTCCATATGAATCCCATTTTTTATATATTAAAAAAAAAATTCTTCATTTTAATTTTCTCTTCACCTAGCCCAAGCCGAGCATCAACATGTTAAGCTTGAATGGAACCGCCTACAGGATAAGTGGAAGTTGTTATAGATTACCACTTTACTGATATTATCTGAGACACCCCAAGAGTCTATCTACATTGAGAACCATACACTAAGGTCTTATGCTGGTGTATTACGGGGTTATGTAACAATACCCTGGCATTATGATTATGTACAATATTTTTGTATGTAATAAAAAATATTCTTTAATTTCATTATTGTTACACTGTAAATAAATTTTAAAGAAAAAATAGTATTTTTTAGTTTATGTTCAACAATGGAATCTATTTTGATAAATTAATGGATCTTTGAAATAAATAATATTTTATTGAAATATTTTTATTACTAAATTACATATTATTAATTATAAATGATTGTATAATTTTTATAAATTCAATAGTAATTTTTATTAAGGTTTGAAAGCTTTTTTTGTCAAAACCAATGAATTTTATATAAATTTTAGTTTTTATATTAAATGTAAAAATTCAAATATTTAGAAAATTATTTAAATAACATGAATATTTTTTTTTGGAATTAGGATTTCGAAATTATACAATTGAAAATTTTCAATAATTTCGTCACACAGTCATATTTTTTGGCAAAAAATAAATACTGTTTAAACATAAAATGTAATTTATGAACTCATAATGACACAATAGTGATGTAAAATATACTATTAACCCCAGGTTCTGAAAATATAAGTTTTTCATTAATATAATGAGATTTTAGGTTTATTTGAGTTATTTTATGAAGCCTATGTAGACCATCCAAGACATGTGAAACATTTTATCATTTTAAATTATTTTCTATAAGAGTGTGACTCACC
The DNA here is from genome assembly GCA_963277665.1 of Viscum album. Taxonomy (NCBI): domain Eukaryota; kingdom Viridiplantae; phylum Streptophyta; class Magnoliopsida; order Santalales; family Viscaceae; genus Viscum; species Viscum album. The sequence continues at coordinate 694,730,633 of OY728141.1, forward strand.
TCCACATATGCTACCCCATTAATTTAAGAAGTTAGGCCATTGTAAATATAAAATAATTTTTTCCACTCCTATTTCGAATAATCCATGGAAAAAACCTGATTCTAGTTTGTTGTTTGGAATTGTTTATTGTGAGGTGCCCCAAGTTAAATAAAAACAAATTCCATCTATTTTCCTATATAATACAACCCTAGATCCTACTTACTCTTCACTAAAAGCCCATGGAGTTCGTCTCACCACATCCATACGTTATCTATCATCCACTCAAGGTACCCCAATCATTCAATAAGCCTCTCTCAAGCCCATATCAAGCCATTGGGATCACACTTCCATGTATGGGAATCCTTTCTCAAATTATCCATGATTCGTAATATTTATATGTCCTTTTATTTTAAATTATAAAATTTTGGGAATGATTTGGAACACCCCCAATACTAATCACATCATTTTTTTAATAATAAGATATCCAATTAATTTCCCATTAATTCCTTACATTTACGCCTGTTATTATGCTGAAATTCTGTAAGTAATTTCTCTCTCCTCATTCACATTCAAACAATTATTTTGTATTATGAATCTAAATTCCATTACATATAATGGGACATGTATCTATATAAGTCCTCTACTTACTAACCATTTCATCTAAATATTATGAGGCATACCTTTCACTCTCATCAACCATTCTTATGAATTTTTTTTGTGACACTATTATGCTACCAAAATTGAATAGATTTTCCAATCAAATGTCATTTTGTAGTGAATACCATGCCAATTTATCTATGAATGGTATTCACCATTAGGAAAATTTACATATTGATTATAACGCTTCATGTATGTATTCCAAATCCCATTACCAGGGAATAAATGATGATGATGGATTCCATGTTCTATGATCCATACAACACACATATGCATGAAATGAAATGATTAAGAAGGTTGTGCCCTGATAGCACTCCAATGCATTGGGTAAAGTATAGTATCATTATATGAAATGTACAATGCGTGTTGACTCATGGTTATTAAATATCAAAGAGTGTTTACTTTTTAATCATTGTAATGGGGGTTTACACATTCTCCACGTGCAATGAGCCTTGGCTCATGCTAATTCCATGTTAAGTGTTGTTGTAACATCTCCATATAATGATTATCATGAATTATCATGACTTTATGTTAATGTTTCTCTTGTTCTCCATTGATATGAAAATTGACTAACATGTATTTTATTCCACATGTTGTTCCATGTTTATTCATTATAGGGCTTTATAGCCCACCCTTTTCTTATGCATTGCCTTAGTTTATCCCATGAAATGTTATGTATCATGGATTGTAGTGGTCATGTAAAAGATGTTTTCAATAATGATGTTTTATATCTTGTTTATAATTTTATGTAATTATCATATTCCCCAAATACACAAGACCTCTCAATCTTCTATATCGTATCAAGTGATGTTTATGTAATAAATCATCATTATGTGTGAAATAAAGATCAACGTTGTTATAATATGTGGATCCTACATTCACTATATGACTAGTGATCATCATTATATGAATTTAAATTGACGTATTTATAAATAATTCTATAAATCACTTTATAAAATTCTTTATTAGTGGCTATTTAAACAAATTAAATTGTTGCAACATTATTCATTTGAAAACCACATTCATAGAAAGGTGTTCCTAGGCCAAAAAATAAGCATACACCACGATATAGTATAAAAATTATTCAAATGTAATTAATTAGATTAAATATAACTAAATAAAACTTATGATACTTTTAAATCAAAATAAAATATTAATGTTACATTTAATTTAAATTATTTATTGAAAATAAATTATATATTTACAAAAAAATATATTTTTCACTATTCTCTAAAAATATACACTTTTCAAGAAAATCCTAAAAAATCTAAATTTTAATTTTCTATGATTATTTAAAAATGATAATTTTTTTATGAACAAATAATTCTAAAACAATTAATATTTGGTAATATATTCAAAACATTAAATGATAAATGAAACCATTTTTAAAAATATATATATTTTAAATAATAAAATGACATTACTAAAACTTTGGGTAATTATTTAATAAAAATTTATAGATAAATTTTTATTTATTAGGACCACTATATATATAACTCCACGACCCCATAATATAAGAGATGATGCATTATTTTATTATATTTTAATTATTAAAAAAATCAAATCTAAATGGATTGATCAGTTTAGAAGTTTTTAATATGAAAACTATATATATGAACCCCATTTTACATTGGAAAATTGATAATAAAATAAGATAAATAAAAAAAAGGAAATGAGAATCCTCCTTGAAAGCTTATTCAAATAATTCATCTTCATAACCCTGGGAAAGGCAACATAATGACAGTAGTCTAAAATACACTATAAAGGTATGTAAAGTGGAATAAATAATCAATTAATGATAATATGTCAACATGGAAAGTCAAATAACCGATAACACATGCCATTAAAATAACAAGACAATGAATAATTAATATGGTAATGTAGAAAACTGAAACACCTGCCATTTAATCAATAATCTAAGAAAGAATCTTGACCATGGATATTATAATCAATTTAATTATCACAGGAAAAAACAGTAATTGATTACATGAAAATTTAATTCATAATGATGGATATGTATGACAAATTTTCATGAAATCATTCCATGAATCTAATATTTTCGACACTTTATGATAAGAATATTATATTGTCAAGTATTATTTCCAAGAATATAATATTTTTAATGTTTCATGCAAAGAATCAAATAAATGATCAAGCTCATGGAGAAAACCATATATAGTTTTTCTCAATAAATATACTGATTCATTGTGGGGGATATTGTGGGCCCTACCCATTACATTCAAAATCTGTTTTGTTTCTCATATATATAATAAATGATATAATTTGTAAACAATGTAACAACATAATGTTTTATCAATGGAATTATCATATTATAATATGAATTATATTATAATCTCATTAGGATTCACAATGACATATGATGATACTAAATACTAATTTATCATTAAATATAATTTCGTGACTTCTATGTTTTGAATTTCGAAAATCATACATACACAGTTGGGATCAGTAAGATGTTTGATGTCCGATAGGAAAAACATACTTTTCGGTGAAAAATAACATAACATTATTAATAGTTACTTAAACTTATTAATAATAATATGAACATTATGGATAGTAAATAATCAAAAATAATAATCTCATAAAACATGAATAATTCAATATAATTTTGGCATCCAATAAAAACCAATTTGAATATAGTAAAAGTATTGGTATTTTTTAATTAAATAATAAATAACAATAATAAATTTATTATTTTGAAAGAATTTTTTGTCATAAAATCTATTTCTAAAAAATAAAATCTATGCCTTATAGTCTTAAGATAATTTTATTAGGCCTTAGTTAATTTTTGAATTCATTATAAAATCAGTTTTAATTTTAAAAACGGTATTTTTAAAGTATATTATGATATAAAAAAATATAACTTTAATATATTTAGAAAAATATTTTTCAAAAATTATATTCATTTTATATTTTAAACATCAAAAAATGATTGGGGTCAATTTTTGGGATTTTTCTGAAATACATGAAATTTTTATGAATAGTGAAATATTGTAATTTGCAAAATAAGCTAAATTAGATGAATATAGATTCTTGCACGATGTTTTGCAGATGTATTTCCAATTTTTTCGATCTAACATTATAAAATTATTCTTCTTGATCATTTATGACTCACTATTATTTTTCTCGTGTTGAAATAATAAATTAATGAATTTTATATTGAGAAATCCCTTCTCCCCTCGACTATAAATACCATCCTTCACATCTTCATTTCCTAACTCCTCTCATAATTCAATCCAAATATAATATTTTCCTATACATCATCCATATACCCTCCCACATGTCCAAGATATTATGGTCTCATAAAAATTCCAATCATAACTTCCTTATGGAGGATCTCAAGAGGATGATTCAAGAGGTAATTCCTCTCTCTCACATTCCATTATATTTCATTCAATAAAATGTTCATTTCTTAATATATTCCCACATAACATCATACACATTGTATGTGAAATACATTATTAAACATATTAAAAAAAATTATGATACTAATGGGATATTATATCCTTCCACCCTCTTCTCCTGTTCATTTTGATTTATAAAACAGGACGTTCGTGATGTGTAAATTTATCACCTTAAAAATGACGTGATTTCAATTTCCATTACATCATTCAGATCATATCCTAAAAAAAAAATTATCGTTGAAAAATATTATATTATTTGTATTATTTCATATTTAATGTTATGTATCTAATTTAGTTACATAATAATAAATGATTAAACAAAACAAGTTCATTGTAGTAAAAAAACCGCCGTAATTAACCCAAGAAATCCTTATTTAATTATTTTCTAGTGATTCATCCCCATGGTATATAATATAATTCAATATAAGTTCAATTAAATATATGTAATATTATTAATAAAATTAAATGCTAGTCATGGATTTTTATACATGTTCTACATGATCATTCATTTATGAATACAAATGAACCAGTCAAGAAAACCATAAAAATGATCATTCCCAAACAATATTTTGAAACACTATAATACATAGAAAATCCCATAAAATAACTTATTGAAATCATAATGATCCATATTAATGTACACACGTTTCGGGAATTGTTAATTAATGAATCTAATGGGTTTATATAGGTCATTAATGTGAATAAAGCATTTCGATACAAGGTAAGGGTAAAATCTTAAACCCAACATTCTTTCTTCAGGTTCTACCTCTTTTACTCAATTTCTATTATGGTCATTACCTAAAAATAATTTTATCATCATAATCTTAACTTTTATTAGATATTAATTTTTCTACAAATGTTTATGTCCAAAAACATTCTAAAAGTACTCTTCTTTCAAAAACAGAGCTTTTATTTCTCACTCACAATTGATGGTTATCGTATCGTGTTTGTTTTTCGAACTGATTTTTTGAAACCCAATGTTTAACAAAATTTATTATGAGATCAAAATCATTACATAAATGGGTTATTAATGTTCAATTTTTTATACGTTTATTATGTCATTCATGATAAATGATAATGTGATGATGTTATGGGTGCACCTAGAATTATATTGCGCAATATGAATGTCTCAAAGTGATCAGTGCATTCAGATTTATACAGTTCTCCAATGTATTGGGTAATGTGATGAATGTCATGAGTTATTGTGAATTAATTTGTGAAAATTTTTATCTCTTTGATCAAACGTATTTGTGATTGTTAACCATTATGACTTGATGTTTCATTTTTTTGCATAGCCACATTTCATGTCACTTATCAATGCTTCCCCTCGTGTTCATGATCCTTTTCCTATGTAATGGTTATACTGACCCAATGTTTTATTGTTCTTATATATCAACTCACTGAGATTTTAACTGACCCATTTTTATTAATATCCTCATGTTACTACAAGTAGTAAGGAGATGACATGTTTTAAAAAGAAGCTAGTGAAGAAAGAATGTAATAATTTTCTTGCTTGATATTGAAATTGTTATGTATGGTTTTAGTTTTCCAATGAAAATAAACCATTTGATCATATATGTGTAGTATTATTTGATTTTTTATCTTTAAAATGATGAAATATTAATGTAATAAATGGTTGTGTCTCTATAGTTGGTATCAAAGAAAAAGATTAGTTAATTTGGGAATTAGGATTAGTGAACCCCTGAGAAAACCATTTTCATGAGAGTAGGTACAAATATGCATACAAAGATCCATACATTAGGATCCAATATGTTATGATTTTAGTATAAATAATAAAAAATAATGATTTATTCAACAATTGTTGACTTTTGTTTTGTTATAACATTTTCTATTTTAGAAAATGGTGGGAACTCGAAGAAACCATGCCATCAACTCGTGTGAGGGCCAATGCAATGATTGCCGAATGCTATCCCCAATGATTTGGGAGGTGGAGTTTGAAACGTAATGGTGATTATTACAGAACTATCTCTGGTTATGAACAATATCCATAATAATAGATAATATACTCCTTCACCAATGAGGTTGAAACTTGATATCTAGTGTTTTATGAGGAAGTGACCACTGACCATTAGTGGATATTTTTATCCAGTGGTTACATAGTAGTGGGTCAACTCCATGGATAATATCTTTTCTGTGCTCCACTCTTCGGAGATGTAGAAGTTGAAACTATTAATTTATCATCATGATGTAGAGGCCAAAAAATAGTGGGATTTGATTAAGAACATCATGAAATCGGAGGAAATTTATGAGATGGAATGGGAAAACATTAAGATAATGTTACATAACAAGTATTTCTGAAGAACACTTCACATGAAGATGAAGAGAGAATTTATAGTTCTCATGAATAAAGAATAAGAATTTCTCACAGCCTATGAAGCTAATTTCACAAGGCGTTAATGGTACGCTTTAGTTTTTTATCAATAATGATAGAAAAATCAATGATACAACAGTGTATTAAAACAACACATTCAATAGGATCATGCAATTAGAGACATTTGGAGTTGTGATTAAGTTGTTCAATGTGATCTAAATGTGGAGATGGAGTTCTAATAATGGTCCATGAAATATAGTTTTAAGAAACAAATGATGGATTTTTATGTCGGATGATATAATGACAAAGCTAGGAAGAAAACTCAACAGCCCACATGCCAAAAATGTTTGAAGTTGCACTATGGGAACTACCTCAAAGGGATGGATAAGTGATTAATGCATATGAAAGAAGGAAACTATGTTCAATTTTTTCGAATGGACAAAAAAATAAGAGGATAATGTGGTGGAATAATTGATAGAACCAAACATGGTTCAATGCTAAAACTGTAGGGTACAAGGACGATATTCAAGATGGCGCACTAAACCTCTTGTTCTTGAAGTTTATCAGTGTTAGTAGCCTCAAAATCCAAAGGAAAAAAGGGATGTAATATGCCATCACTTTTGTAGAAGTGGAGAAAGATAATGATATCATAAAAGGTACACTTACAATTCCCTTAAAAATGAAAAAAAAATTATTTGATTCTAGGTCATCACATTCCATTATATCATTAATGTTTGTAAAACTATAGAATCGAATCCCTGAAACCATGAAGGAGAGATAACTGTAAAAAACACCATGTGGTGAAATCATTGAAACCCAAGTGTTTGAATCTTCACCTATTGGCATATGTGGGATGATTCTTCCATAAAATTACATAATACATCCCATGGTATAATTCAATGCTATAACGGGAATGGATTGGCTGTTGTTAAATAGATTAGGTATCAACTGTAGGGAAAAGTATATATCCTATATGATTTGGAACAATCCCATTCTCTCCAACTAATGTAAGGAAGATCAAGATTCTCCAATGAAAAATACTTCAATGGTGTCATTGTTGATTCCCTATAAAGAACTCTCCCCAATGGTTGAGTCAAAGGATAGAACCAAAAATGCTAGAATACCCATAGTGAGTGATTACAATGATGTATTTCCCGAATAGATACATGGAATTACCTCATATCGTGAGTTATAGTTCTTAATATAACTGATACCCGGAGCTACTCCAATATCAATGTGTCATGATAGGAAGGCTCCTATAGAAATGGAGGAGTTAAAGAAGCAGTTGTATGATCATCTGGAAAAAGAATATATATGTCCTAGTGCAACATCATGGGATGCACCAGTGCTCTTCATGAATAATAAGTATGAAACAATACGAATTTGTATCAATTATCAGGAACTCAAAAAGATCACAATTAAGAACAAGTATCCACATCCAACGATTGACGACTTGATAAATCAGATAAGAAGAGCACCATACTTCTGAAATGTGGATCATTGATAGCGATATCATTAGCTAATGGTCAAGAAGGAATATATTCATAAGAACTCTATCCGTATAAGGTAAGGGAACTATGTGTTTATGGTGACGCCCTTTGACCCTACTAATTCCCCTAAAATCATCATGGATTTTATGAATAGAATCATTGGACATTACCTCAACAAATTTTTGGTAGTTTATATTGATGATATTATAATATATTCCAAGATAATAGAAGAATGTAATGAACATATAAGACTTGTGTTGGTGTCATTGATAAAGGAGAAGTTGTACACCATGTTCAAGAAGTTTGACTTTAAGATGAATTATGTCACTTTCTTAGGACATGTGATCATATGTGAGGGAATTTATGCAGAACCATAAAAAAGGTGACTGAGGAATGCCCCATGACTTCTATTGTGCTAGAAATCTGTATTTATATTGGATTACCCGGGTACAATGGACCTTTTTAGAGAAATTTTTCACAATTGTCATTCCCGCTAATTATGTAAACATTGAATGGGGAAACGTATGTCTAGATGAGAGAATGTGAGAGAAGCATCAAGGAGCTAATGAGATTGTTGATCAATGAACAAATACCCACACTAACAAAAAGTGGAGAATGTTTTGTGATATACAGTAATGATTCAATGAAAGGGTAGGGTTCCATACTCTAGAAAAATTACATGTTGATAGACTATGCCTCAAAGTAGTAGGGGATCCTTGAGAAGAACTACCCTACAAATGATCTAGCTCTGGTATCCATGATCTTTTCCATGAAAATATAGCAGCACTACTATTATTGTGAGATGTCAGACATATTAACTGACCATAAGACCATAATGTATATATTCACACAAAGGGATCTCAATATGAATCAAATATGATGGTTTGAGATAATCAAGAATTATAATTTCTCTATTAACTGTTGTCATTGAAATGCGAACAACGTATCTGATGATCTATGTTGAGAAGAACCTGCCACTCTATCCATGTTAAATATTGAGAAAGACTCTACCTTCTTGGATATAAAAATAATGGATTTATAAATCATAAGGGCTGAAGATACATCCAACCATGCCCAGATGATTGTAAAACCATCAAACCAACACAAAATTAAGGATGCAAAAAGGGATGATGTAGATATAAAAAATAATGTGAATGAAATAATAGAAGATATAATGAAATAGTTACATATCGACGATGATGGTGTGATTCTGTTTGGAATGTAGCTTTTTGTTACTTCATCACCTGGGTTAAAGATGGAGCTATTGGAGAATTCACAATACTCAACATTATTTATCCATCTTGGGAGTACCAAGATGTATTGTGATCTCTGACAACACATCTGTTGTGATAACGTGATGGAAAAGAGATAGCGTATTATATATTAAGGAGCATGGTATGTATTCAGGTTAATGCTGAGCAAAAAATGTCCAAAGGGATGATGTATCCATTGCCTATACGCATGTATAAATGTAAAAAAGTCACTATAGACATTTTCACTGGTCTCCTGAAGTCATAAAAGGGAAATAATGTGATATGGAATGTGGTCATCGGACTCACCAAGACATCCCATTTTATCACTATTCGGGATGACCTCTCACTTGGATAATATAAAAAGATATTTGTGAAGGGGTGAGACTGCATGGAGATTCACACTCGATTATCTTTGATAATGATACAGGGATCAAATATAAATTTTTGGAGAGTCTTCAATATGCTTTGAGTACTGAATTAAATTCCAGTGCAACCCATCAATCCACAAATGATGAACGATCAGAAAGGAATATTCAGATGCTTGAAGATATACTAAGATCCAGCTCTCTATAATTCAAAGGTGGGTGGAATCATCATATTCCATTGGATGATTTCTCATAAAATAATATCTTCCACATGAGTATTCAAATGGATCCATATGATGCTCTGTATTGAAAGCAATGTAGAACTCCAACCTCGTGGGATGAAACTTGAGAATGAATGATACATTGACCAGATCTTGTGCAATATATGACAGAGAAGGATATATTCATCTAGAAACACATTAAAGCTGCTCATAGTGAGAGAAAGTTCTACATTGACAATCATCTAATGGACTTGTATTTCTTCATTGTAGATAAATTATTTCTTCTAATATAACCATGGATTAGAGTCTTTTATTTTGGAATAAAAGGAAAGATGAGCCCAAGGTACATTGGCCCCTTCGAGATCTTTGACCGCATAGGAGTCGTGGCCTATAAGCTTTCACTTCCACCAAATATGGCTCATGGTCATGAGGTGTTTCATGTATCACTCTTGAGAATGTAAACACCAAATCCCACACATGTACTAATCCTAGAGGTGGTACAGTATAAGATGATCTCTACTATGAGAAGCTGCCAGTAAATATTCTTGAATAGAGAGATAATGTTCTTCTCAACAAGACAACCCACCATGTGAAAGTGTTATGGAGGAACCATATGTTTGAACATGAATCTGGTGAATTGGAAGAGGCGATGAATGAGATATACCCTCACCTATTTATGTAAAATGAAATTTCGAGGGTGAAATTTTATAAGGAGGGAAGAATGTAACGATCCAAAGTCTAATCAGTGGAATTCCATTCATATAATTATTAATTATTGTATAATCACGTTAAAATTCACAATGAAATATTATGATATTATATAATATGTGATCATTTAACATAATTTTTCCACTTCTATTTTTTGAATTTTGAAATTATGACATAAAAGGTTGTGATCTGTATGATGTTAGGCATCCTATAGGGAAAACATAATTTTGGGTGAATAATAACATATCTTTATGAATAGTAACTTAAACATATAAATATTAATATGACCCTTATGAATATTAAATCCTCCAAAATAATAGTAACATTACCCATTAATAAATAAATAAAATATATGCATCTTATTAGTAAAAATTTGACCATAATAAAAGAATTGGTATTTCTTTTTGTCATCAATAATTAATTAAAATGTATTTTTTAATTTAAAAGAAATTATATTTTCTAAAAATGTGATCTTAAATTTAAAAATATATGTCTTATATTTTTAATATAATTTTATAAGACTATACGTAATTTTGGAAAGCATTATGAAACCAGTTTTAATTTTCAAAAAGTGTATTTTTCATGTAAATTATGATTTTAATTAAAAATTAAATTAATCACATTTAAAAAATGGTTTTTGAAAAAATAATTTCATATTTGGATTCTACACAAGAATTAATAATTTGGGGGATTTTTTTGGATTTTACTAAATTACAACAATTTTTTTTGAATAGTGAAAACAGTAATTTTCAAAATTATCTAAATAAGAAAATTACAGAGTCATGTGTAATGTTTTGGTGATGAAATCCTAAATGGATAAGGTTCACAAAATAAAATTACTATTATTGGTCCTGTAATAATCACTATTACGAGTCTATTGTGGAAATAATTTATTAATGAATTTTATAATGAGAAATATCCTCTCTCATCCACTATAAATTCCACCGTTCACACTGTCATTTTCACACACCTATCAAGCTTCAAGACATTTCTAAATTCTGCATAAACAGCATCCTGAGCCCCTCCCCCACTTCTAATAGATTTTGGGCTCATCAATAGACTAATCCTAGATTTCCTAAAGATGATCTCAATAGGATGATTCAATAGGTAATTCCTCTCTCTCTTTCCTTTAAATTCATTTCAATTTTATGTTCATTTGTTAATCTCTCCCTAGATATATTGATCCAAATTGTATGGTAACTCTAGTAGTATAAATATACTTGAATTTTAATATACTAATTTGATAGTATATCATCCAGACCCATTCTCCTCTTTTTTTTATTTTATAGAAGAGAATGTTGTTTCTAAAGTATTAATTTATCACCATCAAGAAAGACATGTTTTCAATTTCCATTACAGCTTTAATATCTAGTCATGAAACCATTTATATGGTTGAACCAGATTATATTATATGTATTAAAACTTATTTCATGTTATGTAACTATAATAGGTACATATTACTAAATGATTAAATAAAACAAATACGTTGGGTTCAAAAAACCTCCCAAATTAACCCAAAGAATCATCATTTAATTCTTATGTAAGGATTCATCCACGTGGTATATAATATAAATCATTATAAATCATTGAAATTTCTTTAATACACTTAATAACATTAAATATCAGTTATTGATGTCTATCCATGTTCTACACGATGATTCATTTACGAATACATGGAACCAGTCAAGAAAACAACAAAAATGAACATTCCAAAAAAATAATTTTAAACCCTACAAATCATCAAAAGGCACATGAAATAACATAATGAAACAATAATGAACCATATTAATTCAAAAAAGGTTATGGAATTGTTTATTAATCAATATAATGTGGTTTTACAGGATATTAATGTGTATAAAGAGTTCGGATTCAAGGTAACGGGAAATCATGAACCCAACATTCATTCTTCAGGTTCTCCCTCTTTCTCTACATTTTTGGTTTGGTCACTCAATAAAAATAAGTTTTCATTATTATAATTCCAATTATGGGAAATAAATGTTTCTTACTGATGTTTATGTCAAACTGATGTTTTCCAAAAGAACACTTCATTCTAAAACACAGCTTTTACTTCTCACTCAAGGATGATGGTTATCAAATCAAGTATGTTATTTCCACTTAGTTTTTTGAATCCAACATTTAGGAATGTGTTATTATGAGACTAAAACCATTCCGTAAATGGGTTAGTTATGTACATTGTTGAAAAATGATCATTGTGTCATGCATCATAAATGAATATCATGTGATTTGATGGGTGAACCAATAATTCAATAGCGCAATATGATTGTTTCAATGTGATGGGTGAGAATGAATTAATAAATCAATCTAATTAATTAATTAATTTGATTAATATCATTAGTTAATATGAATTTATGTGTGGAAAAGGTGCAATCATTGTTCACACATATGTGTGGTAGTTACCCACTGAAACATGATGTTTCCTTTTTATGCATTTCCACACTTCAGGCTTCTTATTAATACATTCTCTCATGTTCCTGATCCTTTTCATATGTTATGGTTATGATCACCCATTTTATATTATTATTATCTATCCTCTATCTGTAAATTTATCTCACACCATTTGATGTATATCCTTAGGTGACTACATGTACTATGGAGAGGTCACGTGCCAATAATAATCTAGCAAAGAAGGAATGAATTAAATGTTTATGCCTTATGTTGTAATTTTTATGTATGGTCCATGTTTTCCCATGACACTAAACATTTTTCCCCTCTATGTGTAATATTATTATAATGATTACCATTATAATTATGTAATTGTAATGTAATAAAAAGATGGGTCACTAAAAAATGATTATTTTTATCAAATATACATAATGAATAAATAATATTGTTTTATCAGTAATTCCCTAATAAAGGATAAGTAAAACCAAGGGTATTTTTTTTTAATAATAGAAATTCCATTAAAATAGCTTCAAAACTTTTTTCGATTAAATAATCATTAAACATTCCCAGGTTTCTTATGGTACATTGAAACATTTAAATAATAATACACATTGGAGAATAATATCAATTTAAACATATAATATCACGAGTATAATTATATGTGTGATATAAAATTTGAAATTTTATTATATACCCCATATAAATGTTATTTTGTTCATAACAACAAATAATTTTTAATGGAATGTAAATAGGGATGAAATCCCTTAAATTTTATATGACTTATAACTTCTATCATTGTATTTTCAAATAATTATATTATTTTAATTAATTACTTCCTTTAGAAAAATTTTAATGTTTATAATTAAATTATTTTCACTTATTTCAATTTATAAACAACTACATAAACAATTTAGATTACATTGTATATTTTGACCATATGTGGTTTATGTGTCAAAAATTATTTTGGTGGATAATTTATGGAAAAAGGGATCATTATATAATCATATAAATAATAATAATAATGAAATAATAATCATATTTATAAAAAACATATAATTCTAATACCATTCATTAAATAGGGTTATTATGAATGGACAAATGTTACAATATTAGAGATTGTGGGTCGTAAGTACACATGACTAATGTTCCCAGATTTCAATGATAATTATGGAGAGAAGGTAAGTAACAGTATATATTTCTATAATTATAATAACATTATAAATAAAATTATATTCAGTAATATATACTTATACAAAGAAGTAGTGTGATGTAAAATGAATCACATCGTGTCGGGGAGGCGATAGTCCAAACATCCATGGTCGATGTTATAACTATTTAGTATATGAGAAGGTTAACAAAGAAAATGATATATTATGTTTCTAAAAAATATAAAATCTCTAAAATATATTATATTTCATTTTTGTTTCTTATTTTTATATAAATCCTTCTTTTATGTGTTCCATGTATATTGTGAAAGAGTGACATCGATTTGAGGGGGTGGTAGTCCACACTTCCAAAAACAATGTTATCATATTTACTCATAGTGGAATGAAAATATGATTTTGTAATTAGAAAATTAAAAAATAATAAATAAATAAAAAATATCATTTATTCCGTATATTAACATCATTTCCATAAAAAGTTCCAACCATGATAGGTGGTTAATGAAAAATGAACAATCACATTTTATGAGGTGGTAGTTACCTATACATATAAATAGTATGATTATAATACATTTAATGGATATGTTTATAATTAATGATTTAATAAATATCAAAACAAAATATCATAATATTTATGATACTGATGTTATTATATAATCATATAATAATAATATGTTTTGGGTGGATAATGAAAATAAAAATGTTCTTGAGGAATAATGTTACTTATTATTTGAGTAACTCCTTTTTGTTTGCACCAATGGGAATCCATGGATGGTTATTTAGAAAAGGTGAGGATTATTGTTTAATTGTAAGGATTATTAGGATATATATAGGAAAATATTTTTCAACTCAAAGTTTCTTGATAGGTTTCATGGAGTGGGAGGGGTGATTACCTTTTTATAGTGGAAGGAATGTACCCACTTGGTAATTTTGAAAAGAATTATATATTCCCAAATAATAACTTGTTCCCTGAGTGTCCAAATGGACAATGATAGAACCTTATAAGTTTATTGGTAAACATATAACCATAAAATAGGTTTTGGACATGTTTAAAAAAAATCATTTGTGAATACTGATTTTCCCATTATTTGATAAATTTTATCTTAATGGATGTAATTTATTTTAATTAAATTCACTAATTATTATTGTTAAAATATAATTTCTCCTTATTATAAAATATAAATTATGTATATTAAATATATTTAATCCAATATTCTAAAATCCAATAACATATAGGTATAAAATAATTTAATTTTAATCGCATAGATTGGACAATATTTCATGTTTTTAATGAAAAAACGTTCAAATGTTTTCTATATTTTTATATTCAAATTAAAAGTGAAATTCATTTGAATTCCAAAAATTAGAATAATTTATAAAAAATTAATCTAATTAAACTTTAAGACCATTTGAAAATATAATATTACACTTTAAATATATTATATAAAAATGTATTTTTAATTAAATATCAGTATTTTTCATTATTTATTAAAAATTAATTTTCATTGAAAAATACAAAATAATAACCCTAACCTAATTTTTATATTTATATTTAAAAAAATTAGATTGTTTTTATATATATTATTAATAAAAATTCATAAAACATTCCATAAAATAGGTTCTTAAATAAAATGAGTAAAAAGTTCCATTATAAAAATATTGATTTTTATGATAAATATTGGGTTGCTTCTTATACTATGCATATAAATTTTTTTGAATGAATATAAAAAAATATTTTATTGAATATATATATATATATTAAATTATTATCACTCATAATTTTAGTTAATATAATTTTTTTATCGATAAAATGGCCTTGTGAGCATAAAATTTGTTTTTTCTATGAAAACATTCTCTTTATATTCAATTTGTATTTATATTTATTTCAATATAATTTTTATTCAATTAATTGAACTGTATATTTTAATAATCTATTTAATCCTATAATAATCAATTTAACATCTATTTTATATCATATTATAATAAATATTAATTTTTTTAAATATATAATTGTTTGGATAAACTCGATCTGACTTGTAATGTGAGATAAATTTAGTTTTCTATATAGTGAAAAAAACATTATATGCATAAATTGTTGTTTCATTGAAATAAATCTAGGGAAAAAATTAATTCTAAAGTTAAATTATTTTAATGTTTTGGGGTGTTATTATATAAATATAAATAAATATAAATATATATCATAATTCAGTTAATCCTATTCAAAAATCTGAATTCAATATCGTTGTTATAAAAGTTATATTTAAATAATATATTTCTTAGTATTCTGAAGATTTATTTTGAAGATTTTATATTCTATTGAACAATATACTCATATTTTAAAATCATGGGGAGGTATATTCTCACAAACATTAATAAAATTTTCCCTCAATATTTTATGTTTTGATTGGAAATAAAGGGTTAAATATTTTAAAATTCTTTTCTAAAGTCCCAAAACTAAAAATATATACTTATAAATCCACTTAATATAGGGAATGTGAAAAATTAGGGTTATATTTAATAAAAAATAACTAAGATTCCATGTTGGATAACAATTATGGGAAGTGGAAATTTTATCATGGAAGAATAACATAAATAATAATAGAGACAAGAAGAGATAATTTGAAACAAGAAAATATACAATCAATAGAAACATAATGACCAAAAAAACAAAAATATTTCATGATTTAAAGTAATATTGATTAATATTATATGAAGGTAATATGATAATTTTTTTCAAGGTCATTTTCTATTGTATGTGGATTATTTTACTTTTAATATAGATAAAACATGAAAATAAATTAATATGATATTGTTTTATTTTCAGATGAACAATTTTATCAAATTATTTTATTTTGATAAATTTCATTTACATTTATTAATCCATGAAATGAATATCAAATATTAATTTTTTATTCCATAGTCACTAAAACAAACTTTTAACACATTATATCAACCACATAAGGATAGAATTCTATTACATTTATCTTAACAATATTCAAAATGATTTTCATGGATCATCAAATAGATAAAAAATTTATATTGTAAATACATAAACCAAAACAATAACAACCAATATTTAATATAGTTCTTTCCATAATTTTTATCAATGAAATTATTATTGTAAAATTAATTTCATATTTACCAGTGAATCATGCTGGTCAGTGGTAGGCATTTCACCCTAGTCATCCATTAGTTGTGGGTTGAAGAACCGTGACACTTCTAAATGTTATGGGTTTTCATCTGGTGTCCAGGTTATACTTTTTAATAAACTATATCAGTATGATTCCTATAATTTTTATAAAAATATGATGAACATCCATTATAATTACATTAGTAATCAAATCACTTTTTACAAAAAGTGTTTCCTATATAACATTATTTCTGAAATATAATAATATTAATTGATTATCATTACCTTAACATAGATGATCATATTGTCAATAAAGGTTATTATACCTTTAAACATAAAAAGATAGCATTATTTTTCAAAGAACTCATCATGTTATACCTTAGGGTGACATTTAGCACAATATAATGAAATGTCACCAATAATATCATTAATCGTTAAAAAATCCATTCACCTAAAACCTAAAAGGACATGTCTATGATATTGAACATATGATCAAACTTAAACTCATAAACACATGATAGTAATAACAATTCTTGAGATACTCATATATTAATAAATATATGATTCTAGTAAAATTAACATATTCATTAGATGTTTCATGGGTTTTATAATGTAAATTACATTTATAAAAATACATATAATATAATTATTGAATGTGAATACATAAATACTTAAAACCATTTAATTTAACATATGTTTTTTCTTCGTCTCGGAGCTAACTATTAAAGTAGGGAATTGTCTTTGATAATCAAAGGTTCACCATATTTTAAAAAATGAAGTATGAATGGATATCATAGATGAAATTAATTTCTCTCTATTTTACTCCAAACTATTCATAATAAATTCCTTTATTGTCACACTTATGCTCTACACAAAAAGAATTACCTATTACATTAATTTATTCTCCTAGGTTCCTCTTACTATATTTCTTACATGAGGCAAATCAATCTTTATTTCCTCCAATTTCTCCAATACAAGAGCTCTATGAAGACTCTATCACTCAAATCGTTAGCGATTGCAATAATTGGTTGTGTCATATATTTTAGATCATATATCATGATAAACTATTAGTAATAATCATGATTTATTTCACTATTATCACTATAATATTTTATTTCTTATAATAACATCATATTCCATCATATTCAATTTTAAACTGATTCCTTTGAGTTCCATCAAATTACTACCTCAAAAAAGCCATGTTTGATAAAAAATATTCATATTAGGAAACCCCTAAAATAAGTTCTAATTTGTACAAGTCAAGACACCTACTTTTCAATCTATGACACCATATGTTTATCCTTTTTCATTCATTGTCATCATCTATTCAAATCCTTCATAATGATACAAATGAAATTTGGAATTCTCCCCCTAGAGTTTTAAACTACTTGAATAGTAAAGACTTTTTTGTGGACTAGGTGATTATTGAGTCAAATACCAACAAACCATTTTTTATTTTATTTACATTTTGTACAACTATGTTCGGTTCATGTCAATTTTTTGTATCGAAATAATGATTTATAGTTAGGTAAAACCACACAACATCCACCTTTCAAAAAAATTCTGATGTTATTATATACATATCCTCAAAATATATTATATGGTTATATTTTATAATCTATTTTTCCAATAATATTGTCCCCAAGTATTATATTAAAAAATATCTTATAAAAATGGTAAATACCCTAGCCCTAGCAACCAAGAGTCGATGTCTAAAATATAAAATTGGAATAAGATAAAATTGATCACATCCTTAATTAATGAATAGTTTATTGGTATTAGTAAGAAAGAATCATTATTAAAAATCACATTATATTTGAAAACATGAAATAAAACATAGTGAGAGTAATAAATCAACACCCTTTAAATCATTGAACCATTTATTTTTATAACATGTGGAAGGGAAACATTATAATGTTTTTCATAAATTCATAGTAAATGTTGTGTATAATATGATACATCAAGAATAAATAAGGAATAATATATATGGAATTATAAATAACTAAAAATATATAAAATTTAATAAATAACATGATTATCATGATTAGATAAGGCATAATCAATATGGAAAGCTAAATAACCTCACTCAAATTCCATTTAATAAACAACCTGGGTGCAATTTAAATATATGGATAATATTAATGTAAAAATCATATGGAGGATAATAATTAAATTATAAATGATGTTAATGAATAATATTGTACATTATTATCTCTCACATCAGTATATCTATATCATCAAAACCTTGTTCTAGGAACGTTTAATTGATGGTTATCTAAACAGAAATCCCATTTAAATTAGTATTGTCAACATAATCACCTCATGACCCTATTGATTAATTATGGGGAGAAATAATTTTGGTTCCCACCCAAAACTAACTATCCTAAGAATCCATCATATATCAAATAATTAATTTAATTCATGAATAATTTATCATGTCAACAAATATCTATTTTGAGGAAAGGATACATATTAATCAAAATTTTCCAAGTTATTCATATTACATTAAAAGTAAACAACATTAGTAAAAAATATATACATATTAAAAAATTATCATATCCATGATAAAATGAATATATATATTAAAGTCTAATGTAATTTCTATTGATATAATGATCATGAAAATGTAATTATTTCATGGGAATATTAATGTATTATAAAATAAAAGTGAAAGTGAGTGTCGATACAATGTTGGGTAAACATGATCATAAACCATCAATGTAATGGATTAAGATGGAATCAATAAAATATATCCTCAATGGATTATATTTAAAATAGAGGTCTGTTTACATTGTGGAATATAAGTACCATAAAAAAATCATTAAAACTTTTATGAGGAAATTACCGTGTTACAATAAAATATTCATTTATAAACTAATAATTTCCAACATTTTAGGATAAATTTTTTTTATTAAAAGAACCTTATTATAATATTTTTTATTTTTAAAAACAATTATTTTTTCATGTGATGGTAAACTAATATCATTTTGAGTATGTTAAAGAAAATATTCCTTTCAAATTACTGTTAGAAAATAAAAAATGCACCATTTTAGAATATAATAGGTAGTTTTTTTAAATCATTCTTAAAACCAAAAAATGGATGAAAAAATTTAATAAATTATTAGTTGAATGTTAAAACCCTTTTTTAATTTTGGTATCATAAATTTGGACTTAGAGTGAAATTGATTATTGATCAAGGATAGAAATAGAGTCATATTTTCTAAAATACAGTTTGTCAAAAATATTATTTACCAAAAAAATAAAAAGTGTACTATTAAATGAAAATCTCGTGAATTACATGTGGATAAAAAATATAAATAATTTTAATAGATAATGATAAAATAATTCAATAAATATAAATTAATTCGTAATCAATCATGATTAAAATTAAATTGAAAAATAAAACCATAAAATATCATATCATTACAGTTAGATTTAATAAATTACATGACTATGTGTATCAAATGTAAATAGACATAGATCATGTGTAAATATATAATTAAATAATAAAAACTCATTATTCACTTAATCATAGAATATCTAAGTCATTATGAAATACTATGCCACCAATGTTATTAAATTGAGTTACATAATTCCTTACTACATAGTAATGTTCAAGTCAAATACACTTGGATGAGAATATTAACATTCAAAAATAAAAAAATATAGTATGAAGGATTAATGATATTTCATGTAATATGAGAATTTTATATACCATATAAAATAAATTAAGTGCATAACATTAAAATATATTTAAATGAAATGAAATTGAGACGGAATCCCTTACCTCACAATTTCAATTCGTAAAATTTAATTTATATTGATGTTTGAACCCTAGAAACTACTTTCATATACTTGATGATAACCTAAATTATTATTTTATATAAATAATCCTTTTATCATATCATGCTTGTATTTTAATGTAACATATTATTGATAATTTCCTTACAGTAGTTGTGACACTAAAATTTGATAACAATTTCCTTCTATGATTGAAACCCTAAATTTTCATGATAGTATTCTTAAATATATGTTCAATAACGAGATCAAATCATTTGATAGCACAAATGAATCAAGATATTCTAGGTGGAATATCATAGGAAATTATAGTGTCTTTTTACAGTGTACTCCATTGGTAGTATATTGTGTAGGATATTTTTAGAACCATAACCAATAGTAAGAAATAAATATGTATATGTATCATTGAATTTTCTAATCTATAGATGAGTTTATTGATCATTAAATGTAATTATTATTATTAATGATTATTATAAGTTGTTTATTTTTATTTATTGATGAAAAAAATGTTGACATATTCTCGTTGTGATGTTGGATATGTTGGGTGCATCACGTGTAAAGACCCGTAAAATTCAAGGGAAATTTTTTTTCTTAATTTTCTTTAGAATTTTACAAGAGCGCGGTTTCAGACGGCACCTGATTCCGAGGCCCGGAGTGCCCAGAATTAATTTCTGAAGTTTGGCTCGGGTATGTTCAGTGAACGAACGAGCGGGAATTCCTAACTTTTGATCTGGTGCTCGGAATTGAAATCCGAGGGCACCGATGAACTCGCAGCGCCGATATTCGCTTAAAGAGACCTTTTCGGGAGTTGCATTTGTTGTGGGTTGAAAGTTAGTTTTAGGGGTTTTTAGTTTGAGTTAAATAAAATTGTGTAGAACAATTTTATTTTTTTAAACTTCTTAAAACCTACCAAAGGGAGTTGGGAGTGGGACCCACATCCACTTAACCTCCCTTGGGAGGATTAAGTGAGGTGGGGTCCACATGAACCCCAACTCCTCAAATTCTCTCAAAACCTCCCCTTTAACTCAATTCATTTAATGTTGTCAACTTGGGTTACTTAATTAACTGGGAGTTAAACCTTTTTGAATTTCAAACTTTTGAAATTCTTGTGTGTTTTGTAATAATAAAATAAGATGTTATCTTATTTTATTATGGGTTGTTTGTTTGTCTCCTGGAGAACTTTTGAGAGATTCTTCTTCATCTTCAAGCTCTGACGAAGAACGAAGAACACCCAAACTCCGACGAAGAACGACACCTCTCTTCTTCGTCCTCGGTGTCAACAAGAGGGAACGCCGCTTCCTCCTCGGACCTTCTTCGTCGGCATACGACAATTCGCCAATGACGTATCTCTTCGGGCATAACTCTTCGTCAACGGATTTGACGAACGACGACCGCGACGCCCGACCTCCGCGACGCCGTCTTCCGCGGAACGTAGACGAATATTCGAATCTTAAACCCGAGGTACGGGTTGTTGATTCATTATTTATTTATTCCATTTCTTGAACGTGGACCTCGCATGTCAAACCTGAGGCTTGAATGTTTAAGTTGAGTTATTTATTTAACGTGAGGGGGGCCGGACCGCATGAACACGGCCGAACCCCCCTACATCGTTCATGTTGATTATTTCTTGCATGAGGAAGCAAGTGGCGTGGTGCCGTCGCACCACGCGATTGATCGTACAAATATTTTACGCGGCGTCGTCGCGCCACGCCGAGGTAGAAACTTCAAGAACGCGACGCCGTCGCGCCGCGTTGAAAAGAATCAAAGCACGGCGAAGGGGAGCGGTGTCGTCGCACCGCGCCGGATGACGAACGTCGCGGCCGGTTCCGGGCCGCGGCGGGACGAGGAGACCGCGGCCGGTTCCGGGCCGCGGCGGAAGAGAAGACTGGCGGCCGGGCCGCCGGTGTCGGAAGCCGAAGGGGGACCGGAACTTCCGGTCCCGTTAGAGAAAACCGGCCGGCCAGCTGGCCGGCCGGATACCATTAAAACCGGGGAATTTAATTCCCAGGCCACCTTACAAAAACCCCCCTCTTTATGAGGGGGGGGGGGGGGCGTTTCTTTGAAGGAGGGGGCAGCCGGCCCCCTCGGTTCCGCACCAGCAGGCCCCCCACGTGGGGGGGATTCTATAAAAAAAGGGGCGCGGCCCTTTGTGCCACGCCGCCCCTCAAAAACCGCGGTGCTTAGCCCCCGCGTGCGTGCGGCCTCCCCGCAGGCGGCAGCCGCCGCGGTTCCCCGCGGCTCCCCGCGCCACTGCGCCGCCGCGCCGCCGCCCGCCGCCGCCGCCCGCCGCCGCCGCCCACCGCCTCCGGCCGCCGCGCCGCCGCCGCGCCGCCCCAGGGGGGGGGGGGGGGGGGTCGGGCCGGGTCGGCCCGGACCCGGACCCCCCCGTTTCGAACCAGATTCGGTTTTTGGCCCATAACTTGAGCCTCGGACCTCCGAATGACGAACCGTCTGCGGCAGTGCGATCCTTGGATCGAGACGGTCGTTTCGATATATCGCACTCAAGGTTTCGCTTAAAATTTGAGTTCGGCCGGGTTGGTTCGTTCACGAAACCAACCGGGCCTTCGGAGCGGAAACGCTCATATCTTGAGCTACGAACGTCCGATTGACGCGCCGTCAGTCGCGTTGTGTTCCTCTTAGTGAGACGGATCTTTTGGCATACTCCGCCCAAGGTTTGGACGCAGGTGGAGTACGGTCGGGTTGGTTTTGCCTTAAAAACCAACCGGGCCCCGGAGACGAAAATGCCAATAACTCTCAGACCGGGCGTCCGATCGACGCGTCGTCTGTTGCGTTGAGTTCCTGTTGACGATACGGAACTTTTGGATACATCAACTTCGGTCTTCGTGACAGTTGATGTATCAGCCTCTCGGCTCGTGGAGCGGACCCTCCGAACGAGCTTGCTATGTGCGGGAACCCTAGTGCTGGCTGCGACTGTTCTACTGCTACGACTGCTACTGTGACTTCGACGACGACAGTACAGAGATCCTGTGTGGATTCGACGACGACGACTACAACACTCAGCGATCCTTCGTGGATCAGTGCTACAGGTCCTGTGTGGGCCCGATCCTGTGTGGGTCCTTGCGCTCAGCGGTTCTGTGTGAGCCAGCGCCTACAGGTTCTGTGTGAGCCCGATCCTGTGTGGGTCTTTGCGGGGGTTAGTAACCTATCGATCCTTCGTGGGTCCGACGACTTAGATGGATCAGTGATCATCTTTATCGTCCTTGAAGAAGTATACCTATGTGAGCTGAATCCTGTTGCTTTCCTGTGTGGATTGTGTTGTGCAATCCTGTGTGGATTATGTTTTGCTTTCCTATGTGGAACACGTATACTTTCCTGCGTGGACTGAGTTGTACTTGGGATCAGAGGTTGGAGCGTATTTTTAATTGATGACTTAGGTATATGTATGGGCATATACCTAAGCAGTGTCGGTTGTTACTTCGTGATTGTACTTTTCTTCGTGGTTTATCCTTTGTGGATTTGAGAGACCTTAAGGGGTCTCGGGGTCCCTACTGAGTAGCTTATACTCACCCCTGCACGGGCTTCGCCCGCACTACGTTGTGTTGGTTGCAGACGACGGACAACGTTGACCTTAGCAGAGGCCTACAGAGCGGGACGGTACCCGGAGGAGGACCACTGGGCGGGACGTGCACGGTGCGGACGGCGGGACCCGTGGAGCAGAGGAGCTATCTGTACCCACCCTTCAGGTGGGATTTCCAGTGGACAGCTCGGTGTAGCAGCTTTTACTTTCAGTTGCTGTTTTCCCTTTCGAGTTGTACTTTACTTTCAGTTTGGGTTTGTATTCTGGCCCATTTACCTTTCCGCACTTTCAGTAGTACTCTGCTTTTGTTTAGTGTTTACTTTCCGCTTGTTTACTCTGTGGTGTGTGTTTACTTTTCAAAGGCAATGCCTTCCCTTTTTACCGGGATTTACGCCTTGGTGCTAGTCGCTAGCCCCTGGCCTATGGAAGGCGGGCTTGGGGTAGTCACGGCACGGACCCCGAGGGCGGGTCGTGACAAATTGGTATCAAAGGAGTTCGGTTCTACCGTGAACTCTGATCTTTTCTATGTGAAGCAATAATGTTTAGCGTATTGAGTGTGGTTATCAGTCCAGGGAGTTCAGTGTTGGTGCGGCGGCCGACGTATCCGTACACCAGGACCCTGACTTCTGATTTCCGACTTAATGCACGAAAACATTGATTGCGTGTGTGTTTCAAAGTTTTCTTTGTGATTACTTATATCAGCTCACCAGGTATACTGGCCTACGACCACGGCGCACCTGAGATGATTCGAGGTACTATTTGTGTCTATTCCACCCTTGCTGCAGTTCTTATAGACACAGGAGCGAGTCATTCTTTCATAGCCGCTGCCCTTGTTCGGAGCTCGGAGATTCCGACAGAGCCGTTGGCTCGATCCTTACGGCTAGAGACTCCTACGGGAGCAGACTCGACGATTACGCACTGGTGCCGGCAGTGTGAGCTTACTCTAGGAGGTGAGAGCTTCGGCTGGGATCTTCTTGTAGCAGCGTCGAGGCCTTACGACGTCATCTTGGGCATGGATTGGCTATCTACGGTCCATGCACAGATTGACTGTTTTAGGCGCAAGGTGCGATGTGTACGCACCGACGGGAGCAGGTTAACCTTCACCGGCGAGAAGGGAGCCTTAGCAGCACAGGATGGACTTCCGCGGAGGAGAGGACAGCCCATCACTCATCAGTTGGCTAGCCTTATCCTTGGAGCAGTTGACGTGCGGAGTCCTGGTTTTCCTGCAGTGGTGGATCAGTTTGCGGACGTTTTTCCCGACGACGTTCCAGGGCTACCTCCTCGCAGAGAGGTACACTTTTATATTGACTTGTACCCCGGGATAGCCCTGATATCCACTCCAGCATATCGGATGGCCCCCGCCGAGCTTCGAGAGCTACGGGTACAGTTGGAGGACTTGCAGGGCAAGGGGTTCATCCGACCCAGTGTTTCACCCTGGGCTTCCCCGATATTGTTCGCCAAAAAGGCGGACGGGAGCTTGCGACTTTGTGTTGACTATCGTCGCCTGAACCAGGTGACAGTGAGGAACAAGTATCCGCTACCGAGGATTGATTACCTCTTTGATCAGCTCAAGGGAGCACGGTGGTTCTCGAAGATAGACCTCATGTCAGGCTATCATCAGCTCAGAGTCAGAGACGAGGATGTGCAGAAGACGACCTTCAGATGTTGGTATGGCCACTATGAGTTCTTGGTTATGCCTTTCGGTGTAACCAATGCTCCAGCAGTGTTCATGGCTCTCATGAACAGGATCTTTCAGCCATACCTCGATCGGTTTGTCGTGGTCTTCATCGACGACATTCTGATTTACTCTACGACAGAGGAGGAGCACGCCTATCACTTGCGAGTTGTTCTTGACACACTCCGAGAGCACCAGCTTTATGGTAAGCTCTCGAAGTGCCAGTTCTGGATACGTGAGGTCCACTTTTTGGGACACGTTATCTCTGAGGCGGGAGTTGCTGTGGATCCTGCGAAGATTGAGGCTGTGTTAGCATGGGAGCCACCCAGGAGCGTGACTGAGGTTCGGAGTTTCTTGGGACTAGCTGGATACTATCGGAGATTTGTGCCGAACTTCTCCAGAGTTGCGGCATCACTCACAGCTTTGACGAAGAAGGGGAAACCCTTCGTGTGGTCAGACAGATGTCAGCAGAGCTTCCAGGAGCTGAGACAGAGATTGACTAGCGCACCTATCTTGAGGTTGCCTGAGGAGGGAGTAGGGTACGTAGTCTACTGCGATGCATCAGGGACCGGACTCGGATGTGTTCTGATGCAGGAGCGGGCAGTGATCGCCTATGGATCACGACAGTTGAGGCCGCATGAGCAGAACTACGCTACCCATGACCTGGAGTTAGCAGCAGTGGTCTTCGCTCTGAAGACATGGCGACACTATCTGATGGGCGAGCACTTTACAGTCTTTTCCGATCATCAGAGTCTCAGGTATATCTTCTCGCAGAAGGACCTGAACCTGAGACAGCGACGATGGCTCGAGTTCCTCCAGGACTATGACTTTGAGATAGTCTATACTCCTAGGAAGGGGAACGTAGTAGCCGATGCCCTCAGCAGGAGGACGGGCATTCAGCTACTCGAGGAGGCGACGGAGCAGCTAGCCTCTTTGCAGATATCCTTCGTGGATAGAGATGGAGAAACCTTTCTTCAGTCTCTCACAGTCACTCCTCCACTACTGAAGCGAGTCAGGGAGGCACATCATGGGGACGCTGACTGTGAGACACGGCGTGCACAGATATCCTCGGGACAGGCACCTGATGGTTTCTCCCTTAGAGTAGAGCACGACATCCTTTTCAGAGGACGTACCATGGTACCAGTAGCTTTGCGAGAGGAAGTGCTGAGAGAGTTTCACACTTCTCCTTTGGCGGTACGTCCTGGAGTGGCGAAGATGTACCAGGACCTCAGACGACAGCACTGGTGGCCGGGCATGAAGAAGGCAGTAGCAGAGTTCGTATCACGATGCCTCACCTGTCAGCAGGTAAAGGCAGAGCATCAGGTACCAGCAGGCTTGGTACAGCCCTTGAAGGTTCCGGAGTGGAAGTGGGACGGCATATCTATGGACTTCGTGACTGGACTTCCACGCACTTCCAGAGGTCACGACTCCATTTGGGTGATTGTTGACCGACTCACCAAGTCGGCACACTTCTTACCCATCAGAGAGCAGGGCTCAGTGGAGAGCTTGGGACGTCTCTACGTTCAGGAGATTGTGCGGCTCCACGGAGTGTCATCATCTATCGTTTCCGACCGAGATGCCCGCTATACTTCCCGGCTTTGGAAGGGGTTACAAGAGGCGTTCGGTACGCAGCTACGTCTTAGCACAGCTTTTCACCCTCAGATGGATGGTCAGACGGAGAGGACCATTCAGACTCTCGAGGACATGCTCCGCGCATGTGTCCTCGACTTTAGTCGTAGCTGGGAGGACCACCTACCCTTGGTGGAGTTCGCGTACAACAATAGCTACCACTCCACCATCGGAATGGAACCGTACGAGGCATTTTACGGCCGACCATGTAGATCTCCTTTGTGCTGGACAGACCCTGGAGAGTCAGCACTGGTGGGACCGGAGATGGTCCAGGCCACGACATAGAAGGTCCAGGTCATCCAGGAGCGGATGAGGACAGCTCAGAGCCGGCAGAAGTCATATGCTGACAGGAGGCGGAGGCCACTAGAGTTCAAGGATGGCGACCAAGTCTTCTTGCGGGTCTCACCTCGATGTGGAATTCGGATATTTGGCCGAGGCGGCAAGTTATCTCCGCGCTTCATCGGACCCTTCCAGATTCTCAGCAGGATTGGCGAGGTGGCTTATCGCCTGGCTCTACCACCTCAGTTGCACCGGGTGCACGACGTCTTCCACGTATCTCAGCTGAGGAGATACGTGCATGACCCGACGCAAATCATTGATCATGGGGAACTTGACGTTGACGATGGGGCGACTTTTACGGAGGTTCCGGTGGAGATAGAGGATCGAAAGGAGCGGGTCCTGCGTGGGCGATCGATTCCCCTTGTGCGCATCAGATGGCAGCACGGGAATCTCCAGGAGAGAACATGGGAGCGGGAGGCTCAAATGCGTGCTCAGTACCCTCATTTGTTTCCCTAGTTTTGATGTATCTTTACGGGGACGTAAAGCCCTGAGGTGGGAGTAATGTAAAGACCCGTAAAATTCAAGGGAAATTTTTTTTCTTAATTTTCGTTAGAATTTTACAAGAGCGCGGTTTCAGACGGCACCTGATTCCGAGGCCCGGAGTGCCCGGAATTAATTTCTGAAGTTTGGCTCGGGTACGTTCAGTGAACGAACGAGTGGGAATTCCTAACTTTTGATCCGGTGCTCAGAATTGAAATCCGAGGGCACCGATGAACTCGCAGCGCCGATATTCGCTTAAAGAGACCTTTTCGGGAGTTGCGTTTGTTGCGGGTTGAAAGTTAGTTTTAGGGGTTTTTAGTTTGAGTTAAATAAAACTGTGTAGAACAATTTTATTTTTTTTAAACTTCTTAAAAACTACCAAAGGGAGTTAGGAGTGGGACCCACATCCACTTAACCTCCCTTGGGAGGATTAAGTGAGGTGGGGTCCACACGAACCCCAACTCCTCAAATTCTCTCAAAACCTCCCCTTTAACTCAATTCATTTAATGTTGTCAACTTGGGTTACTTAATTAATTGGGAGTTAAACCTTTTTGAATTTCAAACTTTTGAAATTCTTGTGTGTTTTGTAATAATAAAATAAGATGTTATCTTATTTTATTATGGGTTGTTTTTTTGTCTCCTGGAGAACTTTTGAGAGCTTCTTCTTCATCTTCAAGCTCTGACGAAGAACGAAGAACACCCAAACTCCGACGAAGAACGACGCCTCTCTTCTTCGTCCTCGGTGTCAACAAGAGGGAACGCCGCTTCCTCCTCGGACCTTCTTCGTCGGCATACGACGATTCGCCAACGACGTATCTCTTCGGGCATAACTCTTCGTCAACGGATTTGACGAACGACGACCGCGACGCCCGACCTCCGCGACGCCGTCTTCCGCGGAACGTAGACGAATCTTCAAATCATAAACCCGAGGTAGGGGTTGTTGATTCATTATTTATTTATTCCATTTCATGAACGTGGACCTCGCATGTCAAACTTGAGGCTTGAATGTTTATGTTGAGTTATTTATTTAACGTGAGGGGGGCCGGACCGCATGAACACGGCCGAACCCCCCTCCATCGTTCATGTTGATTATTTCTTGCATGAGGAAGCAAGTGGCGTGGTGCCGTCGCACCACGCGATTGATCGTACAAATATTTTACGCGGCGTCGTCGCGCCACGCCGAGGTAGAAACTTCAAGAACGCGACGCCGTCGCGCCGCGTTGAAAAGAATCAAAGCACGGCGAAGGCGCGCGGTGCCGTCGCACCGCGCCGGATGACGAACGCCGCGGCCGGTTCCGGGCCGCGGAGGGACGAGGAGACCGCGGCCGGTTCCGGGCCACGGCGGAAGAGAAGACCGGCGGCCGGGCCGCCGGTGTCGGAAGCCGAAGGGGGACCGGAACTTCCGGTCCCGTTAGAGAAAACCGGCCGGCCAGCTGGCCGGCCGGATACCATTAAAACCGGGGAATTTAATTCCCCGACCACTTTACAAAAACCCCCCTCTTTATGGGGGGGGGGGGGCGTTTCATTGAAGGAGGGGGCAGCCGACCCCCTCGGTTCCGCACCAGCAGGCCCCCCACGTGGGGGGGGGGGCTTTTTTAAAAAAAAAGGGGCGCGGCCCTTTGTGCTGCGCCGCCCCTCAAAAACCGCGGGGCTTAGCCCCCGCGTGCGTGCGGCCTCCCCGCAGGCGGCAGCCGCCGCGGTTCCCCGCGGCTCCCCGCGCCACCGCGCCGCCGCCCGCCGCCGCCGGCCGCCCCAGGGGGGGGTCGGGCCGGGTCGGCCCGGACCCGGACCCCCCCGTTTCGAACCAGATTCGGTTTTTGGCCCATAACTTGAGCCTCGGACCTCCGAATGACGAACTGTCTGCGGCAGCGCGATCCTTGGATCGAGACGGTCGTTTCGATATATCGCACTCAAGGTTTCGGTTAAACTTTGAGTTCGGCCGGGTTGGTTCGTTCACGAAACCAACCTGGCCTTCGGAGCGGAAACGCTCATATCTTGAGCTACGAACGTCCGATTGACGCGCCGTCAGTCGCGTTGTGTTCCTCTTAGTGAGACGGATATTTTGGCATACTCCGCCCGAGGTTTGGACGTAGGTGGAGTACGGTCGGGTTGGTTTTTCCTTAAAAACCAACCGGGCCCCGGAGACGAAAATGCCAATAACTCTCAGACCGGGCGTCCGATCGACGCGCCGTCTGTTGCGTTGAGTTCCTCTTGACGATACGGAACTTTTGGATACATTAACTTCGGTCTTCGTGACTGTTGATGTATCAGCCTCTCGGCTCGTGGAGCGGACCCTCCGAACGAGCTTGCTATGTGCGGGAACCCTAGTGCTGGCTACGACTGTTCTACTGCTACGACTGCTACTGTGACTTCGACGACGACAGTATAGAGATCCTGTGTGGATTCGACGACGACGACTACAGCACTCAGTGATCCTTCGTGGATCAGTGCTACAGGTCCTGTGTGGGCCCGATCCTGTGTGGGTCCTTGCGCTCAGCGGTTCTGTGTGAGCCAGCGCCTACAGGTTCTGTGTGAGCCCGATCCTGTGTGGGTCTTTGCGGGGGTTAGTTACCTATCGATCCTTCGTGGGTCCGACGACTTAGATGGATCAGTGATCATCTTTATCGTCCTTGAAGAAGTATACCTGTGTGAGCTGAATCCTATTGCTTTCCTGTGTGGATTGTGTTGTGCAATCCTGTGTGGATTATGTTTTGCTTTCCTATGTGGAATACGTATACTTTCCTGCGTGGAATGAGTTGTACTTGGGCTCGGAGTTTGGAGCGTATTTTTAATTGATGACTTAGGTATATGTATGGGCATATACCTAAGCAGTGTCGGTTGTTACTTCGTGATTTTACTTTTCTTCGTGGTTTATCCTTTGTGGATTTGAGAGACCTTCAGGGGTCTCGGGGTCCCTACTGAGTAGCTTATACTCACCCCTGCACGGGCTTCGCCCGCACTACGTTGTGTTGGTTGTAGACGACGGACAGCGTTGACCTTAGCAGAGGCCTACAGAGCGGGACGGTACCCGGAGGAGGACCACTGGGCGGGACGTGCACGGAGCGGACGGAGGGACCCGTGGAGCAGAGGAGCTATCTGTACCCACCCTTCAGGTGAGATTTCCAGTGGACAGCTCGGTGTAGCAGCTTTTACTTTTCAGTTGCTGTTTTCCCTTTCGAGTTGTACTTTACTTTCAGTTTGGGTTTCTATTCTGGCCCATTTACCTTTCCGCACTTTCAGTAGTACTCTGCTTTTGTTTAGTGTTTACTTTCCGCTTGTTTACTCTGTGGTGTGTGTTTACTTTTCAAAGGCAATGCCTTCCCTTTTTACCGGGATTTACGCCTTGGTGCTAGTCGCCAGCCCCTGGCCTATGGAAGGCGGGCTTGGGGTAGTCACGGCACGGACCCCGAGGGCGGGTCGTGACATCACGAGTAATATTTCATTAATTAATACAATAAAATGGATTTATCCATTATATTCATTAATGGATATTGATATAATTTAACCTTTGATGGAAATGATATATCATAAATGAATACATTCTTATGGATTTATATAGACATGTTTTATTTAATTAATTTCCAATACATGATACACATTATACGAGATTTGGTGGCTCTCAAAAACTGCTTGGTTGGTTACGTCATGTGGAGGTCTTAGTTTTGATGCATGAGGTGAATGTTTTTTTCATCTCCCAGTTGTTTGTGGGAATGCCTTTTTGGGGGTAATTCTTGTGACGTGCGATGTTCATGCATTGTGGAAGTCTAGTGGGGAAGTATTAGTAGGGTACCCTTGATATTCATTATTATATTACATACTCTTGTATGTGATACATGGTGAGAGTATCCAGAGTGAGGATTAGAACATATTATACCTGGTATGGTGATGAATTTGTTTCACATGTTTTTCACCATGATTTAACATTCTTTCTTTACATTTCCAAGTGTTTATCTAGGGGGATTTAAATGATTACACTATTATTCTCACCATATTTATATAAACTATTTTTTCACGTCACATGAATCATATTGGAGATAAGGCTGGTTATGACTATCTTGGGGTTACTTGATCTATTCTGGCATCGTTTTTACTGTCGTTTTTACTTTATTTTTGTACTTGCTGTTTTCCCATCCAGTTGTAGTAGTTTAGCAAGAAATTAATTATTTGTACTCGGGATTTCTTTTAGATTGAATTTTAAGTTTGATTTGGTTGGTTTTTATCAAAATTATCTCTTTTATATGTGATCTCTTAAAGGGTATTGCCTCCCATTTGTGTTTTTACAATACCCATTGTGCTAGTTTCCAATTCAGGGCCTACATGAGGTGGGAATTGAGGGGTCACTATCTCACTTATCGCATTACCGACCTAGGGGGTACATATTCTAGGCAAGGGGTCATGAAAAAGATATATCATAGGTCTCGTTGATTGATAGGATGGAGTTTTTATTTGGTATTAGTGAGGATGAATTATTTGGTAAGGAAGCATTGTCAGTTAATATTAGAAAGTCAGTTAAACATCAGAGACGAGATCTAGCTTAAGAATTTAGGGCCCCCTGTGATATGATGCATGGGCCTTTATGTTTACAACTTCTACTAAATGAGGATATACTTATTTCAGGGTAGATACCAAGGAAAGTATCATGGGACATTCTTTTTTGTGTATGTGTGTGAATGGGTAGACCTTGTTATCAGTTAACATAAAATTAATAAAATAAAACAATCAATTAATTAATTTTGAGTCTTCCATATTCCTAGATTAGTAGCCCAAACAATTTTTTATTTTGCAGGCATGGCTTCAGGTTGACGTCTAATCGGTTTGGCACAAATGATTTCTAGTAGACTATTGTTGAAGACCTCAGTAGGTTCTAGGATGAAGACGAAGACACTTGGAGGAGGACACTTATTGGATTTTAGCACCAAAGGATATATAAGTAGTGGAGCTCAGTTTCAGATATATTCATTGATGACTAGTTGGAGGAGGTTGAGATAGCCTTCATTTAGATTTGTGTTTGGAAGGATCACTTGGTGTCATTGGTTATCAAAATGTCTCATGGGGAAGTGAGGAAATGGTCGCTCTTGTTCCCCCGAGATCATGAGGACTTTATGATCTAGTGGGTGGAGTTCCAAGACATGTTTAGAGCTGAGTTTCATTCATCAACCACAAAGGAGTCCAGTCGCAATAAAATACTCACCATTTGAACTGGGATCACTAATGTGTGAGAGTTGGGAATCCAATTCAGGAACATTTTATGATATGAGTTGGAACTATTTCTAGATGAGGAGGCTAGGGGAAGGAATTTCTGGGATTATTTTCATCCAGACATCCATCGCCAGCTCACCCCAATTAATTTGAAGACATTTTGTGAGGTTCTACCAATGGAAGATTTCAACAATAGGACCTTGGCCAGAACTGGATCTTTATGAATGTGGAGTCATCATAATTACTCACAAAGTATAGACATGATTAGGGGTTCTCATTTTTCCTGGAAGAATAGATTCCATTTTTTCAAGGGTATTTTCCAGCCCCTAGTATCTTATTTCTCCAAGGGTGGAGCCTCTCAGGACTATGCCAAGGAATCCGATTCTTTTTTTATATAGAGGCTGAGGTCATCAGTAGAAAGATTGAAAAACATTCAAAGTGGTCATTGTGAACTAGGTGTTCCTCACCAGGATCCTCAACTGAGGCAGTTCCAGTCGAGGTAGCAGTATTAGGTTGCATCATATTTAGATCAAAAAGTGGCATTTGGGGAAAGAATTGGATATCCTAATGATTATAACCATCCTTATAGAGTTGAGCATGGTTAGGGTGGTGGTCTTCATTAGGTAAAGAGAGGTCACGAAGGAGGTCGTGGTCAGCTTTATACTTTAGATTTTCTTGTTCCTGGAGATATATAAGTCATTTGAGGTACCCTTTTATTTTTTTATACATTAATGTATTCTTTATTTGATTGAGTAGTGACTCACTCTTTCATCTCACATTCCCTTTTACATGATTTGGGAGATGAGGTAGAGAGATTATTGGGCCCTTGGCATTGACTACGCACATTAAAGGTCATGCTGACCTGTTTGAAGTATGTAGAGATTGTGATCTAGTGATGTGGAATCACCGCTCTAGGGGAGATTTCAAATGTTTATAGAAACCCATATGATGTCACCCTTGGAAAGGATTGGATATATTCAATGAAGGATATCGTGGATTTAATTAGGTGGAAGGTGGTGTTCATCAATATAGATGGTGAGACAACAGAGCTTATTACCGAGGGATACCGCCAAATGTGTTAGAGGTGTGTTCCAGTAATACTTTCCTTGATGGATGATATGATTCTAGGTTCATTAGGGTTCACGAGATGGTGTTTTGTTGGGTCATTGAAGAGTACACTAATGTCTTTTTAGAAGAGTTTGTAGAATTAGACCCTCGAGGAGAGATCAAGTTTGGGATCGAGCTACAACCATGATACTCTCTTCTCTATATGTATACATATAGAATAGAGCCTTTGGAGTTACTAGAGTTTCATATATTTATAAATTTTTTATTACAATGTGGTTTTGTTCAGCCAATGTGTCCTTATTGGAAACACCATTTTTACGTGACGTCGGATGATAGAAGTTAACAGTTGGGTATTGAATATCATCACATAAACAAAATGACATTGAAGAATCCAAATCCTATTCAATAGGTTAATGGTTTATTTGATGAAGTGAAGGTTTCAATATGGTTTCAAAAGATCTACTTCTGGAAAAGGTATAATCTAATTCATGTGAAGGATAATGATATCCTGAAGACTGTTTTCTATTTTCGTCATAAGAATTACATGTTTTTTGTAATGTTATTCAGTGAGATGAATGATTTAGTTGTTTTAATGATATTGATGAACACTGAGTTCAATGATTTCATGTATAAGATCATTGTGGTTTTCAATGAAGACATTATTGGGTACTCCGCTTTTGAAGAGGATCATGCAGAGCATCTGCCTGCCATTTTGGGAGTTCTTAACCAACAGTAACTATTTGGGATGTTATGTAATATTGTGTTTTGGGCTCGAGAAGATACATTTTATAGGGAATGCGGTTTCACAATAGAGAGTGTCTAAGGATACATTTAATAAAAAACCATTTGTGTATTTGTCCTCTCCTATGAATATAGAAGTGGTATAAAATTGTTTTCTCACATAGGCTACTACATGTGGTTCATAGATAATTTCTATTTGGTTGTGTCTCCCCAGAAAACATTGTCCAGGAAGGATCTAGAATTCATATTAATTTTTCAATGTCATGAATCTTTTTAATAGCTAAAGGAGATGATAGTCAGTGCTCTGGTTCGTTGTATGCCAGCAGAGGGAGTTCAGTTTGATATTTTATATGATGCTTATTGACGGGGGTTAGGAGGTTTTCTAATGAAAAATAGATCTATTGTTTCATTTGGGTCTCAAAAGTTTCATCCCCATAAATTTAACTATTCCACCCATGATCTGGAGTTTTGGTTTTGAAGTTTGATCTGATGTTTTTGAGATATTAAATCATTAGAAAGTGCTCTTTGGATTCCACTGATCATAAAGATATAGAAGTAAGTTTCCTCCCAGCATGACTAGAAATTGCAACAATGTCAGTGGATGGATATCTTACATGAATATGACTTTAACATCTCATATACAATAGAAAGGGGAATATTATAGCTGATGTGATGAGAATTAATTCATGTTGTGATGCAGTGCATGAATCTACTGATTCCTAAAAAGCGATGGAAGAACTTTCAGAATTACATGTTGATATGGAAGAAGCTGGAAGATGTTGTTTTCTTTTTCATATGATGGTGCATTCATCTCTAGATAAACTGAAGGAAGATTCCTAGTTGGATGGATCTAGAGTTGGTGGTCTAGAAATACAAAATTTTTTATGGTGGGTAGGTAGTTGTTGGACCGAGGATGAACAACACCGAGTGTTGTATCCGGAAGGGCTTTTCATTCCTTTTTAAATTTGGGATATGGTTCTAATACTTTTCCATAGATTTCATTATTTGGTGAATCATGGACTGAAAATGATATATCGATCTAGGAGGAGTCCGTTTTTGTGGAATGGGAAGAAACTTGTAGTAGTGGAGTTTGTGTCTTGATGTTTGGCCTACCAGATGGGGAACGTTGAGCACCGTGTTACCAGTGGTTTTCTCCAACTCATATATGTTCCGTAATTAAAGTGGGGGGACATCTCGATGGACTTTTTTACCAGTTTACCTCGATCTTAGGGCATCAATGAAATTATTCGAGTTGTAGTGGATCATTTAGAGAAATCATCCCATTTCATATCAATTAAGGAGTCATGCTCAGTAGATGTTTTTTAAAGGTTGTATCTGGAGGATGTCGTTATACTCTATTGAGTCTTGAGGAAAATCATTTCCAATCGATATCCCCATTTTACCTCTATGTTTTGGACAGGTCTCTATCATACAATTGTTTATCGGTTATGCCTTTTTACTTCTATTCGTCCACACAGGGACGTTTGGATATAGTGGACCATACAGAATCTTGAATACAAGTTGTGTTCTTGTGTGATGAATTTTGGGGGTTTGTGGATGATGAACATACCCTTAGTGTAGTTTTATTACAATAATAGTTTTCACTCCACCATTGGTATAGAGCCATTTGAAGCCATGTATTGTTGACCATGCAATTCCCCATTTTTTTGAATTGGGGATGGAGAGTTATCAATTTTCAGAGTGAAACAAGTACAAAATATGACCGAGATGGTTCAGGTGATTCATGAGACTATGTGTGTAGCACAGGATTGTAAGAAATCATATGCCAATAAAGAGAGTAAACTTTTATAGTTTTATATCGGGGATCATGTGTTTCTGATGTTCATTACATGTTATGGGTAGTGAAGGTTTAGTCTTGGGATTATGCTTTCTCCCTGGGTTTTTGTGATTTTTGAGGAGTTGGATCATGTTGGTGTCGTGGCATATCAGGTTGAATACCTCCTATATATGGAAAGATGACATGATGTTTTTCATGTGTCAATGCTCTTTCATTTTCTTTATAATGACTCTCAGTTCATCAATTTGGGTGAGATCGATGTTGACGATGATGTGACCTTTGAGGACTAGCTCGTAGAGATATAGGACTATAGAGGGAATGTGTTTTGTGGGTGTGTAATATCCATGGTTTGTTACCTGTGGCAACATGGTGTCATGGAGGAGAGTACCTAGGAATATGAGTTGTAGATACATGCTTAGTATCCTATGTTTTTTTTTATTTTTATATCTTTCATTTTAACCATGATCATTTTTTTGTTTTAGACATTTCCTAATAATGAGATGTCTTTATTTTTTTATTCTTATAGCTTACTCTATTTGAGAGGTATCTCTCCTGAGAGAGAGTTTAGGAGAAAGATGTGGTTTTCAGGATTTGTTGTTTTGTTCTCTTGTTGTGGTTGAGATCCTATAGTGGAAGGTTCTTTGAGAGGTATCTGACGGGGTGGTTGTTTGGAAAATTCATTTATGTTTCCTCTCTGGGTTGATGGTGGATTCAATATGATGATAATGTTTAGAGTGGTATGTGATGTAAGGGTAAGGATCCATGTTGATTGAATCTTTGAGTGTTATCGAAGACCTAGTTTCTCGGAGAAGGATTAGAGGAAGCATGGAGGATTTTGGTCTTGTGAAGTAAGAAACAGGGGGTACATGATGTAACCATTGGGGTATGATATGTATCATTTGGGTTTCAGGAAAATAAATCAAAAGTTTCCTTATTCGATTTGTCATCAATATGACCTAAGATCTACCTCTGTTCATTGGTTTTGTTTGATTATTTTTTGAATATTTCTCACTTCGATGCTATGGAATTTGATCTCCATGGATATAACTGAATTTCTTTTGGTTTTTGTTGATGATGTTTTTAGGAGTGATCCTCAGGTGGATGCAGTTTTTGTAGGGAAGGTGATTGTGATCGGTTCATTTGATCTACTCAGGAGTGAAGAACATCAAAACCCACTCGAGGTTGGGGATTTGGGTATACTCAATTATTTTAAGGGGAACTATAGTGTTATCATGTTGTATCCCTTTGGTTCACAATGTAACTAAAAAAATTAAATACTTGAAATGAACTAAAATACATTTTTAGGTCACATGCTTTTTCTTTTCACCGTGAAAACAGTTTGCCTTGTGATTTTATAGACAGTGTGATATCTATGATATACATGTTATTATGTTATTCTGGATGAAATTTGTGAAGACATAAAGTAATAATTAATTGATAATTAATTGGATAAAAATAATGAGCCATCTAAATGAATCTGTTGGTAGTTATTGTTTGAAAATAATCAAATTGATGCAGTAAGAACGTTTACATAATTGGGGTAGAAATGATAGCTTGCAGTTTTGGTTTCCCATAGTGGGAGCCTACTAATAATGAATCGGTTAATTCAAAATGTATAAAAGAGGATTTTTTATAAAAGATAATTCTTGGTAGGGTTCTAGGTTACCCGCTTTCATGAAAGGTACAAAGAGGAGTGTTCTTAGATCTGTGAGATCTAATTACTTGTGAATGGGGTAATGCCTTGTTTAAGGTAAAAGAGCCCAATTGATATGTATTTTTTTATAGCTTTGTGTGTTATGACATGATTCAAGATGGATTTTGTGATATGTTATGGTTGGGAGGCCCACTTTTTGTGGAATCAGTTGATGCCAAGAGTATATTGTTGCATTAGTTAAAGCATGTGGTTGTTGGGGAGGACACCATAGGTGATGAAATGGCTTGCATATTAATGTTTGAATCTAACAGAATCCTTTTGGTTTTTTATCTTTTTTTCATTCCCCACAACTCAAGGAAGCTAGTTTTGCAACCCTCCTTCCTAAAAGAAGAAAATACTCTTGGGGAATACAACGGGCTTTTAGTGTTTAGGTTCTCGAGAGAGGATTTCTATACACTCGTTTTATAGATTGAAAATGGATGATGAGTATTTCACCTACTCACCGTATTGATCCACTTGTGTTTTGTATCATAGAATGTATTTCTAAAATTAAAAATAAATATGTGAATGTAATAATATTGTTAATTAATGATGTAATAAATGGTGTTAACCCATGTGGTTAGAAATTATAGTAATTAAATGATATTTTTATAATTTAACTGAACATAGGACTTTGGGTGTGATGAAAATGAAATATAATGTATAATTGTTAATTGTTAAATAATGTTAAAAAATTAATTTATCTAATATGCTGGTGGTAAAAAGGGAATTAAATAATGAATTAAATCTCCTTAAATAAAATTGTGCTTATAGGATACCTAGTCATAGCAGTGTTATTCACGAGTCCGTGTGAAGTTAGAAGCAGTTGAGTGTATGACTTTATTACGATGATATAGTGGTTTTGAGTTATAGTTTACTTTTTACTTTTTGTGATTTTATACGCAACTTCACCCCATTAGTTAGGGAATCTGACACCCCATGATTATAAGCCCTTAGTGGTGTTTTCCCCAACATTTTTTGAGAGGATGGATGTCTATCTACCCCCTTTAGTCTATCCCTCTTTTATTTGTAGTAACT
Source organism: Viscum album (assembly GCA_963277665.1). Taxonomy (NCBI): domain Eukaryota; kingdom Viridiplantae; phylum Streptophyta; class Magnoliopsida; order Santalales; family Viscaceae; genus Viscum; species Viscum album. The sequence continues at coordinate 694,770,755 of OY728141.1, forward strand.
TGTGCATGTAGGGACAATAGTTAGTTTTCCCCATATATTTGTGTAGAGGGATGTAATGGTTTGTGGTTATTCACACACATATATTTTGGATATAGTTTGTCTTGTACTACTATAGGTTTAACATGTATAGGCTATGATGGCTTTAGGATACATACTTAATGTATGGGCTATAATAGTTTGAGTTTTAATTCCTGATGTAGGATACACGTTATGCAAGTTTTGTTTTCTCTATGAAACTACATAGTTACATTGATCACATGGACATAGTGGTTGGGTTGCATGATGTGCATGTTTTGGTGATACTCCTAGATTTATGCGGACAAGACTCTTTTACATGGAGATTCCTAGGACGTGCGACGTTGGAAAAAATTGTAAAACTAATTGGAAAGTTGTAGAGAGGAACCCTTAATAATATTTATTATATTATACACTATTGAATGTGATACCTGATGAGAGTAGACATGGTGATGATGGGAACGTAGAATACTTGTTTAGGTGATGAGTTATATTCGGTTTTTGTTCACTATATTTTTTCATGCTTTCTTTACGTTTTTACAAGAGTATTTAGAGAGGATTTGTCTAATTATACTTTTATAAACACACGACTTATATAAACTTATTTTTTCTTGTCATTTGTAGCATGTTGGAGATAAGGCTAGTTACTAGTATCGTGGGGTTATAGGGGAAGTTTGATATTCTTGGTTAATGTCATTTTTACATTCTATGGGAACTTTAATTTTTCCATTCTATTTTAGTAGATTTCATGACATTATATATGTGTACATAAGATTTATTTTATATTGTTGTCTGAGATTGATTTGGTATGTTTTGGTATTGTTTCTCTCTATTGAATGTGTTATATTTGAGGGTAATGCCTCCCATTTGTGTTTTTATTATACCCTCAGTGCGAGTAACCACCCCGGGGCCTACAGGAGGCGAGACTTAGGGGGTAACTCTATATCTTCTCACATTTCTGGCCTATGGGGGTACTTATAGTGGGGATTTCGTTGTGACATATAGTGTTTAAATAACTAATAATGGTAAATTGGGAAATTATTTATTTATAACCCATGTGGTATATACAACAAATTAAAATTAACTTATTGTCAATAAAACATGTCAACATGTCCTTGTGGGTTGTCATTAAGTTGATTAAACATTCGAAGTAACTATTTTTAAAATATATAAAAACTAAATTAATTTCTGATTAATACTTAGATCTACAAATCATTTATAAGTCATAAAATAATTATTACAATATTCCATGATGAATTACATGCTTTGTTAAGAAAATTAATCATGTCAACCATTTGATTATTATGTTAACAATACACATCATGATATTACATGATTATTCATGTATTACAATTATCGCAATAAAAAATTTGGACCCGATTTAGACATGCCGGGTAGTATAGATGGGTATACATCATATTTCTTCAACGTTACATTTTTTTTATTGAACATGATTAATTTTTAATAAATTTATTTAATTTTTTAAAAATTGAGAAGGATGTGAGTGTCACGAAAATTCAGGTGATAGTTAAGATAAAATAATTGATTCATTAAAGAAGATAATTGTCATGCACCATCCTCGGGGCCAGTGCGCTGACTACCCCAAGCCCGCCTTCCATTGGACAGGGGCTGGCAACTTGCACCAAAGGCGTATTCCCGATAAAAGGGAAGGAATTTCCTTAAAACCTATAACACACACAGTCTGATCACAAGAAGTACAAGAAGAAAATACTAATATAGAAAATAATGATGTGATGAAAGTAAGTGGGCCAGTATTCAAACCCAACAGAATAACAATTAAAAGTACAAGTAAAAGGGGAAAACATCTCCTGGATCGTCCTCCTGAGAATCATATTTGAAGGGTAGCTACAGATCTCGGTCAACTCGTCTATGAGGTATGTCCCAACTTGTCCAGCTCCGAGCAGCTGCCCATCTGTCAAAGCCAGCCTCGATCACTACTGACCATCATCCTCATAGAACACAAAAAGGGGTGGGTGATTCCCGTGCAGGGGTGTGTATAACAATACTCAGTAGGGGATCCCGAGTCCCCCGATGGTCTCCCAAAATACACTATGAATAAACCACTATAGTAAGATACAATCACGATGTATCAAACATCCCTACATATGTATACACCCATACATATACCTAACTTACCAGTCACAGTCCAGCTCCAACACTTGATCCCAAGCACAACCCATTCCAAAAAACAAGTAAAGTCAACAATATTAATCATAATAACAAAAAGACAAGACTCTTCTCACACAGTTATAAAACTCCTGCAGGTTGGCTGATATGATTAGGTGTATCCACTGAATCATCTCTTCTTTTGAACCCATGTAGGATCTTGGAACCGTATCAGTGCTTTCGAACCCACATAGGATCTTGGTACGAAATTCATCACTATCGAACCCACAGAGGATCACAAACCAGTACCGTCACTATCAAACCCATGGAGGATCATAGTATAGTTTCTTCATAGCCGAACCCATGGAGGATTCTGGTATAGTGTCATCGTTATAGAACCAATGCAGGATCATATCATCTTATTCTCAGCCATCCATAGGGTTTTCGCACACAACATGATTGATTTCTAGAGGGTCTGATCCTTGAGCCTAATGTTGATAAATCAACTACCAAGATGTCTCAGGTTGGTGTATGTCGTAGTTCCGTCTCATAATATGGAACCCAACATGACAGACAATGCGTCAATCGGGCGCACTGTCTCTGAGTTATTGCCCATTCTGTTCCATGGGCCCTGCATGGTTTTTAGGTTCAGACCTACCCGGCCATACCCCAACTATGTCCAAACCTCATTTGGGGTATAAAAAAGGAACCATCATGCTCTATGCTTTCCGTCTCCATAGACTATTCATCAATCAGACACCTGAAGCCCATGATAAGGTGTAAAATGTGATTTCTGGTTAAACGGGTCTGGAGAGGGGTCCGACATGGTCCACAGGACCCACCCAGCCCGATGGAGCGGCCTGGCCTGATGGAGGCCTAGCCTGCATGGTGGTCAGGCCCTGTGGCAGCCCACCTGGCCTAATTGGCAGGCCCGCATGGCCAGATTGGCAGGCCCGCGTGGCCAGACCGGCTGGCCGCAAGGCCTGGAGGGTCGGCCCGCGCGGCCTGACGGGCAAGCCGTGTGGCCAGGCCAGCCACGCCACTGGGGGTGCCCCCCTTCTTCTGAGGGAACCAGAGATGGTGTTTGGTTTGGAGTGTCGTGGGACCCTTCAGGTCCTGCCTTGTGGAGAACCACAGACAACCGGCTCAGAAGGTCGCCCTACATCAACTGCTGTGGCCCTTCTCAGACATGGTGCAGCGGTGCCGCACCCCTTCGTCTCAACCCTCCTAGGTCGCGGTTCTGCAACATCGGAGTGATGCGATGGCATCGTTTCCCTCTTCTATGGAAAATATGTCCATGTCCCTCTACCGGCCTCCACAGGGTGTGATGACTCCATGCGCCTCCATCGCGGCCCATCGTGGTCACGACTTCCCTTCCACGTGGCACGATACTACTAAGCCCTCTTGGTGACCCGGCTGCCTTGCACCACCGGTTTTCTTTGCGGTCGGCCAGATGTCAGCCGCCATTGCTTTACCTCTTCCATCAACACCAAGATAACAACAACAGGGGGACGTACAATGTTCGTGCGGTCCGAGCCCTCCTTGTTACATTGTTAACAATCGGTATATCTCAAACATCATTTGAACGATGAAGATCGGAAATAAAACTCATATGTAAAACAACTCAAATCCCCCAACCATGTTTCGATGAATGCTAATGATTCATGGGAAAAGGAAGCATCAATTCGTTGATGTCAAGAAGCATCCGAGGATTTTGTGTTGTCATCTTTTTTCGTGGGTGGATCCGTCTCTTTTTGCTAGGTCGAAGATCGAAGGAGAATTTCGTTGTTCTTCGGTTGCACTTCGATGGAAGGAAGATGCACTAACAAGAGTTCTCCAAAGCACCAAAAAAAAAGGATCGCCATCCCAAAATAATGGTTTATGCAAGCCCATTATTTTATTGTTTGCAAAATAATTCAATGGAATTAAAAAGTTTAAAAAAATTAATTAATTTTAGTTTTTAATAAATTTAATGTGAATTGGAATCAATATGGAGAAAATCAAGTGCTCTCCCATTTATGAGTAGTTCAAGGAGATTAAAGGGAGGTTAGAAGAAATAAATAGCTGAGGTGGGTCCCACATAATAACATCTTCCCAAGGGAGGTTAGGGTGTGGTGGGCCCCACCTCTAACCTCCACTTGGATATTTTAACCACCCAACAAATAAAAATAAACACATTTATTTTTATTTAATTTAATTAAAACCCCTTTAAATAACTTCCTTTCCCGTTAAAATTCAACTGTGGAGATGGTCTCACTAAGAAATCACCAAAGCAGTGAGTTCAACGGTTCCCTATGATTTCATTTCCGAGCATTGCTTCAAAAGATATAAAATTCCGCTAGTACATTTACTCAACGTACATATTTTTTTCAAATATTGATTTCGGGCACCCCGGGCCTTAGAATGAAGCGCCATTAAAATGAAAGAGTTGTAAAATTCCGATTTATTTATGAAAAAAATTTCCATGGAATTCTTAAGTCATTACAATAATTAATCAATTCATGTGGGATTTATCAAAAATAATAATGATTACAAATTAAATGAAACAATTATTAAATTTAAAATTAATTTCATTAATATGGTTTATAATTATCCTAGACCAGACCATTGTATGTGATTGGTGTCAATTAATTTGTTATTAAATAAATTTTTTTATTAATCAGATATCTCCTCTTATTATATATGGTCATATGTGATTATGATTTATTTTATGTAAGACCCATTCCCTCAACTTTGTGATAGTAAAATCGTGATTAATGGAATGTTCTCCAAATATAGTGAATGTTTTTAAAGATTAAATATGGGGAGAATCAAATCTAAGAGAGATAAATTGGTTGACCGATGGAAAACTACAACATAAATATAAATGTTTAAGGGTGTTTATTTATAATGTTGATGACTATTTTATCATATTCTCGATGATATATCCATTAGTAAAAGCCTATGATCATATAACATTATTATATTATTTAATTAAAGTTCCATGGTTATTCAATTTTTTATATTTTATTGTGATCACATGAATTACTGAATTAAAAAACATTCATGAAAAAAGTAAAATAAATTCGTTTATGTGTATTTATTATCTAATACATGGTTAATCAGTAATGTAAATCCACTTAATATTATCACGAATGTAAATATGCTAATAATTAAATATTAAATAATAATAGATAAAATCCATCATTTATATATATTTTGTCGGTAAAGCCTTCCACTATTGTAGTTAAAATTGAAAAATAGTTCAAAGTGCCTGACCATCAAATGATGGGTTGGTTTCAAATACAAGGGAATTATAACATGAATTCATAGTTTGTCCTAACCACGTTCACTTAATGTTTTGAAAACTAATGCAAAACATGGTGTTAATAAGATTCAAGGGTTGAGGAAAACCAATTTATGTATTTTTTGATTGGATAGTCGACTCAAAAAATCATGTTTCTATGTTTTAATGCAGTTGGAATTTGGAATTCCTAACTAAATCCCATTAAATTTCTTTATAAATAAAATTTGGGGTAATGAGAAGGGGAATATAGTTCATTTCCCTCTATAATATCCAATAAATTGGATATTATGAATCTAATTGTGAGGGCTATTAGGATTTGATAAAATATTGGAAAATTAAAAAATATAATATTTATTTATTTTTCTAAATTTTATCAGATAAAGTAATAAATATATTCTCATATTATAGCTTTAAAATTTAACAAAAATTATTTCAAAAATATCATTTTTATCCATAACTTATAATTATAACCCTCTCACTATAAACAATTTTCACGAGTCGAAAATGAGCTTGCACAATATCCAATGTCCTGATTGAAAATTATAGGTTATTGAATTACCTATTATTGAATCCATGGTAATGGGGATAGTGAGGAAGTATTTTATGTCAAAAAAATACATTTGATAAAGGATATGGATTTTAAATGGTTAATTATATCATCCATGGAAATGGGTTTTTGAAGCAATGTGAAGACATGTATATGTATATCATGATGTCCCACCTTCAGGATCACTATCAATAGAAGGTATCAAAAGAGAGATATGATATCGTCAATGATTTTTATGACTATAATGGATGGGTTTTCTTGTATTTAGATCTCATTTATTAAAATTTATTTTCAACAATTGAACACTTAGACATCTTAGGGATTATATTCTATGATAATTTTCCCATAGATCTCATATGTTCCTAATTTCCAAAGAACTTCTGCAATTTTACTATTAATTTCATCATGAGAAATGATGATAAGAGTCTTTCAAATATTCGTAATTTGGTTGTCTATCTGTATAATTACATGGCATGTGACAAACATGTGGTCCTTATGGTGAAATAAGTAAATAACAATGAACATGATCCCATGATTAATATCATGGATAATGCAACAGATAACCATCCATCCAAGAAGAGGAACATCGTGAGGTAGTGTAAAGAAAATAAGGAATATGTTTTTCTTATGCCAAGGCCACTGGAAGAAAAATTTAAAAAATCATGGGGGATATAATGGTGTGTTCTTTATTGATGTCATTATTTCAATACATACAAAATGGGTATTAGATACTACTTGTGGTGCTCAAAACAATATCCAAATATATAAACCTTCTAGATTCTAAAATATTGTTAAAGGAGAGTTGGATTTATGAGCTGTCAATGATGTGAGGTGGGATAGAATAGCCATTTGGGAATAACACCATTAATTGTCATGGAAAATAATAATAGTTTTAATGGATTATTATTAAATAACAACTGTAACAAATAATTTAATTTCTATGTCATTCCTTGATGTAAATGGATTTTTGTAAATTTTTGGATTAAAAAATATTTTTCTTTAATGATAGAATTTGTTATAGTATGTAAAATTTGAATAACAACCCTTCTGTATTAAAATATGAAAATCATGTTTTGGAAATTGAGAACATATCATGTTCACATGAATCATATAACACCCAGCAATGGAATCACTATGATGGTCATGTAAACAATATGATTTTTACATTGTTTTTTCCTGATGGATATTTATACTATTTCGACATAAAACCACATGAATGTTGACATTATTGTTTACAAGATAATATTACCAACCCAATATTCAGTGGTTAGGTTGAATGTGTCAAATAGAATTTAGGATTGGTATACACCGATTCATTTGGACTACTTCTAGTAAAATATTTAGGTTGGTATTTATACTTCATAACTTTTACACTTGACATGAGTATATTTTTCTTTGTCTATTCAATGATGTATCTGTCTGAGTGATTGGATAAATTCATAGAAATCAACCATAAATTTTAGAATACTTTGAAAAAAATAATATTAGATTACATCATTGTGGTGAATTTATTAACTATGATTTTTTTTATTTTTTTTGATATTTTGAGAATTTATTTCAACTCCCTCCAGCTTAGAAATTATAGTGAAATGGCCTTTCTAAAAGGAAAAATTGTTCCTTTTTATAAATGGAATATTAGTTGATGATTCATAAATATCATTAATTATCATTTTAGAAATATTAATTATATACTATGACAAAGATATTAAAATGAGTTACAGCTATAGTAGAGAACAAAATTACCTTCAAGTTATGGGGTGGAATGAATCCATTTTTAACACATACATGTGTATGGGGTTGCAAGGAGTTTTTTAGAGACATATTATGAAACCGAATATCACCCTAGGGTAGAAGATGTATCTTTATAGGATATCCCATGAAAATAAAGTGATACTACATAAACAACCCCTTAGACAAGAAAGTGAATATCAATAGGCATGTTGTATTTATTGAGAGTGAGAACATACTCAAAAAGTAATGTTCTAAAATTATTATATTCAATGAAATTGATTATCAAGATATAAAATAGGAAGTACATGAAAAGTTTCCATAGGTCCTAATGGATGAAGAAGTTCCTGAATCACATATACTATTTTCAATGACTATTGAGTTAGGAGAACCAAAACGATATGGTTTCCTAGTCACTGAAGACGATGACTCATTATTGGTTGAAAATTTCAATCATATATCCTATAATGAGTCAGTAGAGAGTTAATGGATCTATTACACCATGAATAAAATAATTGTTAAATGGATTCCATGTATTAAATCCAAATTTGTCATCTAGTCAATACTCCAGTTGATGTAAATCTAGTAGGTTAAAAATGGATATTCAATAGAAAGAATGATAAGGAAGGTAATGTAAATACCAATAAACCATGGTTACTGTATAAAAGGAGTAAGATAATCAAGGAATTGATTAATATAAAAACTTTTCACTATATACCTGGTTCAAATCCCATTGAATTGTAATATATTAATCATATTACTATTACTATGAAATTTGGAAAATGGATGAAGAATATACATTCATTAATAGAAATCTTTTGAATGATTTTTATATGATAAATTTTTTTAAGACTCCATGATATTTCTAAGTGATTTTCTAGTTTTAAGAATACATTTACGGAATAATGAATCCATCCATGTCATGAAACATTCTATTTATGATGCTATAACATAATTTTGTTTTATTAAAAAAAATCTGATAAATGGTTTTACAAGAGGTTTAGTGAAATGTACACATTATCATTGTTGTATATATCGATCACATATTACTTATTAGAAGATACATAAATGTGTTATAGTCTAATAATGACGTGTTAAACATGTGTTTCTCTATGAATTGCATGGGTTAATCATCCTATATTGTTGGTTCCGAGATCATTTGTGATAGATCAAAGAGGCTTCTTTGTTGATGAAAAGGTACAAACATTGAAAAGATACCAATTATATTTTTTGTGGAATAATCAAATAAGGGATTGATTATAGTGTCACCTGGTATAAATATTTCATATAATATGTGTTCTCATGCATAATAAGAGAAATATATAATGATTAACATACCATATTGTTCAATGATATGATCAATCATGTATTCCATGTTATATACTAGTCATGATGTTGTCGACGCATTGAGCAAGGTTTGAAGATGTCAAGCATATTTAAGAGAACATAATGAGTATATTATTAATTATATATTCATGTATCTAATAAGAACTATGTATATGTTCTTGGTGTCTGGAAGAGAAAAGGATATGGTCATCAAGTGTAATACTAATTGTTATTTTTAAGTATATCATAATTATTTATATATATAATTAGTATTTTCTTCTCAATTGATGATATGTGAGGAGGAAGATTTCAAGTCATCTAGTTTTCACTAATTCTATAGTAGAATCCTTGTTTATAAAATCATCTGTTATAACCAATGATGAATTTTTGGATATGAAACTTTTTGGAGGAGGATGGTGTGGTACCTATTAGTAAAGACCCTATCACATTTTTTTGTTATAATAATGTAGTGGTGTCTCTTGAAATGGAACCAATGTGACCCTCACAAATAAAGAAAAAAAATTAGAAGTCTCACATATTGATAGAAATTTATCAGAGTGGGTAAGTTATAGTAAGAATATTTCTCATAGAGGAAAACATAGTTGACCCCATGATGAAATGGATATTTATTTAGACGAAAAAGTATCAAATGAGAGCCAGTGGATTGAAGGGTGTCCGTAGTTTTCTCTAGTGAAGGTGGGATTTGGTTGGATTTGGTTCCCTAAAACCATCTTCTATGAACATTAGGATAACCTATATTCATTGGTTTTAATATTAATAAATTTTTAATAACATAATGATTTTTATTCTATGTAATATAGTTTATGATAACATATTATGTGTATCTATCTCACTAAAATTATAAATATGTTCCCTACTATGAAATTATTCTAGAAGTATCATGAAAATATACTTAAATAAATGTTATATAGCTAAATGAAATCTTTTTAGGGATATAAATGATTCTAGCTATCATGTTTTGAAAATCATAAGACTTTGAGGAATCATATCAAGTTACACACCATGTGTAATATCCTGTCAAATAGGTAATGATAAAGAGACCCACCAGTAGGTAATTTCCATTTATATATGACAATAGATGTCCCTATTTGTGGATTTTTTATTCATCCTTATAATTTAGGATTATTATTAATGACTATTATAAGTCATATACTTTGATGTATTGATGAAAACCATGACAACGAACATTCCAGGTGAGGTAGGATATGTTGGTAGCATCCCGAGTAATATTTCATTAATAAATAATGTGAGGAAGGTTTTGTCCACTATGTTCTTTAATGGAGGTTGATATTTCATCCCATTTTATAGAAATGATAGAGCATAAATAATTCCATGGACATGATGTTCTATTGGAATTATTTATTTCTTTAAATTAATAAAAAGAGACATCGAGCTCATATATTGATGGAACCAGTATAAAACCCTCTTAATTTGAGATATCATTATAATTGTATTATATTACACATTGAGAATCTATATAAGGTGTTATTTCAATATTGCATTAATTTATTTTCATATTGTTGTCTTCATGTCTTTCTAGATGTTAACCATATAATTTAGGTGTTTTTTCCTAAGGCCATTGAGAAAGAGGCCTAGGGGTAAATCAATAAGTGAATACATATTCTCTGTTAAAAAATTTAGTATTTTTTTTAAATAAAAAATTTAATAAATATTATTTCCACATGAAGTTTAATAATTATTCATGTTTTATTTACCGAAAATATTTTATAACAATTTTTTCTACAGAATATAAAGTGAGAAAATTGTTTAATCAATTTTTATTTTTCTATTTAGTAAATATAATATTTTTTTATTTATTTTCCAATAATTTAGTTATATTTAATTATTATACAAATATTAATTATTCATGTATCACTAAATAATATGGTAGAATGGTGGAATGAGTGTAATAGTTCAATTATAAATAATATATATGTATATATGTATAATATTTTATGACTAAATAATATTTAATTTAATTCCATGTTTACAACATGTCAAGAAATAATAATAATAATAATAATAATATTATTATTATATTAATGGGGTTCCATTGGGATTAAATAAATAATAATGGTAACAATTGAAATTATTTATTTCCTACCCTAATAGATTATAAATCCATTTCTATTAATTTTTATGAGATCGAATTCATTTCTTTTGATGTGAACAACAAAATATAGAGATTATTATTGAATCCCTAGATAGATACCTTCCCTAATAATTTTACTGGGAATGTAGAGTGATTTTATTCTACCATACACTCTCGTGTAATGATAGATCAAATATAATAATTTTAAAGCGATTCTCTGGGCGATCAAATTCAAACAATTCATGCTATAAGATCATTTGTCAAAGCACTCATAGATTCCTATGATGAAAGTCAATGATGTTTTGAACACATGGGGAACACCACTGGAGGAAACATATTATTTATTCCTACAATTTAATTATGATATGACATATATTTCATTCCATAAGCATCAGAAATAAAAGAATTCTTGACAAGGTTATTCATTAATTACCCAAATTAATTATAAATATTATGTTGATATCATGATGTTTGGTTTTTGTGTTTGATAAATTATATGTATTCTTCGATTATATTTTTTTTTATCATTTAATGTATCATCATGTAAATCTGTTATTTATCATCGATAATGAAAAATAAAATATCGGAATGACCCATCACATGCATTCACTATGCCATTAACCATCACTTTAAATAATTATTTAATGGTTTTGAAAATATTTGTTTTATACTATAATAATAATAATATTTATAATATTATATATTTTCTTAATATTACATCTCATCATTCATTTTTTAATAACATTTCATTAATACTTATGTTTACATTCTTAATTGGTTCAATTATTCATCAGTATTTGATCATGGATGTTCTAGTTATTTTTCCGAGGATATTGATCAGTCATCTCCAAAATGATACTAATATTATAAATATAATATTTATTCAATTTATATATTATTAAAACCATTAATTAATTTTGGACAAAAAATTCAATATCATCGCTTTGTGGAGACGGTTAGTCGTACGTATGCTTGTGCGACGACATCATTCCCTTAATAAAAGAGAGGGTAATAATGTTGATGATATATTAATTTTATAAGATTAATATCATTTCATATATGTCATATATATTAATTATTTCCAAAATTATGACTACCCATGTGATTTGGTTATGAAAAAAAAATACATCAGTTTGCTAGGTAGCAGTACACTGTATATACAAGCGATGGATTTATTTCTCCTTTGTTTGAGGAGGTAATGTATAAATAGTACAGAATAAACCTAAAATATATATAAGTATATTTTAGATCTTAGTTTTATTATATATGAAGTATTAGGTCATAATATAATGTGATAAAATAAAAAATAAAATGAAATGGCTATGTAAAGATGATTATATACTCTTAGAGAAACCTCCTTTGGATATATTCTTAATGACCCTAGGGTTTTTCATTTAGGAAGAGAACAACATATAAGATGTATAGAAGGTTTTTGGTGAAGGATTTTGGTAGGGTCATCTGAAGAAATATTTCATGATAGTTTTTAATAAGTTATGATAGGAGCATTAAATTTATATGTGGGAAAAGGGGGCCTTATTGGAACCCACCAAAAAATTTACCTTGAGAATCCAAAATGGTAATGTTTTTCCCAATCCGTATGCTTTAAAACTAATATATATTAATATTTCAGAATGATATTGTTGAAATATATCCATCTAGTAATATTTAAAAAATAATAATTAGTAAACATACCATTATATTTTAGTTTTTCCTCCCTCGGTAAACAGATTTTATCACTGACCAGGGTAATTTATTTTTTAATTCATACAATTCAATATGGAGAAAATGAAATTTAATATTATTAACTAATATAATTTATTTTTATTATATATATTTAATCTCTTTTACCGAATCTAATTAACAGAAGTAGAATTTTTTAATTTAAAAATAAATTTTTCCAATTGTTTTGAAAAATTGTTTTTCATAAAATTCATTTTTCAAGTGAAAGAGGAACTTATATTAACTATATGACTAGTGATAATCATCTTATGGATTTAAATTCATATACTATGTTATATAGGATATACTTCCCAATTAATGATTTTCTTATTAGTGGTTATTCTGATTAATTTATTTGGAAGAATGTTATGTATTTAAAAATATGTTTATGAAAAATGCTTTTTTAGCTGAAAAACATACATATACCAAAATATGGTATAATATTGATTATATTTTAATTAATTTGATTAATTATTACTAAATATTAATTATTTTTATTTTATTTTAAATTTAAATATTAATAGGACTTTTAAATTAATTAATATTTTTAAAATAAATGATAGTTTTACAAAAAACATTTTCTTTTAAATTCACTAAAAATAACCATTTTCCAAAAAAATCCCAATATTTCACCCTATGGTAATTTTGAAATGATGATTATAAGAAATTATTATTTTTATATAATAAAATTTATAATAGTGGTATAAAATTATTTTATTTTTCCAATATATAATGTAATTCGAGCAAATTTTTGAAGAAAATGTATTTTGATAAATTAAATGACCACTAAAAATTTTAGATATTATATATTAAGAATATATCAAAAAAATATGTGTTTATTGGGCCCTATATATATATTAAAAATTTGGGACAATTCAATTAATACCCTCCAATTCAAAATTATGGTTATCATTGTAATTTTTTAATAATATATTTCGCAAGTAATTTGGGATTGATGTTTCATGTCATAAGCACAATCAAAAAAAAATTCTTATTTACAGATGTTGGTGTGTTATATTTGTAGAGGATTATATTTAAAAATTCAATTATTTTTTTTAATTTAATCATTAAATCAATATAATTTTAGGGAATCCACTTGTAAATATATTTCAAATAAAAAAATCAAGGATTCAAGTATATGGAAAAGCCATACAAAACTCCCAACCATAAATCACTCGATTAAGTAATCAACCAAATAAGGATCCTTGAATAGAGATTAAATGTGGTTAGATTTCATAAATAAAACCTTATAATCACAACACATCAAAACAAGGATCCAATCCCACAACCACATTAAGATTTTTCACTCTTAAAGAATGAGAGAATAGAATAATGGGGATTATATTCACAAATATTTCACTTATTGGAGAGATATCAATATCACTCTCTAAAACATCGATCTAAATATAACAATATTTTGGAGATTCCAAAATCCTCTATATTAATACTTTCAAATATAAATGGTAAACTATGTTTTGATTATTATAGGTTTTCAATAAAAACCCGTTTTTTCAATTTTATGCTCTGTAAAATAATATACCTCATCACATCCCACAACACCATGATACAAACATGTTAAAAAAGGGACAGAAAAAAAGATAGTGGAATAGAAAATACTAATGTTGGGATGTTGAAACATACACCTAAAAAACTGAGATTGTTCGATGCTACAGATCTTGAAAACCAAGAAGACGCCACATCATAGGAGAAAATTCTACACTGCAAACCCACCACATCATGAAAATTGCAATGTCACATGCATCTATCCATGCTTAAACCGTGTTGAAAAAGGCAGAACAATAAAATTGAAAGACCAATGTCTATGTACCAAACATCCTCTCCATGTTGTAGTGGTTCTTAAAAAGGCATAATCCCCAAATCATTCCAAACTATAGCTATCTCATCCATGTCATAGTTATGTATAAAATAGTAGAACCACTCAATGGATCCATATAACGTCCATTTTTTAGCACTGAAACCATCCTATCAACACCATATCCCTTCTATTAAATTTTCATAACCTTGTAAAACTCTAGATTATCTCTAAAAACACTAGGCATGACATGAAACAACGCCCAAAAAATGATTATTATAGACAAGGGGTAAAATGTTCCTGAATGTTGGTTACATGATGATACATAGAATGGGGAGTGACGTTAATCCACTATGATACCCAATGATTTGATAATTAACAAATTAAATCAATGAGAATATGTAAATACGAGAAACTTATTTCATATGCTAATTTTTTCGCTCATAACATTTATTTTTTGATTCCATTATTATTCAAGACATATGAATGGAAAAAATCCAAGTCATAATTAAATAATATGATCTATGATATACTAGGTATGATTTTCAAATTTTATTATCATGTTTTTAAACCATTATGATCATTTTATGATTAATTGATCACTAATATCTCCCTTGTTTTCCTTAATTAAAAATATGATCTTATATATTACTATGTTTAATTTTACTAGTTTATTAATAAAGGTTTTATTTATGGTATGTCTGAGAGGGGTGACTGTTGTGAAGAACTACGTGGGACACTATATAAAAATTTTATGATCTTTCTTTTTATTCATCTATGGTCTCAATGATACTAAAATTTTACAGTTATAGTGTGTATCATAATGATATGTATTTAATAATCATCTATTAATATGTCATATTTATTTTTGAAAATTATGAGTCATCATAAACAAAAAATTATTATTTTAAAGATTATTATTTTTCCCAAATAATAAATTTCATTTCCTCCACAATTTTTATTGAATGTGTATGCAATGTGTATATCATGATGATTTCATAATGGATGTGTTTTAAAAGAAATTATTATTTTATAATCCCAAAAATTAATCAATTCATGAAAAAAAATAAAAAATCATTTGTATACTAATTTTGACATCATTTTTCCCAAATGAGGTCTATTTTTTGAAATGGTTACTCTATATTATATATATATATATATATTATGAATTGACAATAAATTTTACCACAATTAAATACTGTTCATTTTGTATAACTGATTACATTTTTGGTTTTCTATAAATCCTTTTTTATTATATTATGGAATATTAATTCATTATACATTTCAATAATATAAATTTCATAATATTCATATTATAATACATTAGAATTTATATTTCAAAATTTTTATTATTGACTGTACGTTTAGTTTGAAAAATAATATTCACAATACTACATCATGGAACATGTAATCATTTTAATTGTATTATGAATATTAAATTCCAATTTTCATATAAATATATAATATATATGATATATTTTATTCCAAAAAATAAAAATAATAATACATCGTTATGTAATTTATGCGGAAGATATGTTATTTTACATTTTAAAACACTATAACAAAAGAACATTATAAAATTAATAGAAATGGATTATATCAACACTATAAAAGCACTAATAATTTGATCATTATTAAATGGGTTCCCTTTAATCAGTTCTAAAAAACACTCATAATACTCAAAATAAATGATATTTATTAAAAGTTAGTTTTTTATAAAAATACAATGCTCGACCACTCGGAACTTTTATCTGGGATCATCTCCCCATTTAATAGTGATTTTATAGTCTCCCCACCACATTAATAACACTCACCCCTCCCCCAAATTTCACTTGGAAGCCCCACATTAACATCACGAGGGGTGTGCTTTACTTGTTTTTGTGCCTCTACATTTTAAGGGTTTCGATCCTAAGACCACCCCCTCATACGTCTATTTATTATCCACTCCTCAATATTTTCTTATTCACTAGTTTATGATATATATATATATATATATATTTCATTACATTATTTAATTAATATATATATATTTCATATAAATATATAATATTTTCTTTATCTGTCTGTGTGTTTATAAATACATACATACATATATCCATGAATATATGTGTGCATATTTATATATAATTATAAATATTGATATTTAATCACATATATTATATATTAATATTTAAATACATATATTCGATTATATAGATATTTATGTTTCATTTAGTCAACACACAGACACACACATATATATACATTTTATGTACATTAATATTATTAGAATATCAATATTCATAAATCATTATTTAAAATAAATGGGATATTATTTTTATATAGAAAATGAGTATATATTATGAAATATATTTTTTAGGTAAATTTGATTTTTCATTTATATATAAAATTACATTTTATTTGTGAATATAAACAAATTTTTATATATTTTTAAATATTTGATTATAAATAAATGTATAATAAGAAATATTATAAAAATTAAAATTAGAATATAGATATAATTATATGCCCTATGAATAATTTCATTATCTACTATAAAATATTATATTATCCCCTGAAACGATGTTGAAATTCCAACGAATGTTAATTATATGGAAACCCCTACGACAAACTCATTTTTAAGTCATTTTTTGGAATTATTCCTTGAAAAAAAGTGATTGATAATATCAGATCACCATGGCATATATCTGTTGGATAGATTCGATTAGATATGTGGTAAATCTAAAATGGACAACTTGATTAAAAGATATTGTTTCTTGACGTTTGAGTCAAATTTTCATATTATTTTATATTGTTTATTAATTTTTTTTTTCAACAATCAAATTGATGTTAAATAAACATTTCTCAATAATAAGAAGAAAAGTATTCAATAATATTATATTTTTATTTATTTTATAGTTTATTTTCAATTAATATATTATATATTGAGTATATATGTGTATTTACCCATATATAAAATATATTTTGTAAAATATACTATATATATATATCAATATCTATGAAATAATATAATAATAATTTATATTTATTTATAAATAACTTTTTAATTATATATACATTTTTGAGTGCTAAAAACAATTGTTTAAGTGTTGGAAGAAGGCATAATTTTATAAGCCCAAATTAAATCATTGATAAAGGTTAGCATTGGATTAAACTGATTTGATAGTAGTGAAATGATGTTTTTAGAGTTTTAATTAAATAAATAAAATAATATATAAATCATTGAAACATTTATATAAATTATGAATGAATATGACTTCAAAAAAATATTTTAGTATTCGAAACTAATATAATAATTTTCTTTATCATATTATTTAAAAGGAATGAAATAAATGAAATAGTATATTTTATTCATTTTATGTTACATTTTATAACATTTCCTGAGGTTTTTTAGAGAAATAATTTATGTTTAGAATGAAATAATGATGGTCCAGACAACACATAACTAGGATGTAATGAAATATTGTAAAATATAATTTTGGGTAATAAATGATTGAAATATAAAGGTAAGGAGACACACACATACACAAATTGGTTGGTTCCATATGAGAGTTATTAGCCACATGAGATACCCCAGTTAAATTACAAATATTGCACAAACACATTCTCACAACTGTAGAAATTTCGTTTCAAAATGATATAAAAATAAATTAATTATGCTAAATAGAGTTGTTAATCTCAAGGTGGTTAAATGCGGTACACATTTTTCAACACTAAAAATATGGATAAAGGCCCCCTTTATCAGGACTTAAACACCCACTTTAACTTCACTACCCCTCCCCCACCCCATTAATAGAACTAGACACAACACTGCCATTTAATTGCGCTAGGATCCCCCCTTCACCCACCAACATTTCTGCCCCTACCTTTCACTATACTTAATCCCGTTCCCTCTCCCTTACAAGCATGTACCCTTAACACTTCTTTATATTGCATTATTCTCAATTTTATGATATATCTATTTATTTATAGATATATATATATATATCTATTTATATTCATTATGTATATATTCATTAATATAATAATAAATAATTATATGATCATTTTTAAATACACTTATAATATATGTTTTGTGTGTGTGTCAACAAATAAATAAAACATATCTAAAAAAACACCCACAAATATATATATATATATATATATTATATATTTGAATAAATATATATATTTATACATATTTTTATTTATTTGCAGATATTATATATGAATATTTTTATACATATATTAGAATATATAAATAATATATATCATTTTGATAGTACAGACACACACAAATGCCCATATAGACATTTTATAGGTTTGTAAATATTAACATATTTATTATATTATATAAAATAAATATTATTTTATTTTTAGATATGGTTTATATATTTATAAAGATATTATATATATAAATATGTTTACAAATATAGTTATAAAAAATTTATGTGTAGAGATATTCTAATATGATTAAATTTATGTATTATAAATAATATTACATTATAAAAAATGAAAACATTTTAACAAAAAAATATCATTATTGTTGTAATACTTGAAAATAAACTGAGATTCCATGTTAAAAAGATAATAAAACCCCCTTAAATGAGTCTAAAATATAATCAAATTACTAGAAATTGGGTTTCCCCAACTAAAAACATTGTTTTGGGGGCATTGTGTGATTTTTTTCCTTGAAAAATATTGAACGAGGTCATCCCTAGTCATGAAAATATATATCTCATCATTGACATTGATTTGATCGATGGAATATCCTAAACAAACACCCAGATAAAACGTTATGGCTGTTTGAAATTATAGTCACATTTTCAACTAATTTAAAATGGATTATTATTATTATTATTATTTCAATCTTCAAATTCTTATTAAATGTATATTAATATATAATAGTTCAATTATTATTAATGAATATATTATTTTTTAAAATATTTTATTATTCATTTTCACTAAATATATTATATATTAAGTGTATTTTCGTATTTACCTTTATATTAATCCAATTTTATAAAATATATTACATTTTAATAAATATAAATATATAAATATATAAATATATAATGCTTAATAATAAATATTTTTTTGAAATATAACTTTTAATAGTTCTATAAAAACTGTTAATAAAAGCACAATTTTCTAGTGTTAAATATCATTGATAATGGTTGTGCCTTTATCAGTGCTAAAAAGGGTCGATAATGTAGTAATTATTTAATCCCTTGTTAGGGATTATTAAGAGACTATTTAATTGAACGTTTTTAGCATTATTAATGGTACCTCCTTTGTCATTTCAATTTTAGCACAATTAAGAGGTGGAACTTTGTAAATATAATTATGTGGTAGTGGATGCGTGCAATGTATTCTTAAAAACAACATTGATTCACAATGTTGGACATGTCACCTTGATTGAACATGAACCCCACATCTACCACAACGCACTATTCTCATTAAAAAAATGAACAAGGCACCATAAGACAACAAAAGATAGCACACAAAAATTAAGGTCCACATTAATCTATATTATTTGATTATAATACATGGATAATTATAAACATTGAGAGAGAAACCATAGAATAATTATTCTTATAGGATCATATTTAAAAACAAACATCTATAGGTCACTTCATTGATTATGAATTTACAAGAAAACTAACATGTAATTAGAAAACATGGAATGACCTCTAGGAAAATGTTTCATCTCATATCTTCCATTCACCACTCTCAATCAAACAATAATTTTATATTATTTACTAGAAACTATCTATTATAATTGAATTTAAACTATGAGTTACTATGATATCCCATTTTAGTGATGGGTGAGATTAGTTACAATATAAATTTTTTAATTGATATAATGGAAACCATTAGGCCTATTAAATTATAGCACAATTATCAAGGTCATTAACATTCTAATGTTTAAGATATTTATGTGTTTTTTTAATGTCCTTTTTTATGCCTCAGATATTTCTGTTGAATTTTTTCGTAAATTCATTTATTTCTAACCCTTATACTCGAGGGAATAGAAAATATATGCTTGTGTGTGACCTTGAGTTAGAAATATGTTTTTGAAATATGAATAATGATGAAGCTTTGGATTGAGTAAACCATAGAGAAAATGGATAAATAGATGATGTACTATAAATAGATACAATGGTTAGGAAACCAATGTGTTATGGAATACCATAAAAGATGGGGTTAAAACCAATTATATTGGTACTCGTTTTATCGAACCACATTTATGTCCATCTATCCATAATAAAAATGAATTTAAATTTTATATAATGCTCTTAGGTACTCTCGTATTTTAGTAACAGTCACCATGAGATATTTATCATACTATGTGACCCATTTCAATTTCTATATGTATTGAATGATGTATAATGGATATTTTCATAGATTTTCATTACCATATAATGCGAGATAATGGATTAAAATCATACATCCCCATTCAATCAACATATAAGATGAGTTGGTAGTGAACATTTTAACCCGGTATATGCCACTATAAAAATCAAGGAATATTTGATTCAATATTCATAACATTACTCACATCGATAATGAATTAATCTATAATCCACGGATTAATTCTAATTATTAAATATAAAAATGACCACATAAAGGAATTAAGGTGTGGGAATTAATTTATACTTTTTATAAGTGTCTTTCATAGAGTAGTTGGTCAATTTTTCAAATTATATTATGACGTATGTTGGTGAAGATGTTTCTAGAAGAGAGATGTAATATACTATATCAAATAGTAGATAAAAAATTCGAATGGATGTCTGAAAAATGAAAATTTTGGGGAGTGTACATGTTCGATAAAAATGGATAGATGTTAACTCAAATTGAATCTTGTTCCAAGAAAAATGATATAATGATGGTACAACGCCCTCCATAAGGTACAAAAACAAAGAATAAATTTTTGCAGATTCAAATTATTAAAATAAATTTCATGATTATAAACCATAATAATGACAAGGACATGGATATCAAAAAAGGAATAAAATATTTCTAACACCACATATAAAATCTATTTAAATAAAAAATCATTTCTTATAGGAGTAATTGGAAACGTTTTGGAAAACAAATAGGGTTACAATTTAAGAGATAATAGTAGTCTCAATATATCAATATGATTCACTAAGGAACCTAAAATTACAGTTATTATAGAATTCGATACAACTCAATTAATCAGATAGTGTTGTCTTCTCATCTAACATTGGGAGGGGGGGTCATTACACAATGAGATATGAGGATTATAACATTGAGATATAAAAAATCCACAAAATATTGGATGGATAATTGAAGAAAAAAATTAAGATGAGAAAAATAGAAATTATACTGGAATGTATGAAAATATGAAGGATAATGTGGAAGTCGATGAAAGGAATAAAAATAAGATCAACCACCATAATATAATCCAATACTACAATTTTTTTGAAAGGTTGAATCTGCGGATAATAGAATCAAAAAAAATTAAGATCATCAAAAAATAAAAAAAAATACATAATAACTATATTTTATTTGGGTTATTGTCAACCCTCTATAAAGTCAACACACTTCATTACTATCAATGAATTTTTCACCCTTGATCAACATTCCATGATATAAATTAAGGATATGCTAAGGATTCATGGAGTACCATATTCTATTATATCTTATCGAGGACCATGTATTATGTGTATGTTTTGGAAAAGTATTTAGAAAACTCTAGAAACATTTTTGAGTTTCAATACTGCTTATCATCATCGAAAAAATTATCATTGTTGGAGAACCATTCAAAACCTCTTGGATATTTTGTGATCATGGTCTACGGATTCAAAATTTTCATGGGATCACAGCCTTCATAAAGGTGAGTTTTATTAAGACAATAGCTTTTACTCTATTTTTCATATGGATCCTTATGTATCCATCTATGTACAGTAGTGTGGAACTCCAACATGTTATCATGATGTTCGAAAAATAAATCTATTGGTACTAGTGCTAAGTGAGGAAATGACAAGGAAAGTCATCTCCACTCATCACCACATAAGAGCATCATAGAATTAGAATAATAGTTATGTAGACATTGATTAAATAAATAAATATTTTTAGCTATGTGAGAAGGTATTCATCGTAATTTCACTATGGAAAAATGTGACATGATTTGTAAGTGAGAATAATCTAAGACTTAGGTATATGGGACCCTTCATGAATATTGATTGAGTTGGGATGAAAGCTTACCACTTTCCACTTCAACTGAACCTCTCCTATGGTCATAATGTATTTCTTGTATCTCTACTAGAAAAGTACACACTTGATCCAATACTTGAATTGAACTCATATGTTATACCAATAGAACATGATCATTATAAAAAAAAGAGAAATGGTAGAAATATAGAATCATAGATATAATGTGCTATATAATAAGAATACTCAACTTTTTACTATTCTATAGAGGAATCCAAAATTCAAATATTGTTCTTGGAAGCCGATGATGTGATTAAATAAAAATATCAACATTTTTCTACATAAGTATGAATAAATGTAAAGATAAACTCATTATAATGGTGTTATAATGTAAAACCCTGGAATTTTATTATATATTTTTCTTTAAATAAATATATTTTTATTAATATATTGTGATACATGAAATTTAGATTCTAAATTAACCATGATAAATTATATTTTGAAAACTAAGTCATTAAATTAGCGAGCATGGATATGGATAAATAATGAAAAATAATAATAATTACATATGTATAAAATAAATCCATTTTCAATCAAATTGATAGAAGATCAAAATTATATCATCTAAAAGTAAATATTAATATTTTAGAAAAAATACTTTTTAATGAACACAATTTGATTTCATAAAAATAAATTTACTTAATCACTATTGATGATAAATTTCTAAAAAAATATGTACTTATATATAGGATTTTTCCAAAAAAATTGAATAAAATATTTATTATTCTCCTTTGATAGAATCATGTAATTTTAATCCATGATTAAATATTTAATAAATGATTAAAATTAATCATCTTGATATTTTTTGTACTTGGAATATTCTTATATTTTTACTGGAATTTGGAATAGAGTCATTGTTTTGATATAAATTACATGAATGGGATTTCCCACCAACAAGACTGCTCAATTATTTCAGGAATCCTTTCTGTGTTTCTAATTTATTTTCATAGAAAATTATTTTCATACTATTTAGAAAAAATAGTTTTGAAAAAATATTTTTAAATGTAAAATAGGAGTTTTTTCACAAATATAATTCTATTAATCATTATACATCATTTTTAAAATATGATAACATCATTTGATATTACATACACATTACTCAGGATTTGATCCAAGTATACCATCGAATTTTATTCATTTTCTATCTTATGATGAAGATGGTTTAAGGATGATTATATGTAATACATTAATTTATGCAAGATTAAATAAGTTAAGATTAAACCATTATGAATCCCATTTCTTTTTCTTATGTTATGCTCTAATGAAAGGATAAAATGTTTGTGAGACCTATTTTCTTTCCTTGTATTATGAAATAATTAATGTTTTATATTATTATAACACACATGTCAATTATTTTCAAAATCTTGTTGGTGGGACTAGAATTATATATACTTATAATGCTTTTGGTGTAGTTGGATGTCTCGTGTCATAATGGGTACTACAATTGATAGTGCACACACTTTGGTAAGGTTATTTTTCCTCAATGATGGTAAATGGAGTGATCCTAGACTATGGATATGATATAATGTTATAAACCAAACAGGACAACCTATTACACTTGTTTATGGGTTGCCACTGATATTGCCTAAATTACATTAATTATTTCCATGGGATATTGAAAAACCCAAGGAATCATGAAGTATTGAAAGGGAATGATTTCACCCAAATAAAGAAGCATCAGTATAAAATAATGGTAGATAAAAAAAGAAAAATAGTATTAAAAATCATCAAGGAGAAAAGTGTACCAAAAATATATAGATAAATATATCAAAGCAATATATCATCAAAATAAAGACATATCATCTATCAAGATGAAAATCAGAGACTTTTTTTAACAATTGGAACACAACTCTAGTAGTCACCTCCATCTCCCCATGTCCCAAAAATCAAGTAAACAGACCACCTCTATGTTATTTTTCTATTTTACTTGACATGGTTAGATATATTTTTCAAACACCTACAGAAAAAGATAGGGAGTGGAAAAATATCCCATTATGATTTCACACAATTATCTATAAGTAGTCCCAACCTAAATAAACCCATTATTGTACAATTATGCAATGAGATTTTCATTACAATTTTTTATTCAAAAAATATTTAATAAAATTAATTACAATTAGATGCATGTTATATCAATTTGTAGCTGAAATGAGCAATTTTTATAAATTACAATGGATATTGATATTTCAATTCAATATTACAATGGCATTTAATAAATCAAATATCAATAGAGAACCCTGTTAATATGCCAGAAGGTACGTTTTTTATATCATATAGGATCCTCTTACAATGTATTCAATCATCACGACTGAATGTGTGTACACACATATATAAGGCTCAGTCCACTAGTATAGAATTAATCATTTCCCCAGTAGAGAAAATATTTTGAACATAGTATAGAGAGATTTTTCACCACCAATAGACTTGGTGGGATTCAAATTCCTTGTGTTTTTATCCTAGTCCCCCACATATATTCTCAGTATCACATGTGTTTTATATCAATCGATAAATCATTGAATGGAAAATTATTCATCTCAATAAAAATCAACATTCAAAATTCAAATACATAATTCACGATTCATTATGCCATTTCGATTTCAAATGAATATCATAGGTCTTCATCAGTTTCATTACATAAAAATAATATTTCTTATAAATCCATTTTTTAAAAGATAAAATTCATTTAATTTCGTAAAAACAATTCTCATTTCAAGAATAATTATCTCAAAATCCACCCAATAATTTCAATCCTTTGAAACCCAGTTTTATTTCTAATGTCTAGGAATTTTTAAAATGGAACTTAAATTATATTATATTTAAGTGAATGAACATTTAAATTTTTTCTAAATATATCCATAAAATAAATGATTCATATATATGGTGTACCCTTACAAAATGACAGATGATTAATCACATGATCATGGAATCTCTTGAATTGAGAACCTCTATGAAATGACGCAGGAGAGAGAGATCAAATAGAAATACATATAATCACAATCCATAAAAAATGATACAATAAATAAACAACATAACAATATACGAAAATCTGATATTGAGATAATAAAATAAATAATAATTCCAGAATATTGAGATTTCACTTAACATATAGCGATCAAATTCATTTAGTGGCACTTAAATTTGAGAGAGAAAGTTGTTGGAGAAGAAAATATCCTCCCAAGTGATTATCTAAAATCCAATGGGTGTATAAGAATTAAGTTGTGGTATTTTTTATTTTGAAAAGTGTTTCAATATTTTAGAAACTGGAAAACAATATACCATATTGTAGCCCACAACAGCATAGTGTAGAAGTGTTGAGAATGAGAACAACCACAATATAGTCGAAAATTCCCCGTCGTAGTGGGGCTAGTAAATCATTGTCTTGAAAACATGAAAAGTACTTCACCACATATTAATAAAACAAATAATAGAACATGATATACGAAAAATCGATATGATATATAACCCAACCCATCGTGGAAATTTTCAGTCGTAGTTGTCCCTCAAAGGTGTAGCCATGTATAAAAAGGAAAAAACCACCAAAACCATAACTCAATACACCACACAATATCCACGGTCTAAATTTAATAGTTAATCCTAAAAACAATGACTCACAAAAAACACTCCATGCCAAATGTGGTTCCTCCACCCCGACATTAATTCCTCAAATGATTGAAGCACCATTAGTCTCTATGTCTCATCCATCCCTTCTACATCACAGCATGTCTCTCCACACCACAACACATATTATACTAAATTTAACACCTTTTAAAACTCTATATTTTCTCCAAAATATCAACAAATGATGTAGACCCACACTCAATCAAAAAGAGATCAAATATAATTAATAAATGTTCATGAATCCAAATAATGACATGTTACAATCTCCCCATCATAAATTTTTTCTTCCCCCATAAAATTGGCGGAGAAGACTCCCAGTCAAAATGATGGGGACACTAATCTCTCGTCATTGTTTCATGCTCCTATATCTCATGTGAATAGTTCCCACATTGTTATAACACTAGAACAACATGTATGGAATACCCATGAAGAACATATATCTCAGAGTCAAAGATATCTAAATTGGATACTCAATCATGGATATACTTTGATGAACATCATGATCCTCCCAACTCATTATATTATATGTGTTTTATATAGGATTTATATGTTGTAACACATGAAACCCATTATGAATCTATGTAAAAAGTGGTGAAAGATAAAAGAGGTAGTCCACCATTCCAATGTTCTCAACAACCACAAATAGTCCCACATATGTTGGAGAAAACATTCACAGTTGTGTAAGTCATCGTTGACATAATCATGGATAAACACCTAATAAAATATGTTCACCAACTAAAAAGTCCAAAGTTAATCGACAAAGATATGCTTAGGATTTATATTTTCTCTCTGTCATTACCATTCTATGATGAATAAACTAAATATTTATTGTCATATCTTGTATAAAACTAATTCTAAACAAGTAATATTATCAAATATTTAAACAAATAAATGGATAATTACATGGGTATCAATAAATGTCCTTAATGGGTTCCATTTTTATGGATGAATGGTAATAATTATTATAAGAAAACTCAAATAGTTCAAAGTTTTATCCTTTTTTCCACCAAAGACAAGAACTCAAGTAAGAATCATGTCATATATACAAATTATATTTTATTCTATCTTGACATACCTGTACATTTGATATTCCATACTCAAACTAACTTGATATCTTATTACCTCATGGATGCCTCTCTAAAAATGAGAAGTGAATAGAGAATCCCTTTAAAAACAATAACAGATGGATCCTCATGAAATATTTTGATATCCTATACTTACATGATTCCTAATTCCTCAAATTTTGTGAAATCTAAAATGGTAATAAATTTATCCACTTTGGTTAACTGATCAATCATTACCATTGTCACATTCCTCTTTTAAGGGTTCTACAATAGAAGTACCATAAATTCTATCGAAACCGGATCCCTCACCCAAGTATTCATGTGATTCATCTTGAGAAATCCCAAATGTTTCAAGTTCTCAGATTTGACTAGATGATATTTATAACAATAAGAAAATAATTGTTTATTTTTCATCTCATACAATTCCATGAAAATTGATTCCATATGTAATATAAAATATTTATAGTTTATGGAGTACCAACTAGTAGGAATTGTGAAAATCAAACCTCGCAACCATTATAATATGAAGATTAATTTCATTTAGGTTTTGAAAACACAAGATAGTGTGAATAGAAAATAATTATTTCCTAAAGAAATCGCCACCATAAAGAGATCCATTAATTTTTTTGAAACTCATCCTCAATCAGTTTCTCATGAAAATTCTTATTAAAAATAGAATATTTCAACTAAAATCATGTAAACAAGATATATGTTTCATTATACTCAAATTCCAAATTCATACAAAAAAATATAGCCATCATATTATATCTTCTGATAATTCTTTCAAATATTGAGTCATAACATTTCTGAACAAGGTATTTTCAAATATATTCTCATTTCCATGGTTTTAAATAACATCAAAGAAAAATATTGATGGTAATCCACCAATCACCTCTAATAATGATTCAAATATTTTTTATGTATGATTTATATTGAGTTTGTTTGAAAAAACCATTATAAAAATATTTAATTATTTCTTCTCTTAAGTGCCTCTGTCACAACTACGAGTTCACGTATTTGGCTAGGATTGTTCTTCTCATGTTTCCTAAGTAGTCAATAACCATAGAGAACCAATTTGGCAACCTATAATTTAATGAATCCAATCCTTTACCTGATACATCATAAAAGACCACATATCACAACCTAGCCTTTAGACAACTCAACACTATCAAAAACGTGAAAAGTCTCTTTAACTCATCCAATGTATTATAAAATTTCAAACACATTAATAACCTCACTTATTTTCGAGTAAGAGATATCATTAGTGATGCAATATTGGAGAAATATTTTATGAACCAATGTTAATACAAAACTAAACCAATGAATCTCGGACTCTAAAAAATATTACACATCTTTTCACATATCCTCTCTACCATAACCATCTTAGGATCGAATAAAATAATTTATTTCAAGAATATGATTCCAAATAAATTCATATTACAAATCCAAAAATGATATTTCAATAGTTCACGATAATAATGTTGATCCCTCAAAATTTTATGAACTGCAGTTATGTGATGCATATGTTCCTCCTCGGTGTACAAGTAAACTATGAATTCACCCACAAAGAAATCTATGAAAGAGCTTAGGAACACTGGAAATATAATTTTCAACTACACACTAATTTTTTAGGATAATTGCATTGAAAAAACAATATAAAATGTACTAAAATTGCCATAAAATACTAAAGTCATACATTAGAATTTCATATTCATTTATTGTTAACAGTTGTTTACCAGAAGGAAGATCAGTATTTCAGTACAACATTTACTTTTCAAAATGGTAAAAAAATCATCAATACATGGTAATGGATAATTTTTCCTTACCATAACATGGTTATGATTTTTTAAATCAATGGAAAGGTAGGTTTTCCATTAGATTTCATCGAAAAAATAACAGGTGTCCCCCAAGGTGGCACACATGGGGTGTATAAATCCTTTATCCAACATTTCATCCAACAAATTATTTAAGTCATTAATTTTTAGTTGTGTCATATGATAAAATGTAATAAAAATAGTTTGCATATATGATATTATGTAAAAGGGAAACTTCACCACTATTACAAGTGGTAATTTAGGATAATCAGCAGAAAATGTATCAAGAAACTAAATGACTACTTAAGGATTATTACCACTGAAAA
Source organism: Viscum album (assembly GCA_963277665.1). NCBI lineage: Eukaryota > Viridiplantae > Streptophyta > Magnoliopsida > Santalales > Viscaceae > Viscum > Viscum album. The sequence goes on from OY728141.1 coordinate 694,800,471, forward strand.
ATTCTTGACCTAGGTCAAAGGAAAACACAAATATCCCCTTCCTAACTCCAAATAGTCTATCCAGATCTAATTTACATCGATTCCAACTCTCCTTAGAAAACCTTGAACATCCCAAGTTGGGTAAAAATGGAGACATTCTAAGGATAATAGCCAATCTATGCATTATGGGAAATCATTCAATCAGTCCCATGAATGATGAAAATAGGTGTAATGTCATGAACTAGTAAATACCAATTAGTGTCAATATCTAATTTGGAGGATGGACAAGAGTGTAATCAAAGACCAATATATCTCTTAATTATTAGGGCCATTTCAATATATATCATATAGGATATAGTCACTATATTATGGTTAACAAAATAAAAAATTCAAGTGGATATAAAAAAATGAGATACACCAGTATGAAATAATGTATTCACTAAAGATGAATATATATGATTAAGCCTCTCAATATCACTATACCAATATCATATCCCTATGAAGACTCTTCCACTTCATTAAAAAGATTCATTATAGATTCTTATGAATGTCAGCCCCTTGATTTTGAATAATGTGATTTCAACTCTATACCCTTATGTGTTGATGATAATTATCCACTATATGGGGAATAAAAAATATGAAAATATTTTTTGGTGGCCCGAGTGATCGCACATTTATGAGATATTTAGAGACACAATACATTCTGACATTGACTGTCTGATCATGCCACATTAAATACAAGTTAAAGGGCCTTTTCAAGAAACCAAAATATATCTAGATGATTCTATTTATCTATATACTCTGTGAATATCATGATGATCCCCATTTCATGTAATAGAAAAATTTAAATACCACTCAGAGTATAAGAAACTCTGGTAAACCCTAACATACAACCTAGTTCAAACTCTTCAATAAAATCCATATCTATCACATCAATATAAAACGTAATATTTATCAAGACAATTTAGGATTAGAAATCATGTTGATGACCATATCAAATCTTCAAGCCATAGATTTTTATTATCCACTACTTGAGGAAAAAACTGAACATTTTTATCAATATGATTTTCTTACTATGTCATGGTTTTATCACATTTTCTGATGATAATAATCTCCATTAACATTTTAAAAACTATCAAATCTATATTAAGTTGTTACTTGATAATATTTATAATGAATTTACAATGATATATTTATTATCATGGATGTAAACATTGAATCCCCACACACCCTACTAGTCTCTTCATGTTTTAAATTAGTATACATAACCTCTATTTCATCAAATGTTTCCAATAAATAAATATGAAACTCAGTATGAATCATTAAATCGTACATCACTTGAATATAATTAGATCCATAAAAAATGTTGGTCTCTATATAATAAAATATGGATTAAGATATCTAGATTTATCCATAAGATATTTCCCTTTTAGTGGATGAAAATTAATGGGTGTGTCTACCTAACCCAAATCATGGATCATATTCACTTTTATCTCAATGAGGATGTGATCAAATGGAGGCTTCAAATTCGATTATTCATCGGAAGTTCCCTACTGAGGTTTATTCAAATTTCATCTTGGGGGTATGGAATTACTCAAAACCAAAAGACAGCGTGGATACATCAGTAAATATATTCAGATAATAACTTTAATAAATAGATACATGAATATCTATTCAATCTGGTAGATGGTAATTCTAAAAAAACAAAATAATAAAATCTCATGTGGAAAAAGGCTTTAATCATATTAGATTATCCATTAAATATACTTTTAACCAAAAACCCAATGGGAATTGAGGATTTATATTTATGATATATCCAGTAACATTGTAATAATAACTAATTATGTCTTAAAAAACCAGTATTATATATACCAGGACATCATGTACTACATACTGGAAAAAAGAAAATATGTTCAATCTTTAATTGATACAATTTTGTCTCATGAAATCAAATATAACCTTGTAAACTAGTAAATGATAAATTTATAAAATTCTACAAAGGGAGTTGCATGTCCCCACGGGTTGGTTCCTAGAACCCGTGCATCAAAAGAAATTTGTAGGGTATCAATTCACCAAATTAACGTTGAATGAGTATAAATTAGAGGAATATATAAAAAAGAACAATATATATTCCAAACACTCCTAAATAATATAATATTACCATGGTAACACTAATATCGATCCTAAAGTAATGCATCAACCAAAATATAACTCAAAATCAATCAATAACAATCTCAGAGTTTCCATGAATCTAGTGGATCAAACTCCACCATTTACCACTATAACAAATGGTCCCATGATTTAATCACACGGGAACCTCCATGGGTTGATTTACCATGTTATAGAAAAGAAATTGTTTAAAAATTATTGAATTCAATGGTAGGGTGTGAGATAAATATCCCCGTATGATTTGAATTTTTTTATAAATAGTTCAAATACAAATGCACAATTAATGCTTCAATTTAAAAATCATGTCATGAAAGATAATTTTGTACATTTTCTGTAAATACATACCTTCATAAATTAAATTACAAATAGAGGGACGATATATTAAAATATATTGTAAGTGGAAAATTTTAATGAACTAAAATATATTTTAATACACTAGTTTAGTAAAACACTGTCATGTAATAAATAAAATCTCAAAAAATCACCATGGTCAAATTACCTATCATTAAATAGTTCCAAGTTGTAGAATCCTCAGGATACTCGTTCAACCATCATGGATCATGGTGTATGAACATGTCTCTAAGGATCAATCCATATAGATATAATATACCAACATCATATTTGGAAAAAACATGTTGAACTTGGTATTGCTAGATTTCACATTGTTATTCAAATGCTATGATGCTAAAACCTTAACATAATAGTCCAAGTCACTGATTAACAACTCCAACTAACATGTTAATTCAATAAATAAATCAATCAATCATGGGTAAATCAGTTTTTCTCAATTCAAATCATAATTTAATGATCAAATTCCCAATTTCAATTTTTAAATTCCTTATTAATTTCAATACTAATTTATAGGTTTTCATCAAATCAATACTTGAAAAATGATTAGTTGCAAAAGGAACCCATAGAAAAATAACTTTGTGTTATGGGGTCCCATTATAAATATCTCATCGGTGAAAACAACGTATAAAAATATTTTTTTTAATCATGTGATTCTTCGAAAAATGACACTTTACCGGTCGTAATTATATTTAAATAAAAAAAAATTAATTAAAAAATTAAATAAATTAAAGAAATAATAAAATAATAAAATAAAAAAAATAAAAAAATAAAAAAATAAAAAATAACTGAATTTATTATTTTAAAAATTGCAATAAATAAAAAGTCAAACTACAGAAATAATAAAAATATTAAAAAAACTATTTTCATTTAAATATTAAAATAGTAAATATGCTCATAATATATTCATCACTATAGAGGGGTGGGGAGGGGAGGTTCATCCAAAAGAGGAGAAAGATAGAACTCAATCACTAATCCCTAAACTATCAACTCCATGAATTTATTCTTCTTATCCATCCATTATCATGTCTCCTCCTTTTGTTATTGGTTATGTAGATGGATCTCATATTTCTCCCTATAAATGGCCTCAATAACCACAATTGGAGCTCAACTTTGTTCTTCGTATTGTGATACCAACAATGATCACTCTCCTCTTATGACCAATAATTTTGAAATCAACCATGACCCAATGTCATAGAAACAGCTAGGAGTCATTTGAGAACTGATATCAAGCACCTAGCCATTCCCATAATCAAATTGTTTTTCCGGAATCAATGTTGTATAATCTAATTTTACCGCATTGATCGTTTCCCTCAAAAGTATCGGCATTAAACACAACATGTGTCTGAGATGTCGTGGCCTCATACGTATCATTCAATTGAAATTGGAAATTAAACTACTTAAAAAAAATTTATATTATTTTTTAAACATAAAAAAATATACTGACCATAATCTTATGATAGCATCCACTTATAATCACTCTAGTGACATGAATTTTTTAAATAATCTTATAAAATTAGATCTAAATGATATTAATAAGTTCAAATACCTGTATTTTTATAAAATAAACATTTTCCATATCAATTAAAATAAGTTATTTAAAAAATACTTACTATTTGTCATCGGTGTGTACTAGATGTTTGATTACTAGCATGATGTGTCACCTCTTGCCACCCATGGATCTTCTGACCTAATGACACCCTCCAATGAAAACCACCACCAATATATTATGAACATAATCCATCACAAACCTTATATGAGATATAAATAGTGTAATGTGTGTATTAGGACAAATCATAATCTTTGACTCTCACCTTTTTAATGGTAGTCCTCCTCAAGTTGTAAAAAAATTATGATAATGCTCACACATACACACCTCTCAATCCTCAGTCATAGAAGGAAGCATGAAATCATCTATAAAATTCAATAAACTCATCATTTTTTAATAATACAAAGATAAAAAGTAAATAATGATTTAAAAAACGATTATTTATTTAAATAACATCCAATGATCAAACATGTGATTTAGAACATCATTGGGTACTAGATCCCATGTTACCCATTCATCATAGAAATAGTTTCACAAAATTACCCTACCCTTCCAAACAAATATATGCAAAAATCTATAAAAAATAGAGCAAATTAAAAAATTAGTATATAAAAAATTTAAAGAAAATTAATGTAAATTAATTAAAATATACAACTGAACATACCCTTTCATGCATGGATCGATGTCAAGAAATGGATTTCAGTCTGGAATAGGGTCAACAATGTTCAATATTGCAAGACCCCAACCCCTTCAAGGAGAAGATGAAACTCTAGAAACCTATGTGCTTTTTAACATATCACCGTGATCATATCTAGGTAATACAACATCCTGGTGGTTATGGAGAATTTCATCATAACGATCATCATCAATCTTAAAAATGAAAAAAAGTAGTCAAATAATAATTGAAGAAATGTAATATATATATATATATATTGACTATAAATATTGATCAATTCTGTCATTATCTGTATCCAACATCATCTTCATATATGAAGGTGTAAATACCATCTTATACCTCCTTATTATCATCAATTTACATAGAAAATATAGCTTCACCATCTCTTTCTATATCTAATTCATTTGTTACATGAATAACTCCTCATAATAATCAACCCATAACAGTCGGGTTCTATCCTCAATATTTGTGTATTTTTGATGAAAATACGGATTAGAAGTTGTATATTGAAAAATTATCAATTCCTTGCAAATAAGTGGAACCAAATTCACATTGGATAAGATGATTTTCATCATATTTCATTATTTTATAATTCAATAATAACTTAACTCATTTGATGTAGCATAATAATTTCGATAATAAATTTGATGTTCCTGATTGGACAATAAAAATGGTTCATTTACTACAAGAAGTATTTTATATTTTATATGAATGATTCCTTTGAATGGATGAACACACAATCTTCTATCAATATCTAACCAATGACATGTAAAAATAATAATGTAATCATGTCCTATATAACACAGTTCAATTATTACTTCTATTAATTTATAAAAGTCAACATCCCTTTCTCTATAATGATATCCTCTCATGAAAACATAACTATTCATTGTTGTTTTTCATCACTATATGCACATGTATCATATTGAAAACTATTCACAACGTGTGTATTATAATATTTGACCATTCCTGATGGTGGTTTACTCAATACACACAATTTATTATTAATTTTATTAGCTTTATGAGATACCTAAAAATTTTAAAAATGATTACCAATATAAAAAGTTATAAATTTATTTTATATGTTAATCCTTATAAAATTTACTTTACCAGTTTTTCAAACCAGTAAGAGAAACTATTTTTCAAAGTTTATCAAGTTCAGTTTTTGTAATTAGAAAGAAAATGATTCTTAATGTGATTATCATTTTACCTACAAATAAAATAAAATTAATTTACATATATAATGAAGAATAAGTGATAGTACCAATCACAATACATATGGTGGAATTTTGACACAATTTTTTAGAATATTTGTATGAGTATGTGATGTTCATCATTTGAAACACATCATTCCTAAACACCACCAAATCCATGTTCAAACTAATGAAAATTGATAATTGATTTTTTATTTCAACAGTCGACATTTTCCAAGTAGAGGCCCATTCGGTAATATTTTGATAGAAATGTAGATTGAAAATAATTATAGGATAAAAAATAAATTTCCACCTAAAATATAGTTCCTAAAATTGATCTTTCAATTGATACATTATCATATACATTGTTCTTAAATTTTATCATGTATCTCTCATATGGGTACATTAATCAGAATTGTATCCACCCTTGAAAGTTTGATCTAGGAAGAAAATATAATAGAAAATTTACCATTGAATCAATGAAGTCGGTGGAAATTTTTTTCCAATTTAAATATAATTATAACAACATCTTCTTTCAATATAAATAGTGCATCATAGTTTATTGTCACCACATAAACATATTGAAAAAAAATATAATATTTCTGTTAACGCATCCCAAATCAAGAATTTTTAAAAACCTATATATCTAATTGGAAACATTATTCCCCTTATAAAATGATAGTAATTACTTTTAAATATAATAATATGACCATTTATGACACATCTAGCCAAATTGGAAACAAAACCTTCTAGATTCCTCAAATTAGCAATCCACTTAAAAAATAAATGGTTTTCATTGGAAAGTGATTAGGACACTTTTGGATTCATTAACTTTTGTGATCTGTGATTTTTTAAATAGTTTATATTATATTAACCTACAAATTTGATTCACTTCAAATCATTCAATTACATTATCTTTGGACATACCATGTTTGTGAAAAACTATTTAAAATATATTATCAAAACAGTTCTTCTAAATATGCATGACATCCAATATGTTATGGACCAACTAATCAAAAAAATTTAAAATCCCAAAAAAAATTCATTGTTTTATCTAATTTTGTTTTCCCATATGTTTCTATTTTTTATTGGTTGTTACTTTTTCGGAACGTGATGGGAGGTATTGAAGTTATAGTAGAATTTAACTCATTAATTGGGATAATTTTTAAATGTCTATATCTTTCAATTGTGGGTTTCTGAAATGATATTTCTTCCATTAAAAAGATGATCAGTTGGATGAAATATTTGAAGGAATATGAAAAATAAGGTTTTATTCTATTAATGAGAAAAAATGCTTTGTCACAACTCATATAATATTGAAATGATTTTAGACTTTTTTACTCCATCCAGATAACATTCCATAATTTGGGAATTCACTAATTTTCCAAATTAAAGTATCTTTCATTAGGATTATTTATTTTCTGAAAAACATTATATATATTAACACCATTAATCCTCAATAAATTTATCTCATCAATAAACAGATTCGTATAATCATTGATATTTTTTCTTTCCTATAATTAATAATGTTCAAAAGATATATGGCTCTTTCATCCAAATCTAAGGAGGTAAAATTTACCATGAGATAAAGTTTGGTCATCAAGAATATTGACTACCGTAATAACTGAATGGATAGAAACTGATATCATAGAGACCTAATCACACATTTTGGTATTATGAAGAAAAATATAAATTTACTTGGTCAAAATTTTCCTTGAATTACAATCACAAGGATACCTTATACATTCTGTAGATAAAAAATTTGTTTTTGTTCCATGACATCAATGACATTATATTTTGAAACATAATTAAATGTTGTAATCTAGGTGATGGAATGAAATACCACAATCATTTTACAGAAATAAATCCTGACTTCCCTAGTTGATCCTTTTTTAATTAAATATTCTATAAGTAGGAAAACTAAACAATGACCCATTTTCACCATAATATTAGATTCTATAATTTAAACAAGCATTAATCATATGATAAAAAAGTTAAAAATTATTAACCAACCTCTTACTCTCATCGAAATATGTTGATAAAAAATTTACCTTAGGTAATAGTGCTTTTACCAAAGTGATTATCATATAAAAATATTTGGATAACAATAAATTTCATGATTTAATAGCCAGACATTTTTGAACCACTTCGAAATATTCATATCATCGTACAAGTATATAATAAAACATCACCTGACATTAAAAAAACATAAAATAGTGATTGTTCTAACATAGGATATAAATCAATATCATCATTATTTTACATTGGTTGAAATGATGAAAGAGAAACATCAAGTACAAAATTTTGAAACCATGATTGATATGAAACAAAATTAGTAGTATCTTTTCCCAAAAAATGTTCACCATGATGACACCAAAAACCATAAGCTGTTTGAAAAACTAAACACAATAGATGGACCCCAATTTTGTCAATTCTATTAATCCTCCTCAAATAACATTAATTAAAATGAAAAATAATTTTATATTTTGGATATTTTTTTGGGTTTGAGGATGAAATTGATAAAAAAATATTCAACACAATCAATATATATAGGATCCATAATAGAATAAATTAGATTCCTTTGAAGATTTATCCAATAAAAATCATATAATATAAACTTCTTTGGACATCCACATTCCATATTTCTCTTAACAATATAAATAAAATACATTGACTGTGAATACATTGATATATGAATAAGAAGACCTAAAAAAGTATAAAATAAAAAAAATTAGAATTTACTTAAAAATAATGTCAATTTTATTTATTTATCATATATTTTTACTAATTACCAATATTTTATTACAAATTATTGTTATTTAATGTTAATTTTTCCTAATATATATGAATTATCACTAATTGTTATCAATTTTAAAAAATTAACTCAAAATTTTAAATAATTAGAGTGATTTACAATTAATTTTTATTAATTTATTATTAAATATTTTAATTAATCACTAATTATTTATAATTAGAACAAAAAATTTATAATAAACAATAATTATTTCATATAATTCATTTTCTTCTCATGATGTTGCTGATTACATTGACACATCTCCTCCTTTTACTGGTTCCGACAACATATTACTTATTTCCTTCCCGGTTCTGGCGACCCAATGAAGAATTTGGACATGGTTGAAAATTATTGTTCATTTATAAAAACCCATTTTTTGTAAAATAAATGCTAGAATAAAAAGGTGAAAATAATAGATTTTATAATTTTTGTGTGAAAAAATAAATTTTTGTTTACTGTTTCAAAAATTGTAATTACACCAAATGATGCCCACCATGTCCTGTCATCAACGCAACCTCCTCCTCCCACAACTGTTGCCATCAATGTGTCACATCCTACATGCCCCAATTGTGGCGACCAAATTACTAATTTGGCCATTGATGTCACATATTGTTCATTTTTAATCACATGATGATTTATATTTTTTTAATTTTCTAAAAAGTTGTAAATCGTTGATTTTAAAATATTCCGGTGATGAAAAAATTTGATGTTAAACAAATCCTAATTTTTCATTAAACTAATTCATGAAAATCATTTCATCTCATTGATGCCTTTCTTACTCTAGTTTTTTCTTATATTTCAATTGATGTGTCACATCTTTTCTACCACCACTTAATTATATATGAAAATTATCATTAAAATTTTTTAAATATCTATATTTTATAGAAATTAATGAAAATTTAAGGTATAATAGAACATTAAATAGTAAAATATATTATAAATTACTAGATGATGTAATTTATAGAAATTTCAATTTTTAGGTCTTGAGAAAACACAAATTTGGATCAACCATATTCAAAATTTTCATTGTTCATGACTAGAAAATGGATGTCCTATTTCATTTTAACTTTTCGTGTAATTTAAAACAATTTATATTATTTTATAGTAATATATAATTAATTATACTAATTCATATCATTTAACTGCAAATTATATCAAATTAAAAATTATACGAGTTTATAACAACATATAATTAATTATATCAATTTATTATATTTTAATAATTTATAACTATGTTTATTAATTTTTACTAATTATTACTAATTATTACTAATTGTTTTTAATTAATTCTCATTATTTTTTATTATAACTAATTTTTACAAATTATTACTAATTTTACTAATTATTACAATCATTTACTAATTATTAATATGTTTTAATAACCTTTATAGTTTATTACTAATTTTTACATTTTACCATATATTAATATCTAATACCACTTGATTTTACAAATTTTAAATAATTTCATCAATTTTTTACTTATTATTACAAATTATTGCGGGTTATTACTAATTAGAATGAAATAATACGAATGTTTAATGATTTTTACTAATTATTACAAATATCTAAGAATTATTACTAATTATTACAGTTAATGGATATTTATTACTAACATTAAATAATTATTACTAATTTTTAATACTTACTACAATTTACCACTAATTTTTATTAATTTTTATTATCTTATAACAATTAATTACGAGTTCATATTTAATTATAAAAACTCATTAATAATATTTATAATTTATTACTAATTATTAACAAATAACTCTAATTGTAACCAATTACCACTAATGATGATTAAATACCACTAATATTGTACTTATTACCACTAATTATTTAAAAAATACGAATTACCATTAATTTTTACAAATTTTTACAAATTATTAATAGTTAATAAACAATTTACAAATTAATAATAATTTTTAAGACTTTTTTTGAATTTTTAGGAATCTTTACTAATTATTATTAATTTTATATGAATTTTTTCAGATTTTTTTAAATGTTACTAATTGTTACTAGAAAAATCTAATTTTACCAATTTATTATTAGTTTATAATAATTTATTACTAATTATTAGAAAATATTTCTTATTATTATTAATTATTAATAATTTTGACGTATTATTACAAACTAATATTTATTATTAAGAATTATTACAGATTTTTAACAATTAATTTTGAATTATTACTAATTTCCAAGAATATTTACTAATTTTAATTTTTTATTAAAAATTACCACTAATTTATACTAATTTTTATTAGTTTATAAAAAATAATTTCTATTTTTTACTATTCATTATGAATTATTACAAATTATTTCTAATATTTACGTGTTATTACTAATTTTTATGAATCGATACAAATTAATATTAGTTATTACTAATATTTAATAATTATTACGTATTATTAATATTTTTTCATAAATATAATGAATTTTTAATACTTTTTAGGTTTTTAACAATTATTTTTATAAATTCTAACAATATATTACTGTTTTTATATTTCATTAAATTTATCACTAATGAAAAAAAATTATTAATAAATATTGGTAATTTTTACTAATTTTTATTAGTTTATAAAAATTTAATACCAATTTTTTACAATGTTTTATTAATTACAACCGATTAACACTAATTGTTACTAATTTCCACTAATTATTACTAATTATCACTAATTTTTACTAATTAACACTATTTATTACCAACTACCTCAAATTATTAATAATAACCACTAATTATTAAAAACAACTACAAATTACAACTAATTTCAATAATTAAAACTAATTATTATAAATTATTACGAATTACTATGAATTATTATTACTTTTAAATAATTATTACTAACTATTAATAATTATTTATAATTTTTACTTATTTCAATTGGGATATAATACCTTATTACAAATATTATATTGGTTTATAACAATTTATCCCTAATTTTTTCAAATTATTGTTTATTATTTATAATTACCACAAATTAACTAATTACCACTAATTGTTACAAATTGTTGCTAATTATTACTAATTACCACCAAATTTTACTACTTTTTTATTATTTTATAAAATATATTACTTATTTTTACTAATTACCACTAACGGTTACCAATTATAATGAATTATTGTGAATTATTACAAATTTTTAATAATTGTTTCTGATTTTTATAAGTTATTATTTATTAATATTAATTTTTACTAATTATTACTATTTACCACTTGTTTTTTTAATTACAAATTAATATTATATATTTTAACTAATAACCTCTGAATATTAGTTTATTATACTAAAAATAACTAAAATTTTCTAACTACAACAAAATATTACTAATTATAGATATTTATTAGTAACGGCAGCTTGTTATTTCTAATTGTTGATAATTAAAATAGATTAATTAAAATTAAAACTATTTACTCTTATTTAAAAAAATACTTCCAATTAAAACTAAATATTTACATAACTAACTAAATCAAATTTAATATAATTAATTATAAGTATTAATAGTAATGGAAATTGTAAAATAAAATTAATAAAATAAAAAATAAAAGAATTCAATAAATACCTTAAAACAGAATCCTTCACCAGATGCAATGCTTGAATGTTGCACCCCTATAAAGCTTAAAACACCAAAAATTGTAAACTAATGAATATCTGTGCAAAGAAGGATAAAGAAATTCATAGAAGAATGGAATGAGAAATAATTATGTGGGTGTATATTAATGAATGAATATTTGCAACGAGGGTATTTTTCACTATAATCCCATCGCAATGAAATAGATTTTGTGAAATGTCCAATCACAAATAGTAGCACTATAATTAATAACAACGGTTTTAAAAAAGATTATTTGTGAGAGGGCCTATTAAAAATCCTTAATCTCATCCCATTAGTTGTGATGAGTGGTCATCTTGTCACAAATAACAATAAAGGACTGATATTATTTGCGACGGGACTCAACAAAAATCACAAATGACAAAAAAACGGGATGTCGGTTGCGATTGGGGTGCATACCCCAACGCAAATACTCCTCCCACATTTTGTTGTGCATTTCGTTCTCGAGGTATTTTTGATGAGAATAAATTCCCATTGCAAATATTCTTTTTAAATCAATTATTTGTGATGGGATAAAATTCAAATCACACATAGTCTCTTTGGACATAATATTTGTTATGGTTAATACACCAATCAAAAATAGACATTTTTTCCAAAGTGAATTCATGCCTTTAAAAATCATCTTTCATTTAACGCCATATTCCACCAGGATCAACATCAAATAGTGATCATTTCAAGACATCTTTTCCCATGATCCAACAAATAACTTCAAACCATGGATGTTATGAACTCAACTCTAGTATCGCAAATAGAATGTCTACATTATTACATTGGCATTAGATATAAGAAATATCATCCCAATGGAATGAATAGTGTATTAGTCATAGTAAACTAGATTCGTGATTTAATCTCACATTACATTTGATAAAAGTAAAATAAAATATAGTGAGTGAAAAAAGATTTCATCCTTTAACTCTTTAAAATATTTCTTCTTCATATTGTTGGATTGGGAAACTAAAAATCGGTGAGATTTAATCCGTAGTAACAGTTACATAGAGTAAAATCTGTCATGAATCAATAAGGCAAAATCAATACAGAATGGTAAATAACTGACCATTGATTCCATTTAATCAATAACCTGACTGTCATTATTAGAAATTCATAATCTATATGACACAATAAATTACTAAATACACATGTCATTTAATGAGTACTAGGGAAATAATTTCATGGATATTAATAACAGAATTTTAAATTACGGAAATTCTTAATATTTAACATCATGATCCCAGACATAATAATATCTATGAAATTTTGACCTTTGGCTAGGAAATTTTAATTTATTGGGAGGTATACCCCACATCAATTTTAATATGTTTAGCCATCTGATTTGTCACATGATATTACTAATGCGTTAGTGGATATATAATTACATTCCCCACACATCACTGCTTGTCCAAATCATTCCTTATTTATGAAATGATGTAATGAGGTTGGGAACAATATGTCCTATCAAGAAATGTCATTATTGTGTAAGTAATATAGCTTTATAAAAATTAAACTAATTAAAAAAATAATTTTAAAAGATACAAATATAGGTTCAAATGGTATATGGTTTTAAGAATCATCTTATCCATGTTAAGGAGAATATTTATATTTATATGAAATGTAATGTCTAATGAAAAATCGCCACAAGAGATAGATTTTTTCTATTAGAAGTTAATGACAAAAAATAATAATAAAGTAAGTGAATATTGAAATTTTCCCTCATTAAAATTATAAAAATACATAATATGAAATGGTACAGATGGTATCATTACAAAATATCTTCATTAATGGATATGTAAAATAAAGGGTTGTTGCAATAGATGAATAAAAATACCATAAATTATCATTAAACTATTCTAGAGAAAATATCCTTTTTCAATTTTAAAATTACTTTTATAAAATATAGAATCCCATAATATTAAGAAAAACATGTTCTTTGAATGTAACCTTGTAAACATTTAATTGTAGCTGAATAGTATTTACTGGTCATGATAATATGATATTCTGTTAATACTGAGCATGTTAATGTGAAAATTATTTTCAAATTTCTGTAAGAACATTCATATGAAACCATATTAAAAAATGAAAGGATGGTTCATTCTAAATCATTTTTTAAAATAAAATAATTTTTAAAAATAATTTAATAATTTTATTTAAAATCATGTGTTGATATAATATTGGAAAACATGGATCCAGAAGAAAATATATTTTCTAACTAGCATAGAAATAAATTATTACATTTTGAAAATCAATTTTCAATCATTTTTTGTATCAAAGATAGTGAAATTATAATTTTATAGAAACATTAATGAATAATGAAAGGATAAATGGTTTTATCAGAGAATGATCAAATAATTTCCATCAATGGAAACTCAACCATAAACAATCCGGATAAAAATGATATTGGGAAATAATCACTTTGGAATATAATAATATTGAAGTGAGATATAATAAATTAATTTATTATGTGTATCAAATATAAATATAAATAAAATAATATTATATTTTATAGAATTTATTCAATTTTAATTAAACACATAATCTTATAATATCAAATGTAACGAAAATGTAATATATCCCAGTGAAAAGATATTGATTTATGAAATTCCATACCATATAATAACTTTCAAATAAAATACCCCTAGATTAAATAATTCTAATTTAAATATAAAATCGATAAATTATTAATGATTGATGATATTACATAAAAAATGGTACATAAATAAACCATATAAATTAAATTACGTTCACAACATTAGAATATGCCTCAATAAATGTAAAATTTGACAAAATCCCTTATGTCACATTTCCATTTAGTTGAACATTAATTATACTCCTATAAAATCATTTTAAACATGTTAATGATTTATACTAGAAAAATTTTCATATTTTGAATATCATATTTTCTTTTATTAAAAAATCATAGAACCATTTTATAAATAATATTTCATTGTTACTAATAATTTTGTTGTTAACTACTTATTTTTCTCATGTTTGATTTGTTACAAAAGTTTTGGTTATTATGCATAAGGTTTAGATCCATAATATTGAGATTTAAATAAATTTCAGAAATGAAATATTCATTCAATAGTTACATATTTAACACCATTATTTAAATATGGACATGGAAAATGAATTGCATCACTTTACAGTGATGGTAGGTTGTACGTAATCTCATGTGATGACATCATTCCTTCATTCGGTGAAAGAGTTAGGAAGTTGATGTTTTATTAATTTTACGGAATTAATATCCTATCATATATACCATATATTTCTAATATTTATATCATTACTATTATCCATGTGATTCAGTAAGATAAAAATTACAATGTTTTGCATGGGGGTAGTATATCATACACATGATGGATTGTTTTGATTCTTATTTGATGGAGGTGCAGATGGATAAATATTTGTTACTTTAAAAAACATCTTATTATATGGGAGATAATGTTTTTATATTTATATAAGTGTTCATAAATTATTAATTTTGGTAGAGGAAAATGAAGTAGGTTCGTTAATATGCTTACATTCTATTAGAGAAACATCATTTGGATCACTTCTTGAAAATCCTAGTGTTGGTCTTTTAGGAAGAAAAGAACCTCTATAATGTGTCTAAGGAGATATGGGGTATATTTAATTAGGATTTCATTAATATGTATTACTTTATTAGTTTTAATAACCGAGGATAGGTGGTTCACATTTTAAATTGGAGAAAGGGGGCCTTCTGGGAATCCAATTTGAAATTTCCCAAAATAATATGAAATTAAAACATCAATCCAATTAAAAATTCTTAAAAATGTGATTAGATTAAATGGATCTACGTATAAGTTTTATATTGGTCAATAGAAAATATTTTTTCTCTTTTAATTAGAAAACATACACAAATTGTTTGTGTAATCCCCTGTTAAACTCATTTTAACCTTAACTGAGGTAATGAATTTTTACTATTTTCAATATTCATTCTGACAAAATATTACTTTTCAGTTATAAAATGATATAAATTATTATTATTATTAATATTCAATACATTTTTATAAATTGAAATCATATAATTATAAATATTTATTTCAAAAATAATCCTGTAAAATGTGTTTAAAAAAGGGTTTTCATTAATTGAAATTTGGAAGCATAAGTTAATCCTAAATTCACAATATGACTAGTGATCTTCATTATATGGAATTAAATTAATATATTTATATATATAAAAAATAATTTTAACTAAAATAATTATTTATTAATGGTCAATGAAATTAATTAAAATGGTGGACCATTATGCATTTGAAAACTATTTTAAAAAAAAAGTGTTTTTAGCCAAAAAAATAAACCTATACAAAAATATGGTATAAAAAAGATTTGAATGAAATTATTTAAATTAAATAAAACCCAATAATTATTATTTTGTTTTTAAATTAGAGTAAAATCATAATTTAACTATAAATTTACTCAATTTATTAAAAAGAAATGATCATTTTTAAAAAATCCTTATATTTACTATTCACTGGAAAACTACTATTTTTAGAAAAATACAAAAAAAATCAATATGTTATATTTTTGATATTTTGATTTAAAAAATTATATAATTATTATAAAATATAATTTATAAATGTTTTATAAATTAATTATATTTCATAAACATAATATTTAAAATAAAACCATATTTTGAAGAAATTGTATTTTGAAGCCAAAATCACATTAATAAAAATATAAAAAATTCTTTCAAAATAACATATCCATAAAATTGTATTTATTGGGAAATATAAATAATTTTCATGGTTTGGTTAATTTTATTCATACCTTCCAATTCAATGGATTTATTATAATAGGCATATTTAAATAATATATTTCACAGGGCGTTTAGGCTCAGTTTTTCATGTTGTGTACACTATTAAACATAATGTTATACTTTTAAAATCATGGTGTGTTACATTATCCCATCTATCAATAATGTTTCAACTCTCAATTTTACCATACGATCCGAAATTGACGGTTTTTTGTTAGAAAATACAATTGTTGAAATCCAATAATGAAAACAATTAATAAAACATTCTCTTAATAGAGGGAATTGGAAATATGGTGGTCATATGAAATAACACATAACAAGGATTCAATGTATGATAAGAATAACAGAAATTGAAAATGTGTACATTGATGAAAATCATTTATAATTATAGAGATTGATATAGATTATTGGTTATAAGAAAGTTTATAATCAAAATAAACATAATGAACCCAAAATCATAAATTTGTTATAAGTTAACCGACTATTTATTCCATAGATATGTAGGTGATATGATAATTATCTTACATGATACATTATTAATGTTGAGGTATTCATTTAATATTATGATATAGAATTACAGGAAATATACTCAGTTGATATATATTTATTTTTATAAGAACAACTTCATTATTTGTTTACTATTCAATAAATTTCCACATAATTTCTTACTCCATGAAGTGAATATCAAAAATTAATTTCATTACCTCAAGAACTACAAAAATATAATAGATTAGATATTCTAAAAAATGATAACAAGATATTCTTCCAATCATTAATAAAATAATAATTATTAGTACATGTCATCCCATTTAGATAAATATAATACATTAATATCTAAAACCTCAAAATTAACAACCAAAATATAATGTATTTCATTGGATAAGAATATATGATTAATGAATATGTATAAAATTTCATTCTAATAGGTATTTCGGGTAGGCCAATGATAGGTGTATCACCCCTATAATTCATCAGTTGTGGGTTCATGCCCTACGACTTTTCCAGATGCTACAGGTTTTCACCCAGTGTGTGGGATGTAAATTTTTTCAAATAAATATTAATATATTTTATATAAATTTTTAAAATAAATATGGTGAATAGCCTCAAAAATAAAATTAGTTAAAAAATCACTTTTTAACAGCAACATATTTCTATATGACATATTTTTTAATGAAATCAAATATTCTTAATTTAATGTTTTTGTCATAACATCATTGATAATATTAACTCTACGAATTATAGATAAAAAATTATGATGAGATAACTCTTCCACAAATAAAATTTCATGTTGAAATATATTATAACATATAACTAAACAAAAAAAATGTCTCCCAATTTATCATTAATCAAATAAACATACCAACACATAAAACCTCAAAAGAAGTGTCTAATTATTTTAACATATTATCAACCTTAAACTCATAATAATATCATAATATATATAGAATTTATTAGTTAATTATATATAAAGACATATATGCTGCCCAAAATATTAACACTATCATTTTATGTTTCATGATTCTTATAACTGAAATACCATTGATAAAGATAATTCTAATGTAATTATTGAATCAAATAAATTAATACATAAACTCTTTTAAATAAACATATGAATTACATAGTCATAGAGTCTACATTTAAATGGATTAATTATCTCAAAAAATTCCCATGTTCCCCACATTATGGACAATGAAATATGAATGGGTCTCTTGGATAAAATTTATTTTCCTAATGATCTCTTAAATTTATCTACGAAATTAAATATTCTATTTCCTTATTTTTACCACAAAAAAAATTATAGTATCTATCGATACATTATATTAATTTTCTATTTTACAATTTTTATAATGTTTCAAACTGATCCAACTTTCCTCAATGGTCTCCATCATTCATGTAATTAGAGTACTCTATCCTTCTCTTATTTTTTGAGTCCAATAGTTGGTTGACGTGTATGTTTTTAATAATATATGCTAATAAATAATTAATATTAATCATTATTTTATTCAATCTATTCATTATACTATTTTTTAACCCATAATCATCATATTTTCCATAAAAAATATTTTAAAATGATACATATGGGTTTGATCCATTGACTAAAACCAAAAATAATTTTGTAATAAATTGTAATTATAATTGTAAAACAATATAATAAATTATAGGATGTATCAATCATGACACAAAAATTTCTATCAATGACATCATCACAGTATCCCAGGTAATTCATTTTCATCATCTATTCAAATAATTTATAATGACATATATTTAAAATGTGAGTTATCTTAATAATGTACGGATCAATGTTTCAAAATAGTTGTGTAGTAAAGCCTATTTATTTACACCAGGTGATTATTGAGTTAAATAAAAACATATACTTTTCATATTTATAACCCCTAGGTAGAACAATGTCAAAACCACATCATTAAAAAGCATCAATATATGGATATTTTTATTAAAGACCATACAAACAACAAATTACTAAGAAATTTTTGTAGTAATCTATATTATCCCCAAATTTTATCATAGTTTTATGTTATATAATCTATATTTTTCTCAATGAAGTTCCCAAGGTTTCTATCAAACATTTTATAATAAAAACACTAAAGACTCCGAACATAGAATCCTTGATATAATGTCTAAATTATTATATTTTCATAAAATATTGGCAATGACATCAGGAAAGACCGTATAGATTTAGAGTCTTGGTAAACTATATACATTCAATAATCTCACATTACAATTGACAACAAAAAATACAACATAGTGAGAATGAAAACATTCCATCCATGAAATCATTCAAGGGATTATTCTTCATTACCTGAGTAAGGTAATAAAAATTAGGGTGAGTTCATTTCTCAGAAAGGGTTATGTACAATGGAAGCTACAATGAATTAATAACGAATTACCAATATGAAAATATGAATTACTAAACTATAAATACATTTAATAATTTACATGAACATATTGATTATATAAAGAATTATCAATATATAATGTTTAATAATTGAAAACACAATCACTTTAATAAAAAATTTGATCAAAATATGAAACTATTGATAAGATTAATGTAATAATAACATTGATAATAATAAATAAACTAAGAAGGAATTAAATTATTAATATTGGACATCATCATCCCAAACGTCATGATATTTATACCATCATGAAATTATGTTAGGATAGTTTAATAATTGGGATGTATACACCAAGTCCATTTAAATAAGGCTAAATAAATTATTCCTCTCATAAAATTGAAGATTATTTATAGGTATATATTATTGTGGGATCCACTAATCACATAATGTCAAAATAATTCATCATATATTGAATTATCAATTTAATTCATGAATAGTATGGTATATGACAAAAATATTTGTATTGTCTAATAAATTTAGATTTATCAACATCTCGCTAGTTATTAAAAGATCATTAAAAGTTTACACAATATGTATATATTTTATGATGTTAATGATAAAAATCATATACATGATTCAATAAATATACATATTTAAGATAAATGTAATGTCTAATGAAAAATTATCATGAAAATTTATAATTTCACTGAAACTTCAATGTTAGTGAAATTAATTCAAAAAGAGAATGTTAATTATTTCCATATAAAAAATTATCATAATTTGCCATGATAATGGATAACCATGGTATCTTTATAAAATATCCTTATAGTATTATATGAATAACATAGGATTGATTTCAATTATTAATCGAAATACCATAAAAATCACTAAAACATTCTTGAGGAAAATTCCATTTTCACATTTAAAATCACTTTTGAACACTAAAATATTCCGAAATACTGTGATAAACATTTTTTTATTAAAAGTGCCTTTAAAAAATTTAATGTAAGATTAAAAAAAATGATCATTGTGGTGGGAAATTTTTTTTAGACCATGTATGGTTAATTAATTATTCCATTATCTATTCAAAAGAATTGTCAAAATGTACATTATTTTGAGTGACAAGAACTCTCCTTTTACAACATTTTTAAAAAAAATACTATAATGTATAAAATTATTTTTATAAATAATTTTGATAGTGTTAACAGAAATTTTTAAAATGTTTGTAGAAAACATTGATTTAAGAAAAACATATTTTTTTCAAGGATAAAAATAAAATTTTATTTTCTTGAAAACATTGATCCAATCATTTTATATAATGAATAGAGGAAAATCATAATATTTCATGTAAATTTCATGAATAATGAGAAGAGAATAAAATAAAAGGGTATGATATAAAATGGTCAAATAATTTTTTATAATGGAAATTCAATAATAAACAATCTTGATTGAAAAGATATTGTTTAATAAAACCTTACAAAGATGGTAATACTAAATTCATATTTAATCAGTGAATTTATTAGGTGTCTCCAATGTAAATACACAGAAATCATGTATAAATACATCGTAAATTGATCAAAAATATTACACATGTATTATTATAATATCAAAGACAATGAATAAGTATTATAACGCAATGAAATGAAACTGTGTTATGAAATTTATTAACAATTCGTAACAATCTTTTAAAATAAAAATGGATGATATAATTAAAATTGAAGCATAAAAACACAATAATTATTAAAAATTCATGATATTATAAGAATCTTTTAATCTATATTTACCTTATAAAATAAATTAAATAAATAACATTAAAATATCACTCAATGAAAGGATATTTAGATGAAATATCTTACATCACGTTTCCCATTAGTTGAAAAAGATATATAATGATATATTGGGATTTTTAAAATGTTATATATTTATACCAGAACCATATTCATATTTATAATATTACACATTTTCTTATTCTTACATATTATTTTTATTTATTTATTAATATTCCATTATTACCATTATTTCATGTGCTATCTACTTTGTTTCCTCATGAATGTTTTCTCATGAAAGTTCACATTCATTTACCTTAGATATAGATGAATCATCTCCAAAATTATATAAATTTTATTAATATCATTTGTATTTAATGTATAAATTTGTAATACCATTATTTAATGTTGTATATGGAAAATTAATATCATCGCGTTATGGAGGCAGTGGGTATTATGTACAAAAAAACGAAGATATCATTCTTATAATGGGTAAAAGGGTAAGGAAGAAGATGACTTATTATTTTTAAAAGACCTATATTATGACATCCCAGATAAATAAGGAATATGAAACTTTTAATATTTATTAATTTTTTGGAATTAAATATTAATTTTACATTAATGGGGATTTTAAGTTTTATGGTGTACCCGATACACAAAAACGGGTTTCATTGAAATCTTATATTGCACACTAATAATATAATGTTATTATTTTAAATGGTAGTTAATTCCTAGACGTTTTAATGGAAGGAATGGATAGAAATAACTAAAATATGATTATATATGATTGTTAATTTTTTTTACAATTATCCAATAAATGATAGGGGCTTAAATGTGAATGAATCTAATTTTAAACATGAATACTCTAGTATTCAATAAAAGGTCGATTTAACACCTTTTGATTGTGAAACCTATTTAAATAGAGTTATATTACATTATATTTATTATATTTGACAAAATAAAATTCATCTTTATATTTTGGACATCAAAATTTATATTGGGTAAATTTTTGATGTTTTTCAGTTAAAGTTTATTTTTTAATGAATAGTGAAAAATACTGTATTTTAATTCATAAGTGCCATTTAATATAATTTATTTATATTGTTAGATTATATTTGACATCGGTTTTAATGATTAATTATATTATATTTTTACAATTTAATTTAATTTTGGTCATTGGAAATAATTTTATTTTGAAATTGGACAGAAAAAGTGTCAATCTTTTGATAGTTATTGTTTTCTAAAAACACAGTATTTTTTGACAATGGGAATAAATTTTAAATTAATAAATGAAACATATATGTTTTCAATTTTTTAAAATAGAAATCATTTTTGAATTTGGAATATCAAATATAACTTAGTATGAATTTTAGATATTTTTCTAAAAAAACATCAAATTTTGATGAATAGTGAATCCACATAGTAGTAGTTAAAACAACTGACTTTTTCATTTAAATGAAATTTTAACAGTTATGAAAAATTAATTGTAAAAAACCACCTTATATGGTTGTTATTATAATGTAAAATTTGGTTCAATAATATGAAAGTAATTTTTTAAGAATAGTAACTTTTAACTTTTATTTACCGCAGTTAATGGATAATAGAGTAATTCAAGGTAAAAAATATCCAAATATTGAAAAATTACCTTAACACTTATCCTAAACTTAATTTAGTGGTCATGGCCTACCCTAGGAATATTTGGGTTGATTTTGGGACCCCATAGAGCCACTAAAGAGTGATAATGACACTTTAGATTAGTTAATTAAATTTGAAGACAAAAAATGACACAAACAAATGTCTTTTAGTAAATTTATTTTTACGTGGAGTTATAAAAGTTCTATTTTTAACTATAAATAATAATTAGAAAGATAAAAATATTTCCTAAATCAAGATATTTTGGTTATTTTTTAGACTCAAAATACAATAAATTATTTATGACACAATAATGAATCATTATATACCTCATTAATAAATGATTTAAATAAATAAGATTATAATGAATAAAATATTATCCGAAACCTGTCCAATTCCTATTGGATTATTTTATTTCTACCATCAGTAATCTTATCCTTGAAATTAATTAGTTTTGGACTTTTAGAGATTCAATATCATTATATTAAATTAATATTTACACACTTTTGTAAAGAGCCCCCCTCCCCCTTATAAAAGGACACCACTTCTAACCAATTACATACACCTCTTGTGACTTTTCACTAATAAAAACTCTACCCAATTAAGCTCCCTAATTCTCTATACTCCTCTTAGAATCCTTAACTTAGGCTTATGGCACTTCCAATAGTCCTTTTGGTTCAAACCAAATGAATTCACCCAAATTAAAGGTAATTGTTCCTCTTAACATCTTTTCTTTTTTTTATTCATAAACATATAAATTTTCTTATTCATTTCTTTTGTAACAAAACCAGTATTCTCAATATACTAGGATGTTGTTATGATATGGATTTTTTCTATACTTACACATACCTCCATCTATTGGGTGATGAACTTTCTGTTTCTGTGGATGGAAAACTAACTTCTCATGAAACGATGATTGTTTGATTATCTCCTTCCACCTCTCATGGTGGCCATTAAGATAGAAAAATATTTATATATGATATATATTATGTTTATATATTTTTTATTCTTATTTATTTTACATTTATATCCCACCATTATGGTTTCCATTATTGGTAAACATGATAATTTCATTTGAGGAAGTGGGGACTACCGCCCCCTAAAAATGATATGACCCCTTAATGCCATATGTGGGATGTATAAATGATGGAGTTAATGATATTAATTATTATATTATACTAGAATTAAAATATTTCTATGTATCATTGTGTTTTAATTCCATTAATATAATAAATATAATTGAATGTAGCGTTTATGCGTACGCACGACTTACCGTCTCCATGAACGGTGTATTTCATTTCACACCTCCAAATGTTATGTACTATTATAAATACATATATATATATATATATATATATATATATTGGATATATATGATATATATGATATATAGATCGTGAATACCTTTCTAGAGATAATGGACTATAGACCACATGGAAAATAGGTAATTATAAGGTGTTCATTTTTTACTCAAGTACCAAAATCGACCAAATAACCATTATTAACATAAATGATTGCAAGATGTTTATAACATGGAAATAAGAGATATAAAAACGACAATAAACATGAACAAGGTTCTGAAGCATGTATAAATTAATATTAGTTCATTATTCCAGAATAACAAGGAACAAACGAGTCAATCCAGAAACGAGGTAAGGGATTCCATATCTCACTTTTAATTCTGTGAGATTTCCATTGTGCTCCACTTATTCAATGCATGTTTTGTATTATTTACATTCATTTGATATATATATTATCATGATTCTAATTATATTCATGGTATTCTGTGATTCAGTTTGTGGTTATTTACTTTTGGTCGTACGACTGAGTTTATTACCACGTGGTAAAGGGTTTCATATCACTTTTTATTCCTGTGAGATTCATGCTATATTTGCCACTATTTCATTTTTTGTGGTGTATGTACATACAATGATTGAAATCTTTGTGTAATATTATTTCATTTATGATTATTTAAATATAAATTGTATTATCCTTCTTTCATATGGAATATGTTTTGTAAGTTACCAAATCGGTAAGGAAACCTGTCACCCTCCTCTTTTTAAAAAACTTCTTTTTGTTATGTCTCAAAATTTAAATCTTATTATGTTGGGATATATTCTTCTATATCCTAATTGATTTAATAATTATTTCCATATTACAGAATACGATATTTATCTCATCAACTCTTTTTCTAATTTTTAAAGTGACGCCATTAGGGTATTGAATTTTTTCAAGGGAACTTCTTAACCCAATTTCAATTATTTGGTTTCAACTTATACTTCTTGAATATGTCATCCTATGAATAAGTGTGAATTAAATATGTTTTTTTACACATAATACCCACTTATATTGGTTGTATTTATATTTTCACACATAATTATGTGACTGATTTATCCTTAATTTATGGATACCATATTTCTAATGGATTTCATCTCAGTTTGTCTTTCCACATAGACTTCATTATTGTTATGAACCAATTGACTAATATATGGTTTATATACTGTAATTTGACATATTATATCATGAATCCCTTAATTATCATGATATAAAAACGTTTTGATTAAATGTTACTCCTCAATTATTTGTATTCAAGAATCTCTATTTTTGTTAAAAACTCGTTAACTAAAATATCATTTTAAAAGGTTTAATGATTTATTTTCATAAATTTCTCTAATTAATTTAACCGTTTTTAAAATGGGTTTTAGGATTTATTTACATAAACATTAATTTTTTCAGATGAAAATTCATTTAAAATCATCAAAGTGGTATAGGAAACATTGATTCAAAAATATCGTTTAAATGTTTGTGAAAATGATTTGATAAAATATTTTTTATTTAAAAATAATGATTTGATATATTGGAATGTGATAATGTAATCATTCAATTATATATGTGTTCTGTGTTATGATCATGTTATGGTTAATGGGTATTATTTACATATATGGGTGGTTTTGTGAAAAACCTAGGGCAGGTGAGCAAGAGATAGATCTCCAATTCATTATGTAACCTGACGGAGGTAGACATGATGTTTCTCCTAATATATTTAGGTAATATACTGTGATAGTTATTCAAAGTGTAACTCCCTACATATATGTGATAGCTACAATGTATGTTTGATATGGATGTCGCAAGCATCCTTTATGATTTATGTTTTTTGTGTTTTATTTGTAAAATTTTATGATTTTATAAGGTATGTTATGATTGAAATGTATGGTTTCATTGATTTGTATTTATTGATGGGATAATTTTGTCTATCCGTATTTTATATACCATACTGAGCTTTTTGTGATCATCCTATGTTTTTGAAATGTTTTCCACGAGACATAAAAATGAATAGGGTCAAGGATGGGATCAATGAAAAGCCATTATGTCTAAAACATGGAACTAGACATGTTTCTTTTTTATAATTTTTATTTTATGAGAAAATTGATACTATGTATTTGTTTCTAAATGTAATATTCAAGTTTTTATGTAATAGTTATGTCCTAATTCTCTAAACCTCAAAACCGGAAAATATCCTCAATGTAAATTATTCATTTAATTCAATATAATGTAATGTTATAAGGTCAGTTCCTTATAGTTGGTATTAAATGTCGGTTTATATAAATTTAGAGGTTAGGGTGTAATTTAATCATAAGTGAGATAAAAATAATTTTTAACATAATAAAAAGTGTCATAGTTATTCAAGAAGTGATAAATGGTTATAAAATTTTGGAGTGAAAAATGAATGGTATTAGATTATCTTTGAGGATAAATTATGTTATGATTATTTTTGAGTTATTTGTCTCTTTTTTTTGGAATGTTATGAAATTTTATAGTTTTTGAAAAAATAAAACATGATGATCGTGTGGCAACCCGTCGCGTCAAAAAAAGCTGTGGGAATCAGAACCAAAACCAAAGAGCGATTGGTATTTATCACCTACCACTGGACTACGTGATGTCCCCGGTTAGTATGACTAATTATTTTCACTTAAATTATTTTATTGATCAAGAATAAGTTTATTTGTGATTATATCTTTTATCAAATGTACATTATTAGTATAAGAAAATGATTTGGTGATTAAGTGATAAAGCATATTTTGAAAGACATTCTCTATTTTTGGAACACTATATTCTTAAGGAAAATAGAATACCATGGGATTTAAATTGTGGAGTAATTATTGAAAAATTATTTTGGGAGAATCTATGTTTATATTTTGGACATATGGTGATTTTGATTTTTTTTATGGAAATGAATAACCAATCCTAGAGAATATTTGATTTGGTTAATTACACTTCAATATGAGACATTAAGAGAAGTCGATGTTTTTGGGGATAAATATTAAGATTTACTTTGGAAGACTGTGCAATTTAAATCCTTCTGAGTATTATGTTTCAATATTAGTTTTGACTATTTTGATGAATTTTAAGTACATTTTTTGTATTGAATGGTCTTTCTTGAAATTTGCATATTTTATTTGAATTTTGTTGATTAATAGTATTATTTCTTTTTATAAAGGATTATTGTTTTGGGGGATTATATGATCTTGTACTATCCATTTTGGATTTGGTTAATCTCTAAAGACAAGGAAAACAAATAGTTCTTCCTTTTTGTACTTTTAGATTCTCTCAATATTAATTATAGCACTATTAATGTGAACAAGTCATCCTGAATACTCTTAATTTTGGAAAAATATGAGTTTTTGGTAGAATTTAATTAAATGATGACACTCTACAAGATGAGTAAGTATATTTCTTTATGATATTAGTTTTTTTCTTAATAAAATTATTCACCTATATGAAAAGGATCTTTAATAAACAATTGTATAAGACCTCTTTTATCATCATACTGTTACCCAAAAAAAACATATGGCATTGTGGAGGTTTACTTTTCATGATCAAGTTCTCTATCACTCATTATTAATCCATGAGAATGTTTCTCTCTTCCATATCCATGTTTTCATGGAATCTTAGTACCTGTTGTCTTAGGAAATATTTTTTACTTATATAACTTTATTTTTTAAAAGTTATAGTTTTATTGACTCTTGTTCTGATGTGGTACTTTCAATGATTTTCCGAGCCCAAATTTAAAATTGCGAAGACGCAATTCCCAAATGGGGGGAAGGATGTAACATCCCAGATAAATATGGAATAATATACTTTTAATATTTATTAATATTTTTGAAGTAATTATTAATTTTACATTAAAGGGTATTCTATGTTCGATGGGGTACCCGATATACAAGAACATGTTTCTTTGAAATATTACATTGCACAATAATAATATAATATTATTATTTTAAATGGAAGATAATGTGTAGGCACTGTATTAGAAGGAATGATTAGAACTAACTAACATATAATTTTATATATTTGTTAACTTTTTTTTACAATTATCTAATAAATTTTAGGGTCTTAAAATGTGAATGAATCTAATTTTAAGCATGAATACTCTAATATTTAGTAAAAGGTCAATTTACCTCCTTTTGATGGAGAACTCAAATTAAATATAGTTATGGTCATTTTAATATGTTTTATTTTACAAAGTAAAATTATTCTTTAGATTTGGGACATTAAGATTTACTTTGGGTAAATTTTTGGTATTTTTCTGACAAAGTTCATTTTTTAATGAATAGTGAAAAATACTGTATTTTAATTCAAAAGATCCATTTAATATAAATTATTTATAAGGTTAGAATATCTTATTAATTTTATTAAAATTGTTATTATATTATTTTTCCCCATTTAATTTAATGTCTGTCATTGGAAATAATTCCATTTTGAAATTCGACAGAAACAAATGTCAATCTTTTTATAGTTATTGTTTCTTAAAAACACGCTATTTTTTTGATGACGTGATTTAATTTTAAATTAATTAATGCAACATATATGTTATGAATTTTTTAAAATAGAAATCATTTTTGAATTCGAAATATAAAATATAGATTAGACATATTTTTTGATATTTTTATGAAAAAGGTCAAATTTTGATGAATAGTGAAACCACATAGTAGTAGTTAAAAAACTGTCTTTTTCTTTTAAAATAAATTTTACCGCTTATGTGAAATTAATTTTAAAAATATGACACATATCGTTGTTAATAGTAAGTAAAATGTGGTTCAATAAGATGAAAATAATTTTTTGTGAATAATAACTATTAACTTTTATTTACAGTAGTTAAAGGTAAATAGGGCAATTCAAGGTAAAAAAATATCCTAATATTAAACAATTTCGTTAAAACATGTAATAATATTATTAGAGAGGTAATGGAATACAATTGGAATCATTTGTTGATTTTGGGACCCCATTGTGCCACTTAAGAGTGATATTGACACTTTAGATTAATTAATTTAATGTACCGGAAAAATGACAAAAACAAATATCTTTTAGTAAATTAATTTTAACATGGGGTTATATAAGATATATTTTCAACTATAAATAATAACTGGACATATAAAAATATTTCCTACATCATGGTAGTTTTTTATTTCTAGACACAAAATAAATGAAATTATTTATGACACAATAATGATGCAGTATATAACTCATTAATAAATGAATTTAATAAATAAGATTATAATGATTAAATTATTATCCAAAACCTGTCCAATTCCTATTGGATGATTTTATTTAGACCATTATTCATCTTATCTATGACTTTAATTAGTTTTGGTCCTTTAGAAACCGAATATAATTATATAATAAAATAATATTTTTCACACTTTCCTAAAGAGCCACTCCTTCCCTTATAAATGGACACAACATCTATCCAATTACATAAACCTTTAAATACTGTTGTCCCTTCAAACATATGAAAAATTAAGCTCCCAAAATCCCTCTTCTCCCCATAGAATCCTTACCTTAGGCAGAAGGCACTTCAAGAAGTTCTATTGGATTAAACCAACGGAAGACACCCAAATTAAAGGTAATTGTTCCTCTTAACTTCTTTTATTTTTATTTAATTCATCAACCTCTTAACTCTTTTTATTACTTACTTTTACAAAAACACTAGTATCATGAATACACTACGATTTTGTTATGATATTGATTTTAACTACACTTACTCACACCTCCATATAATGGGTGAAGAACACGTTGTTTCTGGGGATGAAAAAATAACGCCTCACGAAATGATGATGGTTCGATTATCTCCTACCGCCTCTCACGGTGGAAAATAATATGGGACTATATTCATATATTATATATATTATATTTATATTTTCCTTATTCTTCTATATTTTAAATTTATATCCAACCTTTATGGCTTCTATTATTGGTAAACACGATAATTTAATTTGAGGAAGTGCAGACTACCGCCCCTCCAAGTGATATGACTCATTAATTCCATATGTGGGACGTATAATGGATGGTGTTAATGATATTATATATGATATTATAATTTAATTATAATATAAATATTTATTATTATGTTTTAATTCCATTAAAATATGAAATACAAATGAATGTTGCGTTCAAGCATACGTACGACTTACCATCTCTTTGAACAGTGCATTTCATTTCTTACCTCCAAATGTTATGTAATATTATAAATACTTATATATATATACATATATTGTATATATATTATATATATGATATCTAAATAATTAATATCATTCTGGAGATAATGGACTATTGACCACATGGACAACATGTGATTATAAGGAGTTCATTTTTGACTCAAGTACCAAATATCTACAAAAGGACAATTATTAACTTAAATGATATCATGATGTATATAACATGGTAATAAGTGATATAGAAACAATAATAAACATTAAAAAGGATCTTAAGAATGTATAAATTAACTTATGTTTAATATTCAGGAAGAATAAGGAACAAATGAGTCAAGTCGGACATGAGTTAAGGGATTTCATATCTCACTATTAATTCCCTTAGATTTCCATTGCTCTCCAATTATTCTTTTCATGTGACGTATTGTATACTGAAATTTGATATATATTTTATAATGATTCTAATTATATATATGGTATTCATTGATTCATTTGTAGGATACAACTTTTGGTCATACGAATTAGTTGATTACAATGAGGGAAAGTGTTTCATCTCACTTTTTATTCCTATGAGATTCATGCTATATTTTCCAAAATTTCCTTTTGTGCAGTTTATGTACATCACATGATTTAATTATTTGTGTAATATACTTTCATTTATGAGTATTTTAATATTCATTGTCTGATCCTTCTTTCATGTGGCGCATGTTTTTTATGTTACCAAATCGGTAAGGGAACCTTTCACCAGCTTCTTTTTAAAAGACTTCTTTTTGTTATGTATCGTAATTTAAATCTTATTATTTTGGGATATGTTCTTAAATATCTTAATTGATTTAAATTACATGTCTATATGATGAGATAAACTTTTTATCTCTTCAAATCATTTTCTAAATTTTAATGTGACGTCATTAGGCTGTCGAATTTTTATAAGGGAACTTCTTAACCCAATTTCAATTCATTGAGTTCAACTTGTACTTATTGAATATTTTACCCTATGAATATCTTTGAATGAAATATGATTGGATTACACATAATATCCTCTTATATTGGGTGTATATATATTTTTCACACATAATTATGTGATTTATTTATCCTTAATTTAAGGATACCATCATTATAAAGGATATCACCTCAATTTGCATTTCCACTGAGACATCATTGTTGTTATTCCCCAATTCAATCTTATATGGTGTATATACTATCCAATAATGTATAATATCATGAATATATTTATTCTCATCATATTAAAAAGTTATGATTAAATGTTATTCCTCAATTATTTGTATTCAAGCGTCTCTCTTTTTGTTAAAAAAAATACTTTAACTAAAATATCCTTTTAAATGTAATAAAGATTTATTCTTATAAATATTTATAATTAATGGAGATGTTTTCAAAATTAGTTTTAGGATTTATTTATATGGAGATTAATTTTTTCAAATGATAATTCAATTAAATGATTCAAAGTTGTATGACACACATTGATATAAAAAATATCTTTTTAAATTATTTTGAAAATGATTAGATAATGCATTGTTTATTTCAGTATCATGATTTGATATATTGTAATGTGGAAATGTTATATTTACTTTAAAAATGCGTTATATTGTATGATTATGATATTGGTATTGGGCATTGTTTACATGTATGGGTGGTTCCATGATAAACATATTGCTGCTGAGCCCGAGAGAGCTCTCCAATGTATTCGGTAATGTGACTGAGGTAAATGTGATGTTTCTACAAAGAGATTTAGGGAATATACTATGATGGGTATTCCAATTGTAACACCCTACATAGCTATGATAGATAAAATGTATGTTTTATATGGATTCTAGAAGTAACCTTTGTGATTTATGTTTTTTGTGTGTTATTCATAAAATTTTATGTTTTCTTAAGGTATGTTATAATTGAAAAGAAGGTTTTAATTGATTTTTATATATTGTTTGGATAATGTTTTCCTTCCTTATTTTATAACCCTTATTGAGCTTTATTTTCTCATACCATGTTTTTTGAAAAGTTTTCAACATGACTTAATGATGAATATGGTCTAGGATGGGATAAAGGAATAGTCATTCTGTCAAAAACATGGAACTAGACATGATTCATTATAAGAATTTTTATTTAATGAAAAAGTAGATACTGTGTAGTAGAGTATACATGTAATATTCAAGTTTTTATATAATAATTTGGGCCTAATTCTATAAAAATCTAAACCTGAAATGATCCCCAATGAAAACTATTCATTAAATTCAATATTATGTAATGTTATAAGGCTGGGTCCTTACATATATCACTTAATATTTATCATATATATTATTTATTTCTATCATTATTACTATAAATTTGATTCGATCTTTGGTTCATGAGGTGGTAGGCATTCATTCACATGTTTCATGGATTTGATTCCAATTTGAGGGAGGAAGTGATTAAGAAATATTATGTCATAAACATAATAACTATATTTTTATATAAGTGATATTGTTCTAATTATAATATAAGTGTTAAAACATTATTTATAGTGGAAAAAGAAGAATGAGCAGGGAAGATCTTCTGTGCGAATAATACCTTCTCTTAGAGAAACCTACAATGGAGTACTTCTTAAAACCCATAGGGATGGTCTTTTAGGAAGCACATAACATATATAATGAAAATAAAAAAATGATATGGATTTGGTTATGGTTTAATTGAGACAAATGGATTGGTATGTGTGAATAATTAAGGACATGATCTTCTTAATTTATATGTTAGGAAATGTGACATCTTGAATCCCACTTCAAAAATTTCATAATGAATCGAAATTGGTAGTAATTAACAAGAAGAATGCTTCAAAAAGATATTATATTAAATTTTGTGTTATATAGGATTTATATTTGGCAATATCATAATATTTTTACTATTTTTATTAAAAATATTGCCATTAATATTGGGTTAACCCCCCCCCCTGCCACCCTAGTAAACCAATTTAAACAATAACACGAGTGATCAATTTTTACTCCTTTCACAATTAATTATGACAAAAAATTAATTAAATATTATTAAATAATATTATTAATTATAGTCCCAAATATACATTCAATTTTACCAAATTAAATTCGTATAAGTAGAAAATGTAAATTTAAAAAAAGTCCCAAATTGTGTTAAAAGGAATTTTTATGAAATGCATTTTTCAAGAATAAGATGATCAAATAATTACTATATAACT
Source organism: Viscum album (assembly GCA_963277665.1). Classification (NCBI taxonomy): domain Eukaryota; kingdom Viridiplantae; phylum Streptophyta; class Magnoliopsida; order Santalales; family Viscaceae; genus Viscum; species Viscum album. The sequence continues at coordinate 694,834,498 of OY728141.1, forward strand.
AGTGATCATCATTATAGAGATTTAAATTAATATTTTTTTATATATATTCTATAAATTTAATTTTATTATTTTATTATTTTTGTTTATTTTTAAAAATTAAAAAGGAATAACCTTATGAATTTATGAACAATTTTCCAGAAAATCCAATTTTAAGTCTAAAAATAAACATATATGAAAATATGGTATAGATATGATTAATATATAATCATTTTGTTTAAATATTAATAAATAATTATTATTATACATTGAAATCAAATTTAAAAAATAATATGACTTTTTAACTACATTGTTTATTGGAATAAAATTACAACTTTATAAAAAGCTTTATTTTTCACTATTTATGGAAAAATAACACATTTCAGAAAAATAACAAAGCTTCACGTTAATGAAAACTTTCATATTCTTATTTAATAAATGATATTATTTTTATAAATTAGAATTCATAAAATTGATATATATTGAATATAATACTGAAACAAAAAATGATAAATAAATTCATTTTTTATGAAAATGTATTTTTAAGAAAAAAATTACAACTAAAAATTTTAGTGATTATTTACTGAGAATTTATCAATAAATTGAAATTGATTAGGAAATTTATATATCAAAATTTAGTTAATCGTCTTCATACTCACTAATGTAACATCTTGGTTATAATTTTCATCCTTAAATAAAATATTTTGTGGGTTCATTAGGATTATTGTTGTGTGTTGTATATAATATAAATGTAAATGTTCTTATTTTAAATTCATGGGGTGTTTCATTCGAGAAGGATTTAATTTATGTAATACATGCCATTTTTAAAATCAATATTCAAATCTACAAAATTTCTATTAAATCCATTTGTAATTTTTTTCAAATCAAACAAGTAAATCATCAGATAATGTGTATGGAAAATCCTCACAAATCCTCTTATCATTAATCAATTAGATAAGGAATAAACCAAAATGGGATCATTAAACATATATTTTAACATGAGGGAGATAATCTAGAAATTTCTAGAACCACATTCCATAAAAAATGACATAATTCATCAACAACATAATGAATAATGACTCTAATATAAAGAGATAAGGGGAGAAAGGAGATTCAAAAACATGGAGATTTTACTTATCGATTAGAGATTAGTAGAAATCACTGGAACTTCCATCAGAGATTAAAATGTATTGGACAAGCAAAAATCCTTTTTATATAACATCATAAATAAAAAGGGTCTAATAAGATTCAATTGTGATGATCAGGGAATATAAAACATGGTTTACGTTTATGAACTCTATAAATAACTAACCATGTCATTGACCAAAACACCACGATTCTTAAGTGAAGAATAATGGAAATACCACAGTGTCATGGAAGTAACCACACCATTGAGGAGATTATAAAATCCAAATATGTAAAATATGATGTGTTCCACACTGCAGATCCATAAAATCAAGAAGTGGAAATTTCATAGGAAAAGATGGTATTTCATAGAACCATACCCATCCTTAGAAGGTTATGTCATATGCTTATGTCTACACTGTCGCTATGAAAAAAAGGTAGAACCACTAAAACTGCATGCCCAACCGTCACACCATTTTTTTCCTTTACATGTAACATCCTAGTTTTGGAAGCCACCCAGAGGTTTCCTGTACCCGGTTGGTTACATGGCCTCAAGCGCATTTCTCAAAGGCCAGACGTTGTAGACTAGGAGTGATGGACTTGGGTGTGATAGTGGGGAAAATATGGCCTCATTGGCACAGTACACTGTGGATGTAAACAATGTAGAAAAATAGCAGAAGTAGTAAATATCCAAGAAAAATAAATAGCAGAAGACTAAATCAATAAAGAGATGGAGAACACATGTATATATGAAATGATGCACAATACATATATCTAGGAAAGTAGCCAAAGAAGTCACCATTTTGAATACAATTCTAAACCAAATTACAAAGAAAATTATACAGACAAGAAACTCCCCAGCATCGCAAGCCTAGGCTTGGTCCCATGCTCTCATACTCCAAAGCAATCAAGTACCAGAAGTTGAAGGGTGCTTTCCCTTGTCAATACCTGCATCAACATAGTCTGATTGAGCCAAAAATTGTGGTCGAAAAAAGGTGTGAGACTAAAATCCTAGTAGGCAACCACCCGAAGATATGTGCCTAACAGTCAGTGAGTATATTGCAAATAATAGTACAGTAAGCAGTAAACGGTAACAGTAAATAGCAGTCAGTAAACAGTAAGAAGTAATAGGATGACATTCAATAGTAATCAATCCACCGAACACCAAGAAGCAACTGAAAACAATAGTAATCCCTCTAGGAAGTACTCGTATCCCACTTCTCTGGTCCTATCCAATAAATACCAACAACCCTCCAGGAAGTGCACTCAGCATAACCCCTCTGGTTTGGTCATAAAAAATTATAAGACTCTCTGGGGAAGCTAGATCGGTAAATTCAACTTATATTCTAGGGTATTCAGGGAATCTATGAGGAAGATCATGTGGTCTCACCCTCTTATATACCGAAGGTCTAGAATCTCTCTGAGGAAGCTCACTCAGTCAATTCATCTTATTGTCTCAGGTCTATCACAGACTATCGAAAGAATTCCACTTAGTCAATTCGTTCTCTAGCATAGAAATGGTCTTAAAAAATTCATAAAAGTAAAGACTCTATGAGTAAGCTCACTTGGTCTACCATCATGTAGTTTATAATATCCAAGTCTCTCTAGGAAGCTCACTCGGTCTATCCCTTGTAGTATATAATGTCCAAGACCCTCTGAGTAAGCTCACTTTGTCTACCATTATGATGTCTATAACTTCCAAGACTCTCTAAGCATATCTCTCGGTCCATCTAATATAGTCTATAACACTAGTTTCTCCCGGTACTATGCCAGTCATTTCATAATAATTCCATATGGCCAAAGTACACCTATGGATCTTCTTGGTTATCCAGTATACAACAAAACATGTAGGTCAAGAATATCATTCCATCCTACAGTAACATGGTATGGAAATCAGGTATAATGGCCAAAGGCTTACAAGACCAAAAGGTCTTAACAATAACAAGTTCATGGGAAGAAAATCCATGCGTAGAAATTATCCCCAAACATGATCAAATTAAGACTACACAAGCATACAAGCAATTAAGTACAAAAACAGGGTCAAAAAGGTAAACACGCAATACCCCATTCACAGTTATTGGTGGAATATTCACATAAAACTCAAAGACATTGAAAGGTAAGGAACAAAACACATACACTGATTCTAGGAGATCAAAATACTATAACCATGATGCATGATTCTCCTTAGATCTTCGTAGATCTACTAAAATGCACAAATTGTTAAACTGATGATAACTTGAGAAAGAGGGAAAATCATAGAATGAATCTCAAGAAGAAGTAAGAGCTCACCGATGCGGTTCCAATTCAATCGATGGCGGTCGATTCAGAAAACAGAAAGAGGCTCGGGGTCTCAGAGGATGTTTGCGGCCATACGGGTCGCTCTAGGTCATGGAACCTAGAGAAGAAGGTGTTCTCATCGATTAGGTGTGACCTCGGTCTGTTTAATGAAAAAAAGAATCTACACGACGTGTACTTCTGGGGAACATTGCGTGTACATTGCCATTCCATACTCCACTTTAAGAAGCCTTTACATTTCCCCCACACACTATGTGTGCGGCCCAGACATGACCATCACATGGCTGGGCACTGCATCAATGTACACAGCGTGTACTTATAAAGTACACGACATGTATTCTTAAAATTTATAGATATTCATATTTTTCTAAAAAAATGACCAGAAAAGGAAAAAAATACATAATACAAAGATCTAGGTTCTTACAAACTTCCCCTCTTTAAGAAATTCATCCCTAAATATCCTTAACGAGGTGTAGAAGCAGAAACCCCGAACAGCTCCGGCCACTACGATCATACATCGGCCTCCCACTCCCAGGTATCGTCATGTACTTTCCCATGCTACCATTGCTCTCGTACTAGAGGATCATAATAGCCATGAAGAACCTTCTTATATCGATCGATAATCATGATATGATGCTCCATAAATGACGCATACGCTTTGAAATAAACCTCTTTCGGTTGAAAAACAAGTGATGGGTCTGAAAAGTATCATCGGAGCTGAGAGATGTGGAAGACGTCGTGCATAGCCCGGTACCTCTGGGGTAACTGCAACCGATAGGCAACTGGCCCAACTCTCTCCAACACCTCAAACGGCCCGATCAACCGTGGTGAATACTTACCATGTCACCAAATCCTTTTGTGTCCTAACCTCTGTGCGACACGTAAGAAAACCTGATCCCAAACCTCGAACTCAAGAGGTCCTATGTGCGGATCAACATATGTCTTCTGTCAGGACTGTGTTGTAGCCTTTCTCTTCCAAATCAACTCTATCTTCTCTGAGGTCTCTTGAACACGATGAGGTAAGAGCAAAGCTACCTCTCCTGCCTCCATCCAGCAAAAAGTTGACCAGCATGGCCTATCGTACAAATCCCCGTAATGTGCCATCTGAATAGTCGCCTGAAATCTATTGTTATATGAAAAGTCCACAAGAGGAATATGCTTCTTCCAAGAACCTCTGATGTCCACAATCCATGCTCGGAGCATATCCTCAAGCCCCTACATCATACAATTGGACTAGCCATCTGTCTGGGGAAAGTATGTTGTACTCACAAGTACCTTGGTACCCAAAGCCTTCTGAAGTCCCTACCAGAACCGAGAAGTAAAATGTGCATCCCTGTCTGAAACAATGGAATATGGAAGACCATGCAGATGTACAATCTCTCAGATGTACAATCGCCCGAGATCATCAGCACTGAAGGTCTCCTTGATTATAAAGAAGTGAGAAACCTTCATAAGCCTCTCGATGCCAACCCAAACAGCATAACTCCCTCGAGGTGACCTCGGTAACCTTTCACGAAGTCCATCGAGACATAGTTCCACTTCCACTCAGGGATGGTAACTACTGTAAAATACCTATTATTCATTGATGCTCTGCTTTCACCTATTGACAAGTAGAAGATCTCATGAACAACCCATCAACATCTCTCTTCATACCTATCCATCGGTACTGGCGGTGCAGAACACGATCAATCTTGGTGACGCCAGGATGAACTTCCCAAACTGAATAATGAATATCCCACATCATTTCGTCACGTATGTCTACTGGCACCCATACGCATCCTTATAAATTCCCGATCTCACACTCACCCATTGTCCACCTAGGAACATGTTCCTATCATGACACACCCTCCAGTTGGAATAGGCCATCCGAGTCTGATAGATTCATCATCTGCACCCATCAAGAAGGGTAGATGTAACAAGTATAGAAGATATGAAATTATACCAATTTTTGTCTTGCTCCTCTAAATGCGTCTCATAGAACATAGCAATAAGCATTCACTCACTAATGGCCTACAGAACTTCATGAATCTGAGTTCTCCTGGTCAACGTATGAGCCACTGTGTTTCCCATTCATGGAGTATAGGAAAGATCAATGTTGAAGGACTGACGATACTCCACCCACCTACGGTACCTCATATTCATATCAAGCATATTGAAGATGTATTTGAGACTCTTGTGGTCGGTGAAAACCACAAAGTGCTCTCCCAGAATGTAATGTCTCCAACAGCATAAGGCATGCACAATAACTTCAAACTCCAGATCTTGCGTCGGGTAGTTCCTCTCGTGATACCTCAACTTTCGAGACCTGTATGAAACGACACCATCTCACTGCATAATGACATCTCCCAATCCAACACATGAAGCATCACAGTAGACTGTATAGCTCTTTCTCGGCTCTGGAAAGACTAGTATTGGCACTTAAGTCAATATCCCTTTCAGCTCATAAAAGGCTGAATCACAGGATTCTGACCATAAGAACATCACACCATTCTTGGTCAGACCTTTCAGCGGTGCTTCATGGGGTGAAAAGTTCTATATGAAATGATTGTAGTATACATCCAGCCCTATAAAAATCCCCACATCAAAGAAATTATTTGGCTGCTCCTAGGAAACTAAAGCTCTCACTTTCTCTTGGTCTACTGATACTCTTGTCTCTATGATAACGTGAAACAATAAGTGAATCTGATCCATCTATAAGTGGAATTTCGAGAGCTTAGCATATAACCAGTGCTCTCTCAGTGTACTCAGAACGATCCCAAGATGGGTGGCATGGTCATGTCGAGTGTGGGAGTACACCAAGATTTCATCCACAAAACCACCACAAATGAATCCATGTATGGATTGAACACTCGGTTTATCAGTGCCATAAAAAATACAGGAGCATTCGTGAGACTGAATGGCTTGAATGTGTACTCGTATCGACCATACCTACTCCTAGAGGTTGTATGAGGTTTATCTGATGGTCAAATGCACAATTGATGATAACTGGACCTCAAATCGATCTCTGAGAACACCCGAGCTCCTAGAAGCTGATCAAAAAGGTCATTGATCCTCGGAAATGGATATCGGTTCTTGACCATCAACTGGTTCAGCTTCCGATAATCCACGAAAATCCTAAGGGTGTATTCTGCCATTTTTGCAAACTGGACATGAGAACACCAAGGACAAGTACAAGGTCGCAGATGAAACCCTTTGCCTGCAACACCTCCAACCACTTCTTGAGCTCTGACAACTCAGGTGTAGCCATCCTATAAGGGGGAATAGACACTGGTGATGCTCCTGGAACGAGCTCAATTGAGAAGTCTACCTCATGCTTTGGAGGAAAAAATTAAAATTTCTCTGGAAAGAAATCCCTGAAATGATCCACCACTGGAGGAATGTCTAAATGCGAAGTCCCCTAGTCATCCAGATAATGACTGCAAATCTAGGCTATAACTCCCCTGACCCCATGATTCTCTGGTGCATCTCTACCTGCCTGGACATCCCACTCGCCTCTATGAAGAAAATATCCACCCTATGGTGATACGAAAATCACCCTGCGGTGATAGAAATATACGTCTACCTCGAAGGGAACTAACCAGTATATACCAAGAATGACATCATATCATTTCGTCTCTAAGACACAGAGGTCCCACAAGAAGTGAAATCATGCCACCTCAAGGAGGAACTATCTGCACTGACTTTTTCAAAACGTTCTCATTCCCAACGGTGTGTCAAGAGTCAACATGTTGGCAGATGAAAAGATACAGAGCTCAAGGCTCTACACTACAGAAATAGAGATAAAACTATCAAAGAAACAATATCGAAAAGGGATGAATATAGAACTGAGGCTACTAAGATCTAACCTCAAACTGTGGAAGGGTCGAGATCTTGCTCTTGATAGGTCTTCTCCTTTATGAATGTCTTCCCTGTACTGCAACCCTGCGCCCCTGGATGACCAGTCTAAGCTGATCCACTCTACTATCACTAGTAACCAGGTTATGGACCACCATGACCACAACCTCCACCTTTGCCCAAACCACCAGATGTACTCCAGTACTCAGACTACTGAGAAACAGGTGATATATCTTATATACAATGGGTTATAGCTCTACCATAAGCTGTAGGAAAGATGATCTAACAAATACGTGAATATGGCCCATCTTTTTTCAATATCGGGTCTCCATCGGGTCTCTCTGACACTGAGGCCTAGTATTACCACTAATACAACACTACTGGCATACCACCTGGTTGCTTGATGATACATTCTGCCTACCCTGGTCTTCTTGAGTAGACTCCCTGCGGTGCTTCCTGCTATTAGTAGAAGGAATACTGACATTGGATGTCGAACCGCCCTAGCCCACTTCTCCAGAATCTCTCCGATTGCGCTCAGTGATCAGCGCCTGGTTGACGATAGATGATATCAAAGTCAACCTAAAGTTATTTATCTGGGAATGAATCTCCTAACTATTACCATACTCAAACATCCATGCAAGGAATAACTCATTATCTGCTGGAATCGCTGTAATGTGTTGTAGCTCGGTAAAATGTGAGGAGTACTCCATAACAGAAATAGCACCCTGCTCAAGACTCATAAACACCCGGGCTCGATTGGCCCTCAAGGTCTCCGGATAAAAGTAATCATAGAAGATGCACCGAAACTCATCCCATGTCATACTTTGTTGGATCCCTGACTATGAGATCACCTCCCACCACCTCTTGGCGGTGTCTTGGATTATATATGTTTCCAGTATTACCCTTTTCTATGGAAGTATCTATAGTTTCTCATAGATTGTCAGTGTGGCCTCTAGCCATGACTATATATCCTGGGGTCCTCCATCCCTTGAGAATTTAGGATGATGCTGCTACTCGAACACCCTCGTCAACTCAGCCATCGATGGGGTAGGAGGTATTGATCCATGAAAGGTATGCATCATCCTCAGGATGTCCTACCTAAACTAAGCATCTGCACCTGCAATGGCTATAACTGATTGTGCCAAGGCTGGCATAGCAGGAGGATCTATAGGACGATCTAGAGGAGATCCTGATCGGACATATCTGGTATCTGATAACCGTCTGGCAGCTGACGTACAACTGAAGGACGTCTCAGAGGCATATCTCTGAAAGATAAAAAGCACATCTTAGATCAGGATTATCATGGACAGAGAACACAAGGGAATAAAACAGGAATATGGGAAATGAACAAACATGTTCTACAAAAAATGACTACACGGAGTGTATAAAACCACATGGTGTGTCCTCTTATGCTAGACACATGGGAGTGTACCTCTGCCACCTCTGGTAATGTAACACCCCCGACTACACGACATGTTGTCCCCAAAAACAGCGTGTACTTGAACTCACCTCTCCTTCCCAAGTCTCTTTACACGGCTATCCCACATGGTCCTCATAACCCTAGACTACATGGTGTGTTCACTAAAGACACAATGTGTACCATACATGGTTTCGGTGGCCCGTGTTGTTAGTTACACGGCCGGTTACACGGCTGACTCATACACAACATGTTCTGAACACACACAGTGTGTATAGGAGATATAACACCATCCCCTTTTTTCATGACACGACCGTGTTCCTAGATGAAGGCTACAAGGTGTGTTCATAACAAACAAGGTGTGTACTTAACGAGCTTCCATGGACTGTATTGTTAGAGACACGGCCGGGTACACGGCTCACTATTACACAGTGTGTAACTACCATACACGACATGTACTGAAAACATTTTCACCACCCCATGTATCTGCTCACAAATTCAGTGACACAGTTTAACACTACAGGGCGTGTAGTCAAGTACACGCCGTGTATTCTGGTTTTTTCTGGGAAGTAGCTCAGAAACTGCACTGAAGCCCAGAAAACACTGAAAAACAAACATAGAGGTGCCCAATTCCGATCCTTAGAATGGCCCATACTCCATGCGAATCAAATATTGGAATCTCCTACATATCAAATGCAATGTATAGAAGTCAATGATCCACGAAACTCCGATTCATGGGGGCCCATAACACCTTGAGAATCAAAATTTGGAATTCATTTAAGTAAAGTTAAAAAATATCACTATCAAACTGCAGGGATTATATCAAAGCTTCTATCACAACATCATGGATAATATACACAACATCTATCACAACAACATGAAATTTTTAATGCACCCTAGATGGCATGGAAAGAATGCATGGAATGTGATTTCTACATGTGCCTATATGATGTATGAGATGGAATACCCTCATCTCATTGGGTTGTGATAGAAATAGAACCTCAATAGCACAACAATAACAATAGATGGCATGTGAATCACTCGAGGTTAAATCTTATCAACCGTAAAATATCAAAACCAAAAAATAGAAATAAACGAGGTAGATTGGCTTTCTCCTGTACACGGGTTAGCTACACCCAGGCACAAAATATTATCAAATACCGAATCCATCCTATATCTAGATAAAGGCTCCAAACAGTTTATCAAGAGAAAAGAATTCCTCTGATACAACTTTGTAATGTTCTGGTTCTAGAAGCCACCTAGAGGCGCCCAAACCCGGTTGGTCACATGACCTCAAGCTCATTTACCCAAATGACAGAGGCTACCAACAAGCAGCGAGGGCCTTGGATGTTATAGTGGGGAAACTATGCCCTCATTGGCAGAGTACACAGTGGAAGTAAACAAAGTAGACAAATAGTGGAAGCAGTAAATATTCAAAAATAATAAATAGTAGAAGACTAAAACCATAAACAGCTGGAACACACATGTATATAAGAAATGATGCATAATACATATTTCATGGAATTAATCCAAACAAGTCACAATTCTGAATACAATACTAAACCAAACTACAAAAAAAAATTAACAGATAAGAAACTCTTCAGCATAGAAAGCCTAGGCTTGGTCTCATGCTCTCCTGCTCCAAAGAAATCAAGTACAATAAGTAGAAGGGCTCTTTCCCTGGTCTATACCTGCAACAACATAGTCTTATTGGGCCCAAAATCATAGCCCAAACAGGGTGTGAGACAAAAATCTTAGTAGGAAACCACTCAATGATCTGTGCCTAACAGTCAGTGTGTATATGGAAGATAATAGTATAGTAAGCAGTAAATGGTAACAATAAATAATTGGATGTAATCATTAAGCAGTAAAAAGATGATATTCAAATGTAATCAATCCACAGAACAACAAGAATAAATTAAACACAAAAGGAACTCCTCTAGGATGTACTCTCAGCCAACCACTCTGGTCCTATAAAATAAGTACCAACAACCCTATGGGCAGTGCACTCAGCCTAACCCCTCTGTTATGGTCATAAAAAATTAAAAGACTCTCTTGGAAAGAACGCTCGGTCAATTACCCTTATAGTTTAGGGTAATCAGGGACTCTCTATGATAGATCACAAGGTCTTACCCTCTTATAGTCCCAAGGTCTAGAAACTCTCTGAGGAATCTCGCTTGGTCAATTACTCCTATAGTCTCAGTTCTACCACAGACTCTCTAATGAAGCTCACTCAGTCAATTACTTCTCTAGCCTAGAAAATGTTTTGAAGAAAATTCAACAAAGTAAAGACTCTCTGAGGAAGCTCACTCGGTCTACCCTTCTATATTCTATAATATCCAAGACTATCTTGGAAGCTCACTCAGTCTATCCCATGTAGTCTATAATGTCCAAGACCCTCTGAGAAAGCTCACTCAGTCTACCCTCTTGTAGTCTATAACATCCAAGACTCTCTGGGATGCTCACTATGTCTATTATTTAATGTCTACATCACCAGGTTCTATTGGACTCATGCCAATCAGTGCATAAAAATGGTCTAAGGCCAATGTACAACTACAGAGCTACTTAGCTATCCAGTCTATAACAAAACAAGAAGGTCAATAATATCATTCCATCCTACAATCATATGGTATGGAAAACAGGTTTAATGACCAAAGGCTAATATGACCCAATGGTTGTAAGAAGAACAAGGTCATGGGAAAAATCCATATATAACAATTATCCAAAAACAAGATAAAATTACCTCTACACAAGTATACAAGACTAGAAATAAAGAAAAAGGGTCAAAAAGGTAAACATGCAATACCCAATTCACAGGTATTGGTGTAATTTTCACATAAAACTCAAAGACATCGAAAGGTAAGTTACAAACCACCTACCATGATGCTTGACGATCAACATACAAGAACCATGAGGCTTGATTCTCCTAAGAACTTCACAGATCTTTGAATATTCACAAAACGTTCAAACCAGGATAACTTTAGAACGAGGGGATATCATGAAAAGAAACTCAAGAAGAAGGAAGAGCTCACCGTTGTGGTTCCAACACAATTGATGATGGTCGATTCGACAAACATATGGAGGCTCAGGGGCTTGGAGGATGTTCATAGCCATAAGGGTCGCTCTCGGTCGAGGAACCTATAGAAGAAGGTGTTTTAATCTATTAGGTGTGACCATGTTCTGTTTAAGAAAAAAAAAGAAACTACACGGTGTGTACTACTGTGGTACATGACGTGTACATAGACTTTATGTACTCCTCTTTATGTGGCCTCCACATCTCCCCTACACACCATGTATATGGCCCATAAAAGGTCATCACACAGACTGGCGCTACATCAATGTACAGGACTTGTACTTATAAAGTACACGACGTGTAATTTGAAAATTTCTAGATTTTCCTATTGTTCTAAAAAATGACCAAAAATTGAAAAACATAACTGAAATGAAGATCTGAGTTCTTACATTACACACAATAGTTAATCCTAAAAAAATTAAACCACCAAAACTATACATGTTGCAGTTTTCTATCCCACTACAAAACTATGCAAAAAATGATAGAACTACACTGAGGATCCAAGGTGAGGCCTTCTTATCTATGACGTAGTTAGCCTATCCACACCATCTCTCTTCATATTCATAATGCATATCCATTTAAAACTCTAAATTTCCTAAAAAACTATTGAAAAAACCCATAAAATACTATAATATATTGATCATACACTAATGATAAAATGTACACGAAATCTGGTAACGAGTTGATACATTTAATATAGATGGGACCCAAACATCTATGATATCCTTTGTATTTATCTTTTTCTAATGAAATTGTTTTATTTGAATATTTGATGTGCACAAACTTATATCTTATGTTAATGTAATGATATCACGACTCATCTTATTTTATTTCTTTATGATTAATGCTTAATGAATTGAAAATCACTATTTCATGATTTATTGTTATTGTATATGATACACTGGGTATTGTTTTAAAATGTTAATGTCATTATCTTGTGTTCATGTTATGATTAACCAATCGTTTATATCTCAATTTTTTATCTTTACTGAACATATTAGATTACCTATTTTGATGTTTATTTTTTTATAATTAATGGTTTAATGTATGATTTGTCTAATAACGGTTCTATTTGTGAGGAATTAAGTGGGAGACTATGTTCATATTTTTTGAACTAGCAGTTTATGTACATATGTTTCCAATAATACAATCCCTTTCTGATTCTTTAATGAATTGTAATGATATGTATTGAAAATTCATTTAATAATATGTTATATAAATGTTTGAAAATAATGTTGTATCATAAAAAAATTAAAATTTTAATGTGTATTTTTTACCTAAAAAATAAATTTGATTCCATTAACAATTTTTATTGAATTTCAATTTCATATTTATATAATGATGATGTTATAAATACATTACTATTAAAAACACTATATATTATTCTATGAACAAAAATAATAATCATTTCATGGATAATATAAAATATTATACGTAAACTATTTTTGATAAGATTTTTTTCAAATATGATATACATTTTATCAAAATAAATCTAGAGATAATAGAAAATTAATCATAAAAAATTTATATTTTACATAGTAAATCAATTTGATCACAATTTATTATTTATTGTTTATTTATAACTGATTTTATTATTGTTCGTTTATAAATCATTAATTTTTATTATATTATTATTAATTATTTAAATGTGCAATCACATAAATTATATAAAATTAATTTTCTAATAAATTATAATTTATTTTTTAAATTCATATTTTGGGATTTAATTTTATTGTGACAGTCCTTTTATATAATGCTAAATCATTGACCATATTTATTTTTTAACTACATTACCAACATATAGTGCCCATTTACAGATAAGAAAATATAATATATATGAGATATTTATTTCCAAAAAATATGAAATCAAATAAATCATTATAAAATTTATGTGAAAACATGTTATTTTACAATTTAATGATATGGTTTTAGAGTCGGTATACATGTAAATAAAATAATATAAAAATCATTGAAAATTTAATATCAATTATTATTAAATCTGATTTCAAAAGGAAACCAGAAGAGCATAGACATAGACTTGTGATCACAGTGAGCAAAAGAATAGAGGTTCTGTGTTGGTAGGAAGCAGCACGAGACATGTGCCAATGAAGGGCCCAGTAGAGGGAGACAATATTGAAGAGTGTGGAGAGTGGTGGAGATGTAGCTTCTATCTGAGTTTTCATAGCTGTGAGCATAGACCCTATGAAATTTTTGATATAAACCCAACCCACAATGCTTTCATGATCAACATGGGTCTTCCATTGCATTCTTAATATTTCTCCCAAGCATGAGAAACCATATTTGACATTGAATTGGGTATGTAAGCCTCTTTTTCATTGATCACTTAAACTTTACTTCATAGGCACATGAATACGACCTATTTCAGATAAATGAATCTTTCGCACTGTTTTTTTTAATTTTTCATATTTCTGTGTGCATATATTGGAAATCTACATTCACATCATCCACAAACATCTCAAAACTCCAAGACGATGATGAGTCTATTGGGAAAAAATCATCATCAATTCTAGAATTCCCACAAGTCTGAAATGTGAAAACACATTACATGGGTTTAATTAGAAAAATATAATCCATGTTGGATTTACATTTACCTTTAATAATGAAAAAGATATTTTCATTTCATAACATTTAGTCCACATCAGTCTGAGAAGCCAACACTACATTAGAATTGTTTTGACTATACACCCCAGATTCCCATTCAACATGAAATCAATTAAACTTCATAAAATAGGTTTATGCAAAAACCAATTTTCCCTTGACTGTCATGTCATCCAGAATATTATCCCAAGACATTGATGGGCCTATAATTTTTTAAAACAATGAATAAACAACATTTTATCCTAACACCCATAGATCATGAGGCCACAAACCAGGTGGATTATGACATATATGTTCATGGGTACTAGGGGAATCAATATCAATATTTAACTCATGAGACTAATTTGAACATTCAGGGTCATTAGATTGATCATCCCTTATCTTTTGATGACCAAAAAGTGAACCAATAGAAATTAAAGCGTTAGGTTTGAAGAAACTCAATGTATTTCAAGAATCATGACCCTGATACCCCCCATAATTCAAAAAATAATTTCGTTATTTCCATTATTCTGGATGTCTATCTTCACGAGACAATTCATGTCAAAAAAATAAAAAATGAGTTTTTTTCTACAACCATATTTGTTTGGGACCAATGACCTTATAATCATGACAAAAATTTAGAACATTTTAATAAACATTTGGAATATACTATATATCAAATTATAGGTAAAGAAGTCAATGATCCACCAAAATCTAATTAATGAGGGCACATAACACCTCACAAACCAACATTTGTCATTCATTTAAGTAAAGGTGCAATAAAAACAATTTCACTATCAAACTGCAGGGATTATATCAAAGCATCTATCACAATAGCATGCATAATCTACACAACCTCTATCACAACAACATGCAAAGGCTAATGCACCCTAGATGTCATGGAAAGAATGCATGGTATGTGATTTATAACAATTTCCTATATAATGTATGAGATGGAATACCCTCATCTCCTTGGGTTGTGACAGAAATATAACCGCAATAGCACAACAATAACAATAGAATTCATGTGAATCAATCTAGGTGAAATCATATCAACCGTAAAATATCAAAACCAAAAAACTACAATAAACGAGGTATATTGGTTTTTCCCTGTATACGGGTTAGCTACACCCAAGCACAGAATATTACCAAACACCGAATCCATCCTATCTCTGGATAATGGATCCAAATAGTTTATCAAGTGAAAAGAATTCCTCTGATACAACATTGTAGTGTATCGGTTCTGGAAGACACACATAGGCTCCACATACCCGGTTACTCACAAGGCCTCAAGAGGATTTCCCCAAACGCCAGAGGCTACCATCAATAAGTGAGGGCCTTGGGTGTCATAGTGGGGAAACTATGCCCTCATTGACAGAGTACATAGTGGATGTAAATAGAGTAGACAAATAGCAGAAGCAGCAAATATCCCAGAACAATAAACAACAGAAGACTAAAACTATAAATAGATGGAGCACACATGTATATATGAAATGATGCATGATACATATTTCTAGGAAGCATACAAAAAAGTCACAATTATGAATACAATACTAAACCAAACTACAAATAAACGTAAAAAAGATAAGCAACTCCTCATAATCGCAAGTGTAGGCTTGGTCCCATGCTATCCTGCTCCAAAGAAATCAAGTACCATAAGTCGATGGGATCTTTCCCTTGTCTATACCTCCAACAACATAGTCTGCATGGGCCCAAAATCATCACCCAAAAAGGGTGTGAGACTAAAATCCAATTAGTCAACCACCCAAAGATCTCTACCTAAATGTCAGGGAGTATATGGAAGATAATAGTACAGTAAGCAGTAAATGGTAACATTAAACAACATGATGTAATCAGTAAGCAGTAACATGATGATATTCTACAGTAATCAGTCCAAAAAACAATAAGCAGTAGGTAAACACAACAGGAACTCCTCAGGGAAGTACTCTCATCCATCCACTCTTGTCCTATACAAGATGTCCCAACAACCCTCTGGGCAGTGCACTCAGCCTAACCCCTCTGGTTTGGTCATACGAAATTATAAGACTCTCTAGGGAAGCTCGCTCAGTCAATTCCCCTTATAGTCTAGGGTAGTTAGGGACTCTATGTGGAAGATCACGCAGTCAAACACTCTTATAGCCCCAAGGTCTAGAAACTCTCCGATAACGCTTTCTAAGACAATTACTCTTATAGTCTCAGGTCTATCAAAGACACTATAAAGAAGCTCACTCAGTCAATTACTTCTCTAGAATATAAAAGGTTTTAAAGAAAATTTAACAATGTAAAGACTCTCTAAAGAAGCTCAATCGGTCTACCATCCTGTAGTCTATAATACCCAAGACTCTCTGGGAAGCTCAATCAGTCTATCCCATGTAGTCTATAGTGTCCAAGACCCTCTGGGGAAGCTCACTTGGTATACCCTCTTGTAGTCTATAACATCCCAGACGCGTTGTGATGCTCACTCGGTCTATTCCTTATAGTCTATAGCACCAGGTTCTCTTGGTCCTGTGCCAGTCAGTGAATAATAGTGGTATAATAACAATGTACACCTACGGAGATACATAGCTATCCTGTATACACCAAAACAAGCAGTTCAAGAATATCTTTACATCCTACAATAACATGGTATGGATAAAAGGTATAACGACAAAAGGCTAACAACACCCTATGGTCATAAGAAGAATAAGGGCATGAGAAAAAATACAAGCATAACAATTATCCACAAACATGATAAAATTACCTCTATACAAGTATACAGGAATGGAAGGAAAGCAACTTGGTCAAAAACGTAAACATGCAATACCCAGTTCGTGGGTATTGGTGTAATTTGAACATAAAAATCATAGACATCGAATGGTAAGGTACAAACCACCTACCATGATGCTAAGAGATTAAAATACTAGAACCACTAGGCATGATTCTCCATAAAATGTAGAAGATCTATGAAAATGCACAACATGTTCAACCGATGATAAGTTGAGAAAGAGGGAATATCATGGAATGAAACTCAAGAAGTAGGAAGAGCACACCATTGCGGTTCCAACACAATTGACGACGTTCGATTCGAAAAATAGATGGACGCTCGGGGGCTTCGAGGATGTTTGCGGCCGTACGGGTCGCACTCAGTCGAGGAACCTGGGGAAGAAGTTTTTTCATCTATTAGGTGTGGCCATGTTCTGTTTAATGATAAAAAAAGAAACTACACGACGTGTACTTCTTGGGCACATGACTTGTACTAAGCCTTTTCGTACTCCGCTTTAATCAGCCTCCACATCGACCCTACACACCATGTGTGTGGCCTAGAAACGTCCATCACACGGACTGACACTACATCAATGTACACGACCTGTTATTTGAAAATTTCATAGATTTTCCTCTTTCTCTCAAAAATGACCAAATAATGAAAAACATAACTAAAATGAAGATCTGAGTTCACACATTACACACCATTTTTTCCAATAAAAAAATAAACCTCCAAAACTATACATGTTGTAGTTTTCTATACCACAACAAACCTACGACAAAAATAAAATAACTACACTGAGGCACCAAGGTGAATCATTCTTGTCTATGACATAGTTGGCCTATAAACACCATCTCTCTTCATATCCATAATGTTGATCCATTTAAAACTCTAAATTGTCTCAAAAAAATCTTGAAAAAACTCATAAAATACCTTAAAATATTGATCATAAACCAATGATAAAATGTACATGACATTTGGTATCGATTTGATAAATTTAATAGGGATGGAAGCCAATCTACTATGATATCCATTGTATTTATCTTTGACTAATGAATTTGTTTTATTTTATTATTTGAAGTGCACAAACTTTTATATTATGTTAATGTAAGGATATCATGACTCATATTATTTTATTTCTTTCTGATTCGCGCTTAATGAATTAAAAATAACTATTTCATGATTTATTGTTATTTTATATGATACATTGGGTATTGTTTTCAAATGTTAAGTCATTATCTCGTGTTCATGTTATGATCAACCAATCCTTGATATCTCACTTTTTAATCTTTACTGAACATATTAGCTTACCTATTTTATGTTTATTTTTTTATAATAAATGGTTTAATGTATGATATGTCTAATAAGGGTGTTAGTTGTGAGGAACTAAGTGGGAGACTATGTTGATATTTTATGAAATAACAGTTTATGTATCTATTTTTCCAATGATACAAAACCATTCTGATTCTATCATGAATTGTAATGATATATATTGAATATTCATTTGAAAATATGTTATATTAATGTTTGAAAATCATGCTATATTATAAAAAATTAAGATTTTAAGGTGTATTTTTTATCCTAAAAAATAAATTTGATTCCATTCACAATTTTTATTGAATTTAAATTTTATATTTATATAATGATGATGTTATAAATAAATTATTATTAAAAACACTATATATTATTATATGAAAAAAATAATAATCATTTCATGGAAAATATAAAATATTATACGTAAACTATTTTTGAAACGATTTAATTTTTCAAATATGATACCCATTTTAACAAAAGAAATCTAGAGATAATAGAAAATTAATCATAAAAATTATATTGTACATAGAAAATCAATTTTATCATAATTTATTAATTTTCATTTAGTTATAACTGATTTTATTTTCTTTTGTTTATAAATCATTTATTATTATATAATTATTATTAATTATTTAAACTTGCAATCACATAAATTATATAAAATTCATTTTCTAATAGATTAGAATTTATTTTTTAAATTCATATTTTGGAATTTACTTTTATTATGGCAGTCCTTTTATGTAATGCTTAATCATTGACCATATTTATTTTCTAACTACATTAATAAAAATCAATACCCATTTTCAGATTAAGAAATATAATATATATGAGATATTTATTTCCACAAAATATGAAACGAAAAACATCATTATGAAATATAAGTGAAAACATGTTATTTTACATTTTAATGAGATGGTTTTTGAGTTGTTATCGAAGTATATTGAATAATATAAAAATCATTGAAAAATTAATATCAATTATTATTATATCTGATTTCAAAAGGCAAGGAGAAGAGCATAGACACAAGCTTGTGATAAGAGTGTTAAAAAGCATAGAGGTTCTGGGTGGGTAGGAAGCAGCACGAGACAAGTACCAATGGAGGGCCTAGTAGAGTGAGGCAATATTGAGGAGTGTCGAGACATGTAGAGAGGTAGGTTCTATCTGTGTTTTCATAGATGTGAGTGTATCCCCTGTGAAATTTTTGATATAAACCCGACCAACCTTGCTTTCATGATTGACATGGGTCTTCCATTGCATTCTTAATATTTCTCCCAAGCATGTAAAACCATATTTGACATCGAATTGGGTGTGTAATCCTCTTTTTAATTAATAACTTAACCTTTAATTCATACGCACATGAATACCATATATTTTATAAAAATGAATAATTTACATTGTTTTTTTCATTTTTCATATTTTTGTGTTCATATATTAGAACTCAACTTTCAAATCATCCTCAAACATACCAAAACTCCAAGACGATGCTGAGTCTATTTGGAAAAAATAATCATCAATTCTAGAATTCCAGCAAGTATGAAAAATGAAAATACATTACATGGGTTTATTTAGAAAAATATAATCCATGTTGGATTTATATTTACTTTTACTAATGAATTTTTTTTTTTCATTTCATAACATTGAGTCCATATCAGTCTGAGAAGAAAACTATACATTAGAATGGTTTTGACTATACACCCCAGATTCCTATTCAACATGAAATCAATTAGCCTCCATAAAATAGCATTATGCAAAAAAAAATTCCCTTGAGTTTCAAGTCATCAATGATATTATCCCAAGACATTTATGGGCCTATAATTTTTTTACCGCACTGATGTAACAACTTTGTATCCTAACACCCATAGATCATGAGGACACACAACAGGTGGAGTACGACATATATGTTCATGGGTACCAGGGTAATCAATATCAATATATATCTCATGAGACAACAATGAACATTTAGGGACATTAGATTGATCATTCCTTATCTGTTGATGACCACAAAGTGAACCATCAGCAATTAAAGAGTTATGTTTGAAGAAACTCAATGTATTTCAAGAAACATGACACTGATACCCCCCACATTTCTAAAAATAATTTCCATATTTCCATTCTTCTGGAAGTCGATCATTACTAGAAAATTCATGTCACATAAATCAAAACTGAGATTTTTCCAACATCCATATTTGTTTGTGACAAATGACGTTATAATAAAGACAAAAATTCAGGACTTTTAAATAAAAATTTAGCATCTCCTACATATCAAATGCAAGGTAAATAAGTCAATAATCCACCAAACTCTAATTCATGAGGGCCCATAACACCTCAATAATAAAAATTTGGCATTCATTTATGTAAAGGTACAATAAAAAAATTTCACTATCAATCTACGGGGATTATATCAAAACATCTATCACAACATCATGAATAATCTACACAACGTCTATCACAACAACATGAAATTTCTAATGCACCATAGATGGCGTGGAAAGAATGCATTGAATGTGATTTCTAACAAGTTCTTATATGATGTATGACATGGAATACCCACATCTCATCGGGTTGTGACAGAAATAGAACCACAATATCACATCAATAACAATATAAGGCATGTCAATCACTCTAGGTGAATCATATCAACCGTAAAATTTCAAAACCAAAAACTGAAATATTCAATGTATATTGGCTTTTCCATGTACATGGGTAAGCTACACCCAGGCACAATAATATTAACAAATACCGAATCCATCATATCTCTGGCTAAAGGCTCCAAACATTTTATCAAGAGAAAATAATTCCTCATATAAAACATTGTAACATCCCAGTTCCAGAAGGCACCCAAATGCGCCACATACTCGGTTGGTCACAAGGCGTCAAGCACATTTCCCAAAATTCCAGAGGCTACCAACAAAAAGTGAGTGCATTGGGTGTGATAGTTGGTAGACTAAGCCCTCATTGGCAGAGTACACAGTGGAAGTAAACAAAGTTGACAAATTGCGGAAGAAGTAAATATCTCAAAATAATAAACAATAGAATATGATAACTATAAACAGCTGGAGCACAGCTGTATATATGAAATGATGCACGATACATATGTATAGGAAAGCATCCAAACAAGTCACAATGATGAATACAATACTAAACCAAACTATAAATAAAAGTAAACAGACAAGATACTCCTCAGCATCATAAGCCTAGGCTTGGTCCCATGCTCTCCTACTCTAAATCAATCATGTACCATAAGTAGAAGGGTTCTTTTCCTTTTCTATACCTGCAACAACATAGTCTGCTTGGGGCCAAAATCATGGCCCAAATAGTGTGTGAGACTAAAATCCCAGTAGGAAACCACCCAAAGAACTGTCCCTAAAAGTCAGTGAGTATATGAAAGGTAATAGAACAGTATGAAGTAAACGATAATAGTAAACCACATATAGTAATCAGTAAGTAGTAATGTGATGATATTCAACTGTAATCAATCCACAGAACAACATGTAGCAGGTAAACACAACAGTAACTCTTCTAGGACGTACTCTCATTCAACCAATCTTGTCATATACAGGAAGTACCAACCACCCTCTGGGCAGTGCACTCAACCTATCCCCTTTGGTTTGGTCAAATGAAATTATAAGACTCTCTGTGGATCTCGCTCAGTCAATTCCCTTTATAGTCTTGGGTAGTCAGGGAATCTCTGAGGAAGATCACATGGTCTAACACACTTATCGAACCATGGTCTAGAAACTATTTGAGGAAGCTCACTCTGTCCATTACTCCTATAGTCTTTGGTCTATCACAAACTCTCTATGGAAGCTCACTCGGTCAATTCCATCAATATCTCAGAATTTTTTTAAAAAAACTTCAATAACGTAAAGACTCTCTAAGGAAGCTCACTGGGTCTACCCTCCATTATTCTATAATATCCAAGACTCTATAGTAAACTCATTCTGTCTATCCCATGTAGTCTATAATTTCCAAGACCCTCTGAGGAAGCTCACTCAGTATACCCTCTTGTAGTCTATAACATCCAAGACTCTCTAGGATGCTCACATGGTCTATTCCTTATAGACTATAGCACCTGGTTCTCTTGGTCCCATGCCAGTCATTGCATAATAATTGTATAATACCAAAGTACACCTATGGAGCTACTTAGCTATCTAGTCTACAAAAAAACAAGCACGTCAAGAATATCATTCCATCATACATTCAAAAGGTATGGAAAAAGGTATAATGACCAAAGGCTAACAAGGCCCAATGGTCATAAGAAGGACAAGGGCATGGGAAACAAATCCATCCATAACAATTATTCAAAAACATGATAAAATTACCCCAACACATGTATACAAGAATTGAAAGAAAGAAACATGGTCAAAAAGGTAAACACACAATACCCAGTTCACGGGTATTGGTGGAATTTTCACATAAAACTAAAATACATCAAAAGGCAAGGTACAAACCACAAACCATGATGCTATGAGATCAAAATACTAGAACCACAAGGATTGATTCTCCTATGAACATCACAGATCAATGGAAATGCACAAAAAGTTCACCTTATGATAACTTGAGAAGGAGGGGATATCATGGAATGAAACCCAAGAAGAAGGAAGAGCTCACCGCTGTGGTTCCAACACAATTCACGATTTCCGATTTGGAAAACAGATGGAGGTTCGGGAGCTTGGTGGATGTTCACGGCCGTATAGGTCGCTCTCGGTCGAGGAACCTAGAGAAGAATGATTTTTCATCTATTAGGTGTTACCCTGTTCTGTTTAATGAAAAAAAAGAATCTTCACAGCATGTACTTCTGGGTTACATAGTGTGTACTTGGCCTTTCCAAACTCCTCTTTATGCGGCCTCCACATCACCCCTACACACCGTGTGTGTTTCGCGGAAATGGCCATCACACGGACTGGCGCCGCATCAAAGTACATGGCGTGTACTTATAAAGTACACAATGTGTAATTTGAAAATTTCTAGATTTTCCTCTTTTTCTAAAAAATGACCAAAAATTTAAAAACATAACTGAAATGAAGATCCGAGTTCTTACATTACACAACATAGTTATTCCTAAAAAAATAAACCACCAAAACTATACATTTTGCAGTTTTCTATCCCACAACAAAACTATTCCAAAAATGACAGAACTATACTGAGGCTCCAAGGTGAAGCCTTCTTGTCTATGACATAGCTGGCCAATCTACGCCTTCACTCTTCATATCCATAATGAAGATTCAATTAAAACTCTAAATTGTCTCAAAATACTCCTGAAATAACCCATAAAATACCTTACACTACTGATCATACACCAATGAAAAAATGTACCTGAAATCTGGGAATGAGTTGATACATTTAATAGGAATGGAACCTAATCTATTATGATATCCATTGTATTTATCATTGACTAATGAAATTATTTTATATGATTATTTAAAGTGCACAAACATATATGTTATGTAAATGTAATGATATCATGACTCATCTTATTTTATTTATTTATTATTCATGCTTATTGTATTGAAAATCAGTATTTCATGATTTATTGTTATTGTATATGATACATTGGGTATTGTTTTCAACTGTTAAAGTAATTATCTCATGTTCATGTTATGATTAACCAATAATTGATATCCTACTTATTTATCTTTACTGAATGTATTAGCTTAGCTATTTTGATGTTTAATTTTTTATAATGAATGGTTTAATGTATGATTTGTCTAATAAGGGTTCTAGTTGTGAGGAACTAAGTGGGTGACTATGTGGAAACTATTTGAACTATAAGTTTATGTATCAATATTGTCAATTATACAAAACCTTTCTGATCCTGGCATGAATTTTAATGATTGTATTGAATATTCATTTAATAATATGTTATATTAATGTTTGCAAATCACACTTTATAATAAAAAAATTAAAATTTTATTGTGTATTTTTTTACCTAAAAAATAAATTTGATTCCATTCAAAATTTTTATTGAATTTTAATTTCATGTTTATATAAATATGATGTTATAAATAAATTATAATAAAAAACACTATTTATTATTATAAGAACAAAAATAATAATCATTTTAAGGAAAATATAAAATATTATACGTAAACTATTTTTGATGTGATTTTCATAAAAAATGATATCCATTTTAACAAAATAAATCTAGTGATAATACGAAAATTAATCATAAAAAATTTATACTTTACATAGTAAATATATTTTATCACAATTTACGATTTTTTATTTAATTATAACTGATTTTATTTTATTTTTGTTTATAAATAATTAATTATTATTATATTATTATTAATTATTTAAACGTGAAATCGTATAAATTATATAAAATTCATTTTCTAATAGATTAGAATTTATTTTTTAAATTCATATTTAGGAATTTACTTATATTTTGACAGTCCTTTTACATAATGCTAAATAATTGACCAAATTTATTTTCTAAAAACATTTCTAACATTCAATGTCCATTTTTAGATAAGAAACTATAATATATATAAGATATTTATTTAGAAAAAATATGAAATGAAATACATCATTATGAAATTTAAGTGAACACATGCTATTTTACATTTTAAAGAGATGGTTTTATAGTTATTATACAAGTAAAGAGTATAATATAAAAATCATTGAAAATTTAATATCAATTATTATTATATCTCATTTCAAAAGGCCATGTGAAGAGCATAGACACAGACTTGTGATCATAGTGAGGAAAATCATAGAGGTTTTGGGTGGGTAGGAAGCAGCAGGAGACAAGTGCTGATGGAGGGCCCAGTAGAGTGAGGGAATATTTAGGAGTGTCGATATTGGTGGAGATGTAGGTTATATCTGAGTTTTCTTAGCTATGAGTGTAGCCCCTGTGAAATTATCGATATAAACCTGACCCACCATTCTTTCATGATCGACATGGGTCTTCCTTTGCAATCTTAATATTTCTCCCAAGCATGTAAACCCATATTTGACATCAAATTGGGTATGTACGCCTCTTTTTCATCGATCAATTAAACATTATTTCATAGTCACATTAATACCCTCTATTTCAGAAAAATAAATCTTTAGCACAGTTTTTTTCATTTTTCATATTTATGTGTGTATATATTGGAACTCCACTTTCACATCATCCTCAATCATCTCAAAACTCCAAGACGATGTTGAGCCTATTTGGAAAAAATAATCAACAATTCTATAATTCCCACAAGTATGAAAAGTGAAAACACATTACATGGGTTTATATAGAAAAATATAATCCATGTTGGATTTATATTTACCTTTAGTAATGATGATGATATTTTCATTTCATAACATTGATTCACATCTCTCTGAGAAGCCAACTCTACATGAGAATGGTTTTGACAATACACCCCAGATTCCCATTCAACATGAAATCAATTAGCTTCCTTAAAATAGCTTTATGTAAAAACCAATTTTACCTTGATTGTCATGTCATCTAGAATATTATCCCAATACATTGAAGGGTCTATAATTTTTTGCCGCACTAAAGAAACAACATTGTATCCTAAAACCCCTAGATCATGAAGCCACACAACAGGTGTAGTACGCCTTATATGTTCATTGGTAATAGGGGAATCAATATAAATATATATCTCATGATACTACTTTGAACATTCAGGGGAATTAGATTGATCATTCCTTACCTTTTGATGACCACAAAGTGAACCAGCATCAATTAAAGAGTTAGGTTTGGAGAAACTCAATGTATTTCAAGAAACATGACCCTGATACCCCCCAAATTTCTACAATTAATTTCCTTATTTCCATTCTTCTAGAAGTCAATCTTCACTTCAAAATTCATGTCACATAAATCAAAAATGAGATTTTTCGTACAACCATATTTGTTTGTGACCAATAACATTATAATCAAGAAAAAAAATAAGGACTTTTTAATTAAAATTTGGAATCTCCTACATGTCAAATCCAAGGTAAAGAAGTCAATGATCCACCAATCTCCGATTCATGAGGGCCCATAAAACCTTAATAATCAAAATTTGGCATTCATTTAAGTAAAGGTACAATATAAATAATTTCACTATAAAAATGCATGGATTATATCAAAGCATATATCACAATAGCATGCATAATCTACATAGCTTCTATGACAACAACATGCAATTGCTAATACGCCCTAGATGGCATGGAAATAATGCATGGAATGTGATTTATAACAAGTTCCTATATGATTTATCAGATGGAATACCCTCATCGCATCGGGTTGTGATGGAAATAGAACATCAATAGCACAACAATAACAATAGAAGGCATGTGAATCACTCTTGGTGAAATGAAATCAACCGTAAAATATCAAAACCAAAAAACTACAATAAACAAGGAATATTGGATTTAACCTGTACACATTTTTTCTACACCCAGGAACAAAATATTACCAAATACTGAATCCATCCTATCTCTGGCTAAAGGCTCTAAACTGTTTATCAAGAGAAAATAATTCCTCTGATAAAACATTGTAATGTCCCGGTTTCGGAAGCCACCCAGAGGCACCACATACCCGGTTCGTCACAAGGCCTCAAGCGCATTTCCCCAATTGCCAGAGGTTACCAACATGTAGTGAGTGCCTTGGGTATGATAGTGGGGAAACTATGCCCTCATTTCCAGAGTACACAGTGGAAGTAAAAAAAGTAGAAAAATAGCAGATGTAGTAAATATCCAAGAACAATAAACATCAGAAGACAAAAAATATAAACAGTTAGATCACACATGTATATATGAAATGATGCATGATACATATTTCATAGAAATAATCAAGACAAGTCAAAATTCTGAATACAATACAAAACAAAACTACAAAGAAATGTATATAGATAAGCAACTCCTCAGCATCGCAAGCCTAGGATTGGTCCCATAATCTCCTTCTCCAAAGAAATCATATACCATAAGTCGAAGGTTTCTTTCCCTTGTCTATACCTGCAACAACATAGTCTGCTTAGGCCAAAAATCATGGCCCAAACAGGGTGTGAGACTAAAATCCTAGTAGGAAACCACCCAAAGATTTGTTCCTAAAAATCAGTGAGTATATGGAAGATAATAGTACAGGAAGGAGTAAATGGTAACAGTAAAAAACAGGTAGTAATCAGTAAGCAGTAACAAGAAGATATCCAACAGTAATCAGTCAAAAAAAACAAGTAGCATGTAAACACAATAGTAACTCCATTGGGAAGTACTCTCAACCAACCACTCTTGTCATATACAATAAGTACCAACAATATTCTTGGAAGTGCACTCAACCTAACCCCTCTGTTTTGATCATACAAAATTGTAAGACTCTCTTGGGAAGTTTGCTCAGTCAATTCCCCTTATAGTCTAGGGTAGTCAAGGACCCTATGAGGAAGATCATGCGGTCTAACCCTCTTAAATCCCCAAGGTCTATAAAATCTATAAGGAAGCTCGATCGGTAAATTACTCTTATAGTGTCAGGTATATCACAGACTCTCTATGGAAGCTCACTCAATCAATTCCATCTCTAGCCTAGAGAAGGTTTTAATGAAAATTCAACAATGTATAGACTCTTTGAGGAAGCTCTCTCAGTCTACCATCCTGTAGTCTATAATATCCAAGACTCTATGGGATTCTCACTCGGTCTATCCCATGAAGTCTATAATGTCCATGACCCTTTGAGGAAGCTCCCTCAGTCTACCCTCTTGTAGTCTATAACATCCAAGACTCTTTGGGTTGCTCACTCGTTCTATTACTTATAGTATATAGCACCATGTTCTCTTGGTCCCGTGCTATTTAGTGCATAATAATAGTATAAGGCCAAAGTACACCTACAGAGCTAGTTAGATATCCAATCTACAACAAAACAAGCAGTTCAAGAATATCATTCCATCCTACAGTCACAAGGTATGGAAAATAGGTATAACATCCAAAGGCTAACAAGAACCAATAGTCATTAGAAGAACAAGCGAATGGGAAAAAATCCAAGAATAACAATTTTCCACAAACATGATAAAATTATCTCTACACAAGTATAAAAGAATGGCCAAAAAGCAACAGGGTCATAAAGGTAAACACGCAATACCCTATTCCCGGGTATTGGTGGAAGTTTCACATAAAACACAAAGACATCGAAAGGTTAGGTAAAAACCACCTTCCATGATGCTTGAAGATCAAAATACTATAACCATGAGGCTTGAATCTCCATAGAACATCGCAGATCTATGAAAATGCACAAAACAATCAACCGATGATAACTTGAGAATGCGGGGATATCATGGAATGAAATTGAAGAAGAAGGAAGAGCTCACTGCTGCGGTTCCAACACAATTGACGACGGTCGATTCAGAAAAAAGACAGAGGCTCAGGGGCTTGGTGGATGTTCACGGCTGTACAGTTCACTCTCCGTCAAGGAACCTGGAGGAGAATATGTTTTGTCTATTAGGTGCGGCCCAGTTCTGTTTAATAAAAAGAAACTACATAGCATGTACCACTGGGGTACACATCATGTACTTGGACTTTCCATACTCCACTTTAAGCAGCCTCTACATCGCCCCTACACACCGTGTGTGTGGCCCGGAAACAGTCATCACACAGATTGGTGCTGCATCAAAGTACACGGTGTGTACATATAAAGTACACGATGTGTAATTTAAAAATTTATAGATTTTCCTCTTTTTTCTCAAAATCAAACAAAAAATGAAAAACATAACTAAAATGAATATCTGATTTATTACATTAAACAACATAGTTTCTCCTAAATAATAAACCACTAAAACTATACATGTTGCAGTTTTCTATTCGACAACAAAACTGTGGCAAAAATGAAAGAACTACATTGAGGCTCCAAGGTGAAGCCATCATGTCTATGATGTAGCTGGCCTATCCACACCATCGCTCTTCGTTTCAATAATATAGATCCATTTAAAACACTTCATTTTCTCAAAAAACTTCTGAAATAACCCATAAAATTACTTAAAATATTGATCATAGAACAATTACAAAATCTACATGAAATCTAGTAATGAGTTGATACATTTAATAGGGATGGAACCCAATCTGCCATGATATCATTTGTATTTATCTTTGACTAATGAAATTGTTTTTTTTATTATTTGTAGTGCACAAACTTATATTTTATGTTAATGTAATGATATCATGACTTATCTTTTTTTTTTTATGATTCGTGCTTGATGAATTGAAAATCACTATTTCGTGATTTATTGTTATTATATATGATATATTGGGTATTGTTTTCAAATGTTAAAGTCATTATCTCGTGTTCATGTCATGATTAACCAATCGTTGATATCTCACTTTTTTGTCTTTACTGAACATATTAGATTTCATATTTAGATGTTTATTTTTTATAATGAATGGTATAATGTATGATTTTTCCAATAAGGGTGGTAGCTGTGAGGAACTATGTTGGAGACTATGTTGATATTTTATGAACTAGTAGTTTATGTATCAATTTTTCCAATGATACAAAACCTTTCTAATTATGGAATGAATTGTAATGATATTTATTGAAGAGTCATTTAATAATATTTTATATTAATGTTTGAATATCATGATTTATCATAAAAAATTTAAAATTTTAATGTGTATTTTTTTACCTAAAAAATAAATTTTATTCCATTCACAATTTTTATTGAATTTTAATTTCATATTTATATAATGAAGAAGTTATAAATAAATTATTATAAAAAACACAATATATTATTATATGAACAAAAATAATAATGATTTCATGGAAAATTATAAATATTATACGTAAAATATTCTTGATATGATTTTTTTTTTCAAAAATGATATCCATTTTAAAAAAATTCTATAGATAATTGAATATTAATCATAATGATTTTATATTGTACATGGTAAATCAATTTTATCAGAATTTATGATTTTTCAATTAGTTATAACTGATTTTATTTTTTGTTTTTTTATAAATTATTAATTATTATATTATTATTATTAATCATTTAAACGTGTAATCAGATAAATTATATAAATTTCATTTAGAATTTATTTTTTAAATTGATATATATGAATTTAATTTTATAGTGATAGTACTTTAACATAATGCTAAATCATTGACCATGTTTATTTTCTAAGTACATTACTAACATTCAATACACATTTTAAGAAAAGAAAATCTAATATATAAGAGATATTTACTTCCAATAAATATGAGACAAAACACATCATTATAAAATTTAAGTGAAAACATTTTCTTTTACATTTTAAAGAGATGGTTTTAGAGTTTGTATACAAGTAAATAGAAATAATATAAAAATAATTGAAAATTTAATATCAATAAATATTATATCTGATTTCAAAAGTCAAGGGGAAGAGCATAGACACAAATTTGTGATCACAGTGAGAAAAAGCCTAAAGGTTCTGGGTGGGTAGGAAGCAGCAAGAGAGAAGTGCCAACGGAGGGCCCAGTAGAGGGTCGCAATATTGAGGATTGTCGAGAGAGGTGGAGATGTAGGTTCTATCTGAGTTTTCATAGCTGTGAGCATAGCCCCTATAAATTTTTTGATATAAACCCGACCCACCTTTCTTACATGATCGGCATGGTTCATCCTTTTCATTCTTATTATTTCTCCCAAACATGTAAAACCATATTTGACATCGAATTGTGTGTGTAAGACTCTTTTTCATTGATCACTAAAACTTTATTTCATAGGAACATGAATACCACCTATTTCAGAAAAATGAATATTTCACTTGCTTTTTTTTCATTTTTCATATTGTTGTGTGAATATATTGAAACTCAACCTTCACATCATCCGCAAACATCGCAAAACTCCAAGATGATGCTGAGTCTATTTGGAAAAAATCATCATCAATTCTAGAATTCTCAAAAGAATGAAATGTGAAAACACATTACATGGGTTTATATTGAAAAATATAATCCATGTTGGAATTATATTTACATTTAGTAATGAAAAAGTAATGTTCATTTCATATAAGTTTGTCCACATCAGTTTGAGAATCCAACTCTACATCAGAATGGTTTTTAATATAAACCCATGATTCCCATTCAACATGAAATCAATTAGCCTCCTTAAAATAGGTTTATGCAAAAACCAATTTTCCATTGACAGTCTTGTCATCCAGAATATTATCCGAATACATTGATGGGCCTATAATTTTTTTCCACATTGAAGAAACAACATTTTATCCAAACACCCATAGATCATGAGGCCACAAAATAGGTGGAGTATGACTAATATGTTCATGGGTACCAGGGGAATCAATATAAATATATATATCATGAGACTACTTTGAACATTAAGGGACATTAGATTGATCATTCCTTACCTGTTGATGACCACAATGTGAACCAGCCGCAATTAAAGAGTTAGGTTTGAATAAACTCAATGTATTTCAAGAAACATGACCCTGATACCCACCATATTTCTAAAATTAATTTCCCTATTTCCATTCTTCTAGAAGTCTATATTCACAAGACAATTCATGTCACATAAATCAAAAATAATATTTTTCCTACAACCATATTTGTTTGTGTCCAATGACCTTATAAAGAAGACAAAAATTCAGGAATTTTGAATAAAAACTTTTCAATGGGAATTCATCCATTTTGGATGATAGATAAACAATTTCAAATAATTCGGTGTAGAGCTAAATTGCTTTCAATATATTATAAAAAAGATGAAATTTGATGCTATTAATTTCGTTATTCATTTTTATCAAAATCCCAATATAAAATGAAATATCATAAAAAATTCATCGATGCCAAAGAATATGGATAAGTCTATAAATTCTAAACCAAACCCGCATAGACAAATTCATTTTCTCAATGGGATTAACATAGAAACCCGCTATTTAGAAAATTTTACATTACATAACTTTTCCAAATTCTTAAACATTAATCAGACAGATTCCCAATGATAGTATTTGGTATATTGTATTTGGAAACAATGAAACAAAACCACTTTTACATATGTGAGCTACATCACCTCCCACTAGGTTCTTCTTGACCAGAACACTTCTTAGGCATATCAAACAATGTACATATCATCATAACTAGGGGGAATGGAAACATAAATGGGGTTAGATCAAATGCTCTGTTATGAAAATAAATGGAGACATGTAAGTATAATCATTTTCATAAGGGTGTGAGAATGTAATTATGATAAAAAATATAATGTAACACCCCTAGATTTTATGAAAAATATTATTTTAATTTCATTAATGTCTTGTGTTTTAATCTACACCAAGATTACCTTGCGCTATATGCAACACCGTATTAGCTTGCAGTATAAGCAACACTATTCTAGAACCGTGTTACACAAAATTTTGATAATAGTTACTCTACGCAAAATTGAGTATATATTTATATATATATTCAATGTATAAATGAAATATGGTTGGATTCTGTTATAAGAAACAATGAAGGATTCTTTCACAACACGCAACCCTGACTTGGCTTCCATTACACGCAATCGCGACCTTCCTCGATAGCGTGTGTTGTACGCAATACCGGGTTTTAATAAAAAATGATATATTATTATAATATTGTCATGAACTAGACGTTATGAATAGTATTAACTAAAATTTGAATTTTATAACATTATTATTCATCTTAATCATTTTCTAGAACATGGTATAAGAACAAAATAAATTTTTCGGGTAAAATAAGTATTTTTAAAAAAATGCAGTTTTTCCGCCTTTTGATGGCGCACCAACTTTAAATCTAGTTTTTTACATGTTTATATATTCAATTTGAAAAAATAAAATTCTTCTTTGGAATCACGAAATAAAAATTTACTTTGGATTAATTTTTCATATTATTGTGGTAACTTTTACATTTTAATGAATAGTAAAAACACGCTATATTTTAATTAAAAACATATTTTTTCATCGTAATATCTTATGTGGTTAAATTATAATATTGAATGGTTTTAAAGTATAAATAGAATATATTTTTACCATTTAATATAATGTATGTCATTATCATTGATTTTACCTTGAATTCGTAGGTTAAATCAATTCAATCTTTTGCAATGTTTTAAACAAAAACCCGTTTTTATTCGACAACGGGATAAATTATAATTTAATTTCTGAAACTTCTGTGTATTGAAATTTAAAAAATGGATTCCATATTTGGAATAAGTGGGTCCAAATTATGTTAATAGGCTACTTTTTATTTGGGGGGATTATGAATAGTAACTACGGTAAATTTTATTTACCATAGTTAAAGGTTAATCAGGTAATTAAGGGTAAATATAATATTATTAAATTACCCTAAAAATGCCAAAATTCTATTTTATGGATAAATGTAAACCCATATCAACTATGGGTCGGATTAGATTCATTTTATGGACTTTTGACCCTGAAAATAATTTAATTATTATTAAAACCAAAGAAAGTGACAACATGTCACTTTCTAAAATCTTATAAGTATAATAATTTTAACTTAGTGATAAACATCATAAAACTTCGAACATGTATAGTATCCAGAAATCTAACAAAATTATCTATATCATAAGAATTTATTTTGAATTTTTTGGGATTAAATAGTTATCATTAATTGTGACACAATAGTGATGCAGAAATTATTTATCTAGTGAAAAATCAAGAATATAGTTTTTATTAAACTAATAGTGACCATAAAAGGCACAAAAACCTGACCAAAACTTATTGGTCATGTAAAGTTAAACTATAATCATCCAATGGTAGAATATTTGACCATTTGGAGTCTTATACAAGCAATTATGACACTTATATTATTTTATTTTAAGTGATGCCAAAGTTGCCACCTTCATAATTTAATAAATATAAAAATATAAATATTGTGATTTTAAGATGATAAATTCGCGTAAAAGAATTATTGTGAAAGGTATTATATTTATCTTCATCTTAGGATTTTATTTTAATTTTTTATGCAAAAAATAATTATATTAAATAATTATACAAAAATGATGTAGTAATTATTTTATTAAGAGATAAACCAAATAAATGGTTTTAAAAATAATAAAATAAATATTATATGAACTATTTAATGTGATACCCTAATTTAATAGATACATATGACATTTTATTAATATATTAAAGCTTTTGGTTTAAACATATCTTCTGTATATATTTTATTTAAATTCAAATAAATGAATAGTGTCAAAATTGACACTATTGTTATTTTATAAAAATAACATATTATAAAATTGTTTAAAAATCACAAAAATATTTAAAAATTATAAATTTATATTTATATGGTCTATAATTTTATAAAGTAAACAATTATGGAAAATTCACAACAAATAATTAAATATTTGTTATAATTTAAAATTTATAATTTTATTACCACAAATAAACATAAATAGAATAAATAAGGATAAATCAAAATGATAAGGTTTAAAATAAGATCCAAACATGTCTAAATTTGATTGGTTGATGAGATTAAAACCCTATATCTTCTAATATTCGAATATGAGTCATTTTTGGAGGTTTTTAAGTGGGGTTAGATTTATTATAAATTAATATTTTTAAGAATTCCAAAGGCTCCCCTCTCCTCCCTTATAAAAGGGCACCTCCTCCCTCTCTTCCTCACAAAACATTAAGCCTTCAAGCTCTGACAAACCCTGCAAAATTCTCTTCTCCACTTCACTAGAAACATCCTAGAGGTTCTGGTCTTCCTCAAAGACCAATTTTAGTGCCCTAAGAGGAGGTCTCAAAAAGGCACTTCAAAGAAGAGGTAATTTTCGTTACCGATTCTTTCACCTTTATTTATTCTTCCACTTCTTCTTATTAGGTTGTTTCATTATGAAGTAATAAAATAAGTATAAATAATATACTGATATGTTATTATAAGTATGAAACAATATTAATTCACCATCTATCCATCCTACGGAAAACGATATCGCCACGCGTGCGTACGTACGGAATACCGTCTCCACGCCGTGGTGTAATCTGTTTTTCCACCAAAACATTACATGGATGGGTATTATGGTGTAAAGAATAACTATAAATAGTTATTATAACATCATAATGATTATGATATATTGTATCATCCACTCCAATTCAATTCAATAATTATGGAAATGATATCATCGCTCGTGCGTACGTACGGACTACAGTCTCCACGACGTGATGGGATTCATTCTCCATGTTAACCATTTAAGAATGATTATAAAGTATATATAAGAAATAATAATGAAATATATGACATTATAAAGCTACTTGATTTATGTGTATATATATGTATGTCATCTACTTAATTCCACTCAATTCAATAAGGAAACGAAAACAGCGTTCATGCGTACGTACGACCTACCATCTCCATGAACGGTGTGTTTCTTTCCATTTATCGATCCATTATATATATGTATATTCTGAATATATATTATATATAAATCATGTTTTATATTCTATAATTAAGTAATAATGATCTATATAATCATATTAATAATTACAAGTTAAAACACGAAAGACAAATGAGACGATTTTACCCAAAACGCTACATTAACATGAATTTACAAAAGAACGGGTAATATAAAGTCATAAGTGAACCATATATGATATAATAACAATTAATATGATTCTTTAATAAGTCAATGACATTATTTAAATCATTATACAGGAGGTTCAGACACTTACGAAGCAAATCGGACCTAAGGTAAGGGAAATATCACAATCTCAATTTTTGTCCGAGATTGTTTATACTTTGAAATTTACTGGGGTGTATTTTATCATCCACATCCATGTTTCCTAGATATGTAATATTATTTACATCCACCTACAATTGTTTAAATCCAAATTTACCCTTTGGTATGTTTTTAGTAAAAGATATGAAAGGAATATTTTGTCGTTTTTTGTACGAGTTACTTTTTTACTTTTCCGACAAAAGTACGAAGAATGTTTTTTTAACTTATACGACATGAATGGATTTTTAAAACATTATTTCCAAGAAGATTCCTTTACAAGTTTTAATGTTTATTTTTAATCAACTTCTTTTAGTTTAAAGTTGTATGACATGTTAAGAAAGGAAAAATGTTTTTGAAGAAGAAAGGATATTTTCCTCAAGAATGGAGTTCAAGTGTTTTATCAAAATTATTTTCCATCTAAGAAAATAAGGGGTTCTGTTTTTATCCCTATTATTAAATTGATTTGATAATGTTGTGATGGAATTATTTTTATGAATTCCTTTATCTTATATGAATTGTTTTATGATGTCATGATGTTTAAGATTCCCATTTGTATTACATGGGTTATGAAATGATGTATGATTTCTGATTTTGTGGCACAGATAAGAATGGTATCATTATGAGATGGGTGGGACCTATATCTTCCTCCAATTCATTGGGAAAAGATTTTATATCTCATGAGATAAACATGGCTAGAATGGTAGGTTATACCGTTCAGTGAAACAGGACTGAAACGCGGGTGACTCGGTTCAGAAAGGGACATTGTCCACTAAGATAGTCTTGGCAATGAGTCTTGACTAATAAGAAATGATTCTCTATGATTATGTATGTATTACACAAAGTTAAATGTTTTATGTTATGATTATTGTGATTACATTTCACTGCCATGAGTTATCCCAGGTTATGAAATTATGATCTCTTTTACAGGATAAGATTTCCAAAAGTTATGTGCTTATGTATATGATGTGATTGATATTTCTTTTGTTTACCCTTACTGAGCATTTGAGCTCATCCTTTTATGTTTTCTTTTCCCCTGGATATAAAGAAAGGTTTTAGGTAAAAAAAAGGAAGATCTTTATGGGATATGTTTGAAGATCTATCACCATGATTAGATGATTATATTCCGAGTTTCCAATGACACTAAACTATTACGATCCTTATGTGTGTGTTTTTGTTATGTACTAAGTATTCCACAAAAGTAATGTAATGTCCATGTACGTCTAGCTTCGGG
The DNA here is from genome assembly GCA_963277665.1 of Viscum album. Lineage (NCBI taxonomy): Eukaryota > Viridiplantae > Streptophyta > Magnoliopsida > Santalales > Viscaceae > Viscum > Viscum album. Next base: position 694,871,746 of record OY728141.1, read on the forward strand.
TCTCTACAGTTGGTATCAGAGGAAAGGTTTATTCAACCTTTGGAAACTAGGACGCGAAAACGTTAGTGAGATCCCTAGAGATATTTCTATGGTATGTCTAGGGATGTCCCTATGGATATGTTTACATATATGATATAGTACTAGCACTACGGTAACGATCTTAGAATTAAACCTATGATGTTAGATATTGATGTTAATTCCCCTTTATTATGTTGTTTTACATATCATGATTTTTGTCACTCACACTATTTTTTTTGGGTTTTAGAAAATGACTGGAAACAAAATGATTCACGATAATGGAGGATATGATGGACAATGGAATGATATTCTTTATAAGAAATCAAATGAAATGGGATTTGAAAGTCCAAAAATCATTATTATGCCGAATCATCAATATCATAATATGATCAATAAACTCAAATTTGGTAAGTTTCCTGACTCGGATAATAACAGAAAGATGGAGTTTCATGATGATCATAGAGGAAAGAAAGTTCAATTTCCCCTATGTAAATCATGTGGGAAGAGGCATCAAAGAGAATGTTTCAAAGGAACTGGAAGATGCTTTGGGTGTGGAAAGGAAGGACACAAATCCAGTAAGTGTAATGGAAAAGTTTCAGTTAACACCATGGATGAGGATAATGGTATTGATACGACATCAAAAATTGTTAAATGTTTTATATGTGGAATGTACGGGCATTATGCAAACAAATTCCCTAAGGGAATGTCTCATGAAGAGAATCAGTATGGTCGTTTGGGTAGTATTTTTGTTGATGATGATGAAGAGACTACAAATGATATGTGAGATGAAAGAATTGTGGAAGCTCGATCAATGGTTTAAGAAGGTAGTTGAATGATTACATGTTCATCAAGTGTAATGTTGTACTATAGAATAAAAAGACATCTAAGGATTGTTACACTGTTGCCTTTCCTTATGATTTGGAAGTTTATTATGAATGGTATGAGTAACAATGAATGGTTATTCCGGTATTTTTTGGAAAGTGGATGATATGTGCATAATGAAGTGATAAAGAGAAAATGAAATGTTTTACAGTATTCATGATCTCATGATTGATATAAGGACTAAGTGATGTCATGGTTTGATTATAAATAATTTTGAGGATTTTGGTATGTGGAAAGTGTTATCTTTTAACTGCATTCATGTTTTTCACTAAGGTTCAATGGAATACATGATTAAGGCCTTCGAATGATTGGAATGTGACTAACAATATAGGAATGCAGTATTACGATATATGGGGATCAACGATGGTATTAAATCTCTGGTAATCGTTTTCAATATGTTATGAGAGTGGACCGAAGTATTTTAGATAAGCCTAAAGATTGGAATAGATTATGTTGGACATAAGTTAGTATTGTTTAAGGATAGAACATTTTTTTGATATTATTGATGGGATGTTATAGTGATGTAGTTCTAGAAAAATGACAACATGCAGGACGGGCGACAGCCCATCGCGTCGGACATGGCTGTGGGAATCGAACAAACAACCAAAGTGTGACTGGCCTTTATCCCCTACCACTGGCCTACAGGAAGTCCCTGGTTAGTAGAAACTAGTTTTATTTTATTAAGAGGTATGATATATGAAGTATAAGTTCCACCTCAAAAAAGACGGACTTATGAATATTTGATAACTATTGCTAACCTTTTGTTTGAAACAGATGGAATGACCCATCATTCTATCACATGATCTTTTAACACTTCATTTCTTTAAGAGATGAAGTGGAAACTGTTCAAAGCAGGAACAACAGTGAGATTGTACCAAAATCAAGTAAGTATTTCTCCTAATTCCAAATTTTCAACTTTAGGCAAATGATATTGAAAACCAAAAATGTTGTCCTAGTGATCTTATATCTGATGAATCAGATGGTAGCCTAGATCATCACAAATTTATGGCTTTGTGATTGTTGGCTTTTTCATAGCCATGTCCTCTACCACTCTCCATCAGAACATGATGGTTTGATTTCTCTTCCATGTCCATATTTTCTCCTATGTTCTCCTATGTGGATACACAGTGATTAGTTAACTTGGGTAACCATTAAGTTTAATACATTAGTTTTTAAAGATAAGTTTTGGTATTCCTTTTTTCGATGTGGATTTCTATCAAAGAAACTTTCAAATAGTAAACCATTTATAACCCCGACGAATTTCGAGGGTGAAATTCATTTTAAGGGGGGTAGAATGTAACACCCCGAGATTTTATGAAAAATATTATTTTAATTTCATTAATGTCTTTTGTTGTATTCTACACCAAGATTACCTTGCGCTATACGCAACACCGTATTAGCTTGCAGTATACGCAACACTATTCTTGAACCGTGTTACACACAATTTTGATAATAGTTACTTTACGCAACATTAAGGGTGTATATATATATATTCAATGTATAAATGAAATATGGTTGGATTCTGTTATACTAAACAATTAAGGATTCTTTCACAACACGCAACCCTGACTTGGCTGGAATTACATGCAATCGCGACCTTCCTCGATAGCGTGTGTTGTACGCAATATCGGGTTTTAATAAACAATGATATATTATTATAATATTGTCATGAACTAGCAGTTATGAATAGTATTGACTAAATTTTGAGTTTTATAACATTATTATTCATCTTACACATTTTCTAGAACATGGTATAAGAACAGAATTAATTTTTCGGGTAAAATAAGTATTTTTCAAAAAATGCAGTTTTGCCGCCTTTTGATGGTGCACCCACTTTAAATATACTTTTTGACATGTTTATATGTTCAATTTGACAAAATAAAATTCTTAATTGGAATCATGAAATAAAAATTTACTTTGGATAAATTTTTCATATTATTCTGCTAACTTTCACATTTTAATGAATAGTAAAAAACTTGCTATATTTTAATTAAAAACAACCTTTTTTCATCGTAATATCTTATGTGGTTAAATTAATATATTGAATTGTTTTAAAGTATAAATAGAATATATTTTTACCATTTAATATAATGTATGTCATTATCATTGATTTTACCATGAATTCGTAGGTTAAATCAATTCAATCTTTTGCAATGTTTTAAACAACAACCCGTTTTTATTCGACAACGGGATTAATTTTAATTTAATTTCTGAAACTTCTGTGTATTGAATTTTAAAAAATGGATTACATATTTGGAATCAGTGGGTCCATATTATGTTAATAGGCTACTTTTTGTTTTTGGGAAATTATGAATAGTAACTACGGTAAATTTTATTTACCATAGTTAAAGGTAAATCGGGTAATTAAGGGTAAATATAATATTATAAAATTACCCTAACACATGCCAAAATTCTATTTGATGACTAAAAGTAAACCCATATCAACTAAGGGTCGGATTAGATTCATTTTATGGACTTTTGACCATGAAAATAATTTAATTATTGTTAAAACCAACGAAAGTGACAACATGTCACTTTCTTAAATCTTATAAGTATAATAATTTTAACTTAGTGATAAACATCATAAAACATCGTACATGAATAGTATACAGAAATCTAACAAATTTATCTACATCATGAGAATTTATTTAGAATTTTTTGGGATTAAATAGTTATCATTAATTGTGACACAATAGTGATGCAGAAATTATTTATCTAGTGAAAAATCAAGAATATAGTTTTTATTAAACTAATTGTGACCATAAAAGGCACAAAACCCTGACCAAAACTTATTGGTCATGTAAATTTAAACTATAATCATCCAATGGTCGAATATTTGACCATTTGGAGTATTATACAAGAAATTATGACACTTATATTATTTTATTTTAAGTGATGCCAAAGTTGTCACCATCATAATTTAATAAATATAACAATTTAAATATTTTTATTTTAAGATGATAAATTCTAGTAAAAGTATTATTGTTAATGTTAATATATTTATCTTCATCATAGAATTTTATTTTAAATTTTTATGCAAAAAATAAGTATATTAATAAATTATACAAAAATGATGTAGTAATTATTTTATTAAGAGATATACCAAATAAATGGTTTTAAAAATAATAAAATAAATATTATATGAACTATTTAATGTGATCCACTAATTTTATAGATACATATGACCTTTTATTAATATATTAAAGCTTTTAGTTTGAACATATCTTCTGTATATATTTTATTTAAATTCAAATAAATGAATAGTATCAAAATTGACACTATTGTTATTTTATAAAAATAACATATTATAAAATTGTTTAAAAATCACAAAAATATTTAAAAATTAAAAATTTATATTTATATGGTCTATAATGTTATAAAGTAAAACATAATGTAAAATTCACAACAAATAAGTAATTATTTTTTATAATTTAAAATTTAGAATTTTATTACCACAAATAAACTTAAATAGATTAAATAAGGATAAATCAAAATGATAAGGTTTAAAATAAGATCCAAACATGTCTAAATTTGATTTGTTGATGAGATTAAAACCCTATATCATATAATCTTCGAATATGAGACATTTTTGGAGGTTTTTAAGTGGAATTAGATTTATTATAAATTAATATTTTTAAGAATTCCAAAGGTTCCCCTCTCCTCCCTTATAAAAGGGCACCTCCTCCCTCTCTTCCTCACACAACATTGAGCCTTCAAGCTCGGCCAACCCATGACAAATTATCTTCTCCACTTCAATAGAAACTTCCTAGTGGTTCCGGTCATTCTCAAAGACCAATTTTAGTGCCCAAAGAGGAGGTCTCAAAAAGGGGCTTCAAAGAAGAGGTAATTTCCGTTACAGATTCTTTCACCTTTATTTCTTCTTCCACTTCTTCTTCTTAGGTTGTTTCATTATGAAGTAATAACATCAGTATCAATAATATACTTATATGTTATTATAAGTATGAAACAATCTTAATTCACCATCTATCCATCCTACGGAAAACAAAATCACCGCACGTGCGTACATACGGAATACCGTCTCCACGCCGTGGTGTAATATGTTTTTCCACCAACACCATAAATAGATGGGTATTATGGTGTAAAGAATAACTATACATAGTTATTATAACATAATAATGATTCTGATATATTGTATCATCCACTCCAATTCAATTCAATAATTATGGAAATGATATCATCGCTCGTGCGTACGTACGGACTACCGTCTCCACGACGCGATGAGATTCATTCTCCATGTTAACCATTTAAGAATGATCATAAAGTATATATAAGAAATAATAATGAAATATATGACATTATAAAGCTACTGGATTTATGTGTATATATTTGTATCTCATCTACTTAATTCCACTCAATTCAATAAGGAAACAAAAACAGCGTTCATGCGTACGTACGGCCTACCGTCTCATTGAATGGTGTGTTTCTTTCCATTTATAAATCCATTATATATATGTATATTATGATTATATATTATATATAAATCACGTTTTATATTCTATAATTAAGTAATAATGATCTATGTAATCATATGAATAATTACATGTTAAAACACGAACGACAAATGAGACGATTCTACCCAAAACGCTACTTTAACATGAATTTACAAAAGAACGAGTAATATAAAGTCATAAGTGAACCATATATGATATAATAACAATGAATATGATTCTTTAATAAGTCAATGACATTATTTAAATCATTATACAGGAGGTTTGGACCCTTACGAAGAAAATCGGACCTAAGGTAAGGGAAATATCACAATCTCAATTTATGTCCGAGATTGTTTATACATTAAAATTTACTAGGGCGTATTTTATCATCCACATCAATGATTCATAGATATGTAATATTATTTACATCCACCTACAATTGTTTAAATCCAAATTTACCCTTTTGTGAGTTTGTAGTAAAAGATATGAAAGGAATCTTTTGTCGTTTTTCATACGAGGTACTTTTTGACTTTTCCGACAAAAGTACGAAGAATGTTTTTTTATCTTATACGACATGAATGGATTTTTAAAACATTATTTCCAAGAAGCTTCCTTTACAAGTTATAAAGTTTTTTTAATCAACTTATTTTAGTTTAAAGTTGAATGACATGTTATGAAAGTAAAAATGTTTTTGAAGAAGAAAAGATGTTTTCCTCACGAATGGAGTTCAAGTGTTTTATCAAAATTATTTTCCATCTAAGAAAATAAGGGGTTCTGTTTTTTATCCCTATTATTACATTGATTTGATTATGTTGTTATGGAATTATTTTTATGAATTCCTTTATCTTATATGAATTGTTTTATGATTTCATGATGTTTAAGATTTCCATTTGTATTACATGGGTTATGCAATGATGTATGATTTATGATTTTGTGGCACACATAATAATGGTATCATTATGAGATGGGTGGGACCTATATCTCCCTCCAATGCATTGGGTAAATATTTTATATCTCATGAGATAGATATGGCTGGAATGGTAGGTTATACCGGTTCAGTGAATCGGGACTGAAACGAGGGTGACTCGGTTCAGAAAGGGACATTGTCCACTAAGATAGTCTTGGCAATGAGTCTTGACTAATAAGAAATGATTCTCTATGATTATGTGTGTATGCCACAAAGTTTAATGTTTTAAGATATAATTATTGTGATTACATTTCACTGCCATAAGTTATCCCAGGTTTGAAATTATGATCTCTTTTACAGGTTAATATTTCCAAAAGGTATGTGCTTATGTATATGATGTGATTGATATTTCTTTTGTTTACCCTTACTGAGCATTTGAGATCACCCTTTTCTGTTTTCTTTTCCCCAGGATATAAAGAAAGGTTTTAGGTAAAAAAGGAAGATCTTTATGGGAGATGTTGAAGATCTTTCACCACGATTAGAAGATTATATTCCGAGTTTCCAAAGACACTAAACTATTACGATCCTTGTGTGTTTGTTTTTGTTATGTACTAAGTATTCCGCAAAAGTAATGTAATGTCCATGTACGTCTAGCTTCAGGTCTCTACATATAATGACCTACATGTCAAAGATCATAATAGATATGATGACATAAAAATTTGTAATATATAAGACGTGACTCATAATAAAGTAGAGATAACAACACATGAAAGAATTTCATAATATTGAATAATGTATTTCTTAAAAACTCATAAGAATATTAGGATTTCTATAGTAGACTATGAATCACTTTCAAGACAATATCAGTGGAAAATTCCATTTTCTGAACTAGGTATCCCCCATTTCACCACTGTATTATTGAACTGAGTGACCCTCGTTCCATCCCGACATTACTAAACTAAGTAACCAAATTTCTAGACCAATATTACTAAATTGAGTAACCCCCATTCCATCCATGTTTTATCTCGTGAGAAATAAACATATACCCATTGCATTAGATGTATATATAGGTCCCATCAGTTACATAATTAAACCACACATACATGTGATACACAATTTTAAATAATTATACCCAAACCCATAAAATGAAATTGATATCATAAACATGTAAACATATCATAACATGTGGAAAGAGACATGTTTCATTATCATTTCATAATTACTCATGAAAAAGAAGAGGGTTTCAAAATAAAATAACCCATAAAATATAAATAGTCTTCCAAAAAATCATGCCATCAAAACGTAATCCATTAAGTGAATAAATATGAATGGAAACACTGAATAATTTCTCCATAATGTCATGGTAAATACCAATATATGCCATATTAGATGGAAAATAATTTTGAAATATCATTTAAGGAGTTTTCATGAGGAAAATATCATTTCTTATTGGAAAATGTATTTTAAATATATAAAACCATTTGAAAATAATTTTCTTATAAAATTACTTGAAACATATGAAAAAAAATTGAAACCCTTTTTCAAGGAAATATTTTAAAATAATATTCAATACAAAATAATAACATTTTTATATGAAAAAGAAATGAAAAACATATAAAATAGATTGAATTATTTTTGAAAACCATTGTAATTGAAATTTTATAATAAAATATTAAAAACATAATGAAATCTATTTTTCATTAAATCATATAAAAGAATCCTAAAAATGTTATGAAATCTATTTATATGAAAAAATATTGAATTTTTTTTAATATTAATATTTTAAAAATGAAAAATAAAATTCAATGGTCTGATAATGGGTAAATATGTACATGTCATACGACGAAAAAATAACATTTCTTTTCTACAGTAAAAAAAGGATAAAAAATTTCATTATTTAGAAATCGAAAAGAATATTCCCATGAATAGATTGGAAAAAGGAAAAAAGGATAATAATTTAAATTAATGATTATTGATAATGGTATAATATTATTTTAATCTATTTTTAGGAAAATATTGATTTCCAACAGATGAGAGTGTAGAGTTAGGCTTTCCTAAAAATAATTTTTTAACTATCCTATGTACCATTGAGTAGAAAATGGTAATAATGCATTACTATATCAAGAAAAAAAATTGCGAAATAAATTGATGAATATTCTTGAGATATTTATCATAAAAACTATTTAATGGAATAATAAAAAAATTGTCTTGAAATGTAATGAGATTGCTTTAATACCCTCTTATAACATGGTATAATGGAAATTTGTTGACCATGTAAGGGAAAAAAATTAAATGAATCATATATTATCATGAAAATACTATGATTGATGATATGGAATGAAAAATTTATGTATGTAAACCTTAATATATTATTTAGGTGCCTATCAAAACAAGAGACTCATTGGAGGAAAAGAGAGATAAATATGTTTTATTGATTTGGTAACTTTTGAAAGTTAAGCCCTGTGAAATAATGATCATCAAATGGGAATGTAAATAAAAAAACATTATATACAGGATACATAGAATAAAATCATGTGCAGTACATACACCATACAATGGGAGATAGTGGTGAACATTGACATTATCTCAAAGAAATTAAATGTGATATGAAATCCCCTTACGTTATGTCCTGACTCTCTCTGTACTCGTAAAAGATACCTATATAATAAATATAAGTTTATTATGAATCATTTAAATATTCATGTTATTATATTTATTACTGTATAACATTTTATTATAACCCTATATTACCATCTTGTTAACAGTCATATGTAAATGTTTCACTTCAGTTTAATTTAACTTTCTTCTATGCATGGGTCTTAATTTGTTACATCATCGGTCCTTATATTTATATAATGATTCTCTAAGGTAAACCAAGATATAAATATATATTATACATAGTATATTTGTATTATAATTATATATAAAATATATGACTATGTAATGGAATAAATCATTCATGGAAACAGTAAGTCGTATGTACGCAATAACAAAATTATTGTCATTATTGTCGTTTTTAAAGATAGTTTTTAAATAACGTGTATATATATATGTATATATATATAATTATTTATTTATAATTACTATATCATATATAAAATATATTTTTATTAATACAATCTTTAATACAATTTATGTGGAGTGTTAACGAATCACATAGCTTTGAGGGGGCGATAGTCCACACTTTGTCAAAAGATATTATTGTATTAACCCCTAATGGAAAATAAAGAGATTTGTGTTAAAAAAGTAATAAATAAACATAATTATCATTTAAATATATAATATAAAATATATAAATAGAGTGTTTATAATAATGGAAATAATGATTAGTGGTAAAGGAGAAATTAAAAATCATCGTTTCATGAGACAATAGTTCACCGTAGAGAGAAATAGTTTATTAAAAAACCCTTAGATGTAGTTGTGTATTAGTGTAGACCAGAATATTTTTATAAATACATTCGATTTTTTGGATTATAATAGTTTTTTCTCATAATTTTTGGATAAATTGGGTGGAGGGGTGGATAATTAAAATAAAGTAAAGGATCACGAGGGAATACAATCCACGCAATTAGGTTACACTTTTTGGTTTATACAAATATGCCTCCTTTCAATTAATTATGAAAAAAGTGGTAATACAAGGTCAAATGTATCATTTTAGGGATGCTACATGGGATTATATTTTTATAACATAAATTGAATAATAGGTTTCAGGAAATGTTAGTGTTGGAGGTGTTTTTTAGGGAAAGAAAATGACTCACTTGGAATTCATTTTAAACAATTTAGTTGTGAAAAAGTTATTACCTAAAAAAAGTCATACCAAACCAAAAAACTGAGTAATTTTTGTATTATGTCAGAAATATGGATGGATAATGGGTGTTGGACATACATCTTGGTCATTTGGGCCATTACATTTAATTTTTAGTTCCTAATTAAGCTTAATTTGGCATTAACAAACGTGATTAATTTTAATCTTGTTTACAAATAATTTTTGTATAAAATTAACATTGACATATTAGAATCTAAATATTAGATAGAATAAATCTTATTGAGTTTGATTTTAAAAATTCAAATAATAAAAGTTGTCATTTTAGGATTAGTGTTAATCCTGCAGACATGATGAACGAATTGAGTTTTAAAATACGAAAAGATTAAAATATTGTTAAGATTTTTTATTAAGATTCAAAGTGAAATTGATTATAATTAATTAAATTGTTTTAAAACATGTAATATTTTTCTAATTATACACGAAAAATTATTTATAATTCCATTTACTATTAACAATTAATTATAAAAAGGTAGTTGTGAACAAAAAAACATTATTTTTCTAAATTTAACCAAAATGATGTTTTCAGTAAAATCCAAAATTTCAGCATAGAAAAATTTATAAATACTGATTTTAATTATTGTTATTATTTTATAAAATTAAATTTATTAATGTTACTAACATTTCATTCATTATGAGAAGTGATTCATTAGATAAAATGACATTTTTATATATAGAAGGACTTTACCAAAAATCATGTTTTTCATTATCAATTTTATTTATATATATAAATAAATTATAAAAAAATTGGAAATTAGTTTCTAATATACTTATAAAAATTTTTATAGTTAGGTTAAAATTATATAATTTAATTATATATATATATATGTTTCATAGAAACCCATTTTTCTGTCTATCATATGATAAATCAGTTTTGTGTGCTTTGTACGCCATATCAGTATTGCATATTACACTAGCCATGTTTGTATAGTATGTTAAAAGATGTTTTTACATATTTTTATAACTTATATATATTTAAAACTATTTTAATGGTCATAATAAATGAAAACTATTGAAATGATAAATTAATTTAAAATAAATAATTCCCCAAATCTAGGTGTGTTAAATTCTACCACCCTAAAAATGAATTTTTCCCGTGAAATTATTATATATTAAAAAAGTATAATACTTTAATGTTTCATACATAGAAACACATATTGTAAAAATTGATACTATGAAATCACTTTTAAATAAAACATTAGATCAATAATTGTTACGCAAAGTAACATAAAACTTGGTTTTTACACAGGTGAACATATGTTGGGAGTGAAGATTGGACATAGAGGAAAATAGTAAATATTCATAGGAAGTTATTAAGGATATAAATCTCAATAAAGTTAATGATCAAAGGGAATTTTAGGGACATAATGTCTTAAATTTGTGATGATTTCAGAACGCATTTTTTCAACAACATTTAAGGTAGTATGAAAACATTTTTTTGTTTCACATTCATAACATTAAGTAATTATTTATAAATTTCAATAAACAAAATTTCATTCATGGAATTTTCATATAAAATTGTATAATACATATATTAACTCATGGAATTAATATTTATAAACTAACATAGTTGAATAGAGGACTAAAAACAAACATTTTACATATCATAAGGCCCATAAAAGAATAAAACTTCTTACTATTTATCGCTTAAAAATCTACAGGAATTAAATTATAAAAAAATTAACATTATTAGTTATTCATAAATAATTATTCATTAAAAATAAATATACATTAAAAATAAATCACATAGGCCATTAATAGGCATGAAACCCATATCATCCTCCAGTAACGGGTTCATGACCCACAACCTTCCAGGACTTGATTAGTGTTCAACCGACATAAATGATGTAATTTTTTTAAAACCAAGATAGTATGATATATTATTTGGAAAAACATTAAATATGGTTAATCAAAAATTATAAATTTGACCATATATTTCAACACTCACTCAGTGCACAAATAGTTCCTCTTAATTTTAACATAATCTTTTCATAAACAATTAACTTTATAACCCATCTCAATGATGAAATATAAAAAAAATTATAATGAGACTCGCAAAATTAGATTAATATTGATTACCATGTAAAACACAATGTAGCTCTTGGTTTCACATTCCAAACATGTGAATACCCTAATCATATATTCTCTTGAAAAATAGTAACAACCTAAATTACCAATATTCCTTTTGGAAAAAATTTATTCATTTTCAATCAAAAGTATATTGGACTTATTCATTAAATCCAAAAATGTTGAAAAATTCAATAGTGAAAGAATAAACCACCTACAAAAAAGTATTTACATATTTCCATGTTAATAAATACTGTCTAATTTACCTATTCTTATCCCACCTATCTTTATTCATACAACATTATATTTTCATAAAGATCATATTAAGTGTTACCTTCATGAAAAAAATATCACCTTATCATTATATCAATTTACCGATCTATAGGGACCATACGACCTAAACATATAAATACTGAGATAATAGACAAATATAACAAAAAATGAATATTTTATTCTTAATAACATTAAATATGATAACCTGAAGAATTTAATTACTTTTACATTAATCGACTAACAATAATACCTCTTTACATCCACATTTCATCAGTAGTCTCATCATCATCACCAATGTAACAATTACCCAAACCACCTTGCTAATTCTTATTAGGAACATTCGTCTTGGGACATTGGGATTCATAATGTCCATTTGTTTCCACACATAAAACACATACAATTTGATGAAGGCCTAGGGAGGACAAAATTCCCATTCATTACATTAATCTAATTAGTGTTTTTCACATGTAGTCACATTCACTGTTTTCTTCTTTTCCACAGTCAAAATTAATTATTGTTACTCAAAGTTATTCACTAAGGTTACTCATTATACATTCTTGAAAAAAAATTAAATCTAATATTATTTTCTCTAAGGTCTCCTTTACCCATAATATTAAAAAAATCATAATTTTGCTTCCATGGTGAGTCCAAGAGTTGGTTATGGAAAACATTGTTAATAATGTTCAATGAAAACTGATTGGGTGTGGTCATGAAATCATTCACTACTATGATCATCCTACTTGACTAGTCATCAAAAAATAATCCATCACATTCAACATTATTCCACTTCCATATGGTTCCCACCATTGACTAAAACCATATGTGTAGTGTGAACAAAACATATCATAGCCTAAACCCCCATACTGCTTAAAAGAATTAAATACAGGATGTATAAATCATGAAACACTCTATAATCTATGTCACCTAAGGTATATGCTATGATATTCATAGCTAACATGTAACTATATCCTTTATGCTGGTTTGTGAAGAGTTTGGGAATTTCCAAAGAATATCCCAAAGGAGTTTCAAAATTGGTGTGCATTAGGGCCCATTTTCATATACTAGATTATCCCATGTATATCTCAGAACATCTTATCAGAGTTGTTACACCTAGGTACATATGTGCCAGAGCCACATCCAATTGTTCTATCCATAAATGGTTGTACTTCATGGAAACCACTCACATTATCCTTTACCAAAATTCCAATTCATGTTCCTAAACATCAACACATCCTTATATATACAATAAGAGACATCCCTATACATATACTTATAAATATAACTAGGTATTTCACTATGGTTTTATCAACCTAGTTTAAAAATTTTATGTATGCCTTTTCTTTGATACCAACTATAATGACCCTATTTTTACCAACATTGATATAACATAACTATTGTGGAATACATAACATTATACAAACAAATTCCCAATGACCGTAGTATGTATAGTGGAATTGGAAACATTGAAACATGAAAAATAGTATATATGTGAACTAAATCATCTCCCACTATGACTTTCATGATAAGAAAACTTGGTATACATATCAAACATCGTACATATCATCATAACCTGGGGTATAGGAAACATAAAATGGGTGATCATAAATTCTCAATAAGAGTATGAAATGGAGATATATAATCATAAAAACAATAAAATGGTTATAATATTGTGATTAGGAAAATAAAAGATCATACCCTATATACGAAAGATAATTTTACAGATCATGGGATAAATAATTGATGTTCATAAGACACAAATAAAAATTAATTAGAGAGAGTAATATTTGAAATCTTAACATAGGATGATAAAATAGAATTTTGGTGAACACATAATCATATAATTATTTCCATAGTAGGCAAGTCGTTAATTCAAAGGCCAAATATATTGAAAAAATAATATTACTTAACCAAGTAACACCCATTTCAGCCCTATATTACTGAATCGAGTGACCCTCATTCCATCCTTGTATTACTAGATTGAGTAACCCTCACTCTAGTCTAGTATATCTCAACTGAGTAACCATCATTACAACCATGATTTATATCATGAGATATAAATATTTACCCATTGCATTGGAGGGAGATATATGTCACGCCCATCATATAGGGAAATTATATATACTTTTTCTAAATGATCATAAATAATCATATCATAACTCATCAAATTAGATGGGAATCATAAACCTGTAAAAATATCATAACATGTAGAAAGATACTTGTTTCATAATCATTACATCATAACATGTGAAAATAAACGGGTTTTAAATTCACATAACCCGTTAAAGAGAAATCAGCTTCAGAAACATTATACCATTGAAAAATAACCCATTCAGAGGAAAATATAAATAGATATGTTGATTAATTTACCCACAAATGACAATCGTAAGATCAATATATATCACCTTAGAAGGAAAATAATTATAAAATATCCTCTGATAATCGTTATTGAGTATAATATCCTTCCATTTTTGAAAAGTTTTTTTAATATATAAAACCATTTGAAAATATTTTTCTTATAAAATACCGTGAAAATAATCAAGATATTTTGAAATATTCGTAATTTATATATTTAAAAAATATTATAAATATTTTAAAAAAATTTATTATTTGAATAAATATTGAAAAATTATAAAAAAAATCTTTAAATCAGTTTGAAAACCATTGTTCAAGAAATCATAAAAATGAATCTTCCAAAAAATTTGATTACCAATTTTCGTGATAACATATATTAGATGATTGAAATATATTTGAAACACATTTCATTGAAAGCAAATTGAAAAATAATTAAATACAAAAAAATTTAAAATGAAATTGAAACATTAATGGAATGACGGTGGGTAGATCTGTATATGTCCTACTAGGTGAAAAGAACCCTGCTTTTTCATGGTAAATAAAGTTAGAAACATTACATGATAGAAATGAAAAAGAATAATACCTTTAATAGATTAGTAAAATTAAAATAGGGGTAAATGTATTTCCAATGACATAAGATAAGGGTAAATTATTCTTGGAATCCCTTTTTGGAAAACATTGATTTCTGACTGACGAGAGTGTAATGTCGTGCATTCCTAAAAATGCATTCTTAAAAATATTTTTTATGAAAGAGTAGAAAATGGAACCAATACATGATAATATGATGAAATAATAGAGGATAAGTAATTTCATTTATATTCTAGAAATATGGATCAAATTATTTCATCAATGGAAACACATACATTAAAAATATCAAAAAGCAATGACATTGTCTTAATAAACTCTTCTAACATGGTATCTAGAGATTATTATCTTCTTGTATGGAATGGAAATTTAATAAAAAATATAATACAATGAAAATATTTATATTAATCATTTTTAAAGTAAATTGAATGTATGTACACCTCTAAAAAATTTTTAGTATCATAACAAAACACGGGTCTCATAGAATGAATATTGAGACAAAACTATTTTACCGATTTGGTGTCTTTTGAAAGATATACTCCATGAAATAAGGTTCATCAAATGTGTATGTGAATACCTAAAATTTTAACAAAAATATACATATAAAAAAATCATGGGTAGTACATACATCGCACAAAAGGAATGTTTGGAAAACATATCTTTTATCTCACAAAAATTAATAGTTGGATGAAATCCCTTACCTTGTGTCTTGACACTCTCGGTACTTTTAAAAGATTCATGTATAATAAATATTTGTTTATTATACATATTTTATATAATAATATTATACTATCTATTAAAATAAAAAAACAGCCATATATTATACTCCAGTTAATGATCATATCTTAATGTTTCACTTTAGGGAAAATTCAATTTGTTCTTCGGATTTGACTTAATTTATTTCATCTTTGGACCCTCTATGTATATCATTCTTTCATAAGTTAAATAATTATATAAAATTATTTTTATACATTATATTTTTATTATTACAATCTATAATATATAGAACCACAAAAATCGAATAACCGATTCATGTTGATGGTAATCCCTATGCATGCCTAAACGTTGTTCATGTCTTTATTATCATATAGAACGAAAGTATGTAATTGAAATATATATGTATATGTATATATATATATATTTATTTATTTATTACCACATAACTAATATATCTTATATATAATTTCATTTCAATAAAACCATACTTAATACATTCCATGTGGTGTGTGAATGAATCATGTCGCATTGAGGGGGTAGTAGCACCACACATCCTCAAACAAGATTATCGTATCAACACCAAGGGGAATCTAAAGATATTTGTTTTGAAAATTGAATAATGAAACATTAATACATAGTTAATATAATATATTAAATATATAAGTATATTTTTTACTATAGTGTACAACATGATTTGTGGTAAATGAGAAATGATCCATCATCATTCCATAGGGCATCAGTTCACCATACAATGAAACTGTACGTTCAACATCCATTAGAAAGATGTGTGTGTATGTGTAGGTTATAAAATTCTCTTAACGACACACTAATATAATGATGATAAAGTTTTTTTCACACAATATTAGAATAAAGAGAATGGAGGTGGTAGATAAAAAATAAAGGAAATGAGCTTCAGAGAAGACATTAACTCTTAATTGGGTAACACCTTTTCATTTATGCCAGAAGGAATATTTTAGAATATTTCTGACCAGAATGGAGATTCAATTTCAAATGAAGGATTTTTGGGAGGCTACATTGTAGGAATTTTTCAGAACATAAATGGTTTGATAGGTGCGAGGAATGGGTAGATGTGGTGGCATTTTATATGGAAGTAAAATGGATAACATGAGATTATTTAGAAAAATGTTACGTGTGAAAATGTTCTTACCAAACATAAGTCATAAAAAACCAACCAGGAGGGTTTATTTATGAAATATGGACATGATATGGGTTTTGGAAATTCGACCTAGTTATTTTGGACATTAATTTTATGGTTTAGTCACTAATTAAGTTTAATTTGGACTCAATTGATGTGATTAATTTTAATCACATTTATTACTAATTTTGGTCAAAAATTAATGTAACACCCTGACCAAAGTTACATATATTTGATAAATTATCACATAAAATTTTAATGTTCATAATATATCATGTCTCAAGTGACCTATTAGTATAGTATCCCTAGAATTACAGTATACATACATAATATTTACATTACATCGTAAAAAAGAACAATTTACCCCTTTGAACTCACTCATATCCCTTAACCAATCCCGATAGGTCAATAATTATATAATTCATTGAATAATTGTAAAATGAAGTCATTTAAAATGGGTGACCTCAGATGCTGTGTAAGGACAACATTACTGTGCAAACTATCTTAAATAAGAACAATAATTTAAGACAATGTGTATGACGATAACACAAGTATTTTAAAATTTATCTTCAACATAACATGGAAATGATAAATCAAATAGTCCCATTTACTAATTCGCCTGGATATTTTACAAGTTGAATAATCACATGTTATATCAATGTCTAATTGCGTAATGTTGGAAAGCATAATGTCGGACAATATAACCTCATAGTCAACACCTCGTGCCAAGACTACATATAAGATTATGTCAACGCCTTGTTCCAAGACAATATTTTTTCTCATTAAACCTACTAATGCATCGAGGAACAATAGTGGGCTCCTCCCATCACTTTCTATGTCCGATTAATTCCTCATATGAAATTGTTGAAAAATAATCTAAACATTAATTTTAAACTGGAATACTAAATGTAAATATTTTAACCACTAACCATGAATTGTAAATATATCACATTCATAGTAAAAAAAACACATTCAATACAATAAGGAATATTGATTTTTAATAAATCAACCCCAATCAAGAATTTTTATGGATATTGAACTAGACGAAAATAATCTATAAATATATTTGAGAGAAATAATTCCATTCTCATGAAAACATTTAAAGGTTTAACTATTTATCAGGAAGCTATTAAAAATAGATTTTTGGGAAAAATATTCCAATTATACATTAAAATTTTTAAAATGAAATTTAATTTTTGAACATTCATGTCCATATAAATTAATCCATAACACCATTTTGCAATCCTAGACATTAATGAGAATGATTTAGAAGAATAAATCCTTAAAATATTTAAAATATTAATTATTTAGAGTTCATAACATTATGAAAGAAGGTTGAATACTGATAATTGAGGTAATAAAAACATTAAAATATCATGGGAAGAAGGGGGTTTGTGATGTACTCGTCAATGTACAGTATGTACACCATATAAACGTGAATTGGCACATAACAACAATGATGTCTAAATGGAATCTAATTTGAGGTTAAATAAATTATAAAGATGGTATCGTTAAATAATGTATAAATCATTGACATAATTATGTGTGAAAAATATAAATACACTTAATATTATTTGATATTAATTGTAAATAAATCAGAGAACATTCAAACATATTCTTGTAAAAATAACATTATTGACTTGGATGTTTAACTCAATGAATGGAAATTGATATAAGATTACTATTATCAGGTTCATATTGGTGACTTAATAATTTATCAATCAAGTTATTATGTCTATAAAAAGTATATACTAACAAAGGGGAGTCGATATTAGTAAATAAATAAATAAACAGTGATTTCACACATAATCATGGAGTAAAATAATCCTTGATGTTTGCGTAAAACCAGATGAGTGGAAATAGAAATTATAAATTCACGTAACAATTTGGTATCATACGAAACATACACCACATGAAATAAGTATCATAAATTGAAGATTAAATACCCATTAATTAATGAATATTAAACATTGAATTCAACCATGGGAAGGATATACCCCACAGAAAATGAAATAGTGGCAATATTGCATGAATATCTCGGGAATAAGAAGTGAGAATACAATAGCTTACCTAGTACATTTCATTAGTAGTGGTTTGTTTAACCTCCTATAAAATGGTAAAATCATTTTTATTAAATATTTAAAGGACCACATACATAAATATTATATCATATATGATCATCTAATATTTCATTGTAAATAACATTTCAGTATTATCATTGTTTTTTGTGTTAAATGATTTGTTTTCCTATATATGTTTTGTTATGTAATTCATGTTTGATATCAATAATATGTATTTGATTAATATAAAGAATGATATTAAGTTCATACACATTATATTTTATTCATAAAATGAAAATTATTCTTGAATTGTTACTAAAGGGAATGAATCTAGTCACATTCGTGGAGACGGTAATCTGTACGTATGCACAAGCGACAATACCATTTTATTGATAATGATACCGTATGTAATTGAATGTTATATAATCTTTAAATAATCATTAGCATGTTTTATTTATTATTTATATCATTTATAATAATTATTATACCCATCTAAATAATGATGTGTTGAGAAACAATCTACACCATGACGTGGAGACGGTAAGCCATACGTTCAAACGTATGGTGACTTTTTCATTCATAGGATGGATAGAATAATGAATATGGTCATACCATATTTTTAATGAAATCAAAATATGTACATGTAATTGGGGTTTTTATTTAAGTTGGGAAATAACAATGAATGAGGAATTGGAAGAAGAAAAGATCTTTGAATGAGGTGATGAAATTTTTACATCATATGCAGGTGCTTTCTTTTGATTTGATCAAAACAACAAATTAGTTTGGAATATGATCAATGAATGGACTCAAGGATAAAGTGGGGGTATTAGGGAGGATATTCTACCTTGTTTTGGCTGATCCAAATGGGTTAAGAGGTGTGATTTTGAGAGAAGGGGAAGTCCTCTTTTATTAGAGATGTGTATGTCAATTTAGAAAAAGCATGAAATATTATTTTATGATACAATCAAATTTGGTTATAATGGATCTAAAAGGATTTATCTCCAGTATATGGTGAGGCTTTGTCGAAAACCTCTTTTCAAAGATATTTTACACTTATTTAGGTCACCATATTAACCTTATCATTTATATTTAACTCTTAGTTAAATAATTTAACTTTTACTATCTATTCTTGTATTTAAATAATAAATGGTTAATAAACATAAAATAAAAAAAGTGAACCCCAAGGTGATAATTAACGATTTATATATCCTTATCTTACTCCATTAGTTGATCCTCAGATTTTGTTGGAATATTATATCAATTAATAATATAGTATTTGTTCGAAATACTCATTTACGTCAATTTTGACACTATTTAGTATTTGGTTTTTGTGAAAGTCCTATCAACTTTATCACATTGATCAAAATTTATTGAATCAACCATAAAATTTAATATAAACTTATAAAATTTTAGGAATACATCAAAAGGCTCAGTTTACAATTTTATTAATATTTATAACATCAATTATTTTAATATTTTAATAACAAGG
This sequence comes from Viscum album, assembly GCA_963277665.1. Taxonomy (NCBI): domain Eukaryota; kingdom Viridiplantae; phylum Streptophyta; class Magnoliopsida; order Santalales; family Viscaceae; genus Viscum; species Viscum album. The sequence goes on from OY728141.1 coordinate 694,892,526, forward strand.
TAATGACTTCCTCATCACCGTGTCATTAAAAAATATAATTATTTAACATATAAAAATTATAGATAAAATTCCCTTACGTATGTAATCATTATAGATTTCTAATTAATATTTATAGTCTAATTTATCTTAAGTATAAGCCAATAATAAAAATTATTTATTTATTAGACATAGATTTTTATACTTTTAACTCTTTTATAAATAAAATAATAATAAAAGTCCTAATCTAATCCATGTGGACCAAAAGGATCATATCATATTCTTATGTTTGATTTTGATAGAAATACACTTATCAAATTGAATTTGTACATGTTTTAGTCTAATTATAATATAATTTATACATTTAATTACCCAATTTACATATAACCGTGGTAAATAAAATTCAAAATTTAATATTCACCAGAAATATTTTCATCCTATCAAGCCACATTCTACATAGTGACGTCAACTATGACACTCTGAATTTTTAAATTTAATTACCAGAAATAGTAAAATTATGTTCAATGAAAATTAGCAATTATGTCTAAAAGGTGAGTAAATGATTGTAAAAAGTTTGAAAACAATATATATATATATATATTATTATTATTATTATTATTATATCACATCAATTAATTACATTAGAAAAATATATTTATTACGTATCTATTTTGACTATAAAATTTATTTATATAAAAAACAATTATTTAAAAATAATTTCTTCTTTAAATAATAACGCAGTGTTTTTAACTATTCATTAGAAATTGAATGTTTTTAGAAAAATACCAAATATTTACCCAAAGATAATTTTGATATTCCAAATTCAAATAAGATGTATATTTTATCAAATTAATTACATATATGTTTTATAAATTAATTTTAATAAATATTCTTGTTATCAATACCAGAAAACAGGTTTGTGAGAAGTAAACACTATAAAAATATTGATATATGTTTATGAACAATTTAAATGTAAAATTACTTTCATTGACCAATATTGGATTAAATAATAATAATATAATATAATTATAATTCAAAACCATTCGAATGTATAAATTGACTCTATATTTTTTTGCATAATTTTTTTTGTAATTAAAATTTAATATTTTTCACTATTCCTCAAAATATAAATGTTATTAGAAAAGCACCGAAAGATTATCCAGAATAAAATTTTAAATCCATATTCTAAATAAAAAGGTTTTATTCAAATTTAAAATATAATTGTGTCATATATCGGATTTAAAAATGGTTCTCTATTAAAAGGCGGTAAAATTGAATTAATTGAAAAATACATCTTATACTTGAAAAGTTGAATTTCTTCATATATTTTGTGTAGGAAACACATAATATGGATGTTCAAATTATATTTATTATAAAAAATTCATAATTGTTTTGTTACAATTCATTAAAATTTTTTAAATTGCTATTTTGATAGGATATGGGGCCTTTCAACTTGGTGTTGCGTACATCACACGCTATCGTATTATTCAAAGGGAAACATACCATATAATCATAGGGTGTTAAAATTAAACAGGTCTTATTAGAATCATGTTTTAAAAATGAATAAAATGGTTTATATAATGTTTTTAAAATTTAAATCGTCGAATCGGAAAAATTAATCTTATTCCTAAACCCATAGACGAGACAGAATTACAGGTTTTTATAGTAGGATAAGTTCAAAAGTTTGCTAAGATTTTATATTCAGTTTCAAAGTGAAATTGATTCTAATGAATTAAATTTTATTATTATATGTAATATTAATATTATTTGACACAAAAATCTTTATAATTTCATATATTCTTAATAATTAATTTTAATAAAAGTTAGTATTAACTAAAAACCCACATTTCTCACTATTCAACAAAAAATGAAGATTCTCAGAAAAATCCCTAAAATTAACCCTTGGCTAATTTTGACATAATGGATTCATAAATGATTTTTTATCTAATTAAATTATAAATGTGATTAAAATTAAATTCATTATTAGAAGAGGTTTATTCAATAAAAATATTTTTAAAACATATAATGAGTTTACCCAAAATCATGACTTTCATTATCAATATGTTTTATTTATATAAAAAAAATTTTGGAAATTATTTTTTAATATTTATATTACTATGATTATGATTCACGTTATAATTACCTCATTCAATTAATTATATATATATATATAATGTTTTTTCATATAAACTTAGTCTAGTGTTTATCATATGCCAAGTAGGTCTTGTATGCATCGTACGCCAAGTCCGTATTCTGTGTAGCAGAAGACAAATTTGTACTGCATGTGAAAATAATGTTTGACTTATTATTTTACTATATATATATATATAAATGTAGAATTAATTTCTAGTGTCATGCGAAATGAAAAATATTGAAAAGATAAAATAATTTGAAAAAATAATTCATAAAATATGAGAATATTGCATTTAAAGTTGTAAACCGATTTATATAAATGAGGATAACCAAAAATGAAGGATAAAGGGATAAACACCCATGAAATTTATTTGAACTTCTATGAAGGGAAAATAATGTGAATGAATCCACGCCCCAACAAGATAATTCTCCAAAATTAAATCTAAAAATAGTGGATAAGAGATCAATAGAATCTTATAATATCAATGGTATAAATACATGAGAAATAAAAAATCATGAAAGAATATATTGTTCACTTAATAACATTTATTCTAAAAGACATCCCCATTGGTGATTAATTGGGTGATTACTCCCTTCTTCTTAATCCATCCAACCTCTCAATCATTAAGATGTTAGAAGAGGGGATTTCCATATTCCCTTGATCCCATGAATTTAGTGAAGCCTCCTTGAACACCAATGTAATGAAGAGATGGACCATGAATAACAAATGAACAATCCTTAGGTTGCACCAAAGGACCATCCGTCTGCAAATTGATCCCCAAGTAATGTGGAAGTTCTGTGATAATGGATAAAACCTAGACACTATTTTTGATGCCATATAGGATCTATCATGCCCCAATATGCTACCTCACCAACCATTATTTATATAAATATATTTATAAATAATAAATTTATTTGAGATGAATTATATTATATAAATATATTTATTTGGTAGTATTTGTACAATGATATATTTATAAACAAATATTTATAAATAAATATTTATATTTCTTTAAATATATTTATAGTCATATAAATAAAATTAAATATTTATATATAAATTTGGAATAAATATATAATTATATTTTGAATTCATTTATAAATTTTTTTAATATTTATATAATTATAAAAATACATATATTTTTAATATATATGTATATATAAATATGTATATTTAATTATACATATTTTATAATTTCTTAAAATACATTTTTATAAATATTTAAATATATTTTAAATTGTATAAATATATTTATATTTTTCAAAAATATTTTAATAATTAAACATATATAAATATTTAAATATTTAAATAGTTATAGATATTATGTTAGAAATACATTTAAATCATATTAATAAATATAATAATTTGTTAATAAAAACATTATTATTCAAAAATATATTTTCTATATCACTAATTTAATAAAGGATTATTTTTAATTATATTTTCTATATTACAAATTTAATTGAAATGTCACGAAACATGAGTAAATTTTTAATGCATTTAATTCCATATTTAGACCTTACGATCATTTAATAAAATGTACAAAAATGTCATTCATTTCCATGTCAACAAATATTTTGTGATTATGAAGTATATCAAATGTGATGTAATTGAAATAAAAAAGATTTATTATTCATGAAATTTCAAAATTTGAGAGCTATTACAAAAACTTCATGTTTATAACTCTAATAAAAATACAAATTTAGGCATCTATTTCGTTAAATGAAATGTAGATATATCTATTGGCTTGGCATCTATGTATGTTTCATGAGAATTTGATCTATACAACTCTTGTTATAATTAAACAACAAAATAAAACTATTAATAAGTTTAATGTAAAAATAAACATTGAACCAAAAGATAGAAGAATGTTTAAGCCTAAATTTGAAAATTATAAAGAATAATTTTTTCTTTAACAAAATTTAATGATAATCCACACTTTTATAGTCATTTGGTAATCATTTAAATAATAATTTTAATTTTTTTCAATAATTCACTTGGTATATTCAAAATTTAGTAGGAATGAGGCCTCACATTATTCAAGGATTGTAGTGGAGTAAAAGTGAATAATTCACCTATTACAGGTCATGAATCATCATTACATCTCATGTAATTGGATTTCAAAGCACGTGACAAGTCATGAGTGGATACATGAACATTGTTGTAAAGACAGAAGAGAAATTAGCCCATACATATCGTGAATGTTCCATACACGATGTGACATAATTCAAAGTCATTGAATGATAAATATGATCTATAAAAAGAATTGGAAGAATAGTACATATCATGACTTCTCAGTACATGACATGGGAGTAGTCAAAACTCAGAAATCTTGCCAGATACGAACAAGGCACACATGAGATCCAACAACCACTGAGATCTAAACAGATCAATAGTACACTACATGTAATATATTATACACCATGAGCCATTTTGGATATAAATATAGCACCTTGGTATCTCATTTGATGGAATTCTAGAATAGAGACTCCTCATGATTCATTCCTTATAAGTTTATTTCATTATTTATCCTCTCTAACTCAAATTTATTCATTTTATGATACTTTATATCAATTCAATAAGTCACAGATTGTTTTATCTTCATCACCATAAAATTTCCATCATATCACTTTTTGTTTCTCTTAATCCAATGAATGTGTTTCACATACCATTATACTATCATTCCATGTCATAAATTTAAGTTTGTATTTATAACATCTTGCTTGTTTCCATTATAACACTAACTCTTGCATGATTTTGAATAAATTAAATTCAATTTACAAATCAGTCGTGGTATAATATATTTATTTATCTACATCCCACCATATGTTTAGTAGATAAACCACTCAGGGATAGGTTTCAATAATAGATATATTTGAAATCATAATCAATATTTAATTCTAATTTTAGAAAAAGTAATGAATCAAAAATTAGGATAAATAATTACAGTCAATCCCATTAATTGGAATGTGCATGATGATGTGATATCTATGTGGAATACAAAATCATGAGTAACATGGTTTACGCTATGATCAGTAGCATAAGATAATTTATTCCTTATAATCCAAACATAATTCGCATTGGTTGTTACTGTCTCTTGAATATGTAATAGTCACCTCCTAAGTATACCTCTTTGACTTGACCAAAGTCACTAATCTATTTCCATTTGATTCACAGTTTAACCCTTAGGACCCTACCAATATTATAATAATGGTAATCAGATTTAGAAATACTCTAAATTAATCTAGACCACTGGTTAATCATTTGAAACTACTGTCAATATTATATTTAATAATTCTCAAACCCATGACACTTGAAAGGACTCCTACCTAAATGGCCTCAAGCCAGTAACCTCTACGATCATGCTTCCTCTCTATAAGATCGACTCTAGACTCTCACTATACTATTACCTGGTAGTATGTGATGTTTGGGACAATAATAAATATAATATTTTCCAAAATGGAACTAATTTTATGATGTGTGTGGGCGCGTTAAATTTTGCTGTCATTTTCAGGGATGTAAATATTTTTTTTTCATACCGTTGGTATGAAACCTAAGATTACATATAATTAACCGCATTTCCCATATTTGTATTCGAGATTACCATGAATCCCATTTATCTAGGGTATTGTGGGTGTACAATGTTTCCTTGACTTGTTCATAGAACATTGATTCAAACGAACCTCTAGCAATTGATCACGAAATTGAAGGGTTCATTTTTTCATATCACCTATCAGTAATGGCCAATCAAAACCACCATGTGTGGAAATGACCCAACCATTCCACCAAACCCTAATCAAGATAATCTAGAAAAATTCTAGATGCATCAAGATAAAAAAAAATATTATGACTTTACATCAATCCATGGTGTAATCTCAAACAGTGTTAATCCCCCCATCCAATCTCATACAATAAAAATTAATCCTGGAAACATTTCGTATGATTCAAAACAATGTGAAATTCAATGGACATTAATGAGAAGATCCACGTGTTAGAATATCTAAATACCTAGAAGTTTGTGATCACTTTAGAAACTAGGGTGTATCATCAGATGAAATCCAGATTCATGTATTTTATGTTACCCTATGATACAAATTTCAGGATTGGATAAAAAATCATGCTCTTGAGTCTATCACAATGTGGAATGATCTATCCAAGATGTTTTTTGACAAATACATTCCCAAAATCCAAAACCGGACACTCCAAAAAAATAATCATAACTTTTCTAAAACTAATAGAAAATATCCATGGTAATCATGTAACGGAATCAATGATCTCATGATTATATGTCTCCATCATGGATTGGATACGTGGATTCAGTTACAAGCATTCTACCAGTGACTCTAGAAAACTGCATGAACTATTTTCAATGTTATAGCTCGTGGAAGATTGATGCTTGATTCTCACAATTCCAGTCTATGTGAAAGTGACTGTAGACCATAATGATTTGTTATCCAGAAGGAATTAGAGGACAACAGATTAACTGCAGAAGTTGAAGCACACACAACGAATCCGGAATCATTTCAAGTGCCTGCTGCTCAATACCCTCCAACTCCTGTGATGGAGATACAATCCTATGAAATGTGTAGTGTTACACATCTATATCAATGATTCAACTGATAGGTTTTTGGATCAAAAAGATTTTAATTACATCCATTACCATCACAAAACCAATAATTTCAAAAAAAGAAACAGTATTACTACCATAGGTCATCTCAGTATCATCCTTAAAACAAAAAAAATATAATTCCAACAATAGAGTGGTCATTAACCATTATGAAATTATGGAACACTCGAGAATACCCTAATGAACCTATTTCTTGGACCTTATGAATAGATACAGCAAAAACCCGTCCTACAATGATATCAGCCACAATTCAAACCATCCCATAATAGATGTTAGAAATAACCTCCAACTCCTCCTCAATGTAACCTAGAAAATATTCTGTCTACATTAATAAAAAAATTTCAATTACATAATGTCAAATAAAGAGACATAAATGAAAAATCAAAGGGATTATTTAAGAAATACTGATATACAAATGGGTCAAATATCTGAATCCATGATTGATTTATATCCTGATAACCTACCTGGTAACACAAGGAAATATCCAATAGAGGAAGACAAGGAGGTAGTACTGAGAAGTTCAAATGTTTTGGACATTATACAACAAGTAGGCAATGATAAAAGGTAGTAGGAAGAGCCTAAGAAGAAAGAAATAGAAGATAGAGAGGTTTATTAGACTGTATCTACAACAAATAAAGAAGAAGTACCAACTGAAAGAATAAAATTTATAAGATTCCAAAGGGACAAATTTATGTTTCCCAACCTCCAAATAATCTTAATATTCCCTTGTTTGAGAGATCGTGATGAGTTATACAAGATGCACAATAAAACAGGTTCATAAAGATGTTTAACTAACTACACATAAGCATACCATTTGCAGAAGCCATAGACAAGATTCCAATTTATGAAAAAATTATTAACGTTCGATTATTGAAAATATAAAAAATACCAGAGCATGGGTTCATATCCTTAAATAAAAAATCATTTTATATTGTACAGTATAATATATTACAAAAAATGAGTTATCCCTGGAGTTTTTAATTTCCATTTGATATAGTAGAATGAATTTTGGGAAGAGAACTCTACAATATTGGATCAATATCATCAAAATTATTTTGAGTTTTCCCACTATATTTGACTCCTAAAACACAACACAAATATAGTAACACTACAGCTCACAGTCTAATCAGTGATGCACCCTAGGGGTAACCTCAAAGATGATTTCGTTAATGTTGGAAAATTAATCTTTTCAGAATAATTTCTTATTCTGTACATGGACGATAATGGCGAGGTCCTTATCATTCTTGGAAGGCCATTCCAATCCATTGTAAAGGCTTAGATATATGGGAATAATGGTCATATGGTGTTCATAGTTAGGGAAGAACATGTAGTTATTAACATGGTTAAAGATTGCAAACTATTATATGATTTTGTGGTCTATAATTCAATCTCTCTCACCCGAAAAGAAGATGATTACATGGACATTGAAGAAGAGATTGTAGAGTCACTCTCATAGAATGATGAAGATTACGACTTCTTGGATGTAATATTCCTTGAACCTCTGATGAGGGACACCTTTCTGCCATTCATCCCTTCCAACATTGAACCATCCAAAGTAGAACTAAAACTTCTATCCATCATAATGAGGTTCTCATACTTATGAGGTTCATCATATTTTCTACTTATAATCAACAATGAAAAATCCCATGAACAGGAATAAAAATTAGTTTCTTTTTGGAAAATACATATGAAATAAATTTCCTTGGGAGTTTCAGAAATCAAATTGATCAATCTTACTATATGCACTAACAAAATCCAACTTAAAGAGGATGAAAATATGAAAGGGAAACCTTAAAGGTAGCTCAAACCACTGATTAATGGATTTATCAAATAGTAAGTAATAAAACCATTGGATGCCAAAAGAATTTATCCAATTTCATATATGTCAACTGTTGATCCACCTCAAAATTATTCCAGTGAATGGTGGTCTCATGGTATAATTAAATGATGAAAACAAATTGAATTAGACATGAACCATCATTGGATGTATTGTCTTCATATATTATAGATGCCTGAATTTAGAAATCCAAAATGATCATTTTTTCATACCCTTTATTGATCAGATGCTGTAAATATTTTCGAGAATGAATTTTACAGTTTCCTTGATTGATAATTAGTTTTCAAACAAATTATAGTTGACCCCACTGATTACCAAAAGAACACATTCACAAGCCCATTTTGTATACATCTGAATGTAATTCGGAATGTGAAATGATCCAGCAACATTTTAGGTATGCATGATGCATATTTTCCACAACATGAATGAAGTGTGTCTAGATATCTTCAGGGATGATTTATCTTTCTATGGAATATCCTTTCATATATATTTATGAAACCTATAATTGGTCTTGAAACATAGTGAAGAGTAGTTCCTAGTTCTAAATTTGGAGAAATTCCATTTCATGGTGAATGGATGAATATTAATTCCACAAAAAATATACAAGGAAGGCATAAAAATTGATCTAGACAAAATCAAATTCATCAAGGAACTTCTAGAACCCTCAACAGTAAAGTGTATTAGATGTTTTATGTGACTTTTCAGATTTTACATATGATTTGTGACAGATTTTACTAATGTTTCCCATCCATTGATATATTTTTTATCAAAAGATGTTTCTTTTGAACTTAATCTCAACTGTTGGAATGATTTCTATAAGTCGATTAAGAGTCTTATAGCATCACCAATCATCAGATCAACTAACTGGTATAATGAATTTGAGCTAATGTGTGATACTAGTGACCTTTATTTGGAGGTTGTGTTAGGACAACACATTCGAAAAATCTTATATCCCAAGTATTAATCAAGAAAATTGATAAGTGAAGATCTATTTGACTACATGACTTTAGATATGAAACTCATAGTCGTTGTATATTATATTAAGAAATTCTATTCGTATATTGTTTTTCCAAAGTGATTGTTCACACAGATCATACTGCCCTTCTATTCTTAATGATCAACAATTACACCATACCTAGGTTGATTTGTTGAGTCCACCTTTAATAATAATTAAATATCACGAGAAATGATAATAAGTGATAGAGAATATAATTTTTGATCATTTTTCATGAATTCTGTAAAGACCCGTAAAATTCAAGGCAAATTTTTTCTTAATTTTCTTTAGAATTTTACAAGAGCGCGGTTTCTGACGGCACCTGATTCCGAGGCCCGGAGTTCCCGGAATCAATTTTCCGATGTTTTGCTCGGGTACGTTCAGTGAACGAGCGAGCGGGAATTTCTAACTATTGATCCGGTGCTCGGAATTGAAATCTGAGGACACCGATGAACTCGCAGCGCCGATATTCTCTTAAGGAGGCCTTTTCCATAGTTGCGTTTATTGCAGGACGAAAGTAAGTTTTTGGGAGATTTATAAAAAGTTGAATAAAAATGTGGAACACTTTTTATTTTTCTTACTTGTTGGTTAACTCCTCTCAAAGGAAGTTAAAGGTAGGACCCACATCCACTTAACCTCCCTTGGGAGGATTATGTGTGGTGGGGCCCACACGAAACCCAACCTTCCATCTCCTCTCAAAACTCCTTTAACCCCTCTTTAAATGACATGTCAACTTGTTATTAAATTTGGAGTTATTATTATTTGATTTTCAAACCTTTGAAATTCATTTTGTTATGTTTGTGAATAAAATAAGACTCTATCTTATTTTGTTGGGTTAGAACTCTCTAGCCTTCTTGAGAGGATTTTGGGAGCTCCTTCTTCTTCTTCAACCTTGACGAAGAACGCGAAGAACCTTCGAGCTCTGACGAAGAACGACGCTCCTCTCATCTTCGTAGCCCGTTGTTTCCGAAGATCGACGACGTCTTCCGTGTCAACGAAAGGGAACGCCGCTTCCTCCTCAGACTTCCTTCATCGGCATACGAAGATTCGCCAACGATGTACCTCTTTGGACATACCTTTTCGTCATCGGATTTGACGAATGACGACCGCAACGCCCGACCTCCGCGACGTTGTCTTCCGCGGGTCGTTGACGATCTTCGAACATATACCCAAGGTTGGGGTTGTTGTTGATTATTTATTTATTTATTTATTCTCGTTCGTGGTTCTAGCATGACAAACGTGAGGATATTTAAATATGTGTTATCATTTAACGTGAGGGGGCCGGACCGCATGAACACGGCCGAACCCCCTCCTTGTTCTTGTTGATTTATCTTGCGGATGAAACAAGATGGCGTGGTGCCGTCGCACCACGCGGAAATTCGCACCGTGGAATAATCATCACGAACGTGATGCCGTCACGCCGCGTCGAAGGAAATCGAAGGCGCTGCGGCCGGAGAGGGGCCGCGACGGAGGGGCGCGGTGCCGTCGCACCGCGCTGGACGACGAACACCGCGACCGGTTCCGGGCCGCGGCGAGATGGGAAGACCGGCGGCTCGTCGGGCCGCAAGTGTCGGAAGTTGGAAGGGGACCGGCTTTGCTGGTCCCGTTGGAGAAAAACCCGCCGGCCAGGTGGCCGGCCGGACGGTCAATGACCGGGGGAATTTAATTCCCCCAGTCAGCTCTAAACCCCCCCCCCCCCATTTATGGGGGGGGGGGCGGTTTCATTGAGGGGGCCAGGCGGACCCCCGGTTCTCTACAAAGCAGGCCCCCACGAGGGGGGGGGGGGTTCCCAAAGGCGCGCCTAAAAGCCGCGCCGCCAGTTTGATAAAGCGGGGGCTTTGCCCCCTGCGCGTGGCGACAAGCGGCGCCAGCCGCGCCGCCGCCGGCCGGGCCTTGCCGCCGCGCCGGTCCGCGCCGCCGCGCCAGACCGCCGCCGGCCGGGCCGGGTCGGACCCGGGTCGGGTCGACCCGGTTCGGGTCGAACCAGGGGGTGTCGGGCCGGGTCGGCCCGGACCCGGACACCCCGTTTTCGAGACGGTTTCGGTCTTTTGGCCATAACTTGAGCCACGGACCTCCGAGTGACGAACCGTCTGCGGCAACGCGATCATTGGATCGAGAAGATCGTTTCGATATATCGCACTCAAAGTTTCAGAATACTTTGAGTTCGGCCGGGTTGGTTCGTTCACGAAACCAACCGGGCCTTCGGGGCGGAAACACTCATATCTTGAGCTACGGATGTCCGATTGACGTGCCATCAGCTTTGTTGTGTTCCTCTTAGTGAGAAGGATCTTTTGGCATACTCCACCCGAGGTTTGGACGCAGGTGGAGTACGGTCGGGTTGCTTTTTCTTTAAAACTCAACCGGGCCCCTGGGACGAAAAAGCCAATAACTCTCAGACCGGGCGTCCGATCGACGTGTCGTCTGTTGCGTTGAGTTCCTGTTGACGATACGGAACTATTGGATACATCAACTCTGGACATTGTGACAGTTGATGTATCAGCCTCTCGGCTCGTGGAGCGGACCCTCCTGTACGAGTTTTCTCTGTGCGGGAACCCTAGTGCTGGCTGCGACTGTTACTGTTACTGCTACTACTGCTACTGCTACTGTGACTGCGACGACGACAGTACTGAGATCCTGTGTGGATTCGACGACGACTACGGCACTTAGCGATGCTACGTGGATCAGTGCTACAGGTCCTGTGTGGGCCCGATCCTGTGTGGGTCCGATCCTGTGTGGGTCCGATCCTGTGTGGGTCTTTGTGCTCAGCGGTCCTGTGTGAACCAGCGCCTACAGGTCCTGTGTGGGCCCAATCCTGTGTGGGTCTTTTGCGGGGATTAGTTACCTATCGATCCTTCGTGGGTCCGACCACTTAGATGGGTCAGAGTTCATCTTTTTCATCTTTCGAAGAAGTTTACCTGTGTGAGCTGAATCCTGTTGCTTTCCTGTGTGGATTGTGTTGTGCTATCCTGTGTGGATTACGTTTTTCTTTCCTGTGTGGAATACGTTTACTTTCCTGTGTGGACTGAGTTTTACTTGGGCTCGGAGGTTGGAGCGTATTTGAAATTGATGACTTAGGTATATGTATGGGAATATACCTAAGCAGTGTCAGTTGTTACTTTGTGTTTGTATCTTCCTTTGTGGATTATCCTTTTTGGATTTTGTGAGACCTTCGAGGGTCTCGGGGTCCCTACTGAGTAGCTTATACTCACCCATGCACGGGCTATGCCGGCACTACGTTGCGTTGGTTGCAAACGACGGACATCGTTGATCTTGGCTGAGGCTTGCAGAGTAGGACGGTACCTGGCGGTGGACCACTGGGCGGGACGTGTTCGGAGCGGACGACGGGACCCGTGGAACAGTGGAGCTATCTGTACCCACCCTTTAGGTGGGATCTCCAGTAGACAGCTCGGTGTAGCGGCTTTTACTTACAGTTGCTGTTTTCCCTTTCGAGTTGTACTTTACTTTCAGTTTGGGTTTGTATACTGGCCCATTTACTTTTCCGCACTTTCAGTTGTACTCTGTTTTTACTTAGTGTATACTTTCCGCTTGCTTACTCTGTGGTGTATGTTTGATTTACAAAGGCAATGCCTTCTCTTTTTACTGGGATTTATGCCTTGGTGCTAGTCGCCAGAACCTGGCCTATGGAAGGCGGGCTTGGGGTAGTCACGGCACGGACCCTGAGGGCGGGTCGTGACAAATTGGTATCAGAGGAGTTCGGTTCTACCGCAAACTCTGATCTTTTATATGTGAAGCAATAATGTTTAGTGTATTGAGTGTGGTTCTCAGTCCAGGGAGTCCAGTGTTGGTGCGGCGGCCGACGTATCCGTACACCAGGACCCTGACTTCTGATTTCCGACATAATGCACGAAAACATTGATTGCGTGTGTGTTTCAAAGTTTTCTTTGTGATTACTTATATCAGCTCACCAGGTATACTGTTCTGACCGTGGCGCACCTGTTTCCTTTTCAGGATGGCCCCACGACGGCAGCCAGCTAGGGTTCCGAGAGTCGAGTGTGACGACAGCCCACCGAGCGACGAGGCCTCAGTGCAGGGCACTTTGTCAGCAGTGGCACCGGCGGTAGCACTACCCACTGAGCCCCCGATGCTTCCATCACTAGCCGCTGACGATGCACGTCGCCTCAGCGCACTGCATGAGTTTCAGCGCCAGCGATCACCCAGGTTTCACGGGGAGATGGATCCCCAGGCAGCCGAGGACTGGATGGAGGCAGTGGTACGTGAGTTTAGGCTAGTGAGGACACCAGCAGACCTCATGGTGATCCTCGCTGCGAGCCTACTACACGCAGCAGCAGGACGATGGTGGAGCTTGATGCTCCAGGTGCACGATGAGGCATCTCTTATATGGACAGACTTTGAGAGCCTCTTCCGCTCGGAGTTCGTCCTAGCCACCGTTCGTGCGGTGCGTATCCATGAGCTTCTTCAGCTGCGGCAAGGGCAGCATGACGGTCACTCAGTACTCGGCGAGATTTACCGATCTCTCGCGCTACTTGATCGACATGGGACGTGACCCATTCTTCTAGGCCCGGACCTTCGAGCAGGGTTTGAGACACGAGATCAGGGCATCGCTGATCTCCCTCAGCATACCGACTTAGATAGGAGTATTGGAGAGGGCCCTTTTGATCGAGATCTTCCTTGATGAGTCTACACCAGCACTGAGACCCACCGCAGGGCGGCACATGGCAGAGTCATCTGCAGTACGCAGTCGACGGATAACTCAGGGGTCCAGGCAGACCAGACCATCAAGCAGACGACCTTAGGACACTGGCTCAGCAGTGCGGGGCACACAGCGCGGGGCCATTATTTCGAGTGGAAGACAGTGCTATGCATGCGGCGGGCAAGGCCACATGGATCGTGACTGCCAGACCCGCAATGCAGAGGAGCAGCAGACGGTTGAGGAACCACCTAGGCAGAGGCAGAGGTTCGACCGTGGCGGTCTGCAGGGAGGAGGCGGACGAGGCAGAGGAGCTGGCCGAGCAGTAGGTGGTGGGCGATGCTTTGAGGCTCTACCACCACCACCACCAGGAGGTCCACCCCGACCTCAGGGACGAGCACAACTTCAGGCAGCTGAAGCTTACGATCATGGAGCTCCGGAAGCGGGTGGACTAGTTCGGGACTAGCTCCAGGCATAGAGGCCTTTTCCAATAATGCCTCTAGCTTCGTAGATTGTGTTGCCTTGAGTCCTTGTACTTTATGTTGAAGTAATAAAAGATACTTGCCTTGGTGGCTTTTGCTTTCTTGTCTTTTGTTTGTTTTTACTAAGAGGTGCCGGTTAAAAACTGTTGACATGACCCTCACTTGCGAGATTCTTACTGGAGGAAACCCAGTGACAACACACTGATGCCGACAGTGTGACTCAACCCTTGGAGGCGAGAGTGACGGTTGGATCTCTTGGTAGCAGCTTCGAGGCCTTACGATGTCATCCATGCCATGAATTAACTAATCATGAAGGGATTGACTATATTAGGAAAGGCATGTGGTTCATCCAGGGGATGAGACCGGATTTCACATTTCGGAAAAGGAGAAATCTTTGCAGCTTTCCCATACGTTAAGGAGGAAGGGGAACGTAGTAGCCGATGCCCTCAGCAGGAGGACATGCATTCATCTACTTGAGGAGGCGACGGAGCAGCTAGCCTATTTGCAGATATCCTTCATGGATAGAGATGGATCAGCCTTCCTCCAGTCTCTCACAGTCACCCCTCCACTACTGCAGCGGGTCAGAGAGGCACAACGTGAGGACACTGACTGTGAGACACGACGTGCACAGATATCCTTGGGACAGGAACATGATGGTTTCTCCCTTGGATCAGAGCATGACATCCTTTTCATAAGACTTACCATGGTACCAGACGCTTTGCGAGAGGAAGTGCTGAGAGAGTTTCACACTTCTCCTTTGGCGGTACATCCTGGAGTGGCGAAGATGTATCAGGACCTCAGACGACAGCACTGGTGGCTAGGCATGAATAAGGCAGTAGCAGAGTTCGTTTCTTGATGCCTCACCTGCCAGCAGGTGAAGGCAGAGCATCAGGTACCAGCAGGCTTGGTACAACCCTTGGAGGTCCCGGATTGGAAGTGGGACGGCATATCTATGGACTTCGTGACTGGACTTCCACGCACTTCCAGAGGTCACGACTCCATCTGGGTGATTGTTGACCGACTCACCAAGTCGGCACACTTCTTACCCATTAGAGAGAAGGGCTCAGTGGAGAGCTTGGGATGTCTCTACGTTCAGGAGATTGTGCGGCTCCACGGTGTGCCATCATCTATCGTCTCTGATCGAGATACTCACTTTACTTCCCGGCTTTGGAAGGGGTTACAGAAGGCGTTCGGGACGCAGCTACGTCTGAGCACAGCCTTTCACCCTCAGACGGATGGTCAGACAGAGAGGACCATTCAGACTCTCGAGGACATGCTCCGCGCATGTGTCCTCGACTTTGGTCGTAGCTGGGAGGATCACCTACCCTTGGTGGAGTTTACGTACAACAACAGCTACCACTCCACCATCAGGATGGCACCGAATGAGGCGTTGTACGGCTGACCTTGTTGATCTCCTTTGTGCTGGAGAGACCCTGGGGATTCACCACTGGTGGGACTGGAGATGGTCCAGGCCACGACAGAGAAGGTCCAGGTCATCCAGGAGCGGATGAGGACAGCTCAGAGCCGGCAGAAGTCATACGCTGACAGGAGGCGGAGGCCACTAGAGTTCGAGGATGGTGACCACGTCTTCTTGCGGGTCTCACCTCGACGTGGTATTCGGAGATTTGGCCGAGGCGGCAAGTTATCTCTGCGCTTCATCGGACCCTTCCAGGTCCTCAGCAGGATTGGTGAGGTGGCTTATCGCCTGGCTCTACCACCTCAGTTGCACCGGGTGCACGACGTCTTCCACATGTCTCAGCTAAGGAGATACATGTACGACCTGATGCACATCATTGACCATGGGGAGCTTGATGTTGACGATGGGGAGACTTTTACGGAGGTCCCGGTGGAGATAGAGGATCGACAAGAGCGGGTCCTACGTGGGCGATCGATTCATCTTGTGCGCATCATATGGCAGCACGGGAACCTCCAGGAGAGCACATGGGAGCGGGAGGCTCAGATGCGTGCTCAGTACCCTCATTTGTTTCCCTAGTTTTTGATGTATCTTTACGGGGACGTAAATCCCTGATGTGGGAGTAATGTAAAGACCCGTAAAATACAAGGGAAATTTTTTCTTAATTTTCTTTAGAATTTTACAAGAGCGCGGTTTCTAATGGCACTTGATTCTGAGGCCCGGAGTGCCCGGAATCAATTTTCCGAAGTTTGGCTCGGGTACGTTTAGTGAACGAGCGAGCGACAACTTCAAACTTTTGATCCGGTGCTCGGAATAGAAATCTGAGGACACCAATGAACTCGCATCACCGATATTATCTTAAGGAGACCTTTTTCGTAGTTGCGTTTATTGCAGGACGAAAGTTAGTTTTTGGGAGATTTATAAAAAGTTGAATAAAAATGTGGAACACCTTTTATTTTTCTTACTTTTTAGTTAACTCATCTTAAAGGAAGTTAAATGTGGGACCCACATCCACTTATCCTCCCTTGGGAGGATTAAGTGTGGTGGGGCCCACGCGAAACCCAACCTTCCTTCTTTTCTCAAAACTCCTTTAACCCCTCTTTAAATGACATGTCAACTTGTTATTAAATTTGGAGTTATTTTTATTTGAATTTCAAACCATTGAAATTCATTTTGTTATGTTTGTGAATAAAATAAGACTCTATATTATTTTGTTGGGTTAGAACTCCCTGGCCTTCTTGAGAGGATTTTGGGAGCTCCTTCTTCTTCTTCAACCTTGAAGAAGAATGCGAAGAACCTTCGAGCTCCGACGAAGAACGCCGCTCCTCTCATCTTCATAGCCCGTTGTTTCCGAAGATCGATGACGTCTTCCGTGTCAACGAAAGGGAACGCCGCTTCCTCCTTGGACTTCCTTCGTCGGCATACGAAGATTCGCCAACGACATACCTCTTCGGACGTACCTCTTCGTCATCGGATTTGACGAACGACTACCGCAACGCCCGACCTCCGCGACGTTGTCTTCCGCGGGTCGTTGACGATCTTCGAACTTATACCCAAGGTAGGGGTTGTTGTTGATTATTTATTTATTTATTTATTCTCGTTCGTGGTTCTAGCATGAAAAACGTGAGGATATTTAAATATGTGTTATCGTTTAACGTGAGGGGGCCGGACCGCATGAACACGGCCGAACCCCCTCCTTGTTCTTGTTGATTTATCTTGCGGATGAAACAAGATGGCGTGGTGCCATCGCACCACGCGGAAATTCGCACCGTGGAAGAATCATCATGAACGCGACGCCATCGCGCCGCGTCGAGAGAAATCGAAGGCGCCGCGGCCGAAGCGGGGCCACGGCGGTGGGGCGCGTTGCCGTCGCACTGTGCCGGACGACGAACACCGCAGCCGGTTCTGGGCCGCGGCGAGATGGGAAGACCGGCGGCTCGCCGGGCCGCCAGTGTCGGAAGTCTGAAGGGGACCGGCTTTGCCGGTCCCGTTGGAGAAAAACCGGGGGAATTTAATTCCCCCGGTCAGCTCTAACCCCCCCCCCATTTATGAGGGGGGGGGGTTTCATTGAGGGGGGAAGGCAGCCCCCCGGTTCTCTTCAAAGCAGGCCCCCACGAGGGGGGGGGGGTTCCCAAAGGCGCGACTAAAAGCTGTACCGCCAGTTTGATAAATTGGGGGCTTTGCCCCCCGCGCATGGCGACAAGCGGCGCCAGGCCGCGCCGCCACGCCGGTCCGTGCCGCCGCGCCGGACCGCCGCCGGCCGGGCCCAGGGGGGGTCGGGCCGGGACGGCCCGGACCTGGACCCCCCGTTTTCGAGACAGTTTCGGTCTTTTGGCCATAACTTGAGCCACAGACCTCCGATTGATGAACCGTCTACGGAAACATGATCCTTGGATCGAGACGGTCGTTCTGGTATATCGCACTCAATTTTTCGGAATACTTTGGGTTCGGCCGGGTTGGTTTGATCACGAAACCTACCAGGCCTTCGGAGCGGAAACACTCATATCTTGAGCTACGGACGTCCGATTGACGTGCCGTCAGCTTTGTTGTGTTCCTCTTAGTGAGATGGATCTTTTGGAATACTCCTCCCGAGGTTTGGATTCAGGTGGAGTACGATCGGGTTGGTTTTGCCTTAAAAACCAACCGGGCCCCTGGGACGAAAAAGCCAATAACTCTCAGACCGGGCGTCCGATCGATGCGCCGTCTGTTGCGTTGCGTTCCTGTTGACGATAGGGAACTTTTGGATACATAAACTCTGGACTTTGTGATAGTTGATGTATCAGCCTCTCGGCTCGTGGAGCGGACCCTCCTGTACGAGTTTGCTGTGTGCGGGAACCCTAGTACAGACTGTGACTGTTACAGTTACTGCTACTACTGCTACTGCTACTGTGACTGCGACGACGACAGTACTGAGATCCTATGTGGATTCGACGGTGACTACAGCACTCAGCGATCCTACGTGGATCAGTGCTACAGGTCATGTGTGGGCCCGATCCTGTGTGGGTCTGATCCTGTGTGGGTCCTTGCGCTCAGCGGTCCTGTGTGAACCAGCGCCTACAGGTCCTGTGTGGGCCCGATCCTGTGTGGGTCCTTTGTGGGGATTAGTTACCTATCGATCCTTCGTGGGTCCGACGACATAGATGGATAAGAGATCATCTTTATCATCTTTCGAAGAAGTTTACCTGTGTGAGCTGAATCCTGTTGCTTTCCTGTGTGGATTGTGTAGTGCTATCCTATGTGGATTACGTTTTTCTTTCCTGTGTGGAATACATTTACTTTCCTATGTGGACTGAGTTGTACTTGGGCTCGGAGGTTGGAGCGTATTTGAAATTGATGACTTAGGTATATGTATGGGCATATACCTAAGCAGTGTCAGTTGTTACTTTGTGTTTGTATCTTCCTTTGTGGATTATCCTTTGTGGATTTTGTGAGACCTTCGGGGGTCTCGGGGTCCCTACTGAGTATCTTATACTCACCCCTGCACGGGCTATGCCCGCACTATGTTGTGTTGGTTGCAGACGACAGACAACGTTGATCTTGGCTGAGGCTTGCAGAGCAGGACGGTACCTGGAGGTAGACCACTGGGCGGGACATGTTCGGAGCGGATGACGGGACCCGTGGAACAGTGGAGCTATCAGTACCCACGCTTCAGGTGGGATCTCCAGTGGACAGCTCAGTGTAGCGGCTTTTACTTACAGTTGTTATTTTCCCTTTCGAGTTGTACTTTACATTCAGTTTGGGTTTGTTTACTGGCCCATTTACTTTTCCTCACTTTTAGTCGTACTCTCTTTTTACTTAGTGTTTACTTTCCGCTTGCTTACTCTGTGGTGTTTGTTTGCTTTAAAAAGGCAATGCCTTCCCTTTTTACCGGGATTTACGCCTTGGTGCTAGTCGCCAGCCCCTGGCCTATGGAAGGCGGGCTTGGGGTAGTCACGGCACGGACCCCGAGGGCGGGTCCTGACAAATTCTTCTTCCCGTTAACATGGAAGATTAGGAGACTAATATTAAAGTAGATTTCCACGATAAACCGCTATTCAATATCATTATTTAGTAGGGTTTCGTGGATATTTAGTACTATCATTTAGAGATATTTTTACATGAATCCATTTATTACCAATAGACGAATATATTTTTAATAGATTCCATGCATTACAACTGGGATGATCCAGTTTTGTTCAAGCACTATGCTGATGGATTATTATTTTTCTTCATCCCCAAAGAAGAAACCCACAATTTCATTGATATGTGTCACACGTCACCATTTAAATGACATCGTGGACCCGAGCATACATTAAAAAAATTAATACATGTGAATTTTTATGGCCCACAATACACCTTGACGCGGGGGAATTTTTTCAAAGATGTGACAGATTCTAGTGGACCGTAATTATAGGAAAAAGGTTTGATATTCCAAAAATACAATAACATAAGATGAAATAGAAAGTATTTTGGGGAATGGATTTCATGGTACCATTTCCTACATCTCATGAAAAATTATACTTTCTAGTTGGTGTTTAATAGGAATTGAAATGGGATGAAATTGTAGCTACTTCACATAAAACAAGGAATGTTGCCATAAACATTTTACTGAATAATGTGATTGAAAAATATGGATATCTGAGATTAAAAATTAGGGATCAAGGAATATTTCACACTAACCAATTAGTGAGTGGAATTATACAAATGTATATGATCAGATATAATACAAGAACTCCTTACCACCCACAAATAAGTGGGTATGTTGAACATTTAAATAGCGAGGTAATGAAAATTTAGGAAAATAATATGAATAAAAGATGAAATGTTAGGAACCACAAACTGGATGATGCACTATAGGAATATCAAATTTCCTACAAGACACCCATATGCACCACACCGTTCAGACTAGTTTTTTTGTAACCATGTCATCATCATGTTGACTAGAAGATTCATTCTTTTTTGGTAATAAAAATTCTATATCTCGAATCGATGAATGATGGAGAAGACAATATGCTAGAAATTTCCACATTAACAGAAATTTGAAGAGACACTTATGATAATGTTTGGATCAATAAGAAGAAGTCAATGAAATTACATAATAAATTCATTTTTTGGCAATCATTTTTACAATGGAATAAGGTCGAGTTATTCAACTCAATATTTAAAATTTTCCCTTATAACATGGTTCACATTGGCCAGGCACCAAAAATTTCACTCAATAATTTCCTCACAAAACCATAGTTAAACAAAGATAAGATGGATAGTGCATTATTTTCAATGGTAAAAGACTGAAAATGAATCATGAAACTTTTCATGAATGTTTTTCCCTCCACAAAAAAAATAAATTGATTCCAAATTGAGTCATGCACCCAACATAAAAAAGAAGTGTTTATTGGGAGGAAATAAAAGTTCGGACATCTTAGCCTTTTTAGATTAGGATATCCATATTAATGTTTTGTGTAGTTTGGGGCTGATTGTAAGGAAAGAATCAACTTTTGATCCAAAAGGGTTCATTACAGATCATGTACCATTAGTTCACAAGGTGTAACTTTTTCCCATGAAAATTAATTTTATTGAAAAAATACAAGATATGAACCACTAGTAAACATTGTGTAATGTGTCTTGTTTGCTTCATAATGAATAGGTTGTGAACCCTAGGGTCATAACCTACCCAACCACTATCCCATATTCTTCATCCTCCCTCATTCTCGTCTGCACCTGTACCCTTTTCCCGTCAACACTATCCCTCCACTCTTCCATGCAAGGCTACAAAAAGTATTTCATCCACTCTACCTATCCTCTATCACCTCACCAAACCTACCCACCCCTTTTTTATACAAATGCTCACACCCCACAACCCTGCACAATCCATGGAAGAATCCAGAATAACATATCCCATTCCACTTCTTCTTCTGCCTTTGAAGAACACCCACTAAACAAGGGTCGCCGTGGCACATCATCTAACCCAACTGTTGTACCTTTGTCATTTTCTGTGAGGCCCCATGTCACAACTACTACTCAAGAAGAGTCCACCTGAACCACCATTGATCAAAACCGGCTGTTTTTTCCCATCCACTTTTTTAACCCACAACATCTGATCGATAACTTATGGTTTCAAGCTAATCCATTGTGTACAAACAAGACACAAGACATGCACATCCTCCCTAGGTTGAATATTTATGATGCATTTCCAATTATTAGGGATAACTAACATATCAATAGAATTCTATTGGTAAAAGAATATTTAAATAGGGAATTGTTTGTCATGTTCTTATCCACATTTGAGATGACATGTGACTACCTATGATTTATCTTGGGTTCTAGACCCCATGAGTTTTCATTAACAGAGTTCGACATCAAACATGTAATTTACACTGATGATTTTGTCACATCTGATATTTTTGATACTATTTAGATGGATCCACCTGGATAAGACTCTGTGCATCTTTGGGAGTTGATTACAAAAGACCATCAGTTACACCATGACCCACACATCATGATGTCCATCCAGCTATGGGGACCTGAACTATATATCCTACCCAGAGTCTTGACGCATGGATGATTCACTCGGGGTGAAACTCATGGGATTTTCAGCCATATAGTTGAGATTATCATTTCAACAACCATGGGAAGCCCGACCATTAACATGGATTCCTATTTCACCCATTTTTCAAGGAACATTTCGAGAGGTAGCGTAGAATGTTTATGGGATGGACCTTCACCAATAACCAGTCTAGAAAACTAGATGTGTTCAATATGGTGCTGCCCCTCACCTCTATAGAATGAATTGATTTTTTCTACCTTGTTATGATGAAAATGATTAAATTTATTTTAAGGGATGATTATTCATACTTATGGGTACTAGGCGTGCAACAAGAATCAATACAAGAGGCACCACCACCAGCTACAGCAACAACAGACACACACATTAAACCACACACCACATCATTATTGTTACAACCCATTCCCCATCCAGCCTGCACCACCACATCATCAACCATTCATACACCAACCCTCTCAATCCTGAGTGATATCTCGGATAGTAAAAATTGTATCCTAGAAATCCAATTCTAGATTTCCACGCAACTCTATATTACTTTCATTTAGCCTTTTGATTTCACCACACCACCCGCACCAAACCTTGTTGTCCCTTATTCATATACAGTTCCCACATTACCCAAATCCAATCCCAACATACCGACCAACATCATTGATCCTTCCATCCGATATGAGTTTTTAGTTGACCAGGATCGTATAAAAGACAGGCTTCCCACTTACTCTACCCCAGAAGTTTCCTTCATTGATCTTGTTATATGACACATGACCTCCCTACCAATTTGTAACTCTCCACCACCCACCCCATCCCATTTTCCCATCTTCAGGACCCCACAATCATCTGTTGTATCTGATTCACCACTTTCGCATATTTCTTCCATAGATACTAACACCTCCGGATATCTATTATCCCCATCTGATGGCTGGTTGACGATGGAGGAGATCATTTTCCATGATGACTAATCTATCATATTGGATTAATTTATTGTATTAATATGTTATTTATAGGGAATGTTATTTTATATTATCATTAGGTTCCCCCTCTTTATCCACCAATTCTATTAATATATATCTGTTGATAGATATTTTCAATATTTTTTCCTTGATTTTTCATTTCCTTTAATTTTTTACATAGCCATGTTTATACTAATTTCATCATCTATAGTTGTCTATGGACACATTCCACCCTCTTCATTAGTCCAACGAGTTTCCCAGTGAGCTGAAAAAATTGAAAAGCAACTTCGAGAATGATCATTAGTGATCCTGGCACAAAATCAACTGCCTATATTTATGATTACATTCCCTCAACATCTTATCTACACTCATGTAGCTACCCTCAAGTCATAATCCCATTTAAGCAACCTCGATAACTAGATTACAAAAAAACTATTAGATATTAGAGTAAAAAGAACAACTAAGATGATGGAAACACCGTATGATACCTTGGTCAATTCAAGTGGATGATGACATAATTTTATTGATTTATTGGAGGAAACACAAAGTTGATATTTTATATAGATCTAGTTTTCATGTTAAGTCTTTTTTATTTTTATTTGTACCCATTCATTACCTATATTATAAACATCATATAAATATAAATAAGCATGGTTGTTATTGTTTATGATATTGTGACTCTTAATATTATTCAACTTATTAAATACATTACACCTGTATATTAATCTTTCATCTATTGCAGGAATTTTTTTTAACTAATTTTTCATGTGACCCAGAATTTTCATACATATGGACAGATTCCCTCATGGCATGACAATATCCAAGGATCTCTCAATTCCCTCAACAATTTTTTTTTGAAAACTTAAATATGAAATTCTTTTTCGCTTTTCATTTTATAACACTCCCACAAGATATCCACTGACAACAGAGACATCAACTCTCTCTAAGTGTTTCTGTATGTGGGGGCGGTCAGGATTTTCATTGACGATACTATTGATTTTTTTCTTGTTCTCACTACTCTATGTGATATTTTTTGAAATTATAATCATCCTGTAAACATGAAAAACATTTTTCCCTTATAAATTAATAAATAATCTATGTTTTAAATTTCTAGAATACATGTTTTCTCTCAATTTTGAAATTTTATGATTGATAGAAATGTTTATAAATTAAATTCTAATTCATCATTTTTGAAATTTTAATAATTTACTAATTACTTATTTTTAAACTCATTGTAATTTCTAGTTTCTATTGTTATTTTTATTAAATGATAGGGCTAAAAGTCTTTAATTACATATTCTTTTAAGAAATATTTCTTGAGTGATTCCTAGGTTGTGTGAACATATCATAACATTCCTTGAAATAATATTAAGGCATTGAATAACGAAATATAAATTTCAATTGATTGAGGTAATACTTTTCGAAACATTTTCTTATGAAAAACCTTACAACATTCCTTCATTTTCTCATAGATTCCCTGCATGAGCTATTAGGATGATTCTATTCAATTCCAATTTTCCTTATCTACCACGATCAATGTATAATGAATGATGTTATTATTGAAAAAGTTTAGAGTTTGTTTTTTGACCTAACAGGATGTTTCTATTTATAGGGATGAATGGTGTACTCGTCAGACTATTCAGTTTCAACCCATGTCTACTTTGTATCATTTCAATTTTATTCAATTCCTTTACCTAATACAAAATAATATAAAAATATATAGGTATTGTGTACTAGGAAGGTAAAAAATATCCATTTCTAGACCAATGTATCTATTGAAGGATCATATGTGGTTAGGGGATGGATGCTTGATCCTTCATAGAGATGAATGTTTTAAAATAAAAATAAAAAACAAATAGGAATGTAACAATGTACACATTGTATACATAATTGACATATATATTAATCCATTTTAAGTTGTTGGAGTGAGGACTTGATTAATAGGAAGGGTGAATTTTATTACACTTATCTTGAGATTCATGTATAATGATTCAGATCTTACACTCCTTTTGATCTTTATTTTTACCTTTTACCCACATACACACAACATCTGATTCATCTGAACCTAATTGAAAAATCCATAATGATTAATTTAGTTTATTTCTATACAAATTGTAGATAATAGAATAAATTCAATCCAATGGATATGAACATGTATTTAGGGTATGACTAGAACTCCAATTTAATTTTACCCACATTGATAAGGGAAAAATCAATGTGAGATAAATTACATATGTGTATACAAATCAAGAAACTGTTAAAAATATGTAATTAAAATTTTATAATTTTTATTAAAGATCAGATCTAGGAGGAATGACTAATTTTCTATATGGGGATGATTATAGAGACTAGCCATTTCCTTTTACACATAGTTTTAATTGTATTGTCACAATGATTGTTTCTTATTTTAAAAACTGCTTTTATTTATTTGAAATCATTGTTGAGATCTTTTTTCAGGAGGAAAATCAATTGTTCAGGTGTGGTGGAATTTGAGAAGAACAAATCATATATAATTTTTCATATCATTTAAAAAATGATTTTCATTTATTTATTTGATAATGATCTTGTTATATGCTTAATTTTACTAGAATGAGGCCTCTTAGTATTAAAAAGATGAATTGTAGAAAAATGAAGAATTCACCTATTACACATCCTGAATCAACATTACATTTCATGGAATAATATTTCATAGAAAGTGACCAGTCATGAGATGGGACTTGAACCATGTTGTGATGTTAGAAGTGAAATAATAATGTAGAGGTCGTGAATTCTCCATACACGCAATGACATATGTAAAATCCATTACATGATATTTCCACTCCAGATGAACAAATGGAAGGCTAGTATATGTCGTGAGTCCTTTGTACATGATGTGTAAGTGGTAAAACATCAAAAATCGGGAAATATATTCATGTGGAAAGAGGGAGATCCAAAACCAATGAATTTATATGTCATTAACTAGTACATGATTTGTAATATATTACTTTTTGTGGCCTATTACACCTACAAATTATAGTACATCTACAATAAATTTGAGGGGATTCTAGGGAAGATACTTCAAATGTTTTTCTCTTAGAGTTGTGTTCATCATTTCTCCTCTCAAAATAAAATTTCTTCATTTTTTAATATTTTATTCCAATTCAATGATCTGTGGATTTTGTTTTCAATATCACCTTCCAATTTCCAACATATCACTTCCCATCGTTAATCATCTGACGAATGTGTGTCAGATTCCTTTTTTACATTCATTACAATAATGAATTTCCATGTTGACATTTATGATTACATGGTCGTTTCCATTGTAACTATAAAACCATTCAGGATTTTGAATAATTTAAAATAAATTATCATTTCATGCATGTTTTCATTTTTTTATTAATTTTCATCCCAACATACCATGAGCAGCTAAAACACTCAAGGTTAGAGATCTAGAGTATATGTTTCACAACACATAATCAATCATTAATTGTAATTTTAGAAACTTTAATAGAATATATTCAGAATAAATAATTACACTGTATCAAATTTATTTGAACGTCCATGATCAAGGGATATTTAAGAGGAATAAACTATCCATATAAAATATGGATTGGGCTATTATCACTAGCCTATGATACGTTTCGTTTTAGATCCCAAAAACAGTTCACTTTTGTTATTACTATCTCTTAATAATTGAATGGTCATATCCTATGTAGAAAAAGGTGAATTGACCCATGTAAACTAGGGACCACTATTTTCTTCAAAACCTAAGCCTAAGGGCCCTTCTTATATTAAATTTAAGGCCATCATTTTTATTGATACTCAAATCTGATACCAACCCCTCTTAAATAATTTGAATCCACCATCAATATTGGATTTAGAAATTCCCAAACGAAAACAACTCAAAAGGAATCCTAAACAAAGTGTCTAAAGATATTAGCCTCTAAGTGCCATGTTCATTCCAGTGTACTCGACCCATACTATCACTATACAATGGACTTGAAGTATGTGATGTTTGGAAAACTAATAAATCTAATCTGGTCGCAGCCCGTAGAAATTTAATGATGAGTGAGGGAACATCGTTGATGAAAATAAATATATACTTATTATATTTCATATTATATTGGATTATAAAATTATAATGGCTACAACTCATGA
Organism: Viscum album; assembly: GCA_963277665.1. Classification (NCBI taxonomy): domain Eukaryota; kingdom Viridiplantae; phylum Streptophyta; class Magnoliopsida; order Santalales; family Viscaceae; genus Viscum; species Viscum album. The sequence goes on from OY728141.1 coordinate 694,920,284, forward strand.
AATTGAAAAAATACAGAGATCTAGTTGGAATTTATTTTAACATAAATTAATAAGAGGGTTTTAGAAACAAAATATTGGTTTTGTAGAAAACGATGTTTTGGGTATTTAAAATTAATTTTCAGTAACTCTATATATGAAATTAATTTTTTATTTTCAAATATATTTTTTATAAGTTTATTCAATGATTAATATTTAAATTTTTTTATATTTATACTTTAATATTTATATACATTCAAGGTTACCATATTTTAACATTATAATATTTCATTTTGGTAAACGTCAATGTGTATTCCTTATAAGAGTTCACATATTATCTGAATGAAATTTTTTTCTCTATGCAAAGATATATTTATTTATTAATAAATATATATATATTAAAATTCATTTTAAATAAAAACAAATTTGGATGACATGAAATTTAGTGATTGAGACTATTACATTTACACTTTAAAAAATTTATTGTAATATTTCATATTATGTATTATATTATTAGTTAAATTAATATGATGTATTATTTTTTTAATCATAATTGAATTATATTAATTAAATTCTTATATAATATTTGTTATATAATTAAATATTTACAATATTTACAACAATAAATATAAATAATAGCATAACTAATACTAATAAAATAGATATATATATAATTAAAAATAACCCATAATTAAATTAGTAATATTAAGAATAATTTTTTAATAATAATATTATTGTTCACAAATTACTATATTTTAAAATATATTTTAAATTTATTTAAAAATAAATATTTATATATTTATAAATCTAATTACAATTACAATTATACAATTATTAAAATATATTTCAAAATTAATTTTATCTTATTTTTTTAGTTATAAATATATATAAATAAATTTAAATATTATTTTTAATGAAAACCCCTTTTATTGATATAAAAGAAACAAGAAAATATAGAAATTATAAGATGGGTTTAGACATAGCATCACTACCCCCAACAAAAAATCAAAGACTGTGTTTTCTCATAATATTTATCCCAATTTTGTGTTCTTATTCCCACGACCTATTCCAATCTATTCATAAATCTCGTCTATGGCTACAACCACTTGAATAACTATATTTTAAGACATCCATTTTATGGAGTTGGATCTCAATTAGTGTCATCCGATTATGGATCCTATGGTTTCATTTCCCCCTTCTTAGCAATCTAATTAGCACTACCACATACCCTACCACTACTTTTCATGTGAAATTTTTTTTCCTTAACATTAAAAATTATGAAGCCCCTTTAGGTTCATCCTATCACGCTTTAGATTTTATATTCTCCATTGGGTTCATATCCATATTAAATAGATTCATAATAAACATTGAGGAATCATGACCAATATCAAATTTTCATGTATGAGAAATAGAATTATAAATAATAATTTGTTTGGTTTCCCCCTATACTATCACTTCCATTATGGATAAAGCAGGTTGTGAAAACATTACTATCTAGAAATTCTATAGAATGGCATCTAACTCTATAATAACCTCCTGATGAGGGCCAATATCATCGATATGTCCCTCTTCATTCACTGCATTCTCATTGTTCGATTCATGCACCGTAGAAGAACTTCTGTCATTCAACTCCATATTATTTAATTTTCTATAAGAGACCAAGCCTCCACTATATGACATTTTTATATAATCTAAATAATTATAATCTAATTCACTATATTTTCAAGAATATAGTTGATCTATTGTTTTTATTTTTCACCATCATAGGAGAATCAACATCTAAATTGTTTTTACCTTTGCGATTTCTAAATGAAATCCCATATTCATGCAAAAATATTTGATCAGACACCTATTGAATTAATTTCTCATCAAGAATACCCTTCTCATTCCTCGAATTCAAGAGAAAAACATTCAGTTTTCTATCACAAGGAGACACAACATTTGAATGGAAAATAGAACAATTTACATTTTTCTCTTTGATCGAGATATCATCCCATGTTTTCTTCTTACATTTGGAATTGTAGTCAACATTGAGAACATCTACTAGCAAAAATCCACATCCATATATCACATATTTTCATGATTTTTTATTTAAGAGGATGCTCCCAAAAATTTTTCCCTTTCATCATCAGGAGAAATCAACACATGAATTGTGGTATTAGTCTTTACATTAGCATCAATAGAGGCACACTACTTCCCAATGCCTAACTTCCCTCTACATATCATTAAAATATCATGGGGGTGTGTGGTGGATTATAATTTATGTGGATATTAGTGATTTCTAGGAGGGTGTCAACTGATGTTGTGTTATCCACACACAATAACATAAATAATAAAAACCTACACCCATTTGTTTTTTAAAAAAATTCCTAGTGTGAAATTTTTTCCCACACTGCCTGATTCGGCATGGAGAACCTAAAAAAATTATGTGTTTGGTGGTGTATCAGTCAAACACCCAGACATAATTTTTTTAATAAGAATGGAACTACATGTGTCTAAAATAAATAATCTAATTACAATCTCTTTCATAAAAAGGGAGAATATCAATTGTAAGATCATCCATCCATGGTATGACCTAGCTGATTCCCGTATTGGAAAGACCATCTACAATCATATTCACTACACATATATTTTTAAGTTACATTCCACCAATTTTTTTACCATTAAATGGATATATTAATTGATAATTTTTATGTACATTTTTTTAATGTAATGTGTGGTAGAAAATTTATACCAATCCAAAATACCTTAGATAAGTATTTATCCCAAGATATATCTTGGTAATTGTATAGGATGTTAGTCTAGCAGACTATGTTATGTTGTTTTGGTGATGATACTTTCTTATTCTTATGATATTATGTAATATGTTATTGAAACAATTACATGTTTCCATGATAATATTATATCACAAATTTTGTTTTATCATATTATTTACTGATATATGATATAAATATTTATCATATCAGTTTATGATTATAGTCTCAAATTTCATATTTCATTGACAACATTATTCCCATGATGGTCTATATAGATCAAAATTTTTATTTATGTGTTTCCCTAGGATATCATATATTGTAAAATCCTTTCAATTGTATTTAATAATCAGGTAATTTATCGTTAAATTAAGATAATTTTACATCAATTTAAAATGATGTTTCATTAAAATTTTCATTCAATGAATCTAAACCTATATATTTATTGGTAGTATTTTAAGGGTATTTATGTTAAAAATAATTTGAATATATTTTAATTAGACTAGGGTTATTATACCTTGAATTAAATAAATAACAAGTAATTTTAAGTGATTAGGAACATTAATTGTTTTTGGAAACTATAAGGATAAGTCTATATTTAGTGAAAAATTAATTTTAATGTAAAGTAATGTTTATGTTGACTCCTAACCAAAACATACCTATCTGGATAATATAGTTTGATAATGGAATTGAAAAATATTATTTTGGGTAAATGATCCTTTAAAATTGTTGATTGGTTATCAACATGAACTTCACCCAGTTTCCAACATGTGCGTCTATCCACATTGATGTTTTGACACTCATGGGTGATATTCTTTTGATGATTAATGTGTTCATTATAAACCACTATGCCAAATTTTAAATTAATTTAACATAAGAAAAAATAATTAAAACAGTGTAATCTTTAACCTAGATCCAAATATTTAATTTCAGAATCATACATATAGATATAATTTTTTTATCCCTTATATGTTCTATGATTCCACTTATTTTTATTTTTATTTCTAGAATTATCATCTATATTAACACTTTAATTTTTTTGATAACAATAAATGATATGAGTTTTCTAAAAAACAATGATATTTGAAATTTGATGAGTGTTTAAATGAGATGCCTAACATTATGAGAATTGTACTCTATAAATTCATGAGTGTACATACTCAAATGAAAAATATTATAAATTATAACAATAATCATATAGAAAACAACTATTCTATTGATATTTAAAATGATAAAATTGATTCTTTTTTTAAAGGATTATGACTATTTTAGGTCTTTTAGTCTAACATATGGATCTTAGAAATATCCCATAATGAAAATATGATGTCTGTTCAGTTACCTAATGATGAATCGAGTGGGGTGTGAGTAAAAATTTGTAGGCCACCACCAAAAATGTCTAATAAAATATATAGTCTATAACAATGTACATAGTTATATGAAATATAATTATCAAATGAAAAAATTAAATAGGATTCACATTTATTATTCTTCAGTCAATAATATCTTACATGATTCCAACAATGATGTATTCTGAACCATAATATATTTGGATTATACATTCCAATACTTTCATGGGATCTTGTTAATCAATGTAATTCAAATTTCATTTATAACCCTATAGTGTCAGTCTAGGTACTCTTATCTTGAACACATAGAACATCAGACCAGTTCCAATATATCATGGGGTTATATAATCAGTCTAGAACCCCATGGGTATTGGGATCACTATCCCATCACCCACATCTCATTATTCATATGTATAAATTAGTTAACTAGAGTATCAGATAGGAATCCCAAAGGTACATTGATCATCAATCTCACACCCACAACACATAGCACACATGTACACATTCAAATATCATGGTTAGACATTATTAACCCATTTATAAATCATTATCAACATGGTTCATAATTTCTATTAATGAACACTTCAACTGTTCTTTAGGTTTACCACAACGAACATCATGTGAAATTGACTACTAATTTATTTATCATCAATCATTATAATACTCATTAACCCTTCATGGTTATGAAATTTTATAGATTAGTTTCCATTATCTAACATGAAATAATGATTTTGTTCAATTTCATATACCAATTATTCTTCTATTTAAATATCAAGAATAATCATTTCAAGGATATTAGAATACCCCAAAGTTTTCAACCAAAACTGGTCTCCTATTCTACAATTGTTTCAACGGGGTCCATGAAGGGTCTCACAGTTTCATGGGAATCAAATCAATTTTCAAATTTTAATGAAATTTCACAACATGAGACCATAATTATACACAAAAACAATTTAGAACATGTTCAATACTATAGGTATTAATAATGAGGCCACCTACAAATGTATAATTTAAATATTTGTTCACAACTGTAACCCTTAAATCAATGAAGAATGGATGAATTCACTATCTAAAAATAGATCATGGATAAAAATGATGGATTAGAATCCAACGAAAAATGATCCATAAAAACATACATCTAAACCATCATGAACTAGGAGAATATTTACCTATGTCAATTGGAAGATAAATGGGAGATAGATAGAGGATCCTGATTAAGGAAGAGATTATATAAAAAAGTGGAGTTGATTTCTTTGATTCGATAATCTATTTATATAGTTTCAAGGATTCTAAAAATGATCTCAAGATCCTCATAGATAAAATGAAATAATTTTAGTTTAAGAGGGGTGATTAGGGATATAAAAATGGAGTTCAATAATTTTTAATTTAATTTTCAGGGCACTTGATGTCCGTGTGAATAGTTTCCTGGATATGGGGCATGGAAAGACAATCCATGTGCCCAAACCATGCACCCATACTAATTGGGGTTCATGGATTCTCTTGGATGGCTGCAAAGTTATCCAAACCATACACAATCTATGCTAACACAATATACCTAAGGGTGAATGTTTTGGTTAGGGTGGATGCATGGTTGGGTCAAACAGTTCACCCCATTCCCATGGATCAAAATGGGGCATATTATTTTCTTTGGAAAACTACATAGTTCTTCCTAACCATGTGCCGACTATGAAAAACCCCATAGGATAAAAAAATTATCCCAATTCAGCACAAATGTCTACAATGAATTAATAAATAACTTATGATCAAAACAAAGATAATAGAATACCTAAAAATTAATATGATTTTTTTATAAAGGATAATATATTACAATCTTCCAACCTTATAACATCTCATCCATGATATGGACATTCAAGTATCATTGAGATTCGATGATAATAAATTTCAGTCCATTAATCCAAAAAATCTAAATCCATTTACCGTGATTCATCATAAAGAAATCCATTAATCAACCATACCCAGACCAATGACACAATATTTACAAAAATAAATTCTAAATGTGATCGACAATAAGAATCAGATGCTCCAAAATGGATGCATTTACTTCATGATCAACATCATCAACTTTGATCACATGATAAGTGTTAGGAAGATAATTCAAAAGCTTTGAAATTGAAAAAACTCCATTCATATTACTATAAATCTTTGTAAGAGTCATCCTATACAACATCGGTTTGATCCACTCAACTATATCAAAAGGCCATAAAACATGGGTGCCATCATTTCCTACATCCAAATTCTATGATATAATAATCTCGGTTAAAAATGGAGGACCACGTGATCACACACAATAAAATAAAGAGGTTAGAGACTCCAATCATCATTACAGTTATATCTACTATGTACTATATCCATACATTTCCTAATAAACTGAACAAATTCCATCATCTCTTATATGACACACGATCCCAACAACTCTGACCTGCTCATCTCCATCTGTCATATAGTCGATCTTTATGTTTGACTATAAATTACCTAATATAAGGGAATATAAATAATTACATGATATCTATTGTTTTATGATATATGACCCAATTCTATGTGCATCACCTTATACACCCAAAGTCAAGGATGCATGATTGTAGTCTGTACTCTAGCATCTAAATAGTTCACATCAATTACAAGTATTCTTGTGAATAAAAATACGTAACGAAATACTTGGTTACCCAACACCTTTTGAGATATTTTTTAGAAGTGCAATGTAATATCTGAATCACGATATGACATTATACACCATGGAATACCATGTAAATAGAATACCTTTCCAAAATACATACCACTAACTGATTAACAATGAATGTTTCATGAATTGGAAAGAAATGGGTTACCTTTGTCATTTGGTCCAAAAACACAATATCAGGTCATGATTCAAATGGATCCTAATAAAACTCATTAAAAACATGATATCATCATCTCACAGTCATTATTTAATGGGTAATTATTTTATCAAACCACAATGTTTATATACATCACCATTACCTAATAATAGGGGTAGAATATTGTAATAGAAGAAAAAATATATTTATTTATCCCAAACCACCAATAGTATCTCAAAATATCATGATACTTGTTGGTAAAAATAGGATGAAATTTCAATTTAATGTTAGGTTACTCATGCAATTTCTCTTCTAACATACACATAGGTACAAAAACATTGACCCAATTGTAGTTGATCTTATCCTCATCTATAGTATAATCATAATGTGAATTCCCACCGTAAAGGATTTCCCTCATGGACAAACACTTCAAATACCCATACACCATTTTCTTGAACATGATCAGATGTTTAGACTCAAAAAAGAGTACATGAGGGTCATATCCTTTTGGGAATCTATAATCTCAATGTACATCTCTGCGAGAAATTATATTATCTTCCCATCAAAACATGACTCCTCGACTACCTGTTTTTGTGTCATTTGGCTCAAGAAATAAGAAAATCATTCTCTTATAATGATCATATAGGGCATGATCAATGTCAAATGCATACATATACCAAACCCACGTCTACATGCATAGATTCAAATATCATAGAGTAAAGATAGACTTCATTCTTTTTTGGTCAGTATACACAATGAAACGTTCAACCAACTTATAATTATTATGAAAATTTATGGAATAAACCACCATGAATAACTCAAGATCATGTGTAGGATTATTCCATTCATGTGGAATCAACTGCTAGGATCCATATTGCATGAATTGATCACTCTTCATTAATACAAACCCTAGTCTGAATCATGAAGAATCAAAAAAATTTGTATACTCATCACTTCGGACGGATAAGATCAATATTTATTTTGTAGTAATATGATTCATTAACTACTCAAAATCATTCATGCATGCCATTGACAATTAAAAATAGTTATTTTCTTGGTCCAGCCTAAATGTGGCATTTTAATGAGAAAAAATTCTTTCTTAATATTAGATAATAGACTACTAAACCCTAAATTATATTGATATAAATATAATTCACAATGCTATTATAATAAACATCTAAATTAAATTTATCTAGGTCCACCAACACACCAACCTCCATGATGATGTGTCCCTTGAAATGTAACATATTGATCTAGATACTAGAAATACATTGATTAATATACATCTAATTCTCCCTCAATGTACCTTGGATGATGTTAAGATGTTTGGAATGATCCTCATGAATCTGGTAGAACACCATAATGTCTTCCAAAAAAACTAAAAAATTGATCCATGTATAAGAGAATGATTTAAGTCATCAAGGACCTAAACATAGCAATAAAATTGTTTATGTTGAACAAAATCAGGATGGAATCATATCGACCTTACCTATTTATGAATGTATTCCATGTTATATTAGAAGGTATCCATATTAAGGGATGTCAGCTCGATCTCACGTAAATCATGGTGAATAGAAAATATCCTCTCCACTGGTCAAATAGACAATCAATACATGGAAGTGTATACATGTTCGTAATTGAAATCTAGTTCAACATCAAGGAATCAATATGAAAATTAAATGTTACTTCAGCAATATTAGAAAATAAATAGATAAAAATAAGGTGATACTCATAGATTGATAAATAATCTGTCTATCAATTATTTAAATCGCGTATTAAAAAATTGATGATATTTGGTTCCATTCTGTAAGGTGTAATAGATACTATTTTTTCACCAAGAATTATCTAAATTTTAAACCCATCATATTTTGTTAGTGTAATCCCTATGATTTTATTAATAACATCATCCTAAAAACAATACAGTATGGGTGGAATGACACAATGCTTCACAACCTCATAATAAAATAAAAGAATCACAACATGGGCGGTGATCTCTCTCAGTTACTGATGAACTATAAATTCACAACCTACATTGATATCTAATTCTCCATGATGAACATATCTATCACCCTCGTGATATGTAAAGGTTAATCTCCTATGGTAACAATCTATGTGGGCTTGGTATGATACCAGCTAGTCCATACCCAAAATAAAGTCCAAACATGACTTGTCAAGTATGTAATTATCCCCAAGAAAACAATACTAACCATCCTATAAGGTATATCCCTTATATAGGAATATTTCTATTGACTTTACTAAAATTGGTGTGTTAATCATCAAAACCCGACTCAAAAACTCCAATTTTACCCTCAAACAATTCTCAATGTTGGTAGATACAAAATAATTTTCATCTCATGTATATAATAAACATGTATAAAGGATAAAATCAACATGAATTGTAACGATGATAGTTGATGACCCTAACTCACCATCCATATGTAAAGGCTCAACTATATGAAACAGTCCAATACCAATTCTTTATAATTTATTATAAGTTCCAAATGCTACAATTATTTGATAATATGAGTAACCATTCCCTCATGTACCACACAAGCATCCCCAATGAGCATGGATAGTCAAACTCCAACTGCCTGACTAGTATGGGGTAATAGATCCCCTTCAATTATTCTGATTTTCCCTATATCCTCACTCATTACCCATAAGAAATGTGTTCCATGAATAACTCTGTATGTTTCCCATAATTGAGAAATATTGGATCTATTGAAGTGGTTGGGGACACTAACTATGAATGTGTCCCAGACTACTACACTAATGGAAAAACACACAAATACTACCCTGAGTAATTGATTCTTCCCCTCAAACACTCTTATTTACAAAACAATGGTTATAATATTCATAGATATTGTTCATACCATATGATAGTTTACAATATAACAATCCATTAAAAAAACAATATCTACCCTACTAGAAGACTCTTTCAGGTTCACCTTAGAAATGAGAGCCTTATTAATTTCCTTAGAAATCATATTTAATCCAATTTTTATGCTAGGACATAAAATCAAATTTATATCCATCCCAAAAATGACTCAAAACAGTTAAATAAACCCCTTACATCACTAGGACAAAGTTCTACAAGTCCGTGAAGTGACTAGAAAAGTACATCAGGGACATGTTTCACTTGGTCATCCACATAAACAATGCCTCACTCTACCGACTTAGCATCTCATGGAAAAAGTGATTTAGGATCTTCTTGTGGAATTCATTCTAAACTATGACTTCCAAATTATCATTTTGAGATATAATATCACACTAAATCATCAATTAAACTTGTAACATATAATTATCCAACATGTATGTTTCTCTGAAAGATTAAATACATGATCTTGGATGGTCTAGATAGACTTAATCAATTACTCATCTTCCTTAGGTCCACCCACTCTGGTTACTGTTGGAGGGTTTTGTGACTAGAAATCCCACATTAAATCAAATATATTAAACATAGCCCAACCTTGTCATCTCTACATAAAATTAATATAATCAGAAAAGATCCCATTTATGTTCTTTTACACCACCTCACATGGAACCATTAATGCCTATTGTCCAACTACTGGCGACCCATTTCTATCTATATTCATCAATTTTATACCAGAAAATGCTATCATGGAGGCATGAGTATATAATGATAACAAAAAATATATGGAAGCATACCATATCATTAAACAATTCATAAGAAAGAGTCACATAAATATATAACAGGTCATACCACAAACACTACCCTACGGTCAAAACCATGGAACTATCACAACCATCTTCCTTAACTAACCCCGTACATGGCTATCATAGGGTAAAAAACTATTCATATAATTATGTTTTTTAAAAACTACATTTTAACGATTTAAAATTGTAAAATTTATCATCATTTACATTTATCAATTCCTCATTAGGTACCTTTTCATTTTTAATTACTCAAATTAATAAAATCATTTCCTTTCAAAAAACCCACTCATTACATTATATTCTATGTGTACAAAAATTTATGCATGTAGAATAAGTTATTGAGTTCGTAGAATTATGCATGATTACTAAAATATCATTTCATATTGGTCGATGAGTATAAAAATAAAAAAATAGAACCTCCCATAATAGGTTCATCACCCAGTTTGATAAAACATTCAACTATATTTAGATACTCACATGAACGGACTCATGACCATAGAAGAACTCATATTAATATATTTTAATCTTTACAATGTAATAAGACAACTAAAATGTAAATAATCCCTCATCTAATACAACTATATGATGTCCAGACCTGGGTTCTATATACTGATGCCTAGATTGGGTTAACCGCTTGACCTCAAGCATGCCTCCCCATATACCAGAGGATGAAAAATAAAAATGAGGGTATAATACAAATTTTGGGGAGATTATAACAACTATATAAAAACCCATAGTAGAAGAAATATGACCATGATTCTACAATAATCCATAATCAACCAAACAACATTGGACTAAATTCCAAAATAGATATAAATTACCATAAACCAAAGGAGTAGATATGTTATTCAATATATGATTCACATATCAAATGAATTCAAAAAAATAAAGACATGCTAAAATCTCACTAGTGGGTCATAAAAGAATATTTGGTTCCCTAATCTATGCTCTATCCTAAATCCCAGCCTAGCTATCATCCAATGGAATTTGACCTAATTCTTTCATGTAAAAATGGTGTAAATTTAGGTACAAAATGGTGGAGTACGTAGGGTGTGAGTAAATCTCAGTGGGCCACCAACAACATTTTCAATAGAATTATTCATTAAATTTTAACATAAACATCTATATAATGAATAAACATAAAATAAACAAAAAGTAAACTGGTTTTACATTTATTATTATTTAGTCAACCACATCATATCGTGTTCATCCAATGATAGAGTTTGCACCATATTCCATATGGATTTTCTGTTTCACTATTATCATGTTATTTCATTAATAAATTTAATTACAATTTCATTTAGAACCCTAGAGAATAAATCATGGTAATATTATCTCAGAAAAATGGAATATTTGACCAATTCTAAAATCGTGGGGGCCAAGAGCATTAGTCTGGAACCCCATGGGTACTTAAAGCATCAAACCCTTAACCAAAAATCATTGTTCACATGCATGAATCTAGGTACTATGAAATAATTCTAGCACACCATGGTTACAAAGAGAATAATCCCCTCACCCACAACTCATTTTACCCATTTAAACATTCACATATCATGGTTTTACATTCAAAACTCATTTTTCAACCATTCTCAACACGGTGAACTGTTGTTTTGTTGAAAACAACGAAGAATCATCATTTATTCCACAAGAATCAACATGTGAAATCCCATATTAAATCATTTATCATCAATCTTTACACCACTCATTATTCAATCAAGGGTAAGCCATTTAACCATTTATATTCCACTGTATATCATGTAATAATGTTTAGTTTAATTTTATATACCCATTATTGACCTTTTTATATTTCAAGTATATTCATTTCAAGGTTATAAGAATACCTTGAGGGTTTCTTTCATACTCAATCTCATATTCATAAATGGTTTCAAAAATATTTAATAAGGTTCTCACAATTACATGGTAATAAAATAAATTTTCTAATTTTACTGAAATTGCACAAAATGGTAGTGAATAATTATAAATAAATATATGAGAACATGCAAAATAATATGGGAATTATATATTATTCTTACTACCATAGGATATTTTATGTTTGTTTTTCCTACCTTCAACCTTAATTCGATAAAGAATATCCATATTCACTATAGAGAAGAAGACATAAGATCAAAAATAATGATCAACAAATAATGAAACAAGAGCCATACAATCCTCGATCTAAATAGTCAACAACTATAGGAATTCATCCATATCTAATGGGAATGATAAATAGTAGCCGGGATGACCCAATGAAGAAATATATCACAAAATAGAGAGGTTCCAATTTCTTTCACTATATCTTCTATTCAAAATGGTTTTTGAGGAGCAAGAAAATCCAATTGGGAGCCTCGAAGAGAAAAGGAAATCATGTTAGGCTGAGATTGGTTGATTAGAGATATAAATTGGGGTTTGGAAAATATTATTTAATTTTTTTGGGTGCATAATTCCCACAAGGATGGTTTCCATGATAGGATTAATGGTTAGAAAATCATACAACCTTACCATGTGCCCCTACATTCTGGAGTGCAAAATTTCTCATTTGTGGGAACCTGGTTTTTCAAACCATGTGCCAACTGTGTAAACCACCTCTATATAAGGGTTCATGATTGGGGGAGGTTGTTTGTTTGGTTTTCTCAAATCATATTCCCCTTCCAATGAATCAATATTATGTGCCCAGTTTGGTGGGGAAAATTGAAAAAATGATTCCCAACCACATGCCAACGGTGCATAGCCCCCGGGAATTATAAATATTTTTCAATTTCACTTGAAATGAACCTGAAGCAAAAATCAACCATTGTATGATAAAAAAACGTAAAATAATACATCAAATTTAATGCAATATGTTTCAATATAGGTCATTATCATATAGTATAAAACACAACAACACACATGATTAAGTTATAAAAAAATGAATCTTAAATATTGTCTCAAGAAAATAATGAGACACATCTTGTTTTGAATGGAGTGTTATATAATCATTTAATGAGTATTAATGATATAAAATAGAAATTAAATAATTTTTTTTCAGAATTGAGCTTGAGGTCCAACATTTCAACTCCAATAACTATTCACACTTTTTTATAGAACATCCTTAAGATAAGGTTTTAAAATATTATTGATTACAGTAAAATGTTAGTAGAAAATAGAAATGATTTGATTATTTGACCATAATTATATTGTGAACCCATAAAAAAATTATAGGAAAGTATACTTGATTTTCATTTTGGAATATATAATGTATAATTTCATTATGGTTCAACACATTCTTTCATATCATAGATGTCGAGAGGAACTATTTGAACATCAACTCAATATGTGATGTTTCAGTTGGGTTTGAAAATTGAAAATTGTTTAATTATTATATCTAATCTTTATAACTACCACACATGCAATATATTTAGGATTAATATCTTATTAATCCTTACCATACCTCATTTATTTTAATTCAATGCTATTCATTAAATTGATTGGTTTCCGTTATAATATATCAAACACTAATTGTCGAGATAATTAAAGCATATTACATTTATTAAATCGTAAAAAGATAATATAAATGTGTTAGTTAGAGGATTAATAACCTCTAGAAGCATCCAATTTTTTATTTATGTTGTTTCTTTATGATAAATCATTATAAGCTCAAATGATTTAAAAAATGTGTATATACATGAAGACATGACCATTGTAAGGGAATATACTGTTGTATTTTTTAACGATTTTATTAGACTTTTTTATTACAAAGTGGTAGATATATTAAACTACATTATTCTATTATCTAACAAAAAAATAACGACTAAACATATTATGGCATCTATTTAATAAAAACAGTTGTAGATGAAACTACAAGAGATTCTTGACAAGGGATTCAAATGGACTACTTCCTCATCGGTAGGTACACCAATCCAAATTATCATGAATATGGATATGTTAATGTGTCTCTTAATTGATCATCCCTAACACAATGTAATCAAAAAAATCATATATCCACTTCTATGGATTAATTACTTATTCAGTTTACTATATGGGTTCTTAAATTTATCTATAGTATCCCTTCAGCCAGAATATCACCAATTGATGTTGGAGAAAGAAGATATTACATGAATACCTTTCAAACATATAATTGACTTTATGTATTTACGATGATTCCATTTATTTACTAATTTTCATACACTTATCATGGACTCAATGAATGATGTATTTAGAGATTATCTTGAAAAATTGATTGTTTTAATTAAAAATGATTTTATCATGTACTCCATAATCAAGGATAAACATGGGGGGAATATTAATAAAATGTTTATGACATACATTAATATGATAATATATAAAATGTAGTTTATCTATATGTTTTGGATAGACCAAGAATTATTTGTGGGGTGTTTTTTCATAAGAAATGTGATATCAATCGAATCATTAAAGATCATTTTTTTTGAGGAATGGTGACATATACTTATGTTATTGTATATTCATTGTTTAAGAAGATTTATATGGTACCACTGATGAATTTTTAAAATCTTCTCAAAGAAATCTAACCTTCTAACAGATATTACTTTGAAAGAAGAAATTTGTTTCTTTATTGAAGAATATGATGAAATATTCAAGGAGTTATAGAATGAGATTTTCACTAAAAATGTAATCAAATTACCTATAAGTGGGTAAGTATTAGGGATGCAATATAATGCACCATTGAGGTAAATAGATTGGATACTCACGACAAATAATAATGTTATAACATATTCATCTAAATATATAAGGGTCAATAATACAAACAATCCGATAAATGATATGGGATTGGATCTAGTAATCCAATAATTTATTATTTCAATACATTATATCATTAAAAATATTTATGAAATATGTTAATAAAAACAATCTAGATTTATATATTCAATCAAAAATAACCCATCCTTTACCAGTGTATAATGTAAAAACTGATATATGATTTACACTATTCATTCCACAACATCAAGGGTAAAAATGTAGAATATTTTCTATGCATAAGTGATCCTAAAACAATATCAATGATGAGGACTGATAGGGATCAAATTTTAATAAAAATGGAAACTATGTTCATAATAATCCCATAGTATGGATCAATATCATTCTATTCTTAATTAAATACTTAAAAACTCATTCCTTAGTCGATTAATAAATCTAAATGTGATTATTTGAAAATATATAAAAAATAAAATTCAATAAGAAAGGTTAAATCTGAAAGGTTCAACATTAATGAAGAGTGTGTTTTGAGATTTTAGTCACAACTATGTATATCACAAAAACATAAGATAAATAGGAGATACAAAATAATGAACATAGATAAAAATTATATATCCACCCAAGGAGAAGAATTATGTGTAAGTATCTCTCAGAGAACTATTAGTGGGATAATATAAAGAATAATATTTATGAATATTCCGCAAATTTCTTTGTATTTTAATATGTGAAGGAAGAAAGGAAAAATTACCAGGGATTATGAATCCAGCACTCATTCCTACATCAAAGTGTGCGAACAACACCATGTATTCAATCACAATACGTTAAAAAATCAAAGGGGAATAATTCCATATGCATTGAGGTGGTTATCTCACAGTTTCAAGAAACATCATTCCCATTCGATATGTATTATGAATCGATCCACTTGTATGGATATACATAAGATATGTGGTGATACTATACAGAACACCACAAACTATTGTGTTTAAAAATATATATTATTCTCAGTAATGTTCAAGGAATGTCTGTAATATACACTGAATATATAATAAGACAATATTAAAAAAAATTAACCAACAACTATTAGACAATATTAATGTATAAAGTCGACAGTTGTGGATATGTCGATATATTTTATATGGAATTTAAATGTTGTTATGATGAACATCCCTTTCTCGTTGAGTTCTCATAAGGTTATAAGTTTCACTAAAGTTGTAAAACCAATGATTTTGAAATAAGACTATGTTCGATAGTGTATACATCATGCAATATCAATATTAAACATCCAAGAAATATTATTAATTAAATATTATAACTATAACCTAGAAATTGATATATAATGTATGAATATGATTGACTACATTATAAAAAATATCTAATTTTCATAGTCCAGCTAAATTTTAGTATAATTATTTTTAAATGAGAACTCAATATTTCTCAAATACACTTTATTATTTAAAATTTTAATTTCATTTAAAAATTTGTTTTAGTGTTTTTGTTTTGAAAGAATATTATAAATAGTTTCTAAAATATTTTTAAATTTTATTTAATAAAAATAATATAATTTTTGAAAACATCAAAAGAATATTATAATATACCATCACAAGTTTTCTAATGTCTCGACCCATTTATTTGAGTACTTAATGTTTTTATATCTTTACGTGTTGTTTTCGGTAATTTACCAATCCTTTTATGAAGTTTTTTGTCCCTTTTCATGGTTTGATCTGGGTTTTTATGTGGATAAACAAAGGTTGCAACCAATGTCGCTTGGGTTTTTCATGGTTAATGAATGTGTGAAACCTATTTCATAATGTTTTCATGGGTTTTTCATGGTTAAACAAATTTGGAATCCTATTTCGAGGGTTTAAACTAGTTTAAACAATGTGTGTGGCCTAGGAAGAAATGGATTCACAATTTGGGTGTTGTTAGTACTAACCCTGTGACATGGCCCAAGAAACTATCTAAACGGTAATTAAAGGGACATTTTTTTAATTAATGTTTAGTAACCCCCCTAATTAACTCTAAACTCATCCCACTGGAACATTTGCCGATTATTTTGATTTTTGGAGCCATCTGAAGGCCCTTTGGCTCTCCCAAAAACATTTTTTTTCAAATTTAATTCACTAATCGAAGTTGAAATAACTTATTTTGTTGAGTTATTCTATTTTGGATCTTTGATATACAATTTTATCTATATTTATTCATTTTTAATATTGTTAAATCATCATGTTTTATTAGAATTTTATGGATTTTAATGAATTATAGAACTAGGATCTCCTCGCTCTTCTTTCATGATCGATCCCATTAGATACAGTTATCACCATCGAAGGCAACACATATCATATTCACTATGGTTGATTTTTTTTAATAAGTTAATTTTCTTTAATTTTCATAACAATATAATTATCTTAAATGCTTATGCAATGATGGAAATGTGCTTGTACAACTATAAGAAGAATCAAATATATTATTTGAAAAATTATAAAATTAAATTTTTGTGATGATATATTGCCTTAAAATAATATTCTGGTTGTATATATAATTTTATGGATATTTTAATTTTCTATATTCGAATTCCACGATTGTACTTATGTCATTAAATTCAAATGAAATGAATAGTTTCAATAAGTATTTTAATGTTATTTTATAAAAAAAATAAGTTATAAAATAAAAAAAATTCCTAAAAAAACATTTTAATGCAATTTAATGAGGTATAATAAAAAATATTTAATATGGTCCATTTATGGGTAACATATCCTATTATATTCAATATCTATATAGATAATAGTAAAAAACATTAGCAAAACTATAGTCCTAAAAATGGATAATGTGGGTTAAAACAAGGAGATAATGGAAAAAACAACGCAAAAACATATATAAATTTTATTCAATTATATTATTTAAAAAATTTACAATATTATATTAAAAATATATAATTTCTTCACTTTTTAATGAAAATTAATTTGAATTATATTAAAAATCTATTTTATGCTGACAGTGCCTTTGACCTCGCTTATAAAATGGAAAATCCTCACCTCTCATCCTTGTTCATTTTTATAACTCTATTTTAGTCAATTCGGCCCCAATTTTCTTGCTAAAAATACAACATCCAATATAGAGTTATTATACTGGGAATTATAACATACTTAGAGTGAATAAGGTATAATGCTATTTTTTGAATGATTATGAGTTAAATGAGAAACTTGTAGATTATGGACATGATGTAAGGGATTTTATCTCAATATCCATCCACTGAGGAATGATTTAATTTTATATGTTTAATTTCATTTATATTCTATATATACTTCCATTTTACATTATATATCATTAATAGCTAATTATTCATGTTTTTATGTTAAAATTTAAATTATTTCATCTATGGGGATTTGATTTGAATGTTACCAAGTGGTAAAGGGTTTCATAACATAATTTTCATTCATTTTTTTATATCACATAATAATTGATTATAATATTTAATTTTCATTTATAAAATTTAAAATATTATATATGTATTATTTAAACATGTTTTGTTTGAATTTACAATTGATACACATAATCGGTGAATTAATTATTTTTTTAAAAAAAGACCTGATCATCGAATGGGGTTATCAACTCAAATTTATTTCTTATGGATATATATTATGTTATTTATTTATTTAAATTTATGATTATTATATATAGTACCTTTTAATTTATTTATTATGAAATTTATTATGTTCATGATATATAATGATTCATTTGAAGTTATTATTTCCTTAGGCTTATGATTAAAAGTCACTAGTGTGGTATGGGTGTTATGTTTCTACCTCATTTTAATCATGAGTTATTTTGTTCAATTACATTGAGGAAATTATATGAACCTTATTTGTTAAACATGCTTCATTTTTATTCTACTTATTATATTTTTCTAATTTTTATGTATTCATGCCATATTTCCCACTTTATTAAAAATAATAGTTCTAATTTTCTTAAGAATGGAAATTCTATATCTTCATTCGGCTGAAAAATATTTATGTTCTTATATTCATGTATTATAATTTGATTTCATGAATTTAATTTTTAAATTATAAATGATTTCCTAAATTTATTTTAAATAATAGATTCATTTTTAATGGATTTAAAATAATATTTATTATCATTTTAGACAAGGGACATTTTTGACACTCTTTATAAAATATTTAATTTTTAAAAAAAAAATTACATGAATGCATTTTTCCATTTTTATGACCATTATGTTATACTAATATTCAATTATTAACTTCCAAAAGGTATTTTTGAAGAAATTGATATAAAAAAAAATTCATTGATTAGTTTTTTACAGCATTTTCATAGGGGAAATGATATTTTTCATACAAATGTTTCAATGATAATTCAATTGTATTTATATTCCTTAAAACAAACATCAATTCTACTTATAATCTATTAAGGTTATGTTTTATTGATTCTATCCGTTGATCTATTGATTATTTATGATTGTTTCAAATAAATTTTCAACGATTCCATTTATTTAAATATGTTTGGATGATGTTATTGATTATAATCTATGGGGGCCTTAATTGGTTGATAATATTACATTTAATGTTATGACGACTTAATGTCCCTTGATGGATTATTATAGTAATATTTTATAAAAATTTCCATCGTAAATATTATATACTGATTATGGTTATTGATAAATTGTTTCCCCACATATCAGTATGAAAGTGTGTCATGTGGTTTTAGAGGAATAGACTAGTATAACTTAGGTATATTAATCCCATTGATATCTTTCATTACATCATATTTATGGCCTAAAAATAATATAGCGACCAATACTTTTCATACATAGATTTCACATATTACTAGAGGAATATTAAATATATAACATAAAAATCTAACCTAGAATCATTTAGGTATTGTTCAATTAGATACGTGGATACATAAAAATTCAGTTCCCAAGTAAACTAAATCATTTTCCTTGGAATTCTTCAAAACTAGATACCTTTTTACAAATATCATGCATAATAAAAATCTACATAACCTTGGAAAATCAATCCTAAAAAAGCATGATAGTATATTCTATGTATGTGTAAATTGGGGCGATATCAACATAACAAGATATTAGACGTATGGTGACATGATAATAACATTCTAAATGCATACCTATATTATAATAGATCATTAAATTGAGTCATAGAATAAATCATTATTGTTCATAGTACATGAATCATAATGGAATCAAAAAACAAGATCAATGAAAATATATACAAAGTATTAGACATATATTTGTGGAATACAAATATGTATATATATTATAATTTCTATATTTTTCATTAATCCTTGATAATAGTATCATAGTGGAAGATGATAACTCCCAAAACCATCTTATTCATCACTGTTCATTCCCATGAATTTCAATGTGGATAAAGTCCCTTACTAAATTGGTTTAATCTCTATTTCAGTCCAGTATATCTTGTGAAATTTTAATATTTAGCAAAACCATTGGAGAGAGATATATGTCTTATAGACAAAATAATTAAAATCATATATAATATTTCCAAAATTATATATGAATATACTTCATATCGGAACCCATTGATGTAAATGGGATTTATAAAAACGTTATCATATATGAACCACTGAAAATAATTTGCCATCATTGAAACTTCATCACATCATACCCTGTGAAAATTTATCTGGTTTCATAATTTTTTTTCATAATCAAAATTAAACATCTATATAAATAATAATGTTAATATCATTAGATTATATCCTTAGTAATTCATACATAACATAAATAAATTTAATCTTATATGGAAATTGATATTGAAAATAATATCTCTTGGATCATTTCTTATGGAAATTTTTTATTGAAATTAATTATTTTAAATCCAGACACATAAAAAATACTAATTTTTTTTATTTAGATATAAAATTACAAATATAAATTTTTAATTTAAATCATTGAGTAGTTTTAATGGTGGGAAATGATTATCATGTCATACACATTAAAATAGAGAGTCCTTTAAGATTTTTATAAGAAAAGAAAAAATAAATATTATTTGGATAAAATAGGAATATTCACTTATTTTATTTAAAATAATTAATTTCTGTGTAAAAATTAATTTAAATAGTCAAAGTAATAAATTCTAAAAAATATATTTAGAAAACATTGAATTGGTTTAATGGATTTTCATCCGAATTGAGAAATATATATGACTTTTTAAAACAAAATAATTCTTCACGTTTAATTATATAAGAAGAAGAAAATTTAATGGAAACATTAATTCTCAATAAATAAATTGTTTATAATAAATTTCTAGATGTTCTCGAGATATATATTCTAATATTTTATCTTTGAAATCATAATCATAATTAATCCCAATAAATAGAATGATTGTACCATCATACCCTTACAACATTGTTACCTTTTGAATCATAAGCCCCACAAAGATAAAAAATTATATTGAATTTTATATCAAATAATTATATGATAAGTGTATAAATATAAATTCATGGTTAGTATATTAACCACACAAATGAAACAAGTAGTTCATTTGGAATGTGCCCAAAAAAATAAAAATTAGATGAAAATCCGAAACAACATTGGTAAATTTTGATTCATAATTACCATGAAATGAAAACATAAAATAAAGCATTAAATATAATCAAATTAAGTTAATTCGTGATATAATATTTAAAAGGGGAGTTATATATATTACAAAAAATAAATGAGTGCTGAAGTTGGTATATATCATTCATAAAAAAAGTGTTACTAGAAGGCCCATACCTTAGCTCTCATCATCCAGTGAAATCATTCAACCATACTATATAATATATATAGTTTTACTATATATATACTAAATAATAAAAATTATTATATATATATATATATATCATTTCATATATTATTCACTCATGACATTTTATTACAAATTTAAACAATTCTTTGTTAAAATCACATTTCACGTAGTAATATCATTTTTTCATGTATATTTTTATTTTATTTTTCATCATTTTACATGGATTATGGATCCATAATATCATTAATCATAACCATTATATAAATTTAATTTATACTAATTACACATTTATTTATATTAATCCATTAAATATAGATATAGGAAGGGAATTACACCATTAATAGAGACTGTATTCCCTACGTACGAATGAATAATATTCCTATTTTTTCAAAGGTTGAAAAGAATAAAAGGTATATAATATATTAATATTTTAGAATAATATTTTTATCATATATATCACATATTTTTATTAACCCAAACCATGGTACATTTCATTTAATCTTATGTGAAAAATAAATCACATCATTTCGCGGGGTGGTAGACTTCCATACAGATGATCAACATTATTGTATTCCCATGGATTGTAAAGTAAGATGATATAAGTGAAATCATAATAATATAATCATTATTATTTTGAAAAATAGAATAGAAAAATTCTATATCTATAATTAAATACATCTATGGGATGTGGTGATGGAAAATTAATTGTATCAGTTCACGAAGAGGTAGTTCATTATAAACACAATCAACGATACAGTTTTCAACAAGATAGACGAGGAGATATATGTAGGAAATGCCAATAACATAAAAAATATATAATTATAGGGGAGATGATGATGTTATTATATCATCTTGTTTGAAGAATATTTGAAAAAGATAGAGGATGAAATAAAATGAAAAGGCATTGTTAAAAAAAATACCACTAATATTGAGAACCCCTTTCTGTTTACACCGAAAAGATTATGATGAGGTTTATAAAATATAAAAAATGATTATTGGATGTGGTTTTGAAATTAATTATTTTATTTTTCATACATTTTTTAAGAAATGATATGCTTATGTGTGAATATGAGAGGACATGGGTGGTCTTTTATAAGTTGATAATAGGAAACAATTAGTATTTTTTAAAATAAAAACCTGTACTCCGATATTAAAAATAGGAAAAGTCATCAAAATGGATTTTTAATGAAAAATACATATTTAAATGTCTTAATATATCCCAAAAATAGTAATTTGTTATGTTTTTAGGGTTTTTAAACCAATATAATTTTTGTTTAATCCATTGGAAAACATGCATTAACGTTAACCATAATAATTAGTTTATACAATTAATATTCATTTTGACCAAAAAATAGTTGAACAATTTATATAATATTTATTATTATTATTAAAAATATTTAATCAATGTTTTTAAATTAAATTCACATAAGTGTCAAATTTTAATTTATAATAAAAAAATCAGATATGTTAAAGAAACAATTTTCAAAGGAAAAAAATTTCAAAGATATAAAATGATTTAATATCAATAATGAATATGAATCTGATTCCAAAATTAGTTTAATATTGAAATTTCTGAACTAATTTCACCTGTAATTTTTTTATACAGGATGATTATTTTTTAATTCATTAAATGAAAAAGAATGCATTAATAAAAAATAATATTTTACACTATTCACTGAAAAATAAATCATTTTTAAAAATTATAAAAAATTTACCCAAGGATAATTTACAAATGTTGATTCATGAAATGTATTTAATTTGAGTAAAATTTTTAAAATTAATTTTTATTATTTGTTGAAAAAAATTAATAAAAATCATTATTTGAGATAAATTTATTTAAAAGAATATAAATAATTTATTAAAAATATATTACCAATTTAAAAATTAATTCTAAAAATATATAACCATAAAAAATTAAATTTACATATTTTTTTCATATTCATTCTTCCAAATTTAATATGTAGTTTATAACAGTAAATTTTTAATACTAATATTCATAATATATCACAATTTTTTAAAAATTGGTGTTTCGTAAAATGCATGGTATCGAATAAGCTAAATTTATTCAAAAAAATTACAAAAAATATCATGGAGTAAGATTATATTTTACATAAAAAGAAATACACACTTGAAATTCATCACTCTAATACAAACAAATGAGTTTACTTTGGTAATTTCAAATCCTCAGTTTCCCAACTAGTATCTCCAAATTGTATGTTTTGAAATAAAAAATTAACTAGGTTAGTGGTATTATTTAATATAAATTTATCTATAAGATCCATAATATCTAAACGTTTTTCCTCATATGTATGATATTTTTCTAGTTGTATGATCTAAGAGTTCTTAAAATGTGAAATATCATGTATGTACATCCTTAGTATGTATACATGAAACACATTATGGACATGGGCGTGGTTTAGTGGAATCACCGAATGATGAGATTCAATCCCAATTTGATCATGAATTTCAAAGGGTTGAATATAACTAGTAATCTGTAGTACTTGATCCTTAGTTACGCAATGCCAGTGTATTATTATATAACATCGTCATGATAATAATGGATCAGATCCCAAAAAACGAATCAGTCTAGTTTACATGGAAGTACTAGATACAACCATTATTATAACATTACATTATTAATTCAAAGAAAACATTTTGTCTACTTCAACACATTCATCTTCATTAAAAAATCCCTACTTGTCAGTCATAATATATTTCTTTGTATCCTGTAAAAAAAATTAAACATACAATGGGATTAGTGTAGGTGCTCAGTATGGATTACAATATAGAAAAAACATTCAAAAAATAATCATCCACATTTATGTCATTTAATAAGACTAAAACTCAAGCCTTTTAAACATAAACTATAGGCTAATATGGAAACTATAAATCAAATAATTCAATTTAGTTATTCACATGGATATTCAACTAGTGTAATAATCATTGGTAACATATATAGCTAATTTCATATTGATGGAATGCATAATGACATAAATCATAACCACATAGTAAAGGCATCGTACCAAAACTAAAAATAAATTTTTTTTTCAAGGCCTAGTGCCAAGACACTAGTTTTTTTCATTAGACATACCGATGCATCGAGAAGCTGTAGTGGGCTCCACCTATCAATTACCAAGTCCAATGAATTCCTCATATGAAAATGTTAAAACATAATATAAACATTCATATAAAAACTAGCATATGAAATGTTAATTCTTTTAACAAAAACCATGAATGGTAAAAAAATAACGCATCCATAGTGAAACGTATCCCAAAAACATAAATACAATATGGAATATTGTTTTATAACAAATCATCATCTAATAAGTTAAAAATTCATCAATGGATGTTGACATAGATGAAATCAAAAGTATAAGATATAAATATCTCTTTCAATTTTGAAATTATTTAAAAGTAAAAAACTTATAAAAGAATTTATTTAATTAGAAGATAATAATATAAGCTTTTATGAGATGCTACAAAGATGTTATAACAGTAGAAAATAGTTTCACTCATTGTATATATTAAAAACAATAATTCTATAATTTGGTCAAAAAGGTTGTAAAGGACCTTGTTTGGAAAATAACGGAAAATAACTTTATAAATGATTTATAAAATAAAAAACCATTGTACAAATAAATTTAATCCATGATCTAAGGAATAGTAAAAAAAATTTAAATACAATTTTATGAAACACGGATGTGGATGATAAAGAGGTTCCAATAGATACTCATATACAAACAACCTCGGATAATGAGTAGATAATATAATTAACCCTTAATGTGTAATTTCCCTTGATATATGTTATTTTAATATCTTTTATAACAGTTAAATCAATGTTATAAACTTATACCACGACCACATACATAAATATGATATCATATATGTTCTTCAAATATTACTTTGTTAATAAAATTTCAGTACTATCATCGTTTTGGGTGTTAACTGATTCAATTTACATTATATGCATGGATACATAAGACATATCTATTATTTATAGGATTAAAATGATTCATAATCATAATGATATTATTTTTATAAGAATTATTTTCATTCATAAAAATTAATATTATTCTTTAATCATTTTAATGGGGAATGAATTTCATCGCGTTTGTGGAGACAGTAATCTATACGTACGCACGAGTGAAAATATCAATCTATTGATGGTGAAATCATATGTAATTGGATGGTATATCACACATACATAATCCTTACATGTTATATATATATATTTAAATAATTTATACACATTATTATGCCCATGAAAATAATGAAGTGTTTGAATAACAAAATATAACATGATGTGGAGATGGTAGGATGTACATACACACGTATGGTGACTTGTCATTCATTGGATGGATATAAAAATGAATATGGTTGTAAAATATTTATAATAATATCATAGTATGAATAAGGTAGTATGGATATAATTTTTTTATGGGAACAAAAAATAAAGATGATTTTGAAAAAGAAAAGAACATTGAAAGTGGTGTTGAAATTATTACCTATTTTTCAGGTGTTTCCTTTTGAGTAGATCAAAAGGTCTCCATAGGTTGTCATTAAAATCAACGTAAGGACTGTAATCATAATTTAGGGTACTGTGGTGGATATTTGATTATGGTTTTCTGAGACAAATTGCTTTATATGGGTGATTTTGAAAGAATGGGAAGTACCCTTTTATAAGAGAGGTGTAGGTCACATTATAAAAAGTTTGTAATATTATTTCACTATACAATCATATTCTATTTATAATGGATCCAAAATGATTTATTTTGAAGAAACGATTTGGAAGGGCCAGAAAACTCTCAATCAATAGGTTTTATATAGGTTTAGGTCATCATATTAACATTATCTTTTAGATATATCTCATAGTTAAATAGTTTAAATTTTACCTTGTATTTTTATATTATTATAATAAATTATTAATAAACAAAAAGTAAAAAGACTTAGAACATAAAGAAGTTTATTATTAATGTATATAAACTTATATATGTATGTTGGCTGATCCTTTGATTTTTAGCAATATTATATCAATTAATAATATTTTATTAGTTTTAAAAACTCATTTGTGACAATTTTGACAATATTTTGTATTTTGTTATTGTCAAAGTCATAAAAACATTATCACTTGGAAAAAATTTATTTAATCAACCCTAACATGTCATATTATCCTAGAAAATTATTGCAATTCATCAGAAGTGTAACACCCTGACCCTAGTTACCCAGATTAGGTACATTATTACATAACATTGGCATGAGAAAAAGAAAGATCAAGTCTCAAAAGACCGATTAGTTTAGTAGACTTGGTATAAATAGATACATTTATAAAGTTTACATTACACCGTAAACTCAAAAAAAAACTACAAAAACATATTTTCTTCATATCCCATCATATTGCCTCTGCATTTCCTTCATAAATTACTTCTTCAGATCCTAGAAAAAATAAAACCTTGAAACGGGTGAGCACTGATACTCAATAAGGATAACAGTATACCAGAAACATTAATTAATATGTATAAACATTTAAGGCAATGTGTAACTAAAACAAAAGCATTTTTAAACTTGAACATCAGCATAATATGGAAAATATAAAATGAAATAATTCCATTTACTTATTCACAGGGATATTCTACTAGTAGAATAATCACATGCAATATCAATAACCACTTTCATAATGATGGAATGCATAATGCCAGACTATCATAACCACATAGCAAAGGCCTCTTGCCAAGATTAAATATAAGATTTGGTCAAGGCCTTGTGCCAAGACACTAGTTTGTCTCATGAGAACTACTGATGCATTGAGGAGCTATAGTGGGATCCACTCATCACATATTAAGTCCAATGCATTCCTAATATGAACATGTTTCAACATAACATAAACATTCCAAATAAAAATAGAATATGAAATGTCAATACGTTCACCATAAACCATGAATGGTATAAAAATAACACATCCATAGTCAAACATATTAAAAAAACTTAAATACAATATGGATGTTTTGTATCATAATAAATAAACTCCAAATAAACTTAAAATCCATCAAAGGATGTTGACATAAATGAAATCAAAACTATTTTTAGAGAAATATCTCTTTCTATTTTGAAATCATTTAAGAGTCATATATTTATAAAATAAAACATTTTCTTTGAAAATATTCTTATAATCTTGTAAGGGAAGCTTTGAAGATTTTATAACGGCGGAAAATAGCCGCACCCAACGTATATATTAAAAAAAACATTCTTACCTTAATTCTGCCGAAAAGGATAAAAAAGACCTTGTTTGGAAAATGACAGAAATATTCCTTAAAAACTTCTTATAAAAATTAAACAAGGGTATAAAAGACTTTATCCCATAGTCTTTAACATAGTAATAATTATTTGTAATACATTTTTATGAAACATGGTTGTGGATGATAGAGAGGGTCCAGTAGATAATTACGTGTAAACAACCTCGGATAATGAAGAGATTGTGAAATTCACCCTTACCTTGTAATTTTCCTTAGTTGAGGGTAGGTTAACCTCATGTATAATGGTGAAATAATTTTTATTAAATTATAAAGGAATCATATACATTAATTTTATATCATATATGATCTTTTATCATTTCTTCATTAATAATATCGTAGTATTATCGTCGTTTCGGATGTTAACTTAATCATTTTCTTTTATATGTTTTGTTACGTAAGACATGTTTGTCATGAATAGGTTGTATCCTATTCATATTAAGAATTATATCAAGTCATTAAACATTATTTTTAAATCATCAAATGATAATTATACTTGAATGGATACGATGGAGAATGAATCTCATCGCATTCATGGAGACGGTAGTCCGTACATACGCACGAGCGACAATATCATTCTTTTGATATTAAAATAATATATAATTGGATGGTATATTATATTTATTATTTAAATTAATTATAAATCATTATTATACCCATCCAAATAATAATTTATTAAATAACAATTACACTACTATGTGGAGACGGTAAGCCATAAGTACGCACGTATGGTTACATGTCATTCAAAGGACGGATATAATATTGAAAATGGTAGTACCATATATATAATAACATCATAGCATATATAAGATACTGGAGTTATTATCATAGAATGATAATAACAAAGAAAGAAGAAGTTTAAGAAAAAAGGAACTTGAATGAGGGTGGTGAAAACATTAACTTTTCTTCGGGTTCTTCCTTTTGATTTGATCTAAAGGGCTCTATAGGATTGCTTTCTGATCAATCTAAGGCCTCTGTGTTGAATTGACGGAAGTTGAGATAGTATTTGGGAAGGGGTTTATAGAGAAAAAAGTCTTTGAATGTGTGAGTTAGTGAGAAGGGTGAGTGCCCTTTTATAAAAGGAGTGGCGGAACCTTTAGTAAAGCTAGAAATATTATTTTATAAGAAATTCATATTTGGTTTCTAATGGCTCCAAAATGGATTATATAAAGGTTATGGTGGGTATGGGTCTAAAACAACTCAACCAATAGAATTAAGATAGGTTTGGGTTATTATATTAACTTTATCATATATTTTAAGCCTTAGTTAATTAGTTTGACACTTACCATGTCACTTTGTATATTTATATTTTATAGTTAATAAAATTAATATATACCTCCAAGTGACTCCAATAGGTCCATTAATTATAAACCTATCATGATATGAGTCTATTTTCTGAACCTTAGAGTTTTAGGAATTGAATATAAATTAATAATATAATATTTTATATATAAACTCTTTTATTTCAATTTTGACACTATTGGGTATTTTGTTTTTGATAAATTCATAACAGAATTATTACTACGAAAAAAATTATATAATCAATCCTATGATGCCATATTAAACTATAAAAGTAGGGGAATTCATAAAAAGTCTCAAATTACATTTATTTGGACATTTTTAATATCAGTTAGTTTAATATTTCATTAATTAGGAAATTACTACATCACCATTGTGTCATAAATAAATTAAATTATTTAATGCTTAAAAATTAGAAATAAAATATCATTATGTAGTAAATCATCATGATTTCTAATTAATAATTACAATCAAATTTATCTTATTTATAACAATATATTAAAAATGTTTCAGTAAATAAACATTGATTTTAACTCTTTTAACTCTTCTTTGATTAAATAATAATAAATTTCCTAATCTAATCCAAGTGGACCTAAATGATAATATTTTATTCCTAAGGTTGTTTTTGGTCGAGATACACTTGTACAATAGAATTAAGACATGTGTTAGGGAAATATTAATATCATTTTTACCATTAATTACCTTATTTACTTTTAACCGTGGTAAATAAAAGTAAAATGTTACTTTTCCCAAAAAATTATTTTCATCGCATTGAACCACATTTTACTCCTTGATATTAACCGTGACTCTCATATTTTCTCCATTACCCTCACAGAAGTGGTAAAATTAAGTTTTATATGAATTTCCAAATTCTCATAGGAGGTGGGTAAAAGACGGTGAAAAGTTCAATAAAATTTTTATATATCTAAAATTATTGTAAACTAACTCCAATGAATTACATTGAACATATATAGGTATTATGTATCTATTTTGACCTTAATTAATTTTAAATAAAATAAATAATTATTTAAATTAAAATTTGGTTTTAAACTATAACTCAGACTTTTTTCACTATTCATCAAAAATTTAATGTTTTCAGAAAAATACCAAAATTTTATCCTAGGCTAATTTCGATATTACGAATCCAAAAATGACGTCCATTTTAAATGATAAAATTTATAAAATTTGAAAAAGTTGGTATTACTATTCATAACGGCTAGTTTGATTAGTTGTGGTGTGTGTGTTAGAACTCGAAGTTGCGTAAAACACACACTACTATATTATTCAAAAGAAAGTGTACCGTGTAATCTTGGGGTGTAACATTCTCCCTGCCTTACATTAATTTCGTCCTCAAAATTTCTATAATAATACGACATGAAAAGACTCGGGTGGTTCTTCATCATAGGTTCCTCGGGTTCCCAGATTGCCTCTTCCATCTTATGGTTTCTCCACAAAACATTTACCAGACTAGTCATCTGGTTTTTCAATAATTGTTCTCTCATATCAAGAATCGTGAAGGGCTCTTCGCAATAGGACATATTGGGTTCCAGTTCTAATTCTTCATAGGTGAGTTTATGCGTTGAGTCAGGCATGTATTTCTTCAACAGTGATACGTGGAACACATCATGAACTTTGGAGAGACTTGGCGGCATTGCCAAATTGTATGATGCAACCCCAATTTGTTCTAGAATTTTGAAAGGTCCGATGTACGTTGGACTCAATTTAACCTTCTTACTGAAACTTATAACTCCCTTCCATGGAGATACCTTCATGAAATCATGATCTCCTACCTGAAATTCCAAATCCTTCCATCGGTTATCCGCATAGATCTTCTGCCTACTTTGAGCTGCTTTGATGTGGGTTTGTATTACCTTTACCTTTTCCATTGTTTCCTCCACCAGTTCTGGACCTACATGTTTTCTTTCACCAACGTCATCCCAACAGGTTGGGGTGAGACCTCTCATTCTGTAAAACGCATCATATGGTGCCATCTGAATACATGAATGGAAGCTATTTGTGTAGGATAAGTATACCATAGGTAAATATTGATCCCACATACCCTGAAAGTCATGCAAGCTAGATCTCAACATGTCTTCTAAGGTTTGAATAGTCCGTTCTAATTGTCCATCTATTTGAGGGTGGTAGGCAGTGCAGAATTGATGTTCTGTATCCAGGTATTTCTGAAGACTCTTCCAGAATCTTGATGTAAAACGAGGTTCACGATCAGAAACAATCAGTAGGGGTACTCCATAAAGTCTCACCACATCATTAATATATAGTATTATAGGACGTTCCAGTGGTAAATCTTCTCTTATAGTAATAAAATGTGCTGACTTGGTATGATGATGAACAATAACCCATATTGCATCATTCCTTCTACGATTCTTTGGTAGCCCCATGAAAAAGTCCATCGTAATATTGTCCCATTTCCACTCCGGTATGGGAAGAGGTTTCATGAATCCTCCAGGATATTTCCTTCCAGCTTTCACTTGTTGACAAATCCCCCCTCTTCATGTTGTCCCACCAAAAATGTTTCTTCATGTCACTATACATTTTGGTTCTCCCAGGGTGAATAGAGAAATTGGAACTATGAGAATCGTCCAACAATTCCCTTTTTAGGTCAGGTATATTGGGAACAAAAATTCTCTTCCCAAATTTCAAAATTCCTTCTTCATACCCAAAGTCATTCAATCTCCCATCATTCATAGCATTAATCTTCTTTTGAAAATCTTCATCATCGGTCTGAGAACACTTATTCCTTTCCAGTAAAGATGGTTTGACAACCATTTGAAAAATAACTGATGTTTCACCTTCCATGGTTATTCCCAAGTCCATATTCCATGAAAATTGGATCCCTTTCAATTCTCATATTGTTCAAAACTCCATGATATTTTCTTCTCAAAGGATCTGCCACATTATGTGCCTTCCCCAGGTGGTAGTGTATCGTACAACCATAATCCTTGAGTAATTCAAACCATATCCTTTTCCTCATGTTGATTTCGTTTTGTGAGAAAATATACTTCAAACTCTTGTGATCAGTATAAATATCACATTTTTCACCATAGAGGTAGAGCTTGCATACCTTCAAATAAAAGATCACATCTACTAACTTGAGATCATGAGAAGTATAGTTTTTCTCATGAATTTTCAACTATCGTGATTCATAGGTAATAAACCTAACATTATTCATAAGGAAACAACCAATTCCTTTCTTTGATGCATCACTATAAATAACGAACCCATCATTCCTTGATGGTATAGTCAATATATGAGCATTTACTAATCTTCTTTTCAGTTCTTCCAAATATTCTTCACACTCTTTTTTCCAAACAAATTTAACCATTTTACGTGTGATCTTTGTTAATGGGTTAGCCAATTGGGTAAAATTCTGGATGAAACGTTAATAATAACCAACTAAACAAATAAAACTGCATTCCTCAGTTATACTCATAGGTGCTGGAAATTCTTGGATTGCCTTGGTCTTAGAAGGATCAATAGAGATTTCATCTTTAGAGACAATATGGCAAAGAAAAAAAATCTCATGAAGCCAGAATTCACACATGCTAAGCTTCCCATATAATTCATGTCTTCTAAGAGTCTTCAGGATAATGCACAATTGATTTTCATGGTCTTTGTAGCTTTTAGAGTATTCCAAGATATCATCAATAAATACACCACAAAATCATTGAGATATTATTTAAAAACTATATTCATTAGATCCATGAATACAGAGTGTGCATTAGTCAGCCCAAAATGAATTACTGTAAACTCATAATGCCCGTACCTTGTTCCAAATGATGTCTTTAGAATGTCTTCCTTCTTCACACACAACTGATGGTATCCAGATCGAAAGTCAATCTTTGAAAATTATTGACCTCCATGCAGTTGGTCAAATAAATCATTAATGCGAGGTAGGGGATACTTGTTCTTTATTGATATAGCATTGATCTCCCTATAGTCTATACATTACCTCATAGATCCATCTTTCTTTTTAAGAAAAAGAACAATGGCTCCCCATGAGAAACACGAGGACGAATAAATCCATTATTACTCAATTCCTCTAGTTGATTCTTTAGTTCAACTAATTCCACATTGGACAGTACTTAAGGGGTCATTGTTATAGGCCTTGATCCAGAAATTAAATCAATGGAAAACTCAACTTCTCGTTCTGTCGGATGTTTAGGTAAATCTTCCAGAAACACATCTACATATTCTTTCACAATAGAAACATCCTCTCTTTGAACATTCCTCTCCTCAACCATAGTCATTCCATTCTCATCCTCCCCAATAATTAAATTTATTTAAGCTACTGGGGGTGGATCTAGATAAGAATTTGGTGGTGATGATTCTTCTCTAAAGATAAGGTGTTCCTTATCATCATCATCAAAAATCATAACCTACTTCTTCTTATAATAAATCTTCACATCATGGTCTGAATGCCAATACATACTGAGGATTATATCAAACACAATCATAGGTATGATGATGAGATCGGCGGATAAAGAACATTTATGAGCTCTAATGAGGACTGATTCACAAAACGTTGTTGCAATGATACATCCCTTTGGAGTTTTAACTGACAACTCCCTTGTCAAATAAAATTAAAAATATCTAATTTTCGTAGAAAACTGGGAAGATATGAAACAATGTGATGATCGAGAATCAAATAATGAATTTGTTAAACTTGAGGAAACCATTAAATTACCTGCCACCACATCTTTCGATGCTTCTACCTCAGTAGTAATGATAGAATAGGCTTGGCATTGATCCCTTGACCTTTTCTGAGTTATGTTTCCCTGAGGCTTAGGACATTCATTTTCATAATGTCCCATCTCCATGAAATTGTAGCATTGGACATCTGTAGCTTCCTTCTTCCCCTTGTAATCACGAGCTTGGTGGTATTTTTCACCGCACTTGTAAAATACTCTCATTCCTTTTAAGAAAGTACCGGGGTGTTTCATCAAACATGTACTGCAGGATGGATATTCAACTTTTCCCTTCATCCCCTTATTTCCATTCCCAGATTGATCAACGGATCTCTTCTTCCTTTGCTTTGATTTAAAGTCATAAGACTTAGAAAATTCCTTTTTTGTCTTGATAGAACATGAGGCAATGATTTAGTATGACAAGAAGGATTGTGGGACTAACGCTTGATAGAGAAATGGTTTTAACCCATCAACGAAACGATCAATATTAATTCATGGGTTACGTATATAATCTCCACCAAACCGTTCTAACCTCGTAGAGTTAGACTCATACTTTGCAACATTCTCATCCTCTTTTTGTCTCAGACTCAGAAATCATCTTTCCATATCTGCTCGATGGTCACGAGGAAATAATTTTTCTAAAAAAAATCATTGAACTCCCTCAATTCCATATTTGATACTTCATCATCTTCCTTCAGGTTTTGAATCCATGACCACCATTGATTGGAATCTCCAGTGAGGCGATAAACTGCCATGACAACTTTTTCCCTTTCACTACTCCTCAATGCCTGAAATATTTTCTCTAGTGAACTTATCCATTGCTTAGCTACAAATGGATTTGTACTCCCATTGAATGTTGGTGGTTGCTACCTCATGAAGTGATCTAACATTGATCCTCCACGTTGTGGATCAGGGTTCTCCATATAGTTAAGGTTATTATTCATAACTTGAGTGAGTTGTCCTAGTATGTTGATTAGTTGATCAGCATCAGCTGTATCACCAACTCAATATAATTATCCTGAGTAGGAGGGAAATCCCTACATGGAGTGCATGCATTGATATAGTTTTAATTTCGTCCACTTGGTTCCATTTCTAAACAATGGCACAAACTAGATCAGTTTATGAATAAAAATACATAATTCAATACTTATAAAACACTTAACATAAATATCAACTAGTTATGGATATAATCCATAATCATAAAGCTTTTTCCTATTAGGATGTATATACTCATAAACCCATCATAATTATTTGTAATGAAAATGAGAGTTATCCTAAGAATATCCCCAGGGAGTGTCGTAACCAAGAGTGCAGCAAGGCCCGTTGTTGTGCACCAGTTCCCATTCGAGTCTAGCTCAAAGTAGTGTTTTTGGGTTTTACCCCTAGGTACATCTGTGCCAGAGCCACCTCTACCTGATTGTATACATTTAGGGATGTACTACTCAGAAAACTCACAAAATCTATACAATACAAAAATTATAGGAAGTTCTCCTATACTAATCCTCAAATTCCATCTTAAATCTATGTTCCCTAATCAGAGTTTATATAAATCAATCTTCCAAGGTTTGTACTATACTTCCTCTGATACCAACTGTAATGCCCCAACCCTCGTTACCCAGAGTCCGTGCATTATTACATAACATTGGCATGATCACAAGAAAGATCAAGTCTCAAAAGACTGATTAGTTTAGTATCATTGGAATTACTAGATACATTCATAATGTTTACATTAAATCATAATATCAAAAAAAATAAAACAACATATTTTTATCATATCCCATCATACTATCCCTACATGTCATTCATAAATTACTTCTTCACATCTTGGTAAAAATAAAACATTGAAAGGGGTGATCTTGGATGCTCAGTAAGGATAAAAATATAGAGGAAACATTCATAAATAAGCATAAACAATTAGGGCAATGTATAACTAAAACAAAATCCTTTTAAACGTTAAATTCACTATAATATGGAAAAAATAAAATGAAATAATTCCATTTATTTATTCACATGGATATTCTACTAGTCGAATAATCACATGCAATATCAATAACCACATTCATAATGATGGAATGTATAATGCCAGACTATCATAACCACATAGCCAAGGCATCATGCCAAGACTACAAATAATATTTTTTAAAGGCCTTGTGCAAAGGCACTTGTTTGTCTCATGAGACCTACCGATGCATCGAAGAGCTATAGCGGGCTATACCCGTCACATATTAATTCCAATGCATTCCACATATGAACATATTTCAATATAACATAAACATTCCTATTAAAACTAGTATATGAAATGTCACTACTTTCACCATAAACTATGAATGGTATAAAAATAACACATCCACAGTCAAAAATATCAGAAAAAAATCAATACAATATGGATTTTTTGTATCATTATAAATCAACTCCAAATAAACTTAAAATCCATCAAAGGATGTTGACATAGATAAAATCAAAAATCTTTTTAGAGAAATATCTCTTTCAATTTTGTAATCATTTAAGAGTCATATATTTATAAAATAAAACATTTTCTTTGAAAATATTATTACAAGCTTGTAAGGTAAGCTTCGACGATTTTATAATGGGGGAAAATAGACATACCCGCCGAATAAGGTAAAAAAAATTGTTACCTTAATTCTGTCGAAAAGGTTAAAAAGGAACTTGTTTGGAAAATGATAGAAATATTCCTTAATAAAATTCTTATAAAAAGTCAACAAGGGTATAAATGAATTTATACCATATTATTTAAAATAGATTGAATGATTTCAAATACATTTTTATGAAACATGGATGTGGATGATAATGAGGTCCCAGTAGATAATTACGTATAAACAACCTCGGATAATGAAGAGATTGTGAAATAAAACCTTACCTTGAACTTTTCCTTGGATGAGGGTAGGTTAAACTCCTATATAATGGTGAAATAATTTTTATTAAATTATAAAATAATCATATTCATTAATATGATATCATATATGATCTTTTAACATTGCTTTGTTTATAATATCTTAGTATTATTGTCATTTCAGGTGTTAACATACTCGTTTTCTCTTATATGTTTTGTTATGTAATCCATGTTTTTCATGGATAGGTTGTATATTATTCATATCCATAATGATATCAAGTCATTAAAAATTATTGTTAAATAATAAAATGATAATTATACTTGAATGGATGTGATGGAATATTAATGTCATCGCGTTCTTGGAGACGGTATTCCGTACGTACGCACGAGCGACAATATCATTCTGTTGATATTAAAATAATATATAATTGGATGGTATATCATATATAAATAATAATTATCATGTTATATTTATTATTTACATGAATTACACATAATTATTATACCTTTCCAAATAATAGTTTATTGAATAACAATTACAACACGACGTGGAGACGGTAAGTCGTGCATACGCACGTATGGTGACATGTCATTCAAAGGATGGATAGACTACTAAATATGGTTGTAACATATTTATAAAAACATCACAGTATATATAAGATACTGGAGTTATTATTTTATAATGGGAATAACAGATAAAGAAGAAGTTGACGAAAAAAGGAACTTGAAAGAGGGTGGTGAAAACATTACCTCTTCTTCAGGTTTTCCTTTTGATTTGATCAAAAGGTCTCCTTATGATGTCTTTCTGATCAATCGAAGGCCTCTAGGTTGAAGTGAGGGAAGTTTATGGAGTATTTGGGCAGGTTTTGGCCGATCTAAAAGGCTTTTAATGTGTGAAATAGTGAGAAGGGGGAGTGACCTTTTATATGGGGGGTGAGGGGCACCTTTGGAAAGATAGAAATATTATTTTATAATAAATTCATATTCGGTTTCTAATTGCTCCAAAGAGGATTATTTAAAGATTAAGATAGTTATGGGTCAAAAACCACTCAACCAATATAATTTAGACAGGCTTGGTTAATTATATTAACCTTATCATTTAGTTTTAGCTCTTAGTAAATTAGATTGACAATTACCATGTCACATTGTATTTTTATATTATATAGTAAATATACTTACTATATATCTCCAAGTGTCCCCCAAGTTGTCCATTAAGGATACACCTATCACGATATTAGTTTCTTGGCCGAACCTTATATTTTTAAGAATTGAATTGAATTAATAATATATTATTTTTAAAAAAACTTTTTTATGTCATTTTTGAAACTATTAGGTATTTTGTTTTTGATAAATTCATAACAGCATTATTACTTCAAAAACATTTTATATAATCAATCCTAATATTCATTATTAACCTAATAAATTAGTGCAATTCATAAAAGGTCTCAAATTACATTTATTTGGATATTTATATAATCCATTATTTTAATATTTCATTAATTAGGTAATTACTGCATCACCATTGTGTCATAATGAAATTAAATTATATAATGTCTAAAAATTATAAATAAAATACCATTATGTATAAAATCATTTTATATTTCTAATGAATATTTAAAATCGAATTTATCTTATGTATAACCCTATATTGAAAATGTTTTAGTAAATAAACATTGATTTTAACTCTTTTAACTCTTCTTTGAATTACATAATAATAAATGTCCTAATCTAATCCAAGTGGACCTAAATGATAATATTTTAATCCTAAGGTTGTTTTTGTCCGAGATACACTTGTACAACAGAATTAGCACAGGTGTTAGGGTAATATTAATATTTACCCTATTTATTTTTAATCGTGGTAAATAAAAGTAAAAAAGTTACTATTCACAAAAAATTATTTTCGTCTCATTCATCCACATTTTACTCCTTTATATTAACCGTGTTTCTCAGATTTTCTAAATTCCACTCACAGAAGCAGTAAAATTATGTTTTACGTGAATTTCCAAATTCTCCTAGGAGGTGTGGAAAAGATGGTAAAACGTCAAATAAAATTTTTATATATTTAAAATTATTCTAAACTATCTCCAATGAATAAAATTTAACTTATATAAGTAATATGTACCTATTTTGACCTTAATTAAATTTAAATAAAATAAATAATTATTTAAATAAAAATTTGGTTTTAAACTATAACTCAGTGTTTTTTCACTTTTCATAAAAAATTGAATGTTTTCAGAAAAATACCAAATTTTCACCCTTGGATAATTTCGATATTACAAATCCAAAAATGAAGTCTATTTTGAAAGATAAAATTTATAAAATTCCAAAAAGTTGGTATTACTATTCATAACGGCTAGTTTGATTGGTTGAGGTGTGTGTATTAGAACTGGATGTTGCGTACAACACATACTACTGTATTATTCAAAGGAAATCATACCATGGAAGCTTGGGGTGTTACACAAAGTATCAATTTACATTTATTTGGATGTTTATAATATGAATTATTTTAATCATTCCTTAATAAGGTAATTATTTCACCATAGTTGTGTCAAAAATAAATATAATTATTTAATGTCTGGAAACTATATATAACATATCCTTTTGTAATACATTTTTTATATTTCTAATGAATATTTATAGTTGAATTTAATTATTTATTACCCAATATAAAAAATTGTTTATTTATTAAATAACGAATTTAATACTTTTAACACATCATAAAATAAAATAATAATAAATATCCTAATCTATTCTGAGTCGACCAAATGGATCATATTTTAATCCTAATGTGGATTTTAGTTGAACTAAACATATCCAATTGAATTAGGACATGATTTAGAGTTATTGTAATATCATTGTTTACCATTAATTACACTATTTACTTTTAATCATGGAAAATAATTTCAACAGTTAATATTCACCAAATAATATTTTAATATTATTAAACTACATATTACTTACTAATATCAACCTTGTCTCTTGGATATTTGAAATTCAATTCACAAAAAAGGTAAAATTATGTTTTATGGAAATATTCAAATGATCCTAGATGATGGGTAAAAGATGGAAAAAGGTTCAACAAAATTTTATATATCTAATATGATAATAAAATAACTCCAATAAATAATATTAATCCTATATAGGAATAATCTCTCTTTACATAATAGAAATTGAAATAAAATAACTACTTATTTAATTAATAAGTTGGTTTTATACGGAACCGAATTAGCCCGTCAGGGGCACAGCGTCGCTCTGCTAGGGTTCTCGTGCCGCCTTCCCCTCCCCGGATCTGCGCTCCCTCTCCTTCCAAGTTCGGCCAGTCGGGGTGGTGGTCCTCTATTTCTATGGCCTTTATCGACTCTTTGTGCGCTCACTGGTGTCTTTCCTTGACACAATGTTGAATATGTGCTTGAGTTCCTGGCCGGTGGTCCGAGACCGTCCCTCCGTCCATATTTGGGCATTTGAAGGTAGAGCGTTGTTTCTATGGAGTTTTCCGATGGCGGCGTCAGGATCATGTTTTCGTTGAGCGGATGAGGTTCTTTTCTTATGTTGCTTCTTCGTTTTTAGTTTTTGAGTAGGGTTTATTGAAGCCGACAGGGAAGAGACTTTAAGGATGAGTTGGTTTTCCTGGTTTGGGGAAATCTATTTCATAATGTTTTTTTTGTTCTGGTGGTGGTTCATGCTCGCCGATTTCGTCCTGGTTGTTTTTTGGCCACTGAGGGCATGATTTTCGGTCTGGATAATCATCGTTTTTATCAAAGGATGATGGTGAAGCTCAACAGTGTCCTGGTTGAATCCGATGAATCGTTTTTCTTGTTCATTCGAGATAGGTCGTGGATGCATCATGGTTTGATTCCTAGTGGACGGGATGAAGGTGGTGGTGTGATAGTGCTTCAGTGGAGTCATCCGCTACTGGTTCCGGCATCTTTCGGCTATGTATGGTGGCGTGTGGTGTTGGATCTTCAATCGAGGCTGTCTCGATGGCAGTCAAGTGGACATGTGAATGGATAAGCACGTCGTATGCTGGCAGGTGCGCAGCTCGAGGACTGTCACATTGATCTTTATTTTTTGGATTTTTTAATTTGAAATTGAAATGGATTTGGATGTTGTGCATCGGTCTGTGGCAATGGTAATGCTCTGTATTGGGTACCAGAAACCCTTAAACCGGCCATTAGAAAATGAAAAAAAAAGATTTCGGTGGAAGTTGGTTTAATACAAAAACATAGAGTTTATCACTATTTATCATAAATTGAATTTTTAAAAAATCATGGTGATTTAGAACTCAATGTTGCGTACATCCCAAACTATTATATTATTTCTAAATAATTTTATGGTGGATTCATGGGGTATTACATTCTTGTATCCATAAAGTAATACCATCCATGAAATTTCTTGAATATTACATAATATAATGATTTGGTTTGTTCTTAATCAAAAGTTCCTCATGTTCTCAGGTTACCTCTTTCATCTTATTATTTCTCTATAGATCATTCACTAGACTAGTCGTCTGGTGTCTCAGCACTAGTTCCCTAGTATCAAGAACCATGACAGGCTCTTCACAAGAAGACAAAATAGGTTCCATTTCAATTTTTTCATAGGCGAGTACATGCATGGGTTCAAGACTGTATTTTATTAATAGTGATACGTAGAACACATCATGGTCTCTTGAAGGAATTGGAGAAATTTCTAAATTGTAAGCTATAACTCCAATTAATTCTATAATTTCAAAAGGTCTAATTTACATAGGACTCAACACACCCATCTTACCGAAACTTATAACGCCCTTCCATGGAGATACCATCATGAAAACATGATCTCTTACTTGAATTTACAAATTCTTATTTATATTATCGGCATAGATCTTTTTCCTAAATTAAGCTTTTTTGAAGCAGGATAGGATAATATTTACCATTTCCATTTTTTCCTCAACATAATCTAGGCCTATGAATTTTCTTTCAGCAACATCATCCCAAAAAAGTGTTGTGCGGCATTTGTTTCCAAATGACGCTTCATATGGCATCATCTGAATACTTGAATGGAATCTATTATTATATGAACATCCTACCTGAGGTAAATATTGATCCCACATACCATTAAACTCATGTGAGAATGATATAAACATGAAATATAAGGATTGAATAGTCTGTTTTTATTTTTCAACAGTTTGAGGGTGGTGAGTAGTTGTCAAATGGTGTTTAGTATCCACGTCCTTCTGAATACATTTCCAAAATATTGATGTAAAATGGGGATCGTGAACCAAAATCCATTGATAGGGCTACTACAGTAAGTCTTACAACTTCATTAATATGTTTTCATGCAAAATTTTAATGTGGGAATCTTCATTAATAGAATGAAAATGCACTGACTTGGGAAGATGATCAAAAATGACCCATATTGCATCATTCATTCTAGGAGTCTTCTGTTTCCCGATGACAACGTCCATAATCATATCATCTAATTTCTACTCAGGTATAGAATGAGGTTGCATAAATACTCTTTGATGTTGACTTCCAGCCTTCACTTATTGGAAACACCATACATCATGAAACATATTCAGTAATCTCCCTCTTCATGGTGTCCCACAAAAAATGTTCCATCAAATCATTGTACATCTTAGTGGTACCAGGTTGTATCGAGAAATTGGAGATATGAGCCTAATTCAACAATTCTTTTTTTAGATCATGTATATCTAGGACCCAAATTATCTTCCCCAATTTTAAAATTGCATCTTCATATACCTAGTCAATAAATCTCTCGTCATAAACATCTATTAATTTTTATGGAACTCTTCATCACTACTATGTGAACATTTTATCCATATTAGTAATGATGGTATTACAACCATTTGAAAAAGTATTGATGTTTCACATTCCACGATTATTCCCATATCTATATTTACTAGATACATGAACATAAGAACCCTTTCAACACTCTTACAATTCAAAAACTCCTTGATCCATTCTACTCCAAGCATCTTCCCCCTTATTTTCCTTCCTCAGGTGGTAGTGTATAGTGAAATTATAATCCATGAGTAGTTCAATCCATCTTCTTTGACTCATGTTGTGTTCTTTATGGGAGAAAATATACATCAAACTCATGTGATCTCTATATATCTCACATTTTTCCCCATAGAGATAGTGTCACTATAACTTATATGAATATATTACAACTATTAACTAATGATCATGATTGTGATAGTTTTTTTGATGAATTTTTAGCTATCGTGATTCATATTCAATAACCATACCATTCTACATAAAGTCACAACTTTTTCCTTTCTTAGATGCAGAACTATAAATAACAAACCCAACATTCCCTGATGGTAGAGTAATGATAGAAAAATTGACTAATCTTTTTATTAGTTCATCAAAAATATCATCACCCACTTCTGTTCAATCAAATTTAACCCATTTACATGTGATCTTGGTTAATGGGTTTGCCAATTTGTAAAAAATGTGGATGAAATAGCGATAATAACATGCTAAACCAATAAAACTGCTTACCTCATTTATACTTTTCAATGTTGGCCATTATTGGATTGCATTGATATTTTAAGGATCAATTGAGATATTATCTATTGTACATATATTTTCCAAAAAACTAAATTTCCATAAGGCGTAATTCAAACATCTTAAACTTCCCATATAATTGGCTTCATCTATTGGTTTTCAGAATAGTGAGCATGTTATTTTCATTATCTTCGTAGATTATTGAGTATACCAATATATCATCATGAAATAAAAATACAAAGTGATCAAGATATTCATTTCATGGTCTATTCATTAGATCCATGAAAACAGAAGGTGCACTAGTCATTCCACAAGGCATTACTTTTAACCCGTAA
Organism: Viscum album; assembly: GCA_963277665.1. NCBI lineage: Eukaryota > Viridiplantae > Streptophyta > Magnoliopsida > Santalales > Viscaceae > Viscum > Viscum album. The sequence continues at coordinate 694,964,347 of OY728141.1, forward strand.
TGACCTAACCTAGTAAAAAATAATGCCTTCGAAATGTCTTCCTTCTTCACGCACAACTAGGGATATGTAGATAAAAAATAAATCCATGAAAAATATTAACCTCTATGAAGTTGGTAGAATAAATAATCAATACATGGTAGGGGATACTTTTATTTATTGTTATAGCATCGATATCCATGCAGTCAATGCACATCCTCCTACATCCATCATTCTTATTAACCACAATCACATGAGATCCCTCTGGATAATCACTAGGGATAATTAATCCTTTATTACTGAATTACTCCAGTTGTTTCTTTAGATCCAATAATTCCACAAAGGATATTCTATAAGGGTACGTCAATATGAGTCTTCATCTAGGAATTAAATCAATGGAAAACTCAATTTCCATTTATAGAGTATGTTCAGGTAAATCCTCTTGAAACACATCAACATATTCTTGTACAATTAGTATGTCCTCTATTATAACATTATTTTCCTCACCCAATTTTATTTTATTCACTTACTCCTCTATAATTGAATTTATTAGAGCAGTAGGGGTTGATCAATATATGAATGATGTGGTGATGTTTCTTTTCTAAGGATGAATAACTCCTTACAATCATAAAAAAGTGTAAGCTACTTCTTCTTTCAATAAATTTTTCCATCATGGTCTGAAAAAAAATTCCATACTAAGGATTATATAAAATTCAATAATGGTAATAACGATGATATCAACAGATAATGAACAATTATATTCCCTAATGGGGACTGATTCCCAAAACCATATAGTAATGATATATCTCTTAGGAGTTTTGACTGAAATCTCCCTAGTTAAATAAAATAGTAAATATCCAATTTTCATAGAAAACTAGGAAGATATGAAAAATGAGATGATCAAGATTCAAATAAAGCATTGGATAAACTTGGGGATTCCATTAAAATACCTTACTCCATGTCCTTTGGAGATTAAAGCTCAATAGTAGTAATCGCATTATCCTTTCCATAATCCCTTGGCCTTTTCAAATGTAACATTCCTAAGCTCTTTGGATATTCAGTTGAATAATGCCTCATTTCCCTGCCACTGCAGCATTCAATATTGACAGCCTCATTCATTCCATTGCAATCACGAGATTGGTGGACTTTTTCACAACACTTATAACAGACTCCCAATCCCTTCCCTCAATTACGGGGGTGTTTCTTCTAACATATACCAAAATATGGAAATTATACATATCCATTATTCCCCTTACATCCATTTCCTGAGTGTCCAACAGATCTCTTCTTCTCTTTTATTTCTATAAATTTGTAATAATTATAGAATTTATTTTCTGTCATGATAGAATATGAGACAATAACATTTTATGATGTGAAGGATTGTGAGAATAATGCCATATAGGGAAATGTTTTTAACATATCTATGAAACAATCAGTACTACTACTTTGGTTATGTATATAATTTGATTCATGCCTATCTAACCGTTTAATGTTTTCTTCAAAATTTGTGACACTTTCATCCTCCTTTTTCCTCAGACTCAGTAATTTTCATTACATTTATGCTCGATTTTCAAGAGGAAAGTAATTTTCTAATAAAAACTATTTTGACTCCTTAAATTCCATATTTGAAACATTGTCATCTTCAATTATGTTTTGAATTAATGACCACCATTGATCTGCATCTCACTTGCAGCGATAAAATTATATGGCTACATTTTCGATTTAACTAATCCCCAAAGAATGAAATGTTTTCCCTACGAAACTTATCCATTAATCATCTACAAATGGATTTGTGGTCCCATTGACTATTTGTGGTTGATCCCTCTTGAATCGGTCTGTCATTGATCATTCGAATTTTGGATCAGGGTGCTCTATATGGGTATGATTATTTTTCATAACCTGACTGAGTTTTCCCAGTATGGGGATAAGCTGATCATCAATAGTTTCATCTCCAGCTCTAAAATAAAAAAACTTTGTATGAGGGAAATCCTTACATATACTACGTATAATGATACAGTTTCCTTTCCTTCCACTGGGAACCATTTCAAAACAATGGAATAAATTATAATAGATTATGAATTACAATACACAATTCCAAACTTGTAAAACATTTAACATAAATTGAACATTTTTTTATATAATTAAAAATAAGAAAATGGTTATCATTGAGGAGGTATACACTCATAAATCTATCATAATGTTTTGTAATGAAAATGTGAATTATCCTAAATATATCCCCTTGGAGTGTTGTATCCAAGAGTGTAGCAAGGCCTGTTGTCGTTTTCCAGGAAACCCCAGGTCAATCCCAAAACTCCTTGTCCGAGTTTTCACTTTTATGTACATATGTGCCACAACCACCTCTATTTGATCATATCCATAAGGGGATTTATATCGTGGAATACTCTAAAAATATCAAAATTACAAAAAATTATAGGAAGTTCTTCTATACTAATCATCAATATCTATCTTATGATAATGTTATTTAATTAGAGTTTTATTAAATTTTGCTTCCATAGTTTATACTGAACATCCACTGATACCAATTCTAATTCCCCAAACCTTGTTACACATAGTAGGTGAATTATTACAAAACATTTGAATGATTACAAGGAATAAAATCCCAAAAGGTCTAACAGTTTAGTATATTTGTAAGTACTATATACAAACATAAGATATACATTACATTATGAATTCAAAAACAATAATATTGTGTCTCGTTTTAACACATTTATCTCCTATAGACAATCTCTATCGGTCAATCATAATATACTTATTTGCATCCGGGGAAGCTAAAAAATTGAAAGCTGTGAGATCATATGCTCAGTAAGGATAACAATATAACAAAAACTCTCATAAATAAGCATAAACATTTAAATAAATGTATAAGACTAAAAAATCCTTGTAATGTTAAACATCATCATAATATAGAAATGATAAATCAAATAATTTCATTTACTTATACAAATTAATATTCTTCTAGTTGAACAATCACGTTTTATATCAATAGCCAATATCATATTGATGGAACGCATATGGTTGATCATCATAACCACATAGTAAAAGCCACATGAAAATACTAAAAATAAAATTTTGGCAATGCCTTGTGCCATGAAACTAGTTTGGCTCATTAGACCTAACGATGAATCAAGGAGCTATAGTAGGCTACAATCATAACTTAAAATGTCTATTGATTTCCTCATATCAAGAGGTTCAAACATAACCTATAATTTATTATTTAATCTAGTATACGAAATGATATTTTTTTACAATAAGCCCTGAATGGTATAAAAATAACACAACAACAGTAAAAAATATACCAAAATAATCAATACAACATGGAAGATCGTATCATAATAAATAAAAATCAAATATGTTTAAAATCAATCAATGGATATCGACATATATGAAGTCAAATATATTTTATAAAAATATCTCTTTCAATATTGAAATCAAATAAAATTCACATAATTTTAAAAGAAAAAATTTACATTGAAAAAATTCTTATAATCTATTAAGGGATTCGTTGAAGATGTTATAACAGCAGAAAATAACAGCACTCTTCAAACAAGTTAAGAAAACATCCATTCTTTATTTTTGTCCAAATGGTTGTAAAGGACCTCATTTGGAAAAAGACAAAATGATTCCGTTATAAATAATTAATAAAAATTCAAACAATGGTATAAATTACATTAAACCATGGTCTAGTAAATAGTATTAATATTTTGAAATACATTTTTATGAATCACATATGGGGATGACATAGAGGCCATAGTCGATACTCACTTATCAACAACACCAAATAATGAAGAGATTGAAGAATAAACCCATACTACGTACATTTCCTTGATCGAGGGTATGTTAACCACATGTATAATAGTTAAATAATTGTCATTAAATTATAAAAGAACTATGTTAATAAATATGATATTATATATGATCTTATAATTTTACATTGTTAATAATATTTCAGCAGTATCATAGTTTCAGGTGTTAGCTGATTCATTTTCCTTTATATGCTTGGTTATGTAAGCCATGTTTGTTATGGATAGGATGTATTTAATTCAAATCCAGAAGTATATATTGTTCTCAAACATTATTTTATTCATTAAATGAAAATTATTCTCAAATAGTTACGATGGGGATTGAATTTCTTCACATTCGTGGAGACGGTAAACGTTAAGTACGCACAAGTGAGAATATAATTCAATTGATGGTTAAATAGTATGTTATTTCATAGTATATCAAATAAATAGAATCATTAGAATATTATAATTTTTATTAAAGTCATTTATACTAATTATTATACCCATGCTAATAATGATTTGTTTGAATAATAAACCACACCATGAAGTGGAGATGGTTAGTCGTACATACACACATATGGCGACTTGTCTTTCATAAGATAGATAGAATAATGAATATGTTTGTACCATATTTATAATAAAATCATTGTATGTATAAGGTACTGATGTTATTTATTTGGTATGGAAACAATAATGAAATTGGAAGTAGAGAACAAACTTTGAAAGAGGTGGTGAAATTATTAGCTCTTCATCGGGTGTTTCCTTTTGAGTTGATCAAAAGGGCTCCATAGGTTGGATTTATGATCAATGTAAGGCCTCTAGGTAGACAGGAGGGTAGTTTTGAGGATATTTGAGTTGGGGATTCCTGAGCCAAATGGAATTGGAGGAGTGATTTTTAGGGAAGGGGAAGTGCCCTTATATAAGAGAGGTGAGAGTCACTTTAGGAAGAGCTTAAAATATTATTTTATTATAAAATCATATTATGTTTATAATTTCTCCAATATGATTTACATCTTGGAATAGGTGGGTATGGGTCAAAAAAATCAGAACGAAAAAGTTTTAGACCAGTTTATGTCACCATATTAAATTTATCATTTATATATAATTATATGTTAAATAGTTTAACTTTTACCATGTATTATTATATTATTAAAAAAATGGTTAATACACATATTATAAAAATCAAAGATAACTCATAGTTGTTCATTATTGACTTTTATAACATTATCTTAGGCCTTTTTCTGATCCGTAGATTTTAGGAATATTATATCAATTAATAATATAGTATGTGTTTTAAAAACTCATTTATGTCAATTTAGACACTATTTGGTATGTTGTTTTCGTAAAAGTCATTAAAACATTATCAAATCGAACATAATTTTCTAAACCAAACTAACAAGTAATATTAAACTATAATATTAGTGTAATTCATCAAAAGTCTCAATTTAAATTTATTTGGTTCTTCATAATAACAATTATTTTATTCTATTAATGATAATGTAATTACTGCATCAACATTGTGTCATAAATAAATATAAATATTTAATATCTAAAAAGTATAAATTTAACACATTTATTTAGTAAATCTATTATTCATTATAATTGATATTTTGAGTTGAATTTATTATATGTATAACTCTATATAGAAAATGGGGTAGTTATTAAACATTGAATTTAACACTTTTAACTCTTCTTTAAATAAAATAATAATAAATGACTATATCTATTCCATGTGAACCAAATGGATAATATTTTATTACTATGGTTGATTTTGGAATAAATACAATTATCTAATAGAATTAAGACCGTTGATGGGGTAATTATATTAACATTTACAACCTTAACTTCACTATTTTTTTAACATTGGAAAATAAAAATGAAAAGTTATTATTCACCATAAATTATTTTCATTTGGTTGAAAATAATTTTACTTACCGATGTCATCCAGGTCTCTAAGATTTTTTAAATTCAATTCACAAATGCTGTAAAATTACGTTTTATGAAATTTTGAAAACGCGCCTAGAAGGTGGGTAAAAGATGGTTAAAAGATCAATACAATTTTATATATCTAATATTATTATAAAATGACTCAAATGAATTAAATTGAAAATATAGAGGTATTATGTATATTTATCTAATATAAATTTAAATATAATAACTAAATTTTAAAATAAAAAGATAGTTTTAAATAATAATTCAGTGTCATTCACTATTCGTTAAAAATTGAATGTTTTCATAAAAATATCAAAAATTTACCGTAAACTAATTTGGATATTCTGAATAAAAAATTGATTTCCATTATGAAAAATACAATTTATAAAATTTTAAAATGTAGATATTACTATTCATCACAGATAATTTGATTGGTTGTGGGGTGTTAGAACTCAATGTTGTGTACAACATAAGCTATAATATTATTTAAAATGATGTCATCCATGGATGATTGGGGTATAACAGTATAAAATTTACATTATTCATGAATATCATAACCTTATTGCCTAGATAAATTCATAGAAATGAATAATCACTGACTTCATATTCTAGATTGCGTCGACGAATATGATGATATATTTCCTGTTGATTTTTATATATACTTAATTTGTTTATTAGAATATATAAATTTCTATACCATGTATTCATTTATATTAGATCTTATTAGATTTATTTGGCCAATTTTTTCCCATAACAATTATGGTAAAATACATATTTCCATAGATTTCATTATAAGGATCCACATAAATGACTTAGTTAGAGATATTGTTGTAAGAAAACTCATCTAGTTGATGGTGTTGATCCAAACCACATTTGAAATACATAGAAAAAGATCTGTACATATCCTATATGGATATGAGTATTATTTTAGATTGGCCATCTATTTGTGGATAATAGACATTACTAATTGTAAACTCTGTATTAATAGCACGATGAAGAAATCACCAAAACATTGAGGAAAACCTCAGATCCAGATTAGATACAATGGATAATTTTACTCCATGAATCTATATAAATTTTGTAATGCGTATCTTGGGATGTTGATATATATATAAATATTCTCTAAAATAAGTTAAGTGTTCTAAAATTTTATGGTGATCCACTACACCACATACAGAATTGGGAGTCCAATTAAACAATCCATTATGATGATTTCACATTTCCATATTGGTGTAGGTGATGTTCGGAAATTTATTTTATGCTTTTGACTCTTGGACACAACATTATGAATTACTGAGAATAAATCTTCAAACTCTATAATAATGATGTTCAAAATGAAATAGTAACAACTTGGATGAGGGTGAATTAGTTGTTAAATTTTATTAGTTTCAATAATTTAGAAACTGAACCACTATAACCTATACTATTTTATATCCTTTTCATTATTTATTAAATAATAATACATGGAAAAGTAGGAATGAAAGTAATGAACATGAGATTTCTATAGTTCATCCTCGGTTTGAGAACCTAAATCCTTCCATATTCAATTCTGTGGGCTTATTATAATTAAATATTATGAATAAGTGAATAGTACTTCTGCAAAATCCCATTACAAACATTCTATATCACAATAGAATTTATTATACCATTTGTATTCAATTAAAAAAAATTAATTTTAGACAATCTGTTCTTCAAATGAAATGATTACAAAAAACATTTTCTCTGTAAAACTCTATGTAGAACCATACTCAAATTAATCTGGGTCAAATTACCTATTTCTATTTCTTTCATTACTATGAATCCTTTGAAAAACCCACACTTCTCAAACTTTTCTCAAATTCTCAGTCTAATCATCCTTAGTCCGATCATTCACAGTCTTGTAAGAAAAAATTCAGATGTTTCATCTTCTAATGAGATATCTATTCCGAAATATAAATTTGACAATAATTTTTCAATACTTCACATTTTTTAATATTGTTAAAAGATTCAACGTACGAAATAAATTTTCACAATTTTTTCGTAAAATCATTTTTGAAAATGATAGCAAATGATAAACATTTCCAACTTACTCATAATTATAATCTCTAAAGAAACACACATTTAACCATCAACTTTGGATGCATTAAACCTTCTTAAAAATTTGATTCATATTATGTATTATTAGTAATGAACCTTATCTACCTTCCCAAACATTATCAGCATGGTGGAATATACTTAGATCATTATGATGTGACTTTTTTCCTCTTCTAGTTAAAGATGACTTTCATCCACTACAAATTATGATCATACAATTTTCCACTTCTATTTATTATCTAACATTATTGGTTTTCTCATTACAATATGACTTTATAGCTATTTTAATTTTGATATGAATTTATTCCCCCTTTCATTATGATCTGACATTATTCTTATGATCACTAAGATCCGACATAATGTTAGAGAATTCAATAAATTTTTAAATACGTACATCACTACATTATTTTAATTTCATCGGTATAATTCCGAATTCCTATCATTGAAATTTTTTACGTTCTATCTAATGGTGAGTCTGATGAATATTGAACATCATGGTAATGGATTTGAGTCTAATAGTGCATCTGATCAACCAGTATACAGATCTTATATCTTCCATATTCTTTATAAATTCTACATCTGGATCAACTTATTCTGAAAACATATGTATAGAAAACAATGATCTCAATGTTCTTATTAAAAATAAATCATTCCAAAGGACGATGTCCAATATTGAAGAACAAATACATTATTTTAAATAATGTCTAATTGAAAAAAATTAAAAACATTTTTAAAACAAATAATCACAAAGGATCTTCAATCTCCCCCTTTGGATTTTTTGATAATTCTAATTAACAATGTCTTCAAATCTCAGAAATTTTAAGAACATGTACATTTCTAAACAACTCATGGTTTTTAAACTTTTATAAAAACAAAAAAAAGTTAAAAATATAATTTCATAACCCCACATTACTAGATAAAGTAATTTTTTTAAAGTAATTCCATCCTTATGTCACAAGAGATGTTTGTGACCATGTCAAGATAAATCTCCACTTCACTTGTATGTTTTCTAACTTTTTTTCACCCTAATTTGATTATTACCTCCCCCATTATCTAATAACCACATCTTTATATTCCTAAAATAAGAGAAAGTAAAAAATTATTACAAAGTAAAATTATTTTACATTCTCTCCGTCTTTGTCATCATTATAAAAATAATGTTGTTGGAATTAATTTTTAAATTTATGAAGTCATTAGTGGTGGTTGAACATGAATTTATTATTTGAAATCTAAAAAACTTCACTAATTTAAAACATGATTATAAAAAATGTTATAAAACGTTGGTAAAAGCTGGGAAATTATTATGGTACTCTCTCTCAATGGTTACCTGATCCATTGGGCTGTGAGGATTTGGGATTTCCATATCCCAACAATTCCAACATGAACAATTATGATTGTTTCTTAGATTTTCATAATACCAACAGTTCAATTAAAGTATCGATAATTTTTTTACCAATGGTAAATAATCATGGGTTTATAAGGTTTATACAACTAGACCAACAGTTCATTGAACTGCTGATATACACCTATTGCAACGGTTCAGTGAACAGTTGCGATAGGTCAGGTGGTATGGGTATGCACGAGTAGTTTAAGAACCATAGGAATATAGACTAAAAACACTCTATTCTAATCGTTTCATGGAAACTATTGTGATATTGGTATTCCATTGGTTCTAAAACCATTTTCATGCACTACTCAATATATATTCCAACCATTCATAGAACCTGTGTTATTTATTATTCTCAAAAAAAATTGTAGGCACCTCTCTTATATCAAGCCACTTCGAGTTAGAGACAACTTATAAAAATAGGGATTCAACCTAAAATAAAATTCAGGGATTCAACATTCATCCCACAATCAAAAAACATAGAATAATTTAAAAAACCTAGAATATAAAAACACACACAAACACACCTAGATTCTAAAAACACACAGGCAACCTGAAACCTTCAATGAAAAAAAACATATAGAAAACTCCTTGTATACACAAATAATCACTACAAACACACAAAAACTGCAACAATCAATCACATCTAAAACACACAGTAAACATAAAACATGCAGGAAACCTACAACATGAAATAACAAAAAAACATTGTAAAAATAGACAACACACAAACAACATTCAATCACAAAGAAATCACAGATAAAATCACCGAAAACAAAGATAAAACACACTAGAAACTCAACAAAATCACAAAAAAATCTCATTTCAATCACTTGCAATCACACTAAAAACACAGAAAATCAAACATCAATCATACAAAAAAACACTCTACAATCAAACAAAAAACTTGTTAGGCTGTATTGATTCATCCTTTGTCCAGATGAGTGTGGAATTTTTAGGATGCATAGATTCAACAATGATCTTGATGAGTGTGGAATTATTAGGATTCTGAGATTCATCCTTCATTTCTTTGGAAATCTATAGGTAATCCAACTAGATTTAATGATGTGACTACAAATTTGTGAATTCCCAAGATATATTGGAATTGACTATATGGATATTGAAACTATATATCACTAGAGGCATGTGAATTTCTTAATACTAGATGATGTTTTTCATCCCAGGATGTTTACAAATTTTCCATTGTGCCTGATATTATTTGATTTATTAGGGGATTTGGTTGTGGGTTTGCTGAAAAATAATTTCCTAGGGTCGTTCAACTAGGAAAAAATACATGAACATAATACATTGATATTGTATATCCTCAATAGGATTTGAATAAATTTTAATTGATATACTAGTTGTAATTGTTTCATTACATGATTATAGACATGTCAGCAAAAGATGAGGTAGGTGTAATCAGTCCCAAGAATCACATTAGAGACTTCCTGAGGATTAATAAATATTAATTTATTTATATTAAATATTTTATAAATTTATATATCTATTAATGTCACATTCACATCCACATAGTTAATAATTATGTATCAAACTATAATAGTGGTTCCCAACTATGTTGTAATCTTACAATGCTCGGGAGGCCATGACACTTTGGTCCCCAAGATGAATTATTACATGAATATAGGATAAAATTTGATAATGGATCATTGTTACAAGAAAATGATGGATAAATTATATGGATTGGTGATTGAGATGATGTAAGACTCAAGGATGAATTGCAGTCACTTCTTCAGTTTATATTCATTTTTTATATATGGGGCCAATATGGTGGGAGACTAGTGTTTGTATGTTTTTATGTATTTAATATTAATTCAGTTATTTTTATCATTTATGCTCTAATTTTAATGTCATATATTTTTATTGGTATATTTTCTTCTATTTTTTGGCACTTTAAAATGGTTTATAGTCATTCAATGGAATGACCTAAGAACGAAATTGTAAAACGATACCCTCTAGTGTATTTGAAGGTGTGCATAAGGTCTAGTGGTGACTCTATGATTCAGGAAATACCCAGTGGATATGGACCAAGGGAAGGATGATACAATAGATGTTATTCTCAAGAATTATTCAAGTACTCTTAGTGTTACACCATTAATCTTGTGGATAGGGTATACAAGAAATGGATCAAGGCATGATTTATTGGTATGGAGAAGGTTGATAAAAAACGGCTTAGTTTATGGTCTCATAACTTAAACCAAAGGGGATGACCCTTAAATTCATATAGCATAGAGTGTGGTGGTGTAGTTGTTAATGTATTTAATCAAGGCACAATGAGATTGATATAAAATAATAAATAGGGGGATTGTGAATTTTGAATGTTTTCATAGATAAGGTAATCTTAAGAACACATCATGTATGAGTTCATAGATTTTAAGGTCGTGGTGTTTGGAATATTGTATTTCTATAAAGATAGTGATCATGTACATAATTATTGGAAATGATATGGTGGGAAATAATTTCTTATATTAATTTAAAATGTACACATGACCCATAAAAACACTGATGAACTTCTCACATATATATAGATCATACTCTGATGAAGGGGAATCACCTAAGAACGAGGTTATGCAAGGGATCGGCTTGATTTCATCACAATACCGATGAACAATGATGGAATGAAAATTGTGTTTTTAGATTGGTAAAGGAAATTATTTATAAACATCACTATTTATCATGTATAATGGGAATCAATCCATAAATATTCCTAAAAGGATGTGTGAGGTAGTCAGAAAAGAAACCTCAAGAAAATTCATCAACAAAAGCAGTGTGTTTTCTGACTATAATCATCAAATACTTTAGTAAGTCATCAGGAAAATTTCATTTATTTCGATTATATTAAATTTCATTAAGATGTTAAATATTTATATATCCAATAAAATTACACATTCTATCCCTTCATCATGCCCCCAGTCTTGGACTGGGTCCAAGGAGAGTATAAAATGGCAAAGGTCCCAGAAGGGTTGATCCTAATGTCTGAGATTGGTGCAATATTCCTCATAAATTTTGAACTGGCATTATGGTGAACAGTCTTATAATCTCCTGATATGGGTAAATATTCTCCGACAACCCTATTTAGGATAGAGGCATCACTTGGATATGGTAAGCCTTTATCATGAAATTGAATATATTATTGGGTTTGTATCAAATTTCATGACATTTGATTATACTTCCACCAATTTAGGGTAGTGGTGTCCCTATAATTCTTATTAAAGATATTTTTTCAATGGAAGGTGAATCATCTATTCATCAATGATGTGTGCCATAGGAACACATTTCTTTCCTCCCTTGGGTTAATGTTGAGGTGATATAACTAGCTATTACATTAACTAAAATAGGTAAATACTCAGTGTTTAACATAGTTTTTATTAATTTTACAACATTACATATGTATATTGACTGACATGATTTGTGTGATTTGTTATGGAAATGTCACTTCAAGGATCAGGGATCCAAGATCATTTTGCCTCCGTATCATTTCCCATATAATCCATCTATACCCCAAGTTCACCATGAGATGCGAGTAAAAGTCCCTCACTCACTACCATGTTCCTGAATACATATATTTTCCTTTTCTACCGTTACTCTATATTTCAAAGTAATCTAGTTTTCAATAATAAAAAATTAGGTGACAATTGGGGGGAGAGATATATATAATTCTCTTATAGGGGGCCTTTAAAGAGCTCACAGAATATTTTTACCTCTTATTGTACATATTCAGAACCCTCAACTGTAGTGGGATTGAATATCAAGTACAACATGGTAGGGTGAAGGAGGTGGTCACCATTTGAATGATAATATTGACTTTTAATTGAATATATCACTATTGTATTTTTAATTTTTGGTTGTACAACATCAAAGTAATGACCTAGAAAAATTATCTCAATATGAAATGAAATTGGTGACTCATCAAAATTCATTCAATGATAGTGGTGTTGAAATTTATAGGATTCATTTGATGTTTACATACCTATAATATATGTTTGATATTTGAGAATAATACACTAGTCAAACAATATAGGCTCTATGATGTGGTAGAGCATGCCATATATGATGTTGCAACCAAGGTAGAGGCACTATGATAGGTTATAGAGGCGGGGAATGCATTAATTGAATATTTAAAAAAATCGGTTACTTCTCTGGGGTAATGTATATCAAATCTCATGGAGTATTTTGAGAACATTCAACCATTATTTTGTATTCATAAGAAACAACTTTTATCTTTGGAATCATGGGAAATACTCGAATATGTAGAGATTACTCCCATATTTTGAATTATCAGTATATAAAAAAATTTGAATTCAACATGGATAAAGATTGTATTTAGAGCCACTATAGACCATTACACACTAACATGATTACTCAGACAAATATTTCCAGGGAATTGATTTTTACGATTTTCCTTGGGTGTCATGGACTCTAACGAAGGTAAATGAATGGAAATAGATTAACATAGTAAACATATAGATATTTCATTCATATTCCTCCTCTGTTTGTAAAATTTTTTATGTGATTTTGTGGAAATTAAATCACCATGCCACTAGGACGCCAAGTGGATAAAATAATGATTGGGATATTATTGGTCAAACATAATTCCTATAATTGGGATGATATTTTTAGCGGCTAGATGATGGTTTGGATCAAGTAAAATATTCCTAAGAGGATTGGTCATTGGAGTTCTAGGTGTGTCAATTGTATGTATCGTGTTTGATGATGCAATTATTTTGATGATAGATTGGAATCATGATGGTTTCTTAGAGTGGGATGTTCCCTTTTAGTCTATAAAATGTATTATGAATGGTTATACCCTATTTAATAATTCAAGAGTTCAACAAATTATATGAGGGATAATATTCTAGTGTGGGTATTGGGTTTTTACAGTCAGCTTGGCATTATAATTCAAAGATTCCTGGTTAATTTAGCTTATGTTGGAACCTGGTTAGTTGGAATGGTTTATAATAAATGATTTTTATGGGGTTCTAGATCGTAATATTGAAAATATAATTAAGGAATGGTCGTCATTACGAGAGAAGACTATAGTGTGTGGGAAGAGGATTATGGTCAGTGTGTAGCAACTAAGATGGGTCTGAGGGAACCTAAATGATTTCAATATGGATGAGAAAATAATGTATATGGGTTTTATATGGTGTGCTTTTGTGACTAGAACAATAATGAGGTCAATAATCATCTTGTTATACTATGATGATGAGATTCAAATTGAGGCATGTAATAATCCTCGATAGATGACTGTATACATTGTTAATGAGAGGATAGACTAGTGTGTTGGTGAGGACTTGTAAGCATAGGCAGATTATGATTCCATGAAATTTACCAGAATATGATATAGTATTTGAGGTCATCATGAGGTAATTATTTTATTTTTGTTGTAGGAGACAGATTCAAATTTCAAAGACTCTAGTGGATTCTATTGTGTAAGATATATGAGTACAAAAGTGATAGAAATTTTTCACATGGATAGTGACACATTTTTGAGATAGGGGTATAGGTCCCGAGTGGCTTGATCCTTTTACATATATTGAGAGCTAGGATGTGGATCAATTTTCCTTGTTGATATTTCAAACACATTTTGGGTGACTAATTCTATAAAGTATAGTTATATATCTCAACGAATGAATACAACTTTAGTTTTAAGTTATTAGAAGGATAATTATTTTAGTGATGATGAATTTATCATATTATAACATGATATCTAACCATACCTTGATTCATAATGTTGTTCTCATGATAATGGTTTCACCTTGAATGGTAATGTTCTAGATGAACCCAACGATGAGTGATAATGGATCATTTTGAATCTGATATTTTACCTACAATGGTAAATATGGTATTATTCTAAAAAATGGATTTACATTGATCATAATGTATTAACATGTATTTTTTTGAATGAGACGATTGTTATGTGATATATAGTGGTATGAGACACTACCTTTAGTAGTATTGTAGATTTTGGGGGTTGAGTGATGACCTATACAATGTGATATGTGTTACACTAAGGCTTGGATATATGACTCTATCCTACACATTAAAAAATTATTATGTACTGGATTGGGATAGAGTACCTCAAAAACGATTGAAGTTGATGATATTAGGTGGTGATCGAGGATGGAAATAAGGCATATTGTGTAGTTTTTATATATTTTTATTGTGGTCATATTTGTAGGAAATTAGTTTGTTTATGACTGTATATATCCTCCTGGTCTGTTATTATAAAATTATTTTTTTTCCGGATGAGAATACCGGTAAATGAAATATATAGATGTGTGCGTGTGTGTGATGGCCATTTTCATGCATAACTAAGAATAATGTGGATCACATCGGGCTTCTATATCAATAAATAAGAACAAGATGATGAAATTTAATGTTGGTATCTCCCCTAAACATTATACAAATTACCGTCACAATTCATTGGTTTAGTAGATAGTGCAAATCCGTTGGAGGGGTTTTGTTATAAAATCATGTAATTGCATTATCTAACAATTCAATTAATTATATTTAACATTTATTCTAATACTCTTTCATCATAAAGTGAATGCAATATGTTAAGCAACTAGATCAACATAACCATCACTCTATGTTTTTTCGGACTACACACCGCCGTTGGAGAGGTTTTCTTATAAAAACATTACATTATAATCCCAAAATCTATTATATTAAAAAAAATATTCAAGATATTCAATGAAATATTATTAACAAAATTTAAGAAAGAATCTATATTTACATTAAATCATTTTGGAATTAAAGAGAATAACAGAGGTACCCTACCTCAAGGTGGAACCAAGTCATCCACTTCGGCTCTTTGAGATTTCTATCTAAAAGGCAATGCTCCAAATCAATGTATACACACCATCACACAAATTCAAGTAAAACAAGACAATATGCACACAACTACATAGCCATGAGCACGTACAAGGGAATCTTTGAACATATTCTTATAGGCATATACCCGTCGACACTCAACTTCATATGAATTTGTATATATATAAATGGGAACACCTAGCCCCATATATTCTTAATCATTACCATGGGAGAATATACACATAACAGGGGGACCCACATACATATAATTAATTACCTATTTCCCATTGCGGGTGAGTCAACCATGAATTTGTGACTCAAAACCAACGAGAAGGGATCAAAACACTACATTAATGTATTAAGAACCATAAAACACATAAAGTAAACTACATAACCTATGAGAATCCAACCAATGTAATTAATGCCATACCTAGATTTGCAGCGGAGAACCAAATCCACCTGAATAAACATTAAATTATCCATCAACATACCAAAAATAAAATATAGAGTCAAAAAAATGATATCCCAAAATACATGACGTGTGAGACAAGTAGTAAACACTGAATCATTCCTCAAATCCAAGACGACATAGTAAATAAACTTGAACCAGTTCTATCCCCCTTCAAGGGATATAACTACCATTTGTACATAAAATGCAGTAAAAGACCTAAGTGGCCAATCCAATAATGATAATAAAACAACTAATCTATAACAGAGATGTCTCCTATGACTATACACGTCACCGCCTAAAATATAAGAACCACAATGCCCCATGGGTAAAAATATTTTCCAACAAGAAAGAGAGAAATATGTCCATGTTTCAAAATGATACTATCAAATAATATATAGTAATTAATTAATAATTACTTTTCCTATTATTGGTATATTGTCAGTTTGGCTCAAGATTAAACCTCGTTTTATTTTTTTCAATAAATGTTTGATTGTGACATTTCTATTAGATTTATATGGTCTTGTTTTTGTTTTTATTATCCTGGAATATTTCATTCATTTTTGTTCTTGTTGTCCATGGAATTAATAATAATTTGTCAATCCATATTAATAATTGTATTCATTGGTTCTATATCTGAAGTAATAACTATATAGAAATGAATGATATCCTATATGAAAAATAATAAGATGGGAATAATTGAATGTTGTATTAATCCTGAAATTCATTCCTAATATATATTTTTTCATGGGAACATAAATCACCAAATAACCAAAAATAAATTCAAACATACAAACATGGCAGAATAAACCAACCTCAAATGGTGGAAAATAGTGGCAGATGATCCTAGAGGATCCATACTGCTTTTCCATTGGCAGCGAATGCCAAATCATGTCTGAGGGTGACCTGAACGAACTATAATACCCTATATAATTGATTATCAATGTTAGATAAGAGGAAATTATAAAAAAATAGAAGATTAGTATAATGTATTTGTTAAGATCAACTATTTTTTATTACATGTGAAAACATAGAGGGTGAAATACCGTTATCGTTTTCAATAAGAGATTAAAAAGATTCATAATGAAAAAAATCATAATATCAATCAAGTTTAAAATTAATTTTGGTTGTGAAATATTCCAGCATTATGAAGTGGATAGATCTTGGACCAAAAGTAGATAAATATTAATTCAACCCAAGATGAATATCCCAAAAGAACATAGAATGAAATTGTTATCACTCAAATCACATTAATGATTTTATAATAAAAATAGATTCATACAAGAAAAAAATAAATATTGTGAACATTTTGGTATTTCTCCAATACATCCTAATGGAATAATGTATCCCACTACCCTAATAAATTTATAATTTCTATGTACTCTTTATTTGTATGTGTTGTACAAAGATCATAGTCTATGAAAAACCTGGTGATATATAATATTAAGAAACTCACTTATACAACAATGGTGGATGTTAGAATAGGTATGCACATTAGTTCCCCAAATCAATACCAAAATTATGCTGAATATATCCATGGACATCAATGAAATAAATATAGAAAAACATCTTCAATGGAGAAAGAAAAAATATATTTTGTAAAATACTTTTGTTGTTGGATGTTTGAGAACATGGAAATTTATTGTTGATATAATATATATAATCATAAAAGTGGTATAAGTTAATTTGAAAATTAGAGAATAGTTTATAATATGAAACAAATTATTATTCCAAATTAGTTTTCAAAAATGATGAGATGTTTTCCTCTTTGAAACATAATTGAAATCCTTGATAATTTTTTGGAATATGAAAATGTATATAGCAATTGTTATGAGGAATTTTTGTATATTGAAACTCCAAATGAGGCATATGTTAATGACAAGAGTTTCCCATGATTGAAAAAATAGTAAAAGGGAAAAAAGACAACAATGATGTGTAAACTGAAGAAAAAATAGAACATCACTCCCAAGTAGTCATTCAAGGGAGATAATCATCATGGGGGATTATTAGGAAGAATATGATTATATTAATGTAGTAAAGGCTACATTATATAATATTTTAAAATTTATGAGGGTTTGACATGATGCTAAAAATGAATTTTTGGTTCCCACTTACCCTTAATGTTGATTTTCCTTAAATTTAAAAATGGATTTTGGAAAGACATTAAAAATAGAAGTAATGATATATAAAGTTTATAATAGAAAGTTTGAACTAAAAATGGAAACCATCATATAAAAAAAATATTAGAATGGGTTTAGAAATTGAGATTTTTGACGAAGATACATGGATATTTCTTAAGGAAAATCAATAGCAGTTAATGAATTTTCTGATTGTGAAATTAGGATGATCATTGAGCTATCATATATATTAATTTTATTTCTAGTCAAAAAAATTTGATTAAAGTTAAGAAAAAAGAGTTAATGTTATCATGTTCTATATTAGTTTCTATAAATAGATCCACACCAATGAAGAATACTAGGCAATATAATAAATAATTTTTGATCAAATAGTGTGATGAGTTATTAAAATATAATTAAAAAATGAACAACATTGAGAGTTATATAATTAAACAAGTCAATATGCAATTTTAAAACAATAATAAACATTTTAAATAAGAGAAAACCATGGTTCAAATAACATAAACATGTTTAGAATAGTAGAAATAATAATTCACAAAAAATATCAATAACTTCTCTATATAAATAAAAGTGCTCCAATAGAAGAATGCCTCAATCGGTGTTCTAACATTGAAGCTGATAAACGCACCTTATTCCCATACTTACATATATTAAACAACACTGGAATTGTAATTTCACATAATACACACTTCACATACATATTTTTTTTAAGGTATATACTTTTTTAAATTGAATCCTTTATACAATGTTGTTATTCAATTGAATTAATCAACATAGAAAAAATACAAAAATACAATCTTGTTAATACAATATCTAATAAAGTATCAACACATTTCATGTGAGTTAAATCAATTATTATGTGGAACATATAATAGAGATAAAACTTTATAATATAATAACATATTATGAACCATTATACTATATGTGAATCCAAAAAGAACAACAAATTTATCCATAACCAATTTCCCTTCACATTAATCATGTACATATTAAAAAAGTATACATTAGAAAAAAATTTCAACTGAAAATAATACGATGTCATTCACCTAAAAAATGCATCAACAAAGAATCATTGGTATGAATAATTCAACAAATAAAATGTTCATAACCATTTATGAGCTCTAAATTATTTCACATTGAATATGATTTTATTTATGGAACTAGAATCACATAAAATTTTGTTCACCTAAATTGAAAAGAAATAATTTTCTTGTGGTATATTCTATGGGAACACTCAATGAGTCATATCTACAGACACTACAATGATAAATATTTTTTTTAGAAAACCAAAATCAATCATACATCACAGATAAATGGAAGAATATGAAATGTTAAAAATTAAATCAACAAAACTCAAACCTAATAATGAATCAATTAACCATACCAGAATATGATTTTGGTTTCACTGCCAAAGAATACAAGAATCCTAAAACCATATAAGGGGATGCTCGACCATTGGAGATCCTATACCTTTGTGGAATTCCCAAACAGAGGGTATTCTATACCTTCTTGAGGTATGGGCATTTGCCTCAGGTGAGGGAATGATTGACCAAGGTGGGATGTGTGACCTCAGAGGGGATGATCGAATTGAGGAGGATGAGGATGGGGATGTGTGAGTGATGACAAGAGGGGAGTGGGGAGAGGGGAGAAATGAGCAATTAATGGTGAGTGGGGAGTGGGGAGCAGCATGCAGCGAGTGTTGAGTGGCGAGAAGCAAGCAGAAAGGTGGGAGTTGGAATGGGAGATTTGGAGAGTGACGGGGACTAGAGCGATAACGAGGGAGATTAGGGATGGGAAACGTTGAGTGTATGAGTCGGGATGGAGAGAAGTTGTGTTTTACTATTGGAGAAGTGTGACATGATGCGAGGGGATGTACAGATGAGAGGAGGGTCATGAGTAGATGCATTTTTGATAGTTTTGTCCCAATGGTTCTTATGAACTATTTGGTATCAAGGCTATTTTTCCAACACTTCACCAAAACCATTAGGAAAACCAAGTTATGTGAATCTATACCAACAGTTTCACAAAATAGTTGGTATATGTTTTTTATTCCAATGGTTTTTCCAAACCATGGGGAAATAATTGTTCTGATAGGTGGTATTTCTAGCAGGGATTCATTTTGGAATTTCTTTTATGAAGATACTAAGAATTAAATTTAATGTTGAGATATATTTCATTAAAATTTTAGCATAGGAGTATTTTTCTTTCATTATGTGTATATTTATATCTTTGTTCCTTGACCTTCAATGATAGTTATATTTTTTAGTAGGATAAATCTTCACTGTCATTATCACCTGGTATCTTCAATGGGTTAGATACTATAACATTCAAATATTCCATCGAAACAATAATCCACAACATGTGATAACAAGACTGAGTAGCCACAATATATTTTTTTTCTTCTATTGTAAATGTTAATAAAATTTTATTCTTAATAAGCCAACATTCAAAACATTCACCCAATAAAAATACACCCTTGATATAGATTATTTATCATTACAATTTGTAACTCAATCAGTAGTAGTATTGCGAGGAAATTTTATCCTACAATTTCTTTTTATAATAACCCAAGTTATTCATTCATTTTAATGTATCTATTAATTTTTTTTGCTGCTCGCACATGTGATTCATTTAGATTACATTGATACCTGACAAAAAAAGTGACTACATAAGAAATATCAGGCATTGTGACCATAATTTAAAGTATATTTCTTATTATCATCTGAAATTCTTCTCGATTATCAATTTTTTGACACAACATTTCTCAACATCATCCAATATAATAAATAAGTATACAATAATTTGGATTCAACTAAGAAAAAATTTTGTAACAATTTATCGAAATACATTTCTTGAGATAATGAAATTTAATATTATTTTCTTGAACATTTAAAACAAGGTAAAATATTAATTTTCTTAACATTGAAATTTCAATGATTCGTTTTCATTTCGACAATAATTTTTTTCAAATATTTTCTCTATCCCGATAAAAATTTATATCATCTACATAAAAAGTATAACATGATTTCTAATGTCAATATCATTTATATATATGTTACTATAAAAATTTCATTTAAAAAAAGAAACAATATCAAAAAATTATCAACCATAGAATACCATGAATGTGGATATA
The DNA here is from genome assembly GCA_963277665.1 of Viscum album. Taxonomy (NCBI): domain Eukaryota; kingdom Viridiplantae; phylum Streptophyta; class Magnoliopsida; order Santalales; family Viscaceae; genus Viscum; species Viscum album. The sequence continues at coordinate 694,986,071 of OY728141.1, forward strand.
TTTTAATCAAATACAAATATTTATTCTATAATTTTTTTTCTCATCCCCATCATATAAAATCAATAAGTTTATTCAATTTATACTTCTTCAATTTCTATATTGAGAAATGAAGATTTTACATTTATCTAATTTATAATGTTTAATTCTGGTGACAATCCATTTTTATAATCATTTTAATAGTATTTACCCATGTAATGTAGGCAATTTTTTTCATCAAAATAAAATCCTTCTTGATTGGAATATCGTTTACAAAAAATTCTATTTTGGGTTATTAAAACTTCATAATTTTAATTTATCTTTTTTATTTAAACACATTTTTTTCTGATAACATTTTTACCTTTCAAACATTGTATAAGTTCCCCTATTTTAATTTTCTCAATTATATCCAACTCTTACTTAATAACTTTAGTCCATAATTTTTGTTGAATATATTGTGAAATTTATCCTGATTTGAAATTTGAAAAAATTGAAGTTTGAATTTTCTACCATCATCTCTCTTATGGTTTGAACTAGAGCCTTTTGATTCCCATGAATACTGTCACGACCCGATCCTACCCGGGCTCGAGCCGCAACTACCCCAATCCCGCCTCCATAGGCCATGGGATGGAGACCAGCTCCGAAGGAACAAAAACTCAAGGAGGCCTTTGCCTAAGCACATGTACACACACACGCATCACACTCAAAGCAAAAGATTGGAGTAAAAGAAAGAAAAAGCATAGTGAAAATCCCAAGTGCGGGAAAAACCCAAACAGGGGTGAGTATAAAAATACTCAGTAGGATACCCCAAAGGATCGAGAGAGCAACAAAGGTGGCACCGAAGGGTGAGCAGTAGATTGAAGAGGGGAAAGTAAAGGAGTACAAGCAATAGTGCAGTAGAGAGTAACATTAGAGAGTCCAACTCAACCCAACAAGAGGAAAGAAGGTAATCTCGTCCAGACACAAGGAGCTGGAAACGGTGAGAAGATAAACTTCCAGTCGAGTCTTCGCTACCAATAGAAGGAGAGTAGACTTGTCCAACCACAAGAATCTAGACACGGAAAGAACATGGCATACCCCACGCGTCTTCGCCTCTCCTGGAAGGAGAGTAACCAAAACCAAGAAGTGGGTACTGAAACAAGGCATATACATACCGTTATACTCAACAAGAAGCCTAAAAAATGCCGTAAGGGGATCTCCGTCCAGTAGCTCAGCCCAAGAAAGAGTATCCAACAGTCCCAGATGTAAACACTATCATTGATGCCCAACATCCCGCATGACTACCCCGAACTACAAGTCAAGGGGCCAAACCACCGCACTTCCTCACTATCCGCTTTGGGTGGCACTAACTCACCCGAACGGTTTTAGGTCGTGTCACAAGGATGCGTCTCGGTGGGGGAAACACCCCTCGTACTTGAGAGTTCCGGGATAGTTCAAACCACGCCTCGGCACTGCCACGCAGTTGAGGGGTCTCCCCAAAGTCAAGGTTGTCACATCACTGACCTGTAAAAATAAGGGTCTTTCTCCCGTAATCACGGAGGAAAGCCCCGAACTAGCCTAGTAGAAAGGACTGAGTATGGAATATCATCGAGTGTCCCACTACCCAGCCCTGTTGGAGGGTAATTCATAATACATCATCTGGCAACCCACTGCCTAGCCCCGCTAGAGGGTAGACCTTAATACATCCTCAGGAAACTAGATGCCCACCCCCGCTGGAGGGTAGACCTTAATACATCATCAGGCGACCCACTGCCCAGCCCCGCTGAAGGGTATACCTTAATAAAACATCAGTTGACCCACTGCCCAGCCTTGCTGGAGGGTAGACCTGGAACTAGACGACAGGCGACCCACTGCCCATCCTTGTTGGAGGGTAGACCCTAAGAGGTCGTTGGGTGACCCACTTCCCAGTCTCTACTGGAGGGTAAGCCCAATGTGCGTTAGGTGACCCACTTCCCAGTCTCTGCTGGAGGGTAGACCCTAAGAGGTCATCAGTTGACCCACTTCCCAGTCTCTGCTGTAGGGTAGACCCTAGAAGCCGATGAGTAACCCACTGCCCAGCCCTACTGGAGGGTAAAATTCAGAACTGCTCTGGCCATCTCCACTGTAGGGTACAACACTGGCCAACCGAACATGGAGTGGGTATCACACAACCACAAAAATATAGAACAACTCACCCAAAAGAGGTTTAGCACCTACTCCATCACTGGGTGTCACTAGCACCACTACCAGCCGATCCATTGAGAACGAAACTAGTGGGAGACCACACAACCCTACTTGTCGAACAAATGAGCACAGAGCCAGGGGAAAAACTCCACCCTTCTAGTCAAACAAACGAGCACAGAAGGACCCTCTACGCCGCGAGGGGACAATGTACGCAAAGTAGAACATGACACGCAGCTGGGGCCCACATGAAGTGTGGCCCCACATCAACCCCAACCAAGTGCACAAACATTCTCAGGTACAAACCACACGTACCTCCAAGCGCTCTTGTATACTCCCAGAGTATACCATTTCTCCAGCCCTAAGGCTATCATCCACACGACACCCAATGTCAATGCGAAGGCGTGATGTAACAACTCCATCCTGCCACCTCAACGGCTGAGGAACAACCATCCACACGTCGTCACTCACAATGGAGTGCACTCAATCACACGCCAATGGTTATCTGCAAACACGGAGATAAGAACCACCATCAGAGCGCCTTTCACGTTTTCACATTTAATAAGATCGCGCAAGAGGCTCCGTACAACCAAACGGATCACACCGTTGTAATCCTCATGGGAAAACACGAGAGATGGACTATTCACTTGTCCAAAACGGACTCCCAGTGAAAAAGATGAAAAAACACCGTCAATTCCCAAACAACCCTCGTGGGGCCGACACCATTGTGCAGAATTTGAGAAGGCGGAATGCGCCAAGGTGATGCCCTCAGAAAAACACCCAACATCAACAGCTTGCATGCCCCAAATGGACGTCTGAGGAAAAAGTCGCTAAAAGCTGCACGAAGATCAAATGACGGGCCATGGGTCCCAAGCCTCTACTCCGGCATTAATGCTCGAAACCACCCTAGAATCCTCCGTCTCGACGCCAGGGTTCCAAAGCCACTGACAGTGCTTAAATCGGACGTCGGACACATTTGCGTCGTCCAAACAATGTTTCCCCGGAAAAACGACAAAACACATAAAGACGTGCCACACCTCCGAGGCCCCTCGTTTCAGAAATTAAAAATTCCCAAAACTGTCAAAAAACATTCCTCTCGACAGAAGGTCTGCTCTTCCGCTGACGGCACCCAAAACGAACGCTCGTAGCGAAAGCTACGGGCCTCGGAAATTAAAAGGGGGGACCCCCCCCCCTTGGGCCGGACCGGCCCGTAGACCCACCGTGGGTCTGGTTCATTCCACTGTGGCCAGCTGGCCGCGGCCCGCTATCACTCGACCAGCCAGGATGGCCGGTTCCACTGCCCCCACGTGGAGACACGCGGTTCGCTGGTCTCTGTCCGCCGAGGTCACGCCGCGACCCCGGACGCCACCTGGGACCGGCGATCTCGGCTCGTCGCGCTGCCTGAGCTGCCGTCCCAGAAGCCACCGCCGTCCCGGAAGCCACTGCCATCCACGATCGCTGAGCTGAGGAGCCACCTCCGCCTTCATCCGTGGTCCGTTGTCATGCCACCGTCGCGCGGAGGGGACGACGTCCACCGGACCACCTTTCCGGAAACCGGCCTCGTGGCCGGAAACTTCAGAGAACCACCAGAAACAATATGGTGGTAAAAAATTTGATCCGGATAGCATTCCGGAAAGCTCGAGACAAGATCTAAGCGATTATGGGAATAGATCGATGATCGAGAAGCAATTCAATGTGCAAATTCGCGTTTGAATTTATGTGCGGGAATAAAAATAAAAAATGCAACCTCCTACCTACAGGAGTGCAGCCCGAAGCTTCGTAGGTGGTTCTTCAGCGTCTTCGTGCCTTGCTGGAGATGCCTCGCCGGAGTGGAGGAGGAGAGGGGAGGGTTTCCGCGCCAGTGAGAACCACCAAGAGGGGGGGGGGGAGTGTTAAAAAACAAAACACTTAAACTCCCACCCATGGTCTCCGTACCCGAACCCTCAGTAGGGTCATGGTTAACCCTCCCCTAGGGTAAACACCATCTCCTGAGAATAATGGCACTCTTGGAATTTTAATCCAAGACCCCGTTCAAAAGTTATTAAACGTAGCACCTGAATTCGCCAAATTACGAAAACTCCCCTGGGGCATTTTTCACAGACGTCCAACGCCTGTAAAACATATACCCCTCCTAGGGTAAACGGCATGATCTGAACTCAACGGTTCTCTCAATTTTCCAATAAGAGAAACCATTTAAGAGATACTTGCATTTCAACATCAAACGAATAATGTAATTAATAAATTAATCCGTTTAAAGTTCCAGAAGTGGGAGAGGGGTCCAAACGTCCCGCAACGACAAGTTTTATGTCGTTCCTAGGGTTGAAACCCCATTCCGGACCCATCCATACACTAAGATCGATGATCCGGTGCACCGTTTAGGAGTTATCCCATTTATTTTTCATTTCCAGTGTGAATGAACTGAATGTTTAATTCCAGCCATACCGGGGCTCGGAACCGCATACCGTCTGAGGGAACTGCTCTGGAATAACATCAAGAATATTCCAATGTCAATTGTATCCAAAAGGGTTTTTACATCATTACACCCTTCAAGCGTTCCGTCCCCGAAAAGCAAAACTATGGAGCAACCCAGGGTACTAAGCCCACAACTGGCTTTCCCATACCCAAGAGAACCCACCCATAGCTCCGCGTCACCGCACACAGACCAAAGCATTGATCCGTTCATGCGAGATCGGCGCTTTCCGAAGTCGTGCACCCATTGCAGACTTTGGGGTTAGAGCAAGGTAGTAGGGACCTCTTCATCCCTCTGCATGGTCTCAAACGGTCCGAAGGACCTCGGGGGTTGCTCACCTCCCTGACCGAACCCTTACGTCATGGGTCGTGACTGGAATCACCTCCCGCACCTAGAACAAGGCTCGGTGATTCCCTCATTCAGAATATCTATATGGTGAAACACCCAAGGATATTTGGTCACACAAGATTTCACATTCGATGTCTCATAGCCAAGGCCCTCTTACATGCTCAGATGTGAAGGATTCAACACCAACGAATAAAGGAAATGGTCTCACGCCATTTTATCATACCATCCCAGGTTTACACCTCCACCCCATGCCACCGTGGTAACACCGCAAGCAAGGGGCATAGAGGAAATCATTCAACACACAGAGTATAACAATTCAACTGCAAAAATTAGAAGAAATGCAGAGTGTACCTCTTATCACCTCATGCTCTGCAGAATAGTAGACATCCAAAGCTCACAGCTATCTACGGTCCCAACTGTCAGCTTCCGGAGCCTAACATGGACTGCCTAGTGGTGATGGGAAGACCTCATAAGATCATACCCCATTACCAGCTCCTCCCACTCCTCTGCAAGCACCACCTCTATGACCGCTACTCTGATCACAATGTTGCCTTTGTCGTGGTGGGGCACTTGCTGCCTGCCCGATGCTCTTCGCAACTCGGGTCGGGTAGTCTCGTGCCAAGTGATCTCACATGTCACAAGCATAGCACCGACTCTCTCTGGGATGCACTGGTGGCCTGCGGTGCCACTATAGTGTACGACCACAGCTTGTTATCCAATCATGGAAGGCCATCCTCGGCTGAGGCCCTGTGCCTTTTTTCCACAGTGGTATACGACCACGTCTCTGAAACCGGCAGTGGGAAGGCCATCTGCATCGAGGTTCTGTCATCCGACACATGCTAGATACAGATGACTTCTCGGCTCCTTCATGCCCTCTGCCACTACTAACCGCAAAATGTGACAGGAATCTCTCTGTCACCAACACCTGCTCTAGATCCCTGGAATATGTGGAAATGCCCAAGGGTACTATGACATGACAGATCTCTTGGCGGAGACCCTGTTCAAACTTCTGAACTCGGATGATGTCGTCACGGACCAAGATTGGGTAAAAGCATACACGGTCTGCAAAACTAGCCGCATACATGGCCACCTTCATCCCTCCCCTCTAAAACTACATGATCTCCTGATTCAAATGGAGAGAAAATAGGAGGGGAAAACTCCTCACGAAACGACAACATAAAGTCGCACCACCAATGCGACGACTAATCAAGAAACCGAGTCACCAGACTCCACCAACACCGAGCTGCTCCACGAAAAAGGTCGACTTCCAAAGCCACCATAAGATCTTCCTGTGTTTGTACAAGCCTGAAAAGGAAAGCCACAGTCTCAACCAACCCTCTACTGCCTGAGGTTCTGGCTCACCACTGAACCTCAGCGATCTCTGCCGCTGGAACTCATGGAGTGCGCTCAACCTACGCTCAAGCTCAGCATGCTCTGCTAAAACAGCGTGCTTCTGAACAGGTGGGGGGGGGGGGGGGGGGCTGCTACCGGCCAACCCAGAGAAAGGGCTACCATGATGGATCCTGGAATGTGGCCTTGTAGCTCACAGGGTTGTCGTCACGAACCAAAGCTGGTATCTTGGCTGGCTGTCTTCACAGAGGAATTCTGAATATTATCAATGAGTGCCACAATCAGATGATCATATATGTATATATAAATAAACACGATGGGGAGCTGACTCAAGAAGGATAGTTAAAGACTCAATCCTATGTGATGCACAATGAAATTTCCCTGCAACGAGTGTCTCAGCATGCCCATTCGAAAAGCGGGTTATCAGGGTCTAGGTGAATGGATACGTCGGTCGCTGCACCATCACTAAAATCCCTGGCCTGAGAGCCTCTCTCGAGACACGTTAACACTATTTCCCTAAATCCCATCCAATTACTCTTTTTGGGACTTCTGAATAAAGTCCCAAGGAACGAAGTAGCTCTGATACCACTTTGTCATGACCCACCCTACCCGGGCTCGAGCCACAACTACCACAAGACTGCCTTCATAGGCCAGGGGCTGACGACCTTTGCCGAAGGCAAAAAAAATCGGGGAGGACTTTTCCTAAGCACTTTTCCACACACACTCAGCACACTCAAAGAAAAAGAGTGGAGTAAAAGAAATAACAAGAAGATTAAAAAATAACAAATTCTATATGTAACCACAAGAGTGCATCGACCTATAAAAAGTTCAAGTAAAGAGCTGAAAAGGAAAAAGGGAAAAAGACGCGCCCAACCAGAAAAGAGTCCACAACCCGGCAACAGGTAAACAAAAAGAAATAGCTGGCTGGCCTCCCACCTGGAACCCGGCTACGAACACCGCATGTGGTCCTAGATCCAGGACTCCTAAGCTCCTCCGAAGTCACGACCAACCTATCCGTCGTCTGCTGGGGCACACCAAGTGCGGGAAAAGCCCAAGCAGGGGTGAGTATAAAAAAACTCAGTAGGATACCCCGAAGGCTCATGGGAGAAATAAAGGAGCCACCGGAGGGTGAGCAATAGATCAAACAGAGGAAAGTAAAAGAGTACAACCAAGAGTGCAGTAGAGAGTAACAGTAGAGATTCCATCGCAACCCAACAAGAGGAAAGAAGGTAAACTCGTCCAGACACAAGGAGCTGGAAATAGTGAAATGTTGAACTTCCCCTCATGTCTTCACTACCTATATCATGAGAGTAGACTAGTCCAACCATGAGAAGCTAGACACTGAAAGCAAATGGAATACCCCACATGTATTCACCTCTCATGGATGGAGAGTAACCAAACCCCAGATGTGGGTACAGGAACAAGGTACATACATATCCTTCTGCTCAGAAAGAAGCCCAAAAAAACGTTTTAAGGGTATCTCTATCCCGTAACTCAGCACAACAAAGAGTAGACAACAGTCCTAGACGTAAACACCATCATTTATGCCCAACATCCCGCATGTCTACCCTGAACTACAAGTCAAGGGGCTCAAACCACCGCACTTAGACACTATCTTCTTTGGGCGGCACTGACTCGCCCACACGGTTTTAGGTCGCGTCACAAGGATGTGTCTCGGTGGGGGAAACGCCCCTCATACTTGAGTGTTCCGGGATAGGTCAAACCACACCTCTACACTGCCACGCAGTTTAGATGTGTCCTCAAAGTCAAGGTTGTCACATAACTGACCCGTAAAAAAAAGGGTCCTGCTCCAGTAATCATGGAGGAAAGCCATAGACTAGCCTTGTAGAAAGGACTGAGTCTGGAATATCATTGGGTGTCCCACTGCCCAGCCTATTGGAGGGTAATTCATAATACATCATCCGGAGACCCACTGCCCAGCCCTACTGGATGGTAGACCTTAATACATCATCATGCGACCCACTGCCCAGCCCCGCTGGAGGGTAGAACTTAATACATCATCAGGCGACCCACTTCCCTGCTCCTCTGGGGGGTAGACTATAATACATCATCAGGAGACCCACTGCCAAGCCTTGCTAGAAGGTATACCTGGAACTAGACGACGAGTGACTGACTTCCCAGCCTTGCTGGAGGGTAGACCCTAAGAGGTCGTCAGGTGACCCACTGCCCAGTCTCTACGGGAGGGTAGACCCTATGTGCTTCGGGTGACCCACTACCCAGTCTCTGCTGGAGGGTATACCCTAGAAGCTGATGAGTAACCCACTGCCCAGCCCCGCTAGAGGGTAAAACTCTGAACTACTCTGGCCATATCCACGGGAGGGTACAACATTGGAAAATTGAACACGGAGTGGGTATCGCGCAACCACCCAACTCCAGAACAACTCAACCAAAAGAGGTTCAACACAGGCTCCTTCACTGGGTGTCACTAGCACCGCTACCGGCCGATCCATCGAGAATGAAACCAGGGGGAGACCACTCAACCCTTCTGGTCGAACAAACGAGCACATAACCAGGGGAAAAACTCCACCCTACTAGTCAAACAAATGAGCACAGAGGGAACCTCTACGCAGCAAGGGGTCAACGTCCGCAAAGAAGAACATGGCACACACCTAGGGCCCACATGATGTGTGGCCCCATGTCAACCCCAACCAAGCGCACAAACATTCTCGAGTACAAACCACGCGTAACTCTAAGCACTCTCGTATACTCCCAGAGTATACCACGTCTCTTGCCCTAAGGTTATCTTGAACATGACACCCAATGTCAATACGAAGGCGTTATGTAAAAACTCCAACCTACCACCTCAACAACTGAGGCACATCCATCCACACGTCTTCACTCACACGGGATTGCACGCGATCACACGCCAAGGGTTCTCTACAAACACGGCGAGAGGAACTTCCATCAGAGCACCTTTCACATTTCCACATATAATAAGCTCGCGTAAGAGGCTCTTCACAACCAAATGGATCGCACCATTGTAATCCTCGTGGAAAAACAAGCGTGATGGACTATTCACTTTTCCAAAACGGACTCCCAGTGATAAAGATGGAAAAACACCATCAACACCCAAATGGACCTCATGGGGCCCGCCCCATCGTGCAGAATTAGAGAGGGTGGACTATGCCAATGCGATGCCCTCAAGAAAACACCCAACATCGACTGCTCGAATGCCCCGAACGAACATCCGAGGAAAAAGTCGCTAAAAGATGCACACAGCTCAAAAGACGGGTCGTGGGTCCCATGCCGCAACTCCATCCTTAACCCGCAGAACCACCTTGGAAACCTCCGTCTCAACTTCATGGTTCCAACGCCACTGACGGCACCTAAATCGGACGTCGGACGCGTCTGCGCCATCCGAAACAAGTTTCCCTAGAAAAAATGACAAAACACTTTAAGATGCGCAGCTCCTCCGAGGCCCCTTGTTTCGGGAATAAAAAATTCCCGAAACCATCTCAAAATGTTCCCCTTAACTCAAGGTCCGCGGTTCCGCTGACGGGATGCAAATCGGTGGCGCGTAGCGAAAGCTACGAGCGTCGGAAATTAAAAAGGGGGGGGGACCCCCCTTGGGCTGGACCGGCCCGGTCCGGCCGGTCCGCCCACATCCGGCCCGCGGCCCAAATGCGGTTCCGGTTCACTCCGCTGCGGCCAGCTGGCAACAACCCACTGTCACCCAACCGGCCAGGATGGCTGGTCACGCTGCCCCCACGCAGAGACCCGCGGTGCGCGGGTCTCTTTCCGCCGAGGTCGCGCCGCTACCCCGGACGCCTCCTAGAACTGGCAAGCTCGGCCCGCCGCGCTGCCTGACCCGCCCACGCCACCGTCCCAGAAGTCTCCGCCGTCCAGGAAGCCGCCGCTGTCCCGGACCGCCGAGATGGAGTCGTCGCCGCCTTTAGTCGTGGTCTGCTGTTGCGCCGCCGCCACGCTGATGGGCCGCCGTCCGCCGGACCACCTTGCCGGAAACCGGCCTCGTCGCAGGAAACATTCGAGGACCACCGGAAATGATCCGTTGGTCTAAAATTTCACCTGAATAGCATTATGGAAATCTCGGGACACGATCTATATGATTATGGGACTGGATCAAAGATCGGGCAGCAATTCAACGTGCAAATTCGTGTTTGAAGTTAAGTGCGGGAATGAAAATACAAAACACAACATCTAACCTGCAGGGGCGTAGCCCGAAGCATCGCGGGTGGTTCGTCGGCCTCGTCGTGTCTCGCCAGAGTTGCCTCTCCGGAGTGGAGGAGGAGAGGGGAGGGTTTCCGTGCCAGGGAGAACCACCAAGAGGGGGGAGTGTTTAAAAACAAAACACATGAACTCCCGCTCGTGGGCCCCGTACCCGAACCCTTAGCAGGGTCGAGGTTAACCCTTTCATAGGTTAAACACCACCTCCCCAGCACAACAACACTCTCGGAATTTTACTTCAAGACCCCTTTCAAATGTTATTAAACATAGCGCCCGAAGCCGCCAAATTACGAAAATGCCCCTTGGGCCATTTTTCACAGACGGCCCCGTCCCGCAAAACTTTTACCCCTCCAAGGGTAAACAACATGCTCCGAACTCAATGGTCCCCTCGGTTTTCCAATCTAAGCCACCGTTTAAGATATACATGCGTTTCAACATCAAACGAATAAAGTAATTAATTAATTAATCCGTTTAAAGTTCCAAAAGCGGGAGAGGGGTCCAAACATCCCGCGACGACACGTTCTATGACGTTCCTAGGGTAAAAACCCCATTCCAGACCCATCCGTACACTCAGATCCATGATCTGGTGCACCGTTTAGTAGTTATCCCATTTATTTGGCTTTTCTAGTGTGAACACACTGAAAGTATAATTCCGGCCATACCGGGGCTCGGAACCTCACGTCGTCTAAGGGCACTGCTCTGGAATAACATCAAGAATATTCCAATGTTCTTTGTAGGCAAAAAAGGGTTCTTAAAAATATTTTCGGTCACAAAATGTATTTTTATGGCACAAAAATTAATGGTTACTATACTAGAATCATTTTACTCATTATACAATTAATTAAAATATTAATAAAAACTACTTCCCTAACATTAATTTTAATAAGAAACATTCATTTTTTTCTTCTTCAACAGTCCTAAAAACAGTTGTTACAGTAGTTATATTGTCAAAAACATTCACAATATATGATACCATCAAAATTTTTAAACATTTTATCAATCATTTAGAACTTCTTACATTGGGTGAGTAACCCATATATTTTCCTGACCCAGTATTTGTATAAAAAATTCCCAGATCCAGATTTTTTATTTTATGTGAACATGGACTACATAAATCATTAATGTAAATTTTTTAATTATTTTATATAACAGTTTATATATGAAGTAGTATTGGATTTTTATATCAACTAATATATTTTCTTGAATATGTACAGTAGTACTAAAAAATATTCTAGGTAGAACGTCGAATGTTTGTATTCTTCTAAAATTCATTATCCTATTTCCACCAAATATATATTATTCAATTTTTTTTGGAGTGTAGGGAGCACTATACAAATTTTTTTCATATTATCTCATATATGATTAAAAATTATTGGTGGTTAATTTGGTACCATTATCTGTTAATAAGTTCTATATATAATCCCCATTTCTTTGTCAACATCGTTAATGAGAATCCAGATCATTAACACATCCTTTCATATATGTATCATGAACATGATGTTTTTCATCTGACTGGAATAATCAATAAATGTTATAATGTAAAAATATACCTATATTCATTGATGTCTCATTTTCATACATAAATAGGAATGATTTATTTAATGTGGTCTAGTTTTCTTAATCAAAAATTTATTTTGAATTTTATTTGTTATATTTAGTTTCTATAAAGTTACACACTCTTATATTTCACATTCTATCAATTATGGAAAATTTCATACAGCATCCACATTAGAATGTTTGTTCATGTTTTTTTTCACAACGTACCCATGTATTTGGTGCCACAACATATTAACATCATTAATAATTATATAAATTTATTTTTTATTTTTTCCATATTGAAAAATATTTCGAATATTTATTTATACTTTAGTGAAACCTCTTCCATATTTTACACTTATGATAATACATTAATATTTTCTGATAATAACTTCTTTTACAATATCAAAAATTTGACATACATGATGTATTTTATGTATTATCCCACAAATTAAAATAAAATTTCCTTATATTTTATCTTTTCATCTTCACTCTCAACAATTATGATTCCTTTAATTTTTAGGAACTATCATTACCAAAGGCAAAATCTCCTATATCGTGATATTTAAAATGTTTCATGATTTATAAATCACCCATCATTTTTGGATAACAACCACTAGCATGTATTTGGGGTTTTTTCTATTTTACAGGCAATTGAGGCGGACTCAAAAATAAAAGCTCATTCCGATTTTTTTCATTCCAACTATCATTTCATTAATCCCATAATAAACTTGTTTCAAAGTAAACATCATACATATTTTGGAAAGATAAATATATTAATCACATCTTCCAAAAACTTCTCCCATACATTTAAATTAATTTCTTCTTATAATATTTTTAACTTTATAGGATTCTTATTTTCTAAATTATTTTATTCTGTGAAAGATTCCCATTCAATATTGGCTACTTCTTCTAATTTTTTCTAACATTATTCCGCTAAGTGAGAAAGAATGCAAAAAATTTGAAGTCTCGTCACCATAGATTACATTGCAATAACATTTACCATAAAATTATTATTTCATAATTAAGTAATATCTTTCTATATAGAAACATTATTGAAGTTAATAACTTATTACCACTCTAACATAGTCTTCCCATGGGCCATCTTTCGTGATGGGTGATTTTTATTCTTTTGTAGATGAGATAGTTTTATCACATCATTTCTCCACCAAAACAACACTAATACTTTTCATATAATCTATAATGATAGAAAAATCAATGAAATATTAGTTTTGTATGGTGAGGAATTAACATGATTGTTGATCACATATTTATCATCAAATTTAAAAGTCTATAATATTACTTATGAGGAATTGTGGAAATTTATATTCATCTTCCTCAAGGTAATTTTAGACTCGTGGAGTTTATATTGAATATAAATGAAATCTTCTCCAGTAGATGCCAATTTGATACTGTGATCTTCAAAAATATTTCCCAGTTCAACAAATTCTTAATTTGTAACTTTATATTTTCTATTGTTTTCATCCTCTTACATGATGGAATATTTTATTCATTCATAATAATATTAAATATATTTATTAATTAATAAAATTCATTTATTGATAGATATTCTATTCTCTTGATGTGATAAAACTTCCAATATAACTTCATACTCTCTGTATTATTCTTCACCATCAGAGAAATGTTTTATTTTACCAACTTTTTACATAAAAAGGTCTAAATTTTTATGAAAATTCATCTTTTGAATAACTTTTTTAGTTGAGTTTGATTCAACATCCTTAGTAAGCACCCTTTTTTTGTTTCTGTGTAACTTCTTATTCATTTTTAATATCTTATCATCATTAATGTTTTTTCTCTACTTTTTCTATTGAGGTTTTCTTCAGAATAATATCGATATTCATCAACATTTTTCATTGAGAAATTCATTGAAAGGTGTTTGATTCTACCACACTCATAACATTTGAGAGAAATTGAACATCCATATTTTTATATTCTTCTTAGATAGTTCATAGATATAAGAGACATGATTTTTTCATTCAACCCATCATCATCATTACGTTTTTAAGATAATTTTTTAGTATATTTAATATCGTGAATTTTTATCTTTATCAATGCATGAAAATCCATTTAATCATTCATATACATCATAAAATTTTTATCATTTCTCATTTCATAAGAAATAATAAATGTATTATCTTCATCAAGAGATAAATCACCCTTATCTTACAAATATAACAATTTTCAATCAAACCTTTCTAGAAAGATTCTCATGAAATTCATCACATTTGTAAAATTATCAAGATGCCTCTAAAACCTCTAATGAATCAACAAATTTCATTCACTCTGGTGAAGTTTCCATCAATATATTCCAATTCAGTCATACTTATATCATTATACTTACTACCCTATATTTGAATTATTTCATCTTTTATATTAATATTCCCATCGAATAAACATTTTTTCTAGTCCTGCAGAATCTATTATGTTTGGAGACCCATCACATTCATATATACATATTTTAATGTTGTTATAACCATAAAATTTCAATAATTCCCTAAAATTTTTAATTTATCATATCAAAATAAATCATATTATCATCTTTCACATTTGGTGGAGAACCAATTGTAGTAGTATCAATACCTTCAAGGCAAAGTGATAAGAGATAAGGAATCATACTTTGTTTACATCAATAAATTTTTTCATAAAATGTAGAAATTCTAATATTATTGTTTGAATTTTGATTATCTATGTTATATATTAAAAAATGGAACCTTGAATCTGATAACAATTTACAATCCAAATGATCAAATGAAAATTTATAATAGGTGCTTGATTCAGTTGTAAACTGTTTTATAATAACATATTTTAAAAATCATAACCCCTACAACCTATTAATTTTTAAATCTTTATATTATTTAATAAAATACCCATGCATTTAAATGTTGTAAAGAATGTATAGCCTATGATATTTTTAATGTTATGCCTCAGTGTGAGAAGCTGCATTATTTCAATAACCACATTCATTTGTTTATGAAAATATATTATTATGAAGAAGTGGATATAACTTGTTAAAATTTCCTTAGACACCTTCCATCTCTCGATAGGTATTATTATACTAAATCATGTTTGTTTACAATTTTTGGTAAGAAAATAGTCGATCCAAAAAAGATAAGTTGGTAAAAATTGTTACCCCATAAAACACTATGTGGAAAATGAAGACTATGCGTTTGATTTCCTTAATTCAATTGTCTCATTAAGATTGGACTCAGGTCAAATAATTACATGTATTTAAGAGAATGAATAAGAAATATATATTATATGTGATTATAATCAAACATGGTAAATAAAATCTACAAAAATAATCATAGAATCAAGCGTAAATAATTGATCTCACATGATACACACACAACCACACCCAAATGGGATCACAATCATTAAATAATGGCAAAAAATACAACACAAGAATCATTACATAGAGATAAGTATATAAAATAGACATAAATGGTATGTAAAAAAACCACATGTTTATTGATATATTGCGCCAAGGTTCCATAATGAAATGATGACTGAAAAAATATCGTACACTCATAGAGATTAATCTCAAACAACAAGGATTCTTAAATGATGTTCATTTTTGTCAATAAATTTATAAAAAAAGGATACTCCAGAAGGATCCATGTCTAAAAGTATTGATCAAGAATCACATTCCATAACAAGTTGTTCAATGAAACCAATTAAGAGTTATATTGATGGAGAAATCACTGATTCGTCAAATCCACTATCTATTAAATAATAAATCTTGAATTATTTTATAATTTTATAATATAAACTTGAGAATGATAAAAATCATCGATTAACAAACAAATATTCACTAAAAAATAGAATAAATATGTGATTCACAATGAATAGGGTCTCACAAAGATTTATTTATAACGAACTACCAAGAAACATCCATTTTCCATGATAAATTTATCTTCTATGAAATGGGATTTCATTTAAAATATAATCCATAACTAATATCGAAATGATTCCACAATCCATTTTTAGTTGGAATTAGAATGTTGATCAGCTGTGAAATTCTAGATCTATTAATCATATCAACAATAAATAGATAGATCATGATGGAAACGTGAGTAATAAATGTTTCTTCTTCATATATCACTATTCCAGATCTCAAACCCACATTGATTAACTTGAATCAATCATTGGATGAGAGTATTTCATTTGGAAAGGATTGAGGAGTCTCATAAATTGAGATAGATTCCTATAAAATTAATAATCTATCAAAATAATAAATTAATGACAATTAATATTAATTGATGTCATTATTTTCACAAATTCATTGTTTGGATAGATAGTTTGAGAAAATTTCCCTAAATGAAAGACATTTTTTGGATTCTATACAAGATTTATAGTTTAGTCAAATGATTTGTTAAATATTGTTCAAAACTTTTAGTTGACCATTCGATATTTTTGTATGGATTTCTAGGTGACGATAAATGGTTTTTCAAACCCTGTGCCTTAACATTGTGCTTCCCTTTGAGTCACCAATTAAAAATGAATGGATTCCTCGATAATACAAAATGGTTTCAAAAAATTAATCGCACCCAATAAAGACTTTAAAAGTAAATAAAAACTCTCTAAAACTATCTTAAAACCATGGAAGTTAGTCCTATAAATTCATATCATAAAAATTTATAATTAAATCTATAAATTAACATGTAATATAAATGAAAATTTTAAGCAATACACATTATCCATTAAAATGATTTATTATGCTCAAGAAGAATCTCTAGGATACCTATTAGAAAAATTTGTGCTGCTGAGCCAGATCATCAGCCTACCACTCTCAAGTATCCTCTTATATTTTTTTGTGCGTCCATATAATCCAGAAAATTGGCACTTTATTTCCTTATAAGAATTTATCACTCTAGATTATAATCATCATTAGGTACTTTATGTATGAATCATTGTTTCATAGATCAAAATATTCATTGTCTATTAAATGTGTGGGATCTAACATGAAACTAAAAAGATGAGAAAAGTTAAACAAATCATTAATATATTACTAGGAAGAGGGATGATTCGTATGATATTAATTATTCTAAATTTCATGGTGATATCATATGGTTCAACATAACATGTTAATAACATGCCACACCTCCTAAAACATCAATGGCCTAACTGAGGCGTCACTCTCAGTAATATATGGTCACATTAAAAAAATTACAGATATCTCCTCGCACAATCGACCTAAAATCAATACTGAATATAATATTCTATCAGCCTTTTTTAAATCATTTAGTATATATTAGAGGTGTCTTGTACTATTATATGCCCCATAAAAATTTCATAACAATCATCAAGACCAAAAGGTAATAAATGAGATGACCTACCAAAAAAATCATTATATGGTACCCTATGAATAGAACCCTAATAAATATTATTTTAGGAAATCCCATCCATGTTTTGGTAATAAAATCATGATTCACCCA
Organism: Viscum album; assembly: GCA_963277665.1. Classification (NCBI taxonomy): domain Eukaryota; kingdom Viridiplantae; phylum Streptophyta; class Magnoliopsida; order Santalales; family Viscaceae; genus Viscum; species Viscum album. Next base: position 695,003,573 of record OY728141.1, read on the forward strand.
ACTCTAGAACATAATATAAAATAATATAATCACATATGTGGATTTTCATCTTAGACTACCAGTTTATCTAAGGATAACACACTATTGTCTATATAAATTGAATCCCCATGATCTCTTGTAACCTCTATAAAAAAAACGTAAATCGTTTGTCTGCATATGATAAAATTATCATGAAGAACCCAATGTAATCATATTATATCATGGATTTCAACATGCAGAGAACATCCAATTAATGTCTATCACTAATCGATTTTTAAATTATATACAATCATTAGTTGGTCAATAATCATAATGAAAAGTGTCACTGCATCTAACAGTGCATTGTAAATCCATCAAATATTACACAATTAAATCCTGTAAATTCCGAAAGTGAAAATGTTGTATCTAGAGAAAACTATGAGGACAATGGTGATATGATTTTATCATCAAGAAGATGACAGGTAACACCCTGAGATATTGTTAAATATTTTTTTTCCAATATATTGAATAAATTTTATATTTCTCAATACACACAACAATGAGTCTATCATTAATTAAACATAACCTAGAGTTTTTCATTCATTACACACGACATCGTGCTTAAAAAATGACATAATATTAAAATATTATATTTATATTTATATTGAAATCACATAGCTGATGGAATAGAATATATGAAATATATTTACTAATTTATGAAAATATATGGTTTGAACCTGTATATACATTCAGTTATTTGGTTACTAATTAATTATAAATGAAAATAAAAACTATATGAAAATAAAAGAAAGATTTTTCTAGAAAACAATTTTTATGAACACCAACACATTTTTACTCAATAAATTTAACCAATCAATTTTAGGGAAATATTTTAACAAAATAGTATATATTACATATTTAATAAAAATTTTAACACTCATTAAATGTTTCTTCTTGACAACGTATAAGATTAAATCACTTTTTATGCTTAAATTCTATATTTTTTTAAAAAAATAACACCTTATACACACTTATATTAAAATAATTTTTTGACATAGATTGATTTTCATAATGAAAATTAAATTAATATTTGAAATAAAAAATTCAAAATTTTCTTAGGGTGTATCTTTTATAAATCTCAGAGATGAAATTTTTATTGATGAAAATTGAAAAATACTAGGTACTAATATGAATTTACAACCATTTTAAAGAATTTTGAAAGCTATTAGTTTCTCAAATGTGGTTACAAAAGTACAAATATATATATATCTCTCTCTACAAATAAAATTTTGGTTATTAGATTCTGTTTAATGTTAATTTTTTTTATTAATTTGTTTTAACTTTCGAACACTTTCTCTTTGAAAACCAACTTTCTGACTACTTATGTGGGATTAATTTTAAATTAATATTTTTAATTATTATATTTTAATTTGGAAAAAATGATTTCACATTATTTATCAAAATAATTTATATTATATAATATTTTTTACTTCATCTTCTACCATAATAAATAGTAATAATTGTTAGAATTATTTACCATGGTTACGGCTAAAAAGGGTTTACTAGGGGATACTATTAAAAGATATGAGATTAAAATCACTCAAAACATGTGTAAAAAATTAATGAACACATTCAAATGTAATTACTTTATATTTCTATAAAAGAAATTTTTTCCTATTTTCTTGTGAATGATATTGCTACAACTTATTCTTTTGGAAATATTACATGTGTTCCACTCACCTCACTTATAAATGACCACCCGTATGCTCTCCTCCTCACAGTTTTAAATCCATTAGATTCATAAAATACCTACACAAATAAATTTATTTATTACCTACAGTAATAATAGATTTCTAATTTTTATCATAAATCCTTCATATTTATCCTTTTGATGAAAATAAAATGATTTTTTCATAAAATAAGGTACCTACCCTTACCAAGGATTTTATTTAATTAATTTTTCCATGTCATTTAATTATTATTATAACACTATTATAACATAAAATAAAATTTTTAAATGTAATTTTATGTTATTAAGATAATTTAATTTCCACAATAATTATACTCTTCCATCAAATGCATCATGAAATAATCATATGTTCATACAAAGAACTACTTCCTAGAGAACCAATGTTATTAGATTTTTATTACCACCTATCACATATGGATATAATTATGGATATATATATATGATATAATTATCAATTTTTAATCATGACAATACATATTATTTATTACTTTCTGTTTCATGTGAAAATGAGAAAGTCATTCATGCGTATGACAGACTATTACCTCTTGAAATGTTGTCATTCATTTTAAACATATACATCACATCGATGTGAATACAATTATATTTGGATTAAATTTTTTGAAATGTATACGAAAAAATAAAAATATATAAATTTTAATATACTATTTATATTCAATTATTTTAAACTATTGAGAAAATGAAAACAATTTCCTTGTTTACTTATGAGCTACTATCTCCATGAATAGTGAATTTTATTTTTTATATCTAACATTTATGGATTTATGAAAATAAATATATAATAAATATATATATATTTATAAGATAATTAAAATTATTTATATTATATAAGAATGATCAACATTTAAGGACATAAAATACTAAATCCAAAGGTACATGAAAAACAACATAGTTATTAGCAGAAACATGACTTTACCATGAAATTTTTAATAAATAAGAAATAAAATGCCATAAGTAAATAATATATGTTATTATGTATATAACTAATGTTATATAATATATTTATAATAAAAATATTTTTATTTTAATTGAGGTTCGAATATGCACAAGGAAGTCGAAGACTTATAGTAAGGGATTACCGTATAATTTTTTTTCTTATGTGAGACACATGCCATTTTCACCACCGATTTATTTAATATAATTTATAAATGTCACAGTAATGTATTTCATTATTATTATACTGATTTTTTTGGATTTATAAATCCATTTTATTATCTATATTTCATTGGATCTACAGTTATAATTTTTCCAAAACCATCAATGAATTTTGTCTAAATTTTAATTCCTTGACGAAAATGTTATGCTAAAAACCAATCATGTTTTATGAGGTGTATATAAATACCAATTGGAAAGTATTACCATGAAATTATATATTCTCATTATATTTTCAATTTTATTTGATTTTACTATTTCATGGGGATTACAATCAAGTGTTACCAAAGTGGTTAGGGTTTTAGGTTATACTCTCATCATCATGTAGAAATGTTCATGATTTTCCTCAAATGTCAAAATATTATGACATATCACCAAAAAAATTTGTTATATTATGGTCATTTACTAATAATATATTTATTTAATTCATTTTCCCCTCTTTAGTTTCATGTGATATGAAATTATTTCATTTAACAAAAAATGGAATTTATTTCTCTCTTCAGTTAAAACATTTCTCTTTTATGTCCATGTCATCTAAATTTTTTTTAAAGTGAATATATTAATGTTTAAAGTAATTTTTACCCTTTTTTACTTTTTAGAAAAGTTTTAAATGAAATTTTTTTATCCATTTCCAAATCTGGACTGTTTGGATTTCACTAAAATTTTAAAGGGATTTTTGTTTTAATGTATATGACATGGAACATAAATTCATGGAAATAATAGCCACTGAATATATTTATTATTAATTAATAAATTGTCAAATTTTATTTAAATGATATTTATTCCAAAAATATTCTATGAATTATTAATCTTAGAAGAATGTGATTTTCAAAAAGGGATATCTCCCCATAGAACATTCCAAATATTTTTTCTATCAAAACAAGTTTCCATATATGATGACATCCTATTATTACTTATTATTCATTTTATCCAATAGTAAAAAAAAATTCATTATATGGATGATTTATGCTTATTTGCAATACTTTTTAAGATGACCATTTCTTTTCCATTGGTTAATCCATGATAAAATATTAATGAAACCCACTTATTTTTTCAATAGGTTATGCATTGAGGAAATGATGAAATTACTATGAAATCCATTTCATTACATAGGTTATGATATGATTACTATTTTATGATATTGATTACACATATATAAAATTTTCATTAGGTTATGGGTGTGACCTATATGTCTATCTAATTAATTGTGTAATGATTAATTTTATATGAGCTAAAAGGTTACAAGAGAGGCTATCCCAATCCCAGAAGATAGTACACGATATGTTATCGATATAATGAAATAGGGTACACATGGGGATATCTGAACACCTACTTCTCCAAGACATAATGTTGGTACAAGGTTGGTTATACCAATCATGGAATGTTATGAATTTCATGGTGGGTATCCTTGACACAAAATTATATATGATTATTTATATACCACAAAACTATGTTTTATTCAAATTTTTTTATATCAAGGATCATGCTATTAAATATAACTATTATTCATGTATTATGAGCTACTAATATTTATTCCAGGACTGATATTATGGATATGTGATAAATAGGGTATGGTTTTCAAATTCTATTCTCATATTCGCGGATTATTATTCAATTGTTATATTTATATATCTATTATTTTACATTACTAATTATCTAAGATCAACCATTTTTATGTTTCCATTGCATTGCATTGAAATAAAGGTGTTATGTTCGATAAGTCTAAGATGATTTATAATTATGAATGACATGGTGGGTGTTATGTAGATCACATATGGACCAATAGTTTATGTTTCCATTATCCAAAGGCACTAGAATTAAATGATTAAGGAATGGACCTTTATATAATGTAATGATTCATAATCAAATAAAATTTAATATTTATATATGATATGTTTTGGTTACTATAGTTGGTATAAAATAACAATTTATATATACATTGGAAAATAGGTTCCGAAATCAATTGTCAGACCCCTAGGAGGATTTATAAGTATATCTATAAAAATATTTATATTGATAAGGATGGGCCAAAATATAAGAAACGTACAAGAATTTTGGTAATATAGATAGAGAGTAGCTTCCATGTAATTACATCTCTATATTTATGATTAAATGGATGTGTCTATAGTATAGAGGTAACTATGGATAATAACTCTAAAAAGTGTGCATTGAGTTGGACTTGATCACCACCGAGTGTGTAACAATATTCCTTACTACAAACATAGTTTGACACTCCATATGGATATGGTTACAAAATTCAAATAATAATTACAAAAAAAATGAAGTATTTAAATTTTATCTGATAATTAAGGAATATTATTTATTCAAATGTTTCCTAGATTGAAAATAATTTTCCATGATTTAGACTCAATATAAGTAATTATTCATGATTATGTGGTTTCCCAATATAATAATTGTTAGTCACACATTTATAATTAATTTTAGAAAATGGGTGCACCACACAAAATATTATTAATGTTTAATGGGATGAATAAAATATTGATAAGAAACCGTATGAGATGATAATTAGAGTAAAGGATATTGGGATTATTCCAATTCAGTTAATACAAAATATGACTATCAAAAATCACCTTATCCAGCTCAGACTCACTATAAAAGAGAAGGATAACATTACATTGGGTAATGGGTGGTGGATACCTTATAATAAAGAGGACTGTGTTTATTATAAATCAATAATTTTTGAATAAAAACTCAAGTTAATGTAAAAATTAATATAGAATAATTTTTATTATTTGAGTAGAAGGGCACAGAGTATCACATTTTCAAGGAAAAATAAATAGTTCATTGAACGTAATGTGTGAGAATAATGGTTTCCCTTGAGTTTAGCCAATTTTTGAATGTAGTAAACTTTGAAAGTATGGTTATTATAAAAATTGAAGTATTATGGTGGCTAATAAAGAATATGGCCAACAAGGGTGTACAATTAATGTATTTGATGATGACGATGTTGAGACAACAAATAACAAATGAATGGAAAGTGGAATTAAGGGATATGAATATGAATATTAGTTAATTTTTTAAGAATGATATAAAAATATAAAAATTATATTATATTAGAAACATATAATTATTAAATATATAAGAAATTTATAATAATTATTTCCATTTACTTTTTTTATGAATATATTGAATAATTCCAACAAAATAGACAACTGATGTAATGGAAAGGTGATATTTCTAGGAAAAAAATGTCAAACAGAAATATATACGTCATTAGTTTTATGTTTTTTGGATAATGATATTAATATTAAGATATTATTGATATTAATAATGTAAATTAAATAGTACTAATTACCTTGTAATAGATAAATTATTTTTTGAAAAGTGGTTTATATTATCATTGATGTATGTTACAAATTTTTTGGTCTTAAGGATGTTATATAATAATATGAGATTTATTTATTAAATAATGAATCATTTATGTTTTCAATTTGGTTTTATGGTAATTTAGGTAATTATTATGTTTCAAAAAATATCATGAAGAAGGAATTGACATGTTTGGTATGTGAAAATTTAGAACTACATTATGTTGTTTGGGAGGATTAATGATAAGTCCATTTTTGTAAATTTAGTAAATTTTTCAATATTTTGTTTGATTTTATCCTTTTTTAATGATAATTAGGATATCCATTTATGAAATGATTTATGGTAAATGTTGGATGATGTTTTCATGATTATTATATTACTTCACTATATGATGACTAATCTATATTAGATAACAATTACTAACCATTATGTTAAAACAATAGAAAGAAGGAATGAAATTTCATTATATAATAGATATTATGATCTGTTAGTGCTTTGTAAACAAAAATATTCAACCTCATTTCCTAGAATGAGAGATTATGTTAAAATTCAATGATTTACTACTAAATGATGAAATTATTCTTATTATACACTAAAAATTTAATCACATGGTGTATAAGTCCCTTTGAAATTAATGATCATATTGAAATAATAGCTTATATATTGGTTCCTCCACTAATTCTATCTCAAGACAATGATATTTTCCTTTTATGTCTCCTAAGGAAGTATATACCCAATCTATCTCATGAATTTAACCCATAAGATGTACCCTAGGAGAATGATATTTATTTTGTGGAACAACCAGTATAAATATTGGATCAAATGATAAATGTTCAATGAAAAAACCCACACCGATAAACTTTTTTTGAAGACCCAATATCTAATTGAAGTTATGTGGGACCCTAATGATATAATGATGCAAATGTATCTCCAGTTCTTTGTAAATAATTTATAAATTTTGTTGGTAAAATTCATTTGAAGTTGGGTAGAATGTACCACAAGGAAATTTAGTGAATTGTTTTTCAAATAATATAATATTTTTCATATTTTTAATTACACATAACACTAATTTTATATTTCATTTCATTCAACACTTAATTTAAATTTCGTATCATGTAACACTGAGTTAAAAAATATGACGTACTATTAAAATATTATTATTCAACAGGATATTTATCGCCAAGAAATTGGAATGGATGGTATGAAGATAACTAAATAAAACATGAAAATATATAATTTACACATTTACATATAAATGAAATATTTGGTGAACAATTAAAAAGAAATGAAAATAAATACTATGTCGAAATAATGTAAGTCATTTTAGAAAAAGATTATTTTTTATGCACGTAAACATGTTTTATCACAATTAAATAAAGAAATAACATTTTCTGAATTATTATAAATAAATTTATATAATATATATTAAATAATATTATTAAAATTAACCTCATGTGACTTGTAAAAAATATATATGAATAAATACAATTTTATACATACAATTGTTTTTTTGTAAGAAATCAATTGTTCTGATTTTTCGCACCTATTTTTATAAAAATTAACAACATATTAAAAATTTATTTGTAAAAATAAATTTATTTTTGAAATCAATAGTTACAAATAATCTTATTGTGATTTCTTGATACCTTTATGAGATGATAAATTTTGTAATGATTAGTGTAAAATATTGTGTTTTATTAAGATTTTCCATGTCATTTAATGAATTTACAACCATAAAAAACATAATATGAAATTAAAATTATATAAATTAAATATATTTTAATCCAATTAAAGTAATTTTAATAAAAATTTATATTGAATTCTCAAATAAATATTTTCAAACAATTGAACATTATCTCTCAGAAAACACTCCTTTTCATCACATATGTGTGTTTATATTTAAATTAAATTCATAATAAATTTTTGGCAGATATGGATAAATGTATTCCATATATAAAATCATTATAATATATATTATCTAATATTATTATATTAATTTTTGACCAAAATTAATAGTAAAAATAGTAATAAGTTTTTTCTATAGTAAATGTAAAAATGGGTTCACCATGTGGTAAACTAAAAATATAATGGTTAAAAGTGATAAAAATAAACACAAACACCCATTTCCTAGAAATATTATGCCTTATTTATCCATGGTTAAATAATATTCCATTTATATCCTTTTGGAATGTGAAAAATATGGGAACAACATTTTGGTTTCAAAAATTACTAGTGCACCTCTCACAACAGTTATAATAAGACACCCTCTCTCCTATCCACTTCACACATCCAAAAACCTTTCATTAAGAAACTAAATTACCATACAACAAAAATTATTTCATTATCTCACACTAGAATCCTAGGATTTGATATAAATCCATGATAATAACCATTTGGTGAAAACCAAAAGAAGTTTTTCAAAGATTAGGAAGCATCCCTAACCAAGTGTTTTTTTGTATTTATTCCTCCACATCAATAGATTTTTATTATTCCATGATAAAATAAAAAAATCATAATATTAAATATGGTGATATTTTATAAAGTAGATTTCATAACCTGAATCGGTCACGACACAGGTAGTGTCATTATCCAACTCAGCACCAAACTCGTTCTGCGGTAAGGCCCAAAGGGTGTTCCCAATTCCCACGGGCTGGGACTAGTGCCCAGGTATAAAATGAAATGTCGGGTAATTATTTACCTAAACCAATCATATTAAATTGATCAACAAAAACTAAAAATACAGATCTAAAAAATTTATCCAAACATGCCATTAACAACCATCATAATTAACGATTTACAACTTTGTAAAAAACTACAAAAGTACTATGCATGGTGTGATCCATAGCCCCATAGGATGAAATTGGGGTAAAATATTCCACACCAAAACATTAATAACATAATCTAACATTCTCATTTAAATAAATAAATTTAAATATTTCTGGGAAAATATTTTTGATTAATCATTCTAAGGAAATGTAATGAACCAACGTACAAAGAAAACTAGTACATCCAATTGCATGAAATAAAAAGGGGTTCTAAATGTATAAACTCATAAACACCCACACACAAGAGGTCCATTGTATTATAAAATATAAAACCCCATCATATAAGGTGTGATCCCAAGTGTAAATCCCAAGGGTCAAACTAGAACAAGTGGTATTCTAGGAACCTCACATCCTAATGAAAATGTGGTATAAAAACAATGACCATTAGCACTCTAATGAAAAACCACCCTGGGGGGAGTCTCATCTAAAGTAATAGTGGTCTCCAATCATATCACATGTTTTGTTAGTGTTGTAGCATCAAACCTTCTAGACGAGACTAGTATGTACTACTTTCAAAACATCATGTGTACTAGCCCATGTCCATCCACATAGTTACCGAGGATTACCTTTTATTTATTCTAAACCAAGTTTCACATTCACATGTCACTAACATAACACATTTTCACACACAAGTAATTCCAAGAAAATGTACCCAATGTTTTCCACTACATTAAAAACTCACCCAAATTGACAAAAATATAAATCTTCTTAAAATCGAACAAAATGTATAACCACATCAGACATAATTTTAAATATTAATATATTTTAATAAATCAATTAACTATCTTATAGAAAACATTTAATTTAAAAAATAATTGTTTACACCAATTCAAAACTAATTCCATAAAAAACATTTTTTACAAAATTTTATAGATCCTAAAATTATTTTTAATAAATTTCTTCTATCCTTTAATAAAATTTACAATTCACATTTAAAAAATGCACAACATGTTCAACATTCCGAGGTATGTCAACATCCTTTAATAACATACTTCTAAACCTACCCACATTTACGCTCCTTTGAAAGAATGTTATACACTTTTTAAAAAACCGATAAAACCATTCCATAGAACACAACACTAAAACACACACACCCAAAAAATCATTTTCCATTACAAAACCCTAAACCAACACAATCCATTCCAAATCCATCAAAAAGACATTTTTCATTACACAACCATATAATAAACCATTTTTTCAACCCCAAATTCATTTCTAAAAAAAATTATTAATCATTTATTCACTCCATAACACAAAATCAAAGCCTCACAATAAGACTTACTTGCCCAAAATGATCCATTTTGTATCAAAAATCTATTTCCAACACACACACATTGCTTAAACATTCACAAAAACACATTTCATACTACTTAAACAATTATTTGAACACCGCCGATTATTTTTCACAACAAGGCCTATATATGAAAATAAATATTTCTCATTATAAAATTTAGTTTCAATACTAATTTTTGGTGACGAATTACCAAAACTAGTTCACAGAATAAAAATAATCTATCGACCATGATAAAATTAACATACCTATTAAATTAAAATATATTCAATTATTAGGGCTTGTAATAACCGTCCTCAGGTGGATAAATTGATATAAAGTGGTTCAAAATGTTGTTTTCTTCTCAACCGCTCCCGGAAAAAAATTTAATAAGATGTAATTTACCCCCAAAAGAACACAAGATAAAACTATAATCACCATAGACAAATATTAAAAAATACACCCTATCTACTAGAAAACAAAAACCCCAATGAAAAGAGGAAAATCTAAAATAAAGATGGGGAAGCATACATAGTGGATGATTGTGTGGTGAAATGGTCACATAAGGGAGGGAGGGAGACGAGGCCACACGTGTACGGCATTGAGGTGGGGTCATGCGAGGAAGGAAGGGTATGTGAGTAGAGGGTCGTTGGAAGGAATCTACACTAGAATAGGGTCATGCCATTAGGGGGATTCACACTAGTTGGGGATTCATCAGATGTTATTAGGATGCTAGAGAAGTGTGTTCAGTCCACCAATTTTTCATGAGCTGATCTGGTAGTGGGGAGATAGTGCACCAAATATATGGGGGAGGGGAGAAACCCTTAAAAAATAAAAACAAATATCATAATAATAATAGAAATAATAATAATATCAATATTATTAATAATTATACTAATAATAATATTATAATAAAAATATAATATCAATAATAATTAATACACGATTAATAATACTAATAATATGATTAATATTATTAATAGTAATAATAATATAATTATTCCTTTAAAAAATTATTATTTTAATTATTTTAAAACTAATATTAAAATATCATTTCATTTCTTTCTATTTATTTTATTAAATTATACCTTCAATATAATTAATTTATTTTTTCACTCCACATTTAATCAATTAATGTTTGATAATATAGGGAAAATGTGCGGTCACCCTATACATCCTTGGTGTCCATGCACGGACCGTGTAGTGGACTATGCTCATTTAATAACTGACTACATAGGTACCGGAGCTAAGAAATCAATATCTGATACCGTGACGTCCCTATGTATTGGCCAAAAAAGGAAAAAAATATAATATTTGAAAATATAAACCATGATCACACCAGAACTTCATCCACATTATCTAAAAAACTCAAACTCTTCACACACAATTCGCTAGAAAAACAGCCAAAATGATACCCTATCTGGGTATGAGGAAAAAATTAAAACCCTTTTGTGACAATCCGCCTAAAATAAAATATTTACACCCTCAGAGATCCATCATTATATTACATAGAAAACATAATAGGTAATCCCAGTTAGATCAATGTGGTTCCCCAAAATACTCGAGGGAAAAATAAGAACACTATCGATAAACAGAAATAACCTGCAAAGATAAACCCGAGATACCCAAAAAGATAAGATACATCAGGTTGATAATCAAAAGAAATAACCTCTCAATACCCAAAAATTAAATATATCAAGACAAAAATCCATAAACATTCCCAAAGAAGCATATTCATTATATAAGAAATAAATAATGAACTAAGTGAGGATACCCCAACAACACATCACAATACCAATGGGAACACATAGAAAAAAATGTATCTCAGGAAATGGGAATGAATGTGGATAGATCAGAATGATACCTACAATCACCTAACCAAAACTAGGGACAAAATAGAGTTACTTGCATGGGAAGGCCCGACAAGACACTCCACATTAAGTAGAATCTAACACCTGAGGTCAGAGCTATGTACAAACAAGTGGAGACTTGAATGAAATCACCACCATAAAATGGGTTAATATTTATTTACTATTGGATATATTTAGTGATACCCATAGTGTATTACCCTACCATAAATGCAAACATGTTTATCTAACTAGGACGAATAGACACAAAAAGATTGACATTAGCTAGCTTATGGGTTTTCTACAAAAGTTAACAACCCACTACAAAGGAACAACCAGAGAAACTTGAAACCATGCATATGAATTGACGTGATTCATAAAAAATAAATAAGTTCCTCTAAACCCCTTCATCCATAATGACCCCTTAAGACACAACTGATTTACAGAAAACATAAACTTTTTTTATTTCCACAACTATATATGAACACTAGAATAGGATCCCTCTTAACCCTCGGGGTTTTGACAACGTGAAAGATTGAATTCAGGACTTATGGATACAGATTTAATGGTTTATGAATCTCTTGTATCGTAGTCATGCACTGAAATCCCTTAATAAAAACATCTTCTTACAGGTTCCACAAAAAACTACACTATTATCTGACAACATCCACCGAAGAGAACACATCACGCAAAATAGTCACTCCTACAAGGCACTTTCAGAAAGGCAGGTTCTTTGAAGATTCATGTTCTTCACCCATTTAGACACAAAACCTTATACTGGACATTAGTTTACTAATATGAATTGTAACACCCCATCCCTAGTTACCGAGAGTCGATGCATTATTACATAACATTGGCATTATCCCAAGAAAGATCATGTCTCGAAAGAACGATTAGTTTATTAGCCTTGGAATAACTTGACACAATCATAAAGTTTACATTACATCATAAACTAAAAAAACCACAAAAAAATCTTTTCATCATAAACCGTTATAATATCCCTTCAGGTCATTTATAAATTACTTTTCACATCCTGGAAAAATTAAAAATTTGAAAGGGGTGAGCTCGGATGCTTAGTAAGGATAACAACATAGCGGAAACATTCATCAATAAGCATAAACATTTAAAGTAATGTATAACGAAAACAAAATACTTTTAAACATAAACTTCAGCATAACATGGAAAATATAAAATCAAATAATGCCATTTACTTATTCACATGGATATTCTACTAGTCGAGTAATAACATTCAATATCAATAACCACTTTCATAATGTTGGAATGTGTAATGTCGGACTATGAAAACCACATAGCCAAGGCCCCATGCCAAGACTACAAATATGATTTTGTCAATGCCTTGTACCAAGACATTAGTTTGTCTCATGAGACCTACTGATGCATCGAAAAGCTATAGCGGGCACCACCCGTCACATATTAAGTCCCATTCATTCTTCATATGAACAGGTTTCAACATATCATAAACATTCGTATTAAAACTAGCATACGAAATGTCAATACTTTAACCATAAACCATGAATGGTATAAAAATAACACATCAACCGTCAAACATATCAAATAAATCTTCAATACAATATGTATGTTTTGTATCATAAAAAATCAACTCGAAATAAAATTAAAATCCATCAAAAGATATTGACATAGATGAAATCAAAACTCTTTTTAGAGAAATATCTCTTTCTAATTGGAAATCATTTTACAGTCATATATTTATAAAATAAAAAATTTATTTGAAAATATTCTTATAATCTTGTAAGGGATGCTTCAACCATTTTATAATGGCAGAAAATAGTCTCACCCGCCGTATAAGTTAAAAAACATTCTTACCTTAATTCTGTCGAAAAGGTTAAAACGGACCGTGTTTGGAAAACGACAGATAGATTCCTTAATAAAATTCTTATAAAAAGTCAAAAAAGGTATAAAAGACATTATAACATAGTATTTAAAATAGTAAGAATTATTTTTAATACATTTTTAAGAAACATGGATGTTGATGATAAAGAGGTCCCAATAGATAATTACGTATAAACAACCTCAAATAATGAAGAAATTGTGAAATTAACCCTTAACTGGTACATTTCCTTGGTTTAGGGTAGGTTAACTTCATATACAATGGTTTAATAATTGTTATTAAGTTATACAAGAAAAATATACATTAATATGGTATCATATATGATCTTTTAACATTGCTTTGTTAATTATATATTAGTATTATCGTCGTTTCTGGTGTTAACTTGCTCGTTTTCTTTCATATGTTTTGTTACGTAAGCCATGTTTTTCATGGATAGGTTGTATCTTATTCATATCCAGAATTATATCATGTCCTTAAACATTATTTTTAAATCATAAAATGATAATTATACTTGAATGGATACGATGGAGAATGAATCTCATCGTGTTCGTGGAGACGTTAGTCCGTACGTACGCATGAGCGACAATATCATTATTTTGATATTAAAATAATATATAATTGTATGGTATATCATATTTACCTAATCATTATCATGTTATATATATTATTTAAATTAATTAAACATCATTATTATACCCATCCAAATAATAATTTATTGATTAACAATTACACCACGACTTGAAGACGGTAAGCCGTAAGTACACACGTATGGGGACATGTCATTCAAAGGATGGATAGAATACTGAATATGGTTGTACCATATTTATAATAACATCACAGTATATATATGATACTGGAGTTATTATTTTATAATGGGAATAACAAAGAAATAAGATGTTCAAGAAGAAAAGAACTTGAAAGAGGGTTGTGAAAACATTACCTCTTCTTTGAGTTCTTCTTTTTGATTTGATCAAAATGGCTCCATAGGTTGGATTTATGATCAAAATAAGGACTCTAGGATGATGTTAGGGAAGTTGAGAGAGTATTTGGGTAGGTTTTGTTTGAGAAAAAAATGTTTGAATTTTTGAATTAGTAAGCAGGGGGAGTTCCCTTTTAAAAGAGGGGTGAGGGGCACCTTTGGAAAACCTAGAAATATTATTTTATAATAAATTCATATTCGACTTCTAATGGCTCCAAAGTGGATTATTTAAAGGTTAAGGTTGGTATGGGTCTAAAACCACTCAGCCAATACAATTTATACAGGTTTGGTTAATTATATTAACCTTATCTTTTAGTTGTAACTCATAGTTAATTAGTTTGACACATATCATGTCACAATGTATTTTTATATTATATAGTTAATAAACATAATATATACCTCCAAGTAACCCCACGTGGTCAATTAATGATACACCGATCATGATATGAGTCTCTTGGAAGAACTTTACATATTTAGGAATTGAATATAGATTAATAAAATAAAATTTGTTTTAAAAATTCTTTTATGTCAATTTTGACACTATTGGGTATTTTGTTTTTGATAAATTAATAAGATCATTATTACATGAAAAAAAAATTATATAATCAATTCTAATATGTCCTATTAACCTATAAAATTAGTATAATTCATAAAAAGTCTCCAATTACATTTATTTGGATATTTATAATATCAATTATTTTAATATTTCATTAATTAAGTAATTACTGCATCACCATTGTGTCCTAAATAAATTAAATTATATAATGTTTAAAAATTATAAATAAACTACCATTATGTAGGAAATAATTTTATCTTTCTAATTGATATTTATAATCTAATTTATCTTATGTATAACTCGATATTAAAAATGATTTAGTAAATAAACATTGATTTTAACACTTTTAACTCTTCTTTAAATTAAATAATAATAAATGTCCTAACCTAATCCAAGTGGACCTAAATGATAATATTTTATTCCTAAGGTCGTTTTTGGTCGAGATACACTTGTCCAATAGAATTAGGACATGTTTAAGGGTAATATTAATATCATTTTCACCCTTAATTACCCTATTTACTTTTAACAATGGTAAATAAAAGTAAAAAGTTACTATTCACCAAAAATTATTTTCATCTCATTGAACCAAATTTTTCTCCTTGATATTAACCGTTTCTCTCGGGTTTTATGAATTCCACTCATAGAAGCGGTAAAATTTTGGTTTATATGAATTTCTAAATTCTCCTAGGAGGTGGTTAAAAGACGGTAAAAGTTCAATAAAATTTTTATATATCTAAGATTATTCTAAACAATTTCCAATGAATTACATTGAAATATTATAGTTATTATGTATATATTTTGACCTTAATTAAATTTAAACAAAATAAATAAATATTTAAATAAAAATTTCATTTTAAACTTTAACTGTGTGTTTTTTCACTATTCATCAAAATTGAAAGTTTTCAGAAAAATACAAAAATTTCACCCTAGGCTAATTTCGATATTCCGAATCCAAAAATGAAGTCCATTTTTAGTGATAAAATTTAAAAAAATTCAAAATGTGCGTATTACTATTCATAACAGCTAGTTTGATTGGTTGTGGTATGTGTGTTAGAACTCAAAGTTGCGTACAACACACAATACTGTATTATTCAAAAGAAAGTGTATTGTGGAAGCTTGGGGTGTTACATTCTCATATCCTCCAAGTAATTTTGTCGTAGAAAAATCTAGAATACAAATATATGAAAAGAATCAGGTGGTTTTTCATCATAAGTTCCTAGGGTTCCAATGTTGCCTCTTCCGTCTTATGGTTTCTCCACAAAACTTTTACCAGACGAGTCGTCTGGTTTCTCAGTACTTGTTCTCTCATATCAGGAATCCTGACGAGCTCTTCGCAATAAGATAGATGGGGTTCTAGTTCTGATTCCTCATAGGTGAGTACATGCGTTGGGTCAGGCATGTATTTCCTCAATAGTGATACTTGGAAGACATCGGGAACTTTGGAGAGACATGGCGGCATTTCCAAATGTTATGCTATAGCCCCAATTCGTTCAAGAATTTCAAAAGGTCCAATGTACCTAAGACTCAATTTACCCTTCTTACTGGAATGTATAACTCCCTTCTATGGAGATACCTTCAAGAAAACATGATTTCCAACATGAAATTCTAAATCCTTCCTTCAGTTATCGTCATAGCTCTTCTGACTACTTTGAGCTGCTTTGATGTGGTTTTGGATTACAATTACCTTTTCCATTATTTACTCCACCAGTTCTGGGCCTACAAGTTTTTTTTTCACCAACGCCATCCCAAAATGTTGGTGTGTGACATCTCTTTCCTTATAATTCTTTATATGGTGACATCTTAATACTCGAATGGAATCTATTATTATAGGAAAATTCTACCCGAGGTAAATATTGATCCCGCATACCCTAAAAGTCAAGCGAGCAGGATCTCAAATTTTCATCTAAGGTTTGAATTGTCTGTTCTGAATGTCTTTCTATTTGAGGGTGGTAGGAAGTGCTCAATTTAAGTTCAGTATCCAGGGATTTCGGAAGACTCTTCCAGAATCTTGATGTAAAACGGGGATCACAATCAGAAACAATTGATAGGGGTACTCCATGAATTATCAGAACATCATTAATATATAGCCTTTCTAGATGTTCCAGTGGTAACTCTTCTCTTATAGCATGAAAATGTGCTGACTTGGTAAGACGATCAACAATAACCCATATTGCATCATTCCTTCTAGGAGCCTTTGGTAGCCCCATGACAAAGCCCATTGTAATATTATCCCATTTCCATTCCAGTATGGGAAGAGTTTTCATGAATCCTCCAGGATCTTTCCTTCAAGATTTCACATGTTGACAAACCATACATCTCGACACAAAATCAGCAATCTCCCTCTTCATGTTGTCCCACCAAAAATGTTTAATCAAGTATCTATACATTTTGAGGCTCCCATGGTGTATAGAGAAATTGGAACTATGAGCATCGTCCAACAATTCCCTTTTTATTTCAGGTATATTGAGAACACAAAGTCTCTTCCCAAATTTCAAAATTCCATCTTTATACCGAAATTCATTCAATCTCCCATCATTCACTGCTTTAATATTATTTTGAAATTCTTCATCATTAGTCTGTGAACTCTTAATCATTTCTAGTAAAGAAGGTTTGGAAACCATTTGAAAAAGCACAGATGTTTCACCTTCCATGGTTATTCCCATGCCCATCTTTACTAGATCCATGAAAATTTGATCCCTTTCAATTATCATATTGTTCAAAAATACATGATCATTTCTGCTCAAAGAATCTGCCACCTATTTTCCTTCCTCAGGTGGTAGTGTATCGTACAATAATAATCCTTGATTAATTAAAGACATCTTCTTTGCCTCAAGTTGAGTTCTTTTTGTGAGAAAATATACTTCAAACTCTTTTGATTAGTATAAATCTCAAATTTTTCACCATCGAGGTAGTGCCTCAATATTTGCAAAGAAAAGATCACAACTGCTAACTCGAGATAATGAGTAGGATATTTTTTCCCATGAATTTTCAACTTTCATGATGCATTGGAAATAACCGTGTTATTATACATAAGGAAACAACCAATTCCTTTCATTGATTCATCACTATAAATAATGACCCCATAATTCCCCAATTGTAGAGTAAATATAGGAGCATTGACTAATCTTCTCTTTGGTTCTTCCAAACATTCTTCACACTCTTTTGTCCAAACAATTTTAACCCCTTTACGTGTGAGCATTGTTAAAGGGTTATCCAATCGGGAAAAACTATGGACGAAACATAGATAATAACCTGATAAACCAATAAATCTACATACATCAGTTATACTAATAGGTGCTAGCCATTCATGGATTGCCTTGGTCTTAGAAGGATCAACAGAGATTCCATCTTTAAGGACAATATGTCCAAGAAAAGAAATCTCCTGATGCCATAATTCACACATGCTAAACTTCCCATATAATTCATGTATTCTTAGAGACTTTAGGATAATGCGAATGTGATTTTCATGATCATTGTAGGTTTTGGAGTATATAGAGATATCATCAATAAAAAACACTAAAAAATCATCGACATATTCCATGAAAAAGCTAATCATTAGACCCATGAATACAAAGGGTGCATTAGTCACCCCAAAAGGAATTACAGTAAACTCGTAATACCCATACCATGTTCGAAATGTTGTATTCAGAATGTCTTACTTCTTCACACACAACTGATGGTATCCAGATCGAAGGCCAATCTTTGAAATGTATTGAGCTTCATTCAGTTGGTCAAATAAATCATCAATGCGAGGTTGGGGATACATGTTCTTTATTGTTATAGGATTGATCTCCCTTTAGTCGATACATTACCTCATAGATCCGTATTTCTTTTTGAAAAAAAGAACAGGGGATCCCCATGGATAAAAACTAGGGAGAATAAATCCCATATTACTCAATTCCTCTAGTTTTTTATTTAGTTCAACTAAATCCACAGTGGCCATTCTATAAGGGGTCGTCGATATAGGCCTTGACCCAGAAATTAAATCAATGGAAAACTCAACATCTTGTTCCGGAGGATGTCCCGGTAAATCTTCTGGAAACACATCTACATATTCTATCACAATAGATACATCCTCTATTTGAACATTAATTTCCTCACCCACAGTCATTTCATTCTCTTCCTCCCCAGTAATTGAATTTATTTGCGCTACTATGGGTGGATCTAGATAAGAATTAGGTGGTTATGATTCTTCTCTAACGTTAATGTGTTCCTTATCATCATCATCAAAAATCATAACCTCTATCTTATTACAATGAATCTTCGCATCATGGTTTGAAAGATAATCCATACCGAGGATTATATCAAACTCAATCATAGGTATGACGATGAGATCAGCGAATAAAGAACATTTATGTTCTCTAGTGGGGATTGATTCACAAAACTTTGTTGCAATGATACTTCCCTTATGAGTTTTAACTGACAAGTCCCTTGTTAAATCATATTGGAAATATCTAATTTTCTTTGAAAACTGGGAAGATATGAAACAATGAGACGATCCAAAATAAAATAATGTATTTTCTAAACTTGAAGAAACTATTAAATTACCTGCCACCACGTCTTTTAGAGCTTCTACCTCAGCATTATTGATAACATAAGATTGACCTTGATCCCTTATCTTTTTCTGATGTAAGTTCCCCTGATGCTTAGGAAATTAATTTGCATAATATCCCATCTCCCTATAATTGATGAATTGGACATCAATAGCATCCTTCTTCCCCTTACAGTCAAGAGCTTGGTGGCCTTTTTCACAACACATGTAACAGACTCCCATTCCTTTTAAGAAAGTACCCGAGTGTTTCATCGCACATTTACTACAGGATGAATATTCAACTTTTCCCTTATTCCCCTTATTTTCATTCCTAGATTGATCAGGAGATCTCTTCTTCTCATTCTTTTCATTAAAGTCATAAGACTTAAAGAATTCATTTTCTGTCATGATAGCACATGAGGTAATGTCTTCATACAATGATAAGGATTGTGAGACTAACACTCGATGGAGAAATGGTTTTAACCCATCAATGAAACGATCAATCTTATATATTGGGTTATGTATATAATGTCCAGCATACCTTGATAACCTCGTAAATTTAGCCTCATACTTTGCGACATTCTCATCCTCCTTTGGTCTCAGACTTAGAAATTGCCTTTCAATATCTACTCGATGGTCACAAAGAAATTATTTTTCTAAAAATAGATATTTGAACTCCCTCAATTCAATATTTTATACTTCATCATCTTCCTTCATGTTTTGAATCAATGAACACCATTGATCGACATCTCCAGTGAGGAGATAAACTTCCATGACAATATATTCCCTTTCACTACTCCCCAAACCCAGAAATATTTTCTCTAAGGAACTTATCCATTTCTCAGCTACTAATGGATTTTTACTCCCATTGAATGTTGGTGGTTTCTGCCTCATGAAGCGATCTAACATTGATCCTCCACACTGTGGATCAGGGTGCTCCATACAGGTAAGGTTTTTATTCATAACCTGAGTGATTTTTCCCAGTATGTTTATTAGTTGATCATCACTGGTTGTATCAACAGCTCCACTATTATTATCTTGAGTAGGTGGGAGATACATACATGGAGTGCATGCATTGATACATTTTCCATTTCTTCCATTATGCACCATTTCAAAACAATGGCATAAACTAGATCAGTTTATGAATAAAAATACATAATTCCATACTTATAAAACACATAACATAAATTGAACTAGTTATGTATATAATCCATAATCATAAAAAAATTTCCTTTTAGGACTTATATACTCATAAACCCTTCATAATTGTAATGAAAATAGATTTATCCTAAGCATATCCCACAGGAGTGTCGTAACCAAGAGTGTAGCAAGGCCCGTTTTCGTGCACCAGTTCCCATTCGAGTCTAGCTCGAAGCGGTGTTTTTGGGTTTTACCCCTAGGTACATCTGTGCCCGAGCCGCCTCTACCTACTCGTATCCAGACAGGTATGTATTTCTCAGAAAACTCACAAAATCTCTACAATACCAAAATTTTAGGATGTTCGTCTACACTAATCCTCAAAGTCCATCTTAAATCTATGTTCTCTAATCAGTGTTTATCTAAATATAGCTTCCAAGGTTTGTACTAATCTTCCTCTGATACCAACTATAATGCCCCGACCCTAGTTACCCAGAGTCGGTGCATTATTACATAACATTGGCATGATCACAAGAAAGATCAAGTCTTCAAAGACAGATTAGTTTAGTATCCTTGGAAAAACTAGATACATTCATAATGTTTACATTATATCATAAACTCAAAAAAACTATAACAACATATTTTGTTCATATCCCATAATTCTTTCCCTATAGTTCATTTATAAATTACTTCTTCACATCCTAGGAAAAATAAAACATTTAAAAGGGTGAGCTCAGGTAATAAATAAGGATAACATTATAGCAGAAACATTCATAAATAATCATAAACATTTAAGGCAATGTATAACTAAAACAAAAGACTTTTAAACTTGAACTTCAGCATAATATGGAAAATATAAAATTAAATAATTCCATTTACTTATTCACATGGATATTCTGCAAGTCAAATAATCACATACAATATCAATAACCACTTCCATAATGATGGAATGCATAATGCCAGACTATCATAACCACATAGCCAGGGCCTCGTGCCTAGACTACAAATAATATTTCTTCAAGGCCTTGTGCCAAGACACTATTTAGTCTCATGAGACCTACTGATGCATCAAGGAGCTATAATGGGCTCCAACCATCACATATTATGTCTAATGCATTCCTCATATGAACAGGTTTCAACATAACATAAACATTCGTATTAAAACTAGCATATGAAATGTCAATACATTCACCATAAACCATGAATGGTATAAAAATAATACATCCAAAGTCAAACATATAAAAAACCTTCAATACAATATGGAAGTTTTGTATCATAATAAATAAACTCCAAATAAAATTAAAATCCATCAAAGGATGTTGACAGAGATGAAATCAAAACTCTTTTTAGAGAAATATCTCTTTCTATTTTGAAATAATTTAAGAGTCATATATTTATAAAATAAAACATTTTCTTTGAAAATATTCTTATATTCTTGTAAGGGAATCTTTGACGATTTTATAACGGTGGAAAATAGCCACACCCGCCATATAAGTTAAAAAAAATTCTTACCTTAATTCTGTTGAAAAGGTTAAAAAGGACCTTGTTTGTAAATTGACAGAAAGATTCCTTAATAAAATTCTTATAAAAATTCAACAAGTGTATAAATGAATTTATCCAAAAGACTTTTAAATAGTAAGAATTATCTGTAATACATTTTTAAGTAACATGGATGAGGATGATAAAGAGGTCCGAGTAGATAATTACTTATAAACAACCTCAGATAATGAAGAGATTGTGAAATAAAACCTTACCTTATACTTTTCCTTCCTTGAGTGTATGTTAACCTCCTGTATGATGGTGAAATAATAGTTATTAAATTATTCCAGAATCATATACATTAATATGATATCATATATGATCTTTTAACATTTCTTTGTTAATAATATCATAGTATTATTGTTGTTTCGAGTGTTAACTTACTCATTAACTTTTATATTTTTTGTTATGTAGTCGTTGTTTGATATGGATAGACTGTATCTTATTCATATCCAGAATGATATCAAGTCATTAAACATTATTTTTAAATCATCAGATGATAATTATACGTGAATGGATGCGATGGAGAATGAATGTCATCACGTTCGTGGAGACGGTAGTCCGTACATACGCACGAGCGACAATATCATTCCTTCGATAAAAAAATAATATATAATTGGATGATATATCATATATAAATATTAATTATCATGTTATATCTATTATTTTAAGGAATTAATTATCATTAATATACCCATCCAAATAATAATTTATTGAATAACAATTACACCACGATGTGGAGACGGTAAGTTGTACGTACACACGTATGGTGACACGTCATTCAAAGGATGGATAGAATACTGAATATGGTTGTACCATATTTATAATAATATCAAACTATATATAAGATACTGGAGTTATTATTTTAGAATGAGAATAACAAAGATAGAAGAATTTGAAGAAGAAAGGAACTTTAAAAAATGTGGTGAAAACATTACCTCGTCTTCGAGTTCTTTCTTTTGATATGATCAAAAGGGATCCGTAGGTTGGCTATCTGATTAGACTAAGGCCTCTAGTTTTAAGTGTGGGAAGTTGAGATAGTATTTGGGAAGGGGATGGCCGAGCCAAAAGGCTTTGAATGTGTGAATTATTGAGAAGGGAGAGTGCCCTTTTATAAGAGGGGTGAGGGGCACCTTTGGAAAATTTAGAAATATTATTTTATAATAAATTAATAATCGATTTCTAATGGCTCAAAAGTGGATTATTTAATGTTTATGGTGGGTATGGGTCGAAACCCACTCAATAAATAGAATTTAGACAGTTTTGGGTAATTATATTAACCTTATTGTTTAGTTTTAAATCATAGTTAATTAGCCTAACACATACCATGTCACTTTGTATTTTTATATTATATATTTAAAAATGATACTATATACCTTCATGAGATCACCAAGTGGTCCATTAATGGTAACCATATCATTATATTAGTCTCTTGGCCGATCCTTAGATTTTTAGAAATTGAATATAAATTAATAATATAATATTATTTTTAAAAACTCTTTTATGACAAGTTCGACACTATTGGGTATTTTGTTTTTTATAAATTCATAACAGCATTATTACTTAGAAAAAAAAATTTATAATCAATTATATTATGTCATGTTAACCTATAAAATTATTGTAATTCATAAAAAGTATCAAATTATATTTATTTGGATATTTATAATATCTATTATTTTAATATTTCATTAATTAATTAATTACTGCATCCCCATTGTGTCATAAATAAATTAAAGTATATAATGTCTAAAAATTATAAATAAATTACCATTATGTAGTAAATCTGTTTATATTTCTAAAGAGAATTTACAATCGAATTTATCTTATGTATAACTCCATATTGAAAATGTTTTAGTAAATAAACATTGATTTTAACTCTTTTAACTCTTCTTTGAATTAAATAATAATTAATGTCCTAATCTATTCCAAGTGGACCTAAATGATAATATTTTATTCATAAGGTTTTTTTTGGTTGAGATACACTTGTCCAATAGAATTAGTACATGTGTTAGAGTAATATTAATATCATTTTCACCCTAAATTACCCTATTTAATTTTAACCGTGGTAAATAAAAGAAAAAAGTTACTATTCACCAAAAATTATTTTCACCTTATTGAACTAAATTTTACTCCTTGATATTAACCTTGTCTCTCGAATTTTCGAAATTCCACTCACAAAAGCGGTAAAATTATGTTTTATGTAAATTTCTAAATTCTCATAGGAGGGGGGTAAAAGACGATGAAATGTTCAATAAAATTTTTATATATCTAAAATTATTCTAAACTAACTCTAATGAATTACATTGAACTTATATAGGTATTAGGTATCTATTTTGACCTTAAATAAATTTTAATAAAATAAATAATTATTTATATAAAAATTTGGTTTTAAACTATAACTCAGTGTTTTTTCACTTTTCATCTAAAATTGAATGTTTTCAAAAAAATACCAAAATTTCACCCTAGGCTAATTTCGATATTCCGAATCCATAAATGAAGACATTTTTAAATGATAAAATTTATAAAATTTAAAAAAGTAGGTATTACTATTCATATTGGATAGTTTTATTTGTTGTGGTGTGTGTGTTAGAAGTCGAAGTTGCGTACAATACACGCTACTGTAATATTCAATGGAAAGAATACCATGGAAGCTTGGGGTGTTACGTGAACCAACTCTTAGATGAACCCAATGAAAGGACCATGGTCCTTTCGAACACTTCCAACACCAACAAAACAGATCACTTTCACCATTCCTCTATGTAATTCCCTTCACTACTCTCAAATGTGATCTTTAGACACGAGGGTAGAAAACATTTCGTATGATTACTAATGAAAATTATAAAACTATGTTCTCTTCCAATCATCTACATTAGCACTTCTACTAAAAATGATCCTCTTATAATCGAAAATAATATAAAAAGGACTTAACCGAATGAAGTCCTTAATTTTATCAACTAGAGTGTCAGTCATTAGTAGATCACATGTGTACCCAAATTGAATATACATTAATACATTACGGGGGAATTCACTAGCCCAGAAAGAAAACCATAGACCCAATCAAATAGCTACTTTGGCCATGACATTCCATAAACCAAAAACAAACACACGGGGGAAGCCACTATAAAGGCCTCTCAAAACACTTCTCGAAAAAGGCCACAAACCATTATTTCAAATGAATATACCAGAGAAACCAAAACCAAAAACATTATTAAAACAAATGGCTTTCAAACACAATACACCCACACAAAATGATCCTCAAATATTGAAGAAGATATAAGATGATATAGGAAATAATTACTGCCATCGGGGGACTTGGATATATGGTTGGCGACCATACCCCAGTCACACAACCATCATATAGAGTGTTTTAAGAAAATGTCACTATCTCTACATGGCATATAGGCCATGAGAGCTCACTAAACCTATTAAACAAACCCCCATTTCATATCTGAAACAACCAACAACCACAAGGGCCATATGACATAGATAAAACCCGACACCACCTAGTAAATTTAGATCCATCATGAGGTGTGCTGGAAAAGAACCCTAAAAGTAATTTACATGTCATGTGCCAAAAATCCTCGCATTAGTATATCTATACTCTATCGTAATGAAAAAAACTCAAAAGAGAAAGCCTATTATGATGCCATTTTATCACCAACCAAACCAGGTCACTATCTGACTTGGTTCCCATCTCTATCGGTGGTATGGCCTGAAGGGAGTTCCCAATCACTGAGGGTTGGAACAAGTTTTTGGGTATAAAAAGAAATTTTTGGGGACGATTACCTTTAAAAAACATAATAAAATGAAAAAAACAAAAAATACAGAACAGAAACATTTATAAGAACCCACCGTTGAAAAATTTAATTATTAATGATTTGGAAATTTTAACAAAACTATAATATAACTTTTACCTAAGAAAAAAAAACCCTATATTATAACTCCAAGGAACGAGATAAACCAAAAACTCAAAATCCCACCACCATGATCCTCGTTGAATACTACCAGTAACTCAAACATCCAACACTAACATCTTTCCTCAAACTATAACAAAAAGACAGAAGAGTCTATAAAAAACCATTGGTGTATTCATACTGTGATCCAGATCGTAGTCAGATGACACCTATGTAAAAGATTTCATTATCGAACATTAATAAAATAATATAACATGATAATTTAAGTAATATCATTTAATACATTTCATTGAATATATTTGTGTGTAAATTATTTTTTGAAATGGAAAAAAAACATACACTAGGAATCCTAGTATAGCCAATTTCATGGTAGAAAAAGGGGTATTAATAGTTCACACACATACAAAACCACACAGAAGAGGTCCACCATATTCCAATAGATGGAACCAATTCATATATGGTTGGACATAAAGGGTAAATTAATAGGGATAAACTTGATCAAGTGGGATTCTAGGAACCTCACATCTCAGTAAAAATGTTGTATAGAAAACATGTACATCAGTGTTATCAGGCAGGATCCACTTAGGGGGAATAACATCCAATAGCCTAGTGGTCTCCAAACATATAAAATGATTTTGTAGTGTTGTAGCGTCAATAACTGTATATTAAACTAGTATAAACTACATCCAAATCATCCAGTGTATGAGAGAAAGTCCATCCACCTATTTACCTAGGATTCCCTTTAATTTTTTCCCAAATAAGTTTCACATTCAAATTTCACTAACACGGAAAATTTTCCTACACAAGACATGCCAAAAAATGTACAAATAGTTTGCCTCTAATTTCACACCCAAGCGTAATTTGGAATATACACACACCAAATCATTTCTAAATCATGTCTCTCACCTCTTATATATGTTATTAATTATTTTAAAAAGTTTTCTAAAATATCCCCAAAAGGATTCGAAAGGCATTATATAAAAACAAACCCCAATTTTGAAATGAAAATGTGACATGTAAATTCAAACTTAGCGCATAACCACATCGAACATAATTTGCAACACATACACAATTTAATTAATATATTCACAAATTTATTGAACAATTATAATTTGGAAAGAAATATTTTAAACGAATTCACTACCAATTCCATTACAAAATTATTTTATACAAACTTGTACATAACCCAAAATCATTTTAAAAACATGTCATCCATATTTTAAAAATGATTAAAAATTACATTACAAAATGTAAATTTTGATCATGCTTGAGTATGTAAATCTTCTTTAAGAAAATTCTTCCAAACCTACGCCCATTTACACGCATTTGAAGACATTATTTTAACACTTCAAACAACCCATAAACCCTTCAATAATTCACCACAACAGATCACACAAACAGAACATATCCATTGTTTGTGAGAAAACCAAAATCCAACAAAATCAAGATAAAAACATCAAAAAACACATTTCACATCATTCAAACCATTTAATAATCCATTTCCACATCCCAAACATAATTTCTAAAACAAATTATTCATTATCTAAACACATCAAAACTCATACTAAAAGTCATACAACAACACTAACATGCCCATGATGATCCATTTCATATCAAAAATCTTTTTCCAGCACACATGCACCATTAACACCCACATAAAATAATTATCACTACTTAAACAATAAATTGAACACAACTATTAAGTTTTCACACCAAGGCCTGTATAGAAACAAAATAATTTTTATTTATAAATTACTTTTTCCACACAAATTCATGTGATAATATTTTCAAAACATGTTATCACCACCAAAATAAACTGTAGTTCTTGTGAAATTAAACTAACTGAGAAATTTTAATTATATAAATTTTTTAGAGCACAGAACCACCTACCCATTTTGGAGAAATTTACAGACAGTGGTGTGAAGCCTCATCCGCAACTCAACCTCCCAAAAAAACACTAACAATGATTAATTTAGCCAAAAAATATACAATATCAATATTTTATCCCCAATAAAAAACCCTAAAACTAACAACGTACCTTTAGGGAAACTAAAACCTCAAAGAAAATATGTACAACCAAAAACTAAATAAATAGAATCATACATGTAGGGAGAGTGTCCAACATTGGGGTCCCATGGGGGGGTTCCTGTGAGGTCGTGCATGGAAGGCAGCCAGTTGGGGTCATGATAGGGAGCGAGGTTGCGTGAGGGGAGGGTCATCAGAAAGGATCCACAATAGAACATGGTGTGATGAACATGAGGGTATTAGAGAGGGGGTTCATCATTAATAGAAAATAAATAAATTATAAAATTACCAAACAGTAGCATTAAGAATAATCATAATAATATCAATAATAATAATGTTATTATAATAATGTCTAGAATTAATAATAATATTATTATAAAATTTTATATTAATAATATTAATAATAATTTGAATATTACTGACACTAACACTAAAAATAATAATATTCTTTTATAACATTATTATTTTTTATACTACTCATAAATATTTATTTCACTTCACTGAATTAATTTTATTACATTATTCCTTCAATTTATATCATTTATTATTTTATTATACTCCCACATTGACACAAAAATTATTTATAATGCCAGGAAGCTACGATGTCACCCTGCATGGCTCAATCGATCGTGCACAGATCGTGCGATGCTCTCTTTTCATTCACGATGTGACTGCATTGTTACCCAGGCTGACCTAAAAACTATTGCAATTATATGTTTCCCGTGCATTGACCTAAATGCCAAAAAAAATTCCAATCATAAAAACTTTAAACTGAGCTTAGACCTGAACATTAACAATGTTATCCTGAAACCTCAAACCAGTCACACACGGTTCCCTAGAAAAAAACTGAGACCCTTCCTCGGCCAGGTCCAAGGAAAAAATAAAAAGTCATGTGTGAATAAAGCATTCATCTCTTCTATTAAATGAGTCAGTAATTCCTCATTCATTTGTATGGATAACTACTGCCTCATGATCTGATGTTATTCGTTTTCGCACACAACCTCTAATGGATGGATATAATTATGGAATTATTGTTTATATATGATATTTAAGATATAATTATTCATAAAAAATCATGATATCAAATATTAATTCATACTTCTAATTCCATATAAATACAATAATTTCATTCGTGTGTACAACCGACCATCACCTTACGAAGTGATATGTTTAGTTGTTCAGATATAATTTTCAGGGAAAGTAAAAAGGATATGTTTGTATAAAAATATGTGAAATATATATTAAATAATAATAATTATATAATATAATTTTTTTATTTATGTTAATTTATTGTAAAAATTCGATAAAATGTAAATAACATTCATGAATATGTATGTCCTTCCATCTCCTTAAACGATGAATTTCATTTTATTAATCCAACTTTTAAGGGTTAATATTAATAAAAATATATTAAAAAAATATAATATCTATATCATGGTTAAAATTATTTAAATGTTGGAACTTAGACCAATTTTATATTACAAAAAAATACCAAATAGTAATATACATTAAAAATTAATGAGTTATTACTCGGAGCATGACATTGACATGAAATTGTTAATAAATGTATAATATAAAGACATAAATAAAATGTGTATGGTATTATATAAAAATGTATTGTTTTCATAGATTTATAATCAACCAATATTTATTTTACAATAATATCATAAATTCATTATAAAATTTAAGACTTATAGTTTGGGTTTTCAATCTCTATTTTTTACATTTGATAAACACATGCCACATTAACCACCTAATTATTTTTTATAGTTTGTATAACTTATATTAATCCATTTTATGATTCATAAAAATAAAATTATTCTTATTTACATTTCTATTTTATGATATTTAATTCATGGTATTTATAGTTTAAATGTTACCAAATCAGTAAGGTATTTTTTCATCAATTTACGTTTTTTAAGACATATGTTATGTTATAAACCAATATTATTTTATAAGTGATAGATAATCCTTCAATGAATTTTAATAACCTTATATTATTTATTCTAATGATATTATATGTTTTATTCAAGGAAATTATTTCATGGGGATTATAATTTGAGGTATGCAATTTGGTTAGGGTTTTATGTTACAATCTCATAGTTTATCAGGGTTCTTCATAATTATGCATACAATGAAAAAAATATTATGATATATCACTCTACAAATAAGTTAATCCTCTAATACCATTGTTATTTCATTAAAATAAGTGTTTTAACTTAATTTTTCACTCTTTATACACAAGTGATTTCAAAATAATACAATTATAGAAAAACTGCCTTCATTCGTATCTTCCATCAAAAACCCTTTATCTTATAGGTCTATATTTTTGAAAAACATTTTTAAAAATGTTGTCATGTTATTATATGACTGTTAAAATTATTAATTACAATTTTTTTAATAAAAATTGTTTTAAAAGGGATATGTTTGTTGTTTTACAAACATGTTCTCTTCGTATTTTTCTGTAAATTTTAAAATAATCATTGTTTTATCATTTATGATGTGAAAAAAAATTATAGATTTCATAACCATTAGTTACATTGAAGATTTAATTTTGTTTTTTGAATTTTATTTTTAATTAAAACTATTTCCAAAAATATATTATGAATTTTTAATTAAATGAAAAACCGATTTTAAACAAAAGGATATTTTTGATAAAAAAATTCCAAGATAATTTTTTTAAATTAGTTTTCCACCTAAGATTAATTCATTGGGTGTTATATATGATTTATTGGTTATATGATCAATGTATACCATTTTATTATTTTTTAATATGGTTTTTATTTATGGAGAAAATATTTTTATGAATCACATTTCTCATCAATAGTTTATACCACGATCCAAATCTTATCAAACATGCTTCTTTTTTCATTAGTTATACTTTGAGAAAATGATGAAATGGTTGTAATACACATTTATATTAATTGTTCAAGATATAATGATTGTTTTCCCTTTATTTTTCTCAAGTTAATATTATTTTAATAATTTAATGTGTGGGACCAATATATAATTAAAATGAATTGGTTGATAATTAATATTATATCATAACAAAGGGTAAACATGTTGATATCCCTATATTGAATGATAGTATAGAAGAGATCATCCAAATCCTAAAAGAGGTTAAAATAGAGGCAATCTAGAGCCTAAAATATTGTAAATGATAGTATATGGCATGCCCAAAAATTGTTATAAATGAGGTTATCTCATGATCAATGATGGTTCATTGGTGGTTATCACATGATTAAAATGTAATTAATGTATTTATGGTATCCATGAATTATGCTTTTCTATGATTATTTATATTCCATATATATATATATATCTTATTACAATTTTATACTATCATGGTTCATGTTATTTAATTTAAATATTATTCATATCTTATTAACTGATAATATATATTCCATGACTCAATTTTATGATATATGATTTTTGGTTATGGTTTGTATATGTTATTTTTATGTTCTCATAAACATATGATCTTGTTATATTGATATCTCACTTATTTAACCTGAATGAAAATCTGTTATTAGGAATTCTTATGTTTCATTTCCCAAGGATTCAATGAAATTTGTAATGTAGGATATGTATTATAATGGTGACAATAATAATGATCTTAGTAGGATATGGAGTAAATCACATATATTTCAGTTTTCTTATGTGCCCATGTTAACAAATACACTATAACTAAATGATTTTGGTAAGGATATTTATTTTATGTAGTGAATATTAATCTAATCATAAGTAATATTTATTTATGAGAAGCTTCATCCTCTATAAGACGCATGAGAACATTAATATTTAAATCGTACTCTTAATCTATACAAACTAGAAATACTACCTAAAAGAATAACACTTATTTTTTGAGACTAAAAAATGTAGAAATATAGTCAAAACTAAAGGTGAGGTTGAATCAATGTTGATAAATTTTTAAAAATTATAACATTTTATCCATTTACGTCTTTGACCAGTTATGATCTTTATTCTCATATTCTCTTTTTTATCAAATGAAAGAATTTCAAAGCATTAAATGATAACATATGATTGGTTATAATGTTAAATATACAATAATATTATATAGTCCTTTCCATATAGGGGATTACTAGTATATTGATTCTACCCTGAAATGATATATCAATTTACAATAGGTTTTCTAGGAGATACTACTTATCTAGATTGGGTCCATACACATTTAAAGGGGGAAGGAAAGAATTATTATTCTTTATGCAGGTGATAACCTAGTCAATCATGCAGCTCCTCATCGATTTATTATACTTCCTATGACGAATGTAGTCACCTTCGTCATAAAATAATTTGTATGACCAATGTTAAATATTACAACTTGTTCATAAATTTGAGGGTTAATGATGAAAATTTTCATCAACCACAATTTCTTTAAAGATATTTAAGGAAATATATTGTTATCATAACTCTAAGAATGATCCAAAATAATGATTTGGTGAGAGGTAAAATTATCATACAATTTTTATTGAAATATTTCTAATTTTATTTGGGTTATACCCACTCACATACATAATAATAATTAAATATGGTTATTCTGTTTCAATATCAATTATATGATGTTAACATAACTATAATATTTTTTAATGGTAATATGATCAAATATTAAACCAATACACCTTCACCTATATATTTTTGGAGTAATATGCTTCAAAGAAACCCTTTTATTTCTCTTTCATTTAATATGACTTGTTTTTGGGAAATATATGGATTTATTTATATTGGGAACACATGAATTATCAAGGAATTGATGACAAATTTTATCTTCTAAAGTAACCTATGACCATCTATCAGTGAAAGGATTAATATTAACAATGAATATAAATTTATTTCATTGTAAGGTCATTACTATTTATTCAGGGGGTATTTATATCTCAAATGGTTGTGAAAAAAATTAACATTAATGATATGATTGTTGTTGAGTTATATATTAATGAATTTATTGAAAATATGAATAGTATTCCCAAAAATAGTTAAGTGGGTTATTAAAAAATCTCATATATTATAATACACCTACCAAAATGACTCCAAAATTTATTGAAATGTTAATGTTTGTAGGATTTCTATAATAAAATACATGATAATCCATAATAGGTATTCATACACTTCTATGTGTCACCATGGGGTTAAAAAATTATTTTTTTATGAATAATGATGGTTAAATGAGTCTTTTCATTAATTATCAATAAATATATCAGATAATTATAAAGAACATTCACCCTCTACCCCATATTTAAGACCTTATTGATCACATAATTAGAGATATATACATTTAATATATTGAATTTCGTGATGGATATCATCAAATGATAGTAAAGTATGTGGATATACCAAATACATCCTTCTATAAGAGCTATAGTCATTATGAATTTATAGCGAGTCAATTCAAAAATACCGATTACACTATAAATTTCAAGGAAAAAATATTTTGAGTCTTTAGATATTACTTCATTCAGTTTGTGGTGTCCTTTATAGATGATATTCATATACATATTCCTGCAGAATGGAAGATCATAAATATCATTTGATTGTTGTGATGATGACATTTTGCGAAGGAGAATATATATAAAAATTTTAGAATGCGTGAATTTTTTTCTACAAAAAGTAAAATTCAATGGTCATATAATCTAATGAATGTGTATATAAGTGGATCCATCAAAGAAGGAATTTTTCTAGAAATAGACCAGGGTAACATCATTGACTATGATCTATAGTTTTGTTTAGTTTAACTCATTAGGTGATATTTATTTTAGCTATATAATATAATTAATATGTTTACAAAGTTGAGAGATATGTTTATATATACATATTATTTTTAGGAAAATTCCATGGAACATATGAAAAGGATATTTTGATAACCTATTCTCAAAATATTGTATAGTTGTTAAAGGTTTGTGGTATATATGGATGAATTTCAAAAAGGAGAAGAGTTAATTAACATGACTAATGATATGGTAATTTATTCTGCCTAATGGTAATAGAAAATTTATAAAATAAATTATAGGGATGGTTATTTGGAGTGAGAAATATTAATTTTTATATTAAAAATATTATTGATTTATATTTATGGTGAAAAGTATTGTATATAAATACAATAAATTCCTGATTTATATACTCAAAATAATGTTTTAAATATTTTCTCATGTTGTTGATTATAATTGAATAATATTATAACATTTCAATATATTACCTCACAAGAATGGGAATAAGGTGGATAAATTTTTACATTCGAAGGAACGTGATAGTTTTTTTAGTGCAATGGTTTATGGTGACCAAATATGAATGTATTTTCATATAACAGATCATTATATCATATATATTGGTGAAATATAGAACCATTATTAGATAACTTTTAAATTATGAATTTGTGTGAAAATTAATTTGTCATAGAATGAAGATATGGAACTGTTGGAATCACCTGTTTTGATAATCCCAAATCATGCTTAATCATTAATTATGATGTATTAAAACCTTGCATTAATCTTATTATTCTATGCTTAAAACAGTTCATATTCTTACTCTCATAACATTACTGTAACAGCTTACAGTAGTATTTACATAAGTTTGGTATTGTTAGCTAACAGTCAGAGCTTTCTTTTCAAAGTCACAGTTACAGTTAACTGTCACCTTAATTTACTGTTGCAATAAGTTCACTGTTACAAGGTTATAGTCGAAGACTAATACAAGCTTACAGTTACGAGTCCACTGCTATCTATTGTCAAAGCTCACAGACGAAGGTCACAGTTACAAGACTTCTGCTCAAAGTTTTCTTTGCTCAAAGTTCACAGACGAAAAAGTCTATAGTTGTAACAAGTTCACTGTCAAACAAGCCTACAGTCATAAGCCTACAGTCAAGGTTACAGTTAGACAGCTTCTGTCGACTAAGTCTACTGATGATCGAAGTCTACAGTTGACAAAGGTTACAGTTCTACAAATTTGATGTTACAAGTCTACAGTTAGAAAGGCTACAGTTACATGGAGTAAAAGCTACCATTGCAAGCCTACAGACAGCAAGCCCTTTGTTGAAGTCAGCAGTCAGAAGGAAGTCCACAGTTGGAAGTCCACAGTTGGAAGTCCACAGTTGGAAGACCACAGTTGAAGTCAACAGTGACATACATTCTCAACTCACTGTTTTAATTTCTTTATTTCCTACATTTAATCTATCTAACGGTCATATCATACATTTTGATGATTTGTCAAATATCTGATAAAGGTTGTCGGATGTCAGGAACCCGTACCTCGTACCTGCTGAAAAGAAATCTTTTTTGTCCCCTGTCGGGAGTTAAATACGAGAAGACTACGCTGCCCAAAAGAGGAATGAATGCGAATGCGAACCAGAGAAGTGCGTCGTGGACGAAATATACCAGAAACACAATAAGATAAAAACGAGTTCCATCAAGAACACAGAGAAGCACATAGACAATCAAGTATACTCGAGAAGTGTTCTGTGCATACAAGAAGAACCCTGAAGAACTTCATCGACTACATTCTCACTACCTGTGAACCTGGAGCATACGACACTCTGTTTCTCAAACATAAACGAGAAGAGGACTCAAACTCTCTTCTGATCGAATAAAAGAGCTACACTGAGATCACCAGAACCACTTCTAAACTCTACATCTCTTGTTCTGTGTTTTATTCTACATTTTGAGCAGTGTGTGTTATCTACTATATTAAACACACACACTGACTCCTGTACTTTCACTGGAGGATCTGTAAATCCTCAGAAAATCTTTTTGCATCCCATTTCCCACTGTGGATAGTGGTAGAGGTCTTGTGACCTGGACAGCTTGCTGCTGTTGTTTGTTTTCCCACGAAGAACTGTGGTAGAGGTCTTGTGACCTGGACAGTGTGTTCACTGTTGTTAACCCCGATCCAGGGTGTGGATCATTTTATATAAAATTTTGAGAGGACTAAGTCTCGGCTTGAGACTGAACCTCTTGGTTAATTCTCTGTGTTCATAGTTATACTCTATATCCATACTATACATATTTATTTCATATTCCGCTGCTATTACTTTGAAATATAATCTATCTTCAAAGCTACTTTGATAATTAAATTCGCAAGTGTTTATATTTGTTATAAATCAGTAAGTTAGTTTTAAAAGTTAATTTAATCATAAGATTACGTTAACTGGGAATTAATCAATCTTTGAGAAACTAATTGAACCTTTATAATCTATATAAATTCACTACAGTTTAATTTGTTTTTGAAATTGGGGGATTTTAATAGAAATTGTTTTTAACAGAAATTTTAATTGGAACTCAATTCACCCCCCTCTTGAGTGTCCACTCCGACCAACATTTGGTATCAGAGGTTGTGTTTATCTCTGTTATACTTGCTCAAAGTTTTATTTTAACTCTCTGTTTTTAAACTGTGATTGTAGTTTTATCTAAAAGATCTTAAATTTCTGTTAGTTCTAAATTTTATCTCTTTAAAACATTTTCTAAAATTTCCTTATGGATAATAGACTAGAAGGTGCTGCTACTAACATGCCACCCTTCTTTAATGGTGTGAATTATGCCCAATGGAAGCTCAAAATGAAAATTCATTTGGAAAGTATGGGTTTTGATATTTGGACTGCTATAGAGTCTCAATACAAGATTCCAGAAACTGAAAGAATAACTTCGGATGAACCTACTAAAGTAGCTTACAATAATAATTGTAAGGCTATGAATGCTCTCTACTGTGCTCTAGGAGATGAGGAATTCAATAGAATTTCTGCATGTAAAACTGCTTTTGAAATCTGGGACACCTTAGCTGTTTCTCATGAAGGAACAACTAATGTCAAGGAAATGCGGTTAAACACTTATACTATCAAATATGATAACTTTAAGATGAAAGCTGATGAACCTATTTTTGATATGTATCTCAGGTTTAATGAGATAGTCAACATAATGAGCTCACTCGGGAAGATTGTTCCAGCAAAGGAGAAAATCATGAGATTATTGAGATGTCTGCCTGACAGATGGAGAGGCACATCCGTTTCAATTAGAGAATCCTGTGATATTGGAACTTTGCCTGTCAAGGAGTTAATTGGTAAGCTGATGATGTACGAAGAAGAGCTAAAGGTGAATAAAGAGGAAGATGAGGAACCAAAACGAAAATCTGTAGCTTTTAAGTCTACTGGATCAAAGAGCAAAGACAAGGAGAAAGTGCATATACCAACTGAAATCTCATCTAGTGAAGACTTAGATTCTGATAGTGATGCCGAGATGGCACAAATAGCAAGGAGATTCAAGAAGTTCTATAGGAAGAAGAAGTTCTTTAGAAAACCAAACTACAAGGGTAAGTATGATAGACAAGGTAAGTGGAAGAAAGATTGGAAGAACACTGATAAAGAA
Organism: Viscum album; assembly: GCA_963277665.1. NCBI lineage: Eukaryota > Viridiplantae > Streptophyta > Magnoliopsida > Santalales > Viscaceae > Viscum > Viscum album. Next base: position 695,041,636 of record OY728141.1, read on the forward strand.
GAAGACATAGTTTGCTATGAATGTAAAAGGAAAGGACACATCAAAGCTGACTGTCCTAAGTTAAAATTCAAGAAGAAATTTGAGTACAAGGACAAGAATTATAGGAAAGCTATGAAGGCCACCTGGAGTGCTTCAGAAGACAGCACAAGTGAATCAGAGTCCAGTGATTCTGAAATATATCGTGCTAATATGTGTTTCATGACAAACACATCTGAGGTAATCTTAGACACTCCCACTTTAAACTCTTATTATTCTGAAGGTGAAGCAGAATCTGGTTCTGATTCTGAAAATATGTCTAAAGATGAATTGACTGAATACTGTAATATGCTTGAAGAAACGTGTAATGAACTAATGGATAAATATAAGTCTTTAAAGAAACAGCATGCTCTTACTGCAAGTGTCAAGTGTGCACTTGATGTAAAAAAAGAGAAAAATGTTCAACTATTAAAGGAGAATACAGAACTGAAACTATCTAATGAACAACTTAGAAAGGACTTAGAAACATTCACAAATGGAAAAGATACTCTAACCCAACTTCTAGGAAAGCAAGTTGCACCTAAGTATGCTACTGGATTGGGATACCAACCTGGACAAAGACAGTTTACTAAAACCCGATTTATTTCCAAGTCTGGAAAAAATCCTGCTAGTTCCAGTTTTGGAAATTCGTATGCCTCAACTGGTTATTTAAATAGTTGTTGATCAAGTAAAGTATATCTCTCTAAATCTGTTGCATCTATTAATTGTATGGGACCCATAAGACAAATCTGGGTACCTAAATCCTTGATTGCTAACATATCTGGACCCAAGAAAATCTAGGTACCAAAGTCATTTCTTGTCTAATCTGTTTTGTAGGAAATCTGTTTGAAAAGCAATTACAAGAAGGTATGGTACTTAGACAGTGGATGTTCAAGACACATGTCTGGGGACTATTCGTGCTTCAAAATCTTAATAAAGGTTGATGGAGGATATGTCACTTTTGGTGATAACTGAAAAGGAAAAATCATCGGCTTAGGCCAGATTGGTAACACTGACTCAGTATTAATTTCCAAAGTTTTATTTGTTGATGGACTTAAGTACAACCTGCTTATCATTTCTCAATTGTGTGATGATGGCTTTAATGTCAAGTTTGAAAACAATTCTTGTGATGTTTATAATTCCAAAAATGCTTTAATATTTTCTGCCTTAAGAAATGAAAATGTTTATGCCGTTGACTTAAACACTTTAGCTAAACATAACGTTACTTGCTTAAATGCTTTTCATAAAGAGTCTTGGCTGTGGCATAGGAGATTAGGACACTGCAACATTCACTAACTTAGAAAACTCTCTAAGAAACACCTAGTTAGAGACCTACCTAAGCTTGAATTCCCAAATGACAAAGTGTGTAATCCCTGTCAAAAGGGAAAACAACACAAAGTTTCTTTTAAACCAAAGAAAGAAGTTTCAACTTCTCAACCACTTGAATTGGTTCACATGGATTTGTTTGGACCATCAAGAATTTCAAGTCTAAATGGGAAGCACTATGTTTATGTTCTTGTAGATGACTTTTCTAGATATACTTGGGTATACTTTCTAGCTCACAAAAGTGAAGCCTGCTCTTCCTTTATTAAATACTCTAAGTCTGTAGAAAATCTTAGTGGACTTAAGATTAAGACCTTGAGGAGTGATCATGGCCGTGAGTTTGAGAATCGAGAATTTGAATCTTACTACTCACACAATGGCTATTCTCATAACTTTTCTGCCCCTAGGACACCCCAACAGAATGGTGTAGTGGAAAGAAGAAACCGAACCCTGCAAGAAATTGCAAGGACTATGCTCAATGAATATGACCTGCCTGTTCACTTTTGGGCTGAAGCTGTAAATACAGCCTGCTATGTTATTAATAGAGTCTTGATTAGACCGATTCTTAAGAAAACCCCTTATGAGTTGTGGAATAATAGGAAGCCTAAGGTTAATTACTTTAGAGTTTTTGGTTGCAAAGTCTTTATTCTGAATACTAAAGATAATCTTGATAAATTTGCTCCAAAAAGTGATGAAGGAATTTTCCTAGGTTACTCTATGTCTAGTAAAGCCTATAGAGTGTTCAATAAGAAAACCAAATGTGTGGAAGAATCTGTTCACATCAAGTTTGATGAGACTGATCCACATGAGTCTAAAAATTCTCTTGAAGATGTTGAAGAAGACTTATCTGTTCTGGACCTAAATGACAAATCTAAAGAACCTGCAATAAAAACATCCAGTTCTGGACTTTTTCCAGAATCTTCCTCTGTGGAACCCGAACCTATAGATGAACCTGAAATCTCTAGTCCAACCTTTACCAAATCAACTAGGATTCTAAAGAATCATCCTTTAGATGCTGTTGTTGGTAATCTTGATAGAGGAACACAAACTAGAGCTTCTCTAAGAAATCAGGTTGAACATCAAGCTTTTCTTTCACAGCTTGATCCCAAAAATGTCAATGATGCTATCAGTGATGATTTCTGGGTAATGGCTATGCAAGAAGAACTAAATCAGTTTGAAAGAAACAAAGTTTGGGAATTAGTGGAAAGACCTAAAGATAGTCTTACCATAGGCACTAAATGGGTGTTTAGAAACAAAGTTGATGAGTTTGGTAACATAATCAGAAACAAAGCTAGGCTAGTTGCACAAGGGTATAGTCAGGAAGAAGGAATAGACTATGAGGAGACCTTTGCACCCGTGGCTAGACTAGAGGCCATTAGGATATTACTTGCTTATGCTGCTCATCTGAATTTCAAACTATATCAAATGGATGTTAAAAGTGCTTTTCTAAATGGATATATAATTGAGGATGTATTTGTGGAACAACCTCCTGGTTTTACAAATCCCCATTTTTCTAATAATGTTTTTAAAAAATCTAAAGCTTTATATGGTTTAAAGCAAGCTCCAAGAGCTTGGTATGATAGGCTCAGCTCTTTTCTTATTTCAAAAGGGTTTAATAAAGGGATAGCTGATCCTACTCTTTTTATTAAATGGATTTCTAAAGATGTCTTAATAGTACAAATCTATGTGGATGATATTATTTTTGGATCTTCTAAAATTTCTTTATGTGTTGATTTTTCAAAAATAATGCAAAATTAGTTTGAAATGAGTTTAATGGGAGAACTCAAATTTTTCCTTGGATTTCAGATCTTTCAAAATAAAAATGGTATTATTTTGAACCAAAGTAAATATATTAAAGATCTTCTAAAACGTATTTCTTTGGATGGAACCAAAGGCAGTGACACACCTATGAGCACCACTTGCAAGTTGGACAGTGATGAAACTGGTGAACCAGTGGATCAAACCAATTACAGAGGTATGATAGGTAGTCTACTGTACCTTACTGCCAGTAGACCTGACATCATGTTCAGTGTATGCATGTGTGCTCGGTTTCAAGCCAATCCAAAAGAGTCTCATTTGACTGCTGTTAAAAGGATTTTCAAATATCTAAAACATACTCCCAATTTGGGATTATTTTATCCAAAAGGACAATAATTTGATTTATTAAGTTATTCTGATGCTGATTTTGCTGGCTGCAAGTTAGATAGAAAGAGAACCTCTGGAACATGTCACATTTTAGGCAAGTCACTAGTATCTTGGTGTAGTAAGAAGCAGAATTCTGTTGCATTGTCTACTGTCGAAGATGAGTATATAGCTGCTGGTAGCTGTTGTGCACAAATCTTGTAGATGAAACACACTTTACTAGACTATGGATATCAATTCAAACATGTCTCTATAAGGTGTGACAATACAAGTGCTATTAACATTTCAAAAAATCCAGTATCTCATTCTAGGACAAAACATATTGATGTGAGACATCACTTTCTGAGGGATCATTATCAAAAAGGTGATATCACTCTTGAGTTCATTGGCACTGAACATCAGTTAGCTGATATTTTTACAAAGCCTTTGAATTCTGAGAGATTAAGTTACATCAAACATGAGTTAGGTATGATTAACTATAGCACAGTTGAAACCTCACAGTTGAAACCTCACAGTTGAAACCTCACAGTTGAAACCTCACAGTTGAAACCTCACAGTTGAAACCTCACAGTTGAAACATCACAGTTGAAACCTTACAGTTGAAACCTCACAGTTGAAACCTCACAGTTGAAACCTCACAGTTATACCTCACAGTTGAAACCTCACAGTTAGACCTCACAGTTGAATCCTCACAGTTAGACCTCACCGGTGTACCTCACTGTTACATCTCTTTGTAGGCTGTTTCGCTGTTTAATCTTATTTTATTTTTGCGGGAATTCGAACCGTTTCTTTTCTTTATACTTTTATTTCTAAATCACTAAATGATAAAATTGAGAACATCGAACATATCTCAATCCACTCATCTCGACCCTTGCTCTCTCAAGTCCTAAACCCTAAACCTTCAACCGAACCTCGAAACCTCATTCAGTTCCAATGGCCAGAACAAAGCGACCCCCGACTGTCAATGAAGATGCACCAATGCCAAAGAGGACTCAAGTCGAATCCAGTGGCACCGGGAACGCCTCGATAAGACCTGTTAATCCACATCTGACTAAGAGAGAAATAGTTGCTGAGAATAAGCTAAGTGAAGAGTGGATTTTATCGAGCAGATCATTAGTGCTGGCAGTGCTTAATGATCAAGGATGGACCGAATGCTTCGCAAACAATAATGGACCGTACTACCCGAAGCTGGTGAAGTAATTTTATGAATATCTACAGTTCGAGGAAGAGGATGATCAGCATAGACTGGTATCCAGAGTAAACGGTAATGAAGTCAGTTTTTCATCAGTTGAATGGGCTGCATGTTTAAGAGTTCCTCATGAGGGTATTTACAACTACTATTCTGGAGGGGCTCCTCCAAATAGTAGAATCTTTGATCATGAGACGGCTCTGGAAGAATTGACAGGTAATGGCACAGTAAGGAAGATTATTGCTACTGAAATGTGTGGAGAGGACATGCTTCTGTTTAAGTTTATTCAGCATGTACTGAGTCCTAGAAGAGGAGATTTTGAAACTCTGAAGCATCAGGATATTTACTTGTTGTACTTATTAAAACATGGAAGGAAGGTCAACCTTTGTAGGTTGCTGTTGGCTCAGATGGAGGACATGATAAAGGCAAGCTCAAAATCAAGTGCCTTGTTTCATGCTAAACTCATTTCGGTTATGTTGAAAGTGAAAGGTGCAGCTGGAAGTCAGGGAGAGTTGATAGTAGCAAATAACAGTGTATGTATCTCGAAAGTAATCTGCAAATTCATGAAGATCAGTTGGAATCCCTGGAAGAAATCATGGGTGAATGATGAGGAGAGAATCTATGAGAATTTTAGCCCTTCTACTCATCCCTCTAGACCGAGAGACAGGAGAGATCCAGGCTTAAAGCCTGATGAGCCTGAACCTGTATACTCAGATGATGAACAGACTGCAGTAGTTGGTAACTCTGCAAGAGAGAACACCCCAATTGATGAAGGGAGTGATCCTGATTCTACTCACAGTCCTGTCAGGACAGTGACGTTTGGAGCAGCAAGCCCTCCAAAAGAACTACCTAGTAGAGAACCTGTTCTAAGAGACAGTGAGACTGAGACTACAGAAGAAGAAGAAGAAGAATCTCAATATTTTGTCAAAGACACCTCTGATGAGGGTGATACAGTAGAAGAAGAAGAGGCTGGAGCTTTAAATGAAAAACAAGAAACTGTTGCAGAAGAACGTAGAATGAGCCCTCTGATAGGGTATACAGACAAGTCAGTGTCTGACCAGGAAGCAGGAGTGGTCTCTACTACTGTTGTCATGGAAGTGGTTGATGACCCAACAGAGAAGGAGGCTAACCTCACTGCTGAACCTACAGAGGAAGCAAGTATGGAACCTGCTAGAGCTACAGAAGAGAACTTAGAGTTACCCAGAGTTGAGCAGATAGTAGAAAGTGTTCAGGAAGGACCTCCAAGTGAGGGGGAGCGTGTTGGTTCAGTCTCTGTACTGTTTGATATAGAAGGATGGACCTCAGATCCAGGATACATGGTGTTAGGACTCAATTATGAGGATTCAGATGAGGAAAACCAACCACCAAGAAATCCAGTCATCCTACCTAACAGCTCTCCAGTGTTAGAAACTGAAAGATTGGCCACCAAGGAAGACCTTGAATCCTTAAAGAATGAAATGAAGGAGACCATCAGACAGTCTGTTGCTGAATTGAAAACCAGTCTTTTTGATGAGCTAAAAATGTGGAACAATCCTTAGAACTATCTCTAGGATGTGTTGTGGGAAGTCCAATCAAAGAAGTGATGGATGAAATGAAAGTGTGCCACACTCAAATTGAAAGCTGGACTGGAGCAGTAGTGGCCCTCAGACAATCAGTTGCTTCTTTAACTGCCCTGAGCAGTTCTCAGACACAAGTGGCTAGTGAGATTCGATACATCAAAGAAGTGGTCAAGCAGTTTGTGGAAGTGTTTGAGGCCTTCAAGAAATCAGTAAAAGAACACTTTAGCAATCAGGATGCTGTCATTCAGAAAGTGATTGGAAATCTGACTCAGTCTTTCAAGGAGACAGTGGCATTCTCAGTCAAGTCCCTTCCTTCATCTAGCTCTCCTGTAGACCTTGAGCAGTTTAGAAGCCTGCTCAGAGAAGAGCTTACTCAGGCCCGTGAAAATGACACATCAGACCTACAGATCCTTGCTACTACAAGAGAAGTCAGTGGCTTTGTTCGTGAGCACCTGCAGGCTGCTACTGCTTCTCAGGAGGCCATCAAAAGTAAAGTGGATTATTACTTTGATCGGATTTTCACCAAGCATCAGTTGAACAATCACTTCAAGCTCATGCTAGAAACTATGAAGCTGCCGCCTGTAACTCAAGCTTTCAAAGAACAAGTTAGCAAGCTACGAGAGTTGACCCCAGCTTTGGATAAATTCTTGGAAAACAAAGATGACTTCTTATCTGCCATGGACAGAGGAGGAAACATCATAATGGATTTCAGGAATCTGATCCTACCTTTTCTTCATGTGGACTGCACACCTGTTATAGTTCCTCCTGCCCTACCTGTCTCTAACCCCATTGGTTCTTCCATAATGTCTCCTGCTGATGCCCTCAGAAGCCTTAGACCACTGATCCCTCGGCAAGCTACTCACTACAGGCCTTCAGGAGCCTCTGTTGCTGCCCCTACAGACATTCCTGCTGCCATTCCTCAGCCTGTTGATCCTTCACCTCCTGCTCCATCTTCTTCCTCCAAAGGAAAAGATCCCTTACCTCCAGATGAAGAGGATTGAGTCTGTTTATTTTTTTTGATAGGGATCATGTATCCACGTTTTGGGTCATGTATTGTACTCCTTATTAATACAATGTTTATTTTCTCTCTCTCTGTCTTTCTTTTTGTTAATCACAAAGGGGGAGAAATAAAGAGAAATAGATAGGGGGAGAAATGGGGAGCAATAGGGAAAACTCAAGGGAGAAATGAACCTATACAAAGAGGAGAAATCCTTGCGGATTATACCTAATTTTTTGTATTGCTAACACTGTGTTTTTCACACTTCTCTCTAATACTTCTATATTTCATACAGACATAATTTGTGATTATCAAAAAGGGGGAGATTGTTGGAATCACCTGTTTTGATAATCCCAAATCATGCTTAAACATTAATTATGATGTATTAAAACCTTTCATTAATCTTATTATTCTATGCTTAAAATAGTTCATATTCTTACTCTCATAACTTTACTGTAACAGCTTACAGTAGTATTTACATAAGTTTGGTATTGTTAGCTAACAGTCAGAGCTTTCTTTTCAAAGTCACAGTTACAGTTAACTGTCACCTTAAGTTACTGTTGCAATAAGTTCACAGTTACAAGGTTACAGTCGAAGACTAATACAAGCTTACAGTTACGAGTCCACTGCTATCTATTGTCAAAGCTCACAGACGAAGGTCACTGTTACAAGACTTCTGCTCAAAGTTTTCTCTGCTCAAAGTTCACAGACGAACAAGTCTACAGTTGGAACAAGTTCACAGTCGAACAAGCCTACAATCATAAGCATACAATCAAGGTTACAGTTAGACAGCTTCTGTCGACTAAGTCTACTGATGATCGAAGTCTACAGTTGGAAAAGGTTACAGTTCTACAAATTTGATGTTACAAGTCTACAGTTAGAAAGGCTACAGTTACATGGAGTAAAAGCTACCATTGCAAGCCTACAGACAGCAAGCCCTTTGTTGAAGTCAGCAGTCAGAAGGAAGTCCACAGTTGGAAGTCCACAGTTGGAAGTCCACAGTTGGAAGACCACAGTTGAAGTCAACAGTGACATACATTCTCGACTCACTGTTTTAATTTCTTTATTTCCTACATTTAATCTATCTAATGGTCATATCATACATTTTGATGATTTGTCAAATATCTGATAAAGGTTGTCGGATGTCAGGAACCCGTACCTCGTACCTGCTGAAAAGAAATCTTTTCTGTCCCCTGTCAGGAGTTAAATACGAGAAGACTACGCTGCCCAAAAGAGGAATGAATGCGAATGCGAACCAGAGAAGTGCGTCGTGGACGAAATATACCAGAAACACAAGAATATAAAAACGAGTTCCATCAAGAACACAGAGAAGAACATAGACAATCAAGTATACTCGAGAAGTGTTCTGTGCATACAAGAAGAACCCTGAAGAACTTCATCGACTACATTCTCACTACCTGTGAACCTGGAGCATACGACACTCTATTTCTCAAACAGAAACGAGAAGAGGACTCAAACTCTCTTCTGATCGAATACAAGAGCTACACTGAGATCACCAGAACCACTTCTAAACTCTACATCTCTTGTTCTGTGTTTTATTCTACATTTTGAGCAGTGTGTGTTATCTGCTGTATTAAACACACACACTGACTCCTGTACTTTCCCTGGAGGATCTGTAAATCCTCAGCAAATCTTTTTGCATCCCATTTCCCACTGTGGATAGTGGTAGAGGTCTTGTGACCTGGACAACTTGCTGCTGTTGTTTGTTTTCCCACGAAGAACTGTGGTAGAGGTCTTGTGACCTGGACAGTGTGTTCACTGTTGTTAACCCCGATCCAGGGTGTGGATCATTTTATATAAAATTTTGAGAGGACTAAGTCTCGGCTTGAGACTGAACCTCTTGGTTAATTCTCTGTGTTCATAGTTATACTCTATATCCATACTATACATATTTATTTCATATTCCGCTGCTATTACGTTGAAATATAATCTATCTTCAATGATACTTTGATAATTAAATTCGCAAGTGTTTATATTTGTTATAAATCAGTAAGTTAGTTTCAAAAGTTAATTTAATCATAAGATTACGTTAACTGAGAATTAATCAATCTTTGAGAAACTAATTGAACCTTTATAATCTATATAAATTCACTACAGTTTAATTTGTTTTTGAAATTGGGGGATTTTAATAGAAATTGTTTTTAACAGAAATTTTAATTGGAACTCAATTCACCCCCCTCTTGAGTGTCCACTCCGACCAACAGGAACAACCAAAGAACATGGGAGAAGAAATCATTCTAAAATAATTATGATGGAACGATATGGTTTATGAATTTAGTTTTCATCTAATTAATTCTATTATAGGGGAATGGACTTTTGGATTAATCTCATGGTTTGTCAATCCCATAAATTCATAATGTAAAAATTTGTATGGTGACTTGAAAGAGTATATATAGTTAGAAAATATTTAAATTGATATTTTGGATTATATATTCCGTTATTTCTATGATTACATGTTACATTTTTGTTATAACTATCTAATAGTATGTTTCAACTAATGCCCATACCTAATTTTAAATGGGTAAAGATTAACAAATATTTCTTCATGGGACTCCCCCTGACATCCGATTAGAAAAATATTATTTTTGTTGACGTTGATCAATATATGTAATAAAAACCTTTCATTTAAATCATTGATGTTTTATTACATGAGTATATCACCAGGTTATTTGTTAATTTCATTGTTTTTATGGAGTTCTACATTTAATAATATTTAATCGAGAGATAAGGTTTACAAAGAAGTCTTGGAAAAGATTTTGACAATGTTGGAAGAGAGAGTTAATCATTAGCACTACATATCATTCATATAAGGTTGTTTTTTGTGATATAATTAAAAATTCCTTATAATATATGTTGATAGAATATTATATGGATTTAATATGTAGTTGGGATCAACACCATTAGTGGTTATATATTCATAGAACAATAACTATCACCAGACCATTATGGTAGATCATTATAAATCCCTATATTGAAGGATGTTCGTAAAATTATTATTAAAATATAATGATGGAGAATGAAATATATGGGAATTGAACTAGGCCAGGGAATGGTTGACATAGTTAGTTCCATTTAGTATAACATCCTTGAATCATATAGTTGATAGAAATGTTAGTATGATATTAACCATGGGGATTAGAATTTGATATTAATGATAATGTTTTCAAAATAATATATCAATGGTATAAGGTAATTAGATTTGGAATGACTGAAAATATTATCCCTTGATTAATTAGCCCTTATTAAATTAATGATTATATCATTATAGTTTTTTGTAACCTAGAACATCATATCTATCTCCCTAAACAACATGATGTTCTCCATTTATCTATCTTGAGGATTTATATAGTTGGTCCATCAAATGTAAATAACTACAGGCCAATACGGATGTTGAAAAATCTCTCATATGAGTTGAAACTCGGGGATATTATGGATTAAATAGAAAAAGTTCCAACATACATGAAAACTCTTATGGTTTGCGTTTTGTGGAGAAATTTTTTTTTTTCATAATATATGCATGAACCTAAGGATATGATGATCCATAAGTATCATCATTTTTTTACAGTGTGATCAGTTTATTAAGAATAAATTAATAGTGGGGGTATAATGTGTACCATGATATTTTCTGATATATTTATAAATATATATGATTTAGGTTCTTGATATATTTTCATACACACAATATAACGTTAAAAATATCACTATATTCAATGGTAATATTTTTAATAAATGTTGAGGTTTTCTCCTGAATAATGTATTTGTTCGTACGAATAAAAAAATATAAATTAAAAAAAACCATTAAAAATCATCTATAAAAATACATTTCTAGTTTATCATTTTAATTAAATTGTATATAAATGTATTTGAAAATATGAAGTGATTTTTTTAAAAAACACTTTTTATGATGGTAATATGTTTTCTTGTTAATAAATTTAACTCCTAAATGATTTTGGAATTTTTTAATGAAATTTAAATATTGTATACTACATTTAATATATATATATTAAATTTATGTTAATTATAATTTTTAATGAGGGTAAATTCAATTTTATTAACCATAATCATTTCCCTAGAAACAGTTTAAATTGTGTTTTGTTTTATTAATTTAATATATATATCCTTCCAATTATATGAATTGAAATTTAAAATTAGGTTTCCATATTATTTATATGAAATTCAATTTTTTTATTAGGTGAAAATAAATTTTGATTATTAGAAATAGTTAATTTGTTATAAAATTTGAACCTTGTTAAGTAAAAAATTGATAACAAAAGGTTCAAACTAATTGAAATGGTTTAAAATTTCAGATATAATAGGATAAAATATTAATTTTTTATATTGATAATATATGATTTATTATCTTATAATTTGGTTCATTTTACTAGTTTCACTTGAATATTAATTTAACAGATTTTAATGTTTTTTGTATATATATGTTTCCCACCTGCCTCACTATAAAAAGAAACCTTATAACATTACTTATTAAATTAATTTGAGCCATATCATTCAGATAATCTTGAAAAAATATCTTATCATATTCTAAATCCATGTTTTTTATATATAGTTATTCATAATTTTCTAGCCCATGTTTCCTTATAGAAATATCCAATTAATGTTTCTTAATGTTTTGGTAATAATCTTCACTGAATCCTTTTTTGTTACAAACTTCTTATAACTCATAAAAATTTTAGATAAACATATTAACATTATAAAAAAGATATAATAAATATGATGTTATTTATTTATATTTATTTAATATCCATTTTTCCCTCTCCATATTTGGAAAATCTTAACATCACACATACTTAATTGTGGGAAACCACATTCACAAATAAATGCAATTTTTTATTTTTTTACATTTTTTAAGGATGGTAATTATGATATATTTAATAAATATATGTGATATATATCGTATAAAAATTATTCTATAATTTGAATTATCATTTATCTTTATTTTTATTTATCCCTAAAAAATTTGAGGCACCACTCGTTCATATATATATGCTACATTCCCTGTTATTTGATGTAATTAATTTTTGAAGATAGATTTTTTAGAGTGGTTGTAAATGTTTATATAGAAGTTAATCAAGAAGAAAATCTCCTGAACATTAAATAAAACATGAAATAAAAATATAACTATCTAATTGATGGGGCCAAACAATGGGACATTCCCTCTTTCTAAAAACTAATTTGTGGTTTATAAAATGAACGATCATTTTCATAACCATAGTAAGAATAATCATCAGTTTCCCATTTCTACTGGGGGTGATCCTGATTAGGAATACGAATTAACATTGAATTATAAATTTAATTATTAGGATTGGATTTGACCTTTAAATAGATGTAGGATGATCAGGTAGAATGATTCCTTATCATATTACATTAATCCTTTGTTGTCCTATTTAGGAGAAATATTTAACCCTTCATTACCACAAATTTCCACCTTCCATTAATGAGAGAATCATTATCGGAATCTACTCAACCAATAAATAATGGGGATTTTCATCCAATTTAATAATCATTTAATCATTCTCAATTCTATCATTGGAATCAATACCCCATTTAACAATAATTGAGGAACTAGAATTTTTCTAAGAATCCTTGATATCATTGTGAAAAAACCCCTTAGGCTGATACTAAAAGATCTCAATATCCCTATTTTGTTGACGTATCAAGGTGAAACTAAAACCCATATAAAATGGATGATATGTAGAATAAAATAACATGTTTATAAATTAATCTGGAACCCACTAGAATAGCATCACCATAGCTGACTATAAAATCAGAATAAAAGTCATCCATATCTAATGAACATTTCATTACAGAGCTAGTCGTACAAACCCTATCAGGAAAAGAATCCACATAAAGGGTATTGGGACCACTATGATTCAAAATAAGGCAATGTCCAACATTATATGTTTCATGTCTGTCACATGATTTTACATCATCTACATGAACTACACGAGCATTCGAGGGTCCACTATTATCAGTAATTAGATATTTCTCATTCAATAGTAACCCCTTTCCCTTAAAAATAGGCATATGAGAATTTTTCATAGATACCGTTATATCAATTCCATTTTATAATGGATTTCTTTGAATTAATGGCTTCGACACCACTTTTGGCATCCGATGATAGTGAGAAGTTGAGGGGCCCTTCAACCCACACCATTTACAGGAGACCATCCTTAGACATAACATCAGTGTGTGACCAAAAATCATATATTACTTGAAAAAAACTGTTTTCTCTCATAATAAACATCAATTAGAACATCACCCATGGGATTTGACAAATTTACCACATCCGTAATAGTGGAGCTGAGACCCACTACCACTAACATCCTGGAAAATGTTCTGAACTACACAAACATTATTTCTTTATCTAGACGCATGAGAGTACTTATTTCTAATACAATATCATGACAACCCATTAAATGAAAAATATATAATTGAGTCAAAAATGAAATAACTGCCTAAGAGATGGAATGTATTTCTTATTGGATGTTAAAATCGAAAGCCCATTTGTGTAGATGAAGACTTCTTAGCTTCATGAATAGATAACTGGTGATTCACACCCAATGTATAGAATCATTAAAAGTGAATATACATTAAAAATCACATTCATGGGAGAAAAGCCTATAATATAATAATCCTCCCATAAAATAAAATGAATCATATGAAATCCATTTACTTCCATTGATTCATTGATTTCATTGAAACAAACTGCAATGTAAGGGACGGTTTCCCAATTTATAGTATCTTCGAAAACACTTATGAAATAAAATATACATGTTCTATAGAACCCATTAAAAGGATTATTATAGTAAAATTGTCATTGAATGATAATAGAACCAGATAAAAATTATTATATTTCAAATTTGGAGTCACACCTGATCAACCAGTCTAGATCGAATAAAGTAATTCACTTTTTTATTTAGGATTGTCTATGAATGAATATCCACTAAAGGAATTATATACTATTTATCTTATAAAACCTATATACTTTTTTCTTATATAGTTATATATTGTCTTGATTTTTTAATCTTTTTTTATCTTTTTCGTACATAAAATGACCACAACAATATTTTTCTAAAATATTGACATTATATACAATTTCGTCGGTGAACATTTTTTTCCATGTCCATATACATTAAAATGATACCAAGAGTGCCATTTTTAATTATTAAATTATTATTTATTTTAACTTTAATCTATATATGAATTTTTTATATTAGTTTTAAATTAAATAATAATTTCAATTTTTGAATGAGGCGCATTTCTTCCTTTTTAAATGTTGGAATAAAATCATTAATTTTCCTAAAAAGAAAAATACTCAGACTCTGATAATTGGTTATGTGAAATGTCTATTTACAATGGAAATGTAAATTTTTGTAAAATATAAAACATATAAATACAGAACCCATGGAGGAAGAAATAATTTAAGGTAATATTAGGATCAAAGAGTTTTATAGTGAAAAACGCGTAGAAATATGAAGGTATCCATTATTATTCTCATATACTGAAACTCATGGAGATAGATTTATAAAAAAAATTCTCAAAAAGCATCAAAATAAAAGTCATATAATTTTTCCAGTTAAAAAAGAAGTTTTATTCATATTAGGTAATAAAATAAAAAATTCTATTATGCAGATAAAATGTAAAAATATTTTATATGATGGGAGGCTGTTATAAAATTGGAAAATACATTTGAATTTGATAGAACAACGAACATAGAATTTCTTATTCATTATAAAGAAAATAGTGGTAGATGGATTTGAGTTTTTTTCTCTAGAAGAGGAGAAATAAAATAATTTGGTCCCAAATATAGAGTTATATCAGAATAAAACTAAAGCATAATAGACTAATACAGATAATTAAATACTTTTCCAATGATTCAAAAAAAGAAATATAAATTTGGATAATTGTATTAAGAATTGCGAGAAAATGGATTCCCTATATGATGAATGTTTTCATGTGTATGTCAAATGCGACCCTTGATGTTTTGATTGGACCCTTTTAGGGGTCATTGACTCCAACAAGACGATTACTATTCAGAATAGTTCAAAAAATAACATTATTGAGAATGTATGTTTATTCCTCTGCGTAAGTTTTTTATTTCATGTTTGTGTTAACAATTATACATTAATAATATTTCTAGAAAATATTAATAAAATATGTTTTACTTATTTATTAATGTAACAATTACCACACAAAATGATTATCCCAAAATCATGAATGTTTTTTTCATTTAATCATCGTTTTATTTTGTTTCTATAGTTATTTTAAAATTAAATTCATTAATATATAGTAATTTTTTTATTTTAATGATACTGATGTGAAATAAAATTTTTACCATTTTTAAAATTTTTGTGAAAATATATTTTAAAGGATTTTTCATCTTCAAAAGAATTCTATTATATATATTGTGGTTTATTGGTTTTAGGATCTACTAATATTATCCATAATCATTTTATAGAGTTTTGATCATTATATAAGGATGATATAATTAGTAAATCCAGTCATTTTCAATGGGATATGATATAATTAATTGATAAATGTATTTATAATATTTGAGAACACACATATCTGATATTAATTATGTAAAAGATGGTTCTATTTATGACCTGAATTTAATTTCTTTATGATTAATATCTTATATAATATTATCTTCTACATTGTTGAGAGGTCATATTTAATTAAAAAGATCGATAAAGTATGATAGTATTTATTTTGTACCTTGAGTAAGTTAATATTGGAATGGGTAATGAAACAAATCATGGATGACACCTTATCAACTATGATAGTCCTAGATATGAACCCTAACTAGTGAATGGGATTTATATTCTAATCAATTAGTGATAATAAACATGAATTATCTATATGACTATGGTTTTCAATCACATGTCATGATTGAGTAATGATGAACCCTTAGTTTTATGTCTCATTTATTTTAAAAAGCTAACAATTTATGACAAGAATCAATATTTATGATCTAAAAATAGTCTATGTATGGATTAATTATGTTATATTCATCACATAATAGACTAATGTGTATCTTATTCCAAAATATGAATATAAATTTTTATCTTCTACATTAAACCATCCCAATAATTCTTGGTAAGCCATTCTAATGTATCATTTTCCCAAAGCTAGGATATTTTATTAAGTATGAAATATAAAATATGTGTAATTTGTGGTATAAAAATTATATATGATGTTTATGATATCATATGGAACAAGTTCATTATATTATACGTATTCATTGTTACTTAGTATTTATAGACTTAAGGACTCTAGTTTTGTCAAATTTATAAAATATTCATATTTGAAATTCAATAAATATGTAAGTTATTATATTTTTTACAAAATAACATCCACTATCAAATAAATTTTTAAAACAATTACATGATATGTGGTATTTTTAAAATGATAAACATATATGGTGATATCATTATATAATAGTGACAAATGAGGATATTTCAAAGACTACCTTTCACACATGACAAAGACGTTATTAGATAATACTTATGTTATTAAAAATAACTAATAATCCAAAAATATATATTGAATTGATGAATGTAGTATTTATATATTTATAAGGTATATTATTGGGGGTAATTATACATGATATTATCAAATATTATATGACCCCATAAGAGCACAAGAATCCCTTGTGTAATCTACAATGAAAACTATGAATTTAAAATTTGAATAAAATATATAGAATAAATAAATTATTATTTCATAAGGTCACTATTATAGGATATATCATCATTATAAATTTTTTATCTATTAATCATGAATAGTTAATTATAAAGAAAAGAATATAAAATAGAATCATATATTACGTTGATATATATTTTACACTAAAATATTTTTACTCTTTATGGTTTTCATTTAAAATTCATTGGATTTAAAACATACTAATCATATTATATATAAAATGAATAAAATTTTTCTAGCCACATTAAATTTAATGTAATTCATAGAATTGGATAAGTGGTTAATAAATCAATACATTTTAAAAATACCCTCAAATTATAAAAAAATTATTAAGACAAATATTCGTTAGTAAATTAGATGGGTGGTAAATTTATGAAAAATATTAAATTATTCTCCAATTCATCAAAATATTTGATGGATCATGTGAAATTTTATTAAATTATTATGCTATGGATAACTACATTAATCCAGTAAATGATTATTTATAAACATTATATCTTTTGGGAGAATATAACTTATATTATTTTCAAACAAAATATTGTATATATTTATAATTTAAAATATCTGCCTACACCAATGATGATGTTTATATACAATCATGAGATGAGAAATATAAATTGATTACCATCTTGGAAATTGTAATAAATTGGAAGATTCCATATGTACAAAACTTCATGTGTCTTTTTCCTTGAAGGTCATTCGAAAATATCCGATATTAAAATAAAATAAATGGATGTCCTTGAGAATTAAAATGGAAGGAAAATGAACCAAAATTGATTATATGATTGTTCCATAATATATCATATTTATTATTAAGGTAGTTCAATGAGATTATTATTTATAAGAAAATTAAAGATAATATAATAATGGTAAAATCTCTATGGTGTAACATCGATAAAAATATAGTTGTATGATCAGTGATGTAATAATGTATTTTGTCAAACAAAATATGGAAATTATTATACTTAATTATACTCATACCATAATATTATATATCCATCATAGGAGACAATGATATATGGACACTTCTATGATCTATTATCATGGACTATTATGAATTTTTTTATAAAAGATACATTATTTTTTTGTATGATAGAATGTTATGTTTAAATGAAAATAGTCTAATTTGAGGATGAATCCATAATCCATACACACAAAAATTTTAGAGAATATCTCTAGTGATTTAATTTATGTTTTCCAAATTAGATACAATGGAAAAATTTCTATATTGGTTTCAAATTATTTAAGTAAAATTATTTCAAACATTCTCCCCATTTGGTATAACATAACAAGAAATCAACATTCTTATATATACAATATAATAGTTCCAGGGTGATAATAAACACCATATCAATCACATCTATTCAATATTTTATATTTAGAAGAAAATTCAAGATGTTTCTTCCACAACCATTATCTGTAGTGTTTACCTTCATGAACACCAATGATCCCAAAAAAATAGCCATTTTGAAATGACATACAAAAACCATGAAAATATGTTGAGATCATTATATAGAACAAAAAATATAGGTTATGTAAATATATTAATATACATAATTTGACATAGAAGTGTAAGATTAAAATAAATTATTTAAATTCATCCTTACAAAGTCTTATATTGATTGAATTGTAGAAATCTAATATGTTGTGATGAATTTAAATAGAGTTATTTATTAAAAACATGTTATTCATATGTTAGGGAATGTGAAATAATTTAAAGAATAAATTAAAGAAACATAGTGTTCATATTATAGAAATATTTTTTTTATTTGGTTGTTGATTGATTTTAGAAATAATGAATTCCATTTTATATCATAATGGAAGAAAATCATGTGGATGGGGATGAAATGGATTCTATAAATAGGTAACATTTTCAGCTCTGATATCCTTGATCCAAAGAAGGCTTTTTCTCATTAAATACAAAAACAAAAATTAACATTTCAAATAGATTATGTGTCACAAATATCCCAATTTATTATTTACCAACCTTATCTTTAACAAGTTTTAAATATAATGGAATTATAGTGGAAGTTTGACCTCATATATTAGGAGCTTACTATTATGATCACAGATCATATAGAAGAATTTATGAAATTTTTTATCACAGTTTGTAAATTTTCTTTTTACAAACCATAGTTGTAAAAACAAAATTATGGTACCTTATGATTATTTGTAGAAGATGAAACACCATAAATTTTTATATAATATCATCTTCTAAAAACCATTGGAAAAATATATAATGGGGGATGATCTTAATGACACAAATATAATCATTTAAATTTTACTTCTATATTTAATTGGGTGTAATATTTATGTTTATTCTATAATATAAACCCCATTAATCCCATAAAATGAAATATTTAATTTCACCAATATAATGAAAAATAAATTTTGGATTAATATAATACACAAAATTCAAAACAATATATTGTGATTATAATGAGAAGTAATTAAGGAATATATAATTTGAAGTTATAATCTGTCATGTTCCCCATGTTTAATGGCACATGACGAAAAATATATAAAAATAATAAAGAATTTGGAATAGATTTTTTTTTTAAATTTAAATTTATCAACCATGAGTGGACATATCATGTATAGTGAATGATGGGAATACTTATTAGTTATAAAATTTATAAAAATAATATGACCATTTGAGTTAAAATATGGCCGTTAGAATAAAAAAATAAATGATACTGTATTTAAATTATAATTAGAATAATACTATCACATCTCAAAAATATTTATCACTAATTAAATAATTAAATAAAATAAAATAAATTAATAAATGTATATTTCAAAAAAAATTCTTTTTATGAATACATTGAAAATTATAAAGATGGTTTTTTGTATTTCATTAAAACATTACATTCACTATAAAAAATTATAAATTATAACCTCTATATTAAAAAATATATTTTTAAATTTCATTAGTTTTTTAAATCATAAGGTCATAATTTATTGTAGGGTTAATTATATATATATTTATAAAAAAAATTGGATGAATACTTTATATATTGTGCTTTCAAATATATTATATTTAATTTCAATATTTTTATTTAAAATATTTTCAATACTTTTATAAATAATCATCTTTTATAAAAAATGATTAATTTTGGTATAATAATATTTTTTAAAATAATAACATCATGTTAAAAGTTATATTTTAAATCAAAACATATATACTATTTTAATAAATAATTATTTTCTATTATTTACTTAAAATAAAATATTTTAATGATTCTATAAGATTTTTAAAGTATTTAAAATAAAAATAGTTATGAATATAAAACTTATACACAATAATTAGTTATAGGTATTATTACTATTGATATTATTTATCTCAAATAATGTAACAAATAATATATTATTCAAAAAATACAACTAAAAAACCTAAAAAATTTCTCCCCCAAAATATATTACACATAATTACAATAACCCCTCAATAGAAAATGATGCCCAAAAGGCCACCCTAAACATACCTACCAAATTTCTCTCCTCTATGATTTTGTTATATTTCTCTCTTTTGGTTAGTTTATGTAACAAATTGTTTGGTCATATTTTTTTGGGAACCAACTGTATTGAAATACATCAATAATTTAATCTCATTCAATGTTATATATAACAAAATGAGTCATTAATTACATAGTTATTGAGGTCAGTTGAGATTAATGGACCAAAGTAAATTAATACTTATAATTATAATGAAGTATTTTGGTAGGGATAGGGTAGATTATCATATTTTTAAGAGTTTGTAAATTCATATTTAAATTATGTTTTTGTACCCAAAAAGTTGACATTTTGAGAAATAATACTTAGATAATAATTTAATGATTTATAATTTTGTAATAAGAATTTTGAGGATTCCCATAGTGGGTTAAGAAAATTTTTAGTTTTTCAAGTGAGTATCATAAGATTTATATATTTCATTTAATTTTAATAGTTTTTTACCATCACATTGTGATTATTAGACATGGGAAATGTTTCTTAAAAAATATTGGGGTGTACTATAATTTCAATGTAGATGATTCCTAGATGGTTCATTTTTCATAATACAATATAACCAAAATGTGTGTTAGCTAATATTTTATTCGAAGAAATATGAATGGGGGGCTCACTAATTGGAAAATTGTGTGGCCAAACTGAATTATTGGAGTAGCCATTGGAATCTATTTGATCATTTATTGGTGTCCTTTCAATAAAAAATGTGTAATGAAACATTGTTTCTATCATTAAATCTCTAAAATGGTGAATTCACTATATTCAATCATTTATTATATACACTCTCATCCTTTTTATTCATTACACTCAAAAGTTCAGTTGTGGGAGAACCATTGGGTGGGCTACCTCTCTATAATTTATTCCAAAAATTTACTTGGGGTGGAATTGGAGGCCTCTAATAAAATATTAAATACGAGTTATAACACATTAATCCTTATGTTTATCTACCCTTATCTAGACACATATAATCTATGATTTGAGCTAGGTTTATCATTTCTATTCCATGGGAACAAGGTTGAATCACATAATGATTATGAGAATATTTATCCACATTGATTGATGTATTACAAGGAGGGTGATTCCCTGATTTCAATGTATATTTCATTAATGATAATATATATGATGATTTATTATACTGTAATGGATTAAATGTAACATATTTGGTGATTATTAAGGATCCAAGAATATGGGATTCTAAATGCAATTGTGATAGGGGTATGGAATGGACCATATAGGTATGTTCAAATTCAAATTTTTATAATTAGATGGATTTTTTAGTTTTTAAGATTCCATGTTAATTTTTGTTATTGAGAATAATTAATTATAATATGATATAAATAAATATTATTAATTTCAAATCATTAGATAACAACTCTGTAGAAAATTTTGTATTCACAATGGATGAAAATAGTTATAAGTGTATGATAACTCTATTAATATGTATTATCCATGGATATATAGCTAAATACAATACAATATGTTTAGTCAAAATTGTATGAGATCATTCCACCGATGAGGATATTATGTTCATTATAAATGAATTATTTTATAATATTCAAATGAAATGTGTAATTCCTAAAATGTTATAATGTTTTCAAATATAATAGTTTGTTACCATGTATAATTATTTCCATGGAAAATCTCAAAAATGGGTAATTTGAGGAATTGTGGAAATATGGATAAGTATGATTTGAGCATGAATTTCTCAGCAAAAAGTTTTGTGACATTTAAATAAAATGGATCCACCTGATGAGTATACTATCAATGGGTAA
This sequence comes from Viscum album, assembly GCA_963277665.1. Classification (NCBI taxonomy): domain Eukaryota; kingdom Viridiplantae; phylum Streptophyta; class Magnoliopsida; order Santalales; family Viscaceae; genus Viscum; species Viscum album. The sequence continues at coordinate 695,063,878 of OY728141.1, forward strand.
ATATGTTAGTTTTATTTATGAGAATATCAGGTTAGGTCATTGGGCCTCATAATGAGGACCTAATACCCAAAAAATATTCTTATATTTCCTGCATTGTAGAGAGTCCTATAAATTATGGGGACTATTAAGATTGTCATATTCCCCCCTACTATTAATAGAATTCATCTTGGGCAAGGACTTGAATCATAGAGAGTGCCAACTTCAAGATAAATCCTTCAATTCTATATGAGAATTGATAATGATGTTTTCTATGAGAATATGAGTTTTAGAGTTATCGTAAGGGATATTTGTAATGAGAAAATTTGTATGGGTAAGGGAAAATGATTGAAGGATTTGTATGAAAATTATTATAATACTAGAAATTCCAACCAAAGACTATTTTTGGATAGTAGGGTTTAGCTATGATTTTTGTTTTTTATAATTTCTCAAATATTAACTTAACGATTCTTATATAGATAATACATGATATGAATACGCTGTTATTTCTGAATATGTATTTGATAATGTTTTTATAGGTTGAGATTGATTATAAGGTTTGATGTTAAAGCCCAAAAATATATGTTGAGGGTACAAATTTATTGAACATGATTGGATTGTTTGATTCTAATCATCAATAGTGAATCACTATGTGAGTTTGGTATGATTATGAGGTGATACATGGGTCACAATATTCTTATTTGTTGTGGAATCTATGTTTTTTTCCAACGATCCTAGTATATGGAATGTATGTTTGGTTTATGTGAGTGTCAAAACAGTTTTTTGCGATAAGAGATTCTATGAAGGAAAGGTGTATGCAGTCATTCCCCAAAATTATAATAGATATGTTACTATAAAAGGAGTATTTATACCATTAATTTTTCAAAAATATGATATTAGCATCTAATAATGGATTTTTATTACTGGATTCTATGTACATGATATTTTATGAGGGAAGAACAAATAAATCTAAATTTCTATATGATATGTGATATTATTGAATGACAGGATTAGGTATTCCCCTATTTTTTCAAAAAATATTTGATATATGAATCTACTATGGGATTATATATTCCCTTGAGTACCTAATGATACACAATATGTCTCTATATTGAGGAGTAGTTATACCATTTACTTCAAAATAATATTTGGACATCCATTGATACACAATATAAATGTCCAATGGTGGTATCATTTATCCACATAGTCACCCAAGATCATGTTGATTTCTAATGGTTATTTTTTATGAGAACATTTATTATTTATGATTCTAATGATATCACATGGTTTGTGACATGGATTATTAGTTTTAATAGTGAAACCATGTTCAACAAAACCTTGGCACACTGGTACTCATGTTGATTTTAGGATCATAGGTTCATGTAGAATAGATACGTGGTATTTCATAATCGGACTAGAGAAGCTCATCAGGGATATGTATACTGTGATTGGATATGGATCATGAAGATTATTTAAAATTCCAAGAATTTTTATTTTAATTTAATATTTGAATATGATAACATCTCATATGGACATCATTCATGAAGTTTCCTTTTATGAATAAAATTAATTTCTCATAACATTTTTTTATTATTATTTAATGTACTATGATTATTATTATTATAGTTTGGATTTTTTGATACACGTTTCACAATAATATGGGGGAATAAGGTACCCATTTTTTGCCAATATACATTCAATTCTAGTCACCATTGATAGCATATGAGGATGAATTCTTCTTGTCAAATGACCACTCAAGTCATGGAAATAACAAATTTTCTTCCACCATGGAATGTTTCAACGAAATATTATAATTACATTTAATTATATTACTCATTGATTTATGGGTTGTCAAGAATAGGGATGTGTTAGATCTTACGATATACCCCTAAATGTTGTGTTATAGGAACCCTTTTTGATGATATATTTAGGTTATCATGCTTATGGTAATGATCTTATTGGTTTTCACAATTACTACTGTGATATTAAAGCAAATATGATGTGTTTAATTGAATATGTTACTATTTTTTTCAACTCTTCGAACAAGGTTTAACGATACATTTGTACACAAATCATATTTGGAACATATGATTAAAATTCAATTTGTTTATTATATCTTCCTATTTTCAGAGTTGAAAAGGTTTCAATAATTATCACCTGAAACAAGGGAAATCTAAAACCTAGTATGGACCTATTCCCCAAGGGCATGTAAAGATCCAACAAGAATGAAATAAATTCCAAATAAATTCAATAGTCCAACTATCTTTTATGAGAAAAAATTATGAGTATGTCATGCATCATAAAAAACACATAGCACCATTTTTTTAGAGATAAACACCATACTAATAATAGTTTACATCCCTAGTTTATATTCATCTTGAACATATCTGGCTGCATATTTCTAAATAGTACATTCAAAAATAAAATATCCCTTTCTTTGAGAATTATACCCACAACCATTGAATAGATCAACATGATCCTGTGATAAAATGGTTCGAGTATATCCTTCCCTACATCCTAAAGATCTCTCTTTACAAATTGTTATAGATTTCTATATCATCCACAAATATAAAAATACTTAGGATCCTCATCTTTGTTATTTTTGATATGACCTACATTTCCACATTTGTAGTAGAAAACCTACTACATCCATTTTGAAGCCCCTAAAATTAGTCCTAATGAAGAATGACCAAACTTATGCTTCTTCTAATGACCGAAAGATACACCTTGGATGAACACTGAACCCATTAAATCTCCACCCAAACCAATCTTCTCAGCTATGTCTACCACATCTAGATATTACATTTCAAATACCACAAAAAAAGTCAATAGGTGAAATACTATTAACATCGATCAAATATCGATCCTTATCCTAACTAATCCCTCAAAAACATCTAGCAATAATTAGTGGGAATCTCTAGTTTAGAATAAAAAACACAGCAATATTGGAATAATAATAAAAACTAGTTTGATCCTCTGGATATATGGTAAAAAACTATCATGTCTTATCGAAAAATCAATGTCTCAGGGTAAAAAAAATTGTTAAGTATTATATTAAAGGAATGAAAACTAATATACCCCTAAAACAGAACATTAACAATAGAGTCCCACCATCACATTCTCAATCCCATTAGAATGAAGATAGTGAAAAACCCTTATATTCATTATGACTATTCATGATCCTTAAGATCCTCTATATCCATTTATGAAACTCCTCAGATTCTGGGGGTCCATTATCACCAAGAATGACTAGGGATTCTTCTTAGAAAATTAAAATCAATGGACCCCCATAGATTATGGGATTATTTGACCCATATAACCAAGAATATGAATACTAAAAATAATATCTTCAACCAAAGTGGGGTCCACTGGAGGGTTCCCAAAAAACCCCTTCTAAAAACATACTATCTTGGATTTGGAATATATTTTAGTAATGTAATTTCATAACAAATTATTAAAAACACTTATTAGATTGAATATTAGAATATAATAGAACCAAATATAGTTATTCTATATTAGTGCTTAAAAAATTTATGATTTTAAATAGACCGTGGAATACATTAAGTAAATATAAATAGGTGAATTTAAGTAATCATATGATGAAATTAATTTTAATGACCTCAAACTCCAAGTCTCAAACAAGATAAAATTCCCAGACTACCCATGGTAAGAGGCTTCCATTCGCAGATGTGAGATAACCAAGACCCATTTCCACACTTACTATTTGAATTTCGATGGCGATGACTCCTAAATACTTATGATATGCAACCAAATAGATGAAGTGTTAACAAAAAGTAGGATAAGAACCCATTTGACAACAAATTATAAAAGAACATCCATGGTCATCTTTACAAGCCACCCTAATTGACCCATCGGGTAATATAACAAGAATATCATTAAAAAAACAAGTATTGAATGTAATTTAAACAATAAAAAAATGAAAGTAAAGAAGAATAAAAAACCAAGATAATAAAAATTACATAAAATCCAATCCAAAAAGGGATAAACCTAAGAGTAAATAAAATCTCTAAAGGACCAATAGCCACTACCAGACCATCTCAAACCAAAAGCAACATCATCAAGAGAAGCAAATACTCTAAACAAATCACTTCCCTTTGCCTAAATCATATAATAAAACATCTAAATACATTAAAAAATCACATGTATTGTGTGATAAATGGCCTATATGGATACCCCCTTAGTTTATATACATAGTCTAATATCACGAATTATATAATTTAATCATTTAAAAGAAGGATATTTTTATAATTAATTCATAGAAATTAAATCTGATTGTAATTTATTTACCCATTATTTTTGATAAAATACTTTCATATTATGAAACATGAAATACTAAAAGTTACATGGATGAAAACCTGAAATCATATTCACATATCAATAGGAAAATCATATATAAATATAAATTAAAGAACTAAAGATGTGATGTTATGTAATATAACCATATATAACGAAATTGGGAGAAACAAATTGTGATAATAACATTCATGTGATTAATAAACATAAATAAAAAACCACCACACTTATGAGCTATAACCTATGGGAAACTGAGTAAATTAAACTGAAAAGATCTTAAACCTAGATAAAATTGGACCGAACTGATATCATGTCCTTCTAATCAATATATAAGAAAATAATGTTACATATAAGTGGTGTCATACATACACTCAGGCCACCTGTGTCTCTTTTCAAATTCGCATAAGTTTTCCACTATGAAATCCTAAAAAATTAAAAATAGAGATCACATTTTTACAAAACATTTTCAATGTAAAGATGATCTACATAAGAGTTTGAAACCCCATTTCAAAATTTATATTTTCCATTTTTAAACCGAAACCCCTATTTAAAAACATTTTCTTTTACAAGAACGAATTTGAAGCCAATTATCACATAAAATAAATAAAAATTTAGAATGAATTTAACAATAGTGACATAAATAATCAATTTATCCTATTTTATAGATAACATACCCTAAACTGGTAGAACCCTAGCCATATTCATCAATGGTGATCAAAAACAAATTGAAGTACCTTCGAATGAAAAGGCATGTAATGAAACAAAATATTTTTGATATAAAACATCATTTGATAAAACATTTGAACACAACCATAGAAAAAACTACATCCATAACCAAATTGAAAAAATATATAGAATCATTATGCACCTAGAGAGAATAAATCCAGTCACAATGGTGATCTATCACAAATCAATGTGACCTAAAAGGGAGTGAATAACACAATAATTCCTAGGAAGAACATTTAGGTTGAAAGAAAGGAAGGATGTGACAAATTAAATGATAAACAAATTTTCATTAGTCTAAAATCCTAGTTTTAAATTATCAAATGGCACGTAGCACCCATACGTTTCATATACCCAAGACGCTCATATATTCCAAAAACCCAAATTTTTTTCATAAAAAAGGTATATATTTTCCATTACATAATTTGAAACCCATACACAACATGTAAACAACCATATTTTGTATCCAGTTCAAATATTCATCCTGAAATACATTATATAGCATGCAATATCCTAGCTAATAAGAAAATCAATATGTTTAAGAAGAAAAAAAACAAAAAAGCATCTGACATCACCATTAATGGTATCTTTCTATTTTACTTTTTCTAATTAATAATCCAACAGAAATGTAAAAAAGAAGTAATGTTTAATGAATACCTACAAGAATGTTAATAATTTATTACAATGTTTAAACCAGTAGATAAAATGTAATAGTTAGACCAAATTGATACTAAGATTACAATCTTTATCTAACACAGTAATGGGACTACTAAAATGATCCAAATTGCTATATTGAGAGAAGGTTTTGGTATTAATTGTGACTATGATCTAGCCAGCAACACTGAAAAATATGGCTATCCAACCTTGTACCTTATTTTGAATTTTGATTCATCCTTCTATTTTGAGATAAATAAAAAATTTTATAATTTTAGGGAAAATTAAACCCCAAAAATCCCTTTTTACTTCAAGGCATAGAAAAAATACATTGAAATTTTTTTTAAGGAATTCGAAAATTACATTTTATATCTCTCAAAGAGTTATAATTAGTGTAAATTTAAATATGACTCTTACCGAAATGGAAATGGTGCACATTAAATAACATATGAGATAACTATCAAGGTTATGGATACATCAAGAACATAAACATGAATGGATATGAAAAAATATACTACAAGAAGACATCATCATGAAGGGTAAAGAGTTCATCTTACCATCACTAGATAACAACCATACCACATGGGGAAATTAGGAGAAAAACCTCATAACCATATCTCTATAGGGATACCTCATAAATAGGGGAACACTGATGAAAAAAAATCCATGAAGGGTAATGAATCTTATAATACATGAAATGGTCATTATCTAGAAAAAATCATTACTAATCAAAATAATGTAAAAATAAATCAGGATATTTAGAATATATTTTTGAGTTACTGCATGGATAATAACTATATAGATTTAACAACATTGCAGAGAAATGGAATTTCAGCTAAAATGAAGTAGACATTGGTGGATATGTTCATTATTTGGATACCACCAATCCTTCCATGGGTTAAGGTTAATGTTGATAGAGCTTCATCTGGAGTGCTGGGTATATTGGGTGGTGGAGGTGTCTTCCACATGTATCATGGATTCATTATGGTCTTCTTTCATCATTTTATTTAGAGGGGAATCGCCTATGAGGAATAAAAATGAGAAATTTTTTATGTTGTTAAGCATGTTGTCTTCCATAGATATAATCTCTTATGGAATTAATCAGACTCCAATATTTTGGTACATTCTCTCAACAAGAGAACATGGGATGTTCCTTGGAGAATTCAACGTCACTAGATAGGATGTCTTAATCAGGTATAGAATCTCTAATTAATGATCACTAAAGCCTATTGGGAGGCCAATTAAGTGGATGATTCATTGATAAAGACTATAATAAATAAAATGACTACCATGTGGTCCTCTAAAGCTCCAAACATTTGTGCTGCTTTTGTGGAGGCTGATTTGAAGGGGGTATCTCATTCGCAGATTTTTAAAACACCTTTATCTCTCTGACATTGAACCATAAATTTTTAATTAATATTTTATGGGGATAGTTTAACTGGACCTGAATTTTCTAGTTAAAATTTTCAGATGCTCTCCTCATAGACACAAAACCAATAAAAGACACGAACCATGGGAATAACACTCTCATGAAACACCTTCTTGTACATATCATGGATCTCTACTGACCACTTCTCAAATGTCACATAATAATAAAAATCTATATACCCCCAATAATTTTTCATTAAATAATTGATACATAGAATGTATCATGTTTCTAAGTCATCTATAGTGTATGTAATATATGGTACATGACAACTAGAGCAAAATATAACACCTTTAATATCCTAAAAACATAGGATAAAATATTACTCCCACATCCAAATATTTGTTTCCATGATGAGGAGTCACCATCAAGAGTCCTTGATCATCAACATTGAATAATATATGTTTACTTCAATGGTCAGCATAGGTATTTAGATCATCATGTGATAGCTTCATCATTTCATGAGTCACTTTGACCTTCTCTATCATGTTTTTCAAAATATATAGACAAACAGGTGATGATTCCATAAGACTAGTCCATCACAATAGGGAACCATTTGGTTAATAATCCAATGATTTATATGGTTCAATTATAATGTAACAGTGAACATACTATTAGAGGAAAAATTGAAGTGGTGGGTTCAACATTTAAAAACATAAAAAAATATAGCACATAACTATGAAACATGACATTTAGATCCTGGATAACATGATAGTTTTGACAATATGTATATGGGTGAAATATTGTTTTAAGGAAAAAATGACTTAAAAATATTAAGGGACACCTCTCTACATGTTGGATATATATCGTGGATTGTAATAAGATATAGTAATCCCATAGAATCCTTGGAACCTCAACACCTCCTCCAGATGCAATATTGACCAATCAAATACTATGATCGACACCTTGATCTTTATGAACTGATCTAGGTTTTTTAAAATTGACATCTAATAGACATATAATATAAATTATTCCTTGAGATATAGGTAAAACATTAAATTAGGTAATCTAAATGTCCTTCAACTTACACATAAGAATATATAATGGATGGAGGATCCCATAGAAAAAATAATGTGTGATATTAACATTCATGAAGACGATACATCTCGACACAATCATTTCAATTGAATTATTTAACATGTTCAACTAAAACTAACCACCTATAGAATGAACCAAAATTAATATTCTTTTATATACATGGGAGAGTGGTTGAAATCATGGAAAACCACATAATTCATCACCATATAAATAATATTCTCCTCATTGACAACGAATGTTGTTTATTATTCTCAAACAAACCATTAGTGGAATCCCCATAGGAAACGATGTCTTAGCATACCTCAACCACATAATCCCCTAAGTAAAAATCCTAAACCAACTAAAAAATATTATATCAGTATTAACAAAAATTGAAATCCCCTTCCATACAAAACACACATATCCAAATATAATATGGATATACCTTATATGACCCTCATGGATTATATAGACTAGAATGTTGCATCACAATATGTCTTCCTAATCAATGCATCACATATAAAATTACCCATACTAGTGTATACGGAATATTGAAGTCATAGAACTGAAATAATTATAACCACCATGTTTATATAAATTTTAGGTCATGTAGGGGGTAGGAATACCTCAGGTTCCTATGGTCGGTTAAAACTAAAAACTATTCACCAATTAAGTAATAATTCGACAACATCCAAGAAAAAATATATGCTACAAACACAAGTTCATGGGTATAAAAGTTACTCTTTTGGGGTATAACTTTTAAGTCATATGAGAAACAACTACCATATACTGCATGGGTACACTACCAAAATAGAAATATGAGTATTATTGAAAACCTAAAACTAAACCTCCTATTCTAGAAAGAAGAACATGTGTGATGATCCTTTCTTTGATAATTAAAATATTCTCATTAGTAGTCATCCACAATAATGTATGATCCTTTCTGGTTAAGAATATTCCACAATCCCTGGCTAGAGACATTTTTTATATATTTACTTCCTAGGTTATCGTTTAAGGTTGATGTAACTCTACACTTCTACATAATTTTTTTGGTGCTTCAAATGAAATGTATTTCTCTACAATTGTAGGATACTTGAATGCACCACATTGGGATATGAAATTACCTAATAATTTATCATTATGATATGAATACTCACACACTGATATCTTCCCAATGATTTATTGATGTTCATGAATTCCCAAAATTTACCATAAATGTTATATATGATCCTTGTCATATGAATAGTAAACATGGATCTAATTAAGAAAAAACACAATTAAATACTCTAAAAACCCTAATAATGACAAATTAATTAATAAAATTAACATAAATATCATTTTCATCATAGTAAATGATATCCCAATAAAGTCATAATTCTGATAACGTTATTCGATATGAATATTCAGTGTATTATTATACTTTTATTAAAAAATTATATCCGAACCAAATATAAATGTTTGAGAACTATATATATATATTTATATTTGGAAAATAGAATAATTCTTTAATCTTGATAAGATTGTAGAGATCTTTCAATTTCACTAGACTCAAATGAATATAAATGATAAAATGAAATATTCTTCTATTATAATTATTAACCTGAAAAATATGTTCACCCCTGGGAAACTCCATCACCCAGAAAAAAACATTATTGACTGATATTATTGATATATATTAGTATCTACCACATCTCTTACGCTATCATCATATACAAAGACATCAATATTAGATAAATTATTCTAAATATATCTTCATTAAACTCAATATTTCATCATAGAAGTAATTCTCTAACCTCTACATGAAACACATCTATTTACTAATGAAAAACCCTCCTAAACAATGATGGGAGAAAATATGAGGATCCCAACATCAACTTAGATGTTATGTGTGATTTGTATAAATCATGTTCTTAATGTATTTTATGTACTCTATTTCTATGGAATAATAGTAAATCACCATCTTCATCATATAACAAAATCAACATTACAAGAGAATAAAATATATATACTATACTAAATAAAACAAATCCATTTATAAGAGGATATAATATAAATATAACTACTATATATGGAATCCTCTGAAAGAGATATTCCAGTCCAAAAATATTAGAAAACCATTATAATTTTCATAAAGACAGCCTCAACCACCTTTCGGGGAAATTATCACCAATGCAATGGGATGTCTCTCCACATAATGTACCAAATCCCTAATAGGATATGTGATATGAATTACTGTGTACCTAATATCATTCAGTCATATTGAAAATATCCAAAGTGTACATAAAATGTTATGTGGATCACCTTGATTGGTTACACTAAAGAATGTTCAAGACCATGTCTTGTTCCATGAGTTCTCATACCATAATGAAGTCTATCTCTCTGGACACATTTCACAGTCTATGTTTGGGGAGAATCACAGGTAATTCAATAGACATCCACATCTATCCTATCATGATATATGGCTGGAGCACCCTATTTCTAATTCCGTGGTTGAAATAGTAATGATCAATGATCCTGAAATAAACACCATCCAGACACTTCCTACTCATAAGGGTTGAATAATATAACAGCGTTTTACCATGACCTCCAAATTATAATCAAACCTTTAGTACATTGGTAGTGGATTAGGACCCTCCACCCCTATTGAAATGAGAATATAAGTGTTGGGACAAAAACCTCACCCTTTGAAAAATCTTTTATCAATGAATATGAGAACCCAAAATCATACCTCTACTATATAGAAAATCACGATGACTTTCCATTCATGATTATTTGGTCCTTGATTGCAGCCTCTTCACAACCTCATCACATTCTAATAACAATAGATATAATGGTATCAAAAATGGTTTAATCTGATACTAGATCCATGGTTGAAAATTCCCTTTTAAATTCTACTCCTATGAATCCTCAACTATGTACATAACATAAAAATTTATAAGAGAAGGGTATTGAAATGGATCCTAAACCATAGTTTTCTAGAATATCCTAGTTAAACTGTATGAAGCTCCTAGAAACTAGTCTCCTTCATTTATGAAGAAATAAACTCTTCTTGTCATTGGTTTCAACAAAACACCCATGAGAGAGATGAATCATAATGATCACTAGTGAAGAAGTTTCACCATTTCCTAGATAATCCACACAATATTTTCATAGAGAATAATATACAAAAAAAACCTTATAAAATTGTAAATAATTTCACAATATATCAGGGTATTTCATCTAGTCCTCTTTAAATATTATAAAATAGATCCTTTATAAATCAGTGTAATATTCCCCTGAAACTCTAGGAGTGTCCTCCTCTATGTGTCCTCCTCATTGACCATGCCATAATGGGGACCTTTTTGAATATCCTGTTGTTTATATTTTGTGGAAAAAAATAAATATGTCCACCTGGATCCATAAATGAAAATAAAGATGTATTTATAGACTCATAAACTAAATATATGGGATTTTAGATATTAATTATTCAATAAATGATCAACCAAAACACCCTATTAATTAAATCAAATAATCTTTCATAGAATTATTTTGTACAACAATTTCATGGGTCTCTATATAGAGACCAATATGATATTACTTATTCAGAATAGAAAATAAAACATTCATTGAATCATATAACATGGGGACCTAAATACATATTTCCTTTATAATATCCATTTTTGGCATCTAATTGAAAATTTACTGACACCCTTTACCGAACAATCCATATTGTTCTTACCGATTCCTATATCCAAAATATATCATATCTTTTAATTGGATCCTCTTATCCCACAATGTAATGACCCAAAACACTAAATCTACCCCTCTATGTATGAAAATAGGAGAATGGAAATATTGATGCTTAAATCCCACCTCCAAAGGGATACAGGTTGTTGAAAAACATCAAGGGTATTTAATAGACACAAATGATAGGCATTACCCACTATGATAGAAAAATGTTATATAATATATTACATAAAAATATGTTCTTATCATAAAGAAGCAAATAACGATTCAAACACATGCATATAATATGATAAAAACTAAACAACTATAATGAAAACAACATGAAGTAACATTACACATTTAGAAATTAACATAAAGCCTAAATAGGTCCTAAAAATATCCATGATCTTATAACATCCATCCTAATCACAAACAATCACCTACTGTCATGAAAAACATTATATATATTTATATATTCAATATGAGATTAAAATTAATACATATTAGGATCCTCCCTATATAATCTCTTGTAAAATAATAAGAAATCATAATTAATTCCTGTTAATAACAAGTGACGAAAAATAATAACCATAGAAATTATGCTATATTCACAACCCCATAATGTATCTATCACTAAATAATTCCAAAATGCTGTAATATCATACACAAAATAATATCCAATGAGGGAACCCTAATACCACTTCCACACTAGTTTACTACTCTATAGCAACATCACAAGTCTTTATCAATCCCTCTATACAAAGTAATCTTAAATGGGGAAACCTGTGTAAATATAGGATATCACTCAACACAAGATTCATATCATCTTACAATCACCACATAACATTCACATATTTATCACATTATCCACATCACTTTATAGTAATAATGTTTTTTTGAGGCACCACACTCTATATATCATCTATTATTTCTCAAAAATCACATCTCATACATGACATAACTATAATAATACCTAGGTACTATATTCATAAATAGAATTTTGTCAAATAACAATCGTAAATTATATCCATATGCATAAATATATATATGGTAATGGTTAGCAACATATATATGAACAAATAAAACATTGGTGATACTCGCCAGCCCCTGGCCTATGGAAGGTGGGCTAGGGGTAGTCACGGAATGGGCCCCGATGATGGGTCTTGACAAATATATTATTCAAATAATTTAAATTTATATATTTTTTAAATTTACTAATATTTTGAATACTTAGTAAAAGCAATAGGATAAATATACTAATAAAAAATAACATGAAAAACAAAGCAGTTATTACTTTAAAAGTGACTATAATAAGGAATTGTTTACAAACACATAATAAAATATCTTAATTAAATAATATATGGAGACATATATATATATATATGTGGTTTCTTAATATATTTATATGAAAATTTTATTTATCATTGAATATGTTTGAATGTATATGAAGGATGTCAAAACATATGGAATGTGATTTCTGTTCACTCTTTTATTTTTGGGAAACATATGTAATTTCATGAGTCATTTATTTTGTGTGGTGTATATACATCATATAAAAAATATTTTATAGTTAATATTATTCTTCCCATTATATAATGGTTTCATTTTAATTTATTATTAATTACTGATTACACATCAAAATGTTACTAATGTGGTAAGGGTTTTTTGTCTCAATTTTCCTTCATTAAACCATATCTTATGTTACAAACCTATATACATTTATGTGTTTTATATTAAATTTTTTATAACTAATAATAGAAAATTATTTATACTTATGATATTTTGGTTTAATTTTATTTTATTCCTTGATTCGTATTATGATTAAATGTTTGTATGGAGGAAACGATTTTATGCTACAATCTCACTATTTATCAGGATTTTTATGATTATTTTTATCCTGAACAAAATCATATGACCCTTAGATGATTAAACCAATGATTTATATTATATTATATTATATTTAATCACTATTTTAATATTTCCTTTTTATACTATTTGGTTCCTAAAAAATGTTGAAATTGTTTTCATGAAAATACAACCTTAACACCTTATTCGGTTGGAAATATATTTTCTTCCAAAAAATTGTTTTACAATAAAATCAGAAATATTTTGTTATTATCATATAATATTTAAAATACATTTTCACCCATGTTTTACATTACATTTTTTTGATACGGATCATCATGTACTTTAATAATGAACATTCATTTGCATTTTATTAAAAATGTCAAGGAAATATTTTATTTAATATGTATTGTATGAAAAAAAATCCCCATTTTCAAGAACATTATTATATTTTAAGATTAATTTAAATTATTCAACATAATTTTAAAATAAACGTATATTATGAATTATTTCGGTATTTTTTTTCAAAGTGTAACATATATTTTCTTCATGAAGTCTTTTAAATTATTTCTAATGTAACTTTTTTGTTATTTCAAGGATATTTTTAATGAAATGGTTTTTTAAAATGTTTTATGCTTCTAAGAAATTTGAAAATAAAATAATATTCAGCATTAGATGTTTTAAAATATCAATCATAATCATTTTCAATCTAAGATGACATTAGATTATGATACCAATCCTATACACAGGATATAATCCTATGATACCATTGTTATTATTTATATGAATGGTTTTTTATGAAATGTTGTTTTAGAAATCCATTTATCTTGAATGCGTTATAAATTGAAAAAATTATCATGAATCCCAATTATTTTTTATGGGACCAACTCTGATGAAATGACGAAATGATTTTGAAACATGTCTATTTTCCATAGGTAATTATATGAGTAAATGTTTATGAAAATCTTTTCATCTCATGTTATATGATATTATGAATGTTTTTTGATCTTATGGAACACATATGTATTATTTTAATTATAGGGTTGTTGGGTCCTATATCACTCTATAATGATTTCGGAAGTGACTCATGTTATATGAGATTAATGCGTATGTAAGAGGTTACACTAGGCCAAGAAAAAAGTTACATGAGAGGTCATCCCAATCCCAAAGAATGTATACATGTCGGTCTCTTAAGCATAAAATTCTATTAATTAGTTTTTCATATACTTACGATTAGATTTAAAATGCTTATGTATATCCCAAAAATATATATCTTTTGCTATTGTTTTGTACTCATGATTTATGTTCTTTTATTTCCTTATAACTTATGCCTTATGAACTACCAATATTTTTTGTATGACCAATGATTATGATCATTGATATACAAGGTATGTTTTTCAAATGTTATGATCCAATTATCATACCATTATTCTCACGTTGTTCTTTTGTATCTCCCTTGTTTACCCTTATTTAAAATCATAGCTCACCAAATATTATATATCTATTCAAAAGGATAATCAGAAAAATATTATGTATGTTATTTTTATGAATAGTGACAGTTATAAACATCATATTGGGAGATCATGTATTTTACATGTGGAACAATTGTTTTTCTTTCCATTTATGTATGGAAACTAAAATATTATAGATTATTTGCGTGTTTCTATAATGTAACGATTGATCATTTAAGAATCTATAACTTATATATAAGAAAATATTTGTTTTCTATATCTATAGAATGGATATATTATCAATTTTTATAAACCTTATCAGTATTTTTGGACCCCAAAACAATATGCCTATATATTAAAATTGTCCAAAATATCAAAAGTGATGTGGTGAAATTTTTCTAAAAAACTAAATTTGTCATTCTAAAATTTATTCCCTCCAATGAGAATACCATTTTAAAATTTATGGTTTGTTATATTTTTCCACTACATAGAAATTTCTACCATTATATTTTATTCCATACCCTAAAATATTTTATGGTACTTCTATTTCATAACATATTCTTGTAAACATGTGGCCTCCCCAGATATATGGTTCCTCCAAAGTTCTATGGCTATGAGATAAATCTTATTTTGAAGAACACTGTGATTGATACCTAAGATCATAATCCTCTACTACTTGAATGAAATATAATTTTCCATATTTAAGACCATTAGATTTTTGAAATGTGGGGTATCGTGTATGAAATTCATTAACCTGGACACTTTGAACACATCATGTACTTGATATAGATAATGTGGTAGTTCAAGTTGATATTACACAACTCTTATGAAATAAATAATCTCATAGGGGAAGATATATCATGGAATAAACATTCACTATCATATAAACCTCATTAATATCTTCCACAATGATATTTGATGGAACATATTATCTCTGACCACAAACTATATCCCTCGCTAATGATTATATACATATATATTTTATCATCATTGAATTGATTAAATATAAAAATGAATGGATTAAATAATATTTATAATATTATAGATTGTTTTAGCCACCGTTTATTTTATTTCTAAAAATTTAGGCAATCACGTTAGAGTCTAAAATATTTTCTGATACAGAGCCTCTAAATATGAAATTTGAATTATACAGTAGAATATTATGTTTTATATAAAATCTAATAGGGGAAATAGAATTAAAAAAATCTATTGAAATAAATTTAATATAATCATAAAATAACCTCTATATTATATGTGGTTCTCTTAAAATAACCATGCATATAATTTTGATAGGCTGTTTTGAAACTCATCATTTTATCCAACGATTAGGGAAGGCTTCTATTAAACATTGATGTAATACATTGATCTGAATATGATATAATATAGAGTTTATCCCCATATATTATTACCATATACCTTATCTATGTCATGATTATATGGTCAAGTGATGAATATTAAATTATATTAATTTAATTTGATGAGTTATTACTACTATAAACTACAACACTAATACCATCATAGATTTTTTTAACCATCAGGGTATAAATATAAAAACTAAGTTTATGTTTTCCATTTCCAATTTGGTGTGAGAAATGGTTGAATCATACAGTTATAATTTTTTCAGTAATCCTTCAATTATTGGAATGTTATGCATCAAGATAAAAAATCTATAACATCCCACATCATGTTATCCCAGAAGATATTTTTCATCATATATATATTCATTATAGTTCATCAAGGATGAGTAATTAATGATACTAGTACACATCAGCCATAATATCCACATTCAATTTTTGTTTTGATTGGATTCTGTCTTGGGTTCCAAGACACATAACTTTGGTTTTGAAAAGTTGAAATACAAAATATTTTCTTGCTATCTATGTATTTCCTCATTACCCTTTTTCCTCCTTAATACTAACAAGAAATGATAGTGGGCATGTTATTTGAGCAAGGTATAATGATGTTCAATATATGATTCCTATATACATCCTTATCATGTTAAAAATTATTTGATTTTTTTAATATCATTAATTGATATTGTAATGGTATCATTTCTACTCAGATAATAAGCCATATTATTCACCATCCTAGGATAGAAATGTATTGAATATTCATAGAGTATAAATATATCTAACAATAAAATTTGGAACATATTGAGACCCTTTTATGTGAATATTTACGTGGGTATATTAATATATATATATATATATATATATTGAACACTTTTTCCCATAGAGATAATGTCACTGAATCATAAATGAGTAAATCACACAATATAATTCTATAAAATGCATTAGGTATTTTTTTTCTTTTCAATCATTAATTGGTGAATGGAATAGGCTCTCTCCTTGTGTTTTTTTATTGAGTAATAATCTCAATATTATTTAAGATATTAAAATTTTAATAAAAAATCCAACAATTTAAATGTATAATATTGGTTTATATGCAGTTATTTTAGAAGGATTTAA
Organism: Viscum album; assembly: GCA_963277665.1. Lineage (NCBI taxonomy): Eukaryota > Viridiplantae > Streptophyta > Magnoliopsida > Santalales > Viscaceae > Viscum > Viscum album. Next base: position 695,081,457 of record OY728141.1, read on the forward strand.
TTATTTAAAACCCTCTTAACATTAAATTTCCAAATCAGCGTCACTCCCTTTAATGTTATCATGTATAGTGGGTTTAAAAATAATTATTTTTTGTAGAAATTGGTGACAATATCTAGATAATACAGGGAATCTATAATTATACATCACTGATTTTTGATTGACACATCCTTCATTTTTCTCAAAAAATAAAGGTTCCAAAATTATCACTTTTTTGGTGATATCATTCATTATGAATGATACATTCTACCTTTAAATATCAAATTTGTTTTACATAAAATATAGCATTTAATTTCACAGGGTATTAAAGATATAAATAAAATAATATTTATATTCCTTTATTTTGGATTAGATTATAATATCATAGATTAACTCTATAAAAATTATATCCAAAAACCCAAAAACTCAATTAATTAAGTCTAAAATGATAGTTATATTAATTGTTATTCTAAATGGGATCACTATAAAATTATAGTGTTTGTACCTTGTATAAACATCATTCTTGATGACACTATTTTTTCACAATTACAATATAATATCCTAACTGAATATATCCTTTATAGTGGATCTATAACTCACTTAGTTGAACAATTATTTCATCTGTCTGTGGAAGAGGATATTTATTCTTTATCATGGCCTTCTTCTTTTCATAAATATAAATTAATAGAGGAATAGACTCATCCTCTTTGTTTGTAAAAATAATTATAACACCTCTCAATGAAGAACATAGGAATATGAACATTTTATATATATTCAACTTCGTTTTCGGATTCATCTCATTATGTTCTATAAAACGAATTCAATATATAATCTTGGATATTATGAAATCTTTTAGTACATGTTTGATAGATAGATCAACCAATTCATTAGGTGAAGACTGTAAAATTAATGAGGGAACATGAGATCATATACTATAATAATTTATGTGTCATCAAGGGTGATAACAATAATTTTATATAGATATTCCTTCTCATAAGTAAATAATATCAATGAATGAGACGAGGATTCCAATGGATATCTGTAATTCTAATTACACTTTTATATAAAATATATGATATTTTTCTAAAATTATGTGATTTATAACCATCTAACACAAAGATCCCCCATTAAAGCCATTCAAAATTCATGTCCCGTAACTCTAGGATATTTACTTTTTATCACACAAGAATTCAGGTTTCTTTTTCTTGGTTGGTTTTTTTAACATTCCTTGGTGCGTTCGGAGTCCCCCTTCCTGAGGATAGTGCTGAGATTGTGTTGGGTCCTTCCATAATCATTCCTAGATTCCCCAAAGTTCCTCCCCTACACATCGCACAACCGAAATTATTGGCATGAGGAGACAATCATTGATCATCAGTCATCCAGGTAGGGTTATTCCTTCATCACTCATTATTTTGTATCATGCGGGGTGGGTAGGATAATTTTCCTACAGGGATGGATGAAACCAAACATTTAAAAAGATAATAAATGGGTTTTTAGGATTAAAGGGGTATGTTTGAAGATTCTGAAATACTCTTTTACCCTTACTTATATGTTTTGAAATATATGGTCTTATGTCCATAGGAAATCGTGGTTTTCGAAGATCAATTCTAGCACAATAATGACCCTCTGATTTTCTGGATATTTCTGTGATTGAAATTTTGTAACATGGAAACTAGTTAATCATCTAAACTCATTTAGTTAAATGGAATACTAATTAAAAATAATCATGGTTTGTTCACCCTGGTTAACCATATTGAATGATAGAAATAAATGAATTGTGTGTTTAAAATATAAAAACAACATTTTTCAATTCTGGTGAAGTGGGTGGTTGTTATGTGTGATGATTATAATTTGATGTGGATGGGGTATGTGATCCCCTATTGTTGTAATGTTATTTATTCTTTGACCTGTAGCTGTGTAGCATTGTTTGTTGGGTCATGGTTTAGTTCCAAGACTTTGAGGGATCTCAGAGATTACTTCTGTTCTTGTGACATTACAAGAGATCCAGGTGTGAATTCATAATTTGTGGCTTGGTAGTGTTTTTCCTTCCTTGTCTTGTGGCTATTCCTTTATGTTTCTTGGAAGTGATGAATTATTTTAATGAAATCACATTAATTTATAAACATAAATGGGTTCAATGATGAATTGTATTATAGAAATGAGTTATGACTTTGTTGTGGTTGTTGTGCTCCTAATGAATGAATAGTAATGATAGTGTTTTTGTATGGGATGGTTTTGGAACTCCTAGGATGGGAAATTTTATTTTTTACCTCTATGTAAAATTTAGTTCTTATGTTTCTTATTCTTGCCCCACCCATGTTGAGAACATCATTCCAAACACGACCATTTCATATGGTAGGGTAATTTTCCAACACTCTAATAAGTGGATGGTTATTAGCTATTTTTCTTCTCCCTTTCCCAAGTAGCACAATATTCTTCAGGCTGGCTGTGACTGCCTGAGGTCCATTATAGACCACGATTCATAGTTCATGGTAGTTGTGGTGGTTAGCCTAGGTGTGTGTAGGATGGTTGATTCCAAACGTTCTTTGAGATGAGGCCCATGAGTCTCCGGTCATGGTGGTAGTTGTTCTGGCCCAGGTGTCTGGGAAATTGGTTTTATGTGATTGTAGAGGCTCAGGAATTTGCAGGACGGATGTGTGGTTATGGTATCCTATTGGGTGTGGGTGGGGAATGGCAGTGGTACTACAATAAAAATGGCCGGGAAGATCTGACACAACAGATTTCTTCAATAACCAGTGGATAAGTGGTGCGAGGTGCCAAAATATCAGTTTTCTATTACTATTATATTACTTAAAAAATGTTATTTGAGGAGTGTACCGTGGTGATGTTTGGGTGGATATTTTACTTACTAGGTTATTTGGATATATATTTTTCATGGGGTATTAGAATCCTCCACACATGTGCATGATAGATTTTGGTTTTACCTATAGAGTATACAAGTATACTCACCATACATATATAAAACTACTTTCAGGCTTCTAGGAGAACATTGAGGACCATGCCCGAACCTATTATCCCAAATGATAGTACTTTTTACATTATTGTTATTATTTTCTATTGGTATTTCCCCTTTAGAGTATTCTTTTAAATTGTATAACATTATTATTGTAACATGCATATGGGAATGGATTGTTTTGTATTTACTTATACTTCCAACATTGGTGTTGTTTTCGATTTTTTATCTTAACTCTCGATCAAAATAAATAAAAAGGGGAAAACCTTCCATTTTTACCTGTTATTCAATACCCATGGTGCTAGTCGCCACTCTGGGGTCTATTAATGGTGGGTCTCAAGAGTCATTATCTCTCCTTTAACGTGTGTGTGGCAGGGTTTGGACATCATTTGTCCCTTACCTCATGTTGGTGAAGCTGTATGTTGAAAGAATGGTATTAGAGGAAGGATGAGATATATAATGGAGGTTAGGGTTAAGAACAATGTGGATTGCATGGGATGGTAGGGAAATAGTGTTATAAATATTGGTTCGTTAAATAGGCTAGGGAATACTAACTAGGAAAAGGTATTTTGGGGCCAGCCGTGCGAGCCAACACAGATTGTGGATTAAAGACCCTAGGAATGGTACATGCATCATAATGACTTCTGTTCTTGTTTGTTATGGTTTTTTTGATAAATTAAATACTAAATTTTTTTAATAAAAAGTTAAATGAAATATTCAATATGACATGGATTTAGGCATTACTTGTTTTCCATGCACTTATGGAAAACATTCGACTACCACAAGTTGTGCCAGTGATTAAGGCCCTAGATGATAGTCTGGCTGATCGATGAAGGACAGATCGAGTGGAGGAGGATGAACATTGGTAGAGGATACTTTGTGCCCTACAGCGGAAGATTCTTGGGATGTATGAGGGCCACATCTAAGATATAGAGACAAAAATAGGCATGAGGATTTGGTGATTTATTTATGCATGATTCGGGCTACTGTTGACTACCTGGAACCATTGGAAGTCAGTCATATATGGGGGTAGCGTGTCTGTGGTGGACTCTATATCTTGGTGAGAAGAGGGTGGCTGAACTATTGTGGACTAAAATTGATAGGGAATTATAGGATGAATTCCTCTATTCCACGATGAAGGAAGAAAAGAGGCAGGAGCTACTCTCCCATGAGTTGGAGAGTATGTCAGTGAGGGAGCTTGGAATCATGTTCAAGGATCTACATTGTTTTTCTACAATCCTTTTATGAATGAGGATTCACGGGAAAGTCATTTTGATAAGGCACTCTGAACTTCTCTTTAGTTTGGCGTTACTCTTATCACTCTGCTGACATACATTGAGGTCTAGAAGAAGGATTATGTGGTGGAGAGGATGCACACACTGGGAGGTGTGTCACGATAGAAAAACCAGTTGGTTTTGTCAAAGGGGAATATTGTATGATGTAGGTCGCTGGAATCAGGGGCTTCTAGGTTTCATCTAGTGGGGAGCATGCCCCTATAGTTCCAGTTTTGATATCCCCATCCTAAACGTTTCTTTTTATGCCTAGTTCCAAGATGATTGAACTGTGGCAGTCATCAACATCTTCAAAATGAGTTCCTGGATAGAGTGCAGAACAACGGGAGTGGGCAGGTTCAACTCCTACCTCTGTTGCAACAGTTTCTAGCAAGGACCTTTTAGAAGCAGCAATAGGGGCAATGAGCTTCTGAGCCTCTGAGAGAGGACGTTGTAGGAGGAGGTCGAACTCAGGGTACTTGATAATTTCCTCAACCATGGTGTTTTTTATAAGGTGAACAACATGCGAGGGGCAGGGGAGCAGGGCATGGGCATTTAAATGATGTGGAGGCAGCAGTTCTTGCAGGGCTAGAGGTCGTTCAAAGTACTATTATCTTGTTTAGTACACATTCATATTCCTTTTTTGATTCAGGAGCTTCTCACTTCTTTGTGGAACCCTGTCTAGCCCATACTATGGGTCATCGTCGAGAGACTTCTCGTATGCATGGTTTGGAGTACACCAATTGGATGTCAGACTTTCTTGTCTATTGTCTGTCGAGGATGTAGACAAATTTCGGAACCACTTCAGTCCATTGAGGACCTTATTTTGCTACATATGTTTTCGTATGATGTAATTCTAGTCATCGACTAGATATTCTCTATGTGTGTGGTTATCAACTTCTTCTAAAGAAGGGTTGATTTTTCAAAAAAGGGAGGAAGGCGTGTGACATTAATTTTTGAGTGGGGTTCCAAAGAGGGCAGCGAGTGAGAGGATCCCATTATTTCCATGTTAGAGGAGCTATTAGTGGAGTTAGAAGAATCATAGATGTTCGAATCTTTGAAAATTTTCATTATGTTCATGGACGTCTTCCCTGAAAAGGTGGGGACTCTAACCCCTCGTTGTGATGTTGAGTTCAGGATAGACTTTCAAAATAGTTCCCATCTTATTTCTATGGCTCTTATCTGATTTCACCTTCTTAGTTTCCAGATTTGCAGATTCAGATATATGATCTAATGAAGAAGGGTTTTTTTAAAATAAGTGTGTCACTATGGGGTGCTCCAGTCTTGTTCGCAAAGAAGGAAGATTGTGGTATTAGACATTGTATAGACTAGAGGAGGATGAACCAGATAACAGTAAAAAATGGTTACCCATACAGAGAATTGACGGCCTTTATGACTTGTTGATGGGGGCATTTAGTTTCTCCAAAATAGACATGCATTCAGGATATCACCATTATAGGGTTAAAAAGGGTGACATTTCAATGACTGCCTTCAGGTGCAGATGTGGACACTTTGAGTTAATGGTCCTGTAATTCATCGTTTCAAATTCAATAGTTGTGGCAATGGGACACATCTAATACATCTTCTGAGAAAATCTATACAAGTTTATATTCTTGTTTATTGCAGACATATTGATCTACTCAAGATCAGAGGTGGATCATGGTTAGAATTTGAGGATGGATTTAGAGGACTTCGAAAACACCATCTCTATGTGAAATTGTTGAAGTTCATGTTATGGATGCGAGAATTACACTTCCTTTGACATGTAGTATCCGAGCAAGGAACAATGGTGGACTCATCAAAGGTCGAGGTGATTGTTTCCGGGAAAGAACCCAGGTAGGTGGTAGAGGTTCATTATTTCCTGGGCCAAACAAGATAATTCCAATGATTTATTCCCGACATCTCTTGAGATGCAACACCATTGACAGTCTTGACCATGAATGACCAGACATTCATGTGGTGTGGGCATTGCATGGTAGCCTTCATTATTATGAATGGGATGTTTATTAGTGCCCAGTGCAAATATTTTAATAATAATGGGTGACGATTTAGGTGATCTATGATGCTTCATGCCATAGTCTGTGTTGTGTGCTTATGTAGAGGTAGGGGTAATATCTTATGGATCTTGGATGTTACATCCCCATGAGCATTAATATGCCACCCCTGATTTGGAACATGTAGCGGTCATGTTTTCACCATGTTGTGGTGACATTACCTCATTGCGTAGCGCTTTTTGGTCTTCATGAATCACAAGAGATTGAATAATTTATTCTCCCAAATAGACTTGAACATCAAAACAGTGGAGGTGAATTGAGTTTCTTGGGGAATACGACATTGAAATTTCTTACACATTAGAAATGGGAAATTTGGTGGCTGATGCCTTGAGCTGTAAGTCACAGATCGATATGGTTCAAGAGTCATTTGAAGGTGATGGAGGAGTTGGATTCCCTACACATGGATACATGGGAGGAGGATGGAAGAGGCAGTCTGTTTCAGATGATATTGATGTACTCTCTGTTGCTGGAGGTGGAGGCGTCTCTGTGGGGGGAATAAGGATGAAGTGATGCATGATAGTGTTATCCATGGTGATTCTCTACGAGGATGGTAATAATACGAGAAGAATTGGACGATGCTTCATTGAAATTTTTTTCCCATTTGATATGTGTAATAGAGTTCTTCGTGATTTCCACAACTCAACCATGAAGGTACACCCCAAGAGTTTTCAAGATGTATTGGGGATTAAGGGGTTAGTTTTTGTGTTCCTAGGTAATGTGGGAAGTGGCAGCGTTTTTGGAAAATTTCGGCTTCTGTCAGAAGCTGAAGGCTGAACACCACATCCCAGGAGGACTATTACAAACTTTAGATGTCATCGAGTGGATGTGGGATGTCATATCAACGGATTTAATCATGGGACTACTAAAGGAACAAAGAGGATGCAATGATATCTCGGTATTAGTGGACGGGTTGACAAAATAAATTCTCTTCCAAGAAATCAAGGAGTCGAGTGTTGTGGATGACTCATTACATTGATTTGTGGATGAGGTGGTGGTTGCACTGCGTTTTGAGGTCCATAGTATTTGATCATGATACCCAGTTAACCTCACTGGTCTATAGAGGATTTCATCTTTCTTTTGGCACCCAACAATTCCTCATAACTACCTTCCATCCCTTGAGTAATGGAAAAATATAGTCGACCATGTAGATGTTGGAGGATATGCTACGGTCATGTTTTTTGAACATTGGTTGATAGTGGGTGAGACACCTTCTTCAAGTAGTGTTTTCCTACCACAATAGCTATCACTATACCAATGGAATTGATCCATTCAAAGCCTTGTATGTGAATCTATTTCGCTCACCAGTGTATTGGACAAAGGTTGGGGAATCTAGTGTTATTGTCCTGGAGGTGTTGTAGAACACAATGGGGGACGCTAAAATTATGCAGGAGAGGGTGGTGGTGGCTCAGAACCGGTAGATGTCATATAAAGACCATATGAGGAAACCCCTGGAGTTTGATATTGGGGACCACGTTTCTTCTAGGGTCTCCTCTCATCATGGGAAATATAGGTTTAGTATGGGGTGTAATATTTCACTTAGGTTCATCAGACCCAACATGGTGTTTAGTTGGGTCGGTGAAGTGTCTTATCAGCTACTGCTACCCCCACCTCCACTCTGAGCACAAGACATCTTCCATCTGTCCCAGCTCCGTTGGTCACTACACTATGATTCTCATTTCCTCGATTGGGGGGAGATGGATATTGAGTATGATTCTATGTTTGTAAAGAGACCAGTGTAGATCGTGAAGAGAATGTGCTTCATAGACGAAACATTACATTGGTTCGTGTGTTGTAGAGGCATGGTGTGCTGAAAGAGAGTACCTGGGAATGGTAGGCACATATGAATGTTTAGTATCCGGGGTTGTTTTGAGTTTTATTCTATTTTGGTTTATACCAAATTGAGAGATAGTTTTGACCTAGTTAACTATGAAATGGTATATTTTATCTCTTTTATGGATGTGTGTGAAGAGTTATGACCATGGGGATGGGGGGACATAATCCATATTTAAGACATATTAAGGTGGTTTTGATTAAACAAATGAAGGTGAGTTAGTGCAGCACAAATCAAATAATATCAATACATGGGGGAAAGAGACTCCCTAGTCCATATCTCTAGAAAGTGACACCTTTATATGATTGACTGCTAACTTGAGGGATAGGAGTTCCTATATGTCGAGGAGTATAAGTCCTAAGAGGTATCTTTGGAGGTGGTTGTTCAATCCTATCTCTTTTCTTTATGTTTATCCTTAAATTATCGAGGATGATAATACAAGGAGTGGTATTTGATGTAATGGCCCAGACCCTCCTAGTACATAAATTTAATGATTTTTGGTGTTTGGGATGCCCTAGAAAACAATTGTATGTTCATATCCAATGGTGGTTTATTGGTGACAGGATTTCACCAGGGTGGACCGACAGGTGACACCAATTGGTGTGGCATTGATCAGTGCCACATTGGATTTTTGGGTTTCCTTTCTAAGTATTTCCAATAATGCCACTTTTAATTCTATTGTCCCGTTTAATGTGGTTCAAGTAAATTTTTATCTTCCAAACCATTTTTTAAATCCCCTAGGGATGGGGTGACCCTCAACGGACCCGGTTTCGACTCATTAAAAGAAATATATTAACAAATAGCTATCATGGACACCTATTAGATGAAAATTATTAAATAAAATTTAATTTCTTCATAATTAACCATCCAAAACTATGGTCCTCCTTTAATAAGTTTCAAAAATCTTGTCCCATAAATGTAGAATCCCTCTTTTTATTGGACTGTAATTCGTCCATTCTTCCTCTTGGTTTGTTTCTATTTCTTCCATTGGTGCGTTCAGAGTCCCCCTTCCCATGGATAGTGGTGACATTATGTTGCAGTCATTCCTACTCACTCTTGGAGTCTCTAGAGTTCCTCCGTTACATGTTTTGTATGCACTGTTGTTGGTGTGACGAGAAAAAACATCGATTTTTGATCATCTAGGTAAGGGATTTTCATCATATATCTATACTTTGTATCGTGCAGTGTGGTTATGATAATGTTCCTATGAGGTTGGATGAAGAAAAACCATAAAGAATATAATAAAAGGGTTTGAAAGAGTGAAGATATATGTTTGATGATATTGTAGTAATATTTTACCATTTATTATATATCATAAATTGTATGGGCTTATCTCCACTTAAAATTATGTCTGATGGTAGTCCATTCATGCGAACTAATGAAATTCTATTTTTCTGGATATTTCTATGTTTGAATGTTTGTAACGTGGAAACTAGTTAATCATGTAAAATCGGTTGATTAACTAGATGATGAACGAATAATAATACTTATGTGGTCACCCTAGTTATCCAAACATAATGACATAACTATGTAAAATGTGAGTTAAAAATCTGAAAATCCCCTTTCTACGTTCTTGTAATGTGGGTTGTTGTTCTACTAGATGCTTATGAGGTTACGTGGATGGTGATGGGATCCCCTATTATTGTGCAGTTGTTGTTTCATGGATATGTGTAAATATGGGGTTGTATGTTGTGTCTTGGTTATGTTTTTGAACTTTGAGGTATCTCATGGATCCCTTTTAATGTATTGACATTACAAGATAACCGGTTATGAAGGATTAATTTGGAGCTTGGTGGTGTTTTTCCATCCTTGGCATGTGCTTATTCTTATGAGTTTCCTTGTAGTGAATAATTATTTAGATGTAATTACTAGAATATTAACACAATAATGGGTTCAATGGGGAATTGTTTTCTGGGAATGATTTGTGACTCGGTTGTGGTTGTGGTGCTTCTTATGAATGAATAGTGACTAGGATGTTTTAGTTTGGGCTGGTTTTGGATCCCCTAGGTTGGGAAGAGTGGTTTTATTAACAATATTTATAATTTAGTTCTTATGATTATTATTCTCACTCCACCCAAGTTGATCACTTCTTGTTGGACACACCAATTTCATGGGGGTTGTGTTTTTTCCAACACTCATATGAGTGGCTGGTTGTTAGCTCCTTTTCTGCACCTTTTACCAAGTAACCAATTATTCTTTGGGACGGTTATGATAGATGAGGGACCATTACATCAAAATATTCTTCGGGAAGGGTAGTTGTGGAGGTTGCCCATGTTTGTGTGTGCAGGTTGTTTCCCAAGTGTTTTCGGGATGAGGAATAGCTTCTATCGGGAGTGGAATTATATTTTTGGGCCCAATGGTCTTCGAGCATGGTGGTAGATGTAATGGACCTACTGTCTATGGACATGGTTACATGTGGTTATTGTGGACCATGTGTTTGCCGACAGGATGTGTGGATGTGGTATCCCATGTGTGTGTGAGAGGGGGATGGCAGTGGGACTGTGGCGAAAATGGCGAGGAAGGTCTAAATTTTAGGATTACTTCCTATAACGAGTGGGAATGTGGTGCGTGGTACCCTAATATAATCATTATATTACTATTATATTTCTTGACTTGTGTTAATTGTTTAGTGTTCATTGGTGAGGTTTGGGTGGATATTTTTCTGACTAGGTTCTTAGGTTATCTCTTTTCATTCACAGGGAATTGGTATGCATACCCACTAGAAGATGAGAGATTTTGGAATTCTCTACTAAGTATACCTATATACTCACCCTATGTATATAAAACAACTTTCTAGATTCTAGTACTTCGTGGACCATGTCAGACCCTATTAGCTCAGATGCTAGGATCGTTGACATTATTGTTTCTCTATTCTTTTTATATTTCCCCTTTGAGGTATTATTTTACATTGTAACACTTTTTTATTGGAACATTCATATGGGAATTAATTTTTTGGTAGTTAATTTTACTTCCAACACTCGTTTTGTTTGGGATTTTTATCTTATCTCCTAATTCTACTAAATAAAAAGTGTAATGTCTTTCATTTTTATGTGTAATTCTATACCATTAGTTCTAGTCACCACTCTAGGGCCTATGGAAGAAGCGTCACTAGGGACCTTATCTGACCTTGAAGATGAGGAAGGGAGGTTTTTTTTAATCTGTTATCCATTCCCTCATCTTGGTGAAGGCATTTCATGACAAATACTAAAACCATATTATAATAAACCACATTATCTTTAAAAGGATTACATTTTCTTCCTATTACATATCATTTTTATCCCAAACTAAAATTTATAACACATGTTATGATAATATAAAATGCTTATAATCCTTTTATATAATGATATAATAAATTCTACATCCAAATTTCCACAATATATCTAAAGGAAAAACATATATTATTCAAATAATAAATTGCCCTATATCTCAAATAACCTAAATAACTATAGCTGTAATGAATTTTTAACCTCACTAGTAGTCTCGTTCTTAGTTACTCACATTCCTAAAATTTAATTTCATTTCACCCCAAATAATCATTCATTTTAAACTACATGTCAAACCTAAAGTTTACATACAATTTATCCTAGTGAATAATCCCAAAAATATCAGTAATCAAAATACTAAATACATATATAATTTTATAATGCAGAGAACTTCCTTATAATATCATCAATTGAAAAAAATATACTAACCTAAAAGGTAATACATATCTTGTCCACAAAAATACATTAAAAAATAATTTTGAGTCACTGAATTTATTTTTAACCATAATTATTATATATAACCTATTGTATAAAGAACCAAAAAAATCACATATGATGGTAAGGTATTATATAATCCTCAATAGATTATTCTTCAAAAAACCTATTAAATCTTCAAATTACATTAAAATCTCTTCAATTAAACAATTTAAAGGACAATCTTTTATTTTTAATTTTTTCTTGAATCATATAATTAAAATACAAGGATTGTATCCCTAACTATTATATTAACATCATGTAAATATATATATATATTAACTCACAAAACAGAAAAAAAATATATTCATCAAATGATTTCTGAGACTATTTCTATAAATACAAAAATTATATAAAAATAATCAAAGATTTCCTAAATCAGAAATTAAAAAAATAACTAACCAATTTCATTTCCCCCCAAAACTATAACATTTACATAATCAATATTAATCATGAAATTACCAGTAAATAATGTTTCTTTGTAATTGGTACCGTTTCAAAAATGTTTTCATATCCATAATGGAAATATATTATGGACCATTCTATATATTTCTTATGATTATATTAACTAGAATTTTAATGATATATAACATCTATAAAATTATTTTATATTTCTGAATATTTAAAAACATAAATCCATACTCAATTAAAATTGGCATTACATATGTTGTTCATTGGTATAAAAGTTAAAAATAATATTAGGTAATTGAATTGAATAATTTAAATATTCCCAAAACACTTGAAATTGATCAATAAATGGATACATGAGATGAATTTCTTGTCCCTCCATCATATTCTTCACATTTTCATATAATTTTTTTGACATATTCCATTAATTTCTCATAAGAGAAAATTTCCCATTCCATTGACATATTTTCTAATGATCAAATTTCTAGATTTATCTAATTTAGTAAATTTAAATATATTTCTTCCATGATATTATGTAGTAATAATATCATTTTACACAATTTGTTACATAAAAATAATAAATAATTTTTTTAAATAAAAAAGAACATTTTTTCTCTATTCAGTCGAAAACACATTCACCTCAATTTTCATAATTTTTATAGTGTTTCAAAAAATAGATTTCATATAATTATATTATTATTAAAGTAATTATCTCTCATTTTTGTATTAAATAAATAGATTGAATACTATCATCTTTTTTGAGTGAGGTATTTCTTAACTATTTACCTAATTTTTGTAAGTAATGTTTCATATATCGGGTAAAACATTAATGATATATTCCATTTTATTTAAATTATATTACAGTTAGGAATAAATTATAATATAATATGATTAAATTCACAGAAATTAATATGAAAAATATTCTGTTAATTATATTTTTGACAATGTGATTTCAAAAAGTGGCAAGGATATTTTCTTCTACAATGATTTTTAATCATTTTTATGGAATTTCAACTCATCATAAAAAAACCATTAATGCAATATAATAATTCTAGATTTAGAATATATTTATCTAAAATATATACATAGTTCATTATCCCTTACTTTGATGGGTAATACATTACATATGATAATTTCTCAACATAATTCTATAAGACATAACTTTTGTTTATGATGTGAGATTGGATTATGTAACCAATTTTATTCACATTGGTAATTCTTATGTTTTTTTTACTTATGACTGATTTAATTTTTTGGTACAAATACACATGTATGTGAGATGTGTTTGATTGGTGGGAGTAGAATTATATAGACCACCAAAACACTATGTAAAATTTAACTATCATTAAAAATTATGTAGTAACATAGCGATTGAAATTAATCCATTATAAGACTTTTTATGCCTTGTCATACTATCATGGATGTTAACCAAGAATTATGATCATTTTATGAATCTTGTTTCTAAAACACATCCATTTTTACTATGATCAAATGATTCCATGATTATTGTGCAATGATTCCATGTGAAAACTCATATTCCATAAATTTTATGATATCAAGTTATATATTTGAAGCATGTGTTATACTTCCTTATCAAGTTGAATCCCATATTGGGATTTATAGCTAACCCATTTCATCAATGTATATCCCATGGTAACCCATGATGTTTTAGGATCTTAAATTGATCTACTATCTCACCATGTAAAATGAAAAAATCAATCCAAGGATTTAGTTTCCATTAATGTATTATTATCATAGTCTTATTAAGACACTATGACTCATGATATTTAGGTTTTAATTAATGGGTTTTACGTTAAAAAATCATTTCATAATAATATAATACTTTTTAATAATTTATATTGAGTTTACATGAGTATATCCTGATGAAAATCCAATATTTTTAATGGGTGGTATATCCTGATATTATTAATATGCATCATAATCTCTGTAGAAAAACTAGTGTCCTAGGATGAAGAAGGAAATAGTTACCTTTGTTATCCGATGTTTCACCTTTCACAATGTGAATTCCATGATTTATATGACTTTTAAGTTACTATAGCATGTTCCCATTCTATATTGGTAGTAGAATGATATCACCATTGACTATTTGACAGAATTACCTAGGGCACCTAGAAAAATTAGCTAGTATTGGTGATCCCGGGTAGACTGATGAATATAGTTCATAGAGACCATAACCCTCATTGATTGAGTTAATATCTATATTGGAGAGGGATTATTATTGCATGATGATCAATATTATATTTATTATAATTGACAAACTTTTTTGACATCATGGTTTTGATAGGTCTATATGATAGATTTGTGATCATAGGTTACTCTAATTACAACCTACAATCCATAGACAGTTGGACAATCTGAAGGGACGATTTAAATTGTAAAGAATATGTTATGGTCAAATGTTTTGGAATTCAGTGGTTTTTTGGATAAAAATCATTTACACATTGTTTTTTTATTATAATAATATGTTATATAAATCAATTAAAATACACCCTTTCACGTATTTATATATAAGGTTTTGTGACTCAACATTGTGCTACTGATAGTTAGGTGACTATGTGCTTGTTAGACATAATATCAAGAAAGAGATGTTTCATTTATCAATGATTCATAAATTTTATCCAAATTGTTCTATTTTTATTGATGTTTATTATGTATAACATGATCTTGAGGCATCCTATGAAGAGAATATGACCTATAATGTGTAATGAATAAGGAGAAATCTACATAGAAAGACTGATCCCCTTATGATAATTTAGTGGTAGCATGTGAGATTTTAGAAGGATATGTGGTAGTGATATTTAGTTATGTGGGTTAATTTTTATAATATGTTCACTAATACCCCATCAGTTATTCGTATGATCATCAATCGAGGATGATTTGTTATGTGGTTGACAGGTTTTATGATAGTAAATTTCTATCATGATTGATCCTTTTTTAATTTTTTAGTTTAGTCTATTTCAATTTTTTTTTAAAATTGATATAACTATGTTAAATGATCTTTATTATTATAACAAGGTGTATTTATGATATGTTTGGGGGATTGGGATGATAATCTAGATTGAGGATAGTGGTGTCATGTATTTTTGGAGATAACACTAAGGCACCATCTTTTAAGTTCATTCCACTAACCATCCAATGAGATGTTTAGAAGCTTATTTATTCTATTGGTATCCCACTAGATGGATGTGGAATTTTTTCATATTGGTCCTCCTATAGATGTACCTGCATCTAGATTGTGGGTTTCCCAGTTGTGAATGTTCTCCATTGGATTTCATTGGCTCTCTTAGGGTGCTTGTATGTCAACTTTAGGTATAAGACCGTTCTACGATTGAGATGGGAAGAGACATATATCTCCCTTATAATCCCATTCCAATCACATATGAACACCGAATCTGTCATTAAAATAATATTTATGAACTTTTAAGGATATCTAATACTCGTAAGGTTTTTCTAACACCATTACATGGTTCATCAATCTGTTCATCAATCAGGTGATCCAAAATCTGTAAGTACCACCTATCATTGTTAAAATTATCATGTTTTCTCTTTGACACAAATTATTCCATATTATATGGAGTGTTCTAATAAAATTAAAATTTTAATCACATTGTTTCACACTGATCTATAACTTGATGTTGGTTTCCTTATTCTCTATTACATGATCATTTTTATCAAAGGAAAATCTATATGGTTTGTTTCATTTTCATAAATATATAAAATTTCAATCATACTAACACAATGTTTCCATTAAATATATCTGATTATTAACCCACTTAATTTATAAATCCATAAGATTGAACCTTACATAGATCTATTTGGGTATGCTGGTGATGAGACTGGGACATGCTTCCACTAACTAGGAATGTAAACCCTTCAAAATAAGTGGAAACGTGTATTTGTGGATCATTTATGCCTTTATTAAAATAGAATTTTGGTGTGGAATAGTTTATCATTTTGAATTTTCAAATCATGTAAAAGAATTTAAATCTTTTGATGAATAATGAATTGTCTTGAAAGAGGGTAACTGGTGTTCAGTTGAATTTATAAAATTAATTTTATGGAGTATGGATATAAAGGATTTTGAAAAGTTATTGGGATTAATCAATATTTATATAATAAATTATTACAATTAGTTTTGATAATTTGTACCGTTGAATAATTTAATAAATGTATACTAATTTGTTTTTTAGACTAATTAAAAAATATATGTTATTTCGACATGTTTGGAATGTTTTTGGTTTTTATAATAAATCGCTTGATTTGAATTCATTTTATATCACCCCTTGATTATGTTTGACTCATAAGGCCTATATGAATGGTATAAACTAGTTGATATATAGATATATGATTACATAATTTCCAATGGATAGATTCAAGGTATATTACTCCTATGAGATATATAAATGGATATGTACCATCTTTGGCATATATTCATTGGTATATATCACACATGGAATTCATTTAATGAAACCTGATTCTTGAGGACATTGTATATGTTTTTATTGGTTATAAAATGACAAGATTGTGGGATTGGAACATAGAATTTCATATAAATTACTTCTACTATGTTGTAAGGATAGATATGTACTTCAATTTAATGAATATGGGATGGGTGACTTTTGATGTTAAAAATATGTTTATTTGTTCATAGGTTAATTTTGAAATTGAAAATTAATTTATGAATTATTTCCCATAATATTAATATTATTTCATGAACTAATAATTTAAGATCAATTATATTGGTAATTTTTTTATTGTCTAACTATTTTCTTCTAATGACCTATTGGGTAACCATTTGGAACCCATGTAAATTGCATGGATGTTGCTTGAGATAAAGCTAAATGGAAAGTATTAGATATATTACCTTACATAAAGGTATTAGATCATGTATATTGATGTATATATTATATTTTTTCCTTGTATGGGATTAGCCTACAGTTCAGTTGAACTTTAATATAGAATTAAATTATTTATATTATATATTTAATTTTGATTTTTGTTGGTTTATTATCACATAGGATAAATTTATTGTTTTTATTTCATTTACACGCTTATTAAAACTATGTTCCAGATGGTATAGACTTCCAAAACTATTTCATACATTCTTGCTACTAGTTCACAACTTCATTCATACTGGGAGGTTCTCTCATGAACTGACCTAATTGGTCCCAAACCATGATAATCCAAATATCACCTCTAATAAGATAGGTTCTAGAGAACAGGGTTGAGTAGGCACATCTCACAATTGGGAGTCCTTATTATAATTTACCTATAAACACACACATATACTAGAACATTCAATATTTAATTTTTAAAAAACGAACAAACATTCATGCATACATATCAATCCCCACAATCCGAGTAAAACAAAAATGTACTAGAAAGAATGGTAAAAATACAATAACACAAAATGAAAATTAATGATGTCTTACTTGTGATGTATATGTGGATTGATTCTAATCCAACCATCAGATCCAAATTCATTCCGTTTATCTCACAAAGCATTTCATGTTATTGATTTTCATAAAACACCATCAATCGACCAATTTTATTGATAGAACATGAAACATGTAGGTGAATCACATGAAATGTTGAGTATAGTAATACCCAGTATGACACCTAGAGAATACTATGCACATAAAAAAATTTAAACAGTTATATAACAATAGATATATGTCAATAAAATATATATAATGAATATCTAAAAATACATATAATAGACAGATAGTATAATGGACACAACCATAAACCCTACCTAGGATTTATGCTTGATTGTCCTATATAACGCTAATCGGGGAGATCTCAATCCATGAGTCATATTTCATTAATTCTGTCAATATGAGATGTCTTAATCATTGGGACTCACCATAAGTAGTACATAGTCAAATTTTGTCTAGAATGATACATATATTTCGATTACTTCTATGGCCATGGGGTATACCAAAACCCAATATATATCAAAAAAATTATTAGGATGTTGACACCTACATAGTATTGGTCACGACGATTCAATGTACCACCTGGGTAATAGATTATGATGATAATGGATATCACATTAAGACAAATGATGGGATTCCTACAACTCCATCCATAAATGATGTTCCTCAGAAGATATCAAAATCCAATTCATAGGATGTGGTTCCATACAAAACCCACAAGTAATTGATCATGGGAATGCATACAATTGATAAATTTAGAAGATAAATAGGAAATGGGATCCTATTCATCATTGAAGTAGT
The DNA here is from genome assembly GCA_963277665.1 of Viscum album. Classification (NCBI taxonomy): domain Eukaryota; kingdom Viridiplantae; phylum Streptophyta; class Magnoliopsida; order Santalales; family Viscaceae; genus Viscum; species Viscum album. Next base: position 695,099,968 of record OY728141.1, read on the forward strand.
ATACATCAAGTCTTGGGAGTACCCCGAATATCCATTGAGAACCATGTTCTACCAACATATCATCGGCCATGACCCTGCCCATATTTGAGTACATGGTATGTCATACCACGTGTACTCTTGACTGTGTCCATGTATTAATGGGGTTTTTCCATGTATGGATATCTGTGTCTATGCATGGATGGGTGTGAATATTCCATGATAAATTACAAGTCACATTTTTGACTCCATATGTTGGGTGATTGGGGTCACACACCATGTGATAATTAACATCATGCAGAACCCTAGCACTATTACTAGAGCTCCAGACAGAGTATGTGTTCATACGTTATATTCTGTGTAGTGAGGAATTTCATTAAACCAATAGATTTTTTAACATGTCACCCTCGATCCTCAAAACTAAAATAAAATTGTGAATGATACAAAATATAACTGATTTACTAAACTGAGTCATGAATTTGTTCTTCATCAGAGTTCGTCCATCAGATTCACAAGGAAAAATATAATTGTTGGTCATAATTTCCATAATATTCCCCACTGAGATGAATGATGATCGTCAGTTGGATCCCAATACATCTTGACCATCATCACAGCTCCATCTCATCATCGATGGGAACTCGTATATTTCATATCATTATATTCCATCAAGATATAGATGTGAAACTATTGATTGTATTTCATTTTTCAATCCACTAGAAAAAACAAATACTGTTAATTAATAAATGTATAATAGTGTAATAAAAAATAAACATTAGAGGATAATGAACCTTTATTGAATTCATGTTGGCCACGATTCACTGCCTTTCGAATAAAAAATAAATAAATAATAATACTAGCAACAATGAAATACCCAATCCATGATAATATCTATCCCATACCCATAATATGCATGATACAAGAATCAATTAGATATGTGATTTATTCAAATTCATCATTGTAGAAATAAAATGGGGTTAAATCGAAATTAAACAACATCCTACATTCATATGGATCAATCACTAATGAAGAATATATTAAAATCATTGTTTTTGGTGAGATCATTAAATTCTACTTGTGCAATGATCCTCGATGCATTTTTGATCTAATTCTTCTTCCATGAATTATCTCCTCCAATTCTATCCCTCAATTGGAATCTTAATGTGAATATCCTTGGAAATTGGTCATAATATCAAATTTATATTCCATTCTAGGACATGGATAAAAATTGAAATTTAAGAGAAAAATGGATTTTATTCATTTAATAATCCCTACACAACTATTCTTAACCCAAACATTCGATGTGCTTCACTGTTAAGACACACATAGGGTAAAAACCATGACATGAATTAAATTATGAATGAATTTTACAAATCAGATCACCATATTTATATTTATTAATATTTTTATGAAAACTGTGTGCAAGTGACATTTAATATATTTAATATATTTCAATAAATAATTCTATGAACTCTAGGCCTCAAAATCTGATATCCTCTCCACACCTACCTCACAAAATATATCGTATAATATTCTAAAGTAATAAATGAATATTTATGAGTTGTTACATTCACCGAAATTTCATTCTTTATGTCATTAAAATCCAGAAAAAAGTATTCAAAAATAGATGTGGCTATTAATCATGAAACTAGGTCTCCCAGTCCAATGTAATCATCACTTTATTTCATTTATAAATCCTAACATACTTTTCTGTAATAAACCACCCGTGATGTACCCTCACCTAAAAATACATGATCGTCACCTGGTACTGAGAATAGGAATACTCGTCATTGACGTCTAGATCACGCAAGTTGATAAAATGTGATGCGTCATGCATGTACCTCCTATGATGTAGTACATGGAATTCGTCAGGTATATTATAAAACTATGGGGTTAGATCCAAGGTGTATGAATCATCACAAACTATACATATTAACTAGAATTGGATAATTAATCATGGAGATATATTTTAACCCAAACCTATTCATTGAAGTAAATGCTGAGATGTGATCCTCATCAACACATGACCTCTCTCAAAATGAAAATGGACCCATTCATCCGTCCCCATAGAACATTGGAAAGCATTATATAGTCCTCATTTATCACCTATGATGTAAATATTATCTTTTTTGGATCACACCAAATCCAATTTCTTATTTTATGATTTTCATGGGTCATTAAAACATAGAGTTAAACTGTAGGGTTTCCAATGAAAAGACACAAATTTTTCAATAAATATGGTTTAATAGTAGTTGGTGTTATATGAATACTTCACCAATGATAATAGATACCCACAAATATATCCAAATTCTAACATGAAATCCCACAACATGTCATCCTTGACATGAATTTTCTAATCAGACTATTCATTTCGTATGGGGGAGAAACACCATTCTCAAATTCAACAGAGTCCCAATGGAATCCTATAAAACCTTCCATAATCGAGATGACTGTTGTGAATCACTATTAAAAACAATCATCAAGAGAACTCTATGGAGCTAAACTATATCCTAAATATAGAGCCATCCCATGATCTGTATAGAAATACTCTCTTATATAGAAACTATCTAGGTTGACATGGTGATTCAATCCATGATCACAAAGAAAGAATCATGTCCCTCGGATGTCTTTGCTAACCCAATCATGAAATATAGTTTTATAAAACCACACATCATCTATATAAACTCAATGGTTTAATATAAACCCACTATAACATGTTGTTTAGACTTCACATGCTAATAACTATGGAATGAGAAGATAATTTCTTGAACAGACATCTTCATCATGGCCACTGGAACTTGTATAGAAGGTCTATGTACATCTTCCCCACAGTTGTATGTTCCATTAATGGTGATGTATGAAACTATCTTAGAAACTCTTCTCATAATGAAATAGTTACCATCGTTTTTCCTATTAAAATAATGATATTTTCCCAATGTATTGTCAATATGATATGGACTTGTTTAGTGAGTATTGAATATTGTATGGTATCACAGTCAGTATCCCCAATATGTGCCTCCATATATTATTGTAAAACTGTAGGGGTAAAAGGGATTGAATGATGTAAGATTATATTTTCACATCCAAAAAGGATAATTATAATAATGATAACTAATTTGACACATCGCTCATTAGTTGGGGAAATTATCTCATACGAGAGAATTTGCTACCACGATCCCCTATATATTATTCAATAAATTCTTGATGTGATTCAATTGGAGAAACTCCAGATATCACATCTATTCATAGATAGGATATTTATGAGGAAGATATACATGAGGCTGTTATAGTCATTATAGGTAATAATCCACTCTTCTAGCAGATAGTGTTTTTGTATCTTTAGTAAAATGACTACTACCATTATCTCATGATAATGGGTCAGGAATTTCTTCTCATGTAGTTTAATTTGATTTGAGCCATAATGTAATGCCCCGACCCCAGTTACCTAGAGTCGGTGCGTTATTACATAACATTGGTGTGATCACAAGAAGGATTAAATCTAAAATGACCCATTGGTTTATTAGCCTCGGAAATACTAGATATATTCATAAGTCTTACATTACATCATAAAAATGAAAACTACAACAACATCTTTTCTTCATATTCCACAATCATATCCTCACATACTATCCCTGTAGGTCATTCATAATTTACTTCTTCACACCCTGGGAAAAATAAAACATAGAAAAGGGGTGAGCTCAAATGCACAGTAAGGATAACAATATAGCGGAAACTTTCATAAATAAAAATAAACATTTAAGGCAATGTATAAGTAAAACAAAAGCCTTTTAAACATGAACTTAAACATAGTATGGAAAAAATAAAATGAAAAAATTCCATTTACTTATTCACATGGATATTCTATTAGTCGAATAATCACATGCAATATCAATAACCACTTTTATAATGATGGAATGCATAATGCCATACTGTCATAACCACATAGCCAAGGCCTCGTTCCAAGAATACAAATAAGATTTGGTCAAGGCCTTGTTCCAAGACACTATTTTGTCTCATGAGACCTATCGATGAATCGATGAGCTATAGCGGGCTCCACCCGTCCCATATTAAGTCCAATGCATTCCCATATGAAAAGGTTTAAACATAACATAAACATTCATATTAAAACTAGCATACGAACTGTAAATACTTTCACCATAAACTATGAATGGTATAAAAATAGCACATCCACAGTCAACCATATCACAAAACCTTCAATACAATATATATGTTTTGTATCATAATAAATCAACTTCAAATAATCGTAAAATCCATAAAAGGATGTTGACATAGATGAAATCAAAACTCTTTTTCGATAAATCTCTCTTTCTATTTTTGAAATAATTTAAGAGTCATATATTTATAAAATAAAAACTTTTCTTTTAAAATATTCTTATAATCTTATAAGGGAACCTTCGACGATTTTATAACGGCAGAAAATAACCGCACTTGCCATATAAGTTAAAAAAACATTCATTCCTTAATTCTGTCGAAAAGGTTAAAAGAACCTTGTTTGGAAAACAAAGAAAAGATTCCTTTATAACCCTCTTATAAAAAGTCAAACAAGGGTATAAATGACTTAAATATATATTATTTTAAATAGTAAAATCTTTTTGAAATACATTTCTAAGAAACATGGATGTGGATGATAAAAATAATCCCAGTAGATAATTACGTATAAACAACCTCGGATAATGAAGGGAATGGGAAATAACCATTACAATGTACTTTTCCTTTTTTAGGGTAGGTTAACATAATGTATAATGGTGAAATTATTGTTATTAAATTATAAAAGAATCATATACATTAATATGATATCATATATGATCTTTTAACATTGATTTGTTAATAATATCTAAGTATTATCGTTGTTTCGGGTGTTAACTTACTCGTTTTCTTTTATATGTTTTGTTACATAATCCATGTTTGTAATCGATAGGTTGTATATTATTCATATCTAGAATGATATAAAGTCCATAAACATCATTTTTAAATCATCAAATGATAATTATACTTGAATGGATACGATGGAGAATGAATCTCATCGCGTTCGTGGAGACGGTTGTCCGTATGTACGCACAAGCGACAATATCATTCTTTTGAAATTAAAATAATATATAAATGGATGGTATATCATATATACAGAATAATTAACATGTTATGTTTATTATTTACATGAGTTACACATCATTATTATAACCATCCAAATAATAATATATTGAATAACAATTACACCACGACGTGGAGACGGTAAGTCGTACATACGTGCGTATAGTGACATGTTATTCAAAGGGTGGAAAGAATAATGAATATGGTTGTACCATATTTATAATAAATCACAGTATATATAATATACTGGAGTTATTATTTTATAATGGTAATAACAATGAATGAAGAAGTGGAAGAAGAAAGGAACTTGAAAAGGGGTGGGGAAAACATTACCTCTTCTTCAGGTTCTTCCTTTGGTTTGATCAAAAGGGATCCTTATGTTTTGACTTTCGGATCAAACTAAGGCCCCTAGGATGTATTGAGGGAAGTTGGGAGAGTATTTGGGCAGAGTTTGTCCAATCCAAAAGGCATTGAAGGTATGAAGAAATGAGAAGGAGGGGTGCCCTTTTATAAGAGGGGTGAGGGGAACCTTTAGAAAATCCAAGAAATATTAATTTATAATATATTCATATTCGGTTTCTAATGGCTCAAAAGTGGATTATTTAAATTTTACGGTGGTTTTGGGTCGAAAACCACTCAACCAATAGAATTTAGATAGGTTTGGGTACTTATATTAACCTTATCTTTCAGTATTAACTCTAAGTTAATTAGTTTCACTTTTACAATGTCTCTTTGTATTTTTTTTATTATATGGCTAATAAACATTCTATTTACATCCAAGTGACCCCTATGTGGTCCATTAATGATATAAATATAATTATATAAGTCTCTTGGACAATCCATAGATTTTTAGGAATTTAATATCAATTAATAATATAATATTTGTTTTAAAAAAAACTCTTTTATGTCAATTTTGACACTATTCAATAGTTGATTTTTGTGAAACTCATAACAGAATTATTACTTCGAAAAATTCATTTAAATAAATCCTAATATGTCATATTATCCTAGAAAATTAGTTTAATTCATTAAAAGCCTCAAATTATATTTATTTTGGTATTTATAATATCTATTATTTTAATTTGTCACTATTATGGTAATTACTACATCATAATTGTGTCATAAATAAATTAAATTATTTAAAGACTAAAAATTATAAATAAAATATAATTATGTAGGAAATATTTTTTTCTTTATAATCAATATTTATAGTCAAAAATCCAACATATATAACCCTATGTAAAAATTGTTTTTCTAAAAGATATATGCTTGTGTCATTTTTGTATTCATTTTATCTTAATTAAAATAATGTGTCCCTATCACTTACAAGTCGCACCATGGGGTCCCAAAATCGTCCCAAATATGCCTATGGTCGAACTTGTATCAGCCAATAATGTTAGGACACCTTTTAGGGTAATTTTTTATTATTATAATATTATTTTTTAACCATTATTTACCGGATTTACCCTTAACCATGGTAAATAAAATATTTACCGAAGTAATTACTCAAAATGTCTAAAGATAAAAGATACCTATTTACACAATTTGAAAATCTTGATTCCAAATATGGAATCCATTTTTCCAAATTCAAAACACAGAAGTGGCAGAAATTAATTTAAAATTAATTCCCGTTGTTAAAACAAAGGCGTTCTTTTAAGAGATAATAACTATCAAAAGATTGACAATTGTTTATGTTCGGTTTAATTGTAAAATTAAGCCCAATGACCAACATTGTATTAAATGGAAAAAATATATTATAAATATACTTTAAATCCACTCAAATTCATAATTTATCACTATTAATTATTTTGATTAAAAATGTTGTTTTTAATTAAAATTTAGTAATTTTCACTATTCATCAAAATATTAAAGTTATCTGAAAAGTACCAAAATTTCACCTTAGGATAAATTCGATATTCTGAATCCCGAATCAAAAAATGAAGTCTATTTTGAAATATAAAATATATATAATTTCAAAAAGTAGGTATTACTATTCATAACGGCTAGTTTGATTGGTTATGGTGTGTTAGAACTCGGTGTTGCGTACAACACATGCTATCCCATTATTCAAAGAGAAGCGTAGTGTAGAATCTTGGGGTGTTACATTCTACCCTCCATAAAAAATTTTCTTCCTCGAAATTTCTAGAATACTTATCACATGAAAAGACTTGGGCGGTTCTTCGTCATAAGTTCCTCGGGTTCCCACGTTGCCTCTTCCATCTTATGGTTTCTCCACAAAACTTTTACGAGACACGTCGTCCGGTTTCTCAGTACTTGTTCTCTCGTATCAAAAATCCTGACGATCTCTTCACAATAAGACAGATTGGGTTCCAGTTCTAATTATTCATAGGTGAGTACATGTGTTGGGACATGCATGTATATCCTCAACAGAGATACGTGGAACACATCGTGAACTTTGGAGAGACTTGGTGGTATTGGCAATCGGTATGCTACAACCCGAATTCGTTCTAGAATGTCGAAAGGTCCGATGTACATGGGACTCAATTTACCTTTCTTACCAAAACATATGACTCCCTTCCATAGAGATACCTTTAGGAAAAAATGATCACCGACTTGAAATTCCAAATCCTTCCTTCGATTATCGGCATAGCTTTTCTGCCTACTTTGAGCTGCTTTGATGTGATTTTGGATTACCTCTACCTTTTCCATCGTTTCCTCCACCAGTTCTAGACCTACAAGTTTTCGTTCACCAACATCATCCCAACAGGTTGGTGTGAAACATTTCTTTCCATATAACGCTTCATATTGTGCCATCTGAATACTCGAATGGAAGCTATTGTCATTGGAAAATTCTACCAGAGGTAAATACTGATCCCACATACCCTGAAAGTCAAGTGAGCAGGATCTCAACATGTCTTCTAAGGTTTGAATAGTCCATTCTGATTGTCCGTCTGTCTGAGGGTGGTAGGCAGTGCTCAAACGTAGTTCAGTATCCAGGGATTTCTGAAGACTCTTCCAGAATCATGAAGTAAAACGGGGATCATGATCTTAAACAATTGATAGGGGTACTCCATGAAGTCTCACAACTTCATTAATATATAGTCTTGCTAGACTTTCTAGTGGTAGATCTTCTCATATAGCAATAAAATGTGCTAACTTGGTAAGATGATCAACAATAACCCATATGGCATCATTCCTTCTAGGAGTCTTTGGTAGCCCCATGACAATGTCCATTGTAATATTGTCCCATTTCCACTCCGGTATGGGAAGAGGTTGCATGACTCCTCCAGGGTGTTGCCTTCCAGCTTTCACTTGTTGAAAAACCATACATCTTGACACAAAATCAGAAATATCCCTCTTCATATTGTCCCACCAAAAATGCTCCTTCAAATATCTATACATTTTGGTGATCCCATGGTGTATAGAGAAATTGGAACTATGAGCATCATCCAGCAATTCCCATTTTGGATCAGGTATATCGGGAACACAATGTCTCTTCCCGAATTTCAAAATTCCATCTTCATACACAAAGTATCTCAGTCTCCCATCATTCACAGCTTTAATCTTCTTTTGAAATTCTTCATCATCGGTCTGAGATCTCTTAATCCTTTCTAGTAAATATGGTTTGGCAACCATTTGAAAAATCATTGATGTTTCTCCTTTTCTAGTTATTCCCATTCCATCTTCACTAGATCCATGAAAATTGGATCCCTTTCAATTCTCATATTGTTCAAAACTCCATGATCTTTTCTGCTCAAAGAATCTACCACCTTGTTTGCCTTCTTTGGGTGTTAGTGTATCATGAAATCATAATCCTTGAGTAATTCAAGCCATATCCTTTGCCTCATGTTGATTTCTTTTTGTGAGAAAATATACTTCAAACTCTTGTGATCAGTATAAATCTCACATTTTTCACCATAGAGGTAGTTCCTCCATATCTTCAAAGCAATGATCATAGCTGCTAACTCCAGATCATGAGTAGGATATATTTGTTCATGAATTTTCAGTTGTCGTGATGCATAGGCAATAACTCTATCATTCTGCACAAGGACACAACCAAGTCCTTTCTTCGATGCATCACTATAAATAACAAACCTATCATTCCCCGATAGTAGAGTCAATATAGGAGCATTGACTAATCTTCTCTTCAGTTCTTCGAAACATTCTTCACGCTATTTTGTCCAAACAAATTTAACCCCTTTACGTGTGATCTTCGTTAATGGGTTAGCCAATCGGGAAAAATTCTGGACGAAACGTCGATAATAACCTGCCAAACCAATAAAACTACGTACCTCAGTTATACTCGTAGGTGATGGCCATTCATGGATTTCCTTGGTCTTAGAAGGATCAACAGAGATTCCATCTTTAGAGACAATATGGACAAGAAAAGAAATCTCATGAACCCAGAATTTACACTTGCTAAACTACCCATATAATTCATTCCTTCTCAGAGTCTTCAAGATAATGCACAAGTTATATTCATGATCTTCATAGCATTTGGAGTATACAAAGATATAAAAAATAAATACCACCAAAAATTCATTGAGATAATCCTTGAAAACTCTATTCATCAGATCCATGAATACAGAGGGTGAATTAGTCAATCCAAAAGGCATTACAGTAAACTCGTAATTCTTGTACCTGGTTCGAAATGTTGTCTTCAGAATGTCTTCCTTCTCCACACACAAATGATGGTATCCCAATCGAATGTCAATCTTTGAAAAGTATTGAGCTCCATGAAGTTGGCCAAATAAATAATCAATGCCTGGTAGGGGATACTTGTTCTTTATTGTTATAGCATTGATCTACCTGTAGTCGATACATAACCTCAAAGATCCATCTTTCTTTTTAACAAACGGAACAGGGGCTCCCCATGGAGAAATACTAGGGTGAATAAATACCTTATTAATCAATTCCTCTAGTTGTTTCTTTAGTTCAACTAATTCTACATTGGCCATTCTATATGGGTTCTTTGATATAGGCCTTGATCCAGGAATTAAATCAATGGAAAACTCAACTTCTCGTTCTGGAGGATGTCTAGGTAAATATTCCGTAAATACATCTACAAATTCTTTCACAACAGGTACATCCTATATTTTAACATTCCTTTCCTCACCCACAGTTATTTCATTATCATCCTGCCCCATAATTGAATTTAGTTGAGCTACTGGGGGTGGATATAAATAAGAATTAGGTGGTGATGATTCTGCTCTAAAGATAAGGTATTCCTTTTCATCATCATCAAGAATCGTAACCTCTTTCTTCTTACAATAAATATTCGCATCATAGTCCGAAAGCCAGTCCATAACGAGGATTGTATCAAACTAAATCATAGGTATGATGACGAGATCAAAAGATAAATAAAATTTATGTTCTCTAATGGGGACTGATTCACAAAACTTTGTTGTAATGATACTTCCCTTAAGAGTTTTAACTGACAACTCCCTTGTTAAATAAAATTGGAAATATCTAATATTTTTAGCAAATTGGGAATATATGAAACAATGCGATGATCCAGAATCAAATAATGCATTTACTAAACTTGAGGAAACCATTAAATTACCTACCACCACATCTTTCAGAGCTTCTACCTCAGTAGTAGTGATAACATAAGCTTGGCCTTGATCCCTTGGACTTTTCTGAGGTATGTTCTCCTGATGCTTAGGACATTCATTTGCATTATTTCCCATCTCCCTGCAATTGTAGCACTGAACATTGGTAGCTTCCTTCTTCCCCTTGCAATCACGAGCTTGGTGGCCTTTTTCACCACACTTGTAACAGACTCATGTTCCCTTCAAGCAAGTACTGGGGTGTTTCTTACCACATTTACCACAGGATGGATATTCAACATTTCCCTTCTTCCCCTTATTTCTATTCCCAGATTGATCAGTAGGTCTCTTCTTCTATTGCTTTTCTTTAATGTCATAAGACGTAGAGAATTCCTTTTCGGTCTTGATAGCACATGAGAAAAATGTCTTCGTACAATGAAAAGGATTGTGAGACTAATGCTCGACGGAGAAATGGTTTTAACCCATCAAAGAAACGATCAATATTACTTCTTGGGTTAGGTATATAATCTCCAAAATACCTTGCTAACATTGTAAAGTTAGCCTCATACTTTGTGAAATTATCTTCCTCCTTTTGTCTTACACTCAGAAACTGCCTTTCCAAATCTGCTTGGAGGTCGCGAGGAAATTATTTTTCTAAAAACAGATCTTTGAACTCCCTCCATTCCATATTTGATAATTCATCATCTTCCTTTTTATTTTGAGTCAATGACTACCATTGATCAGCATCTTCAGTGAGGCGGTAAACTGCCATGATAACTTTTTCCCTTTCACTACTCCCCAAAGCCTGAAATATTTTCTCTAGGGAAAATATACATTGCTCAGCTACTAAGGGATTTGTACTCACATTGAACGTTGGTGGTTGTTGCCTCATGAATCGATCTAACATTGATCCTCCATGTTGTGGATCAAGGTGCTCCATACGGGTATGGTTATTATTCATAACCTCAGTGAGTTGTCCCAGTATAGTGATTAGCTGATCGGCACCAGTTGCATCACCAGATCCACTATAATTATCGTCAGCAAGAGGGAAATCCCTACACGGAGTGCGTGTATTGATACAGTTTCCATTTCTTCCATTAGGCGCCATTTCTAAACAATCGCATAAACTAGATCAGTTTATGAATCAAAATACATAATCCCATACTTATAAAACACTTAACATAAATTGAACTATTTATGGATATAATCCATTATCATAAAAATGTTTTCTTTGAGGAATTATATACTCATAAACCCTTCATAATGATTTGTAATGAAAATGATAGTTATCCTAAGCATATCCCCTAGGAGTTTCGTAAGCAATAGTGCAGCAAGGCCCGTTGTTGTGCACAATTTCCCGTTCGAGTCTAGCTCAAAGAGGTGTTTTCGGGTTTTACCCCTACGTACATCTGTGCAAGAGCCGCCTCTACCTGCTCGTATCCAGACATGGATGTATTGCTTGGAAATCTCACAAAATCTATACAATACCAAAATTTTAGGAAGTTCTTCTATACTATTCCTCAATGTCCATCTTAAATCTATGTGCTCTAATCAGAGTTTATCTAAATATAGCTTCCAAGGTATGTACTAAAATTCCTATGATACAAACTATAACTCCCCGACCCCAGTTACCAAGAGTCGGTGCATTATTACATAACATTGGCATGATCACAAGAAGGATCAAATCTCGAAAGACCGATTGGTTTTGTAGCCTTGAAAATACTAGATATATTCATAAGTCTTGCATTACATCATAAAAATGAAAACTACAACAACATATTTTATTCATATTCCACACTCATATCCCCACATACTATCCCTGTAGGTCATTCATTATTTACTTCTTCATACCCTGGGAAAAATAAAACATAGAAAAGGGGTGATCTCAAATTCCCAATAAGAATAATAATATAGCGTAAACATTCATAAATAAGAATAAACATTTAAGGCAATGTATAACTAAAAAAAAGCCTTTTAAACTTGAACTTAAACATAGTATGTAAAAAATAAAATGAAATAATTCCATTTACTTATTCACATGGATATTCTACTAATCGAATAATCACATGCAATATCAATGACCACTTTGATAATGATGGAATGCATAATGTCAGACTATCATAACCACATACCCAAGGACTCGTTCCAAGACTACAAATAATATTTTGTCAAGGCCTTGTGCCAAGACACTAGTTTGTCTCATGAGTCCTACTGATTCATCGAGGAGCTATAGCGGGCTCCACCCGTCACATATTAAGTCCAATGCATTCCCATATGAAAAGGTTTAAACATAACATAAACATTCGTATTAAAAATAGCATACGAAATGTCAATACTTTCACCATAAAAAATGAATGGTATAAAAATAGCACATCCATAGTCAAACATATCACAAAACCTTCAATAAAATATAGAAGTTTTGTATCATAATAAATCAACTTCAAATAATCATAAAATCTATCAATGGATGTTGACATAGATGAAATCAAAACTCTTTTTACAGAAATATCTCATTCTATTATTGAAATCATTTAAGAGTCATATATTTATAAAATAAAACATTTTCTTTCAAAATATTATTATCATCTTGTAAGGGAAGATTCGATGATTTTATAACGGCAGAAAATAACCGCACCCACCGTATAAGTTAAAAAACATTCTTACCTTAATTCTGTCGAAAACGTTAAAAGCACCTTGTTTGGAAAACGACAGAAAGTTTCCTTTATAAACCTCTTATAAAAAGTCAAACAAGGGTATAAATGACTTTAACCCATATTATTTTAAATAGTAAAATCTTTTTTCAACACATTTCGAAGAAACAAGGATGTGGATGATAAAGATATACCAGTAGATAATTACGTATAAACAACCTCGGATAATGAAGAGATTACGAAATAACCCTTACCTTGAACTTTTCCTGGGTTTTGGTAGGTTAACCTCCTGTATAATGGTAAAATAAATGTTACTAAATTATAAAAGAATAATATACATTAATATGATATCATATATGATCTTTTAACATTTATTTGTTAATAATATCATAGAATTATCGTTGTTTCGAGTGTTAACTTACTCGTTTTCTTTTATATGTTTTGATACGTAAGCCATGTTTGAAATGGATAGGTTGTATATTAATCATATCCATAATGATATCATGTCCTTAAACATCATTTTGAAATCATCAAATGATAATTATACTTGAATGGATACGATGGAGAATGAATCTCATCACGTTCGTGGAGACGGTAGTCCGTACGTACGCACGAGCGACAGTATCATTCTTTTGATATTAAAATAATATATAAATGGATGTTATATCATATATAAAGAATAATCTACATGTTATATTTATTATTTACATGAGTTAAACACCATTATTATACCCATCCAAATAATAATATATTGGATAACAATTACACCACGACGTGGAGACGGTAAGCCATACGTACGCATGTATGGTGACATGTTATTCAGAGGGTGGATAGAATACTGAATATGGTTGTACCATATTATAATAACATCACAATATATATAAGATACTGGACTTATTATTTTATAATGGTAATAACAATGAATGAAGAAGTGGAAGAAGAAAGGAACTTGAAAAGGGGTGGTGAAAACATTACCTCTTCTTCAGGTTCTTCCTTTTGATTTGATCAAAAGGGCTCCATAGGTTGGATTTCTGATCAAACTAATGCCTCTAGGTTGTATTGAGTTATGTTCGAAGAGTATTTGTGCAGATTTTGGCCGAGACAAAAGTCTTTTAAGGTGTGAAGAAATGAGAAGGAGGAGTGCCCTTTTATAATAGGGGTGAGGGGATCCTTTGGAAAAGCCATAAATATTAATTTATAATAAATTCATATTCATTTTCTAATGGATCCAAAGTATATTATTTAAATTTTAGGGTGGGGATGGGTGGAAAACCACTCAACCAATAGAATTTAGACAGGTATGGGTACTTATATTATCCTTATCTTTAAGTATTAACTCTAAGTTAATTAGTTTCACTTTTACAATGTCTCTTTGTATTTCTATATTATATGGTTAATAAACATAATATATACATCCAAGAGACCCCCAAGTGGTCCATTAATGATATAACTATCATGATATAAGTATTTTGGCCGAACCATAGATTTTTAGGAATTTAATAACAATTAATAAAATAATATTTGTTTTAAAAAAAACTCTTTTATGTCAATTTTGACACTATTCAATAATTGATTTTTGTGAAACTCATAACAGAATTATTACTTCGAACAAAGTCAATTAAATAAATCCTAATATGTCATATTATCCTAGAAAATTAGTTTAATTCATTAAAAGCCTCAAATTATATATATATGGGTATTTATAATATCAATTATTTTAATTTTTCACTATTATGGTAATTACTGCATCATAATTGTGTCCTATATAAATTAAATTATTTAAAGTATAAAAATTATAAATAAAGTATCATTATGTAGGAAATCGTTTTAAATTTCTAATGAATATTTATAGTCGAAAATAAAACATATATAACCCTATGTATAAATTGTTTTTCTAAAAGATATATGCTTGTGTCATTTTTGTATTCATTTTAACTTAATTAAAATAAAGTGTTCCTATCACTTACAAGTGGCACCATGGGGTCCCAAAATCGACCCAAAGATGCCTATGGTCGAACTTGTATTAGCCAATAAGGTTAGGACACGTTTTAGGGTAATTTTTTATTATTATAATATTATTTTTTAACACTTATTTACCGGATTTACCCTTTACCATGGTAAATAAAATATTTACCGAAGTAATTACTCAAAATGTCTAAAAACAAAAGTTACCTATTTACACAATTTGAACATCCTGATTCCAAATATGCAATCCATTTTTCAAATTCAAAACATAGAAGTGGCAGAAATTAATTTAAAGTTAATTCCCGTTGTTAAAACAAAAAGCGTGCTTCTAAGAATAATAACTATCAAAAGATTGACACTTGTTTATGTCCAGTTTAATTGTAAAACTATGCCCAATGACCAAAATTTTATTAAATGGTAAAAATATATTCTAAATATAATTTAAAACCACTCAAATTCATAATTTATCACTATTAATTATTTTGATTAAAAAAGTTATTTTTAATTAAAATATAGTAATTTTCACTATTCATCAAAATATTAAAGTTATCCGAAAAGTACCAAAATTTCACCATAGTAAAAATTTGATATTCCGAATCCCGAATCGAAAAATGAACTCCATTTTGAAATATAAAATATATATAATATCAAGAAGTAGGTATTTCTATTCATAACAGCTAGTTTGATTGGTTATGGTGTGTTAGAACTCAGTGTTGCGTACAACACACGCTATCACATTACTAAAAGAGAAAGGTACCATAGAATCTTGGGGTGTTACACATAAGAAATAACAGTCTACATCAACATTAAAACAAAACTAGGTCTGGTTCCTAATGCATCACATAACACTATTTATTTGATACCCTTATCTAGTAATTAAAAGAAAGGTTTGCATTTCAGTTTATGCCTCAACTCCCAGAAATCAGTCTAGCACATCTTTTTCCATAGAAATGGTTTCCACATTCATGTAAAATCTGTTAATAGAGATAATAACATTATGAAAATGTGTAAAAATATAAAATAGTATATTTTTAACAAACAAAAGATATGTACCTCCATCATTATCTTGGGTTCATCCCAGGATAACAGCACATCAACATTCATTGGGTCCACTATAATAATGTGTATTGTGATAACATGTCAAAAAAAGTAGATATCATGAATACAGAACATGTTGATTGAGAGAATCCCAATAACATAGTTCTCTTATAAAATGTTTAGAACCATCCTCAAGTGTATTGGTCGATCTAGCTCAGACACTGAGTATACTGGGATATAGTCAATGAAGAATACCAAAATACTGTACAAGAATGACAGAAAGCTCTAGTTCCTGAGTCCAATAAACACTATTGGGGAGTTTGTCACACCAAAACACATGACCAAGTACTCAGGGAGACTATACATAAATTTTAATGAAATATTTGGTATATCCTATTCCTTTATAATCAACTGGTGATATCATATCTGAAGTCAATAATCATAAATAATCATTCCAATATCAATAAAATGAAACAGTTCATCGATCCTAGGAGGTGGATAATGATTCCTTATGATCGCTTGGTTTAGGATATGGTTATCAATACACAACATCAACCACCTTTCCTCATTCTATGTGATCAACACTATGGAACACATGGGTGAAACAATGTGTGTTATAAATCTCTTCCTCTACTATCCCTCTAAGTGCACCCTTAGATCATGATGTTCTATGGGAGACATCTAGTATTATGGTGTATAGATCAAAGATATAATTTGGTGCTGATCAATGTAGAATTACATCCCTTTTTGGGGAGGGAAATATAAAATTTCATTCATAAATAAATCACTACACTCCACCACAAATATAGGGATCTAAACACTCAATGAATAAAATACACCAAGGCTCCTTAAAGGGATCATTTTTTAATTAGTTACACACTAATAAAAATGATCCCATTCTTCTATTCCATGGTTTCATTTTAACACAAATGACAATCCACATCCCATAATTATAGACATTCTACATCATCATCCTAAAATAGTGTATATAGGAATGACTAGTTGATGACGATTCCATATATAAGATCACATCATAAGGCATCATCATTAATACAATTAGATACCAAAATAATCTATTTATTCCATGATTTAGTTCAAACCGTTTTTAGAAGTGTGTAATCCAAGAGTCACATCAAACAGTTTTCTCAATGTGCATGGTTCGATCCAAAGGCTCTACAAAACATTTATGTATTGAGACTATGATGTTGAAATAAGGGAATGGAACACGACCATGTATATCAGTAATATTAATAAATTATATATACATTGTTCGTACCACATTTCTTTTATGGATCCTATGGTTCATAAGCCTTGACCAAATAAAGCTGTACTTTCCACTTTCCACCAGCTCTATAATCCTAGCATTGAGCACCTGGGGGAGATTGTGGTAGCAGGTCATAATGTTTTACACCTCTAGCTAAACACCCATCTCTTATACCAAGTCTGCCTCAATTTGGACCTTTCTGATCCATCCATTGACACTATCATGGAGTCAAATACACCATCTCTCTATCAAAATATTGAATTATATAAAATCCAACATGATATGTCCTCTAAGGTAACAAGAGTATCACTGCCTCTCTTTAGGATGACCAGATCATTCTTATGAGTCATGTTCCACAAAACCTCATTGATGTGATCTTTTATGACGAATTATCACTAATCTAGATCAATTTTTATCATCTATTAACTATCAATGATGATTTAGCTCCCATGTTCCCACTTCGAACACCATCTCTATGTGTATTCTCATCCATAAAATCCTCAATAATGAAAGCATACTATAACATTACAAAATGGGTATGAATGAATACAAGCACCGTATTGGAATATATATCTCTAAATAGTCCATGATCAAATATATAACCCCAAAATAACTGATCAAATAACATATTCATCAAGTACCGATAGAGGTTGGGGAACATGAATGAATACACATCCATAGTCATCATAGTCGGATGAGGTAGTAGAATATATTTGATGTGCATAGCCTTCAGATTAGATGAGGAAAAATACTCTTTGGATTGGTGCCCATCCTCTTGTCCTAGAATAGTCAACCAATCATACGACTATGGAACTGAACCCCATAATATTCTCATAATGTCATGAAGAAGGATTTCTAGTCAGACCACCAAATATTATACATGATTGCTTACAATATTATATACTCATGTTACCACCTAAAGATTATACAATGCTTCCTAGGGGTTTCAATCACTTCTGAAACTAAGAGGTCCATATCAATGAAACACATAAATCGTTCCCCTCTTATGAACCTCATATATTGGTATTTATGGTACTATCTATTACTGGAATGGTTTTTGGTAGGACTAGTGAACCACCTATAGGTAACACCTCTAAGAAGGTCATTCTGTTGAAGCCTCATCACTTGGGTAATCATTTATATGACACTAATGTTAGATCTTATATGGAATATTTCATGGATTTATACTGTAATATATAGGATGTATTATGGTTAGCGAGTATATATAGATAGAAGTATCAAGATGTATATGTAAGGGATAATCAATTCTTATATGATTCATGTTCTAATTGTCTTTTTCAATACAACACATTTTTAAATGTACTATGTTAAATGAATGATGATAAGAATTATGTTTTATGGATATGTATGCCACAAAACCAAGATTAGAGTCTATATAATTATATTAAATATTGAAACCCATAATAATATTTAAATAAATCCCAAACTAGTATCACAAAATATGGACATAAGTTAGAAACAACTACACTGATTCAACTTTGTCACAAACCTACCTAATAGGGCCCAAACTGTTACTACCCCAATCCTACATCCAACAAGCTAGGGGATGGAGACCATCACCAATTGAGCATATCACACAGATGGGAGGCCATATCATAATGTACCTATACACATACACAAATCATAAAACCTATAAAATGGTGAAATGTAATACAATTGATAATCATTAATGTATATAGATATATTCCCACCATCATAGAATTATTACAAGAGACTGGAAATAAAGATCAAAATACAAACCACTAAAATAAATTGAATCAATTCCATCATCTGATGTTGGCAACGTCTACTTCCAATGAAACCACTCAATCACACCTCAGACATTCTGGTAAAACACTCTCAACATTGTGTTGGTCCCTAATTAATTATGACTACATCAAATGGATAGACATTTGTATAATACATGAACCATTTGGTAAAACCACATGAATTGGTTCTATTAAAAATACTCTGTAGGACCCCCCAAAATAACTATGCACATAACATCCTGAAAAGTATTAATATCATCCCAGGTATATGTCAATTAAATATGTAATATTAAAATTTAGTAATATTAACAATTGGATCACATTATAAAGGTATAGTCACAACTATAATGACAACTTAATATTCCTGCATGAAAATTCCCTATAAAACACATCTGATAGAACACACTCTATGATTCAAATAGAATTGATGACATCTATCCAATATTAAATGATCATTGGGTCTCTATATATAATATATATTATCGATGTAGGAAGAGACCAATAATCATATGGGTATTACACACCAAGGATATGGGGTATACTAAAACTCATGTGTGGATTAACCAACTATGTTGTTGATCAATTCCCACATATTGTTTGTTATGACGATATTATGAACCTCACATTGGGAAAAGAATATGATGAGAGTGGATATGAATCTAGGGCTCATGAAGGGATTAAAACCAATATATCATATATTAATGTTCCTCTTATGGGATCACCATCCTATGCATATGATGTGAGTCTATACAAAACCTTTAGGGAAAAGATAATGTGAACATACCCTTATGATAATTGTTAATGTTAATGTGTAAAAGGATACTATGACCTAATTTTTGTAGTAATCAATATGTACTTTGAGTACATGGAATGTACCTTTGGAACCAGAATCTACAAATGTATCGTGAAACATTCCAATTTTTTCCCAAGTATATTATTTAATGACCTCATTTACATCAGATTTTTCATGTGTACGGATGGTCATGTTCATGTATTGAGAGTTATGTAGGTCAATGGTTATTTTTTTAACCTCTATGATACATGACATTTTTCTTTTTCAAGTCACAATCCATGTGATAGATGCCACACTCAATGTAAAACCTGATAATCACTTCAAGGGATCCATAAATTACATGGGTTAATGTGCTACACACCATGTAATATGTAAATTCTCATAACCAACAATTCACATTAGCAAATATACTATCACTGATATTACCTCCACTGCCACTGTAAATCCATCCAGAGATTATGAATCTTGTACAGAAGTGCATCGCTCGTGCTGACCATTGGAGTCTGGCCTTTCAATTCACCTGGGATAGGGTTTTATTGGCCATATACATCATCACACACCCCAATGGGAAGAACAGTGATTTCCATTAAGATATCAATCAATTTTCACCCCCATTATAGTTTATTCCCGTAATCTACCCCCACCTAGATATGAAATATCAATATATTGTTACATGAAATGGGTTTATAGTGACTGATTATCATGTATGTTTCAAAATAATATCCAAAAATAATTATAGTGATGAATATATTAAGAACGGTGGAATAAAACCAAGCAACTTAATAGATGAATGATCTTCAACCATGTTCATGATTTCCAAGATTATTTTTCATCAAAATGATGAATGTAATGCTAAAAATATAATCTAAAATCAAATCCCCAATCCCAGGAAATAAAAATTGCATTCTCTATGTACGCTTGTCTGTGATTCAATTAATTAGTTGATTGAATCATGTTTTTCAATTAATAAATCAATATGGGATTAATAGAAATAAAAAATTGTCTATTACTGGGATGTATCAATAAATACTAAATAATCAATCCTTATCATTTTAAGTATTGAAAACCATGAATACCGATTGTGTAGCAGTCCTTGATCTCGATCCATTCCGATGTCATCTACCAATAACACTCTCCTCCAACACTATAATTAAATTTTTAGAATTTTCTGGATAACTCTAAAAACTGGTACCTACAACATATTTTTTTGATCATTAGAGGAATCATTGAATAAATGAAATGAAATAAATAATTTATTTAATTAATTTAATAGTATTCTTATAACTAAACTCTACTATAATATCTGACGTGCTCCTAGGACAAGTCATGCCTAGCGTAAAACTCACTCTTTTATTTCATCACAAACCAAATATTTTTTATTATATCATCCATTTAAGAGTTATGAATCTCATGTGGTCTCAGTACCTAGCACTACAAATAATCTATATAAATAATAAAGTAATACATAGAAGAATAAGATTTATTAAAGGTTCACATAATGTCACATAACAGATATAATTATTGAAATATGGGAGAACCAAGTAAGATATATTACATAAAATAATGTTTTTAGTATGATATAACTAGATGTTTTTCAAAACCAACCCTATAAATCTATCATAAAATCTTACATATTAATAAAAAAGAAACTTTTAAATAATATATATTAAATATAAAAAAAAATTAAATTAAATATTTTATCATTTAGAATTAACAAAAAAAATATAAAACTCTATTTATCTAGAGGATCAAAAACATATATATATTTTTTAGTATCAAAAAAATATCTTTCATGATAGATAATAGATGTTATGTTGAGAGACACATCCTATTTATATGTAAATAACTCATTTAAAATAGTGTTTGTATAAATAGGAATAAATACCACATAGGGATTGGGGAATGGGTTATAATAGAGGTATTGTGATGTGAGCCCATCCCATTATAAAAACAATTCAGAAAAAAAAATTAGTAACAAGATAAAATTAAAAATGAATCTGATATTATATTTTAATGTTTGATTTTTGAACATAAGATTTCAAAATAATGACAAAGTAAAACAACATAAACTCATGTTATCATAAACTTTTCAATTTGAAAAATATTATAGCATTAAAAACTTATACAATGGTTAACATTATAATAATTTATTTCTTAAAATAATTCATGATAATCTACAATATCATATTCTCTTTCCATAATATAATATAATACAATGAAAAATTCATGATATTTAATTCCAATATATAAATACAAAAAATAAATATATTACACCAATGGTTAATAATAAAACCTATTTAGAATTATTTATTATGAAAAAAAATTGATGTTATAATGAAATATAGTAAATTATATTATATTATTTCCCAAATATTATTACTACCCTTCCTCAAATGGGGAATAAAAAATCAGGTTACAATAATTACATAGTTCTTTTTAAGATACAACGATGATGATTAATAGTGTAAGAGAATTGTTATTTCATGTGGACTGATTGTAGTAAATTGTATATTTGGATGCTACCTAGTTCATAAAAAGTTTTATGTTAATTAAATGGTGATATGTGATAGATTATTGATCTATATAACTATGTAGATATGATTCCAATTTTAAATCAACCAATTTTATAATAATAAAAAAGTAGTTCTCATTAATGATGTATATACATTTTTCTTCATGAAAATTGTTTTTGTGTCCTGGAAGATCTCATTATCATCAAATACAACATTTTATGGTAGGAATGAATTTTATTTTTTCT
This sequence comes from Viscum album, assembly GCA_963277665.1. NCBI lineage: Eukaryota > Viridiplantae > Streptophyta > Magnoliopsida > Santalales > Viscaceae > Viscum > Viscum album. Next base: position 695,122,798 of record OY728141.1, read on the forward strand.
TCATGTTTAGTGTTCTCGGTTCACATTGAAATCATTATATTAAAGTCACTATAGAGAAGAATTTATTTATGTAACTCACAAAGTAAGAAATCCATAGAATCAATGGTGAAAAGCAGTAACAGTAATTTTATTCTTAATGATTGGACAATTTGGATGCTGGATATGATTCATATATTCTATGAATTTTATTGAATCATAAATTTTATCTCATTTTGAAGATAGAATAAGTTATAGATATCAACTATGATGTTTAGTGAGATTTTTTTTCATCAATTGATCGTCCCATGTGATTCTAAAAATTATTGGATTATTGGATTGTAGTTTAGGGGTGGATATTTATTACTAAATAACTTCAGTAGTATGTATAATTGGATATAAACAAAACCACTATAAATCTATATATAGTATTTAATATTATGTATATGGATTATAATAACCCTCTTTTGGGTGGGGTATAATTTGTTTGTTGTTTAATTAAAATAATGTAACATCGACTATCAATTAGTCCATGCGTGAAAAAATTTCTTCCTGGTTGAAAAAATCCATGGTGTTCCATTTTTAATATGGGATAGTAGATAACAAAATTTCATGATTTCAATTCCACCATTAAATAAGGTTTTGTGTACTTCTAGAGGGATTCATTAGGGTTCAATAATAATTAATTGATGCTGTAGATGTGATTGAAATCCCTTCTTGAAAATACCCAATGAAAAAATATAATATATATATATATATATATAACTAAATGAAATTTATAACTATGTTAAACTGTTGATACATCAAATATATGATAATTTTAAACAACTTCAAGCACCGTTAAATTTTTTCAAGAGAGATCATTGAATATACTGACAAATCCCTTACAACACTAGAGATTTTCATGAGTGGTCTAAAATTTTCATTATAATTGTGGAATCCTTTATATCACCATAAAATTATAGTAGATTAAATATATCAAGATGGATGAAGTTAGAATATTTTTTAAATTGGTTTGTCTAAAAATAAAATTGTAAACTCACATACACATCATTTGTCAAATTGAAGCGATATATTAATCCATGTGAATGATTCTTGGGCTAATACATTTTTTAATAAGCTCATAATGGATCAGTAAATGAATATTAAAAAAAATCATGGATATATTCACTGCATACATTTCATCTATAGGAATTATTTATATGAATTATTTCGATTAATTGAATGATTGCAATTCAGAGAAAATTAATGATAACATTTTCTGTTTTATAGATATCACAAGTTATGTTGATTGAAAAAACCTTTATACACCCAAATAAGTTTTTTCATAAAATTTATATATATATATATATATATCATATAAATACCTGGATTAAAATAATTTTTTCTCCATTACCCAACATTAAATATAGCCAAAACGGATTTGTGTTATTTCCTTATATGTTGTATCATTTTTCAGGATTTTTGAAACTATATTCATATATCCTTCTATATATGTTCCAAATAAATTTTGGAATGATTTCTTTAACATCACCATGTACCAAATCAAATTAAATTATTTTTTAGTTCATATCATTTATATATATATATATTAACTATAAAATGATTTTTTTATTATTTATCTTTTTCAATCTCAATATTTATTTAGTCATCCATTAAGTGTGACCCCATATATGATTGTAGAATTAAAAAAAACTAAATCAACCAATCCATAAATGTGTTAAATGATATATCACTATAAAAAACTAATTTTACTCAATCTATTACATTTTCTAGAAAGATCATTACTAAACACATGCATTTTTATGCATCTCTCTACTACTATACAAAATATTAAAACATGAATTTTTATATTTTCTCTTAGTTTAGGACAAAGTGTGACTTATTGATAGAGTATTCCAACCCAATTGATCGAAGTCATAAATTCATGATTTAGTATTTTTGGAATGAATAGGTTGATTAATACATTACATGAAATTATTATAAAATAATGTGGACATCAAAAATCACTCATTCAAATTGTTAACAAAATAAAATGTAGTTTATAGATATGGATGGAAACTCCCTATTTTATCTCAATAATTTGGTCAAATGTCATACTTATAATATTAGGCGATAACTAACATCATGTTTATCCTTTAACATATGATTCGATTAATAACATAACCATCCCCCATGATTACCTTAGTCGACCTGTAGACATTATTATTCAGGGTATCAATGTATAAATGTCAACATGATAGTTATCTCACAAATTTTAGGTAGTGGGGACCCTTATATGATTCATACAAATAACAAAACACATCAAATATCATAGATATTGTGGTTATTTTACTCCATTATAAAAAATTATAAGTGATTAAATCATGAAGGATGTAATTATTTAGTATTCTAGGGAAAACATATAAAATAATGATTATAACATTACATATGATAAATGATATATAATATAATAATCACTAATATAATTAAATTATATTCAATAATTGATATCGAAATTCATTCATAGATCCTTATTCATAACATACAGAATGGAAATAATTTTTTTGATCTTTGAAGATCAGCAAAGGAAAGCGTACACTAGAAGATAACATAAAATAAATAAAAATAATAATAATATACAAATGATAATATAAAAATTATATATTCCATAGTTATAATACTATAAATAGGTTACTAAATCCGTGGAATACATAACAACGTAATTAATCTCATAGATAACAATAACTAGTTTAATAAAATAAATCCATAATGATGAATATTAAAATATTACCATAAAGGAATTATTCCATGAAAATGTATGAAAACTATTATGGAGAACACCAAATAACCAAACTAGTTTTTTTCATGAGACTGACATATACATTAACTCTCTTTGCACATATTATTTCCAATTCATTTATTATTTTGATAGGGGTGAATAAAATTAGGCATGTAATCAACATAAACATTCATATTGTAAATGTACCATATGAAATGGTAATATTTTCCCCAATAAATAAATTTAACTAGATCATAATAAATCCATAGTAATAGAGTGGATGGTATCAAGAAATTGTATACTGAAGAAAATATATTATTCTCTAAATATTATTTAAAAAATAAAAATACTCTAAATATATCTCTAAAATATTTATATCAGGAAAAACACTTTTTATTTTCAAATCACTTATATTAAAATCCAAAAATTTCAATAATAATAAGGGTGTTATTTTTTATATTTGATTTTGAAACATGTAAATGAATATTCAATGAATTTATTGGTAATTTCTATTTAAAATTTCATTCATTCATTGTATGTTATGACAAACATTCCAGCCACATGATTGGTGAAAATTCAAAAGTCCCTCACCCAAAAAATGAGAAGAATATTCAATTTAAAAAATTTCAAAAAAAATTAATAATTTGTAAATATTAAATTAAAATGTTATATGATATTATTAAAAACATTATTGAAATCATTATTATGAATCATATATATTGAATAATATATAATTTATAAAAAATCTATAAATAACATCAGTATTCAATAAAAATATTATTTTATTCTATTGAGTGCTAAAAGTGAGAAAAATAAAAGGAAATATATTAATATATATAATAAATGAGATAAAAATAAAAAATAGTTTATTTAATATATAAAATTAAAAAAATTCCACTAAATTAGACATTGATATAAAAGATATAAAATAATGATACGACTCTGTAAAAATCAATTACATTTGTTCTAAAATATTCGGTATGTAATTTTATCCTAGAATATAATAAATTTTATTTTATTATAATAATATAACACATATATAAATATAATTATTATATAATATAATAACCAATTAAAACATTTTTATGTCTTTTTTTGTAATTTTTTAATCGAAAGCATCGTTTTAGAGTATTATCTATTTTGTTTTGAAGAGTGTTTTAGGTATGTAATTTTGGTCCATGTATTTTTATCAAAGATAAATAATATCAATAATTTTAATAGTGAAATAATTATTATATATATTAATTTTATGAATAATTTTAGTGATCCATTAAAGGAGAACATGAAAAATTAATCACATGACTTCTTGGAGGTGGTAGTCCACATGTACACATAGGTGATGTAATAATTTTTTAACGAGGGGAAGGGTAAGATGGTAAATGATATATTTTATTTTAAAAATAAAAATAATTTATTAAATATAATATATAATTATTAGTTATATCTTTATATTTATCCAATTAATTTTTGGGATGAAAAACTAAATATTCTACTACATTTAGATGGTAATTCGTATGTACATTTGAGTGATGTTTTATAGTTTTCATATTATGGAAATGGGGATAAAAATATTAAAACAATAATCATAAATATATATAACTATTTTAATAATATTTTATATATTATTTTATTATGGGTATAATTTATTGATGGGAAGTTGAATAATAATGAAATTTGAATGATTTTTTAATGGATTTCCATCTCATAGAAGAACCTCATTTGGACCTTTTCTTAAAGACACTAGGGGTAGTATTTCTAGAAGATAAAAATAAATATATATTGTTATAATGTGGTTTCAGAGATATTGGTTTAGTTTTCTATAAATCAATAAGGATCAATAAGTTCGAAGAAGTGAGGAGTGATGTTTCCCATTTATAAATGCTGTGGGTGGAACATTTTAATTTTTTCTAGAATAAAAAATATAATTAATTCAATTTCATAGAGAAATGGCTGAAAAAAACTCATATTAAAACATTTTAAAGATAATTAATATATCATACAATGAGGTGAAGTTTTTAAATGTATTTTGATCATTTTATGTCATATCTCATAGTTTTTACCCCTCGTATTCCCATTTAAAAAATATTAAAAAATCAGTGGTTTCTACCTTAAAATGATTAACTATTATAGCGTAAAAGACCATGTAAAAAATAATTCAGGAAAGAATTATATTTTCAAATATATACCATTCAAGTCGAAGAGTATTATATATTTTAATCATAGATAATTTAATAAAATATTTTTTGTTAAAATGCATCATGAAATAAAATTTTGAAACTATTCAATTACATTGACATTAATTACCTTAATATTATAATGTAAATATAACTTAAATCAGTCACACATCAAAAATAATTAATATTACTCTATCAATATCATGGAAGAAATTATTTTTCATATTTTATTCAATTTTAAATATATTAAAATCAATTATTTTATTTTTCAATTATTTTTATATAATCTATGTCAATGTTTCCAAAAAGTTCAATGTAAAAATATAATCCCTCAAAAATATGAATAAATCACCTTCATGAAAATAATACCATTATGATAAATGTAATATTTATTATTCCTTATGAACAGATTTATATCTATATATGAACATAAAAGATAAATATTTAAACATGTGAGTGATATTTTTTATTTTTATTTACTTGAAATATTATATATGTATTTTAATGGAAAAGTGTCCCCTAAAATATTAAATCTTGACCCTTAGAGTATATGTTTCAAAATTTCATAATAAATTATGAATTATGATATTTTCTTCATCATCACATAATTTTATCATCAGTTAAGACAATTTACACTTTCACCATGGTGAGGCTTTTTTTTAATTTTTACTATTAATTAAACAAACGTTAATTTTTTAAAATAATTTTAATTAATTTGATTCAATATATGGAATCCATTTTATAAAATCTATTACATAAAATATTATATATTTATTTTATTATTATCTCCCAATATAGGGTGAAATTGTCTTCGTAGAAAAACTTTTTAGGTCTAAATTTCTTTTTATACTTTTATCATGTTTATTATTTATTAATATATAATTAATCGTAACATTAATTACTTTTGATTACAAAAATTAAATCAACATCAAATTCAGAATATTATAGGGATTTTATATTAAAATAAAAATCAATTATAGGTAAAAATCTATGGTTTGCACTATTCACTAAAATTCTAGTCATATCATAAAACTCCAAAAAAATAATCTAAGAATTTTTTTTATATTATGATTCAAAAAATAAATTTAATATAGGAATATTCAATTCATAAAATATATGTATTTTGTTTTTAGTAAAATTCTTAAATTAACATATGTTTATTGTGCTGTTGTTTCACTAAAACAAATATTATATTATAATTAATTATCAAGGAAGAAATTATAACAACCATTAAAAAAATTATAAAAAATTAAAATATTATCACCTCATTAATGAGTTGGATAGTTTCTCATCATAACTTCGTCGTGATCTCACATCACTTATTTTATCATATGATTTCCCTAAACTATATTTACCATAAATGTTATTTGAATCCTTAATACTTGTTCTGAAGTGTCTAGAATATAGATAGGAACTTCAGAGTATGATAAATTAGGTTTTAATTATTTATCCAATGTAGTGAGAAAATGTCTTGGATTTGGAATGCAAATCCTCAACAATTACAAATGGAACACATCATGTAATTGAGAGATGAAATTTTCTATTTAAAAATGACATTCCATAGTTTTGAGTCATCCTAAAATTTATATAAAACTGATGTAACTCAGCCTTAATGTTACATTCTTTCCAAACCATATGACAATCATCTGTGAATATACTTTTATGAAAAAATATCACAAACTATGTATTTTAAATAATTATATTAATTATCAACAATTAACTATTTTTTATTTTCTTTTATTTAATATGGGACTGAATATACTTTAACATCACCATGTTCTCCTATATACGATATAAGCCTGAAATATTCTTTAATCCAACTTCATTCCATCAATAGTATGTTTGAAATATATTTCCATACAATTCATAATGTGACACTATTTTAATTCCAAAATATAAAAAATTATTTTATAAAAAATCCTCGAAAGGTAATTTTTGATCTCACAGACATTTAAATTCACATGTGGATAATATTAACATGATTAATAATATTTTAATTGTCCACTATATCTACCCATAAGTAGGAGGATGATATGAAGTGCTAAAATTATGTTCAATATCAAAATACTTCTTATAAATTTTAATAAATTTCAATAAATTTTGATGTATATTTTAGATCATTATTAGACATAATTAAACTAGGTACACCGTGAATTCATAAAATTTAATTAATATATAGTCTTATCAGACAATCAATAGTTAAATATGAAATTATTTATATAAAATGTGTACTTTTGGTAATAAGAAATTAATAATCCATATGTAAAAATTTCAGTAGGATTATTTGGTAATCCTATGAAAAATTCTATATTAATGAGAACCCATATTCTTATATGATTATGTGTAGGTTTGAATATTCTATCAGTGTGTTTTTTCCATGCAATCACCTATTAATAAAACAATTAATCATGATATCTTATCTGTAGTGGCCATATTCATATTATACCATCAAAAATATTCTTTCAAATCCATTTATATACTGTGGAAAAATAGAATTTCTATCTATAATATTAGTTTAATAATTCTACATTAAAATCATGAATGGATATAAAAATAACCTATTTAAAAATCAAAGAACTCCATCTTAATGAAATAAGTCTATAGACATCCCATCAATGGAAACATTATTTTACATTAGAAAATTATATTAATAAATAATAATAAAAGTATATTTTACATTAATTATAGGGCTGTAGAAATTTGATATTTTCTGATATCCCACATCATTAAAAATTTACATATCCATATTCAATAAATTATTTAATATAGTATAACTATTCATCATTATTTTGTTAAGGACTACATTTTCTTTCAAGATCATCGCATCCACTACCTTATTTTACATACCAACGTGGATGTTTATTGAAAAATAAAAATCCAAGAGTAGATCAATCCATCAACATTCATAGATATTGAGATCATTTTATGAACATATATATTTTAATCTCATTTTATCCATATGTATTTCATATTTTTTGAATGTAGATAATTTTTATATATTATTAATGATAAAATTACAGCTGCTAACTCAATATATTATCTTCTAAAGTTTTGTTCATGAACCACTAAAATCCATATTATATTGGAAATAACATTATCATTCTACATAATAGAATATCCAAATACTTTTTTTGATGCACCACTATACATAAGTAATATTTAAATTTTTTATGGTGGATTAAGATTCGGAGAATATTCCAGTTACCTCATAATGTTTTAAAATGATTCATTGATTTCTATTAGATAAATGAATTTATTCATTTTATGTGTAATCATGGTAATTGGGTTGTCCATTTTGTTCATTATTTTGAATAAATATCCAATTGTATCCTACCAAACTAAAGAAACGACATACAGTGGTTATGTTCTTTAATATATGGAATTATATGACAACATTTATCTTCACATGATCTATTGACATTCAATCCATATAGAGAATAGTAACCTTAATAGAATCATTCTAAAACCAAACTTCATACACAATTTTCATAAGGTCTTTTTTATTATCCCCTTTAATTTGGATTAAGATGGAACTATTACCTGAATCATCATCCCAAATTCAAAAAAAATATAACATTTCAAAATTTACAATGATCATGCACACGTAACACCAATCCAAATGGACATTTATTTTCCCATAGCTCCCTAGTATATAAATGTTTATCATCAATCATTTCCCCTTAATGAACATCATGGTGTATGGTACCAATGGTGAAATATATACCCTCCCATTATTCATATCCTAGTTATATCTACTAGAAGATGATTCATTATTTATTTTAATTATACTAGGTCATATCCCTGTGGATATTTCAATAATAAATCTTTCTATGAGTGAAAACATTTGATAAGATGTGACCCATGCATCCTATGCTAAAGCACCCTACACATAGTCGAGATATACAACCACGATCCCACCAACTTCGTGGATCTTCACCACTATTCCATAACCCACTACCCATATAGCCATATATAATGTCTGAAACCGCTCCTCCACCTGAATATTAATTCTCCATAGTCATGTTATGTTTTTATACCCCCTTAATTGACGTTTCAATGGAGAATACCTAAAACAATCACAATGGATTCCACCTTCTATTGACCCTCTACAAGTATTAAGAAAGAAATAGAAAGAAAACAATTTCCATAATGCGTTCATGGTCCAAACCATTATTTTTATCTTATGAGGAGATCACTTCACACTAATCTATAATATCACCTAAGTTTATGAGGCCTCTAGGACTGAGTCCTATATTTGATTCAAGATAAAAATGCATTTTTACTATTTAAACAACATCAAATTTATGACAACATAGTTCACACTAGTTAAATTTCACATAAAATATTATTTCTCCAAAACATTAATGAATTATCTAAAAGTTAATATCGAGGTGCATGTAAAATTTACAATGTAAAAAAATGTTATCAAATTATAAAATAAAAAATCATGATATTACATAAAAATAATGTTCATTATATCTATAAAAATGGGGTTTCATTATTCAATAAAATTAAAATCCCCTTCAATTATATTTTCCTTACCTCTTATGAATTATTATATTCATATTATATTAAATTTTTAATCACAATTTATGCTACATATTATGAAGGATTGTATTTGAAAAATATATATTTTAAAATATATTATTTCATATGTAATCAATGAGAGGTGGATGAAACTTTAGATTTATTTTAATAAAATTAATTTTAGTATATTCAATGAAAAACCACACTGATCCAAAATTATTTTTATGAAATGAATATATGATTGCTAAAGTAAAACAACATCTCTCGTAATTCCTTTTTACCAAACTCATGTAGTTTTCCCATCATTTACAAAAATTATAAAGTGGAAATTACATAGGTATTATTATATATATGGCTTGTATTATAGAATAAATAAATTAAAAAGACTAATTCTTGTTTTTCTCTATGTCTAAGTAAATTTATATGAAATAAATTGGTGTTTCTCAGTAGAATACTTACATCATTAATTTGAAGATAAATTTTATCATCTATCAAATGTGCTATATTTTATTTTAAAAGAATTTAAATCTGATGGGAGACTGGAGGTGGATACATACATGATCCTTATGATTAATACTACCATATAAAGATAAGGAATTCTTTATCATTTTTATGAATCGTAATATCATTCTCTTGTAATTAATATCATTTCATTATATATTCTATTCTAGTCAATACAATAAAATATATCAATTTCGTCCATATGAATAATAAAAATTCATAAAAATATAGAATCTTATTTTGTCATAAATGGAACAGACTAACAATATCATATTTTAGTAAGATTCACACTATGATCTTATACAAAAAACCCTTTCAAACGTTCCTAGAGAAATATATAATTTTATTGGTGATAATAGAAGCTACAAAAGAGTGTGAAGATTCATAATTAAATATTGAATTGAATAAGTTTTAGGAAATTATTAATGTAAATCGAATAACACATTTAGGAACTATACCCACAACTATAGAGATTTTATAAGATTTCTCTTGATCCCATGGTCTTTTTTGATGAAAAACATCACTAATCATTTCATATTAAATTTTATGGTGCATCATCATAATACTATTGATGTGTTAAAAATTCGGACTTATTTTTTCCCATTACAAATATTTAATTAAGGTGATATACCCCACACATAAAGATATATCACATTCATATCCTAGGTGTTCCATGGTGTTTCTATTGAAATTCATTGCATGTTTAAAATTCTACCATTACCTTCATCCTAGATTTTATATTTCCTTTTATAGGGATATCAACCAATCTCTATATATATTTCATTCATTCACTACCATTATTCATTGATATTCTCTTTTATATAAATATATCATGTGATATTATATCCTCCTGTGATGATTATCCTTAAGAAATTATCTCCTTTAAGAGGACAACATTTAGGCCATCAATGATATGGTAAATCTTACTCTCGTATGACATATGTAGTCCACATCATGACCTAATAACATTATAATTTTATCTTCACACTTATCTAAAATTTCAACCTTATTTTCTATTAGCCATATGAATTATCTATAAAAACCACTGATCCACATAACCTGATACCCTATAAACATCAAAGAATTATTTATACCATTCATTAAATCCAAAATAATGTAATATTTCTCTATGTAACATATCCATTTCAGAAATAAAAATTGATTTCTAATATCACTAAATTATAATGTTTTCAGACCCATAAATTGTTACAACGTGGTTAAACAACATTTCAGATAAGAGGGATGCTCTAAAGGAACATGGATATTGGTTATAACTTGAGTATTCTACCCCAATATGCTTCTTATTTATTCTTTTCAATATCTAGATTTATTATGTATTCTTGTAGTGAAATTTCTAAAATGATTACATGAATTGATATGATATCCATTCCATACAATTAAGACCTTTTTTAAAAATGTATATCTATATATTTTATCAGAACAATATGAATCATAATTTTTAATTTTGAAGCTTGTGAAACCCAAAAAATTACATTTACATATATTCATTTCTTATCATAGAATCATACGATTAATTTACTATGAATAAAAAAGTTTCAAAAAGTTTAAAATGGTGTTATATAAAAATTTAAATTAACCCAATCGTATCGCTAGATAGTGTCAAACATGGTGCAGAGTAAGGTAACACTCACTGTGCACCAGAATGGTGGCAGAGATATACTAGACCTACACTTTTACGGGTTATTTCCACTATATGAAATTGTTCCAAAACCACAAACACACACAATATCCAAATATGTGAGTATTAATATGAAAATAATATATTCTCTACCAAAAAAAAAATTATATATTATTCTATAAATAGTCATATCATCATTTTTCTGTAGAGTTATCTTCCATGGTATATATTTCCTTAAATCTTGTCCTGAAAGATTTTATTAAACTTACGATTGATACCAAATGAAACAAACAAAATCTAGTATTCGAGAGATGATGATAATTTTACTACATTTTCACAACGTAAAATATATATCATCACAAATTATTGAATAGTTTAATAGATTTGGGAGACTAAATAAAGATATGGTTATCATAGTACATCTTAATGCAATAAGTATAATTTAATTTTTTGGGGAGATTTATGTTATATTTGTTTAAATACATTTATTCACTCACAGATCATTTATTTATACATTTTTTAATTGAAACATAATAATGAAAATTCTTATATTCTCATTGAGGGAATGTGTATAATAGAATCTATAAATAAATAAATAAAACATTAATAATATGACATTTTAATAGATAAATAAAATATTCTATAAAATTAATTTCACAAATGGGAAATAAATAAATGGATATCATAAAAAATTAAAAAATAACATCGATAATAATAACTAGTTTCATATTGATTGAATATATTATGGATGAAATCAAAGTATTACCATCACGTCCTTTTTTTAAGAAAGAATTTGTTTAAGGTAAGTACTACAACGAATAACAAAACAAAATTTTATAATGGGAGCCACTGATACACCAAGGTTATATTTTACACCCTGAACCTCATTTACAAATTCAAATTCATTCATCATATGAAATGAGTGAATAAAAATTCAACACATAATCAATATAATAATTCATATTACAAAACACGCATATAAATTGTTATTATTTTCTCCAATAAATAAATATTACATGAGAATAATCCATATAGACTAATACAGTGGATGATATCAAAATTTTATATCCTTATTAAAGGAATGTATTCACAATGTAATATTTAAATTGATTAAAATATATTAAAATGATATATAGAATATTTATGGAAGAAAATACCCTTTTAAATTTGGAATAAATAATATTAAAATAATTAAAATTAGAAAATATTTAGAAAATAAATTATTTGAAATAAAATTTGAAAACACATAAAGGAATCATAAAATAATTTGTTATAAAATATATTAGGAAGTTATGTTAATGACATGTACATTAATACAAACAATCCTTTGTCATTTTTGGTTATAATTAAAAAGTTTATTAGTTAAAAAAGAACTAGAATATTCATGATAATCCATTTCATAAAACATTAATTTGGGTTAAAATTGAATTTAAAATACCATAGTGTAATTATCAATTAAATATTTAAAATATTATTTGTAAACATGGATATAGTAGAAAAATAAATTTCAATTAGGGGCTGAAATAAAATAAATTTTCCTGAAAAATATTATTTAGTTATCTTATGCACATAATAAGAGTAAAATTAATGGATAAAATTTAAATTATAAAAAACGGTTGAATAAGAATATTTATTGGATTCATGATATAAATATAACATAATTACACCAATATGGACTTAGACATATACAACCATGAAAAATGATGGGATTTTGATGCAAACCCTTAACCTATGACTAAATTTCCTTGTATGTAATTATATGATCATATAAATTAAATTGATTATTATTATAATTAAATTGAAGAATAATATATATAAGTATAATATCATATAATATCAACTTACATCATTTTTATATCTATTTATTAATAAATATTCATTAAAAAGTCATTTCTCCCTGGTTTTATTTCTTTTTTCTTTAATGGTTTGGTTTAGTAGTATAAGACTCTTCATATTTTTCAAGGATCCATAATGTATATTATGATAATAATTATTCAATTATTATATATATTACTTTTTGAAATGAATGTAATTATCAATGAATGGTGAACAAGAAAAAATAATCACATCGTTTTCATGGATGTGGTAATCAGGACATTCACATAAGCGATGTTATGATTTATTATAATAGTGGATGGGTAAGAAGTTAATTGATATATAATATTTCAAAAATTGTAATTTTTTTATTAATATAATATATATTTATTAATTCAATAATTATATAAATCCATGAAAATTGTTCAGGAAAAATGAATTGCACTACTACTTGAAGACGAAAAGATGTACTTAAGAACAATGGAATTGTTTCTCTTTTTTGTAAGTTGTAAATGAGATGGAATATAATTTTAACATAAACATGGAATTATATTATTATAATTATGATAATATATTAATTTTTTGTGTGATGAATATATATTTAACGTAATTAATGAAGAAATAAATTTGGAAGATTTTTAAAAATGACAAATTGCATTTAGAGAAACCTCCTTTTGATCTCCACTTATAGTCTATTTTTTGGTATTTTTGAATGAATGGAATCATAATAATGTAAATAATGATTTCTTATAGTTATTTTTCATGGGTTTTATTGATATAGCTTGTACAGTTGTGTGAAAAAGATAGAGGAGGAGGTCCCCTTTTATAAATTAGGTTAGAGGAAAATATGTAACTTAAAAATGTTTTATAATATTATAAAATATAAATATGTGTAAAAATAATCCCAAAAGAATGATATACATATTTTATGATTATAAATTTTATTTAATTGAAATGAATGAGGATTATTAATAATTTAGATTATTTAAACCCTTATATTTATGTTTTAACACCAATATAACCAATTTTTAATGTATAGAAAATACCTAGTCTTATAAACATTAAAGTTCAATAGTGTTAAAATTAAAAAACATTAACCAATAAACTTTCCCTTAAAATTATTTTTATCCATATAAAATTAGTATGGTGGAATATGATATTTTAATGAATTTTAAATCAATTAAAAATTATTGTGTCTTATAAAAAATCAATGATGTCATTTTATTAAGTGTTCATTTACATAGAATTGGTAATCAGTGTTATTGTAGTGGAATAAGAATATAATCCATTAATATTTACCAAATAAGATATATTTATCCACCAAATTCATGGTAAATATTAATTTTCTATATTTTGATTACATTAAATATTATCAAAATTATTAATTTTATTTGTTTATTAATTGTGTAGATAACGTGTTAGTGATTTTAATGAATCTATGGTATTTATATAATTATAAAAAAATAATATTAATTAAATCTAAGAAAATAATTATCCAATTAGAAATATTATTTTTACACTTCATTCATGAATTTTTTTATTCTTTTTGAACACACGGGAGAAACATAAAAACAAGATTGTGACAAATAGTATTTTTCATTACATAAAATATTATATAAGTCATTTTGATGGAAATGTGTCCAATAAATAGTTATATCATGTGTATAATGATGATAATATTCAAAATAAATTCATTAAATATGAATTATAATGATAATGGTATCCTGGTCACATACTTTTAAACAAGGTTAATCGAATTTACCCTTTGGTCGCTGTGAGGTTTTTTAAAAAAAAATTAATATTCAATTTTTTAAAAAAATATTTGAAAATATTATATAGTTTTAATTATTTTTATTCCAAATATGTAATTCATTTTAAATAATAAAATGTATAAAATTTGAATAAATTTAATTTAATATAACGTAGCACATCTTGATGGAAAAACATTTTCTAAAAAATATTTCAAGTCCAAAATTATTTGTCTACAAATTTATGGTATAATTTTTAATAATATGTAATTATTTATATTATATCTAAAAAAATTATAATAATTTTAATATATGATCAAATTAAAATCAATATAGTCTTTTCCTATCTAAATAAATGATTTTTTTATGAATATCTAAATTTTCAACCATTCATTGAAAAATACATATTTTTTATCCAGTCTAATGATATATCCCTTATATAATTTTTATTTAACGATTTGAAAAACTTAAATAAATTCTTATAAAATAAATATATATACATTATAACCAATTTTTTCATCAAATTCATTAATATAACCATAACTATTGAGCTTTTATTTTTATCAAATAAAAAGATTACTATTATTGTAACTCAAGAATGATAATGGTTCCCCTGTATATAAAGAACATTGTGTATACCACTCATTATGGTATACGTGGTAGGACATAATTTGAAAAATGAATGTTTTTTACATTATAAGAGAATTATATACATCAATACATAAATCTTACATACACTAACAAATAAAATTCAATTAGTACCAATAATAATCCATACTCATCCTCATTTATGAAAAACAAAAAGACATTCTTTGAGAGGAAAATGGTAATTTAATAAAACAACATGTATATTGATATAAAAAAAATATCTATGATCATTTTCAGAAAATAATGTTGATATTTCCTTTTATATGTTATGATACACTTCATATTCAAAACCCTATAAATAATATTCAAGTTACCCAAATAAGAACCTATTTGTAATATCTTATATAATGAATTGAAAAATGAGTAATATATATATATATATACAGTAAAATATTATATTTTTATTAACTCATTACATCATATATAATTTTTGTTACATATTTATGGACCATAGGATAAAATCATCCTACTAGCACATTATTTAGTATTATCTATCATGTATTGAATTTAGAATGATAATGATATTTAGTAATCATATTTTGAATTTTTTTAATCCCTGAATATATTCAGTAATCCTTTGAGGATGACATCAAATATAGAAATTTATAATATTATTGTATTATTATAATACATTGTATGTTAATCATTATTATCATTGTAACACTATGCATGAGATGTTTTTCATGACATCATTTTTTTATATAATGTAACTAATTATATTTTTTAATTACAAAAACTTGATAAAATATTTAATTAAAATGTAAAATTTTTAATGTTATAGTTACTAATGTAACTCTTACCATTTATCTTCACTACAACTCCATAATTTTTCGTAGGATATAAAATTTAATTAAATTGATTATTTTTTTCAATGTTATTTTGTTGTATAAATTCATACACACTTATTAATGAGAAAACATTTAAAATGTAAATTTTCTAATAAATTATTATACCCTAATATGTCTAAAATATTTATTTAATATTATAGTAGTATAATTGGAGCTTGTGAGGTTTATTTTTTAAAAATTTAAGAAATATAAAACTTTAAATTTTTCATTACCATACATTTATTCCAACACATTGACATATATTGTTGAAATTACATGACTTTATATTTATTTAGTCCATATTTTGTTGAAATTTAAATTATCTATGTTCGGACACACTCCCAATAAGTACATATATAAAATATTAATTTTAGGAGATATTTCTGTGAAATAAGAAAAAAAATTGTGTTAAAAAATATAAATTATATTCAGTTAGTAATAATATTAAAAAGTAAATTATATTTACATATCATAATTGGTACGGTTTTCATTTCAAATAAGTTATTATTTAAATATATCAATCATTGATTCATGGAAAATTTCAATATAGTTTAAACAAAAATCAAAATAAACAATTTATCATTTATAAAACTATCTTAAACATATATAATTAGTAAAAGATTTTCTAGAGTTTTTTTGAATCACATCCATAAGTATTAAACAATTTATTTCATGATTTTTATATCCACTTAATGTTATATTTTCAACTCTCATATTATATAATAAAATGATGAAGATACACCAATATTTTTTAAATTCATTACATATATTCATATTCCTTTAAATTCAAATTATTTATTTAATAAAATTTGTTTCATAACATGACAACAAACAGATAGATTAGATAATAATTATTTTTTATTTTCGAACTACTACATATTTAGAAAAATTAATATATATTAATTCCAAAAAAAATAAATGATAATAATTTATTTCTTGAAAACCTATTCCAAAAATGGACACTCAATGGAGTTTCCCAAACTCCATTAGGTATTCAGAATTATCAAAATATATATAACCAATACTACACCTTCCCAAACCCCCTGGGATTCAGTTACCTTTATCAACTCCTTGGAGCGACATTATACATCATTTGAAATAAATTGTCTTCTTATAGTTTTACATTTTATGCACTTCTACAATTTATAAGGAACAAAAATTTATGCA
Organism: Viscum album; assembly: GCA_963277665.1. Classification (NCBI taxonomy): domain Eukaryota; kingdom Viridiplantae; phylum Streptophyta; class Magnoliopsida; order Santalales; family Viscaceae; genus Viscum; species Viscum album. Next base: position 695,140,581 of record OY728141.1, read on the forward strand.
TCAAATTCCCAGTTCATATTCTATCATCTTTTTCAAAACATTTTGTAATCATTTCATGAATTTTTTTATATTATCTGATCATTTAGGAAAATAAAATTAAGAATAATCCCCTTACGAGGATATGGAATTTATGTATTTCATAAGGAAAGTTGTTGAATTAAACAAATAATAAACAATATGTATAAAAAAATATATTATTATTAAAAATAATTATTAAAATATATTTACTCGATAAAAAGTTACATTACACATCATATGACACATTCAACAAAGATTAATGAATACATTTTATCAAAATATAAATTAATTATCTCCCTTAAAACATCATTTAATCATTAATTCATTTATGATTCTCAGATTATATATATTTGAAACATCAATTAAAACTATATTTCTTAAAATATATATATCATATTAATTGAATTGAAATATATAAACAATAATAATTTTTAAAAAGTTATTGTCTCACTAATTAAATAAAATATAGAATCGAATAAAACATAATTTATCATAAAAAATAAAATTTAGTAACAAAAAATTATGATTATTTAATTATTAGAATACCAATTCATATTTAATACATTAGTTTATAAAATTATTACATTATGAATTATTATATAGTTCTATTGAAATATTAATAAAATCATTCAATGTTACCAATGAATATAGATTTCAATGTGGAACAACTTCAATAATTGATTGCACAATTATATGTATTATTATGAAAAATATATTATTTCTTATAAATATTATATTTTCGAATAATATCATTTTCTCTAGACACTTGCATCATTCCACTTATTCGAAGGAATAATTTCAGTGTTCTTTTTTATAATGGATATGACATTATTATTCTAAATAATTGTATTTTATGAAATGGTTAATATGTTGTATAAATTTCTAAAATTGATGTTTATTAATTTTTTTTTAATATAATTGGTGACCCTATTTTGATATTTTCATATCAATTTTTTAGAAAAACACCCATATTTCACCATGTCTTACACACGTTATTCAACATAAATATTCAAATATAATTTATGGAGGGAATCATATAAATCATTGTAGTCATGACTACTAGATATGTTAGTATATAATTCATTATACAATTTATCATATGTATAAAATTAACTCAATTCCTATATTATCATAAATGGTAGTTTTTTATACTGTAAAGAAACCAAAAAATAATGAATAAGATAACTAAACAGAATCAAGGGGAACCCATATTTACAAAAATATCCCACCAATGATTTTGTGTTACAATTTTTACTCATCGCATGAAAAAGATAATCCATGGTCAACCAAATTTTTTAAGACTACACAATTAGAAGTTTGATGTCTTGTTAAGTGTCTCTTTGGAATGAATCTTTGAATTAGTTTATAAAAGTGGTTTATTATCACAATATATTGTCATGTTATTGACTTCTATGAAAAAATAAATATTTTAATTTATAATATTATCCTCGTCCCCAAAAAAACATTTATTTTCCACTAATTTAACTAAAAACTCATTACAAAACCTATAATGTGGGTTACTCACAAAAAATTACAACTCAAGAACATTCATACATATCCAAATGCATTATATTTGTATGGTACATGAACATTCATGTTATGTAATTGGGTTATATGAAATTCAAAATCTACACATTTGTAAGACTAATATCATAGGTATCCAATCACATTCAACATTCAAGACAAGGGATAAGGCCCCATGATGGTTGGTAGTCCAACAGTAAATCCCACAACATAGGGAGAGTTTACATAATAGATAAATAGACTCATTACAATTCCAATAACTGATATGGATAATGTATAATCAATAAGTAAATTACAATATATAACCTGAATTATAATACTAGGACACAGTCGATGAAAATATAAATTAACATTCCAACAATGGTACTGCATAGACACATGTACGATAATCTATAAAATTCATATAATTCTGTGTACTAAAGTATTTTTATAAATAATATAATCAAGAAACAATTATAAATATATATGATTAAAAATTTAATATAAATTAAAAATTCATGTTTTTAAACTTTTCACAAACATTTATAGTCATTTCATTAATAATGGTAATCTATAAAACATTTATAATTATACTAATCATTACATATATTCTATATAAATGAAAAAAAATGTTTCAAATTAATTACAATATGAACTCTTCCATTTATATTATATGGTTATTTTAAATTTAATATTATCAAGAATTATAAAAAAATTAGATCAAAATACTGATGATGAATTTTTTTCAAACTCCATATATCAAACACAAAATGTTTTTAAAACTGTAAATAAATAAACAAATAATCCATTTTTATGTCTCTAAAATTATATTAATAAAACCACTTTATTTGGAAATATAACGAATTAATTAGTTGAAGAGTTTTTTAATTAAAAATATTAACTCTTTTTATATTTCCCCAATATTTCTAAATTTAAAAATTCTTTATAAATTATTACTTATGATTTTCATGTAATCATTTTTAATTTTTGATAATAATAAATTCCACACATGATATATAATGTATTTTAAAAATTAGAATTTAATGTTTATGTAATAGAAAATAATATATGGTGATAAACCATTATTAAATAATTATAAAACCTAAATGAAAACTAAACCCTTAAGAATTTTTAATAATTAATAATGATCCTCAAAATAATTTTTATTTTATTTTATAACTCATTATTAAATTATAATAAATTTTATAACATTAAAATATTATGTTATCTATTACCCTTCTACATTTGGATTTAATTGCACCAGGACAATGTAACGCCCCAACCATTATTACCAAGAGTTAGTTCATTATTACAAAAAGTTGGATGGATCACAGGGAAATAATATCTCAATAGACCGATCAAATTAATATTATTGGAAATACAATTCATATATATGATCAATATTACAACTTTAAAAGAAATAAAAAACTAATTTATTTCATTAGAAACATCCAAGCCTTCTAGATTATGCATGCAATTCACTCATAACTAACTTCTTCATATCCTAAGAAAATGAAACATAAGAAAGGGGTGAGCACAAACACTCTATAATGGTAAGAAATACAGTGGAAGATAACATAAATATTAAGCATGGCGAATAATTGAAACCACATTCCTTTAACAATAATAAAAATGAATACAATTATGGTAAAAATATGAGCTCAGTAAATAATGCCATAACAAAACATATTTATGGTTATTCTCCTAGTCGAATGACCACATTAACCATCAATATTGTTTTCATAATGAGGGAATGTATAATGATGGACATTCTAAATCATTTTGTCAAGGCTTTGGCCTAGACATCAAAAAAAGATTACGGATCATCCAAAACCATATATCAAATTGAGAAAGGCATCGGCCAATTCCCCATCTAGTTTTCTCATGAGACCTATCGATGTATTGATGAATTATAGATGGCTCCAACCGACACTTACTATGTCCAATACATTCCTCATATGAAAAGGATAAAATATAACATAAAAATTCTTATTAAAACATTCTTACGAAATTTCAATACATTAACCATAAAAAATTAATGGTATAAAAATAACACATCCACAGTTAAACATATCAAAAACCCTTCTATAAATTATGGATGTTTTGTATAATAATAAATAAACTTCAAATCAATATTAAATCCATAAAAGGATGATTTCATAGATGAAATCAAAACCATTTTTGAGAAATATCTCATTCTATTTTCAAATCATTTAAGAGTCACATAATTATAAAGAAAACATTTATTTTGAAAATATTCATATAATCTTGTAAGGGATTCTTCGACGATGTTATAACGGCAGAAAATAGCCACACCCGCCGTATAATTTAAAAAAACATTCTTACCATAATTTTGTCAAAAAGGTTATAAAGTACCTTCTGTGGAAAAGGACCTAACGAATCCTTTCAAGATAGATATGGTCAAATAAGGGTATAAAGGACTCTGCCCCATTTTCTAGTAAATAGTAAAAATGGTTTGTAATACATTTTTAGTAATCAATGATGTTGATGATAAAGAAGTCCCAGTACATAATTATGTATAAACAACCTCAGATAAGAAAGATATTGTGAAATTAACCCTTACCATGTAACTTTCCATGGTTGAGGGTAGGTTAATCTTTTATATAATTGTGAAATAATTGTTATAAAATTAAAAAATAATCATATACAATAATTTGATATCATATATGATCTTTTAATATTTTATTGTGAATAATATCATAGTATTATCGTCATTTCGGGTGTTAACTAATTCATTTTCCATTATATTATTTTTTACGTAACTAATGTTTTTTTGGATTGGATGTATCTTTTTTTATATTCATTATGATATTAATCCTTTAAAAATAATTTTTAATCATCTAATGAAAATTAGTCTCGAATGGATATGATGGGGATTGAATCTTATCGTGTTCTTGGAGACAGTAATCCGTACATACACACGAGTGAAAATATCAGACTTTTGATATTAAAATAATATATTATTGGATGGTATATCATATATAAAAAATCATTATAATGTTATATTTATTATTGATATCATTTACACATCATTATTATAACCCTCCAAAAAATATTGTATGGAATAACAATTACACCACGACGTGGAGACGGTAAGCCTTACGTACACATGTACGGTGAAATGCAATTCATAGGATGGATAGAATAATGAATATGGATGTACCATATTTATTATTACATAACATTAAATAGAAGATACTGGAGATATTATTTTATAATGGAAACAACAAAGAAAGAAGAAGTGGAAGAAGAAAAGAACTTGAAGGAGTTGATGAAATATTTACCTTTTCTTCGAGTTCATCCATTTGATTTGATAAAAAGGGCCCCTTCGGTTGGATTTATGACTAATGGAAGGCTTCTAAGATAAATTTAGGATAGTTGAGAGGGTATTTTGGATGGGTCTGGCCGATCCAAATGGCTTTGAATGTTTGAATTAGCGAGATGGAGGATTTCCCTTTTATAAGAGGGGTGAGGGGAACCTTAGGAAAAGCAATAAATATTATATTATAATAAAATAATTTTCAATTTATAATGAATGAAAAATGTATTATTTAATGTCTAAGGGGATTATGGGTCTAAAACCACTCAATAAATAGGTTTTAGACATATTTGGGTCACTATATTAACCTTATCTTTTAGATTTAACTCTTAGATAAATAGATAGAAATTTACCATGTCTCTTTGTATTTTTATATTATAGGGTTTATAAACATACTATATACTTCCAAGAGAAACACATGTGGTTTATCAATGATACACCTATCATTATATAAGTCTTTTGTCCAATCCTTGTATTTTTAGGAATTGAATATCATTTAATAATATAATATTTGTTTTGAGAACTTTTTTATGTCAATTTTGACACTATTTGGTTTTTTGTTTTTGCTAAATTCATAACAACATTAATAATTTGAAAAAAATTCATATAATGAACCCAAAAATGTAATATTAGCCTATAAAATTAGTTTAATTCATGAATAGTTTCAAATTACATTTATTTAGATATTTATAATGTCAATTATTTTAATGTTTCATTAAATAGTTAATTACTGTATCATTATTGTGTGTTAAATAAAATAAATTATTTAGTGTATAAAAAATATAAATAAAATACAATATATATGAAATATTATTATCTTTATAGTTAATATTTATAGTTGAAATTATATTATGTGTAACCCTATATTAATAATTTTTTATTTATTAAACATTGAATTTAACTCTTTTAACTCTTCTTTGAATTAAATATTAATAAATGTACTAATATAATCTAATTAGACCAAAGCGGTTCATATTTTATAAATATGGTTGTTTCTGGTCATATTATACTTATCCAATAGAATTAGTACATGTGTTAGGGCAATAATAAAATCAATTTTACGCTTAATTACCCTATTTACGTTAAACCGTGGAAAATAAAAGTAAAAAGTAACTATTCACCAACAATTATTTTCATCTTAATCAACCAAATTTTACATATTGATATCAACCGTGTCTCTTAGATTTTTGATATTCCACAAACAGAAGTTGTAAAATTATCTTTTATGTTATTTGGAAAATTCTCCTAGGAGGTCTGAAAAAGACTGTGAAATGTTCAACAAAATTTTGATATATATAATATTTTTTTTAAAATTACACCTATTAATTACATTGACCTTATATATGTATTATGTATCTATTTTGACCTGAAATAACTTTAAAAAATACATAATTATTTAAATAAAAATTCGGTTTTAAACTATAACTTTGTGTTATTCACTATTCATCAAACATTGAATGTTTTCAAAAAAATACCATAAAATCACACTATAATAATTTCGACATTCTGAATCCATAAATGAAGTCTATTTTGAAAGATAAAATTTATAAAATATCAAAAAGTGGATATTACTATTCATAATGGCTAGTTTGATTACTTGTGGTGTGTTAAAACTCGATGTTGCATACAACACACACTATTGTATTATTCAATGAGAAGCATACCATAGAATCATGGGGTGTTACATTATCATCACCTTCAAATAATTTTGTCCTTGAAATTTCTAGAGTATTAATGCATAAAAGACTCGGTTGGTTCTTGATCATATGTTCCTCGAGTTCCCTTGTTTCCTCTTTCATCTTATGGTTTCTCCATAAAACCTTTATCAGAAGATTCGTTAGGATTCTAATCAATTGGAATCTAGTATCAAGAACCTTTAAAGACTCTTCAAAATAAGTTATCTCGGGTTCCAAATCTAATTCCTCATAGGTAAGTATATGCGTTGGGTCAAGGATGTATTTTCTCAATAGTGATATGTGGAAAACATCGTGGACTTTGGAGAGATTGGGCAACATTTCCCACCGGAAAGCTATAGTCCCAATTCATTCTATAATTTAAAAAGGTCTGATGTGTAATGTCTCGGATTTTTTCATGTAATATTTTAATAATATATGGGAATTATTTCGAGACTAGGCTCTGAGATGGCATGCAGTTCCGAGGCCCAGTGAGCCCGGAACAAATGATTGAAATTAATTAAATAATTAATTTTTCTGTGCATGTGGTTTTCTTGAAAAAAGTTGAATAACTCCTAAATGGGTTCTCAAATCATAAATCTGAACGCACCGTTGCGTTCAGAGTAGTGATTTTACCTTATGTGAGGCCTAACATCGTCCGATGTAGGTGGGTGGTGAAATTCTGTTTTTGGGACGTAAGAGTAATAAAGTATTTAAATAAAAATATATTATTATGCAGAAAAATCTTTTAAATATGCTTTAATAGAAATCTCTAATTTTTTTTAAATAAATTAATGCGCAGGGGTCCATGGTCACAAACTTAATATCCCAGAAACCCTTGACGGAACTGGAGGCTCTGGAGAAGACCTCTCGATGCAGTGATGCTGTTCTTGATGATTTTTTCCGGTCACGACGACGCGGTGACCGGATCAACGCCAACAGACGCCACGGGTCCGGGTAGGAAGATAGTTTTTTATTTCCATCCCCATTTATGATTTCCATTATGAACGCAGACTAATCCACAAACATATTATCACACAGATCGATCATTCTTGTGGGATGGGTTTTTGCGGGGATTTTGAGTTTGTTTTAGTTTTGATCTAATGACATTGAACCTAGATCGTCACGGATAATGATCGAGATTCGTCCCTCTGGTATGATTCTGTTATTTTTCTCCCTCGTGTTCTTCATTGCGTTCTACACATTCAAGGAGGAAATCGATCGTTGCACATTCTTTTGTTGGACCAACGATCTGAGATTGTAGATCCAACCCCAAAGCGATGTCACAGAGGTGCAACGACGGTTTCGAAAGGTGATTCGGAGTGGATCGGTAAAAACAAGTTTTTATGTCTTTTTCCTCGGATGGATCGTTATAGTTTTATGATCATATTTATGAGCCAAAAACACTCGTTGTGGTGTTCATATGATGAAACGAACCAATACCAGGAGTATCGGGATGAACAGATGAGAAACTGAGGATCCTGAGGATCAGCCGCGACACGAGGAAGAAGACGACGCTTTTGGAAGAATCCAGACTACACACCATGTAGTATGGGCTACACCTCATGTGCCCGTTGGCGGACCACCTGACGTGTTCTCTAAAAGTAAAAAAATGGGTTGGGTACACGGCCAAGGACACGGTGTGTATTCCCTTCCCGAGATAGACTCGGACAGATACACGGGATACCCCTTGTATTGGTACACATGCAGGAGACACGGACATGGACACTGACCGGGTACGGTCAGATGGCCAGCATACACGGACTGAGGCCATGTTGTCGGACACGGGGTGTGACTCTTCTACACTCCGTTTAGTTTCATTCTACCCGACAAGCCAACTGACACGGGTCATTTAAATGGGCAGTTCCTAGAGTCAAGGAACACGGCAGGTGATTCTTCTACAAGTCGTGATGTTTAATTTGACATAGCTTGGACGAATGGCACGAGACGTTTACATGGGATGTACCCTGGGTCAAGGAACATGATGTGTAACCATGCTACAATTCGTGTAATCAATTATTCATGGCTTGACCACTTGTCTTCTGTGACTGGGACAAGTTTTCATTGGGTTATTACCCTTGGCCTTCTCCCTGAATGTTTTGGTATCATTTCCTTTATACAGGAGTATGATCTCATTAGCAGGACTTCCTGAATAGAGTTTCTAGAATCCCTTCTTTGAGACATAGAGCAGGATCCTCTATTAATTCCTGGAACCCTAGGTAGAGTTCTTGGTATCGATGTGATCAACTTTACCTGGGCATTGATCCTCTACATAAAAGATTAGCTTATACTGAGTTGTCGGAATCACCCCACAACTTGGTTGTGATCCTCATCTGAGCATAATTTTCTCATAGAACATTCGGAGTGTGTTCCCCATGAATGAGTACTTTACGTCTCTCTCTTCAGACCTAGGGGTTTGTTCTCCTTGTTGTATGTTTATTGGAATCTTTGAGCTGGATCCTAGTGGTGGTATCGGGATAGTCGTTTGTGTATGAGTATGTCTGGATATTATTATTAAATGTTCTGTAGACATATATTGTGTGGACCTGATTATATCTTCCATTTTTGGTATTTTCCCTTCTTGTATTTCCTTTGAGGTTTCGGGGTGTCCTACAGGGTATTGTTATACTCACCCCTACATGGGATTTGCCCGCACAAGTCGTGTCTTGTGTAGAAGAGTGATCCTTTGACATGATTCTAGGTGACCCAGGACCAAACGGTGCTCAGTGAGATCAGGCGGGCTGAGGTATGTTCCTACAACAACATATTGCAGTCTCAGTACCTTTCCTTACAGGCTGGACTTTGTTACAGACATTCTATTGGTGGAATTGCACTTTTGGCCCAGGGGTTTACACTTACTGTACTTTACATTCATGTCGTACTCTATTGGTTGGGATTTTTAGTGTATGCATTCATTTCCATTTTTAGAAGTGTTATACATTTCAGCTTTTTGGGGTTGGAGATGTCTGTACGTGTGTACAAGTTTATAGGAAACTCCTCCCATGTTAGTAGCATGCGTACTCGGTGCTAGTCACCAGCCCCTGGCCTATTGGAGGAGGGATTGGGGAGTTGTGGCTAGGGCCCCACTAGGACAGGTCATGAAAGAGTGGTATCAGAGGTGGTTGGTTTTGTTTTAGGACTGAGAGTCTGTGAGTTGGTTTGGGAAAACAGTGTTATCTGTTTGAAGTTCGGCTTTCAAGACAGGGACACCATTGTTGGTGCAGCCGACCGACGTATCCATACACTAGGGCATTGATAACTTTCTGTTTGAATCAGAACATGAGTACACCAGTTAAAATGAAATAAAATTATACATGCCTCATATAAGAATGGGTTGTGGTTTCCATGCCCTTCTTGAGTCAGCTCTCCAAATATAATCACCGACTGAGATACAACTTGTTTCTTTACACGATTCCTCTGTGACACGCCCCTTCTAGTATCCAGCAAATTGATCACGAGGATGACCCCCTCAGTGATGAAGCTTTGATACAGGGACAAGAACCCCTAGTTTTACCATCAGTTGGTGTGCTAGTTATCCCGCCACCTGTGGAGAAGTATTTACTGCTTACTGTACCAATAGAGGAAGAGAAAAGGCTGAGCACACTCCATGAGTTTCAAAGACAGAGACCCCTTAGGTTTCGAGAAGATCCTGACCCTCAGAAAGCAGACGACTGGCTTGAGGAAATTACTAGAGTCTTCCCTTTGGTTAGGACACCAACAGACCAGATGGTTATCCTAGCAGCGAGGCTTCTGTTGGGCTCGGAAGGAAGATGGTGGATTTTGGTTATCCAGACCCACAACGAGGAAACTCAAACATGGTCGGAGTTTGAGCATATTTTCTGAGATGAGTATTCACCTGTTACACTGAGATCAGTACGTATACAAGAGCCTCTTCAGCTCCAGCAGAGAACCATGTCGGTGGCTAACTATTCATCGAGTTTTACCAACCTCTTGCGGTACTCGAATGAAATGGTCAGAGATCAGTACTTCATAGCTCAGACTTTTTAGACTAGCTTGCACAGAGAAATAGGAACCTGCATAATCCCTATGTGAATTCCTACATATGCTGGGGTGCTCGAGCAGGCTTTGGTGGATGCGAGCTTCTTGGTAGAGTAGAGACAACCATCAGTTGTCATTATTGAGCGAGCTGGAGCAGATACCTTGGCAGTAGGGAGCCGACATCAGGGACCCAGGTGTGGGAGACATTTTTCGAGGAGATTCTAGGACAGAGGATTGTATTGAAGGGTTCACAAGGTGCATCCAGCCAACCTCTAGAGAGGGGATGCTACTCTTTTTATGGTGTGGGACATCTCACTCAAGATTGTATGACCCACCGTACTACTGACACAGAAGCAGTGGATGGACAAACGAGGCATAAGCAACATGTGGAGAAGACAGATTCGCAGGGTGGCGGATGCGGTAGAGGATCTGGGAGAGCAGCTGGAGGTGGTCAGCATTTTAAACCCATACCACCACCACCCCCAGGGGGTCCACCCCAGGCTCAGGGAGCTGGTGGACAGAGGCATGGACAACTGCCGACGGTAGTGTCTTATTACCCATTAACTCTCGGAATTATTAGAAGTACAATCTGTGTCTTTTCGACTTTGGTTGTAGTACTGATAGACATAGGTGCTAGTCATTCCTTTCTTGCTGCTTATCTTGTTTGAGAGCATGAGATTCCTGTTGAGTCGTTGACTCGACCCTTATGCTTAGAAACACAGACTATAGAAGATTCTAAGATCACACAGCTTTGTAGACTGTGTGACCGGACCCTTTGAGGTGAGAGTTTCGGTTGGAACCTCTTGGTGGTAGCGTCGAGGCCTTATGATGTCATTCATGGTATGGATTGGCTATCCACAGTTCATGGCTAGATCGACTGTTTTAGGCGAAGGGTGCGGTGTGTCCGTAGTGATGTAACAGGGTTCTCTTTTTTTGGTGAAAGAGAGACTCAGCTAGTGCATGATTGACTCATGCATTAGAAGGCACAACCGATATCCTATCAGTTGGCTATCTTAGCCCTTGGCGCATCAGAGGTTACTAGTTTCCAGTTTCCAGTAGTACTGGCTGAGTATGAGGACGCCTTTCTGGAGGATGTCCCCGGGCTAACTCCCCATCGGGAGATAGTTTTCTTCATTTACTTACAACCAGAGAAGATGCTGATATAAGCATCAGTATATCGGATGCCTCCTGCAGAGCTTCGTGTGGTGAGAGCGTAGCTGGATGGCATTAAAAAGAAGGGCTTTGTGAGACCCATTGTTTCACCCTGGGTGGCCCCATTACTGTTTTCCAAGAAGGCAGATGGGATCATGAGGCTATGTGTGGATTACCAGGGCTTGAACCTGGTGACCGTGAAGAACTGGTATACACTTATAAGGATCTATGGACTCATAGACCAGTTGAGAGGGGTGCGATGGTTCTCTAAGGTTGATCTATGATCAGGCTATCACCAGTTGCGAGTACTGGATGAGGATATATCGAAGATAGCTTTCAGATGTCTCTACGGTTACTATGAGTACTTGTTGATAGCCATCGGCGTGACAAACGTCCATGTAGTGTTCATGGGAATCATGAACCGGATCTTTCGGCCCTATATATATCGGTTTGTAGTAGTCTTCATTGATGATATCCGTGTGTACTTTGCATTCGAGGTGGAGCGCGCGAGGCTCCTAGAGATGGTTCTGGACACACTCCGAGGGCACCATCTATACAGGAAACACTCAATGTTCCAGTTCTGGATACAAGAGGCCAACATTCTAGGACACATTATATCAGAAGTTGGTGTACCAATGAACCCAGCCACTGTGGTGGCAGTACTAGTATGGTAGCCACCCTGGAGCGTGACAGAGGTGCAGAGCATCCATGGGATGGCATGTAACTATCAGAGATTCATTCTTGATATCTCCAGGATTTCAGCACCCATGACAGCTTTTACCCAAAAGCGGCAGCCTTTCGTGTGGAACGAGAGATTCCATCAAGTTTTCGAGCAGTTGAGACAAAGTATGACGAGCGCCCTAATCTTGAGATTACTGGAGGAGGGTGTCGAGTACGTAGTGTTCTACGATGCATTAGAAACCGGGATTCGTTGTGTCCTGATGTAGGGGAAAGCGGTGATTTCTCATGGCTCTTGTCAGTTGAGGCCACAAGAGAAGAACTACTTGACCCATGATCTTGAGTTGGCAGCAGTAGTCTTCGTGTTGATGATGTGGCAGCACTACCTGATGTGCAAGAATTTTAATGTATACTCTAATCAAAAGAGTCTCATATATATCATTCCTCATAATGATCTAAATTTGAGGCAGAGGTGGTAGCTTGAGTTCCTCCAGGATTATGACTTTGAGATCGTTTATACTCCTGGGATAGAGAACGTAGTGGTGGATGCTTGCAATAGGAAATCCAGTTTGCAGTTGCTGGATGAGGTGACGAGGAAGATGGACTCTTTACAGTTATCCTTCATGGATGGAGATTAGGGAGCTTACCTTCATTCAATGGTTGGTACCCCCTCCACTCTTACAGCGAGTCAAGGAAGCACTGTGAATTGATGATAGATGTGAGACTCTATGTTCTCAGATATCCACAAGTTTTGTGGATGATGTATATTCATAAGGTGGGGAACACATTGTCCTTTTAAGAGGGCGTACAGTAGTACCAGTGACATTACGTGAGGAGGTTATAAGGGAGTTCCATGCATCCCCCTTGGCGGAGCATCCAATCATGGAAAAGATGTATCATGACCTCCGACATCAGTTCTTGTGGACAGGAATGAAGAAGTATGTGGCAGAGTTTGTTCTCAATGCCTTACTTGTCAGCAAGTAAAGGTTGAGCACCAGGGGCTAGCATGCTTGACTCAGCCCCCTGAGGTGCCAGAGTGGATGTGGGACGGGCTATCCATGGACATAGTTATGGTTTTACCATGTATGTCCAGGGGACACGATGCAATCTGGGTGATCATTGATCGAATCACCAAGTCAGCCCACTTCATAGCCATACGGGATTAGAGTTCCGTAGAGGGCTTGGGAAGCCTCTATGTGCAAGAGATAGTTTGACTAATGGAGTACCATGAAATATCGTCTTAGATCGTGATGCTCATTTCACAACCCGGTTGTGGAAGGGATTTTAGGAAGCTTTTGGGACTCAGTTACATTTGAGCACAACGTTCCATCCTCAGACCGATGGTCAGACAGAGCGGACCATCTAGGTTCTAGAGGATATGATTTGAGCATTCATACTTGACTTCAGTCATAGCTAGGAGGATCACCATCCACTAGTGTAATTTTCATATAACAACAGTTATCATTAATCTATTGGTACGACACGATTCAGGGCTCTGTACGGGAAACCTTGCCGGTCACCACTTTGCTGGACTGACCCAGGAGAGTCAGCACTAATGGGCCTAGAGATGGTGAGAGCTACTACAGGGAAGGTGTAGGTCATCAATGAATGGATGAAGACTGAACAGAGTTGAGATATGTCTTATTCTGACAGGAGGTGGAGGCCCTTGGAGTTCAAGGGGAGAGACCATGTGTTCCTTCGGGTCTCACCTTGACGGGGATTGCAGAGATTTGGCCGAGGCCTAAAGCTATCTCCGATGTTCGTTGGCCGTTTTCAGATTTTGAGTACATTTAGCGAGGTGGCGTATCTCTTGGCTCTACCTCCTTAGATTAACTGCGTACACAACATCTTCCATGTGTCGTAGCTATGGAGGTACGTGCATGATCCATCACATGTCATCAACTAGGGGGAGATGGACATCGATGATAGAGAAACCTTTGCTTAGTACCCAGTGTAGATCGAGGATCGGTAGGAGAAGAGCCTTCGTGGTCGATCTATTCCCTTAGTGTGTGTCCAGTGGAAGCACATGAATCTCTAGGAGATCACATGGGAGTGGGAGGATTAGATTCGTGTGCAGTACCCACATATTTTTTTAGTAGCCTTTGTTTTGGCATTCGGGGACGTAAAATCCCTAAGGTGGGTGTGATGTAATGTCCTGAATTTTTTCATGTATTATTTTAATATTATATGGGAATAAATTCAAGACAAGGCTCTAAGATGGAGTGAAGTTATGAGGCCCTGTGAGCCCAGAAAAAATGATTGAAATTAATTAAATAATTAATATTCGCATGCATGTGGTATTCCTGAAAAAGTGTAATAACATTAAAATGGGTGCTCGGATCAGAAATATGAAGGCACCGTTGCGTTTAGAGCCATGATTGTATATTAGGCGAGGCCTAACATCGGCTGAAGTAGGTCGGTGGTGAAATCCAGTTTTTTTGGGACGTAAGAGTAATAAAATATATATATACAAATATTTTATTCTTCAGCGAAGTCTTTTAAATATGCTCTAACATATATCACTACTTATTCTTTTTAAATAAAGTCATTTGCAGGGGTCCAGGGAAACAAAACTCATAACCCTGAAATCCTTGGTAGCTATGGAGGCTCATGAGAAGACCTCCCAATGCGGCGACGTCGTTCTTGACAATTTTCTCCAGCGACGACGACGCAGCGACCAGATCTTCACCAACGAACGTCGCGGATCCAGGGAGGATGTTTGTTTTTGATTTCCTTCCCCATTTTTGATTTCCAAGATGAACACAGACTGATACATGAACATATTAGCCCACAGATCGATCGTTCTTGCGGGATGAGTTTTTGTGGGGATTTTGAGGCTGTTTTGGTTTTGATGTAACGAAGAAGAACCCAGATCGTCACGAAAAACGATCGAGGATCTCGAATCTTTTTTGATTCTTGTATTTTTCTCCCTCGCGTTCTTGGTTGCGTTCTAATAATTCTTGGAGGAAATTGGCCGTTGCGCATGATTTTTTTGGCACAACGATCCGAGATTGTAGATCCGACCCCGTAGCGATGTGACGAAGGTGCGACGACTGTTTCAAAAGGTGATTCAGAGCGGATTGGGAGATATGAGTTGTTAGGCGTTTTTCTTCGGATGGATCGTTCGAGGTTTATGATCCGATTTAAGAGCCAAAAACACCCATTGCGGTGTTCTTATGATGAAACGAACCAATCCCTGGAGTATCGGGATGAAAAAACGAGAAACCGAGGATCCAGACATTCAGCTGCGGTGCAAGGAGGAAGACAATGCTTCTGGAAAAATCCCAACTACATGCCACGTATTATGGGCTACACCGTGTGTGTTTTTCGGTGGACCACCTGGCTTGTACTTTGGGAGTACAAAAAAACGAATTGGGTAAACGACCAAGGACACGGCGTGTATACCCTTCCCCGTCCAGACCCGGCCAGATACATGGGATGCCCTGTGTACTGGTACATGGGAAGGTGACACGGACACAGACTGAGGTCGTGTACGGACACATGGCCAGCGTACACGGAGCGAGCCCAGGTGCTCGGACATGTCATGTGACTCTTCTACACCCCATGTAGTTGTTTTCTATCCGACAATCCAACTAAAATGGGTCGTCTACACGGGAAGTACCCAGAGTCAAGGAACACAACATGTGATTCTTCTACACGTCGTGTACTTTAGTTTGACACATCTTGGACGAATGACATGGGTCATTTACATGGGCATTACCCGTGGTCAAGGAACACGGCGTGTAACCATTTTACTTGTCGTGTAACCAATTCTTCATGGCATGAGCCACTGGTCTTCTGTGTCTTGGATTAGTTTTCTTAGGGTTCATACCCTTGGTCTTTTCCCTAAAGGTTGTGATATAATTACCTTTATACAGGTGTATGATCGCTTCAGTAGGACTCCCTGAATAGAGCTTTTGGAATCCTCTCAGTGAGACATAGAGCCGGATCATCAATTCATTCCTGGAACCCTAGGTAGTGTTCTTGGTATCAATGGGACCAACTTTATTTGAGCACTGATCCTCTTCATAGCGGATTAGCTCAGACTGAGTTGTCGGAATCACCCCATGACTTGGTCGTGATCCTCATCTAAGCATCATGTTCCTATATTACTTTTGGAGTGTGTTTTCCCGAAACAAGTACTTGGTGTCTCTCTCTTCAGACATAGGAGTGTGTTCTCCATGTTTCATGATTAGTGGAATCTTTGAGATGGATCCCAGTGGCGGTATCGCGATAGTCGTTTGTGTATGAGTATATTTGAATATTCTTGTTATATGTTCTGTAGGCATATACTGTGTGGAGATGACTGTATCATTCCATTGTGGTATTATCCCTTGTTGTATTTATTATGTGGTTTCGGGTTGTCCTACTGTGTATTGGTATATTCACCACTACACCGGAGTTGCCCGCATGTGTCATGTGTTGTCCAAATGGGCAAGCCTTTGACAGGATTCAAGGTGGACCAGGACCGGATGGTGCTCATTGAGATCAGGCGGGCCGAGGTTTGTTCATATGGCTATAGATTGCAATCCCAGTACATTTCCTTATAGGTTGGACATTGTTACATACTTTCCATTGGTGGGCTTGTACTTTTGGCCCAGGGTTTTACACTTACTATACTTTACGTTCCGGTCGTACTCTGTTGGGTGGTATTTTTAGTGTATGCATGCATTTCCATTTTTGGAAGATTTTACTATTTAGCTTTTCGGGATTAGAGATGTGTCTGCGTGTGTACATGTTTATAGGAAAGACCTCCCATGTTAGTTGCATGCCTACTCGGTGCTAGTCACCATACCCTGGCCTATTGGAGGCATGAATGGGGAGTTTCGGCTCGGGCCCCACTGGGATGAGTCATGACATGATGTACCTGGGACATACAATTCCATTTTTACATAAATGTATAACACCCATCCATTGAGATACCTTCAAGAAAACATGGTCTCCTACGTGAAATTCCAAATCCTTCCTTTGGTTATCTCCATAGCTCTTCTATCTAGTTTGAGCGGGTTTGATGTGGGTTTGGATTAAATTTAGCTATTCCATCATTTCCTCCACATGTTTTGGGCCTATGAGTATTCTATCACCAAATTCATCCCAACAATTGGATGTGCGAAATCACTTTTTGTATAATGCTTCATATGTTGTCATCTGAATAATTGAATGGAAGCTATTGTTATTGAAAAATTCTACCAGATATAAATATAGAACCCACATACCATGAATGTCAACTTAGCATGATCTCAACATGTCTTATATGGTTTGAATAGTATGTACTAATTTTACATCAGTTTGGGGGTGGTAGGTAGTGCTCAAACAACGTTCAGTATCTAGGGCTTTCTGAACACTTTTCTAGAATCATGATGTAAAATGGGGATCACGATCAGTAACAATCAATATTTGTACTCCACAAAGTATTACAACTTCATTAATATATAGTATTTATAATTGTTCAAGTGGTAAATATTCTCTTATAGAAATAAAATGTGCTGATTTGGTAAGACGATCAACAATGAAACATATTTCATCATTCCTACTATGATACTTTGGTAGTTCCATGACAAAGACCATCGTAATATTATCCCATTTCCACATAGTAATGGGGATAGATTTCATGACTCCTCCAGGTTGTTTCCTTCCAACTTTCACTTGTTGACAAACCATACATCTTAACATAAAATCATCAATATCCCTCTTCATGTTGTCCCACATAAAATGTTCCGTCAAAACTCTATACATATTAGTGCTACCTGGGTGTATAGAAAAATTGGAACTATGTGAATCATCCAAAAAATCCCTTTTAAGATCAGGTATATCGGGAACACATAGTCACTTCCCAAATTTCTAAATTCTATCTTCATACTCTATGTCACTCAATCTCCCATCATTCACAGCTTTAATCTCCTTTTGAAACTCTTCATCACTGTTCTGAGAACTCTTTATCCTTTCTAGTAATGATGGTTTTTAAAACAATTAAAAAATTATTGATGTTTGACCTTCCATGGGGATTCCCATATCCATATTTACTAGATCCATGTATATATGATCCTTTTCAACTCTTATCTTGATCAAAAGTCCATGATCCTTTCTGCTCAAAGCATGTTCAACATTAATTACCTTCCCCGGGGGGTTGTTTATCGTGCAATAATAATCATTGAGTAGTTCAAGCCATCTCATTTTTCTCATGTTCTATTCATTCTGTAGGAAAATATACTTCAAACTCTTATTATCAGTATAAATCTCATATTTTTTACCATAGAGATAGTGTCTCCAAATCATTAAAGAAATTATTATTGCTGTTAACCCAAGATCATGAGTATGATAGTTTTTCTCATGAATTTTCAGCTATCATGATGCATATGCAATAACATTTTCATTCTTCAAAAGGACACAACCATGTCCTTTCTTCGATGCAGAACTATAAATAACAAACCCATCATTACCATATGGTAGAGTCAAGATAGGTGAATTGGCTTATATACTATTCAATTATTCAAAAAATTCTTCAAACTCTTTTTTCCAAACTAATTTAACCCCTTTTCAAGTGAGCATTGCTAATGGGTTTCCCAACTGGGAAAAATTCTGGATGAAATGTTGAGAGTAACCTACTAAACCAATAAAACCGCATACCTCAGTTATACTCATCGGTGTTGGCCATTCATAGATTTCCATGGTCATAGAAGGATCAATAGAGATTCCATCATTGGAGATAATAAGACCAAGAAATGAAATCTCCTGAAGCCAGAATTCACACATCCTAAACTTCCCCTATTATTCATGTTTTCTCAGAGTCTCCAAGTTAATGTGAAAGTGATTTTCATGATATTTGTATCTTTCAGACTATAACAAGATATCATCAAATAAATACCACTAATAATTCATCAAGGTATTCTCTTAAAACTCACTTCATTAGATCCATGAAGATAGAGAGTGCTTTAGTCAATCCAAAGGGCATTATTGTAAACTCATAATGCTCATACCTAGTTTGAAATTTTGTTTTGGGAATGACTTCTTTTTTCACACATAACTGATGATATCCAGATCAATAATCAATATTTGAAAAGTATTGGGCTCCATGAAGTTAGTCCAATAAATCATCAATGCAAGGTATGTGATACATATTCTTTATTGTTATAGCATTGATCTCCCTATAGTCAATGCACAACCTTGTGGATCCATCATTATTCTTAAAAAGGATAAGGGCACCCCATAAAAAAAACACTGGGTAGAATAAATCCCTTATTACTCAATTCATCTAGTTGTTTCATTAGTTCAACTAATTCTCCAGCGGCCATTCTATAAGGGGTCTTTGATATGGTCCTTGATCTAGGGCATATATAAATGGAAACTAAATTTCACGTTGTGGAGGATGTCCAGGAAAATCCTCTGGAAATATATCAAACTATTCTTTCACAATAGGCATATCCTCTGTTTGTAAATTATTTCCCTCACCCATAGTTATTTCATTCACTTTCTCCCAAATAATTGAATTTATTTGAGCTACTAGGGGTGGATCTAACTAATAATTTGGTGGTGTCAATTCTACTGTAAATATATGGTGTTCTTTATCATCATCAGCAAAAATAGTAACCTCTTTCTTCTTATAATTATTCTTCACATCATGGTCCGAAATCCCATCCATACCGAGGATTATATCAAATTCAACCATGGGTATGATGATGAGATCAGCAGATAAAAAATATTTATATGATCTAATGGGAACTGATTCACAAATCATTGTTGCAATGATACTTTCCTTAGTAGTTTTGAATGATAACTCCCTTGTTAAATTTAATTGGAAATATCAAATTTTTATTGCAAACTGGTAAGATATGAAATAATGAGATGATCCAGAATCAAATAAATATTTGTCTAAACATGATGAAACCCTTAAATTAAATGCCACCACATCATTCGAGGCAACAACCTCATCAACAGTGATCATATAATTATGGAATTGATACATTGGACTTTTATGAGATATGATTCCCTAACGATTATGAAATTCATTTTCATAATTTTCCATCTCCCTGAAATTGTATCATTGAACATTGGTAGCATCATTCTTTCCCTTTCAATCACAAGAAAGATGGACTTTTTGTCCACTTTTGTAGCATACTCCTTTTCCTTTTAGACAGGAACCCGGATGCTTCCTTCGACAATTATCACATGGTGTAAATTCAATTCTTCCATTCTTCCTTGTTTTCTTTATTTTTGTTCCTAGTGTTTTCATTAGATCTATTCTTCTCTTGATTTTCATTAAAGTCATAAGACTTAGTGAATTCCTTTTCTGTCTTGATAGCACATGAGACAATATGTTCATATGATGTGAATTAGTGTTATACTAATGAAAGATGGAGAAATGGTTTTAACACATCAAAGAAAAGGACAATATTACTTCTTGGGATACGTATATAATTTTCAGCTTGCCTCGCTAACCTTGTATAATTAGCTTCATACATTGCAACATTCTCATCCTCTTTTTTCCTCAGACACATAAATTTCCTTTCCATATATACTTGATGGTAATGAGGAAAGTATTTTTATAAGAAAATTTCATTAAACTCCCTCCATTACATATTTGATACTTCATCATCCTCCATTGTGTTTTTAATCAAAGACCACCACTGATCATCAAAGCCATTGAGGTGGTAAAATGGCATCAAAACTTTTTCCCTTTCGCTACTCCCCAAGGTGTGGAATATTTTCTATAAGAAATTTATCTTTTTCTTAGCTACTAATGCATTTTTACCACAAATGAATATTGGTGGTTGTTTCATGTTGAAGCAATATTACATTGATCCTCCACATTGCGGATCAGGGTGGTCCATACGGGTATGGTCATTATTCTTAACCTGGGTGAGTTGTCCTTGAAGGGTGATTAGCTAATCAGCACAACTGGAATCACTAGCTCCACTATAATTATATTGAGTAGGACGTAAATCCCTGCATGGAGTGCGTGCAGTGATACAGTTTCCATTCCTTACACAAGGATCCATTTATAAATAATGGAATAAACTAGATTACTATATAAATCGCAAATCATAAATCCCAACTTGTAAAACACTTAACATAAATTGAAAAGTTTATGGATATAATCCATAATCATAAAAAAATTTCTTTGTTAATGTTTATTCTAAAAAACCCTTCATAGTAGTTTGTAAATAAAATGAGAATTATCCTATGCATATCCTCTGGGAGTGTCGTAACCAAGAGTGCAGCATGGCCTGTTGTCGTGGACCACTTCTCGTTCAAGTCTAGCTCAAAGCAGTGTTTTTGAGTTTTACCCCTAGGTATATTAGTGCCAGACCCCCCTCTACCTACTCGTATCCTGATAGGGATGTATTGATTGGAAAACCCACAATGTATCTACAATTAAAGAAAATTCTAGGAAGTACTTCTATACTAATCCACAAAGTCTATCTTAGGGCGAGGTGCTCTAATCAGAGTTTATCTCTATCTAGTTTCCAAGGATTGTTATAAACTTCCTCTGATACCAACTGTAACTCCATGACCCTAGATACCTAGTGTTGGTGCATTATTACATAACATTTGGCATGATCACAAGGAGATCATGTATCAAAAGTCCAATCTGTTTAGTATTATTAGAACAATATTCATACATAAGGTCAACATTACAACTTGAAAAGAAATACAACACGAATTTATCCCATTAAGAACATCCAAGCCTACTAGATTATTCATGCAAGTCACTCATAACTAACATCATCATATCCTGAGAAAATGAAAAATAAGAAATGGGTGAGCTCAAATGCTAAGTAAGGGTAGGCAATACAGTGAAAGATAACAAAAATATTAAGCATGGTGAATAATTGAATCTAAATTCCTTTACTAATAATAAACATGAATTATTTTATGGTAGGAATATGAGATGAGTAAATAATTACATAATAAAAAATATTCATGGGTATTCTACTAGTATAATGAAAACATGTACCATCAATATTATTTTTATAATGAGGGAATGTATAATGTCTGACATTCTTAATAATTTTTTCAAGGCATCGACCAAGATGTATAAAAATGATTAAGGCCTCGGCCAAAACTAGATATCATCTTGGTAAAGGCCTCATCCAATTCCACATGTAGTTTTCTCATGAGACCTATCAATGCATCAAGGAGCTATCACAGGCTCCACCCGTTAATTGATAATTCCAATACATTCCTCATTTGAAAAGGATGAAATATAAAACAATCATTCATAAAAAAACATGCATAATAAATATCAATACTTTAACCATAAACCATTACCGGTATAAAACTAACACATCCACAATAAAACATATCACAAAACCTTCAATATAATATAAATTATTTTTATCATAATAAATCAATTTCAAATAAATATAAAATCCATCAAAGGATGTTAACATAGATGAAATCATATCCTTTTTTAGAGAAATATGTATTTCTATGTTGAAATCATTTTAGAGTCACATAATTATAAAGAAAACATTTATTTTGAAAAAATTATTATAAACTAGTAATGGATGCTTCGATGATATTATAATGGTGGAAAATAGACACACCCACCGGTTAAGTTAAAAAACATTCTTACCTTAATTTTGTCAAAAAGGTCATGATGTACCTTGTTTGGAAAATGAAGGAAAGATTCCTTTTAAAACATATATGGTAAAATAATGGTATAAATGACTTTACCACATTGTCTAGTAAATAGTAGAAATGTTTTGAAATAAATTTTTATGAAACATGGAGGTGGATGATAAAGAGGTCCTAGTAGATAATTACGTATAAACAACCTCGAATATTAATTAGATTGTGAAATTTACCATTACCATGTACTTACCTAAGTGAAGGGGTAGGTTAAACACCTGTATAATGGTAAAATAATTATAGTTAATTTATACAAGAATAATATACATTAATATGATATCATATTTGATCTTTTAGTATTGCTTTGTTAACAATATCTTAGTATTGTCGTCATTCTGGGTGTTAAATGATTCATTTTACATTATATTCTTTGTCACATAAGTAATGTGTTTTATTGATAGAATTTATCTTATTCATATTAATAATGATATTAAGTCTCTAAACGTTATTTTTTATCATCTAAAGAAAATTATTCTTCATTGGATATGATGGGGAATGAATCTCATCTCCTTCGTGGAGATAATAATCCTTGCTTACATACGAGCGGAAATATCATTCATTTGATATTGAAATAATAAATAATTGCATGATATATATTATATAAAAAATAATTATCATGTTATATTTATTATTTACATCAATTACACATCATTATTATACCAATCCAAATAATAATGTATTGAATAAAAATTACACCATGATGTGGTGACGGTAAGCCGTACGTAAGCATGTATAGTGACATGTCATTCAAAGGATATATAGAATAATGAATTTTGTTGTTCCATATTTATTATAACATCTAATTATACATAATATACTCGAGTTATTTTTTTACAATGGAGAAAACAATGAAAGATGATGTGGAAGAAGAAAGGAAGTTGAAAGAGGTGATGAAATATTTACCTCTTCATTAGGTTCTTCCTTTTGATTTGATCAAAAGGGCTCCGTAGGATGGATTTATGACTAAAGTAATCCATCTAAGATTAAGGTAGGAATGTTGAGGAGATATTTGGGAAGGGTTTGTCCGTGAAAAATGGATTTGAATGTGTCAATTAGAGAGAAGGGGTAGTGCCCTTTTATATGAGGGGTGAGGGACACCTTAGGAAAAGATAGAAATATTATTTTATAATAAAATCATTTTCAGATTATAATGGCTAAAAAATTTATTATTTAATGTATAAGATGTGGATGTGTATAAAAAAACTCAACCAATAGGTTTTAGAATGGTTTGTGTTACTATATTAACTTTATATTTTATATTTTACTCTTAGTTAAAAAGATTGACATTTACCATGTCTCATTGTATTTTTATACTATATAGTTAATAAACATACTATATATATCCAAGAGAACCCCATGTAGTTCACTAATAATACACCTATCATTATATAAATTCTTTGAATTTTCCTTAGATTTTTAGGAATAGAATATCAATTAATAATATAATATTTGTTTTAAAAACACTTTTATGTCAATTTTGACACTATTTGGTATTTTATTTTTTCCAAATTCATAACTGCATTAATTATTCAAATACAATTCATCTAACCAACCCTATCATGTAATAGTAACCTATAAAATTATTTCAATTCTTAAAAAGTATCAAATTACATTTATTTCGATATTTATAATGTAAATTATTTTAATAATTCATGAATTATGTAATAACTAAATCATCATTGTTTCATAAATAAATTAAATTATATAATGTCTAAAAAATATAAATAAAATTCCATTATGTAGGAAATCATTTTATCTCTCTAATGAATAATTATTGTCAAATTTATCATATGTGTAACACTATATTAATAATGTTTTAGTTATTAAAATTTTATTTTATCTCTTTTAACTCTTCTTTGTATTAAATAATAATAAAAGTCCAAATATAATCCATATAGACCAAAGAGGTTCATATTTTATTCCTAATGATTTTTTTGGTCGAATTATACTTATACAATAGAATTAGGACACGTGTTAGCGTAATAATAATATCATTTTTACCCTGAATTACCTTATTTAATTTTTACTGTGGTAAATAAAAGAATAAAGTTACTATTCACCAATAATTATTTTCATCTTATTTAACAAAATATTATTTACTGATATCAACCGTGTCTCCGGGATTTGGGAAATTATACTCACAGAAGTGGTAACATTACGTGTTATGTAAATTTGCAAATTCTCCAAGGAGGTGGCTAAAAGACTATGAAAAGTTCAATAAATTTTATATATATATAAAATTATAATAAACTGGCTCCAATGAATTACATTAAACTTATATAGGTATTATTTATATATTTTTACCCAAAATAAATTTAAATAAAATAAATATTTATTTAAATACAAATTTGGTTTTAATCTATAACTTAGTGATTCATCAAAAATTGATTGTTTTTAGAAAAATACCAAGAAATCACCCAAAGCAAATTTTGACATCTCAAATCCAAAAATGATATCCATTTTGAATGATAAAATTTATAAAATTTCAAAAATTGGGTATTACTACTCATAATGGCTAGTTTGATTGATTGTGTTGTGTGTGAACTCGAAGTTGCATACAACACCTGCTAATGTATTATTCAAAGAGAAGTGTATCGTGGATGCATGGGGTGTTACCGACAACACATTACATTTCGTTTTCATTAATGTCACATAGTGATTAAACATATTTAATTTGATTAATTTTTCAGTCACCAAACCATATAGTGGTATAATATTATGAGATTTATGTAAAAACCTTCTTTTTGATGGTAAAAAGGCATTACGATTATATAGACCCATTTATATAAACATTAATTTCTCTCTCTTTTAGATATAACCAAAAAGATTATAGACAAAAAAATGACCATTATATAGAACTATACTATGTAATGGTACCTAGGGGTATTACATATAAAGGTCACTCACTGTATGCTTAATATATACTATACCTTATATAGACATCCCTATGTAAGGGTAAACAAAAATTACTATTACACATTACTATTGTACTTATTAGAAATTCATTTTGTAAGGAAGTTATACTATCCAGAAACAAGATTAAATATTTTTTCATATTTAATTCATTTCATTTCTTGTTTTAATAATCAAGAATGTGATATGGATTTAAAAACACAAATCAGATTTTAAAGTGTCTAATAAAAAATATTGTATTTCAGGGAAGTGAAAAAATTCCATGTTTTGGATCTCCTATGTGTAGAAAATGAAACATATATAAAAATTTGAAATTATGAAATGTTGAGAAACTATTTCTACATTACCAATATGATTCACAAAAACATATTAAAACATAATCTCCTCGGTTTAAGATGGATTTCTGAATTCATAGACCAAATCCACATAGTTATGTAGTTATCAATTAGATGATTGAATATCTAGATTTAAGACTATAATCCAATTGATCTCCATGGAATTATTGTTTCTCTAACACAATGTAAATTTTTTTTGACTCATATAAGTTTCTGTACATTTGGTTTAGGATAAATTATTTCCAATATAAACATATAACATTTAATGTAATTGATATATCATGAAATGAGAATGCTATTGGGAGTACAATGCATACTCATGTATTAATACTCTATGTGTAAATGATACTTCAAAAAACTCATATATATATTCATTATAATAATTTCAACTATATATATTTCTTAACATGAAATGGTTCCCATAATAGATATATTATTTTGAGAAAAATTTAATGATAATAGTTTATCATTTAAATAACTTAAAAATTTGTATGGGATAAAATACCAAATATGAATCAAAATAAATATTTTCTAGCATCAATAAATATAATATATATTGTATACATATAAGGATTTGGGTATTATGTTTTTAAAATATCTAGGATACTGTTGATTGGACAACTATGATAGTACCTATGTCATATTTTGGTGTAGAGTTTGGTAGAGGGAATGAGACTTCTATAGGTAGTTATGATTGTGAAATTAAACGATGTTCCCAAAATGTGTGTCCCAAGCCGTGATGATAATATCACATAAATTTTATGTATGATATTTTTTTTTATTTTTTTTAATCAAATCAATTAATTACAAATTTTAACCCCAGGATAGAAGTTTAAGGTGAGAAGACAATCCAGGATCATAGAGATATGAAATGATCATGCATAACCTTTTATCATATGTTCGGATTAACAAATAACCATAGTAAAGTTTATAATAAACCAACATTACAAGTGTACTATTATCATTGAACCATTTGATAGCATAAATGGTTGACAGTATAAGTCCCACAATATCTACAATAAATATTGTAGAGTAAAATATTATATGTTCTATGAAGGTGAATCAAATAAAGGATACGATGAAGGGGGGTTAGATGTGTATTTAGAGAAACCAAATCTATTATATATTTATATATATAATATGGATATTGATATCCCCAATAGTGATACCTCTATTTCAGATATTTCTCTAATTTTATATTTTATATAGCCTTTTGTGCATTTTTACAGGTGAGAGGTTACTAAGAGGTGTTTGATTGGATAGGGGGTTAGAAAAAGGATGACGCTAGGCCCGGGGATATAACATTGATTCTTGAGATAAAGTAGTCCCACTAGCATGACAGTGGGTGTCCAATGGCTTGCATGTGATGGTCCTAGGAAGAGATGATTTCTCCCACAATCCTCCAGATAGCTAGTGGTCCTTTAAGGATGAACATGGTGTATATATTTGGAACAAATAATTCTATGGTGTCCAATAAAGTCCAATAAAGATGCCAATCTTATAAAAGTTTTATTATTAATTAGACAATCAAATTACCATGATTTATTCTCTTAGTTTTCATTTGAAACCAACATCCATGACACACTCACTATGATTTTGAAGTTCTCATATACATTCCAACATCTAAATATTATGTCTACCTAATGAATCAATCATGAACTTCAATCCAATGAGCACCTAATTTTTCATGATCAAAAAACATTTCCTATTCGTAATAAAAAACCATTGGATAATATTTTTTTGTTGATAATATCTATATGTTTTAATAAGGTCTGTTGAGTTTTTAATTTATCATCAATGAATAATCACCCAGGTTGAGGGAATTTACATCTTCACAACTTTTAGACCTTGACTATTAGGGATACCATACCATCTTAGGTAGGTTTGACCTAGACCTAAAATTATTAAGTTTTCTCCACTTTGACATGATTCAATGACCAAAATCATTTTAATATTCAAGTATTTATTTCATTCAATGATGATTTTGTGTATATACATTGAGCCTTTATTTTTATTCCTCATTTCACTCAGGGAATATAACCCTTGACTTTAGTGAATATTTTCTACTTGTTTTTTGTAATATATGTTGATAAGTGTGTTAATCCTACTCTAAACTATGTTTGATGATTGATCATGTGTTATTTTCATATTATTATTTATGAAGAACTATTGTTTAATATTTCTCATATTTATATTTTTATACCACATGAATATTTCATGATATGAAATTATTTTGGATCTAACATTTTTATGATATATCAAATGTTTTATTCATTTTCATTTACAGTTGTGAATGAAGGAAGAGTCTATTAGACTACCCCCATGTGGGATATGTGCTTGAAATGACTGAGTGTACTCTGGATTAATCATTGGGAGGTATGATTCACACATATTTTTGGGCTATCCAATTGATGAAAATTTATTAGTAAGCTGACTGTTGTTCCTTATAATATGGCATTAATGTAGGCAGGGATGGTTTTATAGAACCAATTTCATGTTTATTATTGTTTAATGGGTTTATATAACCTCCAATCTATTAAAATTTATATAATTTTCCTTTATATCTTATAAACTTATATCACATTCCATTTTTGGTGTCCTTCGGAGTCTTATAATCAAATATTACTTAAGAATTTTTGTGTCATTGAATATTTGATAAAAAGGGATCTGGTGATGGTAAAATTCCATGTGGTGGATGGATTATCATTATAGTAGGATGATGTAGACGTTACTGAAAGGAAAATTAGTTTTTAATATACTTATATTATTAATTATTGGAATTTTTGCAAACATTTTTTCCTTTTTATAGTTAAGCTTCAGTATATCACATTACATATTAGTACTACATGGGTTATATTTTTTCACATATGTTGGACACTGATGATTATTTATTTATTCATTATTCATTATATTATTAGTTACTAAATATTTTATAGTTTTAATTCTACCTATATATAATATAATAATTTCCCGACAATGTTACTTTGACCAGTGCTACATGACAAAAACCACTTACATGTCGAGACATTACATGAGATAATAGGGATCATAGCCTGGACCTAGTGGTTGAGATAGTGGGTTAAAAATTGGCATTAGAGGATTACATTCACTTACATGTTTCATCTATTTTACTTAATAGGGTAAAGGGTAGAATTGAGATAATGTGGAAAAGACATGGGAATAGGCGTTAGGGAAGTGCATGGTCAACATTTTTCTATTGACCTCAGAGTTTTCATATTGTTGGAATTAATGTTTTAGCAATTTGACGTTAATATTGGTTAAAATAATCATTTTTGATTCAAATGTTATTTCTATTCCAATTAATGGGATCTAGAGAACATCCATCCATCATGTTCAGTAACACTAGATCACATTCCATAGGTGTGTTTCCTACATTATATATATATATCCTAAATTATAATTACTTATTGCTAATATTATATGAAATTTTAGTGAAATATTTATTTATTATCTTATTTGATACTTTTATTTTATATTATTGAGTGTATATATATTTCATGGACTAAAATGCATGTAATGGTCGATTGGTAGATGTTTTGGGGTTGTTATTAGGGTATTATACTATATTAATATTGGAATCTTCATTTGTTGAACCATTCTGTGAACCCTTATGCGTTCCTTTAATTTTTTAACATGTCGTCCAGTTTATGCTATATTAATTCTCTCTTGTTTTTTTAGAATTTAATGAAATGATTCCATGTAGATTCTTTGGATAGATGGATTCCTCATTTATGGAGTAGTATGATGAAATTTATAATGGTCCCATGATTTCAATGAAAGGCTATGGTATAGAACCTTCCCAAATATTATTCATTTTTACTTGTACCTATTATTAGTGGAGGATCCCACAAGGGAAATATGATGATTGTCAAATATTCTTTTGACTTCAAAATCTTGCATACCCAATAACTACATGGAACTAGAGGACCTAAAGGAATTCAAGAATATATACAATCCATTTAAATGATTTTAGAATTGGTGGATTCCCTAGAGGAATAAGAGGTTATGTTTGGAAATTTTATTCATCAGTGAACTCCAAGGTGATTATGGAATGACGTGGAATAGTTTTAAATATTTGAAAGGATGACATCGGTGAAGTTCATATTTCTCTTTATGGAGGAGTATTTTATATATATATTGATTCTAGATCATTCTAATGAGGTCATAGAAATCTATAAGTAAACTTTGATAGTTTGATAATACTCAACCTGCGTCACAAACCAAATTAGTATTTCTTCACTATAGGAGACAAATGAACTGAATAATGTGAAAAATTTCAATAATAGAAATCTCTTCATGGATAAATGATAGGTCATGAATATTTATTTCATGACCTATAAAGTGTTTTTTCCTAATGAACTAATTATTCAAAAGTTAATTAATAATGAAAGATATATGTGGATTAAACTTGTTATTAGATGATCAATAGATACATTCTCTATTTTAGTCAAAGTTAAATAAAATTGTATTAGGAAAATTATGTCATATGATAGAATATAATGTGGTGATCATCATTTAGGGAAGTGAATTTCCCTATCCACTCCCTCTGATGGAGATGGGCCTATTATGTTCCAAAATTATTAGAGGAAGAGAAAAATTACAAATTATTCTATATATTATTTCAACACATATCATTGTGTTGTAAAATAATGAATATAACTATGTTTTATAAGATATATTTAAGTCTATACACAACATGTCCATGCACTACTAGAATAAATCCCTATACCCACGGTTCAAAACCGTGGGTATAGCCCCCAAAACCGTGGGTATAGCCTACACCCACGGTTTTGGGTACCGTGGGCTAGAACAGCGTCAGTATAGGTCCCCAGCCGATACCCACGGTTTTCCAAAACTGTGGGTATAGGTGTCCTGCCACCGTGTCATAGAAACATATCCAGTTTCCATGGTGTCAACAGCTTTTACCCATAGTTTAAAAACCGTGGGTATATGTCCAAAAATAATGCAGGTGCCGAGTTTAGATCTCGCAACCTCTTCACTACAAACACTGCATCTAGCCACTCCCCTGACATCACCAATATGTATATATTTATATATTTAGTTAAATATATTTATAAAAAACATGGGTATAGAGGGAAGAACTGTGGGTATGGGGTTTCCAGAAAAATTCCCTTCCCACCAAAAAAAAAATTTCCCGTGCGCACAAAAGTGATCTTTTCCCACGAGTTTTTATAACCGTGGGTATAAGTATTTTATCCTAGACCTATCCCCATGGTATTCCCCAAAATCGTTGGGATAGGTACCCTTATACCCACGGTTTTGGGAAAATGTTAGTACAGATCACTTTTCAGGACCTATCCCCACGGTTTTGGAAAACCGTGGGGATAGACCCCCCCCCCCCCCCATACCCACAGTTTTGGAAAACTGTTGGTATAGGTCCTGGAAAGTCACCTCTACCCACTGTTTTCCAAAACCGTGGGAATAAGGGTACCTATCCCCACGGTTTTGGGGAAAACCATGGGGATAGGCCCATTTTCCAGTAGTGAGGCATAATAAATAATCAGTAAGTATAGACCCATTATGTTTTAGTTAATAAACTGATTCTTGGGAATCTATGGTTTCATTATATGGGTTGTAGTAGGGATTTTGCAGATGACCTGTATTAAACAAATGCTAGAAAGGGATCATCCATGGTTCGATGCATTTTTAATATATCATCATATATATGTATTCACTTTTTTATAATAGATGAATACCATTTATTTATGTCAAACAACATGGTTTCTAGGTTAGATCAACCATTATAATATTCTATTGAGAAATTATATATCAATTCACCCTTGAGAAGGGAAATTGGTAATTTTAATATCTATATATTTTATCTGATTGTGGTTTTGAGTAGTGGAAACGTTTATAGCTCTACAATTCTTGGGAACAATAGTTTTGATATTATCATTATCATATAATGGATGACTGGTTCCCATGAACACATTCATTTTAACTAATATTTATAACATTTTATTTTTATAAGTGTGGAATGATTTTTTTATTATGGAATGGTATGACATGGTAGGAAGATTGTGAAAAAATTATGATTATAGGAATGTATATTTTATCCCATGTGGATGGAATTATTATTTAAATAGATTATAATAATACTCCTTCCTCTTTTCCACTATCCGATAACCTATAATAGCATGTCATTATATAATATATAACATTTTTACCTCTATAGGTGTAGTTCAGTTTTATATAATGATGGTGTTGGATGTGTGAACCATTTTTGTTGCACAATATCTAATGGAATAGAATGGGTCCTAAGATATCAAGGTGAAGATGGATGATCTTGAGTAAATATGATATATCATGATAATATTTATCTATTGGGTTTCTCTTGTGTAATTTACCGAGATGGTGGATATTATTCTTTTGATTTGATTACACTATCAAAATTTGAATTAGATCACAAGGAAGACTTGATACCCATTATAAATAATAGAGGGACTTTTTGATCAGTTTAGGGTAGATAATTTGATTTTAATGACTAATCTATGAACATGTTACAATTATCTTCGTCTCAGTGATGAAAAAATTTCCATGACATTGTTTAAGAGTACATCTGGGTTATGAATATCATTTTATATATTTTTATATTATGAATGATCCAATGGTGATTCTTTCCCTGATGAATAAGATATAATACTCATATATACACTCCTTTATAACTTTTTTTTGTTGATGACATCCTTATATATTCGTACATATCAGAATAACATGCTATGAAACTATATATTTTATTGATGACCCTTAATGAAAATCGGCATTATGTTATGTACTTCAACAATCACTTTTGGATGTTGGAGGTGTGTTTTATTGGGAACATGGATTATCAGGTGGGGATAATTGTTGATCCTAATAATGTTGATATTGTTTGTTCATGTGAATGAATGAAGAATGTTTTCAAGATTCAGATTTTTCTAATTTTTGATGGGTACTATAGTGGGTTCATTTATGTATTTTATTTCATATAATCCCCATGGGAACCACTAACAAAGGTGGGGATCATATTTTAATATAATCATCACCATGAAGAGGAATTTTTCTAGTTGAATAAGTTGTTCATGTATAAATTGACAATTATTCTTCTTGAGATTATGGTTTATTTAAATATATCATGTGTTGTATTAGTAGGTATTCTGATATAGAATGTAATGGTAGATTCATACCTGTATCTTCATCTATGATCCCATGAGTATAACTACCCTACATGGTACATATAATTATAAGAAGTTATTTTTCAATTGAAATTATTGTGGAATTACCTATTTCGTGGGATTTTGTTTCTTACATATTGACCATATGAGTCTGTTGTATATCATCTCACAGTCTGGAATGAACATTCCTTCTAGGTTTTATGTAGAGTACTTTGTAATGTCTTCCATTGTTATGTAATTTTTACTCGGGAAAGAAAATATTTTTTATAACATGATGATATAGAAGATGGAAAAGTTGGAGAAATTAAATTATAAGAAAGATATAACATTATTTTTATATAGAGGTGTTTTAGAACCATTAGTGTTCATGTCCTCATTTGTGGAATGAGTATTAGATAACTAAGAGATGAATTTGGAGTGTGTGGTGATACATGATATTTTATCGTCTAGTATTTCAATATTCATTTTTTCTTTATATAATCATGTAGTGCATAAGGTTTGTGGAGTGGTGGTCATTCCTTCTTCAATGATAGTGAAGCCGATAGGAGACTCTCAAGATTTGTAGTGTGCACCTTCAATCAAGCAAGATGTATCACAATCTTAAGTCGCATTGCTAGATGCATAACATTAAGAGATATATTGTAGTATTTTGTAGACATGGTTTAAAAAAGAGTGAAGGATAAAAATTAGATACTAATTCGGGTTCACCAACCACTTCTTAAGATAGTTTATATGTTTTTTGATGAGATGATAGACCCCATGGTGGTATATACCGGGACCCTGAATAGATAAGACCACATTTGTTTGTACTGTTTGTGTGGTTCAATGTGGATTACTTCATTATGATCAAAGAAATTAACACATAGTATGATCAGGGTGAGATATACATTGAGGGGATCATATTGCTTCATATAATTCTTTCTTGGGTTTCATCAAATAGAGATACATGGTTTATTTGACATTTTTTGGCAGGCTTATTGAAGGTAATGTGTAACCAGTTTTTGTTGAGCAAGGCCTTTCGTCCACAGAATGAGGGGAATTTTGAGAGAATGATATATTCCAATGTGTATATTCATTAATAATACAATATATATTTTATTGGATCATTTGATGATCAATTATGTAGTACAAAGTTTTATTAAAATAATATATTGAAGTTATTGATTTAGATCGCTCTGTTTCACACTCTATAAAGGAGCCAATGTTGATTAATATTATTATTGCATGAAACTGGTGATTCATATGTGTTGTTTCCATGTATAATAATTATATACTTGATAGGGTCTAATGGATTATGGAAATTTCATTAAAATCACTGAATAAGATGAATTATTATGCTTACCAATGGAGATAAACCCTGGTGTTTTTTGTGAGTGATAGGGAATTCTTTTGAGTGTCCCCTTAGACCGATAATTTGTGTTTGTGGCTGCAAGGAACTTATTAGTGTGGTACCTTATGCTACCTAAGATCATCATGTGCATAGTTATGGTGGTATATCAATCATACAATATCCCATTCTATTAAATTAATCTAAATGTGCTCCATGTATCTCAACATTAAAGTATGAGATCGATCTTATGAATGTGCTAGACTGCAAGGATGTTGAACTATAATTGGATGAATCTATTTAGTAAGAAATTGTTTTCATTATGAATAGAAGTGAGGAAGTAATATGAGGAAATAATGTTCAAATCATTTAATATATTTGGGATCTTAGATGTGTAGAATAAGATATTTGAGAATGGGAGACTAGATTTTAGGTGTTGTGGCCAGAACTATTTTAGTTAGCCTCTGAGTCTAATTCCTGCAGATAATAAGTCATAGGGATTGTGACACCTATATTTCATATTATTTAGTATTTTTTAACTCTAAATATTATTTTGGGAATTATTTAAGATGTTTGGGGATGGGATAAAGGTGTTATGGGTATCAGAACTAGGATGTGGTAGAGCTAGTTGACTCTGTGTAGCTTTTTGATGTGACATAATTTCCCGAAGAAATATATTATGTATCATCAGTTAATCAGTTTTTCCTAGAACATAAAATCCATTATATGGATACCACTAGGATGTCGGTGCACCTCCTGGGTAGAACCAGGTCCACCCAGCAACCATTGGCTAGTGGGTGGTGTCTGATGAAGCCAGTTGGGATGGAGATTTTATAATAATTTTCAAAAAAACCAACCTAAACCCATTATAAAATATTATCAAAGGACATATTTGGGTCCCAATACCCTAATAACAACGAAAGAGTATTTTTTTTAGTGTACACACCCCTTCCAATAACACCCTTTTTTGAAAGTAGTGAGTTAATCCTATGAATAAAATATATTGTGCATCTCCTAATTCTAGAAAAAACATATTCTCATCTACATGATTATAAAAAATTATAGAGTATATGTTTTGAGTATATCATAATGGTTTGACATGGTATAATTTTGTTTTTTGTTTTTGCTACTTTTTTTAATAAACACCCATATTGAGGTAATTGAAATCTATAAAACCGTTGGACGAAGATCATTGTTAGTATTGGATCTTCTCAGTTTTTTTTGAACATGACCAATATTTTGGGTGTGTTTTGTCCTTAGAAATTATTTCTGTAATATAAATAATGTGATTTAATGTGTGTTTCTATGACTCAAAAATTCATTTCAACCACGATGGTGGTCCTTTATTTAGAATCATCATTATAACCAAAGTAATAACTTCTTAACATTATTGAATATTTTATAAGGTTTCATGTGATGTTTTTTATGAATGTGTATCATAGTAAGAACTATGTTTTTCTTCATTAAATGAGGTAAATATTTATATGTTTATATAATGATATTATTTAATATTTATATCTTGTGTATTATTATGACATATGATTATTTTTTGATGTGAAAGGATTTTTTTATGTCATTATTATACTATATCAAAGGTTATATACTAATATATACACAATTGAACATGCATCTTGAACCTATTATAATATCAATTAATAGTGATTTTTTTAGACATGGATCGAAATGTACTTTTCTTATCCTGATTGATGTTATGCATTACAAATGTTTTTTGGAATTTCCCTTTGAGGGGGATATGTTAGGAATGAAGTAATCACTCATTTTATTTTAGTGATAACGAATGTAGATGAGGTCTTGAAGATTGAATTTTTTGTTTATTGTTTCACAATATTTCATTTCTCATAGATAATATTTTTTTCATCATGGAAGAAACTTGTATTTTTTAAACATATTTTTTTGTCCATTGGAGATATCATACTATGTCTTGTACTCACAACCTACATGAGAATTTTTTTGAACATGTAGATTTTACTTTCAATGATAAAATAAACAGTGAAGTCCCTATGAAGTATTGTGGAAAATGTTAATTAGGGATTCATACATATTTAAATTGAACAGGTGATATAATTTCCCAAATGCTTGTTTTAAGTGACTTTAACTTCAACATCGGATAATTTTGGATTGTTTTTTATGATTCATATCTTGTTACATATTTATAATGATATTAGGGAGATTTATATGAATAAATGTGCTTATAATTTAAATATTAATTAATTTTTTATTAGTTACTACTTATTTTGTACTCAAATGTGTACATGGTACATAGTGAATATTCACCTCATTCAATTCCATTATACATCATTACAAGATGATAATATATTTCATATAGGGTGGTATGCATGATGTCACGTGGAATCTCATCACAGACCAGGTTGTTTGGGTCAGCATGTTACTATATTTTTATAACATGCATTATTGATTGTGGAGAGCTGGATATTAGTGATTACATGACCATTGTTGGGTACCTATTTGATACATAGGATCTTCCTGGGATGATCCTTCATGAGTTTGTGAAATAAATATTTTGTAAATGACCAAAACATGGAAATATTTTGATGTTAATTGATGATTTCAACTTCAAGATATGAACTGATCACACTAACATATTAATATAAAAATTGTATTTTTGGTGTCAATATATATTGTTTTAGATTATATATTTTTTTATTTCTTCTTTTGAAAATTTAATGTGAAAATAAATACTAAAATATTCTAATATGTAAATTAAAAAGGATCATTTAATTTTAGAATTATTATATTTCGATCATATATTATATATATGATAAAATTCATTTCAAATTTCTACATAACATTTTTTTACTACTCCTAAATATAATATAGTATTATTATTATGAATAATAATTTTTATCCATAATAATGGTTTTGTATATGTGTGTAATAATAATTGTGGTATAGTTTTTTAAATGAAGACAATGAAATAATATCCTTAAATTTTTAATCACTACTATATTAAATATAATGTTTCTATTTGGACGGATAAATAGAAAATACATACTATAATAGAGAATACAAGACATGCAATAATATATAATGGGGAATTATTTTACATGTT
This sequence comes from Viscum album, assembly GCA_963277665.1. Classification (NCBI taxonomy): domain Eukaryota; kingdom Viridiplantae; phylum Streptophyta; class Magnoliopsida; order Santalales; family Viscaceae; genus Viscum; species Viscum album. Next base: position 695,178,438 of record OY728141.1, read on the forward strand.
GTATACAATATGTGTTAATTTTATTATTATATATAAAAGTGAGTTAACTAGTTTTTAATGAAGGTATATATTGTTAGAAAAAGTGTTATATTTTGTAGAAGGATTATAGATATAATATTTATGCTATTCATTCATTACATCGACCATTGAAAAATATTAGATTGACACCTTTATCCTTTCCCATTCTCATCCTTTTTTGGCTAATGAATCATGTTGATATTCCCACTTTTATTTGAAAATATTGATTATTTAATATTATTTGTGGTCATCATAGAAGTGGATGAACTAGTTAATTATTCCTATAATAGGATCATAAAACTATATATATGTAAAAAAAATTATTATTCTACAGCCCTAATCCATCGCTATATGAAATTATTTTACTATCTAAATATATATAATGGTTAAAAATAATATTACAAATGATATATGATATAAAATTAGATATTAGAAAATGAATATTAATTGAATATTTAAATAATTTCAAATAAATTCTTTCAGTATAAAAATTAATTAGTATCCAAAAACAAAATTTTCATATAATTTTTTTAATTTAAAAAATAGAATGGATTATATAAATAATCTATTTAATTTTTCTACTATAATATTTTCCCATCATTAAAATAAATTAATATCAAAATAAGTAATATTCAATTTTTTAATCATGCTAATTTTTATATATGACTCTATAATTTCAGTCATGGAATAATCATTGAGGTTAAGTCAAAGTGTTAAAATATATTTATATTTTAATTATTATATATAATTCATTTATATAATTAAGCTTCTTTAAGATGATAAATACTAAAAATATTATAATACTTATAAAAATTTTTCTCACTGAAAAATTTTATTAATTTTAATATTCATAATATATTATGTTATTTTCCAGCATGGAAAATAATTTAATATAGTCATATTAATTTTTAATATGTATAAAATTAATGTGAACATATTAATTAATGGTCATGTATTAAATGATGCAACACAATCAATAATATGATTTTCAAAATAATGTCCCATAATTTTTATATATAATTATCACAATAATTTATATGAATATTTAGTAAATAAAATTATGATCCATGAATGAAAAATAATGTTCTAGTGTATTCGAAGAATACGGTATGATCATTACATTTTCTGGAGTTGTATCATTCTCTTTTATATGTACTCTTTTTGTTTATTTTGTGCATATCATATTTGATTTTTATATTCATTGTGTTTGTGTGAAAAATTGAAGTTTTGGTGGGGTTTTGGGAAGTGCATGGTTGGTGAATGGTTAGGCTAAAGAGTGTACTATTCTACAATAGCCCATGTTTCCCAGGATAGAGGGTGATTGCATGCATAGTGCGTAGGTTTTCAAATAGTGACCCTATTCAGGTTAATCATTCCGCCTAGAGGGGGAACATGGTTTTTAAAACCAAACATCCATACCCATGTATCCATGTTGGAATGATTTATTATTTTTAAAACTCGTTTTAAATTTTCTGATCCGCACAGACATCACCTATTGTTGAATCAACATGACCCTAACACATTACTGAGATTTTTTGGGGCTTTAAGAGAAATTACAAGGGCTCTAGAACACCATTATTGATTACTCAAAGGTTGGATTGTCATATCATCATGTCTCCGCATATATGGTTTCTCCCCAATAAGGCTTTTATCTCTCCCATTTGTTTTTCAGGATTAATTGTGGAATTTATTCTCTTTTTGTTTTTCTTTTAGATATAGTTTTAATGTAACATGTTTCATTAGATCTTGTATATTGGTTTTGGATAAATATCTTGTTCTTCTTCATTATCATGGTTGTTTCTCTTCAAATGGGGATTTCCATTACAATGAATGCATCAACAATTTCAAGGTAGGTGGTATAAATTAAATTACCATATTATTGAAATCCAATTTCATTTATGTATTGCGATATTTAGATTGACATGTTTAAAAATATGATAATCACTTAAATAAATTAAATAATTAAATAATTTATTATATTAAGTAATTGAAAATTGAGTTCCCATATGAATTTCTGATGTGTTAAAACTGGGAAAATTGAATTTGTTAGTTTTGATTATTAAATTAGATGATTTAGATTAATTGATCTTCCAATTAATTAATGGAGTTTTGTTATTTTGTTATCGATGGTAAATTTAAAATGTGTAATTGGTTTTTTAATTTGATTAATAATTTACTAAAAATGGTAATTATGATATTGTTTAATTTTCATTAATGGGTTATGTTATTTGAATATCCCAATATGGATTAATATTGAATATCACATGTTATTCCGTGTCATTAAGAGATTAAATAGTGATGTGTTTTGATAATTGAAATGGAATATTTTGATCTAAAATTTGATATGATGTGTAATTTTGAATTACTTCCATTAATTAGATATATGTGTTAGGTCCACTAGGCTGGATACCCTGAGAGGGGGGGTGAATCAGGGTATGACTAATTAAAAATTAATGCCCGTTCTGATCTTGTTTCGCTGTTAAGAAAAACACTCTTCTCTCTTTTCCCTGTTGCACGATATAAACAGAAAGTAAAGCACAGGACACAGCAATTTTACTTGGTTCACCGCTAAGGGCTACGTCCAAGGAGCATACGCCGACAGGTTGCCGGTCGTACCAAATTCCACTAATCTTCACTAGCTGTGGATTACAAGATTCGGGCTAGATCACTTCTATGCCCAGGCTCACTGCCTTTACAATGTTAAGGGTCAGCTCACTGCTTTCCCAAGGGTCACTCCCTGTTTCTCTCTCTCTGGCTCACTGCCGGTGGAGAGGATCACCTTCTTCCTCTTCCTGAGCTCACTGCTCTTGGATGGAATCCACTCACAGTTTATAGACCTGTAGGTCTCTTCATTTTCCTGAAAGAATGCATCTTCTCTTGTATGTAGATGCTCTGTTGAAGTTTAACTTTCACCCGTTGATTAATATCTCTTTGCACCGAAGGTATCGGGCAAACATCCAGCTTCCACACAGTCTGAAAATCACTGCGGGAACAAAACCTTACTTGGCGCGCAAGTCAACCTCGGCGCGCAAGTATCGGCGCGCAAGTCACAACGGGCGCGCAAGTCCTCCTCTGACACTTGCGCGACACAAGCTTCCTCAACTCCAAACTTGCGCGACTCTCTTCCCTTTACGCCCAAACCACCATTGGTGCGCAACTGCAAACCGGCGCGCAACTTCTAACACCGGCGCACAACTTCAACCACTGGCGCGCAAGTCCCACCTGCGCGACCACACACACCACTTGCGCGACCACCACACCTGCGCGACGGGAGCTCTCGTCTTGAACTCCGGTGAGAAATGAGGAGGGATGGTCCGGTATTTATAGGCAATCTGACCACCCTGCGCGACGGCGCGCAAGTCACCTGCGCGACCCAATTTCGGTGCGCAAGTCTCCTCTCCTTTAGACACTTGCGCGACCAACTCCCAAACTTGCGCGATCCTATTTCCTTAGCCATATTTTGATCTTCTGATCTTGAAAAACATGTGGCGCGCAAGTTTCCTATACTCCAAGACCACGGCACGCAAGTCCCTTTGCCAAAAACACTTTTCTTCATTTGCCGATTTTCAGGCCCAAAAATTTGGCAAACACTGGAAAACGGAATCACCTTGTATCTGTTCTTTTGTACCGCCTCCAGATCTTCCATTCCTTTTATCGACGTTCTTGAATCAAACATGGATCGTTGAACTCATCTCTTGAACTTGACATTCAACCATGAAGTCCTCTTTGTCAACAATCACAACTCAGATGTCCACTTTGTCAACAAACACAATCACCTCAAAAAGGCTTCAATGATACCTTGAGGGATTTTTTCCCAACAATCTCCCCCTTTGGGTTTGTTGAAAACTCTTCCAAACAAAGATACGTCATTGATTCTTCAACCTCCATTCGCCGCATTGCGATTCTGATAGCGACCAAGGATTTACTCAACACATACTCTAAGCCCACATGAGCAATGCTCGGCGTGAGAAACAAGAGTAAATGAAAAGTTAATCAATGAATCACTTTGTCTCTAACATCCATTGTTGACACCAAACATTGTCCAACACCACTCTTCCGCTTTTATCACGATCCTCAGCTGTCGTGATATCTATTCTTTGATCGATCACTTCTAGCATCGTCAGATTTAATACGCTCCCCCTTTCTGCTCACAACTTCAACACCTCTTTAGCCATATTTCCTGTGTTGTCCAAGCTAAGCTCTGGCTAAGCACGTTCAACTAGCGTCAACTCCCCCTATCTGGCTGCTCCACCTGTCAGCTTCTCCCCTTATCATTCATGATTTATCAAATCTCCACATTGTCTCCCCCTTGAACAATCACTATTTTCTCCCCCTTTGTCAACGAACCCAAAGGTCACGCCTTTGTAGTCTGTAACATAGTAGAGAACACATTAGCACAGTAGAGAAAACACAGCATACCTCGGGGAGAGGGGGGTGATCCCGCGTCCACACTATTTCAAGTGCGGGTAATCGACTGAACTCCCAGAGCTAGTCGATGCCTCTCAAAAGCTTCCTTGGGTAAGGCCTTTGTCAGAATGTCTGCAACCTGTAGCTCTGTAGGCACATACTCCAACTTCACGATGCCCTGCTCAACCTTCTCCTTGATGAAATGATACTTGATCTCAATGTGCTTTGTCCTGGAATGATGGACCGGATTCTTGCTAAGATTTATAGCACTTGAGTTGTCACACTGGATTCCGATCGGAGACTTTACTTCAACTCCCATATCCTCAAGCTGCTGCTTCATCCACAATAACTGTGTGCATGCTTGAGTGGCCGCTATATACTCAGCTTCTGCGGTGCTCAATGAAATGCAATCTTGTTTCTTGCTTAGCCAAGAAATACACAATCCACCAAGATAGAATGCACCACCTGACGTTGATTTTCTATCATCTGCTGAACCGGCCCAGTCTGCATCAGTATATACCAATAACTCTGTCTGAGATTTGTCGTTGTATGTCAAACCGAAGTCCACCGTGCCCTTGATATACCGAAGTATTCTTTTCACTGCAAGCATGTGACTTTCCTTGGGATTGCATTGATATCTCGCTTCTTGGCATGTGGCGAAAACAATATCAGGCCTTGTTGCGGTTAAGTACAACAGACTTCCAATGATTTGCCTGTATTCTGTGATATTAACTGCCTTGCCATCCTCATCTTTTGATAATTTCATCCGGGTAGCAACCGGAGTCTTCATTTCCTTGGAATTATCCATTCCAAACCTTCTTAGAACTTCCTTGGCATATTTGGATTGAGAAATAAAAGTTCCATTCCTTCCTTGTGTCACCTGTAGACCAAGGAAAAACGTTAGCTCTCCAATCATTGACATTTCAAACTCATTTTTCATGAATTCAGAAAATTGTCTGCACTGAGCTTCATCTGATCCGCCAAAAATTATGTCATCGACATACACTAGCACCATCATCCTTTGATTACTGTCATTGCTGAAATAGAGATTGTAATCAACTCCTCCACGCTGAAAACCAAGCTTCTTCAAGTACTGATCAAGCCTTGAGTACCATGCCCTTGGTGCTTGTTTCAGCCCATACAATGCCTTCTTCAGCCTGCAAACTTTGTTCTCATCCTCATGAATGAGAAAACCATCTGGCTGCTCAATATACACCTCCTCTTCCAGAACCCCATTCAAGAATGCGGATTTGACATCCATCTGGAACACTTTGAACTTCTTTTGCACTGCGATGGCTAGGAATAATCTTATTGTCTCCAGCCTTGCAACCGGTGCAAATTTCTCATCAACATCAATTCCCTCGATTTGGGAGTACCCCTTGCACACTAGACGTGCTTTGTTCCGAATCATTGTGCCATCTTCATTCATCTTGTTGCGATAGACCCATTTGGTCCCAATGACATTCTTGTCCGCTGGCCTCGAAACAATCTCCCATGTCTGGTTCTTCTCAATCTGATCAAGCTCTTCGTTCATGGCCTGAACCCAGTTTTCATCTTCAGCTGCATCAGAAAAACATTTCGGCTCTACTTGAGACAAAAACGATGCTTGCTGTGATGATTTCATTCTTCGAGTCTGAACTGGAGCTGTTTGATCACCAATGATATTCTGCCTATCAATCTCAGCTCGACTCTTTGGCTTCCTCGCAGACACCGACTTGACACTTTCCTCTTCATCATCAGTATCTTCTTCTGAGTCAGCTTCTGCCACTTCTGCTCCCCCTGGGTTGCTTATCTTATCATCACTTTCATCCAGGAACTGTTCACTGGGTCGTTGAGCAGTCTGTTCATTTTCGACTATAGTGACATCATTACTCTCAACAATTTTTCCCAGCCTCTTGTTGAAGCATTTATATGCTTTGCTTTTCCCTGAATAGCCAAGGAATATCCCTTCATCTCCTCGTGCCTCAAACTTCCTATGATGTTCTTTGTTGAGAATGAAACACTTACTTCCAAATATTCGAAAGTATTTCAACGTTGGCTTCTTTCCGTACCACAGTTCATACGGAGTCTTCCCTTGCTTCAGACATAACAGGGACCTGTTTGAAACATAGACCGATGTCAAAACTGTTTCCTTCCAAAATTTCTCTGGTAGGTCCTTATCAATAAGCATTGTTCTGGCCATGTTGTTAATGATCCGATTCCTCCTTTCTACTACTCCATTCTGTTGGGGAGTTCTCACTTATGAAACTTGATGCCTTATCCCATGTTTCTCGAGATAGTTTTCAACCTGACTGTTTGTAACTTCCGTACCGTTATCAGTACGAAACTTCAGAATTTTCTGCCCAAGCATCTTTTCTGATTCCCTCTTGTACTGCTTTATGCAACTGAATACCTCTGTCTTATGGGTTATGATGAATACCCAGGCCATTCTGCTATAGTCATCAATGAAAAGAACATAGTACCTTTGCCCATTTATAGCTCGTGGTGAGATAGGTCCACATACATCAGCGTGCACCAATTCGAGCACTCTAGTTGATTTCTGTTCCTTTGGCCTGTATGTCTTTCTGATGATTTTCCCTTGCTGACAAGCATCACATGTATGAGTGCGATCACGTGATAGTTTGGGAAGGTCTCTAGCAGCATCACATTTAACGAGATCCTCCATAGATGGTTGGCATAGATGACCAAGTCGCTTGTGCCACAGCTGGTTTTCTTCTTCTCTGGATAAAAGACAAGTATCTTCTTCCCCACTTACAAGATAGAGATTTCCCTTTGACCTTTTTCCCTGCAGAACAGTTGCTCCATCTTTTCCTTTCACAATACACATCTTCTTGGTAAATTGGATAGAGTGCCCAGAGTCACATAGTTGACTGACACTGAGTAGATTATGACTGAGACCCTCTACTACCAAGACATCAGCACGTTTCATCTCTTTGCCCCCAAACTTAGCTTTCCCTGAGCCAACAATCTTCAGGCCTTCATCATTTCCAAATTTGACAACTCCTTCTTTGTCATATTTGATGCCTGTAACAAGATCCTTATTACCCGTCATGTGGGATGTGCAACCACTATCAAGGATCCAAACACCAGATCGATCTGATGCTTTAAGGGCAATCTCCGCCACCACAGCCTTCTCATTTTTCTTCTTCTTGGTCCATACTTTTTCTTTCACACTCGGCATGGATTGAGGCTTCTGTTCTTTCTCAGAGTATGATTGACCATCCTCATCTTGCAGAGCTGCAAATCTGTTCTGAACTTTTAGCTCACTTGTTGGTTTATTGATCTGCTGCTTGCGAACATTTTGATTATTCTTTGACACATTTCTCTGAATGATTGATGTGCAATACCTAGCCATGTGTCCAAATCCTCCGCACCAAAAACAGTGTCCTTCAAAAGGTGTTCTGGAAAACCGTTCTCTGTTTGGCTGCCGTCTCTGCTCATGTTCCCTTCTGTATCTCTTGGCTATGGAACACACAAACTGTGAATGTCCCATTTTCCCACAGCAATAACACCTGATATAGGATGCATTCCCTCGTGATATTTCAGCACTGTGATTTCCCCTTTGGGATCTCTGAATATTCTGATTCTGTTTTGTTCCCAAATCAACCTTCACTTTCGGGATGAGTGCTTGCGGTCTGACTGCAATTGTCGCCAATTTTTTTTCTTGACTAAGACCAGAAACGACCTTAACATCTGAGCTCAATTGCTGTTTCTTTCCTACTGAACTGCTAGGCTCCGCTTTCATCTTCTCTGTCTTCTGAATAGACTGCTTTTCAGATATCACATTGGGGGTCAAGAGTTTATCTTGATCCTTGAGTTGTTGTCGCAGACTGACCACTTCTTCTTCAAGATCTTTGATACATCTAACCTGCTCCTTTCCTGTGGTTGTTAGACAATCAATTTCCTTCTTTTGTTCCTCAATTTTAAGCTTATACTCAACAATATTTTCTGAGCTCTCTGGTGTTGAGGATTTTAGTCTTTCAATTTCTTCTAACAGCTCAGACTTTTCTTCATCCTGTTGTTGCATGTAGAGTTTGGCATCACGAACCACTTTATTGGCTTTCTTCGTTTTGGCTCTCCAAACATCTATCTCCTCAAGAGCTGCTTCCAATTCAGCTTCCATATCAATTCTCCCTTCAATTTCTTCTTCTTCTTTAGTATCAGATTCTTCTCCCTTTTGAGAACTACCAACAATTGCCACCAAGGCATTTACCCCACGATCTCTGCAATTTTCTATTTCCTCAACTTCTTCATCCTCAGATTCATCTGAACTTTCAAATTCTTGTGAGAGAAGATTCTTTTTCTTGAAGAAATTTCTCTTGAATTGCTTCTTCCCTTTCACAAAAGCTGAAGACTTCTTTTTGGGAATTTCAGCGTCATCATCATCATCATCATCTTGAAACTTCTTGGGGCATCTTGCCGCAAGATGACCAACCTTTCCACATCTAAAGCATGCTAGTGGAAGTTTACCTTTAAACTTTCCTCTTCCTCTTTGTAGATTCGAAGAAAGGAATGACATCACCTCATCTGTCTCTTCTTCTTCATTAGAATCTTCAATGGTGAGATTCTTCATGGCCTTAAATGCCACCTCTTTAGACTTCCCCTTTTCCACAGCCTCATTATCATCGTTCCTCATTTCATATGCAACCAAGGTACTGTGCAAATTGTCCAATGTCAGCTCTTTTGGATCTTTATCTTCTAGTACTGAAACTTTCGGATTGAACCGAGGTGGAAGTTTCCTCAAGATGCGCTTTACAATCTTTATGTCTTCAATGACTTCTCCAAGACCTCGCATATCTTCCACAACAATGTTTACCCTATCAAAGAATGCATCAACAGACTCATTCGGGTTCATTTTCAGATCTTCATATTTGTTCCACAACACCTGCAGCTTTGCCTCTCTGACTTTTGTGTCCCCTTCATATATATTCAAAAGCTTTTCCCACATGGAATGTGACGTTTTGCATGACATCACCTTTGTGTAGATGGGATTGGAAAGGGCTCCCCCTAAGGCATTGATTGCTTTGGAATCAGCATCCAACTCTCTATGCTCAGCTTCTGATAAGGCACCTCTATTAATATCAGCTGTGATACCATGCATAGCTGCTGAAAACACATCCATTCCCAAGGATCGGAAATAGTGTTGCATCCGATTCTTCCATATCTGAAAATTATATCCGTCGAAGATCGGAATCCCTTTATGATTGGTTACCTCCATTGAGAGAAGAACAACTTTCAACCTTTCCCTCTGATACCACTTGTTAGGTCCACTAGGCTGGATACCCTGAGAGGGGGGGTGAATCAGGGTATGACTAATTAAAAATTAATGCCCGTTCTGATCTTGTTTCGCTGTTAAGAAAAACACTCTTCTCTCTTTTCCCTGTTGCACGATATAAACAGAAAGTAAAGCAAGCACAGGACACAGCAATTTTACTCGGTTCACCGCTAAGGGCTACGTCCAAGGAGCATACGCCGACAGGTTGCCGGTCGTACCAAATTCCACTAATCTTCACTAGCTGTGGATTACAAGATTCGGGCTAGATCACTTCTATACCCAGGCTCACTGCCTTTACAATGTTTAGGGTCAGCTCACTGCTTTCCCAAGGGTCACTCCCTGTTTCTCTCTCTCTGGCTCACTGCCGGTGGAGAGGATCACCTTCTTCCTCTTCCTGAGCTCACTGCTCTTGGATGGAATCCACTCACAGTTTATAGACCTGTAGGTCTCTTCATTTTCCTGAAAGAATGCATCTTCTCTTGTTTGTAGATGCTCTGTTGAAGTTTAACTTTCACCCGTTGATGAATATCTCTTTGCACCGAAGGTATCGGGCAAACTTCCAGCTTCCACACAGTCTGAAAATCACTGCGGGAACAAAACCTTACTTGGCGCGCAAGTCAACCTCGGCGCGCAAGTATCGGCGCGCAAGTCACAACGGGCGCGCAAGTCCTCCTCTGACACTTGCGCGACACAAGCTTCCTCAACTCCAAACTTGCGCGACTCTCTTCCCTTTACGCCCAAACCACCATTGGTGCGCAACTGCAAACCGGCGCGCAACTTCTAACACCGGCGCACAACTTCAACCACTGGCGCGCAAGTCCCACCTGCGCGACCACACACACCACTTGCGCGACCACCACACATGCGCGACGGGAGCTCTCGTCTTGAACTCCGGTGAGAAATGAGGAGGGGTGGTCCGGTATTTATAGGCAATCTGACCACCCTGCGCGACGGCGCGCAAGTCACCTGCGCGACCCAATTTCGGCGCGCAAGTCTCCTCTCCTTTAGACACTTGCGCGACCAACTCCCAAACTTGCGCGATCCTATTTCCTTAGCCATATTTTGATCTTATGATCTTGAAAAACATGTGGCACGCAAGTTTCCTATACTCCAAGTCCACGGCGCGCAAGTCCCTTTGCCAAAAACACTTTTCTTCATTTGCCAATTTTCAGGCCCAAAAATTTGGCAAACACTGGAAAACAGCGTCACCTTGTATCTGTTCTTTTGTACCGCCTCCAGATCTTCCATTCCTTTTATCGACGTTCTTGAATCAAACATGGATCGTTGAACTCAGCTCTTGAACTTGACATTCAACCATGAAGTCCTCTTTGTCAACAATCACAACTCAGATGTCCACTTTGTCAACAAACACAATCACCTCAAAAAGGCTTCAATGATACCTTGAGGGATTTTTGCCCAACAATATGTGACATATGTATGATATGTGATAAATGAGTTTGGGATAGGTAATGATGTACCAAATACAAATTTGTGAAAAATGATTTTGGTATAGGGACTGAGGATATAAATACCAATATGTGATAAATGAGTTTGGGAATGGGATTGGGGATTTCAATACCCACATGTGATAAATGAGTTTGTAATAGTGGTGGAGGATCCAATTACAAGAATGTGAAATTACGGTGTGGGGTAGGGACATAGGCTCTAAATACCAATTGGGTGTTATAAATGACGTTCTATGCCCAGGTTATAGAAATTGGGATATGGTACCAAATGTAATGCCCCGACCCTAGAAGCCCAGAATCAGTGCATTATTACATTGCATTTCCATGATCACAAGAGATCAAGTATCGAAAGACCGATTAGTTTAGTAGCCTTGGAGGTACTAGATACATTTATAAGGTTTATATTACATCATAAAATGAAAAACTACAACAAAATTGTTTCCATAGTCCACATTCATATCACCTCAGAATATCCCTGTAGGTAAGTCATAAAATACTTCTTCACCTCCTGGTAAATATAAATCATAGAAAGGGGTGATCTCAGATGGCCAGTAAGGATAACAATATAGCATAAACATTCATAAATAAGCATAAACATTTAAGGAAATGTATAACTAAAACAAAAGCCTTTTAAACTTCATCTTTAGCATAATATGGGAAAAAATAAAATGAAATAATGAAATTTACTTATTTACATAGATATTCTACTAGTCTAATTATCACATGGAATATCAATTACAACTTTCATAATGATGGAATGCATAATTCCAGACTATCATAACCATGTAGCCAAGCCCTCGTGTCAAGACTACAAATATGATTTTGTCAAGTCCTCATGCCAAGACAATAGTTTGTCTAATGGGACCTACCGATGCATCGAAGAGCTATAGCAGGCTCCACTCGTCACATTCGATGTCCAATGCATTCCTCATATGAAAATTTTGAAACATAACATAAACATTAGAATTAAAACATTTATAAGAAATGTCAATACTTTTTACCACAAACCATGAATGGTATCAAAATAGCACATCCATAGTGAAACATAACTCATTCGATAAAATATGGAAGATTAAATTTTATTAGATTAACCTCAATCGAGAAAAATTAATGATATTGACATTGATTAAAATAATCATCATACTATTGTGATAAGTATCCCCCTTTTATTGAAAACATTTAAAAGGCACACTATTTTTTAAGAAGCCATTTAAAAATAGATTTTTGAATCAAAGTGTCCTAAACCACTTTGATACATTCTAAAGGAATTTTAATTTTAAAACATTAATGTCCATATAAAAAATCCTTAATACCATTTTTAAAACATGGTCATTAAATAAAAAGATTTAGAAGAAAAAATCTCTAAAACATATAAAAATGATATTTTTGTTAGAGTTTCCAACAAAAAGAGAGACATGTGAATACACATAATTTAGGTAATAAGAACTTTGTAATATCATGATAATAAATGGATTCATGATATACTATGTCAATGTAAATTATATACACCATATAAAAGTGATTCGGTGTACAACAACAAAGAAGTCCCAATGGAATGTAAATTGAGATGAAATCTCTCATAAAGGATGTATCCTTAGGTTAAGGATAAATCAAAAATATAATTATGTGTGAAAAATATAAAAACACTCAATATGACTGTATATTCAGTGTAAAACAATCAAAGTACATTGACATAAATTTTTGTAAAAACAACACCAATCAATTGGATGTTTAACACAACAAATCGAAATTGAGTAAATACTACTCTTATCAAGTTCATACCTATGACTTAAGAATTTATCAATGGAGTGATTATGAGTATAAAAAGTATATCCAAATAAAGGGGAGTGGAAATTATGACATAATCAGATGAATAGTGATTCCACACAAAATCTTGGAGTAAAATAATCAATGAAGTATGCATAAATCCGAATGAGTGGAAATTAAAATTTCAAATTCCCTTATTGATTTGGTAACTTAAGAAACATACAATTAAGAATGAAGGATCATACAATGTCGATGTAAATATAAATGAATTAAATTATATTACAAAATTAATACAAACATGGTCAGTTCACACTCCACATGCAATAAATAAGTGGTGAATAATGGAAATCACACATAATTAATAGTGAGATAAGAAACCCCTTACGTTGTACTTTTTCCTTGGTCAATGGTAGGTTATCCTCTTGTATAACGGTGGAATAATTTTAATTGAATTATAAATGGATCATATACATTAATATGATATCATATATGATCTTTTAACATTGTTTTGTTAATAATATCTTTGTATTATCGTCGATTTGGTTGTTAACTTACTCGTTTTATTATATATGTTTTGTTACATAAGTTGTTTTTGTTATGGGTAGGTTGTATCTTATTGATATACAGAATTATATAGAGTCCTTAAAAATTATTTTTAATCATCAAATGAGAATTAGACTTGAATGGATAAGATGGAGAATGAATCTCATCGCGTTCGGGGAGACGATAGTCAGTACGTACGCACAAACGACAATATCATTCTTTTGATATTATAATAATATATAATTGGATGGTATATCATATATAAAGAATAATTATCATGTGATATTTATTATTTACATGAATTACACATCATTATTATACCTATCCAAATAATAGTGTATTGAATAACAATTACACTACGACGTGGAGACGGTAAGTCGTACGCACGCACGTATGACGACATGTCAATCAAAGGATGGATAGAATAAAGAATATGGTTGTACCATATTTATAATAACATCATAGTATATAGAAGATACTTGAGTTATTGTTTTAGAATGGAAATAAGAAATAATGAAGAAGTGGAAGAAGAAAGGAACTTGAAAAATGGTGGTGAAAACATTACCTCTTCTTTGGGATCTTCCTTTTGATTTGATCAAAAGGGATCCTTATGTTGTCTTTTTTATCAATATAAGGCCCCTAGGTTGATGTGAGGGAAGTTTTGAGTGTATTTGGGTAGGTTTTGGGCGATCAAAAAGGCTTTTTAAAGTGTGAATAATTGGTCAGAAGTGGTGTCCTTTTATAAGGGGGAGGAGGGGCTCTTTAGAAAAAACATAAAGTATTATTTTATAATAAAATCATATTCGTTATCTAATGGAACCAAAGTGAATTATTCGAAGAATAAGGTGGGGATGTGTCTAAAGAATTTCAACCAATAGATTTTAGCCATTTTTTGGTCATTATATTAACCTTACGTTTTAGTTTTCACTCTTTGTAAATAATTTTGATATTTAATATGTCACTTAGTATTTTTATATTATATAGTTAATGAACATACTATATACATCCAATAGACCCCCAAGTGGTACATTAATGATACAAATATTATGATATATGTATTTTTTCCTATCCATAGATATATTGAAATATTATTTCAATTGATAATATAATATTTGTTTTAAAAACTCATTTATGTCAATTTTCACACTATTCAATAATTGATTTTTGTTAAAGTCATAAAAACTTTATTAATTCGAAAAAAATTCATTTAAGAAATCCAATAATGTCATATTATCCAATATAATTCATGTATGTCATTCAAACATTCAAATTATATTTATTTTAACATTTATAATACTAATTATTTGATTCTTTCATTAATAAAGAAAATACAACATCATTATTGTGTCATGATTAAATTTAATTATTAAATGTCTAAAAATTATAAATAAAATACCATTATGTATGAAAACTTCTTTATCTTTTCAATGAATATTTATTGTTTAAAATAAAACATATATAACCCTACGTAAAAATTGTTTTTTCTAAAAGATATATGCATATGTCATTTTTGTATTTATTTTAACTTAATTAATATAAAGTGTCATTATCAATTAAAAACGGCTCCATGGGTCCCAAAATCACCCCAAAGATGCCCATAGTCGGAAATGTATAAAAAAAATAATGTTATAACACATTTTATGGTAATTTATTATTATTATAGAATTATTTGTTACCCTTATTTACTGGATTTACCATTTAACTATGGTAAATAAAATATTTACCGAATTAATTATTCAAAATGTATCAAAATAAAAGATACCTATTTACCCAATTTGGACATCCTGATTCCAAATATGGAATATATTTTTCTAAATTCAAAACACAGAAGTGGCATAAATTAATTTAAAATTAATTCACACTGTTAAGACAAAAAGCATGTTTTTAAGAGATAATAACTATCAAAAGACTGACACTTGTTTATGTCCGGTTTAATTGTAAAATTATGTCCAATGACCAAAATTGTATTAAATAATAAAAATATATTCTAAATATACTTTAAAACCACTCAAATTCACAATTTACCACTATTAATTATTTATATTAAAAAGGTTGTTTTTAATTAAAATTTAGTAATTTACAGTATTCATCAAAATATAAATGTTATCCGAAAAGTGCCAAAATTTCACCCTAGGGTAATTTAGATATTGAGAATCCCAAAATGAAGTCCATTATGAAAGATAAAATTTATTAAATATAGAAAAATTGGTTTTACTATTCATAACAGCTAGTTTGATTGGTTGAGGTGTGTTAGCACTCGATGTTGCGTACAACACAAGCTATTCTATTAATCAAAGAGAAGCATACTATGGAAGATTGTGTTGTTAAATTCTACCCAACATCAATAAATTGTTTCCTTGCAATTTTTAAAATTGGGCTTTGGAATATAATGGAATGTCCCACATAGGAAAAATATTCAATAAAACTATCACTTTAAAAGAAAGAAAGAGAAGTAAAAAAGGTCACCTGAGATAACCTATACTTGGCTTTCATGTAGAAAAACATGGATATGGATTATACACTAAGTGTCAAGTTCTAATAGAGAGGGATAGAAAACCTGAAAAGGAGAATGTTAACAATATGAAAACCACAAACTTGTGATGGGAAAAACAGGCATTAGTTTCCTAGTAGGAAATGTAAACATACATCATTTTTTTTGTTTTAAGTTACATAACATAAATATGAGGAATTAATTTTGGAGATTGAATAGGAAAATAAATACGTATACTTAGTTTTTATGTTGAGTTTCATTCTTTAATAAATTTCTACCACTTAATCAGTTTTTTTAAACGATGAGTTTTCAAGAAGACTTGGTTACACTTGATGAGCTAGAATAATCTTCTATAGAATTACATGACCCACAAAGGATAAACTATATATTTAACTTGTATTTAGAGATTAATAAAAACAGAAATGGTTAGTACAATATCTGATGACCCCCCAAAAGTATATTACTTTAGAGAAAGAAACACTAATATTAATTTATAAAATCAATACCCCAATGTTGAATAAATACCATTAAATAAACAATTTTCCTTAAAATCCTTCAATATAATCAAAACTAATATTGAAGCACAAAACATAGAAGAATTTGGTTATGTAGTATTCCATGTTAAATTGTATCTCCAAATGAAATCAACTACTCTTAAAGTCACATACTTAAATGTAATTAACATAATCACATATTCTCTATTATAGGTTAATCAATTCCATAAATAACCCAAATCACTATAAATCAACAATAAAAACGTAGATAAAAATCCACCATTACTCCACAAATGAAACCCCATAGTATTATATTTTCCTTGGGCATATAGAGTTCCCAACAAAGTGAATATATTCCAAAATACTTTTATCACTTAATCACCAAATCATTTTCCTATACTAAGGGTATTCATTTGATAAGACATAAGAACCCAAATCAACTTATTATTGATCAATAAAATCATTTAACAAAAAATAATTAGTCACACTAACCAGGGACTCCACGTAGTCCTGTTTTAGGTGACAAATACCAATTGAAGGTTGGTTGCGGGTTCGATTCTCAGAGCTTTGTCTGATGCGACGGGTTGTCACACTGTCTACGTGTTGTCCTTTTTCAAAACCTATATTTTATAACATTACAAAAATGGTTAAAATTCCTCAAAATAACCATAACATATTTTTAACCAGAAATGTTATCTCATTCCATTCTGTTTCATCCCAAAATATAATAACTTGTAATTTCCACACACCCAATGATCCTATAAAACCAAATGGTTATTTATAACTATATCCATAAGGGAAAAGATAATACTTCCTAAAATACCATTCTCACATGGAAAACTATGGTGTTACAAATACAAGAGAAAATTATTCCAATGTGTTCCCATCATCAAAGAGCACAAATAAATTTAAAAATTTATCCAACCATTTATTTCCACATAGCTTCTTCATTGACCAAGAAAATATCCTATAGAATAGTGCATTCACTCGGGTAATGGTTAGGTCCCCTACATTTATGGAAAATTACTGTAAATGGATTATTGGAACCATTTTTATTTTCTTCCATATTACTCTTCATTTTTCTTCAAAAATGTTTCACATTATGTCGTTATTTCCTACACGTAAAGCATTTATTTGTTCTGTTGAGACACTTTTTTGGGTGTATTTTTCCACATTTCATGCATGATCGAAATTTAGGATTCTTTTCTCCATGTTCTTCACTGGTGGAGCTCTTATCATTCATCACTGTTCTCTTTTTGTTGAGTGTGGGGGTTGGTTAATATATATGTTGTTCATCATATTTTTGTAAAACTAATTTGGCATGAGCACAATATATTTTAGGCCTATCAACATTCCATTTTGTTGCTCATTTACACCACTGTTCCCACCTTTTCCATAATTATCAACGTTATTATGACTTCCTTGGACTCATGCTTGGCATCCAAATGACCCAGGATCAAATTCGGGAAGGGGAGAATTCCCTAGTTAGTGTAGCATGGTACTGTAGTAGAATTGTAGCAGGTCACTATAGTAGTACTGTAGCAGCGGTGGACTCTAGCAGCGATGGCACAATAGCGGCAGAGGGACTGTAGCAGGGTACTGTAGCGGTGGTGGTACTGTAACAGGTAATGTAGCTGTGTGGGTACTGT
This sequence comes from Viscum album, assembly GCA_963277665.1. Taxonomy (NCBI): domain Eukaryota; kingdom Viridiplantae; phylum Streptophyta; class Magnoliopsida; order Santalales; family Viscaceae; genus Viscum; species Viscum album. Next base: position 695,196,548 of record OY728141.1, read on the forward strand.
AGCAGTACTGTTCACTGAGGGGTCCTTTGGGCCAAAAAATTGGCTTTCTAGCCCTGTATGCATGCCACTTGGCCTTGGGCCATCAGGCTATGTAATGGGTCACCCTCTACCCAGTCCGAAGAGGCCATTTCTTTAATAATAAATTGAGGCTTTGGCCCCATCCTTTTTTTAAAAAAATTATTAAAATACATCAAATTGGTTTGTAAAGAAAATGTAAATTATCCTAAGCATATCCCTTGGGAGTTTCGTAACCAATAGTGCAGCAAGGCCTATTGTCGTGCACCAGTTCTCAATCGAGTCTAGCTCAAAGCGTTGTTTTTAGGTTTTACCCCTAGGTACATCCATTCCAGAGCCACCTCTACCTGCTCGTATCCAGAAATGGATTTTTTTCTAGGAAAACTCAAAAAATCAATAAAATACCACTATTTTAGGAAGTTATTCTATACTAATCCTCAATGTCTATCTTAGGGCTATGTGCTCTAATCAGAGTTTCTCTAAATCTAGTTTCCAAGGTTTTTACTAAAATTTTTCTGACACCAATTGTAGCACCCCAACCCCAGAAGCCCATAGTCAGTGCATTATTAAATTACATTGTCATGATCATAAGAGATCATGTATCGAAAGACCTATTAGTTTAGTAGCCTTAGAATTACTATATACATTTATAAGGTTTACATTACATCATAATATGAAAAACTACAACAACATTTTTTCCAAATACCACACTCATATCCCCTCAGAATATACCTCTAGGTAAGTCATAAAATACTTCTTCACCTCCTTAGAATAATAAAACATAGAAAGTGGTGAGTTCAGAAGCTTAGTAAGGATACCTATATAGCAGAAACATTCATAAATAAGCATAAACATTTATGGCAATGTATAACTAAAACCAAATCTTTTTAAACTTGAACATCAGAATAATATGGAAAAAATTAAATGAAATAATGCCATTTATTTATTTACATGGATATTGTACTAGTCGAATAATAAAATTAAATATCAATAACCACTTTCATAATGTTGGAATGCATAATTCCAGACTATCATAACCATGTAGCCAAGGCCTCAGGCCAAGAATATAAATAATATATTGTCAAGGCCTCGTGTCAAGACACTAGTTTTTCTCATGAGACCTACTGATTCATCGAGGAGCTATAGCTGGCTCCACCCGTCACTTACTATGTCCAATTCATTCCTCATATGAAAAGTTTGAAGAATAACATAAACATTCGCATTAAAACTAGCATACGAAATGTCAATACTTTTTACCACAAACAATAAATGGTATAAAAAAGCACATCCACAGTCAAACATAACTCATTCGATACAATATGGATGACTGTATTGTATCAAATTAAACTCAATAAAGAATAATTAGGAATATTGACATAGATTAAAATAATCATCAATCTATTGAGAAAAATATCCCACTTTTTCTTTAAAACATTTTAAAGACACACTATTTGTTATGAATCCATTTAAAATAGATTTTTGAATAAATGTGTCCCATACCACTTTGAAACATTCAAATGGAATTTTAATTTTTAAACTTTGAGGTCCATATAAAAAAAATCCTTAAATCCATTTTTCAAAGATGGACATTAGTGAGAATGATTTAATAGAATAAATCATTAAAACATTTAAAAATGATATTTTATTTAGAGTTTCTAACAAAAAGAGAGATAGTTGACTAAAAATAATTGAGGTAATAAAAAATTTGAAATATCATGAGAATAAAGGGATTCATGATATACTATGTCAAACTACATCATATACACTATATAAAAGTGATTTGGTGTATAACAACAAAGGAGTCTCAATGGAATGTAAATTGAGATGAAATCTCTCAGAAAGGCCTTATCCTTATGTTAAGGATAAATCAATGACATAATTATGTGTGAAAAATATAAATACACTCAATATGATTGGATATTCAATGTAAAACAATCAAAGTAAATTCACACATATTCTTGTAAAAACAACACCAATGAATTGGATGTTTAACTCAAGAAATCGAGATTGAGTAAAAATTAATCTTATAAAGTTCATACCGATGACATGAGAATTTATCAATGGATTTATAATGAGTATCAATAGTATTTACACATAAATGGAAGTGGAAATTATGACATAATCAGATGAATAGTGATTCCACACATAATCTTGGAGTAAAATAATCAATGAAGTATGCATAAAGATGAATGAGTGGAAATAAAAATTTCAATTTCCCTTATTGATTTGGTAACTTAAGAAACATACAACCATGGAAAAAGGATAATACAATTATGATGAAAATTTACATGAATTAATGTATATTACACAATTAATACAAACATGGGAATTACACACACCACATGCAATAAATAAGTGTTGAATAATGGAAATCTCCCAGAATTAAAAGTGAGATAAGAAACCACTTACATTGTACTTTTTCCTTTGTCAAGGGTATGTTAGCCTCTTGTATAACGGTGAAATAATTTTTATTGATTTATACAAGGATCATATACATTAATATGATATCATATATAATTTTTTAACATTGCTTTGTTAATAATATCTTAGTATTATCCTCGATTCGTGTGTTAACTTACTCATTTTATTTTATCTGTTTTGTTACATAAGTCATGTTTGATATGGGTAGGTTGTATCTTATTCATATAAAAAATGATATCAAGTCCTTAAAAATAATTTTTAATCATCAAATGAGATTTATATTTGAATGGATACGATGGAGAATGAATCATATCCCGTTCGGGGAGACGGTAGTCCGTACGTATGCACGAGCGACAATATAATTTTTTTGATATTATTATAATATATAATTTGATGGTATATCATATATACTGAATCATTATAATATTATATTTATTATTTATATGAATTTCACATCATTATTATACCCATCCATATAATAGTGTATTGAATAACAATTACACCACGACGTGGAGACGGTAAGTTGTATGTACGCACGTATGGTGACATGTCATTCAAAGGATTGATAGAATACTAAATATGTTTTACCATATTTATAATAACATCACCCTATATAGAATATACTAGTGTTATTGTTTTATAATGTAAATAAAAAAGAAATAAGAAGTGGATGAAGAAAAGAACATGAAAGTGGCTGGTGAAAACATTACCTCTTCTTCGGGTTCATCCTTTTGATTTGATCAAAAGAGCTCCATAAGTTGTCTTTAAGATAAAACTATGTCCTCTAAGTTTAATATAGGGAAGTTGAGAGAGTATTTAGGTTGGGTTTGGCCGATCCAAAAAGATTTAAAGGTGTAAATAATTTGTTAGAAGTGGTGTCCTTTTATAAGGTGGGGGGAGGGGCTCTTTAGGAAAACATAAATTATTATTTTATAATAAATTCATATTTGGTTTCTAATAGATCCAATGTATATTATTCAAATTATAATGTGGGTATGGGTCGAAATCATTTCAACTAATTGATTTTAGACATGTTTGGGTCATTATATTAACCTTATCTTTTATTTTTAACTGTTAGTTAATTAGTTTAACATTTACCATGTAACATTGTATTTTTATATTATATAGTTAATAAACTTATTATATATATCCAATCGACCTCCATGTGGTTCATTAATGATACAAATATCATGATATATGTTTTATGGCTGAACCATAGATTTTTATGAATATAATATCAATTAATAATATAATATTTGTTTTGAAAACTCATTTGTGTCAATTTTGACACTATTCAATAATTGATTTTAGTTAAAGTCCTAAATACTTTATTAATTTGAAAAAAATCATTTATGAAATACTCTATGGTCATTTTAACCAAAAAATTCATGTATGTCATCAAAACGTTTGAATTATATTTATTTTAACATTTATAATACCAATTATTTGATTTTATCAATAATAATGAAAATACAGCATCATTATTGTGTCATAAATAAATTTAATTAATAAATGACTGAAAATTATAAATAAAAAACCATTATGTAGGAAATATTTTTATCTTTCTATTGAATATTTATAGTCAAAAATATAACATATATAACCCTTTGTAAAATTTCATTTTCTAAAAGATATATGCATATGTCATATTTGTATTTATTTTAAGTTAATTAATATAAAGTGTCATTATCGCTTACATGTGGCTTTATGGGGTCCCAAAATCGATCCAAAAATTTCTATGGTCGCAAAATTTTTCAACAAATAAGTTTAGGACAAAATTTAGGGTAATTTATAATTATTATAGTATTATTTTTTACCCTTATTTACCTGATTTACCTTTTAACCATTGTAAATAAAATATTTACCGAAGTAATTATAAAAAATGTATAAAAATAAAAGTTAACTATTTACACAATTTAAAAATCATGATTCCAAATATGAAATCCATTTTTCTAAATTCAAAACCCAAAAGTGGCAGAAATTAATATAAAATTAATTTCCCTTGTTAAAACAAAAAGCGGGTTTTTATGAGATAATAACTATCAAAAGATTGACACTTGATTATGTCCAGTTTAATTGTGAAATTATGTCTAATGACTAAAATTGTATTAAATGGTAAAATTTTATTCCGATTATACTTTAAAACCACTCAAATTCATAATTTACCACTACTAATTATTTCGATTATAAAAGTTGTTTTTAATTAAAATTTATTAATTTACACTATTCCTCAAAATATAAAAGTTATCCAAAAAGTACCGTAATTTCACCGTAGGCTAATTTCGATATTCCGAATCCAAAAATGATTTCCATTTTGAAGGATAAAATTTGTAAAATTTCAAAAATTGGGTATTACTATTCATAACGGTTAGTTTGATTGGTTGAGGTGTGTTAGAACTCGAAGTTGTGTACAACACACACTACTATATTAATCAAAGAGAAGCATGTCATGGGAGATTGGGGTGTTACACCAAATTACCATAATTTTAACTGGAATAAAATAGATAATTAGAGTCCAGTGGTTAATATATTATGAAATTCCATTGTAATATGGATTATTTTAAAGAATATGTTGAAGCATGTATTAGGGTTTCATGTATCCCTTTGAACCAAATGGGTTTTGTGGTTTAATAATGAATAACTGAATATGTAATATTTTTACATTATAACTATAAATTTATTCTCTATGAATCCTCATTAAATGTTATTGACTATATATGTTATAATATTTTATTGTTGGTGGGCTACAGTCTTTTACAAACACCCTACTCTTGCTTCCTGATTGGAAACTAAATAAAATTCATGTTTACAAAAAATGATTAGTGTAATATCACTTGCATAGATAAATGAATCATGACTGATCATGAATTAGGGAATATGAAATGGTATTAGGAACATTTCGGGGGTTTTGACTATTTATTTTCTATATTTTACTTTGAACCATGACACTTTTTATCAGATGACATATTTACCATTTTATTTAGGAAATTTAATTCAAACTTTGGTTAGAAAAGGATGTTGGTGTATTTTTCATGGAATTAAGTTTTATTTTTCATTAGATTATTTTTTATATTTCATGGATGATGTTAAACTTGATAAATAGCGTATAATTGTCCCATGATCAATATTAGACCATCACTGCTAAGTATGAGAAGAGGGTTAGTTGGGCCTAGGTTAAGAGCTCGTTCATGGGAGTATCTAAATCATGTGTGATGGTGAAATTAAAGTAACCAAGTTGGGATTATTGTAATTAATCCATGTTGATAAAATTATATATAATTTCAACTAGAGTGATTCACATATATTCGGATGTGATTATTTATTTGGATATTTTTCATATTAATCACATGGACTAGAATGGCATGAGAGTTTTGTATTCACACAACATTCTAGAAAATCAGGGTTTCTTATGACATTTAAAATTTTAAGGAATTAATAGAAAATTAGGTTTTGGAAATATTTTTAAAATTTAAATTTTCTAACATACTTATGAAATTGATCAATTAATTGTTCCTAATTTAAATTTTGAAATTATAAAATGGAGATTTTTTTTTGAAACGGGTGTATAATTATAATATTGAATAATGAGAATGAGTTTAACATTTGTAATCTTAACATAGATGTATATTGGTTAAGGGTAGTGATATCCACATGGTTTTTACTATGATCCGATGTTTGCAAGAATGACTTATTTTAAATTAGTTTTAATCTCATTGATAGGAATCTATTAATGTTGTATTATGTGACCTGATACATGTCGTTAGAATAGATGATATATTTATCCATGATGTTGATTGATGATATTATGACAGAATAGTATTACTTGAAATGAACCACCAACAGTGGTACCAAAGGACCCGATAGTGTCATGTGTAAGAACTAGATAATAGTTTTGTGATAACATTTCATGTAACACAATGATATTTTTATGAGATATATTATTCATAAAAATAATTTGATTTCATTGATGTATTGTGTTTTACAGTATAAAATGATAATGTTGTACATAATTCAAAAATATATTAACTTATGTTATACACAAAAATATGCATGGAATGTGTTACACACAATGTTGAGTTCCATCGATCGCATCAATTTCAGTCAAGACTCGGCTTTACTTAAGAATAAAATATTATTAAAATATTATTATTTAATATACTAATTTATAAAATATCGTTTAAATTATTTATTTTGAAAATTATTAAATAACTTCTAAAATATATATGTTTTATAATATAAATCCATTGATTGATAATTTAATATAAATGCAAATATATACCAATTGGTTATAATGGAAATATATTTATTTTAATTCTATAAAATTATTTTTGTCTTCATTAATTATAAAAATTACAATTTTTAGATAGTATTAATGAAATATATATGATTTATGATTAATTACATGTTATCTATTTTCATCAAATATATTTTATAGGCAAAATGTATTGACCAACAAAATTTAATTCATAAAAGCTATATTTTTTTAAAATTGAAATTTATGACCTTGTAGTAGTGATCCCATTTGAAATTCACTTTTTGATACTATTATAAATTCTATTAAAAAAATATAATACTTTTTTTATTAGGGAATATAATAATTTAATTTTTTTTACATTTTTTCTATTTTTTTAATAAGATTCATATTTTGATGAATAGTGAAAAAAAATTTAATTGAAAACAACTTATTTAAAGAAATTTTTTTTACCGTTGCGTTATAATATTCAATATTATTAATGAATAAATGTATTCTATTTTAATCAATTAATTCAATTTAGTTTATTGGGATCTATTTTACATTGTATACAGATATAAAAACATATAAATTCTTTTCCCGTTTAAACATTAACCATCAACTTTCTCAGAACGTCAATAAGATTAATATTAAATTGATTAATGAATCATATATTTATAGAATATTGAAATATGGATTTAATATTAGAAATAATTGTCTCCAATCTATTTAAAAAACCTTATTTTATTTTTAGGAATTCAGAATCATATCATCAAAAATATTTTATTACTAATATAGTAAAAAGTTATATCAGTGAATTAATGGTGAAAATAACATCATAAAATTTCCGTAAAACTTTTCCTAATATCATTAGATGTGTTTTTTGACCAAAATAATCTTTTGGAATAAATTTTTTCCTTTTTACTGAACATGGAATTGATTGGGGATTTTAATTTATTTATTAATATAAAAGTTAAATATGTGCCACTCAAATTTTAATACATATTTAATTTAATATAATGTAATACAGAATATATGTTTTACTATAAAAAAACTCATTTGAGGGTTATAATTTTTTGGTTTACTAGGGAATGTTATTTTATATTTTTACGATAAAAATAATTATCTTAATGTCTTATTCAATGATGTTGCAATAATAATTTAAATGTTGTATAATCAGAAAAAAAAATTATTTTAAACCATTATAACTCATAAAACCCTAAAAAACATGGAAAAAATAAAAGTGATAAAGTATATAATTATCATAATTATTCAATTTCTGAATTGTTATCAATTTGGTGACCCACATAAATGATTATGAAACTTAATAATAATTTATTTCAAATGTTGTTAAAAAAATTAAATTCATTTTTTAATAAATACATCATTTTTAATGTATGATGATATAAAAAACATTCTCAATAATTTTTATTATGAAATATTTAGGTTGTTTATTTACTATACTAATTTATTTTTAATTTATATTCAGAAAATAGTTATATTAAATAACAACAAAAAATAGATGCAGTAATTATTTTCTTAACAGATGTATCCAACAAATGGTATATATTTTTTTAAAATAAATATACTTTTGGGAAAATAATACATACATATAATTTTATATATTACATTGAACCCTTAGGGATATAATAAATTATTTTTTATCTATTAACATCTAATCTTGATATATTATTAAATACATGAAATTAATTGTGTCATAATTGAAACTATGGATATTTTTTCAAATAAATTCTTTATTAAATTAAAAATCAAAAAAAATTAAAATTAAATAATATTTATTATATGGTCTGAAATATTGTAAATTGTTCATTAATATATTAATTGGCATTAAATAATCAGAAAAATTTATTTTTTAATATTGAAACATTTTTTACATTAGTTATAATAAAAATAAATAACTAGGGATTAACAAAAATTATATAGTTTATACTAACATGAAATGTATTATAAAATGTTTTGGTTTATGATATTAATACCTTATCTCCAATAATATTAAAAATTATGTAATTTTCATGTTTTTTACATGAGGTATGATTTTATAATAAATTAATAGATTTGAATATTCCAAAACAACATCTCACATTCATTATAAAAGGGAACATCCTCTCTCCCATATTCACATCACATTTAGCCTTCTATATCAGCCATACAATGCAATTTTTCCCTCTGAACATCGTAGTCATATTTTAGATCTGATTTACTTCTATAAATTACAACTATATTGACTTTAAGAGGAACTCTAGTGGTTCTCATCTAAGAAATGGTAATATTCTCTACCTATTCTTTGATACTTAATTATTCTTCTAATTCCTCATCATGAGTCATTTTTATTATAAAGTAAAAAATCCCCTTTATAATATGTTCTTATATGTTATAATTAATATGGAGAGACCATATTCCACCTTCTATACATCCTACAAAAAATGAAACCACCAGGCATGCGTACACACGACCTACCGTCAACATGCCATGTGGTAATATGTTTTTTTGTCAAAACATTACTTGGACGTGTACAATGATATATATAATTACAATATATGATTATTATTACAATATATTTATTCTAGAACAATATATATCCCATCCACTTTCATACAATTTCATAATTAAAGAAATGATAGCATCCCTCATGTGTATGTACGGCCTACCATTTACATGAAATGAAGTAATTCATTCTCCATGATATCATTTAAATAATTATTTGATAATTATATGCAATGAATAAATATGATATATATTACATTATTATTTTACTCACCCACCTTCACCAACACGTGGGAAGGAACATCAAAATGCATGACCCATCCATCCACAAGTTGATGGATGGATAATGATTCCCTGAGGGCAGCCTTCAATATGCCCTAAAATGGAGACTAGAACCAAGGGTATATAATCACATGTAATATTGAAGGAATTATCTATTTTATTTAGTAAAATTGGGAGATATGATGGTATGGACACAAATAACTCAAAAACTAAAGGTAAAATGAATGTAAAACCAAAATTCAATTCCCTTATGAATGTTCTAATTTTAGTGCTTCAAGGTATTTAAAAATTCAAAAGGGATATAAAAGAGAAAAAGAAAACAACAACACAAATGGTCCAAACGTCTGAGATAATATTGTCCAACACCATCCCCTATATCCACCTGGAATCTTGAAAATTGTTTTATAATCATAGGGTGAGTATATAGGTATACTCAATAGGGAATACTAAAAGTTCATGTGTACATGGGGGGAGTTATTCCCATGACACATGAGAAAATGAGATAACCAAGGTACCTAGTAAAGAAAATATATACCCCAACCACACCAAGTCACACTCTCCAAATAACATAGGTCAAGTAATGTAACAGTAATAACATATCGATTATTGGGTTCCCCAAAACACTTTCTCGATAGTTATTTCAGACAACCAACTAACTAGATCTCCCCCGCCATTCACACCACATTCCCACTTCTGCTCCCATCAACAACATTTAGGGCGACAACAACCACACATCCCTCTCACAGACACCTATTTCATAACAATCACACTCATCCTCGCTCGCAGACACATGGGTGACAACAACTATGACTGTGCCCAAAGACACTTGGGCCAGGACAACTATCGCCATGCCTGAAGACAACTAGGCCTTATCCCAAAGACACATGGGAAACAAACTGACCACACACACCGGGGCCAACCACCACTACTACCCTGACCAAAGAAACATGGGGTATAATTGACCTCATGCCATAACAACCTCCCCTATGTTTCATCGGATACTTGGGAAAGAGATCATAAATTAAGATAATCACCAACAAATCATAGTAGTGTTGGAAAAAACTCCCTCACCTATGAAATGGGGGTGGTCACATGATGTTCTCAAAAAGCCTGTGGTGAGAATAAGAAACATAGGAACTAAAGTATAGACATAGGTAAAAAATAACTCATCCAAACCTAGGGGTTCCAAACCCAGACCATACAAGAACACCCCCATTATTATTTATTTATAACAAGTACAACAGCCGCAGTAAAGTCACAACTCATTTCTAGAAAAAAAAATTCCACATTGAACCCATTATTGTTATCACATTCATGTAGTTCCATTTTACAAAATTCTTCAATACACGGAAGATATCATTACTAGCCACTATAAATTAAAGGAAAAATAGCCAGGCTACAAAATTAAGAAATCACACGTAGTTCTCTTGTGAGGTTATAACAACAAAAGGGGACACGTGAGATCCCTCAATGTACTGGAACCAAACCAAGACCAAATATATATTCTCACACAACCTGAAATTGATGAACCAAGAACTGCACAATAGAGGATCTCGACCCAATCAATGTCAACACACATGCATTATGCATAACGACTATACACATCACCAAAATAGAGAAAGGGTGTTTTCATATTTAAACACACCATTCATCTAGTAATGTTGTTCTATCTGGGTAATTGGGGTTACCACACTAGGATTCATATTTATTAGGAATCCATATAGTTTATGTAATTAACCTGTATCCATGTTACATCCATTCAATCAAATAATTTTCCTAAAAAAAAGGTTCATTAGTGCGCATGAAAGGTCCACCAATTGCTAGGATTCTCAATGGACATAATCCTATACAATTCAATATATATATGAAAAACTAAATGAGTTCAATAATATTATCAAACACATCCCTTCATTATTTAAAAATAATATATAATATTCATTATGGTATGGTTTCTTGCATCCCCATAGGAACATTATCATACCATACCCTTATGATACACATTAATAGATGATTTCATAAAAACCCTAATTGGATGATCAACGATCAAAGTTTTATTCCATAGGACAAGAATTGGGGATATGATTCTTGTAGTGGAGAAGCTCCATAGAATCCAAGGGTGAGAGAGAATGGCTCTACCATAGGATAACCACAATCCTCTTGAAGGGGGACTCCAAATGCACCATGTATTGGAAAGAGACTTTCCCAGAAGAAGAAGGAAACATCAAGTGATTAAATGGAGAGATCCTAGAGTTTCGGGATATGAAAAAAAATCATAAACACCACTAAAGGTGGATCAAGGGTTTTCCACGTGGTTGGGTGGTTACACATGATGGAATAAGTTTTTTATTTAATAATTATCCTTAGAGTGGTGGTGATAATGGATGTGAGTAAAAGGGTATCTCTGAAAATAGGTAACTGGTGAAGAAACTATAAATTCACAACACTGTGTGACATCAAGGAAAGAGGTCATATGATTTGGTAACCCCAAGGGTAGCCCAGTTAATGGGGGTATAAAAACACTATTACTACCTTTAAATTGTCTTAATCAACTTTAATGAGGTATCAAAAGATAAATGAGTCATTATGGGGAAAACTGAATAGAGAAACCCCATCACCCCCCATGTGGTACTGATCGAGTGACCCACGAGTTGGTGGTACTGATCGGTGAAACACCGATCAGGATGCACAAATTAGTGGCACTTCTATCAGTGACACAATAATAGGGGACAAACCCATCAGTGACACACCTATCAGTGACACAAAGATCGGTGATGCATCATTCAGGACGCACTGCTCGGTGTCACAAATAGGTGACTCCACAGTGACAGGTGTCTACTAACATTGACGCCCACCTCATGACTCAATGATCGGTCCTGGGTACCACAACACCATAAATTTGTTAACGTAATGGACTAGGAGGGTCTGGTTTGTTACATCAAATACCTCTCAAACTATTCTCATCCTTGAGAATCGAAACAAAACCCGTAGAAAATATTGTTGTCAAAAAAACCACCTTGAAGATACCACTAAAGAGTAAACCTCATCAACTTCTAGTAACACTTCTCATTAGTGTACAAAAACCTATATAAGTCACAACATATAGTCGTATGGAATATGGAGTACATTCTTCCAGGCCATGATTTTATCTTCTTTTGGTGGTAGTAACTATCCCGTATGGGTTTAATCACATACACCCAAATTCTCCTTAATTAGGGATCTTGTCCCCCCACCCCACAGTCAAGACCATTCATATAGATTCATAGAAAAACTAAAACAACGCATTTTATAGATTACAATGTCAAGAACAACATCTAAATCACATCACGATAACACGAAAAACCAAAAAATTAAATGTCCTTTGTGTACTGGGTGGGCTTTTAAGCTTCTCACTCTCATGTACTCTTCTCATTGCCATCATACCACAAAATGTTATTATCCAAATGTATGGACTATCCACAAAGCACAATATACTTTTGATCCTCGATCCTCACTGGTTCCTCAATGAATGTTTCTTCATCCCCTATATCCAACTCTACCCAGTCAATGTCATGAGAATCATTGTGTATATATCGACGAAGCTATGAGATGAGGAAAAATTCACGGATCATTTCTAACTGAGGTGGCAATACGATCTTATATTACACCTCACCAACTTGCCTCAACACGTGGAAAGTCATTCTAGACAAAAGATAGTTCTTTCTCCCCTTTCCAAACCATGTCTCCCCATGTTGAGGGGAAACCATCATGAACACTTTTTCTCCAACCAAGAACACCAAGGGCCTCCTCATAAAATCAACATAAGACTTTACTTGGTCATATGATACCTTAATTCTTTAAATCACAAGATGTATCTTCTATGTTGTGCTCTAAACTAACTCTGGGCAGGAACACTTGCCCCCCCCAACATTTGACCAACACACGAGCGAATGACATGACCTCATGTACAAGGATTAAAATGATGCCATACCGATAGTAGAGTGATATCTATTATTGTAGGAAAATATAATAAGATAAAATGTCATTCCCATGAATTCCCAATGTCCAAAACACAGTCCCATTTCATATCATCCAATGTCGGGATGGTCTTCTCTATCCGTCCATCTGTCTAGGGGTGAAAATCAGTGATAAGGCATACCTGGGTTCCAAAAGCAAGTTGTAATCCCCTCTAGACTCGTGAGGTAAACCATGGTTCCCTATCTGAGGATGTGGATCTCTAAAATACATTAAACAACACCACCTCATACATGTATCCTTTTGATAAGGAATCCAATGCACTCAATGCATTGTTTTCCATGAATTGAGTAGATTTCATGATCTGGACTACCACTACCCAGATATCATCACTACATACATGAACCTTAGGTATTCCTATATTCAAATCCCTAAAAATGTCATCACACGTCCACTCTGGTACATGTACAAGCTGCAACAAACCGTATGGGTCATGGTGTTTATCACTCACCTATTGACACACTATGCTCATTACCAAAAACTTAGAAACTTCTTGTATCACCCTGAGAAATCAAAACTGTTCCCTCAGGCCTTAGTAAATCTTGGAAACTCAGCGGTGTACCTCTAGGAGTGGGTTTTGGATCACAAAGTGAACTCCTTCATTAATCGTCTCTCGGACTGACAACTTCCATATGAAAAGCATAAAATTCTAACAATCCACTGACAACTTTTCTGGATGATTTCCTTGGTCAACCTAATCATGCATCACTTCCCTCCCAATGTCTCCCCACTAAGTCTCCTCCACCTACCACAAGAAATATAACCACACTGTCATATGAAACATAAAAAATCCACCACCATCCAAACTTGCATCCAGGTGTAAGGATGCCTACTCCTTCATTTCATTCCAAGTATCCACAGATTCATTAGAAAATTCCTATTATGACATCTAGCTCAAGGCATTAGCCCCGACATTTCACTTACCTACAATCTGAGAGATCTAAAAGTTCTAGTCTGGATGAAACTCCACCGACCATCATCGTCACAAGTTGAGGTCTTATTTGGTAATGGTTTGCCTCAAAATTTTATGAACTGTGAAGACCAAAAATTGCACCCTGATATGTAATGCCATCACATCATTAGTGAGAACAAAACCACTGAGAGCTTTAGGTCATGTGTGGTGTTTTTATGTGCATTGGGATGTAACTGCCTAAACCCATAATAGATCACCACCACTTCTCATCATCACACACCCAATGCGAAGTCCATATACCTCAAAAAACACCACAAACAAGACCCCTTCATCTGGAAACCTGAACACTGGAGCACTGACCAACCTTTCCATCAGATTGTTGTATGCGGCTCAACACTCCTCACTCCACTAAATGACCTGGTCCTTTATTGTCAAAGATATTAAAGGAGCTACAACACAAGAGAAATCTGTTCTGAACCTCTAATAATATTCTGCCAGTCCCAACAAACTATGATCCTTTTTCAAATATTTAGGTGATTCACAATAAAAAAACAAATCCAATATCTAACAGATCAACTACAACCCCTTGATGAAACACCATGTGTCCATGAAAATGAACTTCTCAATTTAAGAACATGAACTTGGGCAACTACCCCTATATCTAGTGATGTAGAAGGATATCCATGACCATCCTGAATTTCATAGTATGTTCCTCCTATGATATAGAGTAGATCAATATTTCCTCAATGAAAATAATGACTAACGTTTCCAAAAACTCAGGGAAAACAGAGTTCATGAGCCCCATGAACACATCAGGTGTGTTCGTAACATTGAAAGACATGACTATTAACTCAAATTGCATGTACCAGTACCTAAAAGTAGCCTTCATGATATCACTATAATTCATGCTTCACTGGTGATTCATAGACAACATATCAATCTTAGAGAACCAATGTACTCCATTAAGCTAGTCGATGATATCGTCTTCCTTTAGGAGAAGGTAAGGGTTATTTCCTGATAAATGATTCAGTATTTGGTAGTCTATGGAAGGCCTATGAAAACTATATTCTTTCTTCATGAAAAATATTGGATCACCCCATAGAGACACGCCAGGTCAGACCAACCCCTTCTTCATTAGACAATCAATCTGAATCCAAAACTCCCACAACTCAGAAGCTTCCATTTGCTAAAGAGCCATCGAAATCCGATGGGCATAAGGTTGTGAGTTTATTTTGAACTCAATATCACGATGAGGGGGTAGAGTAACAATATACTCAAGAAAATAAGTCTAGGAACTCTATGAAAAATACAAGAACATTATTTATCTCAGAATCTGCTGGTTCTTCTAAAATCACGATAAACATAGAAACAAAAGGCTCCACAAAACTTATCCCTCCCTGAATACTCCGTTCACCATAAAATTCCACACAATGGCTATCAAAATCAGAGAACATGACTCTTCACCAGGAGCATTTTATAACAGCATGTACATAAAAAAACTAGTTGATGCATTTGATGACATCGTATGCCATCATTTCCAGTAGAATGTGATCCCCACTACATTGATGCGGCCCCATCATCAGTCTATATCCTCAACAAACATAAAATAGACTGGTACGACCTCCAAGTGGCATACTCATTACTGATGCAATGGAGAGTCTCTCTACCTCTATTCTCATGGAATGGGCTAGACCCGATGTAAAAAATGAGTCATATAATCTTTAATTAAAAAAGGAACAACAAAGAGTGATAAACAAGTTGATCGTACCTCTAATGAATTTAAACCCTACTAGAACTGCTGCCTTCTAGTTGTGAAACTGCCCACACCTAGATCGTCTAACCCTCAGCAGTCGATCGCTTCCCCGTCCACACCCTGGTAATGGTCCCTGAGGAGTGCCCTGAGGTCAGCCTCATCCCGTAACATCTAATTTCGGTGGATTGGGAGCTCGATGTCCATGATGTTGCATCTGAAATGGCCTAGCTGGAAACGTCTGCAACTGAGGTGGGAGATGAATCTTCCCACCTACATCATAATGTACTATGACTGGGTACTAATTCCAATGGTTCTCTTTTCTTTCAAATATGAAACACCTTAGTCCTAGGCACGCAAAAATGGGAAAGGACTAGGAGATCAGAACAAGAACTATTGTGGATTGCTCCCCACTGGCCGAAAAATATATGTCCCTGACATTGGAGGATTGATGCTGATATCCTTCCCCATTGATGAGCCCAACTATCTCCCCTCTCACAGCACACCTCCCAGCATGTGCATCCTCTGCGCGACTTCAACTTTCTTTTAGACCTTCGTTTACATTGGTAGAGTGATGGTAGTAAAAAAATATTGAAGAGAAGGTTGGAGTGCCTCATATAAACTCCACTCCCATGTATCCTTATCTAGAAAAAGGTTTGTAGAAAATTGAAGGAGAACCTTGAACATGATCACCAACTCCCTCACTAACATACATCCCTGGTAAAGGGAGAGTAGCTACTGCCTCTCCTCAACATTTATCATAGAAAAAATGAATTTTTCCCATAACTCCTTCTCGAAATCATCCCACAAAATCTTACTCTCCATCCACTCTCTTAGGTAGACTGTCCACCTCTGACTCAATTCTCCTCTCAACTGACTGACTACCATTAAAACCCTGTACTAAGTAGAATCTTGGATCATGCTGAGAGAAATCACCAACTCTTTGATCCACCTTTCATTATCGTTGTATGAGACCCTACAATCATATATCCATGGGGTTCGGCAGTTGAAATGCATAAAGAAACATCATTCCACTTCTCTTCCTTATCCTCTTGATCATCCCTCCTCTGATCATCCAGATCATCCTACTAGGCATCGATCACACGCACTACTCATGGTCATCGTTTGAGTGCCATAGCAGTAAGGTACACAATGAATTCATATTCCTGAGTAGTTTAGAATATTTCATTCATATCTATCTTAAAATGGTTATTTATTTAAATTCCTAGAACATCCAGAACACACAATAACACTAGTAATTATTATTCATGTACCTTTCCAAGGGTCTCTACTATGAAATTTGTGTATCCTAACTTGGTCATTCAATTGGTCTAATGAATTTGCATCAGATCAAGGGGGAAAATATCTTTACCTAGAGAGTCTTCCTTGGAATATTTCACGCATGAAGACCTCCTAACTCTTTTTACATACCATCCCATGCATTCCTCATTATTCCTAACTCATTAATCCATTTTATCTGTCGACCATCTACCATTGATAACATATTGTCAATACCCACCTTCAATGAGACGAGGGAAGGGACAAAAAACTGCTAGAACCATCCTTACTAATGTTGAGGGAGAGATAATGAACCCCCAAGTATTGAATTCAATACGTCCCGATGTTTTCGACTAACAGTGTGTTTATAGAATCACACATAATATAGAAGGAATTATCATTTTTATATAGAAGGATTGGGAAATACGATGGTAAGAACCCATAAAAACTCCTAAACTGATAATAGAATAAATGAAAATCCAAAATTACATTCCCATATTCATGTTACCAATGAAGTACTATAAGGTGGAAAAAAATTCTAATGGTACATAGAAAAAGTAAAGAAAAATAGAATCACTAGTGGTCCTAGAATCTAAGCTAATTCGTTCATGCACGTTACCCAATGTCCTCCTAAAAACCTGCAAATTGTTTCCTATATATAGTGTGAGTATACATGTATACACATTTGGGAAGACCAAAAGCTCTCATGCACCATTGGGGGGGGGGCATTCAAATTCCCCATAAGAAAAGGAAAATGTTGAGCCACATAGCAATGAAACTTTCCACCCAAACCCCACCAAGGAACACTCACCAGATAATGCAAGTCATGTAAAGTAATTTTAATAACACATCTATTATTGGGTACCCTTCACAACATTCCCACTAGTTATTAATGACATTTTATTCATCAGACCACCCCCGCCATTTTTACCACATACCCTCTACATCCCCAACAACAACCTTTTGGGCCACCATAGCCACACATCATGCACGTAGAAACAAGGTCCATAATAACCACACTCATAATCACTCATAGACACCAAGGGCATAACACCTACCAACACTCCCTATGAAACCTTGGCCAGAAAAACTGCCGCCATGCCTGAAGACACATAGGCCTCATCCCGAAGACACATGGGAAACAAACTGCCCGGGTAGACCAGAGAAAACCATCACCACAAACCTACCTAAATAATCATGGGATATAATGGAGCTCAGTCCATCATGTTCTACCCTATGAGTTTTTGGATACATGAAAATTGGGAAGAAAATGATCTAATAATCGTCCACTTATAGGAGTGTTAGAGAAGACACCCGCCCCTAGGAAATGGGGTATTCGGCATGAAGTGCTCAACTTGGGTGGGGCACGAATAAGAATCATTAGAACTAATATATATATATATATATATATATATATTCACAAGCACGAGTCTAATACTAGGGGTTCCTAAACCATCCCATACAAAAAAATCTTCATTACTATTCATTCATAAAAAGCGCAAGAGGCACGACAATGTCACAAATCCTCCCCAGAAAATAATTCCCCATTGAACCCATTTTTGTTATCAAATTTAGGTGGTTCCATTTAAAATAACTCTTCACAACATGGAAAATAATATGAAAATCCACAATCCAAGGATGGAAAAATAGCCATGCAGAAAAATTAATGATCCACACCCATCTCTCTTTTAAATTCACAACAACAAATGGGGACATGTGAGATCCCTTGAAGTACTAGAACCAAACCATGAAACATCATAGAGCCCCTCACGGCCTCAAATACACAATCCAACAACTGAAAAAGGGGATTCCACCCCTATATATGTCATCTTGTAATAATCAAAGATAACAACTATACACATCACCACAATATTGCAAGAGAATTTTCAGATTTAAACAAACCATTCCATTAGTTATATATTTCTGTTGGGTTAATCGTGGTGACCACACAAGGATTATTATTCATTAGGAATCCATTTAATCAACTTATATTATGTGGTTAAATAGTTTCCAAGATTCAACAATTAAATCATAGAATTATCCTAAAAACAATGTTTCATTATTGAGAAATTAAATTCCACAATTGGCAATGATTTTCATTGGACAAAATCTAATAAAATTCACAATAAAAAATATAATATATTACAACAATATCATAGAAAACACACCTTCATTATTTAAAAATAATTTATTATTTTTGATAAGGATTGATTTCATCTATAACTTTAGAGACATTATCTTACCACCCGGTATGATAAAAAGAAAAAAGAGGCGAAGGAAAATACCATACATAGATGATAAAAGATCGATGTTTTCTTACTCTGGCCAAAAACATGGGATGCACTACTTGCTTGGGAGGAACTCCACGGACTCTGAGAGTGAGAAAGAAAGGCTCCATCATATGCGCACCACTTTCCATTCAAAGGGGGACTCAAAATGAACCAGGTAATGGAATGAGACTAGATTTGAAGAAGAATGATACTATGTGTTTTTAAAGGGAAAGATCATGATGTTATTAGATATTAAAAAATCATGAAAGCCTCTAAAAAATATCATTGTATCTCCAAATTGTTTTTTGGTTACACACAATGGAATTAATGGTTATTTAATAATTCCCTTATGAGAGGTGGAAATCACATCTTCCAGACAAACGGTTTCCCCAAAAACAGGTAATAGGGGGAGAAACTATAAATGCCAAACACTGTGCGGAAACGACAAAGGAGGACATATGTTTTGGTAACCTCAAGGGTCTACTAGTTATCGGGGGTTTAAAATATCTTATAATTCCATGAAAATAGACTCATACCTTTTAAATAGGTATTAAAACTTAAAGGGGTAATTATGGAGAAAGCTAGAGAAAGAAACCCTGACACCCCCCCCCCCAACCTATGAGGCACCGATCGGGTGACCCACTAGTTGGTGAGACCGACCAGTGACACATAGATCAAGACGGACAGATCACGAGTCAACGATCGGTGTCACAGTGTTATCGATGCACGGATCAGCGACACATCGTTTGAGAGGCACTAATCGATGAAACATTGATCGGACCACACCGACTCGTGATGCAATCATTAGTGACAAAACTATTAGAAACAGATCGAACTATGACCCCCCCAATTGGGGTGCACCGATTGGTGTCACCAATTGGTGATGCCAAGGTGAAGCCCTTCCATCGACACTGATATCTTCCTCATGACTCACTGATGGGTCCATGGCACCCCCAAAACCAAATATTTGAAATTTTAATGGACCTTGAGGATCTAATCCATTATTATTATCACTCTAAAAATGATATAAATGAAAAACCATGAAGAATAATTGAGATTTATATGATAAACATGTAGAAAATAATTCATGAATGAATAGTAATAATGAAATATTATTAAACATGTGATAATATGATTATATATTTTATCTTAAATTTGAATACGGTTAAGGAATAGTATTATAACAATATTTATTACATTATAATATTTTTTTTGGAACATATGAGGGATCCCAAACCTAAGGTAAGGGATAATTTAAAAATCTCAATTTTATCTGAGATTGTATATATGTATGTATTTAATAGGATATATTTGTCATCCTTGAATATGTTTTATATATAATTATTTCTGTATATTATCTCTATTATTATATAAATTTTTAAATTAAATTTCATCAGTTGTAAAATTTAAACTTTAACTTATGAGAAGAATATTTTATTGTTTTTGATAAAGGGGTCTTTTTCACTTATATGATAAAATTATTAGAATAATATTTTCTTTTAACTTAAAAAACATGGAAATAATTTTATGCTTTCCAAAAAACATACTCCATTAAATATTCCCTTAAAATATTTCAGGGTCATTTTCAATTAAATTATAATAATTTAGTATTATTCAACATTTTTAAAAATTAAAATATGTTTGAAGTAGATATTATATTTTCCTCATGAATTATTTTTATTTAATCTGTTAAAATTATTTTCAATCTTAGATAATATTCATTATTGTGACATATGATTTTATTGGGATATGTATCTATTAAAATTTTCATATAATTCCTATGATATTATTAAATTTATGATCAAATTTTATTTATAAAACCCAATTTATACTTGGATTATGTTAAGGTCGAATGAAATTTTAAAAACCCATTCTTTCCTTGGGTTATGCTATGAAGAATGATTTATGGTCTTGTGGAACACATATGTACGGATATCATTGTGTGAAATCTATGACCTATATCTCCCTCTAGTAAATTTTGTAAATATTTATATCTCATGAGTTAGATTTGACTTGAATGTGAAATGATCTCAGTTTAGTAATATAAGATTGGAAATCTGACTAAAACTAGTTCATTGACACATGGATGAAATGGGGAGCGAACTCAGTTAACTATATGACTTTGTCCACTATGATGGAAATGATTTCCTATGATTATTTGATTTCAAAAATTCCATTTTTTATTTATCATTTTTTCTTCGATGATTTATGTCTTATGAATTTTTATTACTCAAGACTATGAACTGTGATATGTAGGGAATAATTTTCATATTCTAATACCATTATGTTTATGTTATGATTCATACCTTCTTAGTTTACCATTTCTATGCATTTGAGCTCATCATTTCTTATATTTTCAATTCCAAAGGTAATTAAGATAAATTTTAGGTGTGGGTACTAATGGGGATTATATTTGTGGGAAACATTGAAGATATTTCACACAACTATATGTTTCTATTCCAAGCTACCAAAGGAACAAAAAAATATGGTATTTGGGAGTATATTTATATAATTTTGTAAATATTCTGAAAAAGTATTTTAATTTCAAATTACCTCTATACATGGTGGTTATATCTTATATTAGAGAGATGGTAAATTAACCATTGGAAACTAAGAGACTAAAACTTTTGTGATATCCCTAGAGATATTTCTAAGAATATGACTAGGGATATCCATAAGGATAAGTCTAACAATAAGTTTCAATCCTATAATTTTGTTAAACATCAGTAATAAGCTAGGATTAGAAATAAATTTATATAGATTGAAATATTATATGTAATTTTCCATTTAAATGTTATATTCATCTAATACAATAGTCTCTAACACTTTTCATTATGTTATAAGTCCATAGTCGAAACATGATAAAAAATGATTAACATTGAATATTTCAGATGTGGAGAGTAAAAAATTAAGATACTCAATATCCCAATAGTAAGTATCATAAATATAATCATAAAGATTGTACGACTATTGATTATAATAAAGAGGATTATGAGACCGTGAACGACATGTGAAAGGTAAGGGATATTCTAGAATTATTTTTTACATTAAACCTATGAGTCATTGTTATATTTAGTTGGAAAAACATTATTACATTAATCATATTTTTTAAAAGGCTGAGATGATGCATCTCAAGTAATGGTTTAATAATAATGTTCAATGAAGGTTGTTTATTTGTTTCATAATACAATGATTATGTTATTCTAATCAATAAATATATATATATATATTTCCTATAATATTTTCATTATTTATTGTAAATGATATGTTTCATGGTTTTAAAGATATATTAATTTGATTTTTGTGTAAGGTGATATATTTATAGAAAACTTGATTAATTGAATGATAACATTTAATATTTTTTTTATTTTAAGATAATGATGTTTGAATGAAGATATGTTGGATATGAATAAGTTATATGGACGAAACTATTTCCATGATAAATAATTATTTATTTTTAGTCAATAGATTTTTGATATCATGGATGATGTATACATATTTTTGGGACTTATGGAATATATCCTAATAGATTTGGAATACATAAATAATTCATATTTCAGTAATTATTTGAGGTAATTTTGGTAATTTTGTTTTTTCAAGAGAATTCATGATTAATTTATTTACTTGATTAGAATGTGACAATCAAGAACTTAATTATGATATTTGGTTTTAAAATGTTAGGATGAGTTAGTTAACCTCTTTCTAATGTTTTTTATTTTTATCTTTTTGAAGGATTTTATGGTTTTCGATTTATGGAATGTTTTAGGTCAACTTTTGATGATATTTTTAAGAGTAAATTATTTTCTCACCATACGTGGACTTGGGAATAATTAATAACTTGTGATAGCAATTTTTATGATATATAGTTGAAATTGGTCCTGGAATTAAAAAGTGTGAACTTATGTTCAAATTAAGTTTGTATAACTTCTTTAGATAAATATTAAATCATAGGAAATGAACCATGATGTTAAAGGATGTCTTAATATCATATTTATTGATGATATCAATGAAATATTTCCTATTTCATTATTTTATGGTATTTATATTATTAAATTTCATTAAACTAACCAATTTATTTTGACGACTGATATTTTTCAATATCTAGGATTATTTATGAGTCTCCTCCATTCCCAATTCATCACTAATATTATCTTATGTTGTGACCTATTTATTATTTACTTAGAGTGAAAACTATTCTCAAATATTTAATCTTAAACGATTTTTTTCTGCTGATTGTTTCTATGTATGGAAATTTCAATTATTAAACATTTGATATCCCTAGCGAATTTTGAGGGAGAAATTCATTTTAAAGGTGGTAAAATGTAACACCCCATGATATTTATTAGATAAGTTTTTTAATTAATATGATTGATCTAATGTATTGTGTTTTATACTACACGATGATAATCTTGAACTATAAACACCACCAAATTATCTTATGGTATACACAACACTATGCTTCTCTTATGTTACACAAAATTTTTATTTCCTTCGATAGACTGTGATTACTGAAAGACCGAGCATTACTAAATAATAACAAATTATAAAGATGTTATTATTTAATATATCAAGATATAAGCAATAAGTAACATTTACAGTTATTAATTTCATAAAAAACATATGACAATATAATGTTTAAAATATAAATATATTGGATACTAATTTATTAGAAATGAAAATATATGACAATTTGTAAAAAATATATATTGCTTTTTATGCTCTAACATCATTTTTTCTTAATAAATTAAATACTTTAACAATTTTAAATTTTATTAATGAAATATATATGATTTATATACAATTTAATATTTTATATATGGATCAAACAAATATTATATGAATAAGAAAAAAACAACAATTTTTTTGGAATATATAACTATTATTTTCAAAATGTCAATTTATCACCTGATAATACAGAAACCTTTTCAAAATAAAATTTTGGATGTTTTATATATATTATATTTGTAATAATTAATATCCTCTATTAAATAAGAATATAAATATTTACATTGGATTATTTATTGCTATTTTCTTGATATATTTTTTGTTTTGATTAATAATGATATGTATGAAATTTAAATAGAACAAAATTATTTTCATCGAAATAATTTATAGTTTCAAATTATAATATTTATTTTTTAAAATTTATAACAAATTATTATTTTATATTTTAATACATTTTATATAATTGGTATAAATTTTACATTGAATTTATAAATAAAAACATTTCGATATTTTGCATTTTTAATCATTAATAACATGTTTAATAAGTGGATTCTATATTTAAAATTTGAGGGTCCAAATTATGTAAATATATTTATTTTATTTTTTGGAATTATGAATAGTAAAATTACAAATAGTTTTCATTATAAGATAAAAAATAAAATCATGTTATTATAGTAGAACATAATATTTTAAAATTACACTAACAATTTTCTTAATATCATTGGATACATTTTTATAGAACTAATGCATCATTGGATCGAACTAGTATCCTTTGGAATCCACTTAAATGAGATTTGGACATTTAATAAGTTTCATTTATATTAAATAAAAATATGTATTACTCAAATTTTGAATCACAATATAATTTTTTATATATGTTTATACACAATATAAGATCGACTATAAATAATAAATTCAAATATAAAATGTTTTTGTTTATCATGTAATTTTATATTTAATTTGCAGTATATAAATAATTAAATTAAAGCCTTATACAAGGATTATGGAAAAGTTATTTAATTAATTAAACCCCAATAAAACATATTTAATAAAAATGATAATAAACATAAAATGACCAAACCCATGATTTATTATTATAGAAAGACCATAATAACCCATGTGTTGAATTGATGACCATTTGGATCCACATGGAAGAAATTATGACACTTATAATATTTTATTTAAGGTGATGTTAAATTGGTCACATTCATGTTTTAATAAATATAACATTTTTAATACAGGATTTTACAGTACACATAATTTACTATAGGTACCTTTATTAAATATTGATGATTTATCCTCATCATAATATTTTATTTTTAATTTTTATCAAAAATATATATATTAAATAATTACACAATATTTATGTAGTCATTATTTTTCCAACTAAATAATCATATATAATTTATTAGAAATATTAAAATAAATATAATTTGTATTAATTAATATATATATATATATATATATTGAAGTTTTTAGAATACCCTATCTCTGTATGTAAATAATATAATATATTTTCTAGGTTAAAATCTTATCTTGATATTTTTAAATCTCCAGGAAATAAACAGTTTCAAAATTGACAATATTGATATTGTGTGGAAATAATGCGTTATTAAATTATTTATAAATCATGAAAAATTTAAAAAATATAAAATAATAATTATATGGTATAAAATATTATAAATTGTTTATTTATGTTGTAATTATAATAAAATAAGTAAAATTTATACACTTTTAATATTGAATCAGCGGTTACCTTAGAAAAAATTAAAACTGAATGAGTAAGGGTAATTTATAATGATAAGGATTAAATTCACTGAAACACTTCTATAATCTTTTTTGATTTATGATGTTACAAACATTTATCATATACTTTTGAAAATTTTATATTTTTGTGTTTTTTAGATGTGGTTAGATTATTAATAGATTAATTTTATTCGATTTTCCAAAAGAGCCCCTCACCTCAACCAAAAATGGGATCCTCCTCCATTTCTTATACACTTCACATTGAGGAGTCAATATCAGATATACCCTAACCATTTAAATTATAAAAACTCATATTATCATTATAGATATGCTTGCATTCTGAAAAGTCCAACAAAATTTATTTTATGAGGATATCTAGAGGGATCTTGTCGAATAAGTAGTAATCTCCTCTACCTATTCATCCAAACTTATTTATTATTTTACTTCTTCATCAAGTGTTTTATTCATTATAATGTAATAAATATAATTTTAATTATTTTATAATATGTTATTAAGATTGTGGATCAACTATATTTCACATTATATTCATTCTAGAAAAAATGAATTCACCACGCGTTCATATGTACAACTTATTGTCTCTACGTATTGGTGTAATCTATTTTTCATTAGCACTTTACATATATGTCTATAATTATGGAAATAATAACTATATATAATTATTATAATAATATATTTAATATAGAATAATATATACACCATACTCTTCCATACCAGATAAAATTAAACGAATCATATCATCGCTCGTACGTATGTACAGCCGACTATCTACACAAAAAATTGATATTAATTCTCTATGATCTCACTAAAAGAATGATTATATAAATTTTTATAATGAATAAATATGACATATATAAAGTTTTTATCATTATATTAATGATATAAAGGAAACCCATTAAAATCTTCTATAAATTTTAGGACCAACCATGTACTAAATAACACATGATAGAAGAGTCATAATAAAATATTATCAAATTAGGGATAATACGATCACATATGATAACATAAAAACAAATATGGATTTGGAAAAAGTTTATAACATTATTTAATATATTGTAAAAGAGTAATGATACATTGGATGGAACTCAGAACTATGGTATGGGACAATTCCAAAATCCCATTATTGTCCATGATTTTCTATATATAAGAATTTTTTGGGGAATATTTAACATCCATGTCCATGATTGAAATATATTTTTTCCAAAATATTCTTTATATTGTTATAAAATTTTTTATTTTAAATATTACAGTTTGGTAAAATTTTAATATTGTTTTGAAATTAATCTTTTTCCATTTTTGATATAAGTTGATTTTATATTTATACTGAAATCGTATGAGAATAATGTTTACTTTTTACATTAATGACTTGAATGGATTTTTATTCTCTCATAAAATATTATTTACTTGAAAAATACCTTATAATATTTTACAGTTATTTTAAAAGAAATTATGTTCTTTTAATATTTAATTGCATTTTTTTTAAAAGAAATTGTTTTTACAGGAGAAAACATATATTCCTCAATAATTTTTCTAAACGTAATCTCTCTAAATTATTTTCAATATATGATCATATTATTTGATGTTACATATTATTTCATATGGATATTTTTCAATTATACTATACCTATTCTTCTTACGTTTTTTTAATACTTATGTTGGAATTTTTTTATGAAATCCATTTTTTACAGTGATTATGTTATGATGAAATTATGTTTAAGAAATACATTTTATTCACTGGTTTATGCTGTGATGAATGATTTATGTTATTATGGGACACATATATATGGTTTTCATTATTTTACGAGTGAGACATATATCCCTATAAAATTCATTAGGTATGGATTTATGTCTGATGAGATATAAGGGAATAAAAAGGGAAATGATCTTAGTTTACTAATACACTGTTGAAATGGTATGTTAACAAACTTCAGTAACACATGGATAATATAAAGAGTGAAATAAGTGTATTTAAAGAATTTTTACACTCTAGTGTATATTATTTACAATAATATGTGTTTTCCAAAATCCCACGTTTTATGTCAATGTAATTTTTATAATATTTAGGTATTATGAATTTTTATGACTCAACATTATGATATTGGTTATGTAGGCTATAGTTTTTATATTCTTATACCCTTAGATTATGTTTTTTGACTCGTAACTCTTTTATATACCCTTAATGAGCATTTAAAAACACCATTTCTTATGTTTTATTTTCCCCTAGTAATGATGAATGGTAGTTGGTAGTTTTACTAAAGGGTAGATCGTTATAGGAAACATTGAATATCTTTCAGTATACTATATTGTTGTTTTCGATGTTTCCAAATGTACTAAACTAACATGATATTTGGGAATCTATTTGTGTAATATATTAAGTATTCTATAAGAGTAATATAATGTACATGTACTACATTCTTGGGTAGTTAGATTGGTCACTTCATACAATTCATTTATAGAGACTTATAGTGGGTTATAAAGATTATGACATACCTAAAATGAGAATTTCAATTGTTTCCCCCTCCATGTTTCACAAGAGAATGTGGGTTCAATGAATCTAAGTAATGTATGGAGTCTATTCATACTATTATTGACTATTTAGGGACCTCTATTGGGAAGAGGGTTATTATGAATGGTTATATGGTATGATGATTTTTTAATGATAGGTGGGATGTTTTGGAATTTATTGGGAAATATTATAGTATGGTATTAGAGACATGTTTTGAGGTGTTACTAGATAAATTTTATATAGATATATTTATTCATGAGATTCCATTTGTGACCATATTGGTTTTTTAGCGGAGTATGCCAATGATGGCTATACTTGTCTATTTAGTGACCCACAAC
Organism: Viscum album; assembly: GCA_963277665.1. Taxonomy (NCBI): domain Eukaryota; kingdom Viridiplantae; phylum Streptophyta; class Magnoliopsida; order Santalales; family Viscaceae; genus Viscum; species Viscum album. Next base: position 695,225,557 of record OY728141.1, read on the forward strand.
ACTTTTCTATAGCACTAGTAGGGTATTAGAAAACTATGGAAAATAGTATCTTGGATTAAATTAATTGTGATATTATGTAACATGTTAATATCTTATGATTGAAGGGTTTTCAAAAATGTTGGATCAAGCATCCATAATTTAGGGTAACATAAAAATGGATTCTAGTGGAGGATGTGTATTTTATTTTGATGGATCAGGATGTAAGACTTATGAAGGTAGTAATTATCATTATGATAATATTAATAAGGGAATTGGATGGAATAGAGGAATGGGGGAGGATTAGTTACCCATGATTTTAGCTGATTAATTTTCCACATGTGGAGTAGGCTTAGTCACATTCATAGAAATTTTTCCTGATCACTGGTAGAGTTTTAATCATGATTTATATTGTTCTATCGATAGTGGTTCTATATGAACCCATGAAAAACTAGAAATGATGGAAATATTTAAAAAACCAGGGTATGTGAATGAGATATTTTACACCTCCTTGGTATAAAAAGTAGAGTTCTTCTAAATATATTAGTAGAGTTAGTGGATGTGATGATTTATGGAATGAGAAATTGTATCAATAGAGTAGTAAAACATATGAAAATATTATTTCATCATATGGGATAGGGTAAATATAGATTCAAGTAGTAAAAACTATTTGTGTGGATAGCAAATTTGAACCATCGACAGTTAAAGTTAATATTGTTTTATATTCTACACATTCTATTACCTTATTTTATTATGGTTCCAACCATTATTTTATAAATTAAAAAATAATTAGTGGTTTGATCTTATAGGTGGATTTTTTTAGTGGGGTGATGGAAATAGATACACGTATTGGAGAACGATCGATAGACATATTCTTATGAAGATGATTTCTCTTTATGATGGTTGATATGATATCCTTTGGGATCATTACATTCATGATATGTTTGGATTCATCCTAATTATTTGTATATACTTTTTAGTATCACACTTATTCCTCATAGTTTTTTAACTCAGATGAATGGAATTTAAATCTCCTGTGGGTGATAATATATTCATTATGGAGTGTCAGAAAACTGGGTAGGCCATACCTGGCCAATTCATCCATTAATGGGGGATCTCATTGCCTAGATTATAAGTCTTTTATGGATTGTATTTTTAGAAAGACTAATAAATATAATCCCACTATGGATAGGATTTAACATGTGTTTAAAGATGAATTTGTAGGGCCTACAGCTAATAGTGTTGTGGAGTTTATCGTTGAGTTCATGCCCGGATCTGATCTAGTTTCTACTCCGTTGTACAAAATTGAAATAACATAGATTCAAGATCATTGAACCCATGTAGAATAATCTAGGGATAAGGGGTTTATCCATAATATTATTTCACATTGGGGTTCTCTTGTCCCATTTTTTAATAAGGATCATATAACATGGTTCATAGGTATTGATTATCGGAACCTGAATAAGATAACCATAAAGAAATTGTATCATCCACTATATGTTGACGATCTATTTGAACAAGTACATAGAGATTGTGTTTCATCCAAAACTTAATTGAGATCAAGGTACCAATAGTAGAGAGTTCGAACATCAAATATAATGAAGAATGATTTCAGAAGAATGTATGACCTTAATGATTTTTTGGTGATATCATGTGGGTTGGTGAAAGTACCATAAATGTTTTACAACATTGATGGATAGAAATATAAAACCATTCCTAGATCAGTTTTTTATAGTGTTTGATAATTACATCCTGGTGTACTCCAAGACTCATGACCATCATTCCCAATATCTTGAAATTTTATGGATTACATTGATTGAGAATCATATATATTCCTTACTATTTATGATTGTGTTATGGATTGATCGAGAAAACTTATATGGTAACATTTCTCTAAGGAACGTGTCTTAGTGGACATTGATAATGTGCATGATGTTTTTTTGGAGCATCAAAATAATGTTTTTTATATGGTCTATTTTTTTAATTAGCTGGTTTTTATCAAATGTTCGTGCATGAATTTTACCACAATTACAGTACCACTTTCAGTCTCCAACCAGAAGTGGAAAAATAATAATGACTTGAAGTATGTGATAATTCCTTAATGAGTTGAAGTAGCTCTGGAAAATGAAAAAATGGTTGATCTGACCCAAATTAGGTGAAAATTATATGATGTATTGTGTTTATTCTATGATTGTGCATAGATCAGGGTGGTTTTAGTGAGATCTATTTTTGTTGTATAGGATTGTACAGTTGAGTCAAAATGAATAGAACTACCCAATTAAATAAATTTATTTAGATGCAGTAGTTTTTGAATTGAGGTATTGGAGGAATTATACCATGGGTAGAAGTTTTACTATTTATTATAATCACAATAGAATAATATATTAATATTTTCATAGTGACACTTGAATCTAAAATGTAGAGATTGGTTGAGTATTTTAAGTAATTCATCATCGGTCAATAATATATACCTAGGAATGTAAATAATGTTTTTGATTTTTTAAGATGGAAAAATTAGATATAGGTTGTTTAGGAGTCTATTGATGAGGGAAAAATGATGAATCCACACGTTAATATTCATATTTTTGTTCAAGAGGTCCAGGAGAAGATGAATATCATATCAGTTCTAGTAGAGTCTATACATTCTTTTCTAATTTGGGAGAGGAAATTGGAACAATCATATTATTTTTCTTCAAGGTAAATCCTTGAAGGATGGGATTCACCTTTTTATTGGAACATAGATCTAGATGAGATTAAAAATGGTAGGAATTAGGTTGTTTTTCCTACAAGTAAATGTGAGGAGAAGATACATGAATTTCATCCCTCGAAGTGGTCAGTCCATCCATCTGTGAGCAAAATGTATCTTAAAATATGAAAATAGTTTTTGTGTCCATGCATGAAATATGAGATCTTTGGGTTTGGGACATGATGATAACCCTATCAATAGGTGAAGGATGATCATCAATGACATGGTGGTTTACAATAGATCGTTCTCATCAAATAATTAAAGAGTTATGAAGCTTCCATGGACATTTTGGTGGGTCTTGTAGAGATGACTTATAATAATTATTCTATTTAGAAGGTTTTGGGATGACAGAAGAACGTAACACATTTATTTCCTACACAAGAGGCATTCTGAGTAGAAAATATGGGAGATAAATTTGTTCTTGTGGTAGTATGTCTCTATGGGAGTTCACATAGTATATTTTAGATATTGACTCATGTTTTACTTCATTCATCTGGAAGGGAATACAAAAATTGCAAGGAATACATGTTTTACCAAGTATGGAATTCTACCCATACCAATATAGGGAATTCAGTGTGTACAATATAGGTTCTTGAGGATATGGTAAGATAATTTTATCTTGGCTTCATTGGGAGTTGGGAGATTCGTTTATAGCTTGTTATGATTCTGAATACAATAGTTATAAGGAAACATTGACAATGGTGCAATATGAGGTTCTTTATGGTAGGCTTTGTATATCAAATCTATGTTTTATGGAGGATGGTTTGTTAGATATATTGGGAATGAGTCTCGTGTTTGAGATTTCAGATCATGTTCATTTTATTCCTTAATGTGTGGATATGACTCAGAGATGAAATAAATAATTTGATTATAGACATTTATGACCAATAATGTTTAGAGATGGTGATTATGTGTTCCCTCGATTGTTTCATAGAATCGGTCACCAATGGTTTATGAGATATGGAAAGAGGAATAGCATAATTATCCATTAATATAAATCATATTTCAATCATAATTTGTTGTTTGTAAATGTTTAAACCCTTGATGTTCAATTTCTAGGTAAATATTAGTTATTTTTTAATGTGAATGAAAAATTTATTAAAATGAGTAAAAAACTAAGGTTCATTTTGAATAAAATTAATTTTAGAAATTTTGATTAACATAGTTTGTTTTTTATAACTCTTTTAATGATATGTGTGAAAAAATAATCCAATGAACTACTCATCCTTCAACGATGGGATCCACTCAACATAGGGATCCCAAAGGGCTGGATGACCATGAACCCCAAATGGGGGCCTGCATAGGGTAGTATTGCATGGGGAATTAGTCTAGCACATGGGTCATGGTTTTTGAAATCTTATAGGCATAACTAACAACAACTGCACAAAAGTAAATTGGGGCGACTCTGTGTGGTGGTTATTTAAGAGGATCACTTGGATGGGGTAGACAATAATAGTGATCGACATCCACTAGAACCCCATCAGCATCTCATTGCCAATGAAACTGAACTAGGGAATATAAATTCTTGGTGACTGATCTCATATATCGATAAGGTATGCGAGCGTTGGTAGGATCCAATGTGGCTCTACCATTCTTAGCCTTGCTCCGATGTGGCTACCGAAGTCTCCTTGCATGTTGTCCTAGCTTCTCTATAGGCCTCCTAACTCTATTCTAATTACTTCACTACCATCCACCTCTCCCAATGGAAACAAAATGAATCACCCACCCCTCCCTCTACCTCAATATCACAACCCATTAACCTCCATGTTTTTTCACCCCGACCATCAAGTGTCTCCACTACTGTCATTTAATATAGCCACCTCAATCGTACACCTTAACTCTAACTTTACTAGTCTACTGCCATGACATCATAGAAAAATTTCACTAGACACCATTACAACTACTCCCACTTCACTCCCAAAACACACATTAGAAATGGATTCCCCATGAAAATCATTTCAATATACCTCCAGCCACATTAAAGGATGGAGGGATGATGGAGGACCATTTACCATACAATGACCGCCAACAAAATAACCAACCACTACCGTCATTGGTTCTCTAAACAAAATTTTTAGCTCTTATTTCTAGTTTTATGTATGAAATAATCATGGGGAGGTCTTGAGTATCCACAAACCAACCCATTCATGCACTCTTCCTACCATATCCCCCACTTTCTGTTCATGTGATCATTCGTCCATCTTGAATTATGAATAATAATGAGGGTTTTCCCACATCTCACACAAAACAACAGGAGATTCCCCAAGAACCAAGCATAGCTCATGCATATAGAGGCACTCCTCCCTATGTGGAACCAACCCATGAGATTATTTAATACCTACAAATGCTAGTGATTCTTTCCCAAACAAAGGATGTATCAAAAGGTTATAAATTTAAAACCATTTTTCGCACACAACCTTAAATGTAGAGGGTGGTTAGGACCTCCAAAATCACCTACCAAAGGATGCAATCAACTCATTTCCAAATCATCCATCTAATAAAAAGGATAAGATCCGACCAAAACCAAGAATATGAGACCATACCGACTCCTTTGTTCCATGGTATTCATTCCTTTATTGTTACCATGTTTCCTTTTTTACTCTTATCCCATCACCCTTTCATGCATAAAGCGGTTAAATATATTTTTAGTAGTTTATTTGATATGGTTTCTCTTTTTGTGATGTAGTAATTAGTTTGTAAATTAAAATACCAAATATATGTTTTTAGAAATATTATAATATGTATAATTTGTTATAATTAATATATCCAAATATTTTTTTAGAATACCCTAACATTGTGGGTATATAATAATTTTTTTGGGCTTCCTTTTAATCATTATATTTTTATAAATGCATGAAATGAATAGTTTCAAAAATGACGCTATTGATATTCTGAGATAATAATAAATTATTTAATTATTTAAAATTAACAAACTATAATTAAATTGTAAAATAATTATTTTATTGTATAAAATATAATAATGTGTCTATTTATGTAATAATATAAATAAAATATGTTAAAATTATACACTTTTTAAAATGAATCTTTTGTTATCTAATTTAAAATTAAAATAGAATGACTATGTGTTAATTAAAATGATAATGATTAAATTCACTAAAAGTATTGTATAATATTTTTTATTTATGATATTATAACCTTATGTTATATAAAATTTGAAAAAAAAAATATTTTGGAGGTATTTGGAAGAGGTTTTATTTAATTATAAATTAATATTTTGGAAGATTCCAAAAGAGCCCCTCGCCTAAATTATAAAAGGGAACATCCTCCATCAACTATTCACTTCACGTTGAGCCTGCAGGTTCAAACTTACCCCGACCCTATCATTAATTAACATTCCTAGTAACCTTATAGATATTATCACATTCTAAAAAGAACAACACTATTTCTTTTAAAATGATATCTACATGGATCTGGTCATAGAAGAGGTAATCTACTCTATCGATTAATTTAATATTATTTCTTCTTTTACTTAATCATCATGAGTTGTATACATTATAAAGAACTAAATATACAGTTAAATAGGTTATTATATTTCATTATTATTATTATTATTGATCCTCTATATTTCAAATTATATCCATCTAATGAAAAAAATGATATCTCCTCAAATGTGTACATACGACTTACCATCTCTATATCGGGGTGTAATCGATTTTTCATCACCAACATACAAGGATGGGTATAATGATGTAAATAATAACTACATATAATTATTATAATCATATAATTATTCTATAATTATATATACATCATCCGTTTCTATACAAGATCATAATTAAAGGAATCATATCATTTACCATACGTATGCACCACCAACTATTTCCTTGAAATTGTGAACTTAATTTTCCATGATCTCATAGAAACAATGATTATATAAATATATATAATGAATAAATATGATATATTTAAATTTAATTGCATTATATAAATGATATAAATGAATCAGATGAAGAATATTTAGTATCTATAGGACAAACAGTATTGATAATAACACCCGAATGAAGAGTCGTAATGAAATATTATTAAACGAGTCATAATAAGATCAGAATTGATTACACGAAAATAATATGGATATTGAAAATGATTAAATCACAATTTAATCCATTATAAAATATTTCGATATATATGAAAGAACCCATAACTAAAGTAAGGGACAATTCCACAATCTCATTATTATCTGAGATTTTTATATGATAGTATTTACTGTGGTATATTTATCAACCCTATCCATGTTTCCTAAACTTTTATTCCATAATATTAATTATATCATTATAAAATTGGATAATGTATATTTTACTCAATGATAAATTTATACTAAGGGTATGAGATTTATCTTTTTACTTTTTCGATCAGAGTTCCTTTTCAATTTATAGGGAAATTGTATGAGAATTCTATTTTCTTTTAAATAATATAGAATGAATGGATTTTTAAGAACGCTTAACAACATATTTCCCGGAATAATTCCTTAAAATATTTCATGGTTATTTTCAATGAAATTATTTTATTTTAAATTTTCACCGAATTTTAATAATAGAATAGGATTTTGAAAAAGAAAATATATATTACTTAGGAATTATTTTAAAAGTGATATATCAAAATTATTTTCTATCTAAGATACTATTATTTGATGTTTCATATTATTGAAAGGTATATGTTTTAGGTATAAAATTACTATACTTCTATCATTTTTATTTTCTTTATGGTGGAGTTTTATTTATGAATTCCATTTTTTACAAGGATTATGTTATGATGGAAGGATTTTTTAAAAGAAAATCATTCCTTGGGTTATACAATGATGAATGAATTATATTATTATGGAATACATGTGTATTGTTTTCATTATGTTATAGGTGAGACATATATCTCCATATAATTCGCTATGTAAGGATTTATATCTCATGAGATAGAATGGAATAAAATGAGAAATGATATCAGTTCAATAATACAACTTTGTAAGGGTATGTAAGCCCACTTCAGTAACACAGGGCTAGATCATAGAGTGAACTCGGTTCATTAATGAAATTTTCCCACTATAGTGCAGATGATTTAAAATTCCACGTGTCTTCCAAAATTACATGTTTTTATGTTAATGTAATTCATATATTATTTTTATTAATAATTTTTTTGGATCATGATTATGATCTTTAATATGCATGGTAAAATTTTCATATTCCTATACCATTTTTATATGTTATACTCATAACACACTTGTATACCCTTACCGAGCGTTTGACCTCACCATTTATTATATTTTAATTTTCCCATGTTATCATGAATTTTTTTAGATAGGTTTACTAAAGGGAAGATCATTGTGGAAAACATTGATGATCTATCACATCACTATATTGTTTTTCTCGATGTTTCCAAAGTTACTACCCTAATAAAATACTTGGTAATATATTTGTGTAATATATTATATATTCCTGAAATGTTATGTATTGTACATGTATTCCACTATTGTGTCATTATAGTGGTCACATCATAATGTTTACAGAGAGAGACATAGTGTGGGTTATGAAGAGTGTCACTGACCTAACACCCGAGTATTAATTGAATCTCTATCAATGAGTCCTAGGAGAAGGTTTCCCGATTATAGCTGAGTTGTGGATTGATTACATTAACGCTATACTTGACCATTTAGATTCCACTGATGGGAAGATGGTAAAGAGGGATGGTCACATGGTATAAAGATTAGTTAATCATTAGTGGGATTCTTAGGCATTGATTGTGTTAGAATATGGAATGATATTAAAGAGATTTTTAAAGATTTTCCTGGATAATGATTATCCATTAATATAGATACAGTTGAGGGAATCTGTGTACATTTGGTTTTATTGAGGTCAGTATGTCTGTGATGGCTATACTGTTCACTTTACTGACCTGGAACACTTTTCTGCATCACTGGTATGGGATTACACAACTATGACAAAACAATTCTTGGATGGGATTATTTTTGAAAATATGTCCAAAGATAATATATTAGGATATATGGGTTTTCATAAATGGTAGATCATGATCCCATATCTGAATGGAACATAATAGACGATTTTAGTGTAAGAATTGTTGTTTATGTTGTTTGATCAGGATTTTTGATTTTTGATGGTAGGAAAATTGATTATGGGAATTTTAATATGAGAATTAGAAGGTAGATGTTAAAGGGGGATGTATTAGTTATAGAAGATCATACCCGAGTAATTTTCCACAAGTGCATTAGTCCATATCAATTTGATAATATTTTTTGCAAACCACTTGTGGAGTATCAATAATGATATAGAATGTTACATCTATAGTGGATCTTCAGGAAACAATGACAAACTATAAATGATGGAGAAAATTGAAAAAACTATGTTATGTGAAGATGATATTTTTCAACGCATCAGTATTAAAGGTGGGGTTCTTATGGACATAGTGGTAGTGGAAGTGGATATGGTGATATTTGGAAAGGTAAACTATATCAATAGAGTGGTGCAGATTAGGGGACGAACACTGCATCATAGAGAATAATGGAAAGATAGTTTCATGTAGTAAACCTATACATGAGGATAGAAAGGATGGACCATATACTATTAAAGTATTGTTGTAGCTTCTACACATTCTATTACATTATTTTATACTAGTTCCTCCCATTATTTTATATATTCCAAATTTAGGAGTGCATTGATCCCATGGGTGGTGTTTTACAGTGCGGTGATGCCAATATATACACGTTTTTGAGTATGATCGAGAGACGTATGTTGGTTAAATGGGAATTCCCATGAGGATTGGTAGTATGATTTTATTTTGGGATCAGTAAATTATTGATATGCATGTATTCCAACAAATTATATGTATATATTTATTAGTAAAATACATATCCCTCATAGTTTTATAACATAGGTGACTGAAATTGTCACATCTTATGGGCGACAATATATTTATCATGTAGAGTGGGATAACTAGGAAGGACATACATTGCCAATTCCTCCAAAAGTATGGGATTTCATTGACCATGTTACAGCTCTTTTTTTGGATTATGGTGGTCAAAATAATGTATATTTACTCCAAATTTGGGTAGGTTTAAAGTCGTGTTTCCAGTGAAATTTTTTGGGCAGACACATATGAGAGTTGGGGAGTTTATAGTTTAGCTAATGCTAGGATCAGATCGTGTTTCTATATCACTGTACAATACCGAAGCAATAATTATTTAAGAACATTACACCCATTTAAAAATTTGATGGATATGGGTTTTTTTAATATGATTTTGTCACCATGGGTTTATCCCATCTTATTTACCAAGAATGATCATAGAAATTTGTTATTAGGTAGTGATTATCGGAACGTGAACCAGATTATTATGAAGAACCAATATCATATACCGTGTCACGAACCAGGCCGGGTCGCCATCTGACCCGGCGCCCGACCCGGTCCGCGGCAAGGCCCAAAGTGCGTTCCCGATCCCCACGGGCTGGCACAAGTGCCCGAGTATCAAAACTAACACATGAGAATGATTTTACCCGAAATAAAAGACAGAAAATCAAATAACCATATAAATAAACTGAAACTAGAAATAGAAAACCAAACACGCTTTTAAACTATGAACAGGTTTGAAGTCTACAACTCCAACTAATAACTAAAAAGAAAAGCTGACAGCGGAAACTAAAACTCTTACCCAAACCTCAAAGCAACAGGAGAGGTGCAACATCCACAGGTCACAAACGTTAACCTTCACGAGAAGACCACCAATGACCATCCAACATCACTGAGCTCGGTGCCTCAACCTGGAACACACAGAGAACAAGGCCTACACACACCCAATGTGGGTCTCCCCACCATTATGAACCTACCAACGTCCAAGGCGAGACTAGAAAATCGACACGAGGAGGCCAGGGCGGACTCCCCACCATTAAGAACCTACTATCGCCCATGATGGGTTTGGGAAAATGACATCGGGAGGTCTGAACGGACTCCCCACTATTATGGAAGAGTCCAACTTCGATTCATTCCAGAGGTATTTGTACGAGATCCGATGTGGTTTCGGTTAAATAGTGCTTGTGATGTCTCAGCTTGTCATGTTGGTTTTCACTGGTGAGAGAGTTTCCTTCCTCGATCAGTCAACTGGAGGCGTTCTAGCTATTTGTGGTGGGCACCTCATATCAAAAAGTCTTTTTTACATGCTTCTTGAGGTTTTCATTTGAGTCACTTCTTCTGAGTACGTTACTTTTGCTGCTTTCCGCTTGTTGGTTGTAGAGATCATTTTTGAACTTTAGTGGGATATCAGTTTCCTCTTTGTGCCTCAACCCTAGCAGTGGCTTTCCGGGGAAGGAAAGTTTTCATGGTGGGGAGAATTGTCACACACGGGCTTCGCGCTACGATATGTTTCTGACTTTTATGTTTTATCTTATAATTTTATCTGCTTTTAAATAAATATATATATGTATATGTGTGTGTGTCTGTGTATATATTTTCTTTTTATATGAAATGCGGGCCGAGCCCGACTGTGGTTTTGCACTGTTGCAGTGATAAATGAGCGTTTTGTCGTTGACAACATTTAGTGTGCCACTGTCAAAGCCGGGCGGCCTAGCTTAGGTCGCCGCACGGCCTCGCCAGGTTTTCCGCGCACCTGCCCTATGTTCAACAAATTAAGTGAAATAAATTAATAATGGGAAAATTAAGTGAGTTGTAAAATAAATAAAGTAAAATAAGAGGATTTCACTAATAATGATATTTTATTATTTGAGGGCGTTATTAATTACTAAGGAGTATCGTTATTATTTCTATTATTGATGAAAATTATGTTATTTTATTTATGATTATAAGCTTTATTTTATTTTATTATTTTTCATTAATATTATTATTATTATTATTCATATATTGATTTATTATTATTATTATTATTATTATTATTTCAATTGTTAAACTTATTATTATTATTGTTATTAAATTCTATTATATTTTATTGGTTTTTTTCATTTGTTTTTACTTTTTTTCTTTTTTTTTTACTCCCCTAGGGTTTGCGCTCCCTCCAGCCTGTCGAGCCCCCGCTCTTTCCTCTTTTTTTTCTTTCCTTCCACGCCGCACCGCCCCTGTTCACTCTCCCTATCCCGTTGCTCTGCTGGCACTTCCCACTTGGTCTCCTCGCACCGCCCATCTCCCTCGGCCTGCCACGACACCGCCGCCTGTCTATCTTTCCAAATCGTCGCCTTCAGAGAGAAACCCTACAGTTCCGCCGCCATCTCCCACCATCGTCGCGCCATCTCTGTCCACCAACATCACGACGTCTCCGCCCCCGACGCGCATTTCTCTGGTCATTGCTAAACCGCCTCCTTCGCCTCACAATGCCACGCCCCCCCACACAGCCTCCGTCGGCTTCTCCGACACGGCCGACTTTGCCGCCCCCGGGAACAAGCTTCCTCTGGAGATTTCCGCCGGCTCTCCATCGGCGCATGCGGGGAAAATCTGTCCACCCTCTTCTGTTCATGATCGACCCTCCACGCCTTCTCATCCCAGCAGCAGTGGCCATTCGAGGCCACCTGCGTCGGAGTTGGGATCTCGCCATCCCCCAACCTCGGACTCTTCCTTCCATTCTAAAACGTCTCCCTCTTTTAACTTATCCGCTGGTTTCGTGATTGGAATTGTTGTGGCTGCTTTTCTGATCCTACTAGTGTTAAGTTGTTTGATCTTCCTTTGCTGCAAGATGAAGATGAGAAGGAACACTGTATCTTCAGATTACTATGCACAGCCTCCCCGCACCTCCTCGCGCAACTCTGGCAGCCTCCGTCGACCTTCGGCCGACCTCCCGCACCCCCGCTGTAAGTGAAATTTTATTTGACTGCTTGTTATTCAATGCTTGTTGAGTGTGGTTAGAATTTCGAATCGAGTTTGGTTCAATTTTGGTATATTTGGTCCGATGCGTTTTTTATTCTTCTTTTCTATTAGGTTCTATTTGGATCTTGTTTGAGTCGCAGTTGGTGTGCGGCAGTTCTTGCGCACCATATTTTTGAAGTCTGCTATGACAAGTAGGTGGTTCCATGTTTAATCATTATTTGATAAATTAATTTGCGAGTTTAATTTTCTTAGCATGTTATCTAATTAATTGGTGTAACGTGAATTGAGTTTTCATTAGAGTTTGATTTTCATTGAAAATTGTTAGTAGCCTGTTGATGTACGTGTGTGTTTTCTACTGTGAACTTTTATTTAGTTGTTAGATATTTTTTTTATTATGCGGTGGGCTTATTAACTTGTGCAAGTGGTGAAAATAGTATCCTTGACATGACGTCGTGTGCGTTTCGTCGTAAAAGAGGGGTTTGTGTTGGTTTAGTGGTTAATGCCAAGCGATTTCATCCAAATTATTTTTTTTCTTAAGATTTTATTTTTGTCTTGTTAAATTATGTGGTTTATGAATTTGTGTTTTTAATAGTGTAAGGTTTTCTTCCATTAAACTACTCGGGTGGTGCATGCCACACTTTAAAATTTTGTGTGAGTGTGTGCGACGTGTGAATGTGTTTGAACTTATAAATGGTTACTTTAGTTTGTGAAAAGACACGTGACACTTTTTTTTATTGATTTATAATTTCTTCTATGGTTTACTTTATTATGAAAATTGTGCTAAACATGTTTGAAAAATTATTTAGTGTGTGCCGTATTTCAAAATAGTGTCTACTTGTGTAAGTGGTGGTTTGTTTAGCGATGAGGGTCTTTTGAAGTGTGCAGATGATTTAATTGTGTATGTAACCAATGCAAATATTGTTTTGAAAATATTTTGGTGTGCGTGCAGTTTTAAAAGCGGATTTGGGTGTTAAAATTGTGTTTTTCGTGTGTAATTACCCAGTTTGGATTTAATGCATTATAGTGACATGTTACATGAAATTGAAACTTGTTTGAGCACAAACCGGGAAGCCCGGGTAGCTAGGAGGGTATACTAGACTAGTGAGTGAGTGTCCCGGAGGTGACTCGACCCGGTTTCACTGGTAGGACTGATGATTGCAACACTAACTAAACATATGCATTTCTGATGGTCGTGGTCTTCCAAGCCACGTTTTCTGAGGGTCGTGGCCTTCTAAGCCACGTTTTCTGAGGGTCGTGGTCTTCTAAGCCACGTTTAACCGAGACACGAAGATCTAGGGACCCAAGCTAGCTAACGCCCAAGCGGCCCCTCTCGTATTAGTGCTCATTGGTCACCTTACGCCAATCTGTGTGACAGACTGGTTATATTAAAAAGTGAGTGTGTGTGTTTTAATTTAAGTTGTTCCATTTGAGAGTGTTTTCATTAATCCTGTTTTCTCTTAAACTGTTCAAGCTTTCATTTTCTTTTCATTAGTTAATTTTTCAAATGTATTTGTCATCTAATGCTTATACGTGGAACCTTTTTATTGGGTGACGTCCTACTGGGCTCTTTGCTCACACCCTACATACACCTTTGGGTGTGTGTAGGCCTTGTTCCTTGTGTGTTCCAGGTTGAGGAACCATGCTCAGTGATGGTGGATGGTAATTGGTGGTCTTCTCATGAAGGTTAACGTTTGTGACGTGTGGATGTTGCACCTCTCCTGTTGCTTTGAGGTTTGGGTAAGAGTTTTAGTTTCCGCTGTCAGCTTTTCTTTTTAGTTATTAGTTGGAGTTGTAGACTTCAAACCTGTTCATAGTTTAAAAAGCGTGTTTGGTTGTCTATTTCTAGTTTCAGTTTATTTATATGGTTATTTGATTTTCTGTCTTTTATTTCGGGTAAAATCGTTCCCATGTGTTAGTTTTGATACCCGGGCACTTGTGCCAGCCCGTGGGGATCGGGAACGCCCTTTGGGCCTAGCCGCGGACCGGGTCGGGCGCCGGGTTAGATGGCGACCCGACCTGGTTCGTGACATACCGCATATTGAAGAACTATTGAAAAATTAACTAGGAGATTATGTTTTACCCATGACCGACATAAGATCTAGGTACAAATAGTTTAGAGTTCAACCTTATGATATATTGAGGAATTATTTTAGAATAAGGTTTTAAATTTATAAGTTGGATGTGATATCAGTTGGGTTAGTGAAGTTACCATCCATGTTTTATAACCTTGATGGATATACTCATAAAACCATCCATAGTTCAGTATTTTGTATTGGTTTTGGACTACATTATTGTTTACTCTATGACTTATGACAATCATTCCCAACACCTTCACATTCTATCGGGTACATTGAGAGAGAATCTATTATATTCCATAGTATTTATGTTCAAATTATTAATAGAAAATGTACACTTATTAGTCCAGATATTCAAAAAAAAATGTTTCATAGTGGAATTATATAATGTTCATGCTGTTTTTTCAAGGGGGATCCCTTATAACATTATTGATATCCTAATTTTTTTAGGAATTGAATGTTATTCTTAGATGTTCGGGAAAGAATTTTCCGAATTGGAAGAACATTTTTTTGGTATCGAACAAGATGATGAATCAATTTCAATGTTCTGTAGCATGTGATAAATCATTTAAGGAGTTGACGAAGAACATCAGTATGAAATAAATGATCATCCTTCAAAATCAAGGTGAGAATTATATGATGTTTTTTAAGATTCCATGATTGGACATGGAGCATTGTAGTTGTAGTAAGATCGAGTTTTAGTGTATAAGAGTATACCATTGATTTCAAACAAATAGAATTACCCAATGCTTGAAATTGAATTAGATGCAGCAGTTTGTGATTTGATGTGTTGGAGGAATTGTCCCTTAGGTTAGAATTTTACTATGTATAGGAATCACAAGTGGAAAATGTATTAATATTTTCCTAGGGAGACATGAATCTATAATATTGGTGATTGGTTGAGTGCATGTAGAAATTCAGAATTGATATAGAATATATACAAAGGAATAGTAATGTTATTGTTGATGATTATGATAGAAAAATTAGTCATATGTATTTCAGGAGTCTAGTGCTATGTGGAAATGATGAAATTATTAGAAGAGACTCATATTTTGTGTAACAGCCCGAGATTTTATGAAAAATATTCTTTTTTATTTCACTAATGTCTTGTGTTGTACGCTACACCAAAAGGAGCTTGCACAACACGCATCCTTGACTTGCCTTGCATTACACGCAATCGCGACCTTCCTCGATAGCGTGTGTAATACGCAATACCGAGTTTCACTAAACAACGATATGCTATTAAAATATTATTAAAACTACCCTTTATGAATAGTAATAACCACTTTTTAAAATTCTGTAAATCTTATTTTTCAAAATGAACTTCATTTTTGGATTCGGAGTATCGTATTTAGCCTAAGGTGAAATTTTGGTACTTTTCGGATAACTTTCATATTCTGATGAATAGTGAAAATTACTAAATTATAATTAAAAATAAACTTTTTTAATCGAAATAATTAATAGTGATAAATCATTAATTTGAGTGGTTTTAAAGTATATTTAGAATATATTTTTACAATTTAATACAATGTTGGTCATTGGATGTAATTTCACATTTAAACTAGACATAAACAAGTGTCAATCTTTTGATAGATATTGTTTCTTAAAAACACGCTATTTGTTTTAACAGCGGGATTTAATTATAAAATTAATTAATGCAACTTTTATGTTATGAATTTGGTAAAATAGACTTCATTTTTGAATTCGGTATATGAAATATAGCTTGGGATGAAATTTTGGCATTGTTCTGAAAAACATCAATTTTTGATGAATAGTGAAACTACTAAGTGGTAGTTAAAAAAACTGAATTTTTCATAAAACTTAATTTTGCCGCTTCTGTGAATGGAATTTCGAAAATCCGAGAGACACGGTTAATATTAAGGACTAAAATGTGGTTCAATGAGATGAAAATAATTTTTTGGTGAATAGTAACTTTTTACTTTTTTTACCGCGGTTAATAGTAAATAGGGTAACTAAGGGTAAATATGATATTAATATTACCCTAACACATGTCCTAATTCTATTGGACAAGTGTAATTCGACCAAAAACAAACTTAGGAATAAAATATGACCATTTAGGCCCACTTGGATTAGATTAGGACATTTATTATTAATTTATTTAAAGAAGGGTTAAAATAGTTAAAATCAAAGTTTAATAAGTAAATCATTTTTAATATAGGGTTATACATAAGATAAATTAGATTTTAAATATTCATTAGAAAGATAAAAAGATTTCCTACATGATGGTATTTTATTTGTAATTTTTAGACATCAAAGAATTTAATTTATTTATGACACAAAGATGATGCAGTAATTATCTTATTAATGAAATATTGACAAAATTGATAATATAAATACCAAAATAAATGTAATTTGAGACTTTTTATGAATTCCACTAATTTTATAGGTTACTATGATATATTAATGTTGATTTAATCAACTTGGTTCGAACATTTAATTCTGTTATGACTTTCACAAAAATCATATATCAAATAGTGTCAAAATTGACACAAAATAGTTTTTAAATAAAATATTATATTATTAATTGTTATTTTATTCCTAAAAATCTAATGTTCGGCCAAATGACTTAGATAAGGATATATATATTAATAATAAACAATTTGGGGTTCGTTTGGCATGTTATAGTAAGTGTATTAACCATATAGTGAAAGAAAATAAAAAGACACGGTAAAAGTCAAATTATTTAACTTAGAGTTAAATCTAATTGATAAGGTTTAAAATAAGATCCAAACATGTCTAAATTTGATTGGTTGATGAGATTACAACCCTATCTCATCTAAGATTCGAATATGAGTCATTTTTGGAGGTTTTTAAGTGGGGTTACATTTATTATAAATTAATATTTTTAAGAATTCCTAAGGTGCCCCTCTCCTCCCTTATAAAAGGGCACCTCCTCCCCCTCCTCCTCACACCAATTTGAGCCCTCAAGCTCGGCCAACCCCTGACATTTTCCCTTCTCCACTTCCCTAGAATAATCCTAGAGGTCCTGGTCTTCTCCAAAGACCAATCTTAGTTCCTTAAGTGGAGGATTCAAAAAGGCGTTCCAAAGAAGAGGTAATATCCATTACCGATCTTTTCAATTTCTTTCTTCTTCAACTTCTTCTTCTTTAGTTGTTTCATGATAAAGTAATAACATCAGTATTACTTACATACTTATATGTTATTATAAATATGAAACAACCCTAATTCACCTTCTATCCATCCTACGGAAAAATGAAATCACCGCGCGTGCGTACGTACGGAATACCGTCTCCACGCCGTGGTGTAATCTATTTTCCACCATCACCTTACAAGGATGGGTATAATGGTGTAATCAGTAACTATATATGATTATTATTAAGTAATATTGATACTGAAATAATATATATATATACTCCAATACAATTCCACGATCATAGGAACGATATCATCACTCGTGCGTACGTACAGAATACCGTCTCCACGACGCGATGAGATTCATTCTCCATGTTAACCATTTAAGAATGATTATAATGTATATATAAGAAATAATAATGAAATATATGACATTATAAAGCTACTGGATTTATGTATATATATACATATGTATGTCATCTACTTACTTCCATTTCAAGACAATAAGGAAAGGAAAACAGCGTTCATGCGTACGTACGGACTACCGTCTCCATGAACGGTGTTTTTCATTTTATTTATCTACCTATTATATATATATATATACTGAATATATATGATATATAAATCATATTTTATATTCTGGAAGTAAGTAAATCATGATATAAGTAATAATGATGTCAAGAACAACAAGTCAAAACACCTACGATAAATGAAACGATTTTACCAAAACACTTCTTTAACATGGAATTTACAAAAGAACGGGTAATATAATGTCATAAGTGAACCATATATGATATCATAACAATGAATATGATTCTGTAATAAGTCAATAACATGATTTAAATCATTATACAGGAGGTTCGGACACTTACAAAGCAAGTCGGACCTAAGGTAAGGGAAATATCACAATCTCATTTTTATCCGAGATTGTTTATTCGTAAGTATTTACTGGGGTGTATTTTATCATCCACATCCATGTTACCTCAATATGAAATATTGTTTCCATCCACTTGAAATAGTTTAAATCCAATTTTACCCTTAGGTGAGTTTTTAGTAAAGAATATGAAAGGAATCTTTTGTCGTTTTTCCGTACGAGGTACTTTTTGACTTTTCCGACAAAAGTACGAAGAATGTTTTTTTTAACTTATACGGCATGAATGGATTTTTAAAACATTGTTTCCAAGAAGCTTCCTTTACAAGTTTTCAAGTTTATTTTTAATCAACTTCTTTTATTTTAAAGTTGTATGACATGTTATGAAAGGAAAAAATGTTTTTGAAGAAGAAAGGATATTTTCCTCAAGAATGGAGTTCAAGTGATTTTCAAAATTATTTTCCATCTAAGATAATAAAGGGTTCTGTTTTTATCCCTATTATTACATTGATTTGATCATGTTGTGATGGAATTATTTTTATGAATTCCTTTATCTTATATGAATGGTTTTATGATGTCATGTTGTTTAAGAATCCCATTTTTATTACATGGGTTATGCAATGATGTATGATTTATGATTTTGTGGCACACATAAGAAAGGATTCATTAAGAGATGGGTGGGACCTATATCTCCCTCCAATGCATTGGGTAAAAATTTCATATCTCATGAGATAGACATGGCTGGAATGGTAGGTTATACCGGTTCAGTGAAACAGGACTGAAACGAGGATTACTCGATTCAGAAAGGGACTTTGTCCACTAAGATAGTCTTGGCAATGAGTCTTGACTAACAAGAAATGATTCTCTATGATTATGTGTGTATGCCACAATGTGTAATGTTTTAAGTTATGGTTTCATTTTCACTACTATGATTTATCTCATGTTATGAAATTATGCTCTCTTTTGCAGGTTAAGATTTCCAAAAATGTTATGTTCTTATGAAAATTATGTGATTGATATTTCTTTTGTTTACCCTTATTGAGCATTTGAGCTCACCCTTTTATGTTTTCTTTTCCCCAGGATATAAAGAAAGGTTTTAGGTAAAAAAAAGGAAGATCTTTGTGGGAGATTTTGAAGATCTTTCACCAGGATTAGAAGATTACGTTCCGAGTTTCCAAAGACACTAAACTATTATGATCCTTGTGTGTATATTTTTGTTATGTATTAAGTATTCCGCAAATGTAATGTAATGTCCATGTACGTCAAGATACGGGTCTCTACAGTTGGTATCAGAGGAAAGGTTTAGTCAACCTTTGGAAACTAGGATGCGAAAACGTTAGTGAGATCCCTAGAGATATTTCTAAGGTATGTCTAGGGATGCCCCTAAGGATAAGTATACGTATAGGATATAGTTCTAGAACTATGGTAACGATATTAGATTAAACCATAGATGATAGATATTTAAGTTACTCCCCCTTTATTACGATTTTTGCATCTAACACTATTCTGTTTGGGTTTTACAAAATGGCTGGAAACAAGATGATTCACAATAATGGAGGATATGATGGACAATGGAATGATATTCTTCATGAGGAACCAAATGAAATGGGATTTGGATGTCCAAACATCATTATTATGCCGAATCAGCAATCTCACAACATGATCAATAAAGTAAAATTTGGTAAGTTTCCTGACTCGACTAAAAAGAGAAAGATGGAGTTCCATGATGATCATAGAGGAAAGAAAGTTCAATTTCCCCTATGTAAATCATGTGGGAAGAGGCATCAAGGAGAATGTTTCAAGGGAACTGGAAGATGCTTTGGGTGTGGAAAAGAAGGACACAATGCAAGTAAGTGCAAAGGAAAAGGGTCGGTTAACACCATGGATGAGGATAATGGTATTGCTACGACATCAAAAATGGTTAAGTGTTTTAAATTTGGAATGTATAGGCATTATGCAAACAAATTCCCTAAGGGAAAGACTCATGAAGAGAATCAGTATGGTCATATGGGTTGTATTTATGTGGATGATGATGAAGAGACTACAAATGATATGTGAGATGAAAGAATTTTTGAAGCTCGGTCAATGGTTTGAGAATGTAGTGGAATGATTACATGTTTATCATGTGTAATTTTGGAATAAAGAGACATCTATGGATTGTTACAATGTTGTCTTTCCTTGTGTTTTGAAAGTGTATGATTAATGTTACTAGTATCCATGAAAGGGTATTCAGATATTTTTGGAATTTAGATGATATGCGCATAATAAAGGGATAAAGAGAAAATTAAATGTTTGATTGTATTCATGAGCTCATGATTGATATAAGGACTAAGTGATATCATGGTTTGAGTATATAGAATTTTGAGGATTTTGGTATGTGGAAAGTGTTAAATTTTAACTGCACTCATGTTTTCACTAAGGTATTCAAGAGAATACACGATTAAGGACTTTGAATGTTTGGAATGTGACCAACAAGACATATCTTATGATATATGGGGATTAACGATAGTATTAAATCTCTGGTAATCGTTTTCACTATATTATGAGATTGGACTGCAGTATTATGTATAAGCCTAAATATTAGACTGGATTATGTTGGACATAAGTTAGTATTGTTTAAGGATATAAGATTTTCGATATTATTAATGGGATGTTATAGTAACGTAGTTTTAGAAAAAGGGACAACCTGCAGGACGGGCGACAGCCCATCGCTTCGGACAAGGCTGTAGGAATCGAACCCACAACCGAAGTGTGACTGGCCTTTATCGCCTACCACTGACCTACAGGAAGTCCCTGTTTAGTAGAAACTAGTTTTATTATATTAAGCAGTATGATATATGAAGTATAAGTCCATTTTAGGAACCATATATGATTAATCTCACTATAGATCGACTTATGCATATAATTTTTGCTAATCTTTTGTTTGAGACAGATGGAATGACCTGTCATTCTATCACATGATCTGCTAACACTTCATGAATGACAAATTCAACTTCATTTATTTAAGAGATGAAGTGGAAATTTTTCAAGGCACGAACAACAGTGAGATTGTACCAAAATAAAGTAAGTATTTATTCTAATTCAAATTTTCAACTTTAGGGAAATGATCTTGAAAACCAAAAATGTCGTCCTAGTGATCTTATACCTGATGAATAAGATGGTACCTTATATCATCACAAATCTATGGATTTGTGATTACTGCCTTTTCCATAGCCATGTTCTCTACCACTCTCCATTAGAACATGATGGTTAGATTTCTCTTCCATATCCATATTTTCACCTATGTGGAAACCCAGTGATTAGTTTATTTGGGTAATCGTTACATTTCATACTTTAGTTTTTAAAGCCAAGTTTTGGTATTCCCTTTTACGATGTGGGTTTCTATTAAAGAAACTTTCGAATAGTAAACCATTTATAACCCCGACGAATTTCGAGGGCGAAATTCATTTTAAGGTGGGTAGAATGTAACAGCCCGAGATTTTATGAAAAATATTCTTTTTTATTTCACTAATGTCTTGTGTTGTACGCTACACCAAAAGGAGCTTGCACAACACGCATCCTTGACTTGCCTTGCATTACACGCAATCGCGACCTTCCTCGATAGCGTGTGTAATACGCAATACCGAGTTTCACTAAACAACGATATGCTATTAAAATATTATTAAAACTACCCGTTATGAATAGTAATAACCACTTTTTAAAATTCTGTAAATCTTATTTTTCAAAATGAACTTCATTTTTGGATTCGGAGTATCGAATTTAGCCTAAGGTGAAATTTTGGTACTTTTCGGATAACTTTCATATTCTGATGAATAGTGAAAATTACTAAATTATAATTAAAAACAACTTTTTTAATCGAAATAATTAATAGTGATAAATCATTAATTTGAGTGGTTTTAAAGTATATTTAGAATATATTTTTACAATTTAATACAATTTTGGTCATTGGATGTAATTTCACATTTAAACTAGACATAAACAAGTGTCAATCTTTTGATAGATATTGTTTCTTAAAAACACGCTATTTGTTTTAACAGCGGGATTTAATTATAAAATTAATTAATGCAACTTTTATGTTATGAATTTGGTAAAATAGACTTCATATTTGAATTCGGAATATGAAATATAGCTTGGGATGAAATTTTGGCATTGTTCTGAAAAACATCAATTTTTGATGAATAGTGAAACTACTAAGTGGTAGTTAAAAAAACTGAATTTTTCATAAAACATAATTTTGCCGCTTCTGTGAATGGAATTTCGAAAATCCGAGAGACACGGTTAATATCAAGGACTAAAATGTGGTTCAATGAGATGAAAATAATTTTTTGGTGAATAGTAACTTTTTACTTTTTTTACCGCGGTTAATAGTAAATAGGGTAACTAAGGGTAAATATGATATTAATATTACCCTAACACATGTCCTAATTCTATTGGACAAGTGTAATTCGACCAAAAACAAACTTAGGAATAAAATATGACCATTTAGGCCCACTTGGATTAGATTAGGACATTTATTATTAATTTATTTAAAGAAGGGTTAAAATAGTTAAAATCAAAGTTTAATAAGTAAATCATTTTTAATATAGGGTTATACATAAGATAAATTCGATTGTAAATATTCATTAGAAAGATAAAAAGATTTCCTACATGATGGTATTTTATTTGTAATTTTTAGACATCAGATAATGTAATTTATTTATGACACAAAGATGATGCAGTAATTATCTTATTAATGAAATATTGACAAAATTGATAATATAAATACCAAAATAAATGTAATTTGAGACTTTTTATGAATTCCACTAATTTTATAGGTTACTATGATATATTAATGTTGATTTAATCAACTTGGTTCGAACATTTAATTCTGTTATGACTTTCACAAAAATCATATATCAAATAGTGTCAAAATTGACACAAAATAGTTTTTAAATCAAATATTATATTATTAATTGTTATTTTATTCCTAAAAATCTAAGGTTCGGCCAAATGACTTAGATAAGGATATATATATTCATAATAAACAATTTGGGGTTCGTTTGGCATGTTATAGTAAGTGTATTAACCATATAGTGAAAGAAAACAAAAAGACACGGTAAAAGTCAAATTATTTAACTTAAAGTTAAATCTAATTGATAAGGTTTAAAATAAGATCCAAACATGTCTAAATTTGATTTGTTGATGATATTACAACCCTATCTCATCTAAGCTTCGAATATGAGTAATTTTTGGAGGTTTTTAAGTGGGGTTAGATTTATTATAAATTAATATTTTTAAGAATTCCTAAGGTGCCCCTCTCCTCCCTTATAAAAGGGCACCTCCTCCCCCTCCTCCTCACACCAATTTGAGCACTCAAGCTCGGCCAACCCCTGCCATTTTCCCTTCTCCACTTCCCTAGAATAATCCTAGAGGTCCTGGTCTTCTCCAAAGACCAATCTTAGTTCCTTAAGTGGAGGATTCAAAAAGGCGTTCCAAAGAAGAGGTAATATCCATTACCGATCTTTTCAATTTCTTTCTTCTTCAACTTCTTCTTCTTTAGTTGTTTCATGATAAAGTAATAAAATCAGTATTACTTACATACTGATATGTTATTATAAATATGAAACAACCCTAATTCACCTTCTATCCATCCTATGGAAAAATGAAATCACCGCGCGTGCGTACGTACGGAATACCGTCTCCACGCCGTGGTGTAATCTATTTTCCACCATCACCTTACAAGGATGGGTATAATGGTGTAATCAGTAACTATATATGATTATTATTAAGTAATATTGATACTGAAATAATATATATATATACTCCAATACAATTCCACGATCATAGAACGATATCATCACTCGTGCGTACGTACGGAATACCGTCTCCACGACGCGATGAGATTCATTCTCCATGTTAACCATTTAAGAATGATTATAATGTATATATAAGAAATAATAATGAAATATATGACATTATAAAGCTACTGGATTTATGTATATATATACATATTTATGTCATCTACTTACTTCCATTTCAAGACAATAAGGAAAGGAAAACAGCGTTCATGCGTACGTACGGACTACCGTCTCCATGAACGGTGTTTTTCATTTTATTTATCTACCTATTATATATATATATATATACTGAATATATATGATATATAAATCATATTTTATATTCTGGAAGTAAGTAAATCATGATATAAGTAATAATGATGTCAAGAACAACAAGTCAAAACACCTACGATAAATGAAACGATTTTACCAAAACGCTTCTTTAACATGGAATTTACAAAAGAACGGGTAATATAATGTCATAAGTGAACCATATATGATATCATAACAATGAATATGATTCTGTAATAAGTCAATAACATGATTTAAATCATTATACAAGAGGTTCGGACACTTACAAAGCAAGTCGGACCTAAGGTAAGGGAAATATCACAATCTCATTTTTATCCGAGATTGTTTATTCGTAAGTATTTACTGGGGTGTATTTTATCATCCACATCCATGTTACCTCAATATGAAATATTGTTTCCATCCACTTGCAATAGTTTAAATCCAATTTTACCCTTAGGTGAGTTTTTTGTAAAGAATATGAAAGGAATCTTTTGTCGTTTTTCCGTACGAGGTACTTTTTGACTTTTCCGAAAAAAGTACGAAGAATGTTTTTTTAACTTATACGGCATGAATGGATTTTTAAAACATTGTTTCCAAGAATCTTCCTTTACAAGTTTTCAAGATTATTTTTAATCAACTTCTTTTATTTTAAAGTTGTATGACATGTTATGAAAGGAAAAAATGTTTTTGAAGAAGAAATGATATTTTCTTCAAGAATGGAGTTCAAGTGATTTTCAAAATTATTTTCCATCTAAGATAATAAAGGGTTCTGTTTTTATCCCTATTATTACATTGATTTGATCATGTTGTGATGGAATTATTTTTATGAATTCCTTTATCTTATATGAATGGTTTTATGATGTCATGTTGTTTAAGAATCCCATTTTTATTACATGGGTTATGCAATGATGTATGATTTATGATTTTGTGGTACACATAAGAAAGGATTCATTAAGAGATGGGTGGGACCTATATCTCCCTCCAATGCATTGGGTAAAGATTTCATATCTCATGAGATAGACATGGCTGGAATGGTAGGTTATACCGGTTCAGTGAAACAGGACTGAAACGAGGATTACTCGATTCAGAAAGGGACTTTGTCCACTAAGATAGTCTTGGAAATGAGTCTTGACTAACAAGAAATGATTCTCTATGATTATGTGTGTATGCCACAATGAGTAATGTTTTAAGTTATGGTTTCATTTTCACTACTATGATTTATCTCATGTTATGAAATTATGCTCTCTTTTGCAGGTTAAGATTTCCAAAAATGTTATGT
The DNA here is from genome assembly GCA_963277665.1 of Viscum album. NCBI lineage: Eukaryota > Viridiplantae > Streptophyta > Magnoliopsida > Santalales > Viscaceae > Viscum > Viscum album. The sequence continues at coordinate 695,251,550 of OY728141.1, forward strand.
TCTTATGAAAATTATGTGATTGATATTTCTTTTGTTTACCCTTACTGAGCATTTGAGCTCACCCTTTTATGTTTTCTTTTCCCCAGGATATAAATAAAGGTTTTAGGTAAAAAAAAAGGAAGATCTTTGTGGGAGATTTTGAAGATCTTTCCCCAGGATTAGAAGATTACGTTCTGAGTTTCCAAAGACACTAAACTATTACGATCCTTGTGTGTATATTTTTGTTATGTATTAAGTATTCCGCAAAAGTAATGTAATGTTCATGTACGTTAGGCTTCGGGTCTCTACATTTTGGTTCAGGATGGTCAGAAGGAGATGAATCTCGTAATTGTTTCAATAGATTATCTACATATATTATAAAATTTTGGAGAGGTAGTATGGGTATTCAATATGTGTTTCCATAAGGGAATTTATTGATGGTGTGGGGGGTGTATCCTTATTATTGGATCATAAATAAATATGATATTATCTATGTTACAAATCAATTTTTTATGCTGAAAAGTATGTGTGAGGAGATGACAGATGAATTTAATCCCTCAATGTTTTCAGTGCATCTAACTGTATCGAAAATGTACCACAACATAAAACTATAGTTTTTTGGTCTATTCTTTAAAAATGAGACCATAGGGTTACTAAAAGGATTTTACACCTATCAATAGGAGAGGGATGAGCATAGAAAACATGGTGGTTTACTATACTTGATTTAAATTACAAATTTTATGAGGGTTGATGTAATCATTGACCTTTTGGTGGGTCTCCTAAGGATGATATAGAGGAATGATTCTATTTGGATGATTGTGGACAGACTGAATAAAGTTGCATTTTCCCTTCCAGTAAAAGGGACATTCTCATTAGATATGTTTGGAGATATGTGTGTTCTTGAAATGGTATATTTTTATTAGTTTTTAGAGAGTATAGTTTTAGATATCTACTCATATTTTACTTCATTATTTTGTAAGGGCTTGTCGAATGTGCTTGGTATACATGTTTTACTAGGTGCAACATTCCACCCATAGAAATATGGGAAATCCGTGTTTACAATTTTGGTGCATCCGGATATAGTAAGAATAGATGTTCATTTCTTTAGTGGTTGTTGGGAGAAACATTTTTACTTTCTGATGTTTTAATTACAATAATTATAAGGATACTATATTAATGGAACCATATGAGGTTATTTATGGTTTTCTATGATGATCACCTCAATGTTTTATGGAGGTATGTGAATGAGAGATATTGGGAATGAGTCTCATGTAGGAGAGGTTAGAGCATGTTTAGTTGATACATAAATGTATGTATACAACTCAGATAAGATATAAATCATATGATTACAGAAGATTATGAACAATTGAATTTTGAGAGGGTGATCATGTATTCCTTCATGTGATTACTGGATTGGGCCACCAATGGTTTACGAGATATAGAATGTGGCATACCAATATTATGTGTTAATTTTAATCACATTTCATTAATATTTTGATGTTTGAAAATGTAAAAACCCTTGATTCTCAATTATTTATTACATAATGGTAATTTTTGAATTTTAACGTGAAATGTATTTGAATGAGTAAAAATAAGATGTTTTTTGAATAAAATTCACATAGGAAATGATGATGAAAATTATTTGGATTTATTCTAACTCTTTAAATGATTTAGGTCTATAAATTTTATGAGGACCTTTCCAGACATAAACAATGGTATCCGATCAATGTAGCTCGACGAAGTGGTGGGGCGACTATGATGCCCACAAGAGGGCCTACCTAGGAAAGTGGCGCATGATGCATCAGGATAATACATGGGACATGTTTGGTGAAATCTTGTAGGCGTACCTACTAAAATAGAACACAAGTGCATTTGGAGACTTTTTGTGGTGGTGAGTGGGGATGCTCACTAGGAGTTGGTAGACCACGATAGCAAGGGGCATCCTCTGGAACCAAATCAGCATTGCAAAGCCATTAAAACTAAACCCATGATTATAAGTGATCAACTTTTTCTCCCAGGTTTCAAAAAGGGATGTGAGCACTAACACACTCAAAATAAGCTCCCCTATTCTCTTCAATCCTCTATCATATCTATTACTATCACCTTTCTGGTTGTACCAAATTATCTTTAGGCCTCCTCCCTCCATTCCAATACATCCTCTTCCATCAGCCTCACCCAGGAACCACCACATGAATCACCATACCCTCATTGTACCTCCATCTCACACACCTTTAACCTCCGAGATCAAATCCTCCATGAATATCAAGAGTCACCACTCATGTCATTTGAAACAAAGACTTCAACTGAACTCCCTGACACCAACATCTCATATTCTCCCCTCTGAATTCATTTCATGGTGTCACTAGACTCCATTACCAGTGCTCCCACCACACTGCCAAATGAGATGGTAGTCATGGATTCCACATTAAAATCATGTCACGATCCCTCCAACCACATCGAAGGTCATCGGGATGATGGAGGACCACATAACTTCCCCTTATCACCCAATAAGAAACCAAAATAGCCATAAATTGAGCAATGATTACTATTTGTAGTTAATTTACTTTAAATTCTAGAAGAGACAAGGAGATGTCATGGATAGCCACTAACCATCCCGTGAAGGAAATCTTCCTTCCATATCCCCCACATCCCAAGCATAATATACTATATACATTAGTAATTATGATGGATAATAATTTTTTCCACCTTCTCACACAAATCAGTAGGCCATACCCCATGCACCAAGCATAGCTCATGCACACCGAGGGGCTACTACCCATGTGGAACCCACCCATGAGGTTCTTAAACACCAAAAGAATTTAATGTTTCTTCCCCAAATAATTTTTTTATCAAGGGGTTTTAAATTTAAATGCATGATTCCCACACAATATTCATGATAATGGGAGACGAGTCTCTCCATCACCACCTATAAATTCATGAAATCCCCTGATTTCCAAATTATCCATATGACAGAACTGATAAGTGCTGACCAACACCAAGAGTAGGTGAGCAAAATAACTCATAATTTCCATTGTCTTCATACCTTTATTATTACTATGTTTCACTTGTACATGTATTTCATCATCCCTTCATGCATAAAGGAGTTGAATTTATTTTCATTAGGTTAAGGGATATGAGTTATCTTTTGTGATTTTTTGAGTTTTTAAAATTTTCAATCAAAATAATTATTACCATTTAAATTAATGGTTTTTAAATTTATTAAATTTTTAATGGTAGTCCCCTTTTCCCTTGAGTGATTATCTATGGAGTGGTTTTATTCCTTTCAAACTAGAAATATCCCTGACTGGAATGATATCCAATAATGATTCATGAAAAGGTAATTACTGACCTCCAAAAGTACAAAAATTTGGGAGGATATATAGACTATTATAAAATCTACTTCTGAGGCTCTTTATAAGTATTGGAAATGATTCAAGATATTTTGTGTGAGATTCCCACATTAAATAGTGGATGAAAACCACTCTATAGTCTACATATTCCATGACTTAATGGAGAAAGATGTGATCCTTTTGGATTCATCCTTAAGAGGATATTTCATTGAAGAATCGCTCATATAATCCATGGATATCAGTAAGAATATAAAATAGAATACAAAACAACACATAACATGAATAATCTGTACCAGAGGTTTAAATTAGGTAAGGAAACATGACTCATTAGCACTCTTTAACAACTAGAATTGAAGACTTGAGAGTCCATGTGAGAGAATGGCTATTATGTATGTGAGAAAAAAACATTCTTCACTATATGTATATGATTTATATTCATCTCCCAATAATTTCAAAAATAAATATGGTGAGATACAAGGTACAAAAAGTTATGCAACACCATTTTATCAAAGGTAATGCCCACAAAAATCAATTACGGGAATATGAGAAAGACCAATAGTTATTCATAAGTAAAAAACCATTCTAAACCCTCTTTTTATTACCGCACCCATATTTATCAATAAAATTAAAATCATTCACCTTTATAAAAGTCTTATAAATATCCATTTACAATGATCAAAAATCCGTTTTACCACCCCCTTCCAAATGAAATAAATATTTGAAGCCATCAACCAGTGGACCATTAACTAAAAATCTATAACAAAATTATAATGTTGGGCACAATAAATGAAAATATAAATGATTTATCCAACCTCTTAAGGACTACTTGGATATTCTAACAATAGCTCCATGAAATTTGATAGCTTAGACATACCAAATATCCGAAAGAGAATTTTAGTGATATCATGACTTGCTGCGGCAAAGAGCATTCCCAAATTAAACCATTTAATTGAAATTTTTTTTAGTAGGAACTAGAAGAAAAACACATTAAATAAAAATGATACTAAAAATACATGTGAAATGACAAAAAAGAGGGATAAAAGAAAACAATGTATCATTCCCCTATGTATTAACATGATCATCATCGATTGATGAAGAGAACCATAAAAGAGAGAACTAGAAAACCTTACAATATGTTGAGATCAACATTCCATATCTAAATGAAATCCACCTAATCCTAAAATATGTGATGATTCACAATGAAATATGAACCAAGAGAATAGACCATTATGTGGATGAATTAATCACCAATTGGAGGGGTGTTTCGACATTGATTACCGCACACTTACAAAATAATGTTACGATATTTACACATTTTATAATCCTTATACGATGATATATTTGAATTTTTTTAATTATTTGTGTGATATTTGTGCATAGATTAATGTTCAATCATAAATTGAATTTTCTTCTTTAAAAATAGGTAAACTATATCACAAAAGAGTATTTTTACAACTAATAATGAAATCCACTTTTTTTAGCCGGATTTATTGATGATGTTCTATTGGGAGTTGGAGGAATAATTTTTCTAGTATGCTTATACATAATCACCATTGAGATAGAAAATGCACCTGGGAATTAAGACATTAATTTCGAATGATCATTCTTGAAGACACCCAAAAAAAATTATTAGTGTGCTTAAAAGAACCCATATCATGGAGTGGGATAAAAAAGGTGAAAATTTATATTCTTGAAGAAAAAATAAACCCATCAAATAATCTTTCCTTATTTAGAATTTTATATAAAGAATATAATTATCCAAACATAGATTCAGGTGTGCTACAGGAATTATTATCATTAATAAATCAAACAATGGAAGGATATAGTACTAATTATTCTGAGAATCCATTCCTTTAACTGAATGAAGAAATCACTTATGAGTTCATTGATAATTTTTTGGAAGAAAATAATATAATACCACTTCTTTGGAAATCTATGATTATGAAATGGGAAATGTTTATTCTTTATTGTCCATAAACCCCCCCCCCCAAGTGATTAATTAAAAAACCTCCCATTTTATTTAACATTTATGGTTCTATTGGATGAAGAAAAGTTCATATTGATCAGTGCTAATATTAGACATGGGACACATGATATAACAAAAATGACATTATAAAATTAAATTTCCAATCAAAATTATGCATTCTAGGAGATATAACTGTAATCAAAGATGTGTTTTACACACATAAAATCTATTAGTAGAGGATTTTTGAACTGTTCAAAAATAACAAAGGATGCATCCACCAATCATTATTATTGATTTATAGGTATAAATTGAAAAATTGTTTGTAGCCGACATCAATTACCCAATTTATGAATCCCAATGCTTCATCCTAAAAGGCATGGTTCCCAATAAAATAGGATTAATTATTTATGACTATGAAAATATTGTATTAATTCCCATGTGGAGTCCAGAATATTTTGATGGAATTCATTGAGTATTGATATCCAAACATTTTCACTAAAAAATATTATTTACCAATTACATTCACTGATATAGTTTTGGAAAGGGTTGAATGTAGGACACAATAGTGATTTTTTTGGTAATTTTCTTGTACAGAGTTCCCAATAAGACCAAGAGTAGAAAAACATCTGCTATCCTTTCATGACATATTCATACAAGACAATTCAATTTGGATGGGGCAATGGACCTGGTATATTTCATATATATATAGGGTAGTAATTTCATATTATCTCATTGAGAACATTAGGGAGGTATTTCTAAATTACATAATATTTTTAAGAATTTTAAAATCAGTTCTTTGTGAATCATTTGAATGCTTTGAAAATATTTGTAGAGAAAACATTTGTTTTAAACATTGAAAAGTGTCAATTAATGGTTGAAAATGGAATAGTGCTTAGACATATTTTATCACAAAAGGGAGTTCAGGTGGATAAATATAAAGTTAAACTGATCAATTCTCTTCCATACCCCACCTATGTAAGAAACATCAGATTATTTTTGGGGATTATGATATTTTATATAATATTCATCAAATATTTTATTAATATTTATCTCCCACATTTAATTTTCCCCTAAAAATAAACTATCATTTTTTAATGATAAACCTGTGAGGGAGTTTTATAATATGATACAAATGTTTATTACTCACACATAATGAAACCACGAATATGAGAACATCCATTTAAATTTCATTGTGATGCATCCAAACAAGTTGAAGGAGTAGTTCATTAATTCTGAATTTCAGGAAAATAAAAATTAATAACCAATTCTTTAAAAACTCTAGATGTCACACATAACAATTACAAAACAATTTAAAATAATTTTCTTGCTAATGTTTTTTCATTTTATTTTTTCTGGTCTCATTTTCATCGAACTACATTTGTTATAGTTTTGGATCTAGCATCAATTTTATACAAGATAAAGAATTATGATTTTAATACAAGGATGGTGAGATGCATTCTACTCTTTTATTAGTTTAATATATATATTAATGGAAAAAGGAAGGTGACAACCAAGTTTTAGATCACCTCAATAAGATACCCAAAACTGATGAAACAACAAATCCAAAGTTGATCCCACTCAATGGTCACATATCTTGGGAGAAGATATAAATCATAGAATGGGAAGTATTGTGGTATGTTTTCATAGTGAATTATATGGCCACATATCTGCCACCTTCCACCCATAACACCCATAACAAGAATAATTTCAATTAAAAATATAGATTAAAAATGTGGGGTAATCCATTTCTGCAGAATATTTGAAATGATAAATTAATTATTTTATTCTTTCCAACAAGTGAAATAGAATATTATTTCTAATTCGCATATACAATTTCTTATGGAGGACACTTTCAATGTCAATGATTAATAATAAAAGTATTGGAATACAGAATCTGTTGGCCTACCTTGTGTAAATATTCTTACAAATATTGTAAAAACTATGAACAATGTCAATTCTCTGGAAACATATCATGTAGATATGATATTCCCCAAAAACACATAATTTTTTTAAAATATTTGGTTATTGGGGAATTTAATTTTTGGGAACCTTTCCCATGTCATTCTGAAAAATAATATTCTCGTATTATTTATTATGTCTCTATATGTATTGAATGAAATACCGAAAATATTGATGATGCCAATATTGTCTGTGATTATGTTAGGGAAAACATTTTTTGGTTGTTTGGAATTCCCAGATCAGTCATCATTGTCCGGGGGAATAATTTATTCCACAGAATACCGGAGGTTCTTCTGAAAGTATATGTGGTGCACCAGCAAACGTCTACACCTTACCGTCCACAAAAAAATGGTTAATAAAAAGTGTGTAGATTAGAGATTAATGGTAGAATGGAGAAAATAATCTGACCAAAATTAAAATATTAAAGCTAATTGTTTTAAAACACAATATTTTTATAATAGATAGAATACAAAACATACATATGTATGATCCCATACAATTTAATTTTTAGAAAAACCCATAATCTATTGGTGGAATTGTAGCACCAAGCATACTAGGTTGTGAAAAAATTGAATTTGGATTTAGATATTTATAGAAAAGAGTGAAATTTACATTTATAATCGATATAATTAATCTTAAATGAAACATTTAAAAATTAATAAATTTACAATGAATGAACTTGTGTGGAACATGAAAAACTGATTCAACCAAAGACCATTCAACATGGAGACACATTTATTCTCTATAATTCTATACAGAAGTTAATTATTGGTAAGAATCATTATATGTGGGAGGGACAGTTTTATAATACTAATGTATATCATTTTTCTTCCATTAAGATCAAAAAAGAAGGAGGAAACCCATTTACTATACAAGGGTTGCGGCAGAAAAAGATGCATGAATATTTACCTCATGATGCAGTGGAGGTGATAAATATTCTCTAACATATATACGGATTTCATGTCATTATGTAGTGTCACTCAAACACAATTAAAAAAGGTGTTCATGGGAGGAATTCCATGTTCAACTATTTTCAAAGGATTTATTAATCAATTACATCTTACATTAACCCTTTGATCATTAATGGAATAAATATTACACATTTATGAGTTTTTTTTGATAATTTATGACCATCATAAAATAAACCCTTATGGATTTCCAATAAGTAAAAGAAGATAAAATAATCGATCATTCCAAAGGGAGATCACTTTTAATGTTTATATTTTAAAAACCATACATTTTTTGACATATAAACATGATTTTATTTTAAAACTAGAAATTTATTTCTCCTGACTAATTAATGATTTACATGACATCTCTCTGAGACATGAGTTTCATAAGAATCTAGTTAAACCATATTTTAGATTTATATATTCATTAATCTAAATGAGTAAAAATGATTTTTTTTTTCAATAAAGTCAACCATTGTTATTAAAATGATGAATTCTGATTTATGGGAATTGATTGATTCATTTAAATGAAATTTCTATATCATGTTTCATGATTTAAATTTCTAAAATTCAGATGTAATAATTTGTTATTATTAATATTTATATGATTATTTTTCAAATGTTATAATTCAAATACCCTATAGGATTTCTAGGCCAATTAATTTCTATTTTTTATTGATTATATTTCTTAATTTATCTTGTCACCTGAAACATTCTAGAACATTAATTTGATCATTGACAATTTACGATAGTGTGAAAACACATTTATTATGATAGCGGTATATGTTGAAAATCCATTATCTATAAAATAAAACCGATACATAATTCCATATTTATTCCATATATATCATGAATAAAAATTATAGGGATGTTACATTTTTTGAATCAATTTTTATCCATTCATATCCTACCCTTTGTAATTTCTTTATATTTTAATTTTGGCATGTGGGAGTAATGGTAATCATAATAGAAGGGATGATTTATATTGTAATTAAGTATTATGTGGATGATTATTTAGTGGGAAAAATAATGTTGTTTATTCATTTATAATACTTCATTGTTTTCCCCTCTTGAATTAATGAAATATATAAAATTATTGATATAACCCAACAAATTGAGAAACATGTGTTGTGATATGGAAAAACAATAAATCCTTATTGGTCGAACTATTATTTTTGTAATATGTGGTTATGTGGTGGGTGTCAGGACTATTCTAAAAATACCATTTAGTGAAATAATAAAAATATTCATTACAAAAGAATTCAATAATTATAAATGTAAAAAAAATTATTAAAATGCACAAATAATTATTTATTATTTTCAATGACCACGACCGTATGTTGAGTTTTGGGGGAAACTACAGCTGCTACATGTATATTGATAATTTCAAGGAATGTGAATGTTCTATATTATGAATGTTTACTTTAGAAATTAACCACCTCTATTAGCCTTAATTTTTAAAGCATCAAACCCTACCAACTGTAATCATCAGATTCTTTTGAACCATTATTGAAATCCCTCATGATTATATGTACATTGGTCTTTTGAAATTATAGAATGTATTTCTTTCCCAATTATATGGATAACGATCATGTTCTATTGATATGATCATATATATACATGAATTTTATCTTGGAAGTTGAGAGAGACTATTCATGTGAAGTGGATCCAGATTTGGCATAATTAATAATAATAAATTAAGGAGATTAAATGAATGAAAAGATAATTACCATCATTTTCAGAGGAGGAAATGCAAAATACATTGATTTATATTTACACTGAAAAATGATAAATTAAATTTATGTGTTCTATTTAATTTGAAAATTATATTTAACACATTTAATTGTTACATTTTATTGCAATGGAATATTAATAATGGTAATACTGGTGCCCTCTGGTTTCCTTGTTAACATTTTATGATTAGGGAAAATCATGGTTTTATTATGAAATCATTTGATAGATCCAAAATATATGTAAAGGTTTATCAAATTTCAATCATCATTAATTATTACAAATTTAATCCCTTTTATTCTTAATGTTTTATGAGAAAATATTTATTTTATATTTTGGAAGTGAAATGGATTTCATGAGTAAAAAATATGGTTTTTTCTATTTATAAAAAATTCATTAAATTTTTATGTATATTAGTTGAATTTTTATTAATATTTTAATTATTATATTTATGAATAAAAAAGTAACTTGAAAATCATAAACCATTGTATTCACTCAACAAAGCCGGCATATAAATCCAATATGATGGGCAACTTAGGCGAGTTGTAAATATGGGAATCTGTCCCTTTAATGGCCTATGGATGATTAAATACTATTGGAAAAGGTACGAAAAGGTATAGACTAGTGCATGAAAATACTCCATAAAATGTTGGGAGGGTAGGATCACTGTGTCATGGTGGACCATAGTTGTGAGGGGAGTCATTTGGCAAACAATCTCCAGTTCTGAGCTAATGAAACATTGCCTATGGTTAAAAATGATTGGTGGTGGATCCTCATTTCAATATGGGATGAAAAAACCACCATGCTCCTATAAAACATTCACTACTGGCTCACCAACTGCCCAACATTCTCTTCAAATCCATAACTCCATTCAATCACCTCCTCCATCCATGGACTCTCCCATTGTCCACCAACTAAATCATCAAGCATGTTCTCCACCTCACTCCCATTCTCGTACAACCTCCATGATCCTGTCCACCGTGGACATTGATGACTACCTCTCCTTGCACACATGGAAACCACCATGTTTATGTACCACAACACCAGACTCCATATGCCCTCACTATGGATTTACCTTGTGGAGTATCTGGACGCCATTATTATCACCACCATTCCACTCCTACACTCACAAGCCTACATAAATACCCCATTGAAAAGCATTTGAGCTCCCATTGACCACTTTTATGGTCATAGGGATAATGGAGAACTACCTATCATCCACAAGTCCTCACAAGACACACCTACGACATCCACCATTTGAGATTTTTAATAACCATGTATAGCTACAACAACCACTATAAATGCAATATGAGAGATGCATATGTTTGGGGATACCACCCTTCATCCCATATTGGAAATCATCCTACAACATCCCCATTACATGTGATTGATATACTATGTACACTGTGATTTCCAATATAGAATGATTGGCTTCCACCCTCCCACATGCCACTGCACCCCATGCACCCAGCAATGATCATGCTCATTATGGTCATATTCTCCAAGTGGATCCACACCAAGTATAAACAAAGGTGGTCTCTATGATTTTTAAATTCTAATCAATTTGTCACACACTGCCATTATTTTATTGATAGTTGAGGCACTCTATAATAAAATATAAAAGGAGGTGAGTCCCCAATTTCCAAATCATAAATCATGTGGAAAGAAAAAGAGATTACATACATAGAGAGGAGTGTACTATACAACATCCGTTTCTGAGTTCACCAACTATTTAATTTTTCCATAATTAATTTTTACATATTTTATACGAAACATTCTTACATGAAATGGTAGAATACATTATTATTAAGAAAATAGAATAGGGATATCTTTTTGTTATGTAATTATTTTTACTATATTCCAATCAATATAATTATAATCTTTTAAATTAATGGGTTCAAATTTAAATATAATTATAATTTAAATTAATGTAAATTTTACTTTATTTTACTATTAAATATTTTATTTCATTTATTTAATTATTTTTTCTGCTATTTATTGATATATTTATTTTTGTTATACCAGTTTGTTGATATATTAAAATAATCATACTGGGGAATGATTTAGTTAATTTAAAAATATGTGGAAATTAAAATTGATTTACTTGATTATTGACAAAAATTCAAAACTGGATTTTCAATTTCTTGAATAATTTAACAATGTTCCATAATGATTTATCTCTTTTAAATAATTTTTTTCAATGATAAATTACAAAATACTTGTTACTTGATTTAATTAATTATTTTAATTAACACCTACAACATACATTTTCCTCAAAAATTTCGATGAAATCATTAAAAGGAGAAACCAAACCATAATCCAATCAATTATCGATTATTTGAATTTAGAAAAATATAAAAAGATATTAGTTTCTAAATCTATTCAATATTTTTATTTTTATTTACTACTAAACATGTTAAAATTGTATAAAAAGACTTCATTATAGAAACTAATTTTTCATTACAACTCTTTCTACACCATTAGTAAAATATAATTTTCTTTTTCCAAACCCATTGTTAAGTGTGTTTCACCAATATGGTCCCCATGTTTTTGGAACACTTTTTGTTATATAGGATATTTGGCTATGTGTATACTACTTTGATATTCCATATAAGTACAATAGTTTTCACGATGTTTTCTAGGATACACCACTTTAGTTTTATTACCCTGAAACTTCTCATTTGATTGTTATACATGATGTTGAGTAATGAAATGATGTCTCCTTTGAGGATATTATGATACGTGTTTTTTCTCGTTGGGATAAATACTTTTTCGGAAAGACGATGTTGATGGTTCATGTATTTTGTAATCATGAATGATTATAAGAGGAATCATGGGAAAGAGAAGCAAATATATAAGATCAGTGTCCTTATTTGTTGAACATGGAATCATCCAGATGCTTTGGGGTATATCTTGAGAATCACATTTTAAATGATGGGATATTGTAATAACATTACCATTAATATAAAAGTATCAATCATATTTACATGTACTATTTTTCCTTATTTTCATTATACCTTTTTTGGCTTTTATAATGGGTTCATTTTCATGAAATTTTGATGTTTTGGAGGGTTTTGGGTAGTACATGGTTGATGCAATGATTTCCAAAACTTTGATTCCTTATTCAAAAATTGTTAAAACCCTTGAAAAAGGGGAATTAAAATGACAAGGGATAGTTTTCCAAACTATGAACCCTCTGAGGAGAAACCATTCCGCAAGAGGTGGTTCATAGATAAGGTGCTGGACTTGGGAAAACATGTCTCCTAGCAGATGTAACAATTCTTGTGGGTTTCATTATTATAAATTTTTTCCAAATAGTTTAACCCCTGATAATCATACAATGTATACACAACTAGATCCTAACTCGTTACTACCAATTTTTTAGGCTTTCAAACAAATTCCAGGGGTTCTAATACTATAGTCATAATAAATCGATGACTAGAATGATATAACTAAACCTCCTAGAATATGTGTTCTCATCATGATTTTATTTCTCCCCACACGTTATCTATTTTCCATCAAAATGATGATAATTTTTCTCTTTTTGTGGTAGGTTTATATCTAGCTTTGTTGGACCATGTTTTTTTTATCATGGATCTAAGGTTTTCAACATGATATTATTCTTCATCATGATATTGGTTGTTATTAATTTTTAGGGTTTTCTTTTTGAGATAAATTGATAATTATTTTGAATTGTGTTTTCTATATTCAATTAATTTTGTATTGAACTCCAATTTCAGGTATTTATTGTGGAATTCCAATTGGAACATTTTAGAACTAAATCATGAATAGAATAAATGAATTGTTTAATTAATTTGTGGGAGTATGGTATTGTTTAATTGTGTTTCTGCTGATTTTTTAGATGTGTTAATCATTGGATAATTTAATTTTTTAATTTTGATTATGAAATTTTATTAATTGGAATAATTAATTGTATTATTAATTGGTGCAATGTCTTGATTTTGGAATTGATATATAATTGGGATATAGTAAATGTTCAATTAATATAATTATGAATTTTATGACAATAATAATTATAAAACTTGTTTAATTAAAAATATGGTGACATTGATTTATATTATTTTAATATTGAAAAACGGGTTTTTGATGAATTTCACAAATTATACAAGGTGATTATAGTATTTACCCATGAATTATTTTATTTCTGAAATGGTATTTCAGTATATGAAATGCAATAAGAGGGGTTATTCTAATTAACTATGATTGTTGTGATATATGCAATTTATTTATGATATGTTATAAATTAAATTTTTATATGTGTTGAGGCATAAAGTATTCATACGTGATAAGTGAGTATATGATAGGTACTTAAGATTCTAATAACAATATTTAATAAATGAGTTTGGGATAGGTAATGATTCCCCAAATGATCACATTTGATAAATGAGTTTGGGAAAATTGATAGAGGTGAAAAATAACCTTTTTTGAAATTGAGGCATGGGACTAGGACAGAGGAACCAAATACCCAAAGGGTGTTATACATGATTTTCTGTGCCTATGTGAATGGCATTGGATTATAGTTCGAAATTAAATTGATGTGAAATATAATAGAATGTATAATGAAAAATGTTGTGTTTTAATTAATTTTTGATATAAAAATGAAATATAGTTTAGAATATGGCATTGGAAAATGTTGTTATGGTGGTTTTAGGTGTCCTAGGGAACATAGGTGTTAATGGGGTAAAATATGGATTAATTAAATACATAAATATATTTAACTTATTACATGTAATTTATTCTTTAAATAAATGAATAATCTATTATTAAATACGTATAATTTTTGGACAGCATTTGGGTTGGCCTACTAATTTTTACTCAAAACCTACATGGGATTCCTGACCAGAACCCAAATATAATTCATGCATGGAAGTCATGATAACGACAAAAAAATATGTTTTAAGGATGAGCTAGGAAGGAGCATGGATGATGGAATCATGCATTGTATTTGGAAATGATTGGTTGTTGTTAGTGTCTTTATTTTGGGGTTTTCATTTTTTCACATAACACTTATTATGGTATGCCATATCTAATATTATTGTTTGGACATTGTAGTGCTATTTTGGTTTGTAATTTCATGTTTCTCTATTTCAGTTATTGAATTCATCATGGTTTTTCGGATGACAATTTTTTATTTATATTATTATTTATTATAATTTCTAAATATTTTATATTCTCTCCATGACAGATTTTAGACCCTTACATCTAATGTGTGGCCTCTAGAATATATGGTGGAACACTTGATGTCATGTAACCGACTGGACCGAGGCTATATTGTGTGGCACCCAGACTCAGGATGTTACAACTAGATAGAAAATCATTATATTCTATTAATTTTATTTAATATCTCCTATTTTGATCTTCTAATATCGCACTCTTCTTAGAAATGTCCTATTTAAAATCATCCTTCAAAATTTGTGGAAAATAAATAAAATAATGGGCAATATAAGATTCTCACTAACTAGATCTATGGTGGATTTGAATTATCACCTAAAATAACATGATCATAACGATACAAAAATATGTTTTTAATAATTTAAAATTCATACCCACCATATCAGAGATCATAATCATGAGTCATTTCATAAATATGGAAAGATCATAATACATTAATCATAAATATATAGAAAACATTATCCATAAGATCATAACATTGGAATATGAAATATGTTTTTCGAATACTCATAATCATAGAAAATAATTTCCTTGGATAAGGATCACCACCAGTACAATCATAGTGGATTTCATTTACACCCCATTCCTCAATATCCTTTTTCACTGTTTCCTCAAACCCTATCACTTTGGGGAACACCCATTATAAAATTTGGCTCTCTCCCCATTCTTTTCCTAATTATCTCATTTGATATCCTTATTTACCCAATTCATTAGAGGTATATATAATACTATTTTAAAAAATCACATAATCATAATCCATTTATATATGTGATGAAATAACACAACTAATTAATCATATATGATAACTGATGGATATGAATCATGATACATTAAAACTCCATGAATTCAACATAACATAATACATGGAAAATAAATGAGATTATATTTAATTTCACCATTACGATATAAAACCATATATATTTAGAATAAATGTTCTTTTAATTAGAAATATCCCTAGTATATTATATTTAACATCAATGGATGTCATCATATATAGAAATTTCATTAAATTATCACGTGGGATTTATTTAATGAAAAATACCATATTCTTTTTGACATAAATTATATAAAATATAACATATTAAAAAAATATTATGGAATCAATATTCATTTAAAATAACCCAAAAACATGTAATGGATTATAAAAAAAATGAGTAGTCTTGATGGTGTGAAATTCCCATCTAGTAATGTATGTTAAAAATGGATTTTTTAAGATATTAAGTAATAATAAAATTTAACATATATAGAAAATGATAAGAAGATTATATTTATGTAGTTATTTAATAGCTCATAGTGGTATAAATTAATTTATTTAAGTTGGGGAGAATTTTATAACATTCCTAGAAAATGTTTTTTAGAGTAATGTAAATTAAAAAAATTGATTTTCATGCGAATAGAAAAATAATGGTGGATTTCTATAGAAATATAATTTTAGTATCTTGAGTTATGAATATGAGGAACACCAAATAAAAACATCTAATCACTAAAAATTTATATATTATAACAAAATTAATGATATTTTTAAATGTTTTATGATTATATTTATTTACTAAAAATGTAATTCCCATTTGTGGACTTTTAGAACCCTCTACACATGGTAACCCCCCTCCGCATTAAGAGGACATTTCCCTAAGGTAGAGACCCATCCGGGGAAATATCCATTTCTAGCCGAGATGGAAGACCCTCCCAGAGGTCGAAGAACTTATAGTAAATGGTTAATCAATGCAATTCGTCAGTATAGTGGGTCACGATTAATTTTTCCCACCCAGTTTAAATCATGCAACCTAAAAAGACTGGTGGTTCCCAGGATAGAGGCTCCCCTTGAATGCAGACTCCCTTGATTCGAACCCTGAACCCATCAAGGAACTACATTATTGTACCACTCACATTCAATACCATGCCTCCATTGATGACGTAGTTATGTCATTATAATTAATCATCATAAAAATAAAAATATACAACTTCAGAGAACATTGATATTTCATAAAAAAATATGTACCTCAATTATCATCATTAATCGCACACTTTCAAACACATATATAATAAATATATTTTTATTATACATGTATTCAAGATATATACGCTTTTAAATTATAATATATATGATTTTTAACTAATTATCCCAAATTATTAATATCTTTTTATAAACATCACCACTTCAGCTGATAAAATCTTCATTTTTCATGCATGATTTCAGTTGATAGTCTGTATCCCTATACATTGATAATAAATCAAACTTATTTAAAATTTTATTCATTTAATCAGTTTCTTTTTGGATAATTTTATAAACATTTATAAATATATATTAAATTTATTGAAGATAAATTAATTGCATCACTTCACGGAGATGTAAGTCAATACGTAAACACGATTGATGGTTTATACTTTTGATTGATGAAGTAAGAGAATGGTAAATAACAAATAATAATTATGAAATGATAATTATATTATAAATAACATTTTAGTTCATTAAATACATCATTATAATCATCCATGTATGGTGGTAATGAAAATTAAATTACAATGCTACAAAGATAAGATAAGTGGTATGCATGAACATATGATGTTTTCTCTTTCTATTTGATCGATGCTATGCGGGTAAACATTGTTCCATCAACAAAATAAAAAAAACTATATATTTAAGGAAATTAATTTATTTTATATTAATGGATACAATTTATTTATAATTGGTATATTTTGAAATAAAATTTTATATTATTTTTTGGATTTTTGCTATGTGTGATGATTGGTGGGTTCCCAATAACGACCCATACTTTACACACATTGTTATTACTTCAAACTTGAAGAAAACTTATTACAACATATAACAAAACCATGAAAGGACCGTATAGGTATAGTGTCTTTAGAAACTGGGAAACCTAAACAACTGGTTCATAAAGAATCTACACTATCTCCCATTTATTTCATCATATCTATAGTCCCATTTGACATATCTTACTTAATAACCTTCTTCCTGACCTGGGGAAATAAAACATATAAAAGGGTGAGCTCAAATGCTCAGTAAGGGTAAACCAAAGAAATATCAATCACATCAAAATAAAAACATAACATTTTGGAAATCATACCCTGCAAAAGAGATCATAATTTCATAACATGAGATAAATCATGGAAGTGAAATGTAATCCCAATAATCATAACATAAAACATGAAACATTGTCCCATAGACACATAATAATTGAGAATCATTTCGTATTAGTATAGACTTGTTTCCAATACTATCTTAGTGGACAAAGTCAATTTTTGAAAAGAGTTCACTCCTCATTTCAGTACTATTTAACTGAATCGGTTTAACCTGCTGTTCCAGCCATGTCTATCTCATGAGATATAAAATCTTTACCCAATGCATTGGAGGGAGATATAGGTCCCACCCATCTCATAATGATACCATTCTTATGTGTTCCACAAAATCATTAATCATACATCGTTGCATAACCCATGTAGTAAAAATGGGATTCATAAACAACATGACATCATAAAACAATTCATATAAGATAAAGGATTTCATAAAAATAATTCCATCACAACATAAAAAAATCAATGTAATAATAGGGATATAAACAGAACCCATTATTATATTAGATGTAAATTAATTTTGATAAAACACTTGAACTCCATTTTTGAGAATAATATCTATTCTACTTCAAAAACCCTTTTCCTTTCTTAACATGTCATACAATTCTAAACTAAAAAAAGTTGATTAAAAATTAACTTGAAATGTTGTAAGGGATTATTCTAGGAAATAATGTTTTAAAAATACATTCATTCCGTATAAGTTAAAAGAAAACATTCTTCTCGTACTTTTTTCGGAAAAGTCAAAAATTACCTCGTACGAAAAACGAAAATCAATTCCTTTCATATCTTTTACTAAAAACTCATCGAAGGGTAAAATTGAATTTAAAAAATTTTAGGTGGATGGAAAAATATTACATATTGAGGAAACATGTATATTGATGTTAAAATACACCCCAGTAAATTCTGAAGTATATACAATCTCGGATAAAAATTGAGATTGCGAGATTTTCCCTTACCTTATGTACGATTTGCTTCGTAAGTGTCTGAAACTCCTGTATAATGATTTAAATAATGTTATTGAATTTTTCTTGAATCATAATTATTGTTATGATATCATTTATGGTCATATTCTGAGCTTCTTATTAGTAATATTTCATTACTACTTGTTATTCAGGTGTTTATTACTTTTTGTTCTTATGTGTGTTTGTCGAATAAATATTTATTCTTCTCTTTAGGTTATAGATACCTCATTTCCAGAATGGTATAAGTGTAATATATATCATATTCATTCATAAAATTTATTTATATAATCATTATGCAATGAAGATCATGTAGAACGAATCGCATCACATCATGGAGACGGTATTCCATACGTACACACGTGCGATATATCGTTCCCATGATCGTGGAATTGTATTGGATTGCATGTATACTATTTCAGAATCAATAACACTTTACAATAATAATATATATTCATTAATTTCATTAATTTCACCCTTATACCCATCCATGTAAGGTGGTGGTGGAAAATAGATTACACCACTGCGTGGAGACGGTATTCCGTACGTACGCATGCGCGTGGATTTCGTTTTCCGTAGGATGGATAAGTTGTGAAACAAGGTTGTTTCATATTTATAATAACATATTAGTGTATGAGTGATACTGATGTTATTACCTCATAATTAAACAACTAAATAGAGGGAGTAGAATAAGAATGGAACTTTAAGAAAACTGTAGAAGGTATTACCTCTTTCTCGAAGTGCCTCCTTTAAACATTCTATTAAGGCAATAGAGATGGTATTTTCATAAGACCAATACCTCTAGTAGGTTTCTAAGGAAGTGGGTAAGTGAAATAGGTAGGGTTTGGCCAAGCTTGAAGGCTCAAATTGGTGTGAGGAAATGAGGGAGGAGGTTCTATTTTTAAGGGAGGAGAGGTGCACCTTTGGAAATATAAGAAATATTTGTTTATATTAAATCTCAACCCCACATGAAAACTTCCAAAATGAATCATATCCTAATCTTAGATTAGATAGGTTGGTAATCTCATAAACCAATAAAATTTAGACATGTTAAGAATTTATTTTAAACATTATCAACTTTATTTATCCTAATTTATCAATTTAATTTTATTTGTGGTAATAATATTCTAAAATTTAAATTATTATAAATAATTACATATGTGTTGTGAATTTTCCATAATTTGACACTTTATGACATTTTCGACCATATAAATTGTAATTTATAATTTTAAAATATTTTTGTGATTTTTAAACAATTTTATAATATGTTATTTTTATAAAATAACAATAGTGTAAATTTTGACACTATTCATTTATTTGAATCTAAAAAAAATATATATAGAAGATATGTTCGAACCAAAAGCTTTAATAGATTCATAAAATGTCATATGTGTCTAGAAAATTAGTTTAGCACATCAAATAGTCAATATAATATTTATTTTAATATTTTTATAACAATTTATTTAATATTTTAATTAATAAAATAATTTCAACATCACTATTGTGTCATAAATAATGATAATTATTTAATCCCTAAAAATTATAAAGAAATTCCTATGATGTAGATAATTTTATTACATCTCTGTATTCCATTCTTTTTTGATGTTTCATTAATTTTATCACCAAATTAAAATTATTATACTTATAAGATTTAATAAAGTGACATGCTGTCACATTCTTTGGATTTAATAATAATTAAATTATTTTCAGGGAAAAAAGGCCATTAAATTAATCTAATAAGACCCTTAGGTGATATGGGTCGCCTTTTAGTCATCCAATAGGATTTTGGCATGTGTTAGGGTAATTTTATAATCTTATATTTACCCTTAATTACCCGATTAACCTTTCACTATAGTAATTAAAATTTACTTTAGTTACTATTCATAATGCCCAAAAATATAAAGTAGCCTATTAATAGAATTAGGACCCACTGATTCGGAATATGGAATCCATTTTCCAAAATTCAAAACAATAAGTTGCAGTAATTAATTTAAAATAAATACCATGGTTAAGAAAAAGGGTTTTAGAAGTTAAAACATTGCCAAAGATTGAAAAGTTTTTACCTATGAATTCAATGTCAAATTAATGCTAATGACATAAATTATATTAAATTGTAAAAATATATTCTATTTATACTTTAAAACCATTCAATATTATAATATATCCATATAAATTATCTCAATGAAAAAAGTTGTTTTTAATTAAAAATTACCGTTTTTTTACTATTCATCAAAATATTAATGTTATCAGAAAAATATCAAAAATTTATCCAAAGTAAATTTTTATACCCTGATTCAAAATAAGAATTTTATTTTGTCATATTGAATGTATAAACATGTCAAAAACTAGATTTAATGTGGGTGCGCCATCAAAAGGCGACAAAACTTTATTTTTTGAAAAATATTTCTTTTATCCAAAAAAAATGATTTTGCTTTTATACTTCATTCTAGAAAATGTATAACTTGAATTAAAATGTTATAACATTCAAAAATCAGTTAGTACTATTCATAACAGCTAGTTTTAATAATATTTTAATAGGATATCGTTGTTTAGTGAAACTTGGTAATGCTTACGACGCAAGCTATCGAGGAAGGTCGTGGTTGCGTGTAAAGCAAGCCAAGCTAGTGTTGTGTGTAGTGAAAGATTCCTTTGATGATTTATATAACATAAATACAAAATATTTCTCATAAAAGTCTCGGGTGTTATATTCTACCCCCCTTAAAATGAATTTCTCCCTCGAAATTCGTCACTTTGTAACAAACAGATGAGGATAGCTCTCCCTCATCATATCCTCAAGGTCCCATGTAGCTTCTTATAATTGGTGGTTCCACCATGAAACTTTCACCAAGAGAGTGGTCCTGTTTCAAAGGTCTTTTTCGCAACGATCCAGAATCTCTATAAGCTGTTCTTCATAAGAAAGATCATGCTCTATTGGTACAACTTCTGAGTTGAGTACATGTGAAGGATCAGGTATGTACTTTCTCAAGAGAGATACATGGAACACATCATGTACTTGAGAGAGATTCAGTGGAAGCTCCAATCGGTAAGCTACCTTCCCAACATTATCCATTATTTCGAAATGACCGATATATCTAGGGCTCAACTTCACATTCTTTCCAAATCTCATGACCCTCTTCCAGGGAGATATTCGTAAGAACACTTTATCACCCACTTCAAACTCTAAGTCTTTTATTCGCTTACCGGCATAACTTTTTTGTCAACTCTGAGCTGCTCTTATTTGTTGTTGAATAGATCTAAACATTTCTACCATTTCATCAATGAGATCAGGTCCTAACAGCTTTCTTTCCCCTACTTCATCCCAGCAAGTTGGAGTCCTGCATTTCATTCCATAGAGAGCATCATAAGGGGACATATTGATACTGGAGTGAAAGATATTATTATAAGAAAATTACACCAAAGGTAGGTGTTGATCCCAACCACCTTTGAAATCTATAGAGAAAGCTCTCAACATATCTTCTAGAGTTTGAATTTTCCTCTTAGACTGACCGTCTATCTGAGGATGATAAGAAGTGCTGAAACTCAACTATGTATCCAGAGTATGATAAAGAATTCTCTAGAACTTTGAGGTAAACCTCAGATCTTGATCAGATATAATAGAATGTGGTACTCAATGCAATCTTACCACTTCCTTTACATATATCCTGGAAAGCTGATCCAGAGAGAAATCCTCTCTAATAGCAATGAAGTGTGCAGACTTTGTAAGACGATCAACTATGACCCAGATAGAATTATTTCCTTTGGATGTTTTAGGATGTCCTGTGACAAAGTATCTAGTGATGTTTTCCCATTTCCATTCTGGTATGGGTAATGGTTGTAGCATCCCCTTAGACTTCTGTCTCTCAGCTTTAACTTGCTGACAAACCAAGCATCGAGAGACATATTCAGTAGCATCTCTTTTCATTCCATCCCACCAGAAGTACTCTTTCATGTCCCTGTATATCTTCGTGCTTCCAGGATGAATAGAAAATGAAGAACTATGAGCCTCATCCAGCTGCTCCTTCTTTAATTCTGGGATGGGAGGAACACAAACCCGATTCCTGAACTTTATTATCCCATCACAATCAAGGTTGAATTCAAGAATATTTCTCACCATCTATTGTAACTCTACATCTTCTTTCTGTGACTCTATAATCTTCACATGTATATATGGTTGAACATTCATTTTAGAATGATACGATTTTCCCCCTTCCATTAAAATTCCAGGATCCATACTTTGTAAATGGATATATATTGGATCTTTTGTGATCCTCATCATGGATAAGCTAGCATGGTATTGTCGACTTAATGCATCTGCCACCTTGTTTGCCTTCCCATGGTGTTAATGAATTGAGCAGTCGTAATCCTTAATCAGTTCCAACCATCTTCTTTGGCGCATATTCAGCTCCTTTTGTGTGAAAATATACTTTAAACATTTATGATCAGTATAAATATCACACCTTTCACCATAAAGGTAATGCCTCCAAAAATTTAATGAAAAGATTACCACAGATAACTCCAAATCATGAGTTCAGTAATTGTGCTCATGGATTTTCAACTGTCGTGAGGCATAAGCTATCACCATATCTTGAGAACACATCCCAGTCCCTTCTTGGATGCATCACTGTAGATCACAAAACTTCCTCCACTACAAGGAAGTGTGAGTATAGGTGCACTGGATAACCTTCTTTTCAACACCTTGAAATTCTCTTCACATTCCTCCATCCAAACAAACATAACTCATTTCCTAGTCAACCTCGTGAGTGGATTAGATAATCGTGAAAAATCTATCACAAAACGTCGATAATATCCAGCCAAACCAAGAAAACTTCGGATCTCAGTTACTGTTGTTGGTCTCGACCATCTTTCGATAACTTTTGTTTTTGATAGATCCACAGATATCCCCTCTTTTGAGATTATGTGACCCAAAAATGCAAATTTTTGAAGACAAAATTCACACTTGGTAAATTTGGCATAAAGATTCTCCTTTCTCAGGGTCTTTAATATAATTCTCAAATGATCTTCATGTTCTTACTTTCTCTTTGAATAGACAAGAATATCCTCTATAAAGACTACAACAAATTGATCAAGATAGTCTCTAAAGATTCTATTCATCATATCCATGAATATAGCAGGGGCATTAGTAAGACCAAATGGCATCACTATAAATTCATAGTGTCCAAACCTTATACGGAAAGCCGTCTTTGGTATATCTTCCCTTTTGACCATTAATTGATGGTACCCTGAGTGAAGATCAATCTTGGAAAAGTATTGAGCTCCGCGTAGTTGGTCAAATAGGTCATTAATGCGTGGGAGAGGATATTTGTTCTTGATAGTGAGCTTGTTAAGTTATTGATAATCAATGCAGAGTCTCATTGATCCATCTTTCTTCTTAACAAATAGGAAAGGTGCTCCCCAAGGGGACACACTAGGGCATATGAATCCCTTATCAAGATTCTCTTGGAGTTGCTTCTTCAATTCCTTCAACTCAATTGGGGCCATTCTATAAGGTGTCTTTGAAATAGGCAATGCAACCGGTATGAGTTCTATTGAAAACTCAACTTCACGATTGGGTGGAAGACCTAGAAATTCCTCCAGAAAGACATCATCAAAATCCCGTACAACATGCATATTCTTAATCCTGAGTTTATCACCAACCATTTGAGATAAATAAACCTCAGTTATTGGAATCAAGACCCATAAGATGGATGAAATTTCCACTGGAAGGTTATGTCCATCCTTGCACCGATAGACGATCATAGATTGATCTGGAATATGAAATGTGACTTCCCTTCTTTGGAAATTGACATGACCTCCATATAGAGAAAGCCAATCCATGCCAAGAATCACATAAAATTCCACTATAGGAGGGATCACAAGATTTGCAGGAAGCACTTTCCCACAAACTACAATCAGGGAAGAATTATAAACTTTTGATGCGATTGTTTTGCCATTAGGTGTTGTCACAACTAACACCATATCTAATTTTTGAGGTAATACAGTGATACCCTTATAAAAATCTTCAGAAATAACAGAGTGTGTCGATCCAGAATCAAATAAAACATTTTCTACTTTAGAGTGGATGTTAAGTGTACCTTTCACTACATCGTTATCGTACTCCACATCACTGATTGAAATTGCATGTGACTTTTCATTGTCTTTAGCCTTAATATTTTTTTGATGTCGATCATCATCAACAACCCTTTGATTAGGGAATTTTTTGGCATAATGCCCCATCACTTTTCACTTGAAACATTGAAGTGTAGTAGGTTCATTCTGTATGTCCCTTCCTTTGTTTGCATCATTAGACATCTTCTTCCCATCATTGCGGCATTCAAATGCCCGATGACCATCCTTTCCACATTTCAAACATTTACTTGTACCTTTAAGGAAACTCCCTCAATGTTCTATTCCACACATTGAGCATAAGGGAAATCTCATCTTCTTTTAAGTGTTCTCTTTATATTTCCCTTTGAATTCCATTTTCCTCTTCTAATCAAACCCATATGACTGATGGGTTACTCCAATATCCATCCCGACATTGAGAGCACATTGAACGATTTCTTCGTATCTATTGAAGTCCCTTATGTCTAACGCCCTTCGAAGACTTGGTTTTAAGCCACAAAAGAATCGACCGATCTTACTCTCAGGTTGGATAATAATACCAGAAGCGTACCTTGCAAGCCTTGTAAAATTTGCTTCATAGGTACCAACAGTTTCATCATCCTTTTGCTTCAGTTCAAGAAACTCATTCTCCATCTTTGTTCGGAGAATACGAGGGAAGTATTTATTGAAAAATAAGTTCTTGAACTCGTCCCATTCCATGGACTCAATTTCATTCCTTTGCCTAGTATTATTAATAAGATTCCACCATTGATCAGCATCACCTTCCAAACGAGACACTACTAAGATGACTTTATCATGTTCAGAACATTGAAGAACCGAAATTATCTATTCAGTAGTACTAATCCATTGTTCAGTAAGTAATGGATCATTAGACCCACTGAATGATGGTGGACGCTGCCTCATGAAGGATTCAACAGAATTTTGCTTTTTTCCTTTTCTCGTTTGGAAGTCCTTCATGATTCATTTCTTGAGAAAGTTGTGTGAGCATTGCTACAAGATTTAGCATTCCAGCTCCCATAACGTTTGGTTGCTCAGGGGGACAATCATTGCATTGCCTATCACATTCCGCATTAACACGGTTCCTTTGGGTTCCAGCCATTGACTAAAACTAAGAAGAATAGTGTGAGAAACACTAATTATAATCAGAAAACCACATAATAAAGAATAAAATTTCACACTTAAGGTATTCTCCTAGGATATTCATGGTCATTTCTAAAAAACTAAGATTGTGTTCTATGCTTAGACTTTTCCTTAGGGTTCATACTATGGCTTTCACATCCGAGTTTCCAAAGGTTGGCTATACCTTTCCTCTGATACAAACTATAACGACCCATACTTTACATACATTGTTATTACTTCAAAATTGAAGCACACTTATTACAACATATAACAAAACCATGAAAGGACCATATAGGTATAGTGTCTTTAGAAACTGGGAAACATAAACAACTGGTTCACAAATAGTCTACATTGTCTCCCATTTATTTCATCATATCTATAGTCCCATTTGGGATATCTTACTTAATAACCTTCTTCGTAACATGGGGAAAGAAAACATACAAAATGGTGATCTCAAATGCTCAGTAAGGGTAAACAATAGTAATATCAATCACATCAAAATAAAAATATTACATTTGGAAATCTTACCCTGCAAAAGAGATCATAATTTCATAACATGAGATAAATCATTGAAGTGAAATGTAATCCAAATAATCATAACTTAAAACATGAAAATTTGTGGCATACACACATAATCGTTGAGAATCAATTATTATTAGTCAAGACTCATTTCCAAGACTATCTTGGTGGAAAAATTCCATTTCTGAACCGAGTTCACTCCTCGTTTCAGTCCTATTTCACTGAAACGGTTTAACCTGCCGTTCTATCCATGTCTTTCTCATGAGATATAAAATCTTTACCCAATGAATTGGAGGGAGATATAGGTCCCACCCATCCCATGATGATACCATTCTTATGTGTGCCACAAAATCATAAATCATACATCATTGCATAACCCATGTAGTAAAAATGGGATTCTTAAACAACATGACATCATAAAATAATTCATATAAGATAAAGGAATTCATAAATATTATTCCATCATAGCATAATAAAATCAATGTAATAATAGGGATAGAAACATAAACCTTTATTATTTTAGATGGAAAATAATTTTGATAAAACACTTGAACTCCATTCTTGAGGAAAATATACTTTCTACTTCAAAATCACTTTTCATTTCTTAACATGTCATAAAATTCTAAACTAAAAAAGTTGATTAAAAATAAACTTGAAAACTTGTAAGGTAATCTTCTTGGAAATAATTTGTTAAAAATCCATTCATGTCGTATAAGTTAAAAGAAAACACTCTTCTCATACTTTTGTCGGAAAAGTCAAAAAGTACCTCGTACAAAAAACGACAAAAGATTCCTTTCATATATATTACTAAAAACTCACCGAAGGGTAAAATTGAATTTAAACAATTGTAGTTGGATGGAACAATATTAAATATTGAGGAAACATGGATATTGATGATAAAATACACCCCGGTAAATTCTGATGTATAAACAATCTCGGATAAAAATTGAGATTGCGAGATTTTCCCTTACATTAGGTCCGATTTGCTTCGTAAGTGTCCGAACCTCCTTTATAATGATTTAAATAATGTTATTGACTTATTCCAGAATCATAATTATTTTTATTACATCATATATGGTCATATTCTTATATTCTTATTAGTAATATTTCTTTACTACTTGTTATTCGGGTGTTTATTACTTTTTGTTCTTATGCGTGTTTGTCGAATAAATTCTTATTCTTCTCTTTATGTTTTAGATACCTCATTTACAGAATGGTAGTAGTGTAATATATATCATATTTATTAATTCAATTCATTTATATAATCATTATTCAATGAATATCATGTAGAACGAATTGCATCACTTCGTGGAGAAGATATTCCGTATGTACACACGAGTGATAATATGGATCCCATGATCGTGGAATTGTATTGGAGTGTATGTATAATATTTCAGAATCAATAACACTTTATAATAATCATATATATTCATTAATTTCACCCTTATACCCATCCAATTATGGTGGTGGTGGAAAATAGATTACACCACGGCGTGGAGACGGTATTCCGTACGTACGCACGCGCGGTGATTTCGTTTTCCTTAGGATTGATAAGAGGTGAAATAGGGTTGTTTCATATTTATAATAACATATCAGTATATGAGTGATACTGATGTAATAACCTCATAATGAAACAACTAAAGAAGAGTGAGTAGAAGAAGAATGGAACTTGAAGAAAACGGTAGAAGGTATTACTTCTTTCTCGAAGTGCCTCCTTTAAACTTTCTCTTAAGGTGCTATAGATAGTATTCTGATAAGACCAGTACCTCTAGTAGGTTTCTGAGGAAGTGGGTAAGTGAAATGGGAAGTGTTTGGCTGTGCTTGAAGGCTCAAATTTGTGTGAGGAAGAGAGGGAGGAGGTGCCCTTTTATAAGGGAGGAGAGAGGAACCTTCGGAAATATAAGAAATATTAGTTTATATTAAATCCCAACCCCACTTGAAAACATCCAAAATGACTCATATCCGTAGATTATATGAGATAGGGTTGTAATATCATCAAACAATAAAATATAGAAATGTTAGGAATTTATTTTAAACATTATCAACTTGATTTATCCTTATTTATAAATTTAATTTTATTTGTGGTAATAATATTCTAAATTTTGAATTATCATAAATAACTACATATGTGTTGTGAATTTTCCCTAATTTGAAACGTTATGACATTGTAGACCATATAAATTTTAATTTATAATTTTTAAACATTTTTTTGATTTTTAAACAATTTTATAATATGTTATTTTTATAAAATTACAATAGTGTCAATTTTGACACTATTCATTTATTTGAATTTAAATAAAATATATACAGAATATATGTTCAAACTAAATGCTTTAATAGATTCATAAAATATCATATGTGTCTATAAAATTAGTGTAGCATATTAAATAGTTCATATATTATTAATTTTAATATTTTTAAAACAATTTATTTAATATTTTAATTAATAAAATAATTTCAACAACACTATTGTGTCATAATTAATGATACTTATTTAATCCCTAAAGATTATAAATAAATTACTATGATGTATATAATTGTATTAGATTTCTGGAGACTTTTCATGTTCGAAGTTTCATAATGTTTATCACCAAATTAAAATTATTATATTTATAAGATTTAAGAAAGTGACATGTTGTCACATTCTTTTGTTTTAATAATAATTAAATTATTTTCATGGAACGAAGTCCATTAAATGAATCTAATATGACCCATAGGTGATATGGGTCAACTTTTAGTCTTCCAATAGGATTTTGGCAGGTGTTAGGGTAATTTTATAATCTTATATTTATCCTTAATTACCTGATTTACCTTTAACTATGGTAAATAAAATTTACCGTAGTTACTATTCATAATGCCCAAAAATAAAAGGTAGCCTATTAAAATAATTTGTACCCACTAATTCTGAATTTGGAATCCATTTTTCAAAATTCAAGACACATCAGTTTCAGTAATTAATTAAAAATAAATCTCGTTGTTAAGAAAACGGGTTTTAGATGTTAAAACATTGCCAAAGATTGAAATTTTTTTACCTATGAATTCAATGTAAAATTAATTCTAATGACATAAATTATATTAAATGGTAGAAATATATTCTATTTATACTTTAAAACCATTCAATAATATAATTTATCCATATAAATTATCTAATTGAAAAAAGTTGTTTTTAATTAAAAATTACCGTATTTTTACTATTCATCAAAATATGAATGTTATTAGAAAAATATAAAAAATGTATCCAAAGTAAATTTTTATACCCTGATTCAAAAGAATAAATTTTTTTTGTCAAATTTAACTTATAAACATGTCAAAAACTAGATTTAATGTGGGTGCGCCATCAAAAGGCGGTAAAACTGTATTTTTTGAAAAATATTTCTTTTATCCAAAAAAACTGATTTTTCATTTATACCTCATTATAGAAAATGTATAAGTTGAATTAAAATGTTATAAAATTAAAAATTCAGTTAGTAATGTTCATAACGTCTTGTTTTAATAATATTTTAATAGCATATCGTTGTTTAGTGAAACTCAGTATTGCGTACGACGCAAGCTATCGAGGAAGGCCGCGGTTGCGTGTAAAGCAAGCCAAGCTAGTGTTGTGTGTAGTGAAAGATTCCTTTGATTATATATAACATAAAAACAAAATATTTCTCATAAATGTCTCGGGTGTTACATTCCCATTATTACTATTGATGGATTCGTCAGTTTAGGATAGTGGTTCTGCTAGATGCTTTTATGTATAATCCTTGGTCAAACCATTTACTACTTGAGAATATTCCCCTTTTTCAATCTCCAAATCAATAGGTTTTGTTGGTTTAATGCAATATATGGTAAGTGAATTCATTCAACCATGGTGTTCTACAAGGCATCCCCAATTTTTGTCCCATATGGTGGAGTTTCCCGGTCGATTATGCTCTTTGTTGCATATGAATTTGGATTTAAGGTTTGACCTCCCATAAAAATATGTTGTACAGTTTGGTTTTGTTTTGGTATTTTATAGTTCTATCATTAGAGATGTGCTACAATGACACTCATCAATCTCTGGTTTGTGGTTTTTTAGATGATGGCGACCAACAAGTTGATTTGGGCAGCAACAATGATTTTCAGTGGATGGTTCTAGAAGGATTTATGGGGGTAATGATTGAGTTTTAATAATTTAAGACTAGGGATGATGGCATGTCACATGATGGTTCAGTGTGTGAGGAAGTATTGAGGTGGTGTGATGTTTTAGGTTGTATGATATCTGAGCATAGCTCTAGTGGGTTTGTGTGTTGAAGACATGGATCGAGAAAGTATTTTTGATTTTCGGTATATTTAGAATTTTGAATATGGAATATACATTACACACAACAATAATATACACTATATGTGGATTAATAGAATTAAGATTTCAACATAGCACAACCATCAGTATTTGGATGATCATGAGGGAATTAAAATTAACATTGGTACCGGTCCCATTTATCCATACACGGTACATCTAGTCGGGCATCCATGCAAATGTAGAGTCTTGATATAACAATGTAGAAAAAGGGAGGTGATTATCCTAAATTCTTTATGTGGGATTAATTTTGTAATGTTTATATATGGATTTCATTTTAAGGGTGCACACATTTCCATTAAAAGTGTCATTTGAAAATTACCAAAAAATGGTTGGTCAATGTTTTTTACATTTAAGGGGTCATGAAAGTAATTATAAAAACAAATTTTTCATTTATGTTTTTTTGAAAAATATACCATTATATTTTCCAAATATATATTTTTTGTAAATTTAAATTCATTTAATAAAATATTGATTATTATTAACTATCATTAATGTCAAATTTTGGAAATAAATTTAATCTTTTGATATATACACATTTAACTCATGCTAAATGGTTAAAACACTTCATGGATTTGAATATAATTATAGAATTGAAATATTATTATCAAAAAAACATATTTATATATGTATATATACAATTTATAACCATAACACTTTGTTTGAAACCCTATTCAATAAGATTTACTGTTAACTGTGTAAATTCATTTTTCAATATAAAAGCATTATAATTGAACTTATAATGTTAAAATTTCCTCATAAATGGATAAATGAATAATTATTGTTCTATTAATTATTAATTTACAATTATAATATTTTTATATGTTTTAAATAATTAAATAAAAAATAATTTTTCACATAATATCATTTTCCTTGTTATCACATTATTTGGAAAATTTGACTATATAATCTTCATGATATTAAAAGAATTCAATTTTAAAATATTTAAACATTAAAAAGGTGATATATAGATATATAATTGTAGTTGGAAACTATCAATATATGTGAAAATATATCATTTATTGTTTTTTTAAATCAATTACATAGTATTATACAACTTTCAACAACCCTCTATTAGTTTTGGGCAAGCATTTAAATAAATTATTTCATAAGTAATATCAAAAAAAATTACACTATAATGAAATTAATTATTATTTTAATTAAAATTATATAACTAAACATAATTTTATTTATACCTATAACTAAATTTTATTGATATTAATTGTTAGAATGCGACATATTAAGATTTTTCTTTTACATTAATTTAACAAAGGTAGAAATAAATTTTTAATGGAAGTGGGAAATAATTCAAAATTATATATGAATATGGATAAAATATATCCATTTAAATAAATAAAGTAATTTTTTAATAAATTGTAGTCCTATTATGTTGTTTAATCCTAATTATTTATTTTACATTTACATTGGAAATTAAAATGTGCTATGGACACTATTCATAATGACCCTAAATAAAAGGGTAAAATTTAACAATATTTAACCCCCTGAATCCAAATCAAATATCAAATTATTATGATTATATTTCAACATGTTCGATGAAATTAATTTGTGTCAAAGTTCAAGTCTCAATGTAAACAATATATTCCCAGAAAAAGAATTCCTTTTAAGTTTAAACGTTTTTTAATAAAAAATTCTATATATAAAAGTTAAAATAATTAACCTAATATTATTATTAAAAATATATAAATATTTTAAATTTTTATCTATTTTAACAAAAATGGATTCTTTTTGAATTAATAAATAAAAATAGTTGTTTACCATAAAAATATGTATTTTTTACTATTTATTAGAAAATAAATATTATCCAAAAAATACTAAAATATAAAATTTGGATATATATCATATGATGAATTCAAATAGTATAATATTATTATAATAATAAATTACTAAAATTTCTATAAATTAATTACAATAATTTCTCACAAAACATATAAAATCAATTTTAGATGAAAACATATTTTCAATAATATAATGACTTTAATAAAAATGAATAAATATTTCAAAATAATTTATCGACACATAATTATTAGTTATTACTTTTATTATGATTCATTATTTAGTTACTATTATTAATACCTTCTAATTCAATGGATATCTTATAATGGTAATAAATAATAATATTTTGTGGCACAATAACGCTATGTGTTTGTTTTTGTATACATTATCCACAATAATTCTATTTTAAAATTCATGGTTTTACATCTGCCAATTTAATAAATTGGTTCCTCACAAATTTACTTGTGATTTTTATCAATGTTTTTGTATTTTAAAATTCAATTTTGTAAACCCAACTCTATAAATGGGTTGCCGAAAATTCTTCTTGAAATGTTGGATAAGGAATAATATAAGAAATTTGAAACAAGAAAAACACAATTATATAATCATATGGAAACATATTATGAAGATAAAATATAGGCTCGGAGATAAAAATTAATCCCAAATAGGGATATATTGTGTTAGCAAACACTGTTAATAAAAAATTGAATGGTCATATGTATGTAAATTAGAAAAAAAACATTAATCAATGAGGTGTGAAAAATTCCATTGATTTATCTAAAATTATTTTAATTGAATATCATTATTTTTTCAATCTAATTTTATTACTGAAGAAGAATAAATTAAAAATAAAGACATTAATAATATAGAAATATACATACTTGACCAGTATAATTTTATCATACATTCAATTCAAACTACAATCACTTGTTTTCCTCAAAATGGTGAGTGATCGAGATAATTTCTTAATGACTTAAATTGTTAGATCAATATATTAAAAATCACAAAACCCATAAAATAGAATAATTATATTGATCCACTCTTTTATAATTAATAAAACCAAAATGGTTAGCATTGGGTATGATAATATCAAAAATGTATAAACCTTCAGTTTATTAAATAACATGTCTTACGTCTAAATATATTCAATAACACCAATGGTTCAATATATATCATTCTCTAAATAAATAATCATACATCCCATTTCCCATTTAATAACATCTACATTAATTATTTTTCATTAATGATGATATCATACCTTTCGACTTATATCACTAATACTTATGTTTTATTATTCGAGAATAATATATCATGTTAAATAACATGTGAAACCTAAGAATTATATATATTCCAAAATAATGAAATATATATCATAATATACATAATTTCTATTATAACTCAATATATAATGATATAATATAGTGAAATTCCCCAAAATATAAGGAGTCAAATTTAGATACTAATATAAAACGTAATCCTTTGCATGACCTTATATATCTATGAATATAAATCCATGAAAACGAATGAATTTTCAATCATCAATATTATCTATATCCAAAAAAATAAATTATAACATAATTTATATAACATCAAATCGAATGTTATATTAAATGGTTCATTAAAAATAATATATTTATTCTTACTAAAACCCAGTAAAGTCATTATGTCAACCCAAAATAACATCTCATAAAAACTCATTGAAAACACAAATACATGAAATCATTCCGATATAATATATTAATACAAAATGTAACAAATATATCCAAATATCACATAAATTTCTATGTAATAAAATTAAAACTTAATTCAAATGTTGACAATATTACAGAACATACTTCATTATATCTTTATCATAACTAACCAGTATTATATAAACAACAATCACATATTTATTGTTATATATCCTTTAATTATTTCTCTCCACAAAGGATCCCTTATCACTGAATATGTATTCAAATAACTGTGTTAAACTATAGTGGAATAATGTTTTTTATGTTTCATTATTTTTATTAAAAAACCCTCATTTATATAACAATTCTACAACCTAATTATTGGATCCCAATATATTAACACATAAATCAATTCATATCAATTACTATAATTGAATAGTGTCTTCCTTGACCTATTAGTTATCTATTAGATTTCAGAATTATCTTAGAAAGATACCATTTTATCCATACATATGACATTGAACTATAAATGGCACTAAAGGGGGAACATTATATTTTCATATTTAAATATTTATTTTCTAAACTAAATACATTATCTATGCCCATTTTACACTAAAAAACATTTTATTAATTCCATAAGACATTTATCTCTGTTCGTATACATATATTTAAGAAAAGTATAAATATGAATCATATTTCCATAATGATTTTCAGGAAGTCCATATTTCTCTTATTAGGTGTGTCACGAAACACATCCATGCTGAGATTTGTTAATTGTATAAAAAGATAGTTTATTAGAAAAAATCACATGGTTTTAGAATTAATATATCATTTTTTTGTTTCCTATGAGTAAAATCATTTCATTTTCCCTCACATTCAAAATTAAAATGAATCCATATAGTTCAAATCATTTACTAAAATGATGAATAATGAATTTAGATAAAATAGTCATATTGAGAGAATAAATAATCATTGAAAATCATTCATAGTATGTATAAATCATGACACATTTTTTCAATAAATGAATCTCTAGATTTTACCTTAGTCATCCTTAGTAATATTATTTTCAAATTTTTCATAATGGTTTATAGCGAATATCCGAGATTGCAAATCATAAGCTCGAGGAGTGTCAACCAAGGTGCGATGTAAGGGAAAAGACACCATGTGATTTTATGATGATTTAGATATATTAGGAAAACACTTTTTCAGATATTATCTTTATATTAATATGTTCCCAAGCCATATTTACAAGTAGTATCCATAAATGGATTTATTTCTATAAAAACCCCATAATTTTGTCCTTATTAAAACATTAGGGTGTTATATTATACATAAACAAATCCTAAGTGTTTTAACTAAATCAATAAATACATTATCTCTAAATATTGACTAAACCCCACTTAGATAACCTCTAAAATGGCCCAGAATTTCCATATATAACTACCACATAATTTTAGATGAATATTCAGTACAAAACAATACAACCAATGAATGAACTATAAAGTATTACTATATTTGAAAACTCGATACTTTTTTTTTCATTTCATAAATTTTCATCTACAAATTCCCCAATGACATTTTCACATATAACTCTTTTATACATACCCAACATAAAATATTTCCACATAAACTAGAGAATAGAAACATTAGATATTGTGAACTCATAAATTTAGTAATAGTAAATAATAATGATTTCAATAATCACTTAATAATTACCCGATCATAGTGGTATGAGATGATGAGATTAAGAACTCAAAACCCATACTTAGAAAATCATATATCATAATCATGGATAATGGGATAATGATTTTTGGTTTATAAACCATGACTCAAAAAATCAATGAATATGGGAAACAAGAGAATAATATTAGCAAAAGACATATGTTTGTGGAATTTACAAAATCATGGAAAGTCCTATCCTTTTCCATGGCCTAAATGTTAGACTATCATAATGTGTTGGGTTCACTTCCCGTTCCATCATTTCCATAGTCAAGGCTCACTCTCAGGACAATAATAGTGGATATAGACCCATACTAAATTGGGTTGACTCATTATTATAGTACTTAATATCTCATTATATATCCTTCTTATAGCATCCCAAAATTTTACCAACGGAAGATCACTTTTTCTAATATTTTATAAATCCCTTATATCAAATAGAGAACACAATAGAAACATCACTATGATAAATAAAGACATAAATAATTTGTATTTATTAAATTTAATGATCTTATACCAATGGAATAATTACCTGACCATTGTAATACTAATATAAGCATTTTATATAGTACTATATATAATATACTAACAAAAAAACAAATTAATTTATAAAAAAAATTATACATCTTTTACATGAAAATATTATATAATTATATGGTATCATTGATAAACAAATGTTTGAAAAATTTATAAATTCAGTGTTCATACTTTTTTTGAAATGAAAATGTTTGTATAAAATATTATAATTAATATTTTGATTCAAAATATATTATATTTTAATTAAATTTATTAACATATTAATACCTATTTTAATTATAATTATAATTTATTATAATAAAAAAAAAATTTCGTATTCTTAAAAAATATGTCATAATATTAAAATATTTATTTTATAAAAAATGATGAATTTATTTAGAAAAAAGCTCTAATATTTAGAAAAAAATTAAAATATTGGATGTAATTTTTTAAATCTGAAGTGAAAAAAAAGGTTAATTTAATGGGATTTTTCATAAATAGATAAATTTTTGGTGAATCAGTGGAAATGGTAATTTTAGTTATTTTACTTTAAAAGTATAATACATGAATTCTTTAATCCTGTATTCTGTAAGAACCCATTGTTTATAAATATCATGAACAATTTAAAATATTTATTCATGGGAATTAACACAATTTATATCCATGAGACAAAATAATAATCTAATGAAGAAAATATTAAAAAACACCAATATACATTCTTATAAATACCACCCTCACCATCTCTTATACTCAATCCATCCAAGCCTAATAGATTGAATTAATTATTCCCGGTTATTTTTCCAAACCACATACTCATTTCCAAGAACATCAGTTGTTAATAATTTCCAATTCCAAGTGCCTTAATTAGGTTTTTAAGGAAATAGTATTCAATAACGAAAAATAAATTGTTTCTATAAATTTCAATTTTTTAAGATTCACTCCTCTCCTCTCTAATAGAATGTATATTTATGGAAGCAGTATCATATATATACTAGAATATTATTTTAATAATGTAAAATCTACCATCAAATAACTTCTCGTCTGCTTTTTTCATAAAAAATAAAACATCATATGTGATGTTTCGATAGACCATCTTCGTGGATGATGATTTTTATTTTTTTACTACCTACTTCAAGGTTAGCCATAAATCCTTTATTATCATTAAATATTTTTTCAATATACATAATATAGGTTTCATATTGTTTTTAATAAATTTATAAACCTAATATTGAATAAATTGATACTACTTCGTGATAGTCTTAAAAAATGCTAAATTAAATTAAATATTTTTCAATACCATTTAATCTAATGAATTATCCTAATATAATAATTAGGAAATCAGGAACCATTTAAAATTTTGGAATAAAATTAATACCATTTAATTATAATTTTTGTGTTTTTCATCCATTTCTCAAGAAGTCCCATAATTATAGATATTGGAAACAACCCTAATACTATTAGATAAATGCTCCACGAACAATTAAATTAAACATAATAACTCATTATAATGGAAATAAATGAAATTAATAAAATTACAAAAAATAAAATTAATATATAATATGTTACATATTTAGTAATTAAAGAATTAAATTTGATTATTCATTATATTTAGTGGATGTGTAATGAATATCTGGACAAAATGTAGGGGGATTCCCAAACCCAATTCACTTTATTTAGGTTTTACCACCTTCAAAACAATTTTTGTAAAGTTTTTATATTAATTAACAATAAATGTATTTTAATTATTATTCTCTTTTTTAGTTATATATATGTTTCCTTTTTGTTTTTTTGACAAATAGATATATTTTCCAAAAGGACTCCTCCTTCCAATAAAATCCATTGACTCATATCAAGTTATTTTCTCTTCACTCATGAATGATAATGGTTATGAAAAAATGTATCCTCTTTTTCATTCTAGGATAGTTAAACATATCAATGTTTCTATTATTTATGAAATTATTACAAAACCATTTATATTACCGAGGTTTGTTCTTAACTAGGATAGTTATAAATTCTATATATCATCTATGATTATGTAAATATTATGATGTGACAAGTGGTCCTAAAATTATATATCCTACAACTACAATGATAATTTGAGGTATCTCATGATATAATTTGTAATATTCATTAACATAATACTAGAAGCTTCACAATTATTTTTTATTCTAATGATGTCACGACCTCCTCCCACCAAAGATTCCCCTCCTGAGCGGGAAATGGTGAAAGGGAGATAATGACCCCTGAGTCCTGCCTCTAGTAGGCCCTGGGGCGGCGACTAGCACCAATGGTATATTTTTTCACAAATATTGGAGGCATTTCCCTTTTTATTTTTAAAGATCGGGAAATAGGACAAGTCAAAAACCAAAAAGGAAAAGAACACGTGTATATAAATAAACCCAAACCAAGGCCACATGCATGTTTAAACAGTTTATAAAAAGGTACATGTATGAGAAAGATCAAAGTACAATACCAAACCGAAACAAAGGTATAACAACAGCAACAAATCCAACTGTCTGACTAGTAGGGTCCCGCACGGCCCTGGTACTCCTCTAGGAAACCTAAAAGTAAACGTAGGGTGAGCATACAAGTAAATTCAGTAGGGAAACCAAAAGCTCTCGTGCACAAGTGGGGAGACATCCTAATGTTCTGTAAGAACAACAAAAGAAACCTAGAAAGGAATTCTATCCACCCAACCTCACCATCCACACTCACCAAAACACAAGCACAACATGTAGTAGTATATAAGAAACAATAGTATTGGGTACCCCGCACCATTTCCCTTTAGTTAGCTGCTCTTCCTAACGATGAACGTCCTGAAGCTGCCACACTGTCCCCGCCCGCACACACCTGGGTCTCACAACCACGTATCCCGCCCGCACACACCTGGGCCTCACAACCATGTATCCCGCCCACACACAGCTGGGCCTCACAACCACGTATCCTTCCTGTACACAACGTATCCTGCCCGCACACAATTGGGCATCTTCCCGATGATTCTTGGGAAACAGTAGAACCTGCCCGAAGAGTCTTTGGCTAAAACCACCCCAATCGAAACCTACCCGAAGAATCTTATGTGTAAGGTCGCCTCAAGCCATCACAGCCTAGGGGAAAAACATTAGGAAGGAGCTAGTAACTATGGGAAAACACCGTCTCCCATAAAATGGGAGTGTTCGGCACTAAGTGCTCAACATGGGTGGGGTGCGATAAAACACAAAAGATAATGATATATATATATATACCAACCACACAGCCCAACCTATGGCTTCTAAACAGAGAAACTGAGCGCGTGCCTCGACACTGCTACTATGAAGAATGCATACAACAAAAAAACCCAACCCCCTTTAGGTTTTCACATTTCAGTAGAAATAGTAATTTAGTTACTTAACTGCAGGGAAACTATCCACAACTAACCACACCAATCGTTCGTAAAACATAACCCTGCAATCCACAAAACATGTTAGGAAAAACATAAGCAGCACAACAATGTCCCTCTTATCAACCAACCAACCCCATTGATTATAATTTCCATTTCATTACCACACCCCACCATTTATTAACTCTTCCACTTTTATTTAGTAATCACAACCCATAACCCGTTCACATTTAAACCCAGCCCTACAGCCCCGCTGCCAACCACCATAACCACAGCCACACCGAAACCCGTACATCAACACCTCTTTAATGTCATTTATTGCAGCCCCACTGCCCATCAACATCACAACATTCACACCAACCCACAACCAATCCAACTATAGCCCTACTACTCACCCCATCCACAACAACCCACAAAACACCCCCAAATCATGCCTCGTAACCATGCCAACACCCACATGTTCATTATTCCGTTTTGTTCAACCGGGGTGATCACACAAGGGTTCCATATTTTCACAGCCAACTTTACATGATTAACCAATTTCCACATTTCACAAGGTTTCCACCTATAAGAAAATGCAGAAGGAGATCGCAAAATTTTTTTGCGTAAGAAAAGGCCCCCAAAAACTGTGATTTTTCATTATCAGAAGCTCATACAATTCACAACATAATATCACAAGATATAAAGTAACATCAATCAAAACTTCCCATTCCTGTTCTTTAACCAATTATTATCTTCATTTAAACCAGTTCAAAAGTGTTTCTTGTAATCAAGAGAACACCCACCTTGCATGATGCAAAAATTAGAGAGATGAAGGTAAAGTCCCTCCCTCAACACGTTCTGATCGCAATGCTCCCTCGGATCAACCTTAGAAGACGTCCATTGGTGTCCGTCACTTCTGTCAGGTCCAGAAAATCCCTCCTTGGGTGGAAGTCAGAAAGAAGGGTCCGAAGGAAAGACAACAGATCCAATCTCGGAAGATCCGCCTCGTCGTTATGAACTTGTGGTCGATGACAGATCGTAAATCGGAGGTCGGTCGAAGAAGTTATTGAAGAATGATCCTTCAAGTCTCTTGGGAGAGAATTGTTCAGAGGAGAGGGGAGGAGAGGTGTGAGTTGAAAGGAGGAGGGGACCCCTCCTTTTATAGGCATGAAAAGCAAAAGTACACGACGTGTACTTTATGGTACATGTCGTGTACTCGGTTCTTTCACACGGTCTCCACGCGGCTTCCAACACGGCTCTGCGGCCCTTGACTGGTCAACACATGGTTTGAGGGTAACACATACGCGGGGAAGGACTACACAGCATGTAGTTTAGACACACGGCGTGTACTCGTTTATTGCACACGGTAAGGACACGACTCCAACACGGTATATGGCTGTTGACTGGTAACGCGTACGTGGGGAAGGACTACACATCGTGTAGAACTGGACACACGGCGTGCACCCATTATTCCACACAGAAAGGACACAATCTGCAACACGTGGTATACCCGGGAACGGGGTACACTCTGTGTACTCAAACTACACGGCGTGTAGTTTCAAAATTCTAGAAAGTGTGGTAAAAGTCCATTTTACCCTCTAGAACACTTCTTGACCTTCTTTTTGAAAAAGGAATGGGCCGGAGAGGTTCGGTCCATTACATTAGATACCTATTTAAATATTCTCGTCCCCAAGAATTCAAAAACCAACCTAGAGGAACCCGACAAGATACCTCTTAGGGTTCACGTTATAACAGGAACCCAACCAACAACCCTAATCATATGTGTTAGGAATTCCTTCTCCTATGTCGAGAAATTATCCGCTTTAGGTGTCATTGACTCACCTGCACGGGTTTAATCGCATCCTCATTAATGCGTCTCGTTTGAGAATTGGGTCTTCCCACTTTCATACATTAGGATTTTTCAAATCGCACTAACCCGAACACCACACAACCGACACACTACCCGAAC
Source organism: Viscum album (assembly GCA_963277665.1). NCBI lineage: Eukaryota > Viridiplantae > Streptophyta > Magnoliopsida > Santalales > Viscaceae > Viscum > Viscum album. The sequence continues at coordinate 695,293,838 of OY728141.1, forward strand.
ACGTAGGTTTGGGAAATTCTTTTACCTATGTTGAGATATTATCCGCTTTAGGCGGCACTGACTCGCCTGCACGGGTTCAATCGCATCTTCATTAATGCGTCTCAATTATGGGTCAGGTTTTTCCCTTTCCCACACATCCGGACATGTTACACATTACCAGGGAACAAAGAATAAAAGGTCTCACAATGGACAAGCCAAGAATTCCATATAACAAGGGTACAGAGTACAACATCAACACAAGATCAGAAGAACAATGGAAAAACACAAGTCAAGACAACTCCGGGTACTGACTGTGCATCTGGGTCTTCCGCTCCCAATTTCCCTCCTCGAGGCCACTATGCCTCCACAATACACGAACCAAGGGAATGGTTCATCCACGGAGCACCTTCTATATACGATCTTCAATTCTGACTGGTTGTTCCTCGATGGTCGCGTCGCCTCCCATATCTAACTCTCCTAAGTCAATAACGTGGGAGTCGTCGTGTAAGTACTGACGAAGTTGGGATACGTGGAAGACGTCATGAACCTTCTCCAACTAATGTGGCAGGGCAAGCTAATAATCCACCTCGCCAACTCTCCCCAACACCTCAAAAGGTCCGATGAACCTAGGAGAGAGCTTTCTCCCCTTCCCAAACCTCTGCTTCCAACGTCAAGGGGAAACCTTCAAGAACACATGATCCCCCACCTCAAACTCCATGGGCCTCCTCCGACGATCAGCATAAGACTTATGTCGGTCCTGAGCCGCTTTCATCCTCTCACGTACAAGTTGTACTTTCTCTGTGGTGCTCTACACTACCTCTGGCCCAAGAGCACCTGTCTCACCAACCTCTGCCCATCAAATGGGTGAACAACATGGAATTCCATACAAAGCCTCAAATGGTTCCATGCCAATTGTAGAGTGGAAGCTGATGTTGTAGGAAAACTATACTAAAGGCAAGTGTCGTACCCATGATCCTCTGAAATCCAGAACGCATGCTCGCAGAATTTCCTCCAACGTCTAGATAGTCCGCTCCGTCTTCCCATCGGTCTGGGGGTGGAAAGTATTGCTAAGGCGTAGCTGGGTGCCAAAAGCATGATGTATCCCCCTATAGACTCGTGAGGTAAACCGAGTATCCCGATATGAGATGATAGTCCTCAGAACTCCATGCAAACGCACCACCTCGTCTACGTACCTCTGTGTTAAGGTACTCACCGGGCTCGACTCATTGATTGCTAAGATGTGAGCTGATTTCGTCAGTTGATCCACCAACACCCAGATAGCATCAGAACCACCCTGAGCTCTAGGTAGTCCTGTGACGAACTCCATTGAGATGTCATCCCACTTCCACTTAGGGACATCTAAAGGATGCAACAAACCACGGGGAAAACGGTGTTCAGCCTTCACTTACTGACACACTAGGAATTTAGCCACAAACTCTGCCACTGCCCGTTTCACCCCGGGAAACCAAAACTGATCCCTCAGGCCTCGATAAATTTTTGAAACTACTGGATCTACCGCCAAGGCTGAGTTATAGAACTCACAGAGAACTCCCTCATGCATCGCCTCCGAAAAAAACAACCTTCCATGGAAAAGCATTCGATGTCGTCTGTCCTCTGACCATCCTTCTAGAGCATTCCCCTGATCGACACGATCTCGCATCACTTCCGCCTCGGAGTCCCCCCACTGAGACTCTTCCACCTACTGCAACAAGGAGGAATGCACTGTCATCTAAAACAAACAGCCTCTAACACCATCTACCCATGCATCCATGTGTAAGGCAGCCAACTCTCCCATCACCTTCCAAGCATCAACGGATTCCCAAACTTCTTCCTGATGCGACATCCTGCTCAGGGCATCAGCCACAACGTTGCCCTTACCTTCAGTTTAAGAGATTTCAATGTCATAGTCTTGCAGAAACTCGACCCATCTCTGTTGCCGTATAATTAGGTCATGCACGGAGAAGATATAACGTAGACTCTTGTGATCTGAGAAGACCACAAAGTGCTCCCCAAAGAGGCAATGTCGCCACAACTTTAGTGCGAACACTACTGATGCAAGCTCCAGTTCATGGGTGGCATAGTTACGCTCGTGAGGGCGCTACTACCTAGACCCATAACAAATCACTCCTTTCTTCTGCATCAACACTCACCCCAGACCAAGGACAGAAGAAACACAAAACACCTCATACAACAACCCTTCCTCTGGCAACCTGAGTACGGGAGCACTGACCAACTTCTCCTTCAGGTAGTCAAATGAATTCTGCCACTGCTCGCTCCTTAGGAAGACCTGGTTCTTCCTTGTCAAAGCTGTCAAAGGAGAAGAAACTCGAGAGAAGTAAGAAACGAACCATCAATAGTAACCTGCTAACCCTAGGATACTACAAACTTATGTCACGCTCTTGGGTGTTGCCCAAGAAACAACTGCCTCCACCTTCGACGGGTCCACTGACACTCCATGCCGAGATACCATGTGCCCAAGGAAGTGTACTTCTTGTGTCAAGAACTTACACTTTTACAATTTCCCATAATGCTGGTGGTGTCGAAGGACTTCCAAGACTGCCCTGAGATGCTCAACGTGCTCCTCCTCTGACCTTGAATAGATCAGAACTTCATCAATAAACACAACGACGAACAGGTCCAGAAACTCTCGGAAGACAAAGTTCATAAGTCCCATGAACACAACTGGTGCATTCGTAACTCCAAACTACATCACCACAAACTCAAAGAGCCCATGCCTGCACCTGAAATCCGTCTTCGAGATGTCACTATCCTTCACCCTCAGCTGATGATATCCAGTTCATAGATCAATCTTGGAAAACCACCCTTCTCTCCTCAGTTGGTCGAAGAGATCATATATCCTTGGAAGGGGGTAACGGTTCTTGATCGTTACCTGGTTCATCCTTTCGTAGTCTATGCATAGACTGAGACCACCATCTGCCTTCTTCAAGAACAAAACTAGAGCACCCCATGGTGACACGCTGGGTCGAACAAAACCCTTCTCCATCATATCATCAATCTGAATCTGCAACTCCTGCAACTTCGAAGGTGTCATCCGATAAGGGGCCATCGAAATTGAACGGGCACCAAGCTGTAAGTCTATCCCGAACTCAACGTCACGTCGGGGGGGGGGGGGGGGTAGAGTCACAACCTCCTCAGTAAAAACATCAAGGAACTCCCCAACAACATCCGGGACATCCATTATCTATGTATCAGCTGGAACCACTGATAACCCACCTAAGAAGGAAAGTAGAGGCTCCACAAACCAGGTTCCCGCCTGATAGCTCCTCTCGCCAACAAATGATACGCGCTTCCCATCCATGTCGGAGAACACGACTCTTCTCCGGAAGCAGTCAATAATGGCACTAATAGAAAACAACCAGTCGATGCCAAGGATGACATCGTATGGATGCATCTGTAATAGAAGAAGGTCCCCACTAAATCGATGTGGTCCCAACATTATCCCGCATCCCCAGCATACACAAGACACGCTGGTCTGGCCCCCAACTTGTTTAATCAGTACCAGTTGTACAGAAAGTCTCTCTACATCTAATCCAAAAGCATGGTCTAGACAAGGTGCAGCAAAGGAGTGTGAAGCTCTAGAATCGAACAAAGCAGAAACAAGAGTTCTGAACAAACAAATCGTACCTCGCACCACCTCTCGTCCTGCTGGAGCTATCAACTCTGTTGCATGCAACATTCCACGCCCAGCTCCTCTACCTCTCCGATGTCGTCCACTTCCATGACCATGCCCTGGTCGAGGTCCCTGAGGAGCACCATGAGGTCAGCCTCCTCCCACAAAGTTTGTCCTCAGAGGAGCATGGTCCTGCTGCTGCTAGAAGGGCATCGCCGGAAACTGCTGCTGCTGAGGTGGGTGCTGAACCTGCCCACCTCCACCTTACTGAGCTCAGGCCGAGCACCGACTCTGAACGTGCCCGAAACCTCCACAAGAAAAAAACCTCTGTCCTGGGCTCGTGAAAATTGGATGAGGACCCGAAGATCTGAACTGCTGGGGCCTTCTCCCCACTGGCCTGAACCTGGAAGGTCCCATTGAAGGAGACCTACTACTGACTGCCTTCTCCTTCAATGAACCTAGCTAGATCCCCTCTCGTGGTGCACCTCCCAGTAATTTCTTCCTCTCTACAAACTCTACCTTCTTATGTACTGCCATGTATGTTGGAAGGGTGAAGGGGGTGACAGCATATTGGAGCGAAGGACGGAGCACCTCTTCCAAACATCTCGCCCGAGACTCCTCATCCGGAATGTGATCCGGAGAAAAACGCAAGAGATCTTTGAACTTGATCCCCTGCTCTCATACCGTCATAACCCCTTACTGAAGGGAGAGTAACTCCTGCTGCTTCTCCACCATGATCATGGAAGAAAGGAATTTATCTCGGAATTCCTTCTCAAAGTCAGTCCATGGAACCTCTGCCTCTATCCTCTCTTCGAGGTAGAGTGTCCACCACTGTCGCGCCGCACCTCTCAGCTGACTGACTGCTAGGGGAACCCAGTACTCCCTCGGAGCACAGATCAAGGTAAAATCGATCCCTAGCTCTTCAAGCCACCCATCCGTCTCCATATCAGAAGTACTTCCCTCATACTTCTTGAGGGTCTACCACTGGAATGAACGGAGATTCTTCTACCTCTGGCTATCTTCCTCCTCTCGGTCAATCCCCATCGGATCGACCGCCTGAATCTGCTGGGCCTCGACCGTCTGAGCCACCCGGGGATGACGTCTAGGTGCCATAGTTGTATGATAAACATGGATCGCCTATGCCCAAGTAGTATGGAAAAAATCATGGTTTCATTTTATCATTTTATTTTTATTTGTTTCCCAGAACACCCAAATCAAGTAAAACACAATCATGATGATGCATGTACCTTCCCTAGGGTCTCTACCCTACAATCAATGTAGTCACACTTGGTCCTTCGGTAGGCTCAGATTCCTTGCATCGGATCACGGGGGGGGGGGGGGGGGGGCTAAAATCCCGTGTCCTAGCCAGTCTTCCCTGGCCTATGTCACGCACCAAGATTGACAAAAATTGTTTCCCTACCATCCCATGCAATCCTCATTGTGCCTAACTCCAGACTCCATCCTATCTCTCAACCATCACCTCTGATACCATTCTATCATGACCCCCACCCACCAAAGATGCCCCTCCTAAGCTTTCAATGGTGAAAGGGAGATAATGACCCCTGAGTCCCGCCTCCAGTAGGGACCGGGGTGGAGACTAGCACCAAGGGTATATGTGTTCACAAATATGGGAGGCATTACCCTTTTTATTTTTAAAGATCTAGAAATAGGACAAGTCAACCACCAAAAAGGAAAAGAACCAGTGTATATAAATAAACCCAAACCAATCCCACAAGCGTGTTTAAATAGTTTAAAACAAGGTACAAGTACAAGAAAGCTCAAAGTACAATACCAAAAGAAAACAAAGGTATGTCAACAACAAAAACTCCAACTTTCCGACTAGTAGGGTCCCGCATGGCCCTGGTAGTCCTCCTGGAAACCTGAAAGTAAACTTAGGGTGAGCATAAAAGTGTACTCAGTAGGGAAACCTAAAGCTCTAGTGCACAAGTGGGGAGACATCCTAATGTCCCGTGAGAACAAAAAAAGAAACCTAGGAAGGAATTCTATCCACCCAAAATCACCAGCCACAATCACCAAAACACAAGCTCAACAGGTAGTAGTATATATGAAACAAGAGTTTTGGGTAACCCACACCATTTCCCTTTAGTTAGCTGATCTTCCTAACGACGAATGACGTGACACTGCCACACTCTCCCCGCCCGCACACACCTGGCCCTCACAACCACGTATCCCGCCCTCACACCCATGGGCCTCACAACCACGTATCCCGCCCGCACACACCTGCGCCACACAACCACGTATCCCGCCCGCACACACCTGGGCCTCACAACCACGTATCCCACCAACACACACCTAGGCCTCATCCCAAAGATTCTTTGGAAATAGTAGAACCTGCCTGAAGAGTCTTGGTCTAAAACCATCCCAATCGAAACCTACACGGAGAATTTTAGGTGTAAGGTCACCTCAAGCCATCACATCCTAGGGGAGAAGGAGTAGGGTGGAGCTAGTGACTACGGGAAAAATACCATCTCCCATAAAATGGGAGTGTTCGACACTAAGTTCTCAACATGGGTGGGGTGCGATAAAACACAAAAGATACAGATATATATATATATATATATATATATACGAACCACACAGCCCAACCTATGGCTTCTAAATAGAGAAACTGATCACGTTCCTCGGCACTGCTACTACGAAGCATGCATACAACATACATACCCAACCCCCTTTAGGTTTTCACATTTCAGTAGAAATAGTAATTTAGTTCCTTAACTACTGGGAAACTATCCACAACTAACCACACCAATCGTTTGTAAAACATAACCCTGCCATCCACAAAACAAGTTAAAAAAAACATAAGCAGCACAACAAAGTCCCTCTTATCAACCAACCAACCCCATTGATTATTATTTTCGTTTCATTACCACGCCCCACCATTTATTAACTCTTCCACTTTTATTTATTAATCACAACCCATAAACCGTTCACATTTAATCCCAGCCCCGCTGCCAACCACCATAACCACAACCGCACTGAAACTCGTACATCAACACCTCTTTAATACCATTTATTGCAGCCCTGCTGCCCATCACCATCACAAAATTCACACCAACCCACAACCAAGCCAACCGCAGCCCTACTTCTCACCCTATCCACAACAACCCAGAAAACACCCCCAACACACGCCTTGTAAGCAAGCCGACACCCACATGTTCATTATTCCATTTTGTTCAACTGGGGTGATCACACAAGGGTTCCAGATTTTCACATCCAACTTTACGTGATTAACCAATTTCCACATTCCACAAGGTTTCCACCCATAAGAAAATCCAGAAAGAGAGGGAAAATTTTAATTGCGTAATAAAAGGCCCCCAACGACCGTGATTTTTCATAGGCAGAAGCACATTCAATTCACAACATAATATCATAGGATATAAAGTAACATCAATCACAACATCCCATTCCCGTTCTTTAACCAATTGTTATCTTCATTTAAACTGGTTCAAACGTGTTTCACGTAAACAAGAGAGCACCCACACCACATGGTGAAAAAATTAGAGAGGCGAAGGTAAAATCCCTCCCTCAACAGGTTCTAATCGCAACGCTCCCCCAGATCAACCTTAGAAGACATCCTTCGACATTCGTCACTTCTGTCAGGTCCAAGAAAAACCTCTTTGGGTGGAAGTCGGAAATATAGGGCCATAGTAAAGACAACGGATCCATGCTCGGAATCTCCGGCCCGTCGTTATGATCATGTGGCCGCTGACAGATCGTAAATCGGAGCTCGGACGAAGAAGTTATGGAAGAAAGAGCCTTCGAGTCTCTTGGGAGAGCTTCGCTCAGAGGAGAGGGGAGGAGAGGTGTGAGTTGAAAGGAGGAGGGGACCCCTCCTTTTATAGGTGTGAAAAGAAAAATTATATGGCATGTACTTTATGGTACATGGCGTGTAGTCGGTTCTTTCACACGGTCTCCACACGGCTTCCAACACGGCTTTGCAGCCATTGACTGGTCAACACATGGTTTGAGGGTAACACATATGTGGGGAAGGACTACACACAATGTAGTTTAGACACATGGCATGTACTCATTTGTTGCACACGGCAAGGACACGACTCCAACACAGTACACAACCATTGACTGGTAACGCGTACACAGGGAAGGACTACACGGCATGTAGAACTGGACACACGGCGTGCACCCATAATTCCACACAGCATGGACATGGTCTGCAACACGGGGTATACCCGGGAAGGGAGTACACGGCGTGTACTAAAACTACACAGCGTGTAGTTTCAAAATTCTGGAAAGTGTGGGAAAAGTCCATTTTACCCTCCAGAACACTTCTTGACATTCTTTTTGACAAAGGAATGGGCCGGAGAGTTCCGGGCCATTACAAATGAACATATGTTATGTGGAAACATGATTCTAGCATTGGTCTCAACTGTGCATGTTATTTGAGAAATAATAAATGGTTTTTTATTTTAATACATTTCCAAATTTCAGGACTATATCTAATGATTCCAATCAATATTATAGTGATCATCATATGATTATGTATTGTTTAATAATATTATGATCACCCATTTTATTTTGAAAAATTTCATTACTCGTCCTCTTACTGAGGTTTTATCTCACCCCTTTATTTGATGCATATCCTTAGGTGACTACATGTACTAAGGATATTCTTATATTTACAATGATAAATAACTAGAATTTAATTAATTTATAATATTTTATTATGAATAATTTATGTCTATTCCCAATTCATAAATGATTATAAAGAATAGATACTATATTGTAATGATTTTATTTTGATTATTGTAAAAAAGATTTACTAATTAGTTATGAAAATGTAGGGTCTCTATAGTTGGTATTATGGCAGGGTTTTTTTTGATTTGGGAATTCATATCAGATAACAGTATTAAGACCTTATAGGATACGACTCTATATTTGTTAACATCCAATAATTGTTTTTTGAAAAATTAATAACATATGGATCCCATAATATATTTTTTTTAAAACCAAGCCGAGGGAATTTATTAAATAAAGAAAGAGTTTACAATGTAATCTCGAGGTGTAATGAAGTTACACCATCAACCATTTAGAAAGCAGCCAGAACATAGGGAAAAAAGAAATAGTAGGCTGACATACTTCAAGTGGAGGAGGGACTGCAGCCGAAGCAGTCCGAGAGAATGCTGTGCCATCCAGGCTTTAAGTAGGTGAACGGGAGGCCTCCAAGTGCTCAAACTATCCATAACTTCCAACATGTAGAGCCAAAGACTAATAGCAGGCAGGGACAAAGGAATAGTCTTCAAAATCAGGTGGGTAGAAGCAGCCAACAAAACATTAAAAGCAGAGGGCAAGCCAAACATCTTCATGAAGTGCACATCCCTTATGAAATCCATAAGAAGCTGATCAGAGAACTCCAAGGGCATCAAAGAAGATACTCATCTATAGAGGAACAGACCATCAACTCTTAGAATGCACTTTAGGCACATCAGACAATCCCATAATATATGACATTAGTGTTAATTACTAAAATGAAAAATTATTTATTCACCATTTATTGACATACATTTTGGTCAACCCTTTTATATAATATTAAATGTTGTAAATTAGAAGATACCAAGCCAACTAATTATGTGAGGAAAAATCAAATGATTTCCCAAATGGAATCCACAATTCCTTGGGAGGTGGTGTTCAAAATATCACAGAAATTCATTCATTTCTATCTCAAGCTAGGAATAATGACCAAAACATTGTTTAATAACAACCATCACCCAAGAAGGATCCACTAGACATTGATTCTATTAAGCCTAAATGATCACTAAAATTTAATATATTACATCCTAGTCATTTTATTATAATGGGGTAACTAAATAGAGATGATATTTTATGTGCTCCACCATACATAGAGGGAGAAGGTGACTATGGATATTTATCATTTAGATGAAGATGCTGATCAATGGTGGTCGCTGATTAAAACAACCAAGTTGAATGATGAAATATAATAAAGGGGATGAGTTGAAATTAAGAAAATATTTATATATAATTAATCCCCTAAATATATTTATACAAGTATAGAGAGATAATTCATAGATCTAATGAAATAGGATGGTGTATCGATTATAGTGTAAGGTGAAAATTCACTAGTATTTCAAGATATTCCTATTGTTTTTATGTTTATATTTAAAGGGAATTATATAGATTCATTAGTGTTTTCAAACCAACTATTCTTATAAAATTTATATTATACACAATGGAACTTATGAATAAGTGGTTCGATATCCTATGAATGATGATATTGAGTTCATTTAATGGTCCCATGGTTATATAGATAAGAAAAAAAGAATGTTGTTTTAAACTGGTGGGTCAAATTAAAAAATAATGAACTAGCTAATGCACAACATATGGTTAAATGATTCAACTATTCCAAATATGGGATCTATGAAATATAGTGAACTATTCCTCAACTCTTTGAGGTTAATCATTGTAATATGTCACCAAATCTAAATGATCATGATAAATGTTATTCCATCACTACTCCTGAAGAAGATAATGAAAATTATGTTGTTCAAGGTAAACATACTATTTAAAAAAATGAATTAGAAGTAATTTTTTATTATAGTTAAATTCATTCCTTTATATCATAAAATTTATCTACAACTATTGAATTGAAGCATTGATACCTTGATTGAGATATATCTTTAAACCACATAGCGGAACAATCATTCCAACATAATTGTTTGAATCTTCTCCTATTGAGGTATGTTGTATTATTCTTCTAGTGAATCTTGTAATACATTACATAGTAGAATTAGATGCTATAATAGGAATAGATTGGATCTAGTTATATAGATAACATGTCAGCTATTTGGAAAAAATATATCTTTATATTCGAAAGCATCCAATACTCATATAAAAATGCAAGGAATTTAATTAATATTTACTAGAAAATATATCATTTTTATGGTTGTGGATTCCATGTGAAGAAGAATACCTCTCTCATATGATTGATTTAAAGGCTTGTAAAATCCTATAAGAAACAATATTCATAAATAAAAACACTAATTTATTTCTCAGAGAGTTGCTCGGAATTACACTAGACGATGAGGTAGAGTTATCAATAGAGATAATACTCAGATCCACTCATATTCCCCTAATGGATAGACCTGACCAAACTGGAAGGGTTAAATATATAGCAAAAAAATAATTTGAAAAAATGGTTTATATTCCATGGTTCATTTCTTTAGGGTTCCCTAGTTCTATTTATATATGAAATGGATGGGTCAATGTTATTGTTCATCAATTACAATATGTTATGCATGATCACCATAATGTACAAGTATAAACTTCAATAGAATTGATGACATGTTACGAAAAAAAATACTCAAATGCATATCGTCATCAACGAATGATTCTTAACCTTCTTTTGAAAATTTTTTCTAAAAAATGAACATGCTACCCCAGTAACCTAATAACTGATCTGGCCCTGGAATTTCCCAAAGGGAGTTCTTGATCCCCATGGGTTGGTGACTAACACCTCACATCACACAACATGCAGGTTGGAATGATTTTTCCACCAACAATATTGATGAAAAGAAAACAAGATAGTATGCATAACAAAAAAAACTCAATTGGGAGTAATGTACCAGAATACAAAGAGGAATAAAAACAAAAGTACTAAAATGGGGAAAAATCCCCAAGGTCATTAAGGACACAACTCACCAGGATCAAAGATCAATAGTTGGATCTATAACCATGATATCCCTTCCATTTTTCTCGAACCTGGAAGAAGAATGTCTATGGACACCCTAAGACAATGGTAGGGTGTGAGCCAATGCCCAATACAATACCACTAAAGATTCTATATGAGATGCCAAATATTAATTATCCAATGAAAAGCATTCAACTTTAAAATAAACGGGGTTGGAAATTCAAAATAATATTTAAAGAAAAAAGGATATACATTTTCAAATGATGGATATAATTTTTTTAAGGAATTAATTTCAAATTATGGAATATTTCCAAAAAATGGCTACTGTAAAAATTTTAAATAAAAAAATTTATATAAATTCAGCATGCAAATATAATTTTTCCAATTCATTGTTATAAATTTATATCTATAATATAAATAAAAAATAGAGAAACAAGGTCACCTGCCCAAATGTATGATAGTATTATCCAGCTATAGGATTCCACACACTATTGGAATATTGAAAACTGTGTATAGACATGTCCCAATGAAACTGTCAGTTGGAGGCCCTTCTGTTTCACAACAACGAGATGACCCAACAAATGTATGTTTTAGATTATTGTTGTAAAATATAGTGTATCTAAATTACTCACTAAATACCAATATATTTCAAGCACTCTTTCATGATGGGTGATCTATTTTAAGACTGCTTGAAAAATGATCAGCCCCATTCTTCCATTTCAAATGTGCCAATTTCATACCCTTTAAAACCAAGTGATTTTTATTATAATCATTCCATATTCACATGATAATACCATAGGGTTTCTATAAAATAATTTAATGCCTTTTTATAATTTTAAAATCCATTCAAACCAATTCCAACATTAAAAAGTTTTCTTCCACAATTCAAATTAATCAATTAAATAATTCAATTTTAATAAACACAACCAATTTAATGGAATTGAGTTTTTCTTATATTTTCATTCCAAAACTATTTAAAAAATATCGATTCACGAGAATTGGGTTTTTATTCATTTAATTGAAGAAAATTTTAGCAATTTAATTTAAATAAATAATTGAAATAAATAAATTTATACAAGGATAATAATTTTTGTTAATTAGAATGAAACCACATACCTCCTGGTAGTCATTGTCAGCGGAAATTATAAACCACTATATGTGGTTCCATACACCCCTACCAACCATATAATCATTAGAATCAATGCATCAATGGTCACTGTTCGTCAAGGGTTCCTAGAACTAAAACAATTATTTTATTTGACAAGGAAATAAAATATTACGTATGATAAAAATTTCAATCTCTTAGATGATTCGAAAATATTGATTAAAATATCGCATGCAATAATATATTCATTTTTCTTATAAATACCTTAATTAGAATTCTAGGCCATCTCTTTCACACATAATATTCTCCATAAAAATAATTATCATTGAAATTTCCATACAATTTGATATTTTAGAATTAATTTCAATTGTCATTCTATTATTTTTAACAAGTATCTTTTGAAAAATAGGAAATATTTATATTATGAAATATTACATATGATAATATGATAAACAAAATTTGATAATTTTTTTTAAAATATAATTTCATAATCATGTGGGATTGTCATTGATAATAATATGATATTGTTAAATGATAATTATGATAATTATTTTTTAACAAAACACATAGTTATCCTATGATAATTTTGATAATATTGTCATGTGATAATTTCCTTATAGTTAACTTTTTTATAATTTGAATAATTATATTATAATATTTCTATTGAAAAAATAATCATCCTCAAATGAATTATCTTATATATATATATATATATATATCAACTGATAATCTCTGTCACGTAATTATTCATTTGTAATTTAAAAAAAATTATTTAAAAAAATATATAAAATAAGACTCGGATATTTCTTATAATTATCTTTGATAATTTCATGAAATTTTCATTTTTATAAATCACAATATTATATTTTTAACAAAGAAAATATAAATTATTACATCATAAATATTCATAATTATTATCCAATAATTGGATGTAATTAACCATCAAAAATAAAATATGTTACTCCTACATAACTTAGGTTCTACCGATTTATATGATTTAGTCTTCCATAATATTTTTTAGTTAAGAATCATAATAAAATAATTAAACAAAATATGATAATAATAGTGGGAAGAACAATGAGTAACACCTAAATGAGAAGAAGGGAAACTAGGTTACGCCTCCAAGAGGTGATATATAAAGAATACAATTGTATGATGTTTCCTAATCAGGTGAATGATGAATTTTTGTGGCACTATGACTCAAATAAAGAGAAAAAATAATAGGCAGAATTGTTCGACTACATAGAACGAAAACAAATCATTGGAAAATATACAATCAAAAGAAACACACCATTTAATATGTGGTCCTACTGAGAATAAATGAAGGATGCATTAATATCTCGATACTATTACATTGCAACAAAAATGGTTAAAAAATGGTTAATAAACATAAGAATATGGATTTCTACAACAGTTTAAAATTGAGGTTGTGGGTTTATTGATAAATTTGAATAGTGTATTTCAATTTTTAATAATTAAAATAAATTGATATAATTTATTATTTAATTTAATTTTTAAAAAACATCAATTACATAGAGATGTGATCAAATGACAAATTATCATGAAATTTATAACTTATATGGGATCATCACTCCATTCTGAACACAATAGTGGAGTTTTATCTCTCAAATGATGAACCATTTAAGAAATATTAGTGATTTATTAATTGAAAATCTGTATAATTAATTAAAATAAATAAAATAAGGTTTCTTTCCAGCGAGTTATCAAAAAAATAAATTCTAATAAATGTTATAGTCTGTATAGGGTAAAAAAATCATTCTAAACCCATTAGTGGTCTCATATTTCAAATAAGACGATCTATTTTTGAGATATTAAATTTCTTTTAATAAATAATATATTAAATATTGTTTAATTACTTTTTCTCATGATAGAGGAATCCAAATTTTGGATTCCTTCGAAGGTTATACCTATCTAAGGGTAAACACCATACATAGGACGTAACGGTGGTCTTGGATTTCACTATTGATTAACCATTTTGGTGTTATTAAAATACATTAAATAATAAATGCACACATAATATATTCTATTTAATAATTATATTTCATCATCTCCGAGATTTTGTGGGATTCTGAAACCCATTCATACTTGATGTTAAACTACATAATTATTTAATTGAATATCTGGGAGTGTTAATTGGGTGGTTTACCATCCCGCGTTGTGTTTTAAAAAAACACAATTTTTCACTGATAAACTATTTTATTCCATTTAACGTAAGACATTTTTAATCTAACTGATGAGTTTTTATCGATACCTAAAATAGTAAGGAAATGTTAAAACAATTGCTTTATACTATATATTCATATGAATCTATTTTTTAATAGGAGAATAGACTTTTCGGGCACAAAATTATCTAATAAATGTAATTTCAATATTTTTTTGTCTATGTAAATAGTTTACAACATTACAAAAATCCATGTAAATTTATCAAAATATTTAACATCATTTTGTCTTCCTTTTTCAAAGATTTATTCACTGCATTTCTATTTCAACTCATAACTCATAGAGAATGAATATATCACAAAATACATATACAAAATTTCATCATTATAAGAACATGGACACATATAAATCATTAGTATTTTAAAATAGAATCCATCATTGGTTATTATCTATCATCAAAACATGGAATGTTTTGACCAATTTTTTCTTTTTAATAATTCCCAATGAGAAAAAAATTTATAGCGACTTGATCCATTGTACAACTACGAATAGATTCATAGATCCAATATGTTTGGATATTTTTCTCCAATGAATTGGTAAGACATATTTAAAAAATGTTTTATATAATTTTGTATCTCAATTTGAGTGATATATTATTTCATAACATGAGTTAACTTTCCTAATATGGTTATGATTGTATTTTCCTATATAGATGCATTATTGATGTGTTCATTTATAATATCCCAACTTTGAATATAGAGATTTAATGAGGTTCACATTTCACATCTTAGTTACAATATATCTATAATAGAATAAACATAATAAATTTATGTAAATGAAATTAAAAAAATCATTCCCACCATATTTCTGTTGTGTTCAAGGTAAATATTGATGTTTTTCCATATAATATGTTTTATGTCACTTGGCCCATCTAAATATAATCTCTGAGGTTGAAACAAAACATATATTTGTATCAATAATAATGTCAAAGGTTATAGAATGATTTATATGTTAGTTATAAAACATAATTGGTACATATTATAAGAGTAAAAAATTGTTCCAATAGATTAATAGACATTGAGGTCCATATTCATACATACAAAAAATATAAAATCATAACTTAATACACAATGTACATATTATCATAACATGATTATAACTTCCATAATATCTTCAAAAAATAAAACTATTTATCCATAATGTTTTTGGGGAAGGTAAAAATTAAGTGTGATATCAGATGCATTGAAATCAGTATCATATAAAATAATGTTTTATAGTAGAATCATATAATAAGTGAATTAAAAAGGAATAAATGAATATCATGAATCCATAATAAATTGTAAATGAGGGTGTACTATATCAATGATAATAAATATGAACAATGATAAAAATACTCATAAATATCATTTATATGGAGTTGATAAATTTATACATAAAATAATTTCTTTTAGGAATATTTCATTGGAATTTTTTTATAATGGGAAGATGTATACAACAAACCCAAATTTTTTTTCATGATACCAATTGATCCATTGAGGTGAAATATAATTCCATCCCCACCTATCACTAGATTAACTACAATGATATTCTAATGAGACTTATCAATCCCTTTCATTCAATTTCAAGAGGATCCTTTTAATATAAAATAAGTTTATCCATAAAATTCATAAAAAAATATATTCAAATATGTTAGTATTCAATTGAATAATGTTGAATTATAATAAAAAATACCTTAATACACCTATAATCCCTAGGGAATAATTAATATTACATGAAGTGACCTTATCAATGAATATCATTAAATGGGTACTTAAAATGTTATAGGTTTTCTATTTTATATATAAATTTTTTTCAATAGTTTTCATTTGTAGATTAATAAGAATGTGTTAAGAAAAATAAATTATTCTATTTCATGAAGAGTTTTTTTTATATTCCAATGGATATCCCCAGAGATATTTTTGTTTTTGTGTGTATTATTATCGCCACTAATCAAGGATCAATGTGATGATTGAGTCAATGAACAAACTATACTTTTCAAGGTGATTACCCATAGGTTCATCTCTTTCACACCCACATCCTCATGTTAGTATAAAAATAGGGATTTATTTTCTATGAAATTACAAAACATGATTGATTTACCAAAACATAATATTATTTTCTAATTATTGACAGGATTGAGTATTATAATTATTTTGGTAACTCTTGAATAATAAGAATATAATATAGGGATAAAAATATATACTTCTAAATTCTAAATATTTTATTTCTAATATAGAAAAAAAACATTCATTGAAATGTTTTTCACCACATAAAGTAAAATATATGTTGATTATAACCTGAGTACAAAAATATAAAAAATGAGATTAAAAAAATACACAAATGCCTTGGTTAGAGATTTAATCATGAACTCCTTAAATATATTAATAATGTTTTTCTTAAAATAAATTTATTTAATGAAATAATGTTTATAACCTCAAAAATAGAAAATATATAATACACATAAGGAAAAGATGGTGAATAAGACAAAATATGCCTCACTGAGAATGATATGAGTGGGAAAAACGTTTCTATATATCCTAAATTCTAGAATGTACATTAACCAAATGTATAAAAAACATATATAATATAATATTTTAATTTAAAACATAATAATTTATATTTTTATTTACACACTTTAAATGTAGTTATTCATTATATGAATTTTATAAAATTTCCATATTTTTTTAGTTTTGATCATTTTTATTACATTAAATATAGATCATTCCTTATTCACTCATCATTAAAAGTTCATAATATATAAATTATGAAATAAATTATTAGGCATAATACATTATTATTATATTGGTTTTATGTTACATTAATAGTAGTTTCAATATTTACAATTGAAGATGAAATTGATGATTTTCATGATCCATTGAATCTTTAGGATCTAAGGGGGTATTCTAATTTAATAGATTATGTTTTGAAATAAAATCTCCAGAACCAAAGCCATGTCATTATATAAATATTTATATTATATTAAAATATATATATTGTTTTCACAACTATCCATTATATAAATTCCTATTATTGATCATGTAGATGGATAAACTGAACTAAACATGAGAATCACATAACCTAACTAATGACTATGTTGTGGGATTGATGTAATAAAATTAATGAAAAATCACAATTAAATTTTTTTCTGATTTTTTGTGTAATTGTTTATAAACATTAGGATGTATATTGTTCAATAAAGGATATGAAAATCCAATAAAATATAAATAAGATATTATACACTTTGCATGATTATTTTAAATGATTAAAATAACGAGTATCATTTATTTTTTATATTATTAATTGAATCCCCAATATGTATATTAATAAATTTAAAAATATAATTTACACCCTATTATTTCTTTAATACCATACATTTATCTAACCATGTAAACTAGTGAAGGAAAAACAAATTGGATCGTGGAGAAAGCAGTCACACAAAGCACAGATAATAGTTATATTTTTCTTAATGTATGAGGTATATGAATAAAAAATTAATATTAACATAATAATTTAAAATTAATTTATATAGATTATATAAATATCATTATAACACTATGTCTAGAATTAATAATAATGATGGTAATTAAAATTAGAAGATAAGTAGATGATTATACTCAAGTCAAGGACAATAAATTTAATTGGATTTCACATTTAAAATTAAGGACATTGGATAAATAATGGTTACAAAAAACATTTCAACTACAAAGGATGGAATAGGAGGAGAATGTTAAAAAATATTAATGGATACATTATATTTCGTGTATAGCCTTGATGTGGTGAAGATGTTACACTTTTTTAAGTCATGGATTTTGTATTATTTGACAGACCCGTATATTTTTAATTATGTATGGTTTGTATTAAATGATAAAATACTTCTATATGGTTAAAAAAATATTTAGAAATAATTTAGTTCTATAATAAACTCAAAAAATCCTTTTTGAGAAAATAATGAGTATTTTTTGGGATTTTTGTTTAAATTTTTAAATATAGCCTCCATTTCCTTTTTCTTTGTTAATCAACTTCTTATCAAATTAATATATTTTTATGGAAATGCTAAAAATTGAACATATTTCATATTTAAATAACTAAAATATCATGTATGGAATTAGTTATATTTTTAAAAATTCATGAAGGTGTGATAATTTATTTTTTAAATACTAAATCTTTATCTGGTAAAAATATTTTTTTGCAAAATAATGTTTTAATGCTTTAAATTTATTAGTAATATATATAAAATTTGGATTTTTATTTTTATTGAATAGACCAATTTATTAGAAAAAATAATGTATATGAGGATTTCAAGGATTTGAAAACTGTACATTCATTGAAAATACATAATTCAATAAAAAGTTGAATGTATTATAATATTAATGAATCAATTTTATTAGTTCCAAAAAATATGGGCATTTCATTTAATAATTTAAAAAAATATTTCAAATTCCATATTTTGATTCATTAAAATAGTTTTTATTTTAATTAAAATGTTTTAAAAAATTATCCATCGTTACTAAATGAAAAATAATTCATGGAATTTAAGAGTTTATTGAAAAATAAATTTTTAGACCAAAAATACACCTGGGTAAAAACTTATAAACATTAATAATATAATATTATTTGGACGATGAATTGAAAAAAGAAGTTATTTCTGTCAATTTGACAATATAAAATCAATCCTTTAGATAAATTTATGAATAATGGATCTTTAAATGGTGTATTTTAATATTCTTTGGTACAGGGTATTTTTATACTTCATAAGTGACATAATTATTACAATATATAATTATTTTCTATTTTCCATTAGGAAACGATAACATTAACCAAGTGATATATAGACTACTTCCTCTATGAAGTAATATTTTTCATTCATTATAAAGATTTAATATCATTATCCAAAACACATAAAATCTATTTCAGAACCATAAAAAATAGTCATATATATAATAAACTTAAAACATCATTAAAAAAATTTATTTTTAACAAAATCTTGAAAAAATTTACCCATCATGTAATGGAATGTTCATATTAGTGTTGGTCAAGCAAAAAACATGAATATTTCTTCCAGTCACTACTATGGATGATTATATAAACTCAAATTCAAATATTATAATAAATTTGGAAGATAATGAATGTATTTATCAGATTCTATAAATTTAATAGTTAGTATTGGAAATATTATCTCATCTATTCAACCTAGCTTAAAAAATTAAAAAAATTATTCTGCACTAATGAAAAATACATAAAAATAACAAAAATAAGAAAAATAATTTAATTATAAATAAATTATTAAATTAAGAGAACTTATTATATTAATAATATTTGAATATGGTTCCTAATAATGTACATAATAAAAAAATATTTATTATTCAAGAAGTTTGGAACATGTGAAGAATGAATCATCAACAATTTATTGGTTTGCACAAACTGAATTTTCACCCATTATGATAGAATCATTACTAATGAAATATGTTGTTTAATTTTGGATTTATTAAAAGAAATAAATACATTTATTAATATTTCTTCTTTACTCTTTTGGAATCTAAAATTCTTCCTTATTACGTCATTATCAAAATATTCTTACCCCAAATGTTATTTTACATGAATGGGGTTTCAGGTCTTAATTTTCATACTGATGAAGAATTTTTGTTATTATATACCATATTGTAATTTTTATGGTCAAAATATGGAAACATTAATATTTTTTATCATGATCCAAGCTTTATATATTTTCTAAAACGTTTCATTTGAAAATACATTATTCAATGGGTTTTGATTCGAATATATCTAATGACTTATGTGTTAATTTTTAATTTTCATTATTCCATTTAAAAAATTTGGTATTAGTCAATATAATTTATTTTATATGGTATATTAAATGATCTATTAATTTGAAATATAATTAATATACAGCAATTTTTTACATTTTAATGTCATAGTAACCCCGTAATATTTTTTGATTCGTAGATAAACATTAATGTATGTATTTTTTACAAAAAAATATTTTTTCAATGAGTTATGATTCATATTCAAAACATATATTATTTTTTAACATATCTATTGGTCATGGATTATATTATAAATCCTCAAATAGTATTTTCCTCCTAGATATTAATTTTTTTAAAACCCATGTCACACCCTCCCATTGAATAATGATTATTTTTATTTTTTAATTATTCATAGATTTTATTTTAAATTTTCATGGAATATGGGTTGAATTAGAAAAATTTTAAACATTTTTTTGGTTACACAGTTAACCCACAAAGTTATTATTTTCCTTATAGTGCCTCGGGGATTCCTATATGGTTATGTGTTTTGGTGCAGAACTTGTGTGTGGTTCATTAAACCATGTGACAAGAGTGAAATATAGATCTATAAGTGAGAAGTTATTAATGGAACAGTTTTACAAAGGTTTTCTCAACTGTGATTCTAGATATAGGTAACCATATTGAGGAGGGTCTCGCCATGGTACTTTTTAGTAAAAGGTTAGCACATTGGTTGGTAAAGCGTGTGTGAACCTTGTGATTGCCCAGTTTTCAAAATAAATAACATTAAATGAAAAATTAGATTAAAATAAAATAAAATAAAATAAAAACTAAATTTGTTATTCATAATAATAATATTTTTTATGAATATTATTATCATTATTATTATTTTATAATAATAATTATTATAATTGTTTTCATAATTCCTTACAAAGACCCCTCTCCTTTAACAAGTATTCCTGGCCGACACACCACCCCCATTCTCCTAGTTCGTTCACAACCCTGGTTAGAAGAGGCACTCAAATGTACCACCTCCCTCCTCTCTGGGGGTCATTCTCCTTCTATCATGGTGATCATTCCCTTCTGTTGTGATTAATCTTCCATCTTCACCCCATGTTTCCTGATTTGACACCCTCTTGGGCGGTTCGCGTGCCTGTGTCTAAACATGTTCGCATTTTGGGATTCCTCGTCATTGCATCCTTATGATTATGTTTTGTATGGTTCCTCCAAGGTTGATTCTATCCTCCTTCATCAAGGCTAGAAGGTTCTCCATGGTTTTGGGTAATGCTACTTCAGGTTTTTAATTTTTCACAAATTATAATTTTGGATTTTGTTGGCATTGAGTTGCCTGTAATTCTATGAGGGTACATTTGGTTTTGTTGGTGCTATTATGAGGTACATTTGTTAAGAAAACATTTATGTACATGAATATGTATGTCATTTATATATATCCCATCGTGGTAAAAATTCCCTCATGGTAATGGTGTCATGTTGAATTACACTGTAGGTATATACATGTGTGTGTGTGTCTGTGTGTGTATGAATTAAAGTGTGTGTATGTTAAAGGGGTCAGTTCAAGTCATCAATTTAAAAAAGCGTTTAGTTTAAGGTTGGATCTCTATGAAGTATCCTTTATATTTAAGAATCATTTTTTTCTTACATCTCATGATTATTTTTTATATTATCTTTTGGTATTGAGTTGTTAATAAAATGATATATTTTGAATTATAGTGTATTATATCTTGTAATTTGTTGAAATAAATGGTTTTATTGCGTTATTCACATATTTCACTCTATGAAATTCTCCATTACCAATTATAAATGTGTTCTGTATTTAAAATGGTTATTTTTGTTTCTCAAAAGGGAGTTTAATTAGATTTTTAGGTTTGAAAGGGGTGTGTGTTGGATCTTTTAAAAATGGGTTGGTTCCAAATGGTTGGTTGAGGCCCATTTGGCACTTTTTTAAAATATGTTACCTTTAAAACTCTCCATGGGATGCACCTATTTCAATGTAGAATATTGATATGAATGAGTGGTACTTGGATATGTACTCCCTTGTGAAACGATGGTCGAATTCAAGAGAGAGGAATTCAATTGGTGTGAATTGGGGGTAACTACTGTGGTTATTTCTTGGGTGGGATTTGTGTATATGTGATTGATTGTTGTTTGATTTATCAGATCACCCCCCCTTTTACACTGAACATGGTAAATCGGAAATGCGAGAGAATTTTCTATGAATTATTGTTGGACAAATTTAAATTATTCCCTGGTTTGTTACCCTTAGTATGGACTTTGTTCTTTTTGATTGGGCCCATCAATCAGGCAATGTTGAGTGAAATCGACGGTTTCAGAATAATGATGTCATCGAGGAAGGCATGCCTTCAGGACAATCCACCTCTATAGTATGTTCTAGATTATTCAAGAGCTCATAGGTTCACCCATGTTATTTGAAACATAGTTATCTGTGATAGAACATTGATATTCATATCCTGGTTCATTACTATTTTTTAATGTTTTCTATTTCCCATGTAGTTCATATTTTTGATCTCTTTCCCCTATATAGTGTACATCCTCTTCTAAAAGTGATAAAATGAATTCAATTTTTTTAGTTAAAATGTTTTCGATTTTTTTTTTCATTTCTTTCTTCCCTTGATAAGTATAAACATAACCTCATTACAAATGGATACGACTTCCTCTTGAAAACGTATTTGGTTTTTAAATTTAAGGAGGGAAATGCACCATGATTTGGTTTATGAATAAAATTCACGAAAACCTAATTTCATACATGTATTTAAAAAATGAAGTTTATGTATATTTCATTTTACGGAAGTGTAAAATTTAATAGAATGTTTGTAAAAACCTAATTAGTTGTAATACTCATGCCTATTGTTTTATATATTTTTTCCTTTGGGAGGTATTATTTCATAGATTTGGTCATTATAGTATTACAATGGTTTGAGGTCGGTGGTGACCTTTATTGTTACATGGAGGTAAGTACAATTTTATTTTCATTCCACTATTACAATTATATTTTTAGTTTATATTAATTTACTTGAAATGTATTGAGGGTAAAATCATTCCAACATGCTTAATTTTGATTCCCAACACTACTTTCCATCCCGTGGGGATATGGAATGCCATTTGAGCACTGTAATGGATCAGCATGGGTGACCAATTTCGGGTCGAATGAGGTTGGGATATGAAAAAAAAATATCATATTAGTGAGTTGTTATTTAGGGTGTTAGATAGCGTATATATTAGGTCTATTGATCCTCGATAGGTAGATTTGGGGTTGTTGTCATGAATCCTTTCCCATATTGATCCTCGAGTTTCAAGGGGATACATAAATTGGGTTAATCTTTTTTATAGTTTGTGTGTATAACAAATGAAAATGGGAGTTATCTGGTGTGAAAAATGTCCTGGAATAGATTAGTGACCCAAGAGTTTCCTAATTAGATGGTTTAATAGGCTCCATCTGGTTAATGCTTTCTCAGACCATGGTATGCTAAACTATGTTTATTGGTTATGGAATAACCTCTAGTTTCTTATTATAGATGTTTCTGTGTGATTTATGCATAGGTTTAGTATTGTTTGGCTTTACTGGATTTTAAAAAAACTAATATGATTTTTATAAAAAAGGATTTCAAAAGTGATAATGGTTATTGGAGTGGAAAATGGTTATTGAAATTGAAATTGTTTTCTTTTAATGGAATATTTGGGTCCAAAGATAGAAAAAAATGGAAGATGTTTCGATTTTTGTGGGATTTTTGAATCACTTATTAGAATAATATATCAATGTTTCGTCAAAATTATGAAATGTGTTACTTTAATGATATGTTGTGTTTTCAAAATGGTAGGGAATTTGTTCTTTATTGAATGATCTATTTTGGAAAATGAGGTGTGTTTTGAATTTTCCCTTGGTTTTTCTATAAATGATCAAATATATTATGGTAAACATGTGGAAAGTGGAAAATTGGTGGAATGTGTTGATGAGTTATTGAGATAGAACAAGTATTTATATATGTGAGACTTCATGGAATAACAATGGTGGAATTATAGTTGTTTTACTTGCGGAAAAATAGTTTTCAGTAAAGGGTGTTTTAAATTTTTTAAAATGTGTGTGAGTAGTTTTTTATTGTTTCTTTTATATTTTTGGAATCATTTTTTCATGGGATCTTGGTATTGTCATGAAGATAATCTGATTGAAAGGTTATTTGAATTTGGATCTTGGTATTTCATTGAAGCGTAGAATTTTTCATTATGAGGTGTTTTAATTCAGATTCATGAATCATTCTTCAATGTATTCTCCCAAAATCCCTAGTGTGGAGTTGAAGTTCAAACTCTAGGATTTCATTATGAATGTTTTGGTGGACGCCAATTTTGGGGACTATTGTAATTCACTATTTAGTGGTTGAACTTCTAAATGATTTTTTGGTTAGGTTTTATGAGGAAATTATGAATAAGTTTTTCTATGAGTATTCTTATATTAGAATCTATGTAGACTCTTAATTGAGTTATGGACCTAGGGAATTTCCTATTTTTAGACCACACCAAATCCTAATTTTTCTTTATTTCACCATAATTATTTGTAAAATTGGAGAATATATCTTTCCTAGGGTTGTAAAAAATAGATGTTTTGTTTAGTCTGGTTTCATGGGTCATTTGAAGTGGTTATTTATGTTTCACTAATGAATGAGGAAGTTTTTATTGTCAAACACAAGCTCCTTACTAGAGTAAATTGGATTCTTCAATACCTCAGATCTCCAACAAATGTTTTTGGAGTAAATCATTTCACGCAGTTAGGAATCATAGGGTGTGGTGGACCTAAGCTCTGTTTTTTTCACTAGTTTTGGGATAGATCCAAAATATTTTTCTTAAATATGGATTCTTAATGTTGATGGTTTATTTTCATTTTATGTGGTTTATAGGTATCTTCTATACATTATGGGATTTTTATTGAATGTTCCTCCTTGATCGTAGGATGGTCTGGCAGCCTAATTTTCAATATATACAACATGGTTGGTCCTTCTCTACTTTCATTATCTAAAGGATTTTCACTATGTCTCTAGCCATTGTGGATATGTTTGGGATTTTGTTGGGTTGCTTTATAGATATTCATGAGCCATGGGATGTAATGAATAGATGGTTCGTTCGACTCTTTGTTTGTATTTTTTCCATCGGACCCTTTCTATGGCGAAGTTTGGACTCTGATGAGAGTTCCTCAGTTTCATTGTGATCTAGAATTTGTGTCCTTGGTGTTGAGAGGGTTATTTTTTCAATGGTTGGGATACCGTTATATCCTCTTAATAGTTAATCTTTTTGTTGATTGGCCAAATGATTATTTGAGTTTTTTTGTTTGGATTCCATTATTCCAAGGGTTTCTGTTTAGGTTTGAAATTCCCAGTAGCTATGATAGTTGGTATGCATGTGATTTTTCGGTTATGTCAGGAGATTGAATTTTTACCATACAAGTTCGTTTCTTATGGTGGAAATAACCCTATTCTTTTACCTATGGTTCTAATCATTTCTATTTACATTAAGGGTGTACAAGTGTGACAATTAGAGTGATAGTTCAAACCATGATTATGATTTCATTAGACTCGTCCAATTATGATCACAAGTTTGATTCCTCATTTCGTAGGGTGACTTTCCGAGGATAGACATTTTTGGGGTAGAGATAATTGTCACTCCCCAACCATGAATTTTGAATATTTAATTATTTATATAATTTTATTGTCTTTCCGTATCTATTGAGTCGAATTTTAAAATTATGGACGCCAGTTTAATATTCCACAGTTAGCCCATATAGTTAGGAGTAAAAATGTGGTGACTTTATGGGTTCCTAGTTGTGTATGAGTTATGGTGCATGACTGGAACATGATTTATTAAATAATATGACAAGCATGATGCTTGGATAAATAATAGGGCATTTCAATGTGAAATGATTTGATCACAGATTTCTAAACTGTGCATCTGACTACAGGTAATAGTGTGAGGTGTCTCTAGAAAATAAAATTAAATAAAAATTAAATTTAAGAATAATATTAATAATATTAGTATTATTATTTTGTTTAAAAAATCCATAAATACCCCTACTGCCTTTCCCATTACATGTGGTCAGCCCCCTTACCCCCTTACGTGTGACTAGGATCTACCGAGGTCCATCATTTCACCACTATTGTCTCCTACGATGGTCGTTCTCCTTCTATCGTGGTGTGCGATCATATCTGGTGAGTTTCAACTTCCCACATCTCCCCACATTTGGGCAATTTCACTCCCTATTGTCTATTGTGCATGCCTAGGTCAATCCCTAACATGATTTCATTTCTCTTCCTCATTGTTTCTTAATGATTTGGTTTTATAGGATTCCAACAAGGAATATTCTTTCTGAATCTGTCATTGAAATCATATCTTCCAATGGTTTTAAGGTAAGGGATCCTTGAGTTCATCACCATATCCTAATTTTTAATATGTATTTTGTGGGTTTTGAGTTTCTATAAATTTTGCTAGAGTGTGTTTGGTTCTGTTGGTGTGGTTTTGAGCTGCTAGTATCAAGAATTCCTATATTTGTCTTCACAGGTAAGTAATATATATATAAGTTCTCTTTGTAAATACTCATTCATATAAAGTAGAATATGTGAAATGTAGGTATGTTTAATTATATATATTTTCATAAATGTGTGTGTGTGAGTGAGAATGGTTTGTTTATGTGGTCATTGAAAAAATTGCAGCATGTTTGTGGAAGGATCTATATTCATTGGCCTTTAAATATAGGAATCATTTATTTCATATAAGTAACACATAGTTTTTTATATTAATTATTTATATTGGGTTTTCAAAAAAAAATCTTGCATTGATTAATGTGGTTTCATTATTCTAATGTATTTCAAATAATGTCAACATTGACATTTTCACATGTAGTGCTTGATGAAATTCCCAATTGGGCATTAGGATTGTTTATTAGATATAAAATGGTGAAAATGGTTTCTCAAATATATTTAAAAGTGTTTTTTTTAATGTGGCATGGGTTGGTTCTTTTGAAAATGTTTTTGTGTATAATGGTTTGTAGAGGCCCATTTGGTACTTTTAAGATATATGTGACTTGGAATACTCTCTTTACGAAGCATAACCATTATTTTTGGATATTTATGGGAATGAGTGGTTCTAGGATGTGACTTCACTTTGGTGTTGATGGTTGAAGGAAATAGGGGTATAATACCTTGTAGTGATTCGGGGGTGACTGTTGAGCATGTTAAATTTGTGTGATGGATGTATATTTGAAAGGATTCTTGTTTGAAATTATCGCATCAGACCCCTTTTTATTTTGAACATGAAACACCATCATAAAGGTGGAATTGTTTGAGAACTATTAGTGTATTATATAAGATTTGTAAATGGATAGTAACCATTATTATGGAAAATCTATATTGGTATTAGGCCCCTTGATAAGTCTGTGTAGAGTGAGATCGATCATTTCAGAGTTATGACGTCACCATGAAAGGAATTCCTTTTTGAAGAGTCACATTTGTAGAATGTTCTAGATTATTCATGATATCATACCCCCATTTTATAGAAAAAAGTTATATGTGGAAAAAGATTGAGATGCATGTTCTGGTTAGTTACTATTGGGTGATTTTTTTTCCATTTTCGGTGTTTCATATTTTTTGATTATGTTCTATTTTGAAGTGTATCTTCATGCTAATAGTGATAAAAAGTTATCAAGTGTTTTCTGAAAATGGAATTGAATTTTTTTATCATTTTCTTCTTCCCTTGTTATATATAAAAATAATATCCTTTTAAAGGATAATATATGCCTCTCAAAAATAAATTTGTTTTGTTATTGAAATATGCAAATGTATCATGATTTGTTTTATGAAAGAAAATTTTTGAAAATTGTACTTTAAATTTGAAATTTACCAAAATTTTATTTAAAGGAAATAAAAATGAGAATATATTTATTGGGAATTACTTCTTATATTTAATAATCACAGCAATAGTTTTGTCTTTGTTTTTTGTTCCATTTGTTTATTCAGGCCCTGATTTGGTAAGCATAGTGCATATTTTGTTTTAGAATAGTTGAAATAACCCATATCTTTGTTTCAGGTACCCCCTTCACATTCCTGGTGTTTTTAAGAAAGATGAAGTTTCTGGAAAATTTAGAAGTACACGCCGTGTACTTTCTGAGTACATGCTGTATACTCTTCTCCGGCTTGAAGCCATGTGTTGGTCGTACCCGGGCCACACACATGATGTGTAGGGGTGATGTGGAAGTCGGTTTTGGCGGAGTAAAGAAAAAACCTAGTACACGTCCTGTACTCTAAAAGTACACGACTTGTACAATTCTATTTTTTTCACAAAACGCACCGAGGTCACACCTGACGGACAAAAACACCGTCTTCTCCAGGTTTTTCATCCTAGATCGACCCGTACGGCCGAATCTTTCCTGAGCCCCCGCCTATCCGTCTGTTCTCCGATTAGTGCATGGTCGATTGCGTTTGATGTGAAATGGTGAGTTCTTCCTTCTACTTGAGCATTGTTTTCCAATTCCTCTTTTTTTCCATGTCATCGTGGTTTATGTGTTTTGGACATTTTCTCAGATCTACGATGCTCTGAGGAGAATCTGTCATCATTGTTCACGTATATCGATCTCCTAGGATCGAGGTAGGTGGTTCGTGCCTTTCTATAGGATGTCGTTGAATATTATGTGCAATTTCTGCCAATTCTCTTTAATGGGAATTGTGCGTTTCCCTGTTTTTCCCATGCTGTTTTTCTGCTTTTCATGATTGCTATAGTAGAGGTTATTCTTTTGAGTAGAGTAATTTGTTTTGTGCCTATGTTACTTTTCCATTCTTGTTTTTCTTATTAGGCGTGTTTCTGGTTTCCATGCCTAGTTGTAGCATAGTGGAACTATTGCTTTGTTATGATGTTGTGCCTTAGAATGATATCAAAGTAGTTCTTGAGTTTTACTTGGATGATATACATGCGCTAAGCATGATAGTTTCACACAGGACTGTGAGAACCTAGTGTAGTAGATCACATGGAGAATAGACGTAAGGGCTTCTCTAGAGTGTCTTATAATACGATGCGAGACCAGAAGGGGAATTGATGATGAGTTCTTCCTCAGAGAGTCTACAGTTTCTCGACGTGGGCCACAGGGGGAATGAGACGTTGAGTGCTTCCCCAGAGAGCCTTTTGCACAATACGAGACTATAGGGGGAATTGACGTTGAGTGCTTCCTTAGAGAGTCTACTATTTAGCTGAACTAGAGGGGTGAGACTGTGTGTTCCTCCCAAGGGGTTTCTAGTACTGATAGGTTGAACCATAAGGGTTATGCTGTGAGAACTACCCAGAGGGTTACCCTGTTTTACTTGTTGATTGACTTTTTTACATGTTTACATCATATGATAGAACTATGGACTCTGACTACTATGTATTTTTTCCTGTTTACAGTTACTGTACTTTACTAACCATGAATTCTTTGACAATTAGACACAAATAATTGGGTAGTTTCCTACTGGGACTTTTTCTCACACCCTGTGTGGTCCATGCTATTGGGCCCAAGCATAATATGTTGTTGTAGGTATAGAAAAGGGAAAGAACCCTTTTCTGTGTTGTTCTGCTGTTCAGTTCTGTTGTTCTGTGTTGTTATTGTTTCCACTATTTTGACTTGTTGTTATTTCGTTTCATAATTTACTGAATGAGGGCATAGTTTCCCCACCGACTCACCAAGTCCCTTAATGTTAGTCGGCAGCACTTGGCGTTTGGGGAAACACGCTTGAGGTCATGTGGCGAACCGGGTACGGGGCAACAATGGTGGGGTTCCAGATTCGGGTTGTTACAATGTGGTATCAGAGGAGTTCTTTTCAATTGCTTTACTGTTTGGAGACATTAGCCAAGGATATGATGAATTCAGTACTTGGTATTAAGATATGCTCGGGAGTATCTAACCCGTGTATAGGGAAAATGCATACTACCTCGTTAATTGCAATTTTATGGTATTGAGATTTTACGATTCATATGATTTCACCTGGAGTGATTCACATGACATGTGTTGTTATTTTCTTGACGATTGCGGTTCTATTTCTGTCGAAACCCAATTAGATGAGGGTATTCCATATCATGCATCATATATTCACTTATAGAAATCATATTCCATGCATTCGTTCCATCCCATCTAGGGTGCATTAGAAATTGTATGTTGTTGTGATAGACTTCGTGTAGATTATGCATGATGTTATGATAGATTCTTGATTAAATCTTTGATTCCTTGATAGAGGATTGTTTTTCTTAATTTGGTTAAATGAATTCCATGTTTTGATTCGCGAGGAGTATGGGCCCTTGCGAATCGGAATTTGGCACTTCCTTGACTTGTTTTCTGTGTTTTTCGAGCTTCTGTGCCGTTTCTGAGCTACTGCCAGAAAAACCCAGAATACATGTCATGTACATTTGACTACATGTCATGTAGTTTTCAGGCTGTGTCACTGATCCTGTGATCATGGACACGCTTTTTGGGAAGTAACATCAGGGACACGTCGTGTACGGTACGTACACGCCGTGTAGTTCGGTTCCGTGTACCCGACCGTGTCATTAACAACGTGGTTCAGGGAAGCTCGAGTAGAACACACCGTGTTGTAAAGGAACACACAGTGTAGTGATGTGCAGGTACCCGACTATGTCACAAACAACACGGGTTGGCGTGACCTCTCTTCAACAGGCCTTGTTGTCTTCAGAACATGTCGTGTAGTCTTGTTTAGGTACCTGGTCGTGTCACGAACAACACGGGATGGTGTCACCTTCACCTATACACGCCATGTTTGTTCAAAACACGCCGTTTAAGGTCCAACCATGTAGATGACCGTGTATTTAACGACACGGGATGTCGAATCCTTCTCTAGTACACGCCGTGTTGGAACAGAACACGCAGTATAGTCACAGGTAATGTCGGACCGTGCGAGTTAGCCATGTAAGGAGACTCGTGTAGGGGAATAGTTTCCATGTACACGCCGTGTGTTGGGGTCAACATGCCGTGTAGTTTGAGGTGTTACACGACCTGTAGGGAAGGGGTACACACCCATGTCATTGGCTTGGGAAGACACATGGTGTAGTTTGTATACACACCGTGTAGTTTTGTTTTGTAAACTTAACTATGCTTCCGAGACGTCCTCTGGTTGTATGTCTGTCATCAGGCAGTGATCAGATGCCAGATATGGCTGATCAGAGGCCTCCTGCCAATCCTCCAGTCGAGCTAGCCATGGCACCGACTGTCATACCAGTTTCTGGCACTGATGCACAATTCAGGGAAGGTTTTCTAAGGATGATGCAGACCTTCCAAGGAGCACTGCCTCCTGCCACGACTATTCAAGACATGATGTGGGATTTCCAGCAGCAGCACCCTCAAACATTCTCAGGGGAAGGAGGACCTCAGGCTGCAATGTCAAGGCTTTAAAACATGCTGACTATCTTCGAGCATATAGAGACACCTCTAGAGAGGCGAGTAAAGTTGTCCACCTACATGCTCCGAGACTCCTCCAAGAGGTGGTGGGACGTGATCTCACAGGTGGGTCACCATCAGATCATGGCATGGGAGGAGTTTCAGTGCGTCTTTTTTGACTACTTCTACCCAGAGTCCCTGAGGGCCAACCGGGCCCGGGAGTTCATGAGCATAGAGCAGGGTACTCTTTCTATCATGGATTATTTCTCTCTTTTCACCAAGCTGGATCGTTTCACACCTCTCTGGTATGGGAGTGGGGTGTTATTTCCAAGGAAGTTCAGAGATGGTCTCAGGCAGGAGATCCGCTCGCAGGTGAATATCTTCTAGTTGACTTCCATTACTTCCATCGTCAATCACGCACTGATTGCGGAATGCAACCATAGAGACTCTGGAGCTGCGATCCAGTGGAGTTCTGCATCCAGATCTAGTTTTCCTCCAGATGATAGCATGAAGCACCGTTGGGAGTCTACGCACGGTGATTTGAGGAAGCGAGATCTATCGTCAGGCACCCATGTGGTATGCTACCAGTGTGGTCGGTCTGGCCACACGAGTCCACAATGCAAGAGGGACCCCATGGAGTGCCGATATTGCGGCCAGATGGGTCACCTTTAGTGTTTCTTCCAGGTTTTCTCACCAGTAGCGGGTGACTGGGGTTCTCCCATGACACCTCATTCAGGAGCATCCCCACCAGCTTCCCACCAGTTGGGGAACTGGAGTTTTTCCAGCCGTTAGGGCCATGGTGGGGGTCGAGGCCATGGTAGTCAGCCACCATTCCCTCATCATCATTAGGGAGGATCAGCTCAGAGTGGTCAGCCAGGGGTGTAGGGCCGCAGTGCAGTACAGTCTTTTGCCGTGGAGAAGACCTATTAGGAGAAGAATCTGGGCCCCTCTACAGTTCATGGGACTATTTTAGTAGCCTCAGTTTTATCTTTAGCGCTTTTCGATACTGTCACTAGGCATATTTGTATCTCTTCTACTACTGTGGAGGTTGTTCGGATCTTTGTCTTATCATCTTCCGACAGGTTGACACTAGAAACACCTTTAGGGACAAGGAAATCTACTGTATGCTAGTGTAGAGAGTTCCCTCTTGAGGTCTCAAGGTATCGTTTCTCATGAGATCATATGTACTAGAGATGACAGTCTATGACGTCATTCTCATGATAGACTGGTTGGTACCCTTCCAAGCAGTCGTCGACTGTTATCACCATAGAGTGAGTTTCGTTTCACCAGAGGGTGAATCTTTTCTTCATAGAGTTGAATGGTATGTTCATGCAATTCAAACAGGACTCGAGCATCATGGTCTTGGAAGGGTGACCACCCAGATTGCTAGTTGTTATCTGGATTATCAGGGGACTTCGTAGTTGAACATTCATCCAGTTAAAGATTTTTTCCGGAACAACATTCAATAGGAATATTCAGGTTTGCCTCCAGAGTGTGAGGTCGACTTCTTGATTGATCTCATGCCAGGAGCGGCACCTGTGTCAATTCCTCCTTATTGGATGGATACACCTGAGTTGCAGGAGGTCAAGAAGTAGTTGGAGGAGTTACAGGAAAATGGTTTCATCCAACCCAGTACTTCTCCATGGGGTTCACTTGTCCTGTTTGTGAAGAAGGTAGACGATACCCTTCAGATTTTCATGGATTATCGGAAGCTGGACTATTTGACGGTCAAGAACCCATATCCCTTGCCGAGGATCGATGGCCTCTTTGATCAGCTTCGAGGAGCCCGAGTGTTCTTGGAAATGTACTTGAGGTATAGTTATCATCAGTTGTGCATTAGACCATCAGATATACCTATGACTGCCTTCAGGAGTAGGTATGGTCTATACATGAAAATAGTCATGTCGTTCAGTCTCACGAACGCGCCTGTAGTTTTCATGGCACTGATGAACCGAGTGTTTGATCCTTACATGGATTCCTTCGTCGTGGTCTTCGTGGATGATATCTTGGTGTACTCTCACACTCGACACGACCATGCCACACATCTTGAGATCATTCTGAGTACACTTAGAGAGAATCGGTTGTATGCTAAACTGTTGAAGAGCCACTTTTGGATTGATTGGATTCAATTCATGGGTCACGTCATCTCAAAAGAAAGAGTATCTATAGACCCAGAGAAAGTGAGAGTTGTAGTTTCCTAGGAGTAACCGATGAACGTTTTTAAGGTGAATAGTTCTCTAGGGTTAGATGGATACTACAAACGCTTCATTCAGGAATTCTCATGCCTAGCAGCACCATTAACATGTCTTACCAAGAAGGGGAAAATTTTCTTATAGTTAGATTCTTGTGAGTTAGCCTTTCAAGAGCTGAAGGAATGGTTGATGTCAGTATCGATACATGTCTTGCCAAAGCCAAGAAAGAGCTACACTATTTATTGTGTTTCTATGGGTATCAGACTAGGCATTATGCTTATGCATGGAGATGGAGTCGTTGCGTACGGGTATCGGCAGTTGAGGACACATTAGAGGAACTACCTTACGCATGATCTGGAGTTGGTAGATGTTGTTCTTTCCTTACGCTGTTGGAGAAGCTATACTCATGGAGAGAACATTTTGGTCTTTACCACCCAAAAGAGTCTCAAGTATATCTTCACTCAGTGTGATTTGAATTTGAGGCAGCGTAGGTGGGTCGAGAATCTTCAATCTTTTGATTTCGATCTTGCCTATACACTTGGATAGGGCAATGCGGTGGAAGATGTGATGAGAAGGCGAACTCAGATTTTGGTAGTTCAGGAGGCCTGAAGTGATTGGAAGCTTACGGCTCTGTTCTCTAAGATGCATCTGGAGGTTCACGACAGACAGGGACAACCATTCCTATCTTTTGTATATGTTACCGCGACATTACTTGATCGGGTATAGTTGAGGCAGCTATCAAACTCAAAAGGCTTAGTCCTTTGGGAGAGTGAGTCAGGAGAGGACCCTCTTCCTGGATGGACAATGGGTGAGGTTGAGATCATGCGTTTCCAGGGACATGTATGTGTGCCATCATACATACGCGAGGAGATGATGTGGGATTTTCATTCCTCAGTTTGGGCAGTTCATCCTGGCGTCACCAAGATGTATCAAGATCTTCATCGCCAGTACCGGTATCCAGGTATGAAGAAAGATGTTGCTGGTATTGTCACGAATTTCTCTACTTTCCAGCAGGTGAAGGCGGTGAATTTGCGACCAGTAGTACTTTTACAGCAGTTACCCATTCCAGAGAGGAAGTGGAACGATGTTATGATGGACTTCGTGACCAAGTTACCGAGGTCTCCTCAAGGTAATGATGTCGTTTGGGTTTTCGTCGACAGGCTCACGAAGGTTTATCACATCTTTCTGATCAAGGAGACATTTAGTGTCCATGATATGGGATGAATTTACATCAGGGAGATCGTTCATCTACATAAAGTTCCATGCACTATTTTTTTAGATAGGGATGCGCATTTCACCTCTCGGTTCTGTCAGTGACTTCAGAAGGAGTTCGGAACATAGGTACATTTTATTACAGCATATTATCCCCAGATAGATGGTCAGTCTGAGCGTACTATCCAAGAGCTAGAGGATATGATGAGAGCTTTCATTCTGGACATTGGTGGTTCTTGGGAGAATCATATACCTCTTGTGGTGTTCACCTACAACAACGGTTTTCAGGTGACTATTCAGATGGCACCATACGAGGCTCTATACGGTAGGACATTCCGATCACTCTTATTCTTGCTGGAGGTAGGAGAGGTATCTTTGTTGGGACCTCATCATGTTCAAAATACTTTAGAGCAGATAGAGCTGATTCGGAATAGGATGTCTACAACACAGTCTCGGTAGAAGTCTTATCCTGATCAGCGAAAACGACCTCTGGATTTCGAGGTCGGGGATCTGGTTTTCTTGTGTGTTGCTCCAAGGTTGGGACACAATAGGATTCGATGACAGGGTAAGCTTCCACCATGGTACGTCAGGCCATTTGAGGTTTTAGAGAGAGTTTGACTGGTTTCCTATAGGATGCAGTTACCTTAGAGGTATCGGGAAATACATGACGTCTTCCACATATCTCAGCTCTGACGTTACTTTTCAGACCTATATCATGTCATTCATCCCATGGAGGTTAGGCTCGAATAGGATGAATCGTTTGAGGAGCATCCCATCCAGATTGTTGATCGTAGTATGAAGGTTCTCCGTGGGTGATATGTTCCTCTTGTACGTTTGCTATGGCAGCATGGGTGAGTACAGGACGAGACCTGTGAGAGAGAGGTCGATGTATGATCGTAGTGGCCGGAGCAATTCAGGGTTTCATCATCTACGCCTCTCTAGGGAAATTTGAGGAAGAATTTCTTTAAGGAGGAACGTTTTTAAGAACATGGATCTTCGTTTCAGGTACACCTTTCATTTTCCTGAAGTTTTTAAAAAAATGACGTTTCTGGGAAATTTCGAAGTACGCGTCGTGTACTTTCTGAGTACACACCATGTACTCTTCTCCGGCTCGAAGCTGTATGCTGGTCGTGCTAATTCCACCCACATAGTGTGTAGGGGTGATGTGGAGGCCGGTTTAGGCAGAGTACAGACAAAACCTCGTACATGTTGTGTACTTTTCCTTTTTTCACTAACCGCACCGGGGTCGCACCTGATGGACATAAACACCTTCTTCTCCAGGTTTTTTATTCGAGAGTGACCCGGACATTCGAATCATTATTGACCCCCCGCCTCTCCGTCCGTTCTCCGATTCGAGCTCGTTCAATAGTGTTGGAAGCAAAGCGGTGAGTTCTTCCTTCGACTTGATCTTTATGTTCCAAGTCCTCTTTTCCCTGATATCATGGTTTATGTTTTTTAGACATTTTCACAGATCTATGACATTATGAGGAGAATCTTTTGTCGATGTTCATGTATATCAATCTCCTAGGATCGTGTTAGGTGGTTTTTTCCTTTATGTAGGATATCATTGAATATTAAGTTCAATTTCCATGAATTCCCTTGAACTGGAATTGTGCGTTTCCCACTTTTGACCCAACTATTTTTCATGCTTTTCTTGATTTCTATAGTAGAGGTTATGCTTGTGAGTAGTGTGATTTTTTTGTGCTCAGGTTGCATTTCCATGCTTGTTTTCCTTATTAGGCGTGTTTTCGGTTTCCATGCCTAGTTGTAGGATAGTGGAAATATTGCTTTGTTATGCTGTTGTGCCTTATAATGATAGCCAAGTAGTTCTTGAGGGTTACTTGGACTATATACGCACGATGAGCATGTTAGTTTCACACAGGACTATGAGAACCTAATGTAGTAGACCACATAGAGAATATATGTAAGGGCTTCTCTAGAGTGTCTTATAATATGATGCGAGACCACCTGGTGAATTGACGATTAATGCTTTCCTAGAGAGTATGTAGTTCCTCGATGTGGGCCACAGGTGGAATGAGAAGTTGAGTGCTTCCCCAGAGAGCCTTTAGCACGATACGAGACTATACGGGGAATTGATGGTGAGTGATTCCTCTGAGAGTCTACACATTTGTTGAACCATAGGGGTGAGACTGTGTGTGCCTCCCACGGGGTTGCTAGTACTGATAGGTTGAACCATAAGGGTTAGGCTATGAGAACTATCTACGGGATTACCTTTTTTACTTCTTGATTCTCTTTTTTACTTCTGTACTTCATATGCTAGAACTGTGGACAATGACTACAATGTTTTTTTCATGTTTATTGTTACTATACTTTACTTTCCATGTATTCATTGACTTTTAGGCATAGATCATTGGGTGGTTGCCTACTAGGACTTTGTCTCACACCCTGTTTGGTCCATGCTTTTGGGCACAAGTAGACTATGTTTTTATAGGTATAGATAAGGTCAAGCGCCCTTCTACTTCAGGTACCTGACTGCTGGAGCTGGGGGGCATGGGACTGAGCTGAGGCTTCTGTTGCTGAGGAGGTTCTCTTCTGTTTTTTTCTATTGCTTTAGTACTTGTGTTAAGTTGAATTTCAGCATGTTGGTTTGTTTACTGCTTTCCATAGACATATGTACCATGTTACATCATTATTATTTTAGGTGTTGTTTCCGCTATTCAGTTTAGTTGTTGTGTGATGTTATTGTTTCCGCTATTTTGACTTGTTGTTCTTCCGCTGTATACTTTACAGAATGAGGGCATAATTTCCCCACTAACTCACCAAGGCCCTCACTGTTAGTCGACTGCCTCTGGCATTTGGGGAAACACGCTTGAGGTCATGTGGCGAACTAGGTATGGGGCAATAGTGGAGGGGCTCTGGATTCAGGTCCTTAAATTAGTGGTGACCCCCAATTTCACATTGTAGTATATGCAATTTTATTTTCTTTCAAATTCCACTATTATCTATTTTATTTAGTTTATATATATTTATTATTTTATTTAGTGTTTATATCATTCCCAACTATTTATTTTGGATGCTCAACTCTAGATTCCAGTTACTGGGGTTTGGGAATTCTCTTCAATAGTTGGCATAGACCAGGTTGGGTGATCGGTTCAATGTCAAACTAGGTTGGGTTGGCAATCAATAATTTCCCTTCACTTTCTATATCATCATCCATTATATGCCAAAATTTTCTTCATATACCTTCACCCTGTATAATTTCGTTTTATTCATTTATCTCATTGGTGGGTGTTCACCTAGTTTAAATATGTTTATTGATTACAAATATTTTTAATAGAAACTTATACCCCATTCCCTATATGGTGTATGATTAAGGGAGAGTGAAAAATAGTTGTGTTATATTTATTAACTGGGTAAATATTGAAAAACCATATATTTTTCTCAATACATATGTTTATTTACTACTCATGATAGTATTTAATGTTTTGTTTAACTATCCACCGTCGATATTTGGATGAATTATATTCATTTATTGACTTTAAAGTTAAAAAAAATATCAATGTTGTGAATAGAGATGGATGATTAATAATAAAATAATTTTAGTTCTATATAGTATTATTTAATAATTATAACATATGATGAATTCTATGGACATAATTAGTGATATTGAAGGCCCAATATTGATTGTCACAGAATGAATTGATTTTTTTCATGAGACATACTAGATTTGGTATTTTATTGTATGCCTAATATTAACAAAATATTTCCTGAGAAAGGGGAATTTTTAGTACAATAATTGTATCCATGAACATGATTTATTGGCACAATGCATACAATTATATGTAAACATTATGCATCTCTTTATTATATAACCAATTATTGTTATCCATGTATTTAATTATTAATATGTCAAACTTGGATATGTTATGTACATAGTTGCAATTAATTATGGTACTATATTTATTATATATCCCTTCTATATTATTTATATTCATCTCATTTTAAATTATGTCTTTTATTATTGTCTTTTACGTTTAATCATAATAAGAATTTGAACTAATCAATTTTTTTATGATTCCATTTTATATGGAAATAAAATATTTAATTGAAAATTATATCTGTAATGGA
This sequence comes from Viscum album, assembly GCA_963277665.1. Taxonomy (NCBI): domain Eukaryota; kingdom Viridiplantae; phylum Streptophyta; class Magnoliopsida; order Santalales; family Viscaceae; genus Viscum; species Viscum album. The sequence continues at coordinate 695,333,137 of OY728141.1, forward strand.
ATAACATGATAGATAATTTCTGGTAAATAGTGAAGGATTATTATGTATTATGTAATTTACTATATTGGGTAAAATTATCTATTGTTTAGTAAAGATAAGGGAATTATTAGTTATTTTTTCATATCTCTTTAATATTATAAACATAAATTATCCATAAAATATATGATAATCAATATTTTTTGGTGATATTTGAAACATATAATGGTAAAATTTGTTTCATTACTTCATTTAAAATATTATTCTTAATTAAGGTTGTTATGCCCACTAAATTTACAGATATTGATTCAAGGGAATTAAATTAAATATTGGCATGTAACTATATTCATGAAGGCATATCTAGATATACCCACACAACATGATCAACCTTTACACATGATATGTTTTTCTAGTAGGGATTTTAAATCTCTATAGGCCTTACATATTAAAATACTATAATGAATTTAACAATAATTATCCTTACAAGAAACCAAATTGAAATAATGATATAGTATACACTATGTTTCACATTTACCTATTTTTTTATATCTACATATAATAGATTAATTTGTAGAAGTAATTAACCACTTCTCATTCACCAGGTGTGTCATTCATTACATGAAAACTTATTTATGGTGTTTTTCTTTCTTATTTAACAAGGTGATATCATTTTCATCTTTTATGAGGTTTGTAATGAATTAAGAGACCTTTTGTGCATAAGTGTATTGATCTTGGTTATGATAAACGATATGGTAGTACTAAGGAAAACATGTGGTTTTCTAATGAAGGGTTGAAGATGTTGGTTGGTTGTAGATTACCGTTAAAATTCCATAGAAAACCATGTGACATGTAATAGTTGAAAAATCATGGTTTTTGCAAGGATTACAAAACTGTGTGGGGAATCATGTGGGATCTATGAAGTGGTAGAGAGTCTCATATAGAAGGAAAAAAAATTATTAATCATATAAACAAGCCATGTGCTACAAATTTATTTATCTATAAACAGTTTTTTGGACCTAAATATTACTCAAAACACTTTATTCATTCTTCTACAGTAATAGACCTATAAATTATAGACCATAGTAGATGTTTGGAGTTATTTATCACCCTCAAAACTCAAATTCTGGTTGATCTATAGGCCTTTTCTGGGAAGAATTGTATTTTTCATTTTATTCAACCTCCATTCATCAAATATTATCAACATGTAGTAAAAATATCATTGACGTAGTCATATATACAGGTTGTTGTGTGTTGGCATATGAATTAATATGTGAATTATTATATTATGATTATGCTGGTGGATAGATTTTTAGATTTTTCATCCTTACCTTTAATAGTTAAATATTTTCCAAAGGAGGAAGATAAAATGCTGAATTTAATCTAATTATAACCCCATACAACATAATTATTCTTGAATATTGTTTTCAGAATCCATATTTTAAGGAACTGGGATTTGTTTTATGAATATATATTGTGAATATGTGGTTTATTAATTGTGTATGAAAATACAAATTGATTAAAATAATAATCGTGGTCTTTATAAATTATGGCCTTTGAATAAATTAATCTTGAATCATTTCCATATGTTTTTGTGTGGTCGTTACTATGAGAACCATTATACATTATAGTTTTCTTATGATGTTGTATTTTGTGTGTGTAATCATCTCATGAGACATATTAATTGTGTTCTATAATTGTTCATTATTTAATATTACATATATATTGTGAGTTATAGATTTTGTCTTTTGTATGTGGTATAAAGTTTGAGGGATGATCATTGTAGCTCGGTTAGCCCCAAGTGGTGGAGCATGCGTTTGTATGAATTGGTGGTCACTAAAATATTTTGTCATGAAGATATATTATGGGTTCACAACCATTTTTCTTAATCTAATATTTTATATATCAAACCAACCAGGGACCAACTAGACAATGGTGATGCATGTTTGACATATCAAACCAATCACCAATAGGGAATGGGATGGTGCCTAGTGGCATGTAGGCATAACAAACACTTGGATATCCATTTACAAAGTTACATGTATAAATTCACACATCTCCAACCAAAATTATTATGGAGAAATTTAATATAAAACTAATAAAAAAAATAGTAATACATAAATATTCCACATCATAATACAATACAAGAAAATGAAATCCAAGAAGGCCAAATAAAATCCCACTAAAACTATTATATTTTTCTAACTACAAGAAATGAGGAAAATAATTTAGATCTCTATTTAGGAACCATCCATGGTCTATTTTATCTAAAATATGATTTACCTAATTCAAAACAACCTTGGAATACAACATAAATCTCTTCAAATGTATAATAGAAGACATTTTTTGGAAGAGCATGTGCAGCGGTGAGTATTTCATTCATAGAAGAAACACCCAAAATCACAAAAATAATAATAAATTGAGTATCTAGATCATCATAAAAATATATTTCAATTAGTATAAGGGAAATAATAATAAAAACCCTTATATACTGATGAAAAATTCAAAGCCAAAAATTAATGTTCAAAATAATACTACACGCTTCATATCTTCATGAGTTTTCAATATAATGTTCGTCTAGTAGAAGACCCTCCATAACACATACTAACATTGTTAGTTGTTATTTGAGAGTTCACTCTCATCATATGTCACCCTGATGAATTATAATCTAGAACCCTAAATACAGTGATACACAAATAGGGGATCTCACCCATTTCATGTAGCAGAATCATTCCCCTACCTTTAGGATAGGGATCAAATTCCATAATAGTCTGTAATAACATTCTTTTCCGAACCATGGGATGAAATGATATCCAATCATACCCTAAGATTCATTGGGGGGATACACGATTTTATATAATACTAATCCCTTATAGTGGATAAAATCATATGATAATTACACATTTATCATTTATCGTTATAGGGATGGAATAAGTAACACACCCGACCTATACTGGACTATATTGAACAAAATGAGGTAGTCATCATAGCCCAGAAATAGTATATGATAGGTATAGTTTATTTTCTGAGTTTATTTGATAGTCTTGTTGTTCTTGAGAGCTCTAGTCCATTCCTTTTTACTCGTTCAAATTTTTCTTTACTATAATCATTCAAATGTACTTAACTTTACTCAGGTAATTTGGTAATGTCATGGTACCTAGACATGCTTGTTTAACTAGTTGTTCCAGTACACTTTAACATATCCTCGACCATGTATCCCAATTGTAGACCAAAATAGAACCAAAAAATATGATACACGATTTTTATAGGGTATAAAATGTGTGTGATATTAATTTTTTAGTGAAACCCTAGATATATTAATGTGGGTCATCATGGTGTGTTTTCATCTTAAATACGAGTCTTGTAACACAAGATTATATACAAAACATATTATTTGTAAATTTCTTCTAGCATTAAATATTTCTATAATCATGTTGAAACAACATTGTAATCAAGGATTTGGGGTTGGAAAAACTCAATTCATCTCTAGTGTCTAGATTCCATCCACCCCACTTCCCGTAAAATCATCCATCATGCCACATTAAAAAATACCCAAAACCATTATTCCAGAACACCCAATCTAGCCTCTAATTTGTGCCCAACCTCAAACCACATTTACCAAACTAAAACTATGATTCATATCCAAAATATAATCTATTATAAATTATTATACTCACTAATTACCGATTGTAAAATGATTGGTTTCCATGTATTTTATATACCTCTAATAAAATTAAATATATTTGTTGAATTCAAATTGAAAATGGGGTGAAAATAAAAAAACATAAAAATTGATGAATGTAACATAGATATTTTCTAGGATGGCGTAAATTCATTTATAAGGAAGTATAAAATGAAATAACAAATCAAAACATTGTTCATTCAAAATTATAGGTAGATAAAACTATACCCATAATTCAATGGTCCACAAGTTAATAAACATTTTAAGAGGATTTATTAATGTTATAGAGGGGATAATTAGAATAATTATTAATGAAAACCAAAAAAAATCATATAATTATATCAGATCAAAAAATGATTAATTATGGTTATATTTAATTATTGTTTGTGAGATCCATGAACTACATTGTCAAAGACAATGTTCTCAGTAACAATAATTGATCAGTGATCCAATCATCATCCACAAAATATCTCATCCACTCATTGTATCTCTCTATAAATATAATATTATATCTATAAAACTATCATTTTTCCCTTAGTGGGTTTAAATATATATAATATAAGTAATATAAGTTATATAAATATTTAACAAATTAAATGATTTTTTAATTATACTTCATCTCATAAATTTTCTTAATACAACAACGATACACACATTTACGATATGTAACACCTTTAATAATAACCACATCATATATCAAATGGAGGTTCAATATTTCCAATCCAAGACCCGGTTAGGGAGTAAATAAAATATTTTAAAAATGATTTGTGTGAGATAGTATATATTTTATATATATCTTATATCACTACCAATCATCAACGAGCCTCAGAATCCCACAATGACCATGGAACTAACATTGAAAATATTGTATAAAATAATTTAGTTTTTTAAAAGTAAATAGTCGATACATTGAAATCATCCCACCTCATAAATTTTCTTATATGAATGACAAAATACTACCCATAAAGATATGAATACTATGTTCTCATATTGTTCTCCTACTCCCGTGTGCTCTCCAACATTATCTTATACTAAAACTGAACATTCACCAAAGTAATATATCACCCATGAAAGATATTTTGATTCAAATCCTAATTTTCTAGTTGGTAATCTATGAAGTTGGATGAATCCATGATTTACAGATAACATTATTATATAAAATGTGACATTTAATGAAAATTACTCTTTATGTGTGACATGTTGATGATATCATGAACCTAGTCGGGATATGGGGTATGAATAAGAAACAATCCACCTCACTAACCAATCATATTCTCTAGAAAGGTACAATAAATATGTAACATAACATGTGACACTATTCAAATCTATTCAATTTCTGTTGACATGATACCTTCAAGAACACATGGAATCCCTATTAAAACAATAAATTCCTCCAACGTCTATCCGAAAAAGACATATTACCAATATGATCACTCCAAATATACTATTGTAAGATCTTCACATTCTCTATTGTTTCATATACACACATTGTGTCTATAAGTGATGACGCTCCTGTATCATATATTATAGTAGTGACCTGTAAGGTCTCCTATAGAAGGACTCAATTCGTTCCATAACAATGGTGGAGTGGTAACTATTATTTTGAGAAAAATCATACAATTTTAGTTTATCATCAAAACTATGACCAAATTACAACATGCTATGCTAAATCATGTCCTCTAAATCCCAAATATTTTACTCAACCTATATAAATAAATTGGGGTTTAACACATTTCTCTTCCTAATCTGAGTCCCAATGGCCTTTTATAAAACAATATGTTTTTATGAAGTGAAGTTATAATCACATTCTCCAATGATCATAAAGAAAACTCAATGAATCAATACTCTTCCAATCATGTTGTTGTGTCCATATAACTTTAATGAAATATACTATTAGGAGTCTAGGATTAAGACCAACATGGGGAGATGGTCTAAAATCACATATATAGAATCAGGAAAAGTATTTTTCTCTAAAACTACAATCACAATGCCCATGAATATACCAACCCACATCAACATTGTCACCTTAAGGATTTTTGACAAACCCACATGATCATAGTTCATAACCATCACTTGTTGAAAAGTGACGCAATAAGAGGGAAAATATTACATCGACATCCTCATCAGTTTACACCAAAGATGAAAATAAAGTTTATTCTAAATATATTAGACTCATAGATGTAAATCCAAGGGGCTTTTTATATTTACAGGGTAACTCATATCACAATGTAATATGTATAACTATATATCTTAAACATTAAATTCTCTCTATCAAAAATTGTTTTTCCAGAGCACATCCATTGGATATCTTGACATGGAAGGTATCAATATCGGTATATATAAGGTAGTAATACATAACGAGATAGTTATGTGGTGAGTTGATTAACATTTAAGGGATGTTTATTTCCCTCTCCTTTCACACTATGATAAATTATATCATTTACAACTACATTTATGAATCAATCAACAACTACAAACAATATCTCTTTCCAAGAAAATCAAAAACCACATTCCCTTTCTTAGGATTGTAGATTATAAAAAATTCATATTCATGGATGTAAATTAGTAATATCCTATATCTAATGTTAGGAATGTTCTAGGAAAAGATATACTTGATAATATTTGGTCAAAATTTATGGAAAAAATTTCACCCATAATGTAGTGTCACTACATATATATGGTGATGTAAACCACTATAAGCTATAGATCAATGTCTATGTAGTTAGAATAATAGTGTATAAAATAATAATACCCATTTGTAATATCTTCAAACTCTACATCATAATGAATCCAATCTCATTTGTAGATGCATTAGAGAAAATCACACACCCAATACCCTCCTTTGGAAGACTCATGATGGGTCTTTAGTTTACTTAAACCATATCCATGAAACTCATTTTAGAAAATATATATTCACAAGAAGAATACCCATTTCAGGTCAAATAATTCACACATGATGATATAGTATAAAAATTTGTCACGAACCACATTTATTATAATTTTAACCCATGAAATCTTCATACACTATACTGGCTCTGGGTGTATCCCAAGCTAAGAATGCCTCCACCATTCCGGGGTCCACTACAACACCCACTTCTATGTTTACATTACCTTGGAATTAGACCACTCAAATCCAGATCTAACAAATTTATATATTACCTTAATGTTTTCTTTCTCTTAGTATATACATAACTATTTGAAAAAAGGTCACTAGTTCTCCTATCCATATCCCTAGTACACTATGATTCATTTTATGCAGAGTACAATTAAAAGGTCCTAGAAATATATTACGATCTAGTTAATGTGGAATATGAACACTACTATTGAATTTTTCTTGTATAATGAAATCACTATATACTCATAGTGACCCTAGATACTTAGGAATGAATTATTTGTAATATCCTCATCTAGAACATATTGATGGTGATAGCCTAACAAAAGGCCAATCATTGAGAACCACATTACCACTATGAAAAGATTGAAGGGGACATTGATTTAAAAAAGTGGATACTTATTCAATATAGTCACCATAATCATTTCATAGTAATCCACACATACCCTCATCATCATGTCTACCATCGTGGTAAACAAATATGTGGTCACCTATTGTAACACATTAGTTCTAACATAGCCCTTCCTTTTCAAATATTCCGACTACCCCTTCTTGTCTCGAAACTATATAGGAGCCATATTATTTCATGTTGTTGATATATGATTGGTTACTCTGTTAAATTATCTTAAAAATTTGATCTCATTGTGGGGAGGTATGTCTTTCATTTCCATAGGGAAGAGGTCCTCAAACTATGCCACCAATATAAGAATTTAAAATCTCAAAGAATATACTGATCTACGGGTAATATTAATCATGTAATGAATGATTATCTATATTCTCTTTATTAATATCCCACCATAAATTTCAGGGGTTTCATTTATTCCGAAGAAGTAAAATCCCATCCCATTAATGACGACACACCATATCCCCTTACAGAAAAGTATTAACATATGCTTGATCAAGGGATTTTATTTTTTAATAATAGTATAATGATATAATCCCACATCATTAGTTTGAAAATATAATAAATAAAAATAATTACCCCCAAGATTTTGGTCACATTATCTGTAGATGCATGTGATCAATAAATCTCCTCTGTATGAGTCTCTATATACAATGACTGACCTAATGATGAAACTAGATTTTCAAGATCTAGATCAACATATTTTTCATTAAAAGAGTCCCTCGTTACTACATATATAAAAACTATATATAATGTATATAATACATATTTCATATATTTAATGATCCCAAGAACCTTGGGTAATATTCATCCACTTAATGAAACTAAACATATCATAGTCCACTAGCTTCCACAACTTGGTTTGGGCCACCTGATGGTGGTGGTTGAAACAAGGAAAATCACAAGCCTAACCCCCAATTATCCCCCAAATAATATGAAAAATCATATGACATATATAACTACCGACACATTCCATTTCCCCAACATAGATCGCCTATTTACTATCTTCATTTTAGCTACATGCAGGGTAAGAATCTCCCATGTAAGGTGTCCAGAATAGTAATAGGAGAAACATCACCTCCCCTTCAGTTGAATAGATACACTCTGAAATTCATGTTCTATATACACTCTGGAATGATACATTATCCTAAAATTCTTATCCCACATATAACCTTGAGCTTACTTCATCTACCAATAACCAAATTCAACCATCTATTGTTCCCACTGCCAACATGAATTTTTAGTGACTACTCCACCACAAATTCATATTTGAGAACTCAATTGATATTTGGAATTATAAGAGATAATACTATCAAACAAAATATCTCTAAAAATGAAATACATGATGTCCTGTGATAAGAAAAATGAAACTTATTCCATTGATATGGAGTATAATGAGGGGACAGTGAGAAACGATGCAAACAAAATAACAGTCATTCAATACTGATAGTACTCTAGATAATCATGGATGAAAAATATTTGTCATATTTAAATATACAACACCTCAAGAGATATATGTTTAAACTCTTTCCAAGAGATTGATACATCCACATGTGTATAATCTACAATAATAACATATTTCCCTTTATAGCAATATAAATAACCATACAGTATGACCACCAACTCATCATTAGGGGTCCTAATAGGGGTGGGGAACTCACACAACTACCTCAAGCCCATATATTACTTACTAAGGATATAGATCACCCAGAAATATAAGGGGCCACCACATATAAATCTAATGATTTTTTATCTAAATAAAAACATATTCTAATGGTACATCACCATGTGGATCATTCTCAATATATAAATATTGAATACTAGCTGTCAATCATCATTTATCTATCCTAAAAAAGTCAAGATGTACTAGGGTCAAAGAGTGTATCTAGGGAGATAACTCCATAAGTATGTAGAGACACAACCCAATCATGGATGATACATGTACCAATATTTTCCCTTCAACTAGTGACGCCATATACAAATCCATCTTGCAGGTTATCAATGTTATGGTTAATGTATATTCTATCCACCATATGAATATATAGATCTTCTTTCAAAGAGGTGAAATCAAGACACCCAAAAACTATTTCTATTGTTCCCAAAATAGACATCTGAAATAGACAATCTAAAAAATATAGTCCAAATATAAAAGTACCATTGATACCAATCTATCGAGTCCTGACCCACTAGGGACCACCTAGGTGGAAGTGAATGAAGTTGGAAAACTCAAAAATACCTCCAATAGTACACGAGCATGAGATTAGAATATAGTACACACAAAAAATTCATGGGAAGCCTTAGACTATGGTACTCGTACACACACACACATCTACAAAGAAACAATATAATATTGAAATTTAGTATAAAAAAATATCAAAATGAATATATATATATATTTATATCATTATATTCTTATAAATGTAAAATATGGAATAATTGGTAAAATTAAATCCTGAAAATAGTACAACATTTTAACATGTTATGAAGGACAACACTAATATAAAATGAACTACATTAAACGACTGTTATCTGTCTAGATAAACTATACTTTTTATACTATGGTATTCAAAAGAATCTATAAATAGTCCTATCACATATATAAGAAGTGAAAATTTTGGGCAGAGCACAAGTAGTGGTGAGGTTATCAAACTATGTATGACACAACGAAATTGTTAAACATAATAATTAAAAATATTGGTTAGATCATCATCATCAATATATATCAACTAAAATAGAATAAATAATAAAAATAACCCATATGAAATCAATAAAAACTCCACGATCATTGATGGTAAAAATTATAATATTGGAAAATGATCTTCTAGGGGATTCAAGGTAACACATCTTTTGAGGGAAATCACTCTATGAGCCTTTCTTATACTAATGGATCAAATCAGGGAGGTAGATATCATTGGTCTCTCGATGAATAATTAAAAACTAGTATGATGAATATATTGATACAATTATATGGGATCTGAAATAGGTCTAATATGTGATTCGTAACCACACCCGGATTAAACTCACTAGGATGGAGATCACATTCATCCTAGTGGATAACGTGATTTCGAACCAAACCTATAGATGAAATGTTAGAGTATCTAACCCCATACACATAAATGGACTCTTTACATTATCATATACAAATCATAGAGAGGGGATTATATTATTTTCTGACGATGAAAGGCTTCATTGTATCCTCATGAGAAAGTATCATGTGAATTACCATACGATTTATAGTCTACACTAAGTAGAGTGAGGTACTCAACCTTCCATGGAAAAAAGTAAATAGAATGTATTATTTATAAAAGGTTTGTTTGTTATAGATCTGGTCAGAAAAGGTACTCTAGCTTATTAAAATATACATTGGATTATTCTCATGTACTCTTGTCATGACCATGATATATAGCCTTTCCTATGTGATTTGGTAGTGTCTCGGTTCTTGGTCATTCTCGTTTACATGGTTTTTCTTATGTAGTTAGCCTTGAATCTTCATGTATACCCATAGAGTACATGGAAAACCACCAATAGTATTTAAAATTACATATATTGGTAATACATGTTGTTTTATATTTATTCTTCAACAAACCCCAAGCTGTTATAGAATGGGTCCACAAAGTGTGTGGTCATTAGAACTACATTTTGTGTAACTCACTATCTTCCATGAAAAATTCATACATTAAAAATTTATTCCCCAACCTTTTCAATCCTGCCTCAAAAACCACATATAAAAATTGATATACGGTCATAATTACATTTATCATCACTTATGGTTGGATTCAAGACACTCGATTTTATTTTTGATCATTCCACTACCACACACTGTCAAACACCCATACAAATAAGGGAGTTGTTTACAATATTTTCAATGATTCATGTCTTATATACATTAAAATAAAACCACTATTTAACCATGATTCTGATCAAGAAAATATTAACATATAAATGATCAATTTGGATAGTAGTGAATTATTAAACTAAAAACTTTTGGTTATTTTTTAGACTGGAAACCAAATGAAATACTAAAAACCACATGAATAACGTTGGGAGAATAGAAAAAAACAGAAGGAATGAAACTCTTCTATTTATTCAATAGGCCTAAATTTATTTATTAATAATCATCATATTATTTAATTTATAAAATCATTATTTATTCTTATTTTTTATAATAAAAAATATTAATTGTGAGTCAACATTTGGCACATTAATCATGTTTATTGGAGTTATTCACATCCTACCTACGATAATATAAATGGTAATTAAATAAAATGAAAATAAATTTCAGGCCTCATGTTTTCTTAGAACCCTAATGTTGAATAGTTTTACACCATAATCATTGGATAGATCCAAAATAACCATTAATGGGGACAATCTCTTCAGTATCGATCATCATTTAACAATTTTGTCAAGGTTATCTGAATCACTCATCCACATTCTCTCCAAATAATAAGTGTTATATGGATAACCATATAATTTTTTAATTATTTTGATTAAATATAGTTGATCTAGGTCATTTAAATGAAATGAATAATAAATTTAAAATTGAATTATTTATATTATCATTCATGCCATCAAACATTATTTTACAAAACACCTAACACACACAATCATTATATCGTGCCACAAGTAAAACCCACATTCTATATTTAATTTGGAAATCAAATATCCTATGATGTAATCTAGTTTATAGTAATTTTATATATTCTAGTAGTACTACATGGGTAATATAAATTTTTAATTGTTCTATTATGTTAAAAAAAGTCCTCCTCAGGACCCACAATTATGATCAAGGCTAGTGGCGAGCATTGAAAAAAGTAATTAAAATTATGTTGATTTTAACATGGAAAGAAAATATGAATTAAATAGATAGATCATGATTTATTAAAACCATTTAGCCTATCCATTAGATAATATATGGGTAAAAAACCGCTTTGGACCAACCCAATAGAGGTTCTTACTAGATTAAACTATGGATAGAAGCGAGGAAACAATTAGAGAGTGATATCCTTATGTCGTGTCCTTGAAATTGATTGTCCATGGGACTTGATATTAGTCTTGTTTACGTATTGTGGCCTAATATTTTATGTGATGAAATATGAGAAAAATATTCTAGTATGGTGCTTATGATGGTAGAGTCGGTGTTCTTTGAATCATTATTACTACATAATGTCTTGAAATTTGAATGCATATTTATGAATGTTTGTTATTATGAACACATTCAAATTATTTTAATGATATATTCAATTATAAACAAGTCCTCTTTTCATTAATAAATAATATTTAGTTCTGTAATGGTTTTTTACTCACAACAGACATGATTATCTCGATTCTTATAACATTTCATCACTAGAGATCTGATAAGTGCAGTATCCAATTGTCAAGGAGCTGAGGAGGACGAGATTGGAGGGTTGAGTAAATTTAACTATAGACCCAATACTATTTTTTTATCTTTAATATTTCTTTAAAATGTTGTAATATTTTAGTTAATATACCAAAGTGGATGTTTTTTTGTTTATTTTGTACCATCTATATTCTATTTTATTACAACATTATACAGTTATTTTAATTTCTTCTATGCTAGTTTCGGATATCTATAAACACATTATAGAATTATTTCTGTATATCTTTTGTTAAATATATTAATGTATCCCCAAACATCATTAGGATGCTCTCTGCTACTCATTATATATGATGATATGTTATATAATGTCTCACATGTGGAGTTTTTTTATTTTGTTCTCTAATTCTTTTTGTGAATTGGTATAAAAAGATTGGATATCCGGTACTCATGCATGTTAATCACATAAGTTCCTTGAATTCTCTCATACAACTTATTTGTGTGTTATTAGGTGATGATGTTGATGATAAGGGTTATAATTTTTCATTATTAGGACAATTATGATTTTTAATATTACTTTACTATAGATAATAAATCTACATTTACATAATAAAAAATATATACCATGGTTTAATTAATAAATCACACAAATAAATACACTACCGATGGACCTAATCATTTAGTATCATGTAATCCTAATAATTAGACACCTTATATATCAAAAAATGTTAACAATACTCTATTAATACGATCCAATTGAAATAATCTAGATATATACTGTGATAAAATAGTTTTTATAACAATGGGAATTGATATTTACGAAAGGGTTGATATTGAAATTTTATTTTGAGAATAATATAAAATAGTCATAGTCATTTGATCATTAACATGATTAAAACGTGTGGAAGGGTGAAATATCTATGAAAATGGTCGAGGAATAATTAATTACAGTCATAGAAAATTATTGGGAATTATGTATTCTTGAAATAAAAGAGAAGAAAAAATAATGTAAAAAAATATATATCTGAGAAACATATAATCGAATTTAAACAAGACATGAGATAAAAAAAGATATCATGAATTCTTTATAACATGTAATTTTATTATAAAATATAATATCTTGAAAATATGATAGATTTTAGAGTATTGGAAATGAATAAACATAAAAAATCATTATGAATAAATCATAGAATGAACAAAATTTAATTTTGTGAAAAAATATAATTATGTCCACCATATAGTAAAAGAACAAATCAATACTTAAACATAATTTAGTTTATGATAAAATACATGTATGTCCAGGTTTAATTTTCTAATTAAATATAAAATCATAATGAATGAGTTAGAGATATTTATTGGATAACACCCACATCGTTATTAAATATTATTTCCACTTAAAATAAAATCATCCATCTTATTATAATTACCACATGAAAATAATACTATCTACTTTACTTTTGTATATGGTATCACATTAGGAAATAATTTTTTGGTATGAAAAAACGGAATCTTTGAATAGGATTTGTTTATCTTGAGAACATATATGGTCTTTTATAACCAATTAATAAGTTGGATAATACTCCTTTGAAAATAAAAAAAATCAAAATAATGATTTATCATAAAAATATTATGTTAATCCTATCGGAAAATATATATGTTTTATGTCACATTAGAAAAACACTAGTTCATGAAGATTAATGAAAAATAATGTATCTGAAAAAAATACATACCATTAGACAATTACTATTAAGAAAATGTAACACAAAATTTGATGTAGAATAGAAACTATAATATCACTTTAAGGTATATCCATTTAGATATTTTAAATAACATTTATTAAAAATAATATTTATATAAATAGTAATACAACCTTTGTAATAGAAATAATTAATGATAATGAAATGATCCTTTGTGATAGAAAAATGATTTTCCACTAGGGAAGGTAAAATATTATATCGAGGTTAAAACTTATATATGAAGATTAATACTTTAATAAAAATGGGAAATATTCTTAAAATAAATCATTTTAATGAATAAAAAGTTCATTAAGGAATAATATGTTATTGTGACATATGATTTCCATAGAATATATTTTTTAAATACAAAATGAAATCATCATAATTTATAAAATATCAATCATGGATTATAATAGTCAAATAGAAGTTATTAAGGCCGAGGGTAATTATTTTAGTAATGAAAACCTCATACCATTATCACAACATAGTCAAACACACTCTTGCACCATTTAAAAAATTATAAAAATATAAATATTAAATATCCAAAAATAAATAAAAAATACCTCTTTTTTTAATTCTCATATATAGTCATTATATAAATTATAATAGTTATTTTCTTCCTATTATCCAACATCAGGTTTTTATAGTTATGACTATTTTTTTAATTTTCATATTAAATGTATTATCTATTCACCATAAAAAGTTTGACTTTATGGGGAAATTATGGGTACTATAACTAATTTCATGTAGTTATTTTTGAACAAATTTTTATATTTGAGTGTTTGATTGTCTTTCCTTTTTGATGAAATCTAGAAAATAAGACATCAATCATTTTTATAACCAATGAACAGAATTTTATTTGTTACTAAGTAAAAAATTGATATCACAATTTAAAAACATAAATAAAATATTTATTTAAAAACAACTATCATATTATATCAATACATAAGTTTTCATTTTTTTAAATATAAAATTTTATAGAATTTTTTAATAAGGTGGTCAAACTGAGAAAAACATAAACATGCAATGATCAATGTATGATTATGAAGATATTTAGTTGAAATATCATTAAACGAGTAGAATAATTATATAATTTACTGTTTGTCAATGTGATATATAGTCACCATAATGTATTTACCCGAATAATTTGATATGTAAATATAACGTATTTTGAAAAATAATTTTTTATTATTACAGTTGTTTTAAATGATTGGATTTACATTGATAATTTATCGATTATATATTTATAGGTTCTCAAAAATTTCATTTAAATCACAATTATGTCATAATAATAAAATTTTACATTAATACATTTATGCTATCTACTCAATTATGTCGTTGATGAAATGAAAACCAGAAAGCAGACATTTAATTAAGGTTATAGTCTGCACTCACAGATGGATGATGATGCCATTTTCTATATAATGGGAGAAATATATAATATTCTATGAATTTATAGAATGTAAAATATGTTTGAAATATTATATTAACTGATAAAACTTTTCATTATAACCACACATGTGAGTTGTTTATGGAAAACATTAGATGATTACTTGTGTAGGTGGTAGACTACACAAACAAAGGAATATAATTTTATTTTTTTAGGGAAAAGGGAAGGGTATTTAATGGGTGAAAAATCACTATAATAACTTGTAAATATAAATTTGATAGATATGTTATAATTTTATTTTTTTTATTCGATTTTAATGTAGATTATATACATATAATGATATATACAGAAAAGGAGATAATGGGAACAAATACATTACTTATCTGATTATATATTTTGTAAATGTGGATAAAAAATTGAGGGATGATAGTTTGAGATAAAAATAACCACTTTAATATTTATATGAATATTAGAGTTAGACTTTTTGTTTTTTATCTAATATTATTTGGGTAGTGTTGGGTGGGGATGTGAGTAGAGGAGAGCCATGTTTACAAAATAAGAATTGTTTTTTTAAATACATGACAATTTTCAATTGTGGAATGTAAATCTCATTGGAATTGGATGAAAATATTATAAAAGTGTTGTGGTGATGTTATAAATTCATGAAATCATTAAACATATTTTTCCAAATATGTTATAGACATGTTTCTATGCCATTACAACTTGAAATATTACATTTTCAATTTCAGTGTTTACTACAGTTCCTAGATTTTATCTACAGTAATTAAGTCATAATTCATAAAATAATGGTGATATTCATATATAGTTTTTCTTAAAAATTTAAAAATTAAAATTAAAATTTAATTTTAAAATTACAAAAATAGTTGAAAATTAATTTTGAAAAAATTAATTTATCATGTGTCAAACAAATTTTAGAGAAAATATTACTAGATTTGTAAAATATAAATATTATTTTTGTAATGTATAATCATTATTTTAAAATTTATAATTTTTTTATAAAATATGTTTTTTTGATGATTATTATTCAATAATTTTGATTTCATGAATTATATTATTGACATAAAAAATTGAGTAGTATTATTAAAATGGAATACTTTAGTACTCATCAACATTATTTTTTTTCTAAAAATATAAAAAAAATTACATTATGTTCTTCTTGTTATTTAAAATCAAAAAATTAATTCATTTTTTTCAAAATATCATGGTAAAAGTTTTATTTTAAAATTTTAATTTAAATCAAACAAATATAATGAAAATATGTTTTATAATAAAAAATTCTTTTGAATAAATAAATTTTTTACAATAAAAAATTATTCTACTGTTAATTTTTTTCAAATAATAATTAGATATTAATATTATTAAATATTAATAAATTTAGTTCCATTAAATAAATTTAAAAATTCAAGACAATATTTTTTTAATTATACATTTTATTAAAAAAAATATAACAATTGAAATATTAATATATATATATATATATCCATATTGAGGTATATTTTATTACATATTCATATATATTCCTTATTTCTACATACAAATCCACATATTATATATTAATAATACCAATGAATTACAAAATGTTTTATCTGACTTATGGGTGGCGTTTTTTCAATCCTGTATTTTCTATAAATATAAAAAAGATTTAAAATCCCACATAAATAGTTTTAATGAAACAAAAATTTCAAAACAATTTATTTGTATGGGTTGAGGGAAAAACATATAAATTAACCTTCATTCTAAGCTCAATAGTAGGGGAATTTTAAGGAAAATTTAAATTTTCATATTATTTATTATCATATATTATTTTAATATTTATGAAATATGTTTACTTAATTTTATACAAGTTAATTAATGGAATCATTACATTAGTTATATTTAATATTAAAAGTGTATCAATGGTTTTTTATGTTTCAATAGTGTAGAAAAAACTATTTAATATATTAATTATTTAAGGAGAATATTCTGTGAAATCTTTTGTCAGAAAATTCTCCTCTTTTAGTAGATTGTGTCAGGATAATTTTGATTATCTCTCATTAACAATGTTATCTAAGGGTATTAATTATAAGAATTGTGATATTATTTTTGAATTATGTTACAATATCTAATCATTATAATATTTTGAGTCAATTTTATTTAAAAAAATTCTATTTAATACATCAAATGTTTCTATATATAGAGGTATTTTTTCCTTGATTTCATAGTTTAGATATGTATTGAAAAATATTTAATATATTTTCTTTTAATATTAAACGTGACTCCCTATTTTTATGATATCTATATCATAGACACTTATATATCATCCCATTTTGATCACCAATTTAATATGGTCAAGGGAGAATTTAGGACAATTGATTATGTGGAGGAATAATGCTCCTGCCCATAAGGATCATTTAAATCAAAATTCAATACCAACAATCACAACTCTATTATAGCCACATCTACGACACCATCTTTAGCCATCTTTATCTTCTCCATCACCTTGTCCAAATATTCAGTAGATATCCCCCAATCTCTTTATACCCTACATCCCCAGTTCATGTGTTTCCATCTAAATAAAACCCTCTTAGCTTAATGTATATTGATGATTTATTACCTATTTTAGTTTAAATTAATGGTCCTATATTTCACTAAATTGGGCATGAAAAGGATCAAACTATTCCACACATAGTGTTCATGGTATCACAATCATATGGTCATCAATCTAGATTATTTAACATTCTCAGCACCAAAGTCACTTAGTGGACTCCCCCTTTTTCTCCTAACAACTATGTCATATTGAACATGAGGCATTAGAGTTGGTTTTTGTTCGTTATCAACCATTGGTTTGGTTTTTTTTAACACAATGGAAAAAAATTATATAACACATGTAGGTGGTTCAATAATGGATTATTATATTGAAATATCATTGATTTTGTTTTCTTCATGAGTTATATTAATAAAACTTGTGTTGTTGTTTCAATTTTTATTTTCTACCTCATATTTTTCATTTTCAAATGTGATGATTTTGTGATTATTTTAACCACGATCTATGATTTTTATTTCTGTATTGTAATAGTAATTTAATTAAATAATTATATCATATCCATAATATAAACCGATAAAAACAATATTATAATATTCGTATTCATATATGGTTAATGAAAATTAAATTCAACTATCTATTTTTTATTTTAAAGAAAAAATTATACTAGTATTCTTAGAAAATAATCCATGAACTATAATATTGAATTGAATAATGATCCAATGTTCAAAATTTTGATGTTTTTGATTTAGTTTTCAATTTACATATCAGTCATAATAATTGAATAACCTCCAACTTATTCCCTATGTTTTCATGTTTATTTATGACTATTATCCATATCATCCTTTGGATCATGACACTAACCTAGAAAAGTTCAATGGTTGCACATATAATTAATTGGATAATTAATATTATTTAAGGATTCTTACTTTTGATATGCATCGTGATTAATGACTGCTTTATATTCTGAAAATATTTTGATGTTCGATGAACCCCTCTTCCACAAGTAAATAATATTCTAATCCTATTAAGGAAAGACCCAAAATATTTTACACAATATATATATATACAATACAATGTTTATTATTATACATGATAGATGATCATTTGTGGTATTCCATTCATCTAATATTCATTGAGTTTGAAACATCAACTATCATCGAATTCATAATAACATTTCTTGATTGTTGGTTTATAAATAAACATATGTTTTCTTACTCTATCTCTTATTCTGTTTGGTTTTTTGAGGTAATCATATAAATTTTACTCACACCACTGATTCGTTCATGTTCCATCCACTAGTAAAACGATTTTTTTGACATGAGGGATGAAAAATTAATATTATGGGGAACTATCATAATCAAAAATTTATTAAACCATAGAAATGAATTTTATTTCATTATCAAATTAGAGTAAAGATAATTTGGATAAGCTTATTCCAATCTAATATTGAAAATGGTTTTTTTATGGGTTATTATAAATATCATGTCCCAATATCTCAATGTAATATTGAAATGAATCCTTCATTATGATCTGTAATGATTGTATAATCACCAATGTAGATCTTATGGGATTGTCGAGCAGGGTGTGATGCATTATGACCACTAATAATGCATTAGTGTAATAATGAATACAATTACAAGACAAACCATTCGAAGGTAATTACCAAATGGTGAATATATATTTCAGGAAGCATCCATGTGGTGATCATTCCATGACTTCCCTAGCCCGACTTTAGCAGGAAAGTGGCGGATGACTAGCATGAAATGTGAATATCATGGATATGGAAGGCATTGCCTGTGTACCTTTACACTCACACAGATCTCAAATCCCACATCATGCTGAAATTTAAAGACAACTAACAACCATTTCATGCATACATCTATATCCCACAACCAGAGTATGATAAAAAGTGATAGAATATAACTAGTCTAAATACAATCCCAACTAATAAATTCTATCAGAAAAACCCAACATCTATGTAAAGGTACCAGGATAGACATCAAAAAGAAATAGGAGAACACCTTGGTTAGTAAAACCATTCAAATAAACATCTTCTACTAGTCTTCCAAGGAATATGTCAAAATTCCCACTATCTTCATAGGACACGAGATGTGTCGGAAAACACCATGTAAGGGTGAGTATAAAAATACTCATTAGTGCACCATGAATAGCACAATGGATAAAATAATGAAAATTACATGAAGATCTATACAATTATAAATCTACAAAACATATAAGAACAATATCTATATATACTCAACAATGACAAAAAATCAAAATTTAGGGCACAACCATGGTATATTGGCCATATTATTCAAGATTTAATATTCCATGAAGCACTCTTTTGGGGAACACACTCTTGAGTCTGATAGCAATGACGATGTTTATCAAAGAGGTTTTTCTCATCAGGTATCATCATGTGAAATAATTCTTTGATAGTTTCAGGAGAATATGATACAGAAATGAGGATAAAAAATAAGGTCATTGGGGGATACCAACAACTCCATATGTATTAACCTACTATGTAGGGGATTGGTTCCATATAGTATTGGTCATGTCGATAAAAATTACTCCACTTAAGAAATGAAAATGAACAGATGATCCCTTTATATGCCTCTAAGGATGATTCCAAAAACTCGATATAGGTAGCCCATCTAAAGGGATCATATTCATTAGATTAGGGAATTATTTGTACCAACATTCAGGGAAACAATAAGGGTCACGAACCCTAACAATTATTTTTCATGATATGAAGGACATGAGATCAAATCCATACATAATATATTATATGATGTGTATAGGGTTTATATTCCATGTCACATGACCCTGAGTTCGGACTTTGTAAAATGATTATGTCATTAAAAATTGTATGTTTTATCGTACACAATGTGTATCTATCCAATCTGCTCTACCTAAATTTTGGTACATAGCTCAGTCCATATACATTATCCAAAA
The DNA here is from genome assembly GCA_963277665.1 of Viscum album. Taxonomy (NCBI): domain Eukaryota; kingdom Viridiplantae; phylum Streptophyta; class Magnoliopsida; order Santalales; family Viscaceae; genus Viscum; species Viscum album. Next base: position 695,354,268 of record OY728141.1, read on the forward strand.
CATGTCTTTGTATGGGATTTCATGCTGTTTAAGAACATCAGGTACCCAACCACATGTATGTGTATGATTTGAAGTATATTCCAAGTCTCTATGGAGATGTCACACACTCTGTTGGCCAATCCACACTATGTGGGATACTTTTCTCCTTGTTGAAACCCATGTCACTGCTTGGGGTCACCAATTGGCATGTAGATAGGGTATATATGTTGTGTTCTATTGGATTATCTAGAATCTGAAATTATTCATACACATGTCAAACTGGGGTTCCAACACTAAATCTAACAACAGTCTTACTGGAAAAATGTATTTTGATTATCATTAATTTATGCACAAAAAAAGTATTTATATTTAGTTGTTTAATAAACTCATAAAAGATATATTCTTCATTTTTCGATGCATTATGTAGAAATTTTTTTTTAATCAACCATCAAATGATTTATCACTGACTCCATCATCAAACTATCATCATTTAATGTGGATCACATATATATGATTTCTAATTATTTCAACAAGAAATGAATACACACTAATCGATTGTTAATAAAACATCAAACCATGGGATAGAAATTAATATCTATGAATAATGAGGAATCAATTCCGAAAATAAAATAATCAATCAAAATGAACATACCGTGATTGATTTTTATGTCAATATATGTTTGTTTCCATTAGAATACAAATTGATTAATCAATAATTAATCACTCTGAATATTTTCTCAAACCTTGATAATTCTAACCCATAATGCAATACGTTCGAAAAAAATATCATAATGTTCATTTATAGCTCCACGTTAGTCATAGAAACCTATAACATTGAATATAAAAATGAAAACACATGCCCTAACAAAAATCGGTTATATCACTAAAGAGGAACGATGCATCACCATTTTCATTGTTGGCAAGATCTGACGAATATGAGGTGAGGGGATTGTCGATCAATTAAATTTTACCGGATATGATTCAACATGGATCTCATAAACGATCCTTGTAAGTATTCAAGGATATGCAGGTATCAATAGTACTATAAAAATATCCATATTTTTATGTCTAACCATCTGATAAGTCATCCAAACAAAATAAAATATTTTTATTCAATTATTGTATTAATTTATATGCTTGTGATGAGTTATCTACAAATGACCCATTCTGACCAATGTAATGTTGATACTAGGGTAAAAATGCATTTTGAGCTCAACAATAGACTCATATATCTCACCCATTTATAATTTCATTCTTTTTTTCTTGGAAAACCAAGGCAACGTGATAAATAATTTATTTAATATTTTTTAAAAAATTATGCTCATACATAGTTTTGGAATCGCACACCGTCATTGCACATAGTATTTTAATGCTTCCATATAATATCCGTAAAAAAACAAGAAAATTCCAAGACATTAAATTACCCCATCCTTAGGGATTTACATCCTAGAAAACCCAAAAATATGGGTTACTCAAAAAGTTATGTCACTCGTAATGAATCTGAGCCTCCATTTACCATGTTCCCTACAATATATTGTTGTGTTTCCCCAATACATGCACAAAAGGAATTGATTTTCCATGAATTATCCTCTCCTACCAATCATGAATATACATTGGGTACTTAGTTGAGGTATTTAAATCCTCGATGTCCAGCTCACCCTAACTGATAACATGTGACGGGTCATGCATATACCTCCCCATCTACGACTTGGGAATAGATTATATACCCAGTATAATAATAAATTTAAATATAACTGGTGCACCACCTGAACAACTCTAAATACTATTTGGATAGGACCAATAAACATCATAGTTAGTTTTCATCCACTTCAAAAAATCCATAGTCCACAATCAAGTAAAATATGTACGAACACATGGTCACCTTTGACAATATAAAATAGAATCTGTCACCTCTCAGAATATGACTTATGTTGTCTCTGTAAATTATTCATATTCTCTTGTATGATCATCACTTTCACTATTTTAACTCGCAACAATTATATTCCCATCGGTGTTGGATCTCCTCAGGCTGTCCAGTAATTTGGTGACCCAATGGCTTACCCATAAAAATCATTGAACGGTTCCTTACAGATGGTTAAACATTATATATTCTTTTATGAAAACTCTATCAATGTTATTTGGTAATCCCAACAGTGTCCACATTCCAACATGAAACTCTCATCATGTACTATATAACCTTAATTGTTCACTCCTTCTGGCAGTTAGTTTCGAGGTGATACACTATTCTCAAGAATAAATGGGTCATGAACAACTTCAGTTATCCCATCCAAATCTATGATGTCGAGATAGAATCACAATTTAAAACAATCATGGATAGAACATCGTTGATTCAGACTATCTATGGAACAAAGACGTGTCCCATGCTATCTACAAAATTCTACACTCGTATTGCATGTAAACCGAATTTTTGGGTGAGTCAGTCTATAATCACAAGGAAGATATTATTTCCCCAGGATGTTTGTTGTAACAATTTTGGTAATTATATTTATACCCCATCACACTTCCATTCTAGATCCTTTTGGGGTTGAGATAAATCAATTAGAATCCGGTTCTCCTCTTTCACTTTTCCATGAGGTCAGCATCGAGATACAATCTATGCATTATCCATCTTCATCCTTGGCCACAAAATATGATCTCAAAGGTCCTAGAACATGGTTTTTAAACCATGAATGAATAAAATGATACATATAAAATTATCTTAGAAACTCAATCGTCACAATCACCATTACCATATTCCATCTTTTAAAAATAATGATGTTATTTCATCTTATATAATATTAATTAGAAGAATTTCCTATTGATATCTAAGAATGTAGGGCCTCAATCATGGTACCCCCATGTTGTGACCATATGACTTGTTGTAAGAGTGGATGGGTGATGATCATCGACAACAAATAAGTTTCTCCATCTCCATCCCCAAATGATAACATCAATAAGGAAAACTAACTTGATTCGTTATTATGAAACAAAAAAACATCCATTTTTTAGAGTATATACTACCACATTTCCCTTCCCAGAAGTATAAAAAATTTGGAAATCATACTCATTAATTAACTATATCCATCGCCTCTATTTGAATATGAGATCTTTCTGAGAGAATATATTCTTGATGCTCTTGTGATCAGAGTAGAAGATAAATCACTCGCCCATCAGGTAGTGTCATCGCATCCACAAAGCGAATACTAATGAAACTAAAAAAGGATAACGTGCTTCATTTTTCTTCTCATGTGGTTTCAAATTTTCTATACCATACAGAATCACTACATTCCTTTACATCAAAACACAACGATGCTCATTTGATGATGCATCATAGAAATTGTCCAACTTGATACCTTCCTTTGGAAATGTCAAGATGTGTGCACTGGTTAAACACTATTTCAACTGATATAATATTATTGGGACATCTCTATCTGCACAAATATATTCCCATTTCGATTTAGTATTAGCCTGGGTGCTGATATTCTAGAAAAATAAGTTATGAATCTCAGATAATAGCCTAAAAAAGACATGTAAGATTCTTAACATAGCCACCCTTTTAGGTGGCTCCCCAGATAACACTTCCTATAACTTATCCATGTCCACTGCCACTACATCTGCTGAGATTACATGTACTTGTGAGTGGACCAGCTAAATCCATTGATTAAACATCAAGTGATTTATATGAAGATGATTCTCTCAAATTTTGCCTAAAACTATCATGAAGTGTCTTGTTTTGTTATACATGGACACCAAGTACACATGGATATCGTCGATGAATACTATCATGCCCCAGTCATAGTAAGGATGAAATATTTGTTTCATTAGTCCCTTGAACACTCCTGGAGCATTTTTCATTTTAATGGGAACCCCAAAACACTCAAAGTGATTGTAGAAAATTCTAAATGTCATATTTGGTATATCCTTATCATGTACTAATTGTTGGTGATATATTGAGCTGAGGTAGTCCTTTTAGAACTTGTGTTTCCCTCTAAACTGATCAAATAGGTAATAACTCCTCATTAGTGAATACATGTTCTTTATGTTCATATGTTTCAAGATCTATTAGTCCACCCATAACCTTATGGTCATGTCTATCTGTTTGGAAAAAGAGGGGTTTTTTGGGGAGATACTATGATTCAATCAAATCCCTTCCTCTTCAAGTCCTCCAATAGAACCATTATATCACAATGCTCTATGGGAGCAATATTGTAGTGTATTTTTGATATATTCCAGGGTGTAGATCAATAATAAAGTATATATCTCAGCATGGTGGTAAACCAAGAACATCATTGAGGAAGAAATCATTGTATTCCAACACCATTGTAGGAAACTAGAGACTCCATACATCACAAAACCAAGGGTTATGCTATGAAATTGTGGAATATTTGGTTGTGCCATCCTATTCATGAGACCATCAGTCTCTAAGTCAGATTCCCTTTCATCAAAAAATGAAAACATTTATCCATCACAGAGCAAACACCACACCCTTCAACTATAACTATAAATCTAGAAATGAACAGTAGATAACCAATCCATACCAAGAATGATTTTGTAATTCCTCAATGATACTATCCAGAAACTCCAATCAAAACACTCACCTCTAAGGGTCATGTAACACTGTCAACACAATTTTCTGATCACAGAGTATTCTTGAGTATGATTCTATAAGCATAGGGTCGTGTCAATGGTTCAATTGGATTCTATATGTCTTATACAATGTTTCTGGTAAGAATGTAATGAATATAACCTATGTTTATTTATATTCTATATAATATAAAAAGAAAAAATATTGTGCCTAGAATCATCACTAAATCCCATGGGTCATATGCCTTGACAACCTATATCTATCAACGCCCATGTCCTCCTCTCTCGGATCCTGGCATGGACCACTTGGGTGTAGTTGTGGTTATTAGTCAAAATTTCAACCCCCTCATGATTTTCTTCCACCTCCTTGACCAAATCAGACAGTTTACGAACCTTTCTGCTACAACCTTTTTATATGCCTTATTAGTCCATCCACATGCTCTCTGTCATCTCTACGAATTTTCAAAAAATCTCATGTGATATTTCACCAACCATAACATGAGTGATTCATTTCTATAGGATTATTGTACCCATACTGTGAGCCGTGAACTGTAGATCCTCTATATTGAAACTTTCTCAAAAAAAATTCTTCTTTTTATGAGTCCTTAGTATGAACATCGAATCCCTACTGTTGAAGTCTCTACTCTTGCTATCCAAATGATGAATCCTTTCATTTGTAACTACTCATCCAAGAAACTAAAGACCACTAAATTTATATCTACAACCCTAGTATAGTTAAAAATTAATAGAGGCCTATGTTTCCACTTATATTGATATAAATACCTCATTCGAATGCCTAAAAATTAATTTAATGAGCAAAAAATATATTAAATAAATTTCTTCTAGAACTAATTAAATGTTTTATTATGTAAAATGGTAATATAAAACATATTTATTTCCTTAGTTTTATGTTTTAAATTGTAAAATATTGTTAAGTAATGTTATCTTTTCAAATATAGTCATTGAACAGTGGTCACATGATTATTATAAATATAGGAATTTAACAAATCAAATTTACATCGTAAAAGGAAGTGATAGACTCATCCTGTAGAGTTTCTCCATACGAATAATATTTTTCATAGCTTTGAAAAATGATAGTGTCATTTGGATTCTCTATTTTCCTTCATCAATTCAAGCATCAACACGTTATATATGAATTGAACTACCTATGGGGGAAGTAAAGTTTTAAAGAGATTACCTCTGGATTGAGGTTAACTGAGCTGCCCTAAGAGTATGTCTTCATCGCACACCTTACCCTATGTTATTATGCGAGTGTTATATGGGGTTATGTAACAAGAACATAACACAATGATTATGCGCATTATTTTTTTATAATGAATATACCTTCATTTTAGTATTATTACTTTGTAAATGGTTTTTAAAGAATAAATGGAATTATTATTTAATTTACGAATATGAAATATATTTTGATCAATAAATGGATTTTGAAATAAAATATTATATATGAATTAATTTTGTATAATATAAATGAATGTATAATAATTTTTAATAAAATTGTAATTTATATGAAGATTTGAAATATGATTTTTTCAGAACCAATAACATTTTTATTAATGTTATTTTCATTAAATGTAAAAACTCATATAATTAATGAAATATTTATATATAATGAATATTATTTTTGGATTCATGATGATAAAATTATCAAACGGTGAATTTTTCATCATTTTATGAGGTAGTTGAAATTTGTGTAAAAATTAAACACCATTTAAAATTATCATGTGTTTTATGGCATCATAATGAAAAAAAATGATTTTAAAAAATTCTATAAAAACTATTTTCCACCAATATATGTTTTATCTTTAATATAATGTGATTTCAGTTTTTTTGATAAATTTTTTTATGCCATATTAGAAGTTAAATGACTTATTATATATTATAACTTTTTAAAATTATTTCCTTGAGAGTGTGACACACCTCCACATAGTCATGACTAATAAATTAATAATCTCTTCCATTGGCTGTATAAATTAATTTTTTCCACTCCATATTGTCCTAAACCATGGATTGATTTGTGTTTTTGATTATTTTAGTGTGTAATGTAAAAAACATAAATAATAAAAAATTCCTTCTCCATTCCAATATAATCCCACTCAACCTCCATTTTATATTCAATCATAAACTTGAGAGCTCGACCAAAACCTTCCATCCTCTATCTAAAATTCTCCCATGGATCCCAAAGCACCATAGATGACTCTCTCAAACATCTCCCAAGACATTGGGTTCACACATCCTGGTAAGGGATTTTTCCATTCTCAATTTTTTCCATATTTTGTTATGTACTTATACTACTAAATTTTCAATTAAAAATATTACGGTATAATTTTCCACCTCCCCCTTAAGTTTATCCTTATTTTATAATGAAGAGAGGCCAAATTATCACTCATTAATCCCTCCCTTTACACCCATTACTATGACAAAATTTCATAATGGTTATTCTCTTTCTCCTCATTATTCATGTTTCTTTAATATGTTATACTTTATATTTTCAAATTCCTCATGTTGGGTCATATATCAATATGACCCCATTACTATCTATTTTATTTACATGTTATGATATATCCCTGTATCTATCAACAACCATTTTTATGATTGATTATGTCACGGTGTTATGCTTCTAAAATTGCACTTCTTTTTTCCAAGTCAAATCACTATATATTGAATACCATACCCATTTCTCTATCAAATATATTCAAAATTAGGCATGTATACATGTTGATTATATAATTTCATGTATTTATTAAAAATTTCATTATTGTGAAGTAAATTATGACGTGGAAGTATTCAATGTTATATGATCTATGTGGCACAATTATGAATGAAATGAAATGTTTATAATGTGTGATCCCTGAGAGCACTATATTGCATTGGGGTTTATTAGTAACATGATACTCCATGTAATATGAGAGATTACGTAGTCTAATTCAATTCCAATGAGTGTTAAATCATGTTCCATCTACAATGATCCTTGGATCATGCTAATATCATGTTAAATTTTGTGTCCACATTTAAATGTTATGATAATCATTATATGCCTGAAAATTACATTTTTTATTATAAAAAACAATTTTATGGGAAAAGTGAGAATCCATGAATTCTAGAAAGAAAACAACAGAACAACCCATAGAGAACAAACTACAGGGTCTGCCCCTCCCAGATGATTCTCCATGAAAAAGAAACTTCACCAAGATAGCCCTCTTAGCAAGCAGTAATGTGTAGCAATGCAGGGGCAGTGAACCGATGGAAAAGACATACCCTCTCAATAATATAATCTAAAAGGTAAGAATTAGTGAAGAATTCATGCTCTAGACTACTTCTGAAGAAAACCCAAGTAATTTGCTGGAAAAAAAATCACACAAAGAAAGAACACCAACGAAAAGGAAAACACGAAGCAGGAGAATCTCTCACAGCCAAACCAACCAACGCTACTAACATAACCAATGTTATTAAAAATTAACATAATATTACCTGATTCTGGTTCCCTAAAAAGTTTTCAGGACAAAGACTTGATCTGAGTGGTAGGTGAATCTGTAATAAGATCCTTTAGTCGAATGGTCAGCATATCCAATGTAGGAATATACTCCTCGAGATTGATCTTCCCATTGTTGAAATATCCAACTAAAATGTACTATAGACATCATGTTATACCATCTTTACTCTCTTAATGGTATATATACATCACCCATTTCTTTTATAGGCCCTCAGATTATCCCATTTAATGCTATGTAGGAATTAATATTATGGCCATGTAAATGTTGTTATCAATAAGGATGTTGTGTATTATGGTCAATATTGTTATGTAATGATACTAAATTTAATCAAGAACTAAACCACTATATTCTAAGAGATGAATTAAGTCCATGATTATATAATAAATCATTTTTAGTGTGTAATATAGAGCAGGGTTGTTATAGTTAGTATTGTAGGATATGTTTATTTATTTTTTATATTAGGATTAAGAAACCTATTGAAAGCCTTAAGGATAACAATAAGTATAATAAAACAAAATAAAATTGCATGGAGTATAGATTAAGTGGGATATCATGAATTTACATCCATGTCTAAATACGATCACGTAGAGGTGGATTTGGCTCATAGGAATCTAGGGGAAAAACCTGAAAACACAACTTTGATCTACACGTGTTCAAGAACTGAAGCACAACAACTGGCCATGCTGCATTCGTGGTTCGACACTGCTGCTGGATATGAATTGGTAAATTTAGAAGAACTATATGAAACTTTATTAATGGAATAATTAAATTCACCTAAGAATATTTGTTATGAAATAGATCATGGATAAAAAATATTGAAACTTATGGTATCATTGTTTATGATACACTATACGTTTTGATCATACTATGTCCAATGTTTTCATTCTTTATTTCATTATTATTACCTAACAATTATAAACCACTAATTTTATTCCCATTTTCATCATTAAAATATGGAAGGAGGATTATCATGAACAAATCTTCTCAATCATCCTCAATAAATACGTGGAGAAATTATCTTGTTGTGAAGCTCATATGAATTTGAAAGTTTTTCAAATATCTAAGTTATTTGGAAAAAACATTAAGATGAATCCAATACCTCTATAATTGCATGATTCATTAGAGGATCATGTACCATCTATTGGGTAATCATGCAATCTCAACATTCATTCCATGCTCTACGTGGGACGTAATAGTAGAGTCTTTTCAAATTATTCTCTTTATTTGAAAATTCCAATTCAATAAATGATTTTCTATATGTTATATAAGAGTTAGACCAATGAGAATCCAATGTGTTTCAAATTATAGATTTCTATATTTAGGGAAATACAAAAAACTAATTTACCAAAACCCTATTTTGAAATAATTGAAGATGGATTAATAAAATAATATTTATAGAAAACATGTTCAATATGATATCTAATGAATATATATAATAAATCCCATTTTTAGGACTTATCGATGCTTCAATAGATATAATCCAATATTGATGAATGGTTTTTATATAGTTGAAGTAGATGATTTTGAAATAATCTTGAGATACCATCATGACACATGAACCCTTTATCCTTCAAGAAAATGAAAACAAGAAAAACTACTGACCTTATTGAAGAGAATAAGGATAAGTACCCCCACCTATTTTCTATAAAGAAGGTACAATGAAATTTTGGGGGTGAAATTTTTTAATGGGGGATGATTATAAGTAATAAAAATTTTATTAATGAAAATTCCTCTTGATCAAATTAAATTAATTATTATTTATGATGTTATATAAAATATATGTCATTACTTGGTTTTCTGTTTTTGGATTTCAAAATAATGTTAATAATTGTTACCATTTCTAATATAGTCATTGATCATTGATCACATGATTTGTATAAATATAAAAATTTAATAAATCCAATTTACCAAGACAAAGTATGCGATGACATCATCCATTAGAATTTCTCCATACAAATCCCATTTTCAAGAGCATAGAAAGGCGGTAGTGTCACTGAGCTTCACTATTAACAATGTCCATTCTGAGATTCAACACATTAACATTGAATGATATCACTTATGAGAGAAGTGAAAGTTACAAAATATTACAACCCGCTCGATGTTATTCAACCACCCCAAGAGTTTTTCAACATCACACACCATACCCTTAGGTCTAATGTGGATGTTAAAAGGGTGTATGTAACAAGACACTAGAACTATGATAATGTTCATTATTTTTGTATCAATAATATACATTTAATTTATTATTGTTACATTCAAAACAGATTTTAAAACAAAAATAGTACTTTTAGTTGACATTCAATTAAGAAATATATTTTGATAAATTAATGGACTTTTTAATTAAATGGAATATTTATAAAACATCATATCTAAATTAATTTAATATAATATAAATGAACATATGATTTTAACAAATACAATTATAATTTATATTAACGTCTGAATGATTTTTTATCAAAGCCATGAATTTATTATAAATTTTGGTTTTTATATTAAAATTTAAAAACTTACATATTTAGAAAAATATTTAGATATAATGAATATTATATTTTGGATTCAAGATGTTGAATTTAACTAATGGTGATTTTTTCAAAATTTTATGAGATAATTGAATTTTTGGTAAATATTAAATATCCTTTAGATATATAATGTTTTTTATGAAATCATAATGGCCAATGAGTGATGTAATAAAATACTATAAAAATTAATTTCTACCAACAACTGTTTTATATTTAACATAATATGATATTACATTTTCTGATTAAATTTATGATGTCATAGTAGACTCTGAGATATTATAAAATAGTTTAACTGTTTAAAATGTTTTTTTGAGAGTGTGACACAGCTATGCATATGATATCCTAAAATTTTTATAAGAAATTAAATGTTTCCTATAAAATAATTTTTCTTACTCCCCTCTGTAAAAAACCATGGGTTTGTTTGTGGTTGAGATTAGATTAATGTTTAGTGTCTAAAATTTAAATAATAAGGAATTACCTCTCATTTCTTATATAAAGACACTCAACCTCTCATTCCTCTTCATCCAAAACCATTGGATCTCAACAAAACCCTATGATCCTCTATATATAATCCTCTCAAGGATCCCCTAGTACCCTATAAGCCTTTTTCAAGGCTTTACAAATCATTGGGATCAAAAATACAAGTAATGGATTTCCTCATTTCCAATTTTTTTCACGATTCAATATGTTTTTATAACATTTTATTTTAAATTAAAAATGTTGGGGTATGATTTCACTCCACCCCCATACTTTCAACCTTATGATTTCATGATGAGAGGCCACTTAAACTCTCATTAATCCCTCCCATTTGAACCTATTACATTGCTGAAATTTTAATAGAGTTGTTACCTTTCTCCTTGATTTTCTTGTTTATTACATATATTAGGCATTCTATTTAAAAATTCCCTGTGTTGGGAGATGTATCAATATGGTCCCCTACTATCAATTTCTTTTAAATGTGGTGTGATTTTCCTTTCTCTCTCATCAACCATTTTTTGAATGATTATTTCATGTTGTTATGCTGTCGAAGTTGCACTGTGTTTTTTCAATTCAAAACATCATGTACTGAATTCCATACCCATTTCTATGTCAAGGGTATTCTCCTTTATGAACGTATAGTTGTAGAAAATTTAAATTCATGTTTTTATTCAATATTATTTTATAGTGGAATAAATTATGTGGAATGATTCCATGTTATATGATCCATGTGATACACTTATGCATGAAAGGAAATGTTTACAGAGGGAACTCCATGATAGTGCTCCAATGTATTGGGTAAATAATAGTATCATGATATCAATCTACGATAAGGGTTTAATCATTCAAATTAATGTTAAATGTGGGTTTACTAATTATCCATGTGTAATGAGCCTTATCTCATGATAATATCATGTTAAATGTAGTTTTTTAATTTCCATTTTATGATATTCATGCTATATCATGCCTTCATGATAATTTTTCTTATATGATAAATATATATTACTATTTATTAAAATGTAGTCAATTATTCTTGTTATGCATTTTTACTCCCTTACTGGCCATTAAATATCACCCATTTCTTATATAGGTCCTCTGGTTAACCCCTGCAATGCAATGTATGAAGGAATTTGGTGGTCATTTAATTGCATATTTCAATATAGATTTTGTGTTTTTGGATCATGTTGATATGTAATGTTCCTAATTATCACATGAAACTAGGCCTATCATTCATCTAGGTTGTATTAAGTCAATGCTTTTGTAATTAATCATGGTTAATTGTGTAATAAAGAGAAGAGTTGTTGTAATGATGAACCGATATCAAGCAATATCCACCGAGTACTTGGAGAGGATTGTAAACCTTAATGAAAACTAAGATACCATAAAAAACTCTTCCTTATGGGGAACATTTCATGACTCACCATGCTCGCCATTAATAAGCCATGTGTAGGTGACTGGCACTGAGTAGGCATATCCCTGACCTCGGAGGAATTTTCAATAAGCATGTATAGACACACACACACATCCAAGACCATTAACTATTGAAATGTAAAAAAAAATAAGAATCTAATTCAGGCAAACAACTATATCCCACAACCAGAGTACAACAGAATGTAAGGGAATATAAAAAAGGGAAAATAAAATACCCCCACAATGTGTTTGTAACAGAAGAACATCAAGAAAGTAAAGATACTATGATTACATTTTACAAGATATAGGAACACACCTCTATATTTATAGTCTCACTAAGCACCACCTAGGTCGGGTCCACCTTGGACTCTGTCAAAATGTTTTTCTTCTCCAAAATACAAGGCATGTACGGTAAAATCCTTTGCAAGGGTGGGTAAAAAAATTCTCAAAAGGACACCCTAAAATCCAAAAACCATATAATAATGACAAATAATGTCATATATGAATTGAAAATTATCTATAGAACATATAATAAGAGTACCCAGAAATAATAAACTATGATAGATAGTATATAGTTAAGGCACAACAATAGTATATCAATCCTTGGATTCCAACTCAATGAATCTATAATTCACTCAACTGGGAAAACTCAATCCTAAGTCTGATAAAAATGATGAAGGTCATCCGAAAGGTACTACTCATTGGATACATCATGGAAATGTACACTCTAATAGTATGAAAATAATATGATATATATATGGGGATCACAGCTAGGGAAATGGGGTTGCACCAAAAACTCTATCTTGAATAACCCGCTATGTATTGGTTTGATCCCCGATATGATTCGTCACTTAAACAATCAAAATATACACCTAGGCAATAAATATGATTAAGGTATCCCACTCCAAGACTCCAAGTGGATTTTAAATATAGTATTTAGGATGTCCAAAAGAATGGATCTTATTCCTATGAGTAGGAAAAAATTCATACCAAACATCATGAAAAATTAAAATGGTGATGAACTCTAATGTAACTGGTCAAAGATATTCTATAAAAGAGATATTAGCCAGGCATAAATGAGTACATGTCATGTTGAGAAGTTTCATATCATGTCCATTGACCCAATTTTATGCACATGTAAACTACATATTTCAATAAAACCATGTCTGTGAAGTAGGACACGCTATTTAAGAATCACATATACACTACCCATGTGCCAGTACATCGTCCATCCTATGTACTTTATCTAACCCATATATATGTGGGGGAGTAAACACCATGTAAGATATGATTTTACTCAACACCATTTCTATGAACTCTCCAAATAACACATCAAGCCTCTAGAGAGAGATCACATACTATGTAGTCAAAGACACACACTTTGTGATACTTAACTCTTACTCGAAATAAAAGATGCCACTCAGGGGCCCCACATGGTGTGTATAATCAGTTTACAAACCATGTTCTATATAATTTTATTGATTCATAGATTCCTCCTCTCTGCATCTGGTCAATTCTCCAACCATTGATCTGAACATCTCCTTACTAAAAAACTATATATTGACACATGTCGATTCACACCAATTCTAAATCAACATGTTTTAGTCCTTAAATTAACATATAAAATGATATCACCATATTTATTCACTATGTGATGATGAACATGAAATCATGTATCAACCATCATCTAATTCATCACCGCGTCCATCCTTACATGATTGACATGGCGTGCTGATCCATAATCAGTTATTCCAGATCGATTTGTATGAAACAAGTGTTAAATGATTGATTCTTATGGAAAACCATGATCATGGACCGATGATTAATTCCCATAATAAATGCTATCATTCGGTAGAAAACCATAGAATCAGTTAAGAGGAATAGACTCCAATAAATTTTTGTATCGAACATAGTTTTTTCCATTAGAATGTAACTTGATGAATCAAAAAAATCAACATATAAATTCTCTTAATAACTGGTAATTCTGTACTATCCCGCATGAAGATAAAACCTCATATCATTTTATTCATTTGTTGGTCTATGTGAATCATAGAAATCAAAAAAATGGGAATAAAATAATAAAAAACATGAACTTCCTCAATTTAGTTTAATAACTGATGAAGAACATTACATGTTCATCGTTGTTGGAAATGGGTAGAACAATTGAATTTGATGTTCATTGATCATTGATACATCATTTTTTTCCATAGAGGATTCTCCAAGGTTATCACCAATGATCCTATATATGTTACAAGGTTATGTGGATAAACCTATAATTCTGATATAGTATTATATTTAATGACTAAACACTGTTTTGTCAATAAAATGAAATTAAATAATATCATTCAATATTTATATTCATTTCTGCTCCCCTGACGACTTTTGAATAAAAACCCATGCTAAACAATGTTAAGATGATCCTAGGGTAAAACCCATCATTTGAGATCAATGTTTCCCTTTTTTTAATTCAAGAACCGAATAATATGTAATACAACATATTCAGGAAAACCATGTCAATGTTATTTTTAAAATATTCTATATATTTCCAACATTTATTCAGGGCACACCAGTCCATAGAATTGAATGTTATATCAGTTACATGTCTTAAATATAACCCATATAACATCTAAAAATAACACATAAAAAATTTTAGAAATTAAATTCAGTCATAACCTCTTCATCTATCCAATAACCACAAAAAAATTATTTCTAGGAAAACAACCTACTCAATAACTTGTCTATATTCTAGGTTATCATCATGTACATAAACTCATAAATAGGTTTCTTCATTAAGAATCTAAAACCATAAAAAATGTGACTAGGGTACTTTCCATCATAAATAGAAATTGTTTCAATACCACCTATGGTGATATAAGTGAATCATATATATGTATTATAATGATACAATGGTATTAATAATACATCTCCTAAATAATCTCATAGCCAGATAACCTAATCACTTAGTGTCTTAAAGACATACTACATAATTTAAAATATTTCTAAACTTTTTCCATAACATTAATCATCTTTTTTAACTTATTTATAACTCATATGATATAATCGTCATATACTGGGGATTTGATATATATGAAATTCATGAGATCAAATGAATAATATGAGAATATAATAAAATAGTCATAACTTTAAAATCATAAACATAAGTGGAATATGATAAGGAAAAAATATAAAATAAAAATATCAGGATATCATAATTTAGAGTCATAAAACATGATATAGAATAAAGGATCATCACATAGAAACATCATTCCAAAGTAATTCAATCCAAAAATTGATTAGAAACACATAATAAAAGAAAACTCTAACATGAAATCATAACATAAGACAGTGGAACAAAATTAAAAAATGTAATATTTAAAAAATTTGGTATTTCTTAAAACCAATTTACACATTTTATGTCTAGAACATATACAATTACAGGAAAACTATTTGAACAAATCCTTGTGTCTCCAACTATAAACATTTTAATAAATTAAAGAATGTATATCATTATGTTAATGAAAAAATCAATTTATATAAACTAATATGTTTATGGGAAAATATATCTTTGCTGATACATAAATATCTCATTAGATTCAAAAAAACTACAAATGCATAAGATGGAGGTGTTGAACTGCATCCACCAGCATTGATACATATTTGTTCCAAAAGACACCAAATCATCCTTTTAATCAAAAATATATTATGTGATGAAAATGAGGTTCATATCTTTTTTAAAGGGGATATTTCAAACCATAAAACATTGATAATAAAAAAGAAAAATATATCTATTGGAGTATATTAGAGTGAAAATAGAGGGTCACTGATGAAAAATTACTATAGTTGTGAAGAATCCTTTTAAAAATAAAAATAATTCCTTAAATGTTATTTTCATAAAATAGGTTATGTAATATAAAATTAAAATTAGGTTATATTCAATTAACATTAAAATAAAACCATTATTAAAATTTTCATTTACTATAATTAAAATGTTAGATTACAAAATAATGAAAACTAGATAAGAAGTAAAAAAATGATAAAATTTGAAGTGTAATGAATTATTACAAAATATTATTACGAAAAATTCTTTTAAATTTTTTTAAATGATTTTATTGGATACCAAAATCATTAAAATAGAAAAAAAAAATTATTTTACAATAAATAAAGGAGAATAAAATTGACATTGGATATAAAAAACTATATTTTACATTAAGGATTTTATAACAACGGTGACATGAAATGGATGTATATGAGTTGAAATTCAGTAAAATACATTTAAATTATTCATATAAAATTTCATTTTAACTGGATAACTGATCAATATGCAGAGATGAAATTGTTGGGAAAAATTATTTCAATAGAGTTAATATAGAAAATATAACATTACATCATTATAGATTAAAATCGACCAATCGGGAATGATATTAAGCAAATGGGATTGATAATTAACAAATGAAAACAAAAGAGTAAGAAAACAACATACATTATTCATGTTTTTTTAAATGAAATTTAACCATTTGTATGAAAAATTTATATCATAATATTGTATTTTTATAACCAAATTCATATATAAATATATATATTAGAGTCATTTTCTACATGAATAATTTGTATTTATTTCGTTTTAAACAAAATTTATTTTTTATCGATTTTCCCTTTTGTTCTTGTTTATTATTATTAGTGTGGGAGTTATTTCATTTGAGTAATTTCAAAATATGCAATTCTTTAATTCAACTATAATTAATATTTTTTATTTTTTATTATTTGTATAGTTCTATTTTTTATCGTTACACTCTTAATAATTAATGATTAAATTGAAAGAAATAGATATTAGTGATTTTAAAACCAAGAGAATCTATTGAATTAAATATTTAAATAAACTTTATAGAACAAAATAAATAATTATTAAATTATTTGTATCATATTATAAATTTATTTATTTTTTCATATTCATCCATAATGTCATATCATGCCAATGATCTTAAAGGTGTTCATATTTAACCAAACAAAAAATATCTGAAATAATTGATAATTATGTTGTGACTTAGTTAATATATTATTACAATTGTACAATAATGATGTAATTTTATTTTTATTAGAGGTGTGTTTAAGAATTATAAATATGTATATGATGAATTAATGTGTGTGAAAAATATTACATCATTTAAATAAAATATTTTTCTTTTAGTACTATAATTTTATATTATAATAATAATGATAATCAGTATTTGATATTATCATTGTAAAATTATATAATTTATCTCCGAATAACCATAGTTATATTATAAATTTAATATTTATCAATTAAAACAATTATAATGATCAAAACTGTAAGGATAAGATTAAAAAATAAAAAAATCATTCTATGGTGGTTGTAGTCTATACGTACGCATGGTTAATGTTTTCATTTTCCCTTACAGGAGAGAAATATATAAAATTTTATCATTTAAAAATATAAAATATATTATAAATATAATATTTATTTGATAAATTCAATATTAGGACTCCCCCATGTATGCTGGTCTAGGAAAATGAAAAATTATAAATTTTGGGGGCGGTTGTCTACGCACACACAATAATGTAGGTATCAAATTTATTAAGGAAAAATGTAAGGGTTGTTAAATATTGTAAGGAAATTATAATATTTTATAAGTATAAATGATATATTATTGTTCAAATTTTAGTGTGATATATTTAGTGATTGGGAATATGATTTCCATATAATGAAATATAAAAGATAAATTGAGCTTGAGAACATATATTTTGGTTTATGGATTATATAATTTTAAATGGGGGCTAATCACATGAGAGATTTATATTTTAAAAGAATAAAACCTATTTAATGTATCTTGTAATTATTTGGATATGATTTTTATTCATATTATTATATTAGTATGTTTAGTTCATAGGGTATGTTAGGTGGGGATGGCCCCTTTTTTATAAGAGAAGATATGTTCTTCTGTAAATATGATAAATTTTCACTAATGACATGTAAATTTAAATGACATTAACTAAAAATTTGTAGAATAAAATGATTATGAAGAGATTAGTTCTATTTATCCTCTTCCATGTTTACCCCGAGTTTTAAACTTCTTTTATCCTATTCGAATGTTGAATTATTAATTTTTATATTAACATTCATTATGAAAACTATTTTACACCAAAGGAAACATTTATTTTATTCCTTGAAAAATTGTAGAAAATCATACATAATATAGACATAATTTTTCCAAATTATAAATTTTATTTTTTTAATTAAAATTTTCAATGACTAACAATTTTATTTTAATTTAATAGTTGTTTAATGTATTAAATCACGTATTGAGAAAATATTAACTGTGTTCTAAAATTTAAATCATATTTTTTAAAATAATAATATATATAGATAAATGTATTGTTTCAATAATAAAATTAATTTTTTTAAGGGAAAATGATTCAATAATTTATATGTTACTTATATATACTAAAAATCGAATAAAAAGGAACACTATTAGAAAATATGAAATATTTCACTATTCTATAAAAAATTTATTTTTAACAAAAATTATGAAAAATTATCATATATTTATATTTACTAGATTAATTTGAATATAAAAATTTTCCCAATCACATATAAAAAATTTATTTATTTTATATTAATTTAACATTATTAAAATTTATAGAAATGCTTTTTATTACAAAATGTATTTTTGTTTATTAACTATTATTTTCAGTTTAAAATAGTATATAATATAGTATTAAATTATTAGTCATATGATCAATATGTCATGATTTTTTTAATCCATTATAAACATTGTTCCCTTAAATAGAAATCTATTTCCCAAAAAAAACATGTTCATGCATAATATGAATTATGAAAAAAGTAATTTCCAAATGTATAAAATTTTATAGTATATCTATAAATAGTAAATATTTTATTTAATATTGATATAATACTAATTTATACATATATGACCCTTTATTATCACATCATAGGTGCCATAATTTATTATATTATTTTATTTAATTTAATATTTAGTGAAATCCAATGCCATTACAGTTATAATTTAGGAGAAGTGGGTATTTTAATGACTTATGACATGGATGATTTTACCATATATCGTGAATATTTTTTCTTGTCATTTATGTATGTTTATTTTAATTATTTCAATTAAAAATATATGTTATTTGATTTAGTTTAATATCTACACTGATAAATAAAAAATTTTGTGATTATCTAAATAATTGAATTATTAGAACTGTATGGTTGGGAATAACATACATGTTCAGAATATATGGTCAAGGCCTTATGTTATGATTTATAAACATAGGTATCTATATATGATGAGTCCCCATGATGTTTTATATATATTTGTGCCTAAATGTTTTCAGTTTAAGTAGTAAGTTATTGTACTATTGTAGTTCTAGAGTGATTTTTGGTATTTTATATTATTCTACCATGATGTCATTTTATGGGAAAACTAACAGATTTAAGAAAGAATGGTCCAAAATGAGTGGGTACTGTAAATATAAATTTAAGAGAATAAATTTGAACAAAATCTAGTAGACAATATAATGATCATGTTTATTGAACCACTTTGGGTCGTGGCATTTCTTCTTCATCCAATTCAATGAAATGGAATATATGAGTGAAGGATGAATAGATTTATCTCTTCTTTTGAATTAGAGTTTTAGTATCACAAAAATTTCTAGTGAACTATATTATCATATATTGTTTTTGATTTAATAAAAATCATCAAGGGAATCATTAATATTATGGAGACACATGTTGATCTGTTGGTTAAATTGGTTTCTTTTATGATATAAAGACTCATATGGAGTAGGTGGGATGTTATGAAATGATCATGGAGAAATTATTATATTAATTAAAAGGTAATAAATAATCTCATTTGTGTTTATTTTTATTGCAGGTTTACTATAGATTGATAATTCTCATAAGTATATGGGGTTTTAGTAAAGGACGAGGTCATTATCGACACACTCTGGTCATTTGATAGATTTAATTCTCTTAACCCCTATTCTATATAGGAATTAAAAATTAAATATCATATTTTATAGATCATCCTCCAAGTATATCTATGGTGTGATGTCAATACTTTCATCCTGACTATGTATTATAAGTTACTATTTTAATCCCTGATGATCATGTTGGATTTGGAGGGGGATAGTTTAATAGATCATCTTTTAGAACATGGATCAATGAAGGAAGGAAACCCAGATGGTACAATTTATGAATTTAATGTAATATTTAAGATGAATATTAGATGGTGTAGATGTGTGGAAATTGGTATTAAGATGCGAATAAGTTTTCTTCAACACCCTCTAGGGGAATCAGTGTAACCATGTTTATCAATTTTTGAGAGAGAAAAAAATATCACAATAAGATTTATTGATATTGTATGATGGTGAATCATTAGTGTTTCTACTATAAGTATTAGAAACCAGCCATAAATCAGTACATTATATTAAAATTCATTCATGAAAATACATTTATTACATGTTATGGAAATTTTCATGTTTATAGTTTTAGTGGGTTAGTATAAGGACCCAACCTTAAACCTCACATAATATTGAACTAAATGAATAATTAACATTGATGATCTATTAAGGTTTAGAGTTTTAGATAATTACATAATTATTATTACATCTCAAAAGATTACATAGTATAAACTTCTACAAAGTTTCCTTTTTTTACAAAACATGAACTTTAAAAAAAATAGTCAAGTCTAGTTACATGTTTAAGACTGCATGAATTTTCTTTGATCCCATCATTGACCCTATTCCACATTATTTCATGTGAAAAACATTTCAAAAAAAAACTCTGGTTGAGCATAAAAAGCTCATAAAGGGATACACAAAGAATGAAAACTAGTAGTTTTTCAAAACATTAAGTAAACAATGAATACTTTATCAATGTAACACTTTTCACCTTTAAGAAGTAGTAAATACTCTTCACTGAATAAAAGATAATTACTTGCCATTTTTTAACCAAAATATTACCATAAAATCCATTTAAAAAACACATAACATATAAAGTTAATTTGGGACATAAACATACTTAAATGGAATTACCATACGGTCGACTTCCACACGTATCACTACATGGAATAGCAGTACGGCCGACTTCAATACCCAATGCATTGGAGGTTATAATGTAACCATCCATCCTAGTATTCATGACACTACCAGTCATTTGGTTTATCACGTATCCACCCGTCAAATGTCCAAGTACCATTATAAAATCATAGCACATAAAACAATTATAAAGTAAAGAAAACAATTACACATTTCAAGAAAAATATATAACATAAATATATTGACATAAAAAATAAATTATCAAAACCATTTTCACTACCAAAATACATAAAATATTATATTGTATTTATTTACTTTTAAAAATATTACGGCTTCTTGGGGAACCCAAAGATCAAATAATACGCATGGTGGCGGAAAGGACGTTGTCACCGTGTACATTAAAAAGAAACCTACTTTTTGTCATCTAGTAAAATACTTTGAATAGAAAATATTCCTTTTGAATACAACTATAAGTCAAAGAGATTTATACAGCATATAAAAGAAAGTCTTGTTTTAGAACAAAATATGCCTCAATGAAAGGATATTGAGACGAAGTCCCATACATTGTGTCCGACATAACTCGATCAATCTTTAATCTCTTGAATAATAAAATAGTGTTAATTTCTACTTGTATAAGAACCTCTTTAAAGATCATTATTCCTTTCATATCACTTATTTCCATGTTATAAACATTATGAAATCATTTAATTTAATAATGTTCATTTTGTCGATATTTGGTTCTTAAGTCAAAAATGGACTTCCTATAGTTACATGTTGTTCTTGTGGTCAAAGGTTCATTATATCCAGAATGATATTCATAATTTGGATATCATATATATCATATATATCCAGAATATACAAGTATTTATAACAATATATTTCATTTAGTGGTAAGAAATGAAATGCACTTTTCATGGAGACGGTAAGTCGTACGTACGCATGCACGCTACTTTCATTCCTATTTCGTATAAAAGGAATTACAACTAAATGAGAAAAATATATTTCATAATTCCAGTATAATATATATTCTATATATTTAACATATGTTTATTAATTACATTACTTATAAAATCCACGTTGGCATGAACAAGTCACATCACTTGAGGGCGCGGTAGTCCCCACTTCCTCAGATGAAATTATCGTATTTTCACAACATGCAAGGAATAAAAGTTTTTTTTAAATATAAAATACAGAATAATAGAGAGGGAATAAATATATTGTATGTCATATTTAAATATTGTGACATTATGATGGACACCATGAAAGGTGTTAAGAGATGATTGAACAATCATCATTTTGTGAGGTAGTAATTACCCATCCACAGAAACACTATGTTCTTAAACCATTAGATGGAGGTGTGTGTGTGTGTGTGTAAATAAACTAATTCTAATAAAAACATACTAGTATATTGAATATACTGGTGTTGTTACAAAGGAATGGAATAAAAAGTGCTTAGGGGGTTGGAGAAGCAAAATAAAACAAAAGGATATAGGAGAAGACATTACCATTAAATCTGGCAACTCCCTTTGGTTTGAACCAGAAGGGTTTCATGAAGAGATTTCTGCCTAAGGTAATGCTTCTAGGATGAGGATAGGGATGTGGAGAGATAAAATGCGCAATTTTTGGTCGATCCAAAGGCTTTAGAGGTGTGGATAAGGGGGAAGAGGAGGGGCCTTTTATAAGAGGGAGGAGGGGCACTCTTGGAATGTTATAAAATTTTACTTTATTATAAAATGATTTTTCGTATTTTAAAGGTCCCAAAAACATATATTTCAATGATAAGGTGATAATGGTTTGATATCCACACATCTAAAAGATTTTGGACGAGTTTAATTCTTATATTTTACCTTTTTATTTTATTTTATTTGAACCATTCATTAATGAGGTAATCGCTGCATCGCCATGTTTTCATTAATAAATTTATTTATTTAATGTCTACAAATTATAAAAAAAATATCATGATGTAGGAAATATTTTTATCTTTCTAATTAATATTTATAGTCAACAATATGACCTATATAACCCCATGTAAAAATTGTTTTAGTAAAACAATACATGTTTGTGACATTTTTATTTTAACTTTAAATAAAAAGTTATTAATGTCATTTTCTTACCCAAGTGGCTCCATGGGGTCCCCAAGATGACCCATGGATTTTATGGGTTGGCCACAACACATAAAATAAGGGTAGGAAATGTGTCAATCTAATTTCATATTATTATAACATTATTTTTACCTTAAATTATAGTAATTATCATTAATCACGATTAATAAAACATAAATGTTACTATTCAACAATTATTATTTTCATCCCATTGAAACACATTTTACATTATAATGACAACCATGTATGTATAATTTTTGAAATTCCTTACATATAAATGGTAATGTTTCATTTAAACAAAATATCAGTTTTTTAACTACCACTTAGTGGTTTCACTATACGTCAAAAATTGATGTTTTTCAGAAAAATACCAAAAATTCACCCCAACATATATTTGATATTCTGAATTCAAAAATGATGTCTATTTTACAAAATTCAAAACATTTAAGTTTCATTACTAAATTTTATAATTAAATCCCATTTTCAAAACAAATATCGTGTTTTTAAGTAACAAATATTTATCAAAATATTGACACTAGTTCAAGTCCAATTTCAACGTGAAATTAATTCCAATGACCAATATTAGATTAAATGGTAGATATATATTCTAATTTTACATTAAAACCAATTCCAATTTTAATCTAATCATATAATTAAATTAGATTAAAACTAGGTTTTGAATTAAGATACAACATTTTCACATATTCATTAAAAATGAACTTTATCGGAAAAAAATAAAAAAAACATACCCAAAGTAAATTTTGATGTCCCGATTCGAAAAAGGGATTTTGTTTGTCCAATATAATGTATATGAGTGACCAAAACAATTTTCAAAGAGGGTTCTCCATAAAAAGGCGATAAATTGACCTTTTGGTGAATATTAGAGTATTTATTCTTAAAAATAAATTCTTTTCTTATTTTAAGCCTTTATATTTTATTGGATAAATGTAAAAACATTTAACAAACATATATAATCATATTTTATTTATTTTTATTCATTCCTGCCCATACAACGACTAAGTGTTAACTACCATTTAAAATAATATTATTATATTATTAGTGTGCAACATAAGATTTTAAAGAAACTCATAGTTGCGAATCAGGTACACTATCAAACATTGACACCCCATTAAAGTAAAATTAATATTTAATTCACAACTATTAATAAATATGAAAATGATTTATTCATTATTTATATGGATGTTACATCCTTCCCCTATTATGGGAATTGCGTCCTCACAATTTTATTCACTTATCAAAATAAGTGGGGGAATTTGTCCCTCATGGAATTTTCAGATTCCCACATTGCCTCTTCAACAATATAGATTTTCTATAAAATCAACACCTGATAAATTACTTTATTTCGCAACACTTTCTATCTTCAGTAAATAATCTGAACTAGTTGTTCTTTAAAAGAGAGATTCTCATCCAACTGAACTACCTCTGGGCTCAAAAAATGATATGGATCTGGCATATACATTCTCATCATCGAAACATGAAAAACACTGTGTAACTGAGAAAAACATGGATGTAATTCCACTATGTATGCAACTGATCCTACTTTCTATAGGATTTCATAAGCTCCAATGAACCTCGGAATCAAATTTCCCTTCTTACCAAAATACATAACACTTTTCCATGAAGAAACATTGAGAAATACCTGATCACCAAGCTCGAAAGATAGATCCTTCCTCCGGTTATCCACTTAACTCTTCTACCTACTCTGAGATGTTCTCATATGTTTCTGAATCAATGGAACTTTTTATGTCATCACTTCTACCAATTCTGGTCCCATCAGCTTCCTTTCACAAACTTCATCCCAAAAAGCTATAGTTCGACAGTGTTTTCCATATAATTCCTCAAATGGAGCCATCAGTATAATGGAATGAAAAAAAATATTATAAGAAAATTCAACCAATGAATGATGTTGGTCCCAACATCCCTGATAATCTATTGAACATTCTCATAGAATATCTTCCAAAGTTTGAATTGTTCATTCTGACTGCCCATCTGATTGAGGATGAAAAGCTATACTAAAATTTAATTCAATACCCAACGACTTCTGAAGGCCTTTCCAAAATATAGAAATAAACCTGGGATCATGATCAGATAAAATGGATAGGGGAACTCCATGCAACCTGACTATCTCTTTAAGATACAACCGGGAATGTTTATCTGCAGATAATGTATCTCGAATACGAACGAAATGAGAAGATTTAGTCAATCGATCAAAAACAACCCAGATTTGATTATAACCTCGAGATGTCTTTGGTAATCCCACAACAAAGTCCATGGGTATATTTTCCCATTTCCACTTTGGAACCGGTAATTAATGAAGCATCCCTTTCAGTAAATGACGCTCTGCTTTAACCTGCTGACAAGTCAAACACTTCATATTAAAATCAGCAATAACTCTTTTCATTCCATCCCACCAGTAATACTCTTGTAGGTCTCTGTACATCTTAGTATTTCCAGGATGAACTAAAAACGAGGAACTATGATCCTAACATAACAAAGCATTCTTCAACTGTGAATCACAAGACACATATAATCTCTTCCCAAACCTCAAAACATAATTATTATCAATGTTAAATTCAGGAAACTTACCCTTCTGAACTAGCTCTACCTTTTTATGAAACCCACTGTATTTCTTATGCACTTGCTAAATTCTGTCTGATATAGATGATCTCACTGACACCTGAATCAAAATAGAAGAACTTTCTGCACCAACAACTTTTATGCCATATTTCATCAACTCAAAAACCAAAGGAACATGTTCCAAACATAGAATGGTTAATGAAGCATTACTTTTTAGACTCAAAGCATCAGCCACATTATTTGATTTTATTGGATGGTAATGAATTGCACAATTGTAATCCTTGATTAATTCCGGTCATCTCAATTGTCTCATGTTTAATTCGTTCTGAGTGAATATATACTTTAAGCTTTTTTGATCGGTATATATTTCACACTTTACTCCATACAAATGATGTCTCCAAATTTTTAGAGAAAAAAACAATAGCATCTAATTCCAAATCATGTATAGGGTAATTTAACTCATGTGTTTTCAACTGACGTGAAGCATATGAAATTACCTGATCATTTTGCGTAAAGACAAAACCAGGTACCTTCAACAAAGCATCACTTTAGATAACAAACTGACCATTTCTGGAAGGATGTTCCAAAACTGGATCATTCACCAACATTCCTTTCAATTCTTGAAAACAATCATAACATTCGTTTATCCAGGTGAACATTACACCTTTTTGAGTTAACTTAGTCATTATACTAGATAACTGTGAAATGTTTTCAAAAAACCGTCAATAGTAAACAGCCAAACCCATAAAACTATGGATCTCAGATATATTTGTTGGTCTTGGCCAATATTCAACAAATTTTGTTTTAGAAGGATCAATAGTTATGCCATTTTTTGATACAATTTGACCAAGGAATGAAATTTGTTGTAACCAAAACTCAAACTTGCTGAATTTTCCAAATATTTTATTTTCTTTTATGTTTTGTAATATAACCCTTAAATTTCTTTCATACTGCTCTTTACATTTAGAAAACACAAATATATAATCAATGAATACAACCACAAACTTATCGATGAATTCATGGAAAATTCTTTTTATAAGGTCCATGAAGATAGTAGGTGAATTGGTAAACCCAAAGGAAATAACTACAAATTCATAATGTTCATATCTAGTATGGAACCCAGTATTTAGAATGACATATTTTTTTACTTTCAACTACTGGTACCGCTACCTCAAGTCAATCTTCGAAAAATACTGAGCTCCCTGGAGCTGATCAAACAAAACATCGATATGAAGGAAAATGATACTTGTTCTTAATAGTGATGTTATTCAATGCTCTATAATCAATGAAAAGTCTTATTGAACCATATGTATTTTTAACAAATAAGACTGGAGCACCCCTTGGTGATGTTCCAGGTCGAATGAAACTGTTATCTAATAACTCATGCAATTTCTTCTTTAACTCTAACAGTTCAACTTGAGACATTAAATACGGGGGTTTTGAAATTGGCTTAGAATCAGGAACTAAGTCAATAGTAAATTCAACTTCCCAATCATGTATAATATGAGGAAAATCATCAGGAAAAACATAAAGATATTCATTTACCACTGGCACATCATTAATATGAATATTTCCTTTGTTTTCAACAATATGTTCAAGGTAACATTCATTTCCATCTTTTACTACGTTCTCAACATCGGGATATGTTATCAAATGCAGGGGTTCATTCGTGGACACAAACAAAAAAAATTTCCAAAAAGAAATCATTTTAGCATTGTAGTCAATCATATCATGATAAACGAAAAGACAATCCATGCCTAAGATAACATCAAACACTACCAGAGAAAAAACAAATAGGTATGTAGGTATATTCTTTCCGAACACAAGGATAGGATGGTTCTTATAATTTCTTTTTGTCTCAACGTTTCCTCCAGCTGTTTTTACCATAAGTTTATTATTCATATCTTGAGATGGACTTCCAAATTTACTAGAAAAATTATCATAAAAGAAAGAATGTGTAGACCCTGAAGAAAACAAAAAATTGGCATAATCTGAAAAAAAAATATTATACCTGATACCACTTCATTCGATGGCCCAACATCTGCTGAAGTAGTTGCAAATGATTTCACCACCCCTTTCTTCTTGTAGTTTGGTTTACTTCCCTTAGTTGAGTTCTTCGTTAGACACCCATTTTCATAAAAACCCATTTCATTAAACTTAAAACAACTTACTGCTGGCTTTTCATTGCCCGATTGATTATCTTCCATATAGTTACAAGCAATATGACCAGACATACCACAACAAAATCACTTTCCGGTCTTGTATAAGCATTCTCCAAGATTATTTTTACCACACTTCTCACAATATGGATTTTTGGTTTTCTTACCTCCTGGCTTCTTTGAAGAATTCTTTCCCTTTGCCTACCAACTGGGCCTCTTATTATGTTCTTTTTCAATGAACACATGATCATAGGCAAACTCCATTTCCACCTTCTCTGCACAACGAACAAGTATTTCAAAACATTTGAACTCATGGGAAGATAAAGCCCTTCGAAACTTTAGATTTAACCCTGAGTAAAAACGGTGGATTTTACTATCAAGATCTCCTATGAAATTTGGAGTATAACATTCCAATCGAGTGAACTTTTCTTCATAAGTAGCCACTAAGTCAACCTCCTGCCTCAATTCTCGGAATTGTTTTTCCATCCTAAGACGAACCACATTAGGAAGGTATTTCTCAGGAAACAAAAATTTGAATTCATCCTAGTGAAGATAATAAATCTCATCACTATCCCTATTTTTTTCAATATCAACCACCACTGATCAGCTTCACCTTCCAAACGGTATACACCCAGACTAACCTTTTGATGTTATGAACACCCCATGACATAAAAAATCTTATCAAATGCATTAATCCACCCTTCTACTAGCACGTGTTAGATGCCCCTCTAAATGATGGGGGATGTTGCCTCATGAAATGTTCCACCACTAACATGTTCCTCTCTGGTTGATCTGGCTGATCTCGTGCATGGATACCAACACCATTTATAGCTTGAGTCAACTGTGACATCACTGCAACAACCTATTCAGTTCTGATTCTGACCATCTCAGGTGTCTAATTTGGATGTTTGTCTTCCTCCTGATGACGTCCCAACATTGTCTCCCTGTTTCTTCGGCAAAAAAACATATTGAACACATAAATATCTAGGGCGACGCAACATGGTAATCTTTAAATGCTATATCAATTCAATCATACCATAAATTAATTTACGAACATAAAATTTAACAATTTTTCTAACTCCTAAAGTTGTCTAAATGGACCTCTGATACCAACTATAAGGAACCGGACTTAAACCCCACTTAATATTGAATTAAATGAATAATTCACATAGAGGTTCTTTTCAGGATTAGTGTTTTAGATAATAAGATCATAACTATTACATCTCAAAATATTACAGAGTAGACACTTCTACAATGTTTCCATTTTTTACAAAACATGAACTCTTTAAAAAAAGAGTCATGTATAATTCCATTTTGAAGACAACATGACTTTTCATTGATCCCATCATTGACCCTATTCCACATTATGTCTTGTAAAAAACATTTCAAAAAAAACATGGGGTGAGCATAAAAATCTCAGTAAAGGATACACAAAGAAGGAAAACTGTTTTTTTTTCAAAACATCTTGTAAACCATTAATACATTATCAAAGTAAAATATTTTGACCATTATGAAGTTGTAAATACTCTTCACTGAATAAAATAACATTACTTACCCTATTTTGACCAATATATTACCATAAAACCCATATAAAGAACACATAACATATAAAGGTAACTTAGGACATAAATATACTTAAATAGAATTACCATACGGTCGACTTCTACACATGTCACTACATGGAATAACAATATGGCTGACTTACATACCCAATGCATTGGAGGTTATAACGTAACCACCCATCCTAGTATTCACGGCACCACCCATCATTTTCTTTATCATGTAACCACCCGTCGAATGTCCAAGTACAATTATAAAATCATAACATATAAATTAATTATAAATGAAAGAAAGTATTTACACATTTCAAGAACAATATATCACTTAAATATATTTACATAAAAAATCCATTATCAAAACCATATTCAATACCAAAATACATAAAAGAGTATAATGTATTTATTTACTTTTAAAAATATTATGGCCTATTGAGGAAGCCAAAGATAAAATAATACTCTTGGAAGTTGAAATATTTTTGTCACCGTGTATGTTAAAAAGACACATAATTTTTGTCATTTAGTAAAACACTTCGTATAAAAAATATTAATTTTCAATAAAAGTAGAATTCAAAGGGGTTTATAAAGCGTATAAAAGAAATTCTTGTATTAGAACATAATATGCCTCAATGAAAGGAGATTGAGATGAATTCCCATACCTTGTGTCCGAATTTACTCGATCGCTCTATAATATCCTGAATAATAAACTAGTGTTAATTTAAAATTTCTTAAGAAACTTTTTTAGGATTATTATTCCTTTTATATCACTTATTGCCATGTTATAAACATTATGTAATCATTTAAGTTAATAATGTTCGTTTTTTCGATATTTGGTTCTTAAGCGAAAATTGACTTCTTACAATTACATGTTGTTCATATGGTCAAAGGTTCATTATATCCAGAATGATATTCATCATTTGGATATCATATATATCATATATATCCAGCATGTACATGTATTTTTAATAGTATATAACATTTAGAGGAAAGTAATAAAATGCACCGTTTCTGGAGACGGTAAGTCATACGTACGCATGAATGATACATTCATTCCTATTTAGTATTAAAGTAATTACAAATAAATGAGACAAATATATATAATAATTCCAGTATAATATATATGTTATATAGTGAACATAAGTTTATTAATTACATTACTTATAAAATCCATGTTTGGCAAGAACGAGTCACATCACTTGAGGGGGTGGTAGTCCACAATTCCTTAGCTGAAATTATCACATTTTCCCAACATGAAAAGAATAATGGATTCTTTTAAATATAAAAAACATAAGTATATATAGTGAATAAATATATAATATATCATATATAAATATGGTAACATCATAATGTCCACTTTAAAAGGTGTTAAGTGAGTATTGAACAATCATCGTTTCGTGAGGCAATAATTCGCAATCCACAAAAAAAAGTAAGTTCTTTAACCATTAGATGGAGGTGTGTGGGAGTGTAAATCAAATACATATCATAAAAACATACTAATATATTGAAGATACTGGTGTTGTTACAAATGTTTGGAATAAAGAGAGTTTTGTGGATTGCAAAAGCAAAATAAAAGAAAAGGATATAAGAGAAGACATTACCTTTAAATCAGGTAACTCCCTTTGGTTTGAACCAAAATGGTTTCATGAAAATATTTATAGATAAAGTAAGGCTTCTAGGATGAGGATAGGGATGTGTATAGATTCAATGATCAGACTTTGGTCGAGCCAAAGGCTTTAGAGGTGTGGGTAAGTCGGTAGAGGTAAGGGCATTTTATTAGAGGGAGGAGGGGCACTCTTGGAATGTAATAAAATGTTTCTTTATTATAAAATGCATTTTCGGATTACAAAGGTCACAAAAAGATATATTTCAAGGATACAGTGATAAGGGTTATAAATCCACCCATACAATAAGTCTTTGACAAGCATATGTCTTAGATTTTACCTCATCTTTTCATTTTATTTAAATCATTAATTAATGAGGTAATCATTGCATCATCATGGTGCCATAAATAAATTTATTTATATAAAGTCTAAAAATTATAAAATAAATATCATGAAGTGTGAAATCATTTTATATTTGTAATTAATATTTATAGTAAAAAATATGACTTGTATAACCCCATGTAAAAATTGTTTTAGAAAAACAATACATGTTTGTGACATTTTTATGTTAACTTTAAATAAAAAGTTATTAATGTCATTTTCATTCTGAAGTAGCTTCGTTGGGTCCCCAAGTTGACCCATGGATTATCTTGGTCTTCCATTACACATAAAATAATTTTAGGACATGTGTCACTGCAATTTCATGTTATTATAACATTATTTTTACTTTAAATTACACGAATTACATTTAATCGCGATTAATAAAACATAAAAGTTAGTATTCACCAAAAAATTATAATCTTCCCATTGAACCAAATTTTAGATACTAATGAAAACCATTTATGTCAAATATTTGAAATTCCATTCACAGAAGTGGAAAAGTTTCATTTAAATGAAAATTCAGTTTTTTAACTACCACTTAGTGGTTCCACTAATCATAAAAAATTTATGTTTTTCAGAAAAATAAAAAAATTTAACCCTAAGAAATATTTGATATTACGAATTAAAAGATGTTTGATATTTTAAAAAATTCATAACATATAAGTTGAATTA
Organism: Viscum album; assembly: GCA_963277665.1. Lineage (NCBI taxonomy): Eukaryota > Viridiplantae > Streptophyta > Magnoliopsida > Santalales > Viscaceae > Viscum > Viscum album. Next base: position 695,386,890 of record OY728141.1, read on the forward strand.
ATCAATTTAATAATTTACTCCTTTTTTTATAAAATAGCGTTTTTTATGAAACAAAATATATCAAAACATTAACACCAGTTCAAGTCCAATTTCAAAGTGAAATTAATTCCAATGACCACCATGGGATTAAATGTTAAAAGTATATTATAATTTCACATTAAAACCAATTAAAGAGATAATCTAATAATATAAATGAATTAGATTAAAAAGATGATTTGAATTAAGATACAATATTTTTCACGTATTCATTAAAAATGAACTTTATCGGAAAAAAATACCAAAAACTTACACAAAGTAAATTTTGATGTCCCAATTATAAAGAAGGATTTTTTTGTCCAATAAAAGGTATAATAGTGACCAAAACTATTTTCAAAGAGGTTTCACCATCAAAATGTGTTAAATCGGCCTTTTAGTGAATATTAGAGTATTTATGCTTAAAATGAATTCTTTTCTTATTTTAAGCCTTTATATATTTTTGGATAAATGTAAAAACATTAAAAAAACTTTTATAATCGTAATTTTGTTATTTATATTAATTCCCACCAATAAAATGGCTATGTGTTAACTATAATTTAAAATAATATTATTATATTATTAGTGTGCAACGTTTGATTTCAAAAAAACTCATTGTTGCGTATCGGGTACGCTATCGAACATTGAAACACCTTTAAAGTATAATTAATATTTCATTCACAAATATTAATAAAAATGAAAATGTCTTATTCTTTATTTTCAGGGGATGTTACAGTTAGGATACTTTACATTCATAACATTCGACATTCATACAAACCATATACTTTTAAAAATAGTATCCATTTTTTTCTATGTATAAAACATTAAAAAAATATATTATTTATTTGAAAAATATTTATAACATTCATCATTACTCCCTACATACTCAAACACATCCTTATATCATGTGGAATACATTCTATAAAATCTAGGATGAGTAAAAAAACTCAGTAAGGGGTATAAAGAGAGAAATCGTTAGTCAAGTGATAACATTATAAAGACAATAAAACCCATATAATAAAAAAATAAATGTATAAAATAATAATTTTGTTTCCTTGTTAAATATTTATGATATCCTTCTTTTATTCAACCATAAACATGGAATAACCATTTGGTTGTCTTCCATCTTGAGATAACCCAATAAATTGGAGAGCTATATCGGGGTGCACCCGTCATATCTTCAGCTATAATGGGATCAAACCAACATATCATGAGCTATAATGGGGATAAAATATCATATAATGTGATATAATGTGCTCAACCCAACATAAATAATATACAAGGAATATAACATAAATAAAACATTTTATAACTAATATGCACCCTTGAGAAAAACACATTAATATTGCAAAATACACTTTTCTCATAAAAATCACTCTTAGAAGAAAAAACCCACCAAAAATTTAAATGAAATATTATTATTAAAAGAAATACATAATAATATATAATGGATAAACTATATAATTAAAACATCATGAAATCGTAAAATTACACACTTGTTATAAAAATGAACAATCACTTTGGATTTCCTAGAGGAGTCATTTAAAATTATTTTAAGAGTGAGGTCCATTACAAATACCATAACATTGAAGAGAGAATTTATTAAATGAAGGGATTATGTTTATATTATATAAATAAAGATTATATAACATTATATAATCAAATTACATTTTACGTGTCATCTTATCATGATAATAAGCATTGATGTTTAGGTTTAACCCAAAGAATTGAAATTGGGTTTAAAATTTAATTAATAAATTTAAGCATGGTATAGGTTGTACATAGAAGTCATTATTGATAAAGAATACAGTATATCATAATCAATATATTATAAGTATAGTATAGGTGAGGTGTGATATCATACCCCATAACTAGTAATAAAAAATAAGATGACACTACATAGAGGTGATTCTTTAATAAAAGTGAGAGAGTTAATATCCTTTAGATGAGGTTTGAATTCCTTGAAACATTTTTAATCATTATATATAGTGGTTAAAATTCTTTTATATTGATTTTATGGAAACATGATCAAGTTTATAACATCTTATATTATCACTTTATAAGATCATTCCCCCAATTCCTTAATAATAGTTTGTTATTTAACTTGTTTCAGGTGGGTGCATTACCGGGTATCCATGAGCGGTTTGGCATAAATTTTAACGAATGTTGTAAATGAAACAATATAAATCAAATGAAATGTTATTTACATGCTAACATGACCTTAATTATAGAATATTTAATTTTTTATTCTTATATGAAAATATTTATTACAAAAAACAATAATGATGATCGTTTAGATCATTTTAGTGGTTCATTGATAATGATGACCTCATTTTGTTTTATAAATTAACACATGTACAAAAGGATTAGAGAACCATGGATGAGACATAATATATATATTAAAACATAGGTCAACCATAAAAATGGTTTTAGGACCATATTTGATGTCATTAAAACAAATTGAAATCACATCGTCCACGATGTCGGGAAGTCAATACATCATGGACTATGTATTTATTACATTGATAATTGGGAGAGAAAGAGAAGAATGGTGATGAATTTTCCATGAAAAACATAAAATCCAGAATATAGATTATTTAGAGAGATTTCACATTATTTTAATTAGGAATTTAATATTTTTCCCGAAGTCAAGAAATATTGAGTATTTCATGACTAAAAACATTAACAATGGAATATGAGTTTGAAAAAATTGGATTAAATCTTCACCACCTCATCGATGACACCTCCAGGATGCTGAAATTAATTTATTTTCAAAATACCAAAAATTCATTATTCACAAAAAATCATGTATTTCAAAAAAAATTCAAAAAAATCTCCCTAACCATTTTTTTGATTTGTAGAATCCAAAATTTTCTCCATTGTATCAATATTATTTTATAAATACTAGAAATTTCATTTTCATATAAAATTAGACTTTATTAAGAAAATAACAATCTTTAAAGAATTTATTTACCTATTCAATGAAATGGTTGTACCACAAATTCAATTAAATCACATTAATACACTATCTAAGGTGATGTTACTATTCAAAAGGGTATGTTACTATTCATAAGGGTAACATTACTAATCGTAATGGTACATTACTATTTATATGGGGAATGTAACTACTCATATGCGTACATAACTATAAAAAAGAGTAAAGTACTATTCTTAAGGTTATGTTATTATTCATAAATGTATGTTACTATTCATAAGGATATTTTATTATTATAGACATTCAGTTGGACTTATAAGACTCTAAATAACTTATTGATCACCATTGTACATGACAATTTTTTGAAATTCAAAACGTAGAAGTGGGAAATTATGTTAAATTAAATTATCATATAAGTACCTGGGTTTTTACAGTCTCCCAGCATTCTGGAAATTATGTCCTTGGAATTTTTATTTACATACCCAAAATAGTGAGGGATCCTTTCCCTCGGAGCATTATAAGATTCCCATGTTTCTTCTTCTACCATGTGCTTTCTCCACGAAAACGTTACCTAGTGGATTTCATTATGCCTCTACACTTGCTATCTCCAATCAGGAATCTGAATAGGTTTCTCGTCATAAGAAACGATCAATTTCAGATGTACTAGTTCTGGACTCAAAAAATGACATAAATCTAACACATACATTCTCTACATCAAAACATGAAAAACATTTCATACATGAGGAAAACTCATAGGTAATCCTACTTGGTATGAAACTGGTCCAAAATTTTCATGGATTTAAATATGTCCAATGAACTGTGGAAATATCTTTCATTTCTTGCCAAAACAAATCACAAATTTCCACGTAGATATTTTTATGAATGAAATGGTCACCAAACTTGAAAGATAAGTATTTACAGATATTGTCTTCATAACATTTCAACATACAATGAGGAATCCTCATGTGATATTTGATCATGTTCACCTTTTTAGCCACTTCCCCTACTAACTAGGGTGATATCAACTTTATATAACTAACTTCATCACAAAATGATGGATTCTGACACCACTTCAAATACAATCCCTCAAAATGTTCCATCTGAATACATTAGTGACAATTGTTATTTTAAGAAAACTCATTTATGAAGCATGTTGAACCCAACTTCTCTAGTAGTCTATTGAATATGCTCGAAGCATATACTCTAATGTTTGAATGGTTCATTCTGACAACACAACTAATTAAGGGTGAAAAGTTGTTCAAAAATTCAATTTTGTTCCAAATGACATCTAAAGGGCCTTCCAAAAATTGGATATGATCCTAGGTTCAATATCACAAAGATTGTTAAGATGAAATCCATGAAACCTGAAAACATCATTAAGGTACGGTCAAAAAGTCTTATCAAAAGACATTTTATCTCAAACAGAATGAAAGTGTGTTGATTTATTCTACCAATCCATAATTACCAAAATTGTATTATTACCTCGATAAGCCTTAGGTAATCCCACCATTGATTTAATTGATATATTCTTCCATTTCCACAACGGTTCATGAAGTGGATGATGCATCCCCCTCGGTAGCAATCACTCTTTATTAACATATTGACATGTCAAAAATTTCACTAAAAAATATGCAATATCTCTCTTCATTCCATCCCACCAGTAATACTCCCAACAGTCTCGGTACATCATAGTACATCCGAGATGAACTAAAAAATAGGGAACTATGACCTTCTCCCAATAAATAATTCTTCAATTTAGGATCACAAGTCACACACAATATATTCCCAAATCTCAAAAAACAATATTTATCAATGTTAAATTTCTACAACATACCCATTATAACCAATTCAACCTTTTCATGTAGCTCACGATCATCCTTCTGCGCTTTCTTGATTATGCCTAATAATCATGACTACACTGATACCTGAAAAAAAAATAGATGTATTTCCAACACCATAACATCTAAGAAAAAATCGTCAGCACTTTAATCAAGGGTTCATCTTCCAAAATTGACATGGATAATAATGCATGATGTTTTTGGATCACGGAATATACAACATTGTTTTCTTTTTCTAGATGTAAATTCATTGTGAAATCATAATCCTTTATTATTTGAAGCCATCATCTCTACACCATGTTCAATTGTTTCTGAGTGAATATATTATTCAAACATTTTTTGTCAGTATATAATTTATATTTGGATCGATATAAATAATGCATCTAAATTTTTAAAGAAAAAACAACATATTTTATATCCAAATCAGGGGTGGGGTAATTTATCACATGATGTTTCAACTAACGTAATTCATTAACCATTACCTGATCATTTAGCATCAAAACACTATCATGTCCCTTATAAGAAGAATAAGTGTAGATGAAAAACTCTCTATTTTCAGAAGGATGAGTCAGAAGTGAATCATTCACTAGTATTCATTTAAATTCCTTAATACAATCATCACACACCTTTTTCCATAGTAACATAACCATTTTTTGAGTTATCATAGTCATTGGGCTAGAAAACCATTAAATTAATTCAAAAAATATTGGTAATAGCCCTACAGAACAAAAATACTTCAAATTAATGTTATATTTGATCGAATTTACCTTTATTAAACTGCTTTGGTTTTTTAAGGATCATTAGTTATGCAATATTTAGTAACAAAGTGACCATGGAAAGAAATATTTTGTATCCCAAATTCACACTTTCCCTATTTTCCATAATATTTCATTTCTTTTATGGATTTCAATAAAACACTTAGTTGTTTTTCCTACTCCTTATTACATTTTAGAATAAAAATTCTTCAATAATCACAATATTAAATTTATCCTCATACTCATGAAATATTAAATTAAAAATATCAATGAATACCACAATTTCATCTTCCAAACCATAGGTAATAGCCACCAAATCTTAATGCCCATATCTAGTATGACAAGCTGTTTTCAGAATGCCATCTTCCTTTATCATCCTCTCATGGTACGTGAATATCATGTCAATATATGAAAAATACTATGCACACTGGTGTTGATCAAACAAGTCATGAATATGGGGAAATGGATACATTTTATTAATAGTGACGTTATTCAAAACACGTTAAAGAATGAAAATTATCATGGAACCATCATTCATTATAATGAAAAAAATAGGAGCACCCCATGGGGATGTGGTTAGAAGAATAATGATTTTCGCATGTAGCTCATGAAACTATTTTTTCAATTCAAGAAATTCCAAATGTTCGATTTGAGAAGGGGGTTTTGAAATTGACTTAGACTCATAAATAAGTCAGTTGTAAATTCCACTTCCTGAATAGGTACTACACAAGGAAACTAATCAGAAAATACAACCAGATAATCATTTTCCACTAAAATATCATTAATCTGAATAGTTATATTATTATCAAAATTGTGAGCACGATAAATTTAATTTTCTTCATTAAATTGTTTTTTAACTTATTGGTAGGTTATAAACGGTAAGGGTTCTATGTTGTTCACAAACTCGAACTCAGGTTGAAATGAAAACTTATTTATCTCTTAAACCTATCATAGAATCATAAAAATAAAGCCAATTTATCCCCAAAATAACTTAAAATACTAGTAGAGAAAAAAAAACTAACTTCATAGGTAAAATATTCCCATAGGCTAATATAGGTTGACTCTTATTAATTCTTTTTTCCATAATATTTCCTCATATTTTCTTTACTATATTGTCTAGATTCATTTCACGAGGTTGAATTTCCAATTTGGCTGAAAATGTTTCATTAATGAAAGAATGTGTAGACCCCAAATCAAACATGAATTTAGAAAAATCCACGTAAAAAATACTGCACCAGACACAAATTCATGTGAATACCCAACAATTGCACAAATAGTCTCAAAGGATTTTCCCACATCATTATCCTTCCAATATTAGGGATCTCTTTCTAAAGTGACTAGATTTGGACAAAAATTATCATAATTAACCAATTATTTATAGTTAAATCATATCAACACTAACTTCTTAATACATTTAGGATAATATTCATATTATTTATGATACATGTTCCCAAACATTCCATATCAGAAACACTTCAATGAAGTCACAAGAAATTATGCATGATTCTTTTTACAACACTTTTCACAAGAAGTACAATTCTTATTATTACCCCCAAACATCATTGATGAGTTCTTCCATATTTCCTACCACCCGAACCACTTCTTATTCTATTCATCAGGTGGAACATACATGTTATTAAACTCCATATCTACCTTTTCATCATGCCTAACAAGTGTCTCATAAATTTTAAACATTGGTGAAGAAAAATAACTTTATATAAAATGTCTCAATCCGAAGTAAAATTTATTAATTTTTATATCAAATTTTCACGTAAAATCTGAAACAAACATGGATAGAATTGTAAAATTGTATTCATATTTATCCAAGGAATCATTATCTTTCCAGCAATGTGCCAATATTTGTTTCTATATTCTGAGTCTAACATTTTAAAAAATATATATTTCTTGAAAAATATTCTTAAAAGTTTCACATTCCAAACTATCAACATAATCATTCACTCCCATATTCATAACTATAGACCACTACTGATCAACTTCACCATCAAAAGAATAAATTTCTAGTACTACCTTTTGGTGTTTTTAACATCCCATCACTTCAAATATCTTTTCGAGATGAGTAATCCACCCCTTACATATCGTTGGATCTATAGTTCCATTGAATGCTAGATGATGCAACCTTAAGAAATAAAACACAAAATACATTTTCCCTCATGGTAGATTTGGTTCCTCTTTTGAATGGATAACATAACCATTTATCACTTATGTTGATTATGTCATTTCTGTCACAAACCGATCAATTCTGATTCCCACCATTCCAGGTTGAAAATTTGGACATGTATCAGCCTCTTAGTGCCTTCATACATTAGCTTATTTGTTACATCAGTGGAAATACATTATGAACATACATATCATAGTTGAATCAACATTTTATCCTTCAAATTAACTTTTGTTACAAATTAACCATAAGGTAAAAAATTCATTTAAGTTATTCAATTAACATCATTAAAACTCCTATTGTTATGAAAACAATCATTTGATACAGATTATGAGGACCTGACCTTAAAATATAACATAATCATGAATTTTATTATAGAACATAGATTAATTAAACGTTGAAGATATTTTATCTTTTATAGTTTTACAGAGTTAGTATATCATACATATATAACATGCCACATTCATACCAATAGGATACTATTAAAAATAGAATCCATTTTTTCAATGTATAAAACATTAAATCATATAAAATGATTTCTAGAAAAAATAATCATAACATTCATCTTCCCTCCCTTATTACTAATAAAAACCCTTATATGTCATGGAAAACATTTAAGAACATTGGAAGAGTACAAAACTCTATAATGGATATAAAGATAGAAATCGTTATCCAAGTGATAACATAAAAATTATAACCTATATAATAAATACTAGAATGTATAGAATACACATGTAGTTACCTTGAGAAAAATTTACCATATCATCATTACATTTGTACTTACCCTTTCAATAACCATTTCGTCAACTTCAATATCTGGTGTCCCCAATGCATTGGGGATCTATAATGGGGCTCACCCATCATATATTGAGCTATAATGGGCTCCAACAAACATATCTAGAACTATAATGGGGATAACCCATCATATCACAAGCTTTATTAATATAAACCTAATATAAATAATTTCCAATGAACATACAATTAATAAAAAATTTCATAACTTGTATACAAAACACATTAATTTTTTAAAATACCCTTTCTCATAAAAATCACACTAATAACCTAAACACTCCACAATTGATAATGCAATTTTATTATTAAAGAACAACCAAAAAAATCATATGGGAGACAATATGCTAATAAAAATTCATGAAATCATATGAGTATAATAATGTTATAAAAAAAGAACAATCTATTTGGATTTCATAAAAGAGAAATTTTAGTGGATTTTAAGATGGAGGTCAATTACAAATACTATAACATTGATACGATAATTGATTAAACAAATTAAAAATGTATATATACATTAAATAAATAAAATAAAACATTATATAAACAAATTACATTTCACAAGTAATCTGAGATAGAACAAAATCATTGAAGATGAAGGTTAACCCATGGAATGGAATTTTTTTTAAAATTCACATTGGAAATTTCTGCATGGTATAAGCTATACATGGGATAGAGTAATGAAATACAATGGGGTATATAATAATAAATATATAGAAAGGGAATCATGGTGGTGTTGAAGAAACAAACCTCATCATTATGAATTAAAAATAAAAGGTCACTACATAGAGGAGATTCGTGAATAAACGCGAGAGAGAATATTCCTTACCTCATGTTTGACTTCCTTCAAACATGTTTAAAACTAATTTATAATGGTTAAAATAGTGAAATTATGATTTTACAAATAAAATAATGTTTATAAAATCCTATATTATCACTTTATAGCAACATTTCACCCATTCATTAACAATACATTGTTATTTCCCTAATTTTCGGAGCGTGCATTATAGTGTTTCTATTAGTGTTTTGTAATGGATTTTTATGTTATTATTAAATGGATCTCCAGAATGAGTAATTAAATGTTATTTATATTCATTAATACCCTTATTTATACAATTTATGATTTTTAATCTTGATGTGAAAATTATTCGGTAGTTAAACATCAATGATCTTCATTTATATCATTTTAGTGGTTCTTTTAATATAACAACCTCAATTTGTTTTATAAAATAAAACCATGTGTATAGAAGGATTCCAAGACCATGGGAGATAAATATTTCCTAATTATAATATTTTTAATCACAAAAATAGTTTCAATAAAATACATGAAGGAATTAATGAAAATTGAAATCACGTCATCTGCGATGTCGGTAATTCAACACATCACATACAATGTTTTTATTCTTTTAATATGTTGGAGAGGAGAAGAAGAATGATTATTAATATTCCAAGATAATTATATAATACATAATATATAATATTTCTAGATCATTCAAGAATCGTGTATAAGTGGAGGTGAATATATTATAATAAAAAAATGAAAGAAAAGAAAAACACTTGAAAAATGAAGAGGATTTCCTTCAAATTTATATCAACTATTTGTGATCCTCTTTTAGGGCTTTGATTTTGGACCATGGGCGGGACCATCATGTCATGGATGTAGGGAAGGAGATTAGGGATGTAATTTGATATAAATAACACAATTTTCATGGATTTAGAGGTGTGTGTGGAAGAGAGCGAAATAGATGGTGTTTATGGTGGAGGTGGGGAGAGATTTCAAATTATTCAAATTATTTTTATTATTGTTTTTACACAAGATAGGCAATTGTGAGTCTTCAATGAAAATATATTAATAATTTAAGGTGTGTTATAGATAATGAGCTTACATAAAAAACATATCTTCAATGACACCCCAATGATCCTTAAACTCATTTATTTGTCAAATACAAAAAATATACTATTTACCAAAATATCATGTATTTCAGAAAACTACCACAAATTCACCCAATCCATTTTTCGGCACATAGAATTAAATAATCAACTCCATTTTATCAAAATATTTTTATAAATATTGAGACAGTTAGTTATTAAATAAAATAATACTTTATTCAGAAAATGAAAATATTAAAGCATTTATTTACTTATTCAACTATATGGATGTACCGTAGATTCAATTAAATCTTATATATACACTGTTATAGATTACGTTACAGTTCATAAGTGTATGTTACTATTCATAATGGTAACAATACTATTCATATGGTTACATTACTATTCATTATGATCAAGTTACTACTCATAAGAGTACGTTACAATTTATATGGTTACATTAATATTATTAAGGGTATGTTACTATTCTTAAGGGTATGTTACAATTAATATGGGTATGTAACTGTTCATAAGGGTATGTTACTATTTAAAGAAAATAATTTAGTCTTATAATAATCTTAATACCTTAATTACCACAACTGTAGATGACTATTTTTTTAAATTCAATACATAGTAGTGGGAAATTTAGTTTAAGGATAACGATCTTATAAGTACCTAGGTTGATAAAAAAGGAATTTTAGTAGGGGTTTTGAAGAGGATATGGTTATATTGGTGTTATAATCCCTGGTACTAATAGGTTTTTGGATTTAATACATGGGACTGATCGGGGATTGGTACACCAGGCCCAGAGTCCATAGTGGCAAGTGACTTAGTCGAGTCAAGCATATTGGGGACTAAGGAAGAGAATTGATACACAATAAAATCTATTCTAAATGATTTTGAATAATAGTAATCTATAACTAGAGGTATTATAATGAATAAATTTTTTCTTTTGAAAATATTTTCTTGAATCCTGATCTTCTTAATTTTTATTTTTGAGCATTTTGTGGGTTAGATTTTAAAATTAACTTTCCTTCCTTGTTTATTTCTCTTGATTCACCCATAGGGTGATGGTAGGATTTCAATATATATTTCTAGAGTATAAAACATTACATTTTGGTTATATATATTTTTATAATTAATTTATAAACATATTTATTTAGACTAATTTTATTTTTGATAGGTTTTAGATTTCAAGCCATTGAGTGCACATCAACTACTATAAAAGTATGGTAGCATTTACTATAAAAAAGTGGGAAGTATTTTGTTGACTTGTGATTAAGATGTTGGAGGAGAAAAAAGATTACTATAAATGTCTCATTGTACAGTTATTACATAGATGGTAGTAGGAAAGGTCCTTTTGGTAAATCATGTACAGACACCCTTTTGTTTTCTTCCATTAATAGATCATTAATGGGATTAAATTCAAGAAATTATGTCGAAACATACACCTGATTTAGAAATGGTACTAAATATAACAATTAAACTATATTTATAACAAATATTGATCCGATGAGATGATACGTCACTAATAATCATTAATTAACTCATAATATATCTTGAGGACATATATGTTAAGGGATTCATCAAACTAAGCACTTCTCCTTATTGGGACCTTGTTTTATTTTATAAAACTGATTATCAAGTCCTCTATATATGCATATTCTATAATAATATTAATAATAATTAAGTCACAATAATTAATTATCACCCATTTCAAATTATCACTGGTTTTTTTATATTAATTATGGTTGTTTCATGGTTATCTAGTATTTAATTATGATAAGTATACCAAGTGATTTAGCACAAATAAGAGGGTATACCTTGGAAATTATACTATTTTCATTATGGATTGCATGATTTTATTTTTAGGCATTTTATATTTAGGAATTATATAAAAATATTATGTTCATATAATTAATATTTTCTCAAATTATTCATTGATGATAACATGATATATTGACCAGACTATAAGGTGCATGATGTGATTCATGAGTTCATATTGAATCCACTTCATGTTCATCAATTTTATAAAACACTATTGAATATTTTATTTTCATTTAATAGTTATACATTATATTGATTTACCAAACCCAGCTGCATTCATTATAGTGGTAACTCATTGTTCACTAAAAAGGAAAATGAAATCCTTTAACCCTTTTTTGAATATATGAGGAACTTGGGTTATGTTAAATAATAGGAACTCATTAACAAGTAGATATGATTTCATTGATTGGTTTAGGGGATCCTAAATTTTATAAATTATTATCTTGAGGTCATGCTACAATATGGTTTGGGATAATGAATGGGATATACCAACAACATTTTTTGGGGATGGTATAGAATATATTAGTATCATTTCATTACATTTGGTTTAACAAAAACTATAGTAGTACTCACAGATCTTTTTTGTAGGATCATATTACCATATATTAATTATACTAACATTGTATTCAATAATGATATGTAAATATAGTAAAATTTCCTAGAGATTATTGTAAAAAATAACAATATCATTTTCAGTACACCTATCACACATCATCATAATTATAAAATTTATAGTTCCCCTTTTGGAATAAAGAGGATAACTTACTTATAGATACAATTTCTATTAAAGGACTCATCTTTTACCCATAAATGATTGGTGTAGTGAAGTCTCCATCTATCCGTGGGAATTTAATTGAGGTCAAAATTTATATTTATTTCTTCACAAACTATATATGCCCCAATTCATATTAACCCCATTTGGGAGAACAAGTAATTGGGAATACTATAAATAGTGTAATGTCTGAATTGGCATGTTATTATGGCCAATAATTTATATAGTTTATGAGGATATGGAAATAAACTCTTAATTTGAACAACATTAATTATGGGTTTGAATAATTTGATTACTAAAAAGCCTAATTTCTTAGATATTGAAAAGTATTGATGAAGATATATTAGGTATATGAATATGGCTGAATTCAGTTATGATTAAATAAAAACATTTACTAATAAAATGTAGTTCGTGCCTTTTTTCCATTCCATAAAGTGTTTTTTTCATTATAACAACTTTAAATAGTTTTTTCTTATTTTGACCAAAAATTATTGAGTTATATATTCTGTACTTCTGTACATGAATATGAAAGAAATTAGTGGGTATGATTATGTCCATAATGTTTACTATGATATAACTTATGAACCCAGTATTGGTAATAAGTATATATTTTCTCTTTGTTGGAATACACAATTGATTTTAGAATGTACTTGAAGGGTTTAAAAGCTATTTACAAGCCGATAGGTAAAATTAATCATTGGGAACTCTACACAGTCATGGGCTATGAAATTTTAAGTATAATTTTCACATAAACCATTTTTAATTATGTAATATATATATATATATTAGACATATTTCATGTTTTTATTGATGTGGGAATGGTTACTATTGAATTAAATAGATCTAGGATTTCCTTTAGATGTAAAATTTTCAATGATATATATATATATTCTTCATCCATAATTGAATACATGATTATGGACTCTAATTATTTATAGTAGTTACAAAAATCTGAAAAAATAGTGATGGATAATGTTGTCTTGCGATGGTTTTGGTATATAATAATAATGGGAAAAATATTTTATTTTTCATTTATTGTCATACATTTCATAAAACTATGTACAATAATCTTCCACTAGAAAAATTATAAGTTCAGATTTTCATGTGTATATGTAAGTGGAATGATATTATAGTGGACAATGTTATGGGGATTTCTATGCCACTAATGCTTCAATATACCATTTCTGTTCAATTTTATTAGTTTCTTAAGGTGGCACAATTCATGCCGATCCTAGGGACTCTTCCATTTGATGAGTTTGGAGTGTTCTATATGCATGTGGTTGTGTTGTTTAATTGTGTGAATATGATAATATAATATGGTTTAGATTCTCATTTTATTTCATAGATTTTTATTGGTTTTAAAAAAGTAATTGTAACTTAGTTTAAGATGGGTATTATATACTATCTACATACCAATGGTCAGTTAGAGAGAATAGTCTTTATTTTGGAGGATATGGTTCAGGCATGACATTGATTTCTATTAATCACTGGATGATAATAGGGACTTGATCATGTTTTCATAAAAATAATAGTATATATTGTTATGTTTAGAAGGATAAAATTTATTACATAAATGGCCACTCTAACCATTCAATGTTGTTTTTCCATGTGTCGGGTGGGGCTACTATTATCGAGCCAAGTGTGTTGATTGAGATGTCTGATCAGGTGAGATGATATGAATGTGATTATTGAAAACTAATAGAAGATATCACTAATATTATAACATGAATAAATAAAATTTGGATTTCAATTTTGGAAATTAAATTTTCTTGTGGATGTCAGATTATTATTGTTATTGAAGTATGTAGAAATTGGTGACGTTGTTACTATGGTTCGTGGGACCATTGTGGATTTTCGAGCATATCATAACATTGACTTATTGAATGGACCTATAATCATTGAATCAAGGTGCTTATAACATGTGTGATGTTTTTAAACATCATATGTATACCACATCTTGGTATATAATATTTATTAATTTAATTGAGATGAAACTATATTGCTTCATTTTTTATGTTACTATACTTGTTTACAGACCGGAGGGAGAAAATTTTTTGATAGAAAATAAATGCACTTCTATTAATTAAATTGAATTATGAGTGCATCCAATATGAGAAATGGGATGTAGAATAATATTTTCATGAACAGTGGGATGCTTTTTTCATTCCAGACCCAAGGAGACACTTGTCAAGGTCTAAAATCCATTAGAGGGAGAGAATGTAATGACCTCAGATTTTAAATGTATGATATTCATTATGTCAAATATTCACAAAATGTAATACTAATTATTCATATTTTTAGAAAAAATTTCAATATATTTTCAGTTTTATTAATTAATTTTAGATTCTATATTGTGAGTTTACGATTTTACTTTAGTTGTGTAATGATCTATATTGGATCCCAGGTAAATACGCAACAAGTGAATGGGGTGTGTTAGATGGTGCACAGTTGTAACATTCATAGAATAAAAAACCGCAATATTTATTTTGAAAATTAAAAACAAATAGGTATTAATTTATTCTATTTGTTTATACATTTGTTGAGGAACGTATTGGGAGTGTTTAGGTCAAATTTTTATATTTAAGGATTTTTTTTGGGCATTGCACTATTGTTTCACAATATTCCCAAACTGTGCACCCTGGCACTACAAACCATGAAACCACATTAAAAGAGGTATTTCATATTTAGATAAAGGAGTTTTAAATAGTTCACCATATTATGCATAACCATTCATTATTATATAAGAGGTTAATAGTTGTGGTGAATGGTTTTGTAAACTATTTTCCCATGCCCAAGAAATAATTCATGAAGAATTAATTCCCAAGAAAAAATAGTTTTATAATTCATAACCCTTATCCTTCACCAAAATTCAACCAAACTAAACTTAAATTCATATTATTCATTTTTTTCCTTTTTTATGTATTCTATGGGATTTTAGACTCCTTTTTGATGAACCAATGACCAAATTTATTAATATGGACCACTACCTATAAGGGATTCTCATAATAAGTGTCTCTCATATTTCACTCATTTTCAAAGGGTATATTTCATCTATTGGTGATGTTTTAGATATTTGTTTTCATATATCTAATATGTTTGATCCTTGAAATAGGATTCAGATCAAAATATCTATCATTATCATGTAATTGAATGTACCATAACAATTTTGGGATTTACGTTCGCATGTGTTCATCAACGATCTTGATGTAGGTGGTCTAAGATGAAAATCCCATGGAATTGATTAATATTTTGTGTATAGAATTGTGAAATAGAAATTTCCATGTTTGGAAATATCATCATTAATTAGATTATTTATTGGATCAACTAATTAATGGAATGGGGTGACTATAAAATTGAATGGAAATTAAGAATATGAAATTCAATAATTAATGTGATTTAATATTTGGTATATTAATGTTATTATGAATTGATATCAATTAGAATTATGATATTTTTGGACTAACCATAAAATGTTATATGATTTAAATATTTAAAAGTGATGTAACATGGAATTATTATTACTATTATTCATTTTATTAATGTGTTGAAGAATGATTGATTTGATAATTGAAATGGTATCCATCATGTGAAATGAAAAGATGGTGGTTATTGATGATTAACCATAGATGAAAAGTTGTATGTGATATTTGTGTGATTTATTGATATTCATGTAAGATACATTTACTGATTCTCCAAATATCCAAATGTTATTGTCTTAGTTATGTGTGTGGGACATGATTTGACACTCGAAATTCCCATATATTATTGACTGAAAAATGGTATGTGAGAGAGAGAAGAATTCTTCAACTATTCATAAGGTGCTGCACAAATATTTCATGGCCCAAAATTCGTGCATTGGACTACATTTACTATTCTCGATGATATATAAATTAATTGAAATTGATATATAAATCTCATGATATAATGAATTATGATCCTTATGTGATACAGTTTAGAAAATCCAATTTTCGAAATCGTGTATTGATTTTCTTGGTGTCCTCATGAACCCATGTTAAAATGAAGTTAAATGAATAATAATATATTTTATGAAAAAATTATCTTATTGATTGAGCATTATTATTTATAAAACCAAATACAGTGTAATTGATAGGATATTTTTCTGGACACCCTTTGTGGTGTGTAATGAGTTGTACTCACAACCTATAGTGGAATCCATATTGGGTTTTGAATAGACTTCATGTTTTCTAGACAAGAGAAGAGAAAATTCCATAGGATAGATGGCTATGTAGGTATGAATCATAAATGAGGGAAACATAAATAGTGTGAGGATAGTATTTTTATTTTTTGTGTCTTAATTTTACATTTCCAATTGACACATGTAAATTACTATGGGTGGAATTTTTACAACATTAGTTTGGATATAGTTTTTCATTTCATTTCATTATGTGATACTAGATTTTTCACGTTATTATGGTTAATGGTTATTTTATTTTGGTTATTACCATTACTGTAAAGCTGTGAAATTGAGAACATATTCTCCCCTTGATATATATATATATATATATATATATATATATATATATATATATATATATTAGATCCTAACTGATAGTCGGCATGCTCCAGGATATGGAAAGGCACACCTGAGGTCATTGTAACCGACATGCTCTTCGTAGTGGAATGTGGTACATGACTATGGGTGTTACAAGGTTGTATTGATGGATATTTCATTCCTTTTTTTTCTTAATAATCAGGAAAGTTATATAGTTCACTAATAAGAGTTATAGCATTGACATGATATCATTCATGGGATTAGATAACCCATGTATTGGGGTAAACCCAATTACATAGGATGAGATTATTATTATTGATGTTTTCTATTACTTATGGTTGTTACATCACCTAGGGTGATGTAATTGTTGTGTGATGTAATTTATTTTGGATATTTTTTGAGATTTTACACATGGAATAGTAAAAAATTAGAGTTGAGTATTCATGCATCATTATAGTCACTAATGATTTATTATAAAATCGATCCTTTTATAAATGCATGGGAAAATAGGTTTTTATGTAGGTTATTAGATTTGAAATATTTTTCTTTTCTTAAGTAATTGAAATGAAATAGGTACCGAATATATGTTGAAAATTGTAAAATTATTGAAAATGTATCAAATGGGTATATAAATTGATTGTGGGTTAATAATATTGTGTTTACAATTTTTGAACCATGACATAGATGCCGGATGGATAAGGGGGGTTATAATTCTTTGGTTTTGACCGTTTTGTGGGAAAGGGGAGGTATTTTAATGTATTTATCTGTATTCATCATGGTATATGTTTAATATTTGTTATATATGTTGATAAGTGTCTTTCTAATTGTATAGATATACCTCTATGATGTTTCTTATCGAGACAAACAAATGAGGTTATGGATGAATATGATCCTCTAGTAGTAGTAATTGAGGAATCAATAATGATTTTTATGGGAGATAGAGAGATGTTTTGCGATAAATATTAACGCATCATGTATTTTATAAAATGAGATCCATGGAATCGGGTGAAATGTATGTTAAACCTGACACATGAGTTTCAATTGAATCACCCATGACAATTACTGGATAGGGTGAACCCATTGTAACTGAGTTCATTATTGATTATATCCATAAAATCTATGAACACATGGATAATCTTGATGATAAGAGATTTAAATTAGTTGCTTCAATATTAAAAGGTCAAGAAATGTGTTGGCGGGTCATCTAGTAATGGGATGGAATGTTGAAATATTTTGAGTTTACGGAATTTCAAGAGAATCTCAAAGATTACTTTTTCCATAATGATATGAGAAAGGAGAGAGAATATGATTTCTTTTTGTTTAATCAGGTGAATATGTATGTTTTAGAATATTTTTTTCTCCTTATATATTTATGGATCATTGCTCCATCATTGGCGAGATATGAAGCTACGAGGGAGAAAAATATTCAAGATGGGATTAATTGTGATATTATATCCAAGGTGAATATATATTTAACAAAAATGTTTTTAGGAGGTGGATAATGCTCTAATTGTTTAGGATAACCTAAATTAGGGTTCAAATAGAGTACATGAGGTATCTTATAGAATATTTGGAGGTAATAATTTTGTTAGTATGAGTAATCATTATGAGAATGTTGACTAGAGTAGTGAAATGTAGAGTGGCATGGGGGAAGGATTAGTTTCACCATATCTTACTCAACATATATTTTATCAATATTGAATGCTAGGACACGTTGAAAGAATTTTCACCCAAACATAAGTAGAGTACCAATCCTAAAAATGGTTGGGAAATTTATAATGGTTCAATAAGAACCCAGAAAAAATGGGTAGTGATAGAGTGGCTTGAAAAAACTAGAGTAAGGGAATGTAATTTTCTAAACCATATCTATCTGATTGTTTTTTCTCGATTAGATATAAAAATTGAGGAACTGGATTTTTTAACTCTTGAAGAAGCACCCATATCAACAAATTGGTACTTCTTAGGAGGCTCATACTAAACCACATGTATGAAGGGTAAGATATTTTCATGTCGAACATCCTACACTAGTGGGTATCATGGTGGACCAATCTATAAGTAGATATACTATTCTTTAGGATTCTATGATTTATAGGCCCTTATATGATATTTCTTCCTCCCATTTTTATAAACATGAACATCTTGTGAATGTTTTGATTACAGAAGTAGAGATTTTGAGTAGGATAATGATGATAGATATGCCATTTGGAGTATAGTTGAGGTACATTTGATTATGCAAGTGGTGTTCTCTAATAATTATAGAGTATTGTTTTCTATTGGATAATTACATACTTGATATTCAAGAATTCAACTCTATATTGGGTAAGGAATGTTTGGTTGCATACCAAGTACACATAAAATATACCACAAGAGAGTGAACCTTACATCTCTATAGGGTAAAAATTATATTAAATGTGAAGAGTGAGATATCCTGGATAGCCTTGTAGAACCAATTTTTTAGTAACTAGGAGTGCTCACTCCATAAGTTTATTGTGTATTATATGATTATGGGGGTGAAAATAATGATGTATTTCCAACCACAATGGTTGGGATCTAGGATGTATTTTTAAGGACTTATTAAGGTAGCCACTAGAGGGAGATATGGAGTAAAAAATTGAGTTCATGTAGAGGGGTGATATTATTAGAATTCCACCATATATAATGGAACCAACAAATATTCCGGATAATAAGACTCAACCACTATAGTTTATGGTTAAATATTTTATTTTTCTAAGTATATCATCATGGGGTCCTCAAGTTCTGTTTGCAATGAAGGATCACATAACCTTGTTCTTGTGTGTAGATAACCATAAGTTGAACTAGATAAATATGAAGAACTATTATCATATTCAACATATTTATGTCTGATTGACTAGTTTATACGATATTTTACTTTATATTATATTTATTTTTAATAATGGAATAATCAGTGGAGATTCTGAGCTTATAAATTACCTTGTATACTTTCAGATGTATTTATGGACTTTGTAAGTATGTCTTGATTACATTTTTGTTGATGATTTCTATAGTGGTTTTATGGACATGATGAATGAATTATTCCACATCTATGTAGATCATTTGATGGTATTTTTTGTGAATTACATGTTGTTGTACTCCTATACTCAGGACGATAATTGACAACATCTAGAAATCCTATTGAGTATAGTGAGAGAGAATTGTTTATACACCATGATTTAATGAGAAAGTTATAAATTAATTAGTTACATTTCGTGAGTCACATAAATTTTTATTAATGCGTGTTAGTGGACCCAAACAAAATTTTGGAAGATGTTTCTAGTGATAATCCCATGAATTTTATTGATATCCATATATTTCTATTGTTAAAAGCATATTATCAAATTTAAATCCCAGACATTTCCTCCATGGAAACACGAATTTCAGGATTTACCATGATTGGTATCATATTTGAATGATTTGAATCATGTGAGAATAATTTCCACAAGTTGCAGAAGAATTTTAAGGAAACGTGAATATTGATCCTACCCGAGCCAAGGGATGAGTGTTATGTGTTTTTTGATTCGTCTTGCATTGGGATGGGATAAGTGATGGTGCAATAAGATTGAGTTGTGTTGTATGTGTCATGAATGATGAGGCCACATCAATAGAAATACCTTATGAAAGGCCTTGAGAAAGCATCAGTTGTTTATTCTTGGATGTGTAGGCAGTGTTATTTGAAGGGAATGAGGTTTACTGTGAATACCAGTCAAAATAGAATAATTTATATCTATTTATAATCATACATGAATCATTTTATGTAGTTATGGGTTACACATATTAATTCATTTTATTTTAAGATGTAATATAGCATAGGAAATGGAAATAGTGTTTTTGATGCTCTATGTAGAAAAAATATGCTTAAACATCTCCAGCGTCTAGCTTTGAGTGGAAGATGATGATGTAAATGGATTATATGCATGTTGTGACTTTTGAGTGTTAGGATTTGGCGCTTATCATATCAATTTCAATGGATTATAAACTTTTCTGAACGATTATGGATAGTTTCAATGAGGATAAAAAAATTGGCCATGAGGGAATGTATTTAAGGTGGGGAATCACCTTCACGTTGGCCTATAGATGATTATGACATCATTCTTTCAAGGAATTAGGTTGTTTTTCCTATGATTATGAGGGATAAACTAATTGACGAATTTCAGGCCTCAAAGTGGTTGGTGCAACTGGGTTTTTCCAAAATCTACCATGACAGATTTTGATGGTATTGGTTTCTAATGATTAAAAGGGGGATTGAATAGTTTTTTTAAAATGTTGCACCTATTAATTGGTGAATGTCACACATCATTGACCTGGTTGGTTACTATAGATATAACCCATTATAGAGTGAAATTGAGATGATGTTTCCATGGAAATAATGTTGGATAATCCATGGATGTCTTGGACGAATGATTCTATTTGGTATGTTGTGGACCCACTCGAATATTTTTTAATTGATTCAATTTTTGGAATTCTTTCTCAGTGGATCAGTTTAGAGACTTGTTTGTTAAAGAAACAGTCCATCTATATGGGGTGACAAACAATATTGTTTTATACTATGAATTTAATTTTAATTTTTTAGGTATAGATTCTAGGAGGTTATCTGAATGAGGTTATTATGTAGTTTGACCTTGCACAGAAAAAATGATGGACAATTAGAACATACTGTACATGTTTTGGAGGATATGATTTTGGAATGTGTTCATGACTTTGTCGACCTCGGTAGAATCACCTAGTATTGGTGGATTTCAGCTATAAAATTAGTTATCAAGAAACTATAAAAATAACAAAATATGAGGTTATTTATCATAGTTATGTCAGTTCATAACTATGTTAGATGGAGGCAGGTGAGTGGGATGTGTTGGGACCGAGTCTCATAATGTAAAAGTTCTAGTATGTTTCGCTGATTTAGAAGACTATGAATATAAATTTCAAAATAAATAATTTTTATGATTATAGATGTAATTGAACCATCAATTTTAGGGTGAGTTATTATATGTTCTTTCAGGTGTTATCTATATTGGGATGTTATTGGAATCATAGACTGGTCATATTGGAACCTTAGATTGTTAAACTATTTGAGGTTGTAATTAAAATTTGTCCAGCTGCATATTGATTGGATCTTTTACAATAGTATAGTTTTATGATTATTAATTATAATGTGTCGCAACATTTTTGGTATCTCCCATATCCTTCTCATATGATTGATGTGGATGATGATGAGCTAGATACTTATTCATCATTTGAGGAGAATCTGATACATGTGTTAGATTGTAGTGAAAACCTATTGTATTGAATGATCATGTGATAGATTTTATATTATGGATGGATGGACATGTTCAAGATGAATCATTAAAGAGAGATGAAGATATATGGGATTAGTTGTTTGAAATTTTTTACCTCGTTATGTATGATATGGTTGGGATTACATCTCATGGATGATTTGTTCTATGGTAGGTTGAAAAAAAGTTCCCAATACGTTCCTATAGATGTAAACATATTGTTTTCAGGTATCATATTTCTTTATTTTTGTAATATAGAAGTTGAGTAATGTGTTGGGTTCCATCAAGTGAAATTTGTACTTTTTAGAGGGGTTCCAGATGATTCATGATTGGGGTATGATTTTCCCAATTTTTGTTCCCTTCATAGATGAAATTTCAACGCCTTATATAGAGAGGTTGGATTGTTGAATAATAGATTATAAAACCACTCACCCTCATAGGAGTATCCATGTAACCACATAAGAGAGGTATATGGTTGGGGATCACCATTTAGTAAATCATGCACCATTTTCAAAGAGACAGTTCACATAGATATAATTCCCCCAAAAAATAGTTTTAAAATTCAAAAAACCCCTAGTATACACCCCAACTAATCCATGTTCGATCCTGACATGATTTTTCCAATAATGGATGAGTTTGTATGGATTTACTTGGATTTTTAACAACATTAATGAGAAATTGTTGATATAATAGAATAAATTATACCATTCCTGATAAGATATTCTCAAATCCATTATTTCATTCCATATCACATGACCATCACTCTTACTTTGAAGAGGTGATTTCATATGTTGTGGTGGTTTAGATATATATTTTCAAGGATCTAATATGTTTTATCATGGATCTACATATTATTATTCAGCGTTCAATTGAATGTTCTACATTAATTTAGGGATTTCTATTAGCGAGCACTCATCAACAACCATGAGGTAGGTGATCAAAAGTTAAAATCCCATAGTCAAGGTTAATATTGCATGTATGAAATATATAAATATTAATTTCGATGTTGGGAAATCACATCATTTATTAGAATAATTAACTTTTCAATTAATTAATGGAATGCCATTATTTTAAAACTGATGGGGTAAATAAAATATTAAATTTGTTAATTAATGTGACTGTGTATTTGTTCCTTTAATATGATTTAGAAAAAATTTAAAATTTTAATTATGAGAGAGTTGGATTTACCAAAATGGATTAATGTGTAATATGATTTAAATAATGAAAATGATATAATGTTGAATTTCTCATATTAATCCATGTGATTAAAGTTTCTAAAAATTATTTTTTTGATAATTTAAGTGGTATCCTTGACCTGAAATGGTAATAAATGGGTTAACATTAATTAAACATGGTTGATATGATATATGTGTGATTGATTTATATATGAGTGTGGGATAAGAAATGATTCTCCAAATTTCAATATTTGATTGACTAATATACAAGTGATGGACAAGTACGGATTCCCCAAATACCCATAAATGATTAACTGATAATAGATATGTGAGATTGGGACTGTTTCACTAAATATAGACATAGTTCTAGACATTTAATTATAGGAAAATTTTTTTTTCATTGGATTATATTTCTATATAGCCTTGATATAAAATTGAAGATAACTTGATAATGAAGGAATATTAAATAAATAATTTTGAACCTTATGTGATATGGTTTAGTCTCTGAAACAAAACAAATCAAGTATTAATTTATTGGGATTCATTGGGAACCCTAGGTAAAATGGGTTAAATAATGTATAAATGATTATATTAAATTTTTGACTTATTTATTTAACATTATTATTTATACAACTGTGTGCACTCTTATTGAATGGATATTATTCTAGATATTGGTGGTGGTTTCCAACTAAGTTATACTCACACCCTACACATGCTAGCTATTCTCTACTCAAAGATACACAATGTTTTCAAGATAGGATAAGCTACAATTCCATAGGATAAATGGATGAAATGGGATGGATAATGGATGATAGACCCATATACGGTTTCATGGCCCAAATAATGTTATTATTATCATTATTTTTCAGGTTTTAATTGATAGTTAACACAAATAATGGCATGTAAGATTTACTACATTAGATTGGTTATTGTTTTTAGTTTTTGTTCATCTTGTGATACATATTTGGTCTGGTAATTAGTATATTCTATTTTTTGGTTTTTTTGTTATTTCAATTTTATGGAATTAATAAATATTATATAGTCTTCCCATGATATATATATTTTACCATTATTTCTAGTCAGTATCTTCTTATGTATGGTGAGGTGCACTTGAGGCTATATAATGTCTATCATGGGGAAGCAGAATGTGGAACATGGGTCCAAATGTCACATATAACTATCTAGGAAACCATCCATGTCAAACGTCATATCATTTTCTGTTAGACAATTTTTTTTTGTTTTTTCATTGTTTATAAATGAGAATTTTCAAACCATGATGATTTATTGAAGAAGTTATGAAACACAAATATTTTGTTTATGATTTATAAAATCATAGAAACAATCCATGAAAAAATAAATTATTTTATACAACAATGAATTTTTTGACACAAAACCTCTTTGAAACCCATAATTATTTATCATACACATTGGTATCTCAAACCCGGGGACTCTTGTAGAAGTTATTGGTGTTTCCCCTCCCTTTAAATTCAAATATGGATTGATCTAGATTCCTCTAACTATGAGAATTATATGTAATAGTTTTTTCATACTCCAATATTATTGTTTTATTTTGAACTACTATCCTCATTATTTAAATATTACTTTATTTTGTATGTTATATATTTTTAAGGGAAATATAATGTTATATAGTGATTAATTCACATATTATTGATTAATAGGTTGCAGAGTCTTAAGAGTGTTCATCATTACCTCAAAAAACATTTTTATTTACTATTGGTGGTAGATCATTTTTTCTATTTCGTCAACCATGTGAACTATATTACATTATTACTACTGAATTATGTCACTAGAATCCCACTTTATATTAATTTTAATTGGTTCAATGGATTATTGGTGCTTATGGATGGATCAATAAGGACTCACAAAAATTGACATCAACACTCAACATGTTGGAATTATTATACACATAGTGCCATTTTTTGAATATGTTTGACATGATTCATATGTTTTTTCATGAATGTACAACTATTTTAACTATTTTGGGATATGTAATGATTTTAAATATAATGTGAACATTTCACCTATGTGTCCAATGTAATTGGTTCAATTATTTTTTCTTCTGTATTATTCCATTTCCTATATGTCTACATATCCTGTAGTAATTTTTATCCAGTGTAAAGGTGGTGGATGTACCATTTTTTCATTGTCAACCCTAAAATTTATACCATATAATTGTGTGATGAGCTTTTGTTGAATATTATTGCACATAAATAAATCGATGGGGTGTGAAGACCTTGTTGTCTCACTTGATAGATTGGATAGGTTACAATGACCTTATGCATGGACATATGGATAATATATGGGTAGTATTTACATGATTACATTCCATGTAGAGACAGTGTAATACATACCATGTTTCTAGACAGAAGCCTTAAATTATAGTATAACAGCCTTTTGGCCTGAACAGAGGAAATAATGAACATGTGAATTGATCTAAAATACGTTATGGGCTTATTCCTCATTAAATATGTGATGAATTATGATGTATCCTATTTATTATTGAGTAAATGTAGGTTGATATGGGGTTTGTGAAAATAGGGTTAGTACATGATGAATATAAAAAAATATTTTATATTTACATATTATCATTATTTTCATTGAATTTACATTATTTTATTGTAATAATACTTTTTATTAGGGATAATATTTACTAATAAAGATTATATGGCCTTCAAATTGGTTTATACTCAGATACTTAATTGGAATCTCAGTACTCATTCATGTTTCATTATCAGATATCGACATAATGAAAATTGATATAAATTAGGGAGATTTGTAGAAGGTTATTAGTGGATAGATGTGATGCATGGATAAAATATAAATTATTTTAATTTTATATTTATATTATTTTTATTGTATTTAATTATTATTGGATGATATAACACATTTGGAGTATTTTAGTTTATTTTGTACCAACAAAATTATATTTTATTACAACATGATATTATTATTTTTGATTATAATTTGTTATGTTGGAATGTGTAGTCACACATTGTTTATATAATGAGGAATGTATTTTTTCACAGAGGGTAATTTCACCCACAACACTGTTTAGACCCATGACACTATGAATAATCCACTTTCTTATGGAACGGTACACATCAGAGAAGGAATCATTTCATCCCAGAACATACTATTAAGTCCAAGTATATTTTCGATTCATTTTTTCAAATATATCTACATTTTCTTTATTTATAAATGTTTATATAATTCTTGTATAAAAATATACATTTGGATGTTGTGGAAACTTCTCTCCCAGTGTATATGAATGTTTCATAATATATCCAGGTGATGTTATATGTTTTTACAATGTACCAAACATCTAGAAGATTATCATAATTCTTGAATATTTCTATAGAGTTTGTAGATAGAGTGAGATTTTAATTATAGATATAGAAAACTAGTTGAAGGAATCCATACATAAGATACTTGTAATTAACCACTAGATATATATCAATAGAAAAACATTTTGTATATTATTACTTGAACATATAAAATAATGTTTTGAGTGAAGATAATTAGTCATAGAGTTCTAGATTCCATTAGTTTAAGGAATTTACTTGGAGGGGGATAATTTTTTATCATAGTTTTTTCCTTGTTACATTGTTTATGTTGCAAGTTTCATTAAGAAGGTTGAGATATTAGATGGAGAAGGGTCATTTTAAATGAATCCAATAGATGATTAAATATGAAGGGGAAACTCCCAAATAAAGATACTTTTGATAAATAAATGATGAGAAATGATCTGAAATTGATATTAGAGAAAATATTATTGACCCTGGAACTCTACAAATATAAATCAGATAATGAATGGGAGCATAAAAAGTACATCAATCTTTTTCTATCGTTTCAAATATATAAAATGGAGGACATTCGAGAAGGGGACCAAATAGAGAGGACTATGATATTGATACTGATGAAGATAAATTATGAAAAAACATGAATGATCTAATAGATAGAATATCATATATTACAAAATTTTTAGATAAACATGAAAGGAATTGGATGGATGAACTATAGATAATTTCAATTTTGATGTACACAACTGACAAAAACAAAAAATAGCGATATGTCATGTCATCATATACAGAGTTTCTAAGCATAATGTATATTGCTTTCCAAACAATAGGAAACTAGATAGAGGACTATCAAAATGATATTTCACAACGTGTGACAATATATAGAGAATTCCTATAGATTAAAGAAGTCATTCATAAACTACAACGAAGAGGTTTAATGGTCATTAAAAAAATACAGAGTCTTCAATATTGATGATGTAATGATAATCTAATATTAATGGTTTTTTAGATATGAATGATTGATAATGCTCAAAAAATCTTGTTTTTAGGAATGTTATATATAGTTTATAGATTCTACAATATCATTCTATAGGATTTCAAAATATTCTAATGAATTAAAAATTTATTAGAGATCAGATCTTCATGATTCAAGTGAGTATGAAAAATACATTATTCTACACACCCAGTCTTGTAAATGGAAAACTGATATAAATTTTATTTCTTATATTATGAAATTTGAATAGTAATACATTTTCATTGTATGCTATGTATTAATTTATATTTCTAGTGTTTTTCCAACAAAATTTTATACCAGATAATGGAAGAGTTACAGAAAACCAGTATTCATAAAATAAAGAAGCAATGGACAGATACTGTCACATTCATGCATATTAAGTAATGATTAAATAGACAGAGGATCCCCTAGTTGATCCTAATAAAAAATTATTTTATCTTAATAAGTTGTAATATAATGATACTAAACAAATGTTTAATATATATCATCACAATAATGAACATCATACAATGTATAAAAAACATTGAAAATTTATACAATGATCAAACATAAAAACATTTGATAAAGATTTTTCAGAAAAAAATACTTAAATGTTATGATTCATATTATACAGGTCCAAAAAATATAATGGAATTGTTTCAAGGAAAACATACTCTAAATAGAGATACCCAAAATATTGATGATTGTATGTAGGAATATTTATCCAACTTTCTAATAGGGAAAGACAATATCCTTCTATAAATGATCTTAAAAGAAGAATGAAAGACCATGAAGATGGGTGTTATAAATACACATGGAAAAGAATATTGGATTTGGGTATAAAGAATTATGAAATTTGTGGATAATATTAGGATAGATAATGTATATAACTACTATTTTAAAATAGGTCATTTCAGTGGGGGAATAAGGGTTTGGTAATGACTGATTATTGTGGGTATGTCCAACAATTAAATATACCATTTTAATGGGATAATAATTTATTTAAAGAATCCATGTTTATGGGTAATACCAATATGGAAAATAGTTGGTATTTACTGCATGTTTTTTAAATATCATGTGCTTATCACTTTATAATTTCATTATACAAACACATTATTTTTATAAATTTTACATTACTGGATCATAATAGTATAATTTTGTTTGAGGTTATGTAATGTTACTTAATGATGTTAGGAAAATTATATTAACATATAATTTGAGATCACTGATTCCCCACCACCACTCTATGATCTAATAATATATCAAAAGATACTACAAAGGGGTATTATATGGAATATTCCTTATTAAGTATCCAACTGTGAGAATAATAAATTAAAATATAGTGTAAAGAAGAGGTGTTCTAGTTTTCTATTGCAGGAACTACCTTAGATGGAATAATAGGATGGAACTCTATTTATATTATATTGTAATCAACGTTTTAGAGGTGGAAATAATGGGATATCATTCAATTAATGAGTATTCTATGATATATTATGATATATGAAATCTGTATATTAATAAAAAAACTCATAATTACATGGTGATAGATCCTTAAAATTGAATACATAAAAATTATATGTGTTTTAAAGGCTATGATAATGTGGGTTAAGTGGAAGAGAAGTTATAAAGAAGATGAGAATGTTACTGATGCAACGATACAAATCAACAATCACAATTATGAAGATATTATTATAGATAATAAATAATGTATTGATGAATACTTCTTAATATTTAATATTCTTATCATCAATATTCATGGTTCTAGTGAAAATATGTTCATTTTTTCTATCATTACGAATCAGATTAGAATCGTCCCTTATAGAATTCTTAACAAAATTTCATCATTATAAGATAATGATTTTAAATATCTTAATGAAATTTATAATAATCTCATAGAATATTAAATGTGAAAAGTTATAGATTTTATCTAAAAGGGTATGAAATATTTATATTTTTAGGTATTTAAAAATAATAATCCCAATTATTGTAAAGTGGTGGAAGATTTATATTTTTGGTATGTGTCAGAAATTATATTTTAAATTGACAAAGGTAGAGCACATTAGTAATTTTCATTTGACTAGGGAAATTTAAAATGTAATCATTACATTAAATGACGAAATGTTAATAACATTTTCAAAAATATATGATAATTTTTTAATATGAAATATTATTTTTTAGTAAGAAAAAGATGTTAATTAGTCTCAAAACCATAATGAAAAACAGAAAAATATATTTCATTGTAAAATGAAGAAAATAATCAAAAGTAAAAGAGTGAATAATGATTCTTCATCCATTAATGAATTTTATTTTCATTGCAACTATTTTATTTTGTATGAAAAAAATTTCCTCCACTATAAATTGATGATATTGGGGAATAAATATTACAAAGATAGTGAATTTTTTATGATATTATTGAAATAACCCTTGAGAAAAATAAAAACTCAAGGATTCATGAAAGAAGATAATAATAAATATTAAGTAAATAATTATTGATAATGACCTTTGAATAAAATTGTATGAGATAAAAAATATATTTTATTAGGTAAAATAAAATGAAAATTGACGAGTTTGAGAGAAAACTATACAGTTATAAAAAATAATTTTCTTGTAAATAAAATCTAACCATGACTGAACTAAAATTTTTTATGAATATAATAAATAAATTTTGAAGTTATCTAAATATGGTATGATTTTAAACATTATTAATGAATGTATAGACAATAAAGATGGATATTTATTTGAAATACAAAAATTCTTCTAACAACAAAATGTTATTTAAATAAAAATATAAGAAGTATTTTATAAATTTGAATAGGTTAAATATGAATCATCTCAAGATAAATAAAAGAAATTTTTTTAAAAAAAATTTGTCCCATGAATCCTAAAAGTAAATTTTTTTATTAACGTATTATTGGATAAAATAATAATATAAATCTTTGGTGGAAAAAAACTTACAATAATAAGGATTCGAATTCATTCTAAATAAATTTCCATGAAGAACAAAATAAATATTCTGTTAAAGACAAAAATAATAATATTTTCTGAAATTAAAACAACTATGTATAAGATAAATAATAAAAGGTCATTGTAGGTGTTGAGGATATTTAAATAACATTAGTTATTAATGATCATTTGAGATGTATCTTCCAAAAAAATGAATGAATCAATTACCTATAATGTAACAATCAATATAAGATTTCATGAATGTATGATAAATAGTAAAATCATTTTTAGAACATGAATAATGGTAATTAATCAATAAATAATGATATGAATATCATAAAAGATTTTAAGAGAATGTTATTTATGAATGATGGGTAGGGTAAAAATGTTTATCTATAAAAGGATTAATCCTTTTTTATTTTGAAAGAAAAAACATCCATAGATAGAATTTTTGTGGAAATACAAAATTTCCATGAATGAAAAATCAATAAAATGGTTTATAAACATTGAAAAAATGTGGATAAAGTTTTTACTATAGATGGTGGATTGAAAATTTAGAAAATGTGGAAGGGGTTTTAGTTATATGGGAATGATAAAAAACTTATGACTACTTTATCATCCAAAGAAGAAAAAATGTAAAATATTTTACTATCTCAAGGTAACGAAGATGTTTTAAAGATTAAGAGAAGATAATAATATCAGAATGATTCCATATTGGTGAAAAAAAAATCACAAAACATGTAGTGCATAATCAATAAAAGAAAAACACATCTAATGAAACTTATAAGATGAAGATGATGAAATTGAGATTGAATTATGATTATCATTATAATAAATTCTTTAATGAACTCTAAGGATCCACGTTATTTTTAATATACATGTTTATTCAAACTAACATGTAGGGAATTTAATTATATAACGTAAAGATATTGGTTGAGTTTTTTTTTATTTTACAAAAAACATGAAAAATAAATCATGATTCATGGTAAACACCATGATTGGGAATATAGTACTACCTTTATGGGGTAAACAATCTAATGAAAATGTATGAAATTCCTAATTTTTCAAAAAAAAATTGTGTTATAAAATCTAATATATTGTATAAATTATGATTATACACATGTAAAATGTTGATATGTTTGTTGAGATGGGTATAAGATTCATATTCATAATATATATCATATTTTCCCTAATACAAAGTGGTTTCAATAACATAAGGAATGTATTTAATGAAATAATATTTATGAACATATTTTTTCTTCATGATTATAATAACTTGTTTTTTCACTTTGTTATCCCACATAGGCTTTGAATTGAATATTTAAAAGATAATTTTTTGATGTAAAATAATTTTATTTTTCTAAATAAAAATCATCATGATTTTAAGATGATGAAATAAAATCCATGATAGAGCCATTGAATTCTATTTTGAGTAAAGTGTGATGTATAGTAAGAGTAGATAAACAATTAAAACGTCATATGGGAAGAATAATATTGAACACAAATATTTATAATGAATATAATTAATGGTTTATGTGGGTATTAGAAAAACAAATTGTGAGACAATGTTACGATCAATTGTATTTTGGTTGCATTTATATCAATATATATACATATGTTTAAATAATAATCTAGAAATAATTAATCATATTAAAGTTAAAAATAGTTGTTTCATAAGAATGTTACTTAAGGAATTTGTAAGAATATTACTTATCGAGTATAATAATGGTTTTTAATAATTTCAAAAGATTCTGTGTTGTCTAAAATTATTCAAAAAATCATAAATTTTATCATGATACATCCCATGTTTTTAAATTTTATTAAATGAGTTAGAAGTGATATTCTCGAAGTAGAAAACTGAGTAAATCCCACTAGACACTGGCTACTATAAACATTAAACTATATAGATATCATATACCATACAATTTTTTAAATAAAACTCAATAAAGTAAAATAAAATTAGATGAATATAATCAGACACAAAGATCTAGACATCGTTCTATAGAATAACTAGACATATAGGAGAATAAGTTCTTATAATATTATATTTTGACTTAGACTATCTTAATTTTAGGATTTATGTAGATAATCATGAAATTATAGAGGGAAACCATATGTTAAATAAAGTGTAAAAGTGGATAAATATTATAAAGCAAAATTCTAAAAATTATTATTTTATAGTGACTCAACGTAGAATGAGTGAAAAAAAATAAATCAATGATTTTTTTATCTATCAAAGGATGGTTATAAAGATAAATCATATGATGATTATGGGAGAGAAAATTATACACATTGGAGTATATGCTTTAAAAGGTATAGTATAGTGGAAAAAATGTAGAGAACTAGACGTATAGGTGTATTAATTTTCAATGGATAAATGTACTCCAAATAGAAATGAGAATGATCCAATGTATGGAATGACGTAGTGAATAATGTTTGGAGACAATTTGAATAAAATGGGAGAAATGGACATAAGAAATAGAAAACATGATAAATACAAAGGATTGTAAAACTGGAATGATATATGTTATGTAATCATATACACATATTCTTACAATAATAGAATAATATTTTCATAACATAGGGAAACCATCTATAAGTTTATTAGATAGATATTTTTGACTCTATACAGATAGATAAATACAAAAACCTAAAGCAATAAAAAGTAAATGAATTAGACAAAGGAGTTCTTATATTCATTATATAATCTATATAATTTCATTAACATTGATGATGAATTGTGAATCTGATATTACTGTTTTTTTATCTTTTTGTGATAATTAATTTTGGGCTAGTTTATTACCATTTATGTTAAGATTGTTAAAAGATGGTTGCAGAAGAATTAAGATCGTTATATAAGAATTGATAAGAGTTCAATGAATTATATAATAGAGGGAGATCTAAAATTAATTTCTCAAATGATTGGGAAAATACATTTGAGTGCATTCCCTGACTACAAAAATTTTAACCTATATTAATGGTCATTATTATTGTACGGACTGAGACAATTAATACACATATGGAGGAGAAAATTACTTGTAAATATTGTGACGTGATTTTCCATGTATGGTTTATACTAGGTTTAAGAATAGTAAAATTAGGATATGATTAATCAATCATAAAACTAATCGACTAATACTATTATATGTTGGAAAATTAATTAAACAACTAATATATGGGTTAGCACAAAACAATTCCTCCTAAAATATTGTGGCATTATAAAAATATTTTGAATATAGATGTCAAAAAATCTATACTGAACCAAAGTACAGTGAGTTTAATTGGATGAAGATGTTACAAATGGTGGAAAATTGGATAGATAATAAATATATGAATATTAGTTAAGTAATACTTTTATTAAAATTTCAAAAAATATGATATTGAGAATATATAATATTTTCAATGATCAGTTAGAAGTCTCAAAGTCAATAATCTATTAAATGAGTTATTGGAGATCGTAATGTTAGTGAACTAGAAAATGAAATGTATATTTTCTATAGAGGTATATAATATCATTCTATTATGGATAAAAAAATAATATTAAAAGAGATTTTATAATGGGGGTCAATAAGATATTGAATATGATTGATAGATAAGGTTATATCTAGATAAGACTTCAGTGGTTGATGATTTGAATGTTTCGGGTGTGACCAAAATTGGTAGAAGAGATAATTATTGGGTGTAGAAACAAGTTTTTATAGAGGAATATGATGGGGTATGCTTAAAAAGATGCATCCTAACCTTTATATTTTATAAATATTTTAGAAAAATATTCCTAATTGTGGTATAACCAACATTTTATAGAGTAGAAATTTGTTCAAAACATTGTATATATATCATCATTATATAGTTGAATATTATTCATTAAATGGGTATTCAAGGATTTAATCATTCGTGGATTGTATCTATAATGTGTTTTTGAATGATATTTACTATTTGTACATGACGGTATGAAGTATTTTTTATAAAATAAAATGTGATCAAGGAATAAACCCCCTCTTAGTGATACTATAATCCATATGTGGTAACTACATGGGTGACTTAGGTTAGGGTGTTAAACATCACACAACTGACCTTACCTATGAGTCACATTTATCATGTCTGATTCTGTACACTCTATGTAGATGACTATTTATAGTAGACTTCATGATTTAACACTAATTAATTAATATTGGATACATTTCTTTAATATATAAAGTATTATATATATATTTACAATATAAACGTTTTAGATAATATTTTAATTTTACTTTGTTTTTTTGTAGATTTGGAATACTAGCTCCACTTAGGAAATAATGGAGTGAATTTTTGATATTTATAAAATAAATAGTGATTAGTTACTTCAATCATATGTCAAGAAAATATAATCCATACATTTTTTCGTAGTACCCCCTATCAAAATATTTAGTATGGGGAGTGGTGTAACCTTCCAACCCCAGTTACCTAGAGTCAGTGCATTATTACATAACATCGGCATGAGGCTAAGGGATAAAATCCTGAAAGACCGATCAGTCAAGTAACCTTTGATGTACTAGATACATTCATAAACCATACAATACACAATCAATAATAATACAAAAAATATATAATATGTTGAGAAATACATTATAACTCTAGCATAAATCTGTATATGTAACATAATACATTTCTTGGAATCCTTGAAAAACAAAACATAATAAAGAAGTGATATCAGATGCTCAGTAAGGGTAAAAAATTTAGCAGAAGCTATAAAAATTTAATGCAAGAAGTGTAATAAAAACAAAATATTTTTTAACATTAGAAGAAAAACATATGGAGAAAATAAATCAAACATTACCCTATAAACACGCACATGGATATTCTATTATTATAATAATAAAATGTAATAGCTAATTTCATAATCAGAGAATTCCTAGCGTCTGACATCATTACCGCATAGTCAATGCCATGTTCCAGGAATACAAATAATTTTTTTGTAAAGGCCTTATTTCGAAAAACTAATTTATTTTACGATACCTACCAATGAATCTAGGGGATATATCGTGCCCCGCCTATCACTTACAATGTCCACTGCATTCTGCATTAAAAAATGTGGAAATATAACAAAAACATTTTTTTTAAACTAGAAAATGAAATGTCAAAACAAATAACATAATCCAAAAATGGTATAAAAATTTAAAATTCACAGTCAATCATATCATAATACATTAAAAAAAATATTGATGATTGTCTTTATAATAAATCAACCTCAATCAAGAATAATATCCAAAAATGATGTTGGCATAGTTGAAAATACTCAGCAAAACCCTTTTAGAGAAATATCTTTTTTCATTAAATCATTTAAATGTCCAACAATTTATAATGGAAGAAATTTAGAATATATTTTTTTCAGAAAATTGTAACATACGATTTTGAAAATTTTTAAATTAAATAACATTTCAAAACATTCATGTTTATATAAATAAACACTTAAACCAATTTTGAAAACATGGACATTAATGAGAACGATTTAGATGAATAAATATAAAAAAAATTAAAATGATTTTTTAGTTAAATAGTACATTAAATGAATCAGTTTGAAAATTATTTTATGGATCATGGAAATGGATAATATATATTTTCTCTAAAAATACTTACACATAATCAATATCAGATAATAATGAGATTGAGGAATTGACCCTTACCTTGATCTGTCTATTGGTCGAGTGAATGTTTAACATCCTATATAATGACCATAGTGTGTTATTAAATTATACCATAACCATATTTCTATATATTATATCATAAATTATTCATTAATGACTTTATTCAACCCATTTAATTTTCATTTCCATTTTAAATTTACATTTTAAGTAATAATCACATTCTTTATCATACCTGTTTTAACTTGTTATTCTTGATCATATCATTTCTATAATGATTTAAATAATTCCAAAATATAAAACATTATTTATATATAATATATATTTATAATATAAATATGTATTATAGATAGACAAATGAATGGGAAAGTACAATTTATGGAGACAGTATGTCGTATGAACGCATAAACGTTGTTTCTGCTTTCATAACGAATTGAATGGAAGTAAGTGATTGAGATAAATATAAATACATACATATATAAATACATATACATATATATATATATATATATATATATTTCTATTAGTATTATTATGTAATATATTACATACTTGTTAATAATATGTATTATTATATACATCGTTGAATGGTGAACATGGAAATTAATCTCATCCTGTTTGGAGATGGTAAGTCATACATACAAATGAGTGATGATATCATTTAATTAATGATTAAAATCATTGTAATTTTATTGTATATTAATTATACAAAAAATTATCATTTTATTTTTATTATTTATATACATATTACTCATCATTATATATATCCAAAAAAATAGTGTAGAATAACAAATTTCCGCTAGGCGTGGAGACAATAAGCAGTATGAATGCACGTATAGTGACTTTATCATTCATATGATGGATAAAATAATGAATATGGTTTTACCGTATTTATAATAACATAATATTATGTAGATGATAATTGAGTAACTATTTTGGTGTGGAAATAACAATGAATGTGATAGAGGAAGATGAAAAGTACTTTGAAAGTGTGATAAAATAACGACATCTTCTTCAGGTGTTTTATTATGATGTGAACAAAATGTAACACCCCGAGATTTTATGAAAAATATTGTTTTTAATTTCATTAATGTCTTGTGTTTTAAGCTACACGAAAAGGAGCTTGCACAACACGCATCGTTGACTTGCCTTTCATTACACGCAATCGCGACCTTCCTTGATAGCGTGTGTAGTACGCAATACTGAGTTTTACTAAACAACGATATGCTATTAAAATATTATTAAAACTAGCCGTTATGAATAGTAATAACCAATTTTTGAAATTTTTTAAATTCTATTTTTTAAAATGGACTTCATTTTTGGATTCGGAATATCGAAATTAGCTTAGGGTGAAATTTTGGTACTTTTCGGATAACTTTCATCTTCTGATGAATAGTGAAAATTACTAAATTTTAATTAAAAACAACTTTTTTTAATAGAAATAATTAATAGTGATAATTTATTAATTTGAGTGGTTTTAAAGTATATTTAGAATATATTTTTACAATTTAATACAATGTTGGTCATTGGATGTAATTTCACATTTAAACCAGTTATAAACAAGTGTCAATCTTTTGATAGTTATTATCTCTTAAAAACACGCTATTTGTTTTGATGACGGAAATTAATTTTTAAATTAGTTAATGTAACTAATATGTATTGAATTTGGTAAAATAGTCATCATTTTTGAGTTCATAATATCAAATATAGCTTAGGCCTAATTTTTTGTATTTTTCTAAAAACTTTTAATTTTTGATGAATAGTGAAACCATTAAGTGGTAGTTAAAAAACTGAATTGTTCATAAAACTTAATTTTACCGCTTTTGTGAGTGGAATTTCGAAAATCCGAAAGACACTGTTAATATCAAGGACTAAAATGTGGTTCAATGAGATGAAAATAATTTTTGTGAATAGTAACTTTTAACTTTTTTTTACTACGGTTAAAAGTAAATAGGGTAATTAAGGGTAAAGATGATATTATTATTACCCTAACACATGTCCTAATTCTATTGGATAAATGTAATTAGACCAATAAAAAAACTTAGGAATAAAATATGACCATTTAGGCCCACTTGGATTAGATTAGGACATTTATTATTAATTTATTTAAAGAAGGGTTAAAAGCGTTAAAATCAAAGTTTAATTACTAAAACATTTTTAATATGGGGTTATACATAAGATAAATTCGACTATAAATATTCATTATAAAGATAAAAAATATCCTACATAATGGTATTTTATTTGTAATTTTTATACATTAAATAATTTAATTTATTTATGACAGAACGATGATGCAGTAATTATATTATTAATGAAATATTGAAATAATTGATGTTATAAATACCCAAATAAATATAATTTGAGTCTTTTTATGATTTAAAATATTTTTCTAGGTTAATATGACATGTTAGTATTGATTTAATTAACTGTTTTCGAACTTATAATTCTGTTATGATTTTCACACAAATCAATTACTAAATAGTGTCAAAATTGACATAAAATAGTTTTTAAAACAAATATTATATTATTAATTGTTATTTTATTCCTAAAAATCTAAGGTTCTTCCAAATGACTTATATAAGGTTATATATATTAATAGTAAACAACTTGGGGTTTGTTTGGCTTCTTATAGTATGTTTATTAACCTTATAGTGTAAGAACACAAGAAGACACGGTAAAAGTAAAATTATTTAACTTAATGTTAAATCTAAATGATAAGGTTAAAATAGGAACCTAAACTTGTCTAAATTCTATTGGATGATCGGATTGCGACCCATCCCCACCTTAGCCTCGAAATAAATCAATTTGGAGCTATTTAAAACCGAACATGACTTTATAATAAAATAATATTTTTGGTTATTCCAAAGGTGCCCCTCTCCTCTCTTATAAAAGGGCACTTCCTCCCTCTCTTCCACACACATCTTTGAGCCTTCGAGCTCGGCCAACCCCTGCCAAAATCTCTTCTCCACTTCCCTAGAAACAACCTAGAGGTTCTGGTCTTCCTCAAAGACCAATTTTAGTGCCCTAAGAGGAGGTCTCAATGAGGCGCTTCAAAGAATAGGTAATTTCCGTTACTGATTCTTTCACCTTTATTTCTTCTTCCAATTATTCTTATTAGGTTGTTTCATTATGAAGTAATAACATCAGTGTAAATAATATACTTATATTTTATTATAAGTTTGAAACAATCCTATTTCACCATCTATCCATCCTATGGAAAACGAAATCACCGCGCGTGCGTACGTACGGAATACCGTCTCCACGCCGTGGTGAAATCTATTTTCCACCACGACCTTGGATAGGTATAATGGTGTAAATAATAACTATATATTATTATTTTAATGTAATATTGATTCTGAAATAGTATACATACACTCCAATACAGTCCCACGATCATGAGAACGATATCATCGCTCGTGCGTACGTACAAAATACCGTCTCTACGACGCGATGAGATTCATTCTCCAAATTGACCATTTAAGAATGATTATAAAGTATATATAAGCAATAATAATGAAATATATGACATTATAAAGCTACTGGATTTATGTGTATATATATGTATGTCATCTACTTAATTCCACTCAATTCAATAAGGAAACGAAAACAACATTCATGCGTACGTACGGACTACCGTCTCCTTGAACGGTGTATTTCTTTCCATTTATCGATCCATTATATATATGTATATTCTGAATATATATGATATATAAATCATGTTTTATATTCTGGAAGTAAGTAAATCATGATATATGTAATAATAATGTCAAGAACAACAAGTCCAAACACCTACGATAAATGAAACAATTTTACCCAAAACGCTTCTTTAACATGGAATTTACAAAAGAATG
This sequence comes from Viscum album, assembly GCA_963277665.1. NCBI lineage: Eukaryota > Viridiplantae > Streptophyta > Magnoliopsida > Santalales > Viscaceae > Viscum > Viscum album. The sequence goes on from OY728141.1 coordinate 695,427,568, forward strand.
GGTAATATAAAGTCATAAGTGAACCATATATGATATAATAACAATGATTATGATTTTGGAATAAATCAATAACATTATTTAAAACATTATACAGGAGGTTCGGACACTTACGAAGCATATCAGCCCTAAGGTAAGGAAAATATCACAATCTCATTTTTATCTGAGATTGTTTATAATTTGGTATTTAATGGGGTGTATTTTATCATCCACATCCATGTTTCCTCAATATGTTATATTATTTCCATCCACCAACAATTTTTTAAATCCAATTTTACCCTTTGGTGAGTTTTTAGTAAAAGATATGAAAGGAATCTTTTGTCGTATTTTTGTACGAGGTACTTTTTGACTTTTCCGACAAAAGTGCGAAGAATGTTTTTTTAACTTATACGGCATGAATGGATTTTTTAAAACATTATTTCCAAGAAGCTTCCTTTACATGTTTTCAAGTTTATTTTCAATCAACTTATTTTAGTTTAAAATTGTATGACATGTTAAGAAAGGAAAATGTTTTTGAATTTGAAAGGATATTTTCTTCAAGAATGGAGTTCAAGTGTTTTATCAAAATTATTTTCCTTATAAGATAATAAAGGGTTCTGTTTCTATCCCTATTATTGCATGGATTTTATTATGTTGTAATGGAAATATTTTTATGAATTCCTTTATCTTATATGAAGTGTTTTATGATGTCACGATGTTTTAAGAATCCCATTTTTATTACATGGGTTATGCTATGATGTATGGTTTATGATTTTTGGGAACACATAAGAATGGTATCATTATGAGATGGGTGGGACCTATATCTCCCTCAAATGCATTGGGTAAAGATTTTATATCTCATGAGATAGACATGGCTGGAACGGTAGGTTATACCGGTTCAGTGAAACAGGACTGAAACGAGGGTGACTCGGCTCAGAAATGGACTTTGTCCACTAAGAGAGTCTTGACAATGAGTCTTGACTAATAAGATATGATTCTCTATGATTATGTGTGTATGCCACAAAGTTTCATGTTTTAAGTTATGATTATTGGGATTACATTTCACTACTATGATTTATCCCATGTTGTGAAATTATGATCTCTTTTACAGGATAAGATTTCCAAAAGTTATGTGCTTATGTATATGATGTGATTGATATTTCTTTTGTTTACCCTTACTGAGCATTTGAGCTCACCCTTTTATGCTTTCTTTTCACCAGGATATAAAGAAAGGATTTAGGTATAAAAAAAGGAAGATCTTTATGGGAGATGTTGAAGATCTTTCACCAGGAATAGAAGATCATATTCCGAGTTTCCAAATACACTAAACTATTACGATCCTTGTTTGTGTGTTTTTGTAATGTACTAAGTATTCCGCAAAAGTAATGTAATGTCCATGTACGTCAGGCTTCGGGTCTCTACAGTTGGTATCAGAGGAAAGGTTTAGTCAACCTTTGTAAACTAGGATGCGAGAACTTTAGTGAGATCCCTAGAGATATTTCTAAGGTATGTCTAGGGATGTCTCTAAGGATAAGTATATCTATAGGTTATAGTCTAGAATTGCGCTAACGATCTTAGAATTTAACCTAAAATGTTAGATATTTAGGGTACACCCCCTTTATTATGTTTTTTTCCCTAGCATGAATTTTGCCTCTCACACTATTCTTTTTGGGTTTTAGACGGTGGTTGGAATCCGAAGGAACCGTGTTGATCAATGCAATGAACAATGCAATGATTTCCCTCCTGAACAAACAAATGTTATGGGATATGGAGTGAAAAATCTTATTGCTATACTTACACAAGCTATGAATCATTCTGGACTTCCAAATGAGCAGAGAAGGGAACAATATTCTATTGAGTCCTTCATGAGGCAACGTGCACCTTCTTTCAATGGGAATTCTGATCCACTTGTTGCTGAACAATGGATCAGTACCACTGAAAAGAAATTTTCAGTTCTTCAATGTTCTGAACATGATAAAGTCATCTTAGCAGTATATAATTTGGAAGGTGAAGCGGATCAATGGTGGAATCTTATCAAGAATACGATGCCAAGATATGAAATTGAGTCCATGGAATGGGACGAGTTCAAGAACTTGTATTTCAGTAAGTACTTACCTCGTATTCTTCGAACAAAGATGGAAAAGGAGTTTCTTGAGCTGAAGCAGAAGGATGATGAATCTGTTGGTATATACGAAGCGAATTTTACAAGACTTGCAAGGTATGCATCTGGCATTATCATCCAACCTGAAACTAAAGTTGATCGATTTTTCAGTGGCTTAAAACCAAGTCTTCGAAGGGCATTAGCTATAAGAGACTTCAGTAGCTATGAAGAAATTGTGGGTTGTGCTATCAAGGTAGAAATAGAAGTTGGTGTTACATATCCATATCATGGTTTTGACAAGAAACGAAAGATGGAGTTCAAGGTGAAATCTCAGAATAATGGTGAAAAGAAGATGAATGTTTCCTTATGCACAAAGTGTGGAAAGAAGCATGGTGGAGATTGTCTTAAAGGGACTAGAAAATGTTTTAAGTGTGGAAAAGAAGTTCATCGAGCTGCTGAGTGTCGAAGTAATGGATAAAGGGTTTCTAATGATGTGAATAAAGAAAACACTGCAGAGAACGCACCACTAACACTTCAATGCTTCAAGTGCAAGGAAATGGAGCATTTTGCTAATAAATTCCCAAAATCCAAGGGTTAGTGATGATCGACATGAGAAACCGCTTAAGGCAAATGACAAAGGGAAGTCACATGCGATCACTATTGGCGATGTTGAATATGACAACGATGTGGTGGAATGATTATGTTTTTCTGTAATGGGATTCCAAAATAATGTTGTATCATGGAGTATTTGAATATTTATGTATTGGACTAATGTGGTATTCAAAGTGATTGAGATATTTTTGGAAATAAGATTATATGCGCATAATGAAGGGAAAATGAGAAAATGAAATATTTAACAGTATTCATGATCTCATGATTGATAAAAGGACTAAGTGATATCATGGTTTGAGTGTATAGAATTTTGAGGATTTTGGTATGTGGAAGGTGTTAACTTTTAATTGCATTCATGTTTTCACTAAGGTTCATTGGGTATTCAAGAGAATACATGATTACGGCCTTTGAATGTTTGGAATGTGACCAACAAGACATATCTTATGATATATGGGGATCAACGATGATATTAAAACTCTGGTAGTCGTTTTCACTATATTATGAGAGTGGACTGCAGTATTATGGATAAGCCTAAAGATTGGAATGGATTATGTTGGACATAAATTAGTATTGTTTAAGGATAGAATTTTTTTCGATATTATTGATGGGATGTTATAGTAGTATAGTTTTAGAAAAAGTACAACATGCAGGACGGGAGACAGCCCATCGCTTCGGACAAGGTTGTGGGAATCGAACCCACAACCGAAATGTGACTGGCCATTATCGCATACCACTGGCCTACAAGAAGTCCCTGTTTAGTAGAAACTAGTTTTATTTTATTATGCGGTATGATATATGAAGTATAAGTTCATTTTTGGAACCATATACGATTAATCTAACCATAAGATAAACTTATAACTTTTCTAACCTTTTGTTTGAGGCAGATGGAATGACCCATCATTCTATTACATGATCTTCTAACACATCATGAATGAAAAATTCAACTTCATTTCTTTATGAGATGATGTGGAAATTGTCCAACGAACGACCAAATGTGATACTATACCGAAATCATGAAAGTATTTCTTCTAATTCCAATTTCATCAACTTTAGAGAAATGATCTTGAAAACCAAAAATGTTTTCCTAGTGCTCTTATATCTGATGAATCAGATGGTACCTTAGATCATCACAAATTTATGGCTTTGTGATTGCTGGATTTTCCATAGCCATGTTCTCTACCACTCTCCATCAGAACATGATGGTTAGATTTCTCTTCCATATCTATATTTTAACCTATGTGGAAACCCAGTGATTAGTTTATTTGGGTAACCGTTACGTTTCATAATTTTGTTTTTAAAAATAGGTTTTGGTATTCCTTTTTACGATGTGGGTTTCTATTAAAGAAACTTTCGAATAGTAAACCATTTATAACCCCAACGAATTTCGAGGGTGAAATTCATTTTAAGGGGGGTAGAATGTAACACCCCGAGATTTTATGAAAAATATCCTTTTAAATTTCATTAATGTCTTGTGTTGTATGCTACACCAAAAGGAGCTTGCACAACATGCATCCTAGACTTTCCTTTCATTACACTCAATCGCGACCTTCCTTGATAGCGTGTGTAGTACGCAATACCGAGTTTTACTAAACAACGATATGCTATTAAAATATTATTAAATCTAGCCATTGTGAATAGTAATAACCACATTTTAAAATTTTGTAAATTCTATTATTCAAAATGGACTTCATTTTTGGATTCGGAATATCGAAATTATCTTAGGGTGAAATTTTGGTACTTTTCGGATAACTTTCATATTCTGATGAATAGTGAAAATTACTAAATTTTAATAAAAAACAAATTTTTTTAATCGAAATAATTAATAGTGATAAATTATTAATTTGAGTGGTTTTAAAGTATATTTAGAATATATTTTTACAATTTAATACAATTTTGGTCATTGGATGTAATTTCACATTTATACCAGTTATAAACAAGTGTCAATCTTTTGATAGTTATTATCTCTTAAAAACACGCTATTTCTTTTGACGACGGGAATTAATTTTTAAATTAGTTAATGCAATTGATATGTTTTGAATTTGGTAAAATGGACATCATTTTTGAGTTCATAATATTAAATATAGCTTAGGCCTAATTTTTGGTATTTTTCTGAAAACTTTCAATTTTTTATGAATAGTGAAACCACTGAGTGGTAGTTAAAAAAACTGAATTGTTCATAAAACTTAATTTTATCGCTTTTGTGAGTGGAATTTCGAAAATCCGAAAGACACGGTTAATATCAAGGACTAAAATGTGGTTCAATGAGATGAAAATAATTATTGGTGAATAGTAACTTTTTACTTTTTTTACCACGGTTAAAAGTAAATATGGTAATTAAGGGTAAAGATGATATTATTATTACCCTAACACATGTCCTAATTCTATTGGATAAGTTTAATTGACCAAAAAAAATTAGGAATAAAATATGACCATTTAGGCCCACTTGGATTAGATTAGGACATTTATTAATAATTTATTTAAAGAAGGGTTAAAAGAGTTAATATCAAAGTTTATTTACTATAACATTTTTAATATGGGGTTATACATAAGAAAAATTAGAATATAAATATTAATTAGAAAGATAAAAAGATTTCCTACATAATGGTATTTTATTTTTAATTTTTAGACATTAAATAATTTAATTTATTTATGACACAACGATGATGCAGTAATTATCTTATTAATGAAATATTGACATAATTGATGTTATAAGTACCCAAATAAATATAATTTGAGACATTATATGATTTACAATAATTTTCTAGGTTAATATGACATGTTATTATTGATTTAATTTACTTTGTTCGAACTTATCATTATGTTATGATTTTCACAAAAATAAATTACTAAATAGTGTCAAAATTGACATAAAATAGTTTTTAAAACAAATATTATATTACTAACTGTTATTTTATTCCTAAAAATCTATGGTTCGGCCAAATGACTTAGATAAGGTTATATATATTAATAATAAACAACTTGGGGTTCGTTTGGCTTCTTATACTAAGTTTATTAACCATATAGTGTAAGACCACAAGAAGACACGGTAAAAGTAAAATTATTTAACTTAATGTTAAATCTAAATGATAAGGTTAAAATAGGAACCTAAACTTGTCTAAATTATATTGGATGATAGGATTTCGACCCATCCCCACCTTAGCCTCTAAATAAATCAATTTGGAGCTATTTAAAACCGAACTTGACTTTATAATAAAAGAATATATTTAGTTATTCCAAAGGTGCCCCTCTCCTCCCTTATAAAAGGCCACCTCCTCCCTCTCTTCCACACACAACATTGAGCCTTCAAGCTCGGCCAACCCCGGCCAAAATCTCTTCTCCAATTCCCTAGAAACATCCTAGAGGTTCTTGTTTTCTTCAAAAACCAATGTTAGTGCCCTAAGAGGAGGTCTCAAAGAGGCGCTTCAAAGAAGAGGTAATTTCAGTTACCGATTCTTTCACCATTATTTCTTCTTCCACTTCTTCTTCTTAGGTTGTTTCATTATGAAGTAATATAATCCGTATCACTAATATACGGATATGTTATTATAAGTATGAAACAATCCTATTTCACCATTTATCCATCCTACGGAAAACGAAATCACCGCGCGTGCGTACGTACGGAATATCGTCTCCACGCCGTGGTGAAATCTATTTTCCACCACCACCTTACTTGGATGGGTATAATGGTGTAAATAATAACTATATATTATTATTTTAAAGTGATATTTATTCTGAAATAGTATACATACACTCCAATACAGTCCCACAATCATGAGAACGATATCATCGCTCATGCGTACGTACGGAATACCGTCTCCACGACGCGATAGGATTCATTCTCCACATTAACCATTTAAGAATGATTATAAAGTATATATAAGAAATAATAATGAAATATATGACATTATAAAGCTAATTTATTTATGTGTATATATATGTATGTCATCTACTTAATTCCACTCAATTCAATAAGGAAAAGAAAACAGCGTTCATGCGTACGTACGGACTACCGTCTCCATGAACGGTGTATTTCTTTCCATTTATCGATCCATTATATATATGTATATTCTGAATATATATGATATAAAAATCATGTTTTATATTCTGGAAGTAAGTAAATCATGAAATAAGTAATAATAATGTCAAGAACAACAAGTCCAAACACCTACGATAAATGAAACAATTTTACCCAAAACGCTTCTTTAACATTGAATTTACAAAAGAACGGGTAATATAAAGTCATAAATGAACCATATATGATATCATAACAATGAGTATGATTCTGGAATAAGTCAATTACATTATTTAAATAATTATTATGGAGGTTCGGATACTTACGAAGCATATCGGACCTAAGGTAATGAAAATATCACAATCTCATTTTTATCCGAGATTGTTTATACTTTGGAATTTAATGGGGTGTATTTTATCATCCACATCCATGTTTCCTCAATATGTAATATTATTTCCATCCACCTACAATTTTTTAAATCCAATTTTACCCGTTGGTGAGTTTTTAGTAAAAGATATGAAAGGAATCTTTTGTCGTTTTTTTGTACGAGGTACTTTTTGACTTTTCCGAGAAAAGTGCGAATAATGTTTTTTCAACTTATACGGCATGAATGGATTTTTTTAAAACATTATTTCCACGAAGCTTCCTTTTCAAGTTTTCATGTTTATTTTCAATCAACTTCTTTTAGTTTAAAAATGTATGACATGTTAAGAAAGGAAAATGTTTTTGAATTTGAAAGGATATTTTCCTAAAGAATGGAGTTCAAGTGATTTATCAAAATTATTTTCCATATAAGATAATAAAGGGTTCTGTTTCTATCCCTATTATTGCATGGATTTGATTATCTTGTAATGGAAATATTTTTATGAATTCCTTTATCTTATATGAAATGTTTTATAATGTCACGATGTATTAAGAATCCCATTTTTATTACACGGGTTATGCTATGATGTATGGTTTATGATTTTGTGGCACACATAAGAATGGTATCATTATGAGATGGGTGGGACCTATATCTCCCTCCAATGCATTGGGTAAAGATTTTATATCTCATGAGATAGACATGGATAGAACGGTAGGTTATACCGGTTCAATGAAACAGGACTGAAACGAGGGTGACTCGGTTCAGAAATGGACTTTGTCCACTAAGATAGTCTTGGCAATGAGTCTTGACTAATAAGATATGATTCTCTATGATTATGTGTGTATGCCACAAAGTTTCATGTTTTAAGTTATGATTATTTGGATTACATTTCACTACTATGATTTATCCCATGTTATATAATTATGATCTCTTTTGCAGGATAAGATTTCCAAAAGTTATGTGCTTATGTATATGATGTGATTGATATTTATTTTCTTTACCCTTACTGATCATTTGAGCTCACCCTTTTATGTTTTCTTTTCCCCAGGATATAAAGAAATGTTTTAGGTATAAAAAAAGGAAGATCTTTAGGGGAGATGTTGAAGATCATTCACCAGGATTAGAAGATTATATTCTGAGTTTCCAAAGACACTAAACTATTACGATCCTTGTGTGTGTGTTTTTGTAATGTACTAAGTATTCCGCAAAAGTAATGTAATGTCCATGTACATCAGGAATCGGGTCTATACACAAAATGGATCTATAGATTGTCTTTCTGAACAATGGGTGGACTCTAGGTTGATGTGATGGAAGTTGGGTGGAGATTTGTGAAGGTTTTGGATGAGCCAAATGAATTTAGAGCTATAATTTTTAGTGAAGGGGAAGTATACATTTATAAGAGATATGAAAGACACTTAACGAAAATATTGAAATATTATTATAACATACAATCATATTTTGTTAATAATGGCCCCAAATTATTTTATTTCGAGGAAATGGTAGGGATGGGTAAAAAACCTCCAATCTAATAGGTTTTAGACAGCTTTAGGTCACTATATTAATATTTTCATTTAGATATAATTTTTATTTTAAAAGATTAACTTTTACCATGTATTATTGTTATATTATAATAAATGGTTAATAAACATACAATAAAATGTCAAGAGAAACCCAATTGGTTCATTATTAATATATATAACCTATCTATGTATTTTGGCCGAATATTAAATTTTCAGGAACATTATATCAATTAATAATATATTATTTATTTTAAAAACTCATTTATATCAATTTTTACACTATTGTGTATTTTAATTTTTTTTGAAAGTTATAAAAACATTATTACATAAAAAAATATTTAATCAACACTAATGTGGCATATTATCCTATAAAATATGTGTAATTAATCAATAGTCTCAATTTACAATTGTTTGGATATTTATAATATATGTGATTTAAATCATTCATTAATAAGTTAATTAATACATCACCATTGGGTCAATAACAAACTTAATTATTTAATACCTAAAAATTATTAATAAAATAACATTATATAGGAAATACTTTTATATTTCAAATTAATATTTATAGTCTTATTTATCTTTTGTATAACCCTATATTAATTTTTTAGTTATTATGCATTTACATTAAAACTTTAAACTATACTTGAAATAAAATAATAATAAATGTCCTAATATAACCCAAGTGGAAAAATAAGATCATATTTTATTTAAAAGGATGCTTTTGGTCGAAATACACATATCCAATAGAATTAGTACTTGTATTAGTGTAATTATAATAACAATTTTACCTTTAATTATCCTATGTACATTTTACTGTGGTAAATAAAAGTCAAAAGTTAATATTCACCTAAATTATTTTCATCTTAATAAACCACATTTTAGTTACTGATTTTAAATATATCTCTCGGTTTTTTGAAATTCAAGTCATAGATGAGGTAAAATAATGTTTTATGCAAATTTTTTAAAATTCTCCTAATAGTTGGGTAAATGACGGTAAAAAGTTCAATAAAATTTCATATATCTAATATTATTAATAATTTACTACAATGAATTACATTGAACATATATAGGTATTATATATATTTTTAACCTAATTTAAATTTAAATTATATAAATATTATTTTAAATAATTAATCGGTTTTAAATAATAACGTTTTGTTTTCCCTATACATTAAAAAATGAATGTTTAATAAAAATACAAAAACATCACCCTAACCTAATTATAATATTTCAAATCCCAGATATGACGTCCATATTGTAAAATTAAATTTATAAAACATCAAAAAGTGGATATTAATATTAAAAACGGCTAGTTTGTTTGGCCGTGGTGTGTTAAAAATCTATATTGCGTACAACACAATCTATTACATTAATCAAAGGTAAACATATTGTGGAAGCTTGCGGTGTTACATGTGGAAATCCATATTTCAAATGGAATTATAACTCCTATAAGGGAAAGTAATTTTTCTCCATCCAAAAAGTAATTTCTCCTCATTTTGTCGAGGAAGAGTTACATATAGGGTTTTGGAATGCCCTTGATCTATATTCACACTTTATTATGGTGTATTATCTACCATTATTGATTCATGGATGTTTTTGATATGTATTGGGGGATAGTGATCTAAGGTATAAATCATTCTGGGTTAATTATGTTTCTTTAATATAGTAATATTTTAGTGTTAATCAATGTTAAATGTTGACCTAGATACCTTGTGTTGCATGATTCATTAAAATAATATCAAAATACTTTTAATTTAGACAATTTATATTCTAAATTTATTCATATAATTTTTTTAAAATTAAAATTTATATATTTTTATAACTAGTTTTTCATAAAGTTTTCAACACATGTTTTGTTAATGTCTATGATATAATGTTCCCAGAATGACTAGAAGTATGTGGACCTAGTGATGCTTTTGTCTGGTATATCATTTAGATTTTCAGTGATGTATGTGCTCATGTATATTTATTTATATGATGATTACATCATCCATTATATTATTTAATGTTAGTATTTGAATTTAGATTTGAGGAATTTTAGTTATCTATGATTATAGCTTCCATTTATTCCGAAATGATGTGATATTTGCAAGGTCCCATGCATGTTGTAATATATTAGATTTATTTATATACATTTTTCCCATATTATATATATTTTATAGAGATGTATTGATTTATTCATATGCATTTGATATGGACTCCAAAATATATGTTTTTGATATTTTATTTTTTACCCATTCCAAACCTATTAGATGTGGTATTTTGATCACATTCTAAGCCTATTGAAATCTTACATGCAGTATTCAAATGAAATTTAATTAATTTTATATAAATTAATATATTAATATACTCATATCATAGAATTTTCAATATTTTCACTTTATAATTAATATAATTTACTATATTAATTTATTATTCCATATTTTTAAATTAAATAAATATATATTAATTATAATAAACCAGTAACGTATATAAATGGATTACATGTTATAATATAATGAATCATTTTATTAAACATGTACATATCAAATTATAATATACCACAGGAAAATATATTGAATTACTATATAATGGCCATATTATCATTTTATAAACAAGTATATTACCATATATATTTTTCTTATATAATTCATCATATTCAGTTTATGATATTTTTATATTTAAAATATTTTACATCCAAAATTTTATTATATATAAATTGTATGATCCTTGTAGGATAATATATGGTGGTGTTTATTAGATATTTAAAAATATTTTATTTTATATTCAAATAATATTCCCTAATAATGTATTATATTAGTCACTTTATCTCATTATTATATATAATAAAATAAATCCAAAACCATTGAATAATTTCATTGAATTACATAGTCAAATGGAAAATATAACCCACCATTAAAAAGTTATCCTGCAAAATTTTAGTACAAAGATTAAAATATATGTGGTTGTTTTTATAATTCATCATTATCCATTATTTCTTCCTCAGACAAAAGATTTATCCATTGTGTATTTCCAATATAAGAGAATTTCTTTTATAATTCTATATATATAAGATAAGTGATCTCAATTGGTTATTCTATAAATGAGATATTATACTTTTTTAATTCAAAATCAATGTTCAGTTCCTTAGAGGTATTTTTTATGTACATTATAAAAATGATACAGAGAAAATGTAATTAATTTTTAAGTTTGTATAGATCTCAATATTAATAATTTCAAGAAATATTGACACATTTTCAATAATGATATATTATGGAACATGATTTCACCAACAACTAACTCCCCATTTCATTAATGATTATCTTGATAGTTTATATAAAAAAATTATGATAATTTAACATATTAATATTATATTGAACCTTAAATATATTTTACAAAGATTTATATGGTTCCAAAATAATTTGTAATCTTACAATATTATATCACATTGTAGAAATTATATCTTAACATAAAAAACCATCATACTACTCCAATTGAATTAATGAGTGTAAACTATATGTAATTTAGATTTCATTGGGTGTCATATATTAATCACATCTCGTATTTTAATTAATCTTGAAATATATTAGTATTTCATATATATTTATAACGTTTTATTTCTATTTTCTTTTATTTATGGATTATAAATTCTCTTAATGTTTACATTGGTATTTTATTCCTATTGATAACTATGACCTAAATCAAATAAAAATTAATTTATCACTTATGGAAACAATTATTATTTATTATTATATGTCATTAAATGTGCATTGTTTACGAAATCTTCTAGATTATTTATGAATTATAATGTATTTATAAATCGATAATCTAAAAGAAAAATTGAATTATTTAATTCATTGTTCATTTTATTAATGATGATAAACTCTATGTTAATACTCCACCATTTACATATGTTACTGGGTATTTGTAAAATAAATACATTAAACAGATGTAATTTTGAGTTTCCTTACCGGTATGTTGAACATAACTATTTTTATTATTAAATGACCTATAATATGTTTTCCCCCAGTATTTTTCAATAATATATGTGTATTACATTATTAATTAAAAATTAATAATAAAATATAATAAGTGTGAATCAATCGAAATCTACTCATTACGTTCCTATATATGTGGGATATAAATTAATGGTCCAAAACATATTCATAAAATCTATTCATAGTCAAAATATTATATATTTTCCCCATTATTTTATAGTAAAATATTAGTTCTTTTCAACTACATCATCTTCTTTGGGATAGGTGGTTGAAAAATACATTATTATTGATATAGAGACATCATTTACATTAGGAATTAATTATCCATCATTTGAATATACATGATTATAGGGACCCATTTAGTCCTCACAGATTCTAATTTCTTATTATCCATCATTCGTATGGCACTATACACCATGTTTTCTAATCACAGATTGGAATATATTAGCCATTCACAGTACCTGGTCAACTGAAACAATATCATTTTGTGAATTTTTAGGTCCATATATGAAATATATATTTTATTCTAAATTGATATATATATATATATATACATATGAATTATATCAATATGAAAAATAACACAAAATCAATATAATTAAAATTAAACCAACTAACTAAAAATATTATATCATGTATTTTAAATAAAGGGAATATAGTTGATGCAAGGAATATACCCTCATTGATTAATTATTTATGGGTAAAAACCCTGAAATCCTAATTGATGAATCAATATTTATAAATAAAATTTCACAATAAATGTATTAATGTGTATACCCACAATTTTTTTTCAATGAATCAAAATTTTCAATAAATCCATGAAATATACAGATATTTATTATTTGTATTATTATAGACCATTATTAAATGACAACATTTTTTAATTAAATTAGTGATATTCCACCACATTCAGTTACATGAATAAATAAGGTTTCAATTTACAAGATAATATTAACCATTGTATGAAATTACATTAAATTTATTCTTCCATATAATCATATTTATAATCATCACATTACCTATTTAAAATCATTCCTTTTATAATATATAAATACATATTTTACTAAGAATACAAAAAAAATTATATCAATGATATCAAATATATTCATAGAATTCTTGAAGGAACTTATTGAATTTTAATGTCTATTATATATCACTATAAATTTATAAGGACAATATAAAAATATATTTTTATCCTATTTATATATTATATTTTGAAGATTTTTTAAGATTCCATCTTTAATGGTGAATTTTTTTAATTTGTTATGACCTATAATTTTTTTTAAAACTTAATGAATTCATTGTATAATATAGTTATTCATAGTTGTGATCATTTAGGATAATTTTTATCAATTAAAAAAATTGATTTCTACTCCTTCTTGAAAAGGTATAAGTTGCTACTATATTTAAGAAAACTAGTGTAAAACTGTATTTTTCAAATTCTATTTTATTTAATTCTTATAATTTTCAAATTCATTTTACCTTATTTATAATGAAACATTAAAATAGATTTCAATTTATGTATTAAATAAATATAAAAATCCAAAAAATATATATATGTGAAGACCTAGAAAATTTGAAATAAATTTATCTATATATTCAATTAATATTATGAAATTATGGATTTTGTTTTATCACATCCCATTTCAGTCAAATATCACATATTAATTAATATTTAGAACCATTTTAAGGATTTAAATTCCATTAAGATTCAAAAATCGTCCTCAAATAGCTATATGAATATTATATGGAATATGATAAAAAATTGGATATACACATTGGATATATTGATTTGGGAAATATATAGGAATACATAAGATATATGTCATGATAAGTAAATTTTTTCCATTGGGTAATTAGGTAATTTTATGGGATTTTTTTAAAAATAAATATTTATCAGAGATGATTTATTTATTTTATACATAATTATAAATAAAATAGGTTTATTCAATGTTAAATAAATATTTAATAGGATACTATTGTAATAAATTACCATAACAATGATTATATATATGATTTAATTAATTGAACCATAATTTTTTTTATTGATTTATACTTTTATTATAGGTAGATATTTCACCACATAATTTTGATAATCCTCAGTAGCATTTGTTATTACATTTGATCATATATTATATGTTGGTTTGTAGGGATTATATCCTAAATTATAAGAAAAATAATTTTTTCTCTCAGTTCCAAAATATATTACATTAAATGCAACAAACTATTAATGATGAATCAATAGGATAATTTATAGCACACATTTTTGTAATCAAACTATTTTAATATATTAATTAATAGTGTTCTTGATATATAGTTTTTTTCTTACTAATAATATTCTATAATTAAATTTCACTAATTCCACAGTGGTATCATTCGATATTATATGAATTCATGTAACTGAATCATCATTCACCATTTATATTTGTGATTTTAGTCTCGCAATATATGTATTTTCAATTTCTTATCCAAAAAACACATGATTATAATGAGATTCATCCATGTTCATTTGTTATTTTTGGGAACACATACTGAATTATTATTGCATATAAATTTCAATTAGTGGATAAAAATTGTTCTCGGATAATGGAATTGATAGTAAGTTTCTCATGATATATAAATAATAGAGTTATTCTTGTTTGAGAGTATTAATCATAAGCAATGATAAGTTAATAATCATTTTAATGAAAATTTTCATAGTAGATATGCTCATATTTATGTGTGATATGGTAAAATTAGTACATTTTATATATGATTTGTAAGATCAATGTTTTTCATTTAAGGTATATATCATTTCATTTTGGTTGAAACTTGTATTAAGACATGGGCATGTTGGATTGATATTAATAATGAAGGTGATTAAAATTCAGAAAAATGGTTGTAGGCCATGTACATGCCATATAGCTGGGGTACACATCGTGTACCTACCGATCACAAACTTTCCCATCAATTTTTTTTAGAAAATTATTAGCAACATCATATTTTTATGCAAAGTTGTTTTAAAATAATTTTTAGAAAACAAAACTACTCTAAACTAGTTTTTAAGATCTTGAAGTTGTCTGATCACCAATTCTTCTATTTTTGATCATTTTATTATTTCATAGTTATTCAATTGATTCTTTTTTAGTTAATCTTGATTTTTGGGAACAATGATTGCTCTATTTGGATTTAGGCACATATGCCATGTTTTCTCCTTATTCGTCTATTCTATATATTTCATCAAATTATTGACTAATCAAGAAAGGATAATGGATGAGATTTCTATTACTGAACTTAGGTACGTGGAATTGTTCATTTTAATAATTTTTATGTTGTTTATATGTGTCGAGGCTCCTTGTACCCAATTTTTGTTTGTCTATTTATTGCGATTTTGACCTCTATAGATGCCTAAATATGTTATGGTGATTAACTATCAGAATTTAAGATTATGGGATTGTTGGGATTGATTAAGGGACACCACATTGGTTCATTTACCATGTATATCCATTGTTTAGTTAGTTTTACCTAATATTCCATTAGGTATACCTTTTTGTCCATTTTAAGGTGTTTTAAATGATTTTTGGTCAATTCAATGTTTACCCACGTGAGATAAAAAATTATTAAGAATTGTAATGGTTGGATTATATGATATTATTTTATTATGAATATCTTACATTAGTTTATAAATTTTATCAATGTAATAGTTTAATCTAAATGTGTTTTTTGTTATGTGTTGTGTCTATGGGTGATGTTTTGTCTATCCTTGTAGGAGAGGTGGTGATATTATTATTGGATATGTTCTATCATGATTACAGGAGAGTATTTGTTATTATAGTGGGTAAGGATTGATTATGATAGAGGAAGAGGATAGGTTACACATGTTAGAGGGGTTGTTTTTAGGACTCTGGGCATGTTTTTCAATTCTTATGAGAGAGTTGTTGTTCTGAATATCTTATGGACATCCTTAGGATGCATTATCCAAGGAAGAACCCAAGCATGGATTCATTTTTCCCTTATAACTTTTTGAATGGTCATTCATGAAGTTTGTGTGATTACATGATATGTGAGATAATCGGTCTAAGGATAGATATGAAGATGTTTACAATTAAATGTAATCAAATTGTTTTATGAACATGAACTGAATATAAATGAAAATAGGACATGTATGATACATTAATTTTGATTAAATAATTATTTACACCTTATCATATTTTTACACTACATGTTTCATATACTAAATGATTGATAGGCAAAATTCATTGGTTGTTTTATAATAGGATTTATTGTCACACCCAGCATTGGTTATGTTTTTGCGCACAAATAGATTATATTTTTTCATGTTTCAATAAGGGAAGGTTCCCTTCTAAAGGTACATGATTTATTATTAAGTTGTAGTAGAGCATGCTACCAAGATGAGGCTAGCGATGCTTATGGGATTTATTTTTTTATTGATATACTTTTTTATTTTATTTTTTATTTGAAATTAGTGTATCCTATTTGGGAAGCATTCTTAAATCATTTGATAGGAAAGATCTTCTTTTCAGTGTTACGACTTCTAGTTATATTTATTTTTAGTCTTCTATTGTTTTATTCAGTATTATGTTATTTACTACTTACACTTATATATATTATTGATAAATTGTGCTAAACTCTTCCATTAAGGGAATAATATCACCACTATAACACCCGTGGTGCTCACCTTTAGTAGGTAGCCACTAGTGTTTTGGGAAATGTGTTTGATTCCACGTGACCACCTAGGTACGGAGCACTAGTTTAGTGGAATCTAGATTCTGATATGTTACAAAGATGTATCAGAAGGGTTATTTTCATGTATGAAAGTCCATTTGGATACACGAGACAAGGATAATATGGAGATGGGATTTAGTAAAAAACACTTTACATTAGAGTAGCTACCTCGTGTATAGGAAAACAACCAAATTGGCTCATATTGTGTTCTTGTTTTATATATTATGACTATTATAGTTGAACTGATTTCACTATAGGGTGACACAGTTGATTTATGATTTTAATTTTGATGAAAATCTCAGTTCTACTTCAGTTTCATCCCTATGAGATGAGGGTGTTCCATCTCATTCATCATATAGACTATTTGTAGGAAAAAATTCAATGCATTATACCTTTCCATTTAGGATGAATTATGTATAATAGGTAATTGTGATAGTTTATGTTATAATTTTTACTATTGTAGTGTTAGTTGTGTGATGTGGATAAAAATAGGATGTCATCAATTGACCCATAAAGACTATGGGCCATTATGAATTTCAAAATGATGCAAAATTAAATTCAAATGATTAAATGAACATGTTAGTATATGGTTTTAGTGGGATCCATGTTATGGGTTCTAGAGGTGTTATAGGCCCTCATGGATATTAAATTGGTAAACCATTGGTGGAGTTTCGTGAATACCTGAATGTGAAATGGAAATAGATACATGAATTAATAAATACAAACGTCACATAGACCTATATTTTGAGTTATAAAGAGGTATTGTTCTAATTGGTTTGTTGGTTTTAATTTATATTGTTCTAGATATAAGATATGGATTGATTCAGACATAGATTTTTAGATGGTTTTGTCTTATCCTATGATTTTGAACTGCGTCTTTGATATCATTATATTTTGATGTGTCTATTTGGAATTGTATTGATTGTCCACCATGATGCCCTCTAATGGGGCACCACATGGAAGGTGTGACCATACATCAAAGAGAGTTGTCTATAGGTTGCAGATTCATGGTTATAAATCCATACATTCAATCTTCAGGAATTTGAAGATGCCTACTGAGAGATGTGTAAAACTCATGGCTTATATGATGTGTGATTCAACCAAGAGGTGGTGGGTTGTCAACACTCAGACAGAGCATTATTGGGACCTGGCATGGGGAGATTTTTATATGGTTTTCTATGAAAAATATTTTCCTGGTCTATAGAGGCATGATATAGTTCGTGATTTTATTCATCCTGAGAAGGGTGCCATATCAATGAAGGAGTACTATTCTCATTTAAATGAGATTCAAATATTATCATGTAATTTTAGCGATGATGAGAAATTGATGGCCAGTCAATTCAATGATGGATTTGGGTACAACATCTTATTATAGGTGAGAATTTTTAGGTATCCTTATGTATATTAAATTGTGAACCAGGAGCTGATTATCAAGCGTTATGTGCAGATAGATGAAGGTGCGAACTATGGATGTTTGACACTGATATTTAGAACAATCGCAACCAGGAAAAAGAAGTGGCATATATAGATTTCTCTCCTTGATAAGAGTTGTAATAATGTATCATCTGGTATCCAGGTGAGATGCTACCAGTGCGTCCAAGCTACGAATACGAGTCTGCAATGTCTGATGGTCCTTGTTGAGTGTCGAGCCTTCAATAAGATGATCCATCTATAACCCTTATGCAAGGTGTTTCCACCAACATTTAGTGAGATTGGTTCTTCACCGATTCCATTTTCATGAGCATGGTCAATGGCTTCTCATGAGACTGTTATTTAGGGTGCATCAAGTCATTTAGGCTGATGTGGTGGTAATGGACCCAGTATCCAAACCATAGTGTTTAAATGACAGGAGGGTTGATCACGTAAGTGTACCCAGATAGTGTCGTAGGGTTATTGTATTTTTCATTCATATGCAGAGAAATAATGCTTACACATGAAGTATCTTAGACCCTATAGAGTTAGATGTACTATTAATTTCTACATCATTTCAGAATATACACTCTTTGATACACATGCTTCTCATAGTTTTATATTTATCCCCCTTTTAGTGTTCCTTGAGCTCTGTGTTTTCTCTTCTGATGAAGTTATTCTGCTAGACACTCCGTTAGGAATAAGAACAACTAGTGTGTATTAGTGTATGGAGTTCCTCCATGAGCTTTTTCGGTTTCACTCCTTATGTGATCAATATGTATTAGAGAGGAATAGATTTTGTGTCATTATTGGAATGTACCAATAGGTTCCTTTTAAATCAACTTTTTAAAGCTATCACTTTAGGGTGAGTTTCACATCACCAGAGGGCTGATCATTTCTACACAAAGGTGAATTGGATGTCTTAGTCGAAAGAGTTATACCCCAGCATTGTGTGTTTGGTGGAGTGAAAACATAGATTCTAAGACTATATTTTGATGAATAGGGGACATGTTATATGTATTTCCGTCTAGTGGTTGATCATTTCAATAATTTTTTCCCATATAAAATTTTATGGTTACCTCTTTTTCGAGAGGTGGAGTTCACAATCGATCCATTTCGAGTTCCTTCACTGATATCCAATCTTATGTATAGGATGTATACGATGGAGATGCATGAGATAAAGAGGAAACCATAGGAATTAGAATCAATCGGGTTTATCTAACCCATTACATCAACCTGGGGTTCTCCAATCATTATTTGATAAAAATGTGGATGATACACTCATCCTAGGCATGGACTATCAGAAACTAAACTAGAAGACTGTTAAAAACCAATATCCCTTCGCATAGATAGATTATCTTTTTGATCAACTTCGATGTCCCTTGGTGTTCTCTAAAATATAATAGAGGTAATGATATCACTAGGTATGTGTTTGACCTTCAAATATACCACATACCACATTTCATAGAGTGTGTGGTCTATATGAGTATCTGGTTAGGCCGTTTAGTCTCATGAATGCAACAACAATTTTTAGGGTGTTAATGAACCTGGTGTTCCAACATTACATGGATTATTTTGTGCAGGTTTTCATGGAAAATATCTTCGTGTATTCTAAAAATCAAAACAACCATTTAAACCATCATTGGATTATTTGAATACAGTGAGAGGGAATTATTTATATTCTAATCTCACAAAGTGCCCCTTTTTGGATAGAAAATATTTACTACATGGGTCCCATTGTCTCAGAGATAGAAGTGTAAGTGGACCTAGAAAAGACGAGGGTAGTAGTTTCATTGGAACAACCTAGGAACATGTTTTATATATATAGATTTTTGGGGTTTTATGGGTACTACATTCATTTTATATAGGACTGATAACACATAGAATCGACGTCAATAGGCTTAGCAAAGAATGCTGTGAAGTTTGGACGGTCAAATTCTTGCGAGATAGCCTTTTAGGAGCTATAGTGGAGACTAACATTAGTACAAATCCAGATACATCTAGATAAAGGAAATTTTTATAAAATATACTATGTTTCTTTATGTATTGGGCAGTGGGGTAGTGTTGGTTCATATATAACATGTTGTGGTGTATGGGGTTTGGTAGTTGTAGCCTCAAGAAGAATTTCCTTATGCATTATTTAGAGTTATCTTATGTTGTGCATGTGTTTCAATGTTGGAGAGCCTATTTTCATGGAGATAATTATTTGGTGTACACATACCAAAAAATAATCAAATACATCTTTACATAGTGTGACCTAAATTTGATATAGTTAAGGTGGGTGGAATACCTTCAGTCTTTCAATTTTGAGCTTGCAAACACAACAGAGAAAGGTAGTGTCATGGCTAATTCATTAAGTTGGAGGAATCATATATGAGAAGTGGAGGAGCCAATGGTGAGTGGTAGCTTATGTACCTCTTCATTGAGATGTATTTGGAGGTGCACAATAGACATGGATAAACAATCCATTCTCCATTAGTTGTGAATTCTACCTATCTATAAAGAGTATGGTTGAGGCCATTATCAGATTCTAAGGGCATAGTCACGTGGGAGGGTGTAGTAGGAGATGAACCACCTCCCTGTTGGATAGTAGGTGATGACGAGATCTTGTGTATCCATGTATGTTTCTGGGATTCAATGAAAATATGTGAGGATTCAATGCAAGTGATTCTTGTTTCATCATAGGTTGTTCATCCTAGTGTTAACAAAATGTATGGTGACTTGCACCATTAGTACTGGTGGTCAATTATTAAGAGTGGTGGATTGTTTTTATGAGTTATTCCGCCTATCCTCACGTGATTGAGGTACATTAGTAGCAAGTTTTAATTTTATAGAAATTACCTATTCCATAGTAGAAATGGGTCCATGTGGAGATGGATTTCATCAATTGGTTACTGAGGTCACCATGTTGTAAAGATACTGTGTGGGTGGTGGTTGATAGGCTTATGAAGGTCGCTTAATTCTTGTCATTCAAGGAGTCCATCATTGTTGATGATCTTGGGGTGTTTTATATTCATGAGGTTAGACGAAATCATGGGGACCCATATTCTATCATTTCAAATTGATATGCCCCTATTGCGGATCCTTTTTGGCAAATAAATTTAAGGGAGTTGGGTGCAATTGTGCTTTTCATCACAATATACCACCCTAAGACTGATGGATAGTTAGATCATACAATATTAGTGATGGGGGACATGCAGTGAGCATACATCCTAGAAATTGTGGGATCTTGGAAGAAGCATATCCCCAAGATTTATTTTTATACAATATCAATTTGTTGGTGAATATAGAGATGGAACTTTATGAGGCCTTGTTTTGTAGGCAATGGTGATCACTCGTGTTTTAGAGGGAGGTGGGTGAGGTAACATTACTGGGACCAAATCAGGTGTAGGAAAAATTCTGACCAGGTTCATTTGAATCAGACATGGATTGATACAACAATGTCTTCTCAGAAATATTATGCTGGTCGACAAAGATGACATCTTCAGTTTGAGGTCGGGAATCAGGTTTTCTTGGGTGTTCACATTGATTGATACATAGAAGGATTAGAGTAAATGGTAATCTATAAAAATGATATGTCAGGTCATTTGAGATTCAGAAGAGTGTTGGATCAATTGAATATCAGTTACGGTTACCTTAGAGATACTGAGCCCCACATGATTTCATCAATGTATCTGATCTTCAATACTATCATTGAGACCAATATCATCTTTTCAGAAAGAGGAGGTTTATCTTCTTATTGATTCTTCCTTTAATGAGAATCCAATTCAGATCATTGACAGGAGCCCGAGGGATCAATTTGTCTAGTCAGTTCATCTTGTGTGGGTGCTATAGATACCCAAATGAGTATAAAAGGAGACATAAGAGTGGGACTCCACCATATGTGCTCAGTGGTCGGATTGATTCTCAGATATTTTATCACCCCCTTTGGAGAAAAATTGAATGATGAATTTCATTAATGGGTATGTTTATACGAATTCAATTCTCCTCTTAATGTATAAATAAATTCTTTTGTCTTTATAACTATTCTTGGTCATGGGCCAGTTGGGAATTTATTGTGAATGAACGGGTGAAAAATGAGGAAAATGGATGTAGGCCAGGAATATTCCATGCACTCTAGGTACACATCGTGTACATTACCTGCAATTTGTTTTTATAAAAGTGGTTGTAATCTCAGTTTTTGATACAAAATAGTTTTCCTCTACTTTTTTGTACTAGAATTCCCTCCAAACATGTTTTATGATCTAGATTCCATGCCGACTCCAATTCAACCACTTTATATCATATTTGAAATGGATCTAAAATTAATGGATTCCTTTTTAGTTATTCTTAATTATTTGATACAATGACTGCACTATTGGGATTTAGGATTTTATGGCCTCTTTTATCATTCTCTAACCATTTATCAGATTTATTCCAAACCATGAAAAATGTGAACTTTCAACAACACGAGCTATCAAAAAGAGAGATAAGTAAGTAGTCATGTTCCTTTCAATAATTGTCAAGTGCTTTGTATGGGCCACAGTACTGCAGTCCAATTTTTAGGTGTCTCTTTGTTTATATTTTAACCTGTGTTTATGATAAAATATTTTAATATGATTATTTATTTGAATATAAGATTTTTTACTTTGATGGATTTGATTGAGGTACACCCGATGGGTGAATTTCCCTCAGATAAAAAATGTTTACCAATTTTGTCCTAGGATGCCTTTTCACATACCATTTTATCCCTTTTAATGATTTATTAAAATGAATTTTTGAAATTAAAATTTTAACCATATGTGATAAAAAAATCTGTCTTTTAATTATTATATTACATGTTAGGATTTTATTGTGAATTTCCCACATGAGTTGATCAATGTTTTCTATGTAATTGTTTAATCTAATTATACACTTATTATTCACTATTACTATGGGAGATGTTGATCTATTCCTATGGGTAAGTTGGTGATATGCATGTATCTAATGTTGTGATAGGTCTTCATGAAAGGATTTGTTATGCTAATGGGTGAGGATTTATTATGCCTTCCTCTAAGGATTGTTTTTGCATATTGGAGGGGTTTTGTTATTCCTATGTGAAAGTTTTTAATCTAAATATCTTATGGAAATCCTAATGATACATCTTCCCAGATAAATAACAATATTTAATTTGTCCTTACCTTAAAACTATTTTGGTGGACATTCGAGAAATCTATTTTGCATACCTAATATGCGGGGTTTTTGAGTTATGTCCCAATTATGAGATGTTTAAAATTCATGTTAATTGAATTGTTAATGAACATTAACATAATATTAATAGAAACAAATCATAGTTATAGTGAATCATGTTTTTTCTACATTTTAGAATATGTGAGAGGAAGCATCATCTTTTGTACGTTGTGACTTATGTTTATCTTTATTATCAGTCTTTCATTGATTCGTTCAGTTGTATAATATTTACTACTTTTGATTCTATATATAATCATTTTTCTCTATTATAATATTACAATCAGTGCATAATTTATCTGTTATTATACCCTAGGCCATCACTACTAGTCTACATCCTTGTGTGTTTATGGGAATGTGCTTAATACAATGTTTCCATCCACATATGGAGCCCTAGTTCAGTGGAATCCGGATCTGGGATGTCACATGATTTTTTGTTTACTATATTCCTCATATTTTCAGAAATTTTATTAATATTAAATGGTTAGTGTGATGAAAAAATATTAATCAATAAATAAAATCATTTTCATACATCATATTCGTATAAATATTTCATCGTACAATTTCATATCTTTTGAACGATCCATTTCAATATATGTTTCTAATGGATTAATCCCATAATAATTTTAAATTTCCCATTATAACTAAACCCGAATAATATAAAAATTTATAAACCCATATATATCATACATTTAATTATATTTTTTTATAAATCATTGAAGTCTATTTTAAAATTTCACCATTAGAAAATAAAACCAATAACCATTGAATATTATTAACATAGTTATCATAATTCACACCAAAACATGATCTTTTAGATAAAAATTCCGCACATTAAACACATATTTATTAATGATATACTATATTTTCAATCATTTAATAGGAAATTGGTGATTTAAAAAAATCGTGTTCATAATGTATAAGTAGTCGATAAAATGGCATTTAATTATATAAGGAAAATAATTATATTAAAAAAATTTCATAAATAAACAAGAGAAAAATAAAAATATAATTGACCACCATAATGACATCCATATAATTAATAATGAGTCGTGAATCCAAAGTCATATATTATTACATAGAGAATATGTTTCATTATGAGGAATCTTATAATTCATATAATGTATTATTGAATATAAATGAAAATTTAAAAAACATATACCCTAATGAAATAAAATTTTATTATTTCAAATGCATATGAATAGAAAATCATACCCAATTTTAGGGTATCTCTTAAAATAAATTATAATAATATTGAAAAGAAAAATGTATCATATATAAGAATTATTATTTTTTACAACGTAAGACACATCACTTATAAAATTAATATGAGAATAATCAAATCCCCATCAAGTCCACACATTCATTTTTATGTCCATATGTATAATATTTTTTTCACACACATTAGTGGGCTATATAATTTTATTCACATATATTATAAAATCATAAAAATATAAATAAACAAAATAATTTAATAATTAATTAATTATAACTTTTCTAACTAAGGTAAATAAAATTCAATACATAAAATTTTCATTTCCTATATAATAGAATTTGAAATATTATAAATACCCAGATCCAAACTCCCATTTCTGGTGAAAAAATAATGTTTATTTTATTCTTATAAAAGGTTACTAAAATGTATATAGTCATTTAAATATAATGGGATTTTTTGGTTATTTATTAGGATAAAATAAACAGACATAAAAATTAACAATGTTCAAACAATAAATAATAATGCAGTGATTGAACAATGTGTGTAATATGTTTTTATCGAAGGTAAACTATATGAATGTGATAAATGATCCTGATTAACTTTTAAAAAAACATCCGGTGATCATTATTTCATTGTAATGGGCTTTGAAAAATATAGTGAAAACAAATTTTTTAAACTAATTTTCAAAATACATTTTATTGTAAATAATCCTTTGAAACACTTCTAAAATTCCATTGACAATAATTATATATTTGAAAACATAAGTTTTATAAAACATTTTAAAATAAACTATTTTTTTCAAAACACATATGGAAACATTATTTTGATAATTTATCTTTAAAATACTTATTTTTTTAAAATATTATAAAACCATTGATTATAATTATACATTTGGAAACATTATATCACTTTTGGAAATCACTACCACCTTTGAAAACAATATAATAACATTAATATAATTATTATTTTGAAAACATAATAATATGTTAAAAAGTTCTTAAATAAATTGAAAAAATGGAAATAAAATTTAAATTACTTATGTTTTTGAAAATCCTATAATACTTCTGGTAGTAATTATTCTTTTTAAAATTATTTTAAAGAATTCAACAATTTTTCAGGAATTATTAAGCTGTATGTGTCAAACTAAACAATAGGTCCACCTTAAACTATGAAGGAAATCTTAGAATACCAACATTACATAGTGATGGGTTCACTCCATACTTCAATTTCATGATGTTGCAACGTGGTCTTTAGAACCGGTGATGTTTTGTATCGGGTACCGGCAACCCTCAAACCGGCCACGCTCGTTTTTTCATAATAATTTGGGAGATCAGACTTTTGTTTGATCTGGACCTTTCTGATTATATATTTATATATTTTTCATTGGGGTCTTTCTAAAAAACATTAAAATTCATTAAATACATATAGACACATATAATTATATAAATATTGCCAATCATTTGAAATATCATTCATGATTTATTAGAAAACCTCATGATAATTATCCATTTAATGGATTGTTAATAAAAACAACTAAAATCAATGAATGTAAAATTTCATTCATAATGCATAACATCCATTTTTCATGTAGATCTTATAAAGGAATAATTTATTCAACGAACATGCTTATATATATTTATATATTTCCATAAATAATTAGTAACATAAGACCATAATTATGACCATGGATTAAAAATATATAAAATGATTGTGTGTAATGGTAAAATTTCACCACATGAAATAATGACATTTTTTACTATTTTTACATAAAATAATACATTATGTTTGGAACATATAATGTAATAAATTAAATTTAATATCCCAATTAGATGAAAAAACATATAATCACGGAAAATTTATTCATTACTAAGACCTTGAGAATATTAATCTATATTCAATAAATGATACTATGAAATATTAATTTAAAACTATTATGATAATTTTAATTTATATATTAACATATTAGATAAAAATAAATATTAATGTATGTTTTAAAATAAAATAAGTATTCATAAAATTACTCCCTTATAAAAACAAGGGGTTTTTGAAATTTATCATATAATGTTGATAACATTTTAAAAATAAAAGAATCCCCTTAATCAAATACAGAAAACAAAAAATGATTGGTTTCTTCCTCCATGGTGGAACATAAAGTAGGGGAAAAGGGGGTATAAAGAAGATGGTTCTGTATTTGCTACATCAATTGAGAGATGTGGATTGTTCCTGTAATAATAAGATTACATATATATATATATATATAAACATGGAGGGTCATGTTTTATGTTAGGTAAAAAATGATGTGGTACACACAATTCATTAATGAATATATGCCTACCTATAGGATATGAACCTAGTGAAGATCAAAACCATCACATTCAGGTGAATCCTAGTAAGTTTCTCCTATATAAAATATCTATATATGTATATATTCTGATTTTTAGTTTTTTCATTTTTATTGATAGAAAAAAATCAATTTTTAATAGTTTACTATTCGTATGTTGAATATGTTGATGCTTCATAATGATGGATGGGGAAGAACAAAACCAAGTGAGGAGGAGAGTAAGATGGTGACATTGTACTTGCACAGAATAGAAGGACCATGAATAATAAGGGATTAAGGAATCATGAGCATGGAGATGACTTTGTTAACTGATCAGATGTGGTTATCAGAATGATCAGTTTTTATATAATGAGTTTTTGTAACAAAATGAACATTTTCCCCAAAGACATCCCACATTGAATCATAAATTGATTCCCTACAAGTATATAACAGAAAATACGAAATTCAAGGAAAATATGAATATTGTGTCATAATCATGGGATCATGGAGATGTAATGTCCACCCAATAATCATGGATTGCTGACCACCTTAGCTATAAGAATCATGGTACTTGACTAATCTTTACCTCTAGGATCTCTATTAAGGGATGGCTCTCAGTGGGTGTGTTATCATGCCCAGTGTGTATTAACACTCAATTTTTCTATTGGTGAGACCAGTTAGAAAAGATTGGATATATTTTTTAAAAACAATTATAAAATATATAAGTAAAAATATTTGGAACTAGGGAATTATAAAAAAATAAAATTACTTGAAATAATTTATTGGAATTAATAAAAAAAATTTCTTAACATGATTTTTTTTAATCCATATAATTTAAAATATTTATATTTCAAAACATAGTACCAATAAATAATTTTTTAACATTACAGAGTAATGTTATTATTATTATCACTAAAATAATAATCATACATCATGAATAAGGGTAATAAATATTTTAAAATTTGTAGTTCAAAAACAATTATTTTATAAGCATAATATATATATATATATATAATATTTATAATTATAACACTTCTAATCTATAAATTATATTTATTGGTCATAAACCAAATTAATATTTACATAAAAAGTAATTTTATTTAATAGTTAATTATTTATTAAAAAACATACAATATCAATCATGAGGTTTGGAAAATAACTATGATGTGAATAAATATAAATATTTAATATTTATCTAAAAAAATAAATTTATTTAATGAAAATAAATCTACAATATCCTAAATAAAAAAATATACAATGAAAATAGAGAATTTTATATTAAATTATACATTCGTTTGTTTTAACAGAAACTCAATTCTATTTAATAAACATTTAGTAACAACATAAATTATGGCGCTATTATATTCTACCCCCTTAATTTGAATTTGATTACTAAATTTTCTTATTTTATACTTAATGATAATTATAAAATTAAATTTTCATAATTTTTAATACTAGAATCAATACAACTATATACCCTTAATGGTCACCAAACATCCTTAGATTTAAAATGTATATTAATATCTCATAGAATTTTCTGAAACTAAAATTATATAAAATATAGGTCTTACAAAAACAATATACATAGTAAAATAAAATATTTTTTATCAGAATTACTAATATATATAGTTATCTAAAATGTTCATTTGAAACTAATTTTAGATCCACAGACCCGTGCTTCTAGATCATGAACAAAATTTATACTTTAGTTTCTTATAAAAAGTAAATGAAAAATATATAGTCATATATATATTTAAGGATCATATCTAGTTTAGGATTTAGAGGTAATATACCAATCTTTAAAATTGTAAATGTGAAAATAATAAAATAATAGTCATTGATTGAGATTTTCGGACACTAGCTCTTTATTGAATATATACTCCATGAAACCTCTAAATGATCCAAATTTTTTTTCTAAAAACATAGGGTGAATAATTTCCTAGTATGTTATTTTTAAAATCTCATTGAAAAAAAATTAAAAAATAATACTGAAAATAACTATTTGAAAATACTCCTTTGAAATCACAATTTATAATCCTTCGATAATACATGTATTATTGATAAAATTATTTTTCAAAATTATTTTAAATACTAGATATATTACACAAAACTCTAATGAAATTCATTTGGAAATATTATTTTGAATAATATTTTTAAATTATTTACATTTTTAAAACATTATTAAACCTTTAAAAAGATATAAACCATTGAGAAACTTATAATACGTTTTCAAAATTATTTTTCCTTTGAAAATAGTATAATTCCTCTAAAAATATAAATGACTTTAAAAAATTAAAATAAAATTTAAAATACTTACCTAATTTGGAAAAAATTTAACACTTTTCTAAATATAGATTCTTATGAAAATGCTAAAACAATTTTGAAAATAAATATTATTTTTAAAATGATTTAATATAATATTTTGATATTTCATAATATATTAGATGATATGTAGAAACAAAACCTTTGGGAAACTTCCAACAGTAATGATCGCCTTTGCCTACCCACATTATTTAAGGAAGGGTTCACTCCCCACAATTCATTCATTTTTACAAAGTCCAAGTGTCAAATTTTATGAACACAATTTTCATCATGCCTTACACACACACACATTCACACACACACACACACATAGAGATATATATTTTTTTATTTTAATGGATATTTTCTTTATAAGCATTAAAATGGATTTAATACATATAAATGCTTAAATTTAATGAATTGTGAAATTTTATTCAAAATAAATTGTAATATTTCGTAATACCAAAACTCATGATAAATATCCTTTTCATTAATTATTAATAAAAATAATTACCATCCATGTGTTTAAAATTTCATTCGTAATATTTTAAAATACATTTTAAAAGTTGTTCATAAAAAGAGAGTAAAAGTTTCAGTAGACATGAATATATATTAATATATATATAAAATGTCATGAACAATCAATGAAATGTTTCCATAAATATGATAAATGTTGAAACGTCCATAAAAGGTTAGATTTAAATGATAAAATCTCTACATGATCTAATGGTATATTAATAAATTATTACATACATAAAATAATACATTCTATTTTGGAAAATACAGTGTATTTTATTAAATTGATTAAATATTTTATATATAAACAACATCTAATCATAAAATAAACTTTCAAAATTATATCCATGTGAATATTTGACATTATAGATTAAATGATACTATAAATTCATTATTTTAAACTAGTTTCAAAATTATAATATAAATATAAATATAATTTTTGAAAATAAATAATCATATAAGTTTGAAAATAACTGAAATATAAATTTATATACTCCCTTATAAAAATATGGGTTTTATTTAATTATATAACTTAAACATAATAATAAAAATAAAATATTCTCCTTGTATGAATATTGGACACTGAAAATAAGTGGCATTCTACATCCTTCGTTGAACACAAAATAGTGGAAAGAGAGGGATATATGGGAGTTTTTCATCATGGATTCATATAATGAGGGAGATGGGTTCTAAATGTAATAATAATAATAAATTTAAATATACATGACATTATGGGTTTTTTGTTGCATCAAAACGATTATATACAAATATCACATTAATGAGCAGAAACGTTCCTTGAGGCTATTAACCTAGTGAAGATCGAATTTCTGGATTTTTGGGTAAGCTAAGGAAAAGTCCTCGATTGATAAACATATACATATATATATATATATATTATCATTTTAAATTTTGTTCATTTTCCATTCCATGGGTATGAAATGGTTAATAAGCTAATTTTCTTATGTCTAATATATTTTTTTAATCCCGGTGAAGGTTAGAGAAGATGAAAAACTAAATGGAAGAAGATGATGATGGAAATGCTATATTTTTGTACCAGATAATGACTAAGGATAGTGAGGGAGGGAGGAATTATGAGGAAGGGTTTGAATTGGGATATCATATGGTTGTGGTCATTTAATCATCTGACTGTGATATTACCGAGTCATTTAGAGTGGTGTAAATTTCTCGCAATATGATCCTATAAGGAAACCCAATATTGTTTTCAGATCGCATATAACCTAAAACACTATATTAAAATGGAAAAACCAAATAAAGTTCCTTAAACGTAGTCCCATTCAGGCATAAATTCTACCAAATAATCAGGTTTCTGACCACCTTACCTTTATTTAGTCTGGTATTGGTTGAATCTATACCTATGGGATCTGAGGTCCAAGATATCTCCCACTTGGTAGTGGATAATGGATATTATGTCTTCCCACCATGAGGTTAAGCAGTCTAGGCTAGTAATCCTTGATGGCCTATATTTGTTTTAACAAAATATAAAAAATAAAAAATAAAAAATAATTCAAAATAGCGGATTATAAAATTATAAAATTATATTCAGTAATTTCTATGAATTTTCACTATTATTTTCAAATAAAATACATTTCTAGTGGATCATTATAATTTGAAATTTCTATATACCAAATATTACAAAATTTAAGAATAATTTGTTTATTATTATACATCAAATTATAATATTACATCTATAACATGGCTAAAAAATATTTTAAAATATGTATTTCATAAACATGTATCTCTAAAACAGAAGGATTATATATCAAAATAATGAATCATTAAAATAATAACTATTATAACCTATAACTATAAATATTTTATATGTGGTTCAAATATGGAATCACAATTTTCAGAAATTTTTTTTTTATTATTACGGATGAATTCAAAATGTACAACGTCAAAACATGAGGTTTGTAAAATTAATTTTATGTGAATAAATATATATATTTATAATTTTTTTAACATGGTTAATTTATTTAATCAATATAAATATAAATTATACTAGTTTATAAATAAAATAAATAAAATAAAATATCTATGTTTATATTGAATTATACATTCAATTTTTTTTTTAATAATGAAACAATTCAATTTAATAAACATTTATTAATAGAATTTAATAGATTTATTTATTGAATTTATTTAATACCATGTAATTATTTCCACAATGGATGTTGAGGTAGGACGTTGTTGCTAAAGACATTTCACTATATAATGAATAATATTTCAATTATAATAGAAACAACTTTTAGAAATATTGGATAAAAAATTGGATAATATTTTTAATATGATTAGAGTATCCATATATCATTTTATTATTTTGGAAAACATGTTATCAATTTTAATTTTCCATTGTATAATATTTGAAATTCAAATAATTAATTAAAATATATTTGTAGTTGTTTTGAGAAAATGTAATATGAGGCTACATAAATTGTGTATAGTATAATGTATTATGATTTGAAGATGAATATTTTGGGTATTTATAAGATGTGGGAATGATGTAATTAATTGAAAGATGATTCTTATCATGGTGGAAGGAAATTTAAAATTGATATCAAACTTCCATGCCATCGATAAAAATCATTCCATGTCTTTTTATTCCACAAATCATTAATAGATCAATTTAGTGAGGTTTAATGACGAAAAATGTTGTAAAACATGAATTTATATAAGAAAAATATCTTTATTCACGAATAAAATACAAAAAAAAATTTGGGTATGTTTAATATGTGGGTATAATAAAATATTCATTGATTCAAAAATATTTATACCTTAACAGATTAGTGTAGAAATAAAAAAAATATTATAAATGATAAAAAAATAGTAACATATAATAATCTATAATATTTTTGACTGATAATATGTTATTATGTATTAATGGATTATAAGTAGTGTATAATGAAATACTATAATGTGTTTTATTATGATAGTGTTTTTTATAAAATAAAATTTTATTTGATGAAATTATAGAGATCCACATGAATTAGAATTTAAAATTATCAGTATGGATTTACCCATGATGTGGCGGTCATTGGCACTCTTAATAGAAATGTTATTATATAATATTTTTATTGTGATGTTTATGTCTTAGAGAATTGAGAAGGAGGAATTGATAGCACGATAATGATGAATTTAATTTCACAAATCTATAATGACAAAAAAATTAGGTGGATATATTTTTCCTTATATTCAAAATGGTTTTATGGGATGCTTGTTTAGGAAATTTCATTAAAAATTTAGATTTTGGATGGATTGATTGTATAATTATACTTGAGGAATTCTAATGATGTAAAATTTATTAAACATTTAATTTTTCCCTATAAATTATTAAATTTGATCATAATAACATAAAGTGTTTTCATATCCACATCTACAAATTATTTGTTGATGTTTTCAAAAAATATTGATATTTATTGTAATACATGATAATCAGAATATGGAATATAGAGGATTTTTAAATATCTAGAATATTTAAGGAAACATGAATTGAAACTTTTAGAAAATAATTCCAATGGTTAGGAATATGCATTAGGGATCTATTGAATTATTGAAAATTAAATAATACTTGGGATATTATTATAAGGTGAAATATATGTGAGTTACATCTCTATTATTGAGAATATATAATAAAGAGTGTAATTACAGAGATAGATTTTTTGGAGAAATACCATAAATGAATGCAATTAGTGTAGAAATTTGTTTAGGGGGACCTTATAAAAACTCATTAATGGTTTTTTAATTTAGTATATTTTGGTTGTATATCACAAAATGATCGTCTTTTTCTTGGTTCTAGCTTAGTATTGGAGGACTATGTAAAATTATGTTTCCTCTTATACATGACTTATGTAAAAAAATGAAATATAAATTTTATTATACTTCTAATGATTTCATTGAATACAATATAAATATAGATTGATAAAATAAAATATATAAATAGATGATTTTTATAGGAAAAGTCTAAACAAGTTTTTCATAACAAATATGACAGCATGGAATAGGTTATTATGAGTTTGTGGTCTATATTTATTATTATTGAATTGGTTTTTTATCATCATTCGGCCTGCCACCTAAGGTTATATCGGAACACTGGGATTTAATAAACTAAAAAATTGGTATCATAGTGTAGTTTTTACTTAATAAATTATTTTAATAGGAAAATAATCTTATGAAATCCTAGAATTTATTTAAATTTTATGCACTATCATGTAGAAATAATTGAAAAACGAAAAAAAACACTAAGGTGATTTCTAATATTCCTATATATTATGTGGACATTGTAATTCTGATAAATGAATATATTATACCTTTAACAGTATGTGTGAATTATACGTAATACTCAAATAATGATTTATTTTGGGAATACATAGGATTATGTAAGGATCTGAAAAACTCATATAATGTTATATTAACTAATTTTGATTAGTTATAAAAAATTCTTATATTGGAAGATTTTTGAATATTTAGTGAAGAATGTTATTATAGAAATAATGATTTTGGGAGAGGATAATTATTCATATGGATTTAAAATCATATGAATTATGATTTTGTGTTGGAAAATGGAAATACAATACAAATGATTCAATGATCTTGTTATAAACTATCAAAAAATAAGTGGGATAATCAGGGAAAAGAATTTGGCGATATTTCCTTAATTATAAATTAATTTTATATTAGATTTTCAGAGAAATAAATTATCTCAACAGAAATTTAAAATTTATAGTCTAATATGGTTTAGTTGGCGACACTCTGAATGTATTGGTTTACATAATATAAAATAAATAATCAAAATACATTGAGACAAAATGATTCCATTTTTTCAATAAAATATAAGATGATGGATATAAGTTATATTCAATATGATCCCTCACATGAATTATATGATATAATATCGAATAGAAATTTTATTTCAGTGTATAATACTATTATTTTTGAGGTAGTAAATAAAAATAATCTATATAATTTTTAATATGTTAAAAAATAATAATTTATATACATATATGTATCCAGTCTAACATCACCATGGACTAGAAAGAAAATACCATTTGATGCAAAAAGAATCAATGTACATTATTACTGATAATTATTGATCAGTAATATATTATAATTCACTTAATAATTATCATCCTAAAATGAGAATTATTATTCACTTTTTAAATCTAATAATAATGGGATTTATGTTAATTTTTTATTTCTAGTTTTCGCAAATCGTCTTCCCCAAAAAGCAATTCATTAATTTTTACTAAAAGTGTTCAATACACAAAGATCAAAATAATCATACTATAGTATGCTATATTATTTATTTAATAATAAATAATTTCAAGGAATTAAAAAGGATAATAAGGGTTCTCTATGGTAATAATATATACCAAAATCATTCCTTACACCATCCCAAAAAATCCATATAATCCCACTAATAATCTCTTCAAATCATCGATATAATAATATCATCACATATCATCCCTCTCGATCTAGAAAACCTTAAATTAGGTTATAGTTTGAATATATAAATTTGTATAATATTTTTATTTAAATATGAATAATAATAATGATTCTGTTAATAATAACTGAATGAGAATAATCAACGATACATCAATCAGCACATAAATGAATATAGATAATAGTGCCCAAAAATTTTTGTCCGGCAATATTATTTCTATACAAAATGATATTTATTTGGTATCATTTTTTATTTAATAAATAATTGGAATGTTCCTATAAAATATTAACATTGTAATTGTTACAAATAATATAAAAATAATAATGGCAAAATGATAACATCATTAAATTAGCATACTAATCAATTAAATGTGTGAAATAAAATTACAATTTCAGAATTATTAATTATTCTCTTTTATTATAATCATAAAATTTCATAAAATACTAATCATTGAAAAACATTTCCTGGAATTTAGTGATAATCAAAATTATATATTAGAAAACATTATATCATAATTCAATATCATGTAAAAAGTAATGAAACGTGTTATTACAAAATAGTTACACATAAATTGAATAATTTTTTTATTTCCTTATTTAGATCAATCACATATATAGACAATCAAAACCCAAATGAATTATAATCAAACAAATAAAATTATCAACTCCAATTATTTTCTTTTTCAATGAGTATATTATAACAAAATGTAAATGAATAACACAAATATTAACATATAAGGAATAAAAAATTACAAATAACATCATAACATCATGTATCCTCCATAAATCAATGAAAATAACCAATATAATCAAAATGATAGGTGTTAAATGGATTATAAAGAATCAATTATATAATAAAAAATGGAAATGGTGTATGAGAGGCATATAATGAATAATGGGTGGTAATTGTTTACAAAAGGACTATTTATCTATCATAGAGGTTGTGGTACTTCTATAATGATTCCACGACTATTTATACATCCTGAATAATAGGAAAAAATTAATTATAAAGGTATATTTAATTTATTTATAATCATGATATCCATTCATCATCCGTTGATATATTCTTTTCCTAACACTATGAGAAATAATCGAAAAATTATGACTGCTTGACCTGGCCACCAGGTCTATACTAAGTGTTACATGAACTTATGCGAGACTCTATTTATAGAATTTTTTTGACTAAATGTGAGGGTGTGAGTCCATAAATAGGTCGACTATAACTTTCAAATCATTTATTATGACTAATAATATTGAAATGGGGTAAATTATAAAACATCATAAAAATCCTGATGAATCTAAACAAATAGATGGAATCCATGCCATATATAAAAACACCACAAAATATGGAAGATTTTCAACATTAATAAAGAAGATACAAAATAAATAAATATAAATCCTCTATTTTTTTATGAGGTGGTGCCTTAGTCAAAGACTAAGGCACAATTTATTGATTAAAAGAAAAAGGAGCTACAAAAGTTTGAAGGACGGAATCATATTACAATCCTTGTGGAAGAAAGGGAGCGATTCATTAGGCAAATCATCCAACCAGGTAAAAACCTGATTGACTCCATTATTGGCAAGACTATCGGCAACCATGTTCGCTTCTCGGAAGATATGAGTGGAAATGTAGTCGAGATCCCTGAGTGAGTCAAGACATTTCATCCAACGAGAGGTAAGTGACCAAGCATGGTGAACCACCCCTTTCCAGATAGTTTGGAAAACAATGGTTGAATCACATTCAATCCATAGGTTGCGCCAACCCTTTTCCTTGGAGAAGTCAACCGCATGAATGACTCCCAGCATTTCGGCTTCCAAATCCGAGACTGTGTCACATCCACCGAAGAAGCAACCAAGGCATTTTCCAAGAAAATCTATGAAAAATGGAACCACAGCCTGCCGGGTGCGGGTTTCCTCTGGAGGCTCTGTCAACATTCACATTGATCCATCCTGGAATCGGTGCTTCCCAGAAGACCTCAAAGGTATGTCGGGGTGGCCTATAAGAGCCCGCAATTCGAAGTCAGCGAAGAATCTCAAAATCACCAAAAGAGTTGTCACAATTATCCATCTGAAGAGAGGAAACATCTTTGATGGTAATGAGAATACGAAATTTAACTGCATTAAGATTGACAGAACAATTATTATGAATGAAATTATTTCTATCATACAAGATCACATGCAGGAGCTCTGCCACCGCATCCAGAAAGAGATTCTTCATTTGCTTGGAAGTGTCCCAATTCACACAATATTGAAGTTGAGAGATAATAGCAGCAAGGAGAGACCATCTGCAACCAAAAATGTTAGAAATGTAATTACAAAGAGCAGCATCTGTAGAACAAGACAAAAACAAATGATTAGCATCTTCACGATGTTGGTTGCACAGGTGACATCTACAACAAAGATAGATCCCAAAAGAATGAAGGCACACATCGGTGGGGACCCTATCATGTGCAACACACAAAATGAGAGAGAGTCGCGAGGGCTTGATCCAAGGCTTGCTAAAGGATTTCAACCAAACAAATCTAGAATCAGAGTTACTAATATTGTTTTTGTAGAAGTTTTTAGAATCCAGGATACCATTTGGAGCAGGTTCCCAAATCAGGAAGCCATCAGTATCAGAAAAATGATAATTTTCAATGACGTTCCTGATGTGTGGGTTGGAAGGATGATGTCAGGAGAGTTAACAACCTCACTTATAGAGTATTTGGAGTTCACAGGAGTAGTGTTGGAAGCTAGCATGGAGATTAAGGGAACATCGGTCCACTTGTCAAGCCAAAAATTCAAAGTGGAGTCAGCGCTGACCATCCATCTAGAATTGCTCATGATTTTATGAAAGAGTGCCTAATGGATGGCCAAATAGAAGAGGTAATGTAACCAAGGTTACCATTCCGAAGTTTGTTCACATATTTTTTCTTAAGGAAGGTCAAGGAATCAGAGTTCCTATTGATCAAATTCCAAGTCATTCTGGCTTGAAGAGATTCACTAAATAACTTATGATTCTTAATTCCAAGGCCACCTTTATCGAGCGGTTTACAGCAAGTGGCCCAAGGAATGATTATAAGTTTTCTTTCAATCATACTACCGGACAAAACATAATTTTTAATGAAAGTATTGATTTTCTTGAGAATACTGGAGGGCCAAGTGTAAACCATCATCGAGTAAACCATCTTAGAAACAATAGTAGACTTAACAAGACACACTCTGCCAGCCATAGAAAGGGACTTACCCTTCCATGATGAGAGTTGATTGATTATATGATCAACAATGCTTTGAAAATAACTGGAAATAGGCCTTCCACAAAAAATAGGAACACCCAAATAAGTGAAAGGGAAAGAGCCTTCTTTGATTCCAAGGTAATAAATGATGTAATTTTTTCTGATTGGGGAAAAATGTTTCCCAAAGAAAACAAAAGATTTTTTCCAACTTATCGCTTGACCCGAGACATCTTCATAGTGTTCCAGGGAGCTTTTGAGATTTTTAATGTTTGTTTTGTCACCCTTTAAAAATAAAATTATATCATCAGCATATAAGAGGTGGGTGGGAAAATTTATGTTTCTAGAGGCCTGAATGGGATTGATTTTGTTTTGATTCACAAGGTTCGAGAGGAGCCTGCTTAAATAATCCTCAGCAATAGAAAAAAGGAAGGCAGAGAGGGGGTCACCTTGCCTAACCCTCTTAGTGCATTTGAAAAAACCTTTAGGGGACCCATTGACCAGCACAAAAATTGAAGCCGAATTGAGTAAGGTGTGGATCATTTTAGTAAAAGAATCATTAAACCCAAAATTCTTAAGAACCATTAAAATGAAATTCCAGTCCATAGTATTAAAATCTTTCCTGATGTCTAACTTAATGGACAGACTACCTCCTCTAGAAACATTATTAAGAATATTTGTATATTCAGAGGCAAGGAAAATGCAATTTTGAATAGTTCTTCCTTTTATAAAACCAA
The DNA here is from genome assembly GCA_963277665.1 of Viscum album. Taxonomy (NCBI): domain Eukaryota; kingdom Viridiplantae; phylum Streptophyta; class Magnoliopsida; order Santalales; family Viscaceae; genus Viscum; species Viscum album. Next base: position 695,467,232 of record OY728141.1, read on the forward strand.
ATTGGTTCAAAGAAATAATTTTATTAGAGATTCTAGAGAGTCTATTCTCAAGAAGTTTGGTGATAATTTTATAAAGGGTGTTGATGAGAGCAATGGGTCAGAAGAGAAGAATCTCAGCAGCATTGTCCACTTTAGGGATAAGAGTATGAAATTGAGAATTTAACCCATAAGGAAGAATGCCATTGGAGAAAAATGATTTAACCAAGTTACAAACATCCACATGGATGATATCCCATTAACGTTGGAAAAATCCATTGTTGAAACCATCAGGAACCGGGGCACTGTCAGGGTTGAGACTGAAAACAGTTTCCCTGATTTCATGATCCATAGGCAGGCTTAAGAGATGATCCTTGTCGGCATCCGTGACCATATTAGGAATGATGCCAGGAAGAAGGTCCTTCCTAAACTCCGGACCATTAAAAAGATTGTGAAAATAATCAACAACATGATTAGCAATGGCATCTCCAGTGTCAAGAAGTGTGTCATCAACTCTGGGAAAGGCAAGCGGCCTACAAGTCTTCAAGATTCTTTGAAGGGAATTGTAAAATTTAGTATTCCTATCCCCATTACTTTATGTGTGTCCCTCGGGAATTCTACAAGCACATAAAAATAACTGATTAGGGTGTGAGTACAAGACATAGTAAGACAACAAAAATTCACACTTATCCTGATGAGACCAATTAAACAAGTGTGTTTCAATAGTGAAAATAAATGTGTAAAAAGAATAAATACATAAACAAAAAAGTGTAGTTGTGTTCTAACCAAGTCACCACAACCCCCTAGTTGTATCTGATTTTGAATGATACAAGAATGATTACCAATTAATGTAATAAGATAAATAACTAGAATTGGGCTCTGAATACATCATTATCGTGTCACATAGATAATGGACATACCCCACATAGAAAATTGTCACATAGTGACCAATGATTCTTATTAATATAACCCTCAAGGTGTCATTTGTAAGTGCATCCAAGTGTTATATATCCATCTAGAACAATGTAACCCATCTTATACTAACTCAAGAGTAATCTCACATCCACCAGGATTCCTAAAATGTTAGTGACACTTGAAATTAATGATACTTCATAGTGTAAGCACAATACATTTTCATGTCTATATAGAACCTATACCCTACAACATTTTTCCTCATTATCTTTTCCACTTATCAATGAAACCCCCTCACTAAGAGAAAATCATATTATAAATGAACACCCATAATAAGAACCAATCAAATCTACATAGGAATGGTAACATGAATTTAGTGTGAATCATACATTAATACATATCATATCGTAATGAAAATATATAATGACACAAAACATCAAGAGATCACAATAAAAAAATGATATAAGATACAATAATATCACTCATGGAATAAAATATACCAAATGATTCACACAAAACCTTATGGACCAAAATCACCCAGAGGGTCAAAATATACCAATGACAATAAACATCACGGAAAAAATGCATAATTTATATCCAAATTTATATGGAACATCCAACAACATAGTATTCCAAGTATACAAAATGGTTTTCTGAGGTGGTCCTCACCAATACACACATATTTACACCAACCATGAGAATGAACAGACAAAAATTATTATAAGAGTTTCTAAATCATCAGGAAAAAGAGTACATGTCTAGAATATGTTATAAGAGACATGTTAAATAGATCCTACAAATGTGTTTTTTCGAAAAATCGACTTGTTATTGGAGGAGAACCCATCTTATTGCATTAACAACTAACATGTGGAGTATGATCTGGATAAATCATTTTATAGCATAAATAGTAGCCCAATATTTTTTTACCAACCTTTCTCTTCTTGTATAATAAGATAAATAGATGTGGCATAAAAACAATTCATAGTGTGAATCAATAGTGTTTGATCACGAAATTATGTGGTAGGAAGTTTAAACTAATGTATAAGGTGAGAGATGACTTCTATATGCCAATTTAAGGCTATACGGAATTCTCCCGAACAAATAGAGAGAGATATGGGTATTTATAGGGGACCATGTAATATCAACCCCCATGAGAGAACAATGTAATTCCATTAATTATTTCTATAATGTTTTATAAAACATTATTATTATAATAACCAATGTTACTCATCATAAACATCCTTTCTAAATAGAATCTAGTTTCATAAATTGTTGTAACTATCTTAGAGGATTCATTAAAAATAATGTAATGTGAAGCTCTAAGAGTAGAAAATTTTATGATGTAAAAGGATGTATTATATAAAATTTTATTTTTGTGAATAGATGATACTTTTACAACATAAAATATATGGTTATATAATAAAAAAATTATGGGAAAAGACTTTAGAATTAACCCGTTATAAAAATTTATCATTAGTTAGAGGTGTCTCTAGGGATCATATTCAAACAACCATGGCCAATGATCCTGAAATTTATCTTCTTACTCTAACGTCTCCTCCTACATACACCGATGTTATATACCAATCTAGAAAAGTGGTACCATATCCCCTAGAATCAAATTATTGCAACATTCTATAATGTGCACATGAAATTCCCCATATGATTCATTATTCTCACACTCAGTTTATTAAAAAAATAAAATATTTTCATTTTTTATATGTACCTCCCTAGATATGACACATGGAACACATTGTGAAAAAATGTCTATGACAAGACTGATCCAATCTATATTAATCATCTCTAATTCACCCAGTTATCTCAAAAGGCCCCAACAAAACATAAAGCGCAATTACCTTCTTGCTTCACATGTTAGTAACCTATACATGGTGCTACTACCATGAAAACCAGATCACCCTGATTAAAATCTAATGGACTCGTACTATGATCATCAATAGATATTTTTCTTATATAAATCGTGATCAGAAATTTTTTAATTATTTTTACTATATGAGAGGTCTCCAAAACCATACTAGGGACCACTATTAGTCCCAAAACAGCCACATGAAAACATATTGGTGAACAATATGGAATTCAATTAAGTGCCTACCAAATATCCGTATAATTTAAATCCAATTATAAATTGATTTATGAATACTCAACCAATTATATGTGAAAATCCCATGATCCATTGATGTTAATCAATGAAGCTCGAACCATTTGCTCTAATATGCATATATACCTACATTAACTACCTTCAAAATCTATGAATGATACTCTATAATCAACCCAAACTATATCACTAGGACTCACAATAATACCATCCAAGACCTTGATGTATATTTTTTGTATTGTGGTAATAGAATCATTAAATTATATCCCTACAGACATACATTCTCTCAAAAAAAGAGCTTCCCCATATTCTCAACACAATGGGTCTCTCTTGCTAGAAAAATGTGATAAAATGTACTTCATATGTAGAAAACCGCATAAATCATGCCAAATATCGATGGGGTAATATGTAACCTAATAGAAAATTCCATTAGAAAATGTTCCCACTTCATCAAATCTATAGGAAGGGGAAGAAGAAAACAATGTGGTCAATGTTCCTTGTCCTTTACCTTATCATAGGTAATACATTATGAGAAATAACTAGAAATATCCTACTTAATCCTTTGCAAAAATAAATAGTTTCTAATGTCATGACACAGCTTGGTCACACCGATATATGGAACCTATATAGTGTTATGTTATTATCTTATCAAATCTCTTCATATGTAAGGATGAACACATACTCCCCAATGTACTAAGATCACATAACCATTTCTCGAGGACATCATAGGAAACACATCCCCTCTAGTTAGCTTTGTCCACATCACAAATCACAATGAGATTAAATCGTATAAATATCATAACCAATGTAAAAGGTAATATGTTAATAATATGGTATAAGATGTCTTTAATCTATAATAATCACAATCATACATCATTCATTTAGTGGAGAGATTCATCATATATTTATTTTCATTAGAAGGTCACACCCCAACCTCATGATCGTCTGAAATCATACATATATGATAATCCAAAAAACCCCTTTTTATGTGCAGAGACTATATCAATATAAAATTTATACAGATACTCAAGCCAAAATCCTTTATCAATTTCAAATACCTTTGTGTCAAGACATTGTGATGGTTATTATGGTTTTTGTAAATAATAATTATATCATAATAACAATAGTTTCACTAAAACTATAGTTCATATTCCACAACTATGAGATCCAAATCATGATTATGATAATACAGTCATGGGGTTGTAGCTGACTATATCCATAGGCTGCGATATGATCCTTCTATATCATAACATCCCATATTCCAACACCTGATGCTTTGTAGTAAACATTATAACTACTCCCTTGAAAAGGGAGAATCAGTACTAGTTTTATTATCGGCATAAGCTTGTAGAAAACTCATGTATCTGAAATTGACATTAAAACACCACTCCTTTATTTTTAAAAACCATAATTACAGTTGATATTTTTGTGAATCACTAGATAAATATTATATAATATCCAACTAAGGATAGAAATATCAGGATCGAATTTTTTTTAGAACATGTCTGGGATTTGATTTGAAAAAATTTATATGGGTGTATAGATATAACTGATTCAAAAAACACATCTTCATTGAACATCTCATAATGATTTATGAAATCTCAGTTTGACAAACTTCAATAAATGATGATTTTATAAAAGCATTCATAGAAAAATATCTATGTTCCTTGAATAATGCTATAGTTTTTGTGTATAGATAGGTATTTAAACAATAAATACCATGGAAAATGAGTCAATGTATGGGAGGAAAAACGTTTTCATGAGTTCCATGAACACTACTACCACATTCATTAGGTCTAATGGAATCAACAAGTGCACATATGAACCATACATACTTTGAAACGACATATTTAGTATTTCCTCACCCATAAATAATATTAGATGATATCATGATCAATGATCTATGTTGACGATCTACTTTACTCCCAGTAGCTGAATGAAAATATCATCATTCATTGGAATGGGATATTGGATTTTCCACATCAATAGGATTGGAATTTTTAGTTAGAACAAATTAAAATACATTTGTACACATTCATGGAAAATAATACAGTTGAACCCCAAGATAAAATACATTTATTAATAAGATACTTCATATCTGAAGTATGTTAGTGATAATATCATATCCTTTAGCTTCATTAGTTCCATATTATACAGCAGTATCAAAATGGGTTTTGTACTTGGTATCTGTTGTATCTCAAAGTCAACATTTCTATCAATATAGTGTCATAAGTAATAATCTGGAATGATTTTTTAGTAGAGATATATGACTAGAGGATAAGATGAGGGTGCATCCTTAGATAATTATGAATGTTGTATGCATTTAATCTATGTTATTATCATACTGAGCTAATTGTAGTTTAGTCTAACATATTTTACACCAATTCCCAACACTCTATTCATTGCATAATTTCTCCCTTTGGAGAAGTAAATGGCATGGTCCTACACTAGTAGACTATATGATCAATGATTCTAGTCTGATAATCCATTTTAAGAATCACATTTATAGTCATCATCTTAAGTATCATGAACTCCTGTAGATGTCCATAACAAATTATAACTATTGTAGAGTTTGGTAATTTTTGAAGAAAGTCATATTTTAATCCCTAAGGTGATTTTAGGGACACTGTCAGAGAATATATTGTAATAGTTATGTCAGATACATTAATTAATGTATTACTAAACAATCAATCAAATGACCTATTATCCAATAAATCAGTAGATATAATTATTTTAATATTGACTATACCATGAACTATAGATGGAACTTCCCCTCTATCAAATAGAGTCTGATCCACAACATAATCATATATATCCTCATTATTATTTCATTTTCCATGGGGTTCATGGATAGTCATGTTCTACTATTTAGTGAACAGAAGCATCCTATGGTACATGGGTCATAACAGCCCACCCTACAAGCTGGAGATATGGTTGGAAAATGTAGAGATGTTTTTTCCTATAAAACGGAAGGCACTAGAAAAAGGGTTCTATAAAAACCTTATTATTGTGTCCAAACTTCCATTATTAGAAACACTATGGGTAAAATATTGAAGAATCCATACTCTTCAACACTCGCATACTACTTCTCTTCCTTAAAACCCTATTTTACATTTCATACAATCTAAATTGGATCAAATGGATTCCATGGTTAGAATACTCATCTAATTCTGGATGTATAGGTAAATACCAAAAACCTGACCCTCATTAGTTGTCATCACAATGGTCATATCCTTATGCATCACTTCAAGTAATGTAATAATTTCAAAATTCTACATAATATTCTAATATTCAGTTTAATGTACAGTCTCGATCTTCATGGCCACTTGAGTGTCATTACTAGCATGATGTAGATTTAAGTACATAAAATCCTTAATTTGAGTAGATTTTTTTGATAACATCATGAATCCTTAATATAGTTCCACAAACTACAGATATTAGTAATTCATTAGCATGTTTGGGAATAAAAATATAATGAAAAAGTCATTAGTAGAATCCAAGGTGATAAATTCATGTTTCTTGGCTTGACCCATAACTCCTCACCATCACTTAGAATGCCCTTACAACCTATAGTTTTATTACATTACATTTGAATATCATTTTGGTCTACATAAATCGATGATTATCTTTATGTTATCTACCCAATGCTCGTCAACTTGCAGCCCACTGATTCCCTAAAAGGCTAGTGGATACAATAATAGGAAATTTAGAAATTATTTATTTTATCAATATTAAAAAAATATTATTTCATAATTAATACAATAGTTTTATACATCACCTGAAATTTTTTTATGTTGAAAAAATATAAAGAATTCACCATTTTGTAATTTATTCTTGTTGATTATAACGATTGAAAACATTTTAGGAAAAAATAATTAAAATACACAAAAACATTATTTATTATTTAATTACTATTATTATGTTTAAATTCATTAATTAATTCACATACATTTTTAATGTATAAAGTGTTAACTATTTATTATTCTTGGAAAAAATTATAATTACATTCCAGTTAATTTATTGGAGAAAATTATCTTTATTCATTATTTATAATATTATGTTACATGTATTACTAGAAACATGTATTTTACATATTATGGATACATTGGTATTCCATAAGTTATTTTACTATGTTATATTTCATTGGATCATTATATTATTCTAATGATTATTTTATGCATTATAAACACATATAATTATTGTATTAATTTAAATGCCATATTTATTTCATTACATATTTATTTTTTTAATATTTATAATAAATATATCATTATTGTTATAAATTTAAAAAAAATGTTTTTATTCAGTTCATGAACATAATAGGTCATATATTTTTCAATGTTCTATAAGACTGGTAATTTTAATTTTTTTGATCTAAATCTAATATTTTTATTTAATATAATGATTTAATAAAAGATCATGTATTATTTGGTGATTATTATTATATAATGGACTATTATAATTATATAATGTCATATATTTAATTATTCCAATATGAATCATGTTTTTGAATATATATATATATAATCTAATAATCTAATGCTGTAAATTCTTCCACATTTTATCTTCACCCTCACATAGACATTCCTCAAGAATGTGGTCAATAAAATGCACCATCACATAAATTTATCACATTTTATTTAATTTTTATTAAAATTTTTAATATATCATTATAATTTTTTAAATTTTTTAGTTATTGTAATTAAATAAAACATTTACTGGATCAACACATAGAAATGGGAAATTTGATTATAAAAAAAGGAATTACGGTTAAAATATAATTACCATACCTCATAAATAAAAATATCATTGGAGTATAATAATTTTTATTATTTAACCAATGATAATTATAATGAAGACAAATATTTTATATTTATTATAACTCATTAGGATGAAAAATAAAATTACAAATGTGTAGTAATTTTTTCCTTCTCAAAAGTATTATAATTAATTTATCTGCACAACATGAACAAACAAAAATATACATTGTTTATTAATATATTTATATTCTATCAATGATAATCTTATATAGTTTACAAATCCATTGTCATATAATAATTATAATTGTATAGTTAGTTCCATAAAATATATTTAAAATATATTTTATAGTTGATTATATATTAATTTTTTCAGAAGAATTATGATAATGCTGAATTTAAAATGAACATTAGGTTAATATCTATGTAATTCCATATGAATGTCATCTATATAATATTTTATAATGTTTAATTTTTGAAACCAAATATTTCCATCTCATTCATAAATAATATATGAATTTATTCTTTATTAATATTTTCTGTATGATGTGCTACTATATATTAAATGAAACATTTAATATTGAATAAAGCTACTAAATTGAAATCTTGTTATTGTATTCACATTTAAACCATTATATCCCATTCACATGGAAAGAAGTTCTTGTATTGAATATTGAAATACAATCTATCAAAATAATTATTTAAATTGAAACCATTAATTGATTAATTAGTATTGGAACAAGGAAACCAACATTCAAAATAATAAGTTTATATCAATAAAATAAATGAATTCTATAATCACAATATTCAATTTGTATATTTTTCAAATACATATTCAACATAAAAGGTAATAATTTAGTACCATTAGAATAAAAACCTAATATATTATGTGTGTAGCTAATTGATATATTATCAAAAGGGATTTGTTTATTTTCAAATTTGTTTATTCCGCTAATAATTTACATGGTGGAAGATAAAATATTCCATTCCTATATAAAATTATTACAAAAAAACAAGAAAAAAAACATTCATATCATTTTCATTTATCAGTATGAAAATATATATTATATAAAACTCTTTAAATATCATTATTTGGAAGGATATCATCATTATGTATTTGAAAATTATGTGTGTGGTTATAATAATTTACAATAAAGGGAATCTAATTATACCACATGACATGTTATCAGTCATTCATTTTAGATTCCAATGACAATCCAAAAAAATTTCAAAGTTGATTTTATTTTTTCCCATTATAAATAAAAATTTATTATTATATTTTATCATAACATAATTTAATTGATGTCCAAATCCATCAATTATTACCAATGATGATAAGTCACAAGTAATATCATCTATAATGATGACCATTATATGTATTTTTTATCTTCATCCTTTTTTGTGGTTCAAATAAATATCCCACAAAAATGAACTTCTTTCCATAGAATATAATTTTTTTTAGAAAATATTCCCCTAATTTTGAGTTATATACAACTAATATAATATATAATTTTATTACTAATTAATTATAAATAATTATTATTAGTTAAATTAATATATAGTAATCTCTAGATCTATAAATTAGTCAATATAAATGCACCTTTTTTCTTGAAAAAACATATTCCTTATGGTAACAATATTATTTTATAAACTGTTTCACCTATCTATGTATTGTTATTATAAGAATAACTCTGAAATTAATAAATTTACATCACTCAGTAAGGAAATATTCAATGTGATTAATGGAGTTCACACAATTCATATATATTTTATTAGAAATTTTTTTACGGAAAATGGAATTTATTAATCTATTTATCAATACACTCTTTATAATGATTCATATAAGTAATTTCCCTTTGAATTTATTATTAATTATTATAATGTATTGTAAATATTTTTAAAATATTTCTTTATTTTAATATCTAATTACAAAAATGTTTTATAATACAATTCTAACCATATAAATAATATTACATTAATTTCACCTAAATATTATATGATGTATTAAATAATAAATCCCACTCATATAACATATTCTTATTGATATTTTTTGAAACAAAACTAAAATAAAAATGACAAATATTCATGGATTCCAATAGTTATTTAGTCTCAAATGTCCAGATAAACAATTGATCATTACATTACATTGCTAATAGATAGATCATTATAAAAATTATGAAACATTGTTCTTCCTATTTAATATATATTCATTATGTATCATTCTGCAACATGACTATGCAAATTAGTAATAGAACGTGTAATGAAAAGAATCACATGGCGAGGAAATTCCAAAAGTAATACATCATAACAATACAATTAAGTTCAGGTTCTATGTTATCTCGATTAATCAGAAAGGATAGTTTGATTTCCCTATACATGTTTACCGTATATGACATAGAGATTAATTAAAGTATTATATTTTTTGGACCCAATTTATAATATATAATATATAATACATCGATCATATAATGCATGGATCGACAACATAATACGTAATAAATATTATGAAACATTTTATATAGACATGTGTATACAATCAATAAAAATAGATTTATAATGAACTGAAAAACATAAAATTAAGTATTCACAGTTTATGTTAAACTAAGGTCATCAGGTAAAATATAAACCATTTTTTTATATTATAGTCTATTCATAGTGAAATAATATATAGTCATATGAATTGATTGAAAATAGGGTCATAGTATGCAATACAATCAGTATTTAATTATATCAATGTTGATTAATAAATCAATATAACGAATTTAAATTGTATGAGAATGAATATATTAAAAATATAACCTCTAAAATTTAGGTATCGTCCAACATATTATATATGAGTTAGGGATTTAAAATTTCTTAGATGAAACATCCCATCATGAATGAATTTATAAATTAGAATTGAATCTAAATAATTAATTTCTTTTCATTGAGGGGACTAGAATATAATAAGGAAAATATATCTTAAATAAACTTCCACTAAACAATATCATCACATTAGAATAATATATTGATAATATTATAATTTTTATAAATATATTCGGATTTTGATAATGCAGTTTAAGGGAAAGGAATAAATTTTCAATATAATGATATGTAAAGATGGAATACTAGGATGGAATTGTAATACATACTTAATATAATAATAAATGATTAATATTAATATCACATAGTCATATTTAATATAAAATCAATACAAATTAATTGTCTTAAATATGTGATGTTATGAAAACCCTAACCAACCATTATAGTTGTCTAAAACAAGATAAATAACCCATTAGAAATACAATAGATTTATGGGTAGAATTATGAGATAACAATTAAACAGAAAGTTGAAATAAATTCTTATTAATTAATGAGTAATTGGTTGATGTGTAGATATTTTTAGTAAATATTGTTGAAATGATTGATTTTTTTGAATGAAGCCATGAAAATCATGGTCTAGTAAAGTGAATACTTTTCAAATACCAATAGATTTAGAAAATTATATGACAAATTTAACACATTTAATTTTTTTATTTATAACCTAAATAACTAATATCCCATCAATTATATAAATTGTTTTAAATTATTTATTAAAATACTTATTTAAAAAGTATTAAAAATATTTTAAACATTTTTATGAACATTATTTTTTACTGAGAATGAAATTTAAATTTAAAAGAAATTATATTAATTAATAAACATTTTTTGCGTCATGTGGTTGTTTATATTATTTATTATATCATTTTAACTATATATGATTCTGTTATACATAATGTATTTGAATTATTTAGTATTATATTCAACATGAAAATAATTTTTCGTAAAATATGTTTAATTTTTTCACAACTAAATAATATTGATATTTTGATCCAAAATTTTTTCCATTCAAATCAATAATTAATTTTAATTTTTTAAAAAATTAAAATAAAAAATTTATTTTATTTATAAATCACTATTTATCTACAAAAATTAAAAAAAATTATAAATATTTTATTAAATATTTAATATAGATATATATATTTACATATATTAGTATTCATTGATTCATACTTGTTACATTTATTTATCTATTGCAGTTTGGAATAATTTTTTAATAAATAATTTTATTTTATAAATAATAGTAAAATTAAAATTTGAATGGTCGTATTTTAACATTAGGATTTATATGGACACATTAAACATCCCATAATCATATCAACATATTAAAATACATTTCAATATATCATATAAAATAAAATTAATATTTATCATAGTGTTCCTCTATTATCATTTTCATTTATTTTCTAGTTCCAATTATCTGTGTACCATTAATTGTTTTTATTCTTAGATGAATTATATAATTCAATTACAATGTATATATTATTTTTAATATTTTTCAAGTTGAATTTATTTATTTATTTTATATATAGTTAAATAAACTCCCTTCTATGGTTACATTGTTCTGATAAAATAAAACATGATGTATTTAATAATAGAGATTATAATTAAATTATTAGCTATTATAGTAAGATATCTGGACTTATTGAGTAGATTAAAAATTTATAATAGTGGAATGGTGTTATTTTAAATTATAAGTCTAGTAAATATATACATATTTCTAAAATACCTTAATAATAAAAAAATGACAAATGTGCAAAGAGAATTACCATTATTTATCCATAATGTTGTTATGGTAACATGATATCTAACACATATAATTCAAATATTTTATGGAAATTTTATTTCAATATATATTATATTAAATTGTTTATATTTAATCACTAGACTATATAAAATTTTACATATTCTTTTACTTTTTGTTAATTAGATTCTGTTTTCCTTATATAATTTTTAAACAATTGTTACATCAAATTATATTTCTACATATAGAGAAAACATATTTTAATTATTTATGGACACTTATAATCCACATATATTCTCATTAATACCTCCAAAATATATTTTTCGTTATTTTATTGTAAAATATATAATATATTCAATACCACACATATTTTGAATTAAATATAAATTATAAATAATTTTATATATATTTCATTCTATTTTAATTACATCATGGTAAATATTTAGTAATGGATTGAATGCTCCTAGAAACAGAATATAATTAATGAGGAAATTAAAACTGGTAATATTTATGAATTACAATAAAATAGCTAATATTGATATCAAATACAACATAAAGAATCTCTTAATGTTTTCTGAAATCATTAGTCGTCAAAATTACATTAGATAACAATAAACCAAAATATACCCAGCTGGGTGGATGTGTGTCACCATTACGTTCATAGGGGAAATTTATTTCACACATTCCATCGAATATAGAGTGATTTTATAAGATAAATGACTCATTTAACTCTAGTATACTTGTATAGAACTATAAATTCCCTTTCATCTCATCATTTTATCTATCCTTTTTTATATCATATTAAAACCATGAATGAATCAACGAATTGCAGCCTCTAGTTTGAATGTCGAACTGCATTATGTATTGATACATCCAATGAAATCATCATAGAATGTTTTTAACACTATATTACATACATCCTCTAAGGCAATTCTTTTGAATCGCCAATATAGCGGATCGTACCCCATTTTGATGATAGAATGAGGAATCAAAAAAATCCCACGAATCCTATTAATTTTAAATATTTCTTATAAAAATTTTGAGAATATTTATGATACCCTATATGATGTTTTCGGTATAACTATTTTCTATTATATTTAAATCTCTGATAATAAAAACCAATGGTTAATTTTAAGTAAATATTTATGTATTTTATCGATTAAAATCTATATTATTTTGTATTTTTGAAATCAAATATACATGTTAGATATATGGGGCAATAAAAATATTTTTATTTTCTAATGAAGATGTAACATCATCTTTTTGTTTTTATTGATCATGAATTATATTTATCTATAACATGGAGGTGAAAATGGTATTAATAAGTTCAATTAAGTGTTTTCATTTTTTTGTATAAAATAATTAATTTTATTCATTATAGTTCTAAAAAATAAAATAATCTGACAATATAGCATTCAAAATACTACATTTATGCTTTCGTAAAAAAACATGTATAAGAAACCCAATAAATTTATTGAGTTATAGATGGTCTATTATAGTATAATATATAACTACACATATATACATTCTCAATAATTATTAATCCATTATTGAGAATATTCAATGAAAAATCCTAAAATCAATGTCAAGTCTCTAAGGCTCCCAATAGAGAATGTATACTCTGGTGTATGGTGAAATTATAATAAGATATGTCTTAGATATGATGGCAGTCAATAAATAATATTTAATATATCAATTGAAATAATAATCAAATCAAATTTTTATACATTTTTAAATGAATAAAATAGATTGATGAGAAATTATTCTGTTGTGAAAAAATATAATAACATTACCACCGTAGAAGTGATGAGATGTAGAATAAACCCCAGAGGGATATGATCTTAATTTAATAAAAACTTAATCTACCATAATGAAATAGATTATTCTATCATTTCTTAAATTATAATTATTACAGTTTAGAGTGGTTCATCCTACCAAGCCCATAATGGCCTTGAATGAAAAAAATTTGGTGATGAATTTTGAAGCTTATAATTTTTGAAATATAAGAACTTATCTATATTGTTTATAATAGTTCTGAAATTAAATTAAAATAAATTTAAAAACAGATGATATATTCCCAATAAATAGAAAAAAATTTATTTAATAAAATCTATCATATTAATATTGATTCCACCCCTTAGAGATATATTTATAATATTGATATATTCTGATATCGTAATAAGAAGCATTTATATATTCTATCCATTGATAAAACATAAATTGCGAAATGAAATCTATTTATTATTTAACAAGAATAAAATATTCGAAAGGTTATTTTTAATGATCCTTTAAATAAGTATAGAGTTAAGAATATGTCTATACATTGTTATTTTATTAGATTTGGAAATATAATAAACAAAAGTTTCTAATTTATATTTATTACCACTTGGAATGTTATCAATTATAAATTAAACCTGCATTTCCATTTATAGATAATGTTAATATGTATTTGAAGATTCATGAAGAATTAATTTCGAATTTTTCTAATATATAATAACTATTAATATTATTCAGAAACAATTCACAATTTCAATTGAATATGGAATGTAATTTATTTATTAATTATCTCCATTAGTATTAAAAAATTATTCTTAAAAATAGTAAGGTCTTAGAAATTTTATAAATTTTTTAGTGTTTTAAAAATTATCCACAATGTGATGTCTAATGATATGACATTGAAAAATAATATAGTATCCAAATGTATACTAATGAAGAGGACTTCAAATAATATTTTCCTTTTATTGAGAAAAAATTAATGGTTATTTCCTATCCCCCTAAATGAATCACATTATCCTAAATTTTTATATAAGTGAATATGATTTAATTTTTCCCAGGGGTAATATTTTGAATAAATCTCAATTACAATTTTTTACTATTTATAATTGAAAAAATATTTTAAATTCCAATACAATCATATATAATAAATTCTTACATAGAATTCATTTCATGTTACACATTTTCATGGAAATCATTACACAATTTCATTTATATTTTACCTTAACATTTAAATTTTTATATAAAAGGAAAAATATTTATTTCCTTAATATTTGGACTCCCAAAACACTTTAAAAATTCATATACAATATTCTTTTCTATACAAAAAATAGTTAAATTAAATGTCATGGTGATTTAAATGATGAAGAAACAAACAGAATGTGTTAACGAAATTGTGATAAAAACTATATCTATTGGCGGTGAAAATTTTAATTGAGTCCCATAAATCATATATTGTGAACTCACATGTACACCATCCAATATTAAAGACATATAATTTTATTTATGTAATTTATACCAATTGAATCTCACTCTATAAAGGTCAGTATCAAATAGATTTTATAAATTATGAAATTATATTAAATATCCTTATAAATAGTTATATATATAGTTCTAATAATTTAATTAGAAATAATGAAACTATTAAAGTTGCCCCTAATTATGTTAGAAACAATTTATATGATGCAGTTTCATTCTAATGTCAAATAATTTAATTCTTCAGTCATCATACTATCAATTTTAATATAAAGAGAAACATGACCTGTGTTTCTGTAAAATCAAAATTATATAAAAATATTTAATCAATGATGTTGAAATTTATATAACCTCAAATTTATTATGAGTAAGATACCATAATCATTAAAAAATATATTTTTTAGTGTTCATTATAACATAATTGTATCTTGTTATCTAATGATTATTATAATGAATATTTTGTTACTGAATTATAAAATCAATGTTTTCATTTATCATTATATTATTCATTCAAAATTATTTTTTTAGGATAATAAAAATATATATTAGATGATGATCTATAATTAAAAACTATTATATTCATTTTGTAGTGT
This sequence comes from Viscum album, assembly GCA_963277665.1. NCBI lineage: Eukaryota > Viridiplantae > Streptophyta > Magnoliopsida > Santalales > Viscaceae > Viscum > Viscum album. The sequence goes on from OY728141.1 coordinate 695,483,432, forward strand.
ATTTTTTATTATTATATCATTATTCTTTAGAAATGGTTTCATTAGTATTACATTGAGGGCTGAAATCTTCTTGGGAAGGATCATAATAATGTTATATTTAGACAATCCAATAATGAAATGGGGAAATTTAATGTCAAATAGAATCCACATACTTTACATACATATTGATTCAATTAATTTTATTTAATTACTCAAGTTCTTAATTTTTTTTCTAAAACACCATTCATTATATATCCATTGAAAACAATGTTTGACTTGTCGTCAAACATCATTTCCCCCCAAAAAATTCATGTTTCATTATTCATTATTTTAATCAAAATTTGTATTATCTGCTTCTATATAACTTATTTAGGATAATTATATATATAAATAACTAAAATCATACTGCATATTTCATAAATATTTCACTTTAAGATTACGCCCTCTATCATTTTATTAACCATATCTATATTATTGATTCCCTAAATAAAATTGGCAATGACTAAATCTTCATTTACATGTTTGGAATCATTATTCCATAGTGATTATCCCACATCCAATTTAAAATCTATATCAAAGTGAAATTTTTTTTCTCATATTTCACGGTATTTAATTTCATATTCTCACATCCAATCCCTAATGAAATCGATTCCATTTAGTTATTTCTTCCAGTAAACTTTTTAATAATGGAAAACACTTTTAGGATTTATAATTATTCATATGGGTAATAACATTCACTCACACTATGAAAATGAGTGAAAAACATTCCTAGAAATATTTAATCATTACAAAAGGAACCCATGTATTCATACTCAATACCATCTTTATAAATTATTCTAAGAACATTAGGTAATGAAGAATGTTATAAATTTGAGACAACAATTATATAGGCTAAGATTCCATTATAATTCCCCAACACTCAATCAAAAATAAATTAATATATAATTATTAGAATTCTTCCAAATGAAGCTATATCATTTTTTAATGGGAGTTCCAAAAACCTAAATTAAACCATGAAGCCTAATCTGGGTTTTCTCAGCTATCTTGTTTTAATTAAAGAGATTAAAATTCATATCAAATTCCATATTCGTAAAAATATCATGCCTCTAAATTAAAAAATTTTCCATCTAAAACATTTTATATACATATTGGATGTTTATAGTGATAATAATTTTTTTTCAATCCTAATTTTAATCATTTTTTTATGATAAATCCCCAGTAATATATGATTATAATTTTCAAAACATTGTTTTTCAGAATTTATTTCCCATTGTACAAACTATATGACTAATATTGTATTATTTATAGTTATGTATAAATTTAATGAGAGATTATGTATCTAAAATCATTATAAAAATTATATCTTATTGTATAAAAGTTCGGATTCATGTAATGAACCAACCTAGATGGCAGATTAATAGGCACAAAAACCATCATGTTAGGGGCTGAAAAGAATTTATTACTCCAGTAATTTTGAAAAATAGTCTTCCGGGATCAATGAACACTACATTGGGAATGAATTTTCAATAAAAGAAATTATTTTCTAATTATAAGTTCACTAGAAACATTGATTTTACCCAATTTCAATTAGGATATCCTTTTACAAATAAATAAGTAGAAACAAATAGGAACAAAAAATTTAAAAATGGTAGTATCATTGAAAATTTTATTTAACCATACACATGAAATGAACAATTTTAAATACATTTAATTCAATATATTTAATTCAAAACCATTTGAGGAAAAAAATGAATAAATTTTGGTGGAAAATTTTTCTTATGAATGATCGAAAACAAATAAAATAAACAAACAAATAACATCCCTAGCCCCCAAAGACACATATCATGAAACTTTAGAACAATATTGATAGGTGAAATATATAATAATGATCAGAATGAAAGAATAAATGTATTTTCTTGAACAGAACATTCTGAGTAGGCCACCAACCCCTTGTAGATGTCATACATTTAATATTAAATCAATATATAAGCATGTATCAAATGCTTTAAAATACAATATTTTCATATATAATTTCCCAAAATCCAATACATGTATATATATTCCAAAATAATTATTTATATAAGCTGATAAAACCCACATTAATACTGTATTTTTTAAACCCCAAGAGTTTAATGATAGGGGTATAACTTAAAATGGATATTTTTAAAATCTTATTTCAAAAATAAATAAGATCTGTATACAATGGTGATAGCTTCTAATCTAGAATTTCTTTCTCTTTTTATACATAAATATATCATCATAAAATATTAATATTAACTATATAACATTAGGATCAATTCTTTAATGATATTGGTTTATATTATTTTGAAACAAGATGTGAAATCCTTTTATTTTGTGAATGATCATCATTATCTCCAATAATGAATGGTTCTTCAGTATACCGTACATAAAACCATCCTAAACCTAGGTAGGGAATAAATTAAAAAAAATTTCCTTCATATATTAATTGTGGTTAATATAAAAAATTATAAATCACTGATCATTCATGGGAATAGGATAATCCTAAAGGTATAATGTTAGGATCATAAATTACAAAGTTAATAATAAATAGATAATATATCATAAACATGGTTCGTGTAATAGTATACTTATTTTAATAGTATACAACATTCATAATATTTCCCAATCATCAATAATAAGTCTTGATCAAGGATAACATAACATAGAAATATGAATTTCCCAAAAAAAATAATCTTCTAACACTAAGAACAAGAATAAATATAAATTTGATCACACATCAAGTTATGAAATAAAATAAATTTAATTCAAAAACCTATATACATGAAACCAATTCAATGGATAATTATATATACTTGAAAACGTGGTCCTCAAAAAATATTATGAATATGAAAAATAGTTCCAAACATAATCATCTGGACATGAGAAACTCGTCCACATAAAAAACTATTAACTTGAAATCAATTTTACACATAACATATTTATCCTATGAGATATATATAATTAACCTATGAATTGGAGGGATATAGAAGAACCATCCATCATATAATAATGATTCTTTCACATACATATCACATTATAATTAATACATTAAACAATTCATCCTAACTTCACTAATGGGAAATAAAATTGGTTTTATAAAAATATCATCCTTTTAATAGAATCCTTACATGGGAATGAATAATATTGGTATCATAGAATCATATACATATTGAAACATATGTAATAATAATTTATGCCAAAATGGATTAAAATTACATTAAAATATCACATGTACAATTTATTGAGGAGAATACATTTTTTATTTAATAACCTCTTATTCACAATATAATAATTTCTCAAACAATAAATAATTATATTTTCCATTATAATATCCCTGATATATTATAGTGGAAGATTAAAATAATTGAAATATAATGATTAATGTCAAAAACCACTCCCTCGAAATACATCTTAATAATTCAATATAGATAATGAACCATCAGGTCGCACTTCTAGTTTTCCCTAGGTTAGAGACTATCACTAAGGGTATAAAATATCACGTAATGGGAAAAAATACCTAGAAAAATAAAATAAAATCCGGAAATTGGATTGATAAAATTCAGGAAACATTGGGACATAATAAAATATGATCCCAAAACTATCCCACTACACATGTAGTAATTGAAATAGGTATAGATAAGTTCTCCAATTTACATACCCAAAATAAAATAAAATGGATTGACATAAAAAAAATTTGTACTGTATGATCATATAAATACTATCATGGACAACATAATTATACTTGAATCCACAAAACATTTCAAAATACATAGTGTGGTAATACAATTATACTCATTATAAAAACCAACATCTCAAATGTGCATGCGATAGAATCATATTAATACACCCATTATCAAATAGATGATTCAAAAACACCTAAAAATATTTCAACTATATAACCTATCACCCACCAAGCCACACTCACTAAATAATGAATTCCACTTATAGAAACATAATATTTATAATATTAATAAAAATTTTTGATGAAAAGATTTCCTAATGATTACCCACTATCACATCCCATTTTCATAGTTCATGGAGATGTAAAATATTCCATAAAACATATACCCATTCCCCCAACATCATGGTCACATCACATCATGACCAAAAACACATGGGCCACCCCCCATTGTTTTCACACATCACACGTGACATAAAAATATCTAGTCCATCATGCCACATGTCACCCAAATATACAAGTCTGTTACCTATTTTTTCACTGGCTATCATAGACTATGTATATATACTATCTTGGAATATAGAGTGGGAAAGAGATGGTATCTAACCATCCATCTACACCACTGTATTTTTGGAAAACTCCCTATATATATATATATATGTGTGTGTGTGTGTGTTTTTTTTTTAATCATGATACATATTGTGGGTGGATTGTGTGTTTATATCATAATAAATATAAAAAAAATATCTAGAAGTCAAAAATAATAACAACCTATGGGTTAACAAAAAATCAAAAAACAACCTACCACACATCCCCTATGCCACGTCCACTAGATGAATAAATACCAAAAACCCAGAAGAAATATTTTTTTTACTAACCAATTACATTATCCAAACGATTCATTTATTTAATAACCATCAACCATGATTACCCACATATCTCAATTTCATTTTATTTTTCATCCACTCAATAAAATAATGATAACAGACCTATAGAATTTAATATTTAATAGATTAAATTAATATCAATACAGACAAAGAGGCTATAATAATACACAAAACACACTAAATACAAACAACCAACCATTTTTATTCCAACCATCCCCATATCTCCACCAAACATTACCACTTCATAGTATGTCCAAACATTACATAAATCATCACCACCAAACATCATGGTAACACATCACATGGCATCTCTTCCCTATACCATAAAAAAATATTACTACCCACATTACAACCTCACATCCTCACACATCGTCCCCAGACCTCTCAACAACATGGTCACAAAATTATAACAAACAAAACATATCACATCACAATAATTTTATTCTCTTTTAAAAAATAGGGATATTTACATCCTTCCACATATTTAATTACGACATTCACACACAATTAGTAATCATAGGGTAACTATTTAATTATCTATATATAAGTGGTTATACAATTTCATTTCTATATTGATTTCAAAAAAAATCATAAGAAGACGGGGTTCCACATATCAGTTCAAATTACCACAAAAAAAACACCCAATCGAATGTTTTTTTATAGAATTAAACATATATTATCATAGTATAAAAAATAAATAAAACATATAAACACATGAATTTCAAATCTAGTTTTCAATAAAATTCGAGTAACCAAATAATTTTTCTTCATTAGGGTAACACAAAAAATCCACCGTATATAGAGAGCTATAATATGCTCATTCAAGATACATAAAAAAATTGAAATGAGGATTTCCTACCTCAATGAATATTTTCAAAATAATTGTATACAATTTGGTGAATAAAAAATTACTATAATAGGCAAATGTACATGGAAAACCATAGATCAAATGATAATGGTCACAATGTTCACTAAAACTCAACTTGTTCACTATGAAACCAAAAAAAACAATGTCATGGTAATTTATGATGACATTAAAAAGAAAAAGAAATCAAAAAATGGGATAACTCAACATATACCATCAGAAATCAACCACCAGAACCAAATATCTTAATGGGTGGAATCAGGGACTAGAGATCCTCCATGGGCTCTATGGGTTTGTCTCAAACAAGAGAGAGGAAAGTTGAAAATTATATTAAAATAGGCTGAATATGGAATATAAATAGAATATAAATCAGAAAATATGTGGTGTAATCCACACTCATGTGTTGTAAAACAAATTGGTCCATATTTAATTTTGGTAAAATCTACATTTAGGTCATAACACCACCAATATCTCAAATTATACAGAAAAACATTAAATATATAGAAAATATTTAAAATACACTATTAATTATTATCTTATTGTGTACTCACTCCTTTTAATGTCAAGTCCCCCAGTATGTACATGTCATAAGATACATCCTACACAAGTTCAAATCAAAACAGATTATGGAATAAATAAACCTTCTGTCCCATAAACCAATCTAATGATGCACAACAACAACATTAACAACACATAAACTCCTCCATACACTCTCCAACCAAAAAAAACAATAATGAACCGAGTCCGGGATGCATAAACTATAACATCATATTTATTTAAATTGATTCACAACATTCAGAATAAATTTTTTTTGATGAAAATGAAATTGTTTGAACATGAATACCAAACGATATATGTCAATTAGTTCATTAAAAATCAACACTATCACCATCAATACAATCCAAACCAAAATCCCAAAAAAACATACCACCCAACCAGAACAATGAACAACAACATCATTACCTATCATTAGGAAATGAACCACATAATCATGCATCATCCATAAATAACTACATTTTCACACAACCATAGTAATACAAAACCATCTCAACCACAAAAATCATTCCAATATATGATGAAACAATCACAAAATTCTACACTAACTAAGCATATAGAGTATATAATATCATATTCCATTTAAATATGATATACTCGTTTGGATATACGCACTCTCCTACAATGTTTCAATAATGTAAATATGTAGCACCACATGAAAAAAAATCATGCCCCCCCCCTTTCATATGTGAAAATGTTTATAATATATCTTGAAACATTGAACATATGAGAAAAAATATGTCCTAAAATAATTTCATAATGAAATTTAGATCAATGAGAAACTCAAAAGAACTATGGATAGTGTGACTGCATCTATGTCACTCCCTCCCATGTACTGTCCACTTGTCCAACATACCTCCAAAACATGAAAACAAAGGAAATTATTTTCCCATGAAACACATTCTCTGAATGATCATGTATCTCCACCAAACACTCCAGAAACATAAAATCATTCTTAAAATCCAACTCTCCCTAATTATAGGCATAAGATTCATTTAAAAGATACTGAAAAATTATAAGACTCAACAAATATATCATGGATTCTCTCAAACCATGGATCAAATTATAACCAATAAGGCACTTCACAAACACTCCCCTATACATTAAAGCGACCAAAAAATAGTGGGAGAGTGTACTCATTCTACTATACCTATTATTCCAACATCAAAGGGAGACCCTAAATATATGGTCTCCCACCTTGGGCTCCATGTGCCTCTTCTTACAATCAATACTCGAGTTTTTTCAGTCATGTGATTCTATCAGAATCTAACACACAGGAAAATCCTTATATATCATGATCTTTACCACATTTGTTTCTAGAACATCTAACTCACCATCTTTTATCTATAAAAACAAAAAATGATTGGTCCAACCATAAAATAATCAAACGGTGATGTAAAATTTGATTATTTGGTAGATTATGGTCTATGAAAACTATAAAACCGGAACGTTTCATACCCAAGATCACATAATGTTAGAGATTAATTATTTTAACTTATTATCAAGTATATGTGTAGATTAACCCATCATTCAACCTATTTGAGGGTGTAATGGTGTGTTGTGAAGTACGTGGTTTCGAAAAACTAGTTGAAATCCACTCAAGACACTTAATGTAAAACGTGTTTTCGATTCTATATTAAAGATACATGTAACTCCAAGAATCAACAACACCCCATAAACACACATCCATTCACAAAAAACCCCAACATCAAATTCCATCACCACTAAAAAGTGCCCTAATTTCGTTTAATGGTCCATAATTACCCAAAAACATTATAAACACCTAATGTATAGAATAATTCGATTAATAAATCTATTGATATGTCATGTCATTTCAACTTCGGAACATCTAGAGACTGAATCAAATTTTCCAGTATAGGATACTCAGTATTTGACTATTGGTTAATCGTCCAATAAGTAAAAACTCCAAAACATTACATTTAACATTGAGACACCAAACAAACATCCCAAATACATGTCATATAATTCATACTATTTGTTTGACAACTGAAGTTGAGCTATTTAACTCATATAGGACTCCATTTCACATACATTTACGAACAAATGGCCTCCCAAAAAAACAAAATCTAGTCCCAACCATCCTCTAACCATCCTTCAAGATAATCAACATGCACAAAATGATTTTTCATCACCTTTTCATTGATTTTATCCAGTGATACTCCTCCATATAATACATTAGTTTAGAAAACACCATCATACGAAAGAAACATCCTTTGTGGTCAACCACTCTTGAAACTATGTTTATGGAGACCAACTCCCCTATAACCATAAAACCATATTTGTAATGTTGAAAAAAAAACCTTACAATAAATCATATTCATTACATTGGCCAAATGATTACCCATTCATAAGTACTAGGAGATCAAAAAATCCTACTCCTATGGAAAATACATCAACATTAATTTACATTTATTTAAATATGTAAATGAAAATATACACCTCAAGAACATGTGATATCTGTATACCACAATGAACTACCTAATGAGGTAATTCTTCAAAAAAACAGTATACACAGAACCGCTGGTTTCTTGAAATCATATATGGAAAAGTTAAATTAAGGGGAATATTACAACCTACTTCTATGAGATCACCTATAACTTATAGATTAAAATTAATCCAAATCCCAAATGGGGAATAAAAAAAAATCAAACAATACACTATCCTCAGGCCATTGATGATCTATAGAACTGATGAAAAAAATCTTTCAGGAAACTGAACACATTCTGAAATAGATCATTACACACAAAATCCTACCAATTATTGGTTGACAAGGTTAGCTAGGATACAAATACACATAACTATTCTAAAATCCTTTGATAATGTCCCTTAATTCTGTGGAAATATATAACATGTTATTCATTAATGGGTTACTCATAAAAAACTACCACAACCATTAATGTTTCTACTTCCACAACCATCTAAATACCATATTCCCACATATGTATACCCCTCATGTTTAGAACAAACACAAGGAAAAAATTTAATATGTTTGGTGGTGATGAAAAACCTACAATATATATCATAGATGATACAAATTATCCTCCTCGACCTTTTAGTATATCAATATTTCCTTAATAAACATGATTACCCATTTGTCTAGGAATTCATGGAACACTGATTTCATGAGCCAATGAACACATCATGTTTGTTCATGACATTGAACAACAAGTCTATGATCTCAATGATTTAAAACATGAATATGAAAGATGTTTTCATGGTATCTCACTCAATTACCCTAAACTGGTTACACCCGTAAATAATATCCAATATAAAAAACCAATGGTCCGTTATTAACTAGTAAAAAACATTATTCCAATCCTATTAAGAGGTTAATATTTATTGAAAAATAACTTATTTAACATCTTGTAGTCTATTTATACCCTTAAAATACCATCCTACTTCTTGGAGAATTACAATAGATCACCCATTGATGACACACTAGTTCAGTTGAAACCATTTATCATCTGATCATATATATGAATTATACTCTCTAGTAAATTCTAATGTGTCATCTAGTATGGATCGATAGATATTAGAGAAGAATCAGGATATAGGATTACCAAAAACACAATATGACATTGAGGGTGTAGTGTAACATCCACTCCAAGATAAACAACTGGAAACCCCTTAATGACCCTAGGAATCTCAAACCTCAATTCATTCACTTATTCCATGGAAAATTCATCCATCAGAGAATTATTGGTATCCATATGTATACTTTCCACAGAAAACCCCCATTCAAAAATAATAATCTCACATTATTCATCCACTTATGAAAACAACAATCTCATCAATAATATATAGATAACATCATGAACAATGTATATCATGTTGGTGTCAATAATGACATAGAATGGCTACGTATTAAGAAATAAAATATCCTCACTATAATTATGTGGCTATATCATCATTATACATCCTGTTAAAAAATAAAACATGTAGTTTCATCCTCATACTATCATTTTCAATTCTAGTTGAATCGGAATCATCGCTATATCTAGTTATATTGATTGAAGTAGAGTAGGAGTAAAAAAGGAGTGTGAATCCTCTAAATCAAACACAAAACAAATAAATGTACAAGTATATTGATGTAACATGAAATAGTGTTAAGATACTCTAGAACTAGTACCTCCACTATTTTTAATTGACCATGAATAGCTTCTCTACCTCTCTATTAATGAAAAAAATGTAGAAATACACTAATTGAGGTTAGTGAACTTAAGTAACATACTGATGTAATCCACTTCCTTCTCCATCTCCCATCAAAGGAGCATAAGACTGCTAACTCTACTATTGAAAATATATCCCTATCATCAGCAGCTGAGGTTGTAACCAAACCTAAACCCATCCACCAAAATGATCATGAAGAACCATCATAAAAATATTTAGTGATGTCTTTGAACACCCATATACAAAACACAATGTCTCAAATACTTTAGGATAATAATAAAAACCAATGCACCGATATGTTTTTATTGTAGTCTACTGTGTTAGAATCCCGGAATTTTGTGACATAAATATAAATATAACATGAAACCTTCAATGAAATATATACTCCTTATATACCCTTTTGGGCTCCCTCTAAGTGTAAATCACCTCATGAGTGCATCCCCTCAATCACCACAATGTTCATCTAAACCTCTAAATATATTGTAATTGTATTATAATTAATTTCATTCTTGATTGAAAGTCTGGTTTCATCCTAAACATGACATACATCAGAATCTTGAAATATAATTTTTTTTTAAATTTTTGCAGAAGTTCCATGAACGCGGTTCCAAACTACTACACTAACACTGACACATGCTAAAGAGAATGAAGCATATACATCTTTATTTAATTTATGGTCATTTAATTGATTTTCAATCGAATGTAATTTTATTTATAAACCCATACAATATATTCCACCATATTTTCACCTAGTGAAAACATCCTCCACTAACACACATATCCTAGAATATGACTAACTAATGGTGGGATCCAATAACCAACTCCTTCTCTGAACAAACAGTTGGATGTCTCTTGTTCTTCCAACCAGCCCTCTATCGACACACCAGGAATAATTGCAACATTCATCCTTAATTTTATTTGTAGAATGGATATAATATCCTATACTATTGATCATCATTCCAAACTAGATCATCCTTTATAAAATCTTCTAGATCAGTCTGTAAATCCTCCACTATCTAAACCACACAAAGATTACAACTAGGGTCCATCACTAAATTCTATGAATGAATTTATTAATCCCATTTGTATTGAATTTTAATAGAATTTAATTTTTTTAATTTTAATTTCTATTTTATATCCAAAGAATAAACACCATGAAATCTAGATATGTGAAAAGTTTTAATGATGCATGGTCTATTCCTAGTTCACTACATAACAAACATGACTAACACACTTGATAGTTCAATAAACATGCAGTTTATTCACCAGATTACAGTGGGTTGTAACGCCCTGACCCTAGTAACATAGAGACAATGAATTATTACATAACAATCGAAGGATCACAAGATATCATGTCCCAAAAGACTGATCATTATAGAATACATGGAAGTACTAAATCCATACATAAATTTTACAATACATAATGAAATGAAAAAAAAGTCTCCGTGTAACACACTCATATCCCTTGGACTATCCTTGAGGGTTTTTCAAATTTTACGTCTGCACATCCTAGGAAAAATAAAAGAGAAGAAATGGGTGAGCTCAAATGATCTGTAAGGATAATAATATATTAGAAAAGTTAATAAATAAGAATAAACAATAAAGACAATGTATAAGATTAAAATTCAAGACATTTAAACATAAATTCCAGCAAAAAATTGAAAATAACAATCAAATATTTATATTTACTTATTCACATGAATATTCTACTAGTCGAATAATACCATTTAATATCAATAGATAATTTCATAATGATGGAATGCATAATGTCGTACATCATAAACACGAAGTGAAGGCCTCGTGCCAAGATTAAAAATAAATTTTTCGTCAATTACTTGATCCAATACACTTATTTGTCTCATTAGACCTACCGATGCATCGAGGGGATATAGAGGGCCCCACCCATCACTTATTACGTTCAATGCATTATATATATGAAATGGTTGAATCCTAACATAAACATTGATATTTAAACAAAAAAATGAAATATTAATAATTTAAGCATAAACCATGAATAGAATATAAATAGAACATCCACAGTCAACCATATCATCAAAGGTTCAATACAATATGGATGATTATATAAAATAAATCAACTTAAACAAGCATAAAATCCAACAATGATGTTGATATAGATGAAATAAAAACAATTTGAGAGAAATATATCATTTTTTCTAAAATAATCAAAAATAATGTAATTATAATAGAAATAATTTAATTTGAAAATATTTATATAATATTGTAAGAGAATCTTCAATGGTTTTATAACAGTGGAAAATAGATGCACCTGCTGTATAAGTTAAGAAACATTATTCTATAATTGGTAAAAAACGTTATATAGTACATTGTTTTGAAAATGACAGAATGATTCTTTTGAAAAAAATATATAAAAAGTAAAAAAGAATGGTATAAATTACATTAGACTATGGTCTACGCAATAATAATAATTTTTTTAATTACATATTTATGAATCACAGATGTGTATTATAAAGAAGTCTCGGTAGATACTTATGTATAAACCGACTTGGATAATAAAGAGATTGTAAAATTAACCATTACCATATACATTTTATTAGTCACGGGTACGTTAACCACCTATATAATAGTTAAATAATTTTTATTAAATTATAAAAGAACCGTATACATAAATAATAAATCATATATGATCCACAAATATTGTTTGGATAATAATACTTCAGTAGTATCATTGTTTGGGGTGTTAACTGATTCATTTACATTCATATTTCTTGTTACGTAAGTCAAGTTAATTATGGGTAGGATTCATTTTATTAATATGTATAATTTTATTAATTTCTTAATAATTATATTTAATCATAAAATTAAATTTAATATTGAATAGTTATGATGGGGAATGAAATCTCATCGTGTCATGGAGACGGTAAGCCATACGTACGCATGAGCGACAATATCTTTTTATTGATGGTGAAATCCTATGTAATTGTAAGGAATATAATATATAAGGAATCATTAAAATGTTATATTTATTATTTATATCAATTATACTCATTATTATACCCATCCAAATAATGAATAGATGAATAACATACTACACCACGACATAGAGACGGTAAGCCTTATGTACGCAAGTATGGTGATTTGTCATTAATAGGATGGATAGATAAATGAATGTTGTTGTACGATATTTATAATAACATATCAGTATATATAAGGTACTCGAGTAATTAATTTACAATGAAACAAAAATGAAAGAGGATGTGGAAGTAGAAAAAAACATTGAAGGAGGTGATTAAATAATTACATCTTTTTTGGGTTCTTTCTTTTGATTGGAATAAATGGACCCCATAGGATGGATTCCTGATCAATATAAGTCATCTAGGATGTTGTTAGGGTAGTTTGGAGGATATTTGAGTAGGTTTTGACTATGCCAAATGGTTTTGGATATTTTAATTTTAGAGAACGGATGTACCTTTTTATAAGAGAGGGGATGGGGTCTTTAGGAAGAGTATGAAATATTAATTTATTATAAAATCATTTTCGCTTCCTAATAGCTCCAAATAGAATTATATTGATGATATAGTGGGTATGTGAACAAAAAATCTCAACCAATTGGTTATATACAAGAATATATCACTATAATAACATTATATTTTAGATTTAACTCTTAGTTAAATAGTATAACATTTTACATGCTTTCATGTATTTTTATATTACATAGTTAATAATAATACTATAAAATTAATAGCAAACCAAATGTGGTTCATTAATGACATATCTAACCTTATATATGTTCTTTGGTAGATCTTTAGAATTATTGACCTATTATAAAATTTAATAATATAGTATTTGTTTTAGATACTAATTTATGAACATATTTACACTAATTTGTATTTGTTTTTTTCTGAAATTCATAACATTATTATTTAATTGAAATAAATACATTTAATCAACCCTAATATGTCATATTAAATTATAAAAATCATCAAATGGAATTAAAGGCTAAATTAACATTTTTTTTAATTTTATAATATCAATTATTTTAATCATTCATTAATAAGGTAATTACCTCATCATCATTGGGTCATAAATAAATATTATTATTTAGGAATAAAATTATTAATAAAAATATCATGTTGTAATATTTGTTTTTATCTTTCTAATAAATATTTACAGTCAGATTTATTTTCTGTGTATCCCTATATAAAAAATTATTTTATCGTTAATCATTAAATTTAAAACGTTTATCTCTTCAATAAATAAAATATAACAAATTTCTAATCCAATCCTATTGGATCCAAATAATCATTTTTTTCCCTAAGGTTAATTTTGGTCGAAATAAAGTTATCCAATAGAATTAGGACATGTGTTAGTTAATTATAATATCATTTTTACCTTTAATTACCACAATACTTTTAACCAGGTTAAATTAAATTCAAAAGTTACTATTTAAAAATCATTTTAATCTTGTTGAACCCCATTTTAAATACTAATATAAACTATGTCTCTTTTTTTTGAAATTGAAGTCATTGAAGCTATAAAATTACGTTTTATGCCAATTTGGCAATGTGCGAAGAAGGTGTTTAAAAGATGATAAAATGCTAAATAAAATTATATATATATAATTTAATTGTGAAATGATTTTAATGAATTAAATTTGACTAATATAGGTATTATTTCTATATTTTTAATTTTATATAAATATAAAATAGAAATTTAAGTTACATAAAAAAATTATAAAATAACATTGTGTTTATCACTATTCATCAAAAAATGATTGTTTTTAGAAAAGGTACAAAAAATTCAACCTAAGATAATTTTGATATTAAAAAGCCATAAATGAAGTCCATTTAGGAAAATAATTTTTTAAAAATTTCAAAATTATGTGTTACTGTTCATAAGTTCTTTTTAAGCAGCTGGTTTGATTGGTCGTGGTGTGCTAGAACTTGATGTGGCGTACAACGCAAGATATTGTATAATTAAAAGTGATACATACTGTGGAGGCTTGGGGTGTTAAATTCATCCCTCCATCAAAATAATTTCTTCATTTAAATTTATTCAATATTACTACATAAAAATATAAGGGTTTTTCTTTATCATATGTTTTCTAAGATCCCAAAATTCCTTTTCCATTATATGGTTTCTCAAAATAACCTTTACTAGTCATGTTTCTGGGTTTCTAAAAACCCTTTCTCTGGTATCAATATTCCTGATAGGATCTTTACAATAAGATAGATCTTGTTCCAATTATATTTATTCATAAGTGATTATATGTGTTGGGTCAAGCATGTATTTTCTCAAGAGTGAGATGTCGAACACATCACGAACATTTGAGAGAGTTGGAGGCATTTCCAAATGGTAATATATAACTCCAATTCATTCATGAATTTCGAAAGGTATGTAGTACAGAGTACTTAATTTAGCATTCCTACATAATTGTATAACAACCTTAAATGAAGAAACCTTTACAAAACAGTATCTTGTACTTGAAATTATAAATCATTCCTTCTTTTATCTGCATTGAAATTTTTTCTACTTTGAGATGATTCGATGTGGGTTTGGAAAATCATTATATTCTACGTTCATTCCCCAACATGGTATGGGACTACAAGTCTCCATTCACAAACATCACCCCAAGAAGTTGGTGTGAAACATCTCTTTCCATATAACTTTTCATATGGTTCCATATGATTATAAGAATGAAAGCTATTATTATAAGAAAATTATACCAGATTTAAATATTGATCCAACATTCTGTGAAAGTCATGTGAGAATTATCTCAACATGTATTCTATGGTTTGAACAATATTTTATAATTTTCTATTGGTTTTAGGCTGGTAGTCAGTGCTAAAATAAAGTATACTATCTATGGATTTTTTATGACATTTCCAATATCTTGAAGTAAAATGGGGTTCATGATTAGAAACAATAGATTTGGGTACACTAGGAAGTCTTAAAACATTATTAATAAATAATCATTTCAAATGTTAAAGTAGTTAATATTCTCTTATAGAAATAGAATGTGTGGACTTGGTAAGATGATCAATAATAACCCATATTTCATAATTTCTTCTAGGAGACTATGGTATCATCCTGACTATGTACAATGTAAAATCATACCATTTACACTCTGGTATGGGAATAGTTTGCATGAATAATCTAATATTTTGTCTTCCAGCCTTCACCAATTAATAATCCGACCATATTCAAAAATATTCTACAATCTCCCTCTATATTTTTTCCACGAATAAGATTCCTTATAATATGTATAAATCTCTGTGCTACCAGGGTGTATAGAGAAATTGGATCTATGAGGATCAATCAACAATTCCCTTTTTTGATCAATTATATCGGGAATAAAAGTCTTCTTCCCAAATTTCTAAATTCCATCTTCCTATATGAAGTCAATCAACCTCCAATGATTTACTTCTTTAATTTTCTTTTTTAACTCTTCATTGGCATTTTGAAAACTTTTTATCATTTCTTATAAAGGAGGTTTTGAAACCATTTTAAAAATTATTAATGTTTCACCATCCATGATTATTCCCATATATATCATTACTATATCGAAGAACATAGGATCCATTTCAGCATTAATATTTTCAAAATTACATGATCCTTTCAACTAAAAGAAACTTCCACCTTATTTTCCGTCCCTGGGTGGTAGTGTATAGTGGAATAATAATATTTGAGTAGATCAATCAACCTCCATTGCATTATATTGAGTTGTTTATGTGGTAAAATATACTTCAAAACCTTTTGATCAATATATATCTCACATTTTACACCGTATAGATAATGTCACTATATCCTTACAGAAAATATTACACCTTCTAACTCATGTTCTCGAGTGGGGTAGTTTTGTTGAAGAATGTGTAGTTGTCATGATGCATAGGAAATAACTCTATCATTTTGCATAAGGACACAACCATGTCTTTTCGATGATGCATCACTATATATAGGAAACCCATTATTCCTCGATGGAGAGTCAATAGAGGCGAATTGACTAATCTTTTCTTCATATCTTCAAAACATTCATCACACTCTATTGTCCAAAAAAAATTAACCCATTTTCCATGAGATCTTGGTTAATGGGTTATCCAATTAGGAAATAATCTAGATGAGATGATGATAATACCCATATAAACCAATAATCCTACGAACCTATGTTATATTAATCGGTCCAGGCCATTCTGGGATAGCCCTTATATTATAAGGATCAATAGAGATTCTATACATATAGACAATATGGCCATGAAAAGAAATTACTGGAATCTAGAATTCAAAAATGCTAATTTTATAATGTAATTCATTTCTTCTAAGAGTATTTAGAATAGTACACAAGTGATTTTAGTGATCATAGTAGATTTTGTAGTATAACAATATACAATCAATAAATATCACTAAAATTCCATAATGATATTCCTAGAAAACTCTTTTCATTAGATAAATGAAAAATGTGAGAGTTTTAGTCAGTTCAAAGGCCATTACAATTAACATTTAATGCCTATAACTGGTTTGAAATATGATATTTGGAATTTCTTCCTCACCCATGCACAATTGATGTTATTTTTATTAAAGGTCAATCATTGAAAAATATTGAGCTATATAATGTTTACCAAATAAATCTTTAATGCGAGGTAGGGGATACTTGTTCTTTATTTTTATAGCATTGATCTCATGTCACTACACAACCTTAGAGATCCATATTTCTTCTTAACAAATGGAATAAGTACTCCCCATTATGAAACAAAAGGGAAAATAAATCCTTTATTACTCAATTACTATAGTTGTTTCTTTAGTTCCACTAATTCCACAGTGGCCCTTCTATAAGGTGTCTTCAATATGGTTCTTAAACCAAGAATTATGTCAATGGAAATTATAATTTCCCATTATGGAGGTTGTTCTAGTAAATCCTCTCGAAACAAATCCATATATTCTTTGAACAATACGTACATCGTATATTTGAACATTACATTTCTCACCTATAGATATTTGACTCTCTTCCTACATAATAATTGAATTTAGTGGAACTGCAAGGGGTGGATCTAGATGAAAATCATATGGTAATGTTTCTTCTCTAAAGACGAGGAATTCATTATCATCATCAAATATTATAACCTTCTACTTCATAATATAACATTTTTAATCAGGGTTCGAACAACCAATCCAGAATGAGGATTATATCAAATTCAATCATGGTTATGGAAATTAGATCAGTAGATAAAGAATTTTTATCTTCCATAACGGTAACTGATTGAAAAAACATTGTTGCATTGATACTTCCATTAAGAGATTTGACTGAACACACCATTGATAAGTAAAATTGTAAATATCTTATATTTCTGTTTAATTGGGAGGATTTGAATGAATGTGATGATCTATAATAAACAAAAATTAACTAATTTTGAGGAAATGATTAAAGTAACTTCTACAAAATAATTAAGAACTTCAACATCAGTAGTAGTGATCTCATAATATTTTCCATTCTACCATGTACTTTTTTGATTTATGTTTCCTTTGAGAATAAGACATTCATTTGAATAATTCACCATTTCCCTAAAATTTTAGCATTCAACACTAACAAAATCGTTTTTACCTTACGATCACAAGCCTGGTGGTCTTTTTCTTCACATTTGAAACAAAGACTCATACTCATCAACCATGTTCCAGGGTGTTTTTTCCAAAATTTACTATAGTGTGGAAAATAATAATTTTTCATATTACCCTTATATCTTTTTTTAGAGTGTTCATAATATCTATTCATATCTTGCTTCACTTTAATGTAATATGACTTAGATAATTACCTTTCTATCTTGATAAAAAACAAGAATATTAATTTGTACTATGAGATGGATTATAAGAGTAATGCTCGACAGAGATATGGCTTTAACCCATCAATGAATCGATCAATCGTACTTATTGGGTTAATTATATAGTTTTAAACATACCTTGATAAACTTGTAATGTTAGCCTCAAACATAGAGACATTCTCATCCTAATTTTCCATGACTCAAAAATTGCCTTTCCCTATTTAATAAATGTTCATAAGAATTTTTTTTACAATAATATCCTTAAACTCCACCCATTTCATATTTGACACTTCATCATCTTGTTTTTTTTTTGAATTAATGACCACCAATGATCAATATCTCCTGTGAGGTGATAAACATCCCTGACAACATTTTCCCTTACGGTAATCCCAATAGAAAGAAATATGTTCTCCAAGGAACATATGCATTTTGAAGCTACATGTGGGTTTTTAGTACCATTGAAAATTGGGGGTTTTTTCCACATGAATCAACCTAACATTAATCCTCCACGTTTTGGACCACGATGCTCCATACGGGTAAATATATTATTCATAACCTGAGTGAGTTGTCCCTGTATGGTTATAAAATAATCATCACCACCTGCTTCACCTGCTCCACTATAATTTTATAGTATGATGGAAATCCCATCATTGATAATGTGTGTTTATATGGTTTCTATTCCTTCCCCTAGGAGCCATTTATTAAAAATATCACACACTTGTTTTGTTTATGAATCAGAATTCATAATTCCAATATTGTAGAATATTTAACATAAATTGAACAATTTATGCATATTATCCATAATCATAAAAAAATTTACATTGGATATGTATTTATTTATATTTCCTTTATAATGGGTTATAGAGAAAATGTGAATTATACTAAGCATATCCCCTAGGAGGGTCAAACCAAGTGCACATTAAGACCTGTTGTCGTGTAACAGGATACCCTAGGTCATTCTTGAAACACCATGTCGGAGATTCCATTCCTAGGTAGATCACATATGGAACCACGTTAATTTTATTATCCATAAACGGATTTGTTCCTCCAAAAACCAATATAATATCTAAATTACCAAAATTTTAGGATGTTTTTCTAAACTAATTCCAAAAAGTCTATCTTAGGGTAATGTTATCTAATTATAGTTTTTCAAAGTCAAGTTTCCATGGTTTTTACTAATCATCCTTTGATAATAACTGTAATGTACTGACTATAGTTACCCAGATTCAGTAAATTATTACATATCATTGTCATGATAACAATATATCATGTTCTGAAAGAATGATTTGTTTAGTAGCCTTCGATGTAGTAGATGAATAAATAAATTTTACATTACATTAGGAAATAAAAAGGCAACATTGTGTATCAATAGAAAAAACTCACATCCCTTATAATATCCATGTAGGTCAATCATAATATACATCTTCACATCCTCGAAAAATAAAACAAAAAAGGGGTTATCATAGATGCTTAGTAAGGGTAACAATACATTATAAAATTTAATAAATATTCATATAGATTGAAGGAAACATATAAGACTAAAACACATGCCTTTTAAAAATAAACATCAACATAATATAGAAAATAAAAAACACATAATTACATTCACATATTCTCATGGATATTCTACTAGTTGATTAATCACATGTTATAACAATAGAAAATATCATAATAATGGAATGTATATTGCCATACATCATAGACTCATAGTCAAGGGATCGTGCCAAAACTACAAATAATAATTTAGTCAATTCCTTTTAACAATACACTAATTTGTATTTTGATACCTACCAATGCATTGAGGGGTTATAGCGGGCCCCACCTGTCACTTACTATGTCCAATGACTCCCTCAAATGAAAATGTTGAAACATAACATTAATATTAGCTTTAGAAATACCATATTAAATGTTAATAATCTTACCATAAAACATGATGGATTTAAAAATAGCACATCCACAACCAAAAATATCACAAAATCATTAATACAATATAGAAGATTATATCATAGTAATTCAATTTCAAAAAATCATAGAATCCAAAAAGGATGTTGACATAGATGAAACAAAACATATTTGAGACAAATATCTATTTCTATTTTGAAATCATTTAAATGTCATGTAATTATAAAAGAAAACATTTATATTAAAAATATTCATATAATCTTGTCTGGGAAGGTTCAAAGGAGTTATAATGGTGGAAAATAGGCGAACCTTATGTAAATGTTAAAAAACCTTCTTTCATTAATTTGTCGAAAAAGGCATAAAGTACAATGTTAGAAATACGACATAATGTTTCCATTCAAATTTTTTTTGAAAAGTAAAACAATTTTAGAAAAAACATTAACCCCTATTCTATGATATAGTAAAAATGTTTTAAAATTCATTTTTAAGAGACATTGATGAGGTTGATAATGATGTCATGGTAGATATTTATGTATAAACAAGCTATGATAAAAATGTTATTGTATAATTAACCCATACATTGTATATTTTTGTATTTGATGTTCTGTTAACCTCCTAAAAAGTAGATAAATCAATGATACTAAATTATACATGAAACACATACATAAATATTATACTATGTATGATCCTGTAATGTTACATTGTAATTAATATTTCAGTGGTATCATTACTTCAGGTTTTAATGGATTCATTTACCTTTATATATTTTGTTACGTAAGTCGTGGTTATTATGGATATGATGTATTTGATTCATATCTAAAATGATATTATGTTCTTAAACATTATTTTTAATTATTAAATTAAAATTAATCTAGAATGATTACGATGGGGAACGAAATCTCATAACATTGTGGAGAAAGTAAGATGCATTAATTCACAAGAAAATATTTCATTATATTTATGGTGAAATCAAACGTAATTGGTTGGTATAATATATATACATAATATTTATAAAGTTATATTAATTATTTAAATCAGTTATACACTTTTTTATACATACCAAATAATGATGTGTTTGATAACAAACTACACCACGGCATGGAGACGGTAAGTCGTATGTACGCATGTATTTTGGATTTTTCATTCATAGGATGGATAGAATAAATAATATGGTTGTGAAATATTTATAATAACATCTCAGTATGTATAAGGTACTTTATTTATTATTTAATTATGGAAACAACAATGAAAGAGGAATTGTAAGATAAAAAGAACGTTGAATGAGGTGATGAAATAATTATCTCTTCTTAGGGTTCTTCCTTTAGATTTGAAAAAAAGGATCTGAAGGATGGATTTATAATCAAATTAAGTCCCCCATGATGAATTGATGGTAGTTGGTGGGATATTGGAGCAGGTTTTGGCTGATCCATGTTGATTTGGGGGTGTGCATTTGAGAGAAGGGAATTACCCTTTTAAAAGAGAGGTGAGGGTCACTTTTGGAGGAACTAGAAATATTAATTTATTATAAATTCTTATTTGGTTTCTAATAGATCCATATTGATTTATTTCTAGGAATAGGTGGGGATGGGTCGAATACCTCTCAACCAATAGGTTTTAGGCCAGTTTAGGTATCAATATAAACATTATCTTTTAAACTTAACTCATAGTTAAATACTTTATTATTTAACATGTCTGCTTGCATTTTTATATTACATGGTTTATAAACTAACTAGAAAATGAAAATAAACCCTCAAGTGATTCTTTAATGACATATTTAACCGTATCTAAGTATTTTGGATGATCATTATATTTTTAGGACTATTATATAATTTAATCAAATAGTATTTTTTATAAAAAATAATTTTTGTAAATTTTGACACTCTTTAGTATATGGTTTTTTTAAATGTCATGAAAATAGTATTTCATCGAAATAAATACATTTAGTAAACCATAAGATTCCATATTAACCTAGAAAATTTATAAAATGCATCAAAAGTTTAAATTTACATTAATTTTAATATTTATAATTTCGTTTATTTTAACCCTTCATTGATAAGTTAATTACCTCATCATCATTTTGTCATTAACAAATTTATTTATTTATGTCTAAAAATTATAATTAATCTACCAAGATGTTGGAAATGCTTTTATATTTCTAGTTTATATTTATAGTCTAATATATCTTATGTTTAATAGTATATTTGAAGAGAACATTAAAAAATAACCACATCACATATGTAGTTGTTAGTCCACACATTTTCACAAGTGATGGTATCATTTTCAATCATATTTTAGGTTAAAAGGAAAAATATGATATTATCAATAAATAAATAATAATATCATTAATACTATTTATAAAACAAAAACCCTATCAGAGTAACCTTAAAAAAGTTTTTATGGAAAATGAAGATTATAGTATTGTGGGGGCGGAAGTCCACATGTATGCAGTAGTGACACTTTTACATATAATTTGTTCGAAACGGGGATGGATGATGGGTGTCACATTATAGTAATAACATTTTTTTAATTATGTAAATTTATATGATTGTTTAATTAATAATAATAATTATTATCAGGTGTTAGAAGAGTAAATAAATTGATAAAGGGCTGGTAGGATAATTACATATTCTTTAGTAGGACACCTTTAGATCTATTCTTAGGGACCATTGGATTGGTCATTAAAGAAGACCATCCAATATAAATCAATTATATAGATGTTTAAAATAAATTGGATAGTTTTCATTGGGTATTAATGGTTCATGGAGGTGTAATGAAATAATAGAATGGCACTCCTTTAATAAAGAATGTAAAGGACACCCAATGAATTTATTAATGTAAATATATATAATTAATGTATTTCTTATTTATAATACATTTATGTAGACAATAATTTGAAAAAATGATTATAAATTAGAAATAAAATAATATAATGAATTTTATTATGGTTTTTATGTAAATTTAATTGTGAGATATTAGTTTAACCCCACAATTACCCAATGTTAACATTAATTATGATAATTACCATTCTAGTATTAATGAACTATAATTTTAATCTTACAGTGAAAATTGGATTATGAAAGGGAAAAGTATTTAATTTTATAAAAGTTATCATAACAAATTCACTCTTTAAATAGTTTTTGTTTTTCTAAATAATTTAATAAAATATTATTTTGCATAAAATGTCATTAATTTCACTTTGTACAATCTTAATTTACATTGCCATTAATTCCATAATGATTTTTATAAAATTAAAAACTAAAAATAAATTTTATATTTATACATGGTAAATAATTATTATTCAAAATTATTTTTCATTTGTTATTTGAAAAAATAAATATTTTATCTTTCTATTAATTGAATAAATATTGGGTTGTCATTTCATTAACATTTAATGTAAATATTACAACACTAAAATCGAAATACTAATTAATATGATAAGAAATTAATTCAAATTTAAAATAAACATTTTTTAATTGAAATTATATTCTTTTTATCATTACACTAAAAAGATAAGGTTATAGAAGTAATGACAGTGAAATTATTTATTAAGCCATTTCATAAATTAATATAAGGGTCATAATCAAATATATACAGAACCATGTTGACATATTTTTGAATCATTGATGTGAGTTTCCAATAAATTCTCATTTAATAGTATAAATGAATGTATTAGATAAATTTTATGGCATTCTCCCAATGTTTTAAGGTTGTTTTACCCATTTTATCCATAATCATGTGACAAAAATTTAAAATGGTTACAATTCATAATAACTAAAACAAAAATAGGACTATTTACCAATTATGATCCTAAAAATTCTAAATATGGAATATTAATCTATAAAATTTTAAAATTAATGAAAACCAATTTTTAATAAGAATGAAAATCAAAATGAAAAATAATTTTAGAAAAATATATTTTAAGAATAAAACATGATTCAATATTATTCCTAATGTAGTACAAACCATCAAATTAATATAGAATAATTTTTTAAGTTTATAAAAAATTAATTAAATTAACATATTTATTTTCCATGGATTTATTTTATTAATTAAAATGATAACACATTGTGAACAAGAACATTATTTTTATGAGAAATGTATTTAATCCAAAAAAACTAACATATATCAGTATAATTATTATAAAAGAATCAATCATAATTAGTTGTATAATATCAAATTAAAGGAGTATATTTTATCAAAAAGATAAAATAATTATAATAATTGTACCATTCAATGTAATGAAATGAATTTCGCGATTTTTTTTAATATTCTCTAATAAGCCAATCATTTCATAAAAATCCAAATATTTACCCCTAATATAGTTTGTTAATACAATTACGAAAATTATATACATATAATCATGTAAAATTTTTTAATGTGGTAATTTTAATTTTTATGTAGAATATGTAATAAATTATTTTTTAAGAAAAAATATATTTTAAACATTAAATGACCATACTAAAAGATGGTTACTTAAATATTTAGAATTAAATAGTACTATTAAATTAATTAAAACTTATATATATATTTAAAATATTTTAAATTTATCCGTCTTTATTCCTAACAATTTAACAGGTCTGTTATAATATATCATGTTTCATTTTATTCTTTGTTTTTGGTGTCAATAAATCTATCGAACACAAAAAATTTATCCAAGGAAAAATATAATTTAAAATAATTGGTTATTACACTATACCCACATTAAATAAATTTTTACCTTACATTTATTTTGTCAAAACAAATTGATTCAAATCTAGATCAATAATTATTTTAAATCCACTAATTTATAAATGGATAATATAAGAACCATTTAATAGTGGAAATGTGAAACATTATGGTGAACAAATGTAACACACTTTTAGGCACTTTGATAAGAAAAAAATTAATTGGAATATAAAATATAAATATGGAAGTGAAATATAAAATCTAATTAAAAATATAATTTGATAGATAATACGGTCATGGGAATGATTATAACCTCATAACCACAATATAGTGAGGGATGAGAAGAAAAATGATTGTGTAATGAATTTGGTAAATGGATATCATTTTTATTTCAGGAAAAAACAACATAATGTTTGGATATTCTTTTATTTTCATGATAGCATACATGATAAAATGTGCATATATTATTTCTTTTTATATCACAAGAATAATATCAGCCATTGGTTCCGAATTTTTAAATATCTAACCTATCATGGTCTCCATAAAAATTATATTCATGATGAATATCTTAGGATTGAATCACTAATATTAAATTTTAATTGATTATAAGATCTAAAAAATAATGAAATTTTATTTATTGTAATTCAGTAAATATTTTTACAAAATGGTTTTTTCATGTAATCCATTATAGATAAATATAATAAATAAATATGTATAACATAAAAAAACCCCAATGGGAATAATAATACACTCCAAAATTATATAACCATATGTATAATCTAAAATTGGCCTGACCAAGATTTAAACACATAGATTATAATTATATGATCTAATATCCTTCGACTAAAAGAATTATAATTATCTTAAAGAATTTAATGAGTCCTAAAATCTCATACCAAAATGTTTCTACCTTGATCATATATATCTATAATAGTCTATTCGTTTACTAAAATAATGTTACATTAAAATAATACATTATTCAAAAATAATATTATCCATTTAGTTCATAAATAATACACTATCGAAGTCAAAAATATATCCATTAGTGTTTTCGCTTCATACTTGAAATGATAAATGATCATACGTTGATTTTGTATAAAACATATAACTCCTTATTTGATAAATTTATATAGAATCTTTGATGATATAAGTAATAAATTTTTTACAATGGCATAATATTTCACATATGTATGTATAATATTATTTTCATTGGGCACATTCATTAACTCGTCTATATAAAATCCATGACACATGAGTGATGGATATGTGTTCCCTAATTATGATATTTCACATATGTTGGTTTTATTTCATATTATTTCACTTTTTATTTTAACATTAGAAGTATTTTAGCTTGTTATACTCAATATTAATATGATTAGGGAATTGATTCACATAAATCATGAACTCAATAAATCTATAAAACTAAAATTTGAGTAGTTTTTTCCATTGAACTCTATACATCTCTTCATTTTATCAAATAGAATCTTTACAATACTCCAATAGTCTACTCCTCATTCTCTATTATTCTCATATATGAATTATCTTATAAACCAAAATATGAGGGATTCCACCTTTAATTTTGACCTTTGGTTTATATAAAATTATTTATTCAAAGAATATAATATCCCTTTTCATTAATTAATTTTTATGAATTGGTCTAAAACAACTATGTATTCAATAAATATTCTATTCAACTCTAAGAATTAATGAAAAATCAGACCTTAATCATATTGTACCCTTTACCTCATCAAAACCAATCGATTCAACATTATTTTTCTAAACCACAAGGTATAAATTCCAAATATTAATATATATATATATATATATATATTATGGAAGTACATAATTAAAATATATAATTAGAATCTTCAATTTCAATGAAATATATTTATTCCACATTCAATTTTTTCATATTATGATTACACATTCTCCTTTCAACTAAAAAATGGCATGGAAAATCATTTAATGGTCTGAGAATTATTGAAAATAAAATATATTTTTTTTTAAAATTGATAAATTTTCTTATAACCAATGGATTAGTATATGCATAGATAGAGGGTGGATGTTTAAAAATAAAATATTAAATATAATATTTCTCTCTCTTTGGTGAATTAAAAAGTTCACGATTATCTAAATATGTTCTCTATGATAGTTATATTTCAGTGATGATAGTAAAATAAATAATGATACCCAAAAATTTAGACATTTTTATGATCCTTATGATGGAAGTTTCATTTAACATCACATTAATTTCTCAAATGATTACTTCATAATCCATATATTTTACTCATAACAAAATGAATAGTGTGTGAAATAATAGTCATACTATGAAATGATATAATTACAAATAAAAAACTAATAGTATATCTAAACCATGACACATTATATTGAATATATAACACCATTGGATTAATGATGGACATTCTTGGCCATCACCTACTCAAATCCTTCATAGTGGTTCAAAATGGAAATTTGGATTATCCTAAGAATATCCACCCACTAGTGTAAAACCACATGCATAGTAAGCACAAAATCACTACAAAATAGATTTATGATAGAGGTATAACCCAATTATTTTGTATTTATTACACATAAATGCATATATTTTAACCCCTGTCTACATTTATTTTAAAAATAGGTTTATTTTTTAAGGAAAAACAAAAAATTTATGTCATATCCAAACATTAATGTGTTATCATTTACTTAGGAATAAACTTGGGTTTTAACCATCTTATATAGTAGATTCTAAATATTGTATAAAACCCACAATTATAAAAAATATAACAACCCGTGATTTCAATCGAAAATTTATTAAAAATTTCAAACTAAAATAATCATTTTAGGCGTTAAATTTTCCATTATTAATGAACATTTTAGTCTAGTAGTTCTTATCCACATACATTGACAATGGTAATATAAAAAATATAATTTAAATCTAAAAATTAATATCATATATATTCATTATATATATATATTGTGGCATCCATAAGTGTTACAAAATTATAAATTAGATACACTACTCTTGGAGATAGAAGGCTGTCAATTGAAATGAATGCTATTTTAACATTTTGGAGGAATACAAAAAAGTATGGTATACAATAAAAAAATTATTGGTTAAATATTTTTCAAATATATATATATATAATATTAATTAAATATTTCCTTATTATCATCCATGTAATAGAGAAATGAAAAAAAATCCCATCACTTAGTAGAGATGGTAGATCCCAGATACAAATGAGCGAAATTACTATTTTCAACAGGGTTTGAATATATGAATGAATATATTAAATAATAATTCTGAAATAAATATTATTTCATTAATATATTATATAATTATTAACCATAATCTGTATAACCATCCTATAATTATGGTGTAGTAAAATTAATTATATCACCACAACGTGTTGGTAGTCCTCCCATTCTAATGATCGATACCGTCACATAAAATTTGATGGAAATGATGGTGAAAATGATGGTTATATTATTATTATATCATTTAATTATATTAAATATTAGTAATTAATTATTTTATGATGAATACCACAAATTTATAGGTTGTATATGAAGAAAAATTAAATAAAATAGGACGGGTAATATGCTTACCTCTTCATTAGTATGACTCATTTAAATTATTTAATTAGGACCCTTGTATTGGTCATTATAGAAAACTAGTAACTCTAAAACATGTTTATTGGTGTATAAAACATAAAAGAATAGTTATTTATTAATATAGATGATAAAAATATGTGTAAATAAATTATCGATGGGTTTTCTTTATAAGGAATGGAACGGATGCACATTGAATTTCTTAAAATATTTAAATATAATAAATGTATATATCAAGTAAAATTATTCTAAATTAACATTAATTTTAAGAAAAAAATTATATGGTCTAAATTTCACAATTAAATTAATTTAGATAGATATGTATGTCATTCCAATCATTTTAGTTGGTTTAATCCCTTTGTTAAAAAAATATAAACTCAACTATGGTAATCCCATTTTCAACATGAAAGGGATAAAAATTTAACTATAATGAAAAAATTAGATGATAAATAAAAAATGATTGAATATTTAGACCTTTTTTAATAACTATTTTCTTCTTATAATTTAGGTTTTTAAAATATTGATATAAAATATTTCCTTTCAAACATATCATTGACATCATTTCTAAAAATATTCATTTAAATTAATATTAAAGTAATCAATATTGTTATTAAATTATAATATAAAACATTCATAAAAAGTTATATTTTATATTTCCAAAAAAAATAATGGAACATAATAATTCATCCATGTTATATTACTTTTATTTTTAAAAAAATTATCTATTTTTTCTATTAATTGAAAAATATAGTGTCTCCATTGCATTGGAATTTACATTAATTACTACATAAATGATGTCTATGAAGAAATATCCCGATTAAAAAAGTAATTCACATTGAAATAAAAATTTATTAACAAAATTTCTTATTTTTTTCTTTTTGAAAAATTTCTATGGTAAAAAATAATATGAGAGTGATAATTTTTATTTCATATTTTCTAAAATTAATATAAGGGTTATAGTGAAAGAATAATAAAACCATGTTACCATTTTTCACAAATATATATTTTTATATGCTAATTATAATCATTAAATAAGATAATGGAATGAGTTAGAGAATTTTTTAAGTCTTATTCAAATCGGTTGACATTGTTTTACCCGTTTTACAATTAATAATGAGAAAATTATGTACCCATGATACAATTTATAATCACTTAAACATAAAGGGATCTTTTTATAATAATTGATCCAATTAATTTAATTTATGGAAATAATGTTTCTGGATTATATTTTAAAAAAAAATGAATTCCCTTATAATATTACAATAAAAATAAAAACCATTGTAAATAAAATATGTGTTTATATTGAAAACATTATATATTCTTATCCTATACAATGTATAAACATTAAAATGAATTTATAATAATTTAATTTAATATATATTCTATAATTTTCAATATCATAACTATGAATTATTGATTTATTTATGTAATTAAAATAAAAACAAATTCTGAAAAAAAATGATTCTCATTGAGAATTGGGTTTTAAAACAAACAATTTAGTTATACCTATTTAAAATTTAATGATGATTTCTATTTAATTAATTTTATTATACAAAATATTTTATTTTATTTTCACATTATGAAAACATTTAATTCCTAATGAGTAATTTCAATGAAATGAAATGAAATTTTGTTGAATTATATTTTTTTCAAATTCCCAAAAAAATAACTATTTTTATAAAAATATAGATATTTCTCCAAGATATAGTATTATATTAGGAAATCTAAAATGATATATATTTATCGAGTTATATTTATAACTATTGTCAAAATTAATGACAGTTGTTTCACAACACATAAAATAAAAACCATTATTTAGCGAATATATTTTTTAATGAAAAAATGAATTTTACTAATTATTGAATACTTATATTTTATGACATAACTATTACATATGATTTATGTATTAAAAATCAATACATATTTAAAAAATTGTTCAATACTATTCATACTCATATCATTAAAGGATATTTTATAATATATCATGCGTTATTTTGAATGATGTGTTGTGTTTCAAGAAATCCATTGAACACACTACAATTTTTCTATGTAGAAATATATTCAATAATATCAAGGTGTTACACTTTTTTTTCATCATCCC
This sequence comes from Viscum album, assembly GCA_963277665.1. NCBI lineage: Eukaryota > Viridiplantae > Streptophyta > Magnoliopsida > Santalales > Viscaceae > Viscum > Viscum album. The sequence continues at coordinate 695,514,675 of OY728141.1, forward strand.
ATTATTGATAATAAACCCCAATAGAATAAAACATATCATCACATATGTGATCCCTAGTCATCATGTCATCAAAATCAACCCCATTGGATGAACAAAACATAAAAAATCATCAACACCATCTATAAAACATTATAGAAGTCCAGAACCAGAAAAAATATTCACCAGGGAACATATCTTCATTATTATATCACTAGAATTCCACAAATAATAGAAAAATAATGGAAACATCTCCATTACAACATCATTTTATCATGATATTTAATATATATTTGACACAATTAGTTGACTAATAATAAAAAACACACTAAAATACAAACAAATTAAAAAAGTTATAAAAAACAATACAAATATACAATTAGGAAGCCCCAAACAACATTACCATTTTCTAAAAATTATATGGATAATAAATATCTACAAATTCATTGTTGGATAATATAACCACCTCATGAATAAAAAGCCCCACTTAATAGAGTGTGTGTATATTGTTTGAAAAGAAACATGTCATAGTTGGTTCTAAGGGTATTCCATTACTAATTTGGGTTAAAAGAATATCCATGTGTCTAAGAGGATCCATTTATATACACACCTATGATCACCTTGGGCTGACTCCCTCACTAGTTAAATATAACAAATCCTAGAATAAATTAATATAATTAATCTTGTTTGATCAAAAATCAATGAGGAATCACAAAGAATGAATTATTAGAAGCAGATACAGCTTTATTATATTCTATAATGAATATTAGATGGAATAAACAATGAAAAAAAAATATTTATATATTAATGTATGAAGTGGGAGAGAATAAATCCATGTACAAGATGTAATAAAATTAAGGGAAGGAACCCTGTTATGGTGAAGAGAAGCGTAGAGAGAGAATTATAAGAGAAATGGGTCATGTTAGATTATTACTATATGCATAAACAATTATAGAAACTAAATAACTCTTTTATAAATAGACAATTAAAAAATGTAAGAGTGAAAAATATAAATAACGACTTCCGAAAAAGATTAAAATAATTTAATGGAAATAATCCCTCAATTTATGGAACAGATATAGAAATACAAGTTTTAAATGTCCCAAAAATTGGGAAATTAAGTAAAACTCAATGGCAACCACAATGGTAAGAAGTAAAATTGGGGAAATAGTAAGAAACTCTCTAATAAAATGAACTCATATTCGATCGAAAACACAAAAAAAATGTTATCCCGATATATAAAACAAAACAAATAATATATTCCATGGGATATATCATGGGTTTTTAAGTGAGAGGATCAATGATATTTAAAATATAAAATTACCAAATGACCACATTTGTTGAATAATTAATAGATATATTATTATTGAAACATTCTTTCTTTCTTTCATATGATTATTTTAAAAGTGAAATACCTAATGTAATTGATTAGATAAGGACATCAATGTTTTATTTTGTTTTCGTAAATGATCATGATAAATTACTGACCTATGTGACCAATCATGTTTAATATACCTACATTAAATCATCTATCGAGTCGTACCTACACACCGAGCATCACAGTCCAAGTCAAACAGAAATGCCCCCATCTTAGTGTCGGTCAAGATCTTTCTTCCTCAAGACATCAGGCTAGTGTAGGCATGTGTGATTAGAGACTCATGTAAGTCACACCATCATGATTGTTCTATGTGAGTGACCTACATGAACGCCCTTCTTCACCCAGGTTCTAAATAATTCCTATAAACAGGACACTAGGGAACCTTATTTTATTTAACTTGAAGACTAGATGACATTAAATGTTCAGGTCACCCTGGTCTTTTTCCTTGTTCATCGAAACCATCCATGTAGTTATCCAATCTTTCAAATAATATGCAATTAAATGTGATTATTGGGATTGATGTAATTCTATTGTGTAAAATGAAAAGTACCCATGAAAGGATATATTTTCTGCTAGTATTTAAATTATAACATGAAGGCCCCTTTCCTTGATCTATAATTGTTTTTGGCTCCTTATTGAATCTCGTGATAATTCCACTATAATTTTGAATAATGCACATTTCTATTTTTTTTCCGATGGTTTCTCATAATCTATTATCTCTTAGGGATATCATTGTAGAATAATCAACAATATTTCCTAGGAATTTTATAGTAGAAGCATAAATAAGCTCTCCTAAGCATCACCTTGCTGAATCATTAACCCAACATATTAAGAATATCCAAGGCAATGAACTATTGTATAAAATTTCTCAAGTTTGGGAACAATATTTTCATGATCCCCAATTTGTAGTGGTCCGATCCAAGACATCCCCTAAATCACATATATATTTATGATCAGTGAAAATGAATCACTAGAATGTCCTCTCGATTATACATTCTCAAAAATAATAATTTCCCCCAATTATCATACCTCATAGGTGGGATCCTCATAGTGTTTTAAATTATACATTTTACTGGTAACTATGATCCAATCCATTGGTTTGGTGTACTGTAGATTCTTGAATAGCACAGTGACATCAGCTATATGGAATGTGATTCAAATCATATGATAATCCCCTCATGCCATTCATTTCCCCACCCTCATCATCTCTTTCACTTATCGAAATGGGAGGATATGATTATCTTTATTGATGAATCCTTCAATGAATAATCCCTTATTTTTTATGTGGGATGATGTATTCCTCCCACCTTCCAAATCCCTACCCTTTTCAACCATCAAATGAAGCAGTTTCATTGGATTTATCGATTGTACTCGTCCACTTGTTTTATCATACCAAACATGACTCTTGTGGTCATATTTTCTAGTGGAAATCATGAAACTAGAAATATAAAATATCAAATGGTGCCACCTATTTTGTATAATCACCAACCATTCTCACCAATTTTATCCTCCCCCATGTCTGTGATCTCCCAACCAACCCAATCTATATGGGATTTGATTCTGATCAAAATGGGATATGTAGAAAGCCTCCCTAAGATTTACACCCCCACAACTCACCCTAATTTCTTCTATTAAAAATTAAATGTATGTTCATATCCAAATTGGGAACCTATTTTTCTTCCAGGTCCCCAAGACACTTAATTGTATGTCCCACACCATTATTGTCTTGGAACATTACACTTAGACAACATCTCCACATAACGTTACATTGAATGATCTAGCCCTCATATCTGATCCTTAAATAAAATGATGTTTCTAGTTATGTTGTACCAATCTATGTGGGTCTAGATTCCATTAACAATGATACATAGGAATCCCATATCCTGATTCTGATCCTAATATAAAAAAAATAATATATTCCAAGATGGTGATAAATTCTAGTGTAACCCATTACATGGAATAAAACTAATATCATGATAATGAATTAAATATCTATATATAATTCATTTAATAATGGGTAAAATTGATAGGAAAATTAATACAAATAATGATGTCCTAATTGACGTATATCTTCAGATACATACATATGATTCTAAATTGATTATATTCTATACTTTCTTCTTAATATAAGGAAGTTGTAGTTTTTATTTTGGATTTATTAAAGGATTCATGAATATGTCTTAAATCTATAAGAGAGTCATGTTGTAGGTATTAACTCCACAATAAATGGTGTGAATATCCTAAAATCAGATCATTTTGACTAATGTGACTCCCAAAGTGTTGTTGTAATTATATCTTAGAGACTTCCATCCATAAATATAATGTTTAATGAACATCAAGAAAAAGGGAACCATTGGGTGCTTCATGTTCTATGAAAAAACCCTATTACAAACCACTATAAATTACATGTAAATAAAAGGGGTGTACTTGAAATTTATGGCATGCCACCACCACATAAATATTCCATTCAATCCTCTCATTATTTTACAAAAGAAACAATTAATTCTTGAATTAAATAAAATTGTTGAACATGACATGAATATTGAACCAAAATTTCTTTTTCACACACATGTTATGCCCCATTAATTCCCTCACAAAAATAATGGGGGACACAAATGGATGTAAAAAAAATTTATTAGGATTGTTTATATTATTAATATAATTCTTTTCTTGGGGTTTTTTGTTTCTATTGGTCATGTATTCCTAGGAAAATTGAATAATATTCCACTTCATTTCAAATGGAATTTTCCCAACCAAAATTAATATAGTAATAGACTACTAAAATATCTTGCTCCTCATCAAATGAAAAGAAACTAGAGCCAAACTAGCATAGTCATCCCGAAGTTTTGAATGCATTGGTCTAGGAGTACAACCTGAATGGTACTGTGCCAACCTTTGAGGCTTCTATAAAATCCCTCTAGTATATGAAACCCCACTAGCAATCCACTCAACGATGGTTGAGGGACCAAAAGTCAAAGGATCTCATCATGATCTCGAATAATTTTGGGATCCTTTCCACAAAACATAGAAAATTATACCTCTCTATCCCTAGAGAAGAAGATTATATGCCCAATAATTGAATAATCTCATCAAAACATGACTCTATGCAACAATATTCTAGTTATAACTGGAACTTCCAAAAAAGCATGACACTATATATCCAACATAATGAGGATGTCTCTATATGGGCTCTGGTTCTTGTCACCCAAACCCTAGAATCTAGGATTTCCCACCATGGGTGGTGATCAAAATAATGTGAATTTGATAACCTTACATATATTATCAGAGAATCTAACCAAAAATATTTGGTGTAAACCTACATGAAAGCCCGTATAATTACTAATGCTCATCAATTTTGCAAAAAAAAATTATAGAAGCTGATAGAATGTGAAGGAACTCCCTAGGAATAAATAGGGGGAACAAATTTTTATATCCTCTATACTACGCAATTGATATTATATATTGATATGTTATTGGGGAAATGAGTAGAGGAAATCCATGCTCCATCAACCTAATGGTCTTCCATTCTCATTCCCACTAAAAAAGTATCATAAGATATCCATGCAATTAATGATGTGAAATAGTATATCCCTTCTCACATTGTAATAACTTTTAATGACATAATGATTTTGGAATCAATGTTTAGGTGTTAGGTGTATAACCCTACATCTGCGAGAAGAGCATTCTGTCACCATAATGATAAGGTCAATAATAAGTAGACACATATTTCTACATTATTTAGAAGAGTCACATGAAAAATTATACTACCAAAGTATAACTGGATTAGTCACACATCCAGTTTCACTCTAGAGGTTATTTCAACATTTTGGTTGTCATTTTAGGGAATAAATGTATCCCTATTGAAACTGCATAGGCTTTTTAGAATGTTTTGATAACAACATAGAAGTCACTCTCACTTTCTTCTATACATGGAAATAGCTATCCACAACACTAAAATCTAGTTTTATGAGAGATAACATAAATATATAATTCCATTTGGGGTATATCAAAATACTTGAATAAATTTACTATCATTCTCAACTAAAGTATGGTGTTCTTTGTTCTATCAAAAGACAATTAATTATGGCCCATGATGATACTAATTTATCACAAAATGATGATAGTAATGGTCAGAGTTCGGGTGGTCTTCAACACAACATTTGTAATAGAGAATATAGAGGTCCCACCTATATTATACACAATGAATTATCTTTTTGATTCCATAAGTTGATTTTGTCATGATAGGTGATCTCTTAGTAAAGGCAATGATGTCCCTATACAAAGCTAAAAAAGATAAATGTAAGAAGTTCCTCCCCTTGAATTCTTATACCCTAATGGCCATATCAATGTTAAATATTTATATTTATAAGGATTACCTCCCGTAGAAAATTTAATAACGCAAAATCCATCATATTCTGGGGAAATGGTAATATATAGTTCCAGTCATGCATGTTGCACTCGATTGGACAAAAAATACCATCTTTTTCTTAGAGGACCATATTTGGCAGCAATAATCCCCTGATCCACATGTTGTTATTATGTATTCATATAAGATTAAAAAGATCCATACTAACCCCACTATTTACAAAAAATATATATGAATCCCTAATTTTTGTAGATTATCTAGAGAATTTTCTAGCATAATTTGAGGTGAATACATTTGCAATGATAATGAATATTACTCAGGAAAATATAACTCTCATGTTTTGGAACTCTTCCTCTTGTCAATTAAAATTCAAGAGATTCATTCATTATAATTCATGCACAACATCTATATAATCCATTGTAATATTATTTAAAACATGAGAAATGATTTCTTTCCGTATAATGGATTAAAAACATGGTATGATAATTGAAAAACGCCATCTCGAAATGGAATATGTTTCCCTTCAAATTTTACAATCCCCAAAATCAGGAAAACATTGGAAGGATATTCAACATGAATGAATCAATGAAATTTATAAATTTTATTATCTGGTTTTCAGTACATTTCCTAGTGTTAATATCATGTGACGAGATGAGTATGATGCAATAAATTTCACCTCACTCGCTAATCAGTTAAATCCACTAGTAGTTACATTGTTTAATTTTATTAATATGTGTTAGATCATATATTTGACCCCATTCACAAATGTTTATTAGAATATTAATAATTGTCCATGAAAAATTCTAATTGGTTTTGGTCCTGATATTGGAGATAGACTAAAAGATTACTGCACTATTTATCCCTAAACATAGGGAAATTTTATAGATTAAGGGAATCCAGTTATCATATTCCATATATTCCTCCATATGGAAGAGAATCATGTATAGAACATATATTTCCCAAATCACATACTCAACTGATAATTCTAATAATTATTATAGATATCATTGAAACATCATCGATGACAATACAACTACAACCCCATCACATAGGGAAGGGTGATTTTTTCAGACAACCATTGAGGATGAAAACCCATGATCTAAGGGTTATAAAAAAATAATATGAGAAAACTATGCACACAGGGATTGAGAATATATTACCTCAATCACCTATCAAATGGATGTAACTCATTTCCAATTTGGCCTGAAAAATAAAAAATGAATCCTCTCAATATTTCATATCTCATGATCCGTTTCTTTTATCAAGAACGCATACAAATATGTTGTGGGGAGATTCCAACTGACTCACATTATTATAGGAATCTATAATTAAATCCTAGAAGGTAGGATAGAGAATTTAAAATAGTGTCAATGATAATCAATAAATTAGGGGTAAAAAAACCCATAAAGATATTAGTTGCCTCAATAAATATAATGGTTCCAATCAACCTTCCTATTTTAATACAACTGATGTGAAACCTAAAATTCATTATTTGTTTATGAATTTAATTAGAATACTCCAATGGATTACATATAGGATGAACCAAATGTTAGAGGAAATTTTCATTTTGACCACGTTCCAAACTAAAATATATGAAGATGTCATGACCCGCCTTCACCAAAAGGAGGGAAAGGTCAGCAGATTGCTAGGCCCTTCCTTCTTTGTATTGAAGGAGAGATAATGACCCCCGAGACCCAGATTCAATAGGTCCTAGAGTGGAGACCAGCACCAAGGGTATAAGATCACACACTAAATGGATGGAAATACCCTTTTTCTTTTAAATAGGATCGGGAGATAAGATAATAAATTCCACTACACCAAACTGAATGTGAAAAAATGACTACTGCTAAACCATTTCAATATGCATGTTCCAAGGTAAAAGATACAAGTGGAATATCCCCAAAGGTAAAATGAATACCAAGAAAAGAAAAGCAACAACAGCAACTGTCCCAATTGTCCTGAGCTAGTATGGACCAGCGCGATCCCTGAAGTCCTCCGAGAATCATGAAAGTAGTTTTGTTTACGAAGGGTGAGAATACAGGTATAATCTGTAGGGAAAAACCTAAGACTCTCGTGCACAAGTGGGGAGACGTACTAAATTCTCGTGAGAAGTAGAAAACCAACACTATCAAGGAGTTCATCCATCCCACTCACCAGCCACACTCACCAAAAAATGCAAGCAAGTAATGTAATAAATAAATAACATCGATGTTTCGGTACCCCGCGCCACTTTCCCACTGGTTATTAAAGACATCCTATAAATAAAACCAATCATGCCATTCTCGACGCAGTCCAACTGCCACACCACGCCCGCACACACCTGGGCCATATCCTCACACAGTCCCACTGCCAAACCCCGCCTGCAAACACCTGGGTCACAACTGTCTCATGAAACCACGCCTTCAAACACCTACTCCAGAACAACCTCCTCCACACCCGATGAAACATGGGCTAGAAGATACATTGCCATGCCCATAGACACATGGGCCTCATCCTGAAGACACTTGGGAAACAACTTTCCTGCACACACCAAGGCCAAGCACCATACCACCCGGCCCAAATATTATTGGGCTAATAATGGATTTCAGGCCATCACAACCTGCCTGAAGAAACTTGGGCAATCCGGGAAAGGGAGCTGAAAGGAGCTAATAACCATCCACTAATAGAATTTTTGGGAAAAACACATTCCCCTTGAAATGGGGGTGTTCGGCACTAAGTGCTCAAATTGGGTGGGGCGCGAATAAGAAAAAAAAACTAGAAGTATATGTATAGGTACAAGCACTTACCCAAATCTAGGTTTTTCTTCATCTAGCCTAAAGAATACAATCAGTACCCATGACCAATTCACAAATCTCACCCATACCAAAACCCATTTTCCCCATCCTTGTTTCATGTTCAGTTATAATGTTTAAATAAATTTTGTAACCTACTTAGGCAACTAGAAAGCATCAGCAAAAGCCAAGGAAAGAGTACAGTCAAACATCAACTTAAACATTCACACATGGTTCTCTTGTAAAGTCACAAAAACAAAAGGGACAAGCAAGATCCCTCAAAGAACTAGAACCAAAGGAAACCCCATGTTATAGCCCCATGTCCCGAGGATCCCAGAGCCAACGATTTATCAACAACAGAGGATTCCACCTTAATTTTTGATACAATCATGTAACCACACGACTTCAAAAATTCTCAACCAACGAACCCCTAAAAATAGGGGATCCCATACCCTCCCACATCACCCAGCAATCAGCCCGTGAAGTAAAAACAATAAAACCACTACCACCAAAGAAAAGTATTCCCATGCCGGTATTTTCATATTTAAATGATTTAACACACTCCATTATTCCAATTCCATTGTACTTTAACCGGGGTTGTCACAGAAAAGGATTGATTTGGGTGCTTTCAATTTATTCAGCTAGATGTACATAAGTAACCAAATTCATTTACACAGCAAGGTTTCACAACCACAATAAAATCAATTTAATCATCACCAGAGGAAAGGGTTCGTTATTTCACAGAGAAAGACCACCAACGGCCGTGATTTTCAGTATGCATAATCCCACACCATTCAGAAATCATTAATCATTGAAGATCATACAACAAAGCAGCATCATAGATCACACCCCTCCCCCTTCAATCTTTAATATTAGTTTAATATCTTAATTAAGGTTTGGTTCATCCAATTCTATAGAATCAAAAGTATGGCCAACCCGCAAGATACACATAAATGAGAGACGAAGGTGAAACCTATACTTGATTGATCAATGATCGATGTTTTTCTCCATGCCCTAGGAACAGGTTATGTGCATCTTGTAGGGCTCCAGCACAAGTGCACCCCTTACCTCGGTAACAAAGGACTCCAAAAGCTCAAGGAAGAAGAGAGAAGTATGTCAAAAGGAAGAAGGGGAAGAAGAACTTCTTCTGTGATATATAGATAAAATCACGTTGTTACGGAATAAGAAATTCAACGTCTTGGAAGCCGGATCATGGTTATTCCACACGGTTGGGTGGTTACACATGACTGGATTAATTGTTATTTAATGGGTGGGTTTAATATCATTTTTATATATTAATTATGGCTTAAAAACTTCCTTGAAACAGTTCTAAAGTTAAAAAGGGTCTAAAAGTGGGGTTACGGGGAAGGCTGCAAGAGAAAAACCCACCAAGACTGGGTGAAACCGATCGGTCGCGCTGATCTCTCTCACTGATTGGTGTCGTCGATCGTCTACGCTGATTGGTCTTGCCAATCAGTCATGCCGATAATTGAAAAGGACAAGATCATGAGGGTCTATGTCATTACATTAGATACCAATCAAACTATTCCCTCCCTCGAGAATCAAAACCCATAAGGATATAGAGGGTCCAAACAACCACTTCGAAAGATACATCTCAGGAGTGAACCTCATTGTCAACTAAAAACACCTCCCTCTCAAGAACCAATAAACATACCATGTCAAACTACCCAGTCATGTGGGTTAAAGAGTCTTTTCTCCCATGAAAAGATATTATTCGCTTTGGGTGGCACTCACTCGCCCGCATGGGTTTAATCGCATCCACCTTAATGCGTCTTGATTAGGGGACGAGTCATCCCCTCCCCATAGCCATGAAATTTTAAACATATTCAGAGGAAAGAAAAACCACATATTTCATAGCCAACAAGGTATAACACTCCACCACAACAAGTATAAATAGAATAGTACAAAACTCAAAACATATATGGGTACTGGGAACACATATTTTCGTCCCTCACCCACGTAGTCTACTCAAGCCCACCATGTCTCCATTACACATTAACCAAGGTATGGTTCACCCACGAAGCACCTTCTCTTCATGATCCTCGATCATCACTGGTCTTTCCACAAAGGTCACGTTGTCCTCAGAGTCTAGATCTCCCCAGTCGAGGATGTGTCAATCGTTGTGCAGATACCGACAGAGCTGGGGCACATGGAAGACGTCATGTATCCTCAGTAGTGGCGGTGATAATTCTAGATGATAAGCCACTTCGCCAACTCGCCGCAAAACATCGAAGGGTCCGATGAACCTGGTAGAAATATTACTCCCCTTGCAGAACCTCTGGTGTCCACGCCGAGGGGAGACCTTCAAGAACAAGTGGTATCAAACCTCAAACTCAAAGGGACTTATCCTAGTATTATCATACGACCTCTTTCAGTCCTGGGCCACCTTCATCCATTCTTGTATAAGCTGAACCTTCTCCGTCGTGCTCCGCACCACCTCCGGGACAAGGATGCCCGCCTCTCCAACTTCGGTCCAACGCACAGGTGAGCAGCATGGCCTCCCGTACACATCTTCAAACGGGACCATAACAATGGTGGAGTGATATATATTATTGTAGGTGAACTCTATCAAAGGTAAGTGTCACACCCATGATACTCTTGAGTCCAGAACACATGACCACAACATGTCCTCCAAGGGTTGGATGGCCCGCTCTGTTTTTTCATCTAAATGGGGATGGAAAGCAGTGCTAAGACATAGCTAGGTGCCAAAAGAATGCTGCAATCCTCTATAGATTCATGAGGTAAAGTGTGCATCCCTGTCCGAGACTATGGAACTCGGAACACCATGAATCCTCACTACCTCATCCACATTATTTGGTGTTAGAGCATCCACTCCACTCGACTCCTTAATCTCCAGGAAGTGATCTGACTTCGTCAGCAGGTCCACTACTACCCAGATGGCATCGCAGCCTCCTTTCACTTTGGGTAGTCCCGTGATGAAATCCATCGAGATGTCATCCCACATCCACTTGGGGACATCTAAAGGTTGAAACAACCCACCTGGAACACAGTGTTCAGCTTTCACCTACTGACACACTAGGAACTTGGCAACAAACTCTGCCACTGCCTGCTTTACACTGGGCCACCAAAGCTGTCTCTTCAGACCATGGTACATCTTAGATACTCTCAGGTGCACTGCTAGGGGTGATTTGTGAAACTCACTAAGGACTTGGTCGCACTTCGCCTCTAGAACGAACATATTTTCTCAAAAATGCATTTGGTTATGACCATCCTTCGTCCACCCTTTCGGAGCATTTCCCTGGTCAACTCGGTCACACATCACTTTGCATTTTGAGTCTCCCCACTGAGACTACTCCACCTGACGTAACAGAGAAGACGGTACTAGAATTTTGATACAGAAAACCCTTATGGATATCCATCCTCGCATCCACGCGCAAGGCAGTCACCTCCTCCATTGCCTTCCAGGCGTCTGCCGACTCTCGAACAATATCCTTCTATGAATTCCTGGTCAAGGAATCAGCCACCACGTTTCCTTTCCCTGAGGTGTAGGGAATCTCGAAATCGTAATCCTACAGGAACTCCATCCCCCTTCATTGCTACAGGTTTAGGTCCTGTAGGGAGAAGATATACCGCAAGATTTTGTGATCTGTGAACACCAAAAAGCGTTCTCCGATGAGGCAATGCTTCCACATCTTTAGAGCGAACACAACCGCTGAAAGCTCCAGATAGTGGGTGGCATAATTATACTCATGAGGGCGTAGCTGCCTAGACCCATAAAAAATCACCCCTTGCTGCTGCATTAACACACATCCAAGGCCCTACACTGATGTATCACGGAACACCTCATTCACCACCCCTTCTTCTAGTAGTCTCAGCACTGGGGAACTAACCAATTTCTACTTTAGATAGTTGAAGCCTACCTCGCACTTATCACCCCATACGAAAACATGGTCCTTCTTGGTCAACTATTTCAATGGTGCTGCAACTCGAGAGAAGTTGGGTACAAACCCCCAATAGTAAACTCCCAGCTCGAGGAAACTACGGACCTCCGCCACGTTCTTGGGTGCCGCCCAAGAAACAACTGCCTCAACCCTTGATGGGTGCACCAATACCCCCTGCTCAGACACTACGTGCCGAATGAAGTGTACTTCTCGCATCCTAACTTGCAATTTTACATCTTCGAATAAATATTGTGCTGTCGGAGGACCCCTAAAACTGTCCTCAGATGCTCTGTGTGGTCTTCCTTTGATCTTGAATAGATCAAGATGTCGTTGATGAAAACGACTATGAACCGATCTAGATACTCCCGGAAGACGGAGTTTATTAGTCCCATGAACACATTCGAGAGTTCGTAACACTGAAAGGAATGACCACGTACTCAAAGTTCCCATGTCTGCACCTGAAGGTCGTCTACGAGCTTCCTCCCTCCTTTACCCTCAACTGGTGGTATCCAGACCATAGGTCGATCTTCGAGAACCATCCTACCCCCTTCAACTAGTCGAAAAGATCATATATCCTCGGAAGAGGGTAGCGATTCTTGATCATCACCTAATGCAGCCTCATGTAGTCTATAAACAACCTGAGACCACCATGTGCCTTTTTTGGGAACATGACTGGAGCACCCCATGGTGACTCATATGGTCGAACATAACCTCTCTTCATCGTATCATCAATCTGAATCCGCAACTCCCGTAGCTCCGAAGGTGCCATCTGGTAAGGAGCCATAGAAATCAGACGGGCACTAGGCTGCAAGTCTAATCCAAACTCAATATCATTTCGAGGGGGTAGAGTCATTAACTCCTCAAGAAAGTCATCCATAACCTCTCTAAATATTCCTGGAACCTCCACCATCTCAAAATCTACTGGCTTCACTGAAAGATCATCTAACAAGGAGAGGAGGGGTTCCTCTCACCTACTGCCCCGCTCACCGATGAAAGTAACACGCCATCCACCCATGTTTAGGAAGACTACCCTTCCTCGAAAGCAGTCAATAATGGAACACACAGAGAACAGCTAGTCGATGCCTAGAATGACACCATATGGATGTATCTGTAGCAGTAGTAAATCCCTGACTGACTGATGTGGCCCTATCATTAGTCTGCATCCTCGATACACATATAAAAATTCGGTCTGGCCATCGACTATTGTGATCAGTGCGAGGGGAACTGGAAGTCTCACAGCATCTAGACCCATGGCACTGGATAGAATGGGTGCAACGAAGTAGTGCGATTCTCTGGTATTGAACAAGGAATAACCAAGGGTACTAAACAAACTGATCGTACCTCGAACGACCTCAGGTCCTGTTAGGGATGTTGTCTAAGCAGCGTGCAACTACCCACGCCCAGCTCCTTTGCCTCTTAGCTATCGAACACCTCCCTAACCACACCCGAGATGAGGTCCCAGTGTATCACCCTGAGGTTGGCCTCCTCCTGCAACTTTTTCTCTCGGATGAGCGGGAAATCGCTACCCCTATTGCTGCTGGTGGAAGGGCCTAGTTGGAAGCTACTAGTGGGGAGGGTGCTGGGCCTGTCCACCACCGTCATACTGTACTGAGTCTAGGAACTGATTCCCAAGATGTCCTTGGCTCCCATAGATGAAGCACCTCAGTCCTGGGCCCGAAAGGAAAGGGTGAGGACTGGGGAACCAGAACTGGAACTGTTGTGGCCTGCTCCCTGCTGGTCGGAACCAAGTGGGTCCTGATGCTGGTGGTCTGGTGCTGATAACCTTCCCCTTTGATGATCCCATCTGAATCCCCTCTTGTGATACAACTCCTAGTGTGTGCATCCTATCCACCACATCGGCCTTTTTCTGGACCTCCAAGTACATCGGTAGCGTGAATGGGGTAACAGTGTACTGGAGGGAGGGTCAGACCGCATCCTCTAAGCGTCTTTCCCGAGACTCCTCATCTGGAAAGAGGTCCATAGCGAATCATAGGACTTACTTGAACTTGATTCACATCTCCCTTACTGATATACATCCCTGTTAGTGGGAGAGTAGCTCTTGCCTCTTTTCTGCCTTCATCGTAGAAGAGAGGAATTTCGCCCGGAATTCCTTCTCAAAATCGGCCCATGCCACCTCATCCTCTCTCCTCTCGCCCAGGTAAAGTGTCCACCACTGACCCGCCACTCCCTACATCTGGATTATGTCCATAAATACCATGTACTAGGTCGGGTCCTGAATCAAGCTGAATGCTATCACCAGATCCTCTAACCAATTCTCTTTCTTCATGTCAGAGCTGTTGCCCTAATATTTCTCGAGGGACTGTCGCTAGAAGGCATGGAGTGTCTTCTGCCACTGGTCATCCTCCTCCTCTCAATCAGCTCTCTGTCGCTCGGCCAAGGTAGCGTCATGGGCCTCGATCGCCCTTACCACAAGTGGCCGCTTCCCAGGTGCAATATCTGCAAGGTAAACAAGGAATGCCTAAGCCCAAGTAGTGCAGAATATTGTTCTTAAAATTTCATAAATGTATTTATTTATTTCAATTTCCAAAACACCAATGAAAAATAAGAACACAAGTTATTATGATTCATGTACCGTTCCTAGAAGTTCTACCCTACAATCAGTGTGGCCTCACTTGGTCGTTAGGTCGGTCCAGAGTCCTTGCATCGGATCTGGGGGGCCCCTAAAATCCCGTGTCCTAGCCAGTCTTCCCTGGCCTAATTCACACACCAAGGACACCAATCACTATTTCCCTACCATCCCATGCAATCCTCACTATGCCTAACTCTTGACTCCATCCTATCTCTCAACCTCTCCCTCTGATACCATTCTGTCACGACATGCCTTCACTAAAAGGAGGGAAAGGTTAGCAGATTTCCAGGCCCATCCTTCTTTAAGTTGAAGGAGTGATAATGACCTCCGATACCCGCCTTCAATAGGTCCCGGAGTGACGACCAGAACCAAGGGTATATGATCACACAATAAATGGAAGGAACTACCCTTTTTCTTTTAAATAGGATCGGGAGATAAGATAGTAAATCCCACAAAAACAAACTGAAAGTGCAAAAATGACTAATGAAAAACCATTCAAATATGCATGTTCAAAGGTAAAAGATACAAGTGTCAATGCCCAAAAGGTAAAAAGAATACCAAGAAAAGAAAAGAAACAACAACAACTATCCTAATGGTCCTGCACTGGTATAGACCTGCGTGATCCCTGAAGTCCTCCTAGAAACTTGAAAGCAGTTTTGTATACGTTGGGTGAGAATACATGTATACTCAGTAGGGAAAAACCTAAGACTCTCGTGCACAAGTGGGGAGACGTACTAAAGTCCCGTGATAAGTAGACAATCAACACTATCAAGGAGTTCATCCATCCCACTCACCGGCCACACTAACCAAATAACAAAAGAAAGTAATGTAATAAATAGAGCACATTGATGTTTGGGTACCCCACGCCACTTCCCCACAGGATATTGAATACATCCTACACATCAAACCAATCCCGCAATTCTCACCGTAGTCCCACTACCACACCCCGCCCACACACACCTGGGCCATATCCTCACGCAATCCCACTGTCAAAACCCACCCGAAAACACCTTGGAAACAACTGTCTCGTGCAACCACGCCTGCAAACACCAAGTCCAGAACAACTACCGCAACTCCCAAAGACACCTGGGCTAGAAGATCCATTTCCACGCCCGAAGACACCTGGGCCTCATCCTGAAGACAGATAGGGAACCACCTGCCTACACAAACATGGGTGAACCACCACACCACCTTGACCGAATATTCATGGGCTAATAATGGACTTTAGGCCATCACATCCTGCTCGAAGATACTTTGGAAATCTGTGGAAGGGAGCAGAAATGAGCTAATAACCAGCCACTAATAGAATTGTTGGGAAAAACACCCTCCCCCATGAAATGGGGGTGTTCGGCACTGAGTGCTCAACTTGGGTATGTCATGAATAAGAAACAAAAATACTATAATTATATGTATATGTAACAAGCACTCACCTAAATCAAGGTTTTTCATCAGTGAGCCTAAAGAATACAAGAAGTACCCATGGCCAAGTCACGAATCACAACCAAACCAAAACCCATTTGTCCCATCCTTGTTTCATGTTGAGTAATAATATTTAAATAAGTTTCTACACCAAATTAGGCAACTAGAAAGCATAAGCACATGCCAAGGAAGGAGTACAGTCAAACATCAACTTAATCATTCACACCCGCTTCTCTTGTAAAGTCACAACAACAAAAGGGATAAGTGAGATCCTTCGCAGTACTGTAACCAAAAGAAACCTCAAGATACAGCCCCATGTCCCCAGGATCCTGGAGCCACCAGTTTATCAACAACAGAGGATTCCACCCCAATTCGTGATATAATCAAGTAACCACACAACCTCAAAAATTCACAACCAATGAAACCCTAACAACACCGGATCCCATCCCCTCCCACATAACCCAACAATCGACACATTAAGGAAAAACAATCAATCCACTACCACCAAAGAAAAAGAGGCCCAAGCTGGTATTTTTAAATATAAATGATTTAACACACTCCATGATTCCAATTCCGATGTACTTTAACTGGGGTTATCACAAAAAAATATTGATCCTGGTGCTTTCAAATTATTTTGCCAGATGTATGTAATTAACCAAATTACAAAACATAGAAAGGGTTCACAACCACAATACCATCCATTTAAACATCACTAGAGGAATGGGTTCCTTATTTCACAAAGAAAGACCACCAACGGCTGTGATTTGCAGTAGGCATAAGCCCGTACAATACCGAAATCACTAATCATGGAAGATCATGAAACAATGCAGCATCATCGGTCACACCCATCCCCCTTCATTCTTTAGGATCCGTTTATTATCTTCACTATGGTTTGGTTAATCCAATTCTACAGAATCAAAAGCAAGCCCACCCTGGAAGATAAACATAAACGAGATACGAAGGTGAAACCCCTACTTGATTGATCAACGATCGATGTTTTTCTACACGCCCTAGGAATAGGGGATGTGCATCTTGCAAGGCTCTGGCACAGGGGCACCTCTTACCTCGGTAACAAATGATATAAAATAAAAAGAGAAGAATAGATAATTCAACCAAAAGGAAGATGGGGGAAAACAACTTCTTCTACGATATATAGATAAAATCTTGTTGTTACGGAATAAGAAATTGAACGTCTTAGAAGTCAGATCGTGGTTATTCCACGCGGTTGGGTGGTTACACACGACTCGATTAATTGTTATTTAATAGGGAGGTTTCTTGGGATTTTTAGATATTAATTATGGCTTAAAACCACCTTGAAACGGTACTAAAGTTAAAAAGGGCCAAATAGTGGGGTTACTGGGAAGGCTGCAGGAGAAAACCCCGCCAATGCTGGGTGACACTAATCGGTCTCGCCAATCGAACGCACTGATCGATCGCGCTGATCGGTCTCACCGATCTGTCATGCCGATAATTGGAAATGGATGGGGTCATGAGGGTCTAGGTCATTATAGAAGAAGTTGTGAATAATAAGAAACAAAATATCTCAAAAAATGATGAATTTGGTGAATGTTCCTCCACCACCCCCATTTGGATGTTATTCCAAGGAAGATGGTTATGTTAATTAATACATCTCATTATATTCTATAAATTATCAAATCACTCATGATAGATCAAATGATCGCACATTATTGTATGGAAATTCTAGACGGGTGGATGTAAAAAGTTAAACTACATAAAAAAAATATTCCTAATAGGTACATTATAGAAATAGGGCATTTTCTCACCATCATGGATTATACACCTCAATAATAAGGTCTCTTCATTTCAACAAGAGTGGATTAAAATCACATTGAAAACAATGGTACTCTAAAAACATTTTATTTGTAAACAATCATAGTAGGGTATCCAAAATTCCATCTATCATGGAATCAACCAAAAATGAATGAGGGGATCTATTAGAGGATAACCCCTATCACGTTTCAACTTCATGTAATAGTGGAGTTGGTACATTATGACCTCCCATTTTCTTCCCATGTAAAATGTAATTTTAATACAAGAAAACCCTTAGATAATTATCAATACTATTGTGACATTGACATACCTATTAGAAATTGCTGGATATTGGTGTGCCCTGGAACTATTGGAAAATAATCCTTAACCTTAATGGTATGATTCAACCCTTCCCCGAAAAATATTTTGGATCCCTATGTTTCCAATATTTTATGACTCAGGAGACACAATCAGTAATAAGATACAATCTATGCAATATATTAAACATGTGATTGGAACCCTGGTATAGAAGGATGTTTTGAAACATTTGTACATCGTACAAAAATTAAAAGAGAAAACCTTCATATAATTCAAATCTATCTTAAGATAGTCAATCATGGGATGAGATGATATCCATTAACATTTTCTCTTTAAATACATCCCAATACTTTAGATGACTTCAATATTTAAAATCTCATATTGAAAACTAATAGATATTAATAGTCTCTTTGATTTCACTTATAGGTTTAAGGTGTTTACATACTCCCCAAACATATTTTTTCCACAAGAATAAGTTTTTCTCCAGTATAATGAAACTTCCCAACGATTTTCAAACTCTTCTTATCCCATTCAAATATAGATCCACGTTTATTAATTTATTTATTGTTTCCTAGAGATTGAAAGATTCCATATAGTGAACCAAGGAAAAGAACAAACTAATTCTATAAGAATAAAGAAATATAGTATGGATAGGGGAGGTTTCCACTATCATTATTAAGCCTGCCATTAGGATAACTACATCACTTAATCCCATTCTAAGTAAAATAAAACAAGCCTTTAATAGTTCTAAAAATGGCCTTTATCATCACTAGAAAAGTGAAGACTACATGATAGTGGTTAAAATCCCTGGTATTTTATTTGTGCTATAATGTGCTGATAATTTGGACCATTATTAGAGATAAAAGAAGAAATGATTATGGGGTCATTTACCTGTGCTAAAAAAGAACTTATAAATGGAACCATTATCATTTATTTTAAAAACACATATAAAGGAACCATTTATCGGTGTTATAATCTAGTGCTGCTAAAAGAACCATTTATTAGAACTTATATAAGCACTAATAATGGTTTTTTCATTACTATTTATAGAAGCACTAACAAAAAATCCTTTATCAATGATTTTATGATATCTAATAAAACAAACCGTTATTATCACTTCTACGAGAATTGATAAAATATACGATTATCATAACTTTTGAAGAGCTAATAAATGTATCCTTTATGAATTATTTTAAAATAGGTGATAAAGGGCCATAATGTAGTGTGATATAACATAACTCATCATCACCGAAAAAAAACAGATATCAACAAAAATTTGTCCCAATATTGGATTTTAATGTATTTAAATTTATAAAACAATGACATTACAAAAACACTATATAATAGAAATTTAATTCATTGGTTCATACCATTACATAAATTCAAATTATTACCTAAATTCAAAAACTTCCACATTCCATTATCATTTAATACAGATAAAATCATGGAATTATTGAAAAAAACACCCCATATTGAGTAAAACAGTGAACCTATATATGAAACCAAGTATTCTTATAGTAATAATATAAAAAAATAAACTAACAAAACGTGTTGTATTTACTAAAATTGATGTAAATTTTAAATTAAATGACACACTTGGAATCTTATATGTCACACCATGCATTGGATGGAGGTGTGATAGATTCCTAAACATCACCAATGACATATAGATCGTTGTACAAATGTATCTACAAATGTTTAAAGGATTTTCTTAGTTTCAATTAAGTCAGTTGGCCATTTTACTAAAATTGTTTTCAATTTTAAATAAAAAACACTCGTTGAGTCATATAAGTCACACCATGAATCGAATTGAGGTTCAGATAATTCTTGCATGTCTTAAATCAATTATGAATAATTTCTAAAAGTATTAAAATAATCTAAATTTTTTATTTCACTTTTGAGTAGGTTTGTTTTTTTCTATTATTGATGTCAATTTTAGAAAAAAAATCACACTATGAGTCATACCTATCACATCGTGCATCAAATTGTGGTGCACATGATTCCTACAACTTCTAAATCACATATTTATTTTTGTCGTAATATATCTATAAAATCAGAATGTGTTTTCCCAATTTTGAGTACATCACTATTAATTTTTACTTAAATGTCATTTTTAACAGGAAACATGAACTTTAACTCAATTGGATCACATCATTTATTGGTGGGATGTGATACTTCTTCCAAAACATCAAAAATTATTTATGAATTGATATTCTAAATTATCAAAAAAAATATGATGGAATTACCTAATTTTTTTATGATTGAAACTTTTTAAAGTCAAATTTAAATTTTAAAAAGATAATGGACACATTGATTCAGTATCTCTATATAATAAAATGATTATCAATTTAAATCTAAAATAAGAACATGGAGTCATAATAGTGGAATCGTGAATTAAATTTAGGTGTGGATAATTCTTAGACTCCCAATATCTCTAAACAATCCTATATATTAATTTTACCAGGATTTCAATTGAAATTATTTACCAATCAACCAACATTACTTGTGTAGCATCGAACAAACCACATCAACTCAAAAAAACATTCCAATATAAGAAAAAATTTATTACGAGTGATGTGGTAAATAAATTAATTAAACAAAAATATGAACTATTTCATTAATTCTATAGAAAATGATTTTACGGTGAAAATATAGAGAATAACTCCTTGTTTGAGTAGTGGAGGGAATTTGAAGGAATGTTATAAATTTCAACATTACATTGGTGAATTATTTTGAGAGATATGAATTTTGTGGATGATTTGGTGAAAAATGGATGAAGGATGGACAAATTTCCCCAACTCCAACAATAGAATCTACTTGTATAAAAAAAATATTATGTGAGTAAAACTAAAAAAATAAATTAATCATATATATGAAACAATACATTAATTCTATTGGAAATGATTTTCTTGTGAAAAAATCTAGATTACCTCTATAATTGAAAAGAGGCATCATCATTTCTCTTTAAGAAAAGGTTGTGGATAAAATGTTAATGAATGTGATAAATGAGACACTACAATGGTGGAAAGTATTTTAGGGGTAAAAAGGCATGAATGATAGTTAAAAAACACCAACTCGAACTAAATATTAGACCAGTATAAGGAAATAATTATTACATGGGAAATACTAAAAAAATAAACTGATCATCAATATGAAACAATACATTAATTCTATGGATGATGAAATTACTATTAAAACTAAAGGATTACTTACCTAATTTATCTTTCGGAGAACCATTTCTCTTGCAGCAAAGGCAGTGTAGGTAACATCAAATAATGTCACAAATGTACCACTATAGGGATAAAATAGATTTAAGGGAGAAGAAGCGTGAAATTTTGATAGAGCGCCCCAACTCGAGCAAGATAATGCACTTTTATAACAATGAAATTATTATCTGAGTGATAATAAAAATGAAATAAATTAAATATATATATGAAGTAATAAATTTATTCAATGGAAAATTATATCACAATGAAAACATCAATATTACCTATGTGATTTATCAGAGACAATGTCATTTATATTACTACCTTGAAATTGCCTATCACTCATCAATTCCAATATATTAATTCATTGAAAATTGATCTTTTCTTACATTTTTATTTTGTATGGGCATTCAAAAATGGTTTACCACAAAAAGTGTCAATAGTTTAAAATATTTTTGTACAGTTGATCACCCACAGCTTTAGATGGAGATGTACCTTGTTTGATATTCCTATATAATGATTCCATCCTAGATTGGTATTTATGTCATTAAGGATAAATTTTCCAATGTCCTAAAAACATGTTCTTCAAGTAATGTTTCAATCGAACAAAGTATGAGTGTTTTTTACAAATGGTAAACCCAAAAAATATTTTATTCCTATAGCCTGATAAATTTTTATAAGAATAGTAGTGATATATTTTTCCATATAATGAGGTCCTAAATGTGATTTCTTCTCTCTAATGAGAATAATACATTGTAACACATATATATCAAATATATTTCAAATCATATATTAATGGACCCAAATAGACATCAATATCATTAATAAGTTTATTTGGTCCAAATATAATTAGATACAACAAAATGTATATGATCATCATACATAACCTTGGATGTATGTTTTCATTTACCATCATGATGATACATGTACTATGTGTATTACTCTATACAAAAATATGGTTTATTCTATATTTAGATAAATCAAGATGAATGATTCTCGTATCATCTCAAAATTCAGGAAACTCATAATCATATTTTATCCACATGATAGAATCTACTAGATGACGTAGGTTACCATTCTTAATTCTTGTAACTACACTCAAAATTAATTCTCCCAATGTTTCTTGACAACGATATATCATTATAAATTATGGAATAACTTGAATGTATAATAGATATTTTGAATGACATGATTATTTTTTCTTTTATCGATATGCACATCACATAGGCTATTTTAAGAGTGATTTATTGTCCTTGTGAAATAACATGAAATTGCATGGGAAAGATTGTATTTTTTTGTGATCATTACTGGTGAATGTAACATTAATTTATAGTTGTATTCTCTACAAGTTAGGTCATTTTATTTTTATAGCATATATTTCAGAAGACCAGGTATATCTATCAACACGGGGTCACTCCCTCCTCTATCAATTTTCCAATTATATAACTTAAATAAACCTTAAAATGATATGTACTTAGTTAATTCAGTATATAATTATTTCTTGTAAGAATTATATAACTTGTAAAACATTTTTTGATAATCATTAATTTCATATTAAATTAAATTTTTTTAATTTTTTCCAGGTGATCTCCACCTTCTATTACAAATGTATTAACATGAAATGATTCAAAAATTGTAGTACTATCTTAATCGATGTCCATATAATTTTTTGTTCAATGATTAGTACTAAATTTATAGCATTGATCTATTCATTTAAAAATTAAATATTCATCCAACACTTCCAAAAAAAAATTTCCCGAATAAAAACAATAACTTAAACATGGAGAGAGGATTTAAAAAGGGGGGTCTGCATGATTTCTTTAAAAAGTGATGAACACATTAACTCCATATACATTTAGATTATAAAAAATTTATCAAGAAACCATTTTTGGTTCATACCCATTATATTATGTTCATTAAAGATTAATTTTATAAAAAAAATATAAAATACACATAAGACATACATTATCAAAATTGAATGTTATATATATGTATTATAAGGACAACTGAGATTTCATTTTTTCAAATAATTTCATAATGTTGAATAAAATGAGTGATTTGATTTATGAAAATAAATAATACATAAAAAATTTCATCAATCCACGAAAAAAATGAAAATATAATATATGAAATTAAGGAGTAATAAGAAACTAAAATATGATAAATATGAATAATAAACTATCATTCAATCCAATAGAAGATATTAAATTTTTTTGGAACAAATGATGTATCAACCTGAGAAATTATTAATCCTAAAATTAGTGGAATTTAAAAATTTAAAAACATATGAAGACCTTTGGAATCTCATATCACCCAATAAACACATCCCAACGAAATTCAAGGTACTCCAAATTGATGTAAAATTAGAATTTACAAATGGATTGCATGAATATGATGATTACACCAAATAAATCATAGTTTTCTAATTAATTAATATGAAAATAATGTTTTTAAATGTATAAATGTGATGTTTTAATTTAAATTAGAATTAAACGATTAGTATTGAAGGTTATATGAATTTCTAAATATACAATAATTTAAAAATTATGAATTGATTATAATCATTACATATAAAGGATTTTATGGATTTGTTGAATGTTTTGATCATTGTGGATGAAATAATATTTAGTGACCCAACATATAAAAGATGATTATAATATTTTAATTTAATTTCGACCAATGGATAAATGTTGATGATTTGTGATGTTTAATTTTCTCTTATTTGTATGTGACTCATGTAATTCATGGGATATTTATTTCCAAATCTATATATGTGAATGAATATTTAAATATATTTAATGAGGTATACTGAACACCCATGTTGATTCACATTGAAAAATGAATAATATTTTCAGTAGTTTTTATGGATTTTAAATCTATATCATTGAGTGTGGGATATTTTTTATATACAATCTTTTTTGATATCAAATGTTTTGATGTAATTTTTTTAATTTAATATATCTTACTATCATGGAGTTTCCATGGGAATCCAAATATTATTAGTGGAACAAATTATAAAATTAAGGGGAAATTCATGAAAATCCACACTTCCGAGAATGAAATTTAAATTTGTGTATGGTGGTATTTAGGTGTAATAAATGTTTATAATTAAAAAGGGGAATTTTCATTGGGACACGTTTTTAAATAAATCATTGATAGAGGGAGAATAGTGTGATGATGTTAAATTATAATGTAGTTGGAAAATTGTACACTGCATCAAGTTATAATATTTCATATATTATTATTGAAAGGATTTATAAATTATGTTGAATATATAAAAAGTGGGGGAAGGATAAAATAATTTTATTTAATGTGTAGCAACATAGAAAGATGAAATATTGAGAAAAGTTACAAATCATTTAACAATAGATATAGTTTCCGAAACAAACCCAAGGCAAACATATATCAATCACCCAAGCTAGCCCATGATAGTGTTTAAGGGAAATTCATGATCCCCCTCATGCTAGAAACAAGCATTAGCGAAAAAAACAATACAATGGTAATGATTTAGATAAAAAATAAATAAAACTAGTAGAAATAAAATTAAATTAAATTTTACCATGATGCATCCATACATTGGATTCCAACAAAAACATAGATAATTTGAAAAAAATAAGATATGAATCAGTATAATATAAATGATTTCCCTTAACATAACTTCTACTCCCTCACAGTAAAAATCACCTATTTTATTTTCTAAAATTTCACAAGTTTAGAAGACCATTTTTTTGTTGAGGCCGAAGCCTCTGTTTCGAAGACCATTTATTGAATAAATATTAAAAAATATCATTGATAGCTATGGATGATCAATTTTGGAAATTTACAAAATGAATAATAAATCATCTAAACTCTAAGTGTATCCATGTGTCACCACCGAGTCAAGAAACAATTAACATTCCATGGGTGATCAAGAGTGGTATCAAAATTGGAAACTAAGAAAATATTAAGGTGTAACCCCTTTGTATTAAATAATTAAACAAATAATTATTATTTTTACAATGAAAATATCAAAACTAAAACAAAAAATACAGAAATAAAATATGAAGGCCTCTTTTGACTTGTTAAAGAAAATATATATCCTTCTTTAGAAACCATAACATCAATAGTACAATAGATGTCGATCTAGATATTTAAGAGGTTGTCAAGTGGTTTGACTTGAGATTAGATTCACCTAGAAAGAGCATTGATAGTTGGTTTCTACTGTTGAAAGATTCTAATATCACAATGGTTTCACAAAAGGATATAATTTTTTTATTATATAGTGATCCTTTTGTCAATGATTACTAAAAAGCACATATAATGTTTCTTTTTATTAGAGCATATTACTGAAGCACTGATAAAAGGACTCTATATCAGTGAATCTTAGAATAGATAAAGTTAAGTATTTATATGTTCTAAAAATTATCATAAAAAATATATTTTTATCAGCGTTAGTATTATAGCACCAATAAAATTTAATTTTCCCAGTTTTGATTTTCATTGATAAAGCCTCAACATTATTAATGTTTATTACCTATTTAAAGATAAATGATTTTTAATTATAATTTTAAATAGAAGTATTGTATATATATATACTTAATTAATATATATATATATACATTAAATATTTGCCTTTTGAAATATATTTATTATGATTTTTTAATAATATAATTATTTTTTTGAAAAATAATATTTATATCCATATATATATTTATATTATTCTACATAGATATTGTAAATATATATATATATAGTAAATATATTAATTATATATATAAATTTATTATAAATTTAATAATTATTTAAATATATATAATGAAATATTTATTATTACATTAACAAATATGAAATAATTATTTAGTTATTTATAATTATAAATAAATAATTGTATAAATATAGTCAATGTAAAATTGTAAATATATTTTTAAAAATATATTTTTGACATTATTAATGAATTTATAATTTGATGTGCATTAATATATGATAAACATGAGTGAAATTGAACAAATTAAGAATATATATATTAACAATATTGAAAAAATAGACATGTTTTATGTGTGTGTATAATATATTAAAATGTATTAATAAAGTATTTTTTTCAGTCAATATATCTTTGATATTGGTTAATTTGTAAAATCAAAATACATGGAATTATATATTAAGTACAATAAAATTAGTCAAAATTTAAATTAGTTTTACGTTTTAGTTATAATCAATTATTCAATAAACCTATTACTCTTTAATGTAATGCGCCTTAATATTATGTAATATATAAAGAATATTTATATACATTAATATATATATTTTTTAATATATAATATTAAATAATATAAATTATCATAATTATATAATTATTAACATTATTAATATTTAACAATTAATAATACATTTAATCACATTAATTAATAATTATTTAATTAATAAGAATTTATTTATTTATTTTAATAAGTTAACTTTTTGATTTTTAAGTGTTGAAATAATTCATTTTATTTATTCATACAATTATAAATGTTATATGTGTGATGATAATAGAAATATTTATGAGTGCTAAAAATAATACACTGAGAAAAATACCCTTTATTCATTCTAAAAATAATGTGCTGATAAAAAATACACATTATCAGTGATAAAAATAAAGAACATATAATGATTCACATTGTTAGTACTAATTAATGTATTGATAAAATGTTAAATTTATCAACAATTTCCTTAGTGCTGATAAATCTTCCATTATTCAGCAGTTTTCTCTATCACGTATAAATGCCAACGTTGTTAAACGTATGATTTGTAGTAGATACCATATCAAGAAGATACCCCTCTTATGAGTTTGCAACAGCACCATAATCTCCAAGAGAAGGTAATGGGATAACATATAAATCATTTCATATAATGGAGTAATAATATTAATTCTTCCTAAGAAGAGAATTTCCATGTTGCTTCATTGTTTATTTGGAGAATAATTTACTAAACAAGAAAATTCCTAAGAGGCCTAAACAGATTTATCTGAAAATCACCCAAAATATTACCTCTTTCACTAAACACATGGTAACACCAACATGGATTTATTACTTTTCAAATACACTAGGATAAAATTGGTTGACTTAGGGAAAGTGATGTTGGGAAAACAGAAGCAAAAGTGGCATGTGTTTCGAGAAAATCCCCAGATGAAGAAGGTGAGTGGATATATTTTTATATAAAATATCTTCCAATGTTCAATGATTATATAACCATGAATAAAACTAATTGAACACAAGCTATTATAAAATAATAATTTATTGAAACAACTCTTCCTTCATTTTCTCATTCTATGGCCCACCCAACTTCATTGGTGTCACAATCCTCTAAAAATAAGTACACTAAGAAGTTGTGAAAGCCAAAAATAAAAAACAAATTACATGATGATGAGCCTATAATAATTCCAAAATACTTTTTTACTATCTTAGACATTATTCCACTATCCCAGAAGTCACTGGAACCATCCCACCAAATAGTTCCACAAGAGATGACCAACCCAAAAAAATTCTATTTAGACTATGAATTAATTATCAGTTCCATTAATTTTATTCACTGAATAGATTCATTATATAACAATGTTTATTTCATTCAACTAAGGTTCCCTAAACCTGATTATGGAATTATAGGATGATGATTCATGATGTAAGAGTACTTGGGAAGACGAATTCAATGAAAAAAAACTATCTTTCATCTACCTCCATTATATGTCAATCAATACTACTAGAACTAAATAGGGATACCTCTAATGGTACCCAAATAAATGAAGAAATATCTACCACATATTTCAAGATTCACCCTACCCCAATTATCCAAGAATAATTACTACCGGTGTTGGAGTTGTCATATAAACCTTATTGAGAATGAATACATGTTCATCTTGACCATCGAGTATAAGGGCACCATAAATTGTAGTTATAACGGTGTATCTGCCTATGTGAAGTAAAATTATCTCCCAATGATCATATGAAATAAAATCATCAGGTTGGTGAGAATATAAAATCACCTAGACGTTAAAAATTTTAATGTAATTTTCTTGTGTTGGAATGGTTGTCGTTCTCAGAGACTCATTATTTATAAAGATGCCTCCAATAATAACTCCCTGAAGATTTCATGAGCCATAAAATGTTTAAAGATGAGGTTTGTTGTGAATATGATTATCACGTATATATATTTTCTATAAAATTCAACATGATTATCTCTTTTACAGTTAACGATAATTATTCTGCTATACAGGAACACATCATATACATGTATGTATATGGTATGATAAATATTGTTGATATCAGACAAGATTTTTTTGAAAATAGATCCTGGTTTTTTCTCATTCTTGTCCAAACTCATTGTTTACTATGATATAATTAGTGAAACAAGTCCCCTTCCTCTGTAAAAATTCCTTGTTATGAAAGATCAGTAAAAAACCCTTTATATAATTTAAACTAAAATATCAGTTTTTGGATCTCATTTTGAAATCAGAATTCCCAATTGTCCAGTAATATATTGCATTAAATGTTCTTCTAGGAGGATCATTGTTTTATTGATAAGCATAAGTCCACTCATCATACCAACAAAGCTTTAATAAATAAATTAATGTTAATATTAGGAAATTTTATTGTTATAATTACCCATTTGAATCATTTGAATCAAAATATATTAATGAATGATACAAAAATATGATGGGGACACAACCAATGAATATTGGAGTCACTTAGTCCACATATATCAATGGTAAGAAAATGATCCATATAATTCCATCAACTATGTTAAGGAACTATATGTGATTCCCTTCAATTAGATCCACCATATGATTCCATATTTGGAAACAATGTCAAACAACCATCATGATGTAATCCATGATGACAGATCATGACCTTACAAAAATGGACATAGAACTATTGTGTATTGGTAAATGTGTAGGTGAGAATTACCTCATATAATCACATAATAATCAATAGATGCATGACTCCTCATATAAATCAGAATCATAATCCATGTCACTATAAATTATTTGGGATAATTCATATCAACCCCTTGCGAATCCACCAATTCTTCAATGAAACCCAACATTTTCATATAGTAGGTCATGGATAATTTGATTTTTTATGAAAATGATGTCTACTCTCCTATATTTCTAAAATTAATTTAATCAAATAATTACACAAAGATTGTGGTACAATAGTACGAGGATGAGTAACATGTCATGGGAGAGGAAGATGAGGAAGACCACAAAGATTCTACTCTAGTATATTAGGAATGTATCACTACCACTATAAATTAAATAAGAAAATTAAACATTATTTCACGTGAGTATCCATGTCCCACATTGATTTTTTCATAAATGTCATTCAAATAAAAAGATGTATATAAATCCTTTTTAAACAAACATCTAGACATGTATTCCCAGAATTACATTGAAATTGGGGGCCTTGATCTTTATGTTTCCACTAACCATCGTGAATTCCCCAAAAACCCCATGTTTATAAAAGGTAGATAAAAGGACATAACTAACTCAAAATTCCCAAATTGACTATGATGTTTACCAACTCATTATTTACAAATTCATTCATGATGTAAAATATCAAAAATATAAGTCCTATATGGTCTCATTCATGAAGATGAGTGGGAATATTTTAGTTTTCATCAACATTATAGATATCGCCATGAATTGTCAGGAAGGAAATTTCCAAATTCATATCTCAAAACTATGAAATCATGTAACAGTTAGATATTAAGAACATCATTCATGGACGAATATTCAGGATACCACCAAAATCAACGCTCCTCTAAAAATGTGGAATCCATCATTTTCATATCACCCAAATAGGTATATTTCTATTAGGTTATTCCTTTTTTTCATAATGTTGGCACAGTCAACCAACATGTCATGCCACACATCTTAAAACCCTTTTTAGGAATGTATTTTGAGTTCTCTAATGATGTTCATATGGAAGAATATCGGTGACATTCTGAATATGATGATAATATTTACACCATATTCAGCAATATTCTACAATATAGTC
Source organism: Viscum album (assembly GCA_963277665.1). NCBI lineage: Eukaryota > Viridiplantae > Streptophyta > Magnoliopsida > Santalales > Viscaceae > Viscum > Viscum album. The sequence continues at coordinate 695,545,403 of OY728141.1, forward strand.
TTAATATGAACCCATCGATTTGTTATTTTGGAATTAACATGAGAATGTTTCTCAACTATTTACTATGGTAATATAAGATCAATTTTGATCCTGATATAAAAAATTATATCCATTATATTTCACCTCCTCAAGCATCGAATTTTTGAGAGTGTTACAAGGACGCGTCACTTACATTCAGTTATATATAGAAAACATCCCAAGAATGTTTATCCCATTACAAGATTTATGAATAAAGGGATCACATATTTGTGAACTAATGACTATAAAGAAGAATTCAAGAGTATCTAAAAATATCTTTTTAGTAAACCAGAGTAAATGAATCCGTCTGAGATAAATATGATCATTTTTATGTTATATCCTTAGAATTATTATTTTTCTTTGACTACACATAATAATGATAATTGGAACCAAACCCCCATCTGTTATCTAAATCAATTAATTATCAATATTGATATAGTTTATTTATACATTAAAAAGGGCCCCTTATCACTAATATTTTTATTTCAAAAGTTGATAATATACCAAAAATAACATGAGTCCCACATTGTTTCCCATATCAAACATATAAAACACATCCTTAATCATCATTTTTATCTAGAAAATCATCACAATGAGTTGTCATCATGAATCATTTTGACATTCATATTATGACTTAGAAAATCTTAAGAAACCATGATTTAGCATAATTACTTTTAAAACACTCCATCTACAGAAACCACATCCATAAATAGTAAATTTAATGTTGATGAGATTTTCTCAATTCAAAAGGTCCCGATATATGGGAGATGTATTTTTATAGTGCATTATAAATTTAAACAGGTAATGGAGTGGTAGACCTCAAGATCTTGAAAATAAGTTTGGTTGTCATTCTTATATCCCCATTAAAGGTATTCTTACCTTACCCTTTCATTTTTTTCATAGGATTGAATTAGGAATGATGTAGGGAATTAGGCCCTATTTTTAAGTAAAAAACTAGAAATTAAAATTATATTGGAACACATAAAGGTAAAAAGTGATTCTTAATTGGTCATAAAGATGATAAATAGTGATTATATCATTATAAATGAAGACTTAATCCCCTTTCATGACTACGTATGAGGACTAATGATTATATCCCATAATCATTGAATGACTAAGAAGATTCAGAATAAAATATGACTATTAATTTTTGGGATTTTGGCTAGGTTGAAACACTCATAATCAATTTTTACTTCCAAATAGTGTCACCCTTAGTTCTTGTTGACATGAATGAAATTAGAAAGGTTAATTAAATCCAGAATCCAATAGGTCCAAATACTAGTTGGATGAAAACCATTGTGGAATATCATTAAAAATAAATAATGTTATTAGAAAATATTGAAAGGAGAAAACCTGAAAATGAATAATTAATTTTAATCATTATGAAATGCAAGTCACAAATAATTACTCAATAAATTGGACTTCAATGAAGTTGTACTCGGGTTATTTAAAAGTGGAGATACTATTTTTTTCATCCAAAAAGTAAATATATGGGCTTGTGGTTCCAATCCGTCATTGTTCAATAAATATAATAAAATCTAGATTCATGGATACAATTTTCAATAATTGATTCATGATTTTTAAAAATTCACAAAAAACAACTTTCCATCCATTTCTATTCCAAATTCATTCATAAACCCCATGGAATTAATCACACTCCCAAAAAATCAAACTAATTTTCTATATGGGGAATGTTTTTTGGGTCCATATTTTACCACTACATCCAAGTAGTTCTGGTATATTTCTAGTACTATAGATTTATTCATGATGTGGGAAAGAGTTTTACCGCACAAAGTATTTTGGGAAAATAATATTGAAGGCTTTTTTAATGTAACATTACATAATTTATTTGATATCCCTCATGTGATACTGAAACAAATGTTAAAAATTTATATTTAATGAGTTTGAAATTCTTTATTATGAGTATAATATCTTATCTAATAATTTATCTCGATATCATGTAGTGGATAATAGATAGGTAGAAACCTTTAATAAGACATTATCACATATACACAATAAGATGATGGATAAATATGAACTGTATTTTCTAGAAAAACATTTTTATGCCATTTGGGATTATTGGACTAAAACCTATTCCACAACACAAGAAAAAATGAATTCACTAGTATAGAAGAGAAATATATCCATACATATTTAGGTATAATTTACCTCTCATTTCATTTCTATATGTGTTCAACAATTTGTAGAAGGCAAATCATAAAAATAATTGGAATAATTTAGATAAAATATTTTAAAAAACGACATACCCTTAGTCCATTAGAATACTACCAAAGTCCAATGAAACTATATTTTATCAAGAATGTTCACATATTCATGTTACTAAATGAATAACGTGTAATACCCCAATCTTCAACGGTACATTTCATATTGAATAATGTAATAGCTTGCACAGTATGCAACTTTGAGTTCTTACACACCACGACCAATCATACCTACCATTATGAATAGTAATACACAATTTCTAAAATTATGTACATTTTATTTTTAAAAATGAGATAATGTTTTGGATTGAGAATATCAAAATTTACTTAGGGTGAATTTTAGGTATTTTTCTAAAAACATTCAATTATTGATGAATACTGAAAACACATCGTTTTTGTTTAAACCTACTTTTTATTAATATAATTTATTATTTTATTTAAATTAATTTGCAGTAAATGTAGATACATAAAAACTATATATATTATATGTACTTCATTGGTGTCTTTTATTAATAAAATTAGATATATAAAATTTTATAGAACATTTGAACGTATTTTACCCAACTTCTAGGAACATTTTCAATGTTGCATAAAACGTACTTTTACTAATTCTATGAATTTAATTTCACAATTCCAAGGGTCACAGATGACATTAGAATGTAAAAGGTGGTTTACAAAGATGAAAATATTTTTTCAGTGAATAGTAACTTCTGGATTTTATTTATCACGATTAAATGTAAACTGTGTAATTAATGGTTAAAATGATTTTATAATTTCCCGAAAACATGTACTAATTATATTGGAAATGTTTTCTACTACCAAAATCAGAGTTAGGAATAATATATGATCCTCCTTCATCCAATTTTATTAGATTATGACATTAATTATTCTTTTATTTTATGAAGAGTTAAAACTGTTAAATTCAAATTTTAATTAATTATAAAATTTTAAATATACTGTTTTCCATATGATAAATTTGACTATAAATATTAATTAGGAATATAAAAATATTTCATACGTAATGGTATTTTATTTATAATTTATAGTCAATAAATAAATAAATTTATTTATGGCACAATGGTGATGCAGTAATTATCTTATTAATGAATGATTAAAATAATTGATATTATAAATATCGAAATAAATTTAAGTTGAAACTTTTGATGTATTACCCTAATTTTATAGATTAATATGAAATTTTTGAAAAGATTACATTTCTATTTTCTATGTAATCATGTCATTTCTGAATTTCACGATAACCAAATATTAACTACTGTCCAAATTGCCATAAATGAGTTTTTTAAACAAATACTATAATATTAAATGAAATTATATTCATTAAAATATAATAATCATCTAAATGACATAGGCATGGTTAGATTCATCAATAATGAAACAATTGGGGTTCTCATTGATTTATATAGTAAGTTAATTAACCATTTTTATAATAATACATGAATACATAGTAAAAGTTAAACTACTTAACTAATAGTTACATCTAAATGATATGTTTAATATGGTGACCTGAACCTGTCAATAACCCATCGGGTGATATATTTTTAAACTAGACCGACTATAGCCTCAAAATAAATCCTTTTGCAACAAATATAAACTGAATATTATTGTATAATATATTTATATTTCAATATTTTTCTAAAGTGACATACAACACTATTATCAAATGGTACTTCCCATTATTTCAAAATCACACCTCCAATGCAATTTGGCTCTACCAGCCCCTACTAAAATAACCTCCCAACCACCCTCAACGCATCCTAGAGGCATTACATTGATCATAAATCCATCTTGTTGAGCCCTTATGATAAAATCAAACCGAAGCACCCAAAGAATATGTAATAATATCATCACCTATTTCAATGTTCTTTTCTTCTTCCACGTAATCCTTCATTGTTGTTTGTATAATAAAATAATAACTAAATTTCCTTATACATATTTTTATATTTATATAAATATGGTACAACTATTTTCATTATTCTATCAATCCAATGACTGAAAAATTCACCATATGTACAAACTACGGCTAAGTGTCTCCATGTCGTGGTGTAGTTTGTTATTCAACAATTCATTATTTGTATGGGTATAATATTGAGTATAATTGATGTGAATGATAAATTTAACATGTTAATTAATATATATATATTATATAACATCCAACTAAATATTATTTTACCATCAAAAGAATGATATTGTCGCTGGTGTGTATGTACAGATTTTCATCTCCATGGTCGCAATAAGATTAATATCCCATCGTAACCATTCATGAATAATTTTCATTTTCTGATAAAAATTAATGATTAAAATCATAATATAATTTTATATTTGAACCTAATATAACCTATCCATATCAAACAACACTTACAAAAAGAAACATATAAATTAAAATGAATCAGTTAACACCCGAAACAATGAAACTATTGAAATATTATTAACAATGTAATATTAGAAGATCATATATAATATCATATTTATGTATATGGTTCTTTTTTAATTTAATAAAAATTATTTAACTATTATACATGTGGTTAACATAGCCTCTACCATGGAAATGTACATTTTATGGGTTAATTTTTCAATCTCTTTAATATCTGAGATTGTTTATACGTAAGCATCTATTGGGAATTATTTATCATCCACAACTATGTTTCTTAAAAATTTATTTAAAAATATTTTAACTATTTCATAGAACATGGGTTAAATTAATTTATACTTTTTTTGGAGTTTTTATAATTTTTTTGATAGTAATCATTCCATCGTTATCAAAACAAGGTGCATTATGGAATTTTCAGCAAATTAACAAAAGGCTATTCTTTATCTAATACATTGGTTATAGATATTTTCTGTCATAATAACACCTTTGAATAATCTATTACAAGGTCATAAGTGTATTTTAAATTTTTTCTTTTATAATTATGACAATTTAAAATGATTTCAAAATAGAATGGGATATTTCTCTCTAATAGTTTTTATTTTATTTATGTCAACATCCTTTGATGGATTTTACACTTTTTTATGTTTATTTTTTATGATAAAATATTCTATATTTTATTTAGGGATTAATGATATGTCTGACTATGGATGTCTTATTTTTATACCAATATTTTTTATGGTTGTTGAGTTTACATTTCATATTCTAGTTTTAATATAAACTTTTATGTTATGTTTCATCATTTTCATATAATGGATGCATTGGACCAAGTAAGTGATAGGTGGCGCATGCTATAGCTCATCGATTCATCGATGGGTATCATGGGACATACATGATTCTTTGCAAAAATCCTTTACAAAATATTATTTGTAGTCTCGGAAGGAGTCCGTGACTATGTGGTTATGAGGTTCGGCATTATGCAACCCATAATTATGAATTTAGGCCGTGATTTTACATGTAATTTTTCAACTAGTAGAATATCCATGTGATTGAGTAAATGGAATTATTTTACATTTCGTTTCTATATTATGATAATTTTTACATTAAAAGTGTTTTTAAGACTTATACATTTCCCTAAATATTTATTTATATTTATGATAGTTTCTACTATATTTTTATCGAAACTGTGAATCTGAGCTCACCCCTTTCATTTGTTATCTTTTTCCAAGGATTTGAAAAAGTATATTATGATTAACATGCAGGAATATGCAAAGAAATATGTGTGTGTTGAAAGGAGTCACAATTTTTTTGTTCTTCCATTTCATAATTTAATGTGAAACTTATGTACGAATAATGTAATTACAAGGATACTAAACTAATCAGTATTTTGAGTCATTATCTATTATTACAAGCTAATGTTTTGTAATAATTCATTGACTTTGGGTAACTTGGGTTGGGGTGTTACATTTGGTCTCAAAGGATGTTTAGTGATAACCATATAATAAATATTTATAAAAACACATATTAGAGAACATTACCTTAAGATATACTTTGAGGATTAATGTATAATGACATCCTATAATTTTTTTAATATGGATATTTTGTGTATTTTTAATGCAATACATCCTTTTTGTGATACAATTAGGTAGAAGCGACTCTGGGATAAATGTTCCAAGGTGTGACAACTCTTAAAAAGTGTTTTGGGCTTGACATAGGTTATCCTCATACATGACAACAGGCCTTGCAGCACTCATGGTTATGACACTCCTGGGGGATATGCTTAGGAAACATCAAAATTTTATTGAATACCATTATGAAGAAATTATAAGTAAATTCTTCCCCAAATTAAACATTTTTTTATGATTATGGATTATATGCACAAATAGTTAAATTTAGGATAGGTATTTTACACGTTTGTACTTATGTATTGGGATTTATTATCCAATCTAGTGTATGCCATTGTTTTTAAATGGTTCATAGGGAAGGAATGAAAATGGTATCAATGCATGTAATCCATGTATGTATTTGACTCTTACGCAAGATAATTATAATGGGGATGGATATTCAACCACTACTGAACAACTTATATATTTTTTGGGACACATCACTTAGGTTATGAATAATAACCTTACCCGTATGGAGAACCCTAATCGATGACACGAAGTATAAATGTTTTACCACTTCATGAGGAAACAACCAACCACATTCAATGGGACCAAAAATTCATTTTTAGATGAGTAATGGATATGTTTCAAATAACATCATTTTTAGGGTGTAGAAAAAAGGAAAAAGTTTCCATTGTTTTTTTATCACCACACAGGATTTGCATATCAATGTTGGCCATTAATTCAAAACAAAAAGATGGTTGAAAAAGTATCAGATATGTAATGGAGGGTGTTTAATGATTTTTTAGACAAATACTATCCTCATGACCATCGAACAGATATGGAATGACAAATTCTGAGTTTGAGGATAATGGATTATGAGAATTTTGAAAAGTATGAGTCTAACATTACAAGGTTAGGAAGTCATGAAACAGATTATATACGTAACCCAAGGAGTAATATTGATCGATTCCTTGATGGGTTAAAACCATTTCTATGTCGATCATTAGTAACAAAATAATTCTCATCAGACGTAGATATTGTGTCATGTACTATCAAGATAGAAAATAAATTTTATATTTATTACGACTTTAATGAAATCCATGAGACCAAGAGATCTATAGAACATATTTGAAATGGAAATAAGGGGAAGAAGGGAAATGATTAATTTCTATCCTGCAATAAATATGGGAAGAAACAGCATGGTACATGCCTTAAGGGAATGAGAATATGTCACATGTGTGGTGAAAGAGGCCACCCTTCTCGTGATTTCAATGGAACGAAATAGGATGTTATTATTGAATTCTACAATTGTAGGTAAATGGGGCATTATAAAAATGATGTTCCTCAATGTCGGGGAAGCATTCTATAGAAAAGTCTAGGCGAGAATGACCAATCTTATGTGATCACATCTACTGAGGATGATGTTATGAATGATGTGGGGGCAGGTAATTTAATATTTTATCAAATTTAGCCAATGATTTATTTCATTCTGTATTATTACATTGTTTCATATCATTCCAGTTTTTTTTTAAAAATTAGATATTTTACATTTGATTTAACAAGGGAGTTTTCTGACAGATCTCACAAGGGAATTATCATTTCATCAATGTTTTGTGAATCAATTACCAATAGGGAATATAAACATGGTTTATCATATGATATCATTGTAAAACCTTGGATTTAATTCGATATAATCCACAGTATGGATTATATTTTAGACCATGATGTAAAAATTTATATTTAGAAGAAGGAGGTTACAATTTTCGATGATGATAAGGAGTACCCTATCTATATTGAAGAAACATCACCATCTGATTCTCATCTAGATCCACCCACATTTTCTCAACTAAATTCATTTATATTAGATGAAGAGTGTGAAAAAACAATGGATGATGAAAATAATGTTCAAATAGAAGACGGTCCTATTTAACAATAATATGTTTATGTGTTTCAAGAGGATTTACCTGTACATCATCCAGAATGAGAAAATGATATTTCCAATGATTTGATTTCTGGTTCAAGCCCCATATCGAAGACCTCATATAAAATGTCCACTTTGGAATTTGTTCAACTAAAGAAGCCACTAGAGTAATAGAGTATTAATGTATTTATTTTACCCATTTTTTCCCATTGGGATCCCCTATACATTTTTTAAGAATAAATATGTATATATGAGGTTGAGCATAGATTATAGGGTGATAAATGATATAACAAAAAAAATGTCCCCTACCTCGCAGTGATTATTTATTTGATCAACTTCATGGAGGTCAATATTTTTCAATGATTGACCTTTGATCTGGATATCATCAGGTTTTTGTGAAGAAGGAAGACATTATGAAGACAACATTTCGTACCCGGTATTGTCATTATGAGATTACAGTAATTCCTTTTGGGCTAATTAACACACCATCTGTCATCAGGGATATAATGAATACTGTTTTCATGGAATATATTGATAAATTTTTATTGGTATGTAATGATTATATATTGTTCTACTCCAAAATCTATGATGATCATGACAATAAATTGCACATTATCCTAAAGGCTCTTAGATGAACTGAATTTTATGGGATGTTTAGCAGGCATGAATTCTGGACTCAATACATTTATTTTATAGGCCACATTGTCTCTATGTATAGAAAATTTGATGATCCTTATAAGACAAGAGCAATACATGAATGTCCAGCACCGATGATTATAACTGAGGTACATAGTTTTATTGGTTTAGCATGTTATTATAGGAGTTTCATCCAAAAAATCTTCCTGATTGGATATCCCATTAACCAATCTCACAATTAATGGGGTTAAATTTGTTTTGAAAAAAATAGTGTCAATAGTATTTTGATGAACTGAAGAATGTATTAGTCAATGTTCTTATCATGACACTACCATTGGGGAATGATGGTTTTGTTACTTATAGTTATGATTCAAAGAATGGACATTATAGTGCCCTTATCCAGAATAATAGATTTTTTTTCCTATGCATCATGATAGCTAAAAATCCATGAACTAAACTATCCCACTCATGCTATTGATTTAGCAGATATAATCTTTTCTTTGATAATATCAAAACACTATCTCTATGGTAAAAAATGTGAGATATACACCGATAAAAAGAGTTTGATGTATATTTCCACACAAAATACACTCCACATGAGGCAAAGACAGTGGCTTGAACTACTCAAGGATTATGATTGCACTATACACTACCCCTCGGGGATGAAAATAATGTGGTTGATGGTTTGAGGAGAAAAGATAATGGAGTTTGGAATAAGATTAGAGATTAATGTTATCCTATGTTCATGGATCTAGTAAATATTGTTATTGGAATAATAAGGGAAGGTGAATCATAAATATCAAATGGTAATCAAATTCATCTATACTAGAAAGGATAAAAAGTTCCCAGATTGAAGATGAGTAGTATCAAAAGAAAATTAATTTTCTGAATGATGGTAAATTGATTGACATAGTATATGATGATAAAATTTTGAAAATTGGGAAGAGAATTTGTGTTCAGAATATTCATAATCTATAAAGGGAATTTTTGGATGATTCTCATAGCTCCAATTTCACTATACACCATTGTAGAACTAAGATTTATAGATATTCGAAGAAACATTATTGGTGGGACAACATGAAAATGGATATTAGAGGATTATGTGTCACGATGGATTGTTTGTAAATTTGTTCAGACTGGAATAATACATCCCAGAGGATTCATGCAACCGCTTCCCATACATGAGTGGAAATTGGATTATATTACGATGGACATATCCATGGGTCTATCGAAGACTCCAAGAAGGAATGATGCAATATAGGTCATTGTTGATCATCTTACCAAGTCATCAAATTTTCATTCCAAAAGAGAATATAAACCAAATAAATGTTTAACAAGAATATATATTAATAAAATAAAAAGACTTCATGGTGTACCCCTATCGATTGTTTCTGATCGTGATACATGTTTTACAGCATGATTTTGGAAAATTCATCAGATGTTCGTGGATATATAACTTCATTTAAGCACTGTCTACCACCTTCAAATTGATAGACAATCAAAACATACTATTCAAACCTTAGAATACATGATGAGATCTTGCTCACTTGACACTCAAAATATGTGGGACTAATGTTTTTCCTATGGTATAATTTTCCTATAACAATATCTTCCATTCATGTATTCATATGACACCATATAAGGAGTTATATAAAAATTGGTGTCATGCACAAAATTTTTAGGTTGAGATTGGTGAAGAATGTCTAAACCCACATCAAATAAGATCAATGTTGGTAAAAGAACTATGCCGATAACCAATGGAAGGATTTTGAATTTGTAGTGGGAGATCATGTTTTCATGAAGGTATCTCTATGGATGGGTTTTATGTGATTTGATAAAAAAACTAAGTCTCAGGTACATCAGAACTTTTGAAATTCTTGAACAAATTGGAGTTATAGCTTATTGTTTGGTAATGCCTCCAATTATCTCTAAAGTTAATGATGTGTTCCAAGTATCACTATTGATAAAATACATGCCTCATCCAACACATGTACTCACCTATGAACAAATAGAACTAGAACATGATATATCTTATTTTGAAGATCCTGTTAAGATTCATGATACAAATGAACAAGAGTGGAGAAACCAGATGACTCGTTTGGTAAAAGATCTATGGGGAAACCATAAGATGGAAGAGGCAACGTGGGAACCCATGTAACAAATGATGAATAACCACCTGAATCTTTTTTATGAAATAGTATTCTAGAAAAATCAAAGACATGATTATTTGAAAGAGGGAAGATTATAACAATACATGCTTTCACTATAAATTTACCATATAATAATGAAATAGTTTGTGATGTATGGAACTTCGAGTTCTAGCATACCATGACCAATCAAACTAGCTGTTATGAATAGTAATAAACAATTTTTAGAATTGCTAAATTTTTTTTTCAAAAAATGGACTTCATTTTTTGATTTAGAATATCAAAATTAGCTTATGTTGAGTTTATTTTATTTTTCTGAAAATATTCTATTTTTGATGAATAGTGAAAAACAATGTGTTATTGTTTAAAACCAACTTTTTTAAAATAATTATTTTTTTTAATAATAAAATTTTATGCCCAAAAAATATATATAATACCTATATAAGTTGAATTTAATTAATTAATGTCATTTAATAAAAAAATTATATGTCTAAAATTTTATTGAACATTTTAACGTCTTTTACACATCTTACAGGAACATTTGAAAATTTACATAAAATATAATTTTACCACTTCTGTGAATTGAATTTAAAAAATATAAGAGACTTTGTTTTCATTTTTATGTAAAATGTGGTATAAAAGGATTAAAATAATTTTTGCTAAATAATAACTTTTGAATTTTATTTACCACGGTTTAAAGTTAATACAGTAATTAAAGTTTATATGATATAATAATTACACTAACACATGTTCTAATTCTATTATATAATTGTTTGTTGACCAAAATAAACCTTACGAATAAAATATTATCCACTTTGATTCACAAGGATTTTATTTGGTCATTTATTATTAATTTATTTTAAAAAGAGTTAAAAGTGTTAAATTCAAATTCTAATAACTAAAAAAATGTAAATATAGGTTTATGAATAAGATTAATTCCACTATAAATATTGCATAGAACAATAAAATGATTTCCTACATAATGAAGTTTTATTTATAATTTTTAGTTATTAAATAATTAAATTTTTTATGACATAATGATGATGCATCAATTAACTTATTATGGAAAGATTAAAATAATTGATATTGTAAATATCTAAATTAATGTAAATAGAAACTAAGGATGCATTACACTAATTATCATGGTTAATATGACATGTTAGTATTTATTTAATTCATTTTTGAATGTAATAATATATTATTGATCTTTAAAAAACCCAATACTTAATTGTGTCAAAATTGACATAAATGAGTTTTTAAAACAAATACTATATTATTAAATGATATAATATTTCAAAAAAAAATATAAGTCTAGGAAGAGAACATAGATAAGGTTAGATATGTCAATAATTAACCACATAGGTTTCTCTTGTATTTTTATAGTTTTTTTATTAACCATTTATTATAATAATAAAAAATAATATTGTATAATAAATTAATATTTCCGGATTTTCCGAAAGTGACACTCACTTCTCTTATAATTGGATACACCACCTTCTCTCAAAATAACACACCCAAATTCATTTGGATCGGCAAAAACATGCTAAAATATCCTCCCAAATACCCTCACATCAAATTAGATGCAATAAATTGATCATAAAGGCAACCTAAGGATCCATTTTGATCAAATCAAAAGGAATCACCAAAAAAAGATTTAATTATTTCACCACATATTTCAATATTTGTTCCTTCCAATTAATCATACATTGTTGTTTCCATACAAAAATAATAACTTCATCAACTTATATATACATTTTTGTTACTATAAATATGGTACAACTATATTCATTATTATATCCATCCTATGAATGATATAGTGACCATTCATGCATACATACATCTTACCCTCTCCATGTCGTGGTGTAGTTTTTTATTCAAAACTTTATTAATTTGATAGGTATAATAATGAGTATAATTGATCTTAATAAAAAATATATCATTTTATTTAGTCTTTATATACTGTACAACATCCATTTACATACCATTTTTTCATCAAATGAATGATATTTTCACTCGTGCGTACGTACGGATTTCCATCTCCATGAGTGTAATAAGATTCATTTACCCATCATAACCATTCAAGAAAAATTTATTTTTTATGGTTAAAAATAATTTTTATGATCCCAATATCATTAGGGATATGACTAAAATTCATCATATTCAAAACAAACATTACGTATGTTACCAAAATTATAATGGAAAACAAATTATTTTACACCTAAAATAATGATACTTATGAAATATTATTAACAATGTCATATTAAAAGATCATATATAAAATAATATTTTATTATATAGCTCTTTAATAATTTAATAACAATAATTATAAAATTATATAGGATGTTACCATACACTTGAACAAGGAAAAGTAAAAGGTACATGTTAATTTTAAAATCACTTAATAATCTGTGGTTGTTTATACTTAAGCATCTAATGGAAGTTATTTATCATCCACATCTATGTTTATTAAAAATTAATTTCAAAACATTTTTACTATTTCATAGAATATGGTTTAATGTCATTTACATGATTTTATTACATTTTTTATAATGTTTTTAATGTAATCACTCTGTCGTTTTCAAAATAAGGTTCATTATGGGCTTTTCGAAAAATTAAAGAACAAATGTTTTTTAACTTATACGGCATGTGTAGATATTTTTCATTGTTATTACACAATCAATGCTACTATTACCAGATTATTATATAATTTTCAAAATAAATGTTTCATATTATAATTATGTGTCTTTTAAATGATTTCAAAATAGAAAGAGATATTTCTCTCAAATAGTATTGATTTCATCTTTGTAAACTCCTTTGATAGATTTTACACTTGTTTTTAGTTGGTTTATTATGATAAAATCTTCCATATTATATTGAATGTTTTGTGATGTTTTTGACTATGAATTTATTTTTTCTATAACATTCTTGTTGTATAGATAAAGTCTTATCATTTTGTATGTTAGTTGTAATATAAATGTATATTTAATGTTTCAACCTTTTCATATAAGGAATGCATTGGACTAAGTATGTGACGGGTTTAGCCTGTTATAGATCCCAGATTCATCGATAGGTCTCAAGAGACAAACTATTATCTGGGGACCAGGTCATCAAAAATTCTTCTATGTAGTCATTGAATGCGTCCTTGGTTTTGTTCTTAGGATGTCCAAAATTATGCATTCCATCATTATAAAATTAACTATTGATATTACATATGATTATATGACTAGTAGAATATCCATATGAATAAGTAAGTGGAATAATTGGACTTATCATTCCATATTATGATTAAGATTTTTTTTAATTGATTTTTTGACTTATAAATTTCCTTTAATATTTATTCATATTTATGATACTTTCTGCTATATATTTTCCATACTGAGCATCTGAGCTCAACCATTTATTAAGTTTACCTTTTCCCATTATGTGAAGAGGTAAATTAAGATTAACATGATGAAATAATTTAAAGGATATATGTGTGTTCAAAGGGGACATAATGTTGTTGTTTTTGAATATCATAATGTAATGTAAAACTTATAAAAGTATCTTGTACATCCTAGGGTTCTATACTAATCTTTCGTTCGAGACATGATCTCTTCAGATCATTAAAATGTTATTTAATAATGCACCGACTCTCAATAACATGGGTCGGGGTGATACATAACAAGTACAAGTCATTAAGACCTCAATAATACAAATGGTTGAATCATCAAAATCATGATCCAAAATGTGGGTGAACATAAATCATACATACATTCCACTCTAAAGGAATCCTTTGAATTAGTATCAAGGATTTCATCAATTTATTTTTTTACGTATCATGTTTTATTTTTCTCCAATGTAACATTTGTTTTTTCTGTGTAATAATGTTTTCCAACACTACTAAACTGATCGGTCATTTAGAATGTTCTTTATTTTAAGTAAGAAAATGTAATTAACGTAAGTCACTAAATCTATGCTTCTTAGATTGGGGCATTAGAAGAGATCATAATAATACCGCATAGTCATCAAATCATTTCAATGATTTTTCATCTTTGAGAACCCATATTATGTAATAAATTTATTTTTAACATTAAATACTCATGGGTAAATTCATACAAAAACACAAGAAATTAATGAATTTATTTTCAATATTTTTCTCGAATATCACCATATAATGAAAATTTACAATAAATAATTTAATTACAATATTAATTTAACTTATTCATTTATACTAAGATTGATAAAAAATAATATTTTAATTGATAAGTATATACATTAAAAAATAAACTATAAATTAGAATGAAAAATATTACATATGTATTTTATTTACACTATGGAAGAGAGTTTATCAATTTACCAATAAAATTCAATATTAATTACATTATACATAAAAAAGTATCAATCCCATACTCTGAAATGTGGTGACAAAAACAAATTTTTTATATTTTAGACTTGGTTCCAATAAACAAAGTAAATTTTAGTAATCTAAAAACAGAATATGTCATACAATATTTTTGGATCACATTTAGATCTAGTGAAATTTTAGGTTTACAGATTTAATGAAATTACATAAAATATTTCATGAAATTAACCACATATTAAAGTGGTTATATATCCTATTATAGTCATATTTTCCTATATAACAATATGTTTCCAACAAATCCCATAAAAATATTTCCACATATATCCTTTATAGATATAATTTAGCTAATACCATTATTGATTACTTGGGGACATTGAAAAAATAAGTAGGGAGTGGTCAAATTGTCAATCTTGATATGTATAATAATTAAAAATTTTATATAACAAGGGATAATATTATTATAATAATGGTGTGATGATATAATGTATTTTCATGAGTATAATAGAAAAAATTAAATCCCATCAACATATAGGTCATGGGAAATGATTAAACAAAAGAAAATAGTTATATATTTATATATATATATAACAATTATGCATGTTAAAATAATCCAACAAATAAGTATAAATTAGAAATATAGAGAAATACTAGAGTAAACATGTTTGTATAATTGGACACTGTCTTTATTAAACACTTATAATTAGCCTTAAATATGAGATATTCATTCTGAGAAAATACCCATTATCTCTTAGGAGAAAATTGTTATAGGTTGACTATATAATCTCTTCAAATTTACTTAAATTCATTAAAATCCATCATCACCACCCAAGAAAGTGGAGAGATATATCTGCACCACCCATCGAAATTTGATTTATCATGTTAACATATCATATTAATTATATCAAGATCACCTTTTATGATAAATAATTCCCACATATAATGCATGAATATAACTCATGGAATATTGAATTTTTCATCATTAATATTTTAATAATATCTTGTATTCTATTATAATATTATTTATCCATAAAAAAGAAACAGGCTTCATGAAAACCACTTGAATACAATCACAATAATATTTATAGAGAAGAAATATGGCTGGTTTCCAAATATCATATTATTTTTGGAGAATAATAGTTATTAAAGGATGTTGGAAGAGTAAAATTCCAATTAATACATATTAATAATATTATTGAATGAAATGGAAAATAACATTTTTTATAGGTAATATTATATATGAATATGTTTAATATTTGGAAAAAAATAAATATTTTAACATAAAAATTGAATATTATAAATGAATATTCAAATAAAATAAATCATTATAGTAGTAAAATAAATTCTTGATGTAAATGATAAAAATAAAAATAATTCTTATTCCTTTAAAAATGTGAGTCAAAAGTGAATGAAGTATAAAACAATAATAAATATTATTTTATAATCATTTAAATAAGGTTAAATATCATAGAAAAAAATATAACAAATATTTAAATTTATAAATTTAGAAAATTAAAATAAGATAAACATCATGGAAAAGGAGTTTTGTTAAAATCCCTTAAAAATAAATGTAATGTTTAATAAAGGAAATAATAAGGGATATAAAATATCATTAATAAAATAATCTCACAATACTATATTTTAATAGTTAGTATATACATAATATTAATTAATATGTACGAATCAATAAAAACTTCTCTTTTAGATGGTACTTTGATAAAATTGTAACATCCCAGGTAAATAAAGAATAATACATTTTCATATTTATTAATATTTGATAATTTAATATTAATTTTACTTTAAAGGGGTTGCTATGTTCGATAGCGTACCCGATACACAATAAAGAGTTTCATTGAAATCATACGCTGCACACTAGTAATATAATAATATTATTTTAAATGGTAGTTAACACGTAGCCGTTGTATTGGCGGTAATGAATAGAAATAACTAAAATATGATTATATATGTTAAATGTTTTTACATTTATCCAATAATGGATAAAGGCTTAAAATAAGAAAATAATTCAATTTTAGGCATAAATACTCTAATTTTCACTAAAGGTCGACTTATCGCTATTTCATGGAGAACCTTCATTAAATATAGTTTTGGTTACTCTTATACTTTTTATTGGACCAAATAAAACTCTCCTTTAGAATCGGGACATTAAAATTTTCTTTGTGTAGATTTTTAGTATTTTTCCGATAATGTTCATTTTTTAATGAATAGTGAAAAATGTTGTATTTTAATTCAAAAACCCTTTTTAATCTAATTTATTTATATGATTAGATTATATTTAGATTTTGTTTTAGAGTTTAATTAGAATATATTTTTACCATTTAATCCAATAGTGGTTGTTGAAATTATTTTCACTTTGAAATTGGACTTAAACTAGTGTCAATCTTTTGATACTTATTGTTTCATAAAAACACGCTATTTGCTCTGACAGCAGGAATTAATTATTAAATTAATTAATACAACTTATATGTTTATAATTTTTTTAAAATAGAAATAATTTTTTAATTCAGAATATCAAATATAGATTAGGGTTATGTTTTGGTATTTTTCTGAAAAACTTCAATTTTTGAGGAATAGTGAAACTACTAAGTGGTACTTAAAAAAACTGATTTTTCATTTAAATGAAATTTTACCACCTCTGTGTTTTGAATTTCAAAAATCCGACATACATGGTTGTTATTAAGAAGTAAAATTTGGTTCAATGGGATTAAAATAATTTTTGGTGAATAGTAACTTTTAAGTTTTAATCGCGATTAGAGGAAATTAGTGTAATTTAAGGTAAGAATAATGTTTTAATAATATGAAATGAACTTGAAACATGTCCTACCCTAATTGGATGTGTCATGTCCGACCAATACAATCCATGGGTCAACTTGGGGACCCCATGGAACCACTTTGGAAGGAAAATGACATTAATATCTTTTTATTTAATGTTAAAGAAAAAATGTCACAAACATGAGTCGATTTACAAAAACAATTTTTAAATGGGGTTATACAAGTCATATTTTTGACTATAAATATTCATTAAAATATAAAAATATTTCCTACATAATTTTTTTTTTATTATTTTTATAAATTAAATAAATTAAATTATTTATGACACCATGATGATCAGCGATTACCTCATTATTTAACGATTTAAATAAAATGAAAATAAATTGTAAAATCTAAGACCTACACTTTTCAAAAACCTATTGGATGGGTATATTTCGAACCCTTATCACCTAATACTCTAATTATATCAATGTGGGACCTTTTAAATCCGAAACTCATTTTAAAATAAAGTATCATTTCGTTACTTCCCAAGAGTGTCCCTCCTCTCCTCTTATAAAAGGTCCCCACCTCTACTACCTAACCCACAATTCCAAAGCCTTTGGCTCGCCAAACCCTACCCATTTTGTCTCTCCACATCCCTCTAATACTCCTAGAAGCCTCACTTTGGGCAGAAGTGTTCCCAAGGAAGCCTTTTAGCTCAAATCAAAAAGAGTTACCCGATTTAAAGGTGGTGTTTTCTCTTGTGTTCTTTTGTATTATTTTGCTTCTCCAACCCTCTAAATTGTTTTTATTCATTTATTTTGTAACAAATAAAGTATCTTCAATATATTATTATGTTTTTATAAGAATAATTCTATCTACAATTACACACACCTACATCTAATGGTTAAAGAACATACTATTTCTGTGGATGGTGAATTTCTGCCTCACGAAATGATGATTGTTCAATATTATTCAAACACCTTCAAAGGTGGCCATTAATATGTAACTATATTTATATATTATATAGAATATGTTTATGTCTTCCTTATGCTTATGTATTTTTCATTTATGGCACACCTTTATGGCTTTCATTATGGGTATACGCGATATCTTCATTTTAAGAAATGCGGGCTACCGCCCCCTCAAAGTGATTTGATTCGTTAATGCCATATGTGGGACGTATAAAGGATGGATTTAAAGTTATTATATATGATTTATGTTACATCTAAATGATTAATATAATTCTGGAATTAAAATATACATACATCTCATTTAGTTTTAATTCCATTAATATGACATTGAAATGAAAGTCGTGTTCATGCGTACGTACAGCTTACCATCTCCATGAATGGTGCATTTCATTTCATACCTCTAAATTATTATGTAATATTATAAATACATGAATATGATGGATATATATATATATGATATATATGATATCCAAATCATGAATATCATTCTGGATAAAATGAACCTTTGACCACACGAATAACATGTAATTGTAAGGAGTCCACTTTCGACTTAAGAACCAAAAATCAACAAAACAAACATTATTAACATAAATGATTACATAATGTTTATAACATGGTAATAAGTGATATAAATGTAATAATGAACATGAAGAAGGTTCTTAAGAAAGTAGAAATTAACTCAAGTTTATTATTCAGGACATTAAAGAACGATCGAGTCAAGTTGGACCTGAGGTAAGGGACATCGTCTCAATATCCTTTCATTGAGGCATATTACATTTTATACAAAACTTTATTCTATATGGTGTATAAAACCCTTTTACTTTTACTTTTATACAAAAGGAATCTTTTTTTATGAAGCATTTTACAAAATGACCAAAAGGAATGTTTCTTTTAATTTATGCTATGACAAAAACCTTTTCCGCCGCCGCATGTATTATTTGGTCTTTGGCTTCCTCAACAATCCGTAATGTTTTTTTAAATGAAATAAATACCGTATACTATTTTATGTATTTTTGTATTGAAAATGGTTTTTATAATGGATTTTTATGTCAATATTTTTAAGTGATATATTGTGATCAAAGTGTGGAAATGTTTTCATTCCATTATATTAGTTTTATATCTTATGATTTTATAATGGTACATGGACATTTGATGGGTGGTTACATGATAAAAGATATGACGGGTGGTGCTGTGAATACCAGGACTGGTGGTCACATTATAACTGCCAATGAATTGGGTATGAAAGTCGGTCGTATAGCTATTCCATTAAGTGATATGTGTGGAATCTGACCATATGGTTATTCCATTTAAGTATGTTTATGTCCTAAGTTACCTTTATATGTAATGTGATATTTATATGGGTTTTATGGTAATCTTTTGGATACAAAAGGGTAAATAATGATCTTTTAGTCAGTGAAGTGTTTTTAATACATCATAAAGCTGAAATGTATTACTTTGATATAGTATAAATGGTTTACTTGTTGTTTTGATAAACTAACAGTTTTCATTATTTTTGTATCCCTTATTGAGTTTTTTATGCTCACCCCATGTTTTTTTGAAATGTTTTTCACAAGACTTACTGTGGAATAAGGTCAAGGATGGGATCAAGGAAAAGTCATGATATATAAATCATGGAACTGGACATGTTTATTTTTAAGAGTTTTTATTCAATGGAAACTTAGTAGAATTGTCTACTTTGTAATCTTTTGAGATGTAATAGTTATGTCCTAATTTTCTAAAACTCTAAACCTGAAAATAACCTCAATGTGAATTATTCATTAAATTCAATATTAAGTAAGGGTTAAGGACGGGGCCTTATAGGTGGTATCAAGGGTCGGTTTAGATAACATTAAGAGTTATAATTATATTAAATGATTATCCAAAAATATATTTTTTATGGTCAAATTGAAATGATATAGAATTTGAAGATTACCATGTTGCTTCATATAAGACATTTTTGTTTAGAATGGTTTTCCATAGAGGAAACAGGGAAGCAGTGCTAGGAAGGCATACAGAAGGAAGAAACCTTCCGAATCAGCATCCTGAGATGGTCGGAATTGGAACTGAACAGTTTTTTGCAGTGATGGAACAGGTGACTCATGCTATAAATAGTGGTGGTATCCATGCACGAGATTAGCCAGATCAACCACAGAGGAACATGTCAGTGGTGGAACATTTCATAAGGCAACATCCGCCATCATTCAGAGGATCATCTGACCCCGTTCAAGATGAATGGTGGATTAAAGCACTGGAGAAGATTTTTGATGTCATGGGGTGTCCAGAACATCAAAATGTTAGTCTTGATGTTTACCATTTTGAAGGGGAAGCTGATTAGTGGTGGTCGATGGTGAAAAATATCAAGGATAGTGATGAGATTGGTGATCTTCACTAGGACAAATTCAAAGGTATGTTTCTTGAAAAATATTTGCCTACGGTGGTTCGTCTTAGGATGGTAACACAGTTCCTAGAATTGAGGTAGGAGGATGACTCAGTGGCTGCTTATGAAGCAAAGTTCACTCGATTGGAAAGGTATGCTTCAAACTTCATACGAGATCTTGATAGTAAAATAAACCGTTTTTACTTAGGTTTAAAGACAACGTATCGAAGGGCGTCACCTTCCCGTGAGTTCAAAAGTAATGAAAAACATGTTCAATGTGTGGAGAAGGTGGAAATAGAGTTTTCTGATGATCATGTGTTCTTTGACAAACAACAGAATAAGAGGTCCAGTTGGTAGGAAAAGGGGAAGAATTCATCAAAGAAGCAAGGAGGTAAGAAAACCAAATAACCATCCAATGAGAAGTGTGGTAAAATTCATCCTGGAGAATGTTTTTCCAAATATGGTAATTGATTTTGGTGTGGTAAGTCTGGTCATATTGCTCGTAACTGTAAGAATGATGATCAAGCAGGTGATGAGAAGCTAGCGGTAAGATGTTTTAAGTGTAATAAAATGGGTCATTATGCAAATGAGTGTCTAATGAAGAAATCAACTGGGGGAAAGCAGCCAGACTACAAGTAGAAAGTGGTGGTGAAATCCTTCGCAACTACTTCAGCAGATGTTGGGCCATCGAATGAAGTAGTATCAGGTACACTGTTTGTTTGTTCAGATTATGCCAATGTGTTGTTTGATTCAGGGTCTACACATTCTTTCATTTCTGAGAAGTTTTCTAGTAAATTGGAAATTCCATCTCAAGATATTAATCCTGAACATATGGTAAAAACACCCGGAGGGAATGTTGAGACAAAAACGAATTAAAATAACCTTCATATCCTAGTGTGCGGAAAGAATCTACCAGCAAACCGTATTGTTTTGCCTCTAGTATTGTTTGATGTTATTTTGGTCATGGATTGGCTTTCTATTTATCATGCTAAGATTGACTGCATAGCTAAAATGGTTTCTTTTCAGAAATATTTTCATATTTTGTATAAGAATGAACCCTTGATTTTGATAACATATTAGGATGTTGAGAAACTAGTAAAAGATGGAAATGAATGTTACCTTTTCACATATTGTTGAAAATAGAGGAACTGTTAAGATTAATGATGTGCCAGTGGTAAATGAATATATTGATGTTTTTTCTGATGAGTTTCTTGGTATTATTCATGATCGGGAAGTTGAATTTTCTATTGACTTAGTTCCTGATTCTAATCCAATTTCAAAATTCCATTATCGAATGGCTCAATTTGATCTTTTAGAGTTAAAGAAAATATTGAAGGAGTTATTAGAAAAAGGTTTCAATCGACCTAGCACATCACCATGGGGTGATCCTATCTTGTTTGTTAAATATAAAGATGGTTTAATGATACATTTCATAGATTATATAGCCTTGAATAATATCAGTATTAAGAACAAGTATCATTTGCCTCATATTGATGATTTGTTTTATCAGCTCCGAGGAGCTCAGTATTTTTCAAAGATTGACTTGAGTTCGGAGTACCATCCGTTGAATGTAAAAGAAGCAGACGTTTCGAAGACTGCATTCCGTACTAGATATGGCCATTATGAATTTGTAATTATGCCATTTGGTTTAACCGATGCACCTACAATATTCATGGACCTTATGAATGGAATTTTCCATGAGTTATTGGATAAGTTTGTGGTTGTTTTCATCGATGATATTTTGGTGTTTTCTAAAAGTAAAGAGGAGCATGAAAGTCATTTAAGGGTTATTTTGAAAACCTTTAAAGAAAATAAATTGTATGGAAAATTTAGAAAGTGTGAGTTTTGGTTACAATAAATATCTTTCCTTGGTCACATTGTTTCAAAAGAGGGCATAACTATTGATCCTGCTAAAACAAAAGTTGTTGAAGAATGGCCAAGACCCACAAATGTAACCGAGATCCGTAGTTTCCTTGGTTTTGCATGTTACTGCCGAAGGATTGTTGAAAATTGTTCACGGTTATCTAATCCAATGACTAAGCTAACTCTAAAGGGTGTTAAGTTTATCTGGACAAAATAATGTGATGATTATTTTTAGGAATTGAAAAGAATATTGGTGAATGCTCTAGTTTTGGCACTACCTTCCTGGAATGGTGAGTTTGTTATCGACAGTGACGCTTCATTGAAAGGACTTGGTTGTTTCCTAATACAGAATGATAAGGTAATTGCTTATTCTTCATGACAGTTGAAAACTCATGAGGTAAATTACCCTACACATGATTTTTAATTAGCTTCTGTTGTTTTTGCATTAAAAATTTGAAGGCATCATTTGTATGGAATAAGTGTGAAATATATACCGATCACAAAAGTTTAAAGTATAAATTCACCTAGAAATAATTGATCATGAGATAGAAGAGATGGCTAGAATTAATCAAGGACTATGACTGTACAATTCATTACCATCCAGGAAAAGAAAATAAAGTGGTTGATGCTTTGAGTCAAAAAAGTAATGCTTCATTAACCATTATAGGTTTGGAAGAAGATCCTTTGGTTTTTGATTTGATGAACTTTGGAATGGAAGTTTTTTGTGCATGAATTTCTTCTGTTTTGTATCAGGTATCAGTGAAATCTTCTCTATCAGACATAATCAAGAAATCACAGAAGTAAGACAGTGAATTGCAGAAAAAGGTAGAGCTGGTTCAGAAGGGTAAGTTGCCTGAATTCAACATTGATAATGATTGTGTTTTGAGGTTTGGGAAGAGATTATGTGTGCCTTGTGATTCACAATTGAAAGGTGAGTTGTTATGTGAGGCACATAGTTCCCCGTTTTCAGTTCATCCTTGCAGTACTAAGATGTACAGAGATCTGCGGGAGTGTTACTGGTGGGATGGAATGAAAAAAGATATTACTGATTTTACTGTAAAGTGTTTGACTTGTCAGCAGGTTAAATCAGAGTGGCAGTTATCGAAAGGGATGCTTCATCCTTTACCGGTGCCAGTAAATGGGAAAAAGTATCCATGGACTTTTTGTGGGATTACCGAGGACATCTCGAGGTAATAATGCAATCTGGGTTATTGTTGATCACTTGAATAAATCTGCTAATTTCCTTCCTATTTGAGATACATTCTCTATAGATCAACTTTCTCGATTGTATCTTAAAGAGATAGTCAGGATGCATGGAGTTCCCCTCTCCATTGTATCTGATCGTGATCCTAGGTTTACTTCTAACTTTTGGAAAGGCCTTCATAAGTCGTTGGGTACTGAATTAAATTTTAGTACAGCTTTTCATCCGCAATCAGATGGGTAGTCAGAATGAACAATTCAGACCTTGGAGGAAATTCTACGAGCTTGTTCTATGGATTATCAGGAAAGTTGGGACCGACAACATTGTTTGGTTGAGTTTTCATATACTAACAGTTTTCATTCTGGTATACATATTGCACCGTTTGAGGCGTTATATGGGAAGCGGTGTCGAACTCCAGATTTTTGGGATGAAGTAGGTGATAAGATGCTGATGGGACCATAATTGGTAGAAGAGATGGTAGAAAAAGTTTAGTTGATTCAGAAACACATGAGAACAGCTCAGAGCAGACAGAGAAGTTATGCGGATAACCGGAGGAAGGAACTATTTTTTGAGGAAGGTGAACATGTTTTTCCATGGAAAAGTGTGATGTGATTTGGTAAGAAAGGAAAGCTGAGTCCAAGGTTCATTGGACCATATGAAATTCTGGAGAGAGTTGGATCAATTGCATACAGAGTGGCATTACCTCTGAGTTTTCCTCAGGTATACAATGTTTTTCATGTTTTGATGTTGAGAAAGTATATGCCAGATCCATCTCATGTTTTGAGCCCGGAGGTAGTTCAGTTAGAAGAGAATCTCTTTTTTGAAGAACAACCAGTCCAGATTCTTGACCGAAGAGAGAAGGTGTTGCGAAATAAGGTAATTCACCAGGTAAAGGTTTTGTGGGAAAACCATATGGTTGAAGAGGAAGCGTGGGAATCTGAAAATGCTATGAGGGATAAATACCCCCACTTATTTTGATAAGTGATAAAATTGCGAGGAAGCAATTCCCAAAAGGGGGGAAGGATGTAACGTCCTAGGTAAATAAAGAATAATACATTTTCATTTTTATTAATATTTGATAATTGAATAATAATTTTACTTTAAAGGGGTTTTTATGTTCGATAGCATACCCGATACGCAACAAAGAGTTTCTTTGAAATCTTACGTTGCACACTAGTAATAAAGTAATATTATTTTAAATAGTAGTAAACATGTAGCCATTGTATTGGCGGGAATGAATATAAATAACTACAATATGATTATATATGTTAATTTTTTTTACATTTATCCAATAATTGATAAAGGCATAAAATAAGAAAAAAATTCAATTTAAGTATAGATACTCTAATTATCACTGAAGGTCGACTTATCGCCATTTCATGGAGAACCTTGTTTAAATATAGTTTTGGTCACTCTTATACTTTCTATTGGACCAAATAAAATGCTCCTTTAGAATCAGGACATCAAAATTTACTTTGTGTTTATTTTTGGTATATTTCCGATAATGTTCATTTTTTATTGAATAGTGAAAAATGTTGTATTTTAATTCAAAACCTATTTTTAATATAATTTTTGTATATGATTATATTATCTTTTGAATTGTTTTTATAGTTTAATTAGAATATATTTTTACCATTTAATCCAATACTGGTCGTTGTATTTAATTTCACTTTGAAATTGGACTTAAACTAGTGTCAATCGTTTGATACTTATTGTTTCATAAAAACACGCTATGATCTCTGACAATGAGAATTAATTATTAAATTAATTAAGACAACTTATATGTTTCAAATTTTTTAATATAGACATAATTTTTGAATTTGGAATATCGATTATAGCTTAGGGTGAAGTTTTGGTGTTTTTCTGAAAAACATCAATTTTTGATTAATAGTGAAACCACTAAGTGTTACATAAAAAACTGATTTTTCATTTAAATGAAATTTTACCACCTCTGTGTTTTGAATTTAAAAAATCCGACAAAAATGGTTGTCATTAATAATTAAAATGTTGTTCAATGGGATTAAAATAATTTTTTTGGTGAATAGTAACTTTTAGGTTTTATTCGCGATTAGAGGTAATTACTGTAATTTAAGGTAAGAGTAATGTTTTAATGACATGAAATGGACATGACACATGTCCTACCCTTATTGCATGTGACATGGCCGACCAATAAAATCCATGGGTCATCTTGGGGACCCCATGGAGCCACTTTGGAAGGAAAATGACTTTAATATCTTTTTATTAAATGTTAATGTAAAAATGTCACAAACATGAGTTGATTTACTAAAAAAAATTTTAAATGTGGTTATAAAAGTCATATGTTTTACTATAAATATTCATTAGAAATCTATATATATTTAATACATCATGATATTTATTTTAGAATTTTTAGCCATTAAATAAATTAAATTATATATGACACCATGATGATCATCGATTACCTCATTATTTAACGATTTAAATAAAATGAAAAGATAATGTAAAATCTAAGACCTACACTTGTCAAAAACCTATTGGATGGGTATATTATGAACCCTTATCACCTTTGTAACGCCCCGACCCAAGTTACCCATAGTCGGGGCATTATTAGATAACATTGGCATGATCACAAGAATGATCAAATCTCGAAAGACCGATTGGTTTAGTAGTCTTGGAAACACTAGATATATTCATAATGTTTTACATTACATCATAAAGTGAAAAACTACTACATCAACATATTGTCTCAAAAGGCCACACTTTTATCCCCTCATAATATCTCTGAAGGTCATTCATAATTTACATCTTCACATCCTGGGAAAAAGAAAACATAGAAAAGGGGTGAGCTCAAATGCCCAGTAAGAATAACAATATAGAAAAAAATTTCATAAATAAGAATAAACATTTAAGGAAATGTTTAACTAAAACAAAAGCCTTCTAAACATGAAAATCAACATATTATGGAAAAAATAAAATGAAATAATTCCATTTACTTGTTCACATGGATATTCTGCTAATCGAACAATCCCATGCAATATCAATAACCACTTTCATAATGATGTAATGCCTAATTCCAGACTATCATAACCACATAGACAAGGCCTCGTGCCAGGACTACATTTAAGATTTTGTCAAGGCCTTGTTCCAAGACACTATTTTGTCTCATGAGACCTACTGATGCATCGAGAAGCTATAGCGGGCTCCACCCGTCAAATATTAAGTCCAATGCATTCCTATATGAAAAGGTTTAAACACAACATACACATTCATATTAAAACTAGCATACGGAATGTCAATAATTTCACCATAATCCTTGAATGGTATAAAAATAGCACATACATAGTCAAACATATCACAAAACCTTCAATACAATATAGATGTTTTGTATCATAATAAATCAACTTCATATAAGCATAAAATCCATCAAAGGATATTGACATAGATGAAATAAAAACTCTTTTTAGAGAAATATAACTTTCTATTTTGAAATCATTTAAGAGTCATATATTTATAAAATAAAACATTTTCTTTGAAAATATTCTTATAATATTGTAAGGGAACATTCGACGATTTTATAACGGCGGAAAATAGCTGCACCCACCGTATAAGTTAAAAAAACATTCATACCTTAATTCTGTCGAAAAGGTTAAAAGCACCTTGTTTGGAAAACGACAGAAATATTCCTTTATAAAGCACTTATAAATAGTAAAAAAAGGGTATAAATGACCATAAACCATATTCTTGTAAATAGTAAAAATGTTTTGAAATACATTTTTAAGAAACATGGATGTGGATGATAAAGAGATCCCAGTAGATTGTTACTTATAAACAATCTCGAATAATGAAGAGATTGCGAAATAAACCCTTACCTTGTACTTTTCCTTGGTTGAGGGTAGATTAACCTTCTGTATAATGGTGAAATAATTGTTATTAAATTATACATTAATCATATATATTAATATGATATCATATATGATCTTTTAACATTGCTTTGTTATTAATATCTTAGTATTATCGTCATTTCGGGTGTTAACTTACCTGTTTTCCTTTATATGTTTTTTTACGTAGGCCATGTTTTTTATGGATAGGTTGTATCTTATTCATATCCAGAATGATATAAAGTCCTTAAACATTATTTTTAAAACATCAAATTATAAATATACTTGATTGGATATGATGGAGAATGAATCTCATCGCGTTCGTGGAGACGGTAGTCTATATGTACGCACGAGCGACAATATCATTCTTTTGATATTAAAATAATATATAATTGGATAGTATATCATATATAAAGAATCATTATCATGTTATATTTGATATTTACATGATTTACACATCATTATTATACCCATCCAAATTATAATATATTGAATATCAATTACACCACGACGTGGAGACGGTAAGCCATTCGTACGCACGTATGGTGACATGTTATTCAAAGTGTGGATAGAATTCTGAATATAGTTGTACCATATTTATAATAACATCACAGTATATATAAGATACAATTGTTATTATTTTAGAATGATAATAACAAATAAAGAAGATGTGGAAGAATAAATGAATTTGAAAAAGGGTGGTGAAAACATTACCTCTTCTTCGGGTTCTTCCTTTTGATTTTATCAAAAGGGATCCTTAGGTTGGATTTATGATCAAAATAAGGCCTCTAGGATGTAGAGAGGGAAGTTGATAGAGTATTTTGGAAGATTTTGGCCGAACCCAAAGGCTTTGAAGGTGTGAAGTAATAAGAAGGGGGAGTGCCCATTTATAAGTGGGGTGAGGGGAACCTTTGGAAAAGCTATAAATATTAATTTATAATAAATTCATATTCGGTTTCTAATGGATCCAAAGTTGATTATTCAAAGGTTAAGGTGGGATAGGTCGAAAACCATTCAACCAATAGAATTTAGACAGTATTGGGTTACTATATTAACCTTATCTTTTAGTTTTAACTATTAGTTAATTAGTTTGACATTTACCATGTCACTTTGTATTTTTATATTATATAGTTAATGAACATACTATATACATCCAAAAGACCCCCAAGTAGTCCATTAATGATACACCTATCATGATATAAGTCTCTTGGCCGATCATTAGATTTTTAGAAATTTAATATCAATTAATAATATAATATTTGTTTTAAAAAACTCTTTTATGTCAATTTTGACACTATTCAATAGTTGATTTTTTTGAAACTTATAAAAGAATTATTACTTCGAAAGAAGTCAATTAAATCAATACTAATATGTCATATTATCCTAAAAAAATTGTGTAATTCATTAAAAGTCTCAAATTATATTTATTTCGGTATTTATAATATCAATTATTTTAATTTTTCAATATTATGGTAATTACTATATCATCATTGTGTCATAAATAAATTCAATTATTTAATGTCTAAAAATTATAAATAAAATATCATTATGTATAAAATATTTTTATCTTTCTAATTAATATTTACAATCGAATTTATCTTATGTATAACCCTATATTAAAAATTTCATAGTAAATAAACTTTGATTTTAACTCTTTTAACTCTTCTTCGAATTAAATAATAATAAATGTCCTAATATAATCCAAGTGGACCTAAATGATAATATTTTACTTCTAAGGTTGTTTATGGTCGATATAAACTTGTATAATAGAATTATGACATGTGTTAGGGTAATATTAATATCATTTTTACCCTTAATTACCCTATTTTCTTTTAACCGTGGTAAATAAAAGTAAAACGTTACTATTCACCAAAAATTGTTTTCATCTCATTGAACCACATTTTACTTCTTCATATTAACAGAGACTCTCGGATTTTCGAAATTACATTCACAGAAGCGGTAAAATTTAGTTTTATTCAAAATTCAGTTTTTTAACTACCACTTAGTAGTTTCACTATTCATCAAAAATTTAAGTTTTTCAGAACAATGCCAAAATTTCACCCTAAGCTATAATTGATATTCCGAATTCAAAAATGATGTCTATTTTACAAAATTACAATCATATAAGTTGCATTAATAAATTTTATAATTAATTCCCGCTGTCACAACAAATAGTGTGTTTTTAAGAAACAATATATACGAAAAGATTGGCAATTTTTTAGGTCCAATTTCAAAGTGAAATTAATTATAATGAACACCATTGGATAAAATGGTAAAAATATATTCTAATTATACCTTAAAACCACTCAATAATATAATTTATCACTATAAATTATTTTTATTAAAAAAAGTTGTTTTTAAGTATTTTTCACTATTCAAAA
Organism: Viscum album; assembly: GCA_963277665.1. NCBI lineage: Eukaryota > Viridiplantae > Streptophyta > Magnoliopsida > Santalales > Viscaceae > Viscum > Viscum album. The sequence continues at coordinate 695,576,101 of OY728141.1, forward strand.
AAATTGGAAGTTCACAGAAAGATACCAAAAATTCATCTTATGATAATTTCTATATTCCAAAACCAAAAATGAAGTCCATTTTGAAATATAAAATAAATATATTTTCAAAAAGTAGGTATTAATATTCATAACGGATAGTTTTATTGGTTGTGGTTTGTTAGAACTCGATGATGCGTACAACACACGCTATCGCATTATTCAAAGAGAAGCGTACCGTAAGAGCATGGGGTGTTACATTCTCCCCTCCTTCAAATAATTTCGACCTCAAAATTTCCAGAATACTCCCACATGAAAAGAATCAGGTGGTTCTTCATCATAAGTTCCTCGGGTTCCCACATTGACTCTTCCATCTTATGGTTTCTCCACAAAACTTTTACCTGACGCATCGTCCGGTTTCTCAGTATTTGTTCTCCTGTATCAAGAATCCTGACGGGCTCTTCACAATAAGACAGATCAGTTTCTAGTGCTAATTCTTCATAGGTGAGTACATGCATTGGGTCAGGCATGTATTTCCTCAATAGAGATACGTGGAACACATCGTGAACTTTGGAGAGACTTCGCGGCATTGCCCATCGGTAAGCTACAACCCCAATTAATTGTAGAATTTCGAAAGGTCCAATGTACATGGGACTCAATTTACCTTTCTTACCAAAACGTATGACTCCCTTCCATGGAGATACCTTCAGGAAAACATGATCCCCAACTTGAAATTCCAAATCCTTCCTTAGATTATCTGCATAGCTCTTTTGCCTACTTTGAGCTGCTTTGATGTGATTTTGGATTACCTTCACCTTTTCCATCGTTTCCTCCACCAGTTCCAGACCTACAAGTTTTCTTTCACCAATTTCATCACAACAGGTTGGTGTGCGACATCTTTTTCTGTATAACGCTTCATAGGGTGCCATGTGAATACTCGAATTGAAGCTATTGTTTTAGGAAAATTCTACCAAAGGTAAATATTGATCCCACATACCCAGAAAGTCAAGTGAACAAGATCTCAGCATGTATTCTAAGGTTTCAATAGTCCGTTCTGATTGTACGTCTGTCTGAGGGTGGTAGGCATTGCTCAAATGAAGTCCAGTATCCAGGTATTTTTTAAGACTCTTCCAGAATCATGAAGTAAAACGGGGATCACGATTAGAACCAATCGATAGGGTTACGCCATGAAGTCTCACAACTTCATTAATATATAGTATTGCTAGATGTTCAAGTGGTATATCTTCTCTTATAGAAAGAAAATGTGCTGAATTGGTAAGAAGATCAACAATAACCCATGTTGTATCATTCCTTCTAAGAGTCATTGGTAGTCCCCTGACAAAGTCCATCGTAATATTGTCCCATTTCCACTCAGGTATGGGAAGAGGTTGCAATACTCCACCAGGCTGTTGCCTTCCAGCTTTCACTTTTTAACAAACCATACATCATGACACAAAATCGGCAATCTACCTCTCCATGTTTTCCCACCAAAAATGTTCCTTCAAATCTCTATACATTTTGGTGCTCCCAGGGTGTATAGAGAAATTGTAACTATGACCATCATCCAGCAATTCCCTTTTTAGATCATGTATATCGGGAACACAAAGCCTCTTCCCAAATTTCAAAATTCCATCTTCATACACAAAATATCTCAATCTCCCATCATTCCCATCTTTAATCTTCTTTTTAAATTCTCCATCATCAGTTTGAGAACTCTTAATCCATTCTAGTAAAGATGGTTTGGAAAACATGTGATGACCCAGACTCTCTTGGTCATTCCCTTTATAAAAATCCGGGTTCTAAAGGAGTGGCGTCTCGGTGAGACCGATCGGTGAGACCGATCGGCGAGACCGATCGGCATCACCCGACCTTGTCAAGTTGTTTCCAGTAGTGCTTCTTTGCGCAAATAGGGTTTTAAACCCTATTCTGACTCGTCTAAGCGTGTTTTTAAGACCAGTAATGCGCATAAGAGTTTTGATTAAATACTTAATCAATTCATGAGTCGGCTTAAACCACACGACCCCCTTTTGTGACGAGTGGAGCCGTGTGGTCAACCCATGACCCTCACACCTTACATGGTTTCGCGTTTTCACCTCAACCATCTTCGGCTCTTATAAACCAAGGGTTAGTCGTGGTTTATCCTTTCCTCGATAGTGGTTTTTTCATAAACAGATTCTGGTGCATCGTGCTCGCCACATAGTTATCCGTAAAGTTCAATGGCCCCAGCCTAAACGTCGATCATCTATCAACAAGTAGGGAATTTCTCCTTCTCCTCTCTATTTTTTTTGTATCATGCGGGATGGGCGTGCTTTTGTTTCTGTAGAACTGGTTGGACCGAACTTAATAAAGATAATGAACGAATTCTATAAAGAAATAGGTGGGTGGGATGTGACTATTGATGATATCTTATACATTGATTTTGTTTCTTCTATGACCATCTTGTTCAGTTGTGCTGGCTTATGCCTCCTGAAAATCGAGGCCATTGGTGGTCGTTGTTTGTGCACTAATGAACCCTGCTGATGTTTTAAATGGCTTGTTAGTGGTTGTAAACTCCTGCTGTTAAAAGTGAATTGGTTAATCACGTATATCCGGCTGTATAATTGAAAGCACCAGGATCAACCCTTCTGTGATAACTCCCAGTTAGAACACACAGAATTTTAAATCACGGAGTGTGTTAAGTCGTTTAAATTAAGAAAATCCCTGACTTGTGTTGGTGGTGGTAGTTGGTTGTTTTCCTTTCGGGCCGATTGCTGGAAATGTGGGAGGGGATGGGATCCCCTGTTCTTTTATACTCTCGGTGGATGTGTGAATTTGGGGGATGGGATATCCTGTTGGTATGGATTCGGTGGTTGTGAGTTTTAAGACCGGGTGGATACTTGTTTATATCACAAATTGGGGTGGAATCCTCTGTTGTTGAGAACCGGGTGTGGGCGTTTTGGTTGATGTTTGACTGTATACTTTCTTAGACTTATGCCTATGCCTTATAGTTGCCCAGTAGTGCTTAAACATAAACTTTATTACTGAATGTGAAATAAGAAAGGGGACAAATGGGTTGTTAGCGTGATTCATGACTCGGACTTGAGTGTTGTTGTGATCTGTTGGCTGTCTGAAAAAAAAACCTAGCGTGGGTGAGTGCTTGCTACCTATATATGTATACTTGTAGCTTTGTTTTTCTTATTCGCGCCCCACCCAAGTTGATAACTTAGTGCCGAACACCCCCATTTCATGGGGGAGGGTGTTTTTTCCAACACTATTCATAGTGGCTGGTTATTAGCTCTTATTCTGCTCCCTTTCCCAGATAGCCCAAGTGTCTTCGGGCAGGCTGTGATGGCCTGAGGTCCATTACTGGCCCCAGAACCTTCGGGTGGGGTAGTGTGGTGGTTGTCCAGGTGTGTGCAGTAGGTGGTTTCCCTAGCGTCTTCGGGATGAGGCCCATGTGTCTTCGGGCGTGGCAGTGGATCCTTTAGCCCAGGTGTCTTCGGGCGTGGTGGTTGTTGTTCTGGCCTAGGTGTTTGCAGGCATGGTCACATGTGACATTTGTGGCCCAGGTGTGTGCGGGCGGGATTCAGCAGTGGGACTGCGTGCGATAGAGGCCCAGGTGTGTGCGGGTGGGATTTTGGTAGTGGAACTGCGTGTGGTTGTGGCCTAGGTGTGTGCGGGCGGGTGTGGCAGTGGGACTGCGGTGAGAATGGTGGGATTGGTCTGATGCGTAGGATGTCTTAATAACCAGTGGGAAAGTGGCACGGGGTACCCAAACATCGATGTGCACTTAATATATATATTACTTGACTTGCGTTATTTGGGGAGTGTGCCTTAGTGAGGCCTGGGGTGGATAGTTTACCTTGTTAGGTGTTTGGTTTACTCTTTTTCTCACGGGACTTTAGTACGTTCCCCCACTTGCGCACGAGAGTCTTTGGTTTTCCCTACCGAGTGTACTTGTATGCTCACCCTACGTATATAAAACTGCTTTCAGGTTTCCAGGGGGACTTCGGCGATCACACAGGACCTTACTAGCTCGGACCTTTGGAGGAGTTGCAGTTTTTGTTTCTCTTTTCCTCTTTGGTAATTACCTTGTAGTCACCTTTTGCACTTGTAGCTTTTACTTTTGAAACATTCATGTGGGAATGGTTTACTTTTGGCTTTACTTTTCATTCTACCTTGGTGTTGTTGGGTTTTCTTCTTCTTATCTCTCGATCCTATAAAATAAAAAGGGTAATGCCTTCCATTTGTGAGAATTTTTTATACCCTTGGTGCTAGTCGCCAATCCGGGACCTATTGAAGGTGGGTTTCGGGGGTCATTATCTCTCCTTCAACTTAAAGAAGGAAGGGCCTGGCAATCTGCAGACCCTTCCCTCATTTTGGTGAAGGCGGGTCGTGACAAAATGGTATCAAAGGTGATGGTTGAGAGATATGATGGAGTATGGAGTTAGGAACAGTGAGGATTTCATGGGATGGTAAGGCAACAGTGTTGGGTGACCTTGGCGCGTGAATTAAGCCAGGGAAGACCGGCTAGGACACTAGATTTTAGGGGCCCCCGTGATCCTATGCAAGGACTCTGGACCTACCGAACAACCAAGTGAGGCCACACTGATTTCAGGGTAGAGACCCTAGGAAATATACATGCATCATAATGACTTGTGTTCTTGTGTTTCTGTGATGTCTTGGGAAATAATAATAAATTAAACTTTAAGAAGTTTTAAGAGCGATATTCTGCACTACTTGGCTTAGGCATTCCTTGTTTACCTTGCAACTATGGCACCTGGAAGGCGACCACGTGTGGTACATGCGATAGAGGCCCCAGAGACTACATTGGCCAATCGGCAGAGAGCTGATCGAGAGGAAGAGGACGACCAGTGGCATAAGACTCTTTGAGCCTTCTAGCGATAGCCCCTCAAGAAGTATGAGGGCAGCACCTCCGATATGAAGACGGAAGGCTGGTTGGAGGAGCTAGTTATAGAATTCGGCCTAATGCGGGCCCCGACTGAGTACTGGGTTCCTCTGGCCGTTAGCCAGATGCGGGGAGCGGCACGTCAGTGGTGGATGCTTTTCCTGGGGGAGAGGAGAGAGTCTGAGGTGTCATGGGTGGATTTCGAGAAGAAGTTCTGGGCAGAATTCCTCTCCTCGACGATGAAGGCCGAAAAGAGGCAGGAAATACACTCCCTCCAGCGGAGGAGTATGTCCACGACAGAGCTAGGGATCATGTTCAAGGACCTCCTACGTTTTGCTTCGGACCTCTTTCCCGATGATGAGTCCCAGGCAAGGCATTTAGAGGAGGCACTCTAAACCTCCCTCCAGTATGTTGTTACCCCCTTTACCCTGCCGACGTACTTGGAGATCCATAAGAAGTCCGAAGTGGTGGATCAGATGCAGGCTCTAGGGGATGTGTCGCGAGAGGGGATCTAGCTGGGGCCACCAAATGGGAAGGCCGTCAGCACCAGGCCTCCAGCGTCAGGACCCTCTAGGTTCTGACCCGTAGGGAGCAGACCGCAACAGTTTCAGATTCGATCCCCCGACCCTATCCCTTTTCTTACGGGCCCAGGACCACGGTGCTTCATTTGTGGGAGCCATGGGCATCTCTGGAGTCAGTGCCCCGAGCGGGTGCAGTACAGCAGTGGCAGTCAGCCCCAGCACCCACCCTAGCAGCAGCTTCCAGCCAGACATTTCCAGCAGCAGCAGTGACAGCGAGCTCCCGCTCCTCCAAGGGTAGACGTAGGAGGAGGCCGACCTCAGGGTACTCCACAGGGACCTCGACCAGGGCGTGGTCGGGGAGGTGGACGACAGCAGAGGGGCAAGGGAGCTGGGAATGGACAGTTGCATGTTGTAGAGGCAGCAGTTCCAGCAGGGCCAGAGGTTGTTCGAGGTACGATCAGTTTGTTTAGAACTCTTTCTTATGCTTTGTTCGATACCGGAGCTTCGCACTCCTTCGTTGCACCCAGTCTTGCCCGTGCATTTGGTCTAGATGCCGAGAGACTTCTAGTGCCCCTGGTTTTGAGCACACAAGTTGGAGGTCAGAGCGACTTGTTGTTCATTTTTCGGGGATGTAGACTGATGTTAGGGCCACATTAGTCGGTTTGGGATCTTCTTCTGCAACAGATTCAGCCATACGATGTCATCCTAAGCATTGACTGGATATTTTCTGTGTGCACCGTCATCGACTGTTTTCGATGAAGGGTGGTGTTCTCAGACTCGGAAAGCCGGCGTGTTACCTTCACCGACGAGCAATGCAGTTTGAAGGGAAACAGGAGAGACGAACCTCTCCTCTCCTTGTTAACCGGGCTGACAGTGGAATCAGTATATGCTGAAATGGTGGAAGTGCCAGAGATCGTCCGTGAGTTTATTGACATATTTCCTGAAGAGGTGACGACTCTACCCTCCAGACGTGATATCGAGTTCGGGATAGACTTGCAGCCTGGCGCTCGTCCAATCTCGATGGCTCCTTACTGGATGGAACCTTCGGAGCTACGGGAGTTGCGGATGCAGATTGACGATCTGATGAAGAGGGGTTATGTTCGTCTGAGTGCGTCACCGTGGGGTGCTCTGGTCTTATTTTCATACAAGGCAGATGGTGCTCTTAGGTTGTGCATAGACTACAGGAGGCTGAATCAGGTGACGATCAAGAATCGCTACCCCCTCTCAAGGATAGATGATCTTTTTGACCAGCTGAAAGGGGCAAGATGGTAATCGAAGATCGACATGCGGTCTGGGTACCACCATCTGAGGGTGAAGGAGGGAGACATTCCGAAGATAGCGTTTAGGTGAAGGTATGGACACTTCGACTTCTTAGTCATGCCCTTCGGTGTTACAAACGCCCTGGTTGTGTTCATGGGGCTTATGAAATCCAACTTCTAGGAGTACCTGGATCGGTTCGTAGTTTTGTTCATCGATGACATCCTGGTCTACTCAAGATCAGAAGAGGACCATACAGAACACCTGAGGACAGTTTTGGAGGACCTCCGACAGCACCAGCTCTATGGGAATTTGTCAAAATGCAAGTTCTGGACACGAGAAGTGCACTTCCTCGGGCACGTAGTTTCTGAGCAGGGGGTATCAGTCGACCAATCAAAGGTTGAGGCAGTTGTTTCTTGGGCATGACCCAAGAATGTGGAAGAAGTCCGAAGTTTCCTCAGGCGGGCAGGTTACTACCAGAGATTCGTACCCAACTTCTCCCGAGTAGCATCCCCTTTGACGGCTCTGACCAAGAAGGACTAGGCTTTCGTATGGAGTGAGCAGTGCCAGTCATCCTTCATCTATCTGAAAGAGAATTTGGTCAGTGCCCCAGTGCTGAGATTACCAGAAGAAGGGGTGGCCTATGAGGTTTTATGTGATTCTTCGGGACAGGGCCTGGGATGCGTGTTGATGCAGCGACAAGGGGTGATCTCTTATGGGTCCAGGAAGCTGCGTTCACATGAGCGTAAATACTCCACCAATGACCTGGAGCTTTCATCGGTCGTTTTTGCGCTAAAGTTATGGCGGCACTACCTCATCGGGGAATGCTTTGTGGTCTTCATGGATCACAAAGGTTTGAGGTATATCTTCTCCCAGCGGGACATAAACTTGTGACTTCGGAGATGGGTGGAGATCCTCCACGATTACGACATTGAGATCTCTTATACTGAGGGAAAGGGTAATGTGGTGGTCGATGCCTTGAGCAGGAGGACGAAGAAGGATGCAGTCCAAGAGTCAGAAGATGCCTGGAAGGCAATGGAAGAGTTGGTTTCCTTACACCTGGATGCGAAGATGGATAGCGGCAGGGGCTGCCTATATCAGATGACAGTGCAGTCATCCCTGTTTCAGCAGGTGGAGGAGGCTCAGTGGGGAGACCTAGAGTGCGAAGTGATGCGTGACCATGTTGACTAGGGAAATGCTCCAGAAGGATGGACCGAGGATGGTCAGAACCAGATGCTTTTCTAGGGAAGGTTGTTTGTCTCGGAGGCGATGCGTGGAAAGGTTCTCAGTGAGTTCTACAACTCTCCCCTGGTGGTACACCCAGGAGTTTCCAAGATGTACCAGGGTTCGAAGAGGCAGTTTTGGTGGCCCGGAGTTAAGCGAGTGGTGGCAGAGTTTGTGGCCAAGTTCCTAGTGTGTCAGCAAGTGAAGGCTGAACACCGAGTTCCAGGCGGACTACTGCAGCCCCTAGATGTCCCCGAGTGGAAGTGGGATGACATCTCAATGGATTTCGTCACGGGACTACCCAAGGCCCAAGGAGGGTACGACGCCATCTGGGTGGTAGTGGACAGGTTGACGAAATCAGCTCACTTTCTGGTGATCAGGGAGTCGAGTGTTGTGGATTCCTTGGCACAAAAGTACGTGGATGAGGTGGTGCAGTTGCATGGAATTCCGAGATCTATAGTCTCTGCTAGGGATGCTCAATTTACCTCGTGAGTCTGGAGAGGATTGCAGCATGCGTTTGGCACCCAGTTACGCCTTAGAACTGCTTTTGATACCCACACAGATGGACAAATAGAGCGCACCATCCAGACCTTGGAGGATATGCTGCGAGCATGTGTTCTGGACTTAGGAGGGTCATGGGTTCAATACATGCCTCTGTTAGAGTTTTCCTACAATAATAGAGACCAATCTACCATTTGCATGGCCCCGTTAGAAGCTTTTTATGGGAGGCCATGCCGTTCGCCAGTGTGTTGGACCGAGTAGGAGAGGCAGGCATCCTTGGTCCGGAGGTGGTGCAGAACACGACATAGAAGGTTCAGCTCATAAGGGAAAGAATGAAGGTGTCCCAGGACCGATATAAGTCGTATGCTGATACCAGGAGGAGGCCTTTGGAGTTTGAGGTTGGGGACCACGTGTTCTTAAAGGTCTCCCCTCGGTGTGGGTAGCGGAGGATTGGAAAAGGGAGTAAGCTTTCTCCCAGATTCATCGCACCCTTCCAAGTGTTGTGGTGGGTCGGTGAACTGGCTTACCAGCTAGCGTTGCCACTGCCGCTACTAAGGATACATGATGTCATTCATGTGTCCTAGCTCCGTCGGTATCTACACGACGATTCACACGTCCTTGATTGGGGTAAGCTAGACATTGAGGACAACGTGACCTTTGTGGAGAGACCAGTGGTGATCGAGGATCGCAAAGAAAAGGTGCTTCATGGGCGAACGATTCCCTTGGTTCGCGTGTTGTGGAGACATGGTGGGCTTGAGGAGAGTACGTGGGAGAGGGAAGCACAGATGCGTACCAAGTACCCGGAGTTGTTTTGAGTCTTGTTCCTTGTTGTACCTGTTGTGATAGAACTCTTTGTCTTTTGGCTATGAAATGTACAGGTTTTCTTCCTATGCTTGTGTGTGAAAATCCCCGGCTATGGGGAAGGAGAGAACCCAACCCCAAATCATGAGTTATTAAGGTGGATGCGATTAAACCCGTGCGGGCAAGTAAGTGCTTCCCAAAGAGGATAATATCTTGACATGGGGGAGGAGACTCCCCAACCCACATGCCCGGGCAGTTTGGCATGGTATGTTGCTTGGTTCATGACAGGAAGGTGTTCTTAGTTAACGATGAGGTTCACCTTGAGTGGTATCTTTCGGGGTGGTAGTTTGGACCCGCCCTTCCCATCTGGGATGTTTAAATTCTTGAGGACGAGAATAGTTTGAGAGGTATCGGATGTGATGACCCAGACTCTCTTGGTCTTTCCCATTGCCAAAATTCGGGTTCTAAAGGAGTGGCGTCTCGGTGAGACTGATCGGTGAGACCGATCGGCGAGGCCAATCGGCGCGACCGATCGGCGAGGCCAATCGGCGCGACCGATCGGTGAGACCGATCGGCGTCACCCGGCCTTGTCAAGTTGTTTCCAGTAGCGCTTCATTGCGCAAATAGGGTTTCAAACCATATTCTGACTCGTGTAAGAGTGTTTTTAAGACCAGTAACGCACATAAGAGTTTTGATTAAATAATTAATCAATTCATGAGTTGGCTTAAACAACCTGATCCCCTTTTGTGATGAGTGGATCTGTGTGGTCAACCCACGACCCCCGCGCCTTACGCAGTTTTGTGTTTTCACCTCAACTGTCCTCAGCTCTTATAAACTAAGGGTTAGTCATGGTGTCTCATTTCCTCGATCGTGGTTTTTCACAAACAGCTTCTGGTGCATCGGGCCCGCCACATCGTTATCCGTAAAGTTCCATGCCCCCGTCCTAAACGTCGATCATCTATCAACAAGTAGGTAATTTCTCCTTCACCTCTCTCTTTTAGTGTATCATGCGGGGTTGGCATGCTTTTGTTTCTGTAGAACTGATTGCACCGAACATAACAAAGATAATGAATGAATTTTATAATGAAAGAGGGGGGGCTGTGACTATTGATTATGTCTTATAATTTGATGGTGTTTCTTCTATGACCATCTTGTTGAGTTGTGCTGGCTTATGCCTCCTAAAAATCGAGGCTGTTGGTGGTCGTTGTTTGTGCACTAATGAACCCTCCTGATGTTTTAAATGACTTGTTAGTGGTTCTAAACTCCTACTATTAAAAGTGAATTGGTTAATCACTTATATCCAGCTGAATAATTGAAAGCACCAGGATCAACCCTTCTGTGATAACTCCCGATTAGAACACACGGAATTTGAAATCATGGAGTTTGTTAAGTCCTTTAAATCTTAAAATCCCTGACTTGTGTTGGTGGTGGTTGTTGGTTGTTTTCATTTCGGGCCGATTGTGGGATATGTGGGAGGGGATGGGATCCCTTGTCCTTTTATACTCTCGGTGGTTGTGTGAATTTGTGGGATGGGATCTCTTGTTGGTATGGATTCAGTGGTTGTGAGTTTTAAGACCGGGTGGATACTTGTTTATATCACAAATTGGGGTGGAATCCTTTGTTCTTGAGAACCGGGTGTGGGCGTTTTGGTTGATGTTTGACTGTTTACATTCCTAGACTTATGCCTATGCCTACTAGTTGCCCAGTAGTTCTTAAACATAAACAATATTACTGAACGTGAAATAAGAAAGGGTACAAATGGGTTGTTAGCGTGAGTCGTGACTCGGACTTGAGTGTTGTTGTGATTTGTAGGTTGTCTGATGAATAACCTAGCTTGGGTGAGTTCTTGCTACCTATATATGTTACTTGTAGCTTTGTGATTCTTATTCATGCCCCACCCATGTTGATAACATCGTGCCGAACACACCCATTTCATGGGGGAAGGTGTTTTTACCAACACTATTCATAGTGGCTGGTTATTAGCTCCTTTTCTGCTCCCTTTCCCGGATAGCCCAATTGTCTTCAGGCAGGATGTGATGTCCTGAGGACCATTATTAGCCCAAGAACCTTTGGGCGGGGTAGTGTGGTGGTTGGCCAAGTGTGTGCAGAAGGTGGTTTCCCAAGCGTCTTCGGGATGAGGCCCAGGTGTCTTCGGGCATGGCAGTGGATCCTTTAGCCCAGGTGTCTTCAGGCGTGGTGGTGGTTGTTCTGGACTAGGTGTTTGCAGGAATGGTTACATGTGACAGTTGTGGCCCAGGTGTGTGCGGGTGGGATTCAGCAGTGGGACTACGTGCGGTTGAGGCCCAGGTGTGTGAGGGTGGGATTTCGGCAGTGGGACTGCGTGTGGTTGTGGCCCAAGCGTGTTCGGGCGGGTGTGGCAGTGGGACTGCGGTGAGAATGGCGGGATTGGTCCGATGAGTAGGATGTCTCAATAAATAGTGGGAAAGTGGCGCGGGGTACCCAAAAATCGATGTGCTCTTAATATATATATTACTTGACTTGTGTTATTTGGGGAGTGTGCCTTAGTGAGGCCTGGGGTGGATAGTTTTCCTTGTTAGGTGTTTGGTTTACTATTTTTCTCACGAGACTTAAGTACGTTCCCCAACTTGTGCACGAGAGTCTTTGGTTTTCCCTAATGAGTGTACTTGTATGCTCACCCTTCATATATAAAACTGCTTTCAGGTTTCCAAGAAAACTTCGGGGATCACGTTGGACTTTACTAGCTCGGACCATTGGAGAAGTTGTAGTTGTTGTTTTTCTCTTCCTCTTTGGTACTTACCTTGTAGTCACCTTTTAAACTTGTGTCTTTTACTTTTGAAACATGCATGTGGGAATGTTTTAATTTTGGCTTTACTTTTCTTTCTACTGTGGTGTTGTTGGGTTTTCTTCTTCTTATCTCTCGATCCTATAAAATAAAAAGGGCAATGCCTTCCATTTGTGAGAAGTTTCTATACCCTTGGTGCTAGTTGCCACTCCGGGACCTATTGAAGGAGGGTTTTAGGGGTCATTATCTCTCCTTCAACATAATGAAGGAAGGGCTTGGAAATCTACTGACCCTTCCCTCCTTTTGGTGAAGGCGGGTCGTGACAAACCATTTGAAAAAACATTGATGTTTCACCTTCCCTGGTTATTCCCATGTCCATCTTCACTAGATCTATGAAAATTGGATCCCTTTCAATTCGCATCATGTTCAAAACTCCTTGGTCTTTTCTGCTCAAAGCATCTTCCACCTTGTTTTCTTTCCCCGGGTGGTAGTGTATCGTACAATCATAATTCTTGTGTAATTCAATCCATCTCCTTTGCCTCATGTTTTGTTCTTTTTGTGAGAAAATATACTTCAAACTCTTGTGATCAGTATAAATCTCACATTTTTCACCATAGAGGTAGTGCCTCCATATCTTCAAAGCAATGATCAAAACTGCTAACTCGAGATCCTGAGTAGGATAGTTTTGATCATGAATTTTCAACTGTCTTGATGCATAGGCAATAACCCTATCATTCTTCATAAGGACATAACCAAGTCCTTTCCTCGATTCATCACTATAAATAACGAACCCATCATTCCCCGATGGTAGAGTCAATATATGAGCATTGACTAATCTTCTATTCAATTCTTCGAAACATTCTTCACAATCTTTTGTCCAAACAAATTTAACCCCTTTACGTGTGAGCTTCGTTAATGGGTTAGCCAATCGCGAAAAAGTCTGGACGAAACGTTGATAATAACCTGTCAAACCAATAAAACTGCGTACCTCATTTATATTCGTTAGTGCTGGAAATTCTTGGATATCCTTGGTCTTAGAAGGATCAACAGAGATTCCATATTTAGAGACAATATGGCCATGAAAAGAAATATCATGATGCCAGAATTCACACTTGTTATACTTTCCATTTAATTTATGTCATCTCAGAGTCTTCAGGATAATGTGCAAGTGATTTTCTTGATCTTCATATCTCTTGGAGTATTCCAAGATATCATCAATAAATACCACCACAAATTCATCGAGATATTCCTTGATAACTATATTCATCAGATCCATGAAAACAAAGGGAGAATTAGTAAATCCAAAAGGCATTACTGTAAACTCATAATGCCCGTACCTGGTTTGAAATGCTCTCTTCGGAATGTTTTCCTTCTTCACACACAACTAATGGTATCCAGATCGAAGGTCAATATTTAAAAAGTATTGATCTCCATGATGTTGGTCAAATAAATCATCAATGCGAGGTAGGGGATACTTGTTCTTTATTGTTATCGCATTGATCTCCCTGTAGTCAATACATAACCTCTTGGATCCATCTTTCTTTTTAACAAAAAGAACAGGGCCTCCCCATGGAGAAACACTGGGGCGAATAAATCCTTTATTACTCAATTTCTGTAGTTGTTTCTTTAGTTAGAATAATTCTACAGTGGCCATTCTATAAGGGGTCTTCGATATAGGCCTTGATCCAGGAATTAAATCAATGGACAAATCAACTTCTCGATCTGGAGGATGTCCAGGTAAATATTTCGGAAATACATCTAGATATTCTTTAACAACGGGTACATCCTCTATTTGAACATTCCATTCCTCACCCATAGTCATTTCATTATCTTCCTCCCCAATAATTGAATTTAGTTGAGTTACTAGGGGTGGATCTAGATAAGAATTAGGTGGTGATGATTCTTCTCTAAAGATAAGGTGTGCCTTATCATCATCATCAAGAATCGTAACCTATTTATTCTTTCAATAAATCTTCACATCATAGTTTGCAAACCAGTCCATACCGAGGATTATATCAAACTCAATCATAGGTATGACGATGAGATCAGTAGATAAAGAACATCTATGTGCTCTAATGGGGACTGATTCACAAAACTTTGTTGCAATGATACTTCACTTATGAGTTTTAACTGACAACTCCCTTGTTAAATCAATTGGAAATATCAAATTTTCTTAGCAAACTGGGAAGATATGAAACAATGCAATGATCCAGAATCAAATAATGCATTTTCTAAACCTGAGGAAACCATTAAATTACCTGCCACCACGTCTTTCAGAGCTTCTACCTCATTAGTAGTGATAACATAAGCTTGGCCTTGATCCGTTGTAATTTTCTGAGGTAAGTTACCCTGACGCTTAGGACATTAATTTCCATAATGCCCCATCTCCCTGCAATTGAAGCACTAAACATTGGTAGCTTCTTTCTTCCCTTTGCAATCACGAGCTTGGTGGCCTTTTCACCACACTTGTAACAAACTCTCGTTCCCTTCAAGCAAGTACCGGGGTGTTTCTTCCCCCATTTACCACACGATGGATATTCAGTATTCCCATTCTTCCACTTATTTCTATTCCCAGATTGATCAGTAGATCTCTTCTTCTCTTGCTTTGCTTTAAAGTCATAAGACTTAGAGAATTCCTTTTCATTCTTGATAGAACATGAGACAATGTATTCGTACGACGAGAAGGACTGTGATACTAATTCTCAACAGATAAATGGTTTTAACCCATCAAAGAAATGATCAATATTACTTCTTGGGTTACGTATATAATCTCCATCATAGCTTGCTAACCTTGTAAGGTTATCCTCATACTTTGTGACATTCTCATCTTCCTTTTGTCTCAAACTCAAGAATTGCCTTTCCATATCTGCTCGATGGTCGTGAGGATATTATTTTTCTAAAAATAGATCTTTGAACTCCCTCCATTCTAATTTTGATACTTCATCATCTTCATTCATATTTTGAATCAATGACCACCATTAATCAGTATCTCCAGTGAGGCGGTAAACTGCCATGATAACCTTTTCCCTTTCACTACTCTCCAAAGCCTGAAATAGTTTCTCAAGGGAAAATATCCATGCTCATCTACTAAGGGATTTTTACTCCCATTGAACGTTGGTGGTTGTTGCCTCATGAAGCGATCTAACATTGATCCTCCACGCTGTGGATCAGGGTGATCCATACAGGTAAGTTTATTATTCATAACTTGAGTAAGTTTTCCTAGTATGGTGATTAGCTGATCGACACTAATTGCATCAAAAACTCCTCTATAATTATCTTGAGAAGGAGGGAAGTCCTTACATGGAGTGCGTGCATTGATACAATTTCTATTTCTTCCACTAGGCGCCATTTTTAAACAATGGTATAAACTAGATCATTTTATGAATCAAAATACATAATCCCATACTTATAAAACACTTAACATTAATTGAACTATTTATGGACATAATCCATAATCATAAAAATGTTTTCTTTGAGGAGGAATATACTCATAAACCCTTCATAAAGATTTTTAATTAAAATGAGAGTTATCCTAAGCATAACCCCGGGGAGTGTCGTAAACAAGAGTACAACAATGCCTGTTGTTGTGAACCAGTTCCCGTTCGAGTCTAGCTCAAAGCGGTGTTTTCGGGTTTTACCCCTAGGTACATCTATTCCAGAGCCACCTCTACCTGCTCGTATCTAGACCTGGATGTATTCTTAAAAAACTCACAAAATTTATACAATACCAAAATTCTAGGAAGTTCTTCTATACTAATCCTCAAATTCCATCGTAAATCTATGTGCTCTAATCAGAGTTTATCTAAATCTAGCTTCCATGGTTTGTACTAAACTTCCTCTGATACCAACTGTAACACCCCAACCCCAGTTACCTAGAGTCGGTGCATTATTACATAACATTGGCATGATCACAAGAATGATCAAATCTCGAAAGACCGATTGGTTTAGTATCCTTGGAAACACTAGATATATTCATAAATTTTTACATTACATCATAATGTGAAAAAATACTACAACAACATATCGTCTTCATAGTCCACACTATTATCCCCTCATAATATCCCTGAAGGTCATTCATAATTTACTTCTTCACATCCTAGGAATAATAAAACATAGAAAATGGGTGAGCTCAAATTCCTAGTAAGTATTACAATATAGAAAAAACATTCATAAATAAGAATAAACATTTAAGGCAATGTATAACTAAAACAAAAGCCTTTTAAACTTGAACTTCAACATAGTATGGAAAAAATAAAATGAAATAATTCCATTTACTTATTCACATGGATATTCTACTAATCAAATAATCACATGCAATATCAATAACCACTTTCATAATGATGGAATGAATAATTCCAGACTATCATAACCACATAGCCAAGGCCTCGTGCCAAGACTACAAATAAGACATTGTCAAGGCCTTTTTCCAAGACACTAGTTTGTCTCATGAGACCTATCGATGCATTGAGGAGCTATAGAGGGCTCCACCCATAACATATTAAGTCCAATGCATTCCCATATGAAAATAATTAAACAGAACATATATAGTCGTATTAAAACAAGCATACGAAAAGTCAATACTTTCACCATAATCCATGAATGGTATAAAAATAGCACATCCACAGTCAAACATATCACAAAACCTTCAATACAATATAGATGTTTTGTATCATAATAAATCAACTTCAAATAAGAATAAAATCCATCAAAGGATATTGACATAGATGAAATCAAAACTCTTTTTAGAGAAATATCTCTTTCTATTTTGAAATCAATTAAGAGTCATATATTTATAAAATAAAACATTTTTGTTGAAAATTTTCTTATAGGATTTTAAGGGAATCTTCGACTATAATATAATGGTGGAAAATAGCCTCACCCGCCGTTTAAGTTAAAAAAACATTCTTACCTTAATTATGTCAAAAAGGTTAAAAGCACCTTGTTTGGAAAACGACAAAAAGATTCCTTTATAAAACACTTATAAAAAGTCAAACAAGGGCATAAATTACTTTAACTCATATTCTTCTAAATAGTAAAATTTTTTTGAAATATATTTTTATGAATCATGGATGTAGATAATAAAGAGATCCCAGTAGATTATTACGTATAAACAACCTCGAATAATGAAGAGATTGCAAAATAAACCCTTACCTTGTACTTTTCCTTGGTTGAAGGTAGGTTAACCTCCTGTATAATGGTGAAATAATTGTTATTAAATTATAAAAGAATCATATATATTAATATGATATCATATATGATCTTTTAACATTTCTTTGTTAATAATATCTTAGTATTATCGTCGTTTCGGGTGTTAACTTACTCGTTTTCTTTTATATGTTTTGTTACGTAAGACATGTTTTTCATGGATAGGTTGTATCTTATTCATATCCATAATGATATCAAGTCCTTTAAAATTATTTTCAAATCATAAAATGATAATTATACTTGAATGGATATGATGGAGAATGAATCTCATCGCGTTCATGGAGACGGTAGTGCGTACGTACGCATGAGCGACAATATCATTATTTTGATATTAAAATAATATATAATTGGCTAGTATATCATATATACAGAATCATTATCATGTTATATTTATTATTTAAATGAGTTACACATCATTATTATACCCATCCAAATTATAATATATTGAATAACAATTACACCACGACGTGGAGACGGTAAGCCGTACGTACGCACGTATGGTGACATGTTATTCAAAGGGTGGATAGAAAACTGAATATGGTTGTACCATATTTATAATAACATCAATGTATATATAAGATAGTGGAGTTATTATTTTATAATTGTAATAACAAAGAAAGAAAAAGTGCAAGAAGAAATGAATTTGAGAAAGGGTGGTGAAAACATTACCTCTTCTTCGGGTTCTTTCTTTTGATTTGATCAAAAGGGCTCCATAGGTTGGCTTTCTGATCAAACTAAGGCCTCTATGTTGTATTGAGGAAAGTTGAGAGAGTATCTGGGCAGAGTTTGTCCAATCCAAAAGGCTCTGAAGGTGTGATGTAATGAGAAGGGGGGGGGGGTTCTTTTTTATAAGAGGGGTGAGGGGTACCTTTGGAAAAGCTAGAAATATTATTTTATAATAAATTCATATTCGGTTTCTAATGGATCTAAAGTTTATTATTAAAGGTTTAAGGTGGGTATAGGTCGAAAACCATTCAACCAATAGAATTTAGACAGGTTTGGGTTACTATATTAACCTTATCTTTCAGTTTTAACTCTTAGTTAATTAGTTTGACATTTACCATGTCACATTGTATTTTTATATTATATAGTTAATAAACATACTATATACATAAAAGCTACCCCCAAGTGGTCAATTAATGATACACCTATCATGATATAAGTCTCTTGGCCGAACCTTAGATTTTTAGTAATTTAATATCAATTAATAATAAAATATTTGTTTTAAAAAACTCTTTTATGTCAATTTTGACACTATTCAATAGTTGATTTTTTTGAAACTTATAACAGAACGATTACTTCAAAAAAAATTAAATTAAATCAATAATAAAATGTCATATTATCCTATAAAATTATTTTA
Source organism: Viscum album (assembly GCA_963277665.1). Lineage (NCBI taxonomy): Eukaryota > Viridiplantae > Streptophyta > Magnoliopsida > Santalales > Viscaceae > Viscum > Viscum album. The sequence goes on from OY728141.1 coordinate 695,594,598, forward strand.
ATTCATTAAAAGTCTCAAATTATATTTATTTGGGTATTTATAATATCAATTATTTTAATTTTTCACTATTATGGTAATTACTACATCATCATTGTGTCATGAATAATTTAAATTATTTAATGTATAAAAATTATAAATAAATTATCATTATGTAGGAAATATTTTTATATTTATAAATAATATTTACAATCGAATTTATCTTCTGTATAACTCTATATTAAAAATGTTTTAGTAAATAAACTTTGATTTTAACTCTTTTAACTCTTCTTTGAATTAAATAATAATAAATGTCATAATCTAATACAAGTGGACCTAAATGATAATATTTTATTCATAAGGTTGTTTTTGGTCGAGATACACTTGTCCAATAGAATTAGGACATGTTTTAGGGTAATATTAATATCATTTTTACCCTTAATTACCCTATCTATTTTTAACCGTGGTAAATAAAAGTAAAAAGTTACTAGTCACCAATTATTATTTTCATCTCATTTAACAACATTTTACTTCTTTATATGAACCGTGTCTCTCGGAATTTCGAAATTACATTCACAGAAGCGGTAAAATTATGTTTAATGAAAAAATTAGTTTTTTTAACTACCACTTAGTAGTTTTACTATTCATCAAATTTTGATGTTTTTCAGAACAATGACAAAATTTCAACCTAAGATATAATTGATATTCTGAATTAAAAAATTATGTATATTTTACAATATTCCAAACATATAAGTTGCATTAATTAATTTTATAATTAATTCCAGCTGTCACAACAAATAGCATGTTTTTAAGAAACAATATATACCAAAACTTTGACAATTGTTTAGGGCCAATTTCAAAGTGAAATTAATTCTAAAGAACACCATTGGATAAAATGGTAAAAATATATACTAATTATACTTTAAAACCACTCAATAATATAATTTATCACTATAAATTATATTGATTAAAAAAAGTTGTTTTTAAGTATTTTTCACTATTCATAAAATTGGAAGTTCTCAGAAAAATACCAAAAATTCATCTTAGGATAATTTCGATATTCCAAAACCAAAAATGAAGTCCATTTGAAAAATAAAATATATATAATTTCAAAATTAGGTATTACTATTCATAACGGCTAGTTTGATTCGTTGTGGTGTGTTAGAACTCTATGTTGCGTACAACACACGCTATCACATTATTCAAAAATAAGCGTACTGTAGAAGCTTGGGGTGTTACAACCTTAGCCTCTAATTATATCAATGTGTGACCTTTTAAATCCGAAACTCAATTTAAAATAATTTAACATTTCTTTACTTTCCAAGAGTGCCCCTCCTCTCCTCTTATAAAAGTCCCCCACCTCTACTACCTTACCCACACTTCCAAAGCCTCTGGCTCGGCCAACCCCTTCCCATTTTGTCTCTCCACATCCCTATATTACTCCTAGAAGCCTCACTTGGGGCAGAAGTCTTCGCATGGATTTCTTTGAGCTCAAATCAAAAAGAGTTACCCGATTTAAAGGTAGTGTTTTCTCTTATGTTATTTTGTGTTATTTTCCTTCTCCAAACCCCTAAACTCTTTTTATTAATTTCATTTGTAACAACTCCATTATCTTCAATATACTAGGATGTTTTTATAACAATAATTCGAGCTAGAATTTCACACACCATAATTGAATGGTTAAAGAACATACTGTTTCTATGGATGGAGAATTTCTGCCTCACGAAACGATGATTGTTCAATATTCATCCAACACCTTCAAAGGTGGCCATTAATATTTCAATATATTTATATATGATATATAATATGTTTATGTCTTCCTTACGATTCTGTATTTTTCATTTATGGCACACCTTTATGGATTCCATTATGGGTATACGTGATATCTTCATTTTAGAAAGTGCGGACTACCGACCCCTCAATGTGATTTGATTAGTTAATGCCATACGTGGGATGTATAAAGGATGGATTTAAAGTTATTTTATATGATTTATGTTACATCTAAATGATGAATATAATTCTGGAATTAAAATATACATACCTCTCATTTAGTTTTAATTCCATTAATATGACATAGAAATGAAAGTAGCGTTCATGTGTACGTATGGATTACCGTCTCCATGAACGATGCATTTCATTTCTTACCTGTAAATGATTATGTAATATTATAAATACATGTATATGATGGATATATATGATATATATGATATCCAAATCCTGAATATCATCCTGGATATAATTAACATTTGACCACACGAACAACATGTAATTGTAAGGAGTCCACTTTCGACTTAAGAACCCAATATCAAAAAAACAAACATTATTAACTTAAATGATTACATAATGTTTCTAACATGGTAATATGTGATATAAAAGTAATAATGAACTTGAAGAAGGTTCTTGAGAAAGTAGAAATTAACTCAAGTTTATTATTCAGGATGTTAAAGAATGATAGAGTCAAGTCGGACCCGGGGTAAGGGACTTCCTCTCAATCTCCTTTCATTGAGGAAAATTTTGTTTAATACACAACATTATTTTATACGGTGTATAAACCCCTTTTAATTTTACTTTTATACAAAAGGAATCTTTTTCTACTAAGCGTTTTACAAAATGACAAAAGAGAATGTTTCTTTTAACGTACGCAGTGACAACGACCTTTTCTGTCGCCGCTGGTATTATTTGGTCTTTGGCTTCCTCAACAAGATGTAATGTTTTTTTTAAAATGAAATAAATACCATATACTCTTTTATGTATTTTTTTATTGAAAATGGTTTTTATAATGGATTTGTTATTTCAATATATTTAAGTGATATATTGTGATCAATGAGTGGAAATGTTTTCTTTCCATTATATTTGTTTTATGTCTTATGATTTTATAATGGTACTTGGGCATTTGACGGGTGGTTACATGATAAACCATATGATGGGTGGTGTCATGAATACTAGGATGGGTGGTGACGTTATAACCTCCAATTCATTGGGTATGGAAGTCGGCCGTATGGCTATTCCATTAAGTGATATGTGTGGAAGTCAACCGTATGGTTATTCCATTTAAGTATATTTATGTCCCAAGTTACCTTTATGTGTTACGTGATCTTTATATGGGTTTTATGGTAATATTTTGGTTACAAAAGGGTAAGTAATGATCTTTTAGTCAGGGAAGAGTTTTTACTACTTCATAAAGGTGAAAAGTATTACTTTGATAAAGTATACATGGTTTATTTGTTGTTTTGATAAACTAATAGTTTTCATTCTTTGTGTGTCCCTTACTGAGCTTTTTATTCTCACCCAATGTTTTTTTGAAATGTTTTTCACAGTTCTTACTATGGAATAGGGTCAAGGATGTGATAAAGGTAAAGTCATGCTATATAATACATGGAACTAGACATGTTTATTTTTAAGAGTTTTTATTCTATGGAAACTTAGTAGAAGACTCAACTTTGTAATCTTTTGAGATGTACTAGTTATGTGCTCATTATCTAAAACTCTAAACCTGAAAAGATATTCAATGTGAATTATTAATTTAATTGAATATTAAGTAAGGTTTATGGCCGGGGCCTTATAACAATAAAACCTTGAAACTCTAGTGAAGTTTAAATGATATTCATTGAAGGAATTAACACAACATGGTTCTATAGAAACAATAATATTATTAAATTATTATGGAAATTATAATTCATACATTGTAAAGAACATCATATAAAATAAAATTATTTTTATTACATGAATTATGTCTCAATGAATTGAAATTGAGACCATGAACAATCATGTTTTGTTTATAAATACTAAATCAATATCAAAGTAAAGATAGAATGTACATGGACAATAAAATATCATGATCATGATTTAGTCATGTTATAATATCAAAATATTATAAATATATACCTTATTAATGGAAGGAGGTGAATAATACAATACATGTATCAAAGAAACCATATTGACATGAATATAGATTACAATGTTAGTATCATTGAATTTAGAATGAATAAATGATGTTATTTCATGTAAAATTATTGAAAACAAACTAAATTAAATTACATCATAATTAAAACACAGTTAATTTAAAAAATATCATTACAGATTGTAATCGATGATGATATGATATAACCCAATAAAAGGAAAATGAGTAACAAAACCCCTTACCACTCAGTGGCATTCATGTCAAACCAATTTTGGTTGAATTTTTTTTCAATATAAAAAATACAAAGAAAAATGATGGATTTTTTGTTTTATATTTAAATAGGCTATTATATACACCATATAAATGAAATTATTGATGTAATATTAAAATATTATGCAATTATGAGGAATTGGGATTCAATCACATACCTCGAATATTGAATTTCCATGTATGTCATTTAACATCAAAACAAAAAAAAACATAATTAAATTATATATGTACTTTGGAATATATTTATGTTTTACTACATTATAATTAAATATTATTTTTCATTTATTTCAATGGAATATTTATTTATTCATTGAGAAAACTTCACATCAGATGTTTTGAGGAAATTTAGTTAATAACATCAAAATGTATTTGGTAAGTCGATCAAGGTAATTGGTTTCTCTTATACATAATCTAAAAAAAGATAAAATATCAATTTTAAATGTCAAATATATTTCCAAAAACAACTATGAAAAATAAAAATGAATAATCAATTACATTACAATCGTAGAGATGGTACGACATACATACGTGAGTAATAATTTAATTTTTCATTGAACATGAGGGTAATAAGGTATATATAATTTTACCTTTACAGAATGAATATTATATCATTAATATCTTATTATAACTTTAAATAAATTTATTTACATCATCCATGTAACATCCTAGGTAAATTTAGAATAAGAGATTTTCATATTTATTAATATTTCTAAATTAAATATTAATTTTAGCTTAAAGGGTTTTCTATGTTCGATAGCGTACCCGATACACAACAACATGTTTCTTTGGAATCTTACATTGGACACTAATAATATAATATTATTATTTAAAATGGTAGTAAACTCCTAGTCGTTGTATTGGCGGGAATGAACAAAACTAACTATAATATGATTATACATGTATTTATATTTATCCAATAAAAGTTAGAGGCTTAATATATGAATGAATCTAATTTTATGCATAATTTACATTAAAAGGCCGATTTACTGCTTTTTAATGGGGAGCCTTTTTTAAATATATTTTTGGTCACATTAATACATTATATATTACCAAATAAAATACTTCTTTAGAATGAGGTAATAATAATTTAATTTGGGTAATTTTTTTGTATTTTTATGATAAAGATCACTTTTTTTAAGGAATAGTGAAAATATTGTATTTTAATTCAAAACTATGTTTTAATATAATTTATTTATATGGTTAGATTATCCTTTTTAATTGGTTTTAAAGTGTAAATAGATTATATTTTTACCATTTAATCTAATTTCGGTCATTAGAAGAAATTTCACATTTAAATTGTATATAATCAACTTTCAATCTTTTGATAGTTAATATTTCTTAAAAACACGCCTTTTGTTTTGTCATCGAGAATTACTTTTAGATTAATTTCTGCCACTTATGTGTTTTTAGTTTGGAGAAATGTATTCCATATTTGGAATTAGGAGGATAAAATTGTGTAAATAGGTAACTTTTATTTTTAGGCATTTTAAATATTTACCTCAGTAAATATTTTATTTACCATGGTTAAAGGGTAAATCCTGTAAATAAGGGTAAAACAAATACTATTTATTTACCCTAACAAGTGTTATAATCCTATTGGTTGAGTCATATCCGACAATGGGAATCCTTGGGTCGATTTGGGGACCCCATGGAGAAACGTAAAAGTGATTATGAAACATTATTTTAATTAACATAAATTAAAGGCCAAAATGAGATAAACAAATATCTTTTAGTAAATTAATTTTTATATGGGGTTATACAAGTTATATTTTCTACTATAAATATTTATTGGAAAGATAAAAATATTTCTCCAATCATGGTATTTGTTTTATAATTTTTATACATCAAATAAATTAAATTATTTATGACACAATGATGATGCTGTATTTACCTCATTAATAAATGATTTAATTAAATAAGATTATAATGATTAAAATATTATCCAAAACAAGTCCAATTCGAATTGAATGATTTTATTTAGATTACTAGTCATCTTATATTCGACCATATTTATTTTTAGAACATTAGAAACCTAATATCATTATATAATAAAATAATAGTTTCACACATTCATAAAGAGCCCCTCCTCTACCTTATAAAAAGAGACCACTTCTATGAAATTCCTCACACCTATAAAGCCATTTGGATTGTCCAAACATTGCCCAATTATTCTCCCTAATCAATATCCCGCTCCAAGAAGCCTTAACTTTGGAAGAAGGTACTTCAAGAAGTCCTTTGGTTCAAACCAATGTGAGTTACCCAAATTAAAGGTAACAGTTTCTCTTAAATTGTTTTCATTTATTATGCTTCTCCAAACCCTAAACTCTTTTTATTTCCTTTCTTTTGTAACAACAACAGTATCATAAATATACTAGGATGTTTTTATGATATGGATTCTAACTAAACTTACACACACCTCCATCTAATGGATGAATAACATAATGTTTCTGTGGATGGAAAACTAACACCTCACGAAACGCTGATTGTTCAATTACATTGTACCACCTGTCATGGGGGAAATTATGATGGAATTGTATTTATATATGATATATATTAGGTTTATGATTTTTTAATGCTTCTGTACTTCCCAATTATATCATCCCTTTATGGTTCCCATGGTTGGTAAATACGATAATCTCATTCGAGGAAATGCGGACTATCGCCCCCTCAAAGTGATGTGACTCGTTAATGCCCTATGTGGGATGTATAAAGGATAGAGTTAATGATATAATATATGAAATTATACTGGAATTATAATATACCTATGTATCATTATGTTTTAGTTCCATTAAAATAAGAAATAGAAATAAAAGTAGCGTTCATGCGTACGTACGGCTTACCATCTCCATGAATGGTGCATTTCATTTCGTACCTCCAAATGTTATGTACAATTATAAATACATGTACATGATTGATATATATGATATATATGATACCCAAATAATGAATATGATTATGGATATAATGAAATTTTTACCACGTGAACAACATTTATTTATAAGAAGTCCATTTTTGACTCAAGTACCAAATATCGACAAAATGAACGTTATTAACATAAATGATTACATAATGATTATAACATGGTAATAAGTGATATAAAAGGAATAATGAACTTAAAAAAGTTTCTTAATAAAGTAGAAATTAACATTAGTTTATTATTCAGGAGATTAAATAATGAACGGGTCAAGTCGGACATGAGGTAAGGGACTTCATATCAATATCCTTTCATTGAGGCATTTTTAGTTTTATAAACGACTTTATTTTATACGATTTATAAAACCCTTTGACATTTACTTCAATTCAAAATGAATCTTTTCTCTACGAAGCTTTTTTCTAAATGAAAAAATGAATTTTTCTTTAACATAAGTGGTGACAATGACCTTTCCTCCACCGTGAGTATTATTTGATCTTTGGCTTCCTTAACAAGACAGAATTTATTTAAAAGGAAAAATAAATACCAAATACACTTTTTACGTATTTTGGTCTTGAAAAAGATTTTGAGAATGGATTTATTATTTCAATATCTTGAAATGATATTTTATTATTGCAATGTTGAAATTTTATGTTTCCTTTATGCTTATGTAATGTGTTAAGATCATGTTATGGTTCTTGGGAATTATTTACGTATACGGGTGGTTCCGTGATAAACCTAGGGAGGGTGATCCCGAGATAGCTCTCTAATGCATTGGGTAACGTGACGGAGGTAAACGTGAATGTTTCTCCTAATATAATTTGGGAATATACTGTGATGGGTATTCCAAATTAACTCCCTATGTAGCTATGATAGTTACAATGTATGTATGGTATGGATGCTGCATATTAACTTTATGATTTATGATTTCTCTGTGTCTATCATAAATCTTATGATTTCATGAGGTAAGTAAAGGGGTTCATGTTTTGCATGTATTTATGAAAAAATGTTTTCATTCACTCTTTTATAACCCTTACTGAGCCTTTTATGCTCATCCCATGTTTTGAAATTTTTTTCACAGGACAAAATGATGAATAGGGTCAAGGATGGGATCAAGGAAAAGCCATGATCTTTTTGACATGTAATTAGACATGAATTTTTTTTAAAAGTATTTATTTTATGAAATAAAATGGATTCTGGGTAGAAGTGCCCACTTTGTTATATTTTGAGATGTAATATTTATGTCCTAATTCCCTAAAACACTAAACCAGAAAAGATCCACAATGTGAATTATTCATTTAATTCAATATTATGTAATATTTAAGGTCGGGTCCTTATAGCTGGTATCCGAGTTTGGATTAGATTACAGTAGGAGTTAGGATATTGTTAAATTAATATCTATAAAGTAATTTATGACATCATATAGCATTTCCAGAATACCATGTTGCTTCGCCTATGATATTTATTTTTTTAGAATGGTTTTTTGCAGAGGAAACATGGAAACTATGTTGGGATGACTTCAAGAGGAAGAAAACCATCCAAATCAGCAACCTGAGATGGTCAGAATCAGAACTGAACTGTTTGATGTAGTGATGGAAAAGTTGACTGAGGCTATAAATGGTGGTGGTATCCATGTACGAGATCATCCAGATCAACCACAGAAGAACATGTCAGTAGTGGAGCATTTCATGAGGAAACATCACCCATCATTCAGAGGGTCATCTAATTCGGTGCTTGATGAAGGGTGGATTAAAGCACTGGAAAATATTTTCAATGTAATTGGTTATTCAGAACATCAAAAGGTTAGTCTCACTGTTTACCGTTTTGAAGGTGAAGCTGATCAGTGGTGATCGATGGTGAAAAATATCAGGGATAGTGAGGAGATTGATGCTCTTAATTGGGATAAATTCAAAGGCATGTTGCTGGAGAAATATTTTCCTAAGGTGCTTCGTCTTAGGATGGAAAAACAATTCCTAGAATTGAGGCAGGAGGATGACTCAGTGGCTTCTTATGAAGAAAAATTCACTCGACTAGCAAGGTATGGTCCAAATTTCATACGAGATCATGATAGTAAAATCAACAGTTTTAACTGTGGATTAAAGCCAATCTATCAAAGGTCATTAACTTTTTGTGAGTTCAAATGTTATGAAAATATTGTTCATTGTGCGGATAAGGTGTAAATGGAGTTTTTCTATGATCAGGAATTCTTTGAGAAACAAGAAAATAAGAGGTCGAGCTTGCAGGAGAAAGGGAAGAACTCTTCAAAAAAGACTAATGGTGTGAAACATAAGATTAAAATTTGAGAAAAATGTGTTAAAAAGCATGCTGGGGAATGTCTTTTGAATCATGGTATGTCCTACTGATGTGGTAAAATGAGACATAAGGGCAATAATTGTACTGAAAAGGATTAGGGTAATGGTAAGACAAAATATGATTTACAATCAGTAAAATGTTTTAAGTGCAATGAAATGGGTCATTATGCAAATGAGTGTCTGAAAAAGAGCTCGAGTGATGGGAAGCAGTCAAAATACAAGCAGAAAGGGGTGGTGAAATCCTTTGCAACTACTTCAGATGATGTTGGGCCATCAAATTAAGTAGTATCAGGTACATTGTCTGTTTGATCAGATTATGCCAATGTGTTGTTTGATTCAGGGTCTACAAATTCATTCATTTATGAAAGGTTTTCTAGTAAATTGGGAATTCCATCTCATGATATGAATACTGAACTTATGGTAAAAACACCTAGAGGAATTTTTGAGACAAAAAGAAAACATAAGAACATTTCGGTCCTTGTGTGTGGAAAGAATCTACCTGCAAAACTTATTGTTTTGCCTCTAGTAGAGTTTGATGTTATATTGAGCATAGATTGGATTTCTGTTTATCACGCTACGATTGACTACAGAGCTAAAGAGGTTTCTTTTCAGAATGATTTTCAGTTTCTTTACAAGAATGAACCCTTGCATTTGATAACATATTAGGAAGTAGAAAAACTGGTAAAAGATGGAAATGAATGTTACCTTGGACATATTGTTGAAAACAAAGGAACTATTCATATTAATGATGTGCTAGTGGTAAATGAGTACCTTGATGTTTTTCCTAATGATTTTCTTGGTATTATACGTGATCATGAATTTGAATTTACTGTTGACTTAGTTCCTGATGCTAAGCCAATTTCAAAACCCCCTTATCAAATGGATCAAATTGAACTTTTATAGTTAAAGCAGCAATTGCAAGAGTTATTAGATAAAGGTTTCATTCGACCTAGCACATCCCCACGGGGTGCTCATTCTAGTTTGTTAAAAAGAAAATGGTTCAATGATACTTTTCATTGATTATAGAGAATTGAATAACATCACTGTTATGAATAAGTATACATTGCCTCATATTGATGATTTGTTTAATCAGTTTTAGGGAGCTCAGTATTTTTCGAATATTGACTTGAGGTTAGGGTACCATCAGTTGAAAGTAAAGGAAGCAGACGTTCCAAAGACTGCATTTCATACTAGATATGGCCATTATGAATTTTTAGTTATGAATTTTGGGTTAACCAATGCACCTACTATATTCATGGATCTTATGAATTGAATTTTCCATGAGTTCTTGGATAAGTTTGTGGTTGTGTTCATTGCTGGTATTTTGGTTTATTCAAAAAGTAAAGAGGAACATGAAAGTCATTTAAGGGTTGTCTTGAAAACCTCAAAAGAAATGAAACTTTATGGAAACTTCAGAAAGTGTTAGTTTTGGTTACAACAAAATTCTTTCCTTGGTCACATTGTTTCAAAAAATGGCATAACTGTTGATCCTTCAAAAACAAAAGTTGTTGAAGAATGGCCAAGTCCCACAAATATAACCGAGATTCGTAGTATACCTGGTTTGGCAAGTTATTACCAGAGGTTTGTTGAAAACATTGCACGGTTATCTAGTCTATTGACTAAGTTAACTAGAAAAGGTGTTATGTTTATCTAGACAAATGAATTTTATGATTGTTTTCAGGAATTGAAAAGGAGATTGGTGAATGCTCCATTTTTTGCACTGCCTTCTAGAAATGGTGAGCTTGTTATCTACATTGATGGTTCGTTGAAATGACTGGGTTGCGTCCTAATGCAATATAATGAGGTAATTTCTTATGCTTCACATCAGTTGAAACCACATGAGTTAAATTATAGTACACATGATTTGGAATTAGCTGCTGTTGTTTTTTCTTTAAAAATTTGGAGACATCATTTGTATAGAGTGAAGTGTGAAATATATAATGATCACAAAAGTGTGAAGTATAAACTCACTTAGAATGAATTTATCATGAGACAGAGGAGATGGTTGGAATTAATCAAGGATTATGATTGCACGATTCATTACCATCCGAGAAAAGCAATTAAAGTGGCCGACTCTTTGAGTCGGAAAAGTAATGTCTCACTATCCATGCTACATTTGGAACTAGATCATTTGGTTTTTGATTTGATGAAATTTTCCAGAAAATTTGTTGGTGTAGGAAATTCTTCTGTTTTGTTTAAGGTGTCTGTGAGATCATAACTATCGGACATAATAAATAAAGCGCAGAAGGAAGACAATGAGTTGAAGAAAAAGGTAGATTTGGTTCAGAAGGGTATGTTGGCTGAATTTAACATTGATAATGATTGTGTTTTGAGGTTTGGAAAGAGATTATGTGTGTCTTGTGATTCACAGTTAAGGAATGAGTTGTTTTGTGAAGCTCATAGTTCTCCGTTTTCAGTTCATCCTTGGAGTACTACGATGTACAGAGATCTTCGGGAGTATTACTGGAGTGATGAAATGAAAAGATATATTGCATATTTTACTGTGAAGTGTTTGACTTGTCAGCAGGTTAAACCAGAGTGACAGTTATCGAAAGGAATGCTTCAGCCTCTACCAGTGCCAGAGTGGAAATGGGAAAATATATCCATGGACATTGTTGTGGGATTACCAAAGACATCTCGAGGTAATAATGCAAACTGGGTTATAGTTGACCGATTTTCTAAATCTCCTCATTTCCTTCCAATTAGATATATTAGTCTCTAGATAAACTTTCTCGGTTGTATGTTAAAGAGATAGTCAGGTTGCATGGAGTTCCCCTCTCCATTGTATCTGATCGTGATCCCATGTTCACTTCTAACTTTTTGAAAGGCCTTCAAAAGTCATTGGGTACTGAATTAAACTTTAGTACAGCTTTTCATCAATAATGAGATGGGCTGTCAGAATGAACAATTCAGACCATGGAGGATATGTTATGTTCTTGCTCGATGGACTACCAGGGATGTTGGGACCAACATATTTATTTGGTTGAATTTTCTTATAATAACAATTTTCATTCCAGTATACAGATGGCTCTATTTGAGTCATTGTATGGAAAGCATTCTCGAACTCTATCTTTTTGGGATGAAGTAGGTGAAAGAAAGCTGATGGGACAAGAATTGGTAGAAGAGATGACAATGAAAGTTTAGTTGATTCACAATCACATTAGAACAGCTCAGAGCAGACATAAATGTTATGCGGATAACTGGAGGAAGGATCTTTCCTTCGAGGTAGGTGATCATGTCTTTCACAATGTTTCTCCTTTGAAAAGTGTGATGTGTTTTGGTAGGAAGGGAAAGTTGAGTCTGAGGTTCATTGGACCTTATGAAATTCTGGAGAAATTTGGATTAGTTGCATACATAGTAGCTTTACCTCCAAGTTTATCCCAGGTACACAATGTTTTTCATGTTTCGATGTTGAAAAAGTATATGCCAGATCCATCTCATGTTTTGAGCCCAGAGGTAGTTCAATTGGAAGAGAATATCTCTTATGAAGAACAACCGGTCCATATTCTAGACCATAGAGAGCAGGTATTGCGAAATAAGGTAATTCACCAGGTAAAGGTTTTGTGGAAAAAACATATGGTTGAAGAGGCAATGTGGGAATCTAAAAATGCTCTGAGATATAAATACCCCCACTTATTTTGATATGTGGATAAAAATTGTGAGGACACAATTTCCAAAAGGGGGAGGGATGTAACATACTAGGTAAATGAATAATAATAGATTATAATATTTATTAATATTTGTGAATTAAATATTAATTTTAACTTAAAGGGGTTTCTATGTTTGATAGCGTACCTGATACGCAACAACGAGTTTCTTTGAAATCTTACGTTGCAGACTAATAATATAATATTATTATTTTAAATGGTAGTTAACTCCTAGCTATTGTATTGGTGGGAATGAACAAAACTAACTATAATATTATTATACATGTATTTAAATTTATCCAATAAATGTTATAGGATTAATATATGAATGAATCTAATTTTAAGCATAATTTACATTAAAAGGACAATTTACCACCTTTTAATGGAAAACCCTTTTTAAATATAGTTTTTGTCACTTTAATACATTATATATGACCAAATAAAATCATTCTTTAGAATGAGGACATCATAATTTAGTTTGGGTATTTTTTGGTATTTTTCTGATAGAGTTCATTTTTTAAGGAATAGTGAAAATATTGTAGTTTAATTGAAAACTATGTTTTAATCTAATTTATTTAAATGGTTAGATTATCCATTTAATTTTTTTAAAATGGTAAATAGATTATATTTTTTCAATTTAATCTATTTTTGTTCATTAAAAGCAATTTCACATTTAAATTTTATATAATCAACTGTTAATCTTGTGATAGTTAATATTTATTAAAAACACACCTTTTGTTTTGACAGCGGGAATTAATTTTAAATTAATTTCGGCCACTTATGTGTTTTAAATTTGTAGAAATGGAATCCATATTTGTAATAAAGAGGTTCAAATTGTGTAAATAGGTAACTTTTATTTTTAGGCATTTTAAATATTTACCTCAGTAAATATTTTATTTACCATGGTTAAAGGTTAAATCAGGTAAAAAAGGGTAAAAAACAAATAATATTTATATACCCTAAAAGGTGTCCTAATCCTATTGGTTGAGTCATATCCGACCATGGGCATCATTGGGTTGATTTGGGGACCCCATGGAGCCACGTAATGTTGATTATGACACTTTATTTTACTTTATTTTACTTTATTTTAAAGTAAAGGCCAAAATGAAATAAACAAATACCTTTTAGTAAATTAATCTTTACATGGGGTTATAGAAGTTATATTTTCAACTATAAATATTCATTGGAATGATAAAAAGATTTCTTATATCCTGGTATTTTGTTTTATAATTTCTATTCATCAAATAAATTAAATTATTTATGACACAATCATGAAGCAGTATTTACCTCATTAATAAATGATTTAATAAAATAAGATTATAATGATTAAAATATTATCCAAAACATGTCCAATTATGATTGGATGTTTTTATTTAGATTATGAGTCATATTATCTTTGACCACAATGATTTTTGGACCATTATAAACTGAATATAATTATATAATAAAATAATAGTTTCACACTTTCCTATAGGGCCCATCCTCTCCCTTATAAAAAGAGACCACTTTTATGAAATTACTCACACCTCTAAAGCCATTTTTCTCGTACAAACTCTACCCAATTAAGCTCCATAATTCCCTATCCTCATCTTAGCAGACTTACCTTAGGATGAAGGCACTTTAATAATTCCTTTGGTTCAATCCAAAGTGAGTTACCCAAATTAAAGGTAACATTTTCTCTTAAATTGTTTTCTTTTATTTTGCTACTCCAACCCCTAAAATCTTTTTATTTAATTTCTTTTGTAAAAACACCAGTATCCTAAATATAGTAGGATGTTGTTATGATAAGTATTTTAACTACACATACACACACGTCTATCAAATGGATGAAGAACATAATGATTCTGGGGATGGAAACTAACGCCTCACGAAACGATGATTGTTCAATTACATCTTACCGCCTCTCATGGTGGCCATTATAATGGAACTGTATTTATATATGATATATATTATGTGAATTATTTCTTTATGCTTCTGTACTTCCCAATTATATCAAACCATTATGGTTTCCATTGTGGGTAAATATGATAATCTCATTTGAGGAAGTGCGGACTACCGCCCCCTCAAAGTGATGTGACTTGTTAATGACCTATGTGGGATGTATAAAGGAAAGAGTTAATTATATTATAAAGGATATTACACTGAAATTATAATATAACTATGTATCATTATGTTTTAATTCTATTTAAATAAGAAATATAAATGAAAGTAGCGTTCATGCGTCGGTACGACTTACCGTCTCCATGAACGGTGCATTTCATTTAGTACCTCCAAATGTTATGTACTATTATAAATACATGTACATCCTAGATATATATGATATTTATGATACCCAAATCATGAATATCATTCTGGATATAATGAACCGTCTTCCACGTGAACAACATGTAATTATAAGATGTCCATTTTTTACTTAAGTACCAAATATCGACAAAATGAACGTTATTAACTTAAATGATTACAAAATGATTATAACACGGTAATAAGTGATATAAAAGGAATAAAAAACATTAATAAGATTCTTAAGAAAGTAGAAATTAACTTTAGTTTATTATTCAGGTGATTAATGAACGAATGGGTCAAGTCGGAAATGAGTTAAGGGACTTCGTCTAAATCTCCTTTCATTGAGGCATTTTTAGTTTTATACATGACTTTCTTTTATACAATGTATAAAACCCTTTTACATTTACTTCTATTAAAAAGGAATATCTTCTCAACAATGTGTTTTACTAAAAAACAAAAAGGAATGTTTCTTTAATGTAAGCGGTGACAACAACCTTTTCGATGCTGCGAGTATTATTTGATCTTTGGCTTCCTTAACAATCTGGAATGTTTTTAAAAAGAAAAATAAATACCAAATAATATTTTTACATATTTTTTCTATTGAAAATGATTTTGAGAATGGATTTATTATTTCAATATCTTGAAATGATATTTTATTATTGCAATGTTGAAATTTTATATTTCCTTTATTCTTCTATTATGAGTTATGATCATGTAATGGTTCATGGACATTATTTACGTATACGGGTGGTTCTGTGATAAAACTGGGGCGGGTGAGCCCGAGATAGCTCTCCAATGCATTGGGTAACGTGACGGAGGTAAACGTGAATGTTTCTCCTAATAGATTTAGTGAATATACTGTGATGGGTATTCCAAAGTAACTCCCTATGTAGCTGTGATAGCTACAATGTTAGTATGGTATGGATGCTGCAAGCTAACTTTATGATTTATGATTTCTATGTGTCTTTCATAAATCTTATGATTTCTTGAGTTAATTAAAAGAGGTCATGTTTTGTATTATTTATGAAAAAATGTTTTCATTCACCGTTTTATAACCCTTACTGAGCCTATTATGCTCATCCCATGTTTTGAAATGTTGTTTCACAGGATTTAAAGATGAATAGGGTCAAGGATGGGATCAAGGAATGTACATGCTCCCTTTGACATTGAATTAGACATGACTTTTTTTAAGAGTTTTTATTTTATGAGAAAATGGATTCTGGGTAGAAGTGCCTACTTTGTAATATTTTGAGATATAATAGTTATGTCCTAATTACCTAAAACTCTAAACCTAAAAAGATCCTCAATGTGAATTATTCATTTAATTCAATATTATGTAATGTTTAAGGTCGGGTCCTTATAATCCATGCAATGATGTGATGAAAAATGATTCAAATCGCTTCGTGGAGGTGGTAATCCACATATACGCTCGAATGAATTATCATTTATCAATATATTTAGAGGTAAAATAATTGATTATATATTATATTTAAATAATAATTGTTATTTAATAAATATAATATATAAATATGTGTCTTAAATAAATCATTATAACTACCAAATAGTGGATTTTATTTAATATGAATTATCTTTTGTGGTGAGGCTGTTGCCCAAAAAACACACAAATAATTGGGTCATTTCGGATTTCATAATATAGGAGAAGGGTCAAGGATATAATATTAACACAAAAACATATAAATATTTTTTTGAAAATAGTATTATTTTTTATCTTGATTAAATAATATTTTAATGGATATTGAAGAAGAAATAAAATGATAATATCTAAAAAATATCTATAGCATCATCAAACAACCTCTCTTTCTTTTCCCCTAATATCCTCAAAGGTTGGTATAATAAAAATATATGAAACATTAAAAATGATGAGGGTTTCTATGATGTAATTTGGAAATTTATTGGCATGGATAGAGTTTTCAAAATGTTCAACGAAGAGAGGATAGGTGGTTCCCTTATATAAGCCATAAGAGTGATAATTTTGGAATTTAATAAAGTATTAAATTATTATAAATATTTTTTAAAAAAAATGTGAAAAATATTTATATATTTAAGATAAATGACGATTTCAAGATTAAATTATCTCATATAATAAAATATGGTAAATGTTATGTGTTATTGTTGCACACATTTCTTCATTTTAGCTAATAGTCCACCCTATTGATCATTAACGAGATCTAAATGTTTTTTACTATTTAGTCATTAAAACTTTTAAATTAAAGTAAAATGTGACCAATAAATATAAAATGGTTAATATTTTAAACAACATACATTTTCTCTGTCAATATAGATTATATTTACAAACTTTTATTCATTTCATACAATATTATTTATTTTAATATATTGTAAATTTTAATATTATAACAATTCATTTACATTTGACATTAATTTAATAAATCATACAAGGTAATTAAATTATTAAAATTTAATAGAATTATAATATATTATATTTTCATATAAACATAGAGGGAAAATATAACTCATCCAAATTATATTACTTGGGGTTTATAAAATCATTTACCTGATTTTTTTAATTCTTGTAAAAATACTATTTGGGAGTTGTGTAAGAAATTTTGTTATAATTATATCAATACAAAGTAGTACTAAAATAAAATTAAATAAATAATTGTAATAATTTTATAATAGACCTTATTATTTTTTAAATACTATTTTTCATCATTTTTTAAAAATATAATTTTCATTTAAAACCAAGAGAGTGTCATTTTTTATTATTCTTTATATAAAATAAATTATATGTATTTTTAAGAGTGTACCAGAAAAAAATTCCACAAAATCATATAATGGATGATTATATTTATAAATAACTCCTAAAATATATTAAATTCCATTTAACTATTATTTTTAGTCATTTTAATACAATTTTTAATAATAATTACCAAATATATTACTTACTGTCATTATAACTCTTTATTGTAGTTAATATACATAATGATAAAAAATAAATGTAAAATATTTACCTTGTATATTCATTACAATACATATTTACATCATATTATATTCATTAATCAATATCTATACATGGTAGAAATATATATAAGTTAATATCTAAAAAAAATAGGAACTTCAATTTTTTTGAAAAAATGCATTCTTATTCCCAAAAAAGAGATTATAAAAAATTCATCTATAATTAGGATTAAAAAATAATTAATTAAATATTGTTTAACTAAATAATTATTATTTTACCATAAAATATAATTCAACAAAAAATTGTGTTGTTTAATTAAAATAAATGATATTTTGTGAATGATTGTTATTATCCACTCTTCATTGAAAAATATATCTTTCTAAGAATAAACCAAAAAATCATTGTAGATAAATTTGGTATGAAGAAAAAATAATATATAATTTTTTAAAAAATAAAATTATAAATCTTGTAAATAAATTTTTTAAATTAAACATCATAATGCAACGAAACCAAATTTATCAAGAAATAATGATTTTTCATTTTGACAGAAAAAATAAATAATATTATTATAAAGAACATAAACCTAAAAAAATCATATTAATGAATTATAAAGAAAGAAAATTATTTAATATTAACTTTATTTTTATTTTTAAATATTCATACATTTTAATTTGCATCCTTAAAATTTTATGTCATGCTCGATTGAAAGGGTTTTAAAAAGTTCAAAAATTTATTCCGATGATTGAAAGATAAAACAAATGAACCTAAATGGAAAATATTCTTAAAATATTCACATACCATTTTTAAAAACTCAAATCATAAAAAAGGATATAAAACATCCATCAGAATATACAAACATA
This sequence comes from Viscum album, assembly GCA_963277665.1. Lineage (NCBI taxonomy): Eukaryota > Viridiplantae > Streptophyta > Magnoliopsida > Santalales > Viscaceae > Viscum > Viscum album. The sequence continues at coordinate 695,613,696 of OY728141.1, forward strand.
TAACTTCTGTGGTTATCGGGGATTACACATAAGTACATTCCAAAAAAGAAGAACATTAGTGGGAAATGAAAATATTGGTATTATGAAGAATTTTATTGTTCAAATGATTCAATGTGAAACATATATATGTAATTATATATTTAAATACCAAAAACTGAAAATAAAATTTTGGTTAAGAAGGACATCAATTCATTATAAATGAAGGTAATATGATGTTATTTCTTATTAGATAAACCTTTTATGTAAATTCATTACCAATAAGACTAAAAAATAATAACAAATTATTACTTTAAATGTATAATGTAATTCTATAATCAATTTCACCAACATACCAACATTTTCGGGACATTATGTGTATTCTTGATGATTTTTTCATTCATGAGTCACTAAAATCTACTTACAATGGGAAACATGATGCAAAAAAGTATTTCAATATATTCCTCATGTGAGTAGATATTAATAAAATAAAATATGTAGAAAACGTAAAGATAATCTCAAAATTTTATAATCCATCATATCAAAAAATGATACAAAATTTTTTAAATTCAAAAATAACACCCATAGTTGAAATTAATTCATTCCGTATATAATTAATCATATATCCTAATTAACCATAATAAAATAAATTTGAATGATTTTTTATCATAAATGTTTGCCTAATAAATTTGGGAATACATCCCCAAAATTATTATAGAATTATTCTAAAATAATGATTCACAATAAACAAAAGGGTTACATGTACAAAAACCTAGTACATTGTCTCCCAATATATCATCATAAACCTTTAATGAACATCACATACTACTGCAAAGGGGTAGTCTATTTCATCAAACATATGATCAAACATGATATTATGAACCCATGTAATCATAAATAACCTTATTCTAACCTCAAATGATATCATTATAATCTTAAATGATATCTAAACACTCATATGATAACATATATTGTAACCTCAACCTCATGTTCTCAAATTATGTGATAAACAATAATCATAAGATTACTAGAATTGATACAAAAAATGTAACAAAATTCCTTCCAAAACATATGATATCAAAATTTATAATTGGATCACATATACAACAATTGGATTTTATGGATTATAGTTCTAATAAATTAAGATAATCTATTACACTACAGTATCCATGTATTCATGTTATCATTTGTCGTATTTTATCTATCTTTTTTTATTTGAACATATGTCTTCAACATCTCTTAGAAAATACTACACCCATGAAACCATACTAAAAAGGAAATATTTGACATCATTAATTATAAACCGAAGTAATAGAAATAATAATAATAGTTATATCAAAAACTAAGTGTTGATAAACATATGATTTAACTATTGAATGTCATAAGTGATCATAATATGGTCATATTGGTACAATGGAAAAATAAAATTTTCTATGACTAAAAGAAGAAGATTCATTCACATAAAAAATGGATGATAGAAAAATTATTTATCCTATATGAAGAGTTATAGAAGCCATCAATCATGATTTGTGTGAAAATAATCAATGAGGGAATGATTTATTAGATATTAATAGATATAATACAGAAAAAAAAATTCTGGTATTGAAGCATCATCCATATAGAACCATTAAACGAAAGCATACAAATAGGATAGACTTACATAGTTAATAGATGGAATCTCATATGAGAAACATATTAACTGGTTAACTCCATCATCTTTTAGGAGTTATTTATATTTTGTCAACTCAACAATAATTACTCAATGAATTGGGGACTATATATCGTGCTCACGCATCTGTATAACCTATAATTATCATTTCCTTTGAACATTGCATGTTGATAAAAACTATATGAATCAATAATGAAAAGAAAAATAAATGAATATAAAAATGGAATTTTAAAATATATACATCAATCATTTAAAAAATACATGTATTACATTGTAATAAGATTTTACCATATAAATGAAATAAATACAATGACAATATATTTATAATAATCCACACAATAAATACAAATAATGAAAAGTATGGAATCAGAATATAATATTCCCAATTACAAATAATAAACATTAAAATGTGTTCGGATAGTGGAAGTGATTTAATAGACCATTTAATAAAATTAATTGAATAAATTTAAAATACCATTTTTTGTACCTTAGTAGTTTTCAATTGATATATGGAATATTATTTTCTACGAAAATTCCCATGAAATATAGAAAATAATTATCCAAAGAAAATAACTGTCATAGTTGTTGGAACATCTATTCCTTTAATAAATAATAAAAATAAACCTTATTATTAATCAGTAAAAAAGAGAATCAAATGTGGACCAAGTTGTAAATAATTATAAATCATCCTTTACACTGATAAAAATATGGTTAAATATCATTGAAAATTAATTTAGGAAATCATTTATATTTTAAAAAGATTATTTTTGATATAATATGTAGATCAAGGTGTAATAGAATTAATAAAATTAATTAAAAATGTTAACAGAATATTTTTATAGAAAACCCATTTATGGCCTTTTCAAAACCAGAACACCATTGAATGAAATAAAATATAATGGAATATAGAATTCCATTAATATAAAAATATTAATGATATTTTATGTTAGCATTCATTATTACATTATTTGAAATAATATTGGTTCATCAATCAAGACAGGTTATAAAGAAGTGTGCTTTTTATGAGAAACCCTTGCAACTTGGGTTATGATTGCACAAAAAAATACATTGAATGAAAGATAATTGAATAAATATATAATAAAATAACATTCAAGAATGAATGTGTGATAAAACATTAATATATGTATAATTGAAGAATAAAAAATAAAATTTTTTATATGATATGAATTGTATATCAATAAATTGAAAAAGAGAATATGAAAACCCTCAAATATTTTACAACATTTGAACCATTATCTCATGAAAGAGATAACATAACAGGATAATTAAATGTCATGATAAAACTTTAAATATTTATATAATATATTAAAATGAAAAATAAATACCATATAAATGGAATGAAGTCTCATAATTAATTACATGCCTCAATGAAAAAATATTCATTCAAATAAACTTTATGATGATAATATCATTGAGATTATAGTTAATTATTTAATTGATTACGTGTAACAATTTTAAATCTATAAAAAACAAGTGGAATGATAATAATAAATAAATTATTAATCGTGTAACACATAATCATGACATATTATATTCAATAATAAAGTAATATAAACCAATAAAAGGAAAATATGTTATGAAAACCCATAATATACAGTAAAATATATGCCAAATCACATTAGAAAAAATAAATTGTGCTACATGATATAATATCATGAATAATTAAATATCCAATAATTAAATATCCAACAATTAAAATGTAAAAGTGGTAGTATATAACATATTTAAAATAAATAATGTGGATAAAGTAAAAATATAACTCTATAAATGGAAATTGAGATGAAATACCAAACATCAAATCCAGAAAACCAATTTTTTCCCATTAAATCATTTGTAAAAAAACATATATTGAAAACATACAATTTTAATAATCTTTTTAAATTTTTAAAAACTATCATAAATTTTTTTATCATTAATTTTAGTGATATTTTTATTAAAATATTCACTTAATTCGATGTCAAGTGTTTTGTGGATATTGGGATCATAACATCAAAAATCAGGTGACTATGTAAACCATGGTCAAAAAGAAAATATAAACCAAAATATATAGAATAATAATTATAAATAATTATCATTTTTATAAATTATTATTATTTCTATATCAAAACATGAAATAAGGTTAAGAATAATTAATTACCCACAATCACAATGTTTTTATGTCATTCATACACAAGAGTGTTGTTTCATTTTTTTACCAAACATTATGGAAAATAGATAAATATTATTCAATATATATATAATTGTTATTATATAATAATTATTAAAATAATTTCTCAAATACAATAAAATATACCGTACATGTGATGGTGTGATGAAATAAAATTACATTACTTAGTGGAGGCGATCGTCCACACGTATGTATGAATGATGTAATAATTTTTAAATATATTGAATGGTAAAAAATTGATATATTATATTTTTATAATTATAATTATGGAGAAATAATATAAATATAAACAAATTAAATCATTGAAAATATTAATGAGTGGTGGTTATTGAATATTAATTTAATCTTTAAGATATGCAGTATTCCACCATAAACACAAACCATGTTTTTATATCACATTTAAAAGAATGATATATTGGTAAATAGTATGAAATATAACAAATACTATCCTTATTTATTTATGTCATTAATTTAATTTTTTATCATGAATTAATAATAATTTATGTAGGTAGTGGAAGAAATAAAATGATAATTCTTGGTTAGAAGTTATGCCAATTAAGAGGTATACTATGAATGAATTTTTATTGGGGATATTTGATCATTGCACTTAAAATTTGAATAGAAAATATAAAAGGAGGAATCCATTTAAAATTTAGGAGAGGGAACTCTTTCTATTATATAAAGAATTAAAATAATATAAATTAATTTTCAAGTAAATGTTTCAAAACACCAATTTATTATAAATATATGATTACTATTTTTAAAAAATCAATAATAATAATATTTGGATAGTTTTATTTGATGATATCACCCCAATATCTTTGTTTTAAACCCCATTGAATATTTAGATTATTACATTATTATCAAAAAACTAAATGTTTATGGGCAAAAAAGTTACCATGAAAGGAAAGTTGACAAATAAATAGACAATGTTTGTTATTTAAAATTTTATTAAAATAACTTCTCTGAATATTTTATGAATTTTATTTCATTAAATAAATTATTTTTAATTATAAAATATAATATCTCTTATTTTTAGAACTATTCAATTACATTAAATATATAGTATGTAAGATAACAATTGAATTCAAATATATATATTTAATACATCTATAATATATTATATATATCTATAATATTTAATTGAATCAATAGATCACAGAAAAAATGTTGGGCTACCAAAATCATTTACTCACTTGTTATACTTCATTTAAATAAACTATGTCAGTTATAACAAGAACTTATTGTAATTATTTCATCACAAAAATTTAATAATAAATTAACATTAAAAATACCACAATCATTCTAAAGATATTCATTAGTATCGATTAAAAACAAATTTATTCTCTATGTGAATATATGAGATAAATTTAAAATAAATATGTTGATATTCTGTATTTATCGATGTTGTAATTAATATATAAGTTATTTCAAATGAATTATGACAAAAAAATTAGGTGAAATAAAATCACTGATTAGTATATTATATAGTCACTCATAAAATATATTAAATGAATGATTAGGGTTATTTTATGTTCTTATCCTAATATTACAATCCTTAATTAAAGGATTTACCCTCTTCTGTATTTATATTGATTAATCCTAGATATTATAAATAATTTAAAAATATAAGACACCTAGTTAAAAAATTAATATTTTTTTCTATATATGTAATTGATTATTTAATATTCTATATTGGAAAGTGGAATAAATTAATTTAAGAGATACATACAAAAAGCAATGAAAATAGTCTTTTAATATATTTTTATGACCAAAAAAAATTAAAATAAATCGCTTATAATGATTATAAAAATGTTACTATTTATATCACATATAACTAATGAATACATTTTTTACATTAAGATAATATTAAAATAATGATGGGATTTTTAATGAAATGATATTTCAGTTTTTCATGCATTGCAATTATTCGTCAGTCACCGAAAAATAAATATTTTTCATAAAAACTATTAAATTTCAACCAAAGATAATTATGATATGATGAATTATAATGAGGTATAATTTTATGAAATTATAAATACAAAAATTTATATATTTAATTTAAAAATAAAACCATTTAGTGCATCAAAACCCCATTTCAAGAGAAATAAATATTTCTTACTTTTGAAAAAAAATTAACTATTATTATATTATTGAATATACTCAAAAAATAAAATTCATTAATATTTATATGGAATGAAATTGTTTTATTTTAAATTACATGGGTTTTTATAATATTTTCATCTTTATATTTCTAATCAAATTTCTAGCATATAAATCATCCTAAAATATTATAAAATCAACCAAATATATATAACATTGTCAAGAAAATCGAGATTCAAACCAAAAAAATATTAAATAACATGTGGTCACAATAGAAAAAATAAATATTCATTTACATAATTTATTTATTATTAAATAATAATGTTCATTATATGTGATAATCAATTCATATTTCTCATGTATGATATTACCTATTTATGATCATTTTTTCTGAATCCAATATCACTGGAAGGCCTAAAGGGTGATAAATTGACACAAACTAATAAATTAAAATAGAATTAACATTTTACACATTCATATTAATCCATTTCAATGTGATATACCATGATATTAGAGAGAGAGAGAGGTAGATAGATTCAATAGATATTGAACGAGATATAAAATAATTGTAATGACAGAGTATAATTATATAAAGGTCAATGAGATCGAATAGAAAATGTTTGGTCTCCAAGAAAAGTGAAAAAATTATAAAGACACGAACATGAAATGTATCTATTCATTAGAATTATATATGGGTGATTTACTGAAGACTTATCAAAGACTCAAGAAAATATTCAAATTTAATTTTATTTCAATTTTAATTAAATTTTAAATCCATCACACAACCATTTCAAACTCCCAAATTTCTATAAAACAAATGAATTATTCAACTTACACATAATAAATGTTGAATAAATGTTTTCATTGAATATATCCATTTTTTTCATAATAAACTCATTTCAGATCACAACTATATGAGAAAAAAATTCATAAAAAATTAAGCATCATTAATAATCATAACTATTCCATTATTTGATATTTACCCTTATGTAAATAGCCTATCATAAGTTCATGTTAACTTTTAGTGAAGTAAAATCTTATTAGTTTGTGAGAATTTACCATATATGATGTTTTTAAATCCTCTATAACCATTATAAATGAATGGGTTTCCCTTTACATATTGGGAAAACATTACACAATATTCAATGACACTAGTACTTGGAATATCAAAAATGGTCACACCCAAATGAAAATCTACACAAAAACTGATCTACCCACTGGTGACAATCTTACTATTATTCGATACAGAATATAATTTTTTTCAATGACTAAAAAACAATACTACCAATACATAGTGATTTGGATAGTGTTCATTCCCTTATGTAGTGTATACTAAAACCATATGTAGAATTGTAAATAATATTACATACATGTAGTGTGGTTCCATGTATATTGGTAAAATACAACATCCTAGCCATCACCCATTGATTTTGAAAGAGGTGTTGGGTTTGACAGGCCTTATTTAGGATCCCCAATATACCCAAGGATGGAACATATTCCATGGGACTCATTAAAATTTGGAGAATGTTTTTTTTATAATTCTAAATATCTAAAAATAATAATATAATAAAAATCATCTATATTATGTATGAGTAAAAAAAATATAACTAAAAATATAAAAACAAAAATGAAAATACCTGAATATAAATAGAAATCAATTCATAGAAATAAAGAAGTCGATGGGAAACAATTTAATATAAACTGAAGGTGTCACAACCCCCTCCCACTAAATATGCCCTTATTGGGCTGGAAATTGAGAAAATAAGGTAATGAACCATGAGTCCCAACTATTGTAGGCCTCGTGGTGGCGAGGAGCACAAAAGGTATACCCGCCTTAAAATATAAGAGACATATCCCATTTTATAGAAACATGATCGGTAAATAAGATGTCTCACCCAAAAAAACTAGGATATATATACATATATATATATGTATATATGTATATATGTATATATAATAAATCTAAATCCATCACACATGCATCTTTAAAATAGAACTGATACAAAACTGTTGCCTCCAAAGTATTTAACAAATGTAAAAATAAGATGTGACAGGGCAGTTGTCCAAAAGTATGATCTAGTAAGGTATAGTATGGAACACAAAATCATCCTTGTAACCTAAAATTAGATTATATTTTTATGGTGGTCATATTAGTATATTAATCAACAAAACCAATGTCTCTAATGAAAAATTTAGAGAATCATAAAAAAAACTCTCATGAGAAATCATTAGAATTATCGGCACCTAAAAATTTATACTAATCATCACATACTCACCAAATCACACTCACCAGGTAATGAAATTTTATTAAATAAATATAGAAATCACCTAGATGATTTGGTAACCCACACCGCTATCCCACTGACAGTCTACTCTCACTCCTAATTGGAGAACATCATGGTGATCCTACATCTTCTAAAAGAAATGTATCACAACGCTACCTCAAATAACTAGGCCTCAAAACCAAACCTCTTCACTTCACCAGGGCCATGAGAAACATAACATCTCGCCAGAAATCACATGTTCCCCATAACACACCACATACCTCCCACATACACCTAAGACATATACCACATAACATCAATCCCAAAAACACATGGGCCACATACAACTTCACATAGAAAAAACACCAAAGAAATAACAACAAAACTCATTCCACGGAAACATGATTAAAACACAAATCATTTAATCCTATGGACACATAGGAAAACAAGAATCATCTCATTCTTAATAAACATGGAAAAACATAACTCACCCTCACACACATATCCCCCACAAACCACTACCTTCATGATGATTATTTCTCTATTGCTTCTTGGATGGATGGAGGAATAGTCAGTGTACAACCATCCCTCCTCCCACCAGGATGATTGGGAATGAAACCTCCCCCATGATGATAGGGGTGTTCATTATATAGTACACCACTAGGGTGGAGTGAAAATATAAATAAAATGTAAATATATGTATATGTAGATATAATACTAAAAACTCAATCCCACCCAAAGGGTTATTAAATAACCATCCAAATCTCAAAATTTCCAACCATCCTTCTACATTTAAATTCAATCACCAAACAACAAGACACAAATTCTTTCCAATTTCAAAATAATTTGGTTAATCAATTACCATTCTTCCTTCAAAATTCATATATTCATTCCATTAACAAAATCAAACCAATATAGTCAGAAACATTATTAAAAAATTATTTATTTATTTATTCTATTACTACCTGGGAAACTCCCATGACAAACACGTAGAAAGTATCAAAAAAAAGAACAACCTCATTACATCCCCACTTCACAACACTTATAATCCATTCCACAATCAATCAATATATTAACATGAAATTCCATCCCACCTTTTGATCCATCCGGCCATACACCATAATTAAAACGATATACAACACACAACTGTTATCAAAACCATATCACCACACATGAAAATTAAAAAATAAATTTAGGATTTAATATGGAATCCCCTATTTAGTAACACTTTTAATTTCAATGGTTATCACATATGATATACAATCCAATGACATCCGTTCATTAGCCGAGTGTATGAGATTTACTAGTTTCCATTTAGTGTGATACCACACAAACAAAAAACAAATCATCACACACAAAATTTATGACCAACACAAAAAAAATACACTAATGATAACTATTTTTTCAAGGAGGTCGGTCTGTATAATCATGATATCACAAAAAATAAGAAAAGAATTGATAATCATTAAATAAAACCCTATATTATTTAAATTAAATTATATAGTTCTTTATATATGATTATGGATTAACAACCATAATCTCGTGGTAACAAAAGAAAAACCCCTCCTTTATTAAGTAAAAATAAATAAAGTAAAGAGAATCCCTACCTCGAAGTGATGTCAACATTTTTCGCATAAGAATGGATCACCATACGGTCTTACAATAACCCATCCCATATGATATGAATCCATATGATGATATTTCATAACCACTACACCAATAACAACCAATAGAGACCCCTTTAAGAGTCATGGGTAAACACACTATATAAAACAATGTGGTGATATGGATGAGAAAAGAACCCCAACAAATGATAAATGCTAGAAAATGCATGTAGAAACTACCAAGGATCACTACATATTTATAAATAATGATCACCAAGATCAATAGTAAAATAAGGGAGAAAGAAGGATCAAATAACTCCTCAAGGTTCCTAGGGGTTGTCTAGAATGAGAGAGATTTTTGTAGCCATATGATTTTTGAAAACCCAAGTGGATGGAATGTTTAAAAACATTACAACACAGGGGGATTAAATGAAATAAAATAACCATTCACATCATGAATTCCATCTAGGTATAATTCTAATAAAAAACATGTCATCTCACAATTTAGTTTAATTTCATAGACCCCATCATATTTTATGTCGTAAATCCCACTTTAAAAATATGTAAAAGTATGCATTATGTGAAGCATTTAGGGATAAGATGCAAAAAACTTCACACTAAAAATTCAAGTTACACAATATGTAACCTCATGACATCAAGACTATATCAATTTTACTTCTGAAATAATACATCTGAGCCTCCTCTAAGATATTTGAATTCGAAAACTCACAATGTAACAGATCGTGAAGGCACTGACTATTACAATAGATACCACTCAAACAATTCTAATCCTATAGAATCCAAAAACCCAAAAAAATGAGAATTTTGTTTTCAACAAACACCCCATGATATATCAATCAAAGATCTCATTAAACATGAGATAATGGTAACAACAAAACACATAAAATTTAATTGATAAAAAAACCCATTTTTTTCTAAATATGGACTGGATACCCCCACATATATGAAGAACTCTACTGACACTTGTAACTATTCCTTATCATGTTTACCAAATGACCACAAGAATAAATATATTACAACAACAACCACACTGGATGAATGTATAATCATGGTAATTCCATCTTCCATGTAATGATATTATCATCATTGGGTGTCACTAACTTGCCTGTATAGGTTTAATCACATTAGTAGTTAATTGGTCTTGATTAATAATATAGCCCTCCCATTTCCACATGTACGAACATCAACAAACATTGCACCACAAAAAATAATACAATAGAAAAAAAGTAACTCAGAAAAATTGGTTGAATATTTACATTTCAAAACAAAATAGAACAAGAAAAACTCAAATCAAATTTGGTAATGGTAACACATCTATGGTTATCATTCCCATGTACTATCATAAAGTCCACAATTCCTCCACATAAATCAAACAAAATAAATGGTCCAACCATCAAACACAGTATCTTGATGATCTTAGATCTCTATCTACAATTCTACATATATAGATTCATCTTCGACATCTAAATAACCCATGTCATGGACATGGGATAAATCATGATGATACATAGGATGTTGAGAGACATGGAATATGTCACAAATTATCTCCAACAATTGTTGTAACACTAACTTGTACACCACTTCTCCAACTCTTCCCAACTCATCAAAGGGTCCAATGAACCTCGGTGAAGGATTTCGGCCCCGATCAAACCACCACATCCCATAATTCTGAGTGTGTAAATGAGTGATGTGGTGTTACTGGGTATCGAAAGCATTCTATAATCCCCTAAAGATTTGTGAGGAAAACTACACATCCATGTAAGAGACAATGGACCTCAAAACCTTTTTTAACAACACCACCTCATCTTCATAAGTCCTGACCAAGCCATCCACTGCACCAGACTCCTTGATAGCTAAGAACTGATCTGATTTCATCATCCAACCCACTAATACACATATAGAATCGTAGCCACCATGAGAATCGGGTAACCCTATGAAAAAATCCATTGATATGTCATCCAACATCCACTCGAGGACACACATGGGCTGACAAAACCACTAGGAACATGGGGATCAAACTTTGACTATAATAAGAAAAAACAAATTTCAAAAAAAAATATGATACTTCCCATTTCATATCAAGAGTCCAATAATACATCTTCATGAATGATAAATTTCAGAAATTCATGGGTGGATCGCTAAAATTGATTTATGAAAATAATGAATTACTCCCTTGTGAATTGCTACTAGAACATTTAACAGACAACAGAACAACATATGTTTCCAACAATTCCTCTAGACAATCTCCATGACCAACACAATGAAAAACGCCTCTGCCTATGAGTCTCACCGCTAATACTCCAACAATAGCTACATCAGAGAAGATTGCACTATCATCTGGAATAGAAAATCTCTACCACCAACTATTCCTGTATTGAAGTGATAGGATTCCGACTATTTGTTCACTTTCCGAGCATCTTACAATTAACAAACAACCTCCATATACAACCTTATACTCCAAAATTTTTCCACATCATTACACTTTATTGATGTATAGGACATCTCACAATATTATTCTAAAACATACACATTCCACCTCTACTACTAGAGATTCAAATAATAATGGGAATATATATTCATCAATCATTTTTGATCCGTGAATATCACAAATCAAAACCCAGTGAGTTAATGTCTGCAATACTTGGGGGAAACACAAGAACTACTAACTCTACATATTTAGTGGCATGGTTATGCTTGGGAGGGATTAACTACATCAACCTGAAAGGGAACATTGTATGTTGATGCAACAAAACACATCCAAAACCAAGGTGGTATGCCTCACAAAATACCATTAAAATCACTCCTTCCATGGAAAACTAGTGCATTGGGGCATAAACAAATATACACATCAAATAAAAGAATTATGTCTACACTTATCATTCCAAAAAAATGATAGGTACATTTAATTTAAAGGTATCAAATAAGCAACATATCATGAAAATTCATGTACAAACTACCCATAATAGTCTGTGGAGAAACGAAAACTACAAAATTCTTCCACATAAATGGGTGATGCCTAAGAAACAACTAATTTGAAAATTTATAATTCAATTTACAAACCCTGACGAGACACCACATTCCACAGGATATGAAACTATCATTTCTATAACTACCACTGGGACAACATTACTTAGATCTGGTGGCATTGAAGAAAATGCAATATATATCTGAGATGATCATCTTGATCCTCTTCTGTTTTCCTAAATATTATGATATCATTGATGATTAGGATGTCAATGATGTCTAGGAAATCATAAGAATAGAGTTCATGATCCCCATGGACATGGATGGTGCATTTGTAATACCAAATGAAATGAATATGAACTCGAAGCTCCCAAAAATTGATCTGAAAGAAAAAATTATGTTATATCCCTCCATCAACCACAATAGGTGATATTTTGAATGCATATCATTCATAGAAAACCAACACACCCCTCTCACCATGCAAAAAATATTGTCTATCCATGGAATAGTGTAATCGTTCTTAGCAGTTACCTAATTCAGCATCTCGTAGTCTATGTACAACCATAGACTATCATCTTACTTCTTTTTGGAAAAAACAAGACCACCCCATGAAGACACATTGGGCCGGATAAATCACATTAACATAACATCTTTCTAAATAATCAACTCCCACAACTGAAATGGTATCATCCGATAAGGATCCATGGATATAAGTGATGCACCAAGCTATATGTTTATCATGAAATAAACATCTTGTAAAAGGGGTATAGTCACAAACTCTGTAGGGAAAACATTAAGGATCTCCCAAAAATGATGAAAAAATTTCCATCCCAAAAGGGAATAACACTATTCAATGCTGAGAATGAAATCATATTACCGCATTTATAGTAATAAGAGATTACTATGGGACTGAGGAAATCCCATCATTTGTTTGTATCCCCAGTACACATCAATAATGTTGGTATGATCTCCGAATATTGTACTCAACATAAGGGGTGCGAGAAGCCTCACTAAATCATGTCTCAGAAAAAGATCTTCAGTAAGATAAAAAATGACAATGAAGGGCCTGAATCAAACAAAATACAGGAGAGGGTACTAACCAATCCAAAATTTACTCAAACAATCATTGGTCCTACTGAAACTGATACCTCCTCTATGTGGAACTGACAATTCCCAAATTGGATTCAATTATACTATCAACTACCTTATTGACCATTCCATGGTCGTGGTCCTTGACTAACACCCTTAGGCTAGTCTCAACCTTCCTCCTCTCTCCTCGGTGGGGCATGAGCCTACCATCCTTTTTATTGAAATGGTATATCTAGAAATTGCTAACAAGGCTAGAATTGAACATGTCCACCTTCACCATAATGATTTATGATTGGCACTAGAAATTGATTCCAAAGATGGATGTGAACCCCACCAAAGAAACACGTTCTCCTCATGCGCAAATGGAAGGAATAGTGACCACTAACACTAGAAGGATGAAATGGAAACCACTAAGGATTTTAACCTTCCAGTTGAAACAATTATGTTCTTGAAACCAGAGATCATCAATTGATGTCCCTTCTACTTGAATAACTATGGTACATCCCCTATTGAAGTATAACTCCCCATGAGTTTGTCCTATCAATAACACGAACCTTCTTATGAACCTCTATATACGTTGGAGTTAAAAAATGTGTAACAACATACTAGATGGAAGGTTTGAGGGCATCCTCAATTCATATCATACAAGACACCTCATCTGAAAATAGATCTACGGTGAAAGGAAAAAGATACTTGAAATTGATCACAAGATCCCACACTAACAAACTCTGCCAATGAAGTTAGGGTATCTCATACCTCTTCAAAGCCTTCATGGTAGATGAATAAAACTCCACTCGAAAATCCTATAGAAATTTGAACCACAAAAAGTCTTCCTAATTCTTCTCCCTTGGATAAATCATCCCCAATGATGCACCACTCCCCACATATAACTCACTACCAAAGGAACTTGGTACTCTATCAAGTCACATATCAAACTAAAGGTCATATCATGATCCTTGTGATGAATCTCTATCTGAATGTATGAATATATTCCCACATACATTCCCAAGGCCTACCACTGGAAAGCTCTTAATGTTCTCTACCACTAATATTCCTCCTCCTCTGGACCAACCCTCTACAACTCAATTAGATCAGCCTACATAACCTCAACCCACTGAGCCACATGTAGACAATGACTGGGATCCATAACTACAATGTAAACAAAAAATTCTTAATCTAGAGTTGTTTTGAATTTTATTTATGTTGAATTTTAATTCATTATTTTCATCTTATACATTTTAACATTCACAAGAAAACCTACCTATGACAAGAAGAAAAGGAAACATGACGCTTGTACCATTCCTAATTCTCTACCCTGTAAATTATGTTGACTAACATGGTTGTTTGGTAGGATCATATTCCTTGTATCGGATCATGAGGGTACCCTAAAACCTCATGTCCTATCTAGTCATCCATGGCCTCTGAGACACACAATGATTACATAACACTATTTCCATACCAAACCAAGAAATCCTACCAATTCCTACCTCTGCAGTCTATCCAAACTCAAATTTATCACCTCTAATTCTATTATTTCATGACTTCTTCCATCCAATGGTTTCCCTCTTGGGATTCAAATTAATAAAGAGAGATAGTGATGCTTGACTCCATTTTCTAGTATCCCCATTGTGGTAACCAATACCATGTTTATTCATTTACAAAAAATTGGAGGCATTACCCTTTTTAATGAATTAATATCATGAGGTATGATGTTTCATCCCAAAATTACGTAATGATAAAAATATATATGTAATCCCAAATCTATTCTGAATGATTGGTTAATATATAATTGCTTCCAAAGAAAGTATCCAATGTAAGTACAAAAATTATATCTATGTAGTGACACAAAAGTATTCTAAAAGTCTAGGTTAGTGAGGACCGACACAGTCCACACAATCCACCTAAAAACATAAAAATAATTTTTATATATAGGGAGACCATACAAGTATACTCAGTAGGAAAACCAATGCCTCGAACAAACAACGGTGAGAATCATAGTAATGATCTTGTGAGAAAATGGTAGAACATACAACACCTAATAATGTATACTGACCATCTCCATATCACCAATGCACACTCACCATGTAATAAGAGACATGTATGTAATATAGTATCCACATGAATGATATGTTTCCTCGCCCCACATTCCAACTAATTGGACACTCTCAAACGCAAATTAAAAATTCCCTAGTGCTCCCAACACTTCAAAAACAACTGCATCCAAACCCACCCGCACACACAGAGGTCTAACCACCACAAATCATCACACCCATAGGGCCAAGAGCCACATCACATGTCACTGATAGACACTTGGGGCCCATATAATGTCACATACTACGCACAAACACCTAGACTACATAACGCATCACATATAACAAGATGATACATGTTCCCTACTCCACGACTCATCCCAAAAACACATTGGAAATTACAAGAGAAATCATCACAAATTCACCATGCAAGACAGAACTCATCTCATCCCAGTGAAACGTATGAAACCATAACATATCTCCTCCTGAATATACCTTGGAAACAAAACTTCCACACATAGACATGGTCCCCAAAAACAACAACATTTCCAAAGAATCATGGGAAACTGAAAACTAGATGAAGGAGTAGAGAAGAGGGGGGGGGGACCATCCATCATCCTATAATATTGTTTGGTAAAGACACCCTCCCCCGTGATGATGGTCGTGTTTGACCGAAAGTTCTCAAATAGAGTGGGGTATATATGGAAATAATAAAAATACTTGTATATATATATACATAATACCAAGAACGAATTCCAATCCTATGGATTCTCAAAAAACCAAGGATATCACAACAATTCAATCATTGCTACTACCTCTAAATGAAATCACCAAAAAAGATACAAATTGACTCTAATTCACAACAAATTATGTTAAACCATTTCCATTATTCATTCAAAATGAATTTATTCATTATATTAACCAAACCATCTAAATCATTCCCTAAACATTATTAATCAATTATTAATTCATCTATTACATTATTATCAGGGAAACTACCAAGAACACCATATAACAAGAAACACAAGAAAAAACATGATATAATCCCCACTACACAAAACTGGTCATCCATTCCAAAATCAATCTACCTATTAACATAAATTTAATCACTCCGTCAGAACCAACCCACCATACACAAACTATAAAACCAAATAGAACACACAACCATTCACATAACTGTATCCACACATAATCCAAAAAAATACAAAATCTATTTTTAATACGACATCCCTTATTTAGCTCTTCATGTTAATTTAGGGGTTATTATAGATGTTGTTATCTCATAGGGAATCCGTTCATCATCGAGGTTTACATGATTTAGAAATTTCTATTTATCATTATAACATAATATCCACAAACAAAAAAGAAAAAAAAAAGTTATAACCAGAGGTAAAATATCTAACATTGGCCCACATTTGCTTTTTGAAGTCAATCATTTATAATAAAAATATCACAAACAATTAGAAATGATGTTAAAAAATTGTTATAAACTATCGTACCCTTTCAATTCAATTATCCAAATATTCATCATTCATTAATTAAAAACAACTATAATCTATGGGTATCAAAAGAAAATTCCCTCTACATAATAAACCAATCAATGAAGACAAGGTAATAAATACGTTGAATGGGTGTCAAAAATATTCTCCTAAGAAAAGATCATGTAATTGTCTTCCGATTACTCATCCTACAAGAATGAAATCTATCCTGGGACACTGTGGCACTGCCGCACCAAAAATAACAATTAGAGACCACCTTAACAGTAATGTATATGAGCATTCCATGGAATGGAGAGGATATATAGAAAAAATAAAGACCCAAACTGAGTGAAACTACTAGAAAAAAATTGGGGGTGTACCTTGGATCACCACAGATATCCAATGAATGATAAATGAGATCAAAATATTGACGAGGGAATATAAGGGTACGAAGAACACTATGAGGTGTCTATGGTTCATCTAGAATGAGATAGATTAATATAGTAGAAGGAGTTTTGAAAACTAGATTGGATGGAACATTTTAAAACAATTCAGAATTGGGAGATTACATGATGTGAAGTCCCCTTCCATGACATGAAATCCCACACGGTCCACTTCCGTTGAATGAACATTACCTCTCGGTTTAGTTTTATTTTTTAGACACCAATTTATTTACCATAATTATTCCATTTTTCATGTTTTATAAATGTATTTCTGTAGTGTAGATTTATTGGAGCATTCATGAAACCAATATTCTCACCATTAAATAATGTTACATGAAGAGTAACCTCCTTGCTTCAATATTTTTACAACTGAACATCTCCAAACTCCCTTAGAGCCTCCTCTAATAATTTCCATTGACCATGCTCACAATGTAACTATTCAAGATGTCATATACTATTATATAATTAATCCATCCTGAAACTCCCATCCTAGTACAAGATCCAACATGATTACCCTTGACAATGGTACTAAGAAAAATATCTATATAATTAATATAGATTACTTTTATCACTATCTTGATGGATTACATCTATAAGCACACAAAAGTTCCCATGTAGGTGTTGAGTCTAAACACATTAGTGTTTCCCCAATTACATCAAAACTCACACCACTATGACATGAACTAGTTATCAATTTTTTTTAAAAATGAGTTAAAAATAGTTAAATCATATTATATCAAATCTAGATAAGTTTTCAATGGAATAAAATAAAAGGTACTTTTAAAACACTGTCAACTCCATTTGGAATAAACATACTTGTATTCCACATATCCACACATCCATACATCTACACATGGAATCCCAGGTGATAGTAACATACTCATAAGTGATCTCTCATCCATATACCATGTCATTTCAAAGTAACTAATATTTGGTTCCCCAATGGAACACAACACTTACATAAGGTTATGTATAATGAAAAATAATAAATTCGATTCATGTAAGACAAAATAAATACAAATACATTTAATAGAAAAAAATTTCTTCTTAAAAAAATAAAAATAATAATTTCTATATATAAAATAAAAACCTTTTTTTATTTACATTTTAACATTATCTATAATGATAAATTTCCACTAAACCATAAAATTTGATCAATTTCTAAAAACCATCACTAAAATGGTTTCTATAAGAAATCACAAGAGGGTTTCATAATCATTACATAAAAAATAATTTCATTTTAATGTTTTATGTTGTAATGAAGTATTTATATTATTGAATCGACCAACCTTACAATAGTTGGTGAAAATAATGATAAAAAACGTTTGTACAGATATGATTATGTACCATCTTCCCTTTCCTAAAACCTATAAGGATTAATTATGATATCATGAAATAAAAACTAAATAAAAAGGAAATATTCCCATTGGATAAAATATATGGATTTTATAGAGCGTATGATATTATATTTAAGAATAATTCCCATTAATACATACATTCTAGGAAATTTGGATATCCCACGAGATTTTAGTCACATAATAGTTTCTCTTATATGGATGGGAAATGTATCTCATGACATAATGGTAAATGAAATTTGGTATTATGAATGATAATAAAATAAAAGGGGTCTGAAGACACAATCCAAGTAATATTTAAAAAATTTAGATCCATAACAGCACAATAGACGGTTAGGCCGCACAGTTTGAAAAAGTGTGAACTAGCCGTGATATCCTTTTCTATCCATCATTGCATGGTTTCCCTTAGGATTATATATAGTATTGGAAAAAAAATCACCCACAATGTAGAACTATTATCCCTCATGTATTAGCCACCCAATTTACAGGTTGGGTTCACATATTGTAAAAACCATTCTCAAATCATTCACATCATGAAAATCCTATAATGCTCACAAAACCCCATCTAAACATCCAATAAAATATTATCAATATATGTACATATATTTATATAATAAATATATAAATGATCAATTAACTCAAAGGGAATGATAAATTATCCAAAAAATAGGTATTTCCATCCTTATAAAGTAGAATACATGAGTTGTCCACTAATGATATAGTCCATTAATCCATCACTTTCTTTTATGTACCAAATATTTCTCCAAAATCCAAAATGAATAAAATAAAAACTGATTTAGACTAATTATATTCCCTTGAATCAAATCCTCTTACATGTCAAAAATCAATATTATTTAAGGATATAATATATAACACGACCCCATTTCAACATAATACCATCAATTCACATGGTTCACATCTTGTTGATACTTCTTTAACTAAGACACATGAAAACCATAATTCACTAAACTAATCCTTCTTGTAAAATTCAACTAATAGTACACCTCACCAACTTGTTTAAGTATCTAAAAAGGGCCTATATACCAAAGATAATACATTTAATTTTATCTAAAATTAACTCTCCCAAGCCTTGGATAGATTCTCAAATCACATGATCACTCACCAAAAATAAAAACTGTAATTAAAATGGCATTTATATGATTTTTGATTCCACTCATCCATTTTTATCCTCTTTCTGTTCAACTAAATCTGTTAATGCTATCTCCATCATATGGTTGGGTTCAACCACTGTGGATTCACCAATTTTCAAAAAAGAATGTGGATAACAATATGGACCCTCTTACAGTGCTTCAAATGGAGCTATTTGTATTGATGTTTGATAACCATTTATTTTATCATAACTCCACCGACATTATATAATCCACCAATGAGCCACGAAATCCATTATAGAAGCCTAAATCATCACCTCATGTATTTGTAATATTCTATAAGATTTTAAATTTGTTTGAGAATACTAAAAAATGGACATAATCAATGATGTCCTTATGTGTTGGTATAGGGATATCCAAAAGTGATACCAAATCCTAGGGTCTCGATAATATATAACGAGTGATGGAATTAAATATAGTTCTAAAACATCATGGATATATCTTCTAGACAATTATTTCATTTTATGGGATTCATTAATGGGGATTAAATATCTATCTTCATGTTATGATATGAAATTACCCATTCTTCATCATGCTTCCAATTTATTCTTCCAAAATTTGACACAAAATACATTTCAATATACACAAAATTCCAAAAAAATAATTTCTAAAGACTGAAACATTCATGATGGTCATTGGTATTCTGCCCTACTCTATTGACATATAAGGAATTTTAAAACATACATTACCACTATACTTTTCATTGGAAACCCCCAAAATACACCATTATTTCTCAATACATTTTTTTCATTCCAATATAAACAATCCATTTAGATTGGTGGTAAGTATTATCAATTTTTTCATGAAAAACTGAAGGTACCATTATCTGGTATCTAATAATAAAATTAAAATCCAATCTATAATTCATCAATAAATTTTATCCCTAGCATAAGTTTTTTCCATTATCATTAAAATTTTAGGATTAAATGTCTTATCCTCTTTTACAATGTCAAATAAATTAGGAACAAATTTAATTGGGATGAAAAAAGAAGAATCCCCATATTTGGTATAATCCATATTCATGATTTCAAAAATTATAATCAATTTCTAATGTTACATTGATTCCTTTTCTAACTGATTATAGATAATATTAGTTAATTTATCCTTTATAAAATTTCCATTACCTAGGGGTATTTCAGGTCAAATTCAAAAATGTATATATACTCAATCGTTCTATGGTGTCTTAAATTAAAATTTATTTTTTGATAAAATGAGATTGAAACTCTTATATTCCCAAATGATATAAATTAATCTGAAAAAATATAGTGATTACATTTATTAAACACATTTTTAATAGTATATTATTTTAAATTTTGTGTTAGGTATTTATTCTCATGTAACCATAACTCTGTTGAAATGTGAGAAACAACATGATCTCCCTACAATATAAGATATCCAAACATAGATCCCAATGCATCAAAATGCTATAAATATCCCTCTCTAGACACATGGAATGTGATGATATGTGATTATGTAATTATAAAATTAATCTAATAGTAGGATTTTTTCCATTCTTCATTCCATAAAAAATGATAAATATTCCTTAACAAATGTTATCATCGATGATTTCAAATGTACAAATTCATATACATAGAATCCATAGAATCATAATAGGCCAAGGAAACTAAACATATCAAACACATTCTTTGGGTTTTTCGAAGTTAAAATAGATTCTATGTATTAAATGTAAACAAGACAAAAATATCATAACTGAAATGGATAAATTACAATAAGTCTTGTAACTATAAATCACAACAGAGTCATATTTAATATAAATTACAATCCTACATTATTTCCAACACAATATCCAATTGATTCTCATGATCTACCTTTAACCTATAATACTCCCCTATATCATCCATAAATACTACCATACAGTATTTCATATTCCTTTCAGATATCATATTCATGAATTTAATATATATGGATAGTACAATCACATGTCCAAAAGGCTTACCAAAAAACTCATAATGTATATATATTCTTCTGAAATCAGTCATTGAAATATCCTTCATATATTTCCATAGTATTTGATATTCCAAATGTATTCCAATTTTAGAGAACCATCAAGATCTATGATATTGATCAAATAAATCAACAATGCATAGAAAAGGATAATGATGGTTTATCATTACCTGGATAATATTATGATAATATGAAAAAAATACTTTGAGTATAAAAAAATTTATTCAAAAATATAATTGGTGGTTCTCATGGAATGTACTTTATCAGATTAACACTTTTAATTACAGCCCATCCAACTGATCTATCAATTCTATCAAATTTGTTACTACCATATAATTATATGTGATAAAATATAATTATTCCATGGATGGGAATGAATCAGAAACTACAGAATTTATTATGTGAAGAAAAACAATAGTTATTTTTAGGAAAAAAATTAAGGAACCGGTCAACTATGGCTGGAAAATCTCAATTCATGATCTCATATACCAATTCCACAATCAATAATCTCAACTATAATTAGATCGTTCTGACCACCCATACCAAGTTTCCTTCTATACTTTAATCCATTATCAAATATCCATTAAATAGTTGTTTAACATCATCAAAACATTTGTAACATACATACCATGAAAAAAAAATTACAATGTTTCTCAATGTTCTTCTTCTAATACATTAACCAAATCAATTCATATACATTCGTCTCTATCATGAATAGATCCCATAACAACTCAGTCACATAAATTATTATCAAAAACATTACACACATAATTCCATGAATCCCTTTTTCCCCACCAAAAGTATGCTAGATATTCTAATGTAATCATTTCCAACGTCCCTTTCAAATCAATTGGGTTTTCTTGGAAATTTAGGATTTAATATACTATATTCAACCAAACATCTACTTTTTTAATCTAAATCACCTTGAATGATGGATGGATTATTATTTTAGAACTAAAAATAATGATAAAATTATCTTGCTCTATTCATTATGTTCCCTATAACAATTACATGAATATCTTAGAAAATACATTAGACCAACTATTTGTTCCCATGTGGCTCAGGTGCGCCGACATTATCAATTTCCTCTTCTTGTTGTTTCTTATAGAGCCCAACTGACTCTATTTTCTATAACTAAACTAAACACCTTAACTATTACTCAATATATATAGAAGGATTAGCTATTACAAATTACCATTTAAATAGGATCCATAATCTTGTTAATACATAATAAACCATTATACACTTTTTAATATTCCACCATTATTCCCATTGAATTTAAAACCATTTTAAATCATTATCAATTATTTACAAAACTAATTAATTCTATCCTAATCCATAAAACATTAACTCAATAATGAAACTTGTGGTCTTGTGTGAATTCATACTATCAATTCATGTAATGCAAAACTCATCGGTCAATACTATGACAATGAGTTGAAAACTCCCTTATAATTGTTTAAAGACACTAAATAACTCAAACACTATGTTAACATAAATTTCCTCATAAAAATATTATACACAAACTTTTATGATATATATTTTATGTACTGACAGTCATAATACTTTTCACCATCACATGAAATACACTAACATGTCATGAGTTATTCAATTACTAACTCTAGTACTGAACACAACATATACTCATGAATCAATCAAATGGATACCATTTGTAACAACACACCCCTCACCCATTGATTCGGGGAAGATTTACTAGTGGTTACAGGAAATTGTTGACTTCCCCATTACATCAAATGATTGAAATAAATATCATGTAACCTAAATAAATTAGGGGAAATATTTTACCTTTGAAATATAATACATCCAAATCATATGAATATAATAAACAAACCTCTAAATGATTCATAAAAAAATTACAACTAATAAAATAACAAAGACATCAACCATATTATAATACAAGTATAAATGAGGTGACATAACTATTGAAATCAAAAGACAAAAAACAAAACAGACACAAAATACATCAAACCAGTAACTCCCACTACTACTCTAAACTCAAACTAGAAAAAAACAACCATGGTATCAAGAAAAAACACTAAAAAAATTTGATACCATTCCATTACATTAATATTTATAGATGAAATCTATAAATTAAAAAAATTCCCAACCTGTGGGAAAGCCTAAAAATTGAATTATTTCCACAATAAATTCCGAACACATGACACAAGTTGAAGAACCAGTTATCTCAATATATCAAAAAAATTAAAATAGATAAAAAAATATTTCACTGCTAAACCTGCATTCCCTGGAATGCAACACAACAAGACATTAAAACCATTTCCAATTCCATTGGAATAAAATTTGATGATTCAATAGATCCACACATCCACACATATATATATCCACACATATATTCTGATGTGATAGTTATATACAAAGGTGTAGACTCAAACCAATCTATAAGGTTTTCATAAGGTCACCAGTTTCAGGATCCCCAATGTGACATGACCCTTCCATAGGGTCACAACTAATTAAAATGAACCCATTCCAATCCAAGTATGTTAAAATACATTCCATGTAATTTTATATAATAATATTATTTATTTAAAACATTTTATCAAAAAATTTATTTCTATTAAATAAAGTCCATAATTTTATCATATACATTTTTAAATTATCAACAATATACATTTTTTAAAAAACATCCCACTCCCCAATTCACAAAACAATCACATAAGAGGTTTTTATAATGAATTACATTTTGGTTTCACATTAATTTATTAAAAAACATACATTTTATGATTTTATAAGATGTTTTTACCAAGTAGAGACAAGAGGAAATCGTACCACCATAGAATTATTGGTGAAAATAAAGAACAACACTATAATTATATAAATATAATAAGGAAACTCATTTACTTCCCTATATTTTCAAAGTATTAATCTAGATCACATAATGTTCCCGTCAATGAAAAAGTATCTAACCCCAGTATATTTGATATAATGTTATGAGAAAGAATAAGAGATGACATATAAGTTGAATTTCCAATAATATAAAATTATCAATTAATCTAGATCTACAATAGGCTTTGAAAAACCGTAAATATATTCCCAAATCTATAGGGAACATATCTTAGGCCTTGGGAGTTAATGAATATTGTGATCATGAATTATTAGGAAATAAAAATTGTTCACCTGACATAATCTGATTTAGATCAATAATTTTCCTATCCCTGGTTGTATGTTAAATGATTAGGCCACATTTTTTGGAAAACCATGCACCAATTTTGTGGCGCAATTATTTTAATTCACTTTTTTCCCGAACAGTGAGATAAACATTGCACAAACCATGTTTTTTCATCATCCCATCATTTCTTTATTTCAACATTGAATCTGCACGTTTTATAAAAACTATACTCCCACTGTGTGGATGTAATGTCCCTCATTCAATATTCAATGGTTTTTTCATTGATGGGTTTTATAGTATTAATTAACCATGATCAAACCATTCACCTCAAAAATATCCTCCAAATATTCCCAAAACACATTCAAACATCCCAAAATATAACATGATCATTATATATATATATATATATACATTAAATATATATAAATTAACTTCAAAATAATGTTTCAACATGAAATAAATACTAAAAATTATAAAAGATCAATTAAATAAACAAACTAATAAAATGAAAATATAATAATAACACCCTATCAGCAACAAAAATAATGATGGAAACATTAACGTATGCATACAAGAGTAAGGTCCATAGAAAAGTTCACTCTTTATATAATATATTTTTAATAGAAAGTTATTGTGATTTCATTTTTAAATGGTAAATATTTGAAATTATTTTAAAGATAATAATATCTGGATTATGAAATTGATAACATAGATGTGATTGAAAATTATTTTTGGATGATTTTTTGAAAATTTAATTTCTAATATATTTTTTGGAATATTTATATTCTTGTAGTTTTAACATTAATTGTTTTTCTTACCAAACTTCTACATCACATTACATATTTTACAATAATTTAATAATGATAAAATATAATGTAATTTAAATATCTAACCAATTATTTGAAATTAATAATTCATTATGAATTTATTATATAAGGTGAATTTAAGAATTAATAAATGTCCTAAAATTTCATTTTCTTCACCAATTATTTTGTTTCATTTTATGTTAATAACATTATTATCATTTCCATTAGGTCAATTTGAGAAGGGAATATAAGATATATTGATGTAAATAATGATTAGTGTTTTTATGGAATGATAATTTTAAAAATGTGATTCATTTGATTATTTTTAAATTAATTTTATATTATTTGGTTTTTTTATTTTGTACGGTGGTTCTTATGTCACATATATTAGTTTTTTTTATTTTTGTGTATTTTCAATATTTTTTTTTCTGATATTAGTTTTTTAAAATATTGTATCAAAATGTAACAAAAATGAATAATGTGAATGTTTCAAGGAAATATAAATTTTATTCTAGTTAACTATCAATTAAATTATTGCATTATTTTATGTTGAATGGGGTTTTATGTGTTATTAGTATTCCATTTTAAATAAATGTATTTGATATTTTGTAATATATATGTCGTTTCTAGTAATTGATAATATAGTTTAGGAATGAACAACTATTGATTAATAAAATGTTACAAAATGATATCTAATAAATGAATATTATTTTATTTTTAATTGAATAGGGAATATGAATATGAGTAGGAATATAGTTATCTTTTTCTAATATTATTTTGGGATTTCATTAAATGTTTTGGATAGATTTTAATGTCATTAAGTTATACATTATTGAGACATATATATCTAGTTTTTATGGTAATGGTAGCTGATTGAAATAACTTGTTTATGAACTATAATATACTCATTATAGTTTATTTATTAAAAGAATATTTAAATAGATTTAGGTATAGTGACTAATACCTATTATAGAATTTTGTTCTGTTCTTCTTAAACAATATAATAGATTTTGAGGATATTTCAATCAAATTACAACCCCATCCCACATCGAGTAGTCCTATGATAAAAATTTATTTATTCTATATCATTTGAACTTTATTAAGTTTAATTTTTTAATATCATAAAATTCCCAATAATATAGATGTTTAGTGTATTTTGATTCTAAATTCATAATTTATTTAATTTATTGTTATTATTACCATTTCTATTTAATTTAATTATAGTAGTCCTTCTAAACATATATTTTGTGAAAATAAAACATCTAGCCCAGTAAATGGAATCATTATAACGTCGAAAGAACAAAACCCAATTATTTGAGAAATAAACATATCATCACATTGCTGAGGATGAGAAAAAAAAGTAAAACTGATATAGGAGAGATATTTATGACAATTAAAAATGAATCATAAAGACTATTCATATATAATGATATGTGAATAAGTAATTTCATTTGAATAAAAAATAACATGGTGTAAAATATGGGAAAAAATGAAACTAAAATAACATTATAGGAATGATAGAATGGTTATATTACTAAGGAGTGTGGAATAGTAAAATTATATAAATAAAAAAAATTTGATCAAGCATCACAATTTATTTCAAATAGTCGGTCAAGAAACACATTACATATCCTAAAGGGGATAAAAATTTATAATTGATTTACCATATCGCATTTTTCATCAAAACATTTTCCTTGGTTTGGATTAATCATCACATCATTTTACACTATTATCTAATGAAATATAAATTATTAACCAATACATTATAGGACAATATGGGTAACATCATCCAAAAAATAATTAACCATAATCATATATGTGTATGGAATCATGTATACATTATATTGATAAAATCCATGAATAAAAATGTATTTAACATTATATTTCATAAGGTGTGATATAAATTACCACAAAAACCTAATATATTGAATTTAAATTAATTTACCCAAATAGAGAACATTTCTAATTCATATAGAGGGGTATTTATAAAATACAACTTAATGGAAAATTGACCACCTTTGAGATTAAAAAGGGATCCCAAAAATAAATTAAAGTTACAAATATTATAAATAAATGTAAATTATGAACATGAAATAATGTGATAAAAATTAGGACTTCCAAATAAAAAGATGAGATATTTCAAAGTGAAAACAATTACCTGAATTAAAGTTCTATTTAATGGGAGTCACTACATAAAATAATATTAATATTTTTTGGTAATAATTTATTCAATTTAATTTTAATTAAGAACTCAATTTCTCTAAAGAGTTAATATTTTACATCATATTTGAATGATATTATCGAATTTAGGGGATATTAATTATCTATATTCAAAAGAAACAACATAACTAAAAGAATTAAATTTGAGTTAACAATATAGCTTTCTAAACTTATGATTCTAAACTCGTTTATATATACTCTTCTATATTAATAAAAAATATATTATTTACCTAAATAAAAAATTATCCCTCTATATTTTCATTAATTCTGTTAATTTTTAATCAATCTATTGTTGTCTTAGATTTCTGTCAATGAATATTGATCATTTATACTAATTGGGAAAAACCATTATCTGTATTTATTATTTTTAAGGATTTTTGAATTAAAATCCATAAAATGTGCATAAATTTATTTTCAATAATGTATTGTAATGGTATAATTCTTTTACATGAGTTTTATTTCACGTTTCATGTTAGAGGATTGGATAATGATGTATTTTTTTATTGTATAACCGTTTCAACATATTACCACATAATATTGAATAATTGTTTTAATTTAATAAATATTCATATTATTGATTTATAATAATAATATATATTTTATATATTCTTCATTTATAATCAATATAATTCCATGATGTTGGTAGATATTAACTAAATGCATTGCCCAATGGAGTCAATAGTCTTCACATGGGGATGATGATTTAATATTTTGGAGAAAAATAGAAAGGATACATCTTGTGATTATTTAATTACATGAAAATTTTAATATATATCATACTTATTTGTTAAATTTTAATTATATTACAAATATTGCAGGATAATCTAGGTATATGTAACATATTTAATTTTGGTGGTGATAGTTTATACATAGGCATGCTTCATGTTTCAATTTAATTTATAGGTAATCAGAAGACTGGATAATGATTTTAGAATAATTATATTAACATTTGAAAAGAATGCTGATTTTGATGTTATTATTTTTTGTAGTGTAATTATATTTTATAAAGAATAATTTCACAAGAATAAATAGAAGTTAAAAAATATAAATTGGAAATTTATACCTCACTAAAAAAACTATCTCTATTATTAATGTGGTTAAGCCTTTTAGGGACGGTATTGTGAGGAGACCACAAACAATTATGGTGGAATTTAGTTTTGGCAATTGGTTAGGTTAATGTCGTTCCTAAACATTGGGGGTTTTGCTATAATGGGAAGTGAGGATAATAGAGCCCATTTAATAAGATAATTTTTTTAAAAAATTCAATGTCTTTTACTCTTACAATTTTAATATTACCACTTCATATTTCACCACTGATATTTTTGTTTTATTAAGTTAAATATCAAGTATGGTTAAAAAATGATATGTTATTTATTATAAAATGTAAACTTATGCTTGATAATTAAAAATAATTCTCATTTTATTCAATTTTTAAAATAGATAAAAATAATAATTCTAAAATAATATCTATATAATATATTTTAAAAGTTGATTATAAAAATTTACAATAGTTTTTGAAGATTATATACATGTTTATAAATAACAATAAATGTTATATAATTTATAAACATTTTTAAAAA
This sequence comes from Viscum album, assembly GCA_963277665.1. Lineage (NCBI taxonomy): Eukaryota > Viridiplantae > Streptophyta > Magnoliopsida > Santalales > Viscaceae > Viscum > Viscum album. The sequence continues at coordinate 695,643,768 of OY728141.1, forward strand.
TTGAATAATTTGTGTAGAAAATGGATTCATAAATTATGAAATCATATTTAAAAAAAATAAGAAATTTTTTTAAATTAATTATATAACTATATTCACCAAAAAATTTGTTTATCTATAATATAATCAAATTATAAGTAAAAATAATATTTCAATTAAAAATCTAAAAAATTATAATAAAAAATGTTAATTATAAACAAACAATATAGAAGAAAATAGTATTTAATTGCACACCACCTTCTAAAATATTATATGTTTCTCTTTGCATTTCCTACAAATTAGTTCTTAATCTATTATTAATTAATTATTGAAAAAACATATTATAATTAAAATAAATTGAATTTTATAAATTAATATAGTATTAGCTTTTAACCTTTGTTAATTTATTTTATATTTAAAATGAACATCATTATATATATATATATATGATAATTTCATTTTTTATGTTTATACAATCCAATTACTTGGCTACCATGAAAAAGTACATATTGTCTTGGTTTCAATGTTGTTAGAGGTTCATAATATTGAACAATGTATTTATTTAATGAGAAATACATTTCTATACCATGGGTTTGTTTGATCGAATATGTAGAGGTATTTGAATATTAGATTGAATAATACAAGTGGGGTGAATTGTAGGATAAAAAACTTTGTGTTTAAACACTTAATAAATTAGTTTAAATGATCTTAAATTAATACAATTCACAACAAGAAAATACAACCACAATTGTATTGAATATTTAGGTATGATATGATGTAATACTATGAGAAAAGTAAAGCAATTGTATTCAAGATGAATACAATAATCAGAGTAATACAATAATTGAGGATTCTACCACAAAGCATATAGAATCAATCGATACAATATGTAATAGTATAATTTCAATAGAAACAATTACAAATGAAAATGTAATGATGAATGAAAAACAATAAAATTCCCTTTCTTAAAACAAATAGCAGCATAAATGTAAAAGTATTACAATTATATTGACCGAAAAGAAGGGTTGTCCTTTCACCCTGGATAAGAGGTCTGTCTTTCCACCACCTTGGTAATCCATCGATATTATGATCGGTACGTCAATCTTGATATCCCCGCAAGCCCTTGATTTTGCAGGTAATCGACACCTCTGTCTTTCAAAAACTTAAAAGCCCTTGATACTGTGATCGGTAGCACCGTCTGCCTATCCACGACAACCCTCTATCGTTATTACCTGATCGGCCGCACAAAGAAAACAAAATCACTTATTGAAATACAAAAACTAAGAACGAGCCGTTCACATTTTTTTGTTTCTAGTCTTTATCACGAAGCAGGAGAGAAGTCACAACATCTCTCGCTAGAACATGATAGAAGAAAAGTCTCATAGTTGTTTGAATGTTATTTATTGCCTTCAAATGACCACTTATTTATAGGCCTCAGGTTCCAATGGTCATATTTCCGCCAATGGTCATATTTCTCAGGAAAACTCGGAGGGACTTGGAAACCTGGCATTATAACGGTCATATTGAAACCGAAAACCCGGCATCATTTTGTTTAGTTTATAAATCACTACAAGACATCATTTTGGTTAAAACAAAATATATATGAGGATGATAAACATGAGTACGATTAATATGAAACATGTTTTTTTGATAATGGACCAAAAAAAGCATGTAATGAAAGTAATGTATGAGTAATAAAAGTATTCCTTAGTGTAATGTATTGATGCGATACAAACTGAGTATGATTCATAAAACATAGTACGATTAACAAAGTCAATACAACTTCCAGAGTCAGTATGAAAATTATAGTCAGCACGATCTGCATGGTCAGTACAATCAGCATGGTCAGTACGATCAGCATGGTCAGTACGATCAGCATGGTTAGTACGATCAGCATGGTTAGTACGATCAGCATGGTTAGTACGATTAGCATGGTCAGTACGATCAGCATGGTCAGTACGACCACCATGGTCAGTACGATCAGCATGGTCAGTATGATCAGCATGGTCAATACGATCAGCATGGTCAGTACGATGAACATGGTCAGTACGATTAGAATGATCAGTATGATAAGCATGATTAGTACGATCATCATGGTAAAAGACATTTTTGATTTCCTAAACAATATATAAAATTCAAAATAGAACTTTTGACTCAAGAATCTCCACCATTTTGGAAACCACAGAACACAATGTATAAAACAAAAATAAATAATTTTCTCCCCCTGAGTTATTAGAAACACTTCTGAATAAAAAATTGAATATAACTTACTCCCCCTTAGGTATGTACTTTCCTAAAGATTGTATTCATGGATTTTCCTTGATTTAGAAGTGTTTATTCAAAACATTCTCCCTTTGTAAAACATTCTCCGCCTTTGTAAAACATTCTCCCCATTTGTGATTAAAAAAATAATGGGGTAATATTTAGTTTCCTGAATGTGTTAGAAAAATAATACAAGACAATGTGAAAGGTATTATAAAACTCATTACGATAACAATGGTTTGAAAATAAAACAAATACAATAGTAATTTTTTTCTCCTTCCTTTTCCTTCTTTATCATTTCATGAAGAAGGTCTTTCATCTTTTTGATTTCTTTCTTGTCATTAGATATAGAATCACCCCGAGATATGAGAATATCATGTTGGTCAGCAAATAGCTGATCCTGATTCTTGATGGTATCTTCTTAGACTCTGATTACTTCTTTAAGAGTATCAATTCTGTTTTGCAGATCCTTTTTGTCTTTAGATGACATGTAATTTAGTATCATCAACAAGACTAATTCATCTTTCAATGATGAATCCTTTGAAAAATAAGACTGAAAAAAATTCATTCTTTCTTGCAACTCTTTAACTGAAGGAATATCGACTCCATGGGTATTTGAAAATTGATTCAGTCTTTCAACAGTTTCCTTTTCATGCTTATTAAAAGAAATAGAGATATAATTTAAAAGTATCCTGAAGTCTTCAATTGATACTTCCTGATCGTTCATCGAGCACTGTGTTTTGTATGAACACTTAGTCATTCTGTTGCAAGCCTTCTTATGAGCAGCTGAACATTCAGATAGAACATTCAAATCAACTTCAACCGACAAAAAATTCTTTCATAATTCTCTTACAAATCCAAACATATTTATCTGATTGTTAGTAATGAAATCATTATTCCCTTCAATCTAGGGAAATTAAGGAATGATCTTCTAAATTCTTCTCAAAACATGAACAATGAAATCACTCCTTTTGAGAGAAATTGTCTATTTTAAATCGGTATCATCGTCATTCAAATTCAGATTATTTGATCGACTTGAGTCTAAAAATGGTTGTTTTCTTTTCGCTTTTTCAATCCCCATTCTTTATTCTTCCACTTTTTCACTAATAACAATTGTTTTTTCTGTATGAGAAGATTGAGGACATTGGTTCCCTTGAGAAAGAATTCTTTCTGGAGTCTCAAAAGATTCAGCCAGTGCTTGATTGGCATAAGGAGCTTGTGGAATCCCTTCACATTGTCATTGGAACAATTCTTATCTACTCTTCATTGAGCACTGAAGTAATTCCAAAATGAAATATCCTTCCTCTTCTTCAACTTCTTGAATTTCTTCCAGAATTTGATTCCCTTTATCTGGCTCTATAAGACTCTGTACATTGGGTTCTTGATTTACTTCATCAGTTACCTGAGCACTAGCAACCTCAACCATTTTCATGAGGATTGAAACATCAAACATTTGAGATTTTCTTTTTAAAAGAGTCTTCTTTTACTTTTCATCCTGAAGGGTATCCTCAACCCTTATCCATTTAGTAAAGGCTTCAGCTGGGTCAAGACCAAACTTCAGATCACCTTCATTTATTTGTTCCCTTTCTTTTCTCCACCTTGACACAACCTATTTACTGTACATATGTTTCTTCTTTGTCTTTGAACTGGTTTGTAGATATGACTTTTGAGGAGGACCTACAGATGGATGGTCTTTGACTGGAATAGGTGCTGTTTGATTCTGTGCCGATTCGTCTTATAATTCCTTAACAAAGAGCTTTGAATTATGATCCAAACATACATTCAAATTCTTCAACGTACTCTTACTTATCCAGGAAGGCATTAGCTCTTTCAATTTTCCTTTCACTGTAATATTGAAAAACTTCATCCTCTCATAAAGGAACTTTGTAAGAATAGCTGGATACATGATCATATGAGACTTAACTGCTTCTGACTTAACATTCTTGATTGTTTCAAAAATGTATCCCATGAGATTCACTTTTATCATGTTGAAAAGATAGTCAATCTAGAAAATATCAGAAACTCTCAGAGTTTCTCTATCCCCTTTCCTTAGGATTAGAAAACCTTTCATCCAAAGAGCCACAAATCTATTTTCTGGAGAATGACAATCCACTTTCCTATTTACTTCATTTATAAGAAAGAAAGACTTTTCATCACTTTCTTTGTTAAACGTACCAACTTCATCTGGTAGTTTATGAGATGGAGAAAAAGATTCACCATCTGCTGGAACACTTATAAAGTGGGATTCTTGCTTCACAGACATTGATATCTTTCTATCGTACATAGAAAAATTGATCGTCATGTTTTTGTTGAAAGACACATTCTTGTAAAACTGACTGACATCCTCAATAAGAATCAGATCTTGAGACACTGATTTTTCAAAACACAAATGCTCCCAGCCTTGAAACAGAATAATTATTTTGATTGTAGAATCGTACGAATCAATGAAGTCCCGAGAAACAAACCCTTCCCTGAAAAATTCATTTTCTGAAAATGCCATGGAAGACATTTCAGCACGAGTGTTAGAAGAGGACTAAGAAATATAGGTGAAGCTGATGGAAGATCGCACGGAGTACTAAAATAGGGAGGCTGAGCTTCGCCACAATATATGAAAAATTGTAGTGGGTTTTGGGAGGGGGTCTATTTGTAAGCAACACAATAATGATCGTTGTTATTTTATGGTTGAGATTAGAAAAAAAGAAATCAACGGATTGGATTAAAATGAAAATAAAATTAAAAAAATTAGGAATGTATGTACCTGCCAGAGATCGTAAGGTAATTGTTGGTTTAAATAGTATTCTTAGTGAAAGAAAACACAATCGTATGAAGAGAAATAATACGATCAATTGTCATGCTGATGGAAAACAAAGTCATTACCATTGACTAACGTACTTATGGAAAACAATGTCATTACCATGAACTGACTTGCCGATGGATGACAATATTTTTAAAATGAACTGACGTGCTGATAGATAAAAATCTTTTTACCATGAACTGACGTGCCGATAGAAGGAAAACATGTTACCATTAAAAAACGTGCCGATGGAAAATAAATACATTACCATGAACGGACGTCCCAATAGAAAATAAATTCATTACCATTAATAGATGTGCCGATTGGAAAGAAATTCATTACCATGTATGGACAAGCTGATGGAAAACAAACATATTACAATGAACTAACAAGCCGATGGAAAACGAACTTTTTACAGTAATCAGTCAATATGATAAACAGAAAGGTAAATAATACAATAAAATAGTTAATACGATAAACAGAAAGGTAAATAATATAATAAAATAGACAATACGATAAATAGAAAGGTAATAACACAAACTAGGATATTAATATAATGATCATTTGAAAATAAGAAACGAAATAAGTAAAAAATGCCCCCCCTTTCTAAGAGGAGTGGTTTAATGTAAGGAGAAGTGTAAAACCTGAAGTAGATATTAATGATTATTTTAATGTAATCATTCCTAGCTTCGGTTTTATAATCTCAAATCTGTCAGAAGGTAATGGTTTTGTACAAATATAAGAATGTTGTTCTTGCGTTCTGATTAATTATAGAATAATATCTCCTGTTTCTGTGTGATCCTTAAGAAAGTGATGCCTTACATCTATGTGTTGTGCACAAGAGTGATGTGTTGGGTTCTTACTAAGAGCTATTTCACTAGTATTATTACAAAGAATTTGGGTTTTGGAAAAACACAATCCATAGTTAGTGAGTGTGTGTCGCATCCACAACACTTGAGCACAACAACTTCCAACTGCTACATATTCAGCTTCAGCAGTGGAAAGTGCTACTGAGTGTTGTTTCATGCAAGACCAAGAAACCAAGGAATATCTTAAGAAATGACAAGTTCCATATTTAATCTCTCTATCAATTTTACAACCACAAAGGTCAGCATTTGAAAATCTTATTAAAACAAAATCATTTCCAGAAAATTCAAAAAGTCCTAAATCCAGAGTGCCTATTAAATACTAAAAGATTCATTTCACGACTTTGAAATGTGACTATTTTGAATTAGATTGGTATCTTTCACATAAGCATACGGAAAACATTAAGTCTAGTCAATTGGTTGTCATGTATTACTAACATTCTATCATAACTCTATTTTTTTTATCTATTAGTTTTCTAGTTTCATCAAGATCATGTGTATTTAAGGTAACAAATGGAGTGATAATACTTTTAGTCTTGTTGTAACCATACATTTTGAGTAAATATTATATATACTTATGTTGATATATATATGTTCCTTCTAGTTTTTGTGAAATGTGAAAACCTAAAAAAGAATGTTAAATCACCCATCATACTCATTTCAAACTCATATCTCATTATGTTAGCAAAAGAATCAGTTAATGATAGTGGAGTTGATCCAAACATGATTTCATTAGCATAAATTTGAACAATCAAAACATTTTTAATTTCAATATTTATTAAAATGGTTGGATCCGCTATACCTTTTTCATAATTGTTTTGTAAAATAAATCCTCTAAATCTATCATACCATGCTCTAGGGGATTGTTTAAGTCCATATAGAGGTTTGGTAAGTTTAAAAAAATTATTAGTATGTTTTTAGTCAAGAAATCTAGGGGGTTGTTTGACAAAAACATCTTCTTGAACAAAACCATTTAGAAAATCACATTTAACATCCATTTGGAATAGTTTGAAATTTAAGTATGCTGTAAAGGAAAATAGAATACGAATATATTCAAGTCTAGCTACATGGGAATATGTTTCTTCATATTCTATTTCCTCTTGTTGATTATATCCCTTAGCAACAAGTCTTTCTTTGTTTCATACAATGATTCTATTTTCATCACATTTGTTTTTGAAAACCCAATTTACACCAATTACAGTTGTTTTTTGGGTCTTTCAACTAAAGTCCTGACTTGATTCCTTTCAAATTCATTTAGTTTATCTTGCATTGCTTTCATCCAATCTTCATCACATAAGGCCTAACATGGTCTTTTAGGTTCGAATTGAGAAAGAAAGGAAAGATGTTCTATTTCCATTCTTATGGAATTTCTGGTACTTATAGGTTGATTTAAATCACCAATGATATTATCACTGGGATGATTTCTAAGAAATAATTAGTTTTGGGTTTTTTAAAACCAGTTCATCAACATATGGTAGAAGTTCCTCTGGGGTAAAATTTTCAGGAACTATTTCTTTAACATTTTCCTTATCGAAAAAATATTCGAACAGAGGTTGATAATCATCTTTAGAAAACACATCCGAGGATGTAGGTTGGGGTTGGTTGAAAACAAAATTACTGGTTTCATCAAATTTAACATGTACTATTTCTTCAACAGTACAAGTGTTTTTATTGAAATCTCTATTAAGCCTTAGAAGATGTAGAATAGCCTAGAAATATTCCTTTAGTATATCTTTCGTACAAATTTGTTAGGATTCCATTTAGTATTCAATATGAATACTTTTCACCAAAAAACATTAAAGTATGAATCTTTAGGTTTTCGGCTAGTCCACAATTCATAAGATGTTTTATTAAGAAAAGGTCTGGTTAAAACACAATTTATTTTATAACAGACAGTACTTACAGATTCATTCCAAAAGTTCTTAGCAATTGAGTATTCTCTCAACACGGTTCTTGTCATTTCCTGAAGAATAAGATTTCTTCTTTCAACAACACCATTTTGCTGAGGAGTTCTTGCAGCTGAGAAATTGTGAGTAATACCTTTCATACTACAAAAGGTTTCAAAATCAGAATATGGAAATTCACCACCATGATCACTATGAATAGTTTTTAGTGTTAGGTTTTTCTCATTTTTAACATGGTCTATAAATGTTTTTGAAATATAAAAAGTCTTTAGATTTCTTTGTTAGCAAATAGAACAATGTAAATATAGTAATGTCATCAACTAAGACAAATACCTAGTATTTTCCTCTAATGCTTCCAGTTTGAGAAGGATTGAAGAGACACATATGCACTAGCTGCAATGCATTAGAAGTTGAAACTTAATTAATGGATTTAATGCTAGTTTTGTGTTTCTTGAAAAATTGACAAGGATCACGTACTTTTGATGAATCATAACTAACATTTCGTAGTCCCTTTACAAGACTTTTCTTTGAATGTTTACAATGGTTTCTTAGATTCTAGTGTCCTAGTATTGTTTTCCATAGTCATGATTGGTCTTCTATTGAACATATGCATGTTAAATTTTGGATTCTAGGTTCTTCTATGTTAATAGTGTATAGATTCTCTTGCCTATGAGAAGATAGAATGAACTCATCCTTGGAATTGTGACTAGAAATTTATTATTTCTGAAATTCACAGGGTAAAATTCATCTCATAATTGAGATTTGATGATGAGATTGTGCTTAGTAAATTTGACAAATAAAACATTTGAAATAATAAATTTTCAAAGAAAAACAATATTACTTATTCAAACAATTTTTCCTTGAGCATTATCTCCGAAGGTAACCATTCCACATTTTTTTGATGATCTTTTCAAAGAAATCATTATTTCCCATCATATGTCGAGAACAACAACTATCCATGTAGCAAATTTTTTTGTTGGTACAATTCTTATTTTCCTAAAAAAGAAATAGTGATTTTTTCGGAATCCAAACATGTCTGGATCTAGAATGGTTAGATAAAAGATTTTTAGGACTCCACATTGGTTTTCAAAAATAGGCTTTATGAAATCCTAAGGACTGGATTCTATTAAGAGAACAATCTCTTTTCCAGTGTCCACCACATTGAAACTTAGAGAAAAAAGGAGTATTTTGAGGAACAAAATAGTTATTACTAAAAATTGGTTTAGAATAAGTATAACCAATACCCGAATTATTCCTCAAAGGACTAATTTGAGAATACATTTTTTCAAAGTTTTCCATTCCCTGAGTAAAGTTTGACAAAAAAATTTCAAGGAAAATATTTCTGACTTTAATTTTATAACTATGTTTTTATCCTAAAAAACATTTGATTTAGAATTAGAGTTAGGCTCTAAAACATTTTTCTTAGAAAGTAATTTTTCAATATCCTTAGAATGTTTGTCCTTATCATATTTTACTTTCCCATGGGGTTTTAAAATACTAAGAAATCCAAAGTTTTCATATTAAGTAATTTAGAAAACCAAGCCACTTCTTCAAAAGAAGGTAAAGAATTATCTTCTGATGATAAGGACTCATCATTTGAAGATTCATAATATTTATTATCAGTATATTTCGTATTCAAAGAAACATTTGTAATAGCTTCAGCATTGTGTACCTTAGCTATGAGACAATGATCTTCAATTTTTAATCTGGCTATAAGTACAATATTCATCTGTCCTGAGGATTCATATTCTGAAGAATTATCTGATAAATCACTACCACTTTCATTCCAAGTATCATTTTCCTTCAAAAATTTCATCGTATTTTTCTTATAATACTTTTTCTTATTTATTTCAGAATGTTTCTCCTTTTTGTCTTTTCTCTTCAGTAAAGGACAATCAGGTCTTATATGACCTAATTTCTAACATTAATAAGAAGTTACCTATGAATCTTTCTAATCCTTCCTATCTTTATTATTGTATCTATATTGGAAGACTTCATTTTTCCACAATCATGTTAATTCTCAAGAAAGATTGGCTAACTCATTATCCGAGAGATCACAATCACTTGAATCAGACATAACAAATTTCTTAGCTTTGGATCTTGTTATACTTTTAGGTGTTTTAGCATTAGAAGTAGTAGTAAAAGCTACAATTCCATTTCCATTTTTCTTCTTATTGAAATCCTCATCTCTCTACATTCTTGTCTCATGCTGTAGAAGAGTTCTAAATAGTTCATCAAGGGTAATCTGGGAAACTTTTCTGTTTTCCTCAATATCTGTCCTTTTTTTCTCCCATTCTTTCAGCATTATATGAATAATTTTGTCAACAAGAGATTCATGATTAGGACCTTTTTCGTCCATAGACTGTAAAATGTTGACAATTGCAATAAATCTTTGTTTCACTTTACATACAGGCTCTCTATAAGGAAAACAAAATCCATGATACTCTACTCGAAGCATTTCTCTTGTTGTTTCAATAACCTTGGATGTACCATAATGTGTGACATCCAATTCTATCCAAATAAAGTTGGATGCTTCACAAGATGATATATGGTTGTATATATTCCAGGTCATAAAACATATTAAAGTATTGTGTACCTTGTAATTCAGTTGATATTCTTGCATCTCTTTATTAGTGAAAGTACTAACTTCTTTGTCAGGAATTTTGTAACCTCCAGTAAAATTAATAAAATTTTCTACACCAGTATTGATAACAAGTTTCTTCATTAGATCTATCTAGTACTCATAGTCGTTCACATAAATGATAGGTGGTCTAGATGGATTTATATTTTCTATTTCCCCAATATTCATTCCTACCATCTAATAAAAAAAATTGTTTCCACTTCACACGTTAGTGTATTAAATAGTTGAAACAGAAATTTGGAAGAAATAGAGCTAGTAATACAAATTAGTTGAAACCGACTCTAATACCAATTGTTGGATTGAATATGTAGAGGTATATGAGTATTATATGGAACAATACTATAGGGGGTAAATTCTAGGTTTAAAAACATTGTGTTTAAAAACATAAGAAATTAGTTTAAATGATATTAAACTAATACAATTCCCAACAAGAACAAACAACCATAATTCTATTGAATATAAATGTATGATATGATGTAATACTATGATAAACGTAATGAAATTGTATTCCTGATGAATACAATAATCAGAGTAATACAACAGTGAAGGATTCTACCATAAAGCATATAGAATCGATCGATACAAAATGTAACTGTATAATTGTAATTGAAACAATTACAAATGAATATGGAATGAAGAAAGGAAAACAATACAATTCCATTTCTTAAAACAAACAGCAGCGGAAATTTAAATGTATTACAATTCTTTTTACCCAAAGTGAAAGGATATCCTTTCACCCAGGATAAGAGTTATGTCTTACCACCACCTTGGTAAGCCCTTGATAAGATGATCGATATGTATGTCTTGCTATCCCCGCAAGCCCTTGATTTTGCAGGTAATCGGCACCTCTATTTTTCAAACACTTGAAAGCCATCAATACGATGATCAGTAGCACTGTATGCCAATCCTCGTTAGCCCTCGATCGTTATTACCTTACCAGTCACAAAAATAAAAACAAAGCACTTATTGAAATACAAAAACTAAGAACGTTTCGTTCATGTTTTGTATTTTCAATGATTTCTCACACAGCAGGAGAGAAGTCACATCGTCTCTCTCTAGAACTAGATAGAATCTAATTCTCATAGTTGTTTCAATGTTTTTTCATGGCTTCAAATGACCTCATATTTATAGGCCTCGGGTTCCAATGGTCATATTTCCTCTAATGGTCATATTTTTCCGAAAAACACTAAGAGACTTGGACACCTAGAATTATAATGGTCATATTCAAACAAAAAACACAACATCATTTTGATTGGTTTATAACTAACTGCACAACATCATTTTGGTTAAACCAAAAGATATATGAGGATAATTAACATGAGTACGATTAATATGAAACATGTGTTTTTTATAATGGATAAAAACAAGAATGTAATGAACTTAATGTATGAGTACTAAAAGTATTCCTTAGTGTAATGTATTGATACGATACAAACTGAGTATGATTCATAAAACATAGTACGATTAACAGATTCAATACAATTTCCAGAGTCAGAACGAAAATTATAGTCAGTACGATCAGCATGGTCAGTATGATCAGCATGGTCAGTACGATCAGCATGGTCAGTACGATCAGCATGGTCAGTATGATCAGCATGGTCAGTACGATCACCTTGCTTAGTAAGATCATCATGGCCAGTACGATCAACATGGTCAGTACGATCAGTATGGTCAGTACGATCAGCATGGTCAGTACGATCAGCATGGTCAGTACAATCAGCATGGTTAGTATGATCAGCATGGTCAGTACGATAAACATGGTCAGTACGATTAGCATGATCTGTACGATCAGCATGATCAGTATGATCAGTATAATAAAAGACATTTGTGATTTCCAAAACAATATATAAAAGTCAAAATAGAACTTTTGACTCAACAGGGTTGTCACATCAACTCTATTAAAAAAGTATTTTTACCTTGAATTTTATTGACATGCAAGAAAATAAAAGTGATGGTTATTTTTTCCCATCAGATCCCCATGATCCCATGTATCTTGTAGCACTCTAGGTCCAATTCATTGATAATTAACTAACCCTAAGAGGTACCTTTCCTAATGAATGCCTACCCATACACAAAAAGTTACTGGAATGTTGCGAAGATCTATGATTATATAGTTGGGATACTATAACATCCCAATCAGAGTAAAGTGCAATAATATAATAATAGATAAATGTTACAAGGATATCAAATAATACATTTGTTGAAAATTAAATCATCCAATTGTAAAATAAATACTATAATATGAATCATCATACTTCATATAACAAAAATTTGATCTTGTTTTTCTATAAAAAAATGGATTAATAATTATATAGTGAATCATGTATATACAAAATTTGGTACAAAAAACCAAAAAATAACCAATCAATATCTAATATAATCATCAGTATAAGATCATTCCTCTTCTAAGGTCCTCTATCCTAGAATTTTAAATCATGCATCTAGAACTGAACCATTCACTTTATACATACCTATAATAATTTATAATTTCCATGCACCAATCAGTGGATTGAATAGTGTGTGATATTTAATGTTTTGGCCACCATCAATGGTGTTTATAGAAAATGATATTTGTGAACATAATCTAAATAATTGTGTGAGTATAATAGGAATAAAAGATGTAAATGATAAATTAATGTAATACATTCTACTAGTACATGTTGTGAGAAAACAATATATCTTGGAAAATAATTATATGGTAGGGTAATGTAGTAAATATATAATATTTCAACATATCATCGGTTTGGAAATTGTTTCATGTTCAAGATAATCAGGTATTTGAACTCCAAAGGGCCATGACACAAGGCCTTTCAGTGGAATAATTTGAACCCCCACATCTGTACCATATTTATTAATCATTGAACAATTTAAATTATATAGTGATTCAAGAGTCCAGGACTGTGTCCATTCCCTCAATATATTGAAATCATAATAAACATTTCATGAAGAATTAATCATTATGTTATATAGTTTATGTCTATGTTTTTATACATAGGATTTATCACTTCTATTCAATGTGTTTTATAATGTTTTAAGGGTCCATGTTATAGTTCATGCCTCATTACTAATCAATTTCATAATCATGCCATTACATGGTATTTTTTATTTCATTCCAAAAATACAATTTATTCATTTTTAGTCCATTATTTCAAAAATTATAATCTATTGCCTATTGTATTTAACAATTAATAGTTCATACCATTATATAATAGTACCAATAATAATTTTAGATCTCAACTCAAGTCATTTGTGGTAAAATAATTTTCAACAGAATAACCCCACCTAAGAGTTAGTTTAGGTTAAGGATGAAAAACTATGACCACGAATAAGGATGTCAAAAAATATTTAGATCATTGTTTCATAAATAAATTTATAAATTTATTAATTATTGAGATGTTTTTAGAAATTCTGATGCGCATTACAATGAATAAATTTTTTAAACACCCACAATTTAAGGAAAAATTATAATCCACATACATTTGATGGTTATTCATCTCATCATATGTTATCATCCATTAAAATTGAATGGAATGGGAGAAATAATTGAAATAGATTAATACACTAAAAATATGGAATATCATATAATTTGAAAATATAATTCAACATTTACAGATAAATGAATAATGTAAGTAATTTCATTGAATACCATATCGATAGATAACTAAAAAACAAAAATATGAATAATTCAATGTCTGATGAAGATGTTTATACAAATCTTATGGTAGAAAAAATTGAGACCTCTCAATTGTTGATGATTCTATGCATAATGATATAGCTAAATAGAAGGTTATACTATAATTAAATGGAGTTCAAAAATTACTTCCCTATTTCTTAATTTGGAACACAATTTAGCCACATGGTTTGGAAAAACAATTCACCACCCATGTGGGATTACTTACTATGTGTGACAACTCATATGAGCTAAATGCACTGATTTCAAATCAATGAATTACCTCTATAGATCCCAGAATTTTTTTGTAGCTTCATTAACGGTCATGAAACCTCGAGTGAATAGTTTAGTTGAAAATTAATTTCTATTTCATTAACCACACTATTCACCCACATGGTTTCTCCTTACTATTCCCCAACCATGTTTCTTATATTTTTTTCTCAAACATTGGGTTATCTATCCTCAAAAATTAATCATATACTCATATTCCACAACATATACATTAAAGTCCTTACAATAGAAGAAACATAAAGATTTTTTCTCAAATTTAATTGGATAATACATCATTTTAAAAATTATAACATTATAACCTCCCCTACTTAAATCAACTCATACGTGAGTATCGATTCATAGAATTTTTTATTATCTTTTAATAAATCTACATCCTCTAATCCTGTGAATTGTTCAATCACAGCAACGTCTCTCCCTAGAAAAATTCATTATACCATATCACAAATTCATTATGGACATTCATTTCAGAGATAAGCTTAATGTTCTAATAAATGATATATATATATGATGATCATCAAAGGAAACATATACGTCATACTCCTTCACATCAGGGTGACTAATATGAGATAAATGTAAATAGTAAACATGAACTTATGATACATAGAAGAAATATTCCTTATCGTGATACCTACAAGTAACTGAGTCAAATAAATTATCAGAATGATCCAGAAAAAATAGATGGGATTGATATAAACATGAGAATGATTAATCGATTTCTTACATCATCAATTCCCCAATAAATGTAAACTATTAAATAAAACTTAATCCCCCACCATGAAATCTAGTGTTTAATAGTGGTGATAATTGTAATACATATTACCATACAAAGAAATATCCACACACATCCTGATAATTTGTATCTACATTGATGTCTCCGAAATCAGATGATGTAGCAGTTTCTCTACCTATCCTCAATATGACTAGCACAAAGGTGAACGAAACAACCTAAAAAATAAATCCTTATATGTATCTCTCTGTATATTTATTTAAATATATTATAGTAAGATAAATTAGTGAGATATTTTTTATTATACAGATAACCTCTATAATCTAATATAGATTCCCATAGTGGGTCTACTAACACCAGTATCATATGCTTAAAATGGATTCCAGCCTAACGGTGACAATATGTACTCAACAATACATTTGAACCATGTGCTATCTGTAACCCCTTACAGAATTTCACTATGAGTTGATATACTATATAAGACATTATAATACAATTAACTTTGTGAAATTGTGTGATATCTCTGTTATATATCCCCTATCACATCCACCGAATGGTCACACTGTTATGTTGAATGTGGGAAACCTTTTAATCGTTTTAATGACCATATATTTTATGTCATAGCCTTATAGTGAAATACGTAATACAAAACCAATAATAAATATTAATTCCATAACATTTACACACAATAATGTTAAATTAATGTAAAAAATATATTGGATACTAATGCTCTGCCATTACATATAAATATATGGGATAATGGTTGATGAAACTAGTGATCACCCTTTTCATACCAATAATCCAATATGGGTGGTGAAAATAATAGTACATCGTTATATGGTAGGTAATACCACCCAATAATATGCATTAGGGTATCAAATTATTTCCTATCGAATGTTAGTAAATCCAAGATATATCTATCAATTCACACTTTCTCAGTTTCATCAACGATATATCATAGTTGTGGGATCTCATATGAAATCCTCTCCAATAGGACCAAACCATTGTAACAAGAAATCTATACCATCCTCAATCATTAATCATGTGATGATGTAACTAATAAGTATATGATAATAAGATTTCCATGATGGTTTTGATCTTTAATATACTTCTTAAAAAGCCAAATATCAACTACCAAACACTATTGGTCTCCTAGAATACATCAGACTGAGTCTTCTATCATAGAGAATAGACATAAATATTTCCACTGAGAGGCATGTATGAATGATAAAATTCATTTGACTATATTTTATCAACCCATCATCAATGCCTGAGTTCTAGTCATACTTCCAATATACATACTTGTGTATTTTTGTGTCTGGGACACCATCAAACTCTCTCCAAATAAATAAACCATTCAACTACAAAAGTCATGAACCATAGATACTAGATCATGATCATGTGTCATGTAATTATAATCATGTGACCTCAACAAGAAAGAACCGTACCCCACAACATAATCACCCTACATTAGAATGGATTCCCTCCCGATTCTAAACACATCACAATAAACCATATAGCCACTTGAAGTCTCAGGTAAAATCAAAATCGATATAGAATTAAATATCAATTTCAGATCAGGAAAGGGTATTTTAGATTATTTATTGTTGGTAAACAGGATTCCATCCAAGAACAATCCCATGAGTGGTTCATAAGAACAAGATAAATAAAATATAAAGAACCTATAATAACCCACCTACCATGAAAATCATTTTATAGAAAATAAGTTTTTAGGTTTATCCCCTGAAATAATGGATCTTAACTACACTTGGTAAATTCTTACATATGTCACTATGATTATTTTCCCTGTAAAGTGAAATAGAATGATCCTGAAGTGTAAATGGTGTGATTTACTTATTGATTATCATCTCCTAGATTTATCAAAACAATATAATGTTCCCAAGATTTTTTTCAGTTATGTGATTAAACCAATATTTCATCCATGATGGAAACTACAAATTAATCTAGATGCATGGGGAAAAACGAATTCAGCAAATAAATGAGTAATATTGTGATTGACTTATTAATAAACAACGTCTCTAAATTCATATACATACTATATCTACTAAAATTCATGGTAAATGGTATATTCTATGCACTAACACATACTTGAATGTAGCACGACTTCAACTCATTCATTGAGAAATCCCATGATCCTCCAATCTGATTTAAGTGGTCATCTATATGTCTTATTGGCTACCATTTCAAAACCATAATTTGGTTTTGTTAAAATTAATCCATATAAATTTTGGTGGAACCGTTGGTCATCTTTAGAAAAGGGAATAGTGGGAACCATGTGGTAGTATTTGTCCATATAAAATCCTTATATTTCAAGTCCATTATCATCATCTTGAGATCTGGTAATTTAGTAGTGGTCATATTGTAAGTAGGAATGGATACTTTCCATACTCATATAACTTGTTCAATCTTATACTCCACGCCTCCCTAAGGATGTTTCCCTGAAAACTCACTAAGGTATATGTACCAGAAATAATTCATTATAGGATATAAATTATTATTACATTTTCATTAATCATGCATATAAAAGCTATAAATATGTGATTTTATTCTACCTACACTATAGTGAAGGATACCAACTCTACATTTCACATATATATTACTCACATTTGTGAATATAACAATATGAATTTATTGATGTGAAATATAGCAAACAACAATACAAATCATCATAATAATGATGTATTACCATCATTCCATCATGATAATGTTGCTGAAACCTTTCATATTAGTGGAAAAAATGACTCATAATGAATGATAGCCACATAACCTAAAGGGGAACTACTTTCACATGTGTTTACTCTTTGATCAAATTCTCATTGGAGTATCGAGTTTCATCACACCATTTAAATACTCTATATTTATTAAAATACACTATATAGTCTCCACGTATACAAATAAGTGAGAATTAAAATTATCATATGTACATCATACTACTGTAGGGGCTACTAAAATTGTAAAAAAACCAATGTTGTACTGACACACTGATTAATAGTGATCAGCTATAATTCATATATCTCGAATTGTTTTTATCATAGAGTTGGATTGAATTCTCTATTAGATCTATGAACATGGTTTTTGGATCCCTCTATCATGATTTCCTCACTTTCATATATGTTCATTAGTGGTCTACCATTGTACTAGACATGAAGCTGTTGATCCCGTTCTGCAAGGTGAAGTCGGTGTAGATCCTCTTCCACTATTCATAGGTTGAATGGGCCAATAGATTCTATCAGGATTCCCTATCCTAGCATAATACCTATGCTAAATTGGTGACTATCAAAATGGGGATTCATATGTCCCCATGAACCCCATTGATGATGGATTTCATGGCTTCCTAAGAACATGCTCTAACTACTGCTTCCCCCTAATGAAAGATTATATTGTGGATTTCTATTACTAGGTTACTTACTTCCTAATATAATTACCTATAAATTATTCCCCATCCATATATAGTCTCTAATGTTTTTCTCCGTAATTACGGCCTAAGTCACTACCTCAATGCTGATGGTCAAAAAAATTTGTTCACCAAAGATCTCATGGTCTATATGTGCCCGCCCTCAAAATGAGTTTATTTGTAATGATCATAACCAATGAGAGAATTTATAAACTATTATTCTCAAATAAAAACATAATAACAATCCGTAATAGATATATTTCATTGAATGGGGTGAATGAACATTATGGTTTTATCATCCCTCAGAGTCATAGGAATGAGAATATCAGAAAATGTTATCTAAAAATCCTTGTAGATCATATCATAATGCTGGGATGACTAGGTCAACAAATAATATAATCATAGGGATGAGTCATGTATCATGTAATACACGATAGTTGACCTCCTCTTAGAAGGTATCTAAATACACTTTAATAAATTAATAGCATGAACTCTATCCTAGACACTCCTTCCTATGGATTGATATACCTTGAAAATATGAGTCGATACTATTCATGAATTTTCCACATTAACTCTTACATAGTATGGGATGGTCACGGGGATCTCTACCTAGTATCTGAGATCCAAAATATTCCATATCGAAAATTAGTTACATTTCTATAAGGTTTAATAAGAGGTGATGCAAGTAGAACTACACAAGGTTATACTGTTGGTTGTGGGCCCACTACATCAAGAGAATGGTCATCCCCACCATTATGGATCATGACTCCAGGCCATTGTGGTGTCATATATAAAAAATTTCAATAAATACAAAATAGTAATTTTTTAAAAATGAAATAGATCATAAATATAAATTTATAACGTGTAAAAGAGATTATATATAAAATTCACACACTAATGTCTGCTTCTAAACACATGGATATGTGAGGTATAAAACCTGAATAATGATAATATATACATCCTATTAAAGAATTACAAAGGTCAATTCATGGTTAAATTCTCAAATTTATACTAGTTTAACTAGTATATATTATTTTATTCAACATTAAATAGAGAAAAATACTTTATGATGCAATTGGATTAACCATTTATAACAAGTTGTATTATTTAAATTCAAAATAATCATTAATAAATATGTTTACAAATATATATTTATTTTGGATGAGATAGAGGAGTCAATATGAACATGATATAATTTTGTGACATTATAAGTTACAATTTTCTTGTCATGTAATTGCAATGAATCCATTATGGTGGCCTAATTACAAGAATTGTAATTCCAAATATATATAGGCATACATACTATGTAACAACCCAAGCAGCCACGTTGCGCTTCACTTTGGACAATACAATTGCGTGTGTTGTACGCAACTTCGACTTCTAACACACAAGAACCAATCATAGTAGCTGTTATGAATAATAATTCAAACTTTTTGAAATTTTATTAATTTTATCATTCAATATGGACTTCAATTTTTGAATCAGAAGGTCGAAATTAGCTTAGCGTGAATTTTTGGTATTTTTCTGAAAATATTCAATGTTGGATGAATACTGAAAAACACTAAGTTATAGTTTAATACTGATTTTTTAAAATAGTGATTTATATTATTTAAAAAAATTTTAGGTAAAAATAGATTCATAATACCTATAAAAGTTAAATTTAATTCATTGGAGTCATTTTATAATAAATTTACATATATAAAAATATTATTGAACATTTCACCATCTTTTACAGACCTCCTAGGAGAATTTGAAAATTCACATAAAACATAATTTTACCGCTTCTATGAATGTAATTTTAAAAATCTACGAGACACGGTTGATATCTGTAAGTAAAATGTGGTTCAATAAGATGAAAATATTTTTTGGTTGATGGTAACTTTTTACTTTTATTTACCACGATTTAAAGTAAATATGGTAATTAAGGGTAAAAATGATATTATTATTACCCTAACACATGTCCTAATTATGATGGATAAGTTTCATTCAACCAAGAAAAACCTTATGAAAAAAATATGAACCTCTTTTATCCACATAGATTAGATTTGGAAATTTGTTATTATTTAATTCAAAGAAGAGTTAAAAGAGTTAAAATCAATGTTGAATAACTAAAACATTTTTAATATACGGTATCACATAAGATAAATTTGACTATAAATATTCATTAGAAATATAAACAAATTTCATACATAATGTTATTTTATTTATATTATTTAGATATTAAATAATTTAATATATTTATGACACAATGATGATGCAGTAAATAAATAATTAATAAAATATTAAAATAACTGACATTATAAATATCCTAATAAATTAAATTTGAGTCTTTTTATGAATTAAAATAATTTTCTAGGAGAATATTACATTTTAGGTGTGGGTAGATGAATTTTGTTTCTATGTATTAATGCTGTTATGAATTTAGGAAATAAAATACCAAATACTATCAAAATTGACATAAAAGAGTTTTTAAAACAAATATTATATTATTAATTGATATTCTATTCCTAAAAATCTAGGGTCAGGCCAAATGACTTATATAATGATAGGAGTATCATTAATGAACCACATGGGGTTCGTTTGGAAGTATATAGTATGTTTACTAACCATATAATATAAAAATACAAAGAGACATGGTAAATGTCAATCTACATAACAAAGAGTTAAATCGGAATGATATAGTTGATATAGTGACCCAAACTTGTCTAAAACCTATTTGTGGAGTGGTTTTAGATGAATACCCACCATAGAAATTAAATTACCTATTTTTGAACCATATGAAATCGAAAATTATTTTATTATAATATAATATTTCTATCTTTTATTAAGGTGCCACTCACCCCTCTTATAAAAGGGCACTCCCCATTCTCTCTAATTCACACATTCAAAGAAATATGGCTTTGCCAAACCCTACCCAAATACCATCTATACAGTCCTTCATTCATCCTAGATGCCTTCCATTAGTCAGAAAGCCATCCAAAGGAGCCCTTTTGATCAAATCAAAAGGAAGAACCCAAAGAAGAGGTAAATATTTCATCACCTCTTTCATGTTTCTTACGTATTACACTTCCCTTTAATTGTTGTTTCCATTATAAAATAATAAATCTAGTATCTTCTCAATACTTTTATGTTATTATAAATATGGTACAACAAAATTAATTATTCTATCCATCCTTTGAATGACATGTCACCATACGTGCGTACGTACGACTTACCGTCTCCATGTCGTGGTGTAATTGTTATTCAATAGATTATTATTTGGATGGGTATAATAATGACGTTTAATTTATGTAAATAATATATATAACATGATAATGATTCTGTAAATATTATATACCATCCAATTATATATTACTTTAATATAAAAAGAATGATATTGTCACTCTTGTGTACGTACGGATTACTGTCTTCACGAACGTGATGACATTAATTCCTCATCATATCCATTTAAGACTAATTATCATTAGATGATTAAAAATAATTTTTAAATAATTAATTTATTTCTTAATATGAATAAGATACTTTCAATCCATAAAAAACATAACTTACATAACAAGGCTTATAAAGGAAAATGAATCAGTTAACACTCGAAATGACGATAATACTAAGATATTATTAAAATATAAACATTAAAAGATCATATATGATATCATTTTAATGTATATGGTTCTCGTATAATTTAATAACAATTATTTCACCATTATACAGGTGGTTAACCTACCCTCGGCAAAGGAAAAGTACAATGTAAGGTTTTATTTCACAATGTCTTTATTATTTGAGGTTATTTATACATAATTATCTACTTGGACCTCTTTATCAACCACATCCTTGTTTTTTAAAAATGTATGTCAAAATATTTGTACTATTTACTAGATAATGAAGAAAAGTTATTGATATCCTTATTTGATCATATATGTTTTGAAAGGAATCTTTCTGTCGTTTTCCCAACAGGGTACTTTCTGAGTATTTTGAAAAAATTAAGTAAAGAATTTTTTTTAACTTATATGGCGGTTCTGCCAATTTTGCACCATTATAACATCATCGAAGGTTCACTTACAATATTATAGAAATATTTTCGAAATAAAATTTTTTCTTTATAATTATGTGACTCTTACATGATTTCAATATATAAAGAGATATTTCCCTAAAAAATGCTATGATTTTATCTATGTCAACATCATTAGATTGATTTTAAGTTTATTTGATGTTGATTTACTATGATACAAAACTTATATATTGTATTGATGTTTTTGTGATATGTTTGACTGTGGATGTGTTACTTTTATACCACTCAAGGTTTATGGTTAAATTATTGACACTTTCTATGCTTGTTTTAATACGAATGATTATGTTATATTTCAATTTTTTGATATGAGGAATGTATTGGACTTAGTAAGTGAAGGGTGGAGCCCGCTATAACTCCTTGATGCATCATTAGGTCTCATTATACAACTATATGTGGAATTGGCTGAGGCCTTTCCCAATTTGATATATGGTTTTGGCTGGGGCCATAATCATTTTTATATGTCTTATTCGAGGCCTTGAAAAAATGTTTCAGAATGCCCTGCATTAAACATTACCTCATTTTGAAAATAATATTGATGGTTCATGTGGTCATTCAAATTGTATAATGCCCATGAATATGTTTTATTATGTCATTATTTACTCATCTCAAATTCCATCCATAAATGTATTCATGTTTATTATTGGTAAAGGAATGTGGTTTCAATTATTCAACATGCTTAATATTTATGTTATCTTCATATGTATTTATTACCATTACTGAGCATTTGAGCTGACCCATTTCTTAATTTTCATTTTCCCAGGATATGTATAAGTTAGCCATGAGTGACATTCAGGCATAATCTAGGAGGCATGGATGTTTCTAATGCAATAAATTCCTATTGTATTTCTTTTCAAATTGTAAAGATGAACTTATGTATGAATATTGTTTCCAATAATACTAAACTATTCAGTCTATTTAGACATGGTTTCCTTATGATCATGACAATGTTATGAAATAATGCACTGACTCTGGGTAACTAGGCCCGGGGCGTTACAGTTGGTATCATAGAATGGTTAGTACAAACCCTGGAATCTAGATTTAGATAAACTCTGATTAGAGAACATAGCCTAAGATAGACTTTGAGGATTAGTATAAATGAACTTCCTAGATTTTTTATTTGTAGATATTATGTGAGTTTTCAAGACAATACATATCTGTCTAGATACGAAATGGTAGAGGCGGCTTTGGCATAGATGTACCTAGGGGTAAAACCCAAAAACACACTTTGAGCTACACTCGAATGGGAACTGGTGCATGACCGCAAGCCTTGTTTCACTTTTGGTTATGACACTCCTGGGGGATATTCATAGAATAGTTCTTATTTTATTTACTAAATATTATGAAGGTTTTATGGTTATATACTTCCTCAACGAAATCATTTTTTGATTATGGATAATATCCATAGACTTATTAATTTATTTTCAGTGTTTTACAAGTTTTTATTTATGTATTGTGATTCATAAACTACTCTAGTTTATGAAATTGTATAGAAATGGAACTTATTGGATGGAATGGAAACTGAATCAATGCATGCACTCCATTTATGGATTTCTCTCCTACTCAAGATAATTATAGTGGATCTGGTAATTCCACTATTGCTGATTAGTTAATCATCATACTGGGACAACTCACTTAGGTTAAGAATATTAACCTTACCTGTATGGAGCACCCTGATCTGCATCGTGGAGGATCATTTTTAGATCGCTTCATGAGGAAACTACCACCGAAATTCCATGGGGGAACATATCCATTAGTAGCTGAGACATGGATAAATTCCGTAGAGAAAATATTCTACTCCTTGTGGAGTAGCGGAAAGGAAAAAAGATGTCATGGAAGTTTACCACCTCACTAGGGTTTCTGATCAATAATGGTCATTGATTCAACATAAAAAGGGTGATGATAAAGTATAAAATGTGGAATGGAGGGAGTTTAAGGAAATTATATTAGAAAAACACTTTCCTTATGACCATCGAGTGGATATGGAAATAAAATTTCTGAGTCTGAGGAAAAAATAGGATGAGAATGTCACAAAATAAGTAGCTAACTTTTCAAGGTTAGCAAGGCATGCTGTAGATTATATATGTAACCCTAGAAGTAATATTGAACATTTTTCTAATGGGTTAAATTCATTTCTATGTTAATAAATTGTATCACAATCTTTCTCATCATATGAAGATAGTTTCATGTGTGCTATCCAGAAAAAATGAAATTCTCTAAGTCTTATGACATTAAAAAAGGAAGAGGAGAAGAGATCTGATGAACACTCTAGGATTGGAAATAATGAAATAGGTAATAAGGAATGAATTGAATTTCCACCATGTGATAATTGTAGAAGGATGCACCATGGTCCTTATCTAACAGGAAAAGGAGTATGCAAGAAATGTGGACAGAAAGGCAGTCTTGCTAGTGATTGTAAGGGAATGAATGATGCTACCATGGTCAATGCTAAAATTTCATGGAGATGGTGCATTATGAAAATAAATTTCCTAAGCGTCAAGGAAACATAACTTAGAAAAGTCCAGTGTATCAAGGACAAGCTTATGTGAACAATATTGATGAGTTTGAAGCCCCGAAATATGTGGTGGCAGGTAATTTAATGGTTTTCCCATGTTTAGCCAAAGCTGTATTTGATTCAGGATCATCACATTGATTCATATCTTCCCAGTTTTTTATGAATATTTGATATTTCCAATTCAATTAAACAAGGGAGTTGATAGTCAAAACTCATAAGGGAAGTATCATTTCTACAATTTTTTGTGAATTAGTTCCCATTAAGTCATATAAATGTTCTTCATCTACTGATCTCATCTCCATACCCATGATTGAACATGATATAATCCCCATTATGGATTAGCTTTCGGACCATGATGAAAAAATTTATTTTAAAAAGAATGAGGTTACTATATTTGATGATGATGATAATGAACACCTTATCTTTAGAAGAAAATATTCACCACTTATTTCTTATTTAGATCCACCCCCAGTAGCTCAACTAAATTAAATTATTTGGGAGGAAGAGAATGAAATAACTATGGGTGAGGAAAAGAAAGTCCAAATAGAGGATATACCTATTGTGCAGGAATATGTTGATCTATTTCTTGAGTATTTTCCTATATATCCTCCAGAATGAGAAATTGAGTTCTCCATTGATTTAATTCCTTGTTCAAGGCCCATATAGAAGACCCATTATAGAATGGTCACTATGGAATTAGTAGAACTAAAGAAACAACTAGAGGAATTGAGTAATAAGGGATTTATTCACCCTAGTGTTTCTCTATGGGGATCACATATCCTTTTTGTTAAGAAAAAATATGGATCTATGAGGACGTACATTGACTATAGGAAGATCAATGCTATTACAGTAAAGAATTTGTTTCCCCTACCTCGCAATGATTATTTATTTGACCAACTTCATGGGGACCAAAAAATTTCATTGATTGACCTTCGATCTGGATATCATAAATTGTGTGTGATGAAGGAAGACATTCCGAAAAAATCATTTCGAACTAGGTACATGCATTACGAGTTTATAGTAATGCCTTATGGATTGACTAATGAACCATCTATTATCATCGATCTAATGGATAGAGTTTTCAATGAATATATTAATGAATTTTTAGTGGTATTATTGATGATATCTTGGTATTCTCCAAAATCTACGAAGATCATGAAAATCACTTTCGCATTATCCTGCAGACTCTGAGAAGACATGAATTATATGTTAATTTTAGCAACTATGAATTCTAGCTTCATGAGAATTCATTTATTGGTCATATTGTCTCCAAGGATGGAATCTTTGTTGATCCTTGTAAGACCAAGGCAATCTAAGAATGACCAGCACCGACGAGTATAATTGTCGTACACATTTTTATTGGTTAGGAGGTTATTATCAACATTTCGTCTATAATTTTTCCCGATTGGCTAACCCATTAACAAATCTCACACGAAAAGAGGTTAAATTCGGTTGGACAAAAGAGTGTGAAAATTGTTTTGAATAATTGAAGATAATATTAGTCAATGCTCCTATAATGACTCTACCATTTCAGAATGATGGGTTTTTTATTTACATTGATGCATCAAGGAAAGGACTTGGTTTTGTCATTATGAAGAATGATAGAGTTATTACCTATGCATAAAGACTGTTGAAAATTCATGAGAAAAACTATCCTACTCATGATCTTGAGTTAGCAGATATAATATTTTCTTTGGAAGATGTGGAGACAATATCTCTATGGTGAAATATGTGAGATTTATACTGATCAAAAGATTTTGAAGTATATTTTCTCACATAAAGATATAAACATGAGGAAATAGAGATGGATTGAACTACTCAAGTATTATGATTTCACGATACACTACCACCTAGGGATGGAAAATAAGGTGGTAGATGTTTTGAGCAGAAATGATCATGGAGTTTTGAACAAGATGATATTTGAAAAGGATCCTATATACATATATCTAGTAAAGATGGATATGGGAATCACCATGGAAGGTGAAACATTAATACTTTTTCAAATGGTTGCAAAACTATATTTACTATAAATGATAAAGAGTTCTAAGACCAATGATGAAGAGTTTAAAATGAAGATTACAGTTTTGAATGATATGATATTGTGTGAAATTGTGTATGAAGATGGAATTTTGAAATTTGGGAAGAGAATTTGTGTCTTTAATATACTTGATCTAAAAAGAGTATTTTTAGATGATTCTTATAGCTCGAATTTCTGTATACACCCTGGGAGAACCAAAATGTATAGATATTTTACGGAACATTTTTGGTGGGACTACATGAAGAGGGAGATTTTTGATTTTGTGTCAAGATGTTTCGTTTGTCAACAAGTGAAATATGGAAGGCAACAACCTAGATGAGTATTGCAACTTCTTCCCATACCAATGTGGAAATGGGATAATATTAGGATGGACATTGTCATGGGAGTACCAAAGACTCCTAGAAGAAATGATGCAATATAGGTCATTGTTGATCATCTTACCATGTCAGCACATATTCATTCCAAAGAGAAGATTTACCACATGAATGATTAGAAAGACTATATATTAATGAAGTTGTAAGACTTCATGGAGTACCACTATCGATTGTTTCTGATCGTGATCCTAGTTTTACATATAGATCTTGGAAAAGTATTCAAAAATACTTTGATAATGAACTAAATTTGATCACTGCCTACCACCCCCAAACTGATGGACAATCCGAACAGACTATTCAAACCATTGAAGACATGTTGAGAACATGATCACTTGACTTTCGAGGTATGGGGGATTAATATTTAACTCTGATAGAATTTTCCAATAATAATAACTTCCATTCCATTATTTATATTTCACCATATGAAGTGTTAGATAGGAAGATATTTCACACACCAACTTTTTGGGATGATATTGGTGAAAGAAAACTCATATGCCCATAACTTGGGGAGGAAGTGATGGAAAATGTGAAGGTAATCCAAACACACATCAAAGCAGCTCAAAGCAGGCGGAAGGGATATGCCAATAACAAAAGGAAGGATTTGGAATTTCGGGTTGGAGACCATGTTATCTTGATGGTATCTCCATGGAAGTGTCTTATACATTTATGTAAAAATGGAAAATTAAGTCCCAGGTACATTGGACCATTCAAAATTATAGAATGAGTTGGGGTTGTGGCTTACCGGTTGGCAATCCTGCCAAGTATCTCCAAAGTTCATGATGTGTTCAACTTATCATTGTTGATAAAATACATGCCTGCCCCAACTCATGTACTCAGCTATGAGAAATTAGAGATGGAACCTAATACGTCTTATTACGAAGTGCCTGTCATGGTTATAGATACAAGAGAACATGTGCTGAGAAACAGGACGACTCCTCTAATAAATGTTCTATGGAGAAACCCAAAGATTGAAGAGGCAATGTGGGAACTCAAGGAACATGTGATGGAGAACCACCTGAGCCTTATTAAGTTGTAATACTCTAGAAATTTAGTGGAAGAAATTATTTGATTTTGGGGAGAATGTAACACCCCTTGTTTCCATGGTACGCTTCTCTTTGAATAATACAATATCATGTGTTGTTCATAACATCGAGTTCTAACACACCACAACCAATCAAAATAGTTGTTATGAACATTAATAACTAATTTTTGAAATTTTATAAATTTTATCATTCAATATGTTCTTCGTTTTATGGATTTTAATGTTGAAATTACTAAGCGTCAATTGTTGGTATTTTTCTGAAAACATTCAACTTTTGATGAATAGTGAACAACACTGAGTTATATTTTTAAATAGTTTTTTTATTTAAATAATTATTTTATTTTAATTAAAAAGAGACACATAATAACTATAACACCCCAAGATTCCACGGTATTCTTCTCATTGAATATTATTGTAGCGTGTGTTGTACGCAAGTTCGAGTTCTAACACACCACAACCAATCAAACTAGCCGGTATGAATAGTAATACCCACTTTTTGAAACATTATACATTTTATCATTCAAAATGTACTTCATTTATAAATTCTGAATATCCAAATTATCCTAGGGTGAAATTTTGGTACTTTTCGGATAACTTCTATATTTTGATGAATAGTGAAAATTATTAAATTTTAATTAAAAAGAACTTTTTTAATCG
Source organism: Viscum album (assembly GCA_963277665.1). Classification (NCBI taxonomy): domain Eukaryota; kingdom Viridiplantae; phylum Streptophyta; class Magnoliopsida; order Santalales; family Viscaceae; genus Viscum; species Viscum album. The sequence continues at coordinate 695,673,003 of OY728141.1, forward strand.
AAATAATTAACAGTGATAAATTATGAATTTGTGTGGTTTTAAAGTATATTTATAATATATTTTTACCATTTAATACAATGTTGGTCATTGGACAAAATTTTCACAATTAAACCGGACATAACCAAGTGTCAATCTTTTGATAGTTATTATCTCTTAAAAACATGCTTTTTGTTTTAACAACGAAAATTATTGTTAAATTAATTTCTGCCACTTCTATGTTTTGAATATGGAAAAATGGATTCCATATTTGGAATCAGTATTTCCAAATTGTGTAAATAGGTATCTTTTATTTTTAGATGTCTTGTATAATTACTTCTGTAAATATTTTATTTACCATGGTTAAAGGGTAAATCCGGTAAATACTGGTAGAAATAATATTATAATAATAATAAATTACCCTAAAACGTGTCCTAACATTATTGGTTGATACATTAACGACCATGGGCATCTTTGGGTCGATTTTGGGACCCCATGGAGCCACTTTTAAGTGATAATGACACATTATATTAATTAAGTTAAAATAAATACAAAAATGACATAAGCATATATCTTTTAGCAAAACAATTTTTAAATAGGGTTATATATTTTTGATTTTCTACTATAAATATTAATTAGAAATCTAAAAATATTTTAGAAATAATGGTATTTTATTTATAATTTTTAGAAATTTAATAATTAAATTTATGTATGACACAATAATGATGCAGTATTTTCCATATTAATGAAAGAATCAAATAAATGGTATTATAAATGTAAAAATATATATATTTTAATCTTTTGATGACATCCATTAATTTTATTGGTTAACATGACATGATAGGATTTCATAAATGAATTTTTTCGAATTAATAAAGTTGATCGGACTTTAACAAAAATCAATTATTGAATAGTGTCAAAATTGATATAAATGAGTTTATAAAACAAATATGATATTATTAATCGATATTGTATTTAAAAAAATCTAAGGATAGTCCAAAGGACATATATAATGATCGGTTTATCATTAATGGACCACTTGGGTGTCTCTTGGATATATAAAGTAAGTTTATTAACTATATAATATAAAAATACAAAGTGACATGTTAAATGTCAATCTCATTAACTAAGAGTTAAAACTAAAAGATAAGGTTAATATAATGGCACAAACCTATATAAAATATTTTGGTTGAAAGGATTTCGAACCATCCCCACATTAGACATTGAATAATCTACTTTGGAGCCATTAGAAATAGAATATGTATTTATTATAAATTAATTCTTTATGTTTTTTATAAAGAGGCCCTCCTCTCCCTAATAAAAGGACACCACTTCTAACCAATTATTCACACCTTCAAAGACTTTTGGTGCAGAAAAACCCTTCCCAAATACCCTCTCGAATATCCTACCTTCATCCTATAGGCCTTATTTTGATCATAAACTCAACCTAAAAATCCCTTTTGATCAATCCAATGGAAGAACCTGAAGAGGGGGTAATGTTTTCACCACCCTCTTTCAAGTTCATTTTTTATTCAAATTATTCTTTCATTGTTATTACCATTCTTAAATAATAAATCTAGTATCTTATTTAAACTGTGATGTTATTATAAACATGGTACAACCATATTCATAATTCTATCCATCCTTTGAATGACATGTCACCAGACATGCGTACGTACGGCATACCGTCTCCACGTCATGATGTAATTGTTATTCAAAAGATTATTATTTGGATGGATATAATAATGATGTGTAATTCATTTAAATAATAAACATAAAATGATAATGAATCTTTATATATTATAAAATATCCACTTATATATTTTTTTAATATGAAAAGAGTGATATTGTCGCTCGTGCGTACGTACAAACTACCGTCTCCACGAACGCGATGAGATTCATTCTCCATCATATAAATTCAAGTATAATAATCATATTATGATTAAAATATGGTTTATGTATTTGATATCTTTCTAGATATGAATAATATACAACCTATCCACAAAAAACACTTCTTATGTAACAAAACATATCAATGAAAATGAGTAAGTTAACACCTGAAACGACAATAATACTAAAATATTATTAACAAATCAATGTTAAAAGATCATATATGATAAAATATTAATGTATATGATTCTTGTATAATTTAATAACAATTATTTAACCATTATAAAGGAGGTCAATCTATTCTAAACCAAGGAAAAGTACAAGGTAAGTGGTTTTTCGTCTCCCTCCTTATTCCCGTGAGATTCCTGCCATATTGCCACTATTAGCTTTTCTATGGTGCATATACTTCCCACAATTGTATTATTTCTGTAATAAACATTAATTTATGTGTATTTACATATTCATTGTATGATACCTCTTTCATGGGGTGTATGTTTCGTAATTTACTAAATTGGTAAGGGTATATTTCACAATCTCTTCATTATCCGAAGTTGTTTATACATAATTATCTACTGCGATCTCTTTATCATCCACATCCATGTTCCTAAAAAAAGTATTTCAAATCATTCTTACTATATTATACAATATGGGTTAATTTAATTTTTTACCCTTTTTGACTTTTTATAAGAAGTTTATGAAGGAATCTTTCAGTCGTTTTCCAAACAAGGTCGTTTTTAAACATTTCGACAGAGTTAAGGTGAGAATGTATTTTTTAAATTATAAGACGGGTGCGGCTATTTTCTTCCATTATAAAATAATCAAAGATTCACTTAAAACCTAATAAGTATATGTTCAATGTAAATGTTTTATTTTATAATTATGTTACTTTTAAATGATTTCAAAATAGGATATTTCTCTCAAATAGATTTGATTTCATTTATGTCAACATCTTTTGATAAATTTCATACTTATTTGAAGTTGATTTATTATGATACAAATCATCTATATTGTATATAAGGTTTTGTGATATGTTTGACTATGTATGAGTTATTTTTTTAACGTTAATGGTTTATGATTAATGTTTTGGAATTTCATATGTTAGTTTTAATAGGAAGGTTTATTTTATATTTCATCCTCTTCTTAAGATGAATGTGTTGGACTAGTATGTTCCAGGTTGGGGACCAGTAATATTAAGACCTCTGGGTAGGAGTCTAGTTATATCAGACCCTCCAGGTTGGTGTCTAGATATTAGAGGCACTCCGGGTTGGTGTCCAGTTATTAGAGGCACTCCGGGTTGGTGTCCGGTTATTAGAGGCACCCTGGTTTGGTGTACGGTTATTAGAGACACTCCAGGTTGGAGTCCAGTTATTAGAGGCACTCCGGGTTGGATTCCAGTTACCGAGGTTCTCCGGGTTGGGTTCTAGTTACAGTTAGCTTTTAGGTCTTGGCACGAGTCAATGACACAGAAATTAAATTTCAGCATTATTCATTCCATCATTATGAAAGTGGTCATTGATATTGCATGCGATTATTTGATTAGTATAATATCCATATGAATAAGTAAATGGAACTATTTAATTTTATTTCTGACATATTATGCTAATGTTCATGTTTAAAGGATTATGTTTTTGTTTTATACATTTCCTTAAATTTTTATGCTTATTTATGAATTTTTTTGTTGTATTACATACCCTTACTGAGCGTTTGAGCTCGCCCCATTATATGGTTTATTTTCCTACGATTCCACGAAGTGTATTGTGATTGATATACAGGGTTAAGCCAAGGGAATAATGGTGTTCATAAAGGATTATTTATGTTGTTTTGTATGTTATAAAGGGTAATGAAACATTCATGTATGTAATCTATCTTCCAAGACTGCTAAACTGATCGGTCCTTCGGGACTTGATTCCATGTAATAATGAAAATGTATTAAAATAATTCACCGAATCTGGGTCACTGGTGTCGGGGCATTACAGTTGGTATCAGATGAAGTTTAGAAATGACCTTGGAAACTATATTTAGATAAAATCTGATTATAGCACATAGCCCTAAGATAGACTTTGAGGATTAGTATAGAAGAACATACTTGAATTTTAGTATTGTATAGATTTTGTGAGTTTTCCAAGAAATACATCCCTGTCTATATATGATCAGGTAGAGGTGGCTCTGGCACAGATGTACGTAGGGGTAAAACCTGAAAACACCACTTTGAGCTAGACTCGAACGGGAACTGGTTCACGACAAGGGGCCTTGCTGCACTATTTCTTACGACAATCCCGAGGGATATGCTTAGGATAATTATCATTTTCATTACAAACAATTATGAAGGGCTTATGAGTATATATACTTACTCAAAGAAAACATTTTTATGATTATGGATTATATCCATAAAATGTTCAATTTATGTTAGATATTTTACAAGTTGGGAATTATTAGTTTCAATTCATAAACTGACATAGTGTATGCTATAGTTCAGAAATAGTTCCCAGTAGAAGAAATGATAACTCCAACAATACGCATGATCCAAAGTGTAATAAGGATTCTATCTTTCATGGTATGAAGCCAGAATTTAGAAGCGAAGTAGTACCCCACGTATTATCATCATATGAAGAAATAGTATCATGTGTTGAAAAGATAAGTAAATAAATCTTGGATTCCTATGGCTTCGAAGGGAATCCAGAGAAGGAAATGATGGTAGAGAGAAGGACCTATAAATGAAAGAGGGAAAAAAAGAATTATATCATATGTGATAATTATGGGAAGAAACACCCTGGAACATTCCTGAAGGGAATGGGAGTTTGTTATAAGTGTGTTGAAAAAGGACACCAAGTACTTGACTGCAAGGGTATGAAAAATATTTTAAATGAACAATGCTTCATCTATAAGGAGTTGGGACACTACACGAACCGATATCCAAATCCTCAGAGTATGCCCCAAATTATGCTATTGCATAATAATAAAGTTATGATACTACCACAGATGAGGAGAAATGATTAGAGTTATTATGTATTTATTAAATAATTGTGTCATTTGAGTGTTGTGTCAACGATGTACTAGTTATAAAAATTATGAAATATAAAAGGATTATACTGCAGTACTATTTCATTAAGGACTTGAGATTGTGTGGATCCCGGAAAAGTGAATCAATACAAGCTAATATTTTTGGAAAATATACGGTTGAGAGAATGATAAACCATAATATGGTTCTGATACTAGGGTAGTAAATTTGGAATAATACATGTTTGATTTTGATAAATTATATTGGATATTCTAATCTACCTGGAAACTGATTAATGATTTTTATATTCCATCATTGTTGGAGTTTAGAACATTTTTGGATGGAAGAAGTATATACAGTATTCTATAAGTAAATAAGAGATCATGAATGTAATCATTGTGTTTTTATGGTAATTCATGATGTTGCGGTGTTGTAAAGGAATACACGATGAAGGCTTTCACATGTTATTACCTAGAAAAAGGATCCTCATTAAGTTTAACATCCTTATAATCTTTGGAATAAGAGTTTGGATATAATTATATTGGATAATTATAATGGTTGGAATGGATTATGTTTGAAATTGGATACTATTTTTAAGGTTATTTTTGGATTTTTATAAAAGGACAACAAGCAGACTATGTGACAACCCATCGCGTCGGAAAAAGCTGTGGAATCGAACCCACATCCATGTGCGATTGGGATTTATCACCTACCACTGGAATACTTGATGTACCTGGATTGTATAATGTAGTTTATTTTTGTTAATGGGTCAGATATGTGAATTATACATTCATTATATTTGGAACCCTATACGATTAGGATAAATAGAGTATTTTTGAGTTGTATTATGTTTTATAGTGAAAGATGAGTTTGTGGTAGAAATTTATTAATGGATTGAACTCTAAATATAAAGTAAGTATATATCTTATGATCTTAGAAAATCTCATAAATAAATTCCTCAACAATAAGAAATGTAACATAGAACAAAAATTTTGTCCTAGATGGTGCCTTAGATCTTCACAAATTTGTAGCTTTGGGATTATTGGCCTTTTCATAGCCATGTTCTCTACCACTCTCCGTCAGATATTGATGGTTATATTTCACTTCCATATACATATTTTACTACATTGAACCCTAGTATGTGTTATTTTTTGTAAACATCATACTTACCACTCTTTATTTTAAATAGAGGCCTCATTAATCCATTTTTCGATGTGGGATTTTGACTAAGATATTTTTAAATGACAACCCCAAGTTTCCAATACAGAGCATAAATTCAGAAGACACAATTTATTGAAGGATGGGAGAATGTAACACCCCATTATTCCACAGTACGCTTCTCTTTGAATAATACAGTAGCATGTTTTGTAAGCAACTTCACGTTCTAACACACACCATAACCAATCAAACTAGCCATTATAAATAGGAATAACCACTTTTTGAAATTTTAAACATTTTATCTTTCGAAATGGACTTCATTTTTGGATTTGGAATATTGAAATTATCCTAGGGTGAAATTTTGGTACTTTTCGGATAACTTTTATATTTTGATGAATAGTAAAAATTACTAAATTTTAATTAAAAACTTCTTTTTTAATTGAAATAATTTATGGTGATAAATTAAGAATTTGAGTGGTTTTAAAGTATATTTAGAATATATTATTACCATTTAACACAATTTTGGTCATTGGACATAATTTCACAATTAAAACGGACGTAAATTAGTGTCAATATTTTGATAGTTATTATCTCTTAAAAACACAATTTTTGTTTGAACAACGAGAATTAATTATAAATTAATTTCTCCCAATTCTAATTTTTTAATTTGGAAAAATATATTCCATATTTGTAATCAGGATGTCCAAATTGTGTAAATAGTTAACTTTTATTTTTATACCTTTTTAATAATTACTTCGGTAAATATTTTATTTACCATGGTTAAAGGGTAAATCCAGAAATAATGGTAAAAAATAATATTATAATAATTATAAATTTCCCTAAAACATGTCATAACAATATTGGATGATACATTTCTGATCATGGTCATCTTTGGGTCTATTTTGGGACCCCATGGAGCCACTTGAATGTGATAATAACACTTTATATTAATTATGTTAAAATAAATACAAAAATGACATAACCATATATCCTTTAGAAAAACAATTTTACATAGGGTTATATATGTTTTATTTTCTACTAAAAATATTAATTATAAAGCTAAAAATAATTCCTAAATAATGGTATTTTAGTTATTATTTTTTTGTCATTTAATAATTAAATTTATGTGTGACACAATAATGATGCAATATTTTCCGTATTAATGAAAGAATCAAATAATTGGTATTATAAATGTTAAATAAATATAATTTGAATGTTTTGAATACATACATGAATTTTATTGGTTAAAATAACATGATATTAATTCTAAAATGAATTGTTTTCGAATTAATATATTTTTTAAGACTTTAACATAAATCAATTATTGAATAGTGTCAAAATTGACATAAATGAGTTTTTAAAACAAATATTATATTATTAATTGATTTTATATTCCTAAAAATCTATGGTTCGGCCAAAGGACTTATATCATTATAGGTGTATCATTGATGGACAATTTTGAGGTCGCTTGGATGTATATTGTTTGTTTATTAACAATAAAATATTAATATACAAAGTGACATGGTAAATGTCAATCTAATTAACTAAGAGTTAAAACTAAAAGATTTGGTTAATATAATGATCCAAAGCTATCTAAAATTTATTTGTTTATGGGATTTCGACCCATCCCCACATTATACTATGAATAATACACTTTGGATCCATTATAAACCGAATATGAATTTATTATAAATTAATACTTTACGATTTTCCTAAATAGCCAATGCTCCCCCTTATAAAAGGACACCACTTCTATCCAAATCTTCACACCTTAAAATCCTTTTGGTTCAGAAAACCACTGCCCAAATACCATCTCAAAAATAATCCCTTAATCCTAGAGGCCATACTTTGATCATAAATCCAACCTATGGATCCCTTTTGATTAAATCCAAAGGAAGAACCCGAAGAGGACGTAATGTTTTCACCACCCTCTTCCAAGTTCCTTTCTTCATCAACATATTATTTCTATGTTATTCAAATTATAAAATAATAACTTGAGTATATTATATATAATGTGATTTTATTATAAACATGGTACAACCATATTCAGTATTCTATCCATCCTTTGAATGAAATGTCACCATACGTGCATACGTATGGCTTACCATCTCCACGCCGTGGTGTAATTGTTATTTAAAACATTATTATTTGGACGGGTATAATAATGATGTGTATTTCATGTAAATAATAAAAATAACATGATAATTATTCTGTATATATGATATAATATCCAATTATATATTATTTTAATATCAAAAGAGAGATATTGTCGCTCGTGCGTACGTATGGACAACCGTCTCCATGAACGTGATGAGATTCATTCTCCATCGTATCCATTTAAGTATAATTATCATTTTATGATTAAAAATAATTTTTAAGGACTTGATATCATTCTGGGTATGAATAATATACAACCTATCCAAAATAAACACGGCTTATGTAAGAAAACCTATAAATGAAAACGAGTAAGTTAACACCTGAAACGATGATAGTACTAAAATATTATTAACAAAGGAATGTTAAAAGAACATATATGATATCATATTGATGTATATGATTCGTGTATAATTTAATAACAATTATTTATCCATTATACAGGAGGTTAATCTACCCTCAACCAATTAAAAGTAAAAGATAATGGGATTTTCATCTCACTCCTTATTCCTGTGAGATTCATGCCATATTGCCACTATTACCTTTTTTTTGGTGTATGTACTGCCCAGTATTGTATTATTTATTTAATACACTTTAATTTAAGTGTATTTACATATTAATTGTATGATACCTCTTTCATGGGGTGTATGTTTCGTAATTTACCAAATTGGTAAGGGTTTATTTCAGAATATATTCATTATCCGAGATTGTTTATACGTAATTATCTACTAGGATCTCTTTATCATCCACATCCATGTTTCTAAAAAAATTTATTTCAAATAATTCATACTTTATTATAGACTATGGGTTAATTTCATTATTACCCTTTTTTACTTTTTATAATAATATTATAAAGGAATCTCTCCGTATTTTTCCAAACAAGTTCCTTTTTAACATTTTCGACAGAGTTAAGGAAAGAATGTCTTTTTTAAATTATACGGAAGGTGCGGCTATTTGCTTCCATTATAAAATCTTCAAATATTCCCTTACAATCTAATAAGGATATTTTCAATGTAAATGTTTTATTTTAAAATTATGTTACTTTTTAATGATTTAAAAAAAATATTTCTCTCAAATATTTTTGATTTCATCTATGTCAACATCCTTTGATAAATTTTACACTTATTTGAAGTTAATTTATTATGATACAAATCATCCATATAGTATGTATGGTTTTGTGATGTGTTTTACTATGGATGAGTTATTTTTATGTCATTAATGGTTTATGATTAATGTTTTGGCATTTCATAGGCTAGTTTTAATACGATTTTTAATTTTTTTATTTCATCCTCTTCTTAAGATGAATGTGTTGGACTAGTATCTTCTGGGTTGGGGACCGATAAAAGTAAGCCCTTAGGGTTGGGGTCTGGTTACAACAAACCCTCCGGTTTGGTTTCTAGATATTAGAGGCACTCCGGGTTGGTGTCCGCTTATTAGAGGCACTCCGGGTTGGTGTCCAGTTATTAGAGGCACTCCGGGTTGGTGTCCGCTTATTAGAGGCACTCCGAGTTGGTTTCTGGTTATTAGAGGCACTCATGTTGGATTCTGGTTACAGAGGCTCTCCAGGATGGCATTCGGTTACAGTTAGCCCTTAGGTCTTGGCACGAGGCTTTGTCATAGAAATTAAAGTTCGGCATTATGCATTCCATCATTATGAAAGTGGTTATTGATATTGCATGTGATTATTAGATTTGTATAATATCTATATGAATAAGTAAATGGAATCATTTCATTTTATTTCTTCCATATTATGATGAATTTTAGCTTTAAAAGGATTTTTTTTAGTTTTATACATTGACTTAAATGTTTATTCTTATTTGAGAAAGTTTCCGTTGTATTTCTTACCCTTATTGAGCATTTGAGCTCACCCCTTTTTATGTTTTTTTTTTCAGTATTCGATGAAGTGTTTTTTCATTGATATGCAGGGTTATCCCAGGGGAATAATGGTTTTCATAAAGGATTATTTATGTTGTTTTATATGTTATAAATTGTAATGTATCATTTTTGTATATAATCAATTTTCCAAGACTGCTAAACTGATTGGTCCTTCGGAACTTGATTCCTTGTAATCATGCCAATGTATTAAAATAATGCACCGACTCTAGGTAACTGGTTTCGGGGAGTTACAATACCTATATATGTTCAATGTAATTCATTGAAATAAGTTTATCATAATTTTTGATATTTAAAAATTATATTGTACTTTTAACCGTCTTTTACCCACCAACTAAGTGAATTTTCAAATTCACATAAAACATAATTGTATCGCTTCTGTGGGTAGAATTTAATAAATCCAAGGGACATGGTTGATATCACTATGTATAATGTGGTTCAATAAGATGAAAATAATTTTTGTGGAATAGTATCTTTTTACTTTTATTTTCCACTGTTAAAAGTAAATAGGGTAATTAAGGGTGAAAATGATATTATTATTACACTAACACATGTCCTAATTATATTGGATAAGTATAATTCGACCAAAAAAACATTTGGAATAAAATATCAACATCCATGGTCCACATGTATTAGATTAGAACATTTATTATTATTTAATTCAAATAAAAGTTAAAAGAGATAAAATCAAATGTTAATAACTAAAACATTTTTAGTATAGGGTTACACATAAGATAAATTTGACTATAAATATTCATTAGAAAGATAAAATGATTTCCTACATAATGGAATTTTTTTATATATTTTTTAGACATTAAATAATTTAATGTATTTATGACACAATAATGATGTGGTAATTACATAATTAATTATTGATTAACATTATTGACATTATAAATATCTAAATAAATGCAATTTGAGACTTTATATGAATTATAATAATTTTATAGGTTAATATTACACGTTAGGGTTGGTTAGATGAGTTATTTTTGAATTATTAATTATGTTATGAACTTATCAAAAACAAAATACCAATTAGTGTCAAAATTGACATAAATGAGTTTTTAAACAAATAATATATTATTAATTAAGATTCAATACCTTAAATTATAAAGATAGGCCAAAGTACGTATATAATTATAGGTGTATAATTAGTGAACCACATGGGGTTCTCTTGGAAGTATATATTCAGTATATTCACCATATAATATAAAAATATAAAGAGACATGGAAAATGTCAAAATATTTAACTAAGAGTTAAATCTAAAAGATAAATTTAATATAGTAACTCAAAATTGTGTAAAACCAATTTTTTGAGTGTTTTTTGACCCATAACCACCTTAGATGTTAACTAAATAATTTTCATCCATTATAAAAAAAATTAAATTTATTATAAAATAATATTTTTATCTTTTCCTATGGTTCCCCTCACCTATCTTAAAAAAGGGAACTCCATCTTCACTCTAATTCACACATTCAAATCATTTGGCTCTGCAAAAACCTTCCCAAATACCATCTCAAATGTCCTCCCTACATCCTAGAGGCCTTCCATTAGTCAAAAATCCATCATAAAGAGCCGATTTGATCAAATCAAAAGGAAGAACCCGAAGAAGAGTTAAATATTTCATCACCTCTTTCTAGTTCCTTTCTTCTTCCACTTCCTCTTTCTTTGTTGTTTCCACTATAAATTAATTACTCTAATATCCTCTATATACTATGATTTTATTATAAATATTTTTCAACCAAATTCATTATTCTATCAATCCTTTGAATGAAATGTCACCAAACGTGCCTACGTACGGCTTATTGTCTCCACATCATGGTGCAATTATTATTCAATACAATATTATTTGGATGGGTATAATAATGATGTGTAATTGATGTAAATAATAAATATAACAATATAATGAGTATTTATATATGATATAACATACAATAATATATTTTTTTATTATCAAAATAATGGTATTGTCGCTCGTGTGTATGTTCGGATTACCGTCTCCACGAACGTGATGAGATTCATTACCCATTGTATCTATTCAAGACTATTTTTCCTTAAATGATTAAAAATAATGTTTAAAGACATAATATCATTCTGAATATGAATAAGAAACATAGTATCCATTACAAAAATTACTTACATAACAAATCGTATAAAGTCAAACGAATTTGTTAACTCTTGAAATGACGATAATACAAAGATATTATTTACAAAGAAATATTAAAAGATCAGATATGATATCATAATAATGTCTATGAATCTTGTATAAATTAATAAAAATTATTTCAACATTATAAAGGAGGTTAACCTTCACTTGACCAATGAAAATTAAATGTTAAGGGTCAATTTTAGAATCTATTTATTATCTGAGGTTGTTTATATATAAATATCTATTGGGACCACTTTATCATCCACATCCATGTTTGTTAAAAATTTATCCCCAAACTTTTTTACTATTTACTAGAAAATTTTGTAAAGTAGTTTATACCCTTATTTGACATTATATGTTTTCATTGGAATCATTACATTGTTTTCCAAATAAGGTAATTTAAGACCTTTTCGACAAAATTAATGTAACAATGTTTTTTTACTTATATGGAGGGTGTGGATATATTCTTCCATAATAACATTGTCGAAGCATCCCTTTCAAGCTTATAAGAATATTTTCAAAATAAATGTTTTCTTTAAAATTATGTGACTCTTAAATGATTTCAAAATAGAAAATGATATCTCTCTAAAAAAGGTTTTGATTTCATCTATGTCAACATCCTTTGATGGATTTTAAGGTTATTTGATGTTGGTTTATTATGATACAACACATATATATTGTATTGATGGTTTTTTGATATGTTTTACTGTGGATGTGTTATTTTTATTCCATTCATGGTTTATGGTTAATGTATTGACATTTAGTAAGCTAGTTTTAATAAGAATGTTTATGTTATATTTTAACCTTTTCATATGAGAAATGTATTGGACTTAGTATGTGACGGGCGTAGCATGCTTTAGATCCTCGATGCATCGGTAGGTCCCATGAGACAACTATAAATGGAATTGGTCATTGAATTTCCCAATTTGATTTATCGTTTTTGTTGAGGCCTTAGTCATTTCTAAAAGTCTTGGATGAGGCCATGAAAAAATGTTTTAGAATGTTCATCATTATACATTACCTCATTATGAAAATAATATTGATGGTTCATGTGGCCATTGGACTAGTTGAATACCCATGAATATGTATTATTATGGCATTATTTACTCAGCTTATATTCCATCAATAAATGTATTCATGTTTATTATTGGTAAAGTCATGTGGTTTCAATTATTCACTATGCTTAATATTTTTGTTATCTTCTGTTGTGTTTCTTACCCTTACTGAGCATTTGAGCTCGCCCCTTTCTTATGTTTCATTTTCCCAAGATATGAATAAGTTCATTATGAGTGACATGAATGCATAATCTAGGATAGTTTCTAATGGAATAAATTAGTTTTGTATTTCGCTTCAATTTGTAATGTTGATCTAATGTATGAATCTTGTTTCCAATAATAATAACACTACAAGAAAAAACGACATATACCCACAGTTTTGGGAACCATGGGCTAGAATGGCGTCGATATAGGGGTCTCAGCCTATACCCACGGTTTGGAGAACCATGGGTATAGGGGAGTGCAATTTGGCACACTGCTGCTCCAGCGTGGCACACAAGACCCCACAGTTTTAAAACCGTGGGTTATTTAATTTCAAAAAACCCAACCCAGGGGGATTTGAACCTGCGTCGCGTGCTAACCCTCCCGACCGCTCCTCACCAACAGACCGACCCATCTGTTAATTATATTTGTATTATATACATATATCTATGTATATATATAAATATAATGTATTTAAATTTAAAAAACAGCACCCATCGGGTTTCGAAACTGCGTCTTGTGCTGTTCCTCACAACCGTGGAACCCCAAAGGACCAACCCAGCTGGGATTTTCATCTGTTATACATACATATATTTGCATATATATATTAATATATAGTATTTAAATTCAAAAAAACGCGCCCAGTGGGTTTCGAACCCAACCTACGCGCAGAGACTCGAGATCGCGCCCCACCAACGGACCAACCCATCTATACAACATTTTTTAGTTTATATTTATATATAATAATATATTAATCTAAACTGTGAAAAAATGTATCCCCGCAAAATTTTTATCGTTTCCCACCTAATTTTATTTTTCCTCCATAACGTGGGAAAGCAATACACATGGTTCTGGAGAACCGTGGGTATAGGTCTTCAAAAAAAACCGCAATACCTACGGTTTTCAAGAACTGTCGTTATATGTCTTTGGAAAATACCCTATACAAACAGTTTTCTCCAAAATCGTGGGTATAAGTCTTAATAGAAATCTATACCAACGGTTTTTGGCACAACTGTGGGTATGGGTTCACATACTACCCCTATACCCAAATTTTTTGCAAAACCGTGGGTATAGAGCTATTTTTTAGTAGTGTAAACTGATTGGTCATACGAGATATGAATTTCTTGTGATCATGCTAATGATATGTAATAATGCACCGACTTTGGGTAACTCGGGATAGGTCGTTAAATACAGATTAAATATTAATGGGAATAAATATCATTATAACCACTATTGTTCTATCCCATGTATATTATAATTCAACTGATGTAAAAAATACCTAATTGGTGATTTAAGATTAAATCATCACTATAAATGGGAAAATACCCATTATGTTGATGAAAATACTATAATTAAAAATTTTTTATATCATTCTCCCATCCATAAAATAGTTATATAATAGATATAATGATCATGGAACTACAACATATTTTAGGAAATTAATTTAGTAAATAATTTTAGAATAGAACATGCATGAAATTTGATTCTTAAAATAATAATAATGATGCATGATTTGATGTCACTTTCCATCAGTAGGATATGGGTAAAACAAAATCATAATAAAATAATTACCTAAAACTCCTATGGAAAATCCAATAGTTAAATTAATTTAACTATATGATGAATGATCAAGAACAAAAATCCAAATTCTATGTAATTTGAATTTACCCTATATATGTGTTAGCTACTCTCAATACTTTGATCATAAAAAAAATCCACCATATTACGAATCTCCTATATAATAACACAAAAAGTCCAATAAAATGATAAATATTACTCTAATAACACTTGTACCACCCCTCGACGTTTTCACATATAAATAAAAAAACATGACACCGAACAATCTCAATCACTCCTAAGATTATTGTAGAGGATTTTTAACAGTTACATGGTTATTTGAGAGTATAGTGGGGAGATAATTGATCATAGTGAATCAAAGCTATATAATTTTAGAAAGAATGTGGATGCATATATAATAACAAGATAGTGTATAATTAATTCGTCTATCAATAAATTATTGTGTGTCTTAAAAAATTTCCATTGACATATACTTAATTAATGATCATTTTTTCCGTACAAAATAAGAAAACAAAAGATAAACTGAAAGATAAATATAAATCATGATATGAAAAATGAATAAAAGACTTATGCTATATTCAATAGCTTCATGAGAATAATCAGTGTCCTCTACGCATATCATTCATCATTTATAAAAAATTAGGCATTAAAAATGAGACAATTACATTGATCACTACATATAATCCTGAATACATTCTGGGTTCCAAACGATGCCCCGAACATGGTGATATATATATAGAGTTGGCTAACACAAACCATGTCTGTAATAAATCAAGACTGTGTATATATACTGAAAACAATTTATACAAAATACATTAATATGAGATAGATATGAAAAATGAGTGAAACCAAACATATCATTACATGTTTTTATCATTTAATCTATAAAAAAATAATTACTGCATGACTGAGTAATGCATCTTCTATTATTTATACTATTATATGAAGTGTTAGTAAAAAAAACATACAAAAAATAATCATGTATCCAAACTATGTGGCCCATGACCAAGGGACGTTGTCTATAGAATCTTCTTCGAGACAATTGAGAACTTTTATAAAAAACACAATGTGATGTAGAACTACATGGACTCAGAACCCTTAACCCATGGACATGAAATCCTCTTCATTTCCTCGAATCACATCTAAAAAGGATCTATTATGGATCAGGGTGGAGTTGAATGATAACTTATGAGGTAGTCCATGCATGTTGGATCTAAGGTAACCATTCGATATATTTAATATAAGTATGAAACTGAGTCATTATCTCCATAGCAAGACACCATAGATCAGTTCTATACTGTGTTATCAATTATTGATGAAATTAATAAAGTGATCCAAGGGTACATTATTATAACCATTTCCTTTATCTATTGATTTCACTATAATCATTTCATTAATAATTTCATTTTCATGTGATTAGCAGGGTTTCAATGTTAGTTTCTACATCTTTGACAACTCCCACTCAAAATGTTTTAAAAGGGTTGAATGGGTCAGTTTATTGTCTATGACTCATTATTAATCAAAATTATTTTCTTTTATAATCCAATTGTTTTTTAATATAATTCTATAAATTCAATTTATTACAATTTATTAATACATGTATTCAAAATGACATGGTTTTACAGGGGGTCATTAACCATTAAAACCACATTTTATTATATATTCTTCCCAATAATAATTAGCAATCTCAACTCAACCCATGGGTGCAAAAATTATTCCCAATAAGACGAACCAACAATAAGGGTGATCTGGGTTGAGGTTGACCAAAAAAAACATTCATAAGGGTTTCATATTAGGTTTAAATAATCAATTTATTGTCATATTTATTAAGTGAGAAATTGAAAGAATGTCTAGCTAGAGGCATAATGGAAATAATGTATAAGCACATAAAATTTATAGAAAAGTAAAATGACACCAAACGTATATGGAAAGTACTGTCCTTTTCCATTATTGAATATTTTAATGGGATACAACAAGGGAAATTTCATAAATTTATGAATTCCTTGAATTGTGGGAATATTTTTATCATGAAAATAACATTCCACACATCTATATAAATGATGAAATGATTGAGGATATTTAAAAATATTAGTTGTAGATAACTAACAAAACCAATGATAAATGATTATAGTATTGGAGGTTGAATTTTATTTAAAATGATATGTTATAATGACACATGATATCTCAAACACATAAGAGTCAATGAGTGGGGAGGATAGGAAATAAGAAGATACAATGTATGAAAAGGGTGGTAAAATGCATATTTATTCATTATTAAAGGGGATCATGGGTCAAAAAACTATGCACAACACATAAAGATCCCCTTTTAGTTTTCCTATAGCACCTCACATGGTCATGTGGCCTTATATGTAGATTTAAAATAAATATGAAAATATAAATACATGGATGAATGGTTGAGCCACCGGGTTACTACTATCATTGTGAAAATTGACCAATAATGGTTGTTTCTCAAAAAATTGGTGATTCAAAATTTGAACAATTCTACAAGTCTCATGAAAAATTCATTATCCATTATAAATTTACATTGATGAAAAATAATATATTTTTTCTAAAAGTTAATGGATTCATGTCTTCTTTAAAATCTAGGAAATTAAATTTCCTACTCTATCCTCATATTTTTATAAAGTGAATTTACAAGATGAATGATATGGTTTCTCATAACTACATCTCATTGACTCTAGATTCTATAGACAGTTTCCCAAAATAACGGTTATGATGATGTTATTATACATATTATATCATTACATTTTATTGATTTGGTATATAAATTATCAAAATCATTATTTGAAAAAAATATTACACTTGATATAGGTTATTCGAGAGTGGCATGTTATATGATACAACACTAAAATGATTATGGATCATAGAGGGACTAATCTATAAATGTATAAACAACACTTTCTTCCTAAATTTCATAGCCCACATTAAAAGACATATTAAAAGGAAAAACATGTTAAAAACATCAAAATATATATCTAATTAATTATTATCTACAAATCATCTATATAGATATAGTGCCTTTTCCAATTTAATGAAATTGTTTAAAAATTACACATAATTTCTTCAAAAATTTCAGGACGTAAAATTTCACCACCAATTATTTCATCCATTCATATTGTATTAGATCACTTATTCCCATATGCATCCTAATATGGTTCCATATACATACAATATTTTTAATATGTTGTTATACAATTACACTAAAAGAAGGATCTTATGACCCTTAAATCCATTACAATCAATAATAGATGATTTCAACATATATTCTTTATTTTTAATCTTCTAATAAAAATGTCCATCCATATTAGGATTATTATAATCCATGAAAATTAACTAAATATTGAAAAATATATAATGGATTCTAAATATTCAAGAGTTAAACAATGTATCCTAACATAAATCAACCTATCAATATACTATATACGACCTCACGAATTCAATATGTATATTTTTTTTTGTATTTTCAGTAGGGAAATGTTTTATGATAGTGATAAAAGTAATTGAATACTTATCGAAGTCAACTATTATTCAAATAAAATTATTATACTTATATATTTTCGAATGTCAAATAATGAAATCAATGGTGATTCTTTCCCATTTACATACTTGTATGATTAATAGTGTAAATTAATACATAGGGTCTTTTCATTAATACATTATAACTGGAAAAATTTGAATTAAAATTTATATTCATAAAATTTGATCATCATTATATCCCAAAATAAGAATTGTTTTATATCCCTACATTTCTTTTTTACATCATGGATTAGTAATGATGTATAATCTAGGTGAATTATCTAATAGTACCTTCTTTATTTTTTATTTTTATGTTATCCATATATTTGATACAAGGATTATAATTTCATCATTATGAAATATGGAATAATAAATATTCTTTTCTTTTTTACCACCATATATCATTTCATGGATTCATAGATAGTTAGATGAACACATGATTAAGGGGTAATTTCAGAAAGGTATGATATTTCACATTCTCTTATGAATTTATAATCCATGAGTAATGGATATCTTCCATTCCTCATCATGGATAGGATTACATTATTTTTTATACTAAGTGATTCGTAAATATTATTTTTTTCACGGGATTGTAATGTATTGTTATAAAATTATTTATTATCAATATTAACCATATTCTTTCGAATATATAAAACTTCTTCAATATGAATATATATTTCTAGATATTTCCACAAATATATAATAAAAATTAGTCTATTTTGATAATGTTTCAAATACTTAATCCATATATTACTACCACTACCTCCGAATCATGTTTGGGTAATTCATCTCATGATTTTTAATTAGCATGTGGCATTTGAAATTTCATTATCATTGTTCATGATTATTGAACTAGAAAACATATATGAAGAATCAATGTATATTTCATGACCATTTTCACCAAAGGTTACTCTGTTAATAATATATCCAACGAGAATATATTTTTATTCCTAGGAATTTTCATTTCCACATATTATACAATAGAAATTTACACTAATCCATGTTAACATGGATTTATTAACATATATATATAATAATATTCACACCAAGAATCAGTATTATCATTCTATGTATGAAAAAATATATGTATTGGTTATAGTTTTCAGGTTGGGACATTGCTCAATGAGATCCCCCATTGATGCATATGATGATATTCTAATGTGATTACATGAACCAAGAAATATAATTTCTCAAATTAAAATTCTCACTTGAAATATTTATCAATAAAT
Organism: Viscum album; assembly: GCA_963277665.1. NCBI lineage: Eukaryota > Viridiplantae > Streptophyta > Magnoliopsida > Santalales > Viscaceae > Viscum > Viscum album. Next base: position 695,692,822 of record OY728141.1, read on the forward strand.
ATCACCTTCGTAGTGGTCTTTAACACAATATGAAAACAATTTCCATGATATTCCTTCAACATTGTGTATATATGAATTCCATAAATTAGAAAAATGATAAATTTACAAGTCTAGTCACTAAAGAATATATCCTTGGATCAATAAATATTAATGTAGAATTATTCACTCTAAATTGATCAATATAAATTAATAGTGTCCAAATCACATTCAGAAATCATTTATTCACTAGAACCACCTTTTGAACCACACTATATGATATCTATAAGTCAATTGAATTGTCAAGAAATAGGCTAGATCGTTTTCCAACCCAACACCTAACCCGGTCCGCGACATGGCCCGAAGGGCTTTCCCGATCCCCAAGGGCGGGAAAATAGTGTCAGGCACAACAATGAGGCAGTTGGGAACAATTTATCCCAAAAAAGACATAAACAATTGACATAAACTAAGCATGGTAGTTAATTACTTAAAATAAAAATAGAACAAACATAAATAGTTAAACATACCTCCATGTGACCTCATTGGTCACCACCAAACACGAAGAGAATCTTACTACAATAGAGATCAAAAACTAAAACCTAAAACTAAAAAGATAATGTAGGAGTGAGCACCGAGATGTTCAATAGGAAAGTGAAAATGCAACAATTCCCTATTCTACTACCTTTAATATGAAATCCAAATCATGCTAGTTTTAAAATAATTGATAGTAAAATAATGTATTTCACTATAGTCATATTCAAAAAAAGCTTGAATTTCCATGAAAAAAATTTGTATTCCATTTTCAAAATAGTTTTAGAGCTTTCATTGACATTCCAAAATTAATGCAGACCAATTTAGAGTAAAATATTGTTTTCAAAAAAGAAGGAACAAGCATGAAACAAATGAATTGAAAATCACATCACAGGAACCATGGGAAGTCCCTAAGCATCTAGTGTTAGTTGGGGAACTAGGATGTTCGTGTCTCTGTGATATATGGATTAGATGGCCACGACCCTTAGAAAATGTGGTTTAGAAGACCAACACCCCCAGAAAACGGGGTATAAACGATCATGGCCCAATTAATTCATATGATTAGTTAGTGTTGAAATCATTAAAACTGTAGTATTACCGGATCATTTCACCTCCGGTACAGTATCCGACGTTTCCTAGTCCACCCACCCGGATACCCATGTATCTTATTGTGCTTTGGTTCATGTGGTGGGGAGTTTTTATTAACAAAACATATGTGTACACAACAATTTCATTATACAAAACTCATTCAACCTCTCACCATTTTTATCCCTCCTTAAGCACATTCCACCTCTTTCATTCCACAAAAAGCATAAAAAAAACAGTAGACACATATCACAAATCTCATTTTAACACTTACATTACATTTCTAAAACACGAGGGATGCCTCAAGAGGGGTTTTCCAGTTTTTTAATCCACATTCAAAGTGCCTAAAATACCCAATTAATTTAAAAATAACATTACTAATCAGATAACAGTGTATCTCAACATCTTTATGTTACAAAAAATTCTTCTAAAAATCCATTTTCACAACCAAGGAACCAACACTTTTTAAAAACCTGCTTAAAATAAATCAAAACATTGAAGTATGTAAAATTACCAATTTACCCCATATTGATTCGAAAACTCATGAATTATTACAAACTAACAAATACATGAACATACCACTTTATAATGTCTTGCACTAATATATATTTATTAAAAAAATCAACCATTCATTACACACTTGCTATCCACTTAGGAAAACCCACTTGAAAGATTCAGCATTTCACACCCAATTTAACATAAAAATGGTATTATATTTTCCAACAATGATCGGGATCATATATCAACATGAAAAACACACATCAGAAACTTTACAAATAATTCAGAACGAATGAAGAACGATTTTACTAAAACACTTCTAAGCTGTCAGCGTGTCACGATATAAAACATATCTAAAATAAGGCTACACATTTTAAATCATAAAAGTGAACTATTAAATATAAAGGGATGTCCAATTCTAAGATTCACTAACAATTTTCATATCATGTATATACTATTTAATCTTAATAACACTTTTTAAAGAACTAAATCATCTATGGAAATCAAATTGAAGTCATAGGCATAGGGGACCAACCTCAAAACACATATCTTTTGAAATGTGAAACTTGACACTGCTTCACCTACATGCATAGACATTTTCTTGTATATGTATGTACATATGTCCTTAATTCTGATTACTCGAACCCCCAAGGGACCATTCACTATACATATAATTTAATAATGGAAATAAACACTTTAAAAATATATAAAACATTTGAAAATCACATAGAAGATTTACAGTAATAACACACTCAAAACAACCTTTCTAAAACCAAGTTCTCCATGATGCAACACCAAAACTCAAAGTGCACTATCTACATGAAAAAATACTCAATAACCCAAAATGGATTTTCCCTGAAAATTGCACACATATTCCACCATTTTCTACTAACATGTCAAAAGTACCTCAAATCTCAACGATAACCAAATTCGAAGCACACAAAGTAATAAATAACCAAGATGAATAAATCAAACTCACAATAGAATTCAAATGATAATTATTTTATGTGGAATCACCTATCTCAGTGTAGACTGACTTTGAAAATGGGTATTAAACTTATGTTGCCTTCCAAACACACCACAATTAAACACAACAATAACCTAAAACCTGAAATTTGAACTGATAACATCAAAACCAAGATGAATTTGACACTAAACCAAAACATGTTATACTACCATCAAATGAATCAAACAACCGAGGTAAAAATAACGTGTGGTGAGGCTCCGGGAAGCTTACCAAGAATGACATAGAGGTTTTAGAGGTGCATCACATTCTAGGGGGGGTTACTAAAGGGCCTGGCTATAATGGTGGGGCCCGACCATGACTGTCTGGTCGAGGAAAGGGGTTGTCAGAGGTATGTTTCACCGGCTAAATGTTTTTCTGAAGAAATAACTGTATTAAAAAGATGGGTTTGCAGTGGGGTTCAGTGCACTGGAGAAGGCTGATCAGGATAACTATCAGAGGGCTGCCATGACGGAGAGATCCACTGGGTGGTTCGGCCAAGAGGGAGGCTGTAGATCAGCTGGTAGACGGTCTGTCAAGGAGGAGGGGTGAAGTGGAGGTCCATGCCATAGTGGGGTCGTGTCGAGGGGGGGGGGAGGAATGGGGAATGGGTGCGGGTGATAGGGTTTTGGGGAGGGTGTGGTGAAAAAACCAGGTTGGTGGGGGGTATTGCGCAACGAAAAGAGAGGGTGATGGAGGAGAGATAGAAGAAAAAAAATAAAATAAAATAAAAACATAAATAAAAATATAATCTGAATAATAATAATAATAATAATGATAATAATAATAACATTCTAATAGTGTTATAATTTTAGAAAATATTTAATTTTAAGAACCCAATTAAAATTTTAACCAAGATGATGTTGATAATAATAATAATAACTTTAATCCTATAATTTTTTTTGTTATTATTTTGGACAACAACAAATTAATTGTTTTTTTAGAGTTCACATAAATAATCATCCAATCAACAGATTAATTTTCCGCACACTGGGCCGACACATATTTTCTAGAGAAGCAATATGGCTTTATCCATGCCACACCCTCGCATCAGACATTCCCTATAAAAAATGGATTTATTAGAAAAATACAAAATCTCACGTTGGGTCTAGCTAGAATCTCCAAAAACAAATTTTTAAAACCAGATAATATTATAAAATAATTGAAAGGAAATTATTATGTATGTTCGGGTGTGAAAATTAGCCCTACCATGACACTTTCTTTCTTGAGAAAATCCCAAAAGACTATGTCATCCAAGGGTTCCAAGCGAGACCACGAAGACACGTAAAACAAAAACACAATGGCCCAAAGACCCAGTATTCAAAACACACGTTACACTCCAGAAATCTCGAAATCTAAATCACCAAGAAGAATAATCAACGAAAATAAATTCAGCTCCAAACACAACTACAATGTGGAGATCCCCGACTCTTAACTTAGTGATCACTAGGGTTGCTCGAGATCCCAAAGAACGATTGTCATGTGACCCACTACCGAAGCTAACCATTTACCACAACAAAGGTCTCGTGGAGCGGAAGGGGTTTACCAACAAGAGAACATTGAAAACTTTTTTTCCATTGGTTCTTCCTATAGTGGTCTCCCAACCGTAGAATGATTCTTGTCATATAATGGTTCATCAAACCAAAACTACTCACTATTTCAAACAAACTTCTAACACTGGCTTGACAATCCATGATCCCTATGTTTAATGAAAAAAAAGAGGGGACGGTGGTGAGACCCGATGTGGGCCTCCATACCATTTTATAATTTCCCCAACACCACGGCACAAGTGGGGGCATTCCAAATTTTCATTGAGAAATATGGACTGAACTCCTCCCCCCAAGGAAATCCCATAAAATTAGACCATGACAAGGAGACAAGGGAACCATGCCCCTCAGAACAAGAATGACCCCCCCCCCCCCCCCCATATCCAATGAGTTTTGATTGCACACAATCTTCATCAAGAGATCTAAGTTTGGGGCCCAGATGTCTGAACCATCTACCGCCTCGCAGTCATAACCTGACCACCTTTGACTGGAAGTTCCTCCACTGAAAAAAACCTGGATACTTCTCCTCATGTCCCAAGAATCCACTCCATCAATATACCCACTAATAATTACAATGAATGACATAGAGTTCCAGAATAACCATGCTAGAGATAAGAGACTGAGCGGTTATTCAAATGCACAAAAAACTGATGGACAGGGAACTCAACGAATTGTACCTATTTATTCACACTCATCATCAGATGAAGAACCTTAACATACCACAGTATAAGTAGGACTAACAACATGAATGAGTTTTAAACTGACGGTTACACACTACATCTGGGGAGCATAGAAATAGGTCATCAGAAAGCTCAACACACCTCTTTCGCCGCTTGCTGATTGGTCAAGAACCTATGAAATCCACCGCTTTTCCTTATGATCACATCTTAAGGTACAACATGGAATGAGGCTAGTCTAGTGGATTGCTTAGTACATCCCCTTTTGTATTTAAAATTGAACGATCACTATTTTCTAGAGTAATCTCACTCCTCCAAACTTACTTGAGACAACGTACTCCTACAAAACATTTATATTTCATTGAAAACTGGAGACACTCCTAAAACTCCCCAATGCATTAATGGATATCAAACTGACCTCAACGTCTACAAATAATCAACACAAGCGAGTAGAAACAATATCGGCCACTCCACTTGGAATCTGGGGTGAGACAAGAACTGAGGGTCCTACTGGAAACTGATGGGTTCTTTTTAGGGGGAATATCCTATAAAAGAAACAAAATAGAACCATCTCAAAATCCAAACTCATCAAAAAAACATCCCAATACAAGACACAAATCCATCATTTTCAATTGAAATTATTGATTTAGTATTAAATAATAACACCTGGTTGAAAAACCAAGCACCATAAAATAAAACCCAATTACTATTTTGAGCTCATCGCTCTCACCCAAAACTCAAAACCATTTTTCTAATTTCAAAAACAATTTATGCACAAAAACCCATTTTAGAGAAAAATACACTTTTTAGGAAACAAGAAGTAGTCTTAAAAATCAATCAGTCCTGACCGATATTCCATGATTTTTGAAAATATGCAATTTTTTCCACTCAGGCACCCATCCCCACTATTTTCCACTATCCATTATTAACGTCCACATGCACATGTATGTACGAAAAGGAAAATTACTAGACAAAACAAGTCACCTCAATTTTCAAAACAAAACACTAAAAATGTTCAAAAAATACTTTTTTTTCAAAAACAAATTCAAATACTCTAGAGAATTTAAAAAATTATTTTCATTGCTAAAAAACCACATCAATTTCATATAACCCAATACATTATTTTAGAAATTTAATTTTATCAAACCAAATTCCAAATCCTATGTGAAACGCACCCCAAAAACCATGCTAAACTGCCACCAAAATAAAATATGAGCAACCCCAAGGTTTGCTTTCCAAAAAAAACACATTGGTGAAAACCCAAAACTGAAGCAAGACATCAAAAACATTCCATAACCTAGATGGAGGACTAGTGGTTGTGGCTAACCTGGCTACATCGTTTAGCAGACCACTCCCTAGGAAAGAACAAATCACTATGAGTGTCAAAAAGTACTCTCGAGCATCACATGGATCGCTACTACATGTGAGATCGTGCATTGTACCAGTTTACTCCTACTTTAACCCCCATAGACACATAGAACAATGCAAAATATATAAACCCCAAACCAACCATGGTTACTCAATGATCAGAATGAGTAAGATTTCATGACTCTCTTCTTGAACTGACCGCTCGAGTACTGATAGTCCTATCTCCAATCTACCTGACCCCCCATATAACAAGAAGAAATCCACTCCTAATAACATTTTGTCACAAACCAGGTTGGGTCGTCATTCGACCCGGTTCTTAGCCCATTCCGCAATATGGCCTGAAGGGCGTTCTTGATCCCCATGTGCTTGAAACTAGTGTCGAGCACCACAATGAGGTAATTGGGAACTATTTATCCCCGAAAAGACATATAAACAATTGAAATATACTAATAAAGGTTGTCAAATACTTGAAATTAAAAATACAACAATGATGGACAGTTAAACATGCCTCCAAGCAACCTCATGGGTCACCACCAAACACATAAACAAGCTTATTGAAAGAAAGATCCCAAATAAGAACCTAAATATGAAATGATAATATAGGTGTGATCTCCACGATGCTCAGTAGAAAAGAAAAAATACAACAACTCCATATTCCTATGCCTTTAATAATAAATATGGATCATGCATGTTTGAAAATAAGGCAGAGAAAAATAATTTTTTTACTCTTTTCAATTTCAAATAAGAAGCATGAATTTACTACAAAAACAATTTTATTCCCTTTTCAAAATAGGTTTTTATCATGCTGTATCATTTCAAAATTAATGGAGACAAATTTAGATTAAAATATGGCTTCCAAAAATGTGGTAACCAGCATGAAACAATAGAATTGAAAAATGTATCACAAGCACCATGGTATGTCCCTAAGAAGCTAGTGTTAGTTGCGGCCTAGGATTTTCGTGTCTCATTGAAATGTTGATTAGAAGGCCATGACCCTCCTAAAATGTCACTTAGAATGTCATGAACCTCAGAAAACGTGGCTTTAAAGACCACGAACCATAGTCATTCATAAGTTTAGTTAGTGTTACGTCATCAAACCTGCAGTGTTACCAGATCATGTCACCTCCAGAACACAAGCCCACAAGTCCTATATCACCCACCTTGATACCCAGTTTTCCCATTGTTCTCTAGTTCATGTGGTGGTGAGATTTTATCAAGAATTCACATATGTACACAAAATTTTCTTTATCCAAAACCCATTAACCTCTCACCACCATTCCCCCTCCTTAAGTTCATTCCCCCTCTTTAACACCACACAACGTATAAACTTCAACACTAGGCACATATCACAATTCACATTTTAAAACCTTCATTACATTTCTCAAACTAGGGGGATTCCTCAAGGGGAGTTTTCCAATTTTGTAAACCATTTTCAATGTTCCATATGGGCCCAATTAATTTACAATGAATATTACCAATCTGAAAACAATGTTTCTCAAAATCATTAAGTTCCAAAAAATATGTTCTTACAAATACATTTGTGAAACCATTGAACAACAATTTTCATAAACAAGCCGAAAATAAATCAAACCATTGAAGAAAGGAAAATTACCAATTAAACCTAAATTTATTCCAAAACTCATTATTTCTACCAAACTAATGAAAACATGAACATTCCACTTTTAAATGTATTTAACAAATATATGATAATTAAAAAATCAACCCTTCTCAACACACATGCGATCCACTTATTAATAACCACTTTAAATATTCTGCATTTCAAAACAAATTTATCCTGAAAAAGGTATTTCATTTTCGAAGAATGGATGGGATCATATATTGAAATAAGAAACACACCTGAGAAACTTTATAAATTATGTTGAGTCAATGAAGAACGATTTTTCTCAAAAAAAAATTCCATGCATTCAATGTGTCTAGATAGAAAACATATCCAAAACAAGGGTACACATTTTAATTCATAACAGTGAACAATTAAATATAATGTGATGTCCAATGCTAAGCTTCTCTTACACATTTTATAGAACGTATATACTATTTAATAATGAAAACACTTTTTAAAGCACTAAAGCATTTTTTAAATTCAAATTGAAGGCATAGGCACAGGGGACCTACCTCAAAACACATATCTTTTCACAAGGGAATCCTGAGACTGCTTCACCAAGATGAATATACATTTTCATGTATATGTATATAAATAGGTCCTTACTACCGATGACTCGGACCCCCAAGGGACCACACACTATACATATAACTTAATAAAGGAATTAGGCACTTTTAATTTTTATAAAACATTTAAAAAATAATATCATAGGTTTACAAAAATAACACAGTCAAAACATCTATTATTAAACCATGAGCAGCATGACGCAACACCAAAAATCCTAATGAATAAATTATATAAAAAAATACTCAGCAGCTCAACATGGATTTTCACCGATAATTGCACACATATTGCACCACATGATACTAACATGTCAACAGTTCCTCAAATATTAAACATAATAAAATTAAAACCACACAATATATTAAATAAACAGGATGAATAAATTAAAATTACAATATAATTCATCAAATAATGATTATACACTAAATCATCTACCTCGGTGTAGATAGACTACTAAAATTGGTGTGAAACAAACCTTGCATGCCAAACACACCATGATCAAACACAACAACACACTAAAAACAAGAATTTGAACCGAAAACATCAAAACCAGGATGAATTTGACACTAAACCCCATCTCTATAAACTACCAACATATGAAATGACCAACAAAAGTAAAACACACATTCTACAAGGGTTTGAGAATCTGACCAAGGATGATGGATAGGTTTCGGCAGTGTGTTGCATGCTAGGAAGGTCACCAAATGGTCCAGTTGTGAAGGTGGGGCATGGACAAGGCTGTCCGGGTGAGTCGAGGGGTTTCTAAAGGTGAGTTGCACCAGCTATATCTCTGCTGGAATGAGGCTCTGTTTAAAAAATAGGAATTTTCCTTAGATGTTCGGTGCGTAATAGAAGGACGCCCAAGATATCTGTCGGAGGGCTATCGTGAAGGAGAGATCCACCCTGTGGGTTGGATAAGAGGGAGGTTGCATCTCGGGTGGTAGCTGGTCCAGCAAGGAGTAGGGGTGAAGGGGTGGTCTGTGCTAGAGGCAGGTCATGCCGGGGGAGGCCGCGTCAGAGGAGGTCGTGCTAGTGGGTGCCACGCTAGAGGAGGATGGCCAGTGGTGGGGGTGTGGATGATATGGTTCAGAGGAGGGGGTGGCACAATAACCAGGGGTGGGGGGTCTTTCATGACAGAAAGAGATGGTTATGGACGAGAGAAGGGATAAAAAATCAACAAAAAAAACACACAATAAAATAAAAACTAAATAATAATATAAATAGACTAAAATTAATTACAATAATAAGAATAATAACATACTAATAATCATATAATAATGGAAAAAATTTAATTTTAACATAATAATTAAATTGTTTAACCAAGATGATAATAATAATAATAATAATAACATTAATCCTATTATTATTATTGTTATTATTTTGGACTGTTCTAAAATAACTTTATTTTTAGCCTTCACATAAATTTTTATCCAATCAATATATTTATTAGTCGTGCACCAAGAATAAGCATATTGTTTTTGAGAATCCATACGGCTTCACCAGTTCCATGCCCTCGCATTAGACACTGCCAAGAAAAAATGCTGATTTTTCATCCAAACCCAAATTCTCAGGTCGGGTCTGTCCCGCACCTCCACAAAGAAATTTTTAAAACCATATCAAATTATAAAATAAAAGAAAAGAAATTATTATGGATTTTAAGGTGTGAAATGAATATTTTTAACATAATGAGACTTTATGAGTTTATATAATAGTTAATTCGTATGATGTAATAAAAAGTTATTCGAAATTTTGATTTTATTAAGTTAATGATTGTCATTGAAAATTGAATAGATCATTTTCCTACTTAATAAAATTCATTGTCACTCCCCAAAGTAAAGCACTGCAAAATATAAAAACCATTAACTAATACCATTATAGAGCCTTCATTTAAACTAAAATTTAATATAATCTGTCATGTATTAAAATGATAGGAAATTAATAAATCCATATAAATGAACAATTGAGTACTTAATTTCAATCTCTTTGTGATGATGATATTATTCCTCTATGAATAAAACATTATATTCTTAAATGATGTCCATGAAATCCATATGGACATCCTCAATAATCATTTGACCTTAAAATACCACATTTTTATATTGAAATCATCCCTATATATTACAATAAAATTTTTATATGAACTACTAAAGTAATTTTCCTTGAAGTATATAGTCTTTTGTTCACTCTTATGTCCAATCATCTTGTTTCTATGTGAAGATCATGCCAATAAGGGAAAAAATAATTATGGTGTGGTATTCCATAGGAACATACATGAAACATCATCATCAAACTGATAATATCCATATAGCGATTTATATTTATGAAAAAACCAAATCATTACATTATATATATATTTGGATATTGTATATTGCATATAATGCCACAATACATCCTGATAGGACCTAAATTATGACTACCCTAAGAGCGCCTATAATAGGTAAGGGGTTGGTAAACACAACTGAGTAGACATATCACACACATGGGATTAAAAAAATGTACATATAAACACACACACACACACACACATCGATCCATGAATATAAAAGATGAAATATAATATGACTGAAACTAATACATTCTTAATCCTATAATCCCACAATCAAAGTACAAAAAAATACATAAAGTGATAATGGGGATAAATTCAATCCCCACAAAAAGTAGAGTGAGTATAACCTACTCAGAAGGTGGGGAGTACTATCAAATGAAACACTAGGAAATGGCCTCGGTATACCTAGATCATCCTATGATCCAATAGCTCAATTTTCGCCCAATACACCATTGAATTAGACACCTTCTTTTTAAGGAATGTTGTGTGTGAGAAATACCCATGTGGGATTGAATATTAAAATACCCAGTAAGATACATTGAATCCATAAACACATGGCATCACGATTTGTGATCTACTGATAATTGTATGGAAATAACATAAATTTTTTGATATACTCTGTAAGTAAACCATGCATTCATTATATCACAACCATATTTCTATCTATATTATTCTTCGTGAGGATTCTAGGAATTGCTAATTCTTAAGTAACCTAGACCATATTCCCCACTATCATCGAATACATTCATATAATTGATAAATATAATGTGTCCCCTCTAGAGAAAACTCACTGTCCTCAGAATAACTCGATACATGGATTGTGTATCACTCTGATAACTTCAATGGTAAACTTGAAACTCAATTTGAATTAACCTACTATGTAGAGGATCATATACCTAAAATATCATGAATCCATATAAAATTTACTTCTATATTGAGGATAAACTCTCTATGCATGTAGGTCACACCGAATCCACAATCACTAGATATTTTATAATAATAAATGATATTGAATCACACTCTTTTCTCACTTTGGATGAAAAATATCTATCCAGGATTCATCATTCAGATAGGATGACAATGCATATATTTGTATATAACAAAACAAAATATGATTGAGGGTATTCCCAATGTGGAAAAACACATCCTCTATAGGTATAAAAATGAAAAAAGGGCTTGAACTACCCACAAAGGTGGTATACGACATGTACTTTGGGTACATGGAATGTCTTTCAAACCCCTAGTCTTCATGTGTGGTGTTGTCTCACGTGGTATTTAACAACCAAAAACCTAGTGTGTATTAATATTTACATGATGTTTTGTGTTGTTTTGGAAACCTTCAAATGTCATATATCCATTTTTCAGGTTCATAAAGCCTTCACAAGTACCACTATGTGCACATCACCATGTAACTCACCATCCACCTCAGGTTAAAAATTGATCTAGTAGGGAGGAGTGACATGTTTTGTGATAAGGGCCACATGGATTTGGGTATTTATATTCATCAAAGATACACTAACACATCATCAAGGGTCCCACATGGAATTTGATCCTCGGTTACAAGTTGGGTAATAAATGATTTAAAACAATCCATTCTGGGTTCACACGTTTCCTATAACATCCACCGATTCTATTAATCACACCCAATAAATTAGAATAATATGTTTAATCGTCTATATATAGGTCAATCACTATTTTTTTCACACCAAAATATAACAAGAAATCCTCTACCATTTCTCGTGTCACTGTTCGGTGCTCGAGAAAACAAAATACACCCAGCTTCATCCTGTTCCTCCATAAATCACACATTGTTTTCATTAATCATAATATCATATCCCCATGTTCATGTTTTACCATTAGTAACATTCTATTTCATTGAAAAAATATCACATAATGACTGAATATTAGGTACCATCCAAATTTTCTAAAAACAAAATATATGTGATTTTTTAATGAAAAAAAGGGAGAGAATAATAAACCAAAAAATTTGAAGAACAAAAATGAATCATTTTTTATTTATCCTAAATACTCTTTCATATATTTAGATGAATTAAAAGTAAAAAATAAGTAAAAAATAATTAAATCCATCATAAACAAATATATCATCGACTGATTAATTATATCTTATTTATATAATTTAACCATATTTGTTTCTATAAAAAGAAATTTATGGAGTATAAAAAATTAAAATTTCCACAGGGATTTTCGATTGATCACAGATGGAGAATGCTCTTATGTTTCCGTCATTGGTGAATTCTAATGACTCCAATGGTGAAATTATCCTAGCTCATGATTTGATATGATTTCATCCTCAGTGATATCCTCTAACATTCTTCTCCAATGACACCTAAAAAATTCTATGGTTATGTGGTTGGGAATACCAATAAGTAAAAATAGTATATTTAAAAGACATCCCTAGCTTTGTATTTTAATTAAATAATTAAATAAGTATGAATAAATATATTTTATTAATTCCCCGATAATGGTTCTCAATACTAGCTCCAGATTAAGGAATATATTTGGTCATTTATAGTGTAAAGACCATTCTATGAACTCGACAAAAGCCACTTTTTAAATTCCAAGAATTCATTTTGGAGTTATTCTAAATTTTTTGAAAGATAATTTGTGACAAATTATCTTATTTTTAATAAATTTTAAAAATTATATCTTGGACCAATAAGATTTGGAATCTCATATTGTCTTAGTTTGATACTCTAAAAATAATCCATATAATATTGTAAAAATATAGATGAATAAATTAGATCCATTAAATGCCCAAAAGCAGTAAAAAAATTTCTGGAAAAGTGGAAAACAATGAAAAAGATGAGGGTCCTGGTCTAGCATCAGGATCCAACAATTCTATTTTCTCTTGTATAGACTCTCATGGTACAACCAAACATGCACAATGGGATATTCCACCTCATTTACTCTACTATATATCTGAAGAGTGATAATGAATCATTGTTACATCCTACTGCCATGGAAAAATAACTATAATCCTCATCAAGGTTAGAACCTCAAGAACACATTGTCTCCCCCACAATCTCCATAGCTTCCATTTTTATTTATAATATAAATTATAATTTATATTTTCTATCCTCTTCCCCTCCTATATGATATAAATATTATCTATTGCATCTCTCACAGGTTCATTTACCATGTGTTCAAACACAAATGGGTTTTCACAACAATGTGGTCACCTACAAGGTCATTTATAAAAGTCCTCAAATAGTTCTATAATTACATTGTAATAATAATTTTTTAAATGTAAAACCAACATAGGATAGTTTTACCGATAAAATACGGTGAGAAACCATCAAGTAATCAAATATAATTTTATCTAAGACAGTAATTGTCTCCTCATTATGGCCATTAGTACAGGGGTGAAATTTGTTGCTTAAACGAATCTTAGTCTCAATAGCCTCCTAAAATTCTCTATATATTTGCGACATGAGTTTAACATCATGGTCTAAAATGATATTAATGGTATATTCAAGGATCCAAACTAATATTTTATATTCAAGAATCCTAATAATTCTATTGAAATCTCTCTAGAATGGTTCAAATGTGTGTTGACATGGGGGATCTGTCTATAATCAACCAGATGGAATATTTTTCTTTGGATGTACATGATTACCCCATCAATAATACCATTAATATACAATCGCACTTCCAATCCTGAACCTCAAGCAATTGAGTTATGCCCACTGGAACCTATTGATGAATCATCCAGTTATGAAAATTCAGGCATCAAGAGTCAAATTTGGGAACACCGACCATTTTTCCGTGCATTAAAAACTAACATTGGTGGATCTAGAACATATTTTCCACACCTAAATGTACCTAAAAAGTGGATGTATCAAAACATCTTATCACCTCCTCCAACAATATCAATGTTACCATCTTCCTTTTTAGAAAAAGTATAACATGAACCCCACATTATAAAAATAATTTAGGCAAACGACTAAAAGATATTTTAGAATGTATGTTCTCATAGTTAGTATCACCATGGTGAGCATTCCTAAAAAGTATAAAAATTGATGGGTTAACAACCATCGATTAAAGATAAATAAGTACCATCGTTGAATACTATGGAAAACTTTAATGATGGTAACTATGCAAATTTTTTACACAATAGTTGAGAGTAAGATCTACTGTTCAAATAATCTACAACCACTTTCCACTTAACATGAGTATCAAAAATTACTAATTCATAGTACATGTAGAACTCTATCAATCATCTTTACCTCATGTAACAATACATTTTAGAGATGACATTAATGGGAGTATTTTGGTAAAAGTGTATGTCAAACTTCTCCCCAATTGTGTTGTTTCTCAACATCATTAGTTTGAATAATAATGTTCCTAGATCAACATCAAGAGTTGTGAATTTTTTCACATGGGGTCACAACTACCTAGTCCCATAGGAAATAAATTCCTACTAATTAATTATGGAAAACCCGATTCTAGTTCCTTAGGCATCATATAACACTATATACTTGACACCATTCTCTTGGAATCTTAAGATTAGAGAGGTTATAAATCTTTATCTCATCTCCTAAAAACATAGATGGACTATTTGAATCCCCCTTAAAGGTATCCCATATTGGGTAATAATTTTCAAGGGTTCTTCCACTCAAGAAAAATTATGTGAAAACCCAGAAAATACCATCCCAACCCAAGGAATCTCACCACCTTCATATCACTCAGAGGTTCCACCAAACCTATCATTTCCCAAACCATCACTAAATTGATTTTACCTCTTTCTTTTTATATGATGTGTCCCAAGAACTAGAAATCATGATCCAAAACAAGCACATAGAGAGATTTCTAAATAGCTTGTGGTATAAATGTGTGTACAGTACCATCCTTATGTGTCTCATGGGATCCTCTTAAACTATCCGATACAATAAGATACATCCAATGAAGAACACCAAAAACATGTCTAGTAATAGTTTATTTATTCCATTTACAAGTCCCATCAACAATTATGGGTTGTTATTCATTCCTAAAGGCATAACCAAGTACTCACATTGACCATAGTGATTCATGAGTGTTATCTTTTGTATATCTTCCCCATATACTCATAACTACTTATAACCTAATTCAACGTCAATATTTATAAATTATCAATCCCTTTAAATGGTTTTAAGAAGTCTTTAATCCTCAGTCATGGACACTATTACAACCTGATATTTTTTGAATTATTTTTTTGAATGTAATATATCATTTTTGTTATTTTTCATTTCACATAACACTAAAAATAATTTAAATTATATTAATTCACATTGTTTGTATTTTTACATATTGAACACTATGTTAATCATGCACTACGCACAAAAAAAATTTAAATTTCTATACAAAGAAATCTATGAATAGCTTGTGTTACCCTCGACAATGACTTTCTTTAATGGATTATGGAACATGAATTACAGAATTTTACCACACAACAAAAAAATATTAAATTATAATAATTTAATATAATATTAAAGTCCAAGAAGTTAATTTAGTAGTTATTAACAATATTATCTGATTTATGAAAATACATGTTTTGAAAAAAAATAAGACGAATTCATAAGTAATAAAATAATTAGAATTGAATATGAAATATGTTTGAATATAAAGAGAAATATTAATATTCTTATGGACACAACGAAATTTTAAACTTATTAATTAAATTAATTATAATTAATGATATATATTAATTTAATAAATATGTTATATATTCATTTAAATATTATTTTATTCATCTAATAGACTGTATGCACATAAGATAAGAAAAAACCTGATTATATACATAAAAAGTAAAAAATTATACCTAATTTTAAACTAATATTATACCTTATTCTATTTTGTTCCTAATTTTATTTTATTTTATTTTTCTACAAATATTATTTTTTAAATTTTTATTTCTATGTTTTTTTAATTTTTTATGAAGGTAGTCTTAACAACTTTTAATGGATTACACAATTTAAATCTAATTATTGGAACTCATATAAATTTAATATGAGAATATAAAAAATATCTTTGAAATGTAAACAAAATAATTGGGATTGGATAATTTTTTTAAGGTTTCATTTTTTAATGAATAGTTAAATATATAGAATTATAATTCAAAAATTAATTTTTTCATCTATATTACTTATAATGATAAATTTTTTTTAAATTGTATTCAATGTTTAATTAGATAATATTATTATATATTAATCCAATTTAGTCCATTTTTTCTTATTTCACATTGAAATCTGATATAAAAACTCAGAAAACATTTGATAATTTTATACATCAAAACACCATAGTGTGGATCCATTATTGAGATTAATTTTAAAAAAAATTATGCCCCATATGTGGTTAGAATTTGGAAATAATTGATTACAAATTTATATTAAGAATTATTAATAATTTTTAAAATGTTAAACCATGTTTTGGAAGAAATACATCACTAAATGAAATTTATATTAATCATAGCGATTATGTTCAAATAAATCTTAATTACGGACTAAAACTCAATATTTGGAACCCAAATAAACTATTAACATGTCCAAAAGAAGTTTTATGGCCATATATTTACCATATACAACATTTTGTAGACTTTGATTTTTTTTGGATAAACCATAATCCAAAAAATGTTGGTGAAATTCTCTATTCAAAACATTACCAGAGTGCCACTCCTCCATCCCTATTAAATGCCGCCACCACTCCATCTTCATCAAACATCTCAAAACAATAAGGATTTGAAATTCTATGCCCAATAATCTTTAAAAAATCGAACCCTTCATACTTAAATCCTACCCTTGGGAATACATTCTTCCATTGACTCCATTTTGAACAATCAAAAAGATGTTACCCTATTAACAGGTGACGCCTTCTCTCAAGATCCTCTAATTTCAATTTCTTCCCCACCAATACATTACCATAACTAAATTAATTTATAAAAAACATTATCATAAATATAATTGGTTATTTTTATGCTAATGGGTCTGCCTACACATACATAAACGTCCTTCTAATGGGGAACAAACATCTTATTTATGTGTATGGTAAATGTTTTCCAAACAATACTATTATTGTTCAAATTTTCAATACCGAATATCATGATGGAAATTATGATGGAAAATATGTAAATATATTTAATATAAAATATTTAATATATATTTATTTTTATTTATTACCTTTTGAAACACATATCTTTTTACTTTTGATTTTTTGTTAATACGATAATTTTGTTTGAGAAAGTGTGGACTATCATCTACTCAAAGTGAGATGATTCATTCATATACAAAATTGATTGAATTATTGATGGTTTTAGTGAATATATATGATATATATTTTATCAAAAAAATAATTTTACATTTATATATATATATATAAATATATTTTTATATTATTATTTTTATTTCAACATGACAATTAATTGGAAATAACATATTCCATATGTATGGCCTACCGTCTCTATGAACAGTGGACACTATTTAATACTTATATACTCAATATATTATTATAAAAAAACAAATTGTATATAAATTATATATATATATCATATTTTAAACTTTTTATGTCATAATATTTGTATAAGTTCCAATTATATAACAAATTAATACACTTATGATGAATAAAGTGAATATTATCCAAAGTGAATCCTTGACATGGGATGGAAAATGATTAGATAATATAATTTTGTAATAAATACATATATGGTATTATTTATAATAATATGGTTATGTAAAATATTTAAAATAAATTAATACTTTTTATATAGGAGGTTTTAATGAGTATGATGAGAGTCAAGACACAAGTTAAGGGGATTTCATCTCACTTTTTATATCTAAGAGATACATACTATATTCCCCCACTATTTTCTTTTATGTGGTGTATATATATGACAAAATTTTATTATATGAATCTTATATATAAATTTATGGGTATTATCATATCTATTTTATTATCTTTCATTCATTGGGATTATTTTTCAAAAGTTACCTAATTAGTAAAATAGTTTTTTCTTAATTTCCCTTCTTTGAGACCAATGAATTGTTATGCACCAAAATTGTAGTTCAATGTGTCTTTATATCCATTTCTCATGTCATATAATTAATTTTACTATTTTAATGATATTTTATGTTTCATATAATTTCCATTTCATAATCAAGAGTATAATCCCAAGTCAACATAGTAAAATATTTTATTGAAAAAATATCATCACTTTTAGAGATTGTTTTTGTTTATTATTACATTGATGACATTTTATAATAAATAACTCAATATTATTATGGAATTTTTGACCCTTTTGTTTATTCATGATTAATTCGTATATTGGTTCTATTTATTAAACTGTTTTGTAGATATTATATTTAATAAAGAGTTTTTTAATAAATCACAACCTTAACTTCTCTTTCGTCAGAAATCTTTGTCCCTTTAAAACCATGTATTCTAAAATGATATTCATCGAATATTATACTAGTCTCCAATATTAAATAAATTAAATTTTTTAAAAAATATCTTTTACGAATTTTTTCAATGAAATATTCTTCTTTCTTTCTATAATATAAATTTTCTAACCTTTTTACTATGAAAAAATGAAAGTTATTTTTACCACATATGACATATATAGATTTATCCTCCATAAATCATTTGAAAATTTATTTTTATGAATAATAGTTAATTTTTCAATTAATGTTTACAACAATATTTTATTTTATTTTAATGAAAATGGTTTTACCAAACATTATGACTTTTTTAAGATGTTCTCAAGGAATATGTATTTCAAAATGTTTTCTATATTATTTTATATGTTTTCAATGAAAATTATTTTCATAATTTTTTCAACGTCAATTTATATGATTTCAATAGAAATGGTTTTCAAACAATTTCCAATAATTTATTATATTTTTGCAACCTATATTAAAATAAATGGGTTTCAAAACATTATACTGCTTCTTTCATGTGTTTTCATGTAAAAATATATTCAAATAATTTTTAATATTTCATTATATGTTTTAAAATTTTTTTAAGAGTAAAAAATTTAATATGTTTTGATGATTAATTTATAAGTTTATAGGGGATGTTTTATTAAAAATTATATCAAGAATTATTCAATTGTTTTCCATTTAGATTCCTAGAAAATAAATTTAATGCTTTTATGTAATAAAAATACTTTCCTAGTGAAAAATGGATAATTTCCTCAAGAAAAATTTTTGAATGATATTTTAATATTAATTTTCATATAATAATTCATTAATTGAATTCATTCATTCCATTCTAGGAAATTATCTAATAGTTCCATTCATATCCATTCAATGAATTGGATATGCTTAATGTCATGGCATTTATAAAACCTATTTCTATTTCACATGTTATATATTTCTGAAACCCAACTCTCTTTCATTAGTTATATATTTAAAAATCATTTTTTATTTTATTGGTACAATGTTTATGATATCCATTAATCCTTTACTAGTTTTTATTTTGATGAAATTATTATGAAAGTTATATAATTTTCCACATGTCGTGGTATATTTAGAAGTTTATGTGACCCATTTCATTACCTGGATTATGATATGATTATTTATGTTCTTATGGAACATGTATATATGACATCATTGAGAGATGGTGAGACCTATATCTACCTCCATTTTGTTATGTAATGTTTTATATCTCAAGATATAGACATATTGTTCTTCAGAGTAAACAATGACAACATAGACGGACATGGGAGTAAACCTTGTCTACTAGGATAATATGAGGAGTAATCTAATTTTACTAAAATTGGAGTGAACCCTCACAACCAAGAGGGAATGGGGAGTGAACAACGACTACTATGATAGTAAGGTATGTGATGTGTCATATAATATAGAAATCATATTATATGTCAACTTTTTTTTCAAAATTCCATGTTTTATTCAAATGTTATGATTTCACTGTTTTGGGTTTTTATTTCATTGTGATTCATGTATTATTCACTACAAATATTTTTTATTATCACTAATACGCACGGTATGATCATCAAATGTTGTTCTATATATCCATACCCTTTGGTTCATGTTGTGCTTATATATTTCCTTTATTTTCCTTATTGAGAATCTGCGCTCGCCCCTTTATTATTTTTCTATTGCCTGTGTTATGAAGAATGGTTTTAGATCGAACTAATAAAGGTGGAAATCTATAAGTATTATCATGATGTTATTTCAACCGGATAAAATATATTATTTTTCCCATTTTAAAAAACACTAAACTATTACAGTCCATAGGTATGTATTTTCTGTAATCCAATATTTATTTATATAAAATGATAACATATTCGTGTATTTTACGCCGGTTTCACTATAGTTGTTATCAATACAATGGTTTAATCAACCATTAGAATATAGGATTATAAAATTATATTGGTATCCCTATGTATATTTCTAATAATATATCTAGGGATGTCTCTAAGGATTAGTATAAAGATGAGTTAACATAGAAGAAAACATCCAAAAATATTGGTAATGGATAAAGTGGATGTTTTCATATAAATTTACCCTAATCTGGATACTAAAAGGGGATATTGATCTAGAATATATAAACATAGGGGTAAAAACTCCAAAAAGAGGTTCTGGGTATGTCTCTGGGTAATCTCTTATGTGACAACCAGCCTTGTTACACACCTTGTTTAAATCTCCTAGAGGATATTCATTGGGTATTCACAAACACTTATTGAATCCTTATGATGAATTTAATTATAATTTTGATATGAAAATTTTAGGATGATCATAGGGTGTCATAGAATATAAAAGTTTTCATAATTAAAATGTTATACAAGTAATTCATTTCATAATGATGTAGTTTTTTGTTATGATATGTTATGATCACACTATACATCTTGTTTTTGTCAATTGTCGGAACAAGAAGTAATAAGATTAATGTTGAATGTTATTGAAGAATTTTTAGTGTGAAATCTAGTGGGATTTTCACTATATTTATAGACATTGTAACCATTACCAATATGTTTTCATGGAACAAGATTAAAAAAACGTACCTTAGCAAACTCTAAGACTCAGAATGGAAGAGAATGAAAGGTTTTGCTGATAGCTTGGGTAATGGAGTCCATGGAGGAACGAAGATTCATTTTCCTTTTTTCATGAATGTGGAAAGAATTACCTATGTGAATGAATTATTGTATAAGAAGACACTTTGATTATAAAATAAGGAATCAAATAAGTTGACTTTTACGAAAAAAATGAATAGTTTGGATAATGAAATGGATGTGAATTTTTTCCTCCCAAAGAGAATATAAATTTTTTAGTGTTTTATGTGTGGAATACATGTTCAAAATGAAATTCAATTTACCAAGATGAAATCTCCTATAGAGAATCAGAAATTTGGTTTGAGTAATGGTACCATTACTGATGATAAAGAGACTGGAAATGAAATGTGAAACAGATAGGGGTTATAATAAGGTATCTTTGTCAATGTATTGATGATGAATTAATAGTTGTTTTATATATTTATATAAATAAGTACGAAATATGAAATTAATAAGCGTTGTTCATTTTATCTTTTAAACTACATATTTACAAGAACACGTTGAATGGTTTTAATTGAATACAAAAGTGAAATAATGGAAAGTTGATGTCCATATAAAACACATGATTAAGGGAAATATAATCCTTAATATTTTTCTTATGTTTTTGAAATGATTTTTTGACAAATATATGTGGGGTGTGATTAAGTAAATTAAGTGATACTTATTGTATTTGATATAAAAATGGACTTGTTCACAACTAGATTATTCTATCATGGATGATGTTCAAAACCATTTGGATTAATAGAATAAAGCCAATATACTTCAAATAAGTAGTCATGCATGGTTTTAATAAAGATTTATAATAATTTAGGTTATTACAATTTTTGAAGAGAATAAATAATGGAAATATTCAAATGATCAGAATATGATAGCCAATATCTACATTGGGATATATAGGAGATCAATATTAAGTTTATTTCTTGTATCCCTTTCTAAAGAATGGTAATTCCCAATTTATATGGGTTATAAGATAAACTGTTAATGAAAATATTAATTATATATAAGAGGAAGTATAAAAGAACTATGCTTGTATTGATAACCCTTAATAGAAGGATAATTAGTGGTTTACCTTATTTCATTGATATCAATATAATTTATTTTGGAAATTATATTAGTGATGTTTAATAAAAGGTAATCATGTTTTTTGGATACAACCAATCATGACAATAAAGGTTTAATTTCATGAATCCATGACCAAAGGACAATAAGGGTTTCAAATATACCACTGGCCTACACGAGTACATGATTAATTTAAAATTATTTTGGAAGATTAAATATTTATGATCATATAGTTGTACTAATTTTATTATTATATATTAATGTATTAAACATATTAATTATTTAATAATGATTATAAATAGTTACAATTTTCATTATTTAATGGGGCATATGATATACTAATACTGTATTTTAGCACATTAGGCATCAAATTTAATTTCTCGATGTCTATTACATAAATTAATGCATTAATTAGAAATTTTTAAAAGAACAACTAATGAATGATTTTTTTACCAAAATATATAATGTATGTATATTTCTCTATATTAGTGGAGAATAAAAAAATTATCAACATCATGATAATTATTAAAAAAATTCTATTGAATTTATAAATTATTTTCATTAAACTGTTGAACTTTTGAATCGTCACAAATTTTTAAATTTCAGGCCCTCATTATTTTGTCAATAATTCACTTGTTTTTGATTGATGACCTCAATCAAAATGGATAAATATTTATTCATTTCCTCAATACCTAGTTTTCAACCCCAACCTATGATCTCATATGTGGAAACAAAGTTTTATGTTACATTGTGTAACCATTATGTTTCCAACATTACCTCTTTATGAGATTTTTTAATATCCACTTTATGATGTGGGTGTCTATGAATGTAACATTCATTTATTAATCCATTGGTAATAGAAATAAATTTATAGGGTGAAATTAATTTTAAGGGGGTAGAATGTAAAACCCCAAAATTTACTAATTTTTTTTCGAATTAATTTATCCATAGTGTTTTTTATTACACATAACAAGGAAAATAATTTATTTTATTTAAAATCACTATGATTCATTTGTGTTATACACTAGACCATGTTAATTATTCAGAAGAGAGAACATAAATTTTATCTTTCTCTATATAGAACACTTTAGATAGAATTTGTTAAAAAAATAATGGCTTACCATCATGGCTTGGGAAACACGCATGACCACATTTTCCAAAAATATTAATATTTAAAAATTATTATTTAATATAATAAGATGTGACAAATAATTTAAATTAGTTTTTATGAAAAATATTTACCCATTTATGAAAATATATGGTTTAAACATATATGATATGACTTTATATATTATCAATTAATTATAATGGAATATTTAAACAGATTGAATATAAAAGAAAATATTATTATTATTATGTCCACAAAGATGGTATACCGTAACAAATTAAATTATATAAAATTAATGTGTGATATTAATATAATATATATGTTATATATTTAATATTTGTTTTGTATCCAAATAATAGATTGGATAGATAGAAGTTAAGAACAAGCATAATTTTATGCATAAAAACCTATATTTTTAATCCCATTAATAGAGAATCCATTTTAAATCTATTTTTCTAACATTTATAGATTTAATATAACAATGTAAAAATTATATTTTGTATTAAAACATTAAAATTAAGATACTATAATTTTTTTATATTTTTCTATAAGAATTCAATTTTCAAATGAACAGTTAATAATATTGGTTTTGAATTACAATATAATTATTCATCTAATTTAATTGTAAGGCTAAATAATATTTACAATTTGTTTAAATGTTTAGTTAGATTCAATTAATTTCAATTAATTCAATGAAATTTATTTAAAATATATTCATAATGAAATTCTATATAAAAACATTTAAAACATTAGATCATGCGTTTTACTTAAAAACCTCTTAATGTCATCTCATCAATAGGATTAATATGAAATTAATTTATTGCACATATGTGATTGGAATTTAAAAATTGGATTTTATATTTTTAGTTAGAATAATTTATAATTTTTAATAAATTAATAATTATTTCTCCAAATTTATTCGTAAAAGTTATTAAAATTAAACACGGATATTTAGAAGAAATTATGTTGAATTATGGAATAAACATTAATATTTCGGCGCCCAAATGAACCATACAGTAATCCAAAATATATTTTGTGATCATATATTTTACCATATACTCCAATTTCTCATCTTTTTATTATTATTGGATCCAATTTCAAAATGAAAATCATTGTTGGAATTCTCTACAAATATATACAAGAGTGTGACTCCTCGTTCCCTAAAAAGACCACTAACTCTCCCATATTCTTAATATTTCTAAATCCACTTATGTCCGGCCAACATCTAACCAAGAAATTCCCAAAATCCCTAAATTATTCCTTGACTGCTCCATTCGGGCATAATTTTATCCACGAATGTCTTTTGGAACAGACTAAAAGGAGTTAACAAAAGAAGAGTTAACATATTCTATCATGATCGTGTCTTTTATTTTTATTATCCACCCCAAAAAAATCTTTATTCAATGATTGAAAAAAAAATCCTTAATATACTAGGTGTTTTTATGACATGGGTTCAACCTAAACATATAAACACCAACATCCAATGGGTAAAAATGATTTTGCATATGTTTACGGTGAATTTCCTCATCACAAAATGATTACTGTTCAATTTTTCCATACCCCCACTCATGGTGGAAATTATGATTGAAAATATATTTCTATATGTAATATATTATATATATTATGTCTTTAATGTTATATATTATTTTTTCAAACACATATCAATTAACTTTCTATTTTTTGTTATTACGATAATTTCAATTGTGGGAGTGTGGACTACCTCCCCCTAAAAGAAATATGATTGGTTCACACACTACATAGATTATATTAAAGATGGTTTTTGTGATATTATTAAATATATAATTTTTAATAAATCTATCTAAATTAATATATACATATGTGTGTGTCTTTTACATTTTTTCCATCCAACTCTATAATTAAATGAAAATAGCACTAATGTGTACGTACGACCTATTGTCATCATGAATAGTGTATTTTGTTTCATACTTGTATATTATATAGATTATTATAATACAAATATACTATATATTCAAGAAATTTATATCAATTTTGATATTCTAGAAATCATGATGTATGTATAAGGAAAAAAATATAACAAATTAAGGAACATGTGAAGGTAAAAGAAAATATTACCCAAACTGAAACATTATAATTTGATGATTAACAAGAGGGTAATATAAGGTCATAATCACACCATATATAGTATCTTATATATGAATATGGGTTTTTAAAATATTTTTAAAATATTTAAATTTATTATACATATGGTTTGAATGAATTTGAATAGATTTAAGTCACATGTTATGTGGATTTATTGTCACTTTTATGCATTATATATATGCATGTTCACCACTCATTCTAATTTTGTTGTGTATTTACTGCAATTTTGTGTATTCTACATATATTATAATTAAATTTATTGTTATTAACATATGCATTTTATGATACTTCATTACGGGGGATTATGTTTTAGAAGATACAAAAATAGTGAAATGGCTTTGTCTCAATTTTCCTACTTTGTGGCTCATTGTTTTTATGCACATAAATTCTATTTTGTGGTGTATATACATTCATTTTACATTTATATCAGGAATTTATTTGTAATCCAGACATTTTTATGTTTTTTTAATCAATTTCTTCTACATGGAATGTATGATCTTAGGTTACCATGTTATAACATTATTATTGAAACAATCTCATCGATTTTCAATGTTGTTCATGTTTCTACTTCCTATTTGAAATATTAGGATCCATATTTAGAGAAAATTAATTAATTTTATTTTAAGTTGGTTATTCAACATTTATTCATATATTGGTACCCTTTTCCCACTATTTGGTACGTAAAATAGTAAAGAATTTTTTATAAGAAATCAATGTTTTACCTTCTATTCGGTTAGAAATCTATGTTCTCTTATAACCACATTTTCTAATGAGGCTTTCCCTAAATATTCTATTTATCCATATATGAGAATTAAAATATTTTTTTGCCCATTTTTTCTTTTACCAATGTTTTCATCTAAATATACTTATCATATTCTTAATGAGGCCTTTTTCTAGATTTTTTACCCTAAAAAACGAATGATCTTTTTAACTTGTTAAACATGTACATATTTATCCAAAGTCAATCATCAGAATATTTAATTTCTTGTTTAATGGTTAAATTTTTTTTCAAAAAATATCATCATTATTTTATTTTTTTTTCAATACAAAAAGGTTTTAAAAATTTTTTCAAGGTAATTTTATATGCTTTCATGTAAAATGGTTTTCAAATTTATTTCAAAATTATTTTTTTTTTTTTTATGCTTATTTTATATTTTTTCAAGGTAAATGGTTCAAAATATGTTTCCATGAATTATTTATATGATTTAAATGTATTTTACTTTAATGGGACTGAAAACATTTTCAATATTACTTTTAATGTTTTCAAGTAAAAAAATTTTCCCAACATTTTCATGATTTCAATATTAGTTATCAATTTTTTTCAAAGATATTTTTAAAAAACATTATGCATATTATTTATTATTTTTTTCCAGGAATTTTTTTCAAAAATGTTTTCATGTTTTGTTTATTTTATTTCATGGTATTTTATAAAAAAAATTATTTTCAAAAGGTATTAATTATTACAAATTATTTCTCAATGAAGAAATGATATTTTCCACAAGAAAAATTTTTGAATAATATATAAAAATTATTATCCATTTAAAATGTAATGGACAATGCCAATGTGGAGGAGGCACTACGTCGGCACTAATAATAATTTTTTTACATGTCATGGAATAATTTACAGCATACATGTTCGGAATTATTTCTGTACATTATTACTCTTATAAAATCTTAATATAGTTATTCAATATAATTAATACATTAAATATCATAATAATTCATACTCACATGAAAAAATACTATATTTTGTAAAAATGCAATATTTTTTTAAAATTAAAAAAAATATAAACTTTTTACGTAAAATTTCAAAACAAAATATAAAGAAAATATCAACATGATGAACTAAAAAATGAATTTTTTTTCAAAAATTAAATCTTATATATGATATAATAATGTTTTAAATAAATAACAATATAATAAATTATTTATTTAATGAATTACATATCATAATTAAAATAAATATTTAACTCAAGAATACTAACAATTACGATTGTATAAAAATCTAGGATGTAAAATTCACATTAACCTCTTCTTAAATTGCGTCCTTAAGATTTTATTTAGTCATTAATAAAATGGAGGTACTTTTCCCTCATTGCATTTCATATTCCCTTATTTTTTGTTCAACTATATGGTTTCCCCAAAAACCCTTAACCTCATGAATTACCATGTTCCATAAAAAATTATCTATAATGTAATGAGATTGAACATGAATTTCCTCATAAGAAATGTTCCCTTCTATATTAACTACTTCAATGCTCAAAACACGATCTCAATTTTTCTCTTATATTCCTACCATTAAACAAGAAAAATATTATGTGCCCATGAAAAACACAGAGGATAAGCAACTCAGTAAGGAATAAGTCCAACATTTTTTTGAATTTCATATAGTCTTATGAATTGTGGAATCAACATTCCTTTCATACCAAAATACATAACACTTTTTGATGGAGATACTTTCAAAATGACATGATCACCTACCACTAATGAAATACCATTCCTCTATTTATCCTCATACCAATTTTACAGGATTTATGCTATCCTCATTTGTTGCTAAGGTAACTGAACCTTATCTACCGCTTCATGAATCAATTATTGTACAATAAATGTATTTTCACAAAAATCATCCCAAATGGTAGTTTTTGATAGTATTCCATATAAGGCTTCAAAAATAACTATTATTATATAAGAATGAATGAATTTATTATAAGAAATCCCAAAAAATAGAATATATCGATCACAACTTCCCTAGTAATCCACTAAACAAGAATGAAGTCCATCTTCTAATGTATTAATTGTTTCCTATGACTGTCTATCCTATTGAAGAATAAATACAATTTTAAAATTTAATTTAGAAAAACATGTTTTCTAAAAGCCTTATTGAAATTCCGAAGTAAACCTAAGGTCTTGATCAGATACAATTGAAATGGGAACTCCATGTATCCAGACAATTTATTTGAGGTACAGTAGATAAATATTATCTAGAGAAAGAATGTCTCAAATAGGTCGTAAATGTGAAAATTTAGTCAAAATGTCAATAAAAACAAAAATCACATTCTTTCCTAAAATATTTGTTTGTAGACCCACCATGAAATCTATTGATATATCATCCCATTTTTCAATCTATCATTGAAAAAAATAATCATATAATTTAGTAATTATCATTATACATTAACCTATGAAAATTTGAATCATTTCGGGGTAAAATCATCAATATGACATTTCATTACATCTCACCAGTAACACTATTGATGTTATATGTACATTGTAGTGCTACCATAATAAACTGATAACAGATAACTATAAGCATCATTTAACAACTTTATCGTCAAATGTGAATCACCAGTCACATAATCACATCCAAAATCATAGATCGCATTATATATGAATACCTAATTTAGTCAATATACCCTTTATCCAATTCAACCATCTTCTGTAACACATGTTATTCCTTATATGCCTTCTTAATTCTATCTGAAAGATATTTTTTCACTAACACCTAAATTAAAACAGATAAAATACCTCCACCAAGAACTTCCATGACCAAATTTATCAAATCATCAATCAAGGAGAAATCATAAAAATGAAACATTCCTAATGTATGAATACTTTTCCAACTCATAGAATAAACCAATCAATTTTAATTTATAAAATATTAATGAATCATGAAATCATAATTCTTGATTAATTCTAACAATGTTATCTATCTCATGTTCAGTTCATATTGAATGATAATATACTACATTATTTTATAATCTGTATATATTTCACATTCTAATCCGTATAAAATATTCTTTCAATTTTTTAATACAAAAATAATAGCAGATAATTCCATATCATGTGTACTGTAATATAACACATGATGTTTCAAACGATGAGAATCATAAAAAATTACCTGATCATTCAGTATTATGAAAAAACCAAGTCCTTTTTACTAAGAATAACTATAGATGACAAAATCACAATTTCCCGATGTTAAGACCAAAACTAAATCATTGAAAAATCTTGTTTTTAATTAAAAATTCCACTTCCTTTGATGGATCAATATACAGTTTTGTATTTACAATGGATTTTTCCAAAACCATCTATTTCAAATCATACATAATTCCTTCCAAAATAACATTCTTCAGACACAAATTAGAAAAATGACTGAAATCATTATCACTAAATAATATAGAATCGTTTTCTCATCAATATTTTTGATCAATTTCCATAAACTCTCAAGCCATGTGTTGAAAAATTACAAATCAGTATAACTTGAATAAATTTAAAACACATTCTACATATTTCATCATACCAAAAATTCCACAAGAATGTAATTTTATTATATTAACTCAAAATTTATTTTTTGAATTCATCCCAAAATCATTCCAACCTTAACACTTCTTATTCCGGTCACCACGAGGAACATATTTGTTATAAAACTCTATTTACAAAATTTCAAAACAATGAAAAAATTTCTCAATGAATTTAAATATTCATGCAGACAATTATCATTGTAAATAATGATTAAATCTAAAGAAAAACTATTTAAATTTTGAATTAGTGTCCCAATTAAATTTTGACACATTTTTGGAAAATCTAATAACATTTCATTCACATACTGTTATGGAACTATAATATTTCTTTCTTAGTTCCATAAATTTTTTCTATTCAGAGTCCAACAAATATTGTGAAATATTTATTTGGTAAATGATTCTTTAATGTTACAAATTCATTGAAATAAAATTATTAGTTATATCTGGTATTCCTATCCAATTCCCACCATTAGTCAGCTTCACATTCCAAATGATAAATATCAATGGTTATGTTTTGAGGTTCGAACCATCCCATGACATAAAATATATTTTCTAGATCATTATTCAATACAATGGATAACACATAGTTAGAAGATCCACTAAATTATGGGAAATGTTCCATCATGAAATGCTACATAAGATACCTATTTTCCCGTGTTTGATCAGGTTTCTCTTTAACATGAATACCACCACTATTTATGAAATTTCGAAAATGATCCTTTCCTATCACAAACAGCCCAGTTCTAATCCCCACTATTAAAGGATAATAGATAGGAAAGTTATCAACCTCATAGTGAAATCTAATTTTAGCAACATTGTTTCTTCTATGGAAAACCATTTTGTATAGACATGTGTTATATGATGATACCAAGTAATCATAAATTCAATATCATTTTACATTAAACAAAACTAAAAATCATTTATAGTATTTTATAAACATATTCCTGACCCATAAGGTTATATAAACCATACTATGATACCCACTATAAAGACCTAGCCATAAAACATTACACAATCTTGAGTTTTAGTAAATAATTTACATTCATTCAAATTTAGGGAAATTTTTTATTATAGCTTTATATAAATGGGACACAATACATAAAAAATAATCTACATTCATACAAAGTGTATACTACTAAAACAATGTAATTCTTTCGAAAATATAATACATTTAAAAATAAAACATGTTTTATTTGAAAAATATTCATAACATTCACCATGACATCATATATATTATTCACCATCCCTATACCGAAAAAAAACATTTAAAAACATGGGATGAGAACAAAAGTCTCTGCATGGTACAAAAAAATAGAATCATCTTTCCAGAGAAAACATTTAATCCCATTAAAACTGCTTTTATAGATAACTAAAAAGAATAATTATAAAAATCAGGCATTCACCTCTGGATTCATAAGCATATCAATCGTAAAATAACACATTAAAATGGATGAACATTAAAGTAAAATTCTTTCTTTAGGGAACCTAATGCCATGGAGAGTGATAATGGGGCTCACCAATCATATCTTGAGATATAATGGGGATCAAAACCTCATATCATGAGATATAATAAGGATAAAACCATAATATATAGATATATTTTACACTCAAATCATAATAAAAAAATTCCCAAGGCTCATATCGTAGATAATAAACATGATGAAACATTAAATACAATGAGAAGAACCCAGTCACATATCAAATATAAAATTTAATCATAAAATGACTTTTAAAAAATTAATTCAAAAACATAATAAGGAATAAATATTCTATAAAAATAAATATTAATAAATAAAAAATAAATAATAGAGAAATAGAGTGTCATCAATGTGGGAGAAACTACTCATTCCATATAAAAAATACAATCCTTTTGAATTTTATAAAATGATATATTAAAAAGGATTTAAAAAAGGAATGTACCATACATAACCCATGAAAACTATCTCTAATAAAATGAAATGAGACAAATTCAAAAATTAATAACCATTAAAATACATTAATAAAAACTATTTTGAAAACATAGACATATATAGAAATATGTTTAAGAATAAATCATTAAAACATTTAAAAAAATAGTTAAACAGACAATTAGATAATTTTAGACTTCATTATAAAATTTAAAACATACTTTAAAATGGTTTTAATATTCTTATTAAATTATTATTTAGTAAGAAAAACTTGTTTATAATACTTTACATGACCTTCTTATAGAAATTTTCATCCAATTTATTAACAATATTTTGTTATTTCGATTGATTCAAGTGTGTTCTTTCCATGGTTTCAAAGGAGGGTTCATTATGGATATCCTTATAGAAATGAAATATCACTATATATGTGAGAAAATATATATATTTACATGTTTTTAAATAATAAAATTTTAATTTAAACTTTCCCTGATTTCAGTAAAATGGAAACAAAATCACATTATCCAAAAAGGCAGTGAACTAGCACTCCATAGATGATGATTTCATTATTTATAATATAAGAAGAAGATTAGATATTTTCTCATTAATATAAAATAAAAAAACATTCTTTTTTATATATGATACTATATTTTTCATTAATTACTAGATTATAGCTGAGGACGAGGTAGAATTCAAAATAAATTTAAAACAAAGGAAAAAATATTAACTCTGGAAGATTTCTCCATGAGAACATACATAATGATTTTGGATGTGGTATTTTTTTGAGACTCTTAGAAATATAATGTTTAAATGTTTTAGGAGAAGAAAATTTGGTTGATTATAGTGGAGCATGAATATCAAGTTGGTTAATATTTGAGAAGGAGCCTCCAGTTTTATGTTATATGAGTGGTAAATTTGGAATTACTAAAATTATTATGATAAATCTATTATTGGGTTTAAGACATCAACATGGAATAAAGACTAAGGGTTATTAAATATAAGACACAATAATATTCTATTTGTCTTAATTAATAATTTTTTAATGCATTTAATAAAATATTTTTTTTCCTGAATAATAATTCATGTCAAATTAATCAATTTTCAAAATTATGAATTTAAACGAAGTGAAAAAAATTCGATTCCAAAATTTTATTATATCATGTATATATCATATTATTAAATTTAAATTATTAATTATCTTAAAAATATAAAATTACATTTAAGTTATAATATTTAATGAAAATAATTTGATTTATTACTTCAATAAATAAATATTGAATCATTATGGTATTTGAATTTTTTGTACTTATTTTTTATGAAAAAATACATATATATTTCCATCTAGAATATAAACACATTAGATTTAAAATTATCATTTATGATTTAAGAAAATTTTTGGAAAATGATATATTATAATTTGTAAAATATTAAAAACATCAATATGACAACCCAACTTCCATTTGAAATAAAATATTATAAAGACCTTAATGTCATTAATGTGGGTCCAAAATAGCCCAAATTAAATTTAAATTAATAAAAAAGTAAAATATTTTTATAGATAAGTATTTATCAATTTTTTTGGTCATTTAATAAGTATTATAATTTAAATTAATACATTTTATTTATTTAACATCATCATGCAGAATTGTTGCATCCTCATTTCATAGGAATAAATGGTAATTATATCATAAATAAAATATGAAAATAAAGAACTATAAATGAATTAAAATTACTAACATCAATTTCAAATTCAATATTCATACATTTTGATTATTCATTAATATACATATCCATACAACTTATTATGTTTGTTATTTTGTCTTTTATTTCTATGTACATAAATAGCACTGTAATTTGGATTATATTTATCTTATTTGACTAAAATGTCAAATTTAACATTAAAAACATCAATAATACATTATAAATAAAAAATATATTTAAAATAAATTTTTCCCTCATTTATTATTTATAAAAACCATAATTTGACATTACTAAGACATTTTAGGCACTTCATCAACATTGAAAATAGTGTTTATACATATCAAGATATAATGTTTAACTTTCATGTTTTTAATTATTCTTGTAAAATATTACTCTTAAAATAAATTTAAATAATTATTAAATATTACAAATTTTATATCATCATTATATCTAAATGATATCACAATAAATAATGTAGTTTATTAAAAGTATGAATTTGTATCTATTCACAAAAGATTACGCATTTAAAAAATTTAAAAAATTCAGAAATAGATAATTTCATCATGATGAAGTAATAATTGATATTCATTTTTCCAAATTAAAATTATATATTTAAAAAATTAATTTCTTAAATAAGTAAATATATAATAAATTATTCATTTTAACATGCAATTTCAATCAGAAAAAAAATACTCAATCTATTTATTAAAATGAATATATTATATATTTTATGAATTACAAATCATAATTAATATAACTATTTAATTCCATAATACTAAAAAATAATATATTATAAATAAACTGGGCGTAAAAATGAGGAAGGGATAATTTTATTCATATATATCAGATATGTATGTAAATGCTCAATCCCAGGCATTTCATTGGTGGGAGGATTTGGAGCTCGAGCACGACACAACTTACGTAGAATGTCTGGTGTGTATTTTAAAATAGAGTATGGATGTTTTTTTGGGAGAGTATGGTACCACATTCCAATAATATATGGAATCATAGATAGATCCATAAAGAGAAACAAGTGTGAGGGGAAGATGGTCAAGATCAGTGGACAGAGTTATTCAATAAGTATGCATATAGACGCTTCTAAAGAAAAATATTTATTTAGAGGTGGATATAATAATAGCCTCTTAGATTTCCATAAAGCTTCTATGTAATATCATTATTTAATCTTATTTTTTTTATTAATTATTTTATATGTATGAGTTATTTTAGTTTTTATGGTGTTTTTGAGAGTATGGGAGGCCTTTTGGGATTCACATATTGAGAATGATTTTTCTAATCAATGATAATTACTTTGAAATCCTTCCACCTTGTTTTGTAGCCTAGTGGAGGAGCATTATTTGACATAACTCATGACACTTAGAGTATATGGTGATCCTAGATGAAGTTGTACAAGTTGTGGCACATTGTTAAAGGGTACTATTGTACATGCCTTGAATCTCCCAAAAAACCAGGTGACACCCTTCATAGGAAACACAATTTCAAGTACACATCAGTATATATTATGTTCCTACACCATGTGGGTCCCTAAATGAGGTATAATCCCATTCATAGTAGGAATTATGTTTTCCAAACCATTTTCATGTGAAATTAATGATCAAAAATCATTCATAATAAAAATTTATTTTGCTTCATTACTATATCCTATTTTTATTACAATCCCAATTGATTTTATGTCTCCTATGTTCTTCTCTTCAAATTAACCCAACTAAAAAACAATATTTTTTTAGTTCATTTGGGATGAGCATCTATGATTTTATTATATGATACAAAACCCTTTATTCATCATGTTTTTTCTTGTACTACAACATTTACCATGAGAGGATTCATACATCCCGCATTGCACATACTGTTATATGTTTTTCTATTATAAGTGACATCATATTATTTTATTGTTTTCAAAATGGTGGTGGATTAAAAAATTCAATTAAATAACTTATCATAAGAGGAAAATTCATTATCAACATTTCATATTCCCAAATATGTTTCCATAGATCAATCAAATTGATATCGTTTTTTCATGAATCTCATATTGTATTACTTTTCCTATGAAACATTCAGGGTGGATCAATATTCAATTAATATAAAAATAATTATTTTAAAAAATCATTCTATTTAAGTTCAATTCATGAATATAAAATTAATCTAGTAATTTATATACCACTCCATAGATATATCTTAGAATAATATTTATCGATAGACTCTATATTGTCTATAATTCTTGAACCACCAGTCATGACATGTAATATCTATGTTTATATTTTCAAAAACTCATTCATGATGAAATAGAACCCAATAAAGTCATCCTTCATGTGAGATATGTTCCTCTGTGGGTGTGTAATGTGATTCATTAATTTCTCCCCCCATCAAACCATGGATTAATTCCTCAAGAAATTGAGTTAGTAAGTTCATTTACTATTCAAGATATTGTATAAAAATTTTCCTGGATTTAATATTGTAATTTCATATCTTATTGAACATTATAGATAAAGATTTCATGTTGATTTTGGTATAGGCCATTAGACTGAATATGATGTATTATTCCATTAGAATTTATATAGTTTCATTTGACCGTGGTTTAATATGACGACATGTTTTATATGTTTCTACATTAATATCATGAATAAATAGTTTTCATTTATTTTTATTCTCTCCAATGTATATTTTTTCTGTTACGTTTGGAAGTTGTAGTACTATGTATGTTTACAAATTAGAGGGGATTTGCAAATGAAATATTGTAATGAAAATTATAGATCAATATATAGGGTAGGAGTATGATATATTTCTTCCTTAAATGTGGCCATCATTCCCTGTAGATATCAAGTATACATGCCTAAACATGATAAATTATTGAGATTGAGTATATGTACACTAGTTTCCTTTGTGGAAAAAACCTAGAATTGATGTCACAATGATAACAAGTACATGTTCGTCAGACATGTGGTCATCTTAATTTATCTTCTAACATATATACATTTATACTTATGTCATGGATCCAATGAAGGTACTATTGGGGCCCATGGTGGAACATGTATTACATAAGTTTCAAACCCATGAATAATTGTAGTTTTTTGTACATTTATTTTATTAAGCATTACACATATTATACTTGTAAATATTTTTTAAAGATGTTTTGGTGGTTCTATAATTTTTTCATTACTCACTTCCTCCATGATATTCTGAATATTCATGGAGACTTTGTGATTATGGGTCTAGGTATATGATAGGATACTTTGCATATATTTTAGTTATTTAGTATGAAGTAAATAGCATGGAAACAATATATGGTAGTGTATTTATAAAGATTTATATTTATTCATCAACATATAAATTATACTCTTAATTAACCTGAATCATTCCGAGCATCATTTATTTATTTATATGACATGTTTTTCGTAATTAATACATTTTATATGTATACTTAATCATGGAATTTTGAGTTTTATATTTTTTAGTTATATTTTCATTTCATTGAATGATTATTAAAGGGTATCATGTCCCAAGTGACAACATTATATACCTCACTACTAGTCCTCAAACTACAGCATATAAAAAGTCAATAATGGGGTTTGTGGATTTCTTAACATGGAATTGGGGGTTTTGGTTGTGACAATTAATTTGTATCATACGTAATCTATTCTGACCACTATTATTAGTATTTGAAATATCTTAGGGATCTTAATGGGATGAGAGATCTAATCCATTATAATTTTTAGAAGAAACTTTTACCATTGACTTGTCATTGAAAATTGAGTACTATGGAAAAGTATCACTGATAGTTAAAGGATATAGTAGACTTTAAACATAATTCATTAAATTTCTCAAAAATGATATTAGGATTATGTTATCAATACAGGTAGTTTTCAGCGGAGTATATGGGGAGCCACTTTTGGAATACATCACGTTAAAATGTACTGGTGCTAGAGGGACCAATTTCTGTTTTTGGTACTTTTTTATTATCTATTATTATTGATTTTTCATTGTTTTATTTTTCATTGTTTTTCTTATTTTTAGAATCCACCATGTTATGATATTTGGGAGACATGGTAGAGTGGATATTCATTCCCATTTCATTGACAACACCACGTGGGTGTCAGAAATGTACTGTTAATGTATGCTAGTTTTTTGGGTTGATGATTAGGAAGAATTAACCATCTGGGAATTTATTTAAAAAGTAAATACAATATTACAATGTTATTTATTCAAATATTGAGTATAGCCTAATTTCCTTGTTATTTATTTCATTTTGTGAATAATCAGGTTCTGTGATGAGGGAGACTGCTCTTCTTTTTTCATTGTCGGGAAAGATCATCGTATAAACACTATATATTCAAATTCACTATTGTTATAGTTAAAAATATTTTCACAGGGGTTAGTAGTTTTTCAGGTGGTTTATTTATACTCTATCACATTTTAATTCCCTATATACTTTCTTGAGGAGGATGGGGTGTTACCACTAAGTGTTATATCATTTTCGAGATCCACCTGTGCTATTATTCCTCTACTAATTTATTTTATCCTACATGAATGGATCATTATATAATACTTGATTTGATTATTTAGGTTGGAAGATGTATTATGAACGGTTTTATTATGCTATCTTTTTTCTAATATGGGGATATGGTATTGTTCTCCATGTTATATTGTAGTACGGTAAAGAAATATATTTACTACTAGTAGTTAACCCATTTGAAAATGATGAACTGTTACCATCTCTGGATTTTTTTTAACTGTAAACCAAAAGTATTATTAAAAAATAAGGGATTACAACAGAAGAAAATAGGGAGTTTTGTTTACATATCGAATATAAAGCAGAATCAGCTTGGGGTGGAGTTCATCACTCCATGTAATAGGATGCACCACACCCATGTTTTCCAGACCATCAGCAATCCTGTTAACTTTTCTATAGGTGTGCATTGAAATAAAGCTGGTGGAGGAGAGTGAATGTAGGTAGTCAATCCAGTGGGAAGTGAGTTTCCAAGCTAGATGAATTGTACCCTTCCAAATGGCTTAAACTATGGTAGATGAATCACTCTCAATCTAGATGTTTTTCTCGTTTTGAGCTTTAGCAAACGAGATAGCATGAATAACACTCCACATCTCAGCTTCTAAGGAGTAAAATTTGCATGATCCATAAATGCATCCAAGGATCTGATCCATATGATTTCAAAAGATTCCACCACAACCTGCTGGGCTAGAAATTCCTTTGGAGGCCCCATCCACATTTATTTTGATCCACCTCGTAGGCGGGGGTTTCTAAAAAACATCCATCATAAATTTAGGGCGAGGAATTTTCTCGTGAACTCCAATGCGCCTCAAGATCCCAAGGTCTCTAGTAGATTTAGAGCAGTGTTCATTCTGAATCGATGCCGCCTCTCGAATAGGAATGAGAATTATCATTTTTACTACATTGAGATTAAATGTGTTTTTACGAAAAATGTAGTCATTCTTGCCATACCAGATCACATGTAGAATCTCTGCAACAGCCACTGTAAACAGATTCTTGATTTTCTTAGAGTCTGATATTTCCATGAATCTCTGAAGGTGCAATGTTAGGGAAGTGCCAAACAACCATCTACATTAAAAGATGTCAAATACGTGGTTCCAATGAGAAGAATCCATATCACACGACTTAAAGAGATGGTTAATATCCTCCCTATGTTGATTACACATAAAACATTTAGTGTAGAGGTTGACCCTGAAAGCCTGTAGACATGAGTCAGTGGGGATCGTACCATGAGCAATACGCCATACCCAAGTAAAGAGCGATGGTTTTATCCAAGCATTGTTAAAGTTTTTTATCCAGTTTTAAAATTTTTAGTCATTATTGAAAAAGAAGTTGTAGTAACTTTTAGAGTCCAGAATGCCATTATGTGAAGGCTCTCATATGATAAAATCATTATTCTGTGAGAAGGGATAGGAATCAACAATGCTATTGTTCTCATCGAGAAGATAGTCATTTTGCAAGTGAAGTGTTTTCTTTATGGTGTCATTGATGTTAAAGGGGGAGTGATTAGGTGAAAATACAGAGATAAGGGGGGGAACCCATCCAATTGTCCAGCCAAAATATCAATTTGGAATCTTTATTGACCATCCATCTAGAATTAGTCATAATAACATTAAACTTATGTTTGATGGAAGGACAAATAGAAGACGTGCAATGATTAAAATTTGTGTTCCTCAGTTTTTCAAGAAGTGAGCTCTAAGAAAATAAGTGATAGGTGAGTTATTGCAATTAAGGTTCCACGTCAGCTTGGCCTGTAGGGCATCATTAAAAAAGGTAAGGTTTTTTATGCCAATTATACCTTTATCAATGGGTTTACAACATGTGGACCAGGGTATGGTGACCATTTTCCTTTCATAATTACTCCCTGTCCAAACAATCTTTTTGATGGCAGTATTAATGCATTTTTTTAGACTAGCCAACCATTTGTAAATCATCAGAGTGTAGACATGTTTTGAGAAAATTGTTTATTTAACCAAGAAAATCCTACCGTCCATAGAAATATTTTACCTTTTCTAGGAGGAGAGGTTCCGAAGAGTATGGTCAATGATAGAAGAGAAATAGATAGCATTAGGTCTGCCCCAAAACATAGGGACTCCCAGATAAGTAAAGGGAAATGTGCCTTCCTTGATGCCAAGATCGTTTGTGATCCTGCTTTTCCTGCCACATGGGAACTCTTTTCCAATGTAAATATAGGACATTTTCCAATTGATATGTTGCACAGAGACTGACTCACAGTGTGAGGGAATGGCTTTTAAATTGTTTAAATTCCTTTTGTCCCTTTTCAAAAAGAGGATTATGTCATCTGCATACAAATGGCGAGAGGGGGAATTCAGGTTCCTGGAGGAAAATATGGGATTTATTTCACCTTTTTCAACTGTTTCTGAAATATGTCTTTATAAATATTCTTCGGCAATGGAGAAAAGAATGGTAGAGAGAGGGTCACCCTGTCAGACCCCCTTAGAACATTTCAAGTACCCCTTTGGGATCCATTTAAGAGGATGGAAATATGGGCCGAACTGAACAAGGTTCTTATTCTATTTTAGAAAATATCATTGAATCCAAAATTGGATAGAACATTAAATATGAAATTCCAATTGATAGTGTCAAAGGATTTGGCAATATCAAGTTTTATGGAAACATTCCCTCCTCTAGTTTTCTTTTTTTGAAGGTTAGTTGATTCAGAGACAAGACAAATATAGTTTTGAATTGATCTTCCTGTAATGAAACCAAATTGATTCCGGGAAACAATTCTATTACTAGTAGGAGGAATTCATATTGGAAATGAGTTTGGTGATAATTTTCATGAGGTAATTTATCAAAGAAATAGGTCAAAAGCTTTGGAGTTCATTAACATTTTCAGTTTGAGGATCAAGAAACAAGAATTGTGAGTTAAGACCCTGAGGGGGAATGCCATGAGAGAAAAAGGCTTTAACCGTGCAACAAACATCCTCTTGTAAGACATCCCAGTTATTTTGATAAAAGCCATTGTTAAAACCATCAGGTCTAGGGGAACCATCCGTATTAAGACTAATAACAGCGTATTTGATATCTTGATCCAAGGGGATGTTATTAATCATGACATTCTATTCCTCAGTAACCAATTTAGGAATCACTTCAGGATGAAGATCTATATCAATAAACGGGCCGTTGAGGAGATTATCAAAATATAAAACCACATGATTGGAGATCGTTTCTTCTATGTCAAATATTTGGTTTCCTTCTCTAAGGAAGGAAAGGGGTCTCCAATCTTTTTTAACCCTATTAAGGGAATGTTATAATTTGGTGTTTCTATCTCCATCATTTATCCATTTGGTTTTGAAAATTTGTTTTTTAGGTTCTCTTTGAAGTAAAGTAGAGTAATCAACTTGGTGGAGATGATCAGTTCTTATTGATAGATGTCACTAAAGCTGGAGGAGGTGTTCTGATTTTGAATTTAATTTAGATCCTTTTCGAGAAGATCAATGGTATTAACTATTTCATTAGACTTGGTTTTACAACAATTTTTAAGGGTTTGCTTAAGAAATCTCAGTTTCAAAGGACATGAAAAGGGATCCTTATTATTATGGAAATTATTCCAGAACTTATAAATGACGTTGGCACAACCAATGTCATAGGACCAGGATTTATTGAAACTCAAAGTGGACTTGTGATTCGCGGTGTTATAGGAGAACCTAACGGGAATGGGATGATGGTCAGAGGAAATCTTAGGGAGGGTGATACTAGAGATATTATCCCATTTATTAAGGGAAAAGTCATTAGTGAAGGCTCGGTCAAGTTTACTGGAAACTACCCAATTGCACTGATGACGATACCAGGTGAACATAGCACTTGTTAAATGGATCTCAGTCAAGTTATTTTTTTCAATGCATGCCATAAATTCCATAGGGGAGATTCTGGTATGCAAAGGTACCATTTTTCATTGGTATCCAAGATGTCATTAAATTCACCAAGTAAAAACCAAGGTCTCTGAATCCTTCTATTCAGTTGATTGATTTTATTCCATAGGGGTCTCCTATATTGATTTCTATTAAAATCTTATATAAAATTTCTGTAAACACAAGTTTGTTCAAGAATATAATGACAAGTAAAATCATGATTAGAGAAACTCTGTATGTTAACATTTTGAAGCGTATAATGGGTAAAAACCAATAGGCATTCAGAAGACAAATGATTAGAATTTTTATTCTTATG
The DNA here is from genome assembly GCA_963277665.1 of Viscum album. Taxonomy (NCBI): domain Eukaryota; kingdom Viridiplantae; phylum Streptophyta; class Magnoliopsida; order Santalales; family Viscaceae; genus Viscum; species Viscum album. The sequence goes on from OY728141.1 coordinate 695,735,484, forward strand.
AATGAATGATTTATATACAATAGATCAATAGATGTGTGTGCTGATAACTATATAATATTTTACAATTTAATTGACTCAAATAAAATTATTGGATTATTTACAATTTTATTTTTTTAATTATGGTGGTTTATTTTCTCAGGAATAAGTTATCTTAATATAAACTGCATGTTATCTAATATAATATTGTGTTATTTATTCAATGGTAATCCTATTATTACTTCAAAGGTTAATGGTTTCCTAATTCTAGATAGCTATTATCAAGGGACCACGTATGATTCCCCTTAAAATTCATCCCCACTGATATCCTTTCCCATGTAATATAAATCATTCATATAGATAAAACATTCCGAAATAGTTATCAACTACCTGATGGATAGGTAAATCAAGGACCTCGTTCTTTAGTTTCTAGATTTGGGAGTGATTATTGAGTTGTTATATGATACTTCCCATTTTTTATTGGGTTCATTCATGATGAAGTAGAAAATAGTGACCACATGTGATTCTTAGCAGTAAAGTACACATGAGAGTATCTATTCCATCCATGATTTTGGGTGATATGAATTGGTTTTTGATATAATTTTATAGAGATTATACAAAATTAGTGCAATATTTTTGTCTGTTTCATATCACAGGGTCTTGATGTATGTTTTCCATAATATAAATATGAATATGTGATAGACGTGGTGTTCAGAGTTTTTCCATGACAATGAAAATGAAATATTTTTCACCTTTGCAATGGGGAGTTTTGATTTGGATTCACTGAGTAACAATATATGTGGATATATTGTTTAACAATATTAATATACATTATGTTGATGAAAATTCATGTGGTGATTCATATTGATGATGAAGATGATGGTGGTATAGGTTTTCGGTTTTATATAAAAATAAAATCAACATTTGGTAATGTTTCTGGGGGATACTAATCTGTGGGTGTGAATATTTATCTCATAATCCATCATGATTCACTGAGTGGATGGTCAGAATATGACTAGAATAAGATGATATTCCATTGGAGTAATCTATTTTTTTTGGGAAAACATGATAATTTTCTATGAGTGTTCAATTATTTAATAGTGATATTAAATCATTATTTATCTATTATGTACAATAATTTTTAAAAACATTTTTAGTACAATAACATAAATATGTCAAAATTAGTGCTTTTATCTAGTTACTTGGTATTCCAACAATTATAATTAGATCTTCATGGACTAAGAGATTATTAAATCTATTTCATGTCCCAACACAGAAATGGATACAAAAAATTATAGATCTGTTCATAGGATTTCCGTAAGACATTGGGGGATGTGATTCTCTAGTGGTGATTGAGGAATAGTTAACAATATATTTCCATTAATTGATGATTTTGGAGTCCAATTCTATTGAATATTTATCAAAGATGTTTTTGGATGAGGTGGACAGACTTTATAATTTTCCATTGTCCAACATTTCCCATTTGATAACAAATTTCATGTCATGTATATATTGAGTATTTAAGTATTATTTTGCATCCTAGCTAAACCATAGAGCATAATTCCCTTTCATAAAAACTAAAACTTTAACAGCATACATTATATATTGTAAAGATACATTCTATGCTCATATTATGGAATTTTGTGTGTAACCTCCTGGAAAAAGTTCACTCTTATGTATCTTAACTTGGTTGTAAACATGGCCTCAATAATGCATCCCCATATACTAGAGGATATTTACTAGCATTGATGGTCTGACGGGAATAGTGGGGGGACTATACAATATTGATTATAATATAGATGATCAATGTAAAATGATTTTATGATATAGAAATAACATAATAAATGTTCTGAGGAAGCATAAATCATTTCAATATTATGAACATGACCAATAATAAGCAATGTCATATACAAAAAGTTTCCAAATCAATATAAAAAAAAAAATAGGAATACATGAATGTAGAGTATCATGCATATACACCACTCTATTCAAAAAATTCAAAATTCATTCTAAAATATAATATAGGGGATATGGTTTTTCCTCTTGTCCCATAATCTATCCTACTAATAAATTCAAAAATCAAATGTTAGACATATCCCTTTATCACTAGCATCATTTTGAAATTTTTTAAACTACCAATTTTCAGACCAGAAAGAGAGTGACATATGCTTAGAAGGCCACCCCCAAAAGTGTTAATAAATATACATATTTTTCATAAAAAATTATAAAATTTATTATAATAATAAATTTATAATTGAATATGGAAAAACACATAATTATGGGTTCATCACAGGACAAATGATTGATACTACCATTATCAGAATAAGATGAAATATATAAGTACTTAAATATCTAGGTAAATCACAGATTGTATATGTATAACTCATATATGAATGAACATATATGTATATATATTCAAAATTATATCCAAGAACTAAGATGTATACCCAAGTCATCCTTGCATAAACATGAGTGCTTCCATATTACATAAGTTATTTTAATATAAGAAAAATGTATAAACAGACCATCATATAATTAAAAAATATTTTAACTCTATGAATTTTATTTTAATTTGTAGTTGGTAGGTTAAGAGGGTGGTTTTAATTCCCTAAGGCTCTATGAAAAAATAAATTTATAATAACTCAAAATACATTATTCATTAATTAAAAGACATTGTAAGAAATAGTTCAAAATCATTCCCCATAGATTGTTATTTTGTTTTATTGGGATTTAAAAATATTTAATTTTGTAAATTTTATGAATATTATGATAAATAATGGGTTCTGATTTGATATTGATAAAATGAATGATGAATATAAAACAATTTGATTGGTTTGTAAATAGATTTGAGAAGAACGCAAGGGTATTGTCACAATTTTGTGGTTCGAGGGAAATTGGACTTGGGAAAATAGGTATATTAAATCAGGATATATGTTAAAGTAGAGACTAGGAATATCTAAAGGTCATGGTATCCTCATCTTATCACCGTAGTACCCTATTTCCCTTAGTCCTATAAATTTGGGTTTTGTCTAATTTTTTTTTCTCGATACCATGTTTAAACCTGATTTTTCATATAGATGAAATATTTCATTCATTATTTAGGGATATGAATTTTTATATTTTAATGTTACTTTTAGAAAAGAAATCAATGGTCATGATAAATTAATAATAAAGGGATTGAAAGATGAATAATAAATTGCATATACAATATTAATTAATTAAAATTAAAAAAATAAATCCAACAATACTTCCTCATTCTATTACATTACCACATCATAATATGGGTTTATCCCCCCATCCTAATTAATGTATAATCATACTAGTGGATAAAATAAATATAAAGAATGAAGAAAAAATTGGAAGAAATTAGGTAGGACCATGTACCTTGTTGCTCTACGCATTGGTCTCTAGCTCTGAATTCCCTCAACAGTAGTAGCATATCCCACCATCTATGGGAATCATCTGGGATCATGAATTAATTAATTCCATAAATTAATTGTCTGATCGAGATCATGGGTGGGTCACACATCATAGATGTTGTGAAAACATGAAAATATTACTAATTTATACAATGAAATCCCATCATGTGAATTAACAGAATGTGTAATGTTGTTACATGAAGTAAAATATTTGAATTTCCCAGTGAATTGAATTTTGGTGTATCATATTAAATATAATATCCTTAAGAAAACTCAAATTATGAATTGTGTTGAAATGACATGTAATTTTTCTTCCCATGATGTAATCTTTTCCCAACATGTCCTGATTGGTTAAATCATTGGACAATGTCATGACATGTGAATAAATTACGTGGCGTGTAATCGTTCTTCACCAGTACTCTAGATTCATTGTATCCCAAAAAATATGGTATTTTCCCAATTTCATTTGTTTTCAAAATATTACTTCATTCTTCCAAAAAATACAAAACCAGTTAAATGGACAACAAATTGGAAATAATAATCATTTCAATACACAAATCAATACATTAAAATATCATAAAATATATTCATGAAATATTTCTATTAGTAGTCATGTTGGTTCATTTAATAATTTTGGAACACCAAGCCCATCTAAGGAATTATATAGAAAAGTTAAACCACATATCTCTCTAGGTAAAAAAACCCATCACCCTAAGATTCCACCCATGTAGCACCATATAGAAACCAAAGAATAACTGTTAACATTGTATAAATTCTTCTCCCCCTAGTTATTTCGGGGTATACAATTTATGGAACCATAAATCCCTCATGGAATAGTACAATATTATTTCTCAATGAGCATATCCATGGTAATCCACTAAAGAACCCATTATAATTCATGTGTTAATGAAGATTAATATTATTAGTGATCCCATCCGTGTTATTATATAACAATATTCATGTTCATCCCCAATAATGTTGGGAATATTTTTTAAACATATAATTTGTATACATGATGTTTCCAACCATGTTTTTCTCAATCTGAATTATTGTTTCACCCTCATCATGATAAATTTAATGGTAATGGATAGTATTAATCCAATAATATTAAATAAAACAATTATATCAATATTCAAAAACATATATTATGGATAATTTATGTTATAAACTAGATGGAGCAATGGATTATAAACATGGCCTACCTGCCAGCATTGGTTTATTAGAAATTACATTTAATTTAAAAGGTATAAGTCAATACACCTCCCTTGATGGTTTAAATTAATTCCAATGCATAAGTCTTCTGGAATTTAATAATAAACACATTAAGGGGTACTCATGTATCATGGTGTACATACTCTGATGTTTAATTTTGGATACCATGGATATCATAATAAAGTTAATTTAATTTAACTAAATTGATTTTTTTAATTTAGGAGCTATCACATGTATAGTCCACCATGTATCACCTTGGCACATAATAAAAAAAAGAGTGTCATGGTAAAAATAGATAGATCAGCTATATTTTGTAGACCATTATCTCTAATCTATTATTGTCCTCTAGTACACTATGGAATTGAATAAAATTAAGAAAAACAAGATTTCCCTAAAAAGGGAATATTAGCTCAAATTTATTTACCATTACATAAAGTGAGTTACAAGTATAATATATTGAAGAGGAATAATTATATTACAATAACAAATCAAACAAAAACAATGCCAAACAAATTATAACACCATATGAGGGACATATCTTAAAACATAGGTGAGGACAAAGGGTGAGATTTCACAAAGGAGTGGATCTTCTCCTCGTGATGTGGAAGGGAAAATGTGGTTAAAACATTTATGTGGGCATGAGAGAAATAGTAATTTGAACTAGATTTAATGGGGGACATGGTTTGGATTCATTGTTTGGAGAAACCGTGTTCTAAACATTTGGATTTACGTTTTGGGTGGCCCTATCTATGTGGGATATACACACAATTTTCCAAACAATGTGTAGCCAATACAGAACCCATCAGTCATTTTTCTATATCACCATGCAAGGTCTTTTTATACTTATGTGAATTATGTAGGTAATTTTTCTCCTCCTTAAACATCGTAGCATGGTTGATCTAAATTATTACACAAAATCATGATCCAAACATGTTCATTAGATATTTTCTCAAAAATCGTGATCTCTAGGATCCAAAAAAGACATAGACGCTTCCAAAAACATTCTTAAACCCATATGAACATATATTATAAGAGAATTTAATATTTAATATGACATTAAATTGGTTTATACCTCATTAAAAAATAATATATTTTAAAATACCCTTTATTTATAACAACCCATAACCATGTTACACTTATAAGGGTGGTAAATCACCGTCTAAGAATAAATTTGGCTGATTTGAAAATATATCATTCCCTTTTTCCCAAATATCTCATTGTACATGTTAGCATTGAAAAAACACTAGAACAAAAGGACTCATAAGAGAGAATTCATGCTATGATAAATGATAAGTATAGTAAAATCCTCAATGAACACATTTACAGCTAACATAACTTCATTTTTATGAATAATATGATATATGTTAGATTGATAATGTCATAATGGAGGTAAATAGAAGGCGTTGTTCATGGATAAATACGGATTAGGAAATATAAATCTATATGCTATTATTCCCACTACATCCAATATATCTAAAGGAATAACATAATGTGGTGATAACATTCAATTTCTGGGAATTCATCAATGACTCCAATATAGATGAAACCCACAATAAGACCTACTGTACAACAAAAAATTCCACAATTCAAGAAAAACCATTGGGATAAGACATATCCGGACAATGTGATATAAGAATATGATTTTGGATATTCTACACCAAATTTGATTTCTAATTAATGGTAATAGGTCCTAGTAGCACTACCTATTTTTTCCAATACAATAATTGGGGTGATCTAAACGACCTATTGTGTAGAGACACATAATGGGACATAAATATAGTTTTCTGAAATAATATAATACCACTATGAAGTCATAGAGGTAACCATGGTTGGCCAGGTAAGTCCGGATATATAATGATAACACTATGATTTAGTGAGTTGGTATGAAATGATATTCTCACATTAATACCTCTTGTACATATGTCGGTCACCAGATACATCCATCATTATTTAACGCTGCATCCATATAAATTTAAAAACTAGGTTGTGGCTATTTTATTGAAAAGTGATCACATGGAAAAGATCCCTTTGAATATTAAATATGCATTACTCTAACTCTTTTAATATGTGAATATTTCAAATATTAGACATCATGAATAAGCCATTTTTTATTCTCCTTGATCTATTTTGTCCAAAAATTAAAAGAGTTCAACAAAATTCCACTCATTAATGGTCCCTTTAAATTCATGTGTCTAAATCATAGATCTGAAGTCATCAACAGTGGAATTTCATTTTCCAGATATATAATGATGAAAATATAAAATGATTTTAGGTATTTGACCCAAATTAACTATCTAATATTTTCTGTAACACTATATAAGGATGTGTTCAACACTTTTTTGGATAGTATACACCAATAAATGTCCTACAAAAAAGTAATCACCCCAATCTTGAATGATGTTATCCATAGCTTATAAATAGTGGTCATGCATCTGGAAATTATTCTAATGAGGAGTCTACTATCGAGACCTATATTCCATGACTAAATTTTACTATATTATAATTTATACTATATAGATTCATAATTTATCACAATAAATTTTATAACTTATTCTCAACTAGAAAATAATAATGATCAACACTGAATTAATACATCCATTGAACTCCGGAATGGATATTTAATAGGATTTGGGAGATAAAAAAAGAACATTATTTTAATTAAATATCATTTGATCTTCTCAACTATTTGATAATTGAATAATAAAAATTACTAAAATAGACATCCATTTTTTAGAAACACCATATATCAAAGGCATTCGTGGTTTAATCCAAGATATTTATATAGACTAATTTCTCTAGGTAAATAGACAATATTTCATATGATATGATTTGACCCATATAGTGAACAATGTTGATCAAAATATTTCCTTTAATGAGATTATAATATATATGATTCTCTATCAATGTATTTAGTAAGATATAAATGTGTCTGGAATAGCCATGTAGAGTATAATATAACATCCAGATTGCATCCACAAAGACTTTCGTAGATTAGTCTTCATATGGGTGGAAAAAACAATTCATTAAATCCATAAAGACTAATTTTTTGTCCATAAAATTGGACAACAATACCAACTACTCATAGTAGAAATATCTCATATGGAATGTTGTAAATGGTATGTCAGATTGTCACACACACAGTTGGTGAGAGCCAAACCTCAAATCAATCATTAAAAAATCATTGATCCTCAAGGTTTTTAAAAGGGTTCATATATATGATGTAATGGACACTAATTTATTATCATAACATGATTCAAAGACTAAAAATCCCCAAAATTCAAAAGATTCGGTCCTCCTTCTTTGTGAAAAGGATAGTTGAACAACATGTTAATGTACTAGAACATATAAAACCCTTAGCTTCTAAATATTGTTATTTCTTCTTCATTTCTAAAATCATTGTTGGTGTCATCAATTTAGGTGGAATGTATAGTTGTTATAATCATGTCACTAGACATATAAAAAATCTAACATATCCATCCTAAGGTATTCCATAAAGGTCTCTATGGAGATGTCCCTGAAACAATCCACTATATTAAGTAAATCAATATTTCACATTACCAAATCAAGAATTAATAGATTCAAAAAAGTGGGGTTGTCATTCCACCTATCCCAATATGGCTGGGTCTAGTTAAACCATAATATAAATATAATAATCCTATTTTAATATATGTTACTTTCTGTAGTGATGTGAAAGACACCGTTTAGCCATTGTAATAAATGTGATCATGATGATATATTAACAGTTCATCCCATGTATGATGTCAAAGAATTTCATGTAGATGGAAAATGATGTCCCACAAAAAGAATTAAAAAAATAAGAAGAGGTATTTCTTACATTGTATTCTGTTCTCTAGTCAGAAACTAAATAGTGTGTAGATATTATCAATTTTAAAGAAGTAATCTATCATTTAGTCATGGAATTCTGTAATTTCTGATGATATGATTGAATATGATGAAATATTTATCGAATTTTTAAGATACTAAAATAGAGGATAAGGTAATAGTATCATGAAAAATCAAAAACCAAACACCCCGATCCCATAGTATATGTTTAAATGTATGTAATTTGAATGATCCTTGGAATATATCTATAGCCTGACTATGTGGATCATACCCACTCTACTAGTCCTTTATCTGAAATGAATAGGTTTCAAAAACACGTTAACATTCTTGGATATAACAACAAATAGTAGTTCCAATCCCTGCCTAATATAAAGATACTGATACCACACCCAAATATGGGTTCTATGCAGATGCATTATAATTTGGAACTATATGGAATGTCTTGAAAAATCATTGAACCTACCCCATATTTCCACAATAACTTCACTAAATTAGCACCTTAATATATTGGAAATTTTAAATTCCCTTCTTACCCCATGGGTGACACACCACAAATATTGTCATTTCATGTCATATGACTACCACTACCACGTTGATCAGACTCAAAGTGGTGTTTCATACATCCAGAAAAACACATTCTTGGTATTTGTGTTGATCCTCCACACCCTACACAGTCATATTCTCTCATGTTCCAGTTGGTTATAAAATCTTGGATCCCTATTTATAAAATTTTACTTATCCTAATTTCATTCACCTATATTTAGATTTAGTATAGAATCTCATTCACAAATGGTATTTCCATCATCATATTTTTAAAAGAAAGTATTGATTTCAAGAAATGATGCTCAATAATGTGAGTTTAACCCTCTATCATATTCATATAACCCTTTGGTAAATGTATAAACTATATAAATTAGTCCACTATATAGGTATTGGGGATTAAATAATCATAGGAGAATATCTGTAAGCCTTCCAAAATGACTCTCATACGATATAAAAACAATGTGATAATGCCCCACCATTATATGGAATGATCAAAAACATAAATGTTTTGATATTTTATATTCACACTAAATTAATCTTCACTTTCTCTATGATGGATAATAAGGCTCATAGAATTGTCTCAGAATCAAAAGTACCAAATTCCCTCAATAATATTGGTTGTTATTGCAACTGGAACTCTCATGTCGACTGTTCTGATATATCGGATGGTTTTTCGAATCTCAGTATATGATTCACTAGTCATATAAGACCCATTGTGTATTGATGATTGATTCCCATATTAATAATATAAGGAGGTGTGGTTGGAGGAAGAATATATTATGATTATAGTTGCTTAAGCCCCACCACAACTAGATCGTGATCCCCACCACCTTCCTAGAATACAAACCATAGTCCACACGTTTTCATAACACATTATTTATATACAAAAGACATAGAATATGGGTTGATAGTGGAACAGATCTCAAAAAACAACAAAATGATACAAACAGATCCTTATTGCATATGTGTCAACACAACTTTATTCCAATTAATATTTCTCAATGTGACATATATAAATATAAATAATCACAAGATACATTTAATACTCCCCCCAAATATTCTTAGGTCAGGATCAAGTTCTCCCATCACATTGAAAATGTCTCAGTATATGTACTTTCAATTAAAATTTATAGATAAATACACCATTTTTGTTTCAATTGGAATCCTTTTTTAACAGTAACCACTTTATTTAATTTTTTTCAATTCATAATAAGTTATAATTATATATATCATCGTCCAATTAGATGATTCAATGATCCCATTTTATGAAGAACTAATATTTATATGTTGCAATTATCATGTCATGTAATTGTGACCTTACCATTAAATCTAGTATTAAGATTAAATGGTTCATACAAAATGAAATTTTAAGAAGAATAAATTTTCCCAATGTAAAGAAGTACATTATTCATAAATTGAAATGGCTATTCATTCAATAAAAATAAAATAATGTTTCTACCCATGTGACAGTGTACCTATAGATAGGCACAATTTTCATAAAATATTATTGCATAAATTTTTTAGAATATAGAATAATTTATCAAATAGTTATCCATGGATAATATTAATCTAGTACCTTTTGTAAACATAGAAATTTAATCCATATTGCATAATTGAGTTACATTATCATCCAGTATCTTCTTTATAACTAGGACCCTTCATTTGAATGTCATACCTAACAAATTACATCATAACATGGGGAAGGAATCATTAGGGATGATCTCAGATGCTCTATAATGGTAAAAAAGGGAGACATGTATTCATAAACAAGAGTATATATTATGAGAATATGTTCCCTACATTAGAATATAATAAACATAATAAAACAAGATCATAAACCTAATTAATATAATACTTATTGGGAATTCATAAAACATAATTCATAAAGTAATAAAAACATAATGCATGTAATCTTAAAATATGAATAGGAAGGGGAATTTTAGAAGTCACATAAGAATATAACATTAATTATATAGTAGTCAAGTAATTGTTTCCAAGGCCATATTAGTAGTATGGATTCACTCCTCATACCATATTAGTAGACATTTTAGACTCCCATGTCCATATTTGTTTTATTAATTTACACCTCATACCTTTGTAGAGGTTTCTATTCAACAAAATGGCCATATTAGTCATCAACATGCACTCCCAAGACAATCTTAGTCTATCTCATGAGATATAAATCATTATTCCAGGAATTGGAATGAGATATAGCTGTAACCCATATTTTAATGAATTCATACATACATCTTCCTCAAAATAATAAATAATAATATAAATAACAATGAAATTAAATGGGAATCATAAACAGGTTACCATACCAAAACATGTGGAAAAAGGTACACAGTTTCATAATAATTTCATCAATATATTACACCAGGAAGAGAAGTGGGTTTCAAATGCATATAAATTGTGTAAGAGAGTTTCATACACATCAGGTCATTAAATCATAAAACATCTAGGGAAATAATATGAATGGAATCATTGAAACATTTCCAAATAAATTCTTATGTAACAACAATGGATTTCATCATAGGTGGGAAATTTTTTGGAATGATCATTAAAATAATTTCATTAGTAAAATATAATTTCTGCATAGAAATACAATTTTAAATACATGAAAGATTTAAAGAAACAATTTAATATGAAAATATGTTTCATAACACATATATAATGCTTTCCAAACAAAAAAGATCATTTTTAAATTCCATTTTCCAGGAAAATGATCTTCAAGGATCATTTGAAAAAAAAAAATTGAAATCATTTTTCAGAACACGGTTTTTGAAATCAAATCAATTTATGACCAAAAAGGGAAATACTATCAGACAATACTTAAAAAAATTCATAATTACATTAAGTATAGACGATTCGAGAATAGTAATAATAATTAGATATATATTTAATATGTATAATATAATGAAAATAATCAGTTTCATTATGATATTTATTATAATATTTCATCAATTAATGCATAATTATAAAAAATCCTGATAAATGATGAGATTGTTTCAACAAAATAATAATGTTGGGTAAACATGAATCATGCTCACCATGTAAGAAAGTGAAATTTAAAAAAACTATAAAATATCATGGAAATAAGGATATTATTTATATAACATGTAAAATGAATGTATATTCCCCTTGAAAAACAATGTATGTTCATAAAAAACTATTGTCTCAAAGAATGAAAACTGATAGAAAATTATCATAATGAATTGGAACTTTTTGAATCGTAAACCCCATGAAATAAAGATCATATAATAGATTTTTTAATACCAATAAATTTAAAAATAATAATATAATAACAAATTCATGTTAAGAATATACAATATGAAAAAGAAAAGAGTGGTGACCATGGAATGTTTCTCATAAAAATAGAAATTGAGATGAAATTACTTTAAATTATGTCTTGACTCTCATCACACTAATAAAATCATCATATATAAACAATATATATTTATTATAAAAACATAAAATAACCATATTATTACATAATATAACATATAAGTTTATCTTGATTCTTTATATGTCCCTCTAGTAAATAATTTCATGTTAAAGTTATGCTTTGAGTAATATTCTCACTAGTTTTAGTATACTTTTTAATTTTTATATCTTTTATCCGCGTACAAATATAATGTTTCAAAAATATAAACCTCAATATTAATATCATTTATATTATGTATAATTGTATTATTATAATACATTTAATATATATGTCTAAAATGGAATACATCATTCCTCGAGACGTAGGTCATACGTACACATGAACATTGTTTTAGATTTATTTCTGTATTACAAGAAGGAATATATATTATATATATGTCTATAATATCATTAAAATATATTAATTAAGTAATTTATGTAACATTATATCACTCAAAATGTCCTAAATAAATTCAATTTAGTGTGTGAAAGAATCACATCACATTGATGGCATGGTAGTCCACAATTCCTCAGACAACATTTTTGTATTTACGCGAAATGGATGTATAAAAATATGTGTTTTCAAATAATTTCAGGAACATAATTATAAAATCAGTATATAATAATTTTATATCATATATAAATTTATTTTTCATCATAATTACTATCTATAAGATGTGTTACAAGAAAAATGAAAATCATTGTTTCATGTGGTTGTACATCACAGTACACAAGAATGGTATGTTCATTACCCATTAGATGGAAGTGGTATAAGTTATGGTATAAACCTAAATATAAAACCATATATTTATATTAATGATAATGTGGATATTTTATATTAATGTAATGGGATTAATTTAGGTGGAGCAGAACGAATATAAAATAAAGGATCTTAAAGAACGATGTTACCACTTCTTTTTGTAACTACTTTTTATTTGAAACCATTGGTCCTCATTGAATTATATTTTCAAAAATGGAGGATTAAATGAATTTAGTATTTAAGGAAGTTTATTAGGAATGTAATATTTTATACTATGTTGGTTTATAGGTGTGAAAATGTGCTGGAGTTTTTGTCCTTTTATGGGAATGGAGGGGATACACTAGGAATGTTTTATAACAAGTTTGGTAGTACCATTTTTTATCTAAAAAGTCTTCAAAAATGGTAAAACATAATAATGGAAGGTATATGGACAATATATTCCCATTAAATTGGTTTTGGACAAGTTTCTATGTCATTTGGGACCATAAAATTTTGGTTTATTCCCATGTTATGCTTCATTTTATCTTAATCATTGTCACTAATCTTAATTAGTTTCACTCATATTTTTGGTTACAAAGTAATTTGATATTATTGGACAATAAATATTAAAATTATTAAATACATTTATTTATTTTTCTTAAATAGAATTCTTATAAGTGGAAAAACTTGTGATATTATAATCTAAAAAACACGGTGAGAAAGCATGTTTTTAATATGAGAATGTTCTAAATTTAATTATGATTTTATATAAACATTCAACATAGGAAGGATTCAAATGAAATAAATTGGATTAATATATTAATAATTTAGAAATTATAACATTATAACTGTAACACCCTGAGATTTTATGAAAAATATTCTTTTAATTTCATTAATGTCTTGTGTTTTATGCTACACTGAGATTACCTTGCACTATACGCAACACCGTATTAGCTTGCAGTATACGCACCACTATTCTTGGATCATGTTACGCAAAATTTTGATAATAGTTATTCTACGCAACATTGAGTATATATATATATATATATTCAATGTATAAATGAAATACGGTTGGATTCTGTTATACGATACAATGAAGGATTCTTCCAGAACACGCAACCCTGACTTGGCTTGCATTACATGCAATCACGACCTTCCTCGATAGCATGTGGTGTACGCAATAACGGGTTTTACTAAACAATAATATATTATTATAATATTGTTATGAACTAGTCGTTATGAATAGTATTAACTAAATTTTGAATTTTATAACATTATTATTCATCTTACACATTTTCTAGAACATGGTATAAGAACAAAATAAATTTTTCGGGTAAAATAAGTATTTTTAAAAAAATGCAGTTTTGCCACCTTTTGAGGGAGCACCCACTTTAAATCTAGTTTTGACATGTTTATAAGTCAAATTTGACCAAATAAAATTCTTATTTGGAATCAAGAAATAAAAATTTACTTTGGATAAATTTTTCATATTATTCTGGTAACTTTCATATTTTGATGAATAGTAAAAACACACTATATTTTAATTAAAAACAACTTTTTTCATCGCAATAATTTATATTGTTAAATTATAATATTTAATGGTTTTAAAGTATAAATAGAATATGTTTTTACCATTTAATATAATTTATGTCATTAGCATTGATTTTACATTAAATTCGTAGGTTAAATCAATTCAATCTTTTGCAATGTTTTGAAGAAAAACCCATTTTCTTTCGACACCAAGATTAATTTTAATTTAATTTCTGAAACTTTTGTGTATTGAATTTGAAAAAATGGATTCCATATTTGGAATCAGTGGGTCCAAATTATTTTAATTAGCTACTTTTTATTTTTTTGAATTATGAATAGTAACTAGTGTACATTTTATTTACCATAGTTAAAGGTTAATCGGGTAATTAAGGGTAACTATAATATTATAAAATTACCCTAACACATTCCAAAATCCAATTGGATGACTAAAAGTCTACCCATATCACCTAAGGGTCGGATTGGATTCATTTAATGGACTTTTTTCCATGAACATAATTTAATTATTATTAAAACTAAATAATGTGACAACATGTCACTTTCTTAAATCTTATAAGTATAATAATGTTATTTTAGTGATAAACATCATGAAACTTAGAACATGAATAGTCTCCTGAAAGAAAATACAATTATAAACATAATAGGAATTTATTTAGAATTTTTAGGGATTAAATAATTATCATTAACTATGACACAGTAGTGATGTTGAAATTATTTTATTAATTAAAATTTCAAATAAATGGTTTTAAAAATAATAAAATACATATTATATGAACTATTTAATGTGCTCCACTAATTTTATAGAAACATATGAAATTTTATGAATTTATTAATGCTTTTAGTTCGAACATATCTTCTGTATATATTTTATTTAAATTCAAATAAATGAATAGTGTCAAAATTAACATTATTGTTATTTTATAAAAATAACATATTATAAAATTGTTAAAAAATCAAGAAAAAATTATAAGTTATAAATTTAAATTTATATGGTCTATAATGTTATAAAGTAAAAAATTATGGAAAATTCAAAACACATAAGTAATTATTTGTTATAATTTAAATTTTAGAATATTATTACCACAAATAAAATTAAATTGATTAAATAAGGATAAATCAAGTTGATAATGTTTTAAATAAATACCTAATATGTCTAAATTTGATTGTTTGATGAGATTACAACCATATCTCATCTAATCTTTGGATATGAGTCATTTTTCGTGGTTTTTAAGTGGGGTTAGATTTATTATAAATTATTATTTTTAAGAATTCCAAAGGTGCCACTCTCCTCCCTTATAAAAAGGCACCTCCTCCCTCTCCTCCTCACAAAAATTTGAGCCTTCAAGCACGGCCAACCCCTGCCATATTATCTTCTCCACTTCCCTAGAAACATCCTAGAGGTTCTGGTTTACATTACAGACCAATCTTACTGCCCTAAAAGGAGGTTTCAAAGGGGCGTATCGAAGAAGAGGTAATTTCTTCTCCCGATTCTTTCATGCTTCTTTCTTCTTCAACTTATTCTTCTTTAGTTGCTTCATTATAAAGTAATACCATCAGTATCACTAGTATACTTATTTGTTATTATAAATATTAAACAACCCCATTTCACTTTCTATCCAACCTACAGAAAACAAAATCACCGCGCGTGCGTACGTACGGAATACCGTCTCCACGCCGTGGTGTAATCTATTTTTCCACCAACACCGTACATGGATGGGTATAATGGTGTAAAGAATAACTATACATAGTTATTATAACATCATACTGATTCTTATATATTGTATCATCCACTCCAATTCAATTCAACAATCATGGGAATGATATCATCGCTCGTGCGTACGTACGGAATATCGTCTTTACGACACGATGAGATTCATTCTCAATGATTAACCAGTAATAATTGATTATAAAGTATATATAATAAGTAATCATGAAATATATGAAATAATAATACTGGATTTATGTATATATATATATATGTATGTATTTCATCCAATTAATTCCATTCAAATTCAATGAGGAAACGAAAACAACGTTCATGTGTACATACGACCTACCATCTCCATGAACGATGTATTTCTTTCCATTTATTGATCTATTATATATATGTATATTCTGAATATATATTATATATAAATCATGTTTTACATTCTGGATGTATGTAATCATGATCTAAGTAATCATATGAATAATTACAAGTCAAAACACGGACGACAAATGAAACGATTTTACCCAAAATGCCCTTTAACATGGAATTTACAAAACAACGGGTAATATAAAGTCATAAGTGAACCATATATGATATCATAAAAATTAATATGATTCTGTAATAAGTAAATAACATTATTTAAATCATTATACAGGTGGTTTAGTCACTTACGAAGAAAATCGGACCTAAGGTAAGGGATAATTTTGCAAATCTCATTTTTATTCGAGATTGCTTATTCGTAAGTATTTACTGGGGTTATTGCTACCATCCATTTCCATGTTTTATAAAAGTATTTTCATGTATGTTTAAAGTCATTTTTACCCATTTTTGACTTTTACTACATGGTATGTAAGAAATCTTTCTTTTTTTTACGTTACGTGGTACTTTTTGACTTTTCCGACAAAAGTACGCGGAGAATTTTATTTTTAACTTATACGGCATGAACAGATTTTTATGGTTTTATAAAGACTTGTTTTCATGAAGCTTCCTCCAAAATATTTCATGACTAATTTCATAAAAATCTCTTTCTTTTAATATTAAATGACATTTTGTGAAAAGGAAATTATTTTTAAGAAGAAAGTATATTTTACTCAAAAATTCATTTCAAGTGTTTTATCAAAACCATTTTTCATATAAGATGAAATTATTTCATGTGTGTATGTTTCAAGTATAATGTCTCTATGAATTACATGGTTTCAATTTTCTTATTATGAAATGATATCCATTTCTTTTATATGGATTATGTGATGATGGGATGATGTTTATGAAACCCATTTTATTCGTTGGGTTATTATGAATGATGTATGTTTATTTTGTGGCACAAGTAAGAATGATTTCATTATGAGATGGGTGGGACCTATATCTCTGTCCAATGCATTGGGTAAAGATTTTATATCTCATGAGATAGAAATGGCTGGAATGGTATGTTAATCTGTTTTAGTGTTACAGGACTGAAACGAGGAGTGAACTTGGTTCAGAATGGGACTTTGTCCACTATGATTGTCTTGGCAGCAATGCCTTGGCTACTATGGAAATCATTACATGTGCTTAATGGATGCCACAATTACATGTTTTATTCCCATGGTATTTTATCATGGTTTATGTTCCATTATGATCTAGGGCTTATGTACTTCCATGTTTTATGTCGTTTCTCAAGATTTTAATGTTTAAACATTATGTTCATGTTTTTAAGTTCCAGTGTATATGGTATGTTTTATTATATCCATGCTTACCCTTACTGAGCATTTGAGCTCACCCTTTTTATGTTTTATTTTCCCCCAGGATCAATAGAAAGGTTTTTTTTCAGGAAACAAAAAGTGGAAGATCTTTATGGGAGATGTTGAAGATCTTTCACCACGATTAAAAGATTACGGTCCATGTTTCCAAAGACACTGAACTATTACGGTCCATGTGTGTCTATTTTTGTAATGTACTATGTATTCTGCAAAAGTAATGTAATGTCCATGTACGTCAAGCAACGGGTCTCTACAGTTGGTATCAGAGGAAAGGTTTAGTCAACCTTTGGAAACTAGGATGCGAAAACATTAGTGAGATCCCTAGAGATATTTCTAAGGTATGTATAGGGATGTCTCGAAGGTTAATTATATGTATAGGTCATAGTCCAAGAATTGCGATAACGATATTTAACATAAGATGTTAGATATTGAGGGTACTCCCCCTTTACTATGTTGTTTTCTCTAGCATGATTTTTGCCTCTCACAGAATTCTTTTTGTGTTTTAGTTAATAGAGGGAACCAGAAGGAATTCAGTTAACATTGAATCCAATGGACAAATTGGTGACTATGAGCAACAAAATTGTGTAATGCCTAAAGAGAAAGATATTGTGATTATGCAGAATCAGTCATCGCGATATATGATTAACAAGGTGAAATTTAGTGGTATGCCTAATTCATCAAAGAAGAGGAAGATAGACCATTATGTATGTTCGCATGTTGAGGAGCATAAAGAAAGGAAGATTGAGATTTCTAAAGAAGGGAAAAAGAACCTTGAGGAATACCACATATGGAGGGATCGATGTTATCTGTGTGGAGAAAAGGGTCATACAGTGACAGACTGTTATGGAGTTCAATGTATTATTTGTGGAGAACATGGGCATTACCCAACTCAATGCCCTGACCTAAAAAGTTACTTCTAAATCAAGGAAGGACTTATTCCAGGACAATAATTGAAGAGGATGGATTTAAGTGTTTATATATTGGTATTCAAGAATAATGTTGTTGAGGTACTTTTATTGTGTATTGGAATATTTATGTATTGGTCTATTGTGGTTTTCAATAATTTTATGGTACCGGTAACCATGTAAAGTGATTGATATATTTTTGTAAAAAATATGATATGTACATAACGAAGGTATAAGGAAAAAAATGAAATGTTTGACATTATTCATGATCTCATGATTGATATAAGGAATAAGTGATATCATGGTTTGAGTATATAGAATTTTGAGGATTTTGGTATGTGGAAAGAGTTAAATTTTAATAGCATTCATGTTTTCAATAAGGTTCAATGGGTATTCATTATTCAAGAGAATACATGATTAAGGTATTCACATATTTGTAATTTGACCAACAAGATATATCTTAT
Source organism: Viscum album (assembly GCA_963277665.1). Lineage (NCBI taxonomy): Eukaryota > Viridiplantae > Streptophyta > Magnoliopsida > Santalales > Viscaceae > Viscum > Viscum album. The sequence continues at coordinate 695,755,000 of OY728141.1, forward strand.
GATATATGGGGGATAAATGATGGCATTCACGTGATCATTTTCTTTATACTATGAGCTTGGACCGAAGTATTATAGATAAGCCGGAAGATTGGAATGGATTATGTTGGACAAAAGTTAGTATTGTTTAAGGATAAAACTTTTTTTTTGATATTGTTGATGGGATATTATAGTAATATAGCTTTAGAAAAAAGACAACCTGCAGGACGAGCAACAACCCATCGCATCGGACAAGGCTGTGGGAATCGAACCCACAACCGAAGTGCGACTGGCCATTATCACCTACCACTGGCCTACAGGAAGTCCCTGTTTAGTAGAAACTAGTTTTATTATATTAAGCAGTATAATATAAGAAGTATATGTCCATTTTAGGAACCATATATGATTAATCTCACTATAGATGGACTTACGTTTTTTTTGATAACTTTTCTAACCTTTTGTTTGAGACAGATGGAATGACCCCTCATTCTATCACATGATCTTCTAACACATCACAAATGACAAATTCAACTTCATTTAATTAAGAGATGAAGTGGATGTTTTCCAAAGAACGATTAACGGTGAGACTATACCAAAATCACGAAAGTATTTCTTCTAATTCCAATTTCATCAACTTTAGGGAAATGATCTTGAAAACAAAAAATGTTGTCCCAGTGCTCTTATATCTAATAAATCAGATAGTACCTTATATCGTCATAGATTTATGGCTTTGTGATTGCTGGCTTTTCCATAGACATGTTCTCTACCACTTTTCATCAGAATGTGATGGTTAGATTTTTCTTCCATATTCATATTTTCACCTATGTTCTCCTACGTGGAAACCTAGTGATGAGTTAATTTGGGTAACCGTTACATTTCATAATTTATTTTTTAAAGCCATTTTTTGGTATTCCTTTTTACGATGTGGGTTTCTATTAAACAAACTTTCGAGTAGTAAACCATTTATAACCCCGATGAATTTCGAGGGAGAAATTCATTTTAAGGGGGAAGAATGTAACACCCCGAGATTTTATGAAAAATATTTTTTTAATTTCATTAATGTCTTGTGTTTTATGCTACACCAAGATTACCTTGCGCTATACGCAACACCGTATTAGCTTGCAGTATACACAACACTATTCTTGGATCATGTTTCACACAACTTTGGTAATAGTTATTCTACGCAACATTGAGTATATATTATATATATATATATTCATTGTATAAAAGAAATATGGTTTGATTCTGTTATAAGAAACAACGAAGGATTCTTGCACAACACGCAACCCTAACATGGATTGCATTACACGCAATCACGACCTTCCTTGATAGCATGTGTTGTACGCAATACTGGGTTTTACTAAACAACAATATATTATTATAATATTATTATGAAGTAGCTGTTATGAATAGTATTAACTTAATTTTGAATTTTATAACATTATTATTCATCTTACACATTTTCTTGAACATGGTATAAGAACAAAATAAATATTTCGGGTAAAATAAGTATTTTTAAAAAAATGCAATTTTGCCGCCTTTTGATGGCGTACCCACATTAAATCTAATTTTTGACATGTTCATAAGTTCAATTTGACAAAATAAAATTCTTATTTGGAATCAAGAAATAAAAATTTACTTTGGATAAATGTTTCATATTATTCTGGTAACTTTCATATTTTGATGAATAGTACAAACACGCTATATTTTAATTAAAAACAACTTTTTTCATCGCAATAATTTATATGGTTAAATTATAATGTTGAATGGTTTTAAAGTATAAATAGAATATATTTTTACCAATTAATATAATTTATGTCATTAGCATTGATTTTACATTAAATTCGTTGGTTATATCAATTCAATCTTTTGCAATGTTTTAAAGAAAAACTCATTTTCTTTCGACAACGGGATTAAATTTAATTTAATTTCTGAAACTTTTGTGTATTGAATTTGGAAAATGGATTACATATTTGGAATAATTGGGTCCAAATTATGTTAATAAGCTAATTTTTATTTTTGGGAATTTTGAATAGTAACTACTGTAAATTTTATTTACCATAGTTAAAGGTAAATCGGGTAATTAAGGGTAAATATAATATTATAAAATTACCCTAACACATGCCAAAATACTATTGGATGACTAAAAGAAGACCCATATCACCTAAGGGTCTGATTGGATATATTTAATGGACTTTCATTGATGAAAATATTTAATTATTATTAAAACCAAAGAATGTGACAACAAGTCACTTTCTTAAATCTTATAAGTATAATAATTTTAATTTAGTGATAAACTTCACGAAACATCGAACATGAATAGTCTCCAGAAAGATAATAAAATTATCTACATCATATGAATTTATTTAGAATTTTTAGGGATTAAATAATTATCATTAATTATGACACAATAGTTATGTTGAAATTATTTTATTAATTAATATATCAAATAAATGGTTTTAAAAATAATTAAATAAATATTATATGAACTATTTAATGTGCTGCACTAATTTTTTAGAAAAATATGACATTTTATGAATCTATTAAATCTTTTATTTCGAACATATCTTCTGTATATATTTTATTTAAATTCAAATAAATGAATAGTGTCAAAATGAACAGTGTTGTTATTTTATAAAAATAACATTTTATAAAATTGTTTAAAAATCACAAAAATATTTAAAAATTATACATTTAAATATATATGGTCTATAATATTATATAGTAAACAATTATGGACAATTCATAACAAATACATAATTATTTTTTATAATTTAAATTTTAGAATATTATTACCACAAATAAAATTAAATTGACTAAATAAAGATAAATCAAGTTGATAATGTTTACAATAAATACCTAACATGTATAAATTTGATTGGTTGATGAGACTACAACCATATATCATCTAATATTAGGATATGAGTCATTTTTGGAGGTTTTTAAGTGGGGTTAGATTTATTATAAATTAATATTTTTACGAATTCCAAAGGTGCCCCTCTCCTCCCTTATAAAAGGGCACCTCCTCTCTCTCCTCCTAACACCAATTTGAGCCTTCAATCTCGGCCAACCCCTGACAAATTATCTTATCCACTTTCATAGAACCATCCTAGAGGATCTGAAATACTTTAAAGACCAATCTTAGTGCCCTAAGAAGAGGTTTCAAAGAGGCGTATCGAAGAAGAGGTAATTTCTTCTCCCAATTCTTTCAAGCTTCTTTCTTCTTAAACTTCTTCTTCTATAGTTGTTTCATTACAAAGTAATAACATCAGTATCAATAATATACTGATTTGTTATTATATATATGAAACAACCCCATTTCACCTTCTATCTATCCCACGGAAAACAAAATCACCGCGCATGCGTACGTACGGAATACCGTCTCCACGCCGTGGTGTAGTCTGTTTTTCCACCAACACCTTACATGGATGGGTATAATGGTGTAAATAATAACTATTCATAGTTATTATAACATCATACTTATTCTCATATATTTTATCATCCACTCCAATTCAATTCAATAATCATGGGAACGATATCATCTCTCGTGCGTACGTACGGAATACCATCTTGACGACGCGATGAGATTCATTCTCAATGATTAACCATTAATAAATGATTATAAAGTATATATAATAAGTAATCATGAAATATATGACATAATAATAATTTATTTATGTATATATATATATATGTATTTCGTCCAATTAATTCCATTCAATTCAATGAGGAAACGAAAACAACTTTAATGCGTATGTACGGCCTACAGTCTCCATGAACGGTGTATTTATTTCCATTTGCCGATCTATTATATATATGTATATTCTGAATATATATTATATATAAATCATGTTTTACATTATGGATTTATGTAATCATGATCTACGTAATAATATGAATAATTACAAGTCAATACACGGACGACAAATGAAACGATTTTACCCAAAATGCTCTTTAACATGGAATTTACAAATGAACAGGTAATATAAAGTCATAAGTGAACCATATATGATATCATAACAATTAATATGATTCTGTAATAATTCAATAACATTAGTTAAATCATTATACAGAAGGTTCAGATACTTACGAAGAAAATCGGACCTAAGGTAAGGGATAATTTTGCAAATCTCATTTTTATTCGAGATTGCTTATTTGTAAGTATTTACTGGGGTTATTGCTATCATCCATGTCCATATTTTATAAAAGTGTGTTCATGTATTTTTAAAGTCCTTTTTACCCATTTTTGACTTCTACTACATGGTATGTAATGAATATTTCTTTTTTTTACGTTACGAGGTACTTTTTGACTTTTTGACAAAATTACGAGGATAATTTTATTTTTAACTTATACGGTGTGAACGGGTTTTTACAGTTCTATAAAGCCTTGTTTTCATGAAGCTTCCTCCAAAATATTTCATGTCTATTTTCATCAAAATCTATTTCTTTTAAAATTGCATGACTTTTTGTGAAAATAAAATGATTTTGAAGAAGAAATGATATTTTCCTCAAATATTCATTTCAAGTGTTTTATCAAAACCATTTTTCATATAAGATGAAATTATTTCATGTGTGAATGTTTCAAGTATTATGTCTCAATGATTTACATAGTTCCACTTTTCTTATTATGAAATCATATACATTTCTTTTAAATGGATTATGTGATGAATGGATGATGTTTATGAAACCCAATTTATTCGTTGGGTTATTATGAATGATGTTTGTTTATTTTGTGGCACAAGTAAGAATGTTTTCATTATGAGATGGGTGGGACCTATATCTCCCTCCAATGCATTGGGTAAAGATTTTCTATCTCATGATATAGACATGGCTGGAACGATATGTTAATCCGGTTCAGTGTTATAGGACTGAAACGAGGAGTGAGCTCGATTCAGAATGGGACTTTGTCCACTATGATGGCCTTGGCAGCAATGCCTTGGCTACTATGGAAATCATTACATGTGCTTAATTGATGCCACAATTACATGTTTTATTCCCATGCTATTTTATCATGGTTTATGTTACATTTTTATCTATGCCTTATGTACTTCCATGTTTTATGTTGTTGCTCAAGATTTTAATGTTTAAACATTATGTTCCTGTTTTTAAGTTCCAATGTATATGGTATGTTTTATTTTATCCATACTTACCCTTACTGAGCATTTGAGCTCAACCTTTTTATATTTTATTTTCCACAAGGATCAAAAGAAATTATTTAGTTAGGAAACAAAAAGTATAATATCTTTATGGGAGATGTTGAAGATCATTCACCGCGATTAGAAGATTACTTTCCATGTTTCCAAAGACACTAAACTATTACGGTCCTTGTGTGTCTGTTTTTGTAATGTACTAAGTATTCCGAAAAAGTAATGTAATGTCCATGTACGTCAAGCTTTGGGTCTCTACAATAACCAACTTGAAATATAATCTAACAATACAAATAAATTCGAAGGCAAGGAGGTATTGAATTAAAATTCAGTATTTTTCACATTTCATCCCAAAATGATGTCTCTTAAAAAAATTAAAAAAATATCCCATTGATAATTTAGAAATTCTAAATTAAATACATGTCATTTATTTATCAAATTATATTTCTAAAAATATATATAATTAATTTTATTATTTTACATAAAATGGAAAAAATCAGTTCATTTGAGAAAATTTTATTTTTAACCACCTAATGAATTTACAAAAAATTTAAAAAATTCATTTTCAATATGAATTTTTAATATAAAATCATTAAATATTTTCATAGGTTTTTGTTACTATTTATTTTATTATATTTAATGGCTATGTAGTAATTATATCATTAAAATAATTATAATTTAAAAAAATATATGTCAAAGAAACTCGGTGTTCCAGGTAACATACACCATCTTTGTGTTGTGTGTATTGTATGTCAAGTATTTGTTATATGTAATGTAAGTTGGTTCTATGCCATGTAAAATAGATATTTTTCATATTATAAATTAAGACAAAAATTAATATGAATTCGTTAAAAAAATTCCTTAAAACACAATGTTTTTCATTCTATGCCCCATAGAAACAATTTATCCCTCAAAATTCATAATTTTGGTAAAACAAATGAATATAATTCTAATTCAGCATAGCCTAAATTTCTCATGTACTTGTTATAACCAATTATTTGTCTACAAAAAAAATTACCAGATGAGTGGTCCTATTTCATAGAACATTTTCTGTACAATACTGAATTTGAAATGGTTGTTCTTCGTAAGAATGATTCTTTTCCAAAGTTAAACCCTTGGAGTTTCATACATGTTAAGGGTCAGGTATGTGATTTCTCAATAGAGATGCATAAACCACAGAATGAATTGTAGTGTTATTTCGAGGATGTTTGAAGTGACAGGCTACCGTCATATTACGAATAATATTCTCAAAGGGGTTGATATACCTATTTATTGTTTCTACTTTCTTCTCAAAAATCATATCCTTTTTCTAGGGAAACATTAATATAAACAAGTTTTTACATAGATCAAATTTTTGATCAAAAATTCATTTATCAACATAAATTTACTACTAAATTTGAGATACTTTGATATGATTTAGAATAGTTCTATACTAATCTTCCATTTTATCAGGGATCTAAACTCCCAATTGATTTATTCTTCCAACATCACCCCAACATGTTGAAGAACTATATTTATTCTAATAGGAATATTCCTAAGGATGTATGTGTATTATAAAGTAAAATATATTTTTGTATGAAGACTGAACTTCATGATGGTATTGAACCCAACTACATTTGAAATATTTTGAACAATATCTCTACATAACCTCTACGGTTTGAATTATTTTTTCATACTAATAATCTATATGTGGATGATAAGAAGAGATGAAACAAAATTATATATCATGTGCTGGATGAGTACTTCATATGATCATAGAGGTAACCCAGATATCCCTAACTAATATAGTGTAATGGTATACTCCATGAAACTTTACCAATTACTTAATTTATATCCATGCAAGCTGATCCAGATAGAGTATTGTTGAATAATGATAATGTGTGTTGAATTTCTAAGGAGATTAGATGCCACCCATATAGCATTAAACTAGGTAATGTTTTTGGATAGTACAACGCAAAGATCTCTATGTATTTTATACCAATTATATTCCATTATGGGTATTGGATGCATCTTCCATATATAATTTTTCTATTTATACATAACTTCTTGGAATATTAAGAAGCATGATACAAACATTTCGATATCTCTCACTATGCAATCCCAACAAAAGTATTATTTAAAAATCAATATACAACTTTGTACATCCCAAATGAAGAGAAAAATAAGAAAAATGACCTCCCTCTATTATCTACTTCTTAAAATCTCATATGTAATTCATACATACACAATTTGAAAACCATATAATTCCCTTTGGATTAAGGTTAAACTGAGGTACATTTCTAGGATTCATTTATAGCTTATAATCTTCATTCTACACCTCCTTTATATTCACATTAATAGGGGTTGAAATTTTATTATTTATATAATATTTTCCCCTTCATTCACAATATCTATGTCCATCCTTTTCAAATAAAAAAATATTGGATATTTTCATATCCTCATCATGGCTAACATAACTTGATTCTTTAAACATAAAGAATTTGTTCACCATGTTCTCCTTCATATGTATGTATTGTATTGAGATATCATAATCGTTTGGCAATTATTACCATCTTCTCTAGAACATGTTCAAATCCTTCTATGATAATATATATTTCAGACTATTATGATTAGTCTATATATAAAACATTTCTTTATAAGGATAATCCATCCATATCTTTATTGAAATAATTACCTTTGCTAACTCCAAATCACGAGTTTAGTAATTTTTTGGAGGAAACATAATCTACTGCGATGAATACATGATAACCATGTTTTTTAGTATAAAAAATAACCCAATACCTTCATGTATGCATCACTATATATTGGAAACCATTTCCCCCTTCATGGTAATGTAATCATAGGTATGTTGAATACAATTATCTTTAGTTCCATGAAATTTTATTCAAATTCCATTGTTCATATGTTAATGACAGCCATCGTTGTTAACTTGTTAATAGTATTTGATAATTAAGTGAAATTCTATAGAAAATTAAATAGTATAAAGAGAAAGCAAAAATAAATCATAGTCACCAAGGATGGTGCATGTCATCATTTAATATCCATCGTCTATGAAAATCAAATTTTTTACCATAACCTAGGATAATGTGACAATAAAATAAAGTGTTTTTATCCAAAATTCACATATTGTAAATTATTTATATAGTTTATCCTTCCATAGGTTCTTTATTACATTTAAATAGTCATCATAATACTCTTATTTAAATATTTTATAGATAAGAATGTCATCTATAAGTAATACCACAAACTGATTGTGGGTAATGTATAAATACTCTATTCATCCAATCAATGTAGATATATGGGTAATTATTTAGACTATAAGGTATCACTATATATTCTTTTGGTCAATACCTTGTATGAAATTCCATCTTTGATATTTTCTTCCACTTGACCCTCAATTGATGATATCTAGAATGAAGGCCAATCTTGGAAAAGTATTGAGCTCCCAATTGTTTATCAAACAAGTCATCAATATAGGGACGATGATACTAGTTATTGATTGTGATCTGGTTCAACACCCAATAATCAACGAAGAGTCACATTGTTCCATATTGTATTATTTAATAAATAAAAGTTTCATCCTAATGTCAAACACTTTGACGAATGAATTCATTATGAATGTTTTCATGGTGCTTCTGCTTCAATTCATGCCTCTCAATGGGGTCCATTCTATAAGGGTCATTGAAATTAGACCACAATTAGGTCTATGTTATCTTGAGTTATCAACATAATTTTTTAAGTCTAGGAATATCTTCAAAAAATACATTGAAAAATTAATGAACAATATTCATTTCATCAATATTAATTTTTCTTACAACCATTTGAGATAAGCATCCATTTGTGAAAGGGTATTTAGATACATAAACTGGATGTAATATCCACAAGTAGTTCATACATATAATCACATTGATGGAAAATATTATTAGGGTTTCATATAACATACATAACATCCATTCCTCAACAATTGATTTTGGTTTCTTTTACAAAGAAAGACTATCCATTCAAAAGATGACATCAAATTCAACTAAAGGAATAATGAAAAGATTAGTTGGAATCATAATCCCATAAATGACTACCAGGGAGGAATTATATACTTGGGATAAAATAATCCCACCCATAGTGTTTTTCACTGAAAATTCCAAGTCGAATCATTTTGGTGGAATATTGAAACACATAAAAAATTATTTATCACATAAATTGTGTACACATCCAAAATAAAATAATACTTTAGCAGTTCTGTAGGGGATGATATTTGTACCTTTTCCCACATTGTTGTTACATCCCTCCTAAAAAATATATATTGCATGAGATCTCCTGCTATCCTCCATTTTATGAGGTTTCTGATGTCTATCATCATCACTGTCTACTGGGTTTTGGAACTAATTATCATAATTCAATGGCTCGTTAAACTTGTAGCACTATGGTGGGTGAGGGGAATTCCGTGATGCATAGTCTACCTTCGCACAATTTCCTATCTTCCTTCAGAAAAATTGGAAGTCAAATGCCCAATTTTCATCCCATATAGAATTAAAACATTTATTATATCCATTTATGAAAATTTCTCTATTACTATTAACACACGTAAAGCATATAATAATCACATCTTTTTCTCTTCGAGGTTTTTGGATTTTTCTTTAAATTTATAATTTATTTTCTATTAAAAATTAATATTGATACATGACTCTAACCTCAATTTAAAAATTTATTTCACTACATGAAATATTTTTGTTGTCACAAAATTACCTAATGGTAAATTCCCTTATGAGACATAGATTTAAGCCACTGATGAACAAATAAAAATCAATTTTAGTTTGTGGTATAATTCACGAAGTCTTCTTCGTAGGTCTTGTGAAATTATCCTCGTAGGTATCAACAGATTCATACTAAATTTTATTATTATCAAGTAACTTTTTCTCCTTCATCGTACAAATAATATGAGGACTATACTTATTGAAAACCATGTTCTTGAAACTCATCCCAATTTCTGTATTCAATATCATACTGCTTCCTCATATACTAGAATACTATCAAACACAAGTCTTCTGTTCCGTCTAACCAATAAAATATATAATGACATTCTCAGTAAAAAATATGATTATTTATGGTGGTTATTTAGTTTTCTATAGGTCGTTTATAACACACACAAAATATTTTAGAGGTGGTTCATAAAACTGCATTGTATTTCATGGTCGCTAGTCTATTAGCAGAAGATAATTTTATTTTCTGGTGGGCCTTTAAGAGTTTTCTGGGGAATTTTGTGGTGGTCTATAGTTTTATAATTTGTAGTTCTTAAATAATAAAAAATCGAGTAATGATATTAATAAAATATAAATTTCCACAACACTGATTTTTCTGATGGTCATTTTTAGTAGTGTTTAATTTAAAATACTGCTAAATACATCAATAATTTATGGTTTATGGTGGTTACAACAATCATCCACTTAAAATGATATGATTTTTAGATAATTTTTAAAAAAACAAACATACTATAAACTAAATAATAAATATATTAATAACCCATAATTTATACATCACACGTCCACATTGATAAAAAAATTGAAAGTCATCATAACTTACATATTATCCATCTCATACATTTACCAATATATCGATCATCAAAAACATATATATTATATTCCCAAAATAAATGCATTATGAATACACATTTATGTCACAACCTCAAAGGAATTTATCAACCAATAAATAATCTCTTCAACTAAAACACACAACAACATCTCTTCTTCTGTAACAAAATGTAAAACAAAAAATAAAACCAAATATGCTAAATGAAAATTATAGTAGATTAATTGATAAAATTTTAATGTACCATGAAAAAAATGAACAATCGAATATTCCTTCTATTAAATTATATCGATCAGAAAGGGAAACCATCCTCATAATACCAAAATTATCCACATACAATGAAAACCCAAACATTTAGGAAATGAAGTGGGAATGAGAAAAGATACAGAAAGATGATTATAATATTTATTATTTTAGTAATTAGATTGAAATAATTTTAACATAAAAAATTTTATGTAATGAAAAATGATTTAAAAAAACATTCATATTTGTGATATGATTCAACTCTTGAAAATACAAAGGGGTTAATAAATATTCTAATTCATTTTTAAAGTGACATGCGGTGTGCTTAAATTTTATTTAATAAAAAAATTTTATTTATAATTATACAAAAACATAACAAATATTTCATGAAAAACTAATAAAGGGTCGCCCCTTTATTTTAAATCAATCATAGGTCATTTTCTACAGTTTTTACCCTTCCACACATGTTATAGTGTTTAAAAACTCTAATAACACCTTTTAAACTATAATAGTAAAAACGTAATTCTAAATGGATTAACATTATTTACTAAAATTAAATTTGAATATATGGTCATTTTTCAATTATTATAAGAAAATACAATGTTTGTTTCCTAGTTTTAACAATTACATGCATTATTTAGAGTTTTAAACCATGAATAATGATTTTTTGACTATAACAGGGAAACTATCAGTCAAAATGATTTCATTTTGTACCTATATTACACAATGAAATATATGATGGTATTACCATTATTAAAGGTTATTCCAAGGTATTTTTACATATTTGTATAGTTAAATATATGTTTTAGTTTTTAAAAACACTACAAAAATCATTTATCGCTATAACGGGTAGTCAGACTTTCGTAATAACAAACCAACAGTTCCAAATTTTACAATTAAACCATTGGTGGTTTTATCATGATTTCAAATAAATAAAATGTTTTTTTCATGGTTTTGACCATTCGAGACATGTTTTAGTTTTTTAAATCACTAACTATATATTTATGCCCATTGCAGGAAAACTATCATTTGGAACGATATGACATTAGTTACAATATTTTGAAATATTATATAAAGTCATTATTCTATATCTGAATGACAATATGGTATCATTTTCCTTGTTTTAACCATTTCATAGACATTTTAGATATTTAAAACACTAAAAACACATTTATATTAGAAGTGGGAAAAACATCATTATGAATTATGTTCCTTCTATTTCTAAATTTCAAAACTATACATAAAATATATTAAACCTATTATCATGACAATATACTATCATTTTATTGGTTATTACCATTTCAAAAATTTCTTACTATTTTAACAAACTAAAAATATGTTTACATATATAAGAGGAAAAATGTCATTCAAAATGATGTGTCGTCTGTTACAAAATTTCTAAATTAAATCAAGGGTTGTTATCCATGGATTTCAAGGAAATATAACATCATTTTCATGGTTTAACCTTCCAACAATTTTCTTTCTACGCATTTTTACCTTTTATAATTGTTTACTATGAAATTTTGATCACACCACACATCAAATTGACATTTCCTCTACTTGCACATAACAAAAATAAATATTTTGTGGTTTTACCTAGATTTCTAGGTAATCATTAAATTTTTCCTAGTTTTAACCCTTTCACATACGTTTTTGTGTATTAAAAAATGTGTTTATAGCAATAATGGGGAAACCATCATTCAGAATTATGTTCTATCAGTTTATATATGACAAAATACAATTTATAATAGTTTTCTTATAATTTCAGTACAATCTGACTTTGTTTTCTTAGTTTTTCTCATTTCACAGATGTTTCAATGTTTTAGAAATCTAAAAATGTTTTTATGAGAAATTAAAAAAACCATCATATGGAAATCCATGTCCTCAGTTCATAAAATTCTATATTAAATGTATGTTATTTTTTCGAATTTCAAGATAATATGATGTCTTTTTTTAGTTTTGACCAGCCCATGCACATTTTAGTTTTAAAAACACAAAAAATGAGTTTCTAGACATAATGGGCATACCATCATTTGGAATGTAATTATGTATTTTCCAACAGTTAAAAATTAAATTATCATTAATTTTCTAATTATTTTAGGACAATCCATTGTTGTTTGCCTAGTTTTGACCGTTACACTCTTGTTTTTGTGTTTTGAATCACTAAAAGAACTTTTCATTCATAATGGGAAAACAATCATTTAGAGTAATGAGTCATCAGTTCCTATATTTCACAATTAGATGAATAGTATTTATCCATTGATTCTAGAAAATTTAACACCATTTATCTGTTTTTGACACTATATATATGTTTTAGTGCATAATAACACTAAAAAAACAGTTAAGGAAAAAACTAGGAAAATACAATCAGAATGTTGTTTTTCCAGTTCCAAAATTTTAAAATTACATGTACGGTCATTTTCCAATGATTTTAATACAGTTAGACATAATTTGGACTGTTTTGACTATTCCACACTTGTTTTAGTTTTTTAATGCACTAAATATAAATTTACTTCAAAAACTTGAAAAACATCATTTGAAGTGGTGTAACATTAGTTCTTATATTTCTAAATTAAATATACGACAATTTTACCCTTATTTATAAACTATATGAGGATTTTTTTTATAGGTTTCACAATGAAAACCATCATTTTTTTAAAACTCTTAAAATTCATTTTTATCCATAATGGTCAAGCCATCATTTAGAATGATATTTCATCAGTTCCAATAATAAAATGTTAAATCGACAGTCATTGTACCATGATTTTATGGAAATATGAAAACATATTCATAGTTTGGACTACCTAAGAATTGATTTTCAATGCTTTGGTATCTTTCCTAAGATTTTCAGAGTCAAAACTGAGAAAACAAGCTAATATTGTATTAATAATTATTTGATAATGTTCCATTAAATGTTTATGACAATTAAAAATCAAACACGCATCAATATGAAACATGTATTGGATGGAAAACATTAAATTCATGTTTTTTATATAAAAAATTCATATTAGTTTTTTTATAGATGTTGTATGTATTTATCACAAATTCTATGGGTGTGAAATAGAGTCTGGGATATCAAAATAAAAAAAATCTAGAAAAAATGCATGACAGATTATGAATATATTATAAAATTTAGTGATCTACTTTATATTTTTTATCATACAATATTAAATTAATTTTACCATAACATAAGTATCAAAGACTTCATTTTTATAACCTATAAGAATATGCCTCTAATATTTATATATTTTACAAAATTAATAGAATATTAATATAATATAATGTTTTTTAATGAAAAAAATAAAAATAACGGTGTGCTTCGAGATACATATCAGATATCATCATGAAATAATTTTCCACATAATATTCTGATGATTAAAATTCTTATGGTATTTTTAATTTATAAAAAATGAACAACTAAAAGGATTAAAAAAACAATAACCTTTTTATACCTATGAAAAACATATCAATGATAAATTATAATATAATTTCAGTATCAATTTGTAAATTAGATTATATTAATCATTATAATATTCATTTATATGAACCTCCATTGGAACAAGAACTTCATTTTAACCCTCCATTGAATGTTTTACTATTTTTTTTATTTTTGGAAAAAATAACAATATTTTGAAGTTGATAAGATTCACTATTCCAAAGCACCAATTAATCACCATCGCCAATATCATATAAACATATATTCCATAAGAATACAGAAACACACAATACTTCTTTAATTTCATTATCAATATAATTAACCATCTCTTCATATTAATCTACAAGAAATGGTTATTTCGTTTCATGCTCACTATTATCCATAAAGTAAGAAAATTATATAGAACTTAATTGTAACGAATGTTTCATTTTACCTGTATCAATGTTGACCTACATTCATTTGAATATGTCAATTAAAAAATGGACATGATAGTATAACAAAATGTTGTTATTCAATTCCCATTGTATCCCACATCTGGAAATCTAAATATTACACTATTTTGAGTTTTCATGTCTTTTTCACGATAAATTGTACACAACCAGAAGCCATGAATATTTTATTCATCTATTATCATAACCTACTTTAGAGGAACTCGATCTAATAACATTAAATAATTCAATATTTCATCACTATTTTCAACATAAATTATCCATAAAAAAAGATATAATTTGTTACATTAAATATAGGAATAATAACACCACATCAATAATATGAATATGATTATATAAATACATGATGGTATAACCATTTGAAAAGCTCTTTATTTAAAGCTATTACTAATTCCAACACATTTAGATCTCTTCCCATTGATCAAATCATTTTTTTGAGTTATAATTCATTAATAAAAGGATATTTAATAAAACTATTGAGTATAATATATCTATTTACATATAGAAACTCCAATTCAATAAGAAAAAAAAATTTACCCCTTTCCAATTTGTTTTCAAATAGTTTAAAATACTGATAACTTATTTTCTGAATGATAATTAGTGGACTAGTCATCAACACATCCAACAAAATTAATATAGTATCAATCTAATCAAAATACATAAAATAAGAGGTCATTTACTCATCAACTATGAAACCTTAAGTAATAGACCATTATTAATGAGTATTAATTCTCAAATGTGATTTCAATTTACCTAATCACATAGTCAAAAAATAAGAAAAATATTTTGAAAATTTAAACTCTGATTTGATAATATAGAATCCACCAATGAAAATTATAAACTTTTAGCATACCTCTGAATATGATACATCCACCAATAGTATACCAGTAAAACAGGATTAGCTTCTTCAACTAAATGAGTAGTCAAATTAATCTTGAATGTGAAAACTGAAATTTGAAATAACATCTCCAAAATAAATAATGTTAAAAAATAATTCTTGATGTTTATCATGATTGTTTATATGTATAGTTTTTCCACTAATTTCTCTTGAAAAAGTAGAAAACTAACCTAGAACTATCATAACATTTTATATTAATATATTATTAAAATAAAATGGAAACAACTAATATATAAAAATATGTGATTTATGACTATCAAATCTATCTGAAATTCTATGTATTAAGTCAAAACACCAGGATAACTTACTGAAAAATTTGTATTGTTCTTTTATATTACTTAAAGGACACAAGAATAATTCATTCTCATGATTTTTTATTATAAAAGCGAGAAAATGATGTTTTAAATTTTTATTTTCAATTAAAATATGCTACTTTGTCATTGAATCCCAATCTTTATGAGCATTAAGGTGGTCATTTGATTTACCCTGCACATTAAGCAATGTAAAAATTACATTATCACATATATTCTTTCCAATAAGAATTACATAAGTATTATTTCATACCAAATTAAACTTCCAATAAGGATGTTTGAATAATATAATACTTTTCATATTTTGTATTATTCTATCTTATTCATATGTTGTACCTCATACCCTTTTCTCTCTCATTTAAACATATGACATTTTCCAAATCCATCAATGAAATTCATCCATTTTTTGGAAAAATTCATAAATAGATAACTTCCTTAATCAATTTAATATCACTATTGAATCATGTCTTGTAAATTTATAATTTATGAGAAGCATTAAGAAGTTGACAATGACATGTAAACCACCATTTTATTCATTAAGGTGATCATTGTGGTTCAAAATAAAATATTGAAAAATGGACAAGACAAACTAGTATTAGCCTTCTTAACAGATAAATTATCATATCCATAAAGGTCATAAATTGTCCACATTAAAGAAACATTCAATATTTAAATTTTTTTAAATTCAAAATCATATGTTTCTTTTACCTCGTACCTTAATTCAAGTGATTCTATAAATAGTGGATGAAGTTATACAAAATGTAATTTCCATGAATTTTCCTTATAGAAATATACTTCCAAATAATAAAATACATCTTCTTCATACAAACCTATTGAGGTAGATTATAGGGGATCAAAACCACTGTTAAAATGATGTAATTATTAATTGAAGTACCAAGAGGGTTAAAATAATCATATGATAATTCCATGAAAACATTTATAGGATTAGATTAAAAATTTGGATATAAGGAATTAAATGTATTAAGTGATGTTGAATCTTCTGGATGGCTCATTAAGGCATCATTAATATTCTAAACATGCCACTTCATGACTCTTTTAGTCATAGAATACATGAAATATCATTGAACGTGTTGTTTCATAGGATAGTTAGGAAATATACTACAATGTGTTTTCGTATTCTATTTTTCACAAGGTTATATTTACTAAGACTCTAATTTTTTTTTGACTTTAATCTTATTATAAGGAATATTGAACATTTTTTATTATTATAAACATCTCTCTATTATAACATCCAATAATTAGGAAATTCATGTATCTTTTTATAATAATGATGAATATTTTTGGTGTCTTTCATCATCTTGTATAATGATGCATGGATCCTAGTTTCACTAAATGTATCCTGAAGAAATCATAAAGAAATGGATATTTCACTAATTCACTAGAGAAAATTTTATGATACAAATTAGGTTAAAAATAAATCCTTGAATACCTGGAACACCCTTTATATAGTTCTTTATGGCGTCTTCATCAAATTCAAAAAATAATTTTCTTGATAACTAATGTTCTGATAAAGATTAACTTACTTAGGATCATCTAAAGGTTTTATTGATCAATTTAAATTATTACATTGTATTATTTACTTCCAAATTCATATATTAGCAAATATGAAACTCAGTTGTCCTCTTACAGTTCACATAGTATTTCATTAATAGCATTTTAATTTATTTGACATTAGATAACACTTTATTCACAATGCCAAAGATATAAAATTCATTGAGAAGGAATATATTTTAATATCAAAGTCTCATATACTATATTTTTATTCTTTATTTAATTGTATTTATAATCAGTAAAAATCATCTTATTCTACCACCCACTGGCCGGTTTAAAATTACATAATCTAAAATATTATTCCAAACACTAGAAAAATATATGTGTGCTTCAAGGTAAATTTATCAAAATTTTATCCATTACCATTGGATTGTATTCTCCATATAAATTAATATATATATATCTATATATTTTTATTCAAACATGTAAAATAAAATGTTTAATAAATCACACATTTCCATTCACTCTTTCATAACAACTATAATGGAAATTGGAATGAATCAAAAAATGAATTTTTTCATAATAAACATATAAAATAGAAACATGAATCAAATAAATTATTATTTCTCACAAAAATAAATGAATGATTTGAATCAAATATTTGATTATGGTGTATTCCACCAGATTGTTGTAAATAAAGAGGGTCCATAGCATTGATTTGTTTTGTAATTATATCAACGTCTGTACTATTTCGCATGATATACCTAAGGCCAAGAGAACCCTTTAAAAATATGGATGAAAATTATTCTTTATTTGGAAATCACAATATGTCATGAATATCCAAAATATTCAACTCTGTATTTATTTATTTTATCGAACTCATTTAGTGGGGATTCATGTTGTTCCATGAATTATATAAATAAACTACGTTCGCAAAAAACTCAAATTGGATGTTCCTTCAATTTTAGATGATCATAATAAAATGGATGTTGAAATACATTTTAATAATTTAATTTGTGATTTTGAATTAATATGAAAAAATATTCATTTGACTCATTAAAATCATACAATAATCTACAATTAGATTTATTAAAAAACATGATAGTTAAAATAATATCAAAGAAACTAAGTTGTTGGTTCAAGTTAGCTTATTGGATAATTAAATACAATGCATCTAAAACATTACAAAAACAACAATATAATTAGTAAATTGATTTTATTAAACTAAATAATTGGTCACATATTCATAAAACGTGAGTAATATTCATAAAATTAAATAGTGCCGAATACATCATATTCAAGTCCAATATATAAATAGATCTTTATAGGGTAGGTGATGAAATGATGCGTGACCCAGAATCAAACCCTCGATTGTCCATGAGTTGAAAAATATCTCTAATTATGAATCAGTATAAAATTTCTGGCATTAATATATATAGAATATGGTGGAATTCATTAATATCATTTGGAAATCATGAAATTATAAATGATATAGATTCTGTAACTGAAATATATCATAAATAAATTTTTTTATTATATTTAATACTAAATATCCATAAAATGAATGTTATAAATTTAGTAAACTAATTGAACAATCCATATAACACATTATTATACAATTTTTCATATATATTTACTTTCTAATGAATAAAAAACAAATTCTACACTATTTTTATCTCACATGGTTGTCTATATATTTTTACAAAATAATAAAATTAGTTTCAGGATGACACAGCCTTTAGGGTGGTCTGTGTTGATATCGAGGAGGGGATATAAGCTAGGAAGAGGGATCCTAGAGGGGATCCAACGCTTCCAAATAGGTTAACCATGTTGGGTTGAGGTATATATGAGGGGTGGGGGTTAATATTTTTTTTCACTGTTGATCCATCTAAAGAGGAGGATAGGGCATCACGGTTTGGGAGTCTTGGGGCTCACGAATCTTGGGCATAGGGTCTCATATGGTGGGTGGAGAGTATGAGGGGTGTAGTTAAGGTGTTCCTCTGCTCAGAGTCACCCCTGGGAGAGAAGAGGAGAGAAAGGGATGTGGGGGGATGAGGGCTCGATGTAACAGAGAGGGAGTGGGGGAGGGGGAGACTAAGAGATTTTTAAAATATATAGTTTCAGTTTCATTGAATCTAATGATAAATAGAATCATAAAAACAATCAAGATAGTTTTATCCAAAAACTTCTATGTAATATATTTTTTAACTGGATTTATTTTATGTAGATTACTAAAACTGAGAAAAATAAACCTCCAAAATCAGTTTTTTACTGTGTCGTGCTCCGAAAAGTAGATAATTTTGAAAATATTTTCCATTGTAATGGTAAAATTTTCATCAATTAGTGGATCCTAATATCCTTTCAAATAAAGTAGAAATTTCTTTACGAGGTACTCAAAAAAATGGGTTCCCCATGTTTGGTAATTTGGAAGTCCACTATGATTCATATCTTGGGTGATTTGGTGTGCATAAAAACAATATTTTACATTCCATATCGCATAGAATTTTCATTCTCAAGATGATAGTAATTGAATTATAAGTCACAATAATCATTAACACAGTTCCTTGGAGTTCCATACATTGAATAAAACCAAATACATTAGAGTAAGAAATAATTATCAAATTGGGGAACCACATAATAATGAAAATTAACTTATTGGATGTAAAAATTATTAATCCATTCATTAATATATATCTACTTAAATTTGTCCTTGGATATTCAAATACAAATTCAATTAAAATTCATGATGTTGTTTAGAGAGGTGTTTCTGAATTACCAAAGAATATCACTCTGTATTTTCAATCTAGGTGTGTAGTAAGGCCATTTTTCTTGTACCATGTTACATTGAGGTAGGCCCTACATTACATGTCAGAGTTGTTACCCCAAGGTACCTTATTTCTAGAGTATTATCCACTTTTAGTATCCTGAAATGGATGTATTTCTAGAAAACCACTCACCTTATCCTTTAAAAAAATTACAGGAAACATTTCTATACTTTTAATTATCCATAAACATTCCCTAAGGGTTCCCTCTCTAGTTTTATCATCCCACCTTCCAAATATTAACAAAAATACATTTCACTAATACAAATTATTATAGACAACTTTTTGTATACAATAATATTACATTACTTTAATGGATTAATTAAAACAATATACTAACTAATTCTGAAATTTCACATTAGACTTGTTCATTTGGAAACAGGGAACCATTAACTCCAGTAAAAAAGTGAGCTGCATTATCTAATAATAGTTTATTCTTGAATAGAAACCTTCATAGACACAACAATCAAATTTCATATCTTCATAAAATGGGGGTGGAATCATGAAAATTATAGAGATCATATGCCCAGTTTTTGTAAAAAAGATAGACATATATGCATTAATATGATAATTGGTGTACGATAGTGTGGACCTAAAAATTGAAGATCATACATTACATATAATAAGATCGTAAACATGAATCCTGGTGTAATTTTTAGCAGTTCATAAGACGTGAATAATAGTGATATAAATAACATAATCCTTGAAATCATAAAATATGAATAAGAAAAGGGAATGATGGAGACACATAATCATATAATATTATTTCAATATTAGTTATGTAATTTCTTCCGTGGCCATCACAGTAGTATGGGTTCTCTATCCATACCATACTATTATTCATGGATTACATCCATGGCCATATTAGTAGTTTGAGTTTACTCATCAAGGCATATTCTTAATCCCCAGATACCCCCATGGCCATCTCAGTGGTTAAGGATCAATATTGAGACCTTTTCCGTATATCCAATGAGATATAAATCGTCACCCAATGATTTTAATGGAGATATTTGTCCCTAAATTATCATAATAAAATCACCCACACATAATCAATAAAATCGTAGATATCCATTTCATAACCCATGAAATAAAATCGGTCTCATAATCGTGTAATATTATCATAAACTTTGGAAATAAACCCAAAATTTATAATCACATTATTAAAAATTATTACTCGTGAAAATAAGAGGGGTTTATAAGCATATATATCATTAAACTAAAATACGATTCTAACACATCATGCTTTTAAAATGAAAAATATTTAGAGAAATAATATGAATGGAAACAGTTTATAATTTAACATCGCTGTCTTGAGTAACAAAAATGGATGTAATAATTGATGGTAAATAATATTTAAAGATATTTTAAATCATTCCTTGTGGAAAATTCCTTTTCTATATCGATAAATGATCATTAAAATATTAACTATTTTTTAGAATAATTTTCTTGGAAAATAATATAAGGCTCCGGCCTTAAACCTTACTTAATATTGAATTAAATGAATAATTTACATTGAGGATGTTTTCAGGTTTAGAGTTTTAGAGAATTAGATCATAAATCATGAATTACATTCCACATTTAAACAATGTGGTTACATATAAGATAGTATTCGTTTTTTCCCTTCAACGGAAACATATTTAAAATAAAACATGGATTCTTTCTTGACACTTCCTTGACACTATCATCATATAATGCACCATTCCCTTGACCTATGAAAAAACATTTCAAAATCATGGGATGAACATAAAAAGCTTAGCAAGGGATATAAATGTATGAAAATAAAACATTAGTTCATATATGAAATCATACGTCACACTTATAACAAAAGCATTTTAACATACCTCATCAAATCATGAATAAATCATAGAAATCATAAGGCATAAAGGTAACATGAGGCATTCATAACATTCTTACGTATGGAGTAACACTCTTGGTTACGTTTGGAATACCCATCACAGTATATTCCCTAAAATCACTTTGGAGAAACCTTAACATTTAACCCCTTCATGTTACCCAATGCATTGGAGAGCTATATCAGGCTCACCCACCCATAGTTTATCACGGAACCACCCGTCTTTATAATAATGCCCAAGAACCATAGAAAAATCGTATCACATAAAACATGCATAAAGGAAACATAACATTTCCACTTTCTAATCACAAGATATCAATACAAAAAATTTATATACAAAAATTATGAAAACCATTTTCAATACCAAAATAAAAGAAAAGTAAAACATGGTATTTTTTTAAATTTTAAAAAAAGGAATGGCTTGTAGAGGAAGCCGAAACACAAATAATGGTCACGACGGCGGAGAATTTGTTGTCGCCGCATACATACGACAAAAAAATTTCCTTTTTTCATTTAGTAAAATGCTTCATATAAAAATATTCCTTTTGGATAAATGTAAAAGTAGAAGGGGTTTATAAACCGTATAAAAGAAGGTTGTGTATAAAACAATATATGATTCAATGGAAGGATATTGAGATGAAGTCCCATACAAAGACGATATCCTTGGATTAAGGATAAATCAATTACATAATTATGTGTGACAAATGAATAAACCAAAATATAAGTGGATATTAAGTGTAAAAAACTCAAAGTTTATTCACACATATTTATATAATGACATATTGAAGGAGTGCAAGTTTATCCCAAAGAATCAAAATAGTGTTAAGAAGTTCCCTTGAAAA
Organism: Viscum album; assembly: GCA_963277665.1. Classification (NCBI taxonomy): domain Eukaryota; kingdom Viridiplantae; phylum Streptophyta; class Magnoliopsida; order Santalales; family Viscaceae; genus Viscum; species Viscum album. Next base: position 695,778,071 of record OY728141.1, read on the forward strand.
AATTCGACAGCCTAATATCGTCACTTAAAAATGAGTTGATGAGAGATAAAATGGGTATCTCATCAGTTGGAAATAATATTTACATCAATAAGGATATTGAAGAACATATCCCAACATAACAATATGTAAATTAAAAGACCCAATAAAAGAAGTCTATTAAAAATTGGAGGGTGAAAGGTTCCCTTACTGAATTGGGTATCTTTCAAAACATACACCCCATAAAAGAACCACAATACATCATTGATGTAAATACTCATAAATTAAATTATATTACACAAAGAGTAGAAAAATGGGATGTAAATATACCACTCACGGGAAATGTGGGCAAATGTAGCATAAATCTCACGGGAATAAAAGTGAGATGAAAAATCCCTTACGAAAACTCGGCAACCTAACAACACCACTTAAAACATCCAAAAATGGATTGATGAGATCAAATAGGGTCTACCATAATATTAAAATAAAATATAAATCAATAGGAATAAAATAACATGCCCAAAATAACAAATAGTATCTTAAAAGGAGTGTCATAAAGGAGAGTACATAAAAAGAAAGAGAGAGGTTGGATCTCTTACGAAAATTCGGCAGCCTAACGCTGCCACTCAAAACTTCCAAAATTGATTGATTAGAGATAGTAGGGTCTCTAATCATATGAACATAAAAAGTACAGAAAAATTAATATAAAAGAAAATCCCAATAATAATAAAGATGAGCTTAAAAGGAATGATATAAAAGAGTGTACTTAAAAGGAAAGAGATGGGTAGGATCCCTTACCTCGTGTCCGACATGACTCGATCGTTCATTAATCTCATGAATAATAAAATTTGGTCAATTTATAATTTCTTAATAACCTACTTTAAATATTATTTTTCAGTTCATATCACATATTATAATATTATAATAATTGGTTAATAAAGTGAGTTCATATCAGACGTTTTTGTCGATGTTCGGTACAATTGTAAAAATTGATCTTGTTGGAACATAAATTTCCTTGTAGTTATAGGTACATCATATAAAAATATTATTTATGTTTTAAATATCATATATATCCAGTATATATTCATTTTATACTATTCCGTAGCATTTGGAGATAAAAAAAAATAAAAGCATCGTTCATGGAGACGGTTGGCCGTACGTACACAAGAACACTACTTTCATTTTTTCCATATTAATGGAATTAAAACAAAATGTGAGATATATATATTATAATTCCAGAATTATATCGATCAATTAGTTGGGATATATTACATATATGTCCATTATATATATGTACTTATAATAGTACATAACATTTGGAGATAGGAAATGAAATGTACCATTCACGGAGATGGTAAGCCATACGTACGAATGAACGCTACTATAAATGTTATTTCGTATTAAATGAAATGAAATAATAATGATATAAATGTATATTATAATTAAAGTAGGATATCATATGTAATACAATTAATTCCATCCTTTATACATCTCACATATGGCATTAATGAATCAAATCACATTGAGGGGGCGGTAGTCGCACTTCCTAAAATGAAGATATCACGTTTACCCAAAATGGAAACCATTAAGGTTTTCCATAAATGAAAAATACAGAATCTTAAGGAAAAATATAAACATATTATATATAATATATAAATATAGTGACATCTTAATGGCCACATTTGAAGGTGTTAAAAGAATATTGAACAATAATCGTTTCGTGAGGCAGTAATTCGCCATCCACAGAAACAATATGTTCTTTAACCATTAGAAGAAGGTGTGTGAAATTGAATCTCTAATAAATCTTATGAAAACATCCTAGAATATATAAAATAATGGTTTTGTTACAAAAAAAATTAGTTAAAATATTTTAGGGGTTTGGAGGATAAAAATAAAACAAAAGATCACAAGGGAAGACATTACCTTTAAATCGGGTAACTCTCCTTGATTTTAGCTCAAAGGCTTCCTTGGAAAGGATTCTGCCCAAAGTGAGACATAAATGATGAATAGAGGTATGTGGAGAGATGAAATGGGTAGGGTCTGGCCAAACCAAAGTCTTGAAAGGTGTGTGTAAGGTGGTAGAGGTGGGGCCTTTTATAAGAGGAGAGGAGGGGCACTCTTGGAAAGTTATACAATATTACTTTATAATAAACTTTTATTCGGATTTTAAAGGTTAAAAAGGATGTATTTCTAGGATAAAGTGATAAGGTTTCTAAATAAACCAATACAATAGGTTTGTGACAAGTGTATGACTTATATTTCACCCTATCCTCTTATATTATTTAAATCGTTCGTTTATGAGGTAATCACTACATCATCACAGTGTCATAAATAAATTAATTTATTTAATGTCTAAAAATTAAAAAACAAATATCATGATGTAGGAAATATTTTTAGATTTTTAATGAATATTTATAGTCAAAAATATGACTCATATAACCCCATGTAAAAATTATTTTAGTAAAACAACACATGTTTGTGACATTTTAATTTTAACTTTAAATAAAAAGGTATTAATGTCATTTTCCAACAATAGTGGCTCCATGGGGTCCCCAAGTTGACCCATGGACTTTATTGGTCGGCCATTACTCATACAATAAGGGTATAACATGTGTCAAGGTCATTTCATATTATTATAACATTATCTTTACCTTAAATTACACTAATTACCTCTAATCACGATTAAAAACATAAGAGTTACTATTCACCAAAAAATTATTTTAATCCCATTGACCCACATTTTACATCCTAATGACAACCATGTATGTGGGATTTTTGAAATTCAAACCACAGAAGTGTTAAAGATTCATTTAAATGAAAAAAAAAAACGGTTTTTAAACTGCCACTTAGTGGTTTCATTAATCATAAAAAATTGATGTTTTTCAGAAAAATACAAAAAATTCACCCTAAGCTATATTTGATATTCCGAATTCAAAAATGATTTCTATTTTAAAAAATTCAAAACACAGAAGTTTCATTAATTAATTTAATAATTAATTCCCGATGTCAAAACAAATAGTGTGTTTTTAGGAAACAATATCTATTAAAAGATTGACACTAGTTTGAGTCCAATTTCGAAGTGAAATTTATTCCAATGACCACTATTGGATTAAATGGAAAAAATAAATTCTAATTTCACTTTAAAAACAATTAAAATTCAATCTAATCATATAAATAAATTAGATTAAATAGTTGTTTTGAATTAAAATACAACATTTGTCGCTATTCATTAATAAAATGAACTTTATTGGAAAAATACAAAAAATTTACACAAAGTAAATTTTGATGTCCCGATTATAAAGGAGAATTTTATTTTGTCAAATATAACACATAAAATTGTCAAAAATTGGATTTAAAAGAGGTTTTCCATCAAAAGGCGGTTAATCAACCTTTTAAAGAATATTAGAATGTTTACGTTTAAAATTGGATTCATTCGCATTTTTAATCCTCTAACATTTATTGTAAAAATTAAAAATATTTGAAAAAAAGATATAATCATTTTGTAGTTATTTATGTTCATTTCCGCCATTATAATGGCTAGGCGTTAACTACCATTTAAAATAATATTATTTTATTATTAGAGTGCAATGTATGATTTCCATGAAACTCATTGTTGCGTATTGGGTATGCCATCGAGCATAGCGTCCCCTTTAAAGTAATATTAATATTTTATTCACAAATATGGATAAATGTTAAAATGTAATATTCTTTATTTACCTGGGTTGTCACATCATTCCCCACTTTTGAGAATTGCGTCCTCACAATTTTAAAATTGAGCTTGGAAACTTCATTGAAAATCCCACATCGGAACAAGATCCAGTAAAACAATCACATTAAAATAAAGAAAGAGAAGTACAAAGGTCACCCGAGTAAACCCATACTATGATTACATCTAGGAATACATGGACATGGAGAAATTAAAGGGTCATGTTCTGATAGAGAGTGATAGTAAACATGTCTAGGAGAAAGTTAACTATTATAAAATCACAAACATGTGATGGGTTAAACGGTATTCGATTCCCCAGTAGGAAATGTTAGAAGACAACATTTTGTTAAAGTTCCTATTCATTGAGGAATTTATTTTTGAGCTTAAATAAATAATAATGAAACATATTTTCTTGTCATGTAGACTTTAAAATTTTACTAGATTCCTTAATCAAACTCATATTTTCTCCAAAAGACGGGTATTTAGGAAGACTTGTTCGCATTATGAGTACTATAATCAACTTCATGAGAATCACATAATCCACAAAATAGAACTATATATTTCCCATGTCTTTAGACAAAAACCAAAACCAAAATTGTTAGTATGAGATTAGAAAGTCCACAAAAGTATAATCCTTTATAAAAAGAAAATCTATTCTTAATCTCAAAAATTTGTCCAAAAAACCCCAAAGTTCAACGAAGAACATTCAATAAACAATTGACCATAAAATTATTCAATGTAAACCAAACTAAGATTGAAACCAAAATATTTGAAGGATTTAATCACATAGTATTCCAAGGTAAAAATTAACTTTTATCTCCAAATAACATCAGTTGCTCTTAAATTCTCATACTGAAAAGTAATTAACCTAATCACATATCCTCCATGATAGGTTAATCATTTACATAGATAACCCAAAATAAACTTAATCTTGATTAATAAAATCATATTACTAAAAATAATTAGTCAAACTAACCAGGGACTTCACGTAGTACAGTGGATGGCGATAAATACCAGTCGTACTTTGGTTGTGCGATCGATTCCTGCAGCTTTTTCCGATACGACGGGTTGTCAAACGATCTGTGTGTTGTCCTCTTTCCAAAACAATATAATTCTTAAAACATTCCCCAAAAAGAGATAAAATATTCAAAAATAATCCTATCATATTTTAACCTTAAGTTTATCTCATGCCTTTCATTTTCCATCATAACATATAATAACCCATAATTACCTCAAAAGTAAGGATCATACAAACTCTAATGGTTACCTTTATAATTATTACCTAAACTTACACATTGATTGGTCATCTCTTACATGATACATTAAAGAACATACCAAGGTTAAAGTGGTTGATCATAACTCCATGGTAGTTTATTTAGAACTACCACGAGTTTCCTCACTGAATCCCCCATTTCATCAAGTCTCTTAATCAGAGAACCACCATAGTTTTCTTCAAACATATTGTCACTTTGGTGCCTGCTATATCCATCCATTCACTAAAAATAGAAATGGAAGTGTCAGTATATCAACAAAACCATCATGTACTAATGAATAAGATAAACAATAAGATATACTTACTCATTCCCTTTATCTAAAACTAGTACTCTTTCTGAAATCCTAACCATTATGGTCATGTCACTTATGCTTAGAGAATACCCTAACCTATAAATTTATCTAAACCGAACTTTGATACCAACTATAAGGACCTGGCCTTAAACCTTACTTAATATTGAATTAAATGAATAATTCACATTGAGGATCTTTTCAGGTTTATAGTTTTAGAGAATTAGATCATAAATCAAGAATTACATTCCACATTTAAAAAAAGTGGTTAAATAAAAGATAGTATTCGTTTTTTCCCATCAATAGAAACATATTTAAAATAAAACACGGATTCTTTCTTGAAACTTCCTGGACACTATTATCATATCATGCACCTTTCCCTTGACCTGTGAAAAACATTTCAAAAACATGGGATGCGAATAAAAAGCTTAGCAAGGGTTATAAAAGTACGAAAAGAAAACATTTGTCCATGTATGAAATCATAAATTACTCATATAACATAAGAATTTTAACATACCTCATCAAATCGTGAATAAATCATAGAAATCATAAGGCATAAAAGTAACTTGAGGAATTCATAACATTCTTACGTAGGGAGTAACCCTCTTGGTTATTTTTGGAATACCCATCATTGTATATTCCCTAAAATATCTTCGAAGAAACCTTAACATTTAACCCCTTCGCGTTACCCAATGCATTGGAGAGTAATATCAGGCTCACCCTTCCTTAGTTTATCACGGATCCACCCGTCTTTATAATAATGCCCAAGAACCATAACATAATCGTATCACATAAAACATTAATAAAGGAAAAATAACATTTCCACTTTTCAATAACAAGATATAAATACAACACATTGATATAAAAACATTATGAAAACCATTTTCAATACCAAAATAAAAAAAAGTAAAACATGGTATTTCATTTTCATTTTAAAAAAGGTACGGCTTGTAGAGGAAGTCGAAACTCAAATAATGGTCACGGCGGCAGAGAAGTTGTTCTCGCCGCATACATACGACAAAAAAATTCCCTTTTGTCGTTTAGTAAAATGATTCATATAAAAAGATTCCTTTTGGATAAATGTAAAATTCTAAGGGGTTTATACACCGTATAAAAGAAGGTTGTGTATAAAACAAAATAGGCCTCAATGAATGGAGATTGAGACGAAGTCCCATACAAAGACGATATCCTTGGATTAAGGAAAAATCAATTACATAATAATGTGTGAAAAATGAATACACCAAATATAAGTGGATAGTAAGTGTAAAAAATCAGATTTTATTCACACATATTCATATAATGACATATTCAAGGAGTGGAAGTTTATCCCAAAGAATCAAAATTGGGTTAAGAAGTTCCCTTGCAAAAATTCGACAGCCTAATGGCGTCACTTTGAAATGAGTTGATGAGAGATAAAAAGGGTATATCATCACTTTCATATAAAATATACATCAATAAGGATATAGAATAACATATCCCAACATAACAATTTGTAAATTAAAAGACCCAGCAAAAGAAGTCTTTTAAAAAGAGGAGGGTGAAAGGTTCCCTTACAAGCTTGGGTATCTTTCAAAACATACACCCCATGAAAGAAGGAAAATAAATCATTGATGTAAATACTAATAAACGAAATTATATTACACAAAGAGTAGAATAATGGGATGTATATTTACCACTTAATAGAAATAGTGTCAAATGTAGCATAAATCTCACGGGAATAAAAGTGAGATGAAAAATCCCTTATGAAAACTCGGCAGCCTAACGGCGTCACTTAAAAATTCCAAAAATGGATTGATGAGATCAAATTGGGTCTCTAATCATATTAAAAAAAATTTACATCAATATGAATAAAATAAAATCCCCCAACATAACAAATAGGAGCTTAAAAGAAGTTTCATAAAGGATAGTACTTAAAAAGAAAGAGAGAGGTTAGATCTCTTACGAAAATTCGGCAGCCTAACGACGCCGATCAAAACTTCGAAAATTGATTGGTGAGAGAAAGTAGGGTCTCTCATCATATGAACATAAAAATTATAGTAAGATCAATATAAAATAACATCCCAATCATAAGAAATATGATCTTTAAAGGAAGTAAATTAAAAAGTGTACTTAAAAAAGAAAGAGTGGGGTAGGATCCCTTACCTCGTGTCTGACATGAATTGATCGTTCTTTAATATCCTGAATAATAAAATTTGGTCAATTTAATATTTCTTAAGGACCTCCATTACAGATTATTATTCAGTTAATATCACATATTATAATTTTATAATAATTGGTTAACAAAGTGAGTTCATATCAGACATTTTTGTCGATGTTCGGTACATTAGTAAAAATTGAACTTGTTGGAACCGAATTTTCCATGTAGTTATAGGTAAATCATATCCAGAATAGTATTGATGTTTTAAATATCATATATATCTAGTATATATTAATTTTATACTATTCCATAGAATTTGATGATAAAAAAAATTAAAAGCACCGTTCATGGAGACGGTAGGCCGTACGTACGCATGAACGCTACTTTCATTTTTTTCATATTAATTGAATTAAAAAAATGAGAGATATATAAATTATAATTCCAGAATGATATACATAATTTAGATTTAATATATTACATATATATCCATTATATAGATGTACTTATAATAGTACATAACATCTGGAGATAAGAAATGAAATGTACCGTTCATGGAGACGGTAAGTCGTACGTACGCATTAACGCTACTTTCATTTCATTATTTTTTGTATTCAATGGAATGAAATAATAATGAAATAAAGGTATATTATAATTACATTATGATATAATATTTAATACCATTAATTCCATCCTTTATATGTGCCACATATGGCATTAACGAATCAAATCACTTTGAGGGGCGGTAGTCCACACTTCCTAAAATAAAGATATTGTGTTTACCCATAATGGAAACCATAAAGGTATGCCATAAATGAAAAATAAATAAGATTAAGGAAGACATAAACAAATTATATATCATATATAAATATTGTGACATCTTAATGGCCACCTTTGAAGGTGTTAAAAAAATATTGAACAATCATCGTTTCGTGATGCATTAATTCACCATCCACAGAAATAGTATGTTCTTTAACCATTAGACGGAGGTGTGTGAAAGTGTAGCTTGAATCCATCTTATTAAAACATCATAGTTTATTTAAGATACTAGTGTTGTTACAAAAAAAGTAATAAAAAGAGTTTAGTGGTTTGGAGAAGCTAAATAAAATTAAAGATCGCAAGGGAAGACATTACCGTTAAATCAGGTAACTCTCTTTGATTTGAGCTCAAAGGATTCCTTGGAAAGTATTCTGCTCAATGTGAGGCTTCAATGAAGAAGAGAGGGATGTGGAGAGATGAAAGGGGCAGGGTTTGTCCGAGCCCAAGCCTTGAGAGGTGTGTGTAAGATGGAATAGGTGGGGGCCTTTTATAATAGGAGAGGAGGGTCACTCTTGGAATGTTATAAAATATTACTTTATTATAAAATGATTTTCGAATTTTAAAGGTCCCCAAAAGAAATATTTTGAGGATAAGGTGTTGAGGTTTCTAAATCAGCCCATCTAATTTGTTTTTGACAAGTGTAATACTTATATTTAACCCTATATTCTCATTTTTTTTAAATCATTCATTTATGAGGTAATCACTGCATCATCACGGTGTCATAAATAAATTAATTTATTTAATGTCTAAAATTTATAAAAAAATATCATGTTGTATGAAAGATTTTTATCTTTATAATTAATATTTATAGTAAAAAATATGACTTATATAACCCCATTTAAAAATTGTTTGAGTAAAATAACACATGTTTGTGACATTTTAATTTTAACTTTAAATAAAAAGGTATTAATGTCCTTTTCCATCAAAAGTGGCTCCATGGGGTCCCCAAGTTAACTCATTGATTTTCGTGGTCGTCCATGACTCATACAATAAGGTTAAAAATGTTTCATGGTCATTTCATATTATTATAACATTATCTTTATATTAAATTACACTAATTACCTCTAATCGCAATTAAAAACTTAAGAGTTACTATTCACCAAAAAATTATTTTATTCCCATTGAACCACATTTAACATCCTAATGACAACCATGTATGTCTGATTTTTTAAATTCAAACCACAGAAGTGGTAATGATTCATTTAAACAAAAAACTGATTTTAATATACCACTTAGTGGTTTCACTATTTATCAAAAAATGAAGTTTTTCAGAAAAATACCAAAAATTAACCCTAAGCTATATATGATATTCCGAACTCAAAAATGATGTCTATTTTAAAAATTGAAAATACATAATTTTAATTAATTAATTTAATAATTAATTCCCGATGTCAAAACAAATAGCGTGTTTTTGAGAAACAATATCTATTAAAAGGTTGACACCACTTTAAGTCCAATTTCAAAGTGAAATTAATTCCAATGACCAAAATTAGATTAAATGGTAAAAATATATTCTAATTTAACTTTAAAAACATTTCAAAAAATAATCTAATCAAATAAATAAATTAGATTAAAAATAGATTTTGAATTAAAATACAACATCTTTCACTATTCATTAAAAAATGAACTTTATCGAAAAATTACCAAAACATTAAACAAAGTAAATTTTGTTGTCCCGATTCTAAAAGAGAACTCCATTTTGTCAAATATAACACATAAAATTGTCTAAAAATGGATTTAAAACAGGTTCGCCATCAAAAGGCGGTTAGTCGACCTTTTAAAGGATATTAGAATGTTTACGCTTAAAATTGGATTCATTCGCATTTTTAATCCTCTAACATTTATTGTAAAAAGTAAAAATATTTGAAAAACATATATAATCATTTTTTAGTTAGTTATTTTCATTCCCGCCATTACAACGGCTAGGCGTTAACTACCATTTAAAATAATATTATTTTATTTTTAAAGTGCAACGTAAGATTCCCAAGAAACTCATTATTGTGTACTGGGTATTCCATCGAGTATAGTGTCCCATTTATAGTAATATTAATATTTTATTCACAAATATAGATAAATGTGAAAATGTAATATTCTTTATTTACCCGGGGTGTTACAAATACATTTGAAATCCATTAATGAATTCTTGGAAATGAATATTGAAATTTAAAAATCCATTTTATTTTTAAATAATCTTCTCGGGTTTTTTGAAATCATTTTAGAAATATATTTTTAATGAATGGATTTTAAAATAAAACATATTTGTGAATGTATTGGGATGTATGATCATATTTTTATTCAAAATATTTTCATAATTATTTTATGTACAAAATAGTGTAAAAATGTTAATGATACATGGTGATACATTAAATAAATTAAGGATTTGTAAACTCAGGAGTGTTATTTAGAGATGGATCATATGATTTTTTTAATGTAAGGATAATTATAAAAAATCCTAATAAATGATAATATTTTCTCAATTAAATATTACCATAAGGTAACCATGAATAGTACACCCCTTTTAATAACTGAAAAAATAAAAATCATAATATATCATGAAGAGATTAATATTAATGTTATAAAATTCCAATCATAATTTCATACCCCTCAAAAAATATTATAAGGGCATAACAATACATGTGTCTCAAACAAGGAAAATTGAGAAAAAATTACCACTACAATTTAATTTTTTAAACGTAACCCACATGTAATAAATATCATATAGGGTATATTTAGATACCCAATATATTAAAAATAATTAGTATTATATAATAAATTTTTGTGTAGTATATATTCCATGAAGAAAGAAAAGTGATTTTTACATGGCATATTACTCTCAAAAATAAAAAGTGAGATGGAATTTACATACCTTGTGTCTTGACTCCCATTGTACTTGTAAAAAATTTATATAAAATAAATATAAGTATATTATAAATTTTTAATGAGAAAAATTATTATTTTCATTAACATATATGGTTTTACCATGACTTTATATAACCATATTTTTAACAACATGATGTTAAAGTTATGCTTCAGGAAATATTCTCGATGTTCTTGAAATGTTGCCTAATTTTTTCTATATTTGGTCCCTATATTTATGAAACGATATTAAAAATATATACTAAGAAATAAATATAATATATAAAATTTATATTTTTATTATAATACTTTATAGTATATTGATTTGTTAGATAGAATACTACATTTACAAATACCGAGGTTGTATGTACGCTTTAACATTGTTTCTGTTTGGTTGTTGTATTGAATGAAAGAATTAATATGACTTTTTTGTATATAATATAATTATATTAAAAAAATTATAGCATATATATCGCATAATTTCACTTATATCATCCTTAAATACATAATATTTATTTTATATATCAAATATAAAAATAGTTTCCATCATAACTTCCAACCCTAATATGTGTTAATGGTAAAATAAAAAAAATCATTTTGTGAGGTGCTCGTTCGGCATACAGATGAACTGTAAGTTTGTTTCCCATTAGATAGAAGTGTTTGTATGTTAAGGTTTAAAAATATATATATATAAATTTGAGCATATTAATTATATTTTTTATTATTTCAGTATATAAGAAGAAATAATTCGGTGGATAAGGAAAATAAATGAATGGAGATTAAGAAACCATGTTACCTCTTATTTGGGTAAATCCTTTTTTATAAGACATAGGGATTCCATAGATATAGTTTTCCCCAATGAGGGTCATCAAGAAGTAATAGATAGATTTAGGGAAGTGTATTGGGAAGATACTGGCTGCGCCTATTTGGATTTATAGGATGTATGATGGGTGGGAGTTGGTGTCCTTTTATAGGGATTGTCGGGGACAGAGTTGGTATTTATGAAAGAAAGATAGGTTTACCTTCATTTTTACCTAAAATAATTCATTAAAAATGATAAAAAAAATTATTCCATGGTTCTAAGAAGAAACATTTCTAAAATATCGGTTTTAGTAAAGATTCTCATTCATTTTTTCTAATAATTTTAATTATTATTATATTGTTAAGCATAATTATATCATAATCTCTATATTTGATCTTATCCTCTATCAGTAATTTTTTGTTTCAAAAATTATTTTGATGTTATAATACTATGAATTATATAATTTTAAAACTATTTATGTACCTTTTTTAAATTAAATTCATATATTTAGACGTATTAAGTTTTATTCTAATCTCACATATGTGCCGTGAAAACAGGTATTTAATATTAGAAGGATTAAATGTTCAGTAAGTTAATATATTTATATACCATATAATAATGATTCCAATTATATTGATCGGATCAATATATGGATAATTGATCTATTATGACTTTATAATATATATATATAATATAATTTAAATCTATAAATAAATTAGATGAAAATTTAGTTTTGAAATAAAATTTAGCATAATTTAATATTCATCCAAAATTGATGTTTCATAGAAAAATAAAAAAAATAATCATTCGAAAATTTTTCAATTGTAAATTAAAAAATAAATTATATTTCATTAAATTATATATCTAAAATTCTGTAAATTTTTTTTTGGTTTTTCACAGAAGGACATTTAAAGATGATCAATTGAGAAAATAGTATTTTTAAAAATATAAGTTCTTTACCAATAATTTTATCATTAATTATAAATATAGTTTATTTATATAAAATAATTATAACATATATTTTAGAACTATTCATTACAATTCATATTACTATGCTTTATTTCTTGGTTATAATTTTCTTCTTTAAACAAATATAACAAAAAAAGATGTTTCAAAGAAACTCAGTTTTGTTTGTAACATAGACTAAGATAGTGATTCATGTAATGTACTATAATTTAGTGTTATGTGTAACATAAAATGAGTTAGTTCCCTGTGAAATGAATTTTTAAAATAGTGAAATTGATGTCATCAATAAAAATAATTTCATTTGAAAAAAAGTTTCATAAAAACTAGGTTGTAAAATTCCATTGAATCAAACATTGTATAACTGGTTAATTAAGGCACCAACATCAATATATAGTAAAAACACAATTTTATTATTTTTCATCTTTAATAAAAACAATTTTTCTCTCTATTCAATAAAAATTATCACATTGTTTAATATAATACATAATGAACTAGTAATATGTAAAAGTTAATCCATGTAGTAATCATAATATAGAATGATATATGCATGACATTGGAGTTCTCATGTGTGTAGAATGATGAAAGAATACTAACCCTTTACGTTATCAGGATAAGTGGAAAATGAAATCAATAATAAGAATAATATTTACACAAATATATTTTTTACACAATGGTGGAATCAATACAACTGAAATAGGGCCAAACCTGGATATAAATTTCTTATTCTATGAAAAAAAATTTATTGTAGATATGTGGAATTCTGAATTCTTTGAAAAAACTGAATATAAAACCATTACATATTCATTTATTCCAATCTTCTAACCCAAATAGTTAGTCAAATAGAATAGAGTCTCTAAAACCACATTGTATTATCCCAGACCTGATACACTAATTTATAACCACACTCAGTTGGCCACATGTCCAATTTTGGTCCTCCCATATTTTAGAGGTTGTTGACTGGATGTTATAGTAAGGGTTTAAGTTGGTAGAATATACCCTTATTATTAAATTATAGATCAGTTTTTTAAAAAAAATAGTATGAAATGGAAATATAATAACACATAAACTAATTTATCATAAATCATTCAAATATAATGAACATGTTGAAGCATAATCATTATCGTATATAAAATGGATTCATAGTTTTATGCGATAAAAAACAGTCATACATTAAATAAGATATGCAGTCATATGCAAAATGATTCAAACATAGAAAGTAATATAAAAATATGTAGAAGAATCACCAATATAATATCAATCCTTCACTCCAATTCTCCAACCATTACAGATAATCAATATTCCAAATATGGACTCCTCCCATTGTCCATTCGTATATCTAGAATTCTATTTCATGTGCCAGTCGATGGCCCATAAATGTGTGATATATACTCAGTTTGGTCGCACAAAATGTGTCTTTAAATAGACCTAACCTATATATAAAATGAGTAGTGTGATGGTAGTAATTAATTAATATTAGTTAGTGAAATTAATTAGATTGCCTTGGGATACTCATTGGACACTCGACTGATACTACATAATTTGGCATAAGTCCTGAAAAGACTATTTATATCTATATAAATATAGTTAGGTATCAATATATATATATATATATATCATATAAATATGAATATATATATATATCTGTGTGTATTAATATCCATGACGTTAGGTTTTTTCCAACAGGGTCTAAGAATAATCACAACTGCTTTTGTATTTCCTATAAAATTTGAACCAAATTTGAAAGTATATATATGACATCATATAAGTAAATAATATACTTACTATTATAATTCCCAATGACTGATAATATACGTACTTTCATCAAAATATTTAGGAACCCTGAGCCAGTCATTTTCATTCTACAAAAAGGAATCCTGATATCACTCCACATACGGGCGTGCAAAATCATTTTCGCCTTTTTACTAAATATTCATCTCAATTTTTTTCTTTATAGTTAGTATTCATAGTTACTCCCTACCAAGAACCAACTAGGCTCCTCATACTAATTCCAAAAAAACTGTATCTTTAGGCTCTGAAAGATCCTTTAACACCTTTGAACCCTTCCCAAAACCATTAGGAAAATACATTAGAAAACAATCATGTGATTTATTAAATAAATTTAGGTTTCACTCATCATTAATAAATTAATGGTCTTACATATCCTATATTAGTAGAGAAAATGATCATTAATTTTTTTCTTATAATAATAATGTTCAATCATCTATTGGAATTGTAATGTTTAATTTATATTATGGGAGTACTTATTGAACAATGTTTACAATATAGTGGTTTTGTAATCAAATAACTTTGGACGATAGGTTTTGTAGATAATAACATAGAATATAAAGATGATCTGAGAGGGAATAAAGGTGACGTAGGACCATAAGATGTTATATGATGATTGATGAAAATGGACGTACTATGTTTTAGAATAGTGTTTATGTGTTCATGTGGGTTTCCACTTAACATGGTCATTAGAGGATTTGTTGGTAGATTAATATTCATCCCCATATCATCATCCCATTTATTTTATATATTATTAGTGAGGTGCTATATCATTTGGTTCTCCCACTAAAATTTTATTGGATAAAGAATATATAATTTCATTATATATCCATTGATTTAATTATGAATATTTTAATATTATCTATTGGGTAAGGATGAATATCAAGGGGGATGGGATTGTTATAAACTGACATGATAATACCATGAGTCATCAGAAGATTGTATTTCACAGGTACGAACTCATTTTTTGTTTGTTTTATGGAGGGATGAAGGTGTGGAAGTGAGTACATGGGATCATGAGTCATATATTTTCACATAGTATTTCATATTTTTATGAATATGGTTATTTTTGATATCTAATAAAAAAATTGAAGTTTAATTTTGGAAATTTAAATTTTCTATCCTACAATGTTTTTTAGATGGGGTCAACTTGTTTGAGAGGTATATCTAAATCCATAATTTGAGTGTCGATTGGTTTGTGTTTTATGATTTGTTTGGATTCAATTATCATGGAGGATAATCATCCTTTAGACATCTAATATATAATTTTATACCATATAGGTCCAATAAAATATTTATTTTGTGTTTTTATGATATATATAGTTGTTGGAGAAATATAAAAGATTATTTGAGGATATATTTTTATTTATCGAATGTACAATGTTGTGGGAAATGATTCAACACTATAAGGTACATGATAGATTTATTTGTTCCTGAATTACTCTAGAAGTTGTTTTGTAGGGATCCCAGTACAAAATTTATTGTCACTTTATTTTCTATGACCCCCTCTAAATAGACTTCAAATTACACTATGGCATTTATTTAGATGTTTTTTAGTAATATGGATGAATTATGATTTTGGGATAGAAATAATTGGTACGTCATGGAACATGTAGTTTATAGTAGTTGTGGTTATTTATTTCATAGTCATTACATTAGAGATTTTTCATTACACTGTAGTATGGTTTTATGTCTAGAATTCATGAAAAAAAGAATTTAATTATTCTATGGTATTTCAAATATTTTTTAAGAAATAAGGGATATGGGAATTGTTATTTCCAAATAGATTTTGGTAAATTGAAAATTATTTCATAACATATTAGGCTAGATTGTGGATTTATTATAAAATTGTTTTTGAAATTAATTTTCCTTTTATCATGAGAATATATTTTTATATCATGGTCAATATTTTGAGGGTCCTCTAAAATCAATTCATTGATACTTATAATAAAAAATCGTGTAAAATTAGAGAGATATTTTTCGGGACCATTTATTCCATCATTCATAGAATTGAATCTAAATTTAGAGAGATTTTTTATTGGTGATCCATGTAGAGTACTCAAATTTCTATAGTTGTTTCATTCAATTCTTCACTTTCAATATTTTAAACTATACTTCCATTTCTATTTAGATGATTTCAGGAATGTGATTTTGATACTTAATTAAATTAGTATATGTTGGTAGATGACCCCTTAATGTTCTACTGGTCTTTTTTACATCTCATTATTTTGTTGTCTTGTCTATTGGAAAGTGAAGGTGTTTTGATGTAATAAGATCTACAACTGCCATCCTATATGAATAAAATGAAGTGGTTGAAATATTTTTTAATATTTTTGTTGATATAATAGGTTGGACTAAAAACTATAATGAATATGATATAATTGAAAATAATTTATTTGTGGTGAATTTGAAGTGTTCACTTATTCCTATGATATTGTACATATTTTTTTCATGCCTAATTTTATTGATGAAAATATGTGTTTCTATTGAGCATTTTTGGATGATATTGTTTTTTATCAATTGGCATATCCATTAATAATAGATACATAACAATTTTATGGTTATACATTTTGTAATGTGGTAAATGTTATATCATAAGATGTTTTATACAAAATAGTATGGTTAAAGTAGTTTTTTAAATTTTTTTTCTATATACATGTTGTGATTTAGTTGCATTATTTGTTATTTATTTGTAGTTGTGTTTATCTGGTTATTGTATAGATAATAATGATTTGATTTAATTTTTTCTATCATATTTAATTATTATTTAATAATGGGGTACTTTTGGCTGTAATATGTTGGGTTGTGGGGGTAGGGATACATTCAATGGGTTAGGAAGTAGTGTTGTGAATATGTATTATTATGATAAATGTGTTGGTTGTGGGTTGTTGCAAGAGCAGAGCTGTTTTTTTAGTTTCCCAATACCTATAAAATGGTGTAGATGTTGGTAAAATTTTTTAAGTGTATGGGATATATTTAATAGAATAATGGTATGTGAATGAATTTTTAATATGTAAAATTATTTGGGATACAAAAGGAATTATAATTAGTAATGGTCATAATGGGTTATCATAAAATAGATAATAGAATATACTAATGATAATATAATTATTTTTCAAGAAAAATTTATGAATTAATGTATTTAATTACTAAATGAAAACTTTTGAATTTTTTATTGGTTTTCTAGTATGGTAATGGCAAGTTATTTTTGGTGTGATAATTTGTAGAAGTTGTAGTGAATGATGATTATAGTATATTGAAGCATGGTAGGTTGTAGGTTTTTTGTTCTGAACATTCATTGATTGTATTTGGATTGGATATATATGAGTTCGTGAGACAAAGAGAGATACATATTAATTTCTATATCACTACACACCACACACAATTTATATATACATATTTAATATGAAATGTTGTGGAATCTTGTTTATTTTTCTATAATCATTGTTGGTGAAGGATCATTGATGGTTACACCCTCATTCCTGCTCTCCCTTTAAATATGATTAAATGTTCAACTAGTATCATGTGTCATTCAATGCATGATATGAGGATGTCGTGGGGTTTATGTGATTATTTCTCTTATTATCCCACCATTTATGTCATGACAATGATATTGATACATGGCCTAGATAATGAATTGAAGGTGTGGGACCTGAGGGTTATGGACTTCATCTTTATTATACATTAATAAGAAATATATTTAAATGGACATGTATTCATATACTAATTCAAACAAAATATGATATGATATATATATATATATATATATATATATATTAGGACCTGACTATAAAACATTACATAATCATGAATTAAATGAATAATTCAAATTGATGATATTTTAGGGTTTAGAGTTTTAGAGAACCATGACATAAATATTACATCTCAACAGATTATAAAGTAGGCACTTCTACTCAGTTCCCATTTTTTCATAAAATAAAAATTCTTAAAAAAAGTAATATGACTAGTTCTATGTTTTAAATAGCATGTCTTTCCTTGATCCCACCCTTTACCCTATTCCACTTTATGTCATGTGAAAAACATTTCAAAAAGTTGGGATGAGCATAAAAAGATCAGTAAGGGATATAAAAATTAGGAAAGAAAACCTTAGTCCATGTATACATACAAATCAATGAGATCATACATTACTCATAAAACATAAGTACATTAACATACCTCACGAAATCATAAGATTTATGAATAACTCATAGAAATCATAAGACATAAAGGAAACTTGAGGAATTCATAACATTCTTACGTAGGGATTAACTTTCATGGTTACGTTTGGAATACCCATCACAATATATTCACTAAATCTCTTCAGAGAAAACCTAGTGTTTAACTCATTCATGTTACACAATGCTTTGGAGAGCAATCTCAGGCTCACCCTCCCTTAGTTTATTACGAAACCACTCGTCTTCATAAAAAATTCCCATGATCCGTAACATAATCGTATCACATTAAACATGCTTAAAAGAAACATAACATTTCCATATTTCAATCACAATATATCTATACAACACATTCATATAATCAAAACATTATCAAAACCACATTCAATAAAAAAAACTAAATCATGGTATTTAATTTTCATTTAAAAAAAGTTATGGCCTATAGAGGAAGCTGAAACACCAATAATGGTCACGGCGGCATAGAAGTCATTGTTGGCGCACACATAAGACAAAAACATTCCCTTTTGTCATTTAGTAAAACGCTTCATGTAAAAAGGTAACTTTTTAATGATATTAAAATTTAAATGTGATTTATACACCATATAAAATAATTTCAAGTATAAATCAAAATATGCCTCAATGAATGTAGAGTGAGATGAAGTCCCGTACAAAGACGATATCCATTGATTAAAGATAATTCAATTACATAATTATGTGTGAAAAATATAAATACACCCAATATAAATGGATATTATGTTTAAAAAAATCAGAGGTCATCCACACATAATCATAGTAAGAAATAATCATGATGTAGAGGTTTAACCCAAAGAATTGAAATTGGGTTAAGATGTTCCCTTACAGAAATTCGACAGCCTAACAGTGTCACATTAAAATTTAGAAATGAGTTCATGAGATATAAAAGGGTATGTCATCACATGGACATAAAATTTACAGAAATAAGGATATATAAGAACATATCCCAACATAAGAAGATGTAAATTAAAAGACCTAACAAAAATATGTATTTTAAAAAGAGTCGGGTGAATGGTTCCCTTACCAATTTTGGTAACTTTCGAAACGCACACCCCATGAAAGAAAGACTATGAAATGTTGATGTAAATACCCATAAATGAAATAATATTACACAAATAGTAGAATAATTGGCAGTACATACACCACTCAAAGGAGATAACAGAAAATATATCATGTATCTCTTGGGAATAGAAAGTGAGATAAAAACCCCTTACCTCGTTGTAATCAATCATGTCGTATTAGAAAAAGATAATAAGAACCAAACTAATCATAGAATAACATGAATAAAAATATAATCATGATAATATATATCAAATGTAAGTATAAAATACCACTTGCAATAAATAATTGGAGAACAATGGAAATCTCATGGAATTAAATGTGAGATAACAAATCCACATACCTGATGTCCGACTTGTCTTGTTTGTTTATTTATATTCCAAAATAATAAAATTTGGTCAATTTATATTCGCTTAAGTATTTCCTTTAATGTTTAATATTTAATTCATATAACATATTATCATTTTATAATAATTAGTTAATTATGTGAGTTTATATCATATGTTTTGTCGATGTTCGGTACATGAGTCAATAATGAACTTGTTTGAAGAGAATTGTCCATGTAGTTATAGTACATCATCTCCAAAATGGTGTTCATGATATAGATATCATATATATCGAGTATATTTGTATTTAATAATATTCCATAATGTTTGGAGATATTAAATGAAATGTACCCTTCATAGAGATGGTAGTCCATACATACGAATGAATGCAACTTTAATGTTTTTTTCATATTGTAATAGCCCAGACCTCTCCGGCTCTTTACTCTGTCGAAAAGAAGGTCATGAAGTTTTCTGGAGGGTAAAATGGACGTTTCCCACACTTTTCATAATTTTTTAACTATACTCCGTGTAGTGTGAGTACGCATCGTGTACCGCCTCGCCAGGTATACCGCATGTTGAAGCTGTGTCCGTACCGTGTGAAATAAATGAGTACATGTCGTGTAGCCCATCCTACATGCCTTGTAGTCTCTCCCCGTGTATGCATTACCCTAAAATCATGTGTTGACCAGTCAACGACCATGTGCCATGTTGAATCTGTGTCCTTTCCGTGTGAAAAAAATGAGTTCACGTCGTGTAGCCCATCCTATATGTCGTGTACTGTCTCCCCGCGTACGCGTTACCCTCAATCCGTGTGTTGACCAGTCAACGACTGGTGCCACGTTGAAGGCCGTGTTGGAAGCCGTGTGGTGACCTTGTGAAATGGACGAGTACATGTTCTGTACGAGGAATTACACGCCGTGTACTTTAGTTTTTCTATCCTATAAAAGGAGGGGGCCTCTCCTCCTTTTCAAAGATTCACTCTCCTCCCCATTCCATCGAGCAGAGCTCTCCCAAGAGACTCCAAGGCTCTTTTCTTCCATAACTTCTTCGTCCAAGCTCCGATTTACGATCCGTCAGTGGCCAAGAGATCGTAACGATGATGCGGAACATCTGAGCTTGGATCTGTTTATTCCTATCGGCCTTTCCTCCCCAGCTTCTACGCGAGGATGTTTTTCCGGGTGGTTTCAGAAGCGACCAGCACCAACGGACGTCTTCTAAATTTGATCTGGGGGAGCGTTGTGATTAGAACCTATTGAGGTTGGGATCATACCATCGGCTCTCTAAATTGTGCATCATGCTGGATGGGTGTCCTCTTTCTTTTACGATACATAGTCGAACCAATTTAATGAAGATAATAACTGGATTAAAGAACGGGGATGGGGAAGTTGTTATGTTTTTCTTTGTTTAACCTATTGCTATATTGTGAATTGAATTGGCTTATTCCAATTGGAAATCAAGGACGTTGGGGGCCTTTGCTTGCGTAATTCAATGATTCCCTATCTTTCTAGACCGTTTATGGATGGAAACTATGTGGAATGTGGGAATTGGTTAATCACGTAAAGTTGGATGATTAAATGAATAACTGGAACCCTTGTGCGATCACCCAGTTTGAGAAAAACTAAAATAATAAACATGTGTGTCTTGGTTAGTGTCTATTTATGTGAAGGGGGTGTTTTGTGGGTTGTTGTGGATTGGGTGAGCAGCGGGGTTGCGGTTGGCTTTGTTGTGGGTTGGTGTGAATGCTATATTGATGATGTACGTGTTTTGGTGTGTTTGTGGTTATGGTGGTTGGAAGCGGGGGTGTAGGGATGGGATTGAATGTGAACGAACAAGGGGTTGTGAATAATAAATAAAATTGGAAATATTGATGAATGGTGGGGGATGGTAATGGAACGAGAATAATAATCAATGGGGGATGGTTGGTTAATAAGAATGGACTTGTCTGTGTTGATTGAGTTTTCTTTACATTATTTGTGGATTGAAAGGATATGTTTTATGATCGATTGATATGGTTGGTTGTGGATCATTACCCAGTAGTTAAGGAACTAATAAACTATTTCTGTTGAAACCTGAAAACCTAAATGGGGTTGGGGTTTTTTTTGTATGCATGCTTCGATATAGTAGTGCTGAGGAACTTTCTCTGTTTCTCTGTTTAGAAGCAATAGGTTGGGCTGTGTGTTGGTATAAATATATATATCTGTATCTTTGTGTTTTGTCGCACCCCACCCATGTTGAGCACTTAGTGCCGAACACTCCCATTTCATGGGAGAGGGTGGTTTCCCCTTAGTTACTAGCTCTTTCCTTCTCCTTCTTCCATAGGTTGTGATGTCTTGAGGCGACCTTAAAACTAAGACTCTTTAGGTAGGTTTTGATTTGGGTGGTTTTAGCCCAAGAATCGTCGGGAAGGTTTACTATTTCCTAAGAATCTGTGTGATGAGGCCCAGGTGTGTGTGGGCGGGAGGTGTGGTTGCGAGGCCCAGGTGTGTGCGGGCGGGATATGTTTTTGTGAGTCCCAGTTTTGTGCGGGCGGGATATGTGTTTTTAAGGCCTAGGTGTGTGCAGGAGGTATATGTGGTTCTGAGGCCCAGGTGTGTCTGGGCGGGACGAGTGTGGTAGCGTCAGGAGGTTCGCCATTAGGAAGAGTAGCTAACTAGTGATAAATTGTGCGGTGTACCCAATACTCTTGTTCTTATATACTACTACCTGTTGTTTTTTTTGTTTTGGTGAGTTTTTCTGGTGAGGTTGGGTGGATAGAGGTCCTTTCTAGGTTTTGGTTTCTCCTGTTGTTCTCACAGGACATTAGGATGTCTCCACACTTGTGCACGAGCTCTTAACGATTCCCTACTGAGTATACTTGTATACTCACCCTACTTTTACTTTCAGGTTTCCAGGAGGACTACCAGGGCCGTGCGGGACCCTACTAGTCAGGACAGTCGGAGTTGTTGCAGTTTGTTGTACTCTTGTTTATTTTGGTATTGTACTTTTTATCTTTCTTGTACTTGTACTTTGATTCAGAATTGCTTAAACATGCATGTGGGATTGGTTTGGGTTTAGTTCCATTTAATTATCACTTTTTCTTTTGGTGTTTGCCTCATCCTATTTCCCAATATTAAATAATGAAAAAAGGGTAATGCCTCCCATATTTGTAAAAACTCATACAATTGGTTCTAGTCACCACTCTGGGGCCTACTGGAGGCGGGACTTGGGGGACATTATATCCCTTTCACCAATGCTAGCTCAGGAGGGGCATTGTTGGTGGGAGTGGGTCATGATAGAATGGTATTAGAGGAGGTTGGGAGATAGGATGGAGTCTGGTGTTAGGAACAATGAGGATTGCCTGATATGGTAGGGAAAAATGTTGGATGATCTTGGTGCATGACATAGGCTAGGGAAGACCAGCTATGAAACATGATTTTAGCCCCCCCCCCCCAACCCCATGATCCGATAAAAGAACCCTGAGCCTACTGAACGACCAAGTGAAACTACATTAATTGTAGGGTAGAGAACCTAAGGAAGGTACATGCATCATCATGACTGTGTTTTACAAGATTTGGTTGTTCTAGGAAAGAAATTGATTAAAATGATAAAATGAAACCATGAGAAATTTCCTTGCTACTTGGGCTTAGGCGGTCTTTGTTTACCGTACATCTATGGCACCTGGACATCATCCCTGGGTGACTTAGACAGCCATGGTCCAGCAGATTCATGGAGTCGATCAGTTGCGGATTGACCAAGAGGTGGAAGATGGCCAGTGGCAGAAGACTCATCATTATTTCCAATGACAATCCCTCAAGAAGTACGAGGGTAGTACTTCAGATATAGAGATGGAGGGGTGGCTTGAAGAGATAGGGATCACTTTTACATTGATCAGTGCTCCGAGGTAGTACTGGGTTACCCTAGTAGTCAGTCAGCTACGAGGTGTGGTGTGACAGTTGTGGACGCTCTACCTCGGGGAGAGGCCAGAAGCATAGGATCCATGGGCTGACTTTGAGAAGGAATTTAGAGAGGAATTACATTCTTATATGATCAATGTAGAGAAGCAGCAGGAGTTACTATCCCTCCAGCAGGGGAGTATGTCAGTACAAGAATTGGGGATCAAGTTCAAGGATCTCCTGCACATTGCTTCAGATCTCTTTCTGGATGAGGAGTCTCGGGCGAGACATTTGGAGGAGGTGCTTCATCTTTCGCTCCAGTATGTTGTCACCCCCTTCACTCTTCTAAGGGGAAGGCAGTCAACAGTATGTCTCCTACGATTGGACCATCCAGATTTAGGCCAGTAGTAAGCAGGCCACAGAAGTTCCAGTTCATATCTTCGGGTACTTATCCCTTTTTCACGAGCCCAGGACCAAAGTGTTTCTCTTGTGGAGGTTTTGGGAACATTCAAAGTTGGTGCCCGACCCGAGCTCAGTACGATGGAGGTGGGCAGGTTTAGCACCAACTTCAGCAGCATCAGTTGTTGAAGAGGCCCTTCCAGCAGCAGCAGGACCCTACTACTACGAGGGAAGACTTTGTAGGAGGAGGCTGACCTCAGGGTGTTCTTCAGGGACCTCGACCAGGACATGATCACGGAGGTGGTCGATATTATAGTGGCAGTGGAGATGGGTGTTGACAGTTGCACGCAGCAGAGTTGATAGCTCCGGCAAGACCATAGGTGGTGCGAGGTATGATTTGTTTGTCCAGTACTCTCGTTTATGCTTTTTTCGATTCATGAGCTTCGCACTTCTTTGTTACACCCAGTCTAGCCCATGATTTTGGTCTAGATGTGGAGAGACTTTCTATAACCTTAGTGCTGAGTACACCAGTTGGAGGCCAGACCCGCGTATCTTGTTTTTTCCGGGGATGTGGGCTATCATTGGGACCTCATCAATCTAGTGGGGACATTATTTTTCTATTGATGCAGCCATACGATGTCATCCAAGGAATCTACTGTTTGTTTTCTGTTAGTGTTGTTATCTACTACTTCCAAAGAAGGGTCATGTTATCTGACATGGATGGGCAGCGTGTATCTTTTGTTGGCGAGATGAGATATCAGGTTGGAAGCCGGCATGTGAAGACTCTCCTATACTTGGTAGGTAGGTTATCAGTGGTTTCAACTAATACAGAGATGATGGATGTCGTTGAGGTTGTTGGGGAGTTCGTCGATTTTTTTCTTGAGGAGTTTGTGACTTTACCCCCCCCCCCCCCCCTGACGTGACGTTGACTTCGGGATAGACATACAACCTGGTGAATGCCCGATTTCGAGGGACCCTTATCAGATGGAACCTTCAGAGTTGCGGGAGTTACAGATTTAGATTGAAGATTTGATGGAGAAGTGTTTTGTTCGACCCAGCGTTTCACCATGGGGTGCTCCATTTTTGTTCTTAAAGAAGGCATATGGTGGTATCAGGTTATGCATAGACTACCGATGTTTGAATTAGGTAACAGTCAAGAACCTTTACCCCATTCCAAGGATTGATGATCTCTTCGACCAGCTGAAGGGAGAAGGTTGGTTTTCTAAGATTGATCTACGATCTAGATATCATCAGCTGAGGATAAAGGACAGTGAAATCTCGAAGTCGGCTTTCGGGTGCCGGTATGGGCACTTCGAGTTTGTAGTGATGCCCTTTGGAGTTACAAATGCACCAGCTGTGTTCATGGGACTTATGAAACTTATCTTCCGAGAGTTTCTAGACCAGTTCTTCGTTGTTTTTATCGATGGAATCCTGGTCAAATCAAGATCAGAGGAGGGGCACGTTGAGCATCTCAGGGCAGTCTTGGAAGTCCTTCGACACGAGAATCTTTATGGTAAATTCTCTAAGTGTAATTTATTGACACAAGATGTACACATCCTTGGGCACGTAGTGTATTAGCATGGAGTTTCAGTGGACCTGTCGAAGGTGGAGGCAGTTGTTTCTTGGGCGGCACCCAATAGCATGGTAAACGTTCGTAGTTTCCTGGGTTGGAAGGTTATTATTGGAGGTTCGTTTCGAACTTTTCTTGAGTTTATAATCCATTGACGACTTTGACTAAGAAGAAACATGTCTTCCTATAGAGCGAGAAGAGCTAGAAAGCTTTCAACTACCAGATCGAGAAGTTTTTTAGTTCTTCTGTACTCAGGTTTCCAGAGGAAGGGTTGTTATATGAGGTGTTTTTTGATGCTTCTGGCATTGGTTTGGGGTGCATACTGATGAAGAATAAGGGTGTGATCTATTATGGGTCTAGGCAGTTACGCCCTCATGAGGGTAACTATTCCACCCATGACCTAGAGCTTGCAGAAGTAGTGTTCGCACTAAAATTGTGTTGACATTACCTCTTTGGGGAGCACTTTTTGGTCTTCTCAGATCACATGACCTTACGTTATATCTTCTCCCAGTGTGACCTAAACATACGGCAGTGGAGATGGGTTGAGTTTCTCCAAGACTATGACTTTGAGATCTCTTACACTGAAGGTAAGGGAAACATTGTGGCTTATTCCCTGAGCAGGAAGTCGCATAAGGATGTGGTTCTGGAATCTGCTGATGCTTGGAGAGTGATGGGAGAGTTGGATACCTTGCACTTCGATGCATGGGTAGAGGGTGTTCGAGTTTGTTTATTTCAGATGATAGTGTATTCCTCTTTGTTGTTGTAGGTGGAAGAGTCTCAGTGGGGAGACTCCGAGGAAGAAGTAATTCAGGTTTGTATCGATCAGGGAAACGCTCCAGAAGGATGGTCAGAGGACAGCCGACATCAGATGCTTTTTCATGGAAGGATGTTTTTTCTAGAGGCGATGCGTGAGGGATTTCTCCATGAGATCCATAGATCAGCCTTGGCGGTACATCCAAGGGTTTGAAAAATGTACCGAGTCCTATGGGAACATTTTTGGTGGCCTTGGGTGAAACAGGAAGTGGCAGAGTTTGTGGCTAAGTGCCTAGTGTGTCAGCAAGTGAAACCTGAACATCGTGTTACCAGTGGTTTGTTTCATCCTTTAGAGGTCCTTGAATGTAAATGGGATGTTGTCTCAATGTACTTCGTCACAGGACTACCCAGAGCCCAGGGTGGTTATGAGGTTATCTGGGTAGTGAAGGATCGATTGCGAAATTATCTCACTTCTTATCAATTAAGGAGTTAGGCCCACTGAGTACCTTATCACAGAGATACATAGATGAGGTGGTGAATTTACATGGATTTTCGAAGACTATCATCTCAGATAAGGATACTTGTTTTACCTCATGAGTCTGGTGGGGGTTACAACCTGCTCTTGGCACCCAACTACGCCTTAGCACTGCTTTCCACCCCCATACTGATGGGAAGACAAAGCGGACTATCCAAACGTTGGAGGACATACTGTGAGCATGCGTTCTAGATTTTGGAGGGTCATGGGTGTGAATCTTTCCATTAGTAGAGTTTTCCTACTACAACAGCTTCTACTCTATTATTGACATGGCACCATTTGAGGCTTAGTATGGAAGACCATGTCATTCACCCATTTTCTGGGCAGAAGTTATTGAGATAGGTGCTCTTGGGACAAAGGTAGTATAGAGAACCACAAAGAAATTCCATCTTGTGCATGAGAGGATCAAAGCAGATCAAGACCGAAAAAAGTCGTATGTAGATTGTCGGAGGAGGCCCTTGGAGTTAGAGGTAGGAGGTCATGATTTCTTGACGGTTTCCCCTCGACGGGGGAATCAGAGGTTTGGGAAAGGGAGTAAGCTCTCCCCTAGGTTCATCGGACCTTTCGAGCTGGTGAGGCGAGTCGTCGAGGTGGCATATCAGCTAGCCCTGCCACCTCAGTTGGAGAAGGTTCATGACGTCTTCCACTCCTCCCTGCTTCGTCGGTCCTTACACGACGACATTCACGTTATCGACTGGGGAGAGTTAGATATGGGAGACACGGTAACATCGAGGAACAACTAGTCAGAATCGAGGATCGTAAAGAGAAGGAGATCCATGGACGAACCATCGCATTGGTTCGTGTGTTGTGGATGTAATGCGGCCTCGAGGAGAGCACTTGGGAGCAGGAGGATCAGATGCACGCTCAGTACCGAGAGTTGTTTCTACTTATGTTTTGTTTTGTTCTTCTGAGATTTTTTTTGATGTTATACTATGCACCGTTGATATATGGAATTCTTGGCTTGTCGGTTGTGAGACTTTTTCTTTCCTTGTTCTCTGGAAGTGTTTAACATGTCCAGATGTGTGGGGAAAGGGAAAAACATGATCATTAATCAAGACGCATTAATGCGGATGTGATTGAACCCATGTTGGTGAGTCAATGCCGCCTAAATCGGATAATATCTCGACATAGAAGACGGAATTTCCCCAAACCATGTGTTCGGGAATTGTGTTGGTTGTACAATCTTAGGGGCAGTGAAAGTTGAAAAATCCTTATGTTTGGAAGAGGGAATACCCAATTATGAATCGAGATGCATTAATGAGAATGTGATTAAACCCATGTAGGGGAGTCAGTGCCGCCTAAAGCTAATAATATCTCAACATAGGATAATGAATTCCTAACACATATCATTAGGGTTGTTAGATGGGTTCCTGTTATAACGAGAGCCCTAAGAGCTATCTTGTTGGGGTCCTCTAGGTTGGATTTTGAATTCTCGTGGACGATAATGTTTTAAGAGGTATCTGATGTAATGGCTCGGACCACTCCGGCCCTTTCCATTGTCGAAGACAAGGTCATGAAGTGTTCTGGAGGGTAAAATGGACTTTTCCCACACTTTTTAGAATTTTGTAACTACACGTCGTGTAGTATGAGTACACGCCATGTACCGCCTCGCCGAGTATACCCCGTGTTGAAGTAGTGTCCTTTTCATGTGACATAAATGAGTACACACCATGTATCCCATCCTACACGTCGTGTAGTGTCTCCCTGTGTACGCGTTACCCTCAACCCATGTGTTGACCTGTCAACAGTCGTGTGCTGTGTTGAAGTAGAGTCCTTTCCGTGTGAAATAAATGAGTACACACCGTGTAGAACATCCTACACTCCGTGTAGTGTCTCCCTGTGTACGCGATACCATCAAACCATGTGTTGAACAGTCAACGACCATGTGCAACGTTGAAGGTAGTGTTGGATGCCGCGTGGAGACCATGTGAAATGGAAAAGTACACGTCGTGTACTAAGAAGTACACGCCATGTACATTAGTTTTTTTCTCCTAAAAAGGAGGGGGCCTCTCCTCCTATTCAAAGAACCCCTCTCCTTGCCATTCCTTCGAGCAGAGCTCTCCCAAGAGACTCCAAGGCTCTTTTCTTTCATAACTTCCTTGTCCGAGCTCTGATTTATGATATGTCTATAGCCACGAGATCGTAATGATGAGGCGGAACTTATGAGCTTGGATCTATTGCTTCACCTCGACCTTTCCTTCCCATCTTCCACCTAAGGAAGTTTTTCTAGGTTTTTCCACAAGTGGTGAGCACCGAATAATGTCTTCTAATGTAGATCAGGGGGGAGCGTTGTGATCAGAACCTTTTGAGGTAGGGATCTTACCTTCGTCTCCATAAATTGAGCATCATGTGGGATGGGTGTACTCTTTCTTTCACGAGACATAGTTGAACCAGTTTAATGAAGATAATAACTGGCTTAATGAACGGGGATGGGTAATTTGTTATGTTTATCTTTGTTTATCCTATTGTTATATTATGAATTTAATATGCTTATGCCTACTAAAAATCACGGTCGTTGGGGGCCTTTGTTTGTGAAATTAAATGTTGCCCTATCTTTCTAGACTGTTTATGGATGGAAACTTTGTGGAATGTGTGAATTGGTTAATCACGTAAATTTGGATGAATATAAGAATAACTGGAACCCTTGTGTGATGACCTCGGTTGAACAAAACTGAAATAATAAACATGTGGGTGTTGGTTAGGGTTTATTTATGTGAATGGGTGTTTTGTGGGTTTTTGTGAATCGGGTGAGCAGCGAGGCTGCGGATGGATTGGTTGTGGGATGGTGTGAATTCTATGTTGATGACGTATGGGTTTTGGTGTGTTTTTGGTTATGGTGGTTGGCAGTGGGCCTGCATGGATGGGTTTTAATGTGAACGAACAATGGGATGTGAATAATAAATAAAATTGGAAAAGCTAATGAATGGTGTGGAATGATAATGGAATGGGAATAATAATCAATGAGGATGGTTGGTTAATAAGAAGGTACTTGTTTGTTTTTCTTGTGTCTTCCTAAATTGATTTTTGGATGGCAGGTATATGTTTTATGAATGATTGATATGGTTGGTTGTGGATAATTTCCCAATAGTTAAGGAACGAATAAACTAATTCTATTGAACCATGAAAACCTAAATGGGTTGGGGTTGTTTGTTGTATACATGCATCGACATTTTAGTGCCAAGGCACATGCTCAGTTTCTCTTTTTAGAAGCCATATGTTGGTCTGTGTGTTTGGTATACATATACATATCTGTATCTTTGTTATTTGTCGCACCCCACCCATGTTGAGCACTTAGTGTCGAACACTCCCATTTCATGGGAGCGGGTGTTTTCCCCTTAGTTACTAGCACCTTCCTGGTATTTCATCCATAGGATGTGATGGCTTGAGGTGACCTTACACCAAAGTATCTTCAGGTAGGTTTAGGTTGGGGTGGTTTTAGCCCAAGACTCCTTGGGAAGGTTTACTATTTCTTAAGAATCTTCGGGATGAGGCCTAGGTGTGTTCGGGTAGGAGATGTTTTTTTGAAGACCAGGTGTCTGCAGGAGGGATATGTGGTTGTGATTCCCCTGTGTGTGCGGGTGGGATATATAGTTGTGAGGCCCATGTGTGTGCAGGCAGGAAATGTTGTTCTGAGGCCCAGGTGCATACGTGTGGGAAGAGTGTGGTAGCGTCAGGACGTTCGCCATGAGGAAGTGCAGCAAAGTAGTGGGAAATGGTCTGAGGTACCTAATAATCTTGTACTTTTAGACTATTGCATGTTGTTTTCTGTTTTGGTGAGTGTGGCTGGAGAGATTGGGTGGATAGAATTCATTTTCAGGTTTTGGATTCTTCTGATGTTCTCACGGGATATTAGGATGTCTCCCCACTTTTGCACGAGAGCTTTAGGTTTCCCTACTGAGTATACTTGTATGCTCACCCTACGCTTATTTTTAGGTTTCCAGGAGGTCTACTAGGGCCGTGAGGGACCCTAATAGTCAGAACAGTTTGAGTTGTTGCCATTTTTTGTACTCTCATTTCTTTTGGTATTGTACTTTTTAGATTTTTTGTACTTGTACTTTGATTCAGAATTGTTTAAACATGCATGTGGAATTGGTTTGGGTTTTTTTCTATTTACTTGTTACTTTTTCATTGGGGTTTGACTCATCCAATTTCCTTATCGTAAATAATAAAAAAAGGGTAATTCCTCCTATATTTGTAAAAACTCATACCCTTGGTGGTAGTCTCCACTCTGGGGCCTACTAGAGGCGGGACTTAGGGGTCATTATCTCCATTTCACCGTTGCCAGCTCAGGAGGGGCTTCTTTGGTTGGAGAGGGTCGTGACACATATTAGTAGACATTAAAAGTAAATTATTCATACATATATTATAATCCCAGTATAATATATATGTTATATAGGTAACATAAGTTCATTAATTATATTATTTATATATTCCATGTTTGTCAAGAACGAGTCACATCACTTGAGGGGGCCGTAGTCCACACTTCCTCAGATGAAATTATCACATTTGCACAGCATGCAAAGCATAAATTTCTGTTTTAAATATAAAATACAGATGAATTGATAAGACATAAATACAATATATATCATATATAAATGTAGTACTATCATAATGGCCACAATGATAGGTTGAAGGAGAATATTGAACAATCTTCTTTTCGTGAGGCAGTAATTCTCCATCCACAGAAATAGTATATTCATTAACCATTAAACGGATGTGTATGTTAGTGTACGTAGAATCCTTATCCTAAAAAAGTCCAAGTATATTGAGGATACTTCTTTATTATGGGATCAAATAAAAATATGATAGTGGTGAGTGAAGAAGGAAAATAAATGAAAGAAACTCGAGAGAAAACATTACCTCTAAATCGGGTATCTCTTTTTGAATTGAGCCAAATGCTTCCTTGTAAAGACGTCGTCCCAATATGAGGCTTCTAGGAATGAGAGAGATATGTGGAGAGATAATATGATCAGTTTTTGGATGAGACAAGGGCCCGAGAGGTGTAGGTAAGAGGGTAGAGGTGGGGGCCTTTATAAGAGGGAGGAAGGTTACTTTTGGAGAGTCTGGAAATGATACATTATTATAAAATGGTTTTTGAAATTTATAGGTCCCACAATGAAATATTTCGAGGATAAGGTGATACAGTTTCTAAATACACCCATCCAATAGGTTTTTGAAAACTGTATGTCAGTGATTTTAAATTATATTTTCATTTTAATTAAATCGTTCATTAATGAGGTAATCACTACATCATCATGGTGTCATAAATAAATTTATTTATTTAATATCTAAAAATTATAAAAAATACCATGATTTAGGAAATTTTATTAGCTTTCCAATTAATATTTATAGTATAATATATCATTTACATAATCAAAATAAAAATTGATTTACTTATGTGTTTCATAGTATGGTTATATTTTCATTTCTTTAATAATAATACGATAAAAGGTCACTATAACACAAAATTGATTCCATGGGGTCCCTAAGTTGGCACAAGTCATAAAATGGTCGTCCATGACATAACCAAGATGATATATACACATGTTGGGTACATTTTATATTCTTATGATATTATTTTATTACCCTTAAAAACCCTATTACTAATTAATCTTGATAATTAAAGATAATTGTCGACGTTACTATTCACAATGTCCAAAAACAAAATATTTTTAATTACATAATTTGGAACTTATTATTACAAATATATAATCCATTTTACCAAATTCCAAACACCAATACTTCAGTAGTTAATTTTAAAAATAATTCCCATTGTCAAAACTATATATGGGTTTTTTAAGAAGTAAATCTTATCAAAAGATTGACGTGTTTTTACATCCAATTGAAAAGTAAAATTACTTAAAATTAGAAACATATCATTAAGTGATAAAAACATAATTCAATTACACATTAAAAAAATAATATTACAATCTAACTATATAATTAGATTAGATGAAAAAGCTGTTTTGATGTAAAATGCAGTATTTTTCACTATTCATTAAAAATGAACATTTGTCAGAAAAATACCAAAAGTTTATCCAAATTAAATTTGATATTACAAATTAAAAAGTTTTTAACTTTTTAACAAATTAAGAACATATAATTTTAATTAATTAATTTTATAAATAATTCCCGTTGTTAAAACAAATAGCCTGTTTTTAAGAAACAATATCTTTCAAAAGATTGACAAATGTTTATGTCCAATTCCAATGTGAAATTAATTCCAATGACCACCATTGAATTAAATATTATAAATATATTGAAAATAAACATTAAAACCAATAAAAAATTTAATATAACCCTATATATAATTTATATTAATAGGAGGTTTCGAATTAAAAAAATGCATTTTCACTATTGATTAAAAATATGAACTTTATCGAAAAAATAACAAAAATTTAGATAAAGTAAATTTTGATTTCCCGATATTAAAAATGGATTTTATTTTTTCAAATATAACATATAAAATTGTAAAAAGTGGATTTAAAAAGGGTTTTCCATCAAAAGGCGGTTAATCGACCTTTTAAAAAATATTAGAATATTTATGCTTAAAATTGGATTCATTCGGATTTTAAGCCACTATAATTTATTGGGTAATTGATAAAATCTTTAACAAAAATATATAAAAATTTTATATTTATTCTTGTTCATTCCCGCCATTACAATGGCATGACGTTTACTACAATTTAAAATAATATTATTATATTAATAGTGTGCAACATAAGATTTCAAAGAAATTCGTTGTTGCATATTGGGTACAACATCGATCATAGCATTCCCAATAAAGTAATATTAACATTTTATTAAAAAATATTAACAAATATGAAATGTTCATATTCTTTATTTTCCTAGTATGTTACAATATATCATGAGTAACATTGGTTTTATAATATCAAGTGTTGATGAACATGAGATCTATATGTAGTTTGGATTGAGGATCAACACTATCCATGATAGGGATTGCAAGGAGAAAACTAATGTATAAGGTATTTTCAGGTGAATGTTTTATAAATAATTATTTTTCTATAATAATCATGGATTTTATACATGTTCAATGTTCCATGATTATGTAGGATGTTACTTTATATAAAAGGTATGTGTTGATATTTATTTATTCACTGTATAATTTAATGATTATTCACTACTTGTAAGAGTGGTCTTGTGTATGATCCTTATACATGTAAATGTTATAATAACTCATAAATTAATAAATTATTTATGTAAATAAAGAGAGTTTGGTTAATAATATGTATAATACTTTCATGGCATTTTGAATTGGCTATGGAGCTACAACATAAGTCAAAGAATGAGTATTTTCTCATAGGATTTGTATTTTTCTTAAATTTTCATGCATTATGCTACTCTTTAAGATAATGTTTTATTTTTATTATGGGTTTTATTTGTGGTTTTATTTTTATTTCCATATGATATATGATAGAAATTCCCCCCATTTTTCTGATTTATTACCTTGGTTCCAAACACTATTATGCAACCAACTGAATGTGAGATTTGGTTATCACTCATGTCTTCATAGTGGTCCCATGATGATATCCGAGTGGGGGTAGTTCATGAAAAAATTTCTACATGTCATTATCAAATTTATCACTTATAAAACATGTGAACAAAAATATATCTTCAGTATATTGTAATTTTATCAATAGAA
This sequence comes from Viscum album, assembly GCA_963277665.1. Lineage (NCBI taxonomy): Eukaryota > Viridiplantae > Streptophyta > Magnoliopsida > Santalales > Viscaceae > Viscum > Viscum album. The sequence goes on from OY728141.1 coordinate 695,813,060, forward strand.
AATAACCAAATGTAGATAAAAATACCAATCAGAATAAAATATTTTTTTCCCTTCAGCTCTTATTTGTCTGAATCATATAATTGAAACATTTACATCATTCGGAATATAATTTTACAAAAATAAGATAGTTTAAAATAATATTCCATTCTTTTCCCTAAGAGAGACTAGTGTGGCCATTTTTAGAAGACTATATTGCTAATAAGAATTCATTATCCATAACACACTACATAAATATTTATTTAATAAAAAAACGAAATAATATTATTTTAAGTAAAAATACTACTATGAATACTGATGAAAGAAATATATATCCATTCCCATATAACATCATGTGAAAATATTATATATTAATTTTGACACAAAATAACCACTACATGAATGGATTTACTTAATGTGTGTTCTATACTAATTCTATTTCACTAATAAATGTATATCCCAATTGTGAGGATAATTAAATTACAAAATAAATTTCAGAAATTCTCATGAATATGTTAAAAAAAATATAATCAATCGTACTTTTCACATTCTACGTAAAATAATATTACTGTGTCGTTGTCCCAAAAAATCAACACATGTAGTAAATGTCCAAAAAACATATACTAAATTTTTTCTCTAAAACAAAAATTATATAACATAAATCATTTAGACAATAACATATTCTGGTTATAGAGTAAATATAAAATTCTCCAAAATCACACCTCTCGTGGGTCAGGGTTTAGATAGTTCCATTGAGTGTATAATAAATAAAATGTTGGGTATTAAAGAATATATTTACATATAAATAATAAATAAATAAAATTACCAAATATAACTTTTGAAAATGTAATGATGGTAAATAAATATTGATATCAAATTTATTAGTACTAAATAATTTGTTCATGAAAAATAAATAAATCGTGAATTTATCTTTAATAAAAGATTAGAATATAAGTGAATAAATTATCAAAATATATATAACTAATAATGAGTTTATATTGAATACCAAACACTATTATTCGATAATTGTTTATTGTAAACACCCATCAATGTTATATTTTTACTCCCGTCTTACATGAGTAATAAATGTGTAACACTCCTTGCATAATTGTTATTTTAAATATTTATATTCAATGACATGATGAAAAATAATGTGAATTTTTTTACTAATTAAAAAAATAATCATTATGAATGTGAATAAATCTCCACAGTGAAGAAAAGTTTCAAATTATAAGAATAATATATTAATTAATCATATTATTACAATATAAAGGAATATATCAAAAATCCATCAATAGGGAAGATGTTAAAATTATTGTTTAATAAATTGCAAAATAACAAAGATATTTTTGGGTTAGTGGGTCACTTTTGAAAGGATATTATTTTTCAATTTGTGGAGAAGTGAAGTTGAGGTTCTTTAAGATGTCTCCGAATTATTTATTTGTCATAAAATAACAAAAAATTCAATAAATTAATCATACCAACACGCTATAAAATTAATATAATCATAGATAAGGTGGATAATTTTTTTGTAGGCATGTGTATTGAATATATTTATTTATTAAGTCTATTATTCGAATATGGGGAAGTGAATAAGTGTAATTTCACTTCATAAGGGAATAAATCACAGTAGGATAATCCTATATAAGATTCAAAATAATTCCAAATAGAATTTATCTAGCTGCAAAAATAGATATCATATAATGGTAGTTTTATTTAATTTGATGATGATTAGTCTTTTTCATAATGAATAAAATCATAATTCCAAATAAATATTCCTTGATTTTTTATTTTAATTTTTTTTCAGGAGATTGTAATTCCTTATGAGGGAGTATAATTAATCATGGAACCCCCTACCATCCAATAATGATTAGGGACCCAAATATTCACATTACTATTAGATTCATAGTATATAAAGTACAACCAATATTTATATTGCTATATTCATTATTTATTATGGATTAAGAGACTTATTGTTTTTAAATACATTCTTATTCTATAAGGTATTGGTTACACCATTTTTTCCCTGACCACAAAACCATTTTCATTGCATGATATTTTTTAGTTTTTATAAATTTCTGAATTTTCATAGTTTATGATACAATGTGATGGTACATTCTATAAGACTTCTAGATATATGATAAGTTAATAATAATTATTAAATAATCAATAGTATTTCTATAGTGAATCATATGGTAACATCCAAATCTATAAAAAGAACCATTTTTTAATTTTTGATTTATAGTCTTCCAATGATAATGAGTCTACTAAAATAAGATGTCTTGCATCAATAAATCTTATCATGGATACAAATGATGGTTATATTTATTTAGAAACACAAAATGATACTTAATTAATCATATAAAGGGATGTTATTTGAATAACGATTATATAACTAAATATAGAATAATTAATATATACATCAAAGATGAACTCAACTTTTACAATTTGGTATGAAATTAAATGGAGAAGAATAATGTTTTAGTTCATAAAGATACATATATTTATAGATATATTGATACTTATTATCGTGAATCCCTGATACTGAATTGTGTAGTGGTGAAGAAAAAATTATTTCACGTAATAGAAGATAGGTTGAATTTGTATTGAAGTGTTTAACTGGTAATGTTGTGTTTTTTATGATCAATATTATTTCTATACATTGAGATAAATAATTTTGAGAATTAAAAATATATTTTCTGTCGTATATGAAATTTGGAATTCATAAATTTTATATTAAATATTATTAATATAAATATTTCTAGGTGATACTTTGTTGATAATTTTTTTTATATTTTTTTCAGCCCAAAAATCATTTTATCAATTATAATTTTGAAGGGGATTCATGATATGGGTATTAGAATATCATGAATTATAGGATACATTATTTATAACATAATATTTATGGATTAACCCTGTATTATTAAAACCATACTGGCAATTCTAGAGGATAGTATCGTATTTGAAGGATCTTTGTCGTACCATGAGTGTAGTGGTGTATTTTAAAAAGGAAAACAAGGAACTAATTAATTAATTAATTTTTCATTGATAATTTCACTATACTAATGTTATTAATAAAATAAATTTTTTAATATTAAAAATTAGATAGCTATTATCTATTCTGTTTTCATTTTTACATGTTCTAATTGTTGATAAATTGAAAATTCAGAATGTTAATCTATTATTTACGCTCTATTATTGAATCATTATATTGTTACTTTACAATATTTTTATTTTGGCCTACTAAATATGATAACATTTATGTGTTTTATAATTCATAACACCAAATATATTAATGTTTGTGTAATATATTCAATTATTGTATGTTGTTCATTCTAGATAATACATTCCACTAACATATCACATTAGTTAATCTAATTTCAAAACAATTTCAACATTTAACCTTACAAATTATAATTATTAAATATTGTTGTTTCGTCCATACATTCAATATCATGGTAGTAATGATTTTAATTCAGTCATTGGATGTTTCGAATTGAATCTATCTACAAATAAAATTGTAAATATTTAACAAAATCTATTGAATATTATCCCTTACTTTAATTTATTATTGTTTTGATTAATTTATATTTGTATTAGAATATTGAGATAATTTTGTAATACATAAAGAAATATTTAGGACTGAAATATTAGAGTCTAAATAAAAACAACATTTATTGCTAACATAATTTGAATAAATCCATATAAAAAATGAATTTAAAACATATGTGATGAATAAAAAATCAATATAGGGAGTTGTATTCTATGATTCAAATATTGAATAAGGATCATGTTCCCAGTGAGTTTTATAGATGTCCTTATATTCACGGTTAAATATATTTAGATAGGTTAGCCATTTTTTCCAGGCTATTGACAATAAATTAAGGATAATTTTTTTATTAGGATAGATATTGGGGGGATGAATTGAATCATTATTGATGATTAATTTGAGTAATACCGAATACATTTCAATAAATAAAATAAAGTGGGTTTTCTTATTATATAATATTGTGAAAATATAATTTATAAATTAATTCTAAAGTGTTGATATGTATTTTCACAACAAAGGTTGATGGATCAATAAAAACAATCAATCATCATAAATTGTGATTAGTTATAGGAATGCATCGTGAAATATGAGATATTTTTTTATGAATTTAATATGTAAACTGACAAATTTACCTCTTATATTTGATGATAGACAATGAGTGTAAATTAAAATATTGTATATATAGTGATGATATTTACTGATATGTCATTATTCTATAATAATGAAAAATTGGAAAATATGTTGCTCATTCTGAAATGATCTTGTACTTGAGAAGAATGGATGGGAATGAACATTCATATCAATATCGTGATTAAATTTTATAAATATGCATCATAAATTTGATATATATGGATAATGTTAGTGGTGTAATTTTGTCTAAATGAGATAAAAACACAAAATCAATACATGATCTATGTGTAAATAAATTATTATTTATGTAAAAATTTTTCATTCAAAAAAAATATCCAAATAAATGTCCCCATTTGGATATTAGTACATAAATAATGAATAAATTAGAATAATTTGGTAAATATTTCAACTCATTTATATTTGAAATTACACAACTATTATGTAGTATTTTTATGAAATTTGAATATAATATATTGAATGGGGGTTATAGTTTAAATATAAATATAATGAATCAATGAGGCTACCTATTAGATATGATATATTTTGATAAATAAGATAAATATTAATGTGAATATTTTTTGTTTTATTTATATAATCATCTAATTCCATAGAAGAATAGTTCCATAAAAACAACACCATAAACTTATTTCAATAAGGAATCAAAATAATACAAATAATGATAAATCTATTAATATTTCATGAACATGGAATATATCAATTAGTTTCAAGAAGAGAAATTTATATAACAAATAAAATTAAAAATCAATGAAAATATCATCTAAACACTTATCTAAATTTATAGGTGATGTATGATGATTATAACCTAGGAATAACTTATTTAATTTAATTTTATAACATTTTTTTAAATTTTATTTCTTCTAATATTATATTGTTGTAATAAACATATTGAATGGTATTATTGAAAGATATCAACATTGTATAAAGGAATATGTCTGAATCAAAAACTTGTTTTGATTATTTTAGTTGATATTTATGTGGAGTTGTTTGAGGACTCAAATAATTAGTGTAATCAATAAGAAAATTTTAAATAAAAATTGAGAACATAAATAATTTATTGGGATATAATATTATACATCATTACCTTTCGAATATGTACTGGATAAGTGTGATGAGAATTTCAATTAACTGATATATTATAATGTGTATATATATAATTTCATTCATATATGGTTGATTATGAAATTATAAGCCCATAATTTTATTGACTCATAAGAAAATTCACTATATTATTTGTGTTACATGATAGATAAATCACATATATCATTGATTTACTAGATATTATAGAAGAGAACATAAGATGAATTTAATCAATAACATTAGATACATGAATGGAATGATGAAATTATTGAGATTTAGAAGAACATAACATAAGGATAGATAAATCACATATATCATTGATTTACTCTCTCGACCATGATTTTTTGATTCTATCAATCATGGATAGAAAAAATAACCACTTATGAAATTTAGTATATTTTCAATAATTAGGGGGACGTTTTATATTATGGGTGATAATATTCAATAGGAAAATTTTTATTTGTAGAATTCAATTACTTCATCCAACAAACATAGTTGCCTATGTAAAACTGTTCAATTCACCTATATAATTTGAAATAATTTAAAATTATTTTATGTGTTTATGATTAATATATATATATAATATTATTTTATAAACATATAGAAAAATACTATAAGTAAAAAAATAGTGAATTATATTAAATAAATAGGTTTGATAAAGGTTATTATTTTAAAGATTACATAAATACATTTTACAGATATTTTGTTAATTTTTATACATTGAAATTATTTCAAAAATTTATATTCCTCATATTGAATTAGATTAATTTAAGGTTTATTTTGTTCTATTGTGCTATGTTATTTATTTTTGATAGTGAAAAAATAAAATCAAATGGTAGTGATTTACGTGCCTTAGATGTTATGTGATATTCATTATTCCACTAAATGAGTGTATGTTAAATCGATTATTTTATATGTAACATATCATTTGATTAAGTGAGAAGTGATATAGGTGTCATGTTAAATGATAGGTGATTTTTTATATACATTGCAAATTTATTCATTAAAACATTTTTACATAATTATCGATTGAATTTCAATGATATTTAATGATATAAAAGTCATATAAATATATTAATGTTCTTAAATTTTGATTTGAGATGAAGAGAGTTGTTTGAAACTATTATAGTTGATGAAAAGAAGATCATTATAAATGAGGGGATATAATTAAATGTTTAGTCATGAAAATAATAATAAGTGTTTGTGGAATGAATGTTCAGATGAATAATTATGTTTTTCATCATGACACTATTCCTGAGTTTTATTATTTCTCATAATATCCCATATTATCCAATTATTACATAGTATAGGGATTTATATGAATATTCATTATCTAATTATTTGGTGTATGCATCTATATTTCACCATGATAATGATCATGGGTCCTTATTGGTTCCCTCTTTTACCAGATATATGGGGGGGGAATATAGTGATCATATGGATTGAAAATATATACTACTCAAATCAACATTTTACTTTTATATGTTTCAATTTTTCTATAATAATAGTATAGTTTTTGTAGGAAATTTTTTTTGTCTTGAGAGATAGAAGATTCCTTGGGGGGTCCACTATGAAAAAATTGTGGGTTTTCAATTAAATTTTTATTCCATTATATCTAAATATTGCAGTAACCATATAATGAATGGATAGTAAATTTTTTAAATCCTATTGAGTTTTTAGTAACTAGAGGTAACTATTTTTGAATGTCAAACATAGTTTCAGTATAAATCACCAATTCCAGCCATCTAAAACGAAATGTCGAAATATCATTTAATTTTTGTGATGTAGCTTCATAGATAACATATATGGTACTAAAAATCCTTCAAACATAAACATGAATTCTATTATGGTTCAATATAATAGTTGTATTTATCCATTAAATCAAAACGGTATTGGGGATGTTATAAAAAAATATTAATTTAAATTTAAAAATATGATTTCAAATTTGACTATTATGAAGTGTTTATCTTATATATTCATATTTATATATCAATTTGGGAATGAATTTTAGAATATAAATTTTATATATAATTCAATATAGATAATAATAGTAACTTATACCAATTATCCTGATATTATGCTGGGAAAAATTATATTGATAAAATCAATATAATTATTTGAGGAGAAAATATCTTGTGTTTGTTGGGTTATGTTTTATAATGTATTCCATTATATTTTTAAGAAAATTATTCTATAAATAAAATAATATATCATATCTAATCATGGTATAATATTATTACTTTGTTTATATGATGAGCATGATTTCAGGAATATAATTTTTTTTACTAATTTAAATAATATCAGGAGGCAATTTGTGGAAACTGTGAACATATTACAATTATTTCTATATAATATATATTTTAATATCTAATTTATGATTTATATATAATATTTTTTGTTAATATCATACATGTTTTATAGATTCCATAAAATTCATATTTTTTTATGATAAAAATTTCACGTTGTTTATCCATTTCATTATTATAAATGAGTATATATAAATTTTTTACACCATATTAAAAAATATATGTATCAATTATTTTTAGATACCTTGACCATACACATCACTATATATATCATTTATGAGTTAAATTTATAAAAAAATCACTCAGGTGACCTGAACCTTCACACCATGGTCTATATCTAAAAACATATGTTTTTAAAAATTAAATTTGTCCCCATCTGATCTTATCCAATACTATCAAACTATAAATGATTTTTACATTATGTGTGAATGGGATTATGCATGAGTGTGTAAATTATTTTTCCTTTGTACATTAACCATCCTTGTAAAACAATAAAATAAAATATATTTAATTAAAAAAATATTCCATATCCCATGTCTATAAAGAATATTTCCTTAAAAGTTAATAATGATTTCTTATATTATTATTGTGCATACTCTATTTTATTTTAAAAATACCATTGACTAAAAAGATTTTTTGTTGAACCAAGTATCATTCCATGATATGTGGTTACAGATAGATGTAATTTTTGAACAATATTTGAAATAAAATATCAAGAATTAATTATACAAAACCCAAGTATTATTGATCTGGTATTAATTAAACCATTATTACTAAATTATAAAAACATCACATCAAATCTATTTACATTTATTTTGAATGAATTATTTATAATTCTCACACTGGAATAATGTACACATTATAGATGTAAATATATTATGTTGAGATATTATTCAAAATATTTTATCCTAAATAATGGAAAGTATTTAGATATCAAGGTTAATATATTTACACGCTCCTAGAGAGAAATATCATATCTATATATTTAATTAATCATAAGAGATATCAAAATAATTTGATCTCCATACCCTTTAATAATGAATACATATATCAAAAATACCTTGGAGAAAATGTATCATAATTGTTCAGTTATTAATTACGTAATGATTGATCATCCCATTACCTCATGACCCCATTCAGTGTAAGAATTTTTTGGGGTATAAGATCTTAAGAAATATTGAATATAATTATCATTAATTTACCCATAATTATGTGACTCTTGTAGTGGTTCTAGAGCCTAATAATTTAGTTCATTTCATCAATATGTTTTAGACTATGTTGTACATAATGGAATTTAATAATTTATGTTTAGAAAATAACAAAATGAAGATTCCATATAAAATACATCATTATCTGAGAATTTATATTTATTATAGTATGTCCATAACAAAAATGGTTATTAGTATATAAATTTTAGAATACCTATCAATTATATATGTTATGTGAGATGATTTATAATGTGTCTATCATTTGAAATCACTATTTTCCATTTACCTAGGTACTTTTTTATTGATAATTAAAGGTTATTTTAATATTAATCTTTATCTAAAAGCGAACAACGTAATATATAACTACTAATACCAAGACATTAATTATTTTAATGAATTATTATATAATAAAAACCATTTAGACCTTGGTAATTCAATATGAAAAAACACGTAATGTATCAACAATATTGAAAATTATAGAACCTATTTTCATTTGTATAAGTGTATATATAATTCTCTAGATATTTGTAGTAATATAATTCCAATATTACCACATATAGATAAATCTATTTTAAAAATGAAAATATTATTACCATGATTATTTTCCCAATGGGGAGATATAATTATTTTTTTGTCTTTAAGATTTTTTTCCATGATATTTATTTATGTTATGAAATACATTTCCAATGGGTTGATCCTTTGCAATGAGATTGTTTCTATTCAAATTGAATAAATTATGAATGGTATAAAGAGATATTAAACATTTAGGTAAGGGATTTAAATTGGTTCCTCTTAAATTGAGCACATCAATTCAAGTCTTCAATTTTTCATACATATTTGTAATGATTGTGATATAATGGAATGTAATATACATTATATTTTATAAATATGGTTCCAAAAATTTAAATTGTTTAGTGATATTTTATTAATGATATATTAAATATCGTGGTTCTCGATCAATTTGTTGGTAATAAATTTAGATTCATTATGTCAACTCGGGGATTCCATGAAAATGATCATCTTTCTCAATATGTTCTCAATATGAATAAAAATAAATTAATTGAAAATGGGTAAATATTTCATTTCAATACTATATTTGGATTTAATGTTATTTATTATACTATAATTTTAAGATAATATAGTTTATCCATAAATGGTAGATACTAATACATGAAACATGTTAAAGAGTTACATATCAATTAAGAATACTATAGCGCTGCATATGAAAACACAAATGTAATCAATGTGTTTATTTACAATAATTAATCATCTTAGAGGTCTTAACATATTGAAAAATTGATTATTTTTGGGTAATTTTATTCCCTTGGATGTATGAGGGTTCATCACTATCAAATGGAAGAATCGAAATCCATAATATTGATGGTATGGAGAAACAAATTATAGGTTTTATCGCTGACATGAAATATTTTAATCGATCATTTAGCTAAATAATAACTATTATTTATAGAATCTAATCCTCCATTACATTGAATATTTTTATTTTTCAAATATTCATTGTCACAATGAGATCATTCGAGACATAAAACGCACAATTAAAGTATTATTGTGATAATTTCACCCTAAATAAAATATAGTTGTTTGAGTTGGGATCTCTAGAAATTGACCTTAAATGAATGTGCTATTATTGTCTGCAGTCTAATGAAATTCATGTAGTTTATAGATGTGATGTTCTTTAGGGATTCCCTTACATGTTAGTTTTTTTGGGTTGAATTTTTTTCATCTAATATCTATATGATAATAGGGGAAATATTTTGTGGGATATATCTAACTAACTGTGTCATTACCATCATATTCGGGTATTTTAATGTCCTTTTAATTTATTATCAATTGGCCATATTCCTCTAAGAAATTATATTTATGGATTACAACTAGGTTGAAAAGTCTATCCACACCTATGGTTTTCCTCACCCATGCATGAATATTCCCAAGGCTATGGATTTTATAGGTCTCAGCAACATTAATTACAGTAGGGACCAGAAGTATATATTATACAATGTTACTATGTTTTATGTAAATGAATGTTTTAATTTAATTTATTAATAGTAAGTATTTCCAATTACTATAATATTTTTAATGTCATAAATTCTATATAATTCTCGTAAAACTAGCTGAACAAACATTGGAAGATGTTCATTCCTATTTAGCTCATTTTTGTTATGTGGTTAGTGTGAAAAGAAAAATAAGACACTGATATCCTCAACTAATGAAAACCTTGTTATGTGGATTCCATGATTTTAGGTGGTTTCAACCTATCTAAATAGAAAGTTGACCATCGTTTTCTAAGTTGTGAGTGGTGTGATGCTAATGTTGCTTTCATGGTTCTTATATTTTTATATATATCATTCTAAATTTTCATGATCAGTTACTTCCCACTTCATTAGTGATTGTGGAGAAATATACCAATGATAATATTTTTTGTCGTGTGTTACTTTTTAATATTATCAGAATATTTAGAATGTTTGTAACATTATAAGACACATAGATTCATACATCAACTCAAAAAGAATAATGATAAAATACATTCCATTAATCATTTATATGAGTATGATTTTTATAGAATTAATTATATTTTTACATTATTTAATATATGAATCATTATTAATATATTATAAAGAACCATGTGTTTTAATGGATTGCAGAATGAATATAATAGAATAAATTGAGATGTGGTATTAAACTAAATATAAAAGGTGTTAGTATCGATGATTATATGTGGAAGAAGTTGTTGTTATGGATTACCATAGATTGTTGATTAATTTGATTAGTGATTTCTATGGGTAGGGATGTCAATTCATATATAATTAATAATAATTGTTATTGGTTATTACAGATACATGATGTTTTTTATTAGAGATTTCACTAACGAGGAAAACCAAGAAATTTATGGGTTAGGATAACTTTTTTTGATCTTATGTTTTATAGATATTTAATTTGTTCCACCTTTATAAAACATAATTCTGAATATACTAAGGCAAGTATCACTTCAAAAATAAGTCATTATATATATCCTCTGAAAAAGAAGATAATAGTCGAACAAGTTTTTTAGGATATTCATTCCCGGAATAAGGATATCAAAGATGCTGATAAACTAGAATTGAATGGTCACCTTAGGGATCCCCCTCTTAATGACCACAATAAAATGATTCATAGTGTTTACATTGTTTTTAATAATGTATATCTTGGGTTTATTTAAATGGATTTAACCATCATCATTATAAACTATCAATATTATGTGTTGGCCATTATTATTATATAGTCGGAAAAAAACTTCTACTCTGAAGAAATTAATGTGATTTTAAAATCACCATATTTCTCAAAAAAATTAAATTTAATATTAAAATAATTATTCATAACCAAAACATTAAATAAAAAAATTAAATAATTAAAAAAGGAAAATTTTATAATAAATTATATCATCATATTTTATATTATATTAAAATGGATGTTATCACCCACACAAACTATTTTGTCTATATCCAAAGGATATATTTATAATAACCTTTAACATATAAATGGTGAAATGATACATAAAGAGAAAAAAAATCACTAGTATCATTTAATAATAGACCCACTATAAAAAAAATTATAGACTCATAACTTACTTGTTTTAACTCCATTGAGATATTAATGAAAATTTATATAATCATTTCAATGAATTAAAATTTACATTTTTACTAAATTTCATTACTTTTAAAAGAATAATTATCAATTATTTTATCTAAAAAATATATATTTTTTGATGAGAATAAATTTAATTTATATATAATCCAGATTATAATATAACAACATAATATAAATGATCTAATAGAAATATTTTCATATAAATTTATGGATTCAAATGTAAATCCCAATTAATAGTACAAAATTAAAAAATATCAACCCATACTATATTCTTAGGATACAAATTACATTATTTAACTTATACAATATCATATATGAATTAAATGATATTTCCATTATGAATCTCCCTTCACCTATAAAAATTATTTATTTTTTTCAAAATATTAGTGTATTAAATCAAATATCAATATTGTCATAATCAAAATTTTACATCAATTTCATGGAATTTTATTTATGAGTCTATTATTTTTTTCTATAATTTTAGAAAACAATTATTTATATTATATTATTGACATAAAAACACTGTAAATATAAAAGTGAAATTCATGCTGATGAACAACCCTATAAATAAATTTGACCACCTTATATGTGATATAAATTATTATTTACATGTGTTAATTTTTAGATAATTTGATAGGATGATTTAATTTTTGGATTAATTTATTTTGTTTCAAGTAGAAACTGGATACATGATTCACTAGGATTTGATTCCACCCATGGTGAATGGTGTAACCCTCAGTGTGAAGGCACTGGTAGAGTGAAAGTGTACTAAGAATAAAAAAATTCATGATTACATGTCAGTTGAAATTTTCGAGTACATGGTGGTTTTGGAATTCAATCTATTTGCAACAAAATAGTCCATGATGACCATGTTTGTGGGTGTGGTGGATATATTAGGGAATTCAATGTCCCATATATGAGGTAAAAAAATTATTTTGAGGATACATAACAATGTACTCCAAATAGTGTTGGTATATGAAATTATGATGGAAGAATCATTCATTCATTATATTCATATACAGGGAGAAGAATTAAGGGGGTAAGTTGTCAATATCAAGACAAAATTAACATCAGGTGAGTGTTTCAAAACATCATGGTAAAATTCACTAGGCCCTAATAGATGATATTGTAGACTTGAAAATAATGAAGTGATTCTCCCTATGGAATGATGTTGACTGTGATTCTTAACATATTACTTTTTAAAAAGGTTTAAAATGAATTCTTGTTATTTAAATACCATGATGGTAAACAACATAAATTTTTTGGGGTCATCATAATTTTATTTATGACATCATTTATACTAAAAATATATTATTTATTTTTTCGTCACAAGGGAAATCTATGAAGACATTCATTTAGAATATTTTTAGATGTCTCCTTCCATATAATGATATCCCTCTGGGTACTGTATGAAAATAATTTGTTCGGGTTATGTGTCATTTTTCCAACATTACTTTTTATAATAACCTGAATTATTATAATATCAAATACAAATAATGTTGATTTTTAATGTGTAGTTCTAGACAGCACTTATGAAAATATTGATTCTGGTTATTTTTTTATCTATTGAACCTATTAGTATGTGTGAAGTAGAAGTGGCCATGTTGAGTAGGACATGGTTTCCATTTTTTGGAACATTTTATAACTCGATAATTTTGGGGCATCGGTAGGAGAAATGGTTGTTTTTCATTTGAGTTGGGCAGTTCATTCAATACCAATTTGAAGGTAGATTCATTATATTTGTCAAATGGTTCCTTAAGGTAGATTTGGGGTTAAAACCACAATTATTTAAACAATATTTTCAATAAATGTTCACCTGGACTTTTTTAATTCAATATCCCATTATTTTATATATATTATTCGTGGTGGTCTTGTTTTATCTAGGTGAGGTTTGTGCAATTTAATTTTTTTTTATTTTTTTAATTTTCTTATGATCAACCCTTATATAATCACATGAGTGTGTATAAAAACGTATTTTACCAAGAAACATTCAATGAAGGGTTCTTTACCTTAGTAGTAGCAGACCACGATGTGATATTCAATGATTATAGAGGGTGATACATAGAATGGTCTTGGTGATAATATTTTGGTCATGCTGCATTGGTATTAATGCTTTATATAGTGTCTTTTTATTTTTATACACAAAATTTTTTTATACATATTTCTCTACATATATGACCATTTTCATTATTTACTATTATTAACTATTCGTATCCAATCATACATCATTGATATTTTAGACCATTATGGATGTCTCTATTAAGTTGTATTTGGTGTGCTGGAAAATCAACAAACGATAATATTACATATCGATGAAATTTATTAACAACCATTGGTGCCAGTGGAATTTAGTTATTGTTAGTGTAAACATAGTCTTACCATAGCCACAGTGTTGGGACCATAATATTAATTTTTTGTGTGGTTTTCTACGGTCAATTAGTTTTAATAGTGGGTATAAATATAAGATGTTTCAGGATTCAATGTTATGATTTTAAATTTTCATAGTTGATATCATTACACATAACATCATATCACTATTGTGGTTTAGCTACACAACTGATCTAAAACCCTTAATGTTATTTCATCACCTCATCTTCATGGGTATAACTAATGACGGTTTTATGTCTTGTAAAAATATGTTTTCCCACTTGGTAATCATCATTCATATAATATTTTTTGAACATAAGTGTCTTAAATTTATATTCATTGAAATTAGAGATGATAAATTAAGTGGATACAATTAAGTGAGTTCTCCATGTATGTATGAAATGTTACCAAGTGAAAAAATTACGAACTAGAAGAGGAATCCACTGAGATTTCCAGACCATCTAAGCAACATGTGAATCAACCGCATGATTTCAAAATTATAGAAGCTACATAATTAATTGAAAATTGAAATCTAATGGAGGATACATGCTTGTTTACCACACCTTATTATTTAAAAAAATAGAAAATTCTCACAATTTTGGTTGAGTCAATACCCGAAAAGGATGAGGCCTGAAATTTTAGGATAATGAACAATCATCATATTGTTGATACCTATCTATGATGATGATTACCACGGTATTACATTAGATGAATTTAAGTAATTTTTTAATTAAAATTTAGATTTTCATATATTTAAGGTATGATGGTTTACTTTTTCCATTGATATTAAAAAACTATATCTCTCTTATATGGAATAAAAAATCTATTTTAAAATATAGTCCACGTTCAAACAGATGTAGAAGCTACTGAATCTCTCTATGAGAACATGTTTGAGTTAGTTTGATGATCAAACATTCTCACTAGACATGTCCTATTCATTTTAGTAAATTATATAGATGTATTTAATAATGAAATAATTGGAACAATTTATTTAATGAGAATCATAATGGAGGAAAGACAATCTTCAAATGTTAAATAATGGGAACATCTTACGGTGGAAACATAATAGGAGTAGAGAAACTCATAGGGGAAACCACTAGATAGTCAATCTATGATGGTTGATTATTTCCCTCTACATTTTCATAATTGGGTGGGTTGTTTCAAATGTTGAACATAACATCATTTCTAAAATATATAATCAAAAAATGCTTAAAAAATTAATGATATGGTTTTTGAAGAAGTATATACTATTTAAACATGTATGCTCCAATGATGAGTTTCATAAATGGGTCTTACATGAATTAGGTATTGAATAACACATAAAGAATAATCTTTACTATTCTAACATGAACTTAGTTTTTAAAATTTTCCACTATTCATTATTGTAGAAAATTATTTATCCCTTATTAGATAATATTATTTATTTTGGTTAAAAATAATGAATCCGGTTTTTAATATTCAATTTATAGATGTGGTACAATTTAATTCAATATATAATAAATATAGGTATTGATAAGGTTTTTTTCAAAGGAAACATCTCATAAGAATATAGAGTTTTACCATTATAATTGAACATAAAATTGTCAAAAATTATATAATTTACATAAAATGATATATAATTACTATAATTTTACATTATGATCAATTTGAAATATAATTTAAATGTGTATATAATTAAAAAAAATAAAAATATTTAATAAAGACCCATATAATTCATAAATCATCAAAAAAATAATATTTTCATAAAATTATCAAAAACTCACTCGGTTAATTTTTATTTTTTAATTTAAAAAAATATGTAAATTATATTAAAAAAATATAAAATAGGTAGAAATTAATTTTAAAATACGTTCTTAAAACAAGATAAAACTACTATTGAGAAAAAATATTTTTAAAAATATTACTTTTCATATAAAATATTTTTATTATAATTTATGATAAACAGATAATAATGGAAATTATTTTATACATCTATAAAACATTTAATTTTCATTATCAAGACAGTCATATTAATTAATACATATTTAATGGCTTTTTTATCATGGTATACTATATTACAGTTCTGTTAGACTCATGTTTGTGTGTTTTGCAAGCTATCAGAGAGAATGAATTCATTTAAAAGGAAATATATCATACAACCTCATGGTATTATATATATTGGAATTTCTTATTGTATTTTTTGATATTTTTTATAAATTCAACTTAGGATAATGTTTTTATTTAACATGTGTTTATATAAATGTCTATAAGGGTCTTATGAAATTATTTTGAATAATAAATAATGGGTTTCCACCTTTTTATTTGCAAAATAACCATAATAATTTATTAGTGGATTCATTATTTCAAATCATCTTTTTCATTGATTTTTTATAGGATTAGATAATATTATGGAATATTATAATTTTGATTTTTCATATATTGCACACCAATTATTTGGGCCTCATGGTTTATATTGTACACATATTTTTACATTCATTAGAAAGTTGAACAATATTTTTTATTGGTAATTTTAATGGTTTCTAAAAGTATTTGTTTCATTCTATGTTTTTATAAATGGTGTGATGTTTATTATTGATCATTTATTATTTATTTATATAGTGGTCATTAAATTTTAGGTATCTCACAAACTCATTTCATATTCTATTTAATTCAAGAAAAAAAGTGAGAGATCTATTTTCTAATGTACTAATTTAGATTGTTCACTTATTGGGGACATATATTGTAATATTATTTAACCAAGGATTTGGAATTGACTATAGAAATTTTGATTTATATAATTTAGTAAAGACGCAATACATTACGTTCTGATCTAATAAGATACATGGTCTAGATTTCATTATGTTCCATGGAGGTCACTAGAAAAGACATATTATGTATTCCATATTGTAAAAATGAAAACATTACCCTAACATTTTATTTACTATTAATATTAATAAAACATATATGGTTCTAATATACTAATTTTTCCAACACACGTATTAAATTGATTATGACATCATATAGAAAATTATCATAGTATACCTTATGTGTGTACCCACGTTTAGTTATATTTATGGCTCTTAACATATTATTATTCATTAATTTAATTATGCCTTTTGATAATATGATGGTGTTTCTTCTTAGCCATTATTACCTATCAGGAAACATAAATTTCAAATAAATTTTGAAATGTATATGTATGAATATTTTTTATAGAAGTATATTTATTATGTTTTGATTGTATATATTTAGATAAAATCTAATCTATGTATTTTAATAAAATTTCAATTTTAAATGGTTGATTCCACTTATTTGGACAATAAGGTCTTATTGATATATTATTTCATTCATTTTTTTATTTATATCAAGTGAATGGAATCATGGTTTATATATTACAATGAAAATTGTTCTCATATATATTTTATCTTTTATTTTTATTGAAAATATAAATTCCAAATACTATTTTTTGACAAGAAATGTGAAGAAATAATTTTCTAATTGAAAAAAAGAAGATTTCATAAAAAAAAATTAATGAATGTATATGAGTGAAATATTTTATGAAATCATTCATAAAGTATTTTTCGAACACAATAATAAACTATAACTAATTCTTAAGTATTCATATTTACCTTTTTTGTTGTGTAAATTACCCACATTTTCATCCACTATTATAATAAATAAAAGAATGTAATTATGAATTTGATTTCACATGTAGCTCTTTGTTTTTGTTTTTTTATATTTTCAATTTCCTATAATTTATTGAGAATGTAACATAGAAAGTTAAATTATGATTTAGAACATTATTAAGCATCACTAAATATTATCCTAAGGAATTTTGTTGTTATAATGGTATGATGGGTTCCCACATCAATCAATATTTTATAATTGTACATCAAAAAAAATATAACAATATATTAATTATGGTTTAATATATATATATATATATATCAAAGAATACATTCATTAGATATGTAAAAAAATTATTCTAATAAATTTAACATGTGGCTTCAAGTATTAGTATCAATATACAAAATATTATTGAATATATTTAAATAGTTTGGAAGTGGTTCATCATCCCCATGTCCCTAATTTTTTAAAATATTTTTACCATGAAATTGATTTTCATAGATATTTATTGTGTGTGGTTGTAATTATAAATTCATTATACCATTCATGTGTTAATTGTATTGTCAAATTATACTGATCGAAGTGCTTCATAACAATAATATTGTTTCTCTGGGATGGGTCATAAAAAAATTTGTATCAAAACAGTCAATTATATGGCAGAACTTTGGATTCTGATCATTATTTTATGTGAACCAATAGTGTAAAGCGTACTAACTGTGGTTTTCAGTTTAGGGAGTCTAGTATCGGTGGGAGTGGCCGACGTATCCATACACTAGGACCCTGACTACTGATTTCTGACTTAGTGCACAAAAACACAGACTGATTGCATATCATTAAAAGATTTCATAAGTCAGTTAAACTAGGTCAGCTCCCCAAGTAAAATATTTTGACCGTGTCGCATGTGGTTCTGTATGGATGCCTCCGCACCGAGTCCCGATATTCGTATGCTCTGAAAACCCACCGAGTGACGTAGCCTAGTTATAGGTCCCATTATCAGTGGTGGAACGAGTGGTACCACATCCCGGTAGAACAATGATGCCACTTCCCACAGCAGTAGACGATGCATGATGCTTGAGCACATTTCATTAGTTCCAACACAAGAGGCCACCCAGGTTCTAGGGAGAGACGGACCCACTGGCAGCTGGGGATTGGCTGAAGGTTGTGGTGAGTGTCTTCACACTTGTAGGGACACCAGAAAACTTCATGGTGATCCTTGCTGCCAGCCTCCATTAGGTAGCAGCAGGAAGATAGTGGATCCTGATGCTCCAGGTCAATGACAAGGTGAATCTACTCTAGACCAGTATCGAGAGACTATTCAGGGAGATGTTTGTTCCATTGACCCTACGAGCGGTACAGATACAGGAGCTACTGCATCTTCAATAGGGTAGCATGAGTGTAGCACAATACTCAGTGAGGTTCACCGATCTACCATGCTGCTCTAATGATATGGTATGTGACCCATTCTTCAGGGCCCAGACCTTAGAGCAGGGGCTCAGGTGAGAGATTCGGTCTTTCAAGATCTCACTCAGTATTACGACGCAAGCGGGGGTGTTAGAAAGATCCCTCTTAGTAGAGAGTTACCTTGCTGAGCAGCCACTTGCAGCGATACCCACCACTAGTCGACATGCAGCGGAGTCTTCTGCAGCTGGCAGTAGATAGATGACGTAGAGGTCCAAGAGGACTAGCCCCCCGGGTGATTGACCACAGGACTCAGGATCTGTTATGTGGGGCACCCAGGGCAGTGACATACCTTCCCAGAGCAGGCAGTGTTACTCATGTGGTGGGCATGGTCACATGGATCATGATTGTCTGACCCTCCATTCATATGATCAAAAGACAGTTTAGGGACCTCTCAAGAAGAGGAAGAGGCTCGATCAAAGCAGTCCGTAGGGAGGAGGCGGACGTGGTAGAGGAGGTAGTTGAGCAACTGGCGGTGGATGATGTTGCGAGGTACTACTGCCACCTCCACCACGAAGAGTACCCCGACCACAGGGAGTGGGCAGATGGGGGAGAGATTAGCTTTAGGTATCTGAGGCATACGACCGTGGGGCTCTAGAGATGATTTGAGTTATTATCCATGTCTACTTCACCTTAGCTACAGTTCTTATAGACACAGGATCTAGTGACTCTTTCATTTCCACTACCCTCGTTTAGAGCTCGGATAATCCAAAGGAGTCATTGGCTCGATCCTTGTGGCTAGAGACTCATACGGTAGAGGACTCGACGATTACACGTTGGTGCAGGAAGTGTGATCTTACTCTAGGAGGTGAGAGTTTTGACAGGGATATCTTCATAGTAGCATTGAGGCCTTACTGTGTCATCTTGGGTATGGATTGGTTATCTACAGTCCACGATAGATCGACTGTATTAGGAACAAATTGTAGTGTGTGTGTGTACGGATGGGACCATGTTCACCTACACCATCGAGAAGATAACATTTGCAACACATGAGGATATACTCAGAGGAGGGTGAAGCCGATCACTCAACAGTTGGCTTGCCATACCCGCGGATCAGTTGATGTGGAGAGTACGATATATCCTATAGTGGTGGACCATCACATAGAAATTTTCCCTGAAAATTTTATAGGATTACCTCCTCACAGAGTTTTCGACTACTGCATTGACCTGTACCCTGGGACGACACCGATATCTACACCAGCATATTGGATGTCTCTCGCTGAGCTTCGCAAGTTGCGGGTAAAACTAGTGGACATGCAGTGAATGAGAATCATCTGAAACAATTTTTCCCCCTAGAAAGACTCGATTCTATTCTCCAAGAATTTTGAAGGGATCTTGAGGCTTTGTGTTGACTACCGTCAACTGAAGTAGGTGACCGTGATGAAAAATTATCCACTCCCAAGGATTGAAGACCTCTTGGATCATCTCAAGGGAGCACAATGGTTCTCTATAATAGACCTCAGATAAGTCTATCACCTACTCAGAGTTCGAGATGAGGATGTGTAGAACCCAGCCATCAGGTGTCGGTATGGACACTACGAGTTCTTGGTTATGCGCTTCAGCATAACCCACACTCCAGCAGTTTTCATGAGTCTGATGAATAGGAATCTCCAGAATTACCTAGATCTCTTTGTCGTGGTCTTTATCGACAACATTCGGATCTACTCTTCTACTAAGGAGGAGCATGCCTACCATTTTCATGTAGTACTGGACACACTACGAGAGAACTAGCTTTATGGTAAGCTCTTAAAGTGCTAGTTTTGGATTATAGAGGTTCACTTCGTGAGACACTCATATCAGAGGCTGGAGTTTCAGTGGATCCACTGAATATTGAGGTGATACTCGCTTGGGAACCACCCAGGAGTGTGACAGAGATACATAGATTCCTAGTCATGGATGGATTCTACCAAATATTTGTTCTAGACTTACCCAATGTTCTAGAACCACTATTAGCCTTGACAAAGAAGGGGAAACCCTTTGTTTGGTCAGAGAGATTCTAGTTGACCTTTCAGGAGATGAGGAAGAGGTTGACTAGTGCACCCATCATGAGGCTTCTAGAGGAATGTGTAAGGTATGTAGTCTATTGTGACGCATCATGGACATTATTTAGGTGTTTCCTTATGCAGGAGCGAGCTGTGATCTTGTATGGTTCTCGGGAGCTGAGACAACATGAGCAGAACTACACTGCCCATGACTTGTAGTTAGTAGTCGTGGTCTTCTCTTTGAAGATGTGGTTGCACAGTCTGATGGGTTATTGTTTCACAATCTACTCTTTTCACAAGAGACTTAGGTATATCTTCGATCAGAAGGACCAGAACCTTTGACAGTGGCATTGTGTTGAGTTCCGTAAGGACTATGACTTCGATTTAGTCTATAATTATAGGAATGGGAACATTGTTACAAATGCACTCAGCAAGAGATATGGTATACAACTTCTATGAGAGGCGACAGAGAAGCTGGATGCCATTCGATATCCTTTGTGGATTGGGATGGAGCAACCTTTCTACAATCTCTTACAGTCACTTCACTAATTCATCAGCGAGTCATGGAGGCACAACATGGGGATGCTGACTGCAAGATACGAAGTGATCATATATCTATAGGGCAGGAACCAGATGGATTTTGTGAAGGTGGGGAACACATCATCTTTTTCAGAGGACGCACTATAGTGCCAATGTCACTTCAGGAGGAACTGTTCAGGGAGTTTCACATGTCCCCTCTAGCGGTATTTCAAGGAGTGGTGAAGATGTACCAGGACCTTCGACAACACCACTGGTGGCCATGTATGAATAATTCAGTAGTGGAGTATGTCTCACGGTGCCTCACTTGTTAGCAAGTGAAGTCGGATCACCAAGTACCAGTAGAATTGGTTCATCCCTGAGAGGGACCAGAGTGGATGTGGGATGGGATATATATGGACTTCGTGATGGGTCTTCCACGTACATCTATGAGTAATGATTCGATATGGGTGATCGCTGACTGACCAACCAAGTCATCCCACATCCTACTGATCAAGGAGCATGGTTTAGTAGAGAGTTTCAAACGCCTCTTTATGCATGAAATTATGCATTTTCATGGAGTACCTTCTACTATTGTTTTCGACTATGACACATGGATTACTTCCTGGCTATGGAAGGGGTTGTAGGAGGATTTTGTGACACATCTCTTCTTGAGTATCGCCTTCCATCCTCTGACGGATGGTCAGACTGAGTGGACAATTCAAACCCTTGAGGACATGCTCTGTGCATGTGTCCTCGACAACGACCACAGATGGAAGGATCACTTTCCTCTAGTGGAGTTTTTATACAACATCAACAATCACTCCACCATCGGTATGGCACCTTTTGATTCCTTCTATGGATGACCTTGAAGATTTACACTATGATGGACAGACCAAGGGGAGTCATCACTAGTGGGACTATATATGGTATGAGCTACCACAGAGAAGGTGCATATCATCCAGGAAAGGATGAAGACTACACAGAGCATGCAGATGATGTATGCTAACAGGAGGCGGAGACCTCTGAAGGTTGAGGATGGTTACCACGTCTTCTGAAGGGTCTTGCCTCGATGAGGTCTACAGATATTTGTCCGAGGAGTCATGTTATCTCCATCATTAATCAGACCTTTCTAGGTTCTCATCAGAGTAGTTGAGGTAGCTTAATGCTTTGCTCTTCCATCTCAGTTACCCCGGGTGCACGACGTCTTCCACGTATCTCAGCTGAGGAGATATGTGCAATGATATTTCCAACATCATCGACCATAGTGAGCTATAATTTGATGATGGGTCAAATTTCATGTAGGTTTAATTGGATATGGAGGATCGACATGAGTGGTTCCTTTGTGGGAGGTCGATACCTCTGGTGCGCATTCGCTGGTAGAACATGAACCTCCAGGAGAGAACATGGGAGCGGGAGGCACAGATGGGTGCTCAACCTGGGCCGCTCTTGGACAGGCCTCCCCCTCTAGTCGGGCAACCATATCGGGCCGGGTTGGACACGCTGACCGGGTTAGACCCCACTCTGAACCAGTTTGACCCGAACACACCTTTTTGCCCATAACTCGGGCTACGGCTGTCTGGTCGACAAACTGTCTGTGGTGATGGAAATCTTAGAATGATACAGTTTTTTTGGAATACCCCACTTGAGTATTGGACCTATTTGGGGTATGGGTGGGTTGTATTGTAGCTAAAATCCAACTAGGACCCCAGGATGGAAATGCCAATAACTCACAGACCGGGCATCCGATTGACATGCCATCTGTTGCATTGATAACCCTATCACAAGGTGGACCATTTAAGATAATTCTACATGGGAAATCATTGTATGTGTAGGATCAACCTATAACTCATGGATCAGATCCTCTCGGAGACGAGTGAATAGAGTACGGAGACCTAGTAGCTGGATGAGACCTGACGACTGTTGACCTTTCAACTTGAAGTGTTTCGACTAGCCCAGTGGGAAGCGCATCTGTGTGACGCAGAAGACCCATAGAGTAACATCCCATGTAAGTAAATAATATAATATTTTTTAATATATATCTATATTTATTAATTTGATAGTGTTTTAGAGGCTTAAATGAGAATAAATCCAATCAGAAACATAGAATACTCTAATATTTTTAAAAGATTGTTCTACCACCATTTGATAGAAAACCATTTTTAAATCTAAATATTTAAAATTTTATAATATATATATGTAAAAAAACATATTCTTTAAAATTGGGACATTGAAAATCACTTTGGATATGTTTTTGTCATTTTTCGGACAATGATCATTTTTTAATGAATAGTGAGAATTACTGCATTTTACTTCAAAACTATATTTTCATCTAATTTAATTTTATGGATAGATTATATTTTTAATTGTTTTCAAAGATTAATTAGAATATATTTTTATAATTTAATCTAATGGTGGTAATTATAATTAATTTCACTTTGAAATTGGTCATAAACAATTATCAATCTTTTGATAAATATTGTTTCTTTAAAACATGATAATTGTTTTGACAACAGGAATTATTTTTAAACTAATTACTGCAATTTATTTGTTTGGAATTTGGTAAAATGGATTCCATATTTGTAATCAGAAATTCCAAATTATGTAATTAAGACTTTTTTTCTAATTAGGAGTAGCAGCAACAACAATTATCTATAATTATCATGATTACCTCATTAATGAATGACTTAAATAAAATGAAAAGATAATGTAAAATCTAAGACTTAAAGTAGTCTAAAATCTAATTTATGGTTTTATTTCGAACCCTTATCACCTTATCCTATAAATATATCATTTTGGTACCTTTAAAATCCGACAACCAATTCATAATAAAGTAACATTTCAAGATTTTTCAAAAGTAACCCTCCTCCCTATTATCAAATTCCCCACACTCTACACCTTTACCCACACCTATAAAGCCCTTAGATAGTCCAAAACCTACTCATATTATCTTTCCACATCCCTCTCTTACTTCTAGAAGCCTCACATTGGGCAGAAGTCTTCCCAAGGAAGCCTTTGGCTCAAATCAAAAAGCATTACCTGATTTAGAGGTAATGTCTTCTCTCGAGATTCTTCCTTTTAATTTCCATCCTAACTTACCACTATATTCTTATTATTTTATCCCATAATAACACTAGTATCCTCAATATATTATTATATTTTAATGAAAAGTATTCTACCTACACTTAGACACACCTCCGTCTAAGGGTTAAAGAACATATTGTTTCTGTGGATGGTGAATTACTGCCTCACGAAACTATGATTGTTCAATATCATTTTAACACCTTTCATGGTGGCCGTTAAGATGTCACTGTATTTATATATGATATATATTATGTTTATTTTTTATTTATTCTTCTATATTTTTTTATATATAGAAAACCATTATGGTTTCCATTATGTGTAAACACGGTAATTTCATTTGAGGATGTGCAGACTACCGCCCCCTCAAAGTGATACGACTCGTTCATACCATATGTTTTAGGTTTAAAGGATAGTTTTAATGATATTATATATGATACAATACTAGAATTATAATACTTCTATGTATCATTATGTTGAAATTCCATTAAATATGAAATTGAAATGGAATTAGTGTTCATGCGTACGTAAGGTTTACCGTCTACATGAACGGTGCATTTCATTTCTTACCTCTAAATGGAATGAACTATTATAAATTTATTTATATGTTGGATATATATAATATATATTATATCAAATTCAATAATATCATTTTTTATATTATGAACCTTTGACCACATGAACAACATGTAATTATAAGAAGTCCATTTTTGACATATGTACCAAATATCAACAAAATGAACATTATTAACAGAAATGATTACATAATGTTTATAACATAGAAATAAGTGATATAAAAGGAATAATAAACATGAAAAAGGTTCTTATGAAATTAAAAATTAACTTTATTTTATTATTCATGAGATTAAAGAACAACCAAGTCATGTTGGACACAAGGTAAGGGAATTTGTCTCAATCTACTTTTATTGAGGTATATTTTGTTTTAAAACAAGAATTTCATTTATATAATGTATAAAAACCTTTGAATTTTCATTTCATTCAAAGGGAATTTTTTTCTACGAAGTGTTTTACTAAATGACAAGAAGGAATGTCTCTTTTAACATACGTGGTGACAACGACCTTTCCACCACTGCGAGTATTATTTTATCTTTGGCTTCCTCAACAAGACATAATGTGTTTAAATGAAAATAAATACCATATACTCTTTTATTTATTTTGGTATTGAAAATGATTTTGATAATGGATTTTTTATAGCGATATATTGAAGTGATATATTGTGATTGAAATGTGGTAATTCTATCTTTCATTTATATGTGTTTTATGTTTTATAATTTTATAAAGGTACTTGGACACTTGAAGGGTGGTTACCTGATAAACCAAATACTGGGTGGTGTTGTGAATACCAGGATGGGTGGTTCTGTTATAACCTCCAATGCATTGGGTATGGAAGTCAGTCGTATGGCTGTTGCATTTAGTGACATGTGTGGAAGCCGACCGTATGGTTATTCCATTTAAGTATGTTTATGTTCCAAGTTTCATTTATATGTTATGTGTTATTTATAAGGATTTTATGGTGATATTTTGGTTACAAAAGGGTAAGTAATGATATTTTATTTAGTGAAGAGTATTTACTACTTCATATAGGTGAAATGTATTACTTATGATTAGATATTCATGGTTTATATGTATTTTGAAAAAAAAAATTAACAGTTTCCTTGTTTGTGTATTCCATACTAAACTTTTTATGCTCATCCCAAGTTTTTGAAATCTTTTTCACATGACATAAAGTGGAATAGGGTCAAGGATGGGATCAAGGAATGTCATGTTGTCTAAAACATGGAAATGGACATGACTCATTTTTCCAGAGTTTTTATTTTATGAAGAAATGGAAACTGAGTTAAAGTGTCTACTTTGTAACCATTGAGATATAATAGTTATAGTCTAATTCTCTAAAGATATAATCCTAAAAATATCATCAATGTGAATCATTCATTTAATTCAATATTATGTAATGTTTTAAGGTCAGGTCCTTATAGTTTGTATCAGAGGTTGGTTTAGACATCTTTAGGAGTTAGAATATTTTTAATTTCATTTACATAATTAATTTATGGTATGATTGAAATGATATAGCATTTATAGATTACAATGTGGCTTAGCCTATTCTATTTCTGTTTTCAGAATTGTATTCTATAGAGAAAATAGGGAAGCTTTGTTGGGACAACCTCAGGAGGAAAAAAACCTTCAAAATCAGTGTCCTGAGATGGTAGGAATTGGAACCGAACTATTTGTTGAAGTAAGGGCACATTTTACTCAAGTGATAAATGGTGTTGGTATCCATACATGAGATCAGCCAAATCATCCATAGAGTAACATGTCAGTAGTGGAGAATTTTATGAGGAAACATCCCTCATCATTTAGAGGATCGTCTGTGTAATGGATCGGACCTCTCTGGTCCATTACATTGTGAAAATGTGGTGTTAGTGGTGTTCCGGGAGGTCAAGGTGACTTATCCCCAACACTTTTACAAATTTCGAATTCTGTGAACAGTGTTTCCAGTTTTAGGAACAATATCGGTAGGTGAACAGTGTTTCTATCGGTGACTTTATAACGATAGACTTGAACAGTGTTTCCAGAATGGTAACATTCTAATAGTGACCTTATAACGATAGACTTGAATAGTGTTTCCAGAATGGTAACATTCTAATAGTGACCTTATAACGGTAGACATGAATAGTGTTTCCAGAATGGTAACCTTCTAATGGTGACCATATAACGGTAGACTTGAACTATGTTTCCAGAACGGTAACCTTATAATGGTGACCTTAAATGGTATACTTGAACAGTGTTTCTAGAACGGTATCCTTCTAACGGTGACCTTATAACGGTAGACTTGAATAGTGTTTCTAGAACGGTAACCTTCTAACAGTGACCTTATAACAGTAGACTTGAACAGTGTTTCCTGAATGGTAACCTTCTAATGGTGACCTTATAAAAAGAGACTTGAACAGTGTTTCCAGAACGGTGAGGTCTAACGGTGACCTTTTCATTCCTTTTCCAAATTTTGAGTATGTGAATAGTGTTTCCAACATCCTACAGTTTCGCCCCTTTGATGTTTCCTTTGACGTAAAATACATTTAAAGCCTTATTTTAAGGACTCTTAAGGCCTATTCAAATTCCATAAATCCTATATTAATTATTCATATGGATCAGGATGTTTTACTTGGTCAAACCGCGTGGGTTAATGTGATCCTCTTTTTATGGGGAATTAAACGTATCTTAAACCGTCTCCCCATTAAATCTTCAATAAGGGATGAGATATCATTCTCCCTTGTTCTTCCTCTTTGTTCTCAGCTAAGAGACAGTAAAACCTTTTAATCATTCCCCTAGGAGTTTCTCAATCAAACCCTAATCCTGTGATTGGTTCGTCTCTATTTTGGATGCAACCGAGTTGTGTCGTCAATCTTCCATATAAGGTATGTTTTATCATCGTCCTTGGGGATCATCTTCTCCTGTTTCTCCCTTTCATATTATATCATGTATTCTCCAAGATTCTAAAGGGGTTTTCTTGGGGTTTGGTATTTGCTGTCGTAGCGTGGCATCCTCTGGTGGATGCAGTTTTGCGAGAGAAGCATTGTGACCTATTGCGTGGATAATGAAGGTGAAGAACTCTTCGAGGTAGGGGATTCATGGCTTCTCTAGTTGTTTGTTGCAATCATAGAGTTAGCATGTTTTATCCCTTTGGATCATAATGAAATTGACCTAATTAAATACTTGAACCAGATTTAAAGAATTGGTTTGATCGCATGTTGTTGATTTGTACCATGATAACGGTTTGCCTCATGTTTTTCTAGATAAAGTGATATCTATGATTACATTGATTAGTTGTTCGTTCTTGATGGAAATTGATAAAAAACGTAAAGACGGAATTAATTGATAATTAATTGGCTAAAGTTAAAGAGGCATGTGAATGAATCCAGTTGTTGCCGTTGTTGTAGTTGTTCTAATTTGATGATAATCTAATTGGCATAGTTATCATGATAAATCTTTTGTGATAGATTGCTGATTAGTTTTTCTGAAATTGGAACCTACGGATTGAATCTATTAATTCAATATGGACTAAATAATGGCTTGTTTGATAATTTCTAAAAGAGTTCTAAGTTACCCTCTTGTTTGTTAATGGGCCAAGAGCCCATGGTTGTGATTGTTGTTTTCATGATGCTTGTGCAGTGATGTGACCCTGGAGGGTTGTTGTGATATGTTGTGGCATGGAGGTCTTGTGGTTGTGGCAACGAATGATTCCGAGGGTGGTGAGAAGCATAAGTTTATGCATGTGGGTGTCGAAGAAGACACCATGGGTGATGGAATGGGATGGATGTGGTTGTTGGATGCTTGTGGATTCTTTGAATGTTTATCTGCTTTGATTCTGCCCACTGCTCAAGGCAGCTGGTCATGCTTACCCTTCTTCTGAAGGAGGAGATGACGCATGGGGTATGCCACGTGCTTTCCGTGTTTATCCTCTCGAGGGAGAATGGGTCAATCCAATTTCTATAGGCGGAAAAGACTCGACGGGAAGTATATCTACTCACTGGGTTGAGCCTCCTTTGTGTTTAGTAGAATATGATGCTTTTCTAGAATTCCTGGGAATATAGGAAAGTGATTCTGTAATGAATGATTGATTAAATGTTGATAATCCACGGGGATGGACGTACTGGAATATAAAGGTGATCTGACTCTTAAAAGGAGTAGTTGATTTTGAATGTGATGCCTATTCATTTTAATGTGGAATTGTTCATGGTTAATTAATGTTTAAAGAATTAATTAACGTACATTGGAACTGATAAAATGAGAATGGAGTATTCTAATAATGCTCATCAAATTTTTATGTGCATATAGGATACCTAGTCTTAGAAGTAGCAGCCTGGAGTCTAAGAGACGTTAGTTGCTGTTGTATCTAAGACTAGGTAATTCCCATAGTGTGGATGTGAGTTATATATATATATATATTCTGTAATTTTGTGTTTCTATAAGCTACTCCACCCTATCGGTAAGGGAAACTGACACCCCGGGGATTCTAAGCCCTGGGGGGTTTTCCCCAATATTCTGGAGGCAGGACGAATGGCTGACTACCCCCTTTGGCCACACTCTCTTCTCTTGGTAGATACATGTGCCAACAGGCACAACAGTTAGTTTACCCGTATCTATGTGTAGAGGGCTATAATGGCTTGTGGTTATTTCACACACACATATTCTAGATATAGTATTATATGGAATACTATAGGTGTAACGTGTATAGGATGTAATGGCTTGAGGATCCCTACTCGGTGTATAGGTTATAATGGCATGAGGTATAATACCGATGTATGATACATGTTATGCAGGCTTTGGTAGATCCCATAATGTACCTTGTTACTTTTGGATATGAGGATGGTGTGGTGCTTCGCCCAGGTGTCTGCAGGCAAGCCTTTGTGGTGCACGAGGTGCGGATTGTGGAGCTTATCCAAGGTGTCTGCGGGCAAGCCTTTGGAGAGAGATGCATCAGACGTATGTTGTTGGGAAAAACTGAAAACCAGTGGGGAAGTAGTAGCAGGGTACCCTAGATATTCTTTACTATATTCTATATTATTGTATGCATTACTTGGTGAGAGTATCCATGGTGAGGTTGGGAACTTAGTATACCTGTTTAGATGACGAGTTAGTTTCACTTGTTATTCACTGGGCTTTAGCATGATTTCTTTACATTTTCACGAGAGGCTTGGGGAGGATCCTACTGAGTAAACTTTTATACTCACCCTATGTATATATATACTATTTTTCAGGTCACATGGAGTAGGTTGGAGGTCAAGCTGGTTAATACTAGCTTGTGTTTGGATGAGGTGTTCGGGGTTATGGTCGCTGCCGTTTTACTTTCTTTTGGGTACTTTTAGTTTTCCCTTTTAGTTGTATTACTTTTGCATGAAATTTCATATATGTACATGGGATTCTTTTATATTTCAGTTCTGAGTTGGAGTTGATTGGTGTCTATCTTATCTCTCTCTTCCACATGTGTTCTCTTAGAGGGTAATGCCTCCCATTTGTGTGTTTACTATACCCTCCGTGCTAGTCTCCATCCTAGGGCCTATCGGAGGCGGGACTCTGGGGTCATTATCTTCTTTCTCACATTGCTGCCCAGGAGGGGTACACTTTGTGGGGAGGGGGTCGTGACAAAGTGGTATCAGAGGGCTGGTTGAGGGATAGGATGGAGTATGGAGTTAGGAACAGGTGAGGATGCATGGGATGGTAGGGAAACGATGTCATTCATGTTTAGAAAGTGGGGTAAACACTGGAGACTGGAAAACACATAGGCGTTTAGGGACCCCTATGATCTGTTGTACAAACCTTTAATTTTACAATGGCTACTAAACAAAGTGATACTGGGTGTAGGGTAAGGACATAGGAAAGGATCATGCATCATTCTTCTTTACGCATGTGTTTGAATGGGTAGAACTTGGGGTAGGTTAACCATAAATTAATAAATGAAAACAATTAATTTATTAATGTTTAGCCTTCCAAATTCCATGATTATGAGAACTAATAGTTGTTATTTTACAGGTATGGCTTCAGGTCGACGTCCTCGTTAGGGTTACATAGAAGATGTCCAGCAGGCTGTTCCAGCAGATCGCCGCCGGGTAGAGGTTGACGACAATGACGCATGGAAGAAGACACTCTGATAGTTTCAGTGCCAGAGTCTATAGAATTAAGAGGGATCCGTTTCAGATGTAGTCACAAAAGACTGGTTGGAGGAGGTCGAGAGAGGCTTCAGTTCAATTCGTGCTCCGAAAGAACACTGGGTGTCCTTGGTCTGGACGATGCTGCATGGAACATCAAGGCAGTGGTGGTTCATGTTCCTCGGGGATCGTGAGGCGTCAGCGATCTCATGGGACGAGTTTCGAGACAGGTTTATAGTCGAGTTTCTTTCTTCCACTGCGAAGGTGTCCAGTCGCCAGGAGCTTCTAACCCTTCGATAGGGGAGCTCCAATGTTCGAGAGTTTGGAATCCGTTTCATGATCCTTCTACGATATGATTCAGACCTATTACCAGATAAGGAGTCCAGGTCGAGGCATTTCAAGGAGTCTTTGCGTCCAATGATCCAGTTCCAGGTCACCCCTTTTATGCTAAATACATATCTTGAGGTGTTGGCGAGGGAACAAGTTGTTGAGAGGACTTTGACCAGGACCGGATCATCATGAGAGGGGAATCGTCATGATTCCTCATGAAGCAGAGCTGTGGTTCGGGGTTCCCGATTTTCAGGGCAAGAGAGTTTCCGTTTACCTGGGGGTAGGTCCCAACCCTTCCCATCTCGTTTCTCCGGAGGCAGTAACTCTCGGGCCTATGCCAAGGGATCAGGCGCTTGTTTTTTTATTGTGATCATCGTCATCAGTAGCGGGAGTGACCGAATTTCCATAGTAGTCATCGTGAACCAGGCACTCCGCTCCAGGTTCCTCCGTTGAGGCAGTTCCAGCCGAGGCAACAGCAGCAGGTTGCACTAGCTTTAGTTCCCCAGAGGGTTGATGGAGTAGGCAGAGGACAGCCCCATGGAGCTCCCTGTCCTCAGAGAGCAGAGCGCGACCGTGGTGGTCGTCATCATTAGGGTCAGAGAGGCCGTGAAGGAGGTCGTGGTCAGCTTTATGTTGTAGCTTTTCCAGCCCCAGGCGAGCCCGATGTCGTTCGAGGTACCCTTTTCTTGTTTTCAACCTTAGTGTATGCCTTGTTTGATTCAGGAGAAACACACTCCTTTATATCACCTACTCTTGTCCATTCTTTGGGACATAAGGTAGAGAGGCTTCTAGGGCCCTTGGCGTTGACTACGCCAGTTTGACGTCGAACCGACTTGTTTGAAGTATGCAGAGACTGCGATCTAGTGTTAGGGAAACACCACTCTTGTGGAGATTTCCTTTGTTTACGAATACAACCATATGATGTAATCCTCGACATGGATTGGTTGTATTAGGTGCAGGCTATTGTGGATGGATACATGAAGAAGGCCGTTTTCTTTGATGCAGTTGGAGAGAAAGTGGTGTTTGATGGTGAGCGAGATCCTCAGATGAGTCATAGATGAGTTCAATATTTATCATCCATGATGGCTGAGATGATGCTGAGTTCTTCATAGGATCAGCTTTTGGCATTTCCTAGGGTCGTAGAGGAGTACCCTGATGTCTTTCCAGAAGAGGTTGTAGCGTTACCCCCTCGACGAGAGATCGAGTTTGGGATCGAGCTATAGCCAGGAGCATCTCCTATCTCTATGTCTCCATATAGGATGGCCCCATCTGAGTTACGAGAGTTATGTATACAGCTTGATGGTCTGTTATAATGCAGTTTTGTTCGGCCAAGTAAGTCACTGTGGGGTGCACCAGTTTTGTTTCTGAAAAAGTCTGACGGCATTTTGTGGTTGTGCGTCGATTATCGTCGATTAAACAAAGTGAAAATAATGAACCGCTATCCTCTCATGCGGATTGATGACCTATTCGATCAACTAAATGATGAAAGTTGGTTTTAAAGATCGAATTGCGGTCAGGATATCATCAGATGCGTGTAATGGATGAGGATATCACGAAGACTACATTCCGTGGTCATCATGGGAATTATTAGTTTTTTGTAATGCCATTAGGTGTAATGAACGCTCCTTCTATTTTCATGGGGTTGATGAATTCTATGTTCCATGAATTCCTGTACAAGTTTGTTGTGGTTTTCATCGATGACATCCTTGTGTACTCCACATCTGAAGAGGAGCATGCAGAGTATCTACGAGCTGTTTTAGGAGTTCTTCGCCAACAGAAGTTGCTTGGGAAGATGTCAAAGTGTGAGTTTTGGGCTCGAGAAGTTCATTTCATGGGGAATGTTGTGTCCCAACAGGGTGTAGCTGTGGATCTGTCAAAGATAGAATGAGTGGTGTCTTGGGAATCCACCAAGACCGTGTCAGAGGTGTGAAGATTCCTTGGTCTCACATGCTATTATAGGAGGTTTTTAGCCAATTTCTCCTGAGTTTCGACTCATCTGACAGCTTTGACCAGGAAGGATCAAGCGATCAATTGGACTGATCAGTGTCAGGTAGTTTTTGAGTATCTAAAGGAGAAGTTGGTGAGTGCTCCAGTACTTTGTCTTCCAGCGGAGGGAGTCTAGTTTGATGTTTTCTGTGATGCTTCACATTTGGCGCTAGGCTGTGTTCTCAGGAAGTAGAGGTCAGTTGTTTCATATGGGTCTCGACAATTGCGTCCCCATGAATGCAACTATGCCACCCATAACCTTGAGTTGTCAGCCGTGGTGTTTTCTCTGAAGTTGTGAAGACATTACCTCATTGTTGAAAATTTTGTGGTTTTCACCGATCATAAGAGTTTGAGGTATGTTTTCTCCAAACGTAACTTGAACTTGAGGCAGCATCATTGGATGGAGTTCTTATAGTAATACGACTTTGAAATATCGTATACACCTAGAAAAGTGAATGTTGTAGTTGATGCACTGAGCCGAAAGTCACGTAATGAGGTTGTGCGTGAATCTAGTGATTCCTGGAGAGTGATGGAACAGCTATCAGCTTTGCATCTTGATATGGGAGAAGTTGGGGGTAGAGGTTGTCTTTTCTAGATGACGGTGTAGTCATACCAGATGCAGAAGGTGGAAGAGTCTGAGTTAGGTGATCTAGAGGTGGATGATTGGAGAGACATAGTTGTTTGTGGTGATTCCCCTGATGGTTGGTCGGAGGATGAACAACATCGGGTGTTGTATCATGGCAGGATTTTTGTTCCCTTGGCGATGCGCGAGACGGTTCTCTGAGAGTTCCATAGTTCGCCCTTGTCAGTATGTCCGGGTGTTACAAAGATGTACCGATCCAGGAGGAGTTAGTTTTGGTGGCATGGGCTGAAGCATGCGGTTTCAGAGTGTGTGTCTCGATGTTTAGTCTGCCAGAAAGTGAAGGCCGAACACCGTGTTCCTAGTGGTCTTCTCCAGTAATTAGAGATTCCTCAGTGGATGTGGGAGGACATATCAATGGATTTGTTACAGGTTTACCTCGAGCTCTGGGAGGACATGATGCTATATGGGTGCTATGGGATCGTTTAACAAAATCGGTGCACTTCATAGTGATTAAGGAGTCAAGCTCATTGGAGGTTTTGTCGAGGCAGTATCTAGAGGAGGTGGTGAGACATCATGGAGTACCTAGGACGATCATTTATGATCAAGATCCTCATTTTACCTCCAGGGTGTAGAGAGGTCTCCATCATGCTTTTGGCTCTCAACTGTGCCTTAGCACTACTTTTCATCCTCAAACGGATGGTCAGACAGAGAAAACCATCCTGACTCTTGAAGACATGTTGTGGTCTTGTGTTCTTGATTTTGGAGGTTCATGGATGAATCACTTGCCCTTGGTATAGTTCTCTTACAATAATAGTTTTCACTCTACCATCGGTATGGCACCATTTGAATCCTTGTATGGTCGGCCATGCCTTTCTCCGTTGTGCTGGACTGGGGTCAGAGAGCTAGAAATTCTCGGACCAGAACTAGTGCAGAATACAACAGATATGGTTCAGGTGATTCATGAGATGATGAAGGTAGTGAAAGATCATCATAAATCATATGTTGATCAGAGAAGGAGACCCATATAGTTTAATGTTGGGGATCATGTGTTTTTGAAGGTGACTCCCAATCGTGGGAAGCAAAGGTTTGGTCATGGAAGTAAGCTTTATCCCTGGTTTGTTTGGCCTTTCGAGGTGTTAGCTCGTGTTGGAGCTGTGGCGTACCGAGTAGCACTTCCATCTCAGATGAGTCGGGTACATGGTGTCTTCCATGTATCACAGCTCTGTCGTTATCTTCATGATGAATCTCATGTTATCAATTGAGGAGAGATAGATATTGATAATGACGCAACCTTAGAGGAGCGACCTATGGAGATCCAAGACCGCAAGGAGAAGGTGTTGTGTGGTCATTCTATTCCCTTGGTTTCTGTCTTGTGGTGATATGGTGGCATGGAAGAGAGTACCTGGGAACATGAGTCACAGATGTGTGTCCAATACCCAGAGCTGTTTTAAGTTATCGTGATGAGTTTCATTTATGTAACTTTGAAGTGATGTTATGATTGAATTATTTGGATATAGATTGTTTGTTCCTATACTCTCGAATGTCGTAGTTTTGTTCCATCATTCGAACAACTCATGGTGGTTTTCCCCTGAGAGGTATCTTATGGGGTGGTTGTTCGGACCCCTCTTTTCTTCTAGGTTGGTTTTTAATTCTCGAGGACGAGAATGTTTTGAGAGGTATCTTATGTAATTCCACGGACATCTCTGGTCCATTACTTTTGTGAAAATGTGGTGTTGGAGGTGTTTTGGGAGATGAAGGTGACTTATCCCCAAAACTTTGCCAAATTTCCAGTTCTGTGAACAGTGTTTCCAGTTTTATGAACAATATCGGTAGGTGAACAGTGTTTCTATGGGTGACCTTATAATGTTAGACTTGAACAGTGTTTCCAGAATGGTAACCTTCTAACGGTGACCTTATAACAGTAGACTTGAATAGTTTTTCAAGAACGTTAACCTTCTAACGATGACCTTATAACGGAATACTTGAATAGTGTTTCCAGAATGGTAACCTTCTAACGGTGACCTTATAACGGTAGACTTGAACAGTGTTTACAGAACGGTAACCTTCTAACAGTGACTTTAAAAGGGTAGACTTGAACAGTGTTTCCAGAACCGTAACCTTCTAACAGTGACCTTATAATGGTATTCTTGAACAGTGTTTCCAGAACGGTATCCTTCTAACGGTGACCTTATAACGGTAGAATGGAACAGTGTTTCCAGAACGGTGAGGTATAATGATGACCTTTTCTTTCCTTTGCCAAATGTTGAGTATGTGAACAGTGTTTCCAGCTTCCTACAGTTTCCCCCCTTTGACATTTCCTTTGATGTAAAATACATTTAAAGCCTTATTTTAAGGACTCGTAAAGCCGATTCAAATGCCATAAATCCTATATTAAATATTCCTATAGCTCGGGATGTTTTACTTGGTCAAACCGTGTGGGTTAATGCGATACAATTATAATGGGGAATTAACCATATCTTAAACTTTCGCCCCATTAAATCTTCAAAAAGGGATGAGATATCATTCTCCCTTGTTCTTCCTCTTTGTTCTCGACTAAGAGACACTAGAACCTTTCAATCATTCTCGTAGGAGTTTCACAATCAAACCCTAATCCTCATATTGGTTCGTCACTATTTTGGATGCAACCGAGTTGTGTCATCAATCTTCTATATAAGGTATGTTTTATCATCTTCGTTGGGGATCATCTTCTCCTATTTCTCCCTTACATATTTATCATGTAATCTCCAAGATTATAATGGGTTTTTCTTGGGGTTTGGTTGGTGATGTCGTACCGTGGCATCCTCTGGTGGATGTAGTTGTTGCGAGAGAATGATTGTGACCCATTGCGTGGATAAAGAACGTCATGAACTCATCGAGGTAGGGGATTCATGGCATCTCTAGTTGTTTATTAAAATCTTAGAGTTAGCATTATTTATCCCTTTAGATCATAATGAAATTGAGATAATTAAAAACTTCAACCAGATTTAAAGAATTGGTTTGATCGCATGTTTTTTCTTTGTACTGTGATAACGGGATGCCTCAGGTTTTGCTAGATAAAGTGATATTTATTCTTACTTTGATTAGTTGTTCGTTGTTGATGGAAATTGAAAAAGAATGTAAAGCCGGAATTAATTGATAATTAATTGGCTAAAGATAAAGAGGCATGTGAATAAATCTGGTTGTTTCCATTGCTGTAGTTGTTCCAATTTGATGATAATCGAATTGGCATAGTAAGCATGTTAAATCTT
The DNA here is from genome assembly GCA_963277665.1 of Viscum album. Lineage (NCBI taxonomy): Eukaryota > Viridiplantae > Streptophyta > Magnoliopsida > Santalales > Viscaceae > Viscum > Viscum album. The sequence continues at coordinate 695,851,292 of OY728141.1, forward strand.
TTGTTATAGATTATTTATTAGTTTTTCTGAAATTGGAACTTACGGATTGAATGTGTTAATTCAATATGGTCTAAAGAATCGCTTATTTGATAATTTCTAAAAGATTTCTGAGTTACCCTCTTATTTGTTAAAGGGCCAAGATCCCATGGTGGTGATTGTTGTTTTCATGCTTCTTGTGATGTGGTGTGACCCTGGAGGGGTGTTGTAATATGTGGAGGCATGGAGGCCTTGTGGTTTTGGCAGCGGATGGCGCCGAGAGTGGTGAGATGCATCAGTTTATGCATGTGGGTATCGAGGAGGACACGAGGGGTGATGGAATGGGATGGATGTGGTTGCTGGATGCTTGTGGATTATTTGAATGTTTATATGCTTCGCATATCCCAACTTCTCAAGGTAGCTGGTCTTTCTTACCCTTCTTCCAAAGGAGGCGAAGACGAGCGGGGTATTCCATGTGCTTTCCATGTTTATCCTCTCGAGGGAGAATTGTCTATTCTCATTCTATAAGCGGAAAAGACTCGACGGGTAGTATATCTACTCACCGTGTGGTGCCTCCTTTGTGTTTAGTAGAATAGGATGCTTTTATAGAATTCCTGGGAATATGGGAATGTAATTTTGTAATGAATGTTTGATTAAATGGTGATAATCCACAGGGATGGAGATACCAGAATTTAAAGGTGATGTGAATCTTAAAAGGAGTTGTTGATTTTGAATGTGATTCCAATTCAGTTTAAGGTGGAATTGTTCATGGTTAATTAATGTTTAAATAATTAATTAAACTACAATGGATCTGATAATATGAGAATGGAGTTATCTAATAAATCTCTTCAAATGTTTGTGAGCTTATAGGATACCTAGTCTTAGAAGTAGTCTCCTGGAGTCTAAGAGACGTTAGCTGCAGTTGTATCTAAGACTAGGTAATTCGCATAGTGTGGATGTGAGTTATATTTATATTCTGTACTTTTGTGTTTCTATAAGCTACTCCGCCCTGTCTACAAGGGAAATTGGCACCCTATAGATTCTGAGCCATGGGGGTGGTGTTTTCCCCAACATTCTGGTGGGAGGACGGATGGATGACTACCCCCTTTGGCCACGCTCTCTTCTCTTGGTAGATACAAGTGCCAACAGGCACAATAGTTAGTTTCCCCAAATATGTGTGTAGAGGGCTATAATGTCTTGTGGTTATTTCACACACATATATTCTGGATATAGTATCCTATGGACTTCTATAGGTTTAACATGTATAGGATGTAAAGGCTTAAGGTATAATATCAATGTATGATAAACGTTATGCAGGCTGTGGTGGCTCCCAAATCTTACCTGGTTACTTTTGGTTGTGAGGATGGTGTGGTGCTTCGCCCAGGTGTCTGCGGGCAAGCCTTTGTGGTGCATGTGGTGCAGATTGTGGAGCTTAGATTAAGTGTCTGCGGGCAAGCATTTGGAGAGAGATGCACAGGACGTATGTTGTTGGGGAAAAGCTGCAAACCAGTGGGGAAGTAGTAGCAGGGTACCCATGATATTCTTTACTATATGCAATATTCTTGTATGCGTTACTTGGTGAGAGTAGCCATGGTGAGGCTGGGAACATAGTATACCTGTTTAGGTGATGATTTAGTTTCACTTGTTGTTCACTGGGCTTTAGCACGCATTCTTTACATTTTCACGAGAGGCTTGGGGAGGATCCTACTGAGTATACTGTTATACTCACCCAATGTATATATAAACTATTTTTCGGGTCACTTGAAGAAGGTTGGAGATCAAGCTGGTTACTACTAACTTTTGGTTGGAGGAGCTATTCGCGCTTGTGGTCGTTGTCGTTTTACTTTCTTTTGGGTACTTTTAGTTTTCCCATTCAGTTGTAGTACTTTGGCATGACATATCATATATGTACTTGGTATTATTTTAAATTTCAGTTCTTAGTTGGAGTTGATTGATGTCTATCTTATCTCTCTCTTACACATGTGTTCTCTTAGTGGGTAATGCCACCCATTTGGGTGTTTACTATACCCTCAGTGCTAGTCTCCAACCCGGGGCCTACTGGAGGCGGGACTCGGGGGTCATTATCGTCTTTATCACATTTCCGGCCAAGGAGGGGTACAATTTGTGGGGAGAGGGTCGTGGCAATCTGACCATGTGCTAGCAGAAGGGTGGAATAAAGTAATAGAGACCATTATTGATGTCATGGGATGTTCAGAACATCAAAAGATAAGTCTCACTGTTTACCGTTTTGAAGGAGAAACTGATCAATGGTGGTCGATGGTGAAAAATAACATGGATAGTAAAGAGATTGATGATCTCGACTGGGATGAATTCAAAGGTTTCTTTCTTGAGAAATATTTTCCTAATGTGGTTCGTCTTAGGATGGAAACACAATTCCTAGAATTGAGGTAGGAGGATGATTCAGTGGCTGCTTATGAAGAAATGTTCACTCGACTGTCAAAGTATTCTCCAAATTTATTATGAGATCTTGATAGTAAATTCAACCATTTTTACTTCGGGTTAAATCCAAAGTATCGAAGGTATTTATCTTCTCACGAATTCAAAAGTTATGAAAAACTTGTTCGATGTGTGGAGAAGGTGGAAATGGACTTTTTCGATGATTATGTGTTATTTGAAAAACAATAGAATAAGAGGTCTAGTTGGCCGGTAAAGGGAAAGAATTAATCAAAGAAGCCCGAGGGTAAGAAACCCGAATATCCATCTTGTGACAAGTGTGGTAAAATGCATCCTAGATAATGTTAATCCAAGCCTGGAAAGTGATTCCTGTGTGGTAAGTCAGACCATATTGCTCATAACTGTAAGGAAGATGGTCAATCAGGAAATGAAAAGCTAGAAATAACATCTTTTAAGTGTAATGAAATGGGTCATTATGCAAATTACTATCTAACAAAGAACTCGACTGAGGGAAAGCATCTATACTACAATCAGAAAGGGGTGGTGAAATCCTTTGTAACTACTTCAGCAAATGATGGGCCATGGAATGAAGTTGTATCACGTACACTGTTTATTTGTTCAGATTACTCTAATGTGTTATTTGATTCAGTTTCTACATTTTGTTTAATTTCTATGAATTTTTCTAGTAAATTGGGAATTCCATCTCAAGATAGAATCCTTAACGTATGGTAAAAACACTAAGGGGGAATGTTGAGACAAAAAGAAAATATAAGAACCTTCTGATCCTTGTGTTTAGAAAGAATCTACCAGCAAACCTTATTTTTTGCCTCTAATAGAGTTTGATGTTATTTTTGGCATGGTTTGGATTTCTATTTATCATGCTAAGATTGAGTGTAGAGCTAAAGTGGTTTCTTTTTAGAAATATTTGTTGTTTGTGTATAAGAATGAACCCTTAGAGTTGATAACATATCAGGAATCTAAGAAAGATGTAAACAATGGAAATTAATGTTACCTTAAACATATTGTTGAAAAGAAAGGAAGTGTTCAGATTAATGAGGTCCAAGTGATAAATGATTATCTTGATGTTTTTACTGATGTGATTCCTTGTATTATACATGATTGAGAAGTTGAATTTACTATTGACTTTGTTCCTGTTTCTAAGCCAATTTCAAAACCCCCTTATAGAATTGCTCAATTTGAACATTTAGAGTTAAAGAAGAAATTTAAAGATTTATTAGTGAATGGTATTATTTGACCTAGAACATCACCATGGATTTCTCTTGTCTTGTTTCTTAAAAATAAAGATGGTTTAATGAGACATTTCATTGATTATAGAGCCTTGAATAACATCACTATTAATAACATTTAACCTTTTCCTCATATCGATGATTTTATTGATCATCTCCAGGGAACATAGTATTTTTTCGAAGATTGACTTGAGGTCGAGGTACCATCAGTTGAAAGTAAAAGAGGCCGACATTCTGAATACCATGTTTCATACTAGATATGACCCTTATGAATTTTTTTACGCCTTTTGGGTTATCAAATGCACCTGTTGTATTCATGGAACTTATGAATAGAATTTTCCATGAGTTCTTGGATAATTTTGTGGTTGTTTTCATTACTGATATTTTGAAGTTTTTTAAAAGTAAATATGATCATGAAAGTCATTTAAGGTTACTTTTAATTTCATAAAAGAAACAAAATTATATGGGAAATTCAGTAAGTGTGGGTTTTGGTTACAACAACTTTATTTCTTTGGTAATAATCTTTGTAAAGATGGAATTACTATTGATACTGCAAAAAAAGGTTGTTGATGAATGTCCAAGACCAACAAATATAACCAAGATCAATAATTTTCTTGGATTTGAAGGTTATTATCAAAGGATTGTTAAATATTTTGCACAGTTGTCTAGCCCATGGACTAAGATAACTCGGAAGGGTGTTAATTTTAACTAGAAAATATAATGTGATGATTATTTTCGGGAATTTAAAAGAAGATTAGTGAATGCTCTAGTATTTGAACTACCTTCCATAAATGATAAGTTTGTTATCTACAGTGATGCTTCGTTGAAAGGACATGGTTGTGTCCATATGCAGAATGATCAGGTGATTGATTATGCTTCATGTTAGTTGATAACTCATGAGTTAAATTATCATACATAGTATTTGGAATTAGCTGCTGCTGTTTTTGGTTTAAAAATATCGAGGAATCATTTTTATGGAGTAAAGTGTGAAATATATACCAATAACAAAATTTTAAAGAATATATTCACTCAGAAATTATTGAACATGAGATAGAGAAGACGACTGGAATTAATCAAGGATTATGATTAGACAATTCATTGCCATCCATAAAAACTAAATAAAGTGGTTGATGCTTTGAGTTGAATATGTAATGATTAATTAACCATGTTATGATTGGAAAGAGATCCTTTGGTTTTTGATTTGACGAAATTTGGCATAGAATTTTTGTTTGCCTGAAGTTCTTTTTTTTATTTCAGGTGTCAGTGAGATCATCTCTATCAGACAGAATTAAGAAAACATAGAAGAAAGATAGTATGTTGCAGAAATAGGTAGTACTGGTTCCGAAGGGTAAGATTCTTAAATGCAACATTGATAATGATTGTGTTTTGATGTTTGGGAAGAGGTTATGTGGTCCTTGTGATTCACAGATGAATAATGAGTTGTTATATGAGGTCATAGGTCATGTTTTCAGTTCATCCAGGTAGAACTAATATGTATAGAGATCTACGGGAGTATTACTGGTTGGATGGAATGAAAATATTTATTTCCAATTTTACTATGAAGTGTTTGACTTGACAACAGGTTAAAACAGAGCAACAATTGCCGAAAGTGATGATTTAGTCTTTACTAGTGTCGGAGTGGAAATGGGAAAATATATTCAAGGACATCGTTGTTGGATAACCAATGACACCTAGTGTTAATAATTCCATCTGGGTTATTTTTGATCACCTGACTAACTCTGCTCATTTCCTTGAAATACGAGATACTTTTTCCCTATATCAAATTTCTCAATTGTATCATAAATTGATAGTCTGATTACATAGAGTTACTCTCTATATTGTATCTAATCATGATCCAGGGTTCACTTCTAACTTTTGTATAGGCCATTAGAAGTCATTGGGTAATGAAATAAATATTAGTAGAACTTTTCATCTTCAAACAGATGTGCAGTCAGAACAAACAATTCAGACCATGGAGGATATGTTACGTTCTTGCATGATGGATTACTAGGTAATTTGGGACCAACCTTTTTCTTTGGATGAATTTTCTTATAATTAATGTTTTCATTCTTGTATACATATGTCTCCAATTGAGGCATTATATGGGAAGCGGTGTCGAACTCCGGATTTATGGGATGAAGTTGGTGAAAGGAATTTAAGGGGACTAGAATTGGTAGAAGAGATGGCAGAAAAAGTTCAGCTGATACAAAAACACATGAGAATAGCTCAGTGTTGGCAGAAAAGTTATACGGATAACCAGAGAAAGGATATTTCTTTTGAGGTAGGTGATCATGTTTTTCTCAAAGTTTCTCCATGGAAAAGTGTGTTTCGTTTTGGAAAGAAAGGAAAGCTGAGTGCGAGATTCATTGAGCATATGAAATCTTGGAAAAAGTTAGATCAGTTTCATATAGAGTGGCATTACCTCCTAGTTTGTCATAGGTACAAACTGTTTTTCATGTTTCAATGTTTAGAAACTTTAATCCTGATCCATCTCATGTTTTGAGCCCAGATGTAGTTCAGTTTGAAGAGAATCTCTCTTATGAGGAACAAACAATACATGTTCTTGACCGTAGATAGCAGGTGTTGAAGAATAAGGTAATTCACCATGTGAAGGTTCTATGAAAAAACCATATAGTTGAAGAGGCAACATGGGAATCTGAAAATGCATTGATGGATAAATACCCCCACTTATTTGATAAGTAATTAAATTACGGGGACACAATTTCCTAAAGGGGGTAGGATGTAATATCCTAATTAAGTAATGAATAATTTATTTTCATATCTACGTCTATTTATGAATTAGATAGTGTTATCGAGGCTTAAAATTAGAATAAATCTAATCTTAAGCATAAAATAATATTATATTTCTAAATGATTTTTTTACCTCCTTTTAAAGGAAACCCATTTTTTAATTCTAAATATTGAAAATTTTATAAGCTTTATATGTCAAAATAAACTTATTCATTAGAATTGGGACATTAAAATTTACATTGGATAAAAAAATTTCATTTTTCTGACAATTTTCTTTTTTTAATGAATAGTGAAAAATATTGCATTTAACATTAAACTGATTTTTCATCTAATTTAATTATATGGATAGATTATATTTTTAATTGGTTTAAATTTTAATTATAATATATTTTAACAATTGAATCCAATGGTGGTAATTTTATTTAATTTCATTTTGAAATTGGATATCATCAATTTTTAATCTTTTGATAAATATGGTTTCTTAAAAACATGCTATTTGTTTTGACAAGTGTATTTATTTTTTAATTAGTTTCTATAATTTATTTGTTTGGAATTTGGTAAAATGGATTCCATATTTGGAATCATAAGGTCCAAATTATGTAATTAAGTCTTTTTAGTTTTTGGACATTATGAATTGTAATGACATCAATTATCATTAATTATCATGTTTAATTAGTAATCAGGTGGTTAAAGGTATCAAAATAATTTCATAATAATATAAAATGACCCCAACATGTGTCCAAATCCTTTTTTGTGTCATGGACTACAATGGTATTCCTTGTACCAACTTTGAGACCCCATGGAATCACATCAGTGTGACAATGATCTTTTATCATTTTATTTTTAAAGAAAGGAAAATATTACTAAACTATGCAACACCTAAGTAAATAAATTTTATTTTTGTTTACATAAATGATATCTAAGACTATAAATATTAATTTTAAATCTAAAAATATTTCATACATCATGGAATTTTTTTTAATTTTTAGACATTATATAAATAAATTTAATTATGACACCATGATGATGTAGTGATTACCTCACTAATGATCAATTTAAATAAAATGAAATGATAATGTAAAATCTAAGACTTAAACTTTTCAAAAACTGATTGGATGTGTGGATTTCGAACTATTATCACCTTATTCTCTAAATATATCATTGTGGGAACATTAAAATCTGAAAACCATTTGATAATAATGTAACATTTCACGTCTTTCCAAAAGTTACCCTCCACCCTCTTATAAAAGGACCCCACCTCTACCCCTTAACCACACCTCTCAAGACCTTGGATAGTCCAACCTCTACTCATATTAACTATCCACATCCTTATCTTACTCATAAAAGCCTCACATTGGTCAAAAGTATCCCCAAGGAAGCCTTTGGCTCAAATCAAAAAGAGTTACCTGATTTAGATGTTATGTCTTCTCTTGAGTTTCTTCCTTTTATTTTCCTCTTCACTCACCCATATATTATTATTAATTGAACCCATAATAACATCAGTATACTAAATATACTGGGATATTGTTTTGAAAAGGATTCTACCTACACTTACACTCACATTCATCTATTGGTTAAAGAACATACTGTTTCTGTGGGTGTTGAATTACTACCTCATGAAACGTTGATTGTTCAATATTCTATTATCACCATTCATAGTGGCCATTAAGATATCACTATATTTTTATATGATATATATTATGTTTATGTTTTCTTTATGATTCTGTATTTTTTTATATATCAAACCATTATGGTTTCCATTATCTGTAACCACGATAATTTCAATTGAGAAAGTGCGGACTACCACCCACTCAAAGTTACATGACTTGTTCATACATAATGTGGAACGTATAAAGGATAGGTTTAATGATATTATATTTGATAAAATAGTGGAATTATAATACTAATACGTATCATTATGTTTAAATTCCATTAAATATGAAATAGAAATGGAAGTATCATTCATAAGTACGTACGGCTTACCATCTCCATGAACGGTGCAATTCATTTCTTACCTCTAAATGTTATGTACTATTATAAATAAATGCACATGCTGGATATATATAATATATATGATATCCAAATCATTAATATCATTTTGGATATAATAAACCTTTTTCCACATGAACACCATGTAATTATAAGAAGTCCATTTTTGACTTAAATAATAAATATCAACAAAACGAACATTATTAACATAAATGATTACATAATGTTTATAACATGAAAATATGTTATATAAAAGGAATAATAAACATGAAAATGGTTCTTAATCAAGTAGAAATTAACATTATTTTATTATTCCGGAGATTAATGAATGATCGAGTCAAGTCAGACACGAGGTAAGGGACTTCATCTCAATCTCCTTTCATTGAGGCATATTTTGTTTTAATACAAGACTTTATTTAATATGCACTGACAACGACCTTTCCACCACTGTGAGTATTATTTGATCTTTGGCTTCCTCAACAAGCAGTAATGTTTTTACAAGAAAATAAATACTATATACTCTATTATGTATTTTGGTATTGAAAATGGTTTTGATAATTGATTTTTATAGCGATATATTTAAGTGATATATTGTGATTGAAATGTGAAAATTTTATCCTTCCTTTATATTAGTTTTATGTATTATGATTTTATAATGGTACATGGACACTTGATGGGTGGTTACGTGATATACCAAATGATATGTGGTTCCATGAATACCAAGATGGGTGGTAACATTATAACCTCCAATGCATTGGGTATGGAAGTCATCTGTAAGGCTATACCATTTAGTGACATGTGTTGAAGTTGACCGTATGGTTATTCCATTTAAGAATGTTTATGTTCCATGTTATATGTATATGTTATGAGTTATTTATATGGGTTTTATGGTGATATTTTGGTTACAAACGGGTATCCAACGTAATTTTATTCAGTGAACATTATTTACTACTTCATATTGGTGAAAATTATTACTTATGATTAGGTATTCATGGTTTACTTGTTGTTTGGATAAAACTAATAGTTTCATTCTTTGTTTATTCCTTACTGAGCTTCTTATGCTCATCCCATGTTTTTGAAAAAAAATCACAGGATATAAACTAGAATTGGGTCGATGATGAGATCAAGAAAATTCGTGCTATCTAAAACATGGATCTTGACATGACTCTTTAAATGAAGAGTTTTTATTTTATGAATAAAATGGAAACTAAGTAGAAGTGTCTACTTTTTAACTTTTAAGATGTAATAGTTATGGCCTAATTATCTAATGTTCTAAACATAAAATATCCTCAATGTGAATTATTCATTTAATATATGATTATGTAATGTTTTAATGATGGGACCTTATACACTGTGGGGAGCACCTTTGTGTGATGTGACAGACCCACGATACTCGATAGGAGGAATACCTCAACAGGCTATGAGGGGGATCACATTTGTGTAAGCACGGAAGACCAACAATGGGGAGAGCCTCTATGTGAGAGTAGAAGACCCACGATTCTCAACTTGAGGAGTTCAACAATAGTCCAAGTATTGTGGGAAGAGCCTTTGTGTGATGTGGTAGGACCAAAGTACTCAATAGAGGAGAAGTACGCCATCATCTGAGGTTCTCACAGTATGACTGGGGTTGATACTTGATACTACCTCATGAATAAAATCCTAATTTGAGCTGAGTCAATAAATTTTGTGTTTTCATCATTATGGAGATGGGTTACAAGATAACTTAGGTATTTCTATGGGCATATACCTATGTAATGTTTATCCATTTATTTCATACATTATGGTTCATTTGTGTTGGATTTTGTGAGACCATGAGGGTCTCGAGGTCCCTACTATGTATCGTTATACTCACCCCTGCATGGGCTATCCCTGAACCTCATTGTGTTGGTTGTATACAAAATAAATCTCTGATTGAGGCAGAGAGCTGCAGGACTAGATGCTGCCCGAAGGTGGAACACTCGGTGTGACAGTACACGGAAGAGACGGACAGACGTGGAGTGCTGAGGAGGCCATCTGTACCAACCCTTCAGGTTGGAACCCTAGAGGATGACATAGTAGTTGATTTAAATTTATCCATTTGTTTACTCTGATGTGTCTGTTCACAGTTATAAAGTCAAAGCCTTCCCATTTTAGGGATTTACGGCTTTGGTGACAGTCGGCAGCCCTTGGCCTATGGAAGGCAGATTTTGGGTAGTCATGATATGGGCCCCAGGGGATGGGTCATAAAACTAATCCACCCTGGGCAGACCCATGTCTAGCCCTGGGTCAGACTCGGCTTGCGGGATCCGACCCATAATGCTGGGTCGGCACGGCCCGCTGGGCGGCCCGCGGGGCGGCAGCCCGCTGGGCGATAACTTCTAGGCGGTGTCGTGTTGTGGTGTTTACTGGGCGGCCCTATTGTGCGGTGTCCACCGGGAAACCCCATGGTGCGACGTCCACTGGGTTGTCCGATGGTGCAGTGGCCCATGTTGCGGTGTTTTATTGGTGGCCCAATTGTTCAGCGGGCCCGCGGTGTGGTCCGTTAGGGGGGGCCGCTCGGCTCACCTGCTCACATGTTGGCCAGCCTCTCCTACGCGTGGCAAGGTTGCATGCCGCACCATCTTCAGTGGCCGATTCGGCTAGGTGCCTCAGTCACCACTACTGCCTCATGCCCTGGCTCTTGCTTCGCCGAGAGGTGCGGACGCGCACCACTATCCACTTCGTGCCGCCGGTCGGTGTGCCAATCGCGGTCATGGATCCACCGTAGCCGACGGGCCATGGATCATCTTCGGCATGGTTGTGTCGCTGCGTTTTCCACAGCCTGTCGTAGTCCTGACCGATATTCCTAAGCCCCACAAGGGTCGGACTTCGTCCTCCACCATCACAAAGAATGCATCATGAATCACCGAGATTATGGATAGGTCGGGCCATGTTCATTTGACCCATACCCTATGTGATAGAGCAGTAGCAAGCGTCTCATTAGTTTTTCATTCAAGGATATCGACAAGAATGGGTAAAGGGGGTATAAATCAACAAAAAAACCTACCTTGATAGCTCATTGGAAGATGTCTTGATGGAGAAGACGAAGTCGTTGGGGGTGGTGATGCCGATATTCGATGATCCCATAGGATCCTTTCGATCCGGCTCCATCATCGCAATGTTTCTTGGATTTTGGATGGGGAGTTCTTCTTTATAGAATTATCATCCAAGGGATCATCCCCCCATGTTCCTCAGTTCAAACGATTTCCCCCAACCCCACCAAAAAAATTACAACTTAAATTAAAATATGTTTATACAATTAATTTATGTTGGCACAATTAAATGTTGACACATTTAATTAATATTACTTGGCTCAAATAAATTTTTACCCATTTAATTAATTGGTAGTTGTATCCATTAATTAAATGTGGAGTTGAAAGGTTTTATCCAATTAAATAAGGTTCAGTTGGTCCCCACCAATTGAATTCAAAATGGGGGTTTCTAGAATGTGTGGTCCCCACCCCCATAACTCAAATGGAGGGGTTTCAAAATAAAAATAAATATGTTTAATATTTTATTTTTCTTCTTCCTCTATGAAAAGAAAAAAACTAACATTCACCCTCAACCTTCTTTGGTCAAGTTGAAGCTCTCTTTAAGTAAATATTAGAGCTACAAGTTCAATAGTGTCCTTGGATTTCAATTTAGAGCACCGGTTCAAATTTTGAAATAACTCACTCACAGGTTTAATGAATGTACCAGAAAAAAAGTTCAGAAATTCATTACGTGCACTCTGGGAATCGGAATTACACGTGGTCAATTTTTGCGGGATCTTAAATTCCCATATAATTAAAAAAGTAAATGGAAATTTTAGGGTCTTTACATCCCCCTGAATCCCACAAGGCAAAACCCCCTGGACTAGACCATTCTGCATAAGATCCACCGATCTAATCATGGATCCATCAATAATTTTCTAATACCACCATTTTTTCTCATTTCTCCTTCTAATCAACACTGTAATTCTTTATGTCCCTCCATTTTAAATTTCAAATCCTAATTTGGTCTCCCCGTCAGCCTACAAAATTCAGACGAACCTAGGTTTTAGTTCTAACTCGGATTATTTGTGTTCTTCATGTTCAACGTTACGAGAACACTCTCTTGGTTAACATTCATGTGTATTCAGACAACCTTTTCCAATGGTGATGTGGTTTTCTTTAACTGCATCTTCCTACCAACGTTTTTGGGTATTTTTTCTTCTATTCTTCTTGTGGATTAATTTATTTTGGGGTTTTTTAATTTATTGGTATCTTGTAATTATATATGGGTGTGTTGATAGTTCTATGTTGTTTTGATTCATCTCAATTTTTCGTTCTCCGGTCGATTTGATGAATCACTCACTTCATTGTTTAATTTTGTCTTATTTGAAGACTATGGTAATTTTCAGTCATTCTTGCAATTGTTGTAGTATGTTGTCGTCATCGCAGTGTAATTTTTGCTAGTTGGGAGCAACAACTACACACACACACACACATATATATATATATAGTGATATATATACACATGGGTAGGCATGTATATATACATATCATCCTGGTTCATGTTCTCTCATTGTGTGCGGAATATGTGCTCGGATCGAATGATATATATGTGTGTGTGTGTGTGTGTGTGTGAAAATGTATATGTGTGTACTTGAAGCGATCTTGCACCACCTTAATCAAAAGTTTCATTTTATGAGTAATGTAATCTTATGCTGCTGGTTGGATTCACAGTTGATTTATGGATTTATTTGGATGTTTTATGGTTCCTTCTAATTGATTTGTTTTGTGATAGACTATTCTGAGTGGTTTCAAGTTTCTTATCCAAGGGTGACTCACCTATGTGTGAATAAGTAAGTAAATATATACAAGTAGGTTCCCTCATTACGTCCATGTTCATACATGGAATTAAATATACATGTTTGAGGATATGATTTTCTATGTTTATATATAAATATGCATACGTGGCTGAGTGGGCACTGGTATACACATATAAGCATACCTGTAAGGATCCCCCTGCACATGTTAATTGGCCATGTGAATGTATGAAGAGGGGATAGGTTTACATGAATGTATGTGAAGGTTCATATTCTTGTTGGGGGCTACAAATTTTAGTTATAAATCATCGAAAACCAATGTGGATGGATTGATTCTACTCTGAGGTACGTTCCCTATGCCCTGATCATTATTTTGAATTCCCATTATGGAATAGTGTTCTATTGAAAGTGTGTGTTTTTTTCTTTTATATGAAATGAATATGATATATATTTATCTATATATAAATGGATCTGGTTCATGAAATGTGTTTTTTATATGTTTTGAATGTTAACTAAGTGCGTCCAAAGAGAGTTGGCCTTTTGGAAAATATTATCTCAAAAATGGTAATGACCATTTTTTTCAAAGAGTTCCAGAGTGATTTCCAAAATGGGATTTGGGTGAAAAAGTTTTTTAATGAAATATATTTCTTAAGGACTAATGAGGAATGTTTGTAACATCGAAAATGAATTTTTAATGTGAAAACCCCCTCTAAAGGAATTCACCATCTTTTAGAATGAAGAGGTGTATGTTAATTTAGTTTATTTTTGATATGTTCCTAATGAAGAGGCTTATGCGATGTTGTGTGACAAAAAAAGGGGAATGCACTTAAGGATGGAAAATAGTTTTGAGAGGGTGAATGTGTTTTGGAAATTAATTTTTTATGTTCATTTATGTTATTTTGATAAAACATCACCACCATTAGAAATAGAGCACATTTGTATCCCTAGGTGATCAATTGTGACATGTTGTTTTTGGGGTGATTTTTAATTTCAGTTTTTTTTCACTTGATTCCCCTATCTGAAAAAATCCACATCTTAATATAAGTTGGTTTCCATTAATTTTAGTAATGATAAGGCATTCTTGGATTATATTTTGGAAATATATTGGAAGATAAGTTATTTTCATAAAAATGTAAACTTGTGACTTGATTTTAAAAACCATGAAAAATGTAATTTTAACATGTATTATTTTCAAACTAGCATGATTGAGTATCTTATTAAAGGTATGGGAATAGGGTATTATCATATGTTGTCTTTCTTACTAGGGATGTCGATGCTCACTCCTAATTTTCAGTTTTAGGTTCAAGTATTCCATCACTCTTGGAGAGAGTGAGGTTCTTTGTTTGGTGGTGATCCATGAGATCACTTGGAGGTATGTATAGTTGGTCTCTTTATTTTTTTTGTTATTTTTTAAATATTTGTCCTTTTTTATTTCTATTTATCTATTTTTTATTTTCTGGGATAAATCATTCGTCAGTTTATGTTTTCATTCCTAATACCACACACTTGTTTTTAACCAATGTGGTTGATTTGGGAACTCTACATCGTTCATCATAATCTTATAATGGATTGTCAATGGTTGTAATATTCTTTTAAACATTACATGGTTTGAATTTTTTGGTCAAATTCTAGTTTTTGGTTTATTATTTTATGGAGATCTATGCAGGTTATGGATATTAAAAATTCGTTTTTAGATTAACATTTGTCTGTTGTCTCTTTTATTTGGATTCCCCTAGGACTGGGGGTTTCAGGAAGACATGTTGTGATGTTTCTCCTGGCGATTGGGGCTGGCCCATGTCGGTGGTTTCATGATGAGAAATTCAATCCATAATTTGAAACAAAATTCAGAGTTCCTATATGGGTTCCACCGTACTACTTAGTTCCTAATACGGTGGGGAGACAAACATAGAATAAATTCATAGAGAACATAGCCTTGACAGTGTTCTTGTCTGGGATGCACTTTCCCTATGTTCCACCCAACCATGATAAATGTATATAGTTATCCTAGATTATTGATAGTATGGAGAATGTTCATTTGAGATCTCTAGCAGACTCTAGTGATATCTAATTTTAGGGTGAGGGTGTTCCACGTTTTGGTTGTGGGTTGTAATGTGAGTCTCGTGACCATGGTTCTTTCAAATGGAATTGTGTGTCTTGAGGTTTTAAGAATTCGGTGGAATGTGATTATTCAATCCTCATGTCATAGGTGATTTTATAGATTCGTTGTTTCATTGATTGAAACAATGAACTGACGTGACTTTTGGGACATTTTGGGGGAAAACGTGCCATGGTGGGGAGAATTTTCGTTCCATGACCTGGCATGTTGTATTTTCAGTTTTTTATTACATTTTTGGGGTAATGTAATTATTAATAAAAAATTATTATTATTATTATTATTGTTTTTATGGATAGTTTTTATTTAATTTTTTTGGGATCCATTAGTTGTCCCTCCACCCTTTCCTCGTTGTGTGTAACACCCCGACCCCAATCACCCAGAGTCAGTGCATTATTCTAATACATTGGCATGATTACAAAGAATCAAGTCCCGAAGGACCGATCAGTTTAGCAGTTTTGGAAAATATATTACATACATTAATGTTACATTACACTTCATAACATACAAAACAACATAAATAATCTTTCACGAATGCCATTATTACCTTGGCTTAACCCTACATATCAATCAATATACACTTCTTGGAATTCTGGAAAAAGTAAAACATAGAAAAGGGTGAGCTTAGATGCTCATTAGGGATAAAAATACAGAAGAAACATTCATAAATAAGAATAAACATTTAACAAAATGTATAACTAAAACAAATGCCTTTTAAACTTGAACATCAGCATAATACGGAAAAAATAAAATGAAGTAATTCCATTTACTTATTCACATGCATATTCTACTAGTCGAATAATCACATGAAATATCACTAACCACATTCATAATTATGGAATGCATAATGTCGAACGATAATTTATGTGTCAAGGCCTCGTGCCAAGACCTAATGGATAACTGTAACCGGAACCCACCCCGGAGAGCCTCTGTAACCGAACTCCAACCCGGAGTGCCTCTAATAACTGGACACCAACCTGGAGTGCCTCTAATAATAGGACAGCAACCCGGTGTGACTCTAATAACCGGACACAAACCCGGAGTGCCTCTAATAACCGGACAGCAATCCGGAGTGCCTCTAATAATCGGACACCAACCCGAAGTGACTCTAATAACCAGAGACCAACACGGTGGGCTTAATTTTACCGGTCCCCAAACCGGAACATACTTGTCCAACACATTCATCTTAAGAATAGGATAAAATATAACATAAACATTCATATTAAAACTAGCATACGAAATTTGAAACATTATTCATAAACCATTAATAGAATAAAAATAACTCATCCATAGTCAAACATATCACAAAACCATATATAAAATATGGAAGATTTGTATCATAATAAATCAACTTCAAACAAGTGTAAAATGTATCAAAGGATGTTGACATAGATGAAATCAAAACTATTTGAAAGAAATATCTATTTTTTTGAAATCATTTAAAATTCAAACAATTTGGAAAAGAAGTAATTTAAAGACATTTTTGAATCAAAGTGTCTCATACCACTTTGAAACTTTTGGGGGGAATTATCATTTTAAAAACCTTCACGTCCATAAAAATATTTCCTTAAAAAAACATTTTCAATAAATGGAAATTAATGAGAAAGATTTAGAAGAATAAATATTTAAAACATTTGAAATGATGTTTTAGTAAAAATTCCCTTAAAATAATCCCTTGGAAAACACTTTCATAAAACATGTACATGGATAATAAATATGTCCAAGTAGATACTTACGTAAAAACAACCTCGGATAAAAAAGAGATTGTGAAATTAACCCTTACCAATTTTGTAAGTTATGAAACATACACCCCATAAAAGAGGTATCATACAATGAATATGTAAATACAGATAAATTAAAGTGTATTTCACAAATAATACAATTATGGGCAGTAAATACATCACAAAAAGGTAATAGTGGTAATATGTCATGAATCTCACAGGAATAAGGAGTGAGATGAAAACCCCTTACCTTGCATTTTCCTTTAGTCGAGGGTACGTTTAGCCTCCACTTCTTATGGTTATTCCATTTGATTTGATCAAAAGGGATCCCTAGGTTGGCTTTATGATCAAAACAAGGCCTCTAGGTTTAATTGAGGGAAGTTGAGAGAGTATTTGGGTAGGGGATGGCCAAACCAAAAGGATTTTAAGGTTTGAATTAATGAGAAGGCAGAGTTCCCTTTTATAAGAGGGGTGAGGGGATCCTTTGGAAAAGAAAGAAATATTATTTTATAATAAATTAATATTCGGTTTCTAATGGCTCCGAAGTGTATTTTTTAAAGGTTAAGGTGGGGATTGGCCGAAAACCACTCAACCAATAGGATTTAGATAGGGTTCATTTACTATATTAACCTTATCTTTATGTATTAACTCTTAGTAAATTAGTTTCACTTTTACAATGTCTCTTTGTATTTTTATATTATATGGTTAATAAACAGACTATATACATCCAAGAATCCGCCCAAGTGGTCCATTAATTATACAGTTATCATGATATAAGTCTCTTGGACGAACCTTTTATTTTTATGAATTTAATATCAATTAATAATATAATATTTGTTTTATAAACTCTTTTTTGTCAATTTCGACACTATTAAATAATTGATTTTTGTAAAGCTTATAACAGAATGATTAATTCAAAAAAAGTTATTTAAATAAATCCTAACATTTCATATTAACAAATTAAATTATTGGTATTTATTAAAAGCCTCATATTACATTTAATTGGGTATTTATAATATCATCTATTCTAATTTTTCATTAATTAGGTAATTACTGCATCACCATTGTGTCAAAAATAATTTAAATTATATAACGTCTAAAAATTATAAATAAAATACCATTATGTAGGAAATATTTTTATATTTCTAAAAAATATTTATAGTTGAAAATCCAACATATATAACCCTATGTAATAATTTTTTTTCTAAAAGATATATGTTTATGTCATTTTTGTATTTATTGTAACTTAATTAAAATAAAGTGTCCCTATCACCTACAAGTGGCTCCATGGGGTCCCAAAAATATACCCAAATATGCCCATGGTCGGACATATATCCACCAATAAATTTAGGACACGTTTAAGGGTAATTTATTATTATTATAATATTAACATTCAACCCTTATTTTCCGGATTTACCCTTTAACCATGGTAAATAAAATATTTACCGAAGTAATTATTCAAAATGTATAATAATAAAAGTTACCTATTTACACAATTTTGACATCCTGATTCCAAATATAGAATCCATTTTTCCAAATTCAAAACAAAGAAGTGGAAGAAATGAATTTAAAATTAATTCCCATTGGTAAAACAAAAAGCGTGTTTTTAAGAGATAATAACTATCAAAAGATTGACATATGTTTATGTCCGGTTTAATTGTGAAATTATGTCCAATGACCAACATTGAATTAAATTGTAAAAATATATTCTAAATATACACTAAAACCACTAAAATTTATAATTTATCACTATTAATTATTTTGATTATGAAAGTTGATTTTAATTAAAATTTAGTAATTTTTACTATTCATCAAAATATAAAAGTTGTCTGAAATGTACCAAAATTTCACCGTAGGCTAAATAAGATATTCCGAATTCAAAAAAGAAGTCCATTTTGAGAGATAAAATTTAAAAAATTTTAAAAAGTAGGTATTACTATTCATAACGGGTAGTTTGATTGGTTATAGTGTGTGTTAGAACACGAAGTTGCGTACAACACAAGCTACTGTATTATTCAAAGAGAAGAATACTATGGAAGCATGGGGTGTTGCACTATCCCCTCCTTCAATAAATTGCATCTTTTCAATTTATGCTCGGTATTGGAAACTTGGGGTTGAGGTTTCAAAATATCTTAGTTAAAATCCCACATCGAAAAATGAATTAATGAGGACTTTATTTGAAATAAAGAGTGGTAAGAATGAAGGTTACTGAAAATTACACATACTAGGGTTCCATGTAGGAAAATATGGATATGGAAGAGAAATATAACCATTAATATCTGATGGATAGTGATAGAGAACATGGCTATGAAAAGGCCAACAATCCCAAAGCCATAAATTTGTGATGATCTAAGGTACCATCTAGGAAAACATTTTTGTTGTCTGTTCCATTTCATAATGTTGGGGAATTTATTTATGAGTTTGGATAACATCATAAAGAGATATAATTAATTTATAATTAGAGTTTTATCCCTTAATAAATTTCTACCACAAACTCATATTTCACTACAAAACATAAGACATCTCAAAAATACTCTATTTATCATAATCGTATAGTGTTCCAAATATAATGAGTGTATAATTCACATATCAGACCCATTAAAAAAAGAAACTACATTATACAATCCATGGAATTCACATAGTCTAGTGGTAGGCGATAAATCTCAATCGCACTATAGTTTTGGGTTAAATTCCCGCAGCTTCGTCCGATGCGATGAGTTTTTACACCGTCTGTGTGTTTTCATTTTATAAAAATCCAAAAATAACCTTTCAAACATAATCCATTCCAACCAATAGACTTATCCAAAATACTACTATCCAAACTCACAGTCCAAAATTTTTAAGGAAGTTAAACAAAATGAAGATTCTTTTTACTATATAATTTCCAAAAAGTTTAACTTGCTGTCGAGTCACATTTCTTCGTACTATAAAATCTCAAATCCTCAATGAAATAGTACTATAGTACAATCCTTATTTATTTCTTTAACATCATTGATACAAAACTTAAATGAAATAATTCCTAAATAACAACATAAGAACACTAGTCATTCCTCATCATTTGTGGTAGTATCATATCTTGATTATTATTCAACAGCATCATTTGCGGCATAGTATGATGACTAGGACATAGGTTTGCGTAGTGTCCAAACTCCATAAAAATGAATCATTTTATGTTTGAAAACATTTTCTTACCCTTGTAGTCACGTACTTGGTGCCCTTTTCCTCCACACTTATAACAATCTCCCATTCCTTTCAGGAATGTTCCAGGGTGTTTCTTCCCACAATTATCACATATGGGAAAACGATTATTTTCCCTCTTCCCTTAATCCATCTTTCTCTCTTCCATCCTTTTCTTATCTTGCTTCCCTTAAAATCCATAGGACTAAGTAAACTCTTTACATATCTTATCAACACATGATATTATTTCTTCATATGATGATAATACATGGGAGACTATTTCTCTTATAAATTCTGGCTTACGACCATTAAAGATATGATCCTTATTTCACATTGGATCATGTGCATTGCTAGAGTTCTCATTCCTTATATTGGGTGCCATTTCTAAACAATGGAATACACTAGATTAGTTTATGAATAGAAATACCTATTCCCAAACTTTTAAAACACTTAACATAAATTAAATAGTTTATGGATATAATCCATAATCATAAAATGTATTCTTTTGGGAAATATATACTCATAAACCCTTCATAATGGATTCTAATGAAAATTAGAATTATCCTAATCATATCCCTCAAGAGTGTCGTAACCAAGAGTGCAGGAAGGACCGTTGTTGTGCACCAGTTCCCGTTCGAGTCTATCTCAAAGCAGTGTTATCGGGTTTTACCTCTAGGTACATCTGTGCCAGAGCCGCCTCTACCTGCTTGTTTCTAGACATGGATGTATTTCTTGGAAAACTCACAAAATCCATACAATATGAAAATTCTAGGAAGTTCATCTACAATATTCCCCAAATTATCTCTTAGGGCTATGTGCTCTAATCAGATTTTATCTAAATCTGGAATCGAAGGTTATTTCTAAACTTTCTTTGATACCAACTGTAACACCCCGACCCCCGAGTCGGTGCATTATTTTAATATATTGTCATGATTACAAGGAATCACTTACCAAAGGACCGATCAGTTTAGCAGTTTTGGAAAATATGTTACATACATGAATGTTACATTACACTTCAAAACATAAAAATAAACCTAAATAATCATTCACGAACACCATTATTCCCTTTGATTAACCCTGCATAACAATCACTATACACTTCTTGGAATCCTGGGAAAAATAAAACATAGAAAGGGGTGAGCACAGATGCTCAGTAAGGATAAAAATATAGTGCAAACATTCATAAATAAGCATAAAAATTTAAAGAAATGCATAACTAAAACAACAGCCTTTTAAACTTGAACGTCAGAAAAATATGGAAAAAATAAAATGAAGTAATGCCATTTACTTATTCCCCTGGATATTCTACTAGTAGAATAATCACATGCAATATCACTAACCACATTCATAATGATGGAATGAATAATGTCGAACATTAATTTCTATATCATGGCCTCGTGACAAGACCTATGGGATAACTGTAACTGGAACCCAACCCAGATAGCCTCTGTTACCAGACTCCAACCTGGAGTGCCTCTAGTAACCAGACACCAACCTGAAGTGCCTCTAATAACTGGACACCAACCCGGAGTGCCTCTAATAACAGGACACCAACCCGGAGTGCCTCTAATAATCGTACACCAACCTGGAGTGCCTCTAATAACTGTACACTAACCCTGAGGGATTACATTTACCATTCCCAAACCTTGAATACATGGACATTAATGAGAAATATTTAGAAAAATAAATATTTAAAACTTTTAAAATGATGTTTTAGTAAAAATTACTATAAAATAATCTATCTAAAAAATGTTTCATAAAACATGGACATGATTAATTAATATGTCCCAGTATATACTTACGTAAAAACAAACTTGGATAATAAAGATAATGTGAAATTAACCCTTACCAATTTTGAAATTTACGAAACATACACTCTGTGAAAGAGGTATCATACAATGAATATGTAAGTACACATAAATTAAAGTTTATTATACAAAGAATACAATTATGGCCAGTACATACACCACCCAAAAGGTAATATTGGCAATATGGAATGAATCTCATGGGAATAAGGAGTGAGATAAAAACCCCTTACCTTGCACTTTCGTTTAGTCGAGGGTACGTTTAGCCTCCTCTTCTTCGGGTTCTTCTTTTTGATTTGATCAATGGGGCTCCATAGGTTGGCTTTCTGATGAAACTAAGGCCTCTAGGATGATGTGAGGGAAGTTGAGAGATTATTTGGGCATGATATGGCTGAACCAAGAGGCTTTGAAGGTGTGAATTAATGAGAAGGGTGAGTTCCCTTTTATATGAGGGGGTGAGGGGCACCTTTGGAAAAGCTAGAAAT
Source organism: Viscum album (assembly GCA_963277665.1). NCBI lineage: Eukaryota > Viridiplantae > Streptophyta > Magnoliopsida > Santalales > Viscaceae > Viscum > Viscum album. The sequence goes on from OY728141.1 coordinate 695,873,778, forward strand.
ATTATTTTATAATAAATTCATATTCAGTTTATAATGGCTCCAATGTAGATTATTTAAATGTTAAGGTGGGTATAGGACAAAAACCACTCAACCAATAGGATTTAGACGAGTTTGGGTTACTATATTAACCTTATCTTTAAGTAGTAACTCTTAGTTAATTAGTTTCACATTTTCAATGTCTCTTTGTATTTTTATATTATATGGTTAATAAACTTACTATATACATCCAAGGGACCCCCAAGTGGTCCATTAATGATAAACCTATCATGATATAAGTATACTCTTTGATCCTTCGATTTTTAGGTATTACTATTCATAACGTCTAGTTTGATTCAATGTAGTGTGTGTTAGAACTCGAAGATGCGTACAACACACGCTATTGTATTATTCAATGAGAAGCGTACCGTGGAAGCTTATGGTGTTACATTGTGCACCCAATTCCCCCTCCTCTTTGATTCACGACGGTTCCCCCTCCCTCATGTTCAGGCGATGTACCACCTCTTCAGCTCCCCTCACAATGGCACCCTCCTCTCACAGATCCCTCTCAAAACCCAAGTCCAAAGCCCATGGCTGAGATAGTATATTGCATGAGCCACCCCCTCCTCCGAGATCCAAAATCAGTTTTTTGATCACACCATTTTTTGAATTTATCATTCAAAGAGACATAGTTTGCCTCTCATATCCCTCCTCATTCGAGTTCTAAACATTATTTGGTCTCCTCGTTGGCCTATGAAATTTTTTTGACCCTAGGGTTTGGATCTAACCCGAATTTTGGGTGATCATAATGTTCTATGTTATGCGAAGGATTTATCGGGTCTCGTTCACATGTGTTCTGAAGACGGCCTCTGAAAGCGAAATTGTTCACATCAATTATGCCTTCCTGCCAACATTTTTTGGTCAGTTTTTCACCTGCTCTTCTTGTGGCATAATTAATATTAGTGGATTTTTTATTTATGGGTCTCTAGTAATTAATTTAATCTGAGTTGATGGTTCAATGTTGTTTTGGTTCATTTCAATATGTCATTCACCCGTCGAGGTGATGTTTCTCTCGCTACATTGATTAATTTGGGTTTATTTAGATTCATTAATAATATTCAGTCTCTATTATAATTTTTTTAGTAAGTTGTGGTCATCTTATTGTGAGTTAGGGTTGTTGGAAGAAAACATCTATATGTACATACATGTGTAGGCATGTATATATGGATTTCCAACTTGCACATGTTCACTGATTATACATAGAATATGTTCTGGGATCAATGGATATATATATATATATATATATATATATATATATATATGGAAATGTATATACATATAGGTGCAGCAGACTTAGAATGCATTCATCAAAATATTTGTGTTTTGAGGTATGTACTCTTATACCACTGATTGGTGTTACACATCATTTGTGGTGTTCTTTTGATATTGTAAGGTTCTTTCTAATTGATGTGTATTGTGATGGAATGTTCTGAGTGGTTTCATTTCATTGGTCAAAATGTGACACTACAACATTATCATAGGTATGTAAATATATACATATAGGTTTCCCCCATTACATGTATATTTATCAATGGCATTGAATATATAGGTATGGTTCTTGGTGTTCTTAATTTTATAAATAAAAATACATGCACATGTGAGTGGAAATTGGTATACGTGTATAAGAATTCTTGTAAGGACCCCATAGAACATATTCATGGGTCATGCGAATGTGAGCATTCGGATTGGTTTCGTTACATGTATGCATGGTGTAATATTCTTAGAGGGGGAGATGCATCTTTTAGTTAGAACGCATCATGAGCCGATGTTGATGGATTGATTCCTCTCTGAGGTAGGTTACCTATAACCTGATCATTATGAATAATTTAAATTATCTCTCAATATTGTTTTGAATTTTTTTTCAACATTTATCAAAATTTCATAATATATATATGTATATATGAATGGATCTGTTTCATGAAAAGTGTTTTTTTCTAGATTTTTATAATGTGAAATTGGTGTTTTTAAAGACTTGTGGCCTTTCATCCTATTTTGTTTTAAATGTTTAATGACTTTTATTAATTCCATAGAGTTCTAGAGTTATTTCCAAAATTGGTATTGGATGATCACGTATTCTATAGAAAAGACTTCCTTATCGAGTAATGAGGCATGTTTGCCACATTGAAAAATATTTGGGAATGGAAAACCCCCCTGTTAAGTCAATCCCCATTGTTTTAGAAACATGATTTTTATGTTAAATGTGTTATTCATGATATTATCCTAATGAATAGTGTTTTTAATGTTGTGTGACATAAAAAGGAGAATTCAATAATGGAGGGAGAACAGTGGTGAGAGTGTGAATGATTTTTGGATAAAAAAATGTGTTGTGTTCATTTAAATTATTTTTATAAAACATCACCATAATTTAAAATAGGGAACATTACATACCCCAAGAATCTGGGTGGGAAGACTAGAACTAGTACTCTTGTGATCCATAGTGGTATAATCCTTATTTCACATATAATATTTTATGCATACAACACCAAATAAACTATTATGATGATATTATGGACTACTATGGTATTATTATGTTCTCTACTAGTTTCTCGTGCATGATAATGGATAACTTTTAAAGGTAATTTTCATCAAGATGTGAGGTTATAGGATCCCACTTCTGCTTGTTACCTATATGGATTTCCCATGGTGCTCGTTCATGACATGTCCTTTTTTATCTAAATTTTCATTTCTATAATTTCTCTCTTGATGAACCACTTAAAAATATATATATCTTAATCTATGTTGGATTCCATTCATTTTGAGAATTTTAATACATTAATGGATCCAATTTTAAAAACATAGTGGAATAGAAATGTTTTTCCTAAAAAATTAAACATGTATCTTGATTTTGAAAAGAATGGAAAATATTATATTAATATTTCTTATTTTAAAACTATAATGATTTAGTTTTTTTAATAGTAAGGGCATAGCTCATTGTAATCCTTTTGCATTCATACTGAACATCTCAATGATCAAGACCCCTCTAAGAGAAAACATGTTTCTATGTTCAATGTTGACCCTTGGGGTCTCTTGGAGGTATGTCTTGTTAGTTATCATTATTTTATTTTTTCCCCTTTTAGTTTTTAACTATTTTTCCCAATTTATTTCTGTTTATTTTCCTTTTATATTCTATGAGAGATCATTAAGAATCGCATGTTTTGATGCGAAAAAATATTTTATTGCCCGTGGGGATTAGGAACACACTTCAGGTCATGCCGCAGATTTGCTTGGGTGACCAGTTCTGGGTCGACATAGGGTTGTTCGTGACAAACAATCATTGTGATGTGTAGATAAAAGGGAAACAAATAATTCTATGATAGAAATGACATATATATTTCCATCAGGGACCCGTCATATTTATACTGTAGTTGTGATTCAGAGAGAGGTTTTAATAGTATTATCATTAGATTTTAAGAAAATATTCTTCCTCACGACTTGTGCATAATTTGAATTGTTTCTACCAATAAACAATAAAAATTATATATATATGAAACATATTACTTTTAATTTAGTTGAATTGGATATAACTATAACATATAATGAAGATTAATGAACTCCAATCATATAATTGGATTTTTCTGTATCTAGTTTTGATAAAATGGATAGATGGATATAAATTGAATATAATAATTAAAATGATTAGGATACTAATGTTTTAATGTAATATTATTATACCAAAATTATGGTATCTAAATTCTAATTAGATATTAAAAATAAAAATATTAGTTAGATAATGATTTAAATATAAATAATAACCATCATTTCAATATAGAGAGGATTGAAAGTGGGCATTCAAATACAAAATCCATGATCATAGGGAAATCAATATCATTTATTGAAGATATGTTATATTTCATTTGGAATAAATTAAAATATGAATTTTTAATGATAATTTAGACTAACCTTGATATAGGATGGGAGTCCGTTTTTAATATATATTAACAAATAAGACCCATGATAAATAAATTCATACCAAGACATAGATTATATAGTAATCGTAGTTATCTTTGTAATGATCTTATGACATGAAGTTCTCCTTTCAATAGAATGATTCAAATAGGAAGTAAAAATAATAATATGTATTAATTTATAGATTTTCTATATTTTAGTCCTAATAAATATTATATTTATAAAATATTTTACTACTGTATATTAAAATAATCCATACATTTCAATGTCACAGCGGTTATCTTGACCAATATAACTTCAACAATGATGTTAAAGCTTCATTAGAAATGAATTTTGATTGATAAATCCATTGTATACCAATAGAAAATTTATATATCTAGTATTAAATGTTTTTATTTATATTGAAATATAAATTTATTACATGGGAATAAATATTAACTTAGAAATATTTTCATTAAATATGAGCTTCTTTAGGAATAATAATTATTTTCAAAATCATTTATACATATATAACTTCTACTTATTATTATAATCAAAAGTTGGTTTGAATGAGATTTGTCATGAATTATGAAACTATATTCCTGGAGTGATGATCATGTCAAAGTGATAGATGGTGTCATCTAGATTAAAAAACTTGTTATTTTTTATATGATATTTTAAAAATTTTATTTGACATTATTTTGATAAATCATGTTGGGGATAGTTCATTGACCATTACTAAGTAAAATTAACAAACAGGGAAACCCTATTGGTACCTATAAATTATTTGGTTGTGAGTATTTATATCATATCCATATAAATGTTTGTTATAGATGTGTGGCTAAAAAAATATAACACAAATAAAATAATCTATAAAAACATCCAATGAAATAGAGAAATTGTGATGTGAAGTGATAGTGACATAGATTTCTTGGTGGTAATTCTATAAAAAATAACATTTACTGACAGAGAGAGAGAGGGTTGAAATTATTTATGATATTAGGGATTCTGATCCAATTTATGCAAAATTTAAAATTTTCTCTAATTCTAATCATAATAATTATAAATTCTCAGTTCATATAAAAAATCTATTCATTCATGCATCTTATAATTCATAGAACTTTCATAGCTCATTGATGTTTCATTACACTCAATCTCTCAATGTATACGTTAATATTAATCTATTAATTATTGATAAAAAAATATCATTAATTTCTAATTTTTAGCACTCATGTTGATTTTGAAATATCAAATCATTCAACATTGTCACCCATTGGTAATTTAGATTAATTAAATTATACTCATAATTGAATTGAAAGAAATCCCCAAATATAATTTACCCATAAATATAATTATATATATAAAAAACGCGGGTGGAATTATTTTGATTCATCATCACCAAAATTCACTAGTCAATAGAGTTAAACATAATGGGAAGAATCATCTTGTAGTTAATAGGATTGTAGAAATAAATTCTATAGTGAAAATATCAACTCTTCAATCTCAAGCTCTAGGACCTACCCTAAGATTTTTTGTCTAATACCAGAACTATCTACCCTGATTATGTAATGAATAGTAATGGTAGTTTTCCTTACATAGATTAAATATTATAAAATTAATTTTCCTGATATCATAAATTTTATCTCAATCATCAATCTTGTTTAAATCACTTGATGACTACTTCTATACTGTTTTCTTTAATAGTAACATGACATAAAGATTAACTTTCTCATTTTTCTGAAGGATGCACAAAAAATTTATAATTCATTTATTTGTACAAGTATGACTTACTATGCTTAAAATATTTTTCAGTAATATCTGGACAATTTAATATGGTAATATAAATTTAAATGCCCCTTGAACATGTTACCATGTACGATCAATGATTTACCTTTATAATTGCTCATTTCTATGTGATTTTACATCCTTAAAAAAATAACTCTTATATAGTACATTATTTCTATTTTGAACATAATATTTACACATTCAAGGGCATTTTTTCCTATCATATGGTTCAACATTTTGGGATGACCCTTATGTAAGAAATGTTTTTTTGAAATTTTTGCAATGAATTAAATAAATAAAGATGACTTCATCTTTTATATATGATGGAAATAGATAAAAATAAGTGTAAAAACCCCAACATATTATATATTAATTCTTTAATATAAATAAAAAACCATATTTAAAAAAATGAAATTCTAAAAAATGATTAAAATTCATCACAATCATATGATGTGTCCAATATGCCATGTGTTAATTTCTGATCAACCTATCATCTCATACGAAGATTATCATTGGTTTAGTTACCAATATTATCTTATGTAATATATATATAAAAATGGGGATATTCAACATCATTGAATAATGTTTTCAGTGATACTTTAATATTTTTTAGGATTTAATGAATCATTATGATGCCACTCATTCATCATCAACTAATCAATAATATTTTCAAACCCGGATTCAACACCCAAAGAGTAAACTTATTTAGTAACAACTAATAAATATTTTAATTAATCTTAAAAATAGTCCATTTTGATATATAATTGATCTCATAATAAAAAAATTTCAATGATTGTAAGAAATGATTCAAAAAGGATTTTCCCTCTTGAAATATCTCTAGGTGATTGTGTGAATACACTCAAGAATTAAATTTCATCATTGAAAATTCAAATAATGATATAAGAAAATATTTAAATTTAAACTTTTTAATGTAATTTAACAAATATATATTTGAATCGAACCAAAATATCAAACCTTTCTTTACCACTATGAAAACAGACTAACATAATTTAATAACTCATAATTATTTGAAATTATTTTAAAAAATGTTGAGTGACAATTTATTTGTTGAATAAATCACTCAAACAACAGTTAATGAATAAATAAATAAAATTATTTAAATTTCTATATGGATAATTTTTTTCATTTTATAATTCATATTGATTCATTCTATGCTAATTAAATTCAACTTCAAATTTTCAATAATAATAATTATTTTAAAAAAAACTACTATGAATTAACATGAATAAAATTTTATATATAGGTAAGAAAAGTTATTTATCCAAATAAATCAATTATTTATAAATGATCAATCTCGTAAAAGATTCAATAAATCCATCAATTTTATGAAAATTTATAATCCACTAAAAAATTTAATATAATTGTTAAAAATTAATTTCATTAAAAAAATATGTTATTTTCATGTGAAAAAATGAATGTCAATTTTTCTCAATACGGACCCCCACTAATACATAAAATCATTGAATTTTAATAATATGGATTCCAGTGTTGGACAATAAAACTTGTTTGAATAAAAATGATATGAAAATGAAATAAGGATAAATTCAATATTTATGGGTGTCATGAAAGTTCAAAAATTATTTTTTAGAAAAAACATTTCATGAAATAATTTATAATACATTAAAAATATTCATATTGTAAACTAACTAATATATAATGAATAATAAATAAAATTACTTAATTTTTCATTCCCCAAATGATTTCATGAGTTATATTGGAAGAGCCATGAAATAATATCATATAGTTGAGAAATAAACACATACAATTTTAGGAATAGAAATTTAATAGAAGGAGTTAACCCATATTTCACAATTTAAGAAAATAAATCCACAATTAATGTTCTGTGGTTAATTTTCATGAATCGGGAATACTGCTAAAAAGATAATAATAAATTAATTAAAATAATACTCCCTTGACATGTAGAATCATTTCTCTTTGTTTAATAGAAAATGAGTAACCTTAATTTAATAAAATGAAATATATATTTTATTTTATGTTAATTTTCCCATAAAATTTAGAGATCTGAATTATCATACCGAATAAAAAATCACCATATTTTTATTTAGGGGTGTATCATTGGCTTTTCTCTTACCAACATCTCTTTCTGAAAATGATGTTTAAAATGACTCTATTCTTGTTAAGAAAGATTCAATAACTTTAAATCCCCCTTCTAGTGGTCACTCTATCTGTTCCCCCTTACAAGACACCTTGGTCCATATATCTAGCCAAATTAAAAAATCATGTGTGTGTGTATCAAGTATAAACTCTATATATTTTGGTTCTCAATCATATAGAGAGACTCAATAGAGTGAGGATAATTGATTTAAACACAAAATAAACAAATAAAAACCAAAAAATTCATATATTTCCTCTTATGAAAATTTAAATTTAACATTTCAATATTGACTATAACCATAATTTGTTCTATAATAAACCATTTAAATTATAGAATTTAGTATTAGATGGGACCTGATTTTATTTGGGATTGTTTCGTATTTTCTTTCGAAGATATTTCTAGATGTTAATTTGAAAACATCCTATAAATATATCAAACATATAAAATTATATGTTTATCCCCATAAACAAAAAATATAAAAAATGAAATTAATTAACATTGTATTTATTATATTATATAAAAACCTACACCAAAATGACAAGATTTACTCTGCACTCTTTACTCCATAATTATTTTCATTCACGGTGCATATTATAGAAAAACAATTGAGGAGATTTAGAATTTTTTTTCACAATTAGTATTAATTTCAAATTAAAAAACCTTAAATTTTACAAGGGAACATTACTCATTTTTTATAACATTCTCTTTATTATAAATCACAAATATATTATCTTTAATACAACTCAAAGTAATTTAGTTTTAGTTATTTCATCAACTTGTATACTCAGTAGGAATTATACTATAACACACTTATATGATAAGTAAGAATTATTTCAACTCCTTGATAGATATATATAACCAAATATATAGCCACATACATCAAATAAACATAATTATAAAATTAATTAGAAAAAAATGAATGATATTTCATAGTTTTTAATGAAAAAGTTTAAGAATATGGGATAGGTTATAAGGACCCGACCATAAAACATTACATAATCTTGAATTAAATGAATAATTCACATTGAGGGTCTTTTTAGGTTTATAGTTTTAGAGTGTTTGGCCATAACTATTAAATTTAAAAATATTACAAAGTAGACACTTCTACCCAGTATCCATTTTATTTACAAAACATGAACTCTTGAAAAAAAGAGTCATGTCTAGTTCCATTTTTAAGACAGTATGAATTTTCTTTGATCTCATCCTTGACCCTATTCCACATTATGTCCTGTGAAAAAAATTACAAAAACTTGGTATGAGCAAAAAAATCTCAGTAAGGGATACACAAAGAAGTAAAATTTTTATCTTTTCAAAACAACAAGTAAACCATGAATACTTTAACATAACTAATACTTTTCACCTTTATGAAGTAGTAAATACTTTTCAATGAATAAAAGATCATTACTTACCCTTTTGTAACCAAAATATTACCATAAAACCTATATAAAGAACACATAACATATAAAGTTAATGTGGCACATAAACATACTTTACTGGAATAACCATATGGTCAACTTCCACACATATCATTAAATGGAATAGCCATATGGCTGACTTCCATACCCAATGCATTGGAGGTTATAACATAACCACCCATCCTGTTATTCAGGACACCACCCATCATATAGTTTATTACGTAACCACCCGTCAAATATACAAGTACCATCATAACACAAAACATAATTCAAATATAAATATTTCACCTATAACATTTCATTTTCAATCACTAGAATTAATTTCAATATATTGAAATAATCAATGCATTTTGAAAAGCCATTTTAAAAAGTATTTTTGAATCAAAGTGTCCGATACCAATTTCAATTTTTAATGGAATTATAATTTTAAAAACATTAATGTCCATATAAATAAATACTCAAATGAATTTTTAAAACATGGACACAAATGATTAATATTTATAATGATAAATCATTAAAACATTTAAAAATGATATTTTTGTTAAAGAGTTTTTAACAAAATGAGAGACTCTAAAATTCAAATAATTTCAGAATAAAAGTTAATAATAATTCTATAATATCAAGAGAATAAAGTGATTCATGATATAATATGTCAAAGGACAGTATATAAACCTTCTAAGAGTGGATTTGGGGTATAAAAAATGAATTCTCAATGGAAATGTAAATTGATATGATATCCCTTATAAAGATGGAATCCTTAAATTAAGGATAAACCAATCTCATAATTTTGTGTGAAAAATATAAATACACCCAATATAAGTATAAATTAAGTGTAAAACAATCATATGTCAGTCACACATATTCATAGGATGACATATTCAATAATTACAGGTTGAACCCAAAGAATTGAAATTGGGTAAAGAATCTCCCTTGCAAAAATCTGACAACCTAACGGCGTGACATTACAATTCAGAAACTGAGATAATGACAGATAAAAGGGTATCCCATCACTTGTACATAAAATTTATAGAAATAAGGATATCAAAGATCATAACCCAACATAAGAATAAGTTAATTAAAAGACATAACAAAATTAAGCCTTTTAAAAGAGAGGAGGGTGAAAGGTTCCCTTACCGATTTTGTAACATACGAAACATACACCACATGAAAGAAGGTTCATATAATGTAGATGTAAATAACCATAAATTAATATATCCTACACAAAGAATACAATCATGGGTAGTACATACACTACACAAAAATGAAGTAGTGCTAAATATAGCATGAATCTCACGGGGATAAAAAGTGAGATGAAAAACCCCTTACCACGTTGTAATCAATCGAGCCGTATTACCCAAAGTTAATACAACCAAATGAATCATACAATACCATGAATAAAATGATATTAATTATAATATATATCAAAAGTCAATACAAAATACACCACATGCAATAAATAAGGGGCGAACAATAGAACTCTCACGGAATTAAAAGTGAGATAAGAAATCCATTACAAAAATTTGGAAGCCTAACGATGCCACTTAAAAAATCTTAAAATGAATAAATGAGAGTAAGATGGGGTCTCTCATCATATGAAAAAATAAATTCCAGTATTTTTAATATTAAATAACATCCTCCAACATAACTACATGGAGAATAAATGAAATGACATTAAAGAGAGTCCTTGAAATGAAAGAGAGATGTCAGATCCCTTACCTCATGTTCGACTTGACTCGATCATTCTTTAATCTCAGGAATAATAAACTAATGTTTATTAATAATTTATTAAGAACCTTTTTCAATTTTATTATCCCTTTTATATAACTTATTACCATGTTATAAACATTATTTAATCATTTAAGTTAATAACGTCCATTTTGTCGATATTTGGTACTCGAGTCAAAAATGGACTTCTTATAATCATGTGTTGTTCATGTGGTCAATGGTTCATTATATACAGAATGATATTCATGATTTGGATATCATATATATCATATATATCTAGTATATACATGTATTTATAATAATACATAACATTTAGAAGTAAGAAATGAAATGCAACGTTCATGGACACGGTAAGCCGTATGTACACATGAACTCTACTTTAATTTATATTTCTTATTTTAAAGGAAATAAAATCTAACGATACATAGGTATGTTATAATTCCAGTATTATATAATATATAATATAATTAACTCCATCCTTTATACATCCCACTTAAGTCATTAATGAATCAAATAACTTTGAGAGGGAGGTAGTCCACACTTCCTCAAATGAGATTATCGTATTTACCCAATATGGAAACCATAAAGGAATGCTATAAATGGAAAATACAAGAGCATAAAGAAAACATAAACATAATATATATCATATATACATACAGTTCTATAATAATGGCCACCATGAGAGGCGGTTGGAGAAATTTGAACAATCATAGTTTCGTGAAGCGTTAGTTTTCCACCCACAAAAACATTATGTTATTCATCCATTAGATGGAGGTATGTGTAAGTGTAGCTTGAATAATTCTCATAAAAACACACTAGTATATTTAGGATACATATTATGTTTCAAAATAAAGGAGTAAAAAGAGTTCAGGGGTTGGAGAAGTAAAATAAAAGAAAACAATTTAAGAGAAATCGTTACCTTTAATTTGGGTAATTTCCTTTGGTTTGAACCAAAAGATCATCTTGAAGTGCCTTTTTCCTAAGGTAAGGCTTATAAGTGGATGATATGGATGTAGGGAGATTAATTGGGCATAGTTTGGTCGAGCCAAATGGCTTGAGAGGAATGAGGAATTGGTTAGAAGTCGTCACTTTTTATAAGGGGGAGGAGGAGCTCTTTTGGAAAGTCGGAAAATATTATTTAATTATAAAGTTACATTCGGTTTAAAAGGGTCCTAAAATCATTAAAGGTGAATATAATAGGACCCATGGTCGAAATAAAATCATCAAATAGGAATTGGACATGTTTTGGATAATATATTAATCATTATAATATTATTTATTTTAATCATTTATTAATGAGGTAAATACTGCATCATTATTGTCTCGTAAATAATTTAAATTATTTGATGACTAAAAATTATAAAAAACTACTATCATTTAGGAAATTATTTTATCTTTCCAATAAGTATTTATAGTTGAAAATATGACTTATATGACACCATATAAAAATTAATTACTAAATAATTTTTTTAATGTCAATTTTGTCTTTAGATTAAATTAATTAATATAAATTGTAATTATCACTCCCAAGTGAGTCAATGTGGTCCAAAAATCGACACAAAGATGCACATGGTCGTTAATGACTCAACCAATAAAGTTTTGACATTTTTTAATTAAATTTTGAATTATAATAATATTCTTTTAACATTGAATTACCCTATTTATCTTTAACCGCGGTAAATAAAAGTCAAAAGTTACTATTCACCAAAAATTACTTTCTTCTTAATGAACCACATTTTACTTATTTAAAACAACCATGTATGTCGGATTTTTTAAATTCAATTCACATAACTGGTAGAATTTCATTGAAATAAAAAAAGTCAGTTTTTTTAACTACCACTAAGTTGTTTCAGAATTCATCAAAAATTTATGTTTTTCAGAAAAATACCCAAAATTCAGCCTAAGATATATTTGATATTCCAAATTCAAATATGATGCCTTTTTTCCATATTATAAACATAGAAGTGGAATTAATTAATTTTAAAATTAATTTCTGTTATCAAAACAAATAGCGTATTTTTAAGAAACAATAGCCATCAAAAGATTGATACTTATTTATGTCCAATTTCAAAGTGAAATTAATTTCAATGACCCACATTGGATTAAATGGTAAAAATATATTATAATTACAATTTAAAACAAATTAAAAAGATAATATAACTATATAATTAAATTTTATTTATACATAGTTTTGAATTAAAATACAATATTTTTAATATTCATTAAAAGATGAACTTTATCGAAAAAATTCCAAATATTTACCCAAAGTAAATTTTGATGTCCCCATTCTAAAGAATGATTTTATTTGGACATATAGAATTTATTAAAGTGACCAAAACTATATTTAAAAAAGGTTCTTCATTAAAAGGTGGTAAATTGGTTTTTAAATGTGAATTATGCTTAAAATAAGATTCATTCATATTTTAAGCCTCTAAAATTTTATTGGATAATGTATATACATTTAACAATAAAGTATAATAATATTGTAGTTAGTTTTGTTCATTCCCATAAATACAATGACTAGGAGTTTACTACCGTTTAATATAATAATATATTATCAGTGTGCAATGTATGATTTCAAAGAAACCCGTTGTTGCGTATCAGGTACACTATCGAAAATATCAATCCTTTTAAAGTAAAATTAATATTTAAATAAAAAATTAATGAATATGAAAATTTCATATTCTTTATTTACCTAGGATGTTACATCCTTCCCCCCTTTTGGGAATTGAATCCTCACAATTTTAAAATTTAGGCTCGGAAACTTTATTGAAAGTCTCATATCGGGAAAAGAGTAAGTAAAACTATCACTTCAAAAGAAAGAAATAAAAGTGAAATGGTCACCCATGTTAACCCATACTAATATTCCATGAAAAAAAGGATATGGAGGGGGGAACCAAGGGTCATGTATTAATGGAGAGTGATAGGAAACATGATTAAGAGAAAGTTAACCACAAGAAAATCACAAACTTATGATGTCTGTAAACGGTCATTGATTACCCAGTAGGAAACGTAAACCAACATCATTTTTTTATGTTCTTTTTCATAATTATGAGGGATTCATATTCTACATATGATAAAAACATAAGAAAATATAGTTACCTTCAAGTAGAGTTTTATCTTTTAATATGTTTCTACCGAAACTAATCATTTCTGTAAACAATGAGCATTCAAAAAGACTTGGTCACATCAAAAGCACAAGAACCATCTTATAATGACCCGAAGCTTGACGTACATTGACATTACATTACTTTTGCGGAATACATAGTACATTACAAAAACACACACACAAGGACCGTAATAGTTTAGTGTCTTTGGAAACTCGGACTATAATCTTTTAATCGTGGTGAAAGATCTTCAAAATCTCCCATAAAGATCTTCCTTTTTTTTACCTAAAACCTATCTTTATATCCTGGGGAAAAGAAAACATAAAATGGTGAGCTCAAATGCTCAGCAAGGGAAAATAAAGGAAATAAAAATCATATCATATCTTTTTGAAAATCAAAACCTGCAAAAGAGATCATAATATCTTAACATGGAATAAATCATAGAAGTGAAAATGAGATCCCCATAATCATAACATAAAACATGAAACTTTGTGGCATGCACACATAATCATGGAAAATCATTTCTTGTTAGTCATGACTCATTGCCAAGACTATCTTAGTGGACAAAGTCCCTTTCTGAACCGAGTTCACTCCTCGTTTCAGTCCTGTATCACTGAACCGAAATAACCTTCCGTTCCAGCCATGTCTATCTCATGAGATATAAAATCATTACCCAATGCATTGGAGGGAGATATAGGTCCCACCCATCTTATAATGAATCCTTTCTTATGTGTGCCACATAATCATAAAACATACATCATCGCATAACACATGTAACAAAAATGGGATTCTTGAAACATCATGACATCATAAATCAATTCATATAAGATAAAGGAATTCATAAACATAATTCCATCACAAAATAGTCAAATCAATGTAAAAATATGGATAGAAACAGAACTCTTTATTATCTTAGATGGAAAATAATTTTGATAAAACACTTGAATTGAATTCTTTAGGAAAATATCCTTTCTTCTTCAAAATCAATTTCTTTTCACAAAACATCATGCAATTTTAAAAGAAAGAGATTTTATTGAAAATAGTCATGAAATATTTTAGAGGAAGCTTCATGAAAATAAGGCTTTATAAAACAGTAGAAATCCGTTCGTGCCGTATAAGTTAAAAAAACATTCTTCGTACTTTTGTCGGAAAAGTCAAAAAGTACCTCGTACGAAAAACGACAAAAGATTCCTTTCATACGTATTACTAAAAACTCACCGAAGGGTAAAAATGGATTTAAACAATTTTAGGTGGATGGAAATAATATTAAATATTGATAAAACATGGATGTGGATGATAAAATACACCCCAGTAAATACTTACGAATAAACAATCTCGGATAAAAATGAGATTGTGATATTTGCCTTACCTTAGGTCCGACTTTCTTTGTAACTGTCCGAACCTCCTGTATAATGATTTAAATCATGTTATTGACTTATTACAGAATCATATTCATTGTTATGATATCATATATGGTTCACTTATGACATTATATTACCCGTTCTTTTGTAAATTCCATGTTAAAGAAGTATTTTGGGTAAAATCGTTTCATTTATCGTAGGTGTTTTGACTTGTTGTTCTTGACATCATTATTACATATATCATGATTTACTTACTTCCAGAATATAAAATATGATTTATATATCATATATATTCAGTATATATATATATATAATAGGTAGATAAATAAAATGAAAAACACCGTTCATGGAGACGGTAGTCCGTACGTACGCATGAACGCTATTTTCCTTTCCTTATTGTCTTGAAATGGAAGTAAGTAGATGACATACATATGTATATATATACATAAATCCAGTAGCTTTATAATGTCATATGTTTCATTATTATTTCTTATATATACATTATAATCATTCTTAAATGGTTAACATGGAGAATGAATCTCATCGCGTCGTGGAGACGGTATTCCGTACGTACGCACGAGCGATGATATCATTTCTATAAATATTGAATTGAATTGGAGTGGATTATACAATATATCAGAATCAATATGATGTTGTAATAACTATGTATAGTTATTCTTTACACCATTATACCCATCCATGTAAGGTGGTGGTGGAAAATAGATTACACCACGGCATGGAGACGGTATTCCGTACGTACGCACGCGCGGTGATTTCTTTTTCCGTAGGACGGATAGATGGTGAAATAGGGTTGTTTCATACTTATATTAACATATCAGTATATGAGTGATACTGATGTTATTACTTCATAATGAAACAACCTAAGAAGAAGAAGTGGAAGAAGAAATAAAGATGAAAGAATTGGTAACGGTAATTACCTCTTCTTTGAAGTGCCTATTTGAGACCTCCTCTTAGGGAACTAAAATTGGTCTTTGAGGAAGACCAGAACCTCTAGGATGTTGCTAGGGAAGTGGAGAGGAGAAATTGGCAGGGGTTGGCCGAGCTTGAGTGCTCAAATTGGTGTGAGGAGGAGGGGGAGGAGGTGTCCTTTTATAGGGGAGGAGAGGGGCACCTTAGGAATATCTCAAAATATTATTTTATATTAAAGTCAAAATCGGTTTATAATGGTTCCAAGGGGTCTTATTTCGAATCTAAAGTGGGGATGGGTCGAAATCCTATCAACCAATAGGATTTAGACAAGTTTAGGGTATTATTTTAACCTTATCAATTAGATTTAACTCTAAGTTAAATAATTTAACTT
Source organism: Viscum album (assembly GCA_963277665.1). Lineage (NCBI taxonomy): Eukaryota > Viridiplantae > Streptophyta > Magnoliopsida > Santalales > Viscaceae > Viscum > Viscum album. The sequence continues at coordinate 695,890,550 of OY728141.1, forward strand.
TTACCGTGTCTTTTTGTTTTCTTTCACTATATGGTTAATAAACTTACTATAACATGCCAAACGAACCCCAAATTGTATATTATTAATACATATATCCTTATCTAAGTCATTTGGCCGAACCTTAGATTTTTAGGAATAAAATAACAATTAATAATATAATATTTGATTTAAAAACTATTTTGTGTCAATTTTGACACTATTTGATATATGATTTTTGTGAAAGTCATAACAGAATTATATGTTCGAACCAAGTTGATTAAATCCACACTAATATATCATAGTAACCTAGAAAATTAGTGGAATTCATAAAAAGTCTCAAATTACATTTATTTTGGTGTTTATAACATCAATTATGTCAATATTTCATTAATAAGATAATTACTGCATCATCTTTGTGTCACAAATAAATTATATTATTTGATGTCTAAAAATTACAAATAAAATACCATCATGTAGGAAATCTTTTTAGCTTTCTAAAGAATATTTATAGTCGAATTTATCTTATGTATAACCCGATATTAAAAATGATTTACTTATTAAACATTGATTTTAACTATTTTAACCCTTCTTTAAATAAATTAATAATAAATGTCCTAATATAATCCAAGTGGGCCTAAATGGTCATATTTTATTCCTAAGTTTGTTTTTGGTCGAATTACACTTGTCCAATAGAATTAGGACATGTGTTAGGGTAATATTAATATCATATTTACCCTTAGTTACCCTATTTACTATTAACCGTGGTAAAAAAAGTAAAAAGTTACTATTCACCAAAAAATTATTTTCATCTCATTGAACCACATTTTAGTCCTTGATATTAACCGTGTCTCTCGGATTTTCGAAATTCCATTCACAGAAGCGGTAAAATTAAGTTTTATGCAAAATTCGGTTTTTAACCTACCACTTAGTAGTTTCACTATTCATCAAAAATTGATGTTTTTCAGAACAATGCCAAAATTTCATCCCAAGCTATATTTCATATTCCGAATTCAAAAATGTAGTCTATTTTACCAAATTAATAACATAAAAGTTGCATTAATTAATTTTATAATTAAATCCCGTTGTTAAAACAAATAGCGTGTTTTTAAGAAACAATATCTATCAAAAGATTGACACTTGTTTATGTCTAGTTTAAATGTGAAATTACATCCAATGACCAACATTGTATTAAATTGTAAAAATATATTCTAAATATACTTTAAAACCACTCAAATTAATGATTTATCACTATTAATTATTTCGATTAAAAAAAGTTGTTTTTAATTATAATTTAGTAATTTTCACTATTCATCAAAATATGAAAGTTATCCGAAAAGTACCAAAATTTCACCTTAGGCTAAATTCGATACTCCGAATCCAAAAATAAAGTTCATTTTGAAAAATAAGATTTACTGGATTTCAAAAAGTGGTTATTACTATTCATAACGGCTAGTTTTAATAATATTTTTATAGCATATCGTTGTTTAGTGAAACTCAGGATTACGTACCACACATGCTATCGAGGAAGGTTGCGATTGCGTGTAATGCAAGGCAAGTCAAGGATGCGTGTTGTGCAAGCTCCTTTTGGTGTATCTTATAACACAAGACATTAGTAAAATAAAAAGAATATTTTTTTATAAAATCTCGGGCTGTTACATTCTACCCCCCTTAAAATGAATTTCGCCCTCGAAATTCGTCGGGGTTTTAAATGGTTTACTATTTGAAAGTTTCTTTAATAGAAACCCACATCGTAAAAGGGAATACCAAAACTTGGCTTTTAAAAACTAAAGTATGAAATGTAACGATTACCCAAATAAACTAATCACTGGGTTTCCACATAGGTGAAAATATGGATATGGAAGAGAAATCTAACCATCATGTTCTGATGGAGAGTGGTAGTGAACATGGCTATGGAAAATCCAGTAATCACAAATCCATAGATTTGTGATGATATAAGGTACCATCTGATTCATCAGGTATAAGATCACTAGGACAACATTTTTGGTTTTCAAGATCATTTCCCTAAAGTTGAAAATTTGCTTAAAATAAATACTTACTTTATTTTGGTACAATCTCACTTTTGTTCCTGCCTTGAACAATTTATACTTCATCTCTTAAATAAATGAAGTTGAATTTGTTATTTGTGAAGTGTTAGCAGATTATGTGATAGAATGATGGGTCATTCCATCTGTCTCAAACAAAAGGTTAGAAAAAGTTATTAAATATACATAAGTCATTCTATAGTGAGATTAATCACATATGGTTCCTAAAATGGACTTATACTTCATATATCATACTGCTTAATATAATAACACTAGTTTCTACTAAACAGGGACTTCCTGTAGGTCAGTGGTAGGCGATAAAGGCCAGTCGCACTTCGGTTGTGGGTTCGATTCCTACAGCCTTGTCCGAAGCGATGGGCTGTCGCCCGTCCTGCAGGTTGTCCTTTTTCTAAAACTACGTTACTATAACATCCCATCAATAATATCGAAAATCTTCTATCCTTAAACAATACTAACTTATGTCCAACATAATCCAGTCTAATCTTTAGGCTTATACATAATACTACAGTCCACTCTCATAATATAGTGACAACGAGTACCAGAGATTTAATACTGTCGTTGATCCCCACATATCATAAGATATGCCTTGTTGGTCACATTCCAAACATTCAAAGTCCTAAATCGTGTATTCTCTTGAATACCTTAGTGAAAACATGAGTGCAGTTAAAAGTTAATACTTTCCATATACCAAAATCCTCAAAATTCTATATACTCAAACCATGATACCACTTAGTCCTTATATCAATCACGAGCACATGAATACTATCAAACATTTAATTTTCTCCTTATCCCTTCATTATAGGCATATCATCTACATTCCAAAAATATCTGAATAACCTTTCATGGATACTGGTAACATTAATCATATACTTTCAAAACACAAGGAAAGGCAACAGTGTAACAATCCATAGATGTCTCTTTATTCCAAAATTACACATGATAAACATGTAATCATGCCACTACATTCTCAAACCATTGACCGAGCTTCAAAAATTCTTTCATCTCACATATCATTTGTAGTCTCTTCATCATCATCCACATAAATACTACCCATATGACCATACTGATTCTCTTCATGAGTCTTTCCCTTAGGGCATTTGTTTGCATAATTCCCATACATTCCACATTTAAAACACTTAACCATTTTTGATGTCGTAGCAATACCATTATCCTCATCCATGGTGTTAACCGACCCTTTTCTTTTGCACTTACTTGCTTTGTGTCCTTCTTTTCCACACCCAAAGCATCTTCCAGTTCCCTTGAAACATTCTCCTTGATGCCATTTCCCACATGATTTACATAGGGGAAATTGAAATTTCTTTCCTCTATGATCATCATGAAACTCCATCTTTCTCTTATTAGCCGAGTCAGGAAACTTACCAAATTTTACTTTATTGATCATATTATGAGATTTCTGATTCGGCATAATAATGATGTTTGGACTTCCAAATCCCATTTCATTTGGTTTCTCATAAAGAATATCATTCTATTGTCCATCATTTCTTCCATTATCGTGAATCATCTTGTTTCCAGCCATATTCTAAAACCCAAAAAGAATAGTGTGAGAGGCAAAATAATGCTAAGGAAAACAACATAGTAAAGGGGGAGTACCTTCAATATCCAACATCTTAGGTTTAATTCTATGATCGTTAGCATAATTCTATTACTATAACCTATACGTATACTTATCCATAGGGACATCCCTAAACATACCTTAGAAATATCTCTAGGGATCTCACTAAAGTTCTCGCATCCTAGTTTCCAAAGGTTGACTAAACCTTTTCTCTGATACCAACTATAATGACCCGAAGCTTGACATACATTGACATTACATTACTTTTGCGGAATACTTAGTACATTACAAAAACACACACACAAGGACCGTAATAGTTTAGTGTCTTTGGAAACTCGGACTATAATCTTTTAATCGTGGTGAAAGATCTTCAAAATCTCCCATAAAGATCTTACTTTTTTTTTACCTAAAACCTTTCTTTATATCCTGCGGAAAAGAAAACATAAAAGGGTGAGCTCAAATGCTCAGCAAGGGCAAATAAAGGAAATAAAAATCATATCATATCTTTTTGAAAATCAAAACCTGCAAAAGAGATCATAATATCTTAACATGGAATAAATCATAGAAGTGAAAATGAGATCCCCATAATCATAACATAAAACTTGAAACTTTGTGGCATGCACACATAATCATGGAAAATCATTTCTTGTTAGTCATGACTCATTGCCAAGACTATCTTAGTGGACAAAGTCCCTTTCTGAACCGAGTTCACTCCTCGTTTCAGTCCTGTATCACTGAACCGAAATAACCTTCCGTTCCAGCCATGTCTATCTCATGAGATATAAAATCATTACCCAATGCATTGGAGGGAGATATAGGTCCCACCCATCTTATAATGAATCCTTTCTTATGTGTGCCACATAATCATAAAACATACATCATCACATAACACATGTAACAAAAATGGGATTCTTGAAACATCGTGACATCATAAATCAATTCATATAAGATAAAGGAATTCATAAACATAATTCCATCACAAAATAGTCAAATCAATGTAAAAATATGGATAGAAACAGAACTCTTTATTATCTTAGATGGAAAATAATTTTGATAAAACACTTGAATTGAATTCTTGAGGAAAATATCCTTTCTTCTTCAAAATCAATTTCTTTTCACAAAACATCATGCAATTTTAAAAGAAAGAGATTTTATTGAAAATAGTCATGAAATATTTTAGAGGAAGCTTCATGAAAATAAGGCTTTATAAAACAGTAGAAATCCATTCGTGCCGTATAAGTTAAAAAAACATTCTTCGTACTTTTGTCGGAAAAGTCAAAAAGTACCTCGTACGAAAAACGACAAAAGATTCCTTTCATACGTATTACTAAAAACTCACCGAAGGGTAAAAATGGATTTAAACAATTTTAGGTGGATGGAAATAATATTAAATATTGATAAAACATGGATGTGGATGATAAAATACACCCCAGTAAATACTTACGAATAAACAATCTCGGATAAAAATGAGATTGTGATATTTCCCTTACCTTAGGTCCGACTTGCTTTGTAACTGTCCGAACCTCCTGTATAATGATTTAAATCATGTTATTGACTTATTACAGGATCATATTCATTGTTATGATATCATATATGGTTCACTTATGACACTATATTACCCGTTCTTTTGTAAATTCCATGTTAAAGAAGCATTTTGGGTAAAATCGTTTCATTTATCGTAGGTGTTTTGACTTGTTGTTCTTGACATCATTATTACATATATCATGATTTACTTACTTCCAGAATATAAAATATGATTTATATATCATATATATTCAGTATATATATATATATATAATAGGTAGATAAATAAAATGAAAAACACCGTTCATGGAGACGGTAGTCCGTACGTACGCATGAACGCTGTTTTCCTTTCCTTATTGTCTTGAAATGGAAGTAAGTAGATGACATACATATGTATATATATACATAAATCCAGTAGCTTTATAATGTCATATATTTCATTATTATTTCTTATATATACATTATAATCATTCTTAAATGGTTAACATGGAGAATGAATCTCATCGCGTCGTGGAGACGGTATTCCGTACGTACGCACGAGCGATGATATCATTTTTATAAATATTGAATTGAATTGGAGTGGATTATACAATATATCAGAATCAATATGATGTTTTAATAACTATGTATAGTTATTCTTTACACCATTATACCCATCCATGTAAGGTGGTGGTGGAAAATAGATTACACCACGGCGTGGAGACGGTATTCCGTACGTACGCACGCGCGGTGATTTCTTTTTCCGTAGGATGGATAGATGGTGAAATAGGGTTGTTTCATACTTATAATAACATATCAGTATATGAGTGATACTGATGTTATTACTTCATAATGAAACAACCTAAGAAGAAGAAGTGGAAGAAGATATAAAGATGAAAGAATTGGTAACGGTAATTACCTCTTCTTTGAAGTGCCTCTTTGAGACCTCCTCTTAGGGAACTAAAATTGGTTTTTGAGGAAGACCAGAACCTCTAGGATGTTTCTAGGGAAGTGGAGAGGAGAAATTGGCAGGGGTTGGCCGAGCTTGAGTTCTCAAATTGGTGTGAGGAGGAGGGGGAGGAGGTGTCCTTTTATAGGGGAGGAGAGGGGCACCTTAGGAATATCTCAAAATATTATTTTATATTAAAGTCAAAATCGGTTTATAATGGTTCCAAAGCGTCTTATTTCGAAGCTAAAGTGGGGATGGGTCGAAATCCTATCAACCAATAGGATTTAGACAAGTTTAGGGTATTATTTTAACCTTATCAATTAGATTTAACTCTAAGTTAAATAATTTAACTTTTACCGTGTCTTTTTGTTTTCTTTCCTTATATGGTTAATAAACTTACTATAACATGCCAAACGAACCCCAAATTGTATATTATTAATACATATATCCTTATCTAAGTCATTTGGCCGAACCTTAGATTTTTAGGAATAAAATAACAATTAATAATATAATATTTGATTTAAAAACTATTTTGTGTCAATTTTGACACTATTTGATATATGATTTTTGTAAAAGTCATAACAGAATTATATGTTCGAACCAAGTTGATTAAAGCAACAATAATATATCATAGTAACCTAGAAAATTAGTGGAATTCATAAAAAGTCTCAAATTACATTTATATTGGTGTTTATAACATCAATTATGTCAATATTTCATTAATAAGATAATTACTGCATCATCTTTGTGTCACAAATAAATTATATTATTTGATGTCTACAAATTACAAATAAAATACCATCATGTAGGAAATCTTTTTAGCTTTCTAATGAATATTTATTGTCGAATTTATCTTATGTATAACCCCATATTAAAAATGATTTACTTATTAAACTTTGATTTTAACTATTTTAACCCTTCTTTAAATAAATTAATAATAAATGTCCTAATCTAATCCAAGTGGGCCTAAATGGTCATATTTTATTCCTAAGTTTGTTTTTGGTCGAATTACACTTGTCCAATAGAATTATGACATGTGTTAGGGTAATATTAATATCATATTTACCCTTAGTTACCCTATTTACTATTAACCGTGGTAAAAAAAGTAAAAAGTTACTATTCACCAAAAAATTATTTTCATCTCATTGAACCACATTTTAGTTCTTGATATTAACCGTGTCTCTCGGATTTTCGAAATTCCATTCACAGAAGCGGTAAAATTAAGTTTTATGCAAAATTCAGTTTTTAACCTACCACTTAGTAGTTTCACTATTCATAAAAAATTGATGTTTTTCAGAACAATGCCAAAATTTCATCCCAAGCTATATTTCATATTCCAAATTCAAAAATGAAGTCTATTTTTACCAAATTCATAACATAAAAGTTGCATTAATTAATTTTATAATTAAATCCCGCTGTTAAAACAAATAGCGTGTTTTTAAGAAACAATATCTATCAAAAGATTGACACTTGTTTATGTCTAGTTTAAATGTGAAATTACATCCAATGACCAACATTGTATTAAATTGTAAAAATATATTCTAAATATACTTTAAAACCACTCAAATTAATGATTTATCACTATTAATTATTTCGATTAAAAAAAGTTGTTTTTAATTATAATTTAGTAATTTTCACTATTCATCAAAATATGAAAGTTATCCGAAAAGTACCAAAATTTCACCTTAGGCTAAATTCGATACTCCGAATCCAAAAATAAAGTTCATTTTGAAAAATAAGATTTACTAGATTTCAAAAAGTGGTTATTACTATTCATAACGGCTAGTTTTAATAATATTTTTATAGCATATCGTTGTTTAGTGAAACTCAGGATTACGTACCACACACGCTATCGAGGAAGGTTGTGATTGCGTGTAATGCAAGGCAAGTCAAGGATGAGTGTTGTGCAAGCTCCTTTTGGTGTATCTTATAACACAAGACATTAGTAAAATAAAAAGAATATTTTTTTATAAAATCTCGGGCTGTTACACATCTTCTAGAGAGTATCATAATAAACAAAAGTAGAACTATCTATTTCCCTTTTATTTAGACATCAACTTAAACAAAAATTATTATTACATGATTATATAATCACTAAAAGGTTTATCCTTTATAAAAATAAATACTACTCTTAATCTCCAAAATTTGTCTAAAAAAACCCATAGTTTATCAAATACCATTCAGTAAACAGTTATCCTTAAAATTATTCAATTTAATCAAAACTAAGATTGAAACCCAAATCTCCAAAGGATTTAATCACATAGTCTTCCAAGATAAATATTAAAATTTATCTCCAAATAAAATCAGTTACTCTTAACGTCTCATATTGAAAATTAATTAACCTAATCAAATGTCCTCAATGATAGGTTAATCATTTCCATAGATAACAAAAATCAACATATTCTTGATTCATAAGATCATCTATCTAAAAATAATAATTCATGCTAACAAGGGACATCACGTAGTTTAGTATTAGTTAAAAGATACCCATTGCACTTTGGTTGTGGGTTTGATTCACACAGTTTTGTCCAACGCGACAGGTTGTCAAACAGTCTGCGTGTTGTCCTTTTTCAAAAACTATATAATTTTATAACATTCCCAAAAAAAGTTAAATTCATAAAAAATAACCATGAAATAATTTAATCACAAATGTTATCTAATAAATTTCGTTTTGCATCCCAAAAACTATTAACCTATAATTGCCTCAAATTCAAGGATCATATAAACCCAAATTGTTCTTTATAACTATATACACAAAAGATAATTATTCCATGAATAAAATTTTCATATATCAAACATTAGGGTTAAACATAATATAAAAATCATTCTAATGTAATCCCATCATCAGAAGAACCTTCATACTTTTAAGCATTTCCCCATCCTAAATTCCAACATAACTCTTGAATCACTTATATGTTGACTTCTTACTCATTCAGTATTCTTCATGATCCATTAACCATTCCTTTCAAACTTATTCTAATATAATTCTTTCCTAAAACCAAAATCATGAATCATATCCTAGGATTTCAATAATACGATAACATATGTTAAGACATAATACATACCTTTCATTGGGCATTGTCTGTTTCTTCATCCTCAATCAGAATAGAATTAGGTATTATTAAACAAATATTTGTATGATCCTAGTGATCCCATTCCAAAAACATCTTCATAGGACATGGGTTTTCATAATTAACATGCACACCACATTTAAAACATTAAATTGATCCTTCGGAAAGGACTTCTTTCACATTCCTAGAGTCTACATGATGCTTCCTTTTTCCATGGTATGTTCTTTCTTTATTACATTCATTTATACATCTATAGAATCTTTCCGTCCCTTTGAAAAATTTTCCTAGGTGTTTCATTCCACATCTTTGACACAAAGATTTTTTAACACACTTACCTTTATGATTATTACCTGAACATCAGTATGGATTTGTTTCTCGCATATATGATGCCTTATTAAGATCACTAAGGTTCATTTGGTAAATCATGACTCCATATAGTTGGTTGAGAATAACCAAAAGTGTTCTCATTGCATCTCCCATATCATTCAGTTGCTCGTTTAGAAAACTGTCACAGTTTTCTTCACATCCACTATTACTTTGGTGCCTGCTAGATCCAGCAATTTACTAAAACCAAAAAGGTCAGTGTGAGTATATCAGTAAAATCATCATATAATATCTTATGAGGAGGGTAAACAATAAGATGTAATTATTCATGTTATCTTAAACCCATTCACTTTATCTAAAAAAACTATGAATCTTTCAAAAATCCTAACCATTATGGTAATGTCTCTTATGCTTAAAGAATACCATAACCTCTAATGTTATCTAAACCGACCTCTGATACCAACTATAAGGACCCGACCTTAAAACATTATATAATCTTCAATTAAATGAATAATTCACATTAAGGATCTTATTAGGTTTAGAGTTTTATAGAGTTAGGCCATAACTATTACATTAAAAAATATTACAATGTAGATACTTCTACAAAGTATACTTTTTTTTTTCAAAACATGAACTCTTAAAAAAAGAGTCATGTATAGTTCCATGTATAAGACAACATGAATTTTCCTTGATCCCATCCTTGACCCTATTCCAAATTCTGCCTTGTGAAATCATTAAAAAAACGGGGATGAGCATAAATTGCTTAGTAAGGGAAACACAAAGAAGTAAAACTGTCAGTTTTTCAAAACAACATGTAAACCATGAATACTTTAACATAAGAAAAACTTTTCACCTTTATGATGTAGTAAATACTCTTCACTGAATAAAAGATCAATACATAACCTTTTGTAACCAAAAGATTACCATAAAACCCATATAAAGAACACATAACATATAAAGGTAACTAGGTACATGAACATACTTAAATGGAATAATCATACGGTTGACTTCCACACATATCACTAAACGGAATATCCATTCGGCCGACTTCCATACCCAATGCATTGGAGGTTATAACGTAACCACCCGTCCCGGTATTCACGGCACCACCCATCATATGGTCTATCACGTATCCACCCGTCAAATGTTCATGTAACATCATAACACATAAAATATTTCCAATATAAAAATTTCACCAATAACATTTAATTTTCAATCACAAGAAGTAATTTGATGATATTGAAATAATCAATCCATTTTCAAAAACAATTTCAAAAATGGATTTTTGAATCAAAGTGTCCCATACCACTTTGAATATTATAATGGAATTATATTTTTTAAACATTAATGTACATTTAAATAAATACTCAAACCCATTTTTAATACATGGACATTAAAGATAAAAATTATAATGACAAATCCTTAAAACATTTAAAAATGATATTTTTGTTAATGAGTTTTTTCCAAAATGATAGACTCTTAAATTCAAATAATTTAGGAATAAAATATAATTATAAAATTATAATATGATGAGAATAAAGGGATTCATTATAAAATATGTAAAAGGATAGTATATACACCATATAAGAGTCGATTTGTTGTATAACAAAAATGAAGTCTCAATAGAAATGTAAATTGAGATGAAATCCCTTATAAAGATCGTATCCTTAAATTAAGGATAAATCAATCTCATTATTAAGTGTGAAAAATATATATAAACCCAATATAAGTGGATATTAAATGTAATAAAATCATAGGTCAGTCACACATATTCTTTGGATGACATATTCAATAAGTACAAGTTTATCCCAATGAATTGAAATTGGGATAAGAAGCTCCCTTGCAAAAATTCGACAACCTAACAACATCACATTACAATTTATAAACTCAGTTGATGATGGAGAAAAGGGTATCCCATCACTTGGACATAAAATTTACAGAAATAAGGATATATTAGAACGTATCCCAACATAAGAATATGTTAATTAAAAGACATAACAAAAAAGAATCCTTTTAAAAGAGAGGAGTGTGAACGGTCCCCTTACCGATTTGGTAACTTAAGAAACATACACCACATGAATGAATGTTAAAACAACGAAGATATAAATACCCATATATTAATATATCATAAAAAAAATAATACAATCATGGGTTGTACATACACAAAACAAATGGATGTAGTGGTAAATATAGCATGAATCTCACAGGGATAAAGAGTGGAGAGGAAAAACCCCTTACCACGTTGTAATCAATCGAGTTGTATGACCCAAAGTTAATAACCTCCAAATTAATCATAGAATACCATGAATATAATGAAATTCATGATAATATATATCAAAAGTCAGTACACAATACACCACATGCAATAAATATAGTGTGAACAATAGAAATATCACGGAATTAAAAGTGAGATAAGAAATCCGTTACAAAAATTCGGCAGCCTAACAGCGCCACTTATTAAATATTAAAATGAATTAAAGAGATTAATAGTGGGTATATCATCATATGAAAATAAAAATTACAGTATGTTGAATATAAAATAACATCCTCCAACATAAGAACATGGAGCATAAAATAAATGACATAAAAGAGATTACTTGAAAAGAAAGAGAGAGGTCAGATCCCTTACCTTGTGTCCTACTTGACTCGATCATTCTTTAATATCCTCAATAATAAACTAAAGATAATTTATAATTTATTGAGTACATTTATAAATTTTATTATTCCTTTTATATCACTTATTACCATGTTATAAACATTATGTAATCATTTATGATAATAACGTCCATTTTGTCGATATTTGGTACTGGAGTCAAAAATGGACTTCTTGTAATTACATGTTGTTCATGTGGTCAATGGTTCATTATATAAAGTATTCTATTCATGATTTGGATATCATATATATCATATATATCCAGTATATACATGTAGTTATAATAGTATATAACATTTAGATGTAAGAAATGAAATGCACCGTTCATGGAGACGGTAAGCCGTACGTACGCATGAACGCTACTTTCACTTCTATTTCTTATTTTAATGGAAAAAAAACATAATGATACATAGGTATATTATAATTACAGTATAATATAATATATAATATCATTAACTCCATCCTTTATACATCCCACATAAGGCATTAACGAATCAAATCACTTTGAGGGGGTCATAGTCCATGCTTACTCAAATGAGATTATCGTATTTACCAACTATGGAAACCATAAATGCTTTCTATAAATAGAAAATAAAGAGGCATAAAGAAAACATAAACATCATATATATAATATATAAATACAGTTCCATCATATTGGCCACCATGAGAGTTTTTTGGAGATATAGGAACAATCATCGTTTTGTGAGGCGTTAGTTTTCCAACCACAGAAACATTATGTTCTTCATCCATTAGATGGAGGAGTGTGTATGTGTAGCTCAAATACGTCTCATAAAAACATCCTAGTATTTTTATGATACTCATTTTGTTACAAAAGAATGGAATAAAAATAGTTTAGGGGTTGGAGATGTAAAATAAAAGAAATTAGTTTAAGAGAAATCATTACCTTTAATTTGCGTAATTTCCTTTGGATTGAACCAAAAGAACTTCTTGAAATGCCTTCTGCCTAAGGTAAGGATTCTAGGGGAAGGAGAGGGATGTAGGGAGCATAATTGGGAATAGTTTGGACGAGCCAATTGTCTTGAGAGGTGTGAGGAATTGGTTATAAGTGGTCTCCTTTTATACGGGGGAGGAGGGGCTGTGGGATCGGTTAATCTCGGCCCACCGATATTGTCCGCTCCGGCCCAGTTTCTCCCCTGGGCCTCACGGCTTTAAAACGCGTCGATGAGGGGAAGGTAGGCACGGGATTTTAAACACCCACCAATCTCCTTCCACAACCGATGTGGGATTGGTTCAGTCGGGCATCGGGCTAACAATCCTAGCCAGGGACCACAACAATCCCCCCCCCCAAGCCCACAGCGGTCCCGAAACCACCCTCTGATACCAATTGTGGGATCGGTTAATCTCGGCCCACCGATATTGTCCGCTCCGGCCCAGTTTCTCCCCTGGGCCTCACGGCTTTAAAACGCGTCGATGAGGGGAAGGTAGGCACGGGATTTTAAACACCCACCAATCTCCTTCCACAACCGATGTGGGATTGGTTCAGTCGGGCAGCGGGCTAACAATCCTAGCCAGGGACCACAACAGGGGCTATTTTGGAAAATGTGAAAATATTATTTTATTATAAACATATATTCTGTTTAAAAGGGTCAAAAAATAATTAAAGGTGATTATAATATGACTCATGGTCGAAATAAAATCTTCAAATAGAAATTGGATAGGTTTTGGATAATATTTTTATCATTATAATATTATTTATCTAAATCATTTATTAATGAGATAAATATTGATCATTATTGTCTCATTAATAATTTAATATATTTGATGTCTAAAAATTATAACAAAAATACTAACATTTATTAAATCCTATTATCTTTCCAATGAGTATTTATAGTTGAAAATATCTCTTATATAACACCATATAAAAATTAATTACTAAATGAATTTTTTTAATGTCAATTTTGTCTTTACAATAAATTAATTAATCAAAATTGTCATTATCACTCCCATGTGAATGAATGGGGTCCCAAAATAGACCCAAACATAACCATGTTCGTTACTGACTCAACCAATAATTTTTGGACAAGTTTTAAGGTAATTTTGATTTATTATAATATTAATTTAACCGTAAATTACCGTATTTTCCTTTAATCGTGGTAAATAAAAGTCAAAAGTTACTATTAACGAAAAATTATTTTCAACTAAATGAGCCACATTTTACTTCTTGATAAAAACCATGTATGTCATATTTTTGAAATTCAATTCACAGAAGTAGTAATAATTCATTTGAATGAAAAAGTCAGTTTTTTTAACTACCACTAAGTTGTTTCACTATTCATCAGAAATTGATGTTTTTCATAAAAACACCAAAAATTCAACCTAAGATATATTTGATATTCGAAATTCAAAAATGATGTCTATTTTTCCAAATTAAAAACATAAATTTTTCATTAATTAATTTTAAAATTAATTCCCGTTATCAAAACAAATAGCGTATTTTTAAGAAACAATAACTATCAAAAGATTGATACTTACTTTTGTCCAATTTCAATGTGAAATTAATTTAAATGACCAATACTGGATTAAATTGTAAAGATATATTCTAATTAAACATTAAAACCAACCAAAAAGACAATCTAACTATATAAATAAACTTTATTAAAACACTGTTTTGAATTAAAATACAATATTTTTACTATTCATTAAAAAATGAACTTTATCAGAAAAATTCCAGAAATTTACCCAAAGTAAATTTTGATGTCCCAATTCTAAAGAATGATTTTATTTGGTCACATAGAATGTATTAATGTGACCAAAACTAGATTTAAAAAGGGTTCTCCATTAAAAGGAAATAAATTGTCCTTTAAATGTGAATTATGCTTAAAATTAGATTCATTCATATTTTAAGCCTCTAACTTATTATTCGATAATGTAAGTATATTTAAAAACCATGTATAATCATATTGTTGTTATTTTTGTTAATTATAGAAAATAAAACGACTAAGAGTTAAATATCGTTTAAAATAATAATATATTATTAGTGTTCAACGTAAGATTTCAAAGAAACATGTTGTTGCATATCAGGTATGCTATCGAACATAGAAACACTTTTAAAGTAAAACTAATATTTAATTCAAAAATTAATAAATATGAAAAATTCATATCCTTTATTTACCTGGGATGTTACATGGGTAACAGGGAGGGGTGTGAAATTGGAAGAATGAAATGAAGAACACTCTCTAATAAAAAAACATGGGTATCAATATTCTATTTCTTATTAGGTGGAAATTTATTTATAATTTTGGATACCAAGATTACATTACATTTAATGTTCCTTTGAAGAAATAGTTTCAAAATATTTTACTTAAAAATGACCATGATTTGATTTTGTGATCAATTCCCAAAATGGATGATATTTTTACCTCATAATGTCATCTATAAGATCCACTTTAGAAACATATGTCATCATAAAACAAAAAATAGTGGGGTTTATTTGATGATATGAAACTACTATAAGTTCTCACCATATCGAAGGGTGATCTTACCCTTTTTCAAATCAATAATAGTCCAAATATAAGTTAATAATGGAATTCATAAAATGTTTGGAACTTTTAATCACACTCCATATAAAGAATAGTAATGTATGATGAAAAAAATAGTATCACTAAATCAACTATGTGCCTATCTACCCTCCCCTAAGTTTGAGTAAGTGGAATTTTAGATAAATTTAGTGACACATTTTTTTTTGTTTGAGATACCAAATGAAAAACAGAATTAAAAATGATTAGGGAATAATGTTAATCCATTAAACAATCATCCAATGTCATATAATTTCATCACATTATCTAATTAGACAAGAATGAAAATTTGAAACATGTTCGTTAAATTTTAGAGAAATATTTTTTAGATTAGTAAACTATAATACTTATTATTATTAATTTTTCAACTCTAACATGATTTTATATCATTATAAATGAATCATATATGAAATTTTAGATAATATATGATTTTATTTTTATAATGAAAAAAATAATATTACAATTAATGAATATAAATATCAATTGAATCATGATATAATAATGTTCATTACTCTTTTGCAGGATTTTGTAAATGTAATAGGAGGGAAATAATTCTTCTTGTTATGTATAAGTTCCACCTTAATAACATTGTTTACCTTTTTTATCACATCCAAAATGAGTTCCCCTTTTATTTTCCTTTTCTATTGATATTTATTGTTTCATGATTCAATATTATTCACTTCTTTTTCAAATCTATAAATATTTATTATTTCATGAGTTGATAGTTTTTTATTTTTAGTTTAAACATTAAAAACTATTTAAACCTTAATTTTATAATTCATTACGGGTTTATTAGTTATCAGCCCTATTTGGTTAGTTACGTGAGACATAATTAAACTCATTTTTGGCTCAGTTGTACTAAAAAGTTTCCATTAATCCCTTTGACCATAATATCATAAATTTAGACCTGGATGGATATGTATATTGTTTGAGAAAGATTACTGGTAATCTATATACTTTTTTATCCTAGCCTCATGAGAATAAATTATATATTTGAACCTAGCCTCTTTAGATCATCATTTGTTAATCCCTTGAAATAACACCCCCTTGGGTTGTGTTTGGGAATTTTATAATACAGTTAAAAATTGATTTTAAAATTATTATTTAGGATGATTTTGGAATTTTATAGAAAACACATTTTTTATTACACATTTTTCATTTCATGAATGATTCAGGTTATTTTTGTATCCAAAAATTTCACTGATTTGAGAATGATCCATTCATTGTTCGATTCCTGTCCCTAAAATTTAGATACAATGAACTCCCATTATATTAAACAGTGATAGAAATTTTTGTAAAACAATTTTGAGCATGTCCCATCAATAAAAAATGACAGCATTGCTCTCTAAGATAAGAATCATTAACTAAAATAACATGGATAATTGTTTTATAGATATGATTTTGTATCTTCCAAATAAATTTTTTCTAGAATTTTATATCCAATTTATCATTTATTCATTTCGGTATTATCGTCAGTTTTATTAAATAAGTCACCACACAAAAACAGATCATCTGGATTTTTGTTATATGTTTTGATGGTATAATAAAATTTATACATCAAACGATTGGGAGCCAACTATTAGTCAGGAAGAATCATGATTAAGGATTTAAACCTATCCTAAGCATCATGAAATATCTCTTCATCAACCATTAAAAATATCGTTATGGTATACATAACATCAATTGTGATGTTCCTAGTTTATAATTTTGACATAAAGTTATTGAAACACATATACAAATTTTTATTGAATTCAATATTCATTTTATAAAACCATTTCCAATCCTAAACCATGATATATTAAGAAAACAGAGTCAACCTAAACTTTCCTTCACTCAATACTTGTATAAGGATATATTAGATATAATAGTTCATATTTCAAAAAAAACACTTGTGAGTTCCTAGTTGGTCTACCATTGAAATATGAATTCATAGAGAGGTAGGATTGTTTGATTTCAGTGTTCATAAAACTCTTCTATATACTTAAACATAAATGAGAATTGTACAAATTAAGATAATTTAATTACCAATGCCTATATATCTTAGTATCTATAACAATGGATTGGAGTATCTTCGATTGACATTAAAATTCTATGTCCTTTTGAATTAATGGTTTTCTAGGATTTCCATTTTTTTATTACATTAATTATGGTAGAGTGGCATTGTTAAATTTAGTAATTCAAAATTTGACCACTACATTAGATGATGAAGTGAACTAGAAGAATCATATTCCAATATTGAGAATCAATTTCAGAATATAAGAGATGAATTCAAGTATATTTTTTGGTTATTTTTTAGAAATATGAAATTTTTATATTTTTTATATGATTTTCTGTATATTTTCTTAATTTTAAAGAATTTTTTGTTCCTAGAATCACATTACTTCCTTTATAATTGGTTCAAAATTTGAAGATGACATGATGTGTTTTACTAGAGTTGAGACAAATTAATTATTTAAAACTACATTTAACTAGTATAGGGTTGTGTATGTGTATTGTGTTTACAAGAAAATAAGGTAATAATGTGTGAGAAAAATATGGTTAAAAGTAAAACTAAAGAAAAGTAGTACAGAAATGGTTAGGTTATGTGAAATCAAAAAAGAATATATAGACGTAGTGCAAGGAAAACAATAACAAAGTGAAAATTGATAAATTTTATGGTATTATGTTTTACAAAAAACATTGAATTGATTTAATTTTTTTATATTCTTATTTAAGTAAAAAATAATTTTTATTATAGAGATAACAAGAGAATATGCATTGATCAGTCAAACTATTTAACTTCAAAAGCATAGTGGTTTTCATTTAGACATTGAATCATGATATAAACATTATTATTAATATAATAATAATTAATGTGTCGATAATATTTCTTTATACAATTAGTGGAAATTTTTTCCATAATCAAAGGGAAAAAATTCACTAAAATCACCAAAATGTTCGAGAAGAAGTTAAAATGATACACATAATTATAGAAAAAGGGAAAATGAAAAATAATATTCCCTAAAATACTATATTTATAAAACCATATTTGATATATGAATTTCACATAATCATAATCAAAATTACATAATCAATTTAGTTAAACATCAATGTAATTAAAATTAATTAGTTAAGAGGAATATAAGATAAAATATATCAGGGGAAGCTCACTCCCTCCTCAATCTCAAACTATATTACCTACTACATGATCTATAATTATTTGTCTTCTATGTGTCCTCTAATGAATCAATTAATATTGATATATGTGTTCTATATTTTGTTAATATACTATAGAAATACTTCGACCCCCTTCAATAGTAGTCTAATAGTCGTTGAATATAATTTGTGAGGTTTTTAAAATATAGTTATGTACTTCTAAACAAAAAAATTTTATTAAAAAATATATATAAAATGTTAGTATTTCTTGAAGTTATAAAAATTTTGTTTTCAAAATTTTTGAGATGAATAATTTTCTTCAGATATATAAATTCATAACATTGTATAGATATATAATAATATAATTTTTGGTAGATGTAAGAATATAGAATGTTTTGCAGATGTAAAAAGAAGGAACTCTTTTCATATGTATAATGTAATGATGTTATACATATAAAAAAGTCATAAAATATTAAATTTCATAGTGTACTAATGAGATAAATAAGTTTATAATGCTTTGAAAATAATAATTTTTCTATGATAAAGAATATAATAAATTCAAGATATTATGATTGTATTAGAGATAATTGAAAACTAATAAATTTGATGATTTGAAGAATTTTATATTGATAGGATGTTATGAAATTGGTTGAGATGAATAATTTTAAAAAATTTCAAAGATAAGATTCATAGATGAATAATTTTATATATTTTTTATATTAATAATGTTTTGAAGATGATTAAAGTTAGAATATTAGGATGATATAAAAATTACATTATATGAAAATTTTAGTACTAATATAATTAAATGATATGGTTTTATTTTATATTACTTAAAAAAAATTAAGAATTCTTCAAAACAAGTTAAAGTCATCATACGTAAAGATAAGAGCACATTTTTGGAGTTTATGAACTTCTTGTCTTCGGAAAATGATTTTTTATAAATTTTAAACGTGGTCATTGGATGACAAGTGAGTAGGATAGTGATTTTATCCAAAAAAAATTATAAATAGTGTATTATAAATTTTTTGAAATATAAGTTTTACAAACTGCAAATTAGATTGATATTTTTTATAAGAAAAACATTTATAGTCCATCTGACATTGGTAATTAGTGTAACTTTCTGAATCATTGGGATATACTAATTAGAAAAAAATTTAATCAAAAAATTATATATTGTGCTGAAATATTTTCATTTTATGAGAAGTATTATTATAAATATAAATTTAATGGATAGACATTGTTTTATTGATGTACAAAAATGATTTTTTTCTAATAGTAAAATAATCTATTTTCATGAAGTTACAAATTTTACATTTTTTAGAGTTACAATGTTGACATTTAACGAATTCATTATTCTTATGTTTGTAGAAATTTCAAAAATTATAATTTCCAAGAAGATATAATGTTTAATATTATTTATAGTTAAAATGATAAAAGTTAAAAATGATACAAAGACAATATTTGATTAGAGTTACACTGTCAATGTTTGAAGATGTTAAAAGTCTAATGTTTTTACAAATTTTAAAATTTTAAATTACACAATGATTCAATGTTTATGTCTATACATAGTTACAAATTTGATGCTTAACGTTGAAAAATGTTCATAATACAATGTAGTATATTTATGTTATATAATGTTTGAGATTCATGTTTTTATGTGTCTTATAGGCATTATGATTATGTGAATATGAATATCGTTTAAAATGTTGGAGAATTCCAGAATATTCATGAATGTTATATAATATTTGGGAAAATTCCACATAAATTAAAATGAATGTAGAAATGATATTTATTAATTTTAGTTACATTAGCACCTTGGAATGAATTTCAACTTGAATAGTGCATCATGCTGAGTTCCAATTAGACTTAAGCTCTCCTCCATTATCTCCAAAGGTTTCTAACTAGCATCCAGGGGTTAAATAGGTGATTTTGGGGAGACTATACCCACATGTGAAGTTATAATATTGTTCTATATATATATATATATAACATGGTGTAGATGAAATAATGACAGAATTATACCTGTAACCAGCCAATGGAAGACAAAAATCAATAACAAAAATTAGTCGAATAAAAATCACATCAACATATCATTTTTTTGATTTTAAAAACCATGAATACATTCACTGTATTTCATATAAATATTATGTACGAAATGGTATCTCATAGGTGACCGTAATTATATTCATATATAATAATGAGAATATATAAAAAAATATAAAAATGTAAATATCAAATGAGGAAAAAACATGGTTCCCTTTCCATAAATCTCAGGATAATATCCACTAGGATCCATATCCTGAGCTAGAACCATTTCATGAACGCAAAATCATAGAGACTACACACATCTTATAGGGCCCTTATAGGGTGTGAGAACGAGTATTAGTAGGGTACCACCCACATGTTTATAAAATAAATTAGTGACTAAGCATGTTTATTCTAAATATAAATATGCGCCAAACCTTAATAATGTAAGAGAAAAAATCCATAGAGAAAAAATCCACCAATAATCATTCCCATTCCTCAGACAATGCTAGTATACCATAGTGGAGAGGAACTATACCACATGGTTGAAAAAATCATCTCATATCAAATAGAAAAAGTTTAACCCTCATTTACCACCTATAAATAAGTCACTAACACCTCCTCTCTAAATAGTGATCAATTATGTCCCAAATGAACGCCTAATCAACAAAAAACATGTCCTTCAAACCCCTCCTCGAAATAACCCATTGGATCGAATATCAATTTTTGGACAAATAATGATATTTCTAATCAATATAAAATCACTCTTGGAACATACCACAATATCCTAGGTAACGATGATGCCAACCCCATAAAATGATTCTATCCCAATGACCTGAAACCTGAAAAGACTCATCTTCTAATAGATATCCTCAACACCACTATCTAATGGATCGTCACCAACCCCAAGGATTTATACTTTATGAACCCCGAGTAATTTATCTATTATACACTACCGGGGGATCTACCAACATTAGTGGTCAAAATACATCATCCCTAAGGGATACTCTATACACTTAACTCAAATTGACCTTTTTTCCAACAAGTGTGGGTGACAATTTCCTAAGTAGTATCTAAGACACATGAACATGGGAACATCACACCCAATTGACCATGTTAGTTGAATCTGAGAGTCATTCTATGATATATCAAAGACCATTCACTCAACCAGTTGTCCTTTCCAAAGAGACAATTATATAATCCTCGGTTAGTGATCATTGGGTATGTGTATGTTGTTGGGTTTTTATCATTATATAAGAATATATAGATGTTTATAAATGTTATAGATAACTAAATTTTATTTACATATGGAATAAGAATAATTCAATTAAATTATAATTTTTTAGTTAGAAATTGGTTTTAAGGTTGTTATAGTTACTCATTTCTGAAATGTGAATTAATTTTAAATAACTATTCACATAAGTACAGAAAATATGTTTATACATTATTAATGATTATAAAACTATATGATATATATGATGATATATAATGATGGTTTATTTAACTAAATTATATTTATGAAAAAAATAATTTCATTTGGTGGTACAACAGTCATTTTTTTAATAAATTATGTATAAAATTTAAGTGTTTTTAAAATATTTTATAATAAAAATTATAAAAGGAAAACAATGGAGTATTTTTTAGGTTATCAGATGAATAATATTTCTTATTAAAAAACTATAATTTAATGGTAAAAAAATTTGAAATATCATCTATTACGGATCGAGTAGGATGATATCTCTATTATTTGGTTTCAATATATTTATTGAAATTTTTGGAGTGTGACGATATAATTTAGTTTGATAAATGTAATTGTTACAATAATGGGTTTAATGAAAAATATATTTGAAGTGTATTAAGATTAATTTTGGATATAGAAAAATATTATATCAATGTTTTTTATAAATTATCAATAAAATATATTTTTCATTTTTAATTTATTAACAAAATTTCATTGAAGATTTAAATTTTCATCATCAACTCAATGAGATTGTTCATCATACTAAATTTTTATTTCATATCATTTATTATTTACCAATATATTATTCACCAATATATTATTTACAGTAATCTAAAATAGTGTGTGGATTGTTTCTTTATGTAGTCTCATGTTTATGATTTTAGATCTTTGATTGCCATATTTTAGTAGATATCTATATAAAATTCATTTGTAATTTTTAATTATTTTAAAATTCATTATGAGTGGTTGTAGGAAAAATTAACCTGATAGTACAATTATAATCATAAATAAACTTATTTTTAGATTTGGTCATCAATAAATGTAGGTTAAAAATTTATTACTTATAATGGACGAAGACCAAAACCCATTAACATAACATTGTTAAACATGATTTATAGAATCGACCATTATTTGAATTCTAATATATTAGAGTGATGACAATATCGAATTTTTATATTTTTATCATTACAATATATATATATATAATTTCAAAAAAGAATTGAAATATTAATATTATTTCATGTGTTTTTAATGGAATGTGATTTATATTTCATAAATAAAAATTGAAAAATTTAGCATCAGAATAATTTAGTTTAATGTATTATTTATCTTATTCATTCTAAATGAGTTATTAGTGGTTAATATTAGATATGTAATCTGTAAGGGTTGGTTTCCTCAGAACCAACTGTTTTGTACTTTGATTACATAAATGTTCACTTATTATATATTGTTCATTGTTCTGCATGACTATAATATAATAATGTCCTGAAATATTTGTTGCATTAATAAGGTCATAGCAGATCCCCGCTATGATGAGAACCTTGAAATGCTATAACAATATTCTTAAATAAAGTTCTGCGGTTGGATGACATACTATGATAGGACACATAGTATACAGACCGTCATGTGCGAGTACTCATAAGAAGACGAGACTCTCTCTCATGGAGTTCGCACTTGGTAATCTCCAAGATGGGAGATTATGAGAATAGACCCGCCAGTAGTAATTCTGCATGTCTTGGTGTCATCGGATATTTCTATCTACGAGCGTGTGTAATGGTCCTTGGACTGGAAGATTATCATTAACTCATGTCATGACTCGCGCACTTAGATTTACTGACGAAAACTGTCACGCAGATAGTTGGCGGGAAGTAGGGTACGTTGGGTGCATCACGAGTGACATGTTGTTAATGGATAAGTCAAGGAAGGATTTGTCCCTTCCATTTATGGAAGTTGATATCTCGGCCCTTTGATTGAAATAGAACTGTCGCATTAAATTCCATGGCCATGGTGTAAACGATGAGTTTATTTCAGGTAGTCAAAGAACGACATATCAAGTATATAGGTTTATGACACTGCCATGAAACCTGCTTGATGAGATATTGAGACAAAGGGATTAAATTACATAGTAAGCGCTCGTATGAGGTGATACGTCAATGCGGCGTCAACTTCTTTCTCTTGGGTGCCTTGACCCGTTGCTAGACAGTAATCTTGGACTTTAGGCAAGCCCGCCTAATGCCAACGAGAAAGAGGCCTAGAGGGTCACACACTAAGTGTATCCAAGTATCTCAAGTTGAATAAAGATTATTCTCGTACATGGTTTAATAATTATTCAAGGAAGCCTAAGTT
Source organism: Viscum album (assembly GCA_963277665.1). Lineage (NCBI taxonomy): Eukaryota > Viridiplantae > Streptophyta > Magnoliopsida > Santalales > Viscaceae > Viscum > Viscum album. The sequence goes on from OY728141.1 coordinate 695,914,950, forward strand.
GTTTTAAATGATGGAGGAAAAAGAAAATAAAACAAGTACACGTCGTGTATTATTATTACATGCCGTGTAGTTTTATTTTGGAAAGGAAATGAATAAATGAAAACAAGATATACACGCCGTGTACATTTAATGTACACACCGTGTAGTTTTCAATGAAAAACAAGTACACGCCGTGTATTTATTAATACACTCCATGTAGTTTTTTTTAGTTGGGATTTTGAGGATATAATATTGTTTTAAATGATATTTATTATAATCAGCGTGGGCGCATGTCAAGGAATTATTTATTCGACATGGGGTTTTAAATAAAGAGTCAATGAAATAAATAAAACGCGTAACGTGTTTATTTATTGTCATAACTCTATAACCCCACACACCCGATTATAAATATCCTCACAACCCCAACTCTTTTTTGAGACAAGAGAATCGTTGTGCACAACATCTCCGGAGAATTCTTTCAAGGCCGAAAGAACCTCTTCCTCCAAGAACGCTCTCAAGACCGAGAGAGATCCTCTTCCATCGGATCAAGACAATCTAAGGCGGACAACGCAAGCAAAGGCTTCTCCACGCTAGCACCCGGAGAATCTTTTGGCGACGTCTAGAGATACGAGGTACACGTGTGGATCACCGCTAGAGGGAGTCTACACTTGGCTTCTGCGACGCAACGACGGATCACATTGACAACGTGATTGAGAACATCAACGAAGAAAGAACACCCAAAAGGTATTTCTTTATAATTAATTAAATTAATTATAATCAACCTGTAACGATCCTTGTTTGTGGTTCCGGGAAAAACCATCTTCTTTGTCTTTTTCTGTGATTCGATCCGTGGAGACTGGCGTTTATCGTCGTATTGATCCCGGATTGATCATTGCTAATGACAAAAAGCCAAGTGGGCACATCCACCCACGCGCTTCCGCTGCGCCCGGAACCTTCAAATGGTATCAGAGCGAGGTTACAACGTTGATTATAGTTATTTAATTTTCGTTGATAATTTACGCATTCATATTTGATTCAATTCGAAATAAATCGTTCTATAAATCTGAATTAACGAGATCTATTCTTCCTCCTTCGTTTCTCGATTCATATCACAGAAACGACCTTTTAATTTTAATTATGATTAAAATAAAAACGAGGAACTCATCCGGAGGAGCCGCTCTTTCTGTCTGTACAACATGGGATTACACGGCGTGTAATTAAAACTACACGCCGTGTACTTAGGTTCAACGAACCGGCACTGGTCCGCCAAACCACGTCGTGTGAATTGATTATGCCTAAGTTTTAATCACGCCGTGTTGACCAGAATAGAACGGCGCGTGGAAACCGGAATACACGACGTGTATGTTGGAACAACACGCCGTGTAGTCCGTTCCGACCCAGGTGAAACCGTGTACAAAGATAAGTCGCGTACCGCGTATACGGGATCACCAGGCCGGTTACCACGTAACAAGGAAGTACACGTCGTGTATGATTCATCTACATGCCATGTACTCTAAAATTTCTAAAGTACAGAAAAAACACGCCAAATCCCCGGCGTGTACTTTGGACAAAGGGTGAAAAGAAAAATACACGCCGTGTAATTATAAACTACACGCCGTGTACTTTCCAGAAATGGAATTTCACCAGGTTTCCTCCAATGTACAAAGACCCGTACAAGGAATATGGATGAGAAGAATCTCAAGGAAATTCAGAAAGGAATTTAAGATAAAGAATTGATTAATTATAAGATCATAATTAATTGAATTCGAGCGCGTCTTATCTTAAATAAAACGATTAAAAGAATTTGAATTCTAAATATGCGTAAATGTCGTTGCATACTATGGATGATCATGAGCTAGACCAAAGACCCTTTGTATGTGTATGGTTTCATTTAAATTTATTTAATTTAAATTTGTTGGCCTGCGAGCCTTCTTCCAATAAAATGTAGGGCTTGCGTGCCCATGGTTTCTTTAATGTAAACCCATGTAATGGAGGATCTCCCAAGCCAGAGGAGACGGTTCAAATCCCGAATCCGAGGCGAAACCGACACAAGAAGATACAAAGGTGGACAGGTGGGAGCTACAAAACATGAACCATCAGGTTCAAGGTGTTTTCCCTAGGTCAGGGTAAGCTTATCAAAACCGCTAGATAAGCTAACCAAATAGAAGCTCATGATCATGCCATCTTATTTTATTTCTGTCTGATTGCATGGTTTTTATATTATGCATGTGTTGTCGCGATCACATAATTAATAAAATGAACAAGCATGCAAAGATGGAATAAAATAAAAACCGGTCTATGCGTATACATTATCGGAACATGGTTAATCACTTAAGCAAGCATCACTTAATATTAACAAGCATGTGATAATGCAAAGATACGCATAAAGAATAAAATCCCTCAAATACCATATTAAGTCAGACCAAGCCTTCCGTTACTTGATTAAGGGAAAGACTCAATAAAACTATGTGTTTGACCAACCCTTGTTGGGACACTTACTTTTATAAAGGAAGCCCTTATGAAAGGTTTCGGGTTGACTTAACCATATTACATCAAGAGAAGTAGCCCTTGCTAGACTTGATGTAATATTGGAGGCAAGAGTTGAGGAAATCCAAGTCAGGATTTCAGGATTGGGGAGTCCACTCAACAGATCAAGGAACTGTAAGCTCACAGTTGGCACAGACCCGCCTACCTAAATACCTTTAAATAGCTTGACCAACCCTTGTTGGGGTTATGCGAAGGGAAATATGGATCCTTGCCATTAGAATGTCAAAGCAACTGGACATTCCGAGTTCAATGGTGAGGGCCATTGGGAATTGATAAAATAGTGGGAGACTTAATAAAATTTATTATTTCTCATAAAATGTAATCAAGAAAGTACTGATAAATCTACTCTTTTAAATTGTAGAATCAAAATGACAAACACATCAACCACATTTTCTCTGCGATCAATTCTGGATAAAGACAACATCCTCACCGGCAGTAACTTTCAGGAATGGTTTAGGCGCCTTCGGGTTATCCTACGCCATGAACGGAAGTTTTATGTGCTGGAGTCTTCACTTCCTGATTCTCCTGCCCCAGGGGCAAGTGATGAAGATTTCCTAGTCTATGATCAACATTTGAACGATGCTCTCGACGTTCAATGTTTGATGTTGTCATCTATGTCTAGTGAGCTCATGAAGTCTCATGAAGACATGGATGCCTACAGCATGCTCGAGCACCTCCGTGGTTTATACTAGGAGAGAGCAAGACAGGAAAGGTTTGAGATCTCCAAGGCTCTGTTTCAGAGCAAGCTTGGAGAGGGTGCCCCAGCTGGGCCTCATGTAGTCAAGCTCATTGGCTACATTGAGCGCTTGGAGGTTCTAGGGTTTAAACTCCCTGAAGAACTGGGTACCAATCTCATTCTCGCATCACTCCCCCAGAGCTTCTCAAACTTTGTTGTTAATTTCAACATGAACAATATTGAGAAGTCTCTATCTGATCTTCTTATCCTCATTCGCCAAGTGGACAATGACATGAAGCGTGAAAAACCTTCTGTCCTTATGGTGAATAAAAGGAAAGGGAAGGCGAAGAGCTTTAAGCCCAAAGCTTCTTCAAGGCCTTCCAAGAAAAGGAAGATCAAAGGGGAGGAAAAGGAACAGGATGCTGTTTGTTTCGCATGTGGCAAGAAGGGTCACTGGAAGAAAAACTGCACCCAGCCGAGGAAGCAAGGGGAAGCTTCAGGTGCGTTTGTTATCGAATGCAATCTATCTGTTTCTACTAATTGGGTATTAGATACTGCTTGTGGTGCTCACATCTGTATCCAAATACAGGAACCAAGTAGATTCAGGAAGATTGATCTAGGGGAGATAGATCTACGAGCAGCCAACGGAGCCAGACTTGCTGCTGTAGCTGTCGGGGACTACCACCTCACATTGCCTACCGGGATGGTCTTGGTTTTGAAAGGATGTTATTATGTACCCTCTGTAACCAAAAACATTATTTCAGTATCCATATTAGATACTGATGGATTCATATTCAAGTTTGGAAATGAATGTTGCTACTTTTATAAAGATAGTATTTGTTTTGGTAGGGCACAGTTATATAACGGCCTTTATGTGTTAGACTACACAAACCAAGTAATGGTAATTGATAACAAAGTTAATTTACATGACTCATACCACACCCAACTTTGGCATCACCGGCTAGGTAATGTCAATGAGAAACGTTTGACAAAATTACATCAAGATGGGTATTTAGTTTCTTTCGAACTAAAACCACTTGGTGTATGTCATGCGTGTCTACAAGGCAAAATGACCAAAGCCCCATTTAGTGGGAAAGGTGATAGAGCTAAAGAGCTTCTAGAATTAGTTCACACAGATGTGTGTGGACCATTTCCAGTTGAAGCAAGGGGTGGTTTCTCGTACTTCATAACTTTTACTGATGATTTTAGTAGATATGGATATATCTATTTAATGAGGTATAAGTCAGATTCTTTTGATCGGTTCAAAGAATACAAGAATGAAGTTGAGAACCAGCTTGGTAAGAAGATTAAGAAACTCTGCTCAGACAGAGGAGGAGAATATCTTAATCAAGACTTCATTGATTTTTTACGGGAGTTTGGGATTCTATCTCAACTCACTCCTCCTTACACACCGCAGTGGAATGGTGTAAGTGAAAGGAGGAACCGCACCCTGTTGGACATGGTGAGATCAATGATGAGTCATACGAGTCTTCCATTATCCTTTTGGGGATATGCATTACAAACAACAGCACACATACTAAACCAAGTACCAACTAAATCGATAAATGGTATTCCATACGAGTTATGGAGTGGACGCAAATCCATGTTATCGAATTTACACGTGTGGGGTAGCGAAGCATTTGTTAAGGCCTCTTCAGGTAACAAACTTGCACCCCGAGGCACAATGTGTATCTTTATAGGATATCCCAAGGAAACAAGGGGATATTACCTATACAACCCCTCAGACAAAAAGGTTACAGTGGCAAGACACGCCATATTCCTTGAGAGGGAGCACATCTCCAGAAGAGATAGTGGGAGCGAGATAGAGTTCGATGAAGTCGAGGCTCAAGATACACATGAGTTGTTACAAGAACAGATTCCACAAAGCCCCGTGGAAGAACAATCTGTTCCAGAGACACAAGAACTGCGTAGGAGCACGAGAGAGGTGAGAGAACCAGAACGATATGGTTTTCTTGTCACTGAGGATGGTGACTCATTATTGGTTGACAATGATGATCCTCTTACCTATAAGGAAGCAGTTGAAGGCACAGACGTTGCCAAGTGGCAAGAAGCCATGAATTCTGAAATGGATTCCATGTACCAAAACCAAGTCTGGATTTTGGTAGATCCTCTAGTTGATGTAAAGCCTATTGGTAATAAATGGGTATTCAAGAAGAAACTGGACATGGAGGGGCAAGTCAGCACCTACAAGGCACGACTGGTTGCAAAAGGTTTTAGACAGCGTCAAGGAATTGACTATGATGAAACCTTTTCACCGGTTGCAATGCTGAAGTCTATCAGAATCCTATTGGCCATTGCTACTTACCATGACTATGAAATTTGGCAAATGGATGTCAAAACAGCTTTACTTAATGGGAACCTCCAGGAAGATGTCTACATGACACAACCTGAAGGGTTTGTGACTTCAAAGGATGCCAACAAGGTATGCAAGTTGCAAAAATCCATTTATGGATTAAAGCAAGCATCAGGGTCATGGAACATTCGTTTTGATGAAGCTGTTACAGAATTTGGCTTTGTTAAGAACGAATGTGAGCCTTGTGTCTACAAAAGGTTTAGTGGAAGTGCAGTCGTTTTCCTAATAGTATATGTCGATGACATATTGCTAATTGGAAACGAAGTACCTGTCTTACAGTCAGTTAAGACATGGTTGAATAAATGCTTCTCCATGAAAGACTTGGGCGAGGCGGCATATATTCTTGGGATCAAGATCCATCGTGATAGATCCAAGAAAATGTTGGGCCTAAGTCAAAGTACATACATTGACAAGATACTGAAGAGATTAAGTATGGAACAGTCCAAGAGGGGATTGTTTCCAGTGTCACATGGCATTCATCTTTCCAAGAAAATGTGTCCTCAGACACATGAGGAAAGAAAGAGAATGGCAAGGATCCCTTATGCATCCGCGATTGGGTCAGTCATGTATGCTATGCTATGTACGAGGCTAGATGTTGCTTATGCATTATGTGTGGTAGGCAGATATCAAGCTGATCCAGGAGACCGCCATTGGATGGCAGTCAAGACTATCCTTAAGTATCTGAGGCGTACTAGGGATATGTTCTTGGTTTATGGAGGAGATGAGGAACTAGTCATAAGAGGACATGTAGATGCTAGTTTCCAGGCTGATCAAGATGACATGAAGTCGCAGACTGGATACATCTTCAGTTTGAATGGAGGTGCAGTGAGCTGGAAGAGCTCAAAACAATGTGTGGTGGCAGATTCTACAGCGGAGTCTGAGTATATCGCAGCTTCTGAGGCAGCTAAAGAAGCAGTATGGATGCGAAGCTTCGTCCAAGAGCTGGATGTTGTACCGAGCAGTAAAGATCCTATCACACTCTATTGTGATAATACTGCAGCGGTGGCACTTGCAAAAGAGCCAAGGTCACATCAGCGGACAAAGCACATACTTCGGAAGTATCATCTCTTGAGGGATTTTTCTCAGAGAGGTGAAGTTGCAGTGAGCAGTATTTCCACGGAAGACAACGTGGCAGACCCATTGACTAAAGCCTTGACTCAGCAGAAACATGATCATCATGTGAGGTCTAGCGGACTAAAAGTCGTAGGCAGTTGGCTCTAGTCCAAGTGGGAGTTTGTAAGGGTTGGTGTCCTCAGAACCAACTGTTTTGTACTTTGATTACATAAATTTTCACTTATTATATATTGTTCATTGTTCTGCATGACTATAATATAATAATGTCCTGAAATATTTTTTGCATTAATAAGGTCATAGCAGATCCCCGCTATGATGAGAACCTTGAAATGCTATAACAATATTCTTAAATAATGTTCTGCGGTTGGATGACATACTATGATAGGACACATAGTATACAGACCGTCATGTGCGAGTACTCATAAGAAGACGAGACTCTCTCTCATGGAGTTCGCACTTGGTAATCTCTAAGATGGGAGATTATGAGAATAGACCTGCCAGTAGTAATTCTGCATGTCTTGGTGTCATCGGATATTGCTATCTACGAGCGTGTGTAATGGTCCTTGGACTGGAAGATTATCATTAACTCATGTCATGACTCGCGCACTTAGATTTACTGACGAAAACTGTCATGCAGATAGTTGGCGGGAAGTAGGGTACGTTGGGTGCATCACGAGTGACATGTTGTTAATGGATAAGTCAAGGAAGGATTTGTCCCTTCCATTTATGGAAGTTGATATCTCGGCCCTTTGATTGAAATAGAACTGTCGCATTAAATTCCATGGCCATGGTGTAAACGATGAGTTTATTTCAGGTAGTCAAAGAACGACATATCAAGCATATAGGTGTATGACACTGCCATGAAACCTGCTTGATGAGATATTGAGACAAAGGGATTAAATTACATAGTAAGCGCTCGTATGAGGTGATACGTCAATGCGGCGTCAACTTCTTTCTCTTGGGTGCCTTGACCCGTTGCTAGACAGTAATCTTGGACTTTAGGCAAGCCCGCCTAATGCCAACGAGAAAGAGGCCTAGAGGGTCACACACTAAGTGTATCCAAGTATCTCAAGTTGAATAAAGATTATTCTCGTACATGGTTTAATAATTATTCAAGGAAGCCTAAGTTGTTTTAAATGATGGAGGAAAAAGAAAATAAAACAAGTACACGTCGTGTATTATTATTACATGTCGTGTAGTTTTATTTTGGAAAGGAAATGAATAAATGAAAACAAGATATACACGCCGTGTACATTTAATGTACACACCGTGTAGTTTTCAATGAAAAACAAGTACACGCCGTGTATTTATTAATACACTCCATGTAGTTTTTTTTAGTTGGGATTTTGAGGATATAATATTGTTTTAAATGATATTTATTATAATCAGCGTGGGCGCATGTCAAGGAATTATTTATTCGACATGGGGTTTTAAATAAAGAGTCAATGAAATAAATAAAACGCATAACGCGTTTATTTATTGTCATAACTCTATAACCCCACACACCCGATTATAAATATCCTCACAACCCCAACTCATTTCTGAGACAAGAGAATCGTTGTGCACAACATCTCCGGAGAATTCTTTCAAGGCCGAAAGAACCTCTTCCTCCAAGAACGCTCTCAAGACCGAGAGAGATCCTCTTCCATCGGATCAAGACAATCTAAGGCGGACAACGCAAGCAAAGGCTTCTCCACGCTAGCACCCGGAGAATCTTTTGGCGACGTCCAGAGATACGAGGTACACGTGTGGATCACCGCTAGAGGGAGTCTACACTTGGCTTCTGCGACGCAACGACGGATCACATTGACAACGTGATTGAGAACATCAACGAAGAAAGAACACCCAAAAGGTATTTCTTTATAATTAATTAAATTAATTATAATCAACCTGTAACGATCCTTGTTTGTGGTTCCGGGAAAAACCATCTTCTTTGTCTTTTTCTGTGATTCGATCCGTGGAGACTGGCGTTTATCGTCGTATTGATCCCGGATTGATCATTGCTAATGACAAAAAGCCAAGTGGGCACATCCACCCACGCGCTTCCACTGCGCCCGGAACCTTCATAATCAGCATTATTCATGAAAAACAGTGTCTGTATGGTGTTTCTTACTTATATGTTGTTTATTTTTATTTTTCATTATGAAAATATTATATTTTGGTTCAAATAAATTATCTATAAAGTGTTTCATAGTGAGGTAAAATAAAGTATTTAATAGTGCCCAATTAAATTCAAAATGGTTGGAATCATATTTCCATCGGCATTGATTAATGGTATATTTATAAAATATATACTTTAGTTCTGTTGAACATGTTTCAATGTTCTCTATTGGAATTTGATCCTTGAATTTAGAATATGTTTACATTGACAGTATAAAATTCCTAAAATCCAAAATTATTATTGTGAATAATATATCTTGATAATAAATTTAAGAATTAATGTAGGTATTGTCTGATTAATAATATTTTATATGATTTATACATCCCTTGATATATTGGAAATACATGTATGTGTATGTTTCAATAAATTTTTGGAGACTTCTTCCTATTAACTCGAGTTCTATGACATTATATGAGAAAAAAGTGGTGAATTAATAATTCATGACATTATATTTATTTGATGAATTAAGTAAAAGTGATAGTGTGAAATTTAGTTTTTTCTTTCTATAATGTATTAAACAGTAAAAATACATTTCATTCATAAAATGATGGAAAATATTAAAGAAAACTAAAACATTTATGTTATATTTCTCTAATATATTTTAAATTTTCATTCCTCATGGTTCTAAAATAAATTATTCCATAAAATGATACTATAAATTATATTTTAAACAAGATGATATCATAAAATAATAAATTTGATGAAAATATATATGCAGTAATTTAAGAGATATCATATATCAATTATAATAATTATATAGGATATAGTGTATAAAACGCAATTAAATATTAATTTTGATATGTTGATATGATAAATAAATCATATTGAAATTAATTTTCATAATTAAAGTGTCTTATTATAAATTTTATTGTAGGATTTAAATATTGAATAATTAGATGAATCTAAATGTTAATAATCTATATTTAAAATTATATTTTAATTCATTACACTATATATTCATGATAGTTTTTTAGTATAATAGACTATAGATATTTCTTGAAAGAGTATATGATCCCTTCATTTCTAGGAATCTTAGATTTACTTTTCACTATTATGGGATAGTATACTAGTGTATTCTATGCCACAAAATTTTCAAAATAAATTATTACTATATTGAATAAAATAATAAAATTTGTGTTAATTATTTAGTATCAAAAAAATTATTGTACTGGGACTATATTACTGATGTATGGACCTATGATAAGAAATAAAATCTAATTTTAAACCATAAAAGAAAAATTGTCCATTGTTCAAGCATTCATCTTAGATATGTTATTTGAAAAGAGAATGTTTTTGAGAACATCTCAGAGTGAGAAACTAAAATGATTGTATAATTCCGATTTTTATTTTTGATTATTTACATTTTTTTACTACATTTTTTATTATCATTATTTATTTATTTGAACTAAATTATAATAAGAATCATTTAAAATTGATACATTTTTCTTTCATATCAAAATATAATTTATAATATATATTATTCTACATTGTGTAAAAAATTAAAATCTAGTAATTATTTTTAAAATACATTTCTTATAGTTCATATAATTTTATTGTAGTTTTTTTTCATGAAATGAATGAAAAAAAATCATTTCTATCTCCAAGAATGTTAAAAAAATTTCAAATAACATTCAATATTAAAATATTCAAATAATTCCATTTGAAATCTCCATATTACAATGGTATTAAATATTATTTAAAATAATATAAAATTAATTTTTTTGATAGTTTTTTATATCCGTTTAAATTGAGTTTATGGTACCTTTAGTTTTCATAGGTAAAACTGTGAGATAATGGATTCACTATAATTGGTGTGTAATGGGAGAAGTATATTTTTATTATAGATGTGCTGATTCATTATGTATATTAAGATTGATAAATATAAGAAGTGGTTAATTTTATGCTTAAAAAATTCATTTTTACTCTTAAAAGTATCATATTTTAACATTTTATAAAAATTCGTATTCAAAAAACATATCTTGTATTTATAAGTTAATCAAACTTTACCCTTGGTTCTAATAAACAATCTATGAGAAAAAAATAGATTCCAATATGCATTCCACTTGTCCTAATATGAAAATTATTCTACATTAACAGTTTCTAGTATCTTATTAGGTATGATGTGGTAACATATTTATAATTTAGTTTTATTCATAGTAGAAAAGTATTTAATATGAGTAAAAAAAGAATCGTAATAACAATGGTTATGAAAATCACAGTATTACTAATGTATTGATTATATCTTAAAGTGTACATAATTTAATAAGAGTTATAACATATTCATAAGGTAATTAAAGTTAGATAAATTTTATTATATAAAAAATCATTAGGATTACCAGGATACAAATAGAAAGATGAATTTAAAATTATCAATTTTCATTATATACATGGAAGGTAATAGAGATGTAATAAAACAAGTAATACAAATGATCAGTAATTTGATACAAACATATTGAATGGAATATTACTTTTATCCATGGTTCTAAAAATCATATTGATCCTCTAATGGTCATATTTCATTAATATTTTCATGATGACATAGAAACCTAGCACAACAATAGTCATATTATAGAAAAATGTCTGACATCATTTTAATGTTCACCATTTGCGGTGTAAAATTTATTCATTTAAAATATAATATAGTTTTTCAATATTCATATTTTACCCTTTATTCAATCCGATGTATTTCCATACATATTCCATTACATTTATTTTTATTAATTTCCATCGAATTTTTAGCAGTTTCTATATAAATTTTGATCATAAAATCTTTTGTCAAAATGAAGACCAGAAAAAAAGTATTACATCATATTTGATAAAGATGAATCTGATCATTTTTTTTCTCTATGCTCAGTTTGATGATCATAAAGAATAAATCAGTTTTGTATACATCAATACATTGAAACTATTTCTATTTATGGAAATAGAGTTATTTTTATTTAAAAATCATTACATATTTTAGAAATTAAATAGATATTAATTATGTATTTCTGAAATTATTTTTAATTTCAAAAATAAAAGGAATATTAATGTAAAAAAGATGATTTTTATTCAAAAATGCTTACCATTTTATAATTCACAAAATAGAATACAAAAAATAAAAAATACCTTTGAAAACAATATGCCCATTTTCTTTTTGGTACATTGTATCCCAAATTTGGATACTACTTATCTCCCCCTAATATTATAAATAATCTGAATACAACGGTGAATATGATAAGATCCCCTATAAGATATAAGAATCCCACGAGGATTGTGTTCTATTATTTATAAGTATTCCAGTCTCTTACATAAACTATCTCCACCATTCTATAAAATATAACCCCTTTGTATATAAATCTATGAATTATTGATTTTTAAAATTTAATGTGGATGGGTCTTGTATTACCCAAAATGGGATATATAAAAAATCAAATGATAAAATATAATGAAGTATTTATAATAAAAAAATCAAAAACATTAAACCCATAAGAATTGGGATATATTAAAAAATTCATAATTTGGTGAAAAATTACTTCATTAATGAAATTGTATAAAAAAGTTATATCAAGAGTTCAGAGAATAAAATTCAATATTTTTTTGGCATCAAAGATCTCAAAATTCTCTATAACATTTTGAGATCATTTAAATTTTTATCCTTCTCTATATAGAGAATATATTGAGAATGATTTTCATTTTAAGATCTCGTAAATTTTTCTTTTAAATTTGATTCTTCTTAGCGTGGATTTTATTCTTTTGATCTAAATTTTTAATTCTTTGAGAAAATTAATTTCTCATAGTAATAAATACCTCATTGTGATTTTTAAGTATACATATATGATCCTAAAAAAACTCATTTTTTCATTTAACTCATTTACATTCATAGTATGATTTTTGAGAAATGTTTTTGAGTTCTTCTATAAACATCACTATTTTTGTCATTTTTTCTAATAAATCATTGAATGATTATAACGTTTAATCCTTGTAATTCTTGAATTGTTCAATTTATTTATCATGTACCTTGAACCATGACACTAGTTTGTCTAATAAGACTTATTTAAGCATTGATGGTCTATTGTGGGCCCTGTCCCTGACATACTACGTCCAAAACAATCCTCACATGAAAATGTTGAAACATAACATTAACATTTTTATTAAAACTAAAATACAAAATGATAATACTTTAACCATGAATGTTATAAAAACATCACATCCATAGTCAAACATATCATATATCATTCAATACATTATGGAAGATTTCACTATAATAAATAAATGTCAATCAGGAACAATATAAATTAAATGAGGTTGATACTGTTGAAAATGATCAATAAAACTCTTTGAGAGAAATATAACTTTTTTGGGAAATAATTTAAAATTAAATAATTTATAGAGGATTTCATTTAGAAATTATTTTTGAATCATGGTGTCCCATAATAATTTAAATATTTTCAAAATTATTTTCATTTTAAAACAAAAATAGTGTCCATATAAATAAATGATTTAAATAATTTTGAAATCGTGGATATTTTTTAAAATGATTAAAAAAATTAAATCATTAACAAATTTTAAATGAAGATATTTCAAAAGATTCACTTTCAAAAAACCTTAAAATATAAATTTTGAAAACAATTTTGTGAATAATGGACATGGATTATTAATATTTCCCTATAAATTTATATACATAAATTATCTCAGATAATAATGAGCTTGATAAATTAACCCTTACCTTGTACATTCCTTTAGTAGAGGGTATGTTTAACCTCCTCTATAATAAAAACAGTATCCAATAGAATTATACGAGAACCGTAATAATGTTTATGATAACATATATAATACATTTATTACTTTTCACTGCCCCATTTGACAATAATTTCTATGTTAATGTAACATTTCTGGTAATAATCGCTCTCTTTATTGTATATGTTTTTATCGTTTTATTATTCATCGTAACAATTAGATCAGGTTTTAAATAAATCAATAAATAAAACAGAATTTATATATCATATATATTAAGAATATTAATAGGTATAATATATATATATATATATATATGAAATGGAAACACTATTCCTGGAGACGGTTGTTCGTACGTACACATGAATGTTGTTTCCGTATTCTTATTGTATACTATGGAAGTAAGTAATCAACATATGATTATATAATTACATATATATTATTCCAGTATAACTATTATTTCACATAACACATAATTAATATATATATATATATATATATATTATAAAATGTATTGAAGGGTGATCCTTGAGATTAATTTCATCATGTCGTGGATAAAGTAGTTGTACATACGCACGAGCGACAACATCATCTTTTTTATGGTGAAATGGTGTTTTCATTGGTTTGATAATATATTTAATTAATCATTAACATGTTATATTTATTTTTTACATATTATACTCAATTATATATCCATCCAAATATTGAAGTTTTTAATAACACACTACACAACGACGTGGAGAGTGTAGGTCGTACATACACACGTGTGGTGACTTTGTCATTCATATAATGAATAGAATAATGAATACGGTTGTACCATATATATAATAAAATATCAGTATGTTGGAGGTTCTAGGGTTATTATATTAGCATGGAAATAAAAATGAAGGAGAATGTAGAAAAGAGAAGAACTTGGAAAGAGGTGATTAAATAATTACATCTTCTTCGGGTGCTTCCTTTTGATTTGAATTAAAGGGCTTCTAAAGATGGATTTATGGCAAATGTACAAGCTATAGATTTAAGTTATGGTAGTTGGGAGTATATTTGAGAAGGTTTTGGCCAATCCAATTTGATTTTGTGGTGTGAATTTGAGAGAAGCTATAGTGACATTTTATAACAGAGGTGTGAGGCACTTTAGGAAGTGCGTGAAATATTATTTTTTTAGAAAATCATTTTCAGCTTATAATAGATATAAATGGATTTATTTTTATTATACGGTCAGTATGGGTCAAAATCCTATCAACCAATAGGTTTTATTCATGTTTATGCCTCCATATTAAACATATCCTTTAAATTTAAACGTTAGTTAAAGAGTTAAACACTTATCATGTCTTATCATGGGTTTAAATATTATGGTTAATAATCTAACTATAAAATACCAAGAGAACATAAAGGGGTTCATTAATGACATATATACCATTATTTATGTTTTTTTCCTAATTTTATATTTTTTGGACTATTATATAATTTAATAAAATAGTATTTTCTTTAAATAAACATTTATTTCTATTCTGACACTATTCAGAATACGGTTTTTTTAATGTCATAAAAACTTGATTATTTGTAAAACAATACATTGAGTCAACCCAAAAATGTCATAATAAAATTGAAATTTATTATTTGGAATCATAAGTTTAAATTTAAATTTATTTTAATATATATTATTTCAATTACATTAATATTTCAATAAAAAAGTATTTACTACATCATCATTATTTCAAAAATAAGTTTAATAATTTAATTTCTAAAAATTATAAATAAAATACCACGAAGTATGATATATTTTTATATTTATAATTAATATTTATAGTCTATTTAATATTATGTGTATCTGTAACAGCCCGAGATTTTATGAAAAATATTCTTTTTAATTTTCATAATGTCTTGTGTTGTACGCTACACCAAAAGGAGCTTGCACAAGACGCATCCTTGACTTGCCTTGCATTACACGCAATCGCGGCCTTCCTCGATAGCATGTGTAATACGAAATACCGAGTTTCACTAAACAACGATATGATATTAAAATATTATTAAAACTAGTCGTTATGAATAGTAATAACCACTTTTTAAAATTCTGTAAATCTTATTTTTCAAAATGAACTTCATTTTTGGATTCGGAGTATCGAATTTAGCCTAATGTGAAATTTTGGTACTTTTCGGATAACTTTCATATTCTGATGAATAGTGAAAATCACTAAATTATAATTAAAAACAACTTTTTTAATCGAAATAATTAAAAGTGATAAATTATTAATTTGAGTGGTTTTAAAGTATATTTAGAATATATTTTTACAATTTAATACAATGTTGGTCATTGGTTGTAATTTCACATTTAAACAAGACATAATCAAGTGTCAATCTTTTGATATATATTGTTTCCTAAAAACACGCTATTTATTTTAACAGCGGGATTTAATTATAAAATTAATTAATGCAACTTCTATGTTATGAATTTGGTAAAATAGATTTCATTTTTGAATTCGGAATATGAAATATTGCTTAGGATGAAATTTTGGCATTGTTCTGAAAAACATCAATTTTTGATGAATAGTGAAACTACTAAGTGGTAGTTAAAAAAAACTGAATTTTTCATAAATCTTAATTTTGCCGCTTCTGTGAATGGAATTTCGAAAATCCGAGAGACACGGTTAATATCAAGGACTAAAATGTGGTTCAATGAGATGAAAATAATTTTTTGGTGAATAGTAACTTTTTACTTTTTTACCGCGGTTAATAGTAAATAGGGTAACTAAGGGTAAATATGATATTACTATTACCCTAACACATGTCCTAATTCTATTGGACAAGTTTAATTCGACTAAAAACAAACTTAGGAATAAAATATGACCATTTAGGCCCACTTGGATTAGATTAGGACATTTATTATTAATTTATTTAAAGAAGGGTTAAAATAGTTAAAATCAAAGTTTAATAAGTAAATCATTTTTAATATGGGGTTATACATAAGATAAATTCGACTATAAATATTCATTAGAAATCTAAAAAGATTTCATACATAATGGTATTTTATTTGTAATTTTTAGACATCAAATAATTTAATTAATTTATGACACAAAGATGATGCAGTAATTATCTTATTTATGAAATATTGACATAATTGATGTTATAAACACCAAAATAAATGTAATTTGAGAATTTTTATGAATTCCACTAATTTTCTAGGTTACTATGATATATTAATGTTGATTTAATCAACTTGATTCGAACATTTAATTCTGTTATGACTTTCACAAAAATCATATATCAAATAGTGTCAAAATTGACACAAAATAGTTTTTAAATCAAATATTATATTATTAATTGTTATTTTATTCCTAAAAATCTAAGGTTCGGCCAAATGACTTAGATACGGATATATATATTAATAATAAACAATTTGGGGTTCGTTTGGCATGTTATAGTAAGTGTATTAACCATATAGTGAAAGAAAACAAAAAGACACGGTAAAAGTTAAATTAATTAACTTAGAGTTAAATCTAAATGATAAGGTTAAAATAATACCCTAAACTTGTCCAAATCCTATTGGTTGATAGGATTTCGACCCATCCCCACTTTAGCTTCGAAATAAGACCCTTTGGAACCATTATAAACCGATTTTGACTTTAATATAAAATAATATTTTGAGATATTCCTAAGGTGCCCCTCTCCTCCCCTATAAAAGGACACCTCCTCCCCCTCCTCCTCACACCAATTTGAGCACTCAAGCTCGGCCAAACCCTGCCAAAATCTCTTCTCCACTTCCCTAGAAACATCCTAGAGGTTCTGGTCTTCCTCAAAGACCAATTCTAGTTCCCTAAGAGGAGGTCTCAAAGAGGCACTTCAAAGAAGAGGTAATTACCGTTACCAATTCTTTCATCTTTATTTCTTCTTCCACTTCTTCTTCTTAGGTTGTTTCATTATGAAGTAATAACATCAGTATCACTCATATACTGATATGTTATTATAAGTATGAAACAACCCTATTTCACCATCTATCCATCCTACGGAAAAAGAAATCACCGCGCGTGCGTACGTACGGAATACCGTCTCCACGCCGTGGTGTAATCTATTTTCCTCCACCACCTTACATGGATGGGTATAATGGTGTAAAGAATAACTATACATATTTATTACAACATCATATTGATTCTGATATATTGTATAATCCACTCCAATTCAATTCAATATTTATAGAAATGATATCATCGCTCGTGCGTACGTACGGAATACCGTCTCCACGACGCGATGAGATTCATTCTCCATGTTAACCATTTAAGAATGATTTTAATGTATATATAAGAAATAATAATGAAATATATGACATTATAAAGCTACTGGATTTATGTATATATATACATATGTATGTCATCTACTTACTTCCATTTCAAGACAATAAGGAAAGGAAAACAGCGTTCATGCGTACGAACGGACTACCGTCTCCATGAACGGTGTTTTTCATTTTTTTTATCTACCTATTATATATATATATATATACTGAATATATATGATATATAAATCATATTTTATATTCTGGAAGTAAGTAAATCATGATATAAGTAATAATGATGTCAAGAACAACAAGTCAAAACACCTACGATAAATGAAACGATTTTACCCAAAACGCTTCTTTAACATGGAATTTACAAAATAACGGGTAATATAATGTCATAAGTGAACCATATATGATATAATAACAATGAATATGATTCTGTAATAAGTCAATAACATGATTTAAATCATTATACAGGAGGTTCGGACACTTACAAAGCAAGTCGGACCTAAGGTAAGGGAAATATCACAATCTCATTTTTATCCGAGATTGTTTATTCGTAAGTATTTACTGGGGTGTATTTTATCATCCACATACATGTTTTATCAATATGTAATATTGTTTCCATCCACTTACAATAGTTTAAATCCAATTTTACCCTTCGGTGAGTTTTTAGTAAAAGATATGAAAGGAATCTTTTGTCGTTTTAGTACGAGGTACTTTTTGACTTTTCTGACAAATGTACGAAGAATATTTTTTTTAACTTATACGGCATGAATGGATTTTTAAAACATTATTTCCAAGAAGCTTCCTTTAAAAGTTTTCAAGTTTATTTTTAATCAACTTCTTTTATTTTAAAGTTGTATGACATGTTATGAAAGGAAAAATGTTTTTGAAGAAGAAAGGATATTTTCCTCAAGAATGGAGTTCAAGTGTTTTATCAAAATTATTTTCCATCTAAGATAATAAAGGGTTCTGTTTTTATCCCTATTATTAAATTGATTTGATCATTTTGTGATGGAATTATTTTTATGAATTCCTTTATCTTATATGAATTGTTTTATAATGTCATGTTGTTTAAGAATCCCATTTTTATTACATGGGTTATGTGATGATGTAAGATTTATGATTATGTGGCACACATAAGAAAGGATTCATTATAAGATGGGTGGGACCTATATCTCCCTCCAATGCATTGGGTAAAGATTTTATATCTCATGAGATAGACATGGCTGGAATGGTAGGTTATACCGGTTCAGTGAAACAGGACTGAAACGAGGGTTACTCGATTCAGAAAGGGACTTTGTCCACTAAGATAGTCTTGGCAATGAGTCATGACTAACAAGAAATGATTTTCCATGATTATGTGTGCATGCCACAATGTTTCAAGTTTCATGTTATGATTATGGTGATCTCATTTTAACTTCTATGATTTGTTCCGTGTTAAGATTTTATGATCTCTTTTGCAGGTTATGATTTTCAAAAAGATATGATATGATTTTTATTTCTTTGGTATACCCTTACTGAGCATTTGAGCTCACCCTTTTATGTTATCTTTTCCCCAGGACATAAAGAAAGGTTTTAGGTAAAAAAAAGGGAAGATCTTTATGGGATATGTTGAAGTTCTTTCCCCACGATTAGAAGATTTTATTCCGAGTATCCAAAGACACTAAACTATTACGATCCTTGTGTGTGTGTTTTTGTTATGTACTAAGTATTCCGCAAATGTAATGTAATGTCCATGTACGTCAGGATACGGGTCTCTACAGTTGGAATCAGAGGAAAGGTTTAGTCAACCTTTGGAAACTAGGATGCGAAAACGTTAGTGAGATCCCTAGAGATATTTCGAAGGTATGTCTAGGGATGTCCCTAGGGATAAGTATATGTATAGGTTATAGTAATAGAATTACGCTAACGATCATAGAATTAAACCTAAGATGTTGGATATTGAAGGTACTCCCCCTTTACTATGCTGTTTTCCCTAGCATGATTTTTTCCTCTCACACTATTCTTTTTGGGTTTTAGACGATGGCTGGAACCCGAAGGAACCGTGTTGATCAATGCAATGGACAATGCAATGATTGTCCTCCTGAACAGACAAATGTTATGGGAGATGGAGTGCAAAATATTATTGCTATACTTACACAAGCTATGAATCATTCTGGACATCCAAATGAGCAGAGAAGGGAACAATATTCTATTGAGTCCTTCATGAGGCAACGTCCACCTTCTTTCAGTGGGTCTTCTGATCCACTTGTTGCTGAACAATGGATCAGTACCACTGAAAAGATATTTTCAGTTCTTCAATGTTCTGAACATGATAATGTCATCTTAGCAGTATATCGTTTGGAAGGTGAAGCTGATCAATGGTGGAATCTTATCAAGAATACGAGGCCAAGGGATGAAATTGAGTCCATGGAATGGGACGAGTTCAAGAACTTATTTTTCAGTAAGTACTTCCCTCGTATTCTTCGAACAAAGATGGAGAAAGAGTTTCTTGAACTAAAGCAAAGGGACGATGAATCTGTTGGTACCTATGAAGCAAATTTTACAAGACTTGCAAGGTATGCTTCTGGTATTATCATCCAACCTGAAAGTAAAGTTGATCGATTTTTCAGTGGCTTAAAACCAAGTCTTCGAAGGGCATTAGCTATAAGAGACTTTAGTAGCTATGAAGAAATTGTGCATTGTGCTATCAAGGTAGAAATGGAAGTTGGTGTTACATATCCATCTCATGGTTTTGACAAGAAACGAAAGATGGAGGTCAAGGAGAAACCTCAGAATAATGGTGAAAAGAAGATAAATGTTTCCTTATGCACAAAGTGTGGAAAGAAGCATGGTGGAGATTGTCTTAAAGGGACTAGAAAATGTTTTAAGTGTGGAAAAGAAGGTCATCGAGCAGCAGAGTGTCGAAGTAATGGAAAAAGGTTTTCTAATGATGTGAATAAAGCAAACACTGCAGAGAACGTACCACCAACACTTCAATGTTTCAAGTGCAAAGAGATGGGACATTATGCCAATAATTTCCCTAATCCAAGGGTTAGTGATGATCAACATGAGCAACCACTTAAGGCAAAGGACAAAGGGAAGTCACATGCGATCACTATTGGCGATGTTGAATATGACAATGATGTGGTGGAATGATTAAGTGTTTATGTAATGGGATTCCAAAATAATGTTGTAACATGGAGTATTGGAATATTTATGTATTGGTCTAATGTGGTATTCAAAGTGATTGAGATATTATGCGCATAATGAAGGGAAAACGAGAAAATGAAATGTTTAACAGTATTCATGAGCTCATGATTGATATAAGGACTAAGTGATATCATGGTTTGAGTATAAATAATTTTGAGGATTTTGGTATGTGTAAAGTGTTAACTTTTAACTGCATTCATGTTTTCACTAAGGTTCAATGGGTATTCAAGAGTATACATGATTAAGGACTTTGAATGTTTGGAATGTGACCAACAAAACATATCTTATGATATATGGGGATCAATGATGATATTAAATCTCTGGTAATTGTTTTCACTATGTTATGAGAGTGGACTGCAGTATTATGGATAAGCCTAAAGATTGGAATGGATTGTGTTGGACGTAAGTTAGTATTGTTTAAGGATAGAAATTTTTTTCGATATTATTGATGGGATGTTATAGTAATATAGTTTTGGAAAAAGGACAACCTGCAGGACGGGCGACAACCCATCGCTTCGGACAAGGCTGTAGGAATCGAACCCACAACCGAAGTGCGACTGGCCTTTATCGCCTACCACTGGCCTACAGGAAGTCCCTGTTTAGTAGAAACTAGTTTTATTATATTAAGCAGTATGATATATGAAGTATAAGTCCATTTTAGGAACCATATATGATTAATCTATAGAATGACTTATATATATTTAATAACTTTTGATAACCTTTTGTTTGAGACAGATGGAATGACCCGTCATTCTATCACATGATCTGCTAAAACTTCACGAATAACAAATTCAACTTCATTTATTTAAGAGATGAAGTGGAAATTGTTCAAGGCATGAACATTAGTGAGATTGTACCAAGATAAAGTAAGTATTTATTCTAATTCAAATTTTCAAATTTAGGGAAATGATCTTGAAAACCAAAAATGTTGTCCTAGTGATCTTATACCTGATGAATCAGATGGTACCTTATATCATCACAAATCTATGGATTTTTGATTGTTGGCTTTTCCATAGCCATGTTCTCTACCACTCTCCATCAGAACATTATGGTTAGATTTTTCTTCCATATCCATATTTTCACCTATGTGGAAACCCAGTGATTAGTTTATTTGGGGTAACCATTACGTTTCATACCTTTGTTTTTAAAGATTGGTTTTGGTATTCCTTTTTACGATGTGGGTTTCTATTAAAGAAACTTTCGAATAGTAAACCATTTATAACCCAGACGAATTTCGATGGCGAAATTCATTTTAAGGGGGGTAGAATGTAACAGCCCGAGATTTTATGAAAAATATTCTTTTTAATTTTGATAATGTCTTGTGTTGTACGCTACACCAAAAGGAGCGTGCACAAGACGCATCCTTGACTTGCCTTGCATTACACGCAATCACGGCCTTCCTCGATAGCACGTGTAATACGCAATACCGAGTTTCACTAAACAACGATATGATATTAAAATATTATTAAAACTAGCCGTTATGAATAGTAATAACCACTTTTTAAAATTCTGTAAATCTTATTTTTCAAAATGAACTTCATTTTTGGATTCGGAGTATCGAATTTAGCCTAAGGTGAAATTTTGGTACTTTTCGGATAACTTTCATATTCTGATGAATAGTGAAAATCACTAAATTATAATTAAAAACAACTTTTTTAATCGAAATAATTAAAAGTGATAAATTATTAATTTGAGTGGTTTTAAAGTATATTTAGAATATATTTTTACAATTTAATACAATGTTGGTCATTTGTTGTAATTTCACATTTAAACAAGACATAATCAAGTGTCAATCTTTTGATATATATTGTTTCTAAAAACACGCTATTTATTTTAACAGCGGGATTTAATTATAAAATTAATTAATGCAACTTCTATGTTATGAATTTGGTAAAATAGATTTCATTTTTGAATTCGGAATATGAAATATAGCTTAGGATGAAATTTTGGCATTGTTCTGAAAAACATCAATTTTTGATGAATAGTGAAACTACTAAGTGGTAGTTAAAAAAAACTGAATTTTTCATAAAACTTAATTTTGCCGCTTCTGTGAATGGAATTTCGAAAATCCGAGAGACACGGTTAATATCAAGGACTAAAATGTGGTTCAATGAGATGAAAATAAGTTTTTGGTGAATAGTAACTTTTTACTTTTTTACCGCGGTTAATAGTAAATAGGGTCACTAAGGGTAAATATGATATTACTATTACCCTAACACATGTCCTAATTCTATTGGACAAGTGTAATTCGACCAAAAACAAACTTAGGAATAAAATATGACCATTTAGGCCCACTTGGATTAGATTAGGACATTTATTATTAATTTATTTAAAGAAGGGTTAAAATAGTTAAAATCAAAGTTTAATAAGTAAATAATTTTTAATATGGGGTTATACATAAGATAAATTCGACTATAAATATTCATTAGAAAGATAAAAAGATTTCCTACATAATGGTATTTTATTTGTAATTTTTAGACATCAAATAATTTAATTAATTTATGACACAAAGATGATGCAGTAATTATCTTATTTATGAAATATTGACATAATTGATGTTATAAACACCAAAATAAATGTAATTTGAGAATTTTTATGAATTCCACTAATTTTATAGGTTACTATGATATATTAATGTTGATTTAATCAACTTGTTTCGAACATTTAATTCTGTTATGACTTTCACAAAAATCATATATCAAATAGTGTCAAAATTGACACAAAATAGTTTTTAAATCAAATATTATATTATTAATTGTTATTTTATTCCTAAAAATCTAAGGTTCGGCCAAATGACTTAGATAAAGATATATATATTAATAATAAACAATTTGCGGTTCGTTTGGCATGTTATAGTAAGTGTATTAACCATATAGTGAAAGAAAACAAAAAGACACGGTAAAAGATAAATTAATTAACTTAGAGTTAAATCTAATTGATAAGGTTAAAATAATACCCTAAACTTGTCCAAATCCTATTGGTTGATAGGATTTCGACCCATCCCCACTTTAGCTTCGAAATAAGACCCTTTGGAACCATTATAAACCGATTTTGACTTTAATATAAAATAATATTTTGAGATATTCCTAAGGTGCCCCTCTCCTCCCCTATAAAAGGACACCTCCTCCCCCTCCTCCTCACACCAATTTGAGCACTCAAGCTCGGCCAACCCCTGCCAAAATCTCTTATCCACTTCCCTAGAAACATCCTAGAGGTTCTGGTATTCCTCAAAGACCAATTCTAGTGCCCTAAGAGGAGGTCTCAAAGAGGCACTTCAAAGAAGAGGTAATTACCGTTACCAATTCTTTCATCTTTATTTCTTCTTCCACTTCTTCTTCTTAGGTTGTTTCATTATGAAGTAATAACATCAGTATCACTCATATACTGATATGTTATTATAAGTATGAAACAACCCTATTTCACCATCTATCCATCCTACGGAAAAAGAAATCACCGCGCGTGCGTACGTACGGAATACCGTCTCCACGCCGTGGTGTAATCTATTTTCCACCACCACCTTACATGGATGGGTATAATGGTGTAAAGAATAACTATAAATATTTATTACAACATCATATTTATTCTGATATATTGTATAATCCACTCCAATTCAATTCAATATTTATAGAAATGATATCATCGCTCGTGCGTACGTACGGAATACCGTCTCCACGACGCGATGAGATTCATTCTCCATGTTAACCATTTAAGAATGATTATAATGTATATATAAGAAATAATAATGAAATATATGACATTATAAAGCTACTGGATTTATGTATATATATACATATGTATGTCATCTACTTACTTCCATTTCAAGACAATAAGGAAAGGAAAACAGCGTTCATGCGTACGTACGGACTACTGTCTCCATGAACGGTGTTTTTCAATTTATTTATCTACCTATTATATATATATATATATACTGAATATATATGATATATAAATCATATTTTATATTCTGGAAGTAAGTAAATCATGATATAAGTAATAATGATGTCAAGAACAACAAGTCAAAACACCTACGATAAATGAAACGATTTTACCCAAAACGCTTCTTTAACATGGAATTTACAAAAGAACGGGTAATATAATGTCATAAGTGAACCATGTATGATATAATAACAATGAATATGATTCTGTAATATGTCAATAACATGATTTAAATCATTATACAGGAGGTTCGGACACTTACAAAGCAAGTCGGACCTAAGGTAAGGGAAATATCACAATCTCATTTTTATCCGAGATTGTTTATTCGTAAGTATTTACTGGGGTGTATTTTATCATCCACATACATGTTTTATCAATATGTAATATTGTTTCCATCCACTTACAATAGTTTAAATCCAATTTTACCCTTCGGTGAGTTTTTAGTAAAAGATATGAAAGGAATCTTTTGTCGTTTTCGTACGAGGTACTTTTTGACTTTTCCGACAAATGTACGAAGAATGTTTTTTTTAACTTATACGGCATGAATGGATTTTTAAAACATTATTTCCAAGAAGCTTCCTTTAAAAGTTTTCAAGTTTATTTTTAATCAACTTCTTTTATTTTAAAGTTGTATGACATGTTATGAAAGGAAAAATGTTTTTGAAGAAGAAAGGATATTTTCCTGAAGAATGGAGTTCAAGTGTTTTATCAAAATTATTTTCCATCTAAGATAATAAAGGGTTCTGTTTTTATCCCTATTATTAAATTGATTTGATCATGTTGTGATGGAATTATTTTTATGAATTCCTTTATCTTATATGAATTGTTTTATAATGTCATGTTGTTTAAGAATCCCATTTTTATTACATGGGTTATGTGATGATGTAAGATTTATGATTATGTGGCACACATAAGAAAGGATTCATTATAAGATGGGTGGGACCTATATCTCCCTCCAATGCATTGGGTAAAGATTTTATATCTCATGAGATAGACATGGCTGGAATGGTAGGTTATACCGGTTCAGTGAAACAGGACTGAAACGAGGGTTACTCGATTCAGAAAGGGACTTTGTCCACTAAGATAGTCTTGGCAATGAGTCATGACTAACAAGAAATGATTTTCCATGATTATGTGTGCATGCCACAAAGTTTCAAGTTTCATGTTATGATTATGGTGATCTCATTTTCACTTCTATGATTTGTTCCGTGTTAAGATTTTATGATCTCTTTTGCAAGTTATGATTTTCAAAAAGATATGATATGATTTTTATTTCTTTGGTATACCCTTACTGAGCATTTGAGCTCACCCTTTTATGTTTTCTTTTCCCCAGGACATAAAGAAAGGTTTTAGGTAAAAAAAGGGAAGATCTTTATGGGAGATGTTGAAGATCTTTCCCCACGATTAGAATATTTTATTCCGAGTTTCCAAAGACACTAAACTATTACGATCCTTGTGTGTGTGTTTTTGTTATGTACTAAGTATTCCGCAAATGTAATGTAATGTCCATGTACGTCAGGATACAGGTCTCTACAGTATCCCTATAATTAAATTAGTTTTCTAAAGAAACATTGAATTTAACACTTTTAACTGTTCTTTAAATAAAATATAATAAATGTATTAATCAAACCCATGCGAATCAAAATGTATCATATTTTTGTATTAAGGATTATTTTGTTCAATGAAACGTATCCTATAGTATTCGTACATGTGGTGGAGTAATTTTCTATTATGATAATTTAATTTTTACCTTTATTTACTAAATTTACTTTTAACTATGGTAAATTAATTTCCAAAGATATGATTCACGAAAAAATATTTCCATCATATTGAACATAAATTTAATTAATTTTGTCAATTTTGTCTCTCAAATATATTAAATTCAATTCAAAATAGATGTGAAATTATGTTTTATGAAAATTTGAAAATGTGCTTAGACGGTGGGAAAATGACTTTAAAAAGATCAATAAAATTTTATACATATAATCTTATTATAAAATAACTCAAATTACTCAAATAGGACAAATATATGAATTATGTATCTATTTTGTCATTAACGTAATTTTTTAATTAAAATTATTTATATAAATAAAAAAATTTGTTTTTATTTAATTTTTGGAATTCTTTTCACTATTAATAAAAAATTTAGTGTTTTTAGTATAATAAAAAAATTAATCTTGATATAATTTCAATATTTTGAATTCAAAAATGAAATATATTTTACAAAATTCAACATTTAAGAGTTTCTATAATTAATTTTATTATTATTCTAAAAAGACATAAAACTAGTTCTTTTATGAATATAGTTTTTCTAAATATATAACTATTTTTACAATAAATATAAATTAAATAATAAACATGATTTATTTATTTGAAAATAAAATAAATAAAATCTAAAATTTTCATGTTATTGTAGATATTAAAATAATTAATTGATAAATAAATATATCTTTAACAAAATATCATACTAATATTTTGTTTTGTGGAAACTCAATCCTGTGTATTCTAAAAGTTAAATCAGTGTTGTAAGAAATATAATTTATTAAATTAATTTAATGATATAACATACCATTAAATCTTAAGTTGGTATAGTAGAGGAGGTTCTCCTCACATATGCATGATCGACATTATGTTTTTCACAAAGTATTAGAAAGAAAGAAGTTATCTGTTATATTACATTTCAAAAAATACAGTTACCACATATATAAGACATATAATATTTAAATTTATCCCTAAATAATTCATTTAAACTCAAAGATAAAATCTAATCGCAATGCTTTATTGGGTGGTATTCCACCATAATCCCATGAGACATTACTGTATCCCCCATGGAATTGAAAATAAGAAGGAATTCAAGATATCATAATTATATAACTATAATACATTCAAAAATAAAATTTATATTTGTTAAATCCATCATTATATCCACCATTTAATGTTGGTGAAGGAAAAAAATAATTGGTTTTCACATTTGCAGTATATTTTTCACATGATCGATAGTTTCATTTCCTAATTGCTAGAAGATGATATATAAATAACATACTAAATTAACATAATATTATATCATTTTATTTAGGATAAAATATTTATTATATTATCATATATTAATAAAATTATGTGTATTTTGAATAAGATTTAAAATTGAAAAAACATAGATAAAACATATCATCTACTTTTGGTAACCATTATATGATTATTCTAAAGAATTCCTATATTGAAATTATCATCTTACCTAGGACTATAAGATATGCTATGGTATGTACGGAAGAGATTTGAGATTTTATTTCTGAGAAAATGGTATTTTGGAGTGTAAATAATATAGTATAAGGGGCGGCCTTTTATAATTGGGTGAGAACAAACTTGAATTTTTTTAAATAAAAACAATTTCTCCCTGGTTTTTATAATTCTAAAATCCACAAGAATTCTAAATTATCAAAACTAATAGTTTATAAGGTAGATATATGTCCATAAATCGAATTTTGGATCAAGTTGTAAGGACATTTTTTCATTATCCTTTTAGTATAACTAGAATGAAAACCATTTTTTACATTAACTATGGTAATTAGTTTTTACTATTTTCACTATTAATCATGGTAAAAAATTATTTTTTCATTATTAGATAATATTCAGCATTCTGAATAAAAATAAGGAATTTTTGTTTTAATATTCAATTTATAGATGTGGTATAATTTAACTCAATATATAATCCACAGAGGTAATGAAAATGTTGTTTTTCAAAGAAAACTTCTCATTATTATGAAAAGCTTTTAAATTATAATTGAACATAAATGTGAACCAAATTATATAAATTAAAAAAAATGCTATATAATTAATATAATTTTCACTTATAATGAAAAAATTAATATTTATCTTTGTAAATACTTTAAATAAAAGAGAATTTTTAATAAAATCATTATATTTTATTCATCAAAAAATTATATTCTCTAAAAATTAGAAAAATACACTCATAGTTAATTTATATATTCTAATTTCAAGGACAAAATCAAATTTGTTAAAAAAATAATAAAATAGTGAAAAATTACTTTTAAAATAGGTGCTCAAAACATGATGAAACTACTCATGAGAAAGTATAAATTTTTTAGAAATATTATCTTACTTTTAAATAATTTGTTTTAATTTATTATAAATAGATAACTATTGAAAATATTATATACACATGTAAAACATTAATTTTTCAAATTCTAGTTATTCATATTCATTATTGTAAATTTAATTTCTATGTTATTACGATATACTATATTACGATTAATTAAAGTTGTGTTTGTGAATTCCCCATGAAATGCGAGAGAATGGATTTATTTTAAAGGAAATATATCATAATGCTTCCTGGTATTACATATATTGAAAATTCATTGTGTATTTTTATTCTATTTTTTAAAAATTTCTTTTAGGATAAGTTTTTTATTTTATAAGAGTTAATAGAAATTTCTTGGAGGGTATAACGAAATTATTTTAATGAATAAATATCGGGTTTCCACATTTTATTAGAAAAAGAACAAAAAATAATTTATCAATGCATTCATTATTTAAAATAATTTTTTAACCATAATGTTTTTAATAGGATTAGATGATATTATGGAATATTATTATTATAGTTTTCAAATACTGTACACCAATTTTGTAGGCCAAATGGTATTATTTTGTACATATATCTTTACCTAGATTACAAAGATGAATATTTTTATTATTAGTCATACTGATGGATTTTAAAAGGGTTTTTTTCATTATAGGTTGTTATAAATAATTTTATGTTAATTATTGATAATTTATTATTGATTTATATACTGTTAATTATCATTTTGGTCTCTCAAATATTCATCTCATATGACATCGAAACCAAGGAAAAAAGTGATAGATCAATTTTATAATGTACTAATTTAGATTATTTCCTTACTAGTGATAATGATTTTAATATTATTTAACATTTTATAAGGAATTTAGTATAGTAATTTCAGTTTTTATCAATTTCTTATGACACAATTCTTTAAATTATGATATGATATGATACATGGTCTGGATTTCTCTATGTTCTAGGAAGGTCCCTAGATGGGAATTATTATGTTTTCCATATTGTAAAAATTAAAAAACTATCCTACCATTTTATTCACCATTCATATAAATAGAACATATATGGTTATAATATAGATTTTTTACAACTCTTATATTCAATTTATTATGCCAACATATAGAAAATTATAATTACAAACATTTATGTGTGTGCCCTATATCGTTTTATATTAGTGTAACTATATTTTTTCATTTATTTTATTATTCCTTTTGATAATATGATTTCATTTCATCGCACATGTTACTAAGTAATAGGAAGCATAAATTTTCAATAAATTTTTAAATGGATATTTATGACAATTTTTGATAGAAATATATTGATATTTTTGGATTAATTATATTTAGATAAAATAATTTTTATGGATTTTAGAAAAAATTCAATTATAAATGGTTGATTCCACCACTGTGGATAATAAGTTCATATTGAAATAGCATTTCATTTATTTTTGGATTTAAATTTTGGGTTTTGAACATTGCATTCCATGTTACATTGAAAATTTTTCACATAAATATTTTATCTTTTATTTTTAATGAATGGTTAAATCTCAAATACTACTTTTTTTTGACATGCAATGTGAAAAAAAGTATTTGTCTAGATGAAATAAACTAGAACATATGAAATTATTTATTAATGTATTTGCATGAAATATTTATCAAAATCCTTCTAAACCTATTTATTTAAAAAAATAATTATAAATCACATGTTTCTATATAGGCATCTCAATTTTTTTGTTCTGTAAAAAACCACATTCATATCTACTATTATAATAGGAAATATCATGTTATTATGCATTTTATTTCACTTGTATATTTTTTTAATTTTTTATAGTTATAATTTCCCAATATTTAGTGAATAAATAACATATAATGTGTACTTAATATTAAGAAATTATTTAAGTATAACAAATCATTATCTTAAGGATTTTTTTTTGTGATGGTGTGATGTTTTGATCACATCAATCAATATATTATATAGGTATATCCATCCAAAAATAGAACAATAAATTAAATTAGGTTTAATATATATACAAATAACTATGAATACAATCATTTAAGATCATACAAATGATGTTAAAAAATTTAACATATGGATCCATGTATAATATTAATATAAAAAATATTAGTGAATATATTTAAATAATTTTGAACTGATTCATCATCCCCATGTCACTAATTTTGTAAAATATTTTTACCATCAATGTGAATTTCATTGAGATTTAGTGTGTGAAGTTTTCATTTTTAATTAATTATTCTATTCATGTGTTTATTGTTTTTCCAAATTATTCATTTTATAGAGCTTCTTAAGTAGAATATAGTTTGTTTGATCCTTTATAAACATTTGATACCATGGATTATGAGACATTTTTCCAAATTGGGATAGTTAACTGATTCGTGGGATATGAAGAAAGAGTGTCCATTGAGATAACACTAATATTGTCCAATGTTAATTTATTTGATTATATAAAAGATATATGATATGGATACCTGTGTGAAGGGTTTTATATCCTCATTCTTATTAGGTTAAAAGTAATATTTTTTCGATTAGATTTGTAGTGTAAAATATAATCATATAGGTTATTCGAATTCTCACCCAATACATCATGAATTATTTAACATTTTATTGTATTTATAATTTCTATTGTGCTATTTTATTTAATAAATAGAGATTATAACAACAAATATAATTGTATTATTCTATATTTATTCTATGATTACCTAGATATAAATTTTCATCAAAATATTTGATTATTTGAAATACATTAACAAAAGTGGGATTAATGTTTGTATTTTTTATTAATTAAATGCATCCCGAAAACTGTAGTGACATAATAATAAATTTTAGAATCTACATGTGGAATCAGATCATATTAGATAATAATTGATCTAATCCTCTACTCTTAGTTAATATGATAACTTTTTATTATCTTCTTGTTTTTTTGTTTCTTAAAAAGTATTTTTCATAAAAATAATTAAACCTCTTTTTTCTTTAGATATGGATGATTTTGATCATATTGGCTGCTAGAATCATATTAATCAAAACATAAAAAATATATTTAATCATAATGACTATGAATATTCAATAGAATATATGAAATCATTTGTTATCAATAGAAGTGTAAAAAGAGTATTTTATGCTAACAAAATATTAAATAGTTCAATAGAAAGAAGTATGTACTTTTTATTGGTTGAAAAATTAGAACACTGACTCAATTTATCTATAAAATATACTATGATTTTTGATATTTATGAAAAAATATGTAGTCATATTTTATCATTTAATTAAAAATAAGGAATCCATAAAATGATTTTCCATTACTCATTTACAAAGAAAAAAAGATCTATAATGTTAGAAAGATATTTCTGGAAATGAATATCAAATATTTGAATTGTTACCCATATATTGCATCACAATTATGAATCAATGGTCCATGTTTATCATAAAAAATAATCAATCTATATGTGAAAATAATTATTAGATGAAAATCTTATTTAAAAAGTAATCTTTATTATTCAATGGAAGAGGTAATCAAAGAAAATATAAAATGAGGATAATAAGTATTTTACTGGGTTCTATATTTATTACATAATGGAAATTATGTTGTAGCATATGATTAAATTAATGTTGTTTGATGAAAATAAATTAAATTAAAATGTGATTAATTGACTTCTATATGTGAACTATTAAATTATTTAAGAAACACATTGATGGAAATTAATTCAAGTTGAAATAGTTTTGCATAATATAATGAAATAATAACTAACATGTTTTCATTAATATTATAAAAAAATATTGGATAGAGGAAATTATATAAAGGGACATAAATGGATTGAATGAAAATAAAGAAAATTAAATATTCGTCAGAATGTATTTTATACGTGTGAAAAATGACTGTTAATATTAAACCAGTTTTTTTGAAAAACAAAATAAAGGGAAGGAAATTTCACACCCTAACCTAGCACGTTGTATTTTTATATTCCATTATGAAATTATTTGGATAATATTATTATAAACAAGTACTAACCTGTGCATATTCACGATATATTAATTAATTTTTTTCATTTAATAATAAAATGCTATTTGTAAAAGATTCTATGAAATAATAATGATTAATATTTTTAAATCATAATGTATTAGTGCATTAAAATGGAATTGCAGTGGATAAAATATAGAAACCATTGAAATAATTGTAAAAATAAAGGATATATTCAATACATGTTCCTATAATATTAAAAAAACATCCATTGGTCATATTAAAAACCTCTATAGTGTACATGATTTTGTTTTCAAATACATGTAACACAATTGTTATATAGTAAACGTAGAAGAAAATATTAACTATGTGAAATGAAAATGATCTATTTATCATGTAATACCCATATACTTCTCTATACCACAATGCTGAGTATATCTCCAAATTCTAGTTATAGTAAACCCTGTCGCATTAAATGCATGAAAGAATCTATGTATAAATTTTTACTATATTGAAAGGAAATCTCATAATCAAAGATAAAATGTTCATGATTATCCAAGGAGGAAGAGATATTAAAACCCTTTATCTCTAAAAATCCAACATGAACTATCATTAAGTTCCTACCCGCATTATGGACTCATTCCCCAATACAATCCACAATAGTTGAAAAAGGAAAAATAAGCAGCACGGGATCACAAGTGATGATGCAGGTATCCAGATGAACTGAAATATAATAATAAAGATGGATAGATGATTCATGGACTTATGAAGACCTCTTGTTATTGAGACTATGGAGGCTAGTGTGGAGATCTAAGGTTGAATGATATAAGTAATATGGTAGGTTCAATCAATCTGCTCTTACAAAATGGAATCCAAATATAAGGAATTTTACACATTGTCAAAGGAATACAAATTAAAAGGGTCCAAATTAAAAATATACTTCTTAATAACTCCTTAATTCATGGTGCACCTTTGACCTTGATGATTGAATTCAAAGAACAACAACAATATGATTTCATAAGTAAATACCCCCATCAACTTTAATATTTATGCAACATAAGTATCCATACCATATATAGACTAATATCACAGCCTAAAAATATACCCGTATAAATGATCTTGACTATCTATATATAATCATTATAATAAATGAATAATTATACGCAATAGGGATACCAGTATTATTTCTTTAAAAAATGCACCACCAAGGGTGATCAAAATAAATGATTGTTTTTCGGTTCTGTATAGAAACTCACCATCAACAATCAATTCCATGAATCTAAAATAGATGGGGGAGAGGTTTGGAAAAAGGAGAGATACACATGGAACATGGAAAGAAGATTAATTGTACAAAAAAATATTTGGAATGGGGAGACCTAGAATACTAACCTCGTAGAAAATAACTCAATTACAACATTGGGAATTTGATTGAAGGTAAATTTAACAAAATGACCCCAGGGTGGTGTGTGAGAAGGGGGGAGCTAGGAGTTGAATAATGGTGGCAGAAGTATCCAAGGATAATTAAAAAACACTTATTGAAGTCTAGGAATCATCTGATGGAGTCTGTCGGAGGAAAACATGGTTGAACGTTTTTATACAAATAACCAAACTCGCATGTAGCATGAACAAAAATTATCACCCTCAACATCTAGTCTAGAGTAATATTAATGTGTGCTTCTTAAACCCCTATACGACTATGAAGGATGTCATGCTGTTGCCCCATGGAAGAAAATTCATAAGCCAACACAAGAATATTCCACCTCTACACAAAACTGTTTGTTTAAAAAATATTTTAAGCCAACCTATATAATGAAAACAGAAATATAATACAAAATTTTTAATAAACCTACTATACTAAAATAATAGGCATATATGATAGTCTGTTGGTTCAAATTGAATGGATTATTCTTCCAAAATGAATCTGTGAAAAGAACATGAAATTTAGTGGATATTCTATGTGTAGACAGGAAGGTGGTGTCTAGCTTCCACATGAATATGTAGATGGTACTTCCATTATGATCATATCTATGCATATGTTGTTTTTGTTGATATACTATTCTACTAATTTTTATATGAGAGACGCGTTTCTGATTTAAAAGGAAAGGGTGTGAGGGAATGTATGGAAAGTAATTCATATTGTGACATATTAAATCAGTGATATTAAAATATTAATTTTTTACAATGTGATGTACTTTTCCAATGATTGTGAAATAATTAAACTAATAAGATACCTCATGATGATTATTTTTTCATCAAATACTACACCTTATATACATAAAAATATTAATATAACAAAACATTTTTTAAAAACAAACTACAGTTAATTTTCATTAACATTTTGAACATAGATAAGATAAAAATTGAAAAATAATAGGAAAATAAAGTACATAAAATAATCAAATGGGATATTAAAAAACATAATAAAAAACACAT
Organism: Viscum album; assembly: GCA_963277665.1. Taxonomy (NCBI): domain Eukaryota; kingdom Viridiplantae; phylum Streptophyta; class Magnoliopsida; order Santalales; family Viscaceae; genus Viscum; species Viscum album. Next base: position 695,950,374 of record OY728141.1, read on the forward strand.
ATCTTTAAGGTATATGTATGTGATAATACAAAAAAATTTCAATCATTTGTTTCTTTAATAAGTAGAGTTTTGATTTTAACGTGGGAAAACATTATAAAAATAGGGATGAAGGGTGAAAACATAAATACAAATGAGGACGATATTATTGTAAGGAGAGGGGAAATTACAGGACCATAAAAGGGGATTAAATATATTATTTATAGAAAAATAGTTGGAAGTATTCAGTGGAATATGTTGGGAATGCCAATAAATTTTTCATAGAAGTCATGGAATGGTATAAGATATAGTAATTGATGTTACCCACTAAACCATAACATTCTCGTACATCTTACATAATGTTTTTAGTGAGCGGTACATGATTGACCACCACAATTTTTATCCAACATTTCAATATGTTAAACCTATATCTTCTTTATATTAGGTAAAACAATCATATTAGGAATATAAATCTCAAAAAAAAAACATATGGTCTCTTGAGGAATGATGTCAGACATATTACAGCTGTGTATGTGATGTTTGAAACAACTAAGTACTTAGACAGGCCCTATGGTTAGCAGATTTATACTAATAGATATATATATATATATTCATGTATTTAATTAAAACCCTTGAAATATCTCATATATATAGTCAAAATAGATCTTTTCGAATAATATGCTTTATAATAGATAATTAATTACCTATGCATGATTTGGGAATTAGAATACTATATTTTTTTGAATGAACCACAATTTGATAAAACCATCTATAACATTAAATTTTTTTAGTTATTTTTGTTTTATTTGTGCATGGTTTAATAAATATTTCATAATAAATCCACCCTGTCATTGATTTTAATTCAATTAGGATTTGAGGTTGATATTAGATGATCATAAAAGTTAAATATGATTCATTATTTCCCAAGATTATCAAATTTAATTAAACAAACAAATTCATTCATCGTAAAATTAGTTGAATGTTTAAGCATTAATGTCTGGATGAAAAATATTTACAAATATTGTGTTTTCCAAAAATCCGTTATTCTATTTTAGTGTCGAAAATACCCAAAAATTAAATTAATGAAAATCATCTAAAAAACTCGAATTTATTTTTTTACCTTAGTAGGGACTGTACATATCATTAGTTTTTGTGTTTTAAAAATATCCATCATTCAAAATTTGAGTGTGTTACAGACTCAAATCAATACATTAAACATTAAAAATATTGTGTTCTTCATTTCTAATCTATGTATGGTTTAATACATTTTCACAATTACACTAACCTATCCCTGGTTTTTTGATAATCATGTTTCTATATAAATAATATATTTGGTTTAATGGTAAATATTTTCCTTTGTAATGTAACCAAAATATCAAATTTTAGTTGAATAAATCATCATTTTTATAAATGGGGTTTATAAGCATTAAGAGGTGCCTTTGAAGAATAGGATACAAGTAAATGATATGTACATATTTGAGGCTGAAAATACTTAATAAATTGATAAATATAATTAAAATAATGAGTTAGGATTACCTTGTTGAGGAGGAATGTATTGAATCTAATAGATCATTTTCGTCCATCAGAATAGCTTCTGAAATTATTGAAGGATATGTAAGATGATGAATAGCACTGTTGTACAACCTACATTTTGTTTAGAATAGAAAAATGAAATCATACATATAGAATGAAAGTGATGATTTCCTAAAGTCTGGTAATTGCTTTCGCCTATTTAATCCTATATAAATAGTTGTCCAAATTACATATTGTAGATGCACTGTAGATGAAGATGTTAAAAATGAATTATTTGTGTATTATCTAATAAGAATAATGTTCATATGTATTTAGTGCATAAAAAATATATAGTGGATTCTATGGTTAAAAAATTCCTACAGTGTTATGTCGGACATACATGAGGTTTACTCCACAATTTTAATAAACATTACCTGCATTTATATAGTGTGTTACTCCAACTACATAATGATGGACAAAAGAGAGTATAATTACATAATATTAGAATAACATACTTGTTTCGGATACCCCTATATTTTGGATATCTAAATAATGATTTTAGTGCATGAAAACAATATATATTTAATGATAACTGAATTTAAGGTGACGCAAATAGACCATGAGACTATAATAGATTCAATATGACAAATAAAGTGAAATATGATTTTATCTTCATCCAATAATGAAAAAAGGCCATTTAAAGGATAAGATTCCTAGTCTTGAATTCAAAAATCTAAGCAGAGATCAAACCAAATTTTCTAAATATGTACAGCATGATTAAATCCATCACATATAGAGATGAAAATGCACAAATAGATATTCACGCTTGAAAATTTAATAAGCTTACATATGATGCATTGTTAGATTTCATGGTACCAAATTCAACAGAACCATCACTTGTTCTGGAAAAAACATGTTTCTCAATGTGAACCCATTTCCTTAAATCAATAGAATTCACAGGTAATATACCATTAAAAGGAAAAAACACCAATAAGTCACTATTAGACAATAAACATGCGATGACCTGTCCTAGTGGGGCCCGAGCTGCAACTCCCCAAGCCCACCTCCAATAGGCCAGGGGTTGGTGACTAGCACCGAGTAGGCACACTACTAACATGGGAGGAATTTCCTATAAACCTATACACATGTACACACATCTCCAATCCCAACGAAGCTGAAAATTAAAAACTACTAAAAGGAAAATATGATTGCATACACTAAAACACAACCAACAGAGTACGACATGAAAGTAATGTACAATAAAGTAAAACCCCGGGCTAAAAGTAAAATCCCACTAATGAAATTCTGTAACAAAGTCCAACCTGTAAAGAGAAGATACTGGGACTGCAATCTGTAGCCGTAGGAACACACCTCGGCCCGCCTGATCTCACTGAGCATTGTTCGGCCCAGGTCCACCTACAATCCTATCAAAGGCTCGATCGTCTGCACAAGATAGGAAAAGTGCGGGAAAATCCCGTGCAGGGGTGAGTATAACAATACCCAATAGGACACCCCGAAACCACAAAGGAAATACAACAAGGGTAAATACCACAAAGGAATGATACATTCATCTCTACAAAGTATATTTCTACCAGACATATAACATGAATATCCAGATATTATCATACACAAACGACCATCGCGATACCGCCTCTAGGATCCATCTCGAAGATTCCACTAAGCATGAAACTGGGATAACACACTCCTAGGTCTGAAGAGAGAGATACGATGTACTCATTCCAGGAGAACACACTCTTCAAGCACTTGGTGAACATGTTGCTCAGATGAGGATCACGACCAAGTCATGGGGTGATTTTGACAACTCAGTCTGAGCTAATCCGCCAAGCAGAGGATCAGTGCCTAGGTAATGTTGGTCACGTCAAAACCAAGAACTCTACCTATGGTTCCCGGAATGAATAGAGGATACGGCTCTAAGTATCATAGAGGGGACTCCAACAACTCTACTCAGGAAGTTCTGCTGAAGGGATCATACTTCTATGTAATAGAAATGATACCATAACCTTTAGGGAAAGGACCAACGGAATGATCCCTAATAAAACTAGTCCATGTCCGAGAAGGCATGTAGCTCAAGTCATTTAAGACAGGTTACACATCATGTAGTATGGTTACACACAATGTTCCTTGACCCTGGGTACTGCCCATGTAATTGTCCTGTGTCATTCATTCATGCTGAGTAAAACCAAACTACACATCGTATAGAAAATGTACATGCCATGTTCCTTGACCCCGGGTACTGCCCGTGTAAACGGCCTGTGTAATTCATCTTGTCAGATAGAAATAAACTACACTGTGTGTAGAATAATCACACGCCATGTCCTATAATTTGGGGCTCGCTCCGTGTATGTTGGCCATGATCTCGTACAAGGTCTATGCCTGTGTTCGTGTCAACATCATGTGTACCAGTACACGGAGTATCCTGTGTATCTGGCCGGTTCTAGCTGGGGTGGGGTATACATGGCGTGTCCTAGGCTGTGTACCATGCCCGTGTTCGTGTACTCCTGGAGTACACTTGTAGAGACCTGAAACATGACGTACATGGACATTACATTACTTTTGCACAATACTTAATACATAACAAAAACAGACACACAAGGACCATAATAGTTTAGTGTCTTTGGAAACTTGGAATGTAATCTTCTAATCATGGTGAGAGATCTTCATCATCTCTCATAAAGATCTTCTACTTTTTGTTTCCTTACCTAAAACCATTATTTTGATCCTGGGGGAAAATAAAACATAAAAAGGGTGAGCTCAAATGCTCAGTAAGGGTAAGAATGGATAAAATAAAACATACCATATACATTTGAACTTAAAAACATGAACAAAATGTTTAAACATCAATATATTGAGCAACGACATAAAAAATGGAAGTACATAAGGCATAGATCATAATGGAACAGAAAACATGATAAAATAGCATGGGAATAAAACATGTAATTGTGGAATCCATTAAGCACATGTAATGATTTCCATAGTAGCCAAGGCATTTCTGCCAAGACCATCTTAGTGGACAAAGTCCCTTTCTGAATTGAGTTCACTCCTCGTTCCAGTCCTGTAATACTGAACTGGATTAACTTACTGTTCCAACCATGTTTATCTCGTGAGATATAAATCTTTACCCAATGAGTTGTAGGGATATATAGGTCCCACCCATCTCATAATGAAATCATTCTTACTTTTTCCACAAAATAAACAAACATCATTCATAATAACCCAATAAATAAAATGGGATTCATGAACATCATCCCATGATTACATAATCCATATAAAAGAAATGGATATCATTTCATAATAAGGAAAGTGAAACCATTTAAATCATAAATACATTATACTTGAAACATACACATATGAAATAATTTCATCTTAGATGAAAAATGTTTTTGATAAAACACTTGGAATGAATTGTTGAGGAAAATATCCTTTTTTCTTTAAAATCATTTTATTTTCACAACATGTGATGCAATTTTTAAAGAAAATAATCTTGATGAAAATATTCATGAAATTGTTTGGAGGAAGCTTCATGAAAATAAGGCTTTATAAAACCGTAAAAATCCTTTCATGCTGTATGCATTAAAAAAACAATATCCTCGTACTTTTGTCGGAATAGTCAAAAAGTACCTCGTAACGTAAACAAAAAATAGATTCCTTACATAACATGTAGTAAAAGTAAAAAAAATGTGTAAAAAGGACTTTAAACATACATGAAAACATTTTTATAAAACATGGACATGGATGATAGCAATAACCCTAGTAAATACTTACGAATAAGAAATCTCGGACAAAAATGAGATTTGCAAAATTATCCCTTACCTTAGATCCGATATGCTTCGTACGTTTCCGAACCACCTGTATAATGATTTAAATAATTTCATTGACTTATTAAAGAATCATATTCATTGTTATGATATCATATATGTTTCACTTATGACTTTATATTACCCGTTCTTTTGTAAAATCCATGTTAAAGCAGCGTTTTGGGTAAAATCATTTCATTTATCGTAGGTGTTTTAACTTGTCATTTTTTATATTATTACTTATATCCCGATTTACATAATTCCATAATGTAAAAAATGATTTATATATAATATATAATCATCATATGCATATATATTATAGATAGATAAAAATGAATGAAATACACCGTTCATGGAGACGGTAGGTCGTACATACGCATGAACTTTGTTTTTGTTTCTCTTTTGAATTGAATTGAATTAAGTAAATGAAATACATATATACATATATATAAAAATAAATAAATTATCATTATTATGTCATATATTTCACTATTATTCATTATATATACTTTATAATCATTCATGAATGGTTAACATGGAGATTGAATCTCATCGCGTCGTGGAGACGGTAGTCTGTACGTACACACGAGCGATGATATCATTCCCAAGATCGTGGATTTATATTAAACTGTATGTATAATATTAAAGAATCAATATCACTTTACAATAATCATATATATTCATTACTTTCACCCTTATACCCATCCTAGTAATGTGGTGGTGGAAAATAGATTACACCACGGCGTGGAGACGGTATTCCGTACGTACGCACGCGCGGTGATTTCGTTTTCCGTTGGATGGATAGATGGTGAAATATGGTTGTTTCATACTTATAGTAACATATCAGTATATGATTGATACTGATGTTGTTACCTCATAATGAAACAACTAAAAAATAATAAGTGGAAGAAGAAATAGAGTTGAAAGAATCGGTAATGGACATTACCTCTTCTTTGAAGCGCCTCTTTAAGACCTCCTCTTAGGGGACTAAAATTGGTCTATGAAGAAGACCAAGACCTCTAGGGTGTTTCTAGGAAAATGGAGAAAAGAATTTGGCAGGGTTTTTCCGAGCATGAAGGATCAATGTTGTGTCAGGAAGAGAGGGAGGAGGTTCCCTTTTAGAAAGGAGGAGAGGGGCACCTTTGGAATTATTAAAAATATTAATTTATAATAAATATAAACACACTTAAAAACCTACAAAAATGACTCATATCATAATATTATATTATATAGGGTTGTATTCACATCAACCAATCAAATTTAGACGTGTTATTAATTTATTTAAAAAAATTATCAACTTGATTTATCCTTATTTAATCAATTTAATTTTATTTGTGGTAATAAAATTCTAATTTTTAAATTAAAACAAATAATTACTTATTTGTTGTGAATTGTCCATAATTGGATAAATTAAAACATTTTCTACCATATAAATTTAAATTTATAATTTTTAAATATTTTTGTTATTTTTAAACAATTTTATAATATATTATTTTTATAAAATAACAATAGTGTGAATTTTGACACTATTCATTTATTTGAATTTAAATAAAATATATACAGAAGATATGTTAAAAATAAAAGCTTTAATAGATTAATAAAATGTCATATGTATCTATAAAATTTTTGGAGAACATAAAATAGTTCTTAAAATATTTATTTGATTGTTTTTAAAACCATTTATTTGGTTTATCTCTTAATAAAATAATTACTACATCATTTTTTGTATATTTATTTAATATACTTATTTGTTGCATAAAAATTAAAAATAAAATCATATGATGAAGATAAATCTATTACCTTTCACAATAATACTTTTAATCGATTTTATCATCTTACAATCACAATATTTAAATTGTTATATTTATTAAATTATGAAGGTGACAACTTTGGCATCATTTAAAATAAAATAATATTGGTGTCATAATCATCTTAATAAGGATCCAAATGGCCAACTATTAGGAAAATGTATCATTAGGGTTTATATATACACTAATAATAAGTTTTGTACAGATTTTGGGCCTTTTGATATGTATTAATATTTCAATAAAAACTATATTATTGATTTTTCACTAAATATATAATTTCTCCATCCCTATTGTGTCAGAATTAATGATAATTATTTAATACCTAAAAATTATAAATAAATTTATATGATGTAGATAATTTCATTATATTTCTGAAGACTATTCATTTTTTAAGTTTCATTAACTATATCACTAAATTAAAATTAATATGCTTATATGATTTAAGAGAGTGACATGTTGTCACTTTTTTTGGTTTTAATAATAATTAAGTTATTTTCACAGAAAAAAGTCCATTAAATGATTCTAATATGACCATTAGGTGATATGGGTCCACTTTTACTCATCAAATAGGATTTTGTCAGGTGTTAGGTTAATTTTATAATCTTATATTTACCCTTAATTACCCGATTTACCAATAACTATGGTAAATAAAATTTACCGTAGTTACTATTCATAATGTCCAAAAATAAAAGGTAGCTAATTAACATAATTTGGACCTAATGATTCCAAATATTGAATCCAATTTTCCAAATTCAATACACAAAAGTTACAGAAATTAAATTGAAATTAATCAGGTTGTCGACAGAAAACGGGTTTTTGTTTAAAACATTGCAAAAGATTGAATTTATTTGACCTACGAATTCAATGTAAAATCAATGCTAATGACATACATTATATTAAATGGTAAAAATATATTCTATTTATACTTTAAAACCATTAAATATTATAATTTAACCACATAAGTTATTACGATGAAAAAAGTTGTTTTTAATTAAAATATAGCGTGTTTTTACTATTCATTAAAATATGAAAGTTATCAGAAAAATGTCAAAACATTATCCAATGTAATTAATTATATCCTGATTGAAAAGAATAATTTTATTTTTTCAAATTTAACTCATAAAAATTTTAACAACTAGATTTAATGTGGGTGCGCCATCAAAAGGCGGCAAAACTGCATTTTTTTAAAAATACTTATTTTACCCGAAAAATTCATTTTGTTCTTATACCATGTTCTAGAAAATGTGTATGATAAATAATAATGTTATAAAATTCAAAATTTAGTTAATACTATTCATTACAGCACTTCATTATAATATTATAATAATATACCGTTGTTTAGTAAAACCCGGTATTGCGTATAACGCACGCTATCGAAGAAGGTCGTGATTGCGTGTAATGCAAGCCAAGTCAGGGTTGTGTATAGTGCAATACTCCTTTTTTGTTTCTTTATAACAGACTAAAACCTTTTTTTATTTATACATTGAATAAATATATATACACACATTCAATGTTGTGTAGAATAACTTCTATCAAATGACCTTGAAATTGTGTATAACACGATCCATGAATTGTGTTGCGTATACTGCAAGCTAATACGGTGTTGCGAATAGAACAAGATAATCTTGTTGTAGCATAAAACACATGTCACCAAATAAATTAAAATGAATACATATCATAAAATATCGGGTTTTTACATTCTACCCCCCTTAAAATGAATGTCACCCTCGAAATTCGTCAGGGTTATAAATCGTTTACTATTCATAAAAACCCACATCGTAAAAAGGAATACTGAAAATTAATTTTAAAATCTAAAGTATGAAACGTAAAGATTACCCAAAGTAACTCATAACTGGGTTTCCATATAGGAGAACATAGGTGAAAATTTGTATTTGGAAGAAAAATCTAACCATCAATTTCTGATGGAGAGTGGTAGAGAACATGGCTATGAAAAAGCCATCAATCACAAAGCCATAAATTTTTTATTATCTAAGGTACCATCTGATTCATCGGATATAAGAGAACTTGGAAAACATTTTTTTTCAATATCATTTCCCTAAAGTTGAAAATTTTGAATTAGAAGAAATACTTGCTTGATTTTGGTACAATCTCACTGTTGTTCGTGCTTTGAACAATTTCCACTTCATCGCTTAAAGAAAAGAAGTTGAATTTGTTATTCGTGAAGTGTTAACAGATCATGTGATATAATGATGGGTCATTCCATCTATTTCAAACAAAAGGTTAGCAAAAGTTATCAAATATACATAAGTCCATCTATGGTGAGATTAATCATATATGGTTCCTAAAATGGACTTATACATCATATATCATACTGCTTAATATAATAAAAGTAGTTTCTACTAAACAGGGACTTCATGTAGGCCAGTGGTAGGCGATAAAGGCCAGTCGCACTTCGGTTGTGGGTTCGATTCCCATAGCCTTGTCCGATGTGATGGGTTGTCTCCCATCCTGTAGGTTGTACTTTTTCTAAAACTACATTACTATAACATCCCATCAATAATATCGAAAAAACTTCTATCCTTAAACAATACTAACTTATGTCCAACATAATCCATTCTAATCTTTAGTCTTATCCATAATACTGCAGTCCACTCTCATATTATAGTGAAAATGATTACTAGAGATTTCATATAACAAGCATGTTAATACCATCGTTGATCCCAATATATCATAAGATATGTCTTTTTGGTCACATTCCAAACATTTGAAGGCCCTAATCATGTATTCTCTTGAAAAAAATGAATACCCATTGAACCTTAGTGAAAACATGAATGCAGTTTAAAGTTAACATTTTCCACATACCAAATTCCTCAAAATTCTATATACTCAATCCATGATATTACATAGTACTTATATCAATCATGAGCTCATGAATACTGTCAAACATTTCATTTTATCCTTATCCTGTCATTATGCGCATATCATCTGCTTTCCAAAATATTTGAATCACTTTTCATGGTTACGGGTACCATAAAATTATTGAAATCCACAATATACTAATACAAAAATATTCAAATACACCATAAAAGTACCTCAACGACATTATTCTTGAATACCAATATATAAACACTTAAATACATCCTCTTAAATTATTTTCCTGGAATAAGTCCTTCCTTGATTTAGAAGTAACTTCTTAGGTCAGGGAATTGAGTTGGATAATGCCCATGTTCTCCGCAAATAATACATTGAACTCCATTATAGTCTATCACTCTATGTCCCTTTTCTCCACACTAATAACATATATCCCTCCATTTGAGGTATTCTTCAAGGATCTTCTTCCCTTCTTTAGAAATATCAATCTTCCTTTCTTTATGCTCCTCAACATGTGAAAATGCATAAAAGTCTATCTTCCTCTTATTTGATGAATTAGGCATACCACTAAATTTCACCTTGTTAATCATATATCATGATGACTGATTTGGAATAATAACAAAATCTTTCTCTCTAGGCATTATGAAATTTTGTTTCTCATAGTCACCAATTTGTCCATTGGATTCAATGTTAAACGAATTCCTTCTGGTTCCCTCCATTGACTAAAACACAAAAAGAGTTCTGTGAGAGGAAAAAATCAGACATGGAAAATAACATAATCAAGGGGGAGTACCTTCAACATCTAACATCATTGGTTTAATTCTAATATTTTTACTGTAATTCTAGTACTACAACCTATAATTATACTTAACCTTAGGTACATCCCTAGACATACCATAGAAATATTTCTAGGGATCTCACTAAATTTATCGCATCCTAGTTTCCAAAGGTTGAATAATCCTTTCCTCTGATACCAACTGTAGAGACCCGAAGCTTGACGTACATGGACATTACATTACTTTTGCGGAATACTTAATACATAACAAAAACATACACACAAGGACCGTAATAGTTTAGTGTCTTTGGAAACATGGAATGTAATCTTCTAATCGTGGCAAAAGATCTTTAACATCTCCCATAAAGATATTCCAGTTTTTGTTTCCTTACCTAAAACCATTCTTTTGATCCTAGGGGAAAATAAAACATAAAATGGTGAGCTCAAATGATCAATAAGGGTAAGCATGAATAAAATAAAACAAACCATATACATTTGAACTTAAAAACATGAACAAAATGTTTAAACATCAAAATATTGAGAAACGACATAAAACATGGAAGTACATAAGGCATAGATCATAATGGAACATAAACCATGATAAAATAGAATGGGAATAAAACATGTAATTGTGGCATCCATTAAGCACATGTAATGATTTCCATAGTAGCCAAGGCATTTCTGCCAAGACCATCTTAGTGGACAAAGTCTCTTTCAAAATTGAGTTCACTCCTCGTTCCAGTCATGTCATACTGAACCGGATTAACATACTGTTCCATCCATGTCTATATCATGAGATATAAATATTTACCCAATGAATTTGAGTGAGATAGAGGTCCCACCCATCTCATAATGAAATCATTCTTACTTGTGCCACAAAATAAGCATATATCATTCATAATAACCCAATAAACAAAATGGGTTTCATAAACATCATCCCATCATTACATAATCCATATAAAAGAAATGGATATCATTTCACAATAAGGAAAGTGAAACCATGTAAATCATAGAGACATTATACTTGAAACATACACATATGAAATAATTTCATCTTAAATGAAAAATGGTTTTCAGAAAACACTTGGAATGAATTCTTGAGGAAAATATCCTTTTTTCTTCAAAATCATTTTCTTTTCACAAAATGTTATGCAATTTTTAAAGAAAATAATTTTGTTGATAATATACATAAAATCTTTTGGAGTAAGCTTCATGAAAATAAGGCTTTATAAAACTGTAAAAATCATTTCATGCCGTATACTTTAAAAAACATTCTCCTCGTACTTTTGTCGGAAAAGTCCAAAAGTACATCGTAACATAAACAAAAGAAATATTCCATACATACCATGTAGTTAAAGTCAAAAATGGGTAAAAATGACTTTAAACATACATGCATACACTTTTATAAAACATGGACATGGACGATAACAATAACCCCAGTAAATACTTACGAATAAGCAATCTCGGACAAAAATGAGATTTGCACAGTTATCCCTTACCTTAGATCTAATATGCTTCGTACGTATCCGAACCTCCTGTATAATGATATAAATAATGTCATTGACTTATTACAGAATCATATTAATTGTTATTATATCATATATGTTTCACTTATGACATTATATTACCCGTTCTTTTGTAAATTCCATGTTAAAGTAGCGATTTGGGTAAAATCATTTCATTTATCGTATTTGTTTCAACTTTTCGTTCTTGATATTATTACTTATATCCTGATTTAAATAATTCCATAATGTAAAACAAGATATATATATATATATAATTTATATTCATCATATGCATATATATTATAGATCGATAAAAAGGAATTAAATACACCGTTCATGGAGACGGTAGGCCGTACGTACGCATGAACGCTATTTTCGTTTCTCTTTTGAATTGAATGGAATTAAGTAAATGACATACATATATATATATACATAAATCAAGTACAATTATTATGTCATATATTTCATTATTATTCATTATATATTCTTTATAATCATTCATGAATGGTTAACATGGAGAGTGAATCTCATCGCATCGTGGAGACGGTAGTCCGTACGTACGCACGAGCGATGATATCATTCCCAATATCGTGGAATTGTATTAAAGTGTAAGTATAATATTAAAGAATCAATATCACTTTACAATAATCATAAATTTTCATTACTTTCACCCTTATACCCATCAAAGTAAGGTGGTGGTGGAAAATAGATTACACCATGGCATGGAGACAGTATTCCGTACGTATGCACGCGCGGTGATTTCGTTTTCCGTTGGATGGATAGATGGTGAAATATGGTTTTTTCAGACTTATAATAACATATAAGTATATTATTGATACTGATGTTATTACATCATAATGAAACAACTAAAAAGAAGATGTGGAAGAAGAAATAGAGTTGAAATAATCGGTAATGGACATTACCTCTTCTTTGAAGCACCTCTTTGAGACCTCCTCTTAGGGCACTAAAATTGGTCTTTGAAGAAGACCAGGACCTCTAGAATGATTCTAGGGAAATGGAGAAGAGAATTTGACAGGGGTTGGCCGAGCTTGAAGGATCAATGTTTTGTGAGGAAAAGAGGGAGGAGGTGCCCTTTTATAAGGGAGGAGAGGGGCACCTTTGGAATTTTTAAAAATATTAATTTATAATAAATATAACCCCCCTTAAAAACCGCCAAAAATAACTCATATCCGAAGCTTATATTATATAGTGTTGTAATCACATCAACCATTCAGATTTAGTCATGTTAGGAATTTATTTTAAACATTATCAACTTGATTTATCTTTATTATTCAATTTAATTTTATTTGTGGTAATAACATTCTGAATTTTAAATTAGAACAAATAATTACATATTTGTTGTGAATTGTCCTTAATTGGATACTTTATAACATTTTCTACCATATAAATTGAAATTTATAATTTTTAAATATTTTTGTGATTTTTAAACAATTTTATAATATATTATTTTTATAAAATAACAATAGTGTGAATTTTGATACTATTCATTTATTTGAATCTAAATAAAATATATACATAAGATATGTTAAAAATAAAATCTTTAATAGATTAATAAATGGTCATATGTATCTATAAAATTTGTGGAGAACATTAAATAGTTCTTATAATATTTACTTTAATTATTTTTAAAACAATTTATTTGGTTTATCCCTTAATAAAATAATTACTATATCATTTTTTGTATAATTATTTAATATACATATTTGTTGCATAAAAATTAAAACTAAAATCGTATGATGAAGATAAATCTATTAAATTTGATATTAATATTTTTATCGAATTTATCATCTTAAAATCACAATATTTAAATTGTTATATTTATTAAATTATGAAGGTGACAACATTGCCATTATTTAAAATAAAATAATATAAGTGTCATAATCATCTTTATAAGGATCCAAATGGTAAAAAATTCGGCCAATAGATCATTACGGTTTTTATATACACTAATAATAAGTTTTTTGCAGATTTTGGGGCCTTTTGATATGTATTAATATTTCAATAAAAACTATATTATTGATTTTTCACTAAATAAATAATTTATGCATCCATATTGTTTCAAAATTAATGATAATTATTTAATACCTAAAAATTATAAATAAATATATATAATGCAGATACATTCATTATATTTCTAGATACTATTTATTTTTGATGTTTCATGAAGTTTATCACTAAATTAAAATTAATATACTTATAAGATTTAAGAGAGTGACATGTTGTCACTTTCTTTGGTTTTAATAATAATTAAGTTATTTTCATGGAAAAAAGTCCATTAAATGATTCTAATCTGACCCTTAGGTGATATGGGTCGACTTTTAGTCATCCAATAGGATTTTTTCAGGTGTTAGGTTAATTTTATAATATTATATTTACCCTTAATTACCAGATTTACCTTTAATTATGGTAAATAAAATTTAGAGTAGTTACTATTCATAAAGCCCAAAAATAAAAATTATCTTATTAACATAATTCGGGCCTAATGATTCAAAATATGGAATCCATTTTTCTAAATTAAATACACAAGAGTTGCAGAAATTAAATTAAAATTAATCCTGTTGTCGAAAGAAAACGGGTTTTTGATTAAAACCGTGCAAAAGATTGAATTTATTTAACCTACAAATTCAATGTAAAATCAAGGCAATTGACATACATTATATTAAATGGTAAAAATATTTTCTATTTATACTTTAAAACCATTCAATATTATAATTTAAAAACATAAGTTAATACGATGAAAAAAGTTTTTTTAATTAAAATATAGTGTGTTTTTAATATTAATTAAAATATGAAAGTTATCAGAAAAATGTCAAAACATTATCCAATATAAATTTTTATATCCTGATTCAAAAGAATAATTTTATTTTTTCAAATTTAACTCATAAAAATGTCAACAACTAGATTTAATGTGGGTGCTCCATCAAAAGGCGGCAAAACTGCATTTTTTTTAAAATACTTATTTTACCCGAAAAATATATTTTGTTCTTATACCATGTTTTAGAAAATGTGTAAGATGAATAATAATGTTATAAAATTCAAAATTTAGTTAATACTATTCATAATGGCTATTTCATAATAATATTATATTAATATACCGTTGTTTAGTAAAACCCGATATTGCGTATGACACACGCTATCGAAGAAGGTCGCGATTGTGTGTAATGCAAGCCAAGTCAGGGTTGCGTATAGTGCAAGACACTTTTTGTTGTTTCGTTATAACAGCATCCAACCATTTTTCATTTATACATTAAATATATATATATATACACATTCAATGTTGCATATAATAACTTCTATAAAATGAACTTGAAATTGTGTATAACACGATCCAGGAATTGTGTTGCGTATACTACAAGCTAATACGGTGTTGCTTATAGCGCAAGATAATCATGTTGTAGCATGAAACACATGACATAAAATAAATTAAAAGGAATACTTATCCTAAAATATTGGTTTGTTACAACACTCGAGGTAAAACCGTCGATGAACACATGCTGTGTAGCCCATACTACACGGTGTGTAGTCGGGAAATTTCCAGAAGTGTCGTCTTCCACCGCGCACCTTGGCTGATCCCCCAAATCTTGATCCAACCAACCGATCATCATGAAACTCCGGATTTGGGGTTGTCCTGCTCCTATGAAACTGATTCCGTCAGTTTTGGGCTCTCGATCGGCCTTGATGGCGCATCCTGATCCGTCCGCACGAAAACGCTCAAAGAATGGGAATTCTGAACTACACCGATTTGTCTGCCACCGTCACCGTTACACCTCTGATTGGTCGTCTCGAGGTTGGATTTTTGATTTCAGATCGTTGTACCATCAAATGAATTCACAACGATCAATTACCTCCTAGAACGTGTAGAATGAATATGAAGAACGCATATGAATCAAGAGGGAAAAACAAAAAAATAGAGAGGGACGAACCTCGATGGATGTTCGTGTCGATCTTGGTTCGTCACCGTTAGATGGTTGAATGAAAACCCAAATAAATTTCAAGAATCAAATCCCCACGATTCACGTAAAATCCCATCCCTCAAGAACAATCTATCTGTAGCTGATCTGTCTGTGGATTAGTCCGCGTTCGTCATGGAAATCAAAAACATGGAAGAAATCACAATTAAAACATCCTACCTAGAATCTGCGGCGTTTGTCGATGATGATAGAGTCGCTGCATCATCTTCGTCGTGTTGGGAGGTTTTCTCCAAAGCCTCTAGAGCCGTTAAGTGTTTTAGGGTTATGAGGTTTGTAACCCTGGATGCTAGATCCATCCATTAATTAAAAAGAAAAGGGATATCTGTTGCATCAGATTTAAAAGATTCTGTTGCAGAATAAAATATTTTCATTTAAATATTTTATTACTCTTACATCCCAAAAACTGGATTTCTCCACCGACCTGTGCTGGACAAAGTTAGTCCTCACCTAAGGAAAATCGATGTTCTGTACACAACGGTGCCCTCAGATTTCTGATCTGAGCTTCCATTTAGGATTTATTCCACTTTTCCCGGAAAACGCACACACGCGTAATTTAATTATTAAATTAAATTCAAACATTTGTTCCTGCATCACTAGGCCTTGGAACAGAACACCATCTTAGATCCTGGTCTTGAAATAATTCCCATATAATACAAAAATAATACATTGAAAAAAACCGGGACATTACATCACACCCACCTTAGGGATTTTACTTCCCTGAAAATCCAAAACAAAGGCTACTCAAAAATATGTGGGTACTGCACGCGAATCTGAGCCTCCCACTCCCAAGTGCTCTCCTAGAGATTCACATGCTGCCACCAAACATGAACTAAGGGAATAACTATCCCCTGAAGAATCTTCTCCTACCGATCCTCGATCTCCACTGGATACTCTATAAAGGTCACTCCATCATCGATGTCCATCTCGCCTCAGTCGATAACATGCGATGGATCATGAACATACCTCTGCAGATGCAACACATGGAAGACGTTGTGTACCCGGTCAATCTGAGGAGGTAGAGACAAGAAATATGCCTCCTCACTAACTCTACTCAGAATCTGAAAAGGGCTAACGAACCTCGGAGATAGCTTGTCGCCTCGGCCAAATCTCTATAATCCCTCTCGAGGTGAGACTCGAAGGAACACATGGTCCCCTTCCTCGAAATCGAAGGGCCTTCTCCTCCTATCGGCATAAGACTTTTTATGACTCTGTGTAGTGTTCATCTTCTACTAGATAACCTACACCTTCTCGGTAGTAGCTCTCACCATCTCTATGCCTATGAGTTCTAACTCCTCTAGGTCAGTCCAACAAAGTGGTGACCTACAAGGTCTCCCATACAGAGCCTCGAATGGTTCCTTAAAAATAGTAGAATGATAACTATTGTTGTACAAAAATTCCACCAATAGTTGTTGATCCTCGCAGATACGACCGAAGTCATGAATGCAAGCTCTAAGAATATCCTCCAGGACCTGGATGGTCCGCTCTATCTAACCATCAGTCTGGGGATGAAACGGTGTGCTCAAGTATAACTGAGTCCCAAATGCTTCCTACAATCCCTTCCACAGCTGGAAAGTGAAACGAGCATCACGAACTGAAACGATCATGGATGGAACTCTAGGAAGTAGAACTATCTTCTGTATGTATAGGTATCCCATGCTCTCTGCTGAACTCTGCTCCCATATGGCTAGGATGTGGCTCGACATGGGGAGTCAATCAACGATCACCCAGATGGAATCGTGTCCCCTGTTAATAAGTGGTAAACCTGCCACGAAGTACATGGATATCCCATCCCACTTCCACTCTGGCACCTCAAGGGGTTGTGTCAAGACCGTTGGCACCTGGTGCTTAGCATTTACTTGCAGACAAGTAAGGCACCGAGAAACAAACTCGGCCACACACTTCTTCATTCATGGCCACCAGAACTGACGACAGAGGTCCTGATACATCTTTGCAATGCCTAGATGCACCGCCAAAGGGGATGTATGGAGTTCTCTCAGAACCTCCTCCCACAACATCACTGGTACTACTGTACTTCCTCTAAAAATAACAACGTGCTCCATACCTTCTAAATATCCATCAGAAGCAACACCTATGGATACCTGAGCACGTAAAGTCTCACAGCTAGCATCCTCGAACTGTGCTTCCCTGACTCACAGTATGAGTGGAGGGGTAACAACCATCGACTGAAGGTAAGATCCCTCATCCCCATCCACGAAGGATTACTATAATGAGGCCAACTGCCCCGTCCCCTCATCCAGCATCTACAAACTAGATTTCCTACTAAGAGTATTTGCCACCACGTTCCCCTTCAAAAGAGTATAAACGATCTCAAAGTTGTAATCCTAGAGGTACACAAGCCATTTCCTCTGTCTCAAATTTAGATCCTTCTAATAAAATATATATCTGAGTCTCTTCTGATCAGAGTAGACGGTAAACCTCTCTACCATCAGGTAGTGTCTCCACAACATTAATGCGAAGACTACTGCTGCTAACTCAAGATCATTGGTCGCGTAGTTCTACTCGTGTGGCCTCAACTAACGTGAGCCATAGGCAATCCCACTTTCCTCTGCATCAGGACAGAACCAAGCTTGGTTCCTGATGCGTCGCAGAATACTACATACTCGATACCCCCCTCTGTTAGTCTCAAGATCGGGGCGCTCATCAAACTCTGTCCCAACTGCTGGAAATCCTGCTAGCATCTCTCGGTCTACACGAAAGGCTACAACTTTCAGGTCAAATTTGTCATGGGTGTTGCAATCCTGGAGAAATCAAGGATGAATCACCAATAGTAGCCTACCAACCCAAGGAAACTCTGCACCTCTATCATGCTCCAAGGTGGCTCCCATGCTAGCACTACCTCCACCTTGGCTGGGTTCACCGCTACCCAAACTACCAAGATAACATGTCCCCGAATGTGGACCTCCTGTAACCAGATATGACACTTCGAGTGTTTCCCATACAACTGGTGCTCTCGGAGTTTGTCCAGAACCATCCTTATGTGTCCCGTGTGCTCGTCCTCAGACGCTGAGTACAAAAGGTTATCGTCAATGAATACCACTACAAACCGGTCTAGGTAGGGGTGAAAGATCTGGTTCATGAGTCCCATGACCACTTCTGGGGAATTCGTTATGCTGAAGGGAATCACTAAGTACTCATAGTGACCGTACTGACATCAGAATGTCGTCTTCGGTATATCCTCATCATCTACTCGAAACTGGTTGTAGCCTGATCATAGATTAACCTTCGAGAACCATCATGACCCTCTTAACTGGTCAAAGAGGTCACCGATCCTCGGTAGTGGATACCGGTTCTTAACATTCACCTGATTCATGCACCGGTAATCCACACATAGCCTCAAGCTCCCATCTGCCTTCTGGGTAAACAGAACTGGGGCCGCCCAGGGTGAAATGCTGGGTCTCACAAAGCCCTTCTTCTGCAAGTCATCCAGCTACACCGTCAGCTCACGAAGCTCTGCAGGAGCCATCCGATATGCTGATGCTGATATCGGTGTCGTCTCGGGTTGCAACTCAATGTATAAATTGATCTCCCTTCGGGGATGTATCCAAAGGACATCCTCCATAATAACGTCCTTGTACTCAGCCACTACTAATAGAAACTGGAAACTCATAACACCTATCGCTTCAAGGGCTGGGCTAGCCAACTGATGTGAAATCTGTTTTTCCTTCCAATGCACGAGTCCATCCTACATTGCATGGGATTCTCTTTCACCAACAAAAGAGAACCTCATTCTATCACTGCAGACACACTGCATCCTTTACCTAAAACATTCGATTTGGGCATGAACTGTGGATAGCCAATCCATACCAAGACTGACATCGTAAGGACTTGATTCTACAACCAAGAGGTTCGAACCAAAACTCTCACCTCCAAGGGTCTGGTCACACTGTCTACAGAGGTGTGAGATCTCTAAGTCTTCTCCAGTCGGTGTTTCTAAGCATAAGGGTTGAGTCAATGGCTCAACTAGAATATCAAGGACTCGAACAAGATAAGTAGCCAGAAAGGAATGACTAGCACTTGTGTCTATCAATACGACATACAATGTAGAAAAGACATAGATAGTATCTCTAATCATTCTGGCAGTACCTGGGTTATAAGACTCTGCTTCCTACAGCTGTCCCAGCCTCTGTCCACCAGATCCCTGAGCCTAGGGTGGACCTCCTGGCGGTGGTGGTGGTAAATGGTCAAAAATCCAACCACCTCCAGCTGCTCTCCCAACTCCCCTACCACATCTGCCACACTGCAGATCTATCTTCTACACACGTTTCCTCTGCCTCGGTGGTCCATCTACTTCTCCTATGTCAGTAGTATGGCGGGTCAGACAATGTCAAGTGAGATTTCCCCTTCCATCACATGTGTATCATCGCCTCTCTCGAGGCTGGCTAGATTCGCCCTTCGAACCCTGTATGGAAGATCCCCTTTCCTGGGATCTCCTCTGGAAACATCTCCCATTCCTAGGTCCCTAACGTCGGCTCCCTGATACCGAGATCTCTGCTCCAGCTCATTCGCTACTGACAACTGTCGGCTGTCTCTGCTCTTCCATGAAGCTCTCGACCACCAAATCCCACTCGAGCACCCCAGCATAAGTATGAATGCTCATAGGGATGATGATAGCTCAGATATCTCTACTCAAGCCCCGCTCAAAAGTTGGAGATCTGAAGTACTGATCTCTGACCATATCCATCAAGTACCACGAGAGGTCGGTAACCCTCGACGAATAGTCACCCACCATCATGGTTCCCTAATGGAGCATAAGAAGCTCTCGTATGCGTACAGCTCTTAGGGTAACCGGTGAAAACTCCTCTCTGAAGAGATTCTCAAACTCTGACCATGCAAGTGTCGCCTCGTCGTGGGTCTGGATAACCAGACTCCACCATCGTCCTGTCGAGCCCTGCAGAAGGCTCGCTGCCATGATCACCATCTAGACTGTTGGTGTCCTGACCAAACAGAAGACTCCAGACATAGCCTCAATAATTTCTTATGCTGCCTAAGGGTCATGCTCACCTTGAACCTTGATGGGTCTCTGTCTCTAAATCTTAGGGAGTGCACTCAGCCTGCGCTTGTCCTCCACTGGTATAGCAGGTACTAAACACTGCTCCATAGGTGGTGGGATAACTGGAACACCACCTGATGGAAAAACTGGGGATGTAGTCCCTGTATCGAAGCTTCATCACTGAGGGGGTCATCCTCGTGATCGAGCTGTTGGATCCTAGAGAGTGCTCATTATGGAGGCATCCTATAATAAAACAAGATGTATCTCTGTCAGTGAGTATATCTGGCGAACTGACTCAAGAAGGACATGGAAACCACAACCCATTTATATATGATGCATGTACCATTATTTTCCCCTGAAACTAGTGTTCTAATGCTACGAGTCGAAAATCAGGTTATCAGAGTCCTTGTGTATGGATACATCGAATTCCGGCACCAACACTGGGATCCCTATCCTGAAATCCGAACTCAAAACACTTAAAACGGTTTCCACAAACCAACTCACAGACTCTGGGTCCTAAGGTAGAAATTACCACCTCTGATACCGCTCTATCACGACCCATCCTAGTGGGGCCTGATCCGCAACTCCCCAATCCCGCCTCCAATAGGCCAGGGGCTGGTGACTAGCACCCCAGTAGGCACGCTAATAACATGGGAGGCATTGCCTATAAATCTGTACACACATCTCCAAGACCAAAAAAGTAAAAAAGTAAAAACTACTAAAAGAAAAATATGCATGCATACACTAAAACCCAACCAACAGAGTACGACAGGAATGTAATGTACAAGAAAGTAAAACCCCGGACCAAAATTACAATCCCACCAAATAAAGTCTATAACAAAGTCCAATCTATAAGGAAAAGGTATCGGGACTACAATCTGTAGCTGCAGGAACACAACTCAGCCCTCCTGATCTCACTGTGTGTCGTCCGGCCCTGGTCCACCAAGAATCCTATCAAAGGCGTGCTCTTCTGAATAAGACACGACACGTGAAGGAAAATCCCATGTAGGGGTGAGCATAACAATACCCCAATAGGACACCCTGCAACCACAAATGGTATACAACAAGGGGAAATATCACAAAGGAACGATACAGTCATCTCTACATAGTATATGTCTACCCAACATATAATAAGAATATCCAGATATACTCACACACAAATGACCATCACAATACCGCCATTAGGATCCAGCTCAAAGATTCCACTAAGCATGCAACCAGGAGAACGCACTCTGAGGTCTGAAGAGAGAGATACAAAGTACTCATTCTGGGAGAACACACTCCACAATCACTTTTTGAACATGTTTCTTAGATGAGGATCACAAACAAGTCATGGGTTGATTCTAACAACTCAATCTGAGCTTATCCGCTAAGAAGACGATCGCCGCCTGGGTAAAGCTGGTCACGACAATACCAATAACTCTACCTAGGGTTCCAGAAATGAATAGTGGATCCGGATCTAAGTCTCATAGAGGGGTTTCTAACAACTCTATTCAGGATGTTCTGATGACGGGATCATACTCATGTGTAAAGGAAATGATACCAGAACATTCAGAGAAAGGACCAAGGGTACGAACTCTAAGAAAACTAGTCCAAGTAACATAAGGCAAGTAGCTCAAGTCTTTAAGACAGGTTACCCGGTGTGTAGTATGGTTACACGCCTTGTTCCTTTCCCCCGGATACTGTCCGTGTAAACGGCCCGTGTAATTCGTTCAAGCCAAGTAAAACAAAACTACACGGCATGTAGAAAAAGTACACACCGAGTTCGTTGACCCTGGGTACTTCCCGTGTAAACGTCCCGTGTAATTCGTATTGTCAGATAGAAAGATACTACACGACATGTAGAATAATCATAGGCCGTGTCCGAGCATCTGGGGCTCACTCTATCCATGTTGTCCATGTGCCTGTACATGGTCTATGCCCATGTCCGTGTCGCCAGCCCGTGTACTAGATCATGGGGTATCCCGTGTATCTGGCCAGGGAGGGGTATACACGGTATGTCCTTGGACGTGTACCCTTCTCGTGTCTGTGTACTCCCGGAGTACATGATAGGTAAACCCGCTGATGAACACACACCGTGTAGCCCATACTACACCACGTGTAGTCGATAAATTTATAGAAGTGTCGTCTTCCTACGCGTGCCTCTACTGATCCCCCAGTTCTTTATCCAACTGTCCGATTAACACAAAACTCCGGATTTGGGGTCGTCCCTCTCCTATGAAACTGATTCTGTCAGTTTCGGGCTCCCGATGGGCCTTTATGGTGTGTCCCGATCTGTTCGCATGAAATTTCTCTATGAATGGGAATTCTGAACCACACTGATTTGTCCACCGTCGTGACCGTCTCACCTCCGATAGGTCGTCTCGAGGTTGGATCTTTGATTTCAGATCGTTTCACCAACAAACTAATGTTCAAGGATTGATTCCCTCTAAGAACGTGTAGAACGTATACGAACAACACGTAGGAGTTGGGAGAGAAAAACACAACAATCGAGAGGGACGAACTTCAATCGATGTTCGTGTCTATCTTGGGTCGTCACCGCTAGAAAGTTGAAAGAAAAGAAAAATAAATTTCAATAATCAAATCCCCACGATTCCTGTAAAATCCCATCCCGTAAGAATAATCGATACATGGCTAATATGTTTGTGGATTAGTCCGCGTTCGTCATGGAAATAAAAAACGGGGAAGAAATCACAATTTAAACATCCTACCTGGATTTTGCGGCGTTTGTCGGCGATTATCCGGTCACTGTGTCGTCGTTTCCATGTTGGGAGGTTTTCTCCAGAGCCTCCAGAGCTGCCAATGGATTCAGGGTTGTGAGGTTTGAAACCCTGGACCCTTGCACCAGACTTTAATTAAAAAGGCAAGGGATATCTGTTGCAGCAGATTTAAAAGATTCCACTATAGAATAAAATATTTTCATTTACATATTTTATTACTCTTACGTCCCAAAAAAATGTATTTCACCACTGACTTGTGCCTGCCGAATTTAGGGCTCGCCTAAGATAAATTAGATATTCTTTATGCAATGGTGCCCTCAGATTTCTAATCTGAGCACCCATTTAGAAGATATTCCACTTTTTCTTGAAAACACACGAGCGCGTAATTTAATTATTAAATTAAATTCAAACATTTTTTCCAGGCTCACTGGGCCCTAGAACTGCAAGCCGTCTCAGATCCTGGTATCGAATTAATTTCCATATAATAGTAAAATAATACATGAAAAAATGGTACATTACAATACAAATAAAAAATATAGTATTCATTTGTACATAATAGTAGAAATAATAAAAAGAAATTTGGGAAAGTACCATCACAATCGGTTACCAAATTTATCAGGATATACACTATACCAAAAAAGATTTGTTCTCTGATGCGAAACAGTATACTGAGCTTAATAAAAGAAACACATCGCAAACCATTCCAAGAAAAAAATAACATTTTCTTTACATGAGTGAAAAAACATGTTTATGTGCACTCAAATGAATATCCCTTTTTGACCACTCATTCCCCTCCCATTATGATGTATTATTATGGTAATGAAAAATACATATTGTGATGTTTTATAATAACTACCTGAAAAGTGTCTCCAATAATACATACAGTATGTGTATAAAAAATTTAGAGAATGACATTGGTAATAACACTGACCTTTTTAACCATTGCATCTACATTATAATCATAAGGTGATGCCCAATTTTTTGAATCAATATATTGAACTCCTAAGACCTCATCCAAAATAAATATATAATCATATAGGGAAAATATATTTGGAGGCATAATCATCTAGATATACCACATAGTAGTGTTCAAAAAATTAATTTAAAACACCAATAATATGGAATAAATGATTATTTATTATTGTTCGAAATAGTCTTATATTAAATGATTCTTGGCATTTTATTTGATTATGTTAATTCACATGAATAACCCACCGAGAACACTCAAACTCATCCCATTTATATTTTAGATTCTTATAATGCCGAACCAATGGAATTAAGTTTTGGAATAGGTAATTAATCTCAGGCATAATTTGTTAATAAGAGATGTAGGAAGTGAGCTGAGAAGATATGATCATAGACCTAAAATTATGAACAGATGAAGTTTCTTATTTTCAAACAGAACATAAAAAAATCAAAAACTAAATTTGAACCTGAAGTAATATGTGAAATGATATGAGAAATTCATAATCAAGGTGTTAGGTTTTGGAATAGGTAATTAATATCATACCTAAACTATGAAGCTGATGACGGGGGAGGGGGTATAAAAGATGCATTTCATAGTTATAGTACGCAATCCAAGAAGAGATAATCAAAAACAGGAATTTCAAAATAGATGCTGGATGGAAAAGGGGTTATAATCAATTATCAGACGTGGTGAGATGATAATAAATTAATGCATACCAGATGTTCGTTGTAGATGCAGAATGAAAGAGGGGTTTTGATGAATGGAAAAATCCAAAAATATCTATGTGTGACTAATAGGGATATAATTATATATAAATAAAAAGATAAAATCCCAAATAATAGAATAAAAAATATTGTTTTCATATTGTTATGTATTTTATGTAAAACAAAAGAATAAAAACCTGAATCTATCCTTCATCATTCATAGTCAATTTCTTCAAAAAACATCAACACCTCAAAATATGTGGTTCCCAATAAAATTTCTATGTATATAAAGAATAACCCTGAAATAATAATGTTGATACATGAATGATTTATATGGACCTCTTATAAAATAATCAAATTAACTAAAATCACAAGACACATGTTCATTTAGGTTGCCTTCCCCATGTGCCTTGGGTTTCAATAGATGAAACACTTATGGGAACACTGACAGGCATATGAGAAACCATTGTTTTCTAGGAAGGTTGTGAGATGGAGGCCTATTTTGGAAAAAAAATAATGGATATATAAATGATGAAATCCACACAATAAAGGCATAAAATGAATTAACTAACTAAAACTAAAATAATTTATAAAATGCAATATTAATGTGATGGTATCTCCAATCAGTGAAGTGATTATGTGTGAACTGTGCATGTATAGTTGTAGCAACAAAATAGTCTAGTGGGATTGATGCACTGGGGTAGAATACCTGAATAATTTCATAGTGTTTCTACACAAAATTCTATAAAAAGTGGAAGAATATTGGAATCGACTACAATTGATGGTCATTGCTATAGAATCAGAGTAGGCGGAGGATCCATGTGTGGATCATATGGAGGAGTAGGTGAAGAATCCGGAGGCACAGAGGGTTGTCGTAGAGGTAGACAGGGCTGACAGTAGAGGCGTGAAACCTAGGTTTAGAGGAAGGAGGCTCGAGCCATGATATATGGAGGAGAATACTTGGCTGAAGATGATGAATAAAATGGTGGCAATGGGAGGAAATGATTTTTTGCGGTAAATCTTGGATGTAGGAATTGCAGTTGGAGAGGAGAATCAGGAATGGGTGGAAATGGAAACTGCCGGACATGGGGAGCAGGCAAATAACAAGATGAGGATCCAGGAGTGTTATGTATGGGTAGACAAATGGAGGTGATGGGGTGATAAGGTGACCGGGTGCAGATGGTTGTGCCGGAGAACTGATTTCAGGGAAGCTGGATAATAGGAGAACTGAAACCCTAGAAGTTGGGAATGTAATGTCCAGGGAAGGAGGCTCATGGAATGTTGGGTGGTGGAGGAAATTTTCACAGAGAGAGAAATTTGAGAGAAGCAGAAAGATGTGGAGGTTACACATCAGCTTGGAGAATCCAAGTTTACTATATATAATAGATACTAGATATCATCATCATTTTAATTATTATTATTTTTACTATTATTATGTTTAGTTTTTATTTACTTTTTACTTTTTTTTTCTATTTTTCATATTGGGTCAAGAGGCCCTCCTCTCGTTCATCCCTATTCACAGGATTCCCCCTCCCCTTCGATGCAAGACAACACCGCCACCCCCTCCCTCTTTGCCACAGGACTCACCACCTCCGAAGATCCCCTCCCCATTACATCCTCTTCTTATGACTCCCCATCAAGCGTGCCTGATGAAACCCCCAGGCCAATACCCTAATGCATGTGATCCACCCCACTCTTTCGGTTTCTAACTCCTATTTTCCTATCCCACAGTTATCATCCCATTTCACCTTTGAATCAGCACTGTAGGTCTCTCCTCTCCATCCTCATTCAACTTCCTTATTTTATTTGTCCTCTATATTGGCCAATAAAATTCAGACCAAACTTTGGTGAGGTTATTACCTGTAATTTTTTATGTTCATCATGTTCAAGGTTATGGGATTTATTCCTTGGGTCTCATTCATGTGTGTTCCAACAACCACCGCTAAATTTGAAGCGGTTTAATTTGATTCACTCTATTCGCCAATGTTTTTGGGTATGTTTTTCTTCATTTCATATAGTCAATTACTTTATATTGGGAGTTTTTTTTGATTTATCAGCCTCTCGTAATTATTTCAATGTTGGTTCATGGTTCCATGTTTTTTTAGTTCATTTTAATCTATCAGTAGCCAATCAAGGTGAGGAATCTCTCGCTTTATTGTTTAATTTGGACATATTTGGAGTCTTTGAAAAAATTTAGTCTTCTATGGAATTATTGTTGTATGATGTGGTCATTTTAGTGTGAGTTCAGGTGGTTAGAAGAAAACACATATTCATATATACTTGTTAAGACATGTATATATATACCCTCCATGTGCATGTTCCCTCATGTGGTGAGGAATAAGTGCTTGGATCAAATGATATATGTGTGCGTGTGTTTGTGCGTGTGTGTTTGTAGTTGAAGCCGTCTTAGACAACCTTCGCAAAAAGTTTCATGTTTTTAGTGTGATATATTATAAAATTGGTTGGTTTCAGACTTTATTTTCAGGTTTATTTTGATGTTTTTTGTTTCCTTCTAATTTATGTGTAATGTGATAGACTATTCCAAGTTGGTTTTAGATGTTGGTCTAAGGGTGACTCACCTTCATGTTCATAGGTAAGTAAATATATACATGTAGGTTCCCAAGATACGTCTATATTCGTCCATTTAATTGAATATACTTGTATGGGTATAATAGTTCCTATGTGTATATATCAAAATGAATACGCATGTGAATGAGGACTGGTATACACATATAAGCACACCTAAAAGGATCCCCTAGAACCTGTTTATGGGCCTTGCAATTGTGTGCATAGGGGATATGTGTCCATCCATGTCTGCAAAGGTGCATATACATATTTGGGGAGATATTAATTTTAGTTATAAAGTGTCAAGAGCCAACGTGGGTGTCTTGATTCCATTTTGAGGTCAGTTTCCTATGCCCTAGTTGTTATTTAGAATTCCCATTATAGATTAGTGTTATTTTGAAAGTGTTTTCTCTTCATTTATATGAATTTCTTATGCAATTTATATATATGTGGTTTTGGTTCATGAAAAGTTTTTTTCATTAGGTTTTGAATGGGAAACAGGTATTTCCGAAGACATGTGACCTTTTGTGGAATTTTGAATGAAATGGGTATTGACTAGTTTGATTTCCAAAGAGTACTAGAGCAATTTCAAAAAATGGTCTTTGGGTTAACATGTTTTCAAATTCAATTTCTTTCTAATCGATTAATGAGGCTAGTTTGGAACATTGAAAATTATTTGTGAATGTGAAAACCCTTCAAAATTCATTGCCCATTGTTTTAGAAATATGATCTGTATGTTAACTGTGGAATTTTTTATATATTCCAAATGATTCTGATTATGAGATGTTGTGTGACATAAAAAGGGGAATGTACATAAACATGGATAACAATGATGTGTGGTTGAATGAGTTTTGGGTAATGAATGTTTAATGTTAATTTATTTTCTTTTGATAAAACACAACAAACATTTGAAATAGACCACATTGGTATCCCCGAGTATCAAGGTTGGTGGAATAGAACTATTGATTTATTGATCTGATGTATTATCATCCCCATTTTCTCTAGAAAGTATGATGATTACATATCTATCTGAACTATTATGATGATGCTAGGGAAAACTAGGTAATCTTTGTGTTCCGTAAAATTAGATCATACATGAGAATAGATAATGTTTATTGTTAATTTTCACCAAGATGTGAGGTTCCAAGGTCTCACGTGTGCTAGATACCTATAGGTATTTCCCATGGTGCTTATTTTGACATGTTATTTTTGAAGTGATTTTTATTTTCAGTTGTATCTCATATGATGACTCATCTATAAAGAAACCACCTCTTAAACTATGTTGGTTTCCATTCATTTAGGGAATGATATGGATTGCTTGGATTTTCTTTTGAAAATGTAGTGGAAGAGAATTTTTTTCCCTAAAAATGTAAACTAGTAAGATTATTTTGAAAAGAGTAAAAATGTTATTTTAAAAAGTATTATATTCAAACTAGAATGATGGATTTTATTATAAATGGTAATGGCATATGGAGTTTTCATCCATTGCCTATCCTACTTGGCATCTTGATGCTCGCATATACATTTCAGTTTTACATTCGTGTATTGGAACGTTCTTGGAGCGTGTGTGGTTCTATGTCCGGTGGTGACCAATGGGTTCACATGGAATTATATTTATATGTTTATCACTATTTTATTTTTACACTTTTAGTTTTTACAAGTTTTTTCTAGTTTATTTCTATTTATCTATCTATTATTTTCTAGGCTAAATCATTCCAAACTATTTGTATTGATGCTCGACACTAGTTTCCAGCCTATGGGGATCTAGAAAGCACTTCGAGCCAGGTTGTGGACCGGCATAGGTGACCGGTTCCACATCGAATTTGGTTGGTTTTTGACAAAATGATATAATATATAGTTTATCCCATGTCCTTTGGAGATTTACAACAGTTTTTGAGTTAGGTGTGTTAGATCCAATGGGTCAATTGAGGGTAGTTTTTTATCACCATTTATTCTAATTAACACTTGCAATTCTAGGGTGGTTATGTTTAGGCATTCCTCAATGTATGAGCTTGGCTGTTTATTTTTTTCAAGGTTCGTAGTCTTGTTTTCATTTTTCATATTGGTCTCGAATTTTGGTGGTCATTTTAGAGGGGTGCATGGTTGTTGAACATGGACTGTAATGCCATGTGCAGACCATTAAATTGCCTCTAATGAATTCATATGTTCTAAGATGGTTGGTGAACAGTTTTCCAAACTGTATGACCAATAGCTATGTCAAAATTGTTTATTAGAGAATTTGGAATCTTGATTTATTGATTTAATAGGATGTTTTGGGATGTTCATGGTGTGAGTTTTATTTGGATTTGGGGTAATTTTCGTGAGACATAAAACTAGTTATAAGTTTATTAGAAATGGATTTCCAAAATAAAAATAATTACTTTTTTAAAATAAAATGAGTTATTTAGAAAATAGAAATTATTTAGGGAAGAGGTTGGAGATCATTTAAATCTATTATGAAGTTTCAAACCAAAATTGACTCATAATTTTTTTTTGGGGTTTTTGAAATGTTTTGTGAAATGTGGAATGGATTATTTTTTGAATCAAGAATTTGGAACTTATTCATTTGACCATTGGTATTCTTATGGATTCCCATATGTATGTATGTATGTAATTTTAATTTGATGGTTTTTGGCATCTGTGGATGGGTTTCTATGATGGCATTAAAACGTATTCTTGTTAGGTTTCATGGATTACCAATGGTGGGTTCTCAGTTCTCAAGGCATGTTTTGTTTTCCAAAGTCATGTTTTGATTAGTGATGTGCTGTGATGAGTTTTTTTAAAATTTTCAAAAGTAAAGTGGGTTTTTAAAAAGAGGGTTTTAGAATTCAGATGGTTTTCCATTTGGATGGTTTTGAAAACAGTCATATGTGAAAGAAGATTTTATGCTAGGTTGGGATGATTATTTGGAAATATTTTTTATGATGTTTTTTTAGTTATGGTTTTGTTTTTATGATTTATTTGTCTATTGGATTCATTGTTGTTTTAGAGGTATCCTTTCATGGTTAAAATGGTGTTTTGAGTTTGAATTAATGGTTTGTGGTTAAATGTGGAGGCTTGTTTTGTAACATGCAATATGTTGGTTTTGTTATTCTTGTTTAAACGATGTTAACCAGAAATGTCCAAAAGTCCCCAAGACGTCATTTTTTGTTTTTAATCTTACCCAAAAACCTAGTGGAGTAGTGGTGTTATTTTTTTCATTTTTATGGTTTTTTATGTGGTGGATTAGGTTTGATAGGGGTTTCGGTGTAGCTTAAGGAAGTAGAGTTTTCTTTTGGGTATATATGAAAATGTTGACATGGTTTTGTTTGAAGGGTAATCATCAGGCTAGAGAAGGATGATTGATACCTCTCCATGCAATTTGGGATCGTAGATAGTGAACATTGGCCAATGTAAATAATGTTTTTCTTGGTGCTCATGAAGGGCTCTCCATATAGTGAACAGGGTTAAGTAGAGGAAAATGTTCTCGGAATGATTCTTTAGTCAGTTTCTATTTTTCATTCAAAAGACCACACACTTGTTTGTTTCCTATGTGGTCGATTTCGGAACTCAATATCATTCATCATAATCATATGATGGATTATCAATGGTTGTATTGTAATTTTAATCCTTAAATGGTAGGTCTTCTATGTACAACATCCAGTTTCTCAGTGATTTTGGATTAGTGATCTATTCATGTTATGGATATTATAAACCAAGGTTTTTATTGGTATTTTTATTTTTTCATTAATCATTATATTCCCCTGGGATTGGCGGTTTCAGGACTGTCTGTGTTGATGATTCTCCCGATGATTGGGGCTAGCCCATGTTGGTGGTTTTATGACGGGAAATTCATTCCTCATTTTGAATCTGAATTGATATTTCCCATGTGGGTACCAGTATACTACTCGGTGTCTAAAATGGTGGATTGACCAACATAGGGAAAATTAGCGGAGAACATTGTCTCCATTGTGTTCTTGTCGGGGCTTCACCATGCCTCTGTTCCTCCCATCACTAATCAATATAGATAGTTATCCACGATGATGGGTCGTATAGAGATTCATCATTTGATATCTCTAGCAGACACTATTAATTACTATGTCATAGATTTGGATGTTCCAGGTTTTGGTTATGTTTTGTTATATGAGTCCCATGTCATTAGTTCTTTCACATGGTAATCTGGGGTTAGATGGTTTAGGTCTTGGGAGGAAATTTATTGTTCAATCCTCATCTGGTAGGGGATTCGTTTTGATAATCCGTTTTTCCATGAATCAAACATTGAAAAGATGAGTCTATTGGTACTTTTTGGGGGTAGAAAGTGTCATTGTGGGTAGAATTTTCATGCCCTCTCCTGGCATGTTGTATTTTTATTTTCTGATAGGACAATATTTTGATAATATAATTATTAATAACAATTTTTTTATTATTATAACTACTACTATTATATTTTTTTTATTTATTTACCTTTTTTTCGAAACACTTAGGAGACCCTCATATCTTTTCCCCATCTTCACCCAATTCCCCCTCCCATTCGATGCACGTCGGCACCCCTTCCCTCTTGATTACACAACACACTGCCTCTTGAGCTCCCCCACCATGGTATATCCTCTCCCGACTCCCCCACAATCCCACAAAGTGAAACCCCCTAGCTGAGAAACTACTACTCGTAAGCCACCCCCATCCAGAATTTAAAACAGATTTCCAATTCCACAATTTTACATCGATTTTTTTCTTTGAGCTAACATCGTAAGTATCACGGATCCCACCTATTTCAATTTCTAACTATGATTTGGTATCTCCATTTGCCTATAATATTCAACTAAACATAGGGTTGGGATAAATCCTGGAGTTTTGGTGTTCTTCATGTTTTATGATATGCAATGTTTTCCTTGGGTCTTCTTCATGTGTGTTCCACCATCTTCCACTGAAGATGAAGCAGTTCACATTGATTAGATCTATCTGCCATTGTTTCTTGGTAATTGTTTCTTCCATTCCTGTCGTGTCATAATTTATATTGGGTGTTTTCAGATTTCTGGGTCTCTGGTAATTTTTTAATGTTGCGTTGATGGTGTTTTGTTGTTCTAGATCGTTTCAATCTTTTTGTCACCGGTTGGGGTGATGTTTCTCCAGCTATATTTTTTAATTTCATTTTATTTTTAGTTTTTTTATAATTTTCAGTTTCCTTTGGAATATTTTTAGTATGTTGTGGTCATTTCATTGTGATTTTGGGTGGTTGGAAGAAAACACTTATACATATATACATGTGTAGGCATGAAAATATGCATATCCTCCTTGCACATGTTCTCTCATGGAACAAAGAATATGTTCCTGAATCAAAGGATATGTATATATATACATATATAAAAAAATTATATACATGTAGGTGAGGTGGTCTCAGAGAGCCTTCATAAAATGTTTTTTATTTTGAGGTATGGACAATTATACTTCTAGTTTTTTCTAGAATTCATAAATAGTGACATTTTGAAGTTTTAAGGTTCCTTCTAATTGATGTGTAGTGTGATGGATTGTTCCATGTGGTTTCATGTTGTCAGTCTAAGGGGGAATATCATGTGTTTTCATAGGTAAGTAAATACATACATGTATGTTTCCACTTTATGTGTATATTCATCCATGGAATTGAATATACAAGTAGGGTGTTTTGTGTGACTATGTGTATATATAAAAATGCATACATAGGTGAGTGGAGACCAATATATGCATATTTGAATTATTTTAAGGTTCCCCTTGAACATATTCATGTGCCATGTGAATGTGTGTGTTCGTCTTTGTATCCTTTCATGTATGCAAGGGCACATATTCATAGTGGGGGAGCTGTATATTTGAGATAGAAATAATCAAGAGTTGAAGTGGATGGAATGATTCTAATAAATGTTAGGTCCCCAATGCCCTAATATGTATTTATAATTATCATTATTTCATAGTGTTCTTTTGAAATTGTGTTTCCTACTTTTATAATAATTTCATATGATATATATATATTTTATATAAATGTTTATGGATCAGGGAAAGTTTTTATTCTAAATTTTTTGACTGTAAAACATGTATTTCCTAAGACATGTGGCCTTTTGGATGATTTGGTTTAAAAATTTTAATTACTTGTTTGATTTCAAACGATTTTTAAATTTATTTCCAAAATGGTATTGGGAGAACATGAATTCTAAAGAAAATTCATCCTTATAGAGTGATATGGAAGGTATAGAACATTGAAAATGATCTATGTATGTGAAAACCCCTTCTTAAGGGATTCCCCGTTATTTTAAAAACATGATGTGTATTTTAAATTTTGGATTTCTTATATGCGACTAATGAGAAGGATTATGTGTGGATGTGTGACCTAAAAATGGGAATT
Source organism: Viscum album (assembly GCA_963277665.1). Lineage (NCBI taxonomy): Eukaryota > Viridiplantae > Streptophyta > Magnoliopsida > Santalales > Viscaceae > Viscum > Viscum album. Next base: position 695,984,905 of record OY728141.1, read on the forward strand.
CAATTACGGAGAGAGAATAGTGATGAGAGGTTGAATGATTTTTTGATAAAGAATGTGTTTTGTTCATTTTTTTTTATAAAACCTGAGCACCATTTGAAATATAAAACATTGGTGACCCCTAGTTTATAGGTCGATGGACTAGAACAAGTACGCTAGTAATCCAGAGTTGTATCGTCTATGTTTCACATTGAAAGTTTGATTATAATAACACTAACTAAGCTGTTATAATGATATTGCGGACCACTATGTAATGGTTATGTTCCCTACTAGTGGCCCATTCCTGAGAATGGATAATAGTTTTAGATACATTTCTATGAGATAGAAGGATCTATGGTCCCACTTTTTTTAGTTACCTATAGTGATTTCCCATGGTGCTCGTTTTTGACATGTTGTTTTTTATGTGACTCTTCATTTAAATTAATTCTCACGGGATGTTTCCTTTTTTTAAAAACATATCTTAATCTATGTTGGATTCCAATAATTTTGGGAATGATAATTCATTCATGGATTAAATTTTGAAAACATAGTGGAAGGGAACCGCTTTTTCCTAAAAATGTTATCTTTTTACATGATTTAAAAAAGAATGAAAATCATTATTTTACAATGTCCTGTTTTCTAACTCGTGTGATTGTGTTTCTTATTAATGATAAGGGTATGGGGATTTATCATCCCTTAGAATTCCTTGTGATAATATTGATTCTCACAAATTCTTTTTAGTGTCAGGTTCTCGTCTTGGATAACTCTTGGAGTGAGTGTGGTTATATGTTTAGTGGTGTCCCATGGGGTCACATGATGGTTTGTCTAGCTGGTTATCATTATTTTTTTTTATTTTTTTTTATTTAACATGTTTTTTCAGGCTAATTTATATTTATTAGTATTTTATTTTCTTGGATAAATCATTTTCAAATACTTTTTTTTGTTTCTCGACACTATTTTCCAACCCGTAGGGACTGGGAACACCATTCGGGCCATGCCGTAGATTGGCTCGGGTGACGTGTTTCGGGTCGACTCAGGTTTGTTCATGATATAAAATCATTGTTATGTGTAGATATATGGGAAATAAAATAATTCTATGTTACAAATGATATATAGAGTTCAATTAAAAATCCATCATCTTTATATTTTATTAGTTATTCATAGAAATGTGTTAACAATATTTTCATTAGATTTTATAAAAGTATAAATTCAAAGGACTAATGCATGATTGGAATAGTTTTTACCAATACACTTTCAAAATTTTATCTAAAAAACATTATTTTTTTATTCTTGTTAATTATAACAAAACAAAATCATATTATGGAGATGAATGATCATTACTCAAAGAAATGGATTTCTATGTATCCAGTTTTGATAAAACGGAAAGGATAATATAAATTAATTTTAATGATTGATATGTTGATGATAGTAAGGTTTTAATTTAGTATTTGTAAATAAAAATTGTTTTATCTAAAATTTAATTTGATATTGAAAAATAAAAATATTAGTCGTCCAATGTTGTGAATAAAAATCTTAACCATGTTTTCAATATAGAGATGATTAAAATCCTTCATTTAAATCCGAAATCCATGATCATAGAGAAATCAATATCATTTAGAGAAGATATATTCTATGTATTGAGTAATAAATCAAAATTTCAATGTTTATTGATATTGTAGAACAAATTGAATATAGGATGGGATTCCATTTTTAATATATATTAACAACTACGACCCAAGAGAAAGATATTAATAACAAAAATAAGTTTTTAGAAATCATTGTTATCCTTGTAATGATTTTAATGAATGAAATTCCCATATATATTCAATGAATAAAATAGGATGAAACCTATGGAATATGTATTAATTACTAAATTTTCAATATTTCTATCCTCATCAATATTTTATTTCAAAAATATTTTACTACACCATATTAAAATAAACTAGATATTTCAATGTTCCAATGGTTCTCTTGACCAATATAACTACACCAAATATGTTAAAGCTTCATTGGACATGAATTTAGATTGATAAATCATTTTGATACCTATAAAAAAGATTATATATCTATTATAGAATGTTTTTTATATTCATATATAAATTTTTTAATTGGATATAAGATTATTTCTGAATTTGTTTAAACAAATATGATCTTCTCTATGAATAACAGTTAATTTTCCAATCATTTATACATAGATTACTTTTATTTATTATTATAATGAATGGATGGTGTGAATGGTATTTTGGATTACTTATTTAATCATATTAAATAAATGAAGATCATGTAAATGTGATATATTAAGAAATATAAATTTTAAAAAACATATTATTCTTTTCATATGATTTATAAAAAAATTTATTTGTCATTATTTTGATAAATGATGGTGCGTTTAGGTCATTCACCATTACCCAGTAAAATTAATTATCTATAAAAACCTATAACTACCTATAACATGTATGGTTGTGTGTATTTATGTCATATCCATATGAATGTTTGGTATAGATATGTGACTAAAAAAATAACAACAATAAAATACATCTACAAAAACAAACAATGAAATAGAGAAATTGTTATGTGAAGTGACTTTGACATAAAATGCATGGAGTTAATGCTTTAAAAGAAAAAAAGTGAGTTAGAGAGTGAGAGATTTGAAAAAATTAATGATATTAGTGATTTTGAAACATTTCAAATGTATTTAATATTTTCTCTGGTTCTACTCATATTAATTACAACTAATCAGTTTGTCTAAAAAATGTAAATATTCACCGATCCATCAATATAGTGAACTTCAATAGAGTTTTGATGACAAATTACTCATAATCTATTGATCTAACCATATGTATTAATCTATAAATTATTGAGAAAATTTATACATTTCATTTCTAATTTTTAGTAATCCACTTATGGTTCAATGGTCAAATGATTCAATACTGTCACACATTGGTTAATTAGTTGCAATAAATGATACTCATAATTGAACAAAAAGAAAAACCAAACTTAATTATCCCCAAAAACTATTCTATAAAAATAATTGTGGGTTTAATTATATTGATTCATTATAAAAAAATTTACCTAGTAATGTTTGTTAAACCTCAGGGTAAGAATCATCAAGTGGTTAATAGAAAGTGGAGAAATAGATTTTATAGAGAAAATATTCAATGTTTAAACTCATGATCTTCAACCTTCCCCATGATTTTTTTGTCTGATCCCAACACTATCTACTCTAATTAATTAAAAAATAGTGATGGATGTGTTTCTAACAAGGATTATATATACTAAAATTTATTTTCATGATATCATAAATATTCACTCAGTTAACATTACTGTTTGAAACACTTGATGACAACTTTGGTTATATTTCATTTAATAGTAACATAATAGAAAAATAACCGTTTCATTTAAGTGAATAATTCACAAAAAAATTATCATTCATTTATTTGTACATGTTTTTTTCTTAAGCTTCAAATATTTCTCAGTTATCACTAGAAAATTAAATAAGGTAATACAAATTCAACTGACTATTGAATATGTGACCTTGTAAGATCAATGATTTACCTTTATGAGGGATCATTTTCATTTGAAATTACATGCTTACAAAAATGTTTACTCTTATATAGTACATTAATTCTATTTTGAAGCCAATAATGATACGTTCAACCCTATTTTTCCCTATAAAATGGTTCAATATATTGGATTGATAGTTATGATGGAAATGTATTTTTGAAAGGGTTGCAATGAAATACATAATTATAGATGTGTGACTCATCTATCTATCATAAAACTGGATCATTAAATTATAAAAAATCCCCATCATATTCTATATTAATTCTTGAATAAAAATAAAAAACCATATTTTTTTTCAAATTGTAATACATGATCAAAATTCTACCCAATCATATGAGGGCTTCAATATGCCTTGTGTTCATTATTCATCCAACATGTTATCTTGTATCAAGATTATAAAAGATTTTGTGACTATTAGTAACATATGAAATAACTATATGAGAATGGTGAAATTCAACATCATAAAATATTGATTTCAAGTGAAACTCCAATATTATTCAGGCTTTAAGCATTTATTATGATTCACTCAATCACCATCTACTAATAAATATTATTTTACAACCTTTATTCAAGACTAGGGTAAATGTATCCAGTAATGGCCTACAACTCTTTTCATCTATCTTAGAAATAGTTCTTTTTGTTTGTTTAATAGAACTAAATTCTTGAAAATTTCAATGATACTTCGAATTTATTATCAAAAGGATTTTCCCTCCTTGATTATCTCTAGATATACGTGTGAATACCCTCCTTAATTAATTTTTTTGATTTAAAATTAAATTAATGTTAAAAAGAATTATATAATTTTAAATTTTTAAAAATTATTTAACAAACATTAATTTATATTCAGCCAATGTATCAATCAACACATTACGACTAAGAAAATGGACATACATAATTTCATATATCATAATAATTTGAAAAAATTATGAATAGAATGGATTGATAATTTATTTCTGGAATGAATCACTCAAGAAATAGTTTATGAGAAAAAAAATAAAATAATAAATGAATTTAGTGTTCTAAATCGATTAGATTTTTCATTTCATAATCAATTATAATAAATTCAGAAAGAATTAAATTCTTTCTAAAATTTACAATATCAATAATTACTATAAATCATTTTCCATCGATTTAACAAAAATATCTTTTTCTATAATAGAATAAAATGTGATTTAAAAAATTAACTCCAAGATTTAAAAAGTATTAATCTCTTCAATGTTTCTTCAAAACCCTCAAATTCAAGACAATTTATCAACCACTAAAAATATTAATGTGATTGTTAAAAACAAATTTTTTTTAAAGAAAAATTTGTCTTTTATGTGGTTAAAGTCAATCTCATGTTATCTGAATTTTATCCCCCTCTAATAAATCAAACCTATGAACGATATAATTATAGATTAAAAGGTAAGATAAAAAATTAAACCATTTATAATAACAATTATTTGAAAATTTAATTAAGATAAATCTATTATTTATTGCTATTAGGAATCTTCAAAAAAATTTCTAGAAAAAACATTCATTTAGTAATTTATAAGGCATTAAAAATAATCATATTGAAAACTAGCTAATATATTAATAATAATAAATGATATTCTTGAATATTAAATTCCACAAATGAGTTCATGATTTATTTTTAAAGGAGCATTAATCAAATAATGTAATTGAAAATAAACACATACAATATAATGAATATAAATATAAAACAATGAGTTATCACATATTTCAACATATAAGAATATACATCCAAAATTAATTTTATGTAGTGAATTTCCAAGAATATTGAATACTAAATAAAATATAATAATAAATATATTAAAAAATTATTCCCATTTTAAGTAGAATCATGTCTTATTGTTGGACTAAAAATGAGTAACATCAATTTAAGGAAATGAAATAGATCACTCGTTTCAAGTTAATTTTCCAAAAAAAGATCAGTATGATATTATTGGATTTAAAAATCACATATTTATTGAGTGGAATATAATTTGGTTTTATCCTTATTACATCTCCTTCTGAAAATTATGTTTAATGTAACACCCCAAGCATCCACGGTACACTTTCCTTTGAATAATACAGTAGCGTGTGTTGTACGCAACTTCGAGTTCTAGCACACACACCACAACCAATCAAACTAGTCGTTATAAATATTAATACCCAGTTTTTGAAATTTTATAAAGTTTATCTTTCAAAATGGACATCGTTTTTGGATTTGGAATATCGAAATTAGCCTAGGGTGAAATTTTGGTATGTTTCTGAAAACATTCATTTTCTGATGAATAGTGAAAAACACTGAGTTATAGTTTAAAACCAATTTTTTTTTAATAATTATTTATTTTATTTAATTTTAATTAAGGTAAAAATAGATACATAATGCCTATATATGTTCAATGTAATTCATTGGAGATAGTTTAGAATAATTTTAGATATAAAAAAATTATATTGAACTTTTCACCACCATTTACCCTCCTCCTAGGAGAATTAGTAAATTCACATAAAACATAATTTTACCACTTCTATGAGTGAAATTTTGAAAATCCAAGAGACACGTTTAATATCAACGGGTAAAATGTGGTTCAATGAGATGAAAATAATTTTTTGTGAATAGTAACTTTTTTCATTTATTTACCATAGTTAAAAGTAAATAGGGTAATTAAGGGTAAAAATGATATTTATATTATCCTAACACATATACTATTTCTATTGGAAAAGTTTATCTCGACAAGAAAAAACCTTAGGAATAAAATATTATCATTTAGGATCACTTGGATTATATTTGGACGTTTATTATTTTTTAATTCAAAAAAGTGTTAAAAGAGTTAAAATCAAAGTTTATTTACTAAAACATTCTTAATATATGGTTATACATAAGATAAATTACATTGTAAATATTTATTCGAGAGCTAAAAAATTTCATACATAATTTAATTTTATTTATAATTTTTTAGACATTAAATAATTTAATTTATTTATGACACAATGGTGATGCAGTAATTACCTAATTAATGAAATATTAAAATAATTGATATTATAAATATCCAAATAAATGTAATTTGAGACATTTTATGTATTCCAAAAATTTTATAGGTTAATATGACATATTAGGATTTATTATATAAATTTTTTTCCAAGTAATAATGTTTTTATAAATTTATTAAAAACAAAATACCCAATAGTGTCGAAATTGACATAAAAGAGTTTTTTCAAAAAATATTATATTATTAACTTATATTCAATTCCTAAAAATCTAAGTTTCGGAAAAGAGACTCATATCATGATAGGTGTATAATTAATGGACCACTTGGGGGTCTTTTGGAGGTATATATTAATTTTATTAACTATATAATATAAAAATACAAAGTGACATTGTAAGTGTCAAACTAATTAACTAAGAGTTAAAACTAAAAGTTAATGTTAATATAATTACCCAAACCTATCTAAATTCTATTGGTTGGGTGGTTTTTGACCCATAACCACCATAACCTTTAAATAATTCACTTTGGAATCATTAGAAACTGAATATGAATTTATTATAAAATAATATTTCTAGCTTTTCCAAAGGTGCCCCTCACCATGCTTATAAAAGTGAACTCCCCCTTCTCACTAATTCACACATTCAATGCCTTTTGGCTTGGACAACCCCTTCCCAAATACTCTCTCAACTTCCCTCACTTCAACTTAGAGGCCTTAGTTTTATCAGAAAGCCAACCTAAGGATCCCTTTTGATCAAATCAAAAGGAAGAACCCGAAAAGAGGTAATGTTTTCACCATCCTCTTTCAAGTTCCTTTCTTATTAATCTTCTTCTTTCTTTTTTATTCCAATTCTAAAAAATTAACTCCAGTATCTTATATATATTGTGATGTTATTATAAATATGGTACAACCACATTCAATATTCTATCCATCCTTTGAATGACATGTCACCATACGTGCGTACTTACGGCTTACTGTCTCCAAGTCGTGGTGTAATTGTTATTCAATAAATTATTATATGGATGGGTATAATAATGATGTGTAATTAATTTAAATAATAAATATAACATGATAATTATTATGTATATATGATATACCATCCAACTATATACTATTTTAATATCAATATAATGATATTGTCGCTCGTGCGTACGTACGGACTACCGTCTCCACGAACGCAATGAGATTCATTCTCCATCGTATCCATTCAAATTAAATTATCAATTAACAATTTAAAAATATTTTTTAATGACTTGATATCATTTTGGATATGAATAAGTTACAACTTATCCATAAAAAACATGACTTCTATAACAAAACATATAAAAGAAAATGATTAAGTTGACACCTGAAACAACGATAACACTAAGATATTATTAACAAACCAATGTTAAATGATCATATACGATATCATATTAATGTATATGATTCTTGTATAATTTAATAACAATTATTTCACCATTATACAGGAGGTCAACCTACCCTCCATCAAGTAAAAGTACAATGTAAGGGTTTATTTCACAACCTCTTCATTATTTGAGGTTGTTTATACGTAATTTTCTACTGGGACCTCTTTATCATCCACGTCCATGTTTCTTGAAAATGTATTACAAATCATTCTTACTATTTTAAAGGTTATGTGATAAAGTCATTTATACCCTCTCTGACTTTTTATAAGATGTTTATTAATAAATATTTCTATCATTTTCCAAAAAAAGTCATTTTTAACCTTTTCGATAGAATTAAGGTAAGATTGTTTTTTTAACATATACGGCGGGTGCGGCTAGTTTATGTCGTTATAAAATCATTGAAGCCTCCCATAAAAGCTTATAAAAGTATTTTCAAAGAAAATTTTTTATTTTATAAATATATGACTCTTATATTATTTCAAAATAGAAAAAGATGCTTCTCTAAACAGAGTTTTGATTTCATCTATGTCAACATCCATTGATGGATTTTATGTTTATTTGGAGTTGATTTATTATAATACAAAACATCCATATATTATTGAAGGTTTTTTGATATGTTTGACTGTGGATGTGTTATTTTTATACCATTCATTGTTTATGGTGAAAGTATTGACATTTCGTATGCTAGTTTTAATACGAATGTTTATGTTATGTTGAAACCTATTCATATGAGGAATTAATTGGACTTAATATGTGATGGGTGGAGCCCTATATATCTCCTCGATGCATCGATAGGTCTCATGAGACAAACTAGTGTGTTGGCACAAGGCCTTGACAAAATATTATTTGTAGTCTTGGCACAAGGCCTTGGATATGTGGTTAGGATAGTCTATCATAATGCATTCCATCATTATGAAAGTGGTTATTTATATTGCATGTGATTATTCGACTAGTAGAATATTCATGTGAATAATTAAATGGTATTATTTCATTTTATATTTCCCATATTATGCTGAAGTTCAAGTTCAAAAGTCTTCTGTTAGTTATACATTGCCTTAAATGTTTATGCTTATTTATGAAAGCTTCATCTATATTGTTATCCTTACTGAGCATCTGAGCTCATCCCTTTCAATGTTTTATTTTTCCCAAGATGTGAAGAAGTAATTTATAAATGACCTACATGGATAATATGATGGGATATCAAGAAAAGATGTTGTTTGTAGTTTTTTTTGAGTTTATGATGTAATGTAATCTTTATGAATGTATCTAGTTATTCCAAGGCTACTAAACTAATCGGTTTTTCGAGACATGATCATTCTTGTGACCATTCCAATGTTATGTAATAATGCAATGACTCTAGGTAACTAGGGTCGGGGCATTGTAGTTGGTATCAGATGAATTTTAGTACAAATATTGGAGGCTAGATATAGATAAACTCTGATTAGAGTACATAGATTTAAGAAGGACTTTGAGGATTAGTATAGAAGAACCTCATAGAATTTTGGAATTGTAGATATTTTGTGAGATTTTTGAGAAATACATCCCTGTCTGGATACGAGCAGGTAGAGGCAGCTCTGGCATAGATGTACCTAGGGGTAAAACCTGAAAACACTAATTTGAGCTAGCCTCGAACGAGAACAGGTGCCTGACAACGGGCCTTGCTGCACTCTGGGTGACGACACTTCCGTGGGATATGCTTAGGATAAATCTCATTTTCATTACAAATCATTATAAAGTGCTTATGTGTATATACGTCCTAAAAGGAAACATTTTTATGATTATTGATTATATCCATAAATAGTTCAATTTATGTTAAGTGTTTCATAAGTATGGAATTATGTATTTTTATTCATAAACTGATCTATTTTATGCCATTATTTAGAAATGGCACCTAGTGGAAGAAATGGAAACTGTATCAATGCACGAACTCAATATAGGGATTTCCGTCCTGCTCAAGATAATTATAGTGGAGCTGGTGATACAACCGGTGTTGATCAACTAATCAGCATACTGGGACAACTCACTCTGGTTATAAATAATATCCTTACCCGTATGGAGCACCCTGATCCACAGTGTGGAGGATCAATGTTAGATCGCTTCATGAGGTAGCAACCACCATCATTCAATGGGAGTACAAATCCATTATTAGCTGAGTAATGGATAAGTTCACTAGAGAAAATATCTCAGGCTTTGGGGAGTAGTGAAAGGGAAAATGATGTCATGCCAGTTTATCGCCTCACTAGAGATGCAGATCAATGGTGGTCATTGATTCAAAACATGAAGGAAGATGATGAAGTATCAAATATAGAACAGAGGGAGTTCAAAAATCTGTTTTTTGAAAAATACATTCCTTGTGATGATCGAGCAGATATGGAAAGGCAATTTCTGAGTCTAAGACAAATGTAGGATGAGAATGTCGCAATGTATGAGGCTAACTTTACGAGGATAGCAAGGTATGCTGAAGATTATATATGTAACCCAATAATTAAGATTGATTTCTTCTTTGATGGGTTAAAACCACTTCTCCATTGAAAATTAGTCTCACAATCCCTCTCGTCGTACGAAGACATTGTCTCATGTTCTATCAATACAGAAAATGAATTCTCAAATTCTTATGGCGTTAAAGAAAAGCAAGAGAAGAAGAGATCTGCTGACCAATCTGGGAATAGAAATAAGGGGAAGAAGGAAAAAGTTGAATATCCATCCTGCAGTAATTATGGGAAGAAACACCCTGGTACTTGCTTAAAAGGAATGGGAGTCTGTTACAAGTGTTGTGAAAAAGACCACCATGCTCGTGATTTCAAGTGGAATAAGAAAGCTACCAATGTTCAATGCTACAATTGCAGGCAGATGCAACATTAGGCAAAAGAATGTCCTTAGATTTAGGGGAATTTACCTCAGAAAAGGCCAAGGGATCAAGGCCAAGCTTATGCACTAACTACTGCTAGGGTAGAGGCTCCGAAAGATGTGGTGGCAGGTAATTTAATGGTTTCCTCAAGTTTAGAAAATGCATTATTTGATTGAGGATCATCAAATTGTTTCATATCTTCCCATTTTTCTAAGAAAATTAGATATTTCCAATTTTATTTATCCATGGAGTTGTCAGTTAAAACTCCTAAGGGAAGTATCATTGCAACAAGGTTTTGTGAATAAGTCCCCATTAAAGCACGTAAATTTTTTTTATCCGCAAATCTCATCGTCATACCTATGATTGAGTTTGATATAATCCTCAGTATGGATTGTATTTTGGAAAATGATTTAAATATTTATTATAAGAAGAAAGAGGTTACTATTTTTTATGATGATTATAAATAACACCTTATATTTAGAGAACAGTCATCACCAACAAATTTTATTCAAGATCCACCCCTAGTAGCTCAACTAAATTCAATTATTGGGGATGTAGAGAATAAAATGACTATGGCTGAGGAAATGAATGTTCAAATATAGGATGTACCTATTGTGAAGGAATATGTCGATGCGTTTTCGGAAGATGTACCTGGATATCCTCCCGAATGAGAAGTTGAGTTTTCTATTGATTTAATTCCTGGATCAAGGCCTATATCGAAGACCCCTTATAGAATGGCCACTGTGGAATTAGTTGAGCTAAAGAAACTACTAGAGGAATTGATTAATAAGGGATTTATTCAACCTAGTGTTTCTTCAAGGGGAGAACCTGTTCTTTTTGTTAAAAAGAAAGATATATCTATGAAGTTATGTATTGACTATAGAGAGATCAATGCTATAACGATAAAGAAAAAGTATCCCCTACCTCGCCTTGATGATTTATTTGACAAACTGCATGGAGCTCAATACTTTTCAAATATTGACCTTTGATCTAGATACCATCAGTTCTGTTTGAAGAAGGAAGACATTCCGAAGACAGCATTTCGAACAAGGTACGGGCATTACCAGTTTACATTAAGGCATTTTGGGCTGACAAAGGCACCCTTTGTATTCACGGATCTAATGAATAGAGTTTTCAAGGAATATCTTGATGATTTTGTGGTGGTATTTATTGATGATATCTTGGTATACTCCAAAAGATACAATGATCATGAAAATCACTTGTGCATTATTCTAATGACTCTGAGAAGACATGAATTATTTTGGATGTTTAGAAAGTGTGAATTCTGGCTTCAAGAGATTTATTTTCTTGGTCATATTGTCTGTAAAGATGGAATCTCGGTTGATCCTTCTAAGACCATGGAAATCCATGAATGGCCAGCACCTATGAGTATAATTGAGGTACGCAGTTTTATTGGTTTAGAAAGTTATTATCGAGGTTTCATCCAGAATTTTTCATGATTGGGTAAACCACTAACAAAGCTCGCATGTAAATGGGTTAAATTTGTTTGGACAAAAGAGTGTGAAGAATTTTTGAATAATTGAATAGAAGATTAGTCAATTCTCCTATATTGACTCTACCATCAGGGAATGATGGGTTCGTTATATATAGTGATGCATCGATGAAAGGACTTGGTTGTTTCCTTATGCAGAATGATAAGGTTATTTCCTATGCATCACGATAGTTGAAAATTAATGAGAAAAACTATCCTACTCATGATCTCGAGTTAGGAGCTCTGATCTTTGCGTTGAAGATATGGAGGCACTACCTCTATGGTTAAAATGTGAGAATTATACTGATCAAAAGAGTTTGAAGTATATTTTCTCACAAAAAGAACTCAACATGAGGCCAAGGAGATGGCTTGAATTAATCAACGATTATGATTGTACGATACACTACCACCCGAGGAAGGAAAATAAGGTGGTAGATGCTTTGAGCAGAAAAGATCATGGAGTTTTTATCAACATGATAATTGAAAGGGATCCAATTTTCATGGATCTAGTGAAGATGGACATGGGAATAACCATGGATGGTGAAACATCAGTGCTTTGTCAAATGGCCTCCAAACCATCTTTAATAGAAAGGATTAAGAGTTCTTAGACCGATGATGAAGAATTTCAAAATAAGATTAAAGCTGTGAATGATGGGAGATTGAATGACTTTGGGTATGAAGATGGAATTTTGAAATTTGGGAAGTGACTTTTTCTTCCCAATATACCTGACCTAAAAAGGGAATTTTTTGGATGATGCTCATAGTTCCAATTTCTCTATACACCCTGGAGCACCAAAATATATACAGACATGAAGGATCATTTTTGGTGGGAAAACATGAAGAGGGATATTGCTGATTTTGTGTCGAGATGTATGGTTTTTCAACAAGTAAAAGATGGAAGGCAACAGCCTGGAATAGTCATGCAGCCTCTTCCCATAACGGAGTGGAAATGGGACAATATTACGATGGAAATTGTCATGGGGATACTAAAGACTCCTAGAAGGAATGATGCAATATTGGTTATTGTTGATATTCTTACTAAGTAAGCACATTTTCGTGCTATAAGAGAAGATCTACCACTGGAACGTCTAGAAATACTATATATTAATAATTTGGTGAGACATCATGGAGTACCCTTATCGATTGTTTTTTATCGTGATCCCTGTTTTAATTCATGATTCTGGAAGAGTCTTTAAAAAACTCTGGATACTGAACTTCAATTAAGCACTTCCTCCCACCCTCAAATAGATGGACAATTAGAACAGACTATTCAATCCTTAGAAAACAAGTTGAGATCCTGCTCTCTTGACTTTCAGGGTATGTGGGATCAATATTTACCTCTGGTAGAATTTTCCTATAACAATAGCTACCATTCGAGTATTCATATGGCACCATATGAAGGGTTATATGGAAAGAGATGTCACACACTGACCTGTTGGGATGACGTTGGTGAAAGTAAACATGTAGGCCCAGAACTGGTGGATGAAACAATAGAAAAGGTAAAGGTAATCCAAAACCACATCAAAGAAGATCAAAGAAAGCAGAAGATCTATGCCGATAACCGAAAAAAGGATTTGTAATTTTAGGTAGGAGATCATGTTTTTTTGAAGGTATCTCCATGGAAGGGAGTTATACATTTCGGTAAGAAGGGTAAATTGAGTCCTATGTACATCGGACCTTTCGAAATTCTAGAACGAATTGCGGTTGTAGCTTACCATTTGGCAATGCCGCCAAGTCTCTCCAATGTTCATGATGTGTTCTACGTATCACAATTGATTAAATACATGCCTGACCCAACGCATGTACTCGCCAATGAGGAATTAAAACTGGAACCCGCTCTTTCTTATTGCGAAGATCTCGTCAAGATTCTTGATACGAGAGAAAAAGTACCGAGAAACTAGGAAACTCTTCTGGTAAAAGTTTTGTGGAGAATCCATAAGATGGAAGAAGTAACATGGGGACCCGATGAACTTATGATGAAGAACCACCCGAGTCTTTTCATGCGGTAGTATTCAATAAATTTCGAGGACAAAATTATTTGAAGGAGGGGACAATTTAACACTCCAAGCTTCCACGATACGCTTTCCTTTGAATAAAACAGTAGCGTGTTTTGTACGCAACTTTGAGTTCTAACACACACACCACAACCAATCAACATAGACGTTATGAATAGTAAAACCCACTTTTTGAAATTTTATAAATTTTATATTTCAAAATGGAATTCCTTTTTGGATTTGGAATATCGAAATTATCCTAGGGTGAAATTTTGGTATTTTTCTGAAAACATTCAATTTTTGATGAAAAGTGAAAAAACACTGAGTTATAATTTAAAACCAAATTTTAATTTAAATAATTATTTATTATATTTAAATTTAATTAAGGTCAAAATATATACATAGTACCTATATATGTTCAATGTAATTCCTTGGAGTTTGTTTAGAATAATTTTAGATATATAAAAATTTTATTGAACTTCTCACTGTCTTTTACCCACCTCCTAGGAGAATTAAGAAATTCATATAAAAAATAATTTTACCGCTTCTGTAAGTGGAATTTCAAAAATCCAAGAGACATAGTTAATATCAAGGAGTAAAATTTGGTTCAATGAGATGAAAATAATTTTTTGTGAATAGTAACTTTTTACTTTTATTTACCACGGTTAAATGTAAATAGGGTAATTATGGGTAAAAATGATATTAACATTACCCTAACACATGTCCTAATTCTATTGGAGAAGTGTATCTCGACCAAAAAAACCTTAGGAATAAAATATTATCATTTAGGTCCACTTGTATTATATTAGGACATTTATTAATATTTAATTCAAAGAAGAGTTAAAATCAATGTTTATTTACTAAAACATTTTTAATATAGGGTTATACATAAGCCAAATTCTATTGAAAATATTAATCAGAAAGATAAAAATATTTCCAATATAATGGTATTTTATATATAATTTTTGAGACATTAAATAATTTAATTTATTTATGACACAATGGTGATGCAGTAATTACCTAATTAATGAAATATTAAAATAATTGATATTATAAATATCCAAATAAATGTAATTTGAGACTTTTTATGAAATAAAATAATTTTATAGGTTAATATGACATATTAGTATTGATTATATAAATTTTTTTTGAAGTACTAATGTCGTTATGAATTTATCAAAAACAATATACCCAATAGTGTTAAAATTGACATAAAAGAGTTTTTAAAATAAATATTATATAATTAATTTATATTCAATTCCTAAAAATCTAAAGTTTGGCCATGAGACTCATATCATGATAGGTGTATCATTAATGAGCACTTGGGGGCGCTTGGAGGTATATAATATGTTTAATAACTATATAATATAAAAATACAAAGTGACATGGTATGTGTCAAACTAATTAACTAAGAGCTAAAACTAAAAGATAAGGTTAATATAATTACCCAAACCTATCTAAATTCTATTGGTTGAGTGGTTTTTGATCCATACCTACATTAACCTATAAATAATCCACTTTGTAGCCATTAGAAACCGAATATGAATTTATTATAAAATAATATTTCAAGCTTTTCCAATGGTACCTCTCACCCCGCTAAAAAAAGGGCACTCCCCCTTCTCACTAATTCACACATTCAAAGCCTTTTTGTTCGGCCAACACCTACCAAAATACTCACTCTACATCCCTAAATTCATACTAGAGGCCTTAGTTTGATCAGAAAGCCAACCTAAGGATATTTTTTGATCAAATCAAAAGGAAGAACCCGAAGAAGAGGTAATGTTTTCACCACCCTCTTTAAAGTTACATTATTCTTCAACTTCTTCTTTCTTTGTTATTCCCATTATAAAATAATAAATCCATTATCTTATTTATAATTTGATTTTATTGTAAATATGGTACAACCATATTCAATATTCTATCCATCCTTTGAATGACATGTCACCATACGTGCGTACGTACGGCTTACCGTCTCCACGTCGTGGTGTAATTGTTATTCAAAAAATTATTATTTGGATGGGTATAATAATGATGTGTAATTCAAGTAAATAATAAATATAACATGATAATGATTCTATATATATGATATAACATTGAATTATATATTATTTTAATACCAAAATAATGATATTGTCGCTCGTGCGTACGTACGGACTACCGTCTCCACGAATGCGATGGTATTCATATGCATCGTATCCATTCAAGTATAATTATCATTTAATTATTTATAAATAATATTTAAGGACTTGATATCATTCTGTATATGAATAAGATACAACCAATCCATGACAAAACATGACTTACGTAACAAAACATATAAAAGAAAACGAGTAAGTTAACACCCGAAACGACGATAATACTAAGATATTATTAACAATGCAATGTTAAAAGATAATATATGATATCATATTAAGGTATATGATTCCTGTATAATTTAATAACAATTATTTCACCATTATAAAGGAGGTTAACCTACCCTCAACCAAGGAAAAGTACAAGGTAATGGTTTATTTCACAATCTATTCATTATCTGAGGTTGTTTATACGTAATTATGTAATGGGACCCATTTATCATCCACATCCATGTTTCTTAAAAATGTATTAAGAATCATTCTTACTAATTTAAAGACTATGGGATAAAGTAATTTATACCCTTTTTGACTTTTTATAAGATGTTTATTAATGAATCTTTCTGTCGTTTTCCAGACATGGTCTTCTTTTAACCTTTTCAACATAATTAAGGTAAGAATGATTTTTTAACTTATATGGTGGGTGCAACTATTTTCTTCCATTATAAAATCATCGTAGCTACCCATACAATATTATAATAATATTTTCAATGAAAATGTTTTATTTTATAAATATGTGACTCTTAAATGATTTCAAAATAGAAATAGATATTTTTCTGAAAAGAGTTTTAATTTCATCTATGTCAACATCCTTTGATGGATTTTAAGTTTATTTGTAGTTGATTTCATATGATACAAAACATCCATATTGTATTGAAGGTTTTTTGATATGTTTGACTGTGGATGTATAATGTTTATAGCATTCATGGTTTATGGTGAAAGTATTGACATTTCATATGCTAGTTTTAATATGAATGATTATGTTATGTTGAAACCTGTTCATATGAGGAATGAATTGGACATAATATGTGATGGGTGGAGCCAACTATATATCCTAGATGCATCATTAGGTCTCATAAGAAAAACTAGTGTCTTGACACAAGGCCTTGACAAAATCTTATTTTTAGTCTTGGCATGAGGCCTTGTCTATATGGTTATGATAGTTTGGAATTATGCATTCCATCATTATGAAAGTGGTTGTTGATATTGCATGGGATTATTCGACTAGTAGAATATCTATGTGAATAAGTAAATGGAATTATTTCATTTCAAATTTTCCATATTATGCTAATGTTAATGTTTAAAAAGGATTTTGTTTTAGTTATACATTGTCGTAAATGTTTATGCTTATTTATGAAAGTTTCTGCTATATTGTTATCCTTACTGAGATTCTGAGATCGCCCATTTCAATGTTTTATTTTTCCTAGGATGTGAAGAAGTAATTTATAAATGACCTACAGGGACAGTATTATGGGATATGAAGAAAAGATATTGTTTTAGTTTTTTTGAGTTTATGATGTAATGTAAGCATTATGAATGTATCTAGTTCTTCCAAGTCTACTAAACTAATCGTTCTTTCTAGAATTGATCATTCTTGTGATCATGCCAATGTTATGTAATAATGCACCAACTCTAGGTAACTAGGTTCGGGGCGTTACATTAAAAATAACTATACTATTGGTATGAAAATTTCAATACCTATCAAGCCACCTTCCTGTGGTCACTAGATCTTTTGCAACATACAAGGCCTCTTACTCTTTATATCAAGACATAATAAATAATCATGATAGGGTGTATGTAGTAGTAACTATATAGACATTGGTTCTGCATCATTGGAAGAGACAAAATATAGTGGGAAGCATTTATTTACACACAAACAAAAAAACTTACACTTATAAATTTATATCATTCCTCCCTTGAAACACTGAATTAAACATTTCAATATTTACTATACAAATAATTTGTTCTATAAAAAACAATTTTATTAGAGTATTTAGCATTAATTAGGACTTGATTGTTTTGGGAATGATTAGAATTTTCACTCAAAATATATTTCTAACCAATAATTTGAAAAGAACCTATAAATATATCAAAAATATAAAATTATGAGATTATCTCAATTAACATATAATAGAAAATTTTAAATTATTTTAAATTATATTAATGTTATCATATCAAAACTTACACTAAAATTTATAGATTTACACTGCACATGTTACCCCAAAATTATGATCTTACAAAAAAACAATTGAGGAGATTTAGCATTTTTTTCACAAGAAGAATAAATTTCTGATTGAACACCCTTAGATTATACAAGGGTACTATCATCATGATTTCTTAAATTCTATTTCTTCTTATGAAAAAAAGAAATAAACATCAATAAAACTTAAATGAACTATGATGGAGTTGTTTCATCAACTTTTTTACTCGATAGGAACTCTTCTATTACACTCTGATATGTTATGTAAAAAAAATTAAACTATATACTAGACATATGTAACTATATAAATATCCTCATCAATTAAATGTACATAAATATAAAAATAGTTAGAAAAAAATAATCAGATTTTATAGTTTGTAATGAATTGGAATTACAATCTATGAATGGTAAAGGGGAGGGTTGTGAAATTGGAATAATGTATTGAAGAATGATCTATACTAAAAAACATTAGTACCAATATTCTATATATTTGTATTAAGAAATTTATTTCTAATTTGGTATCCCAATATTCCATAACATTTAATGCTCATTTTTAGAAATAGTTTCAAAATCATTTTCTTAAAAATGATCATGATAAGATTTTGTGATAAAATTCTCAAAATGATGTACTTTTTACCTCATAATTTCATCTATAAACACTACCTCGACAATATATAAAATCTTAAAAGAAAAACAATATTGGGGTTTATTTGATTACCTGAAATATTTAATTGTTCTCACCATCACAAAGTGTGATTTTAGCCTTTTTCACTTCTATAATAGTATAATTAGTGTCTAATAATGACCTTCATAAAATTTGTAGGAGTTTTAATCACACTACATCTCAATAATAAGAATTTATGTGGGAAATATTGTGTCCCTAAATCAACTATTTGGCTATAAACCCTCCCAAAAGTGTGAATAAGTTAAATTTTAGCTAAATGTAGTGATATATATGTCAGTTTGAGATTACTAAGGCCATAATTTTATTAAAATGAGTGTGGAATAATGTTGATTCTTTCACCTAACTCAAAATTACATATAATTTAATCACATTATCTAATTAAACAATGATGAAAATTTGATCAATGTTCATTCAATTATAGATGAATATTTTTTAGATCAGTGAACTATAATACTTATTATGAATAATTGTTGAACACTAACATGAATTTATTTCATTAGAAATGAATAATCTATGAACTTTTATATAATATATGTTTAAATTAAAAAATGCATAAAATTAAATATTCATTAAATAATATAAATATCTAATGAAACAAGAGATCATAATTTTCATTATACTTCTGGAGGATTTTGTAAATGTAATAGGAGGGTTATAATTTGTTATGTCATGTATATTTTTCTTCAAAACATCAATGTTTACCTTTTTCATCACATCCGAAATAAGTTCCCATTTTATTATCCTTAACTATTGAGATTTATCATTTCATGTTTCAAAATTCATCAAATCTTGGTCAAAAATATAATAAATTTTATTTCATGATTTCTTGTTTTTATTTTTAGATAAAATAGTACAAACTATTTCAAATATTATATTCTATTTCAAAACTGGTTCATCAGTTTTCAACCATATTCATATAGTCACATGAAACAAAATTTCCCTATGTATTGGCTCAGTTGTGCTAAAAATATTGCATTTACCCCTCCCACTCATATATCATGAATGTTTTCCATATAGAATTTGTAGTTTGATTGAGATTAATTTTTGGATTCTATATCATCTTTGTGAATAGACATATGAGATTCTATTATATATTTGAACCAAGCCTCTTTAGAGACTAATATATCAAACCCCCGAAATAACACCCTCTTTGTTTGTTTTTGTTAATTTTATGATTCAGTTAAAAATTTATTTCTAAATTCTATTTTATTGTGAGTTTGGAATTATAGGGAAACCACACTTTTTATTACACGTTGTTCATTCCATGAATTATTTGGGTGGTTTTTGTATCCCAAAATAGCACTGATTTGAGAGTGATCCATTCGTAATTAGATTAATACCTCATAAATTAATAAAAATTAAACTCCAATTAGATTATATAGTGAAATAAATATTGGTAAAACATTTTTTAGAATGACATAACATCCTAAAATGACAACATTACTCTCTTTGAGAAGTATCATTAACTAAAATAGCTTGCATCCAGGTTGTAAACATATGAATTTATCTCATACACATACTTTTTTTCTATTATTTTTTATCCAATTTATCAAATTTAATTTTAGATATTATTCGCAATTGATTCAATGATGTCACCCCCCCCCCCAATTTAACTACTAGATTTTTGTTATTTTTTATGTGGGAATTATAAAATGTATACATGAAATGATGGGGAGACAACTGGTGGTTGGGATGATTTTTTATTATGGATCTAAACCTATCCCTAGTTTCATGGAATAACTCGTAATCATACATTAAAAAAAGTTATGTTATGAGTGACATCAATTGTGATGTTCCAATGATATAATTCTGGCCCAAAGTAATTAAAAATAATATTAAAATTTTCATATAATTCAATATATTTTTTACAAAACCCTGAAAATTCCAAAACCATGATACCTAATGAGAACACAATCAAACTCAAAATTTCCTCACTCAACCATCGTGGATAAATTTTTGAGATATAACAGTATAATTATCAATAAAAGTCATTTGAGTCCATAATGTGTAAACCATTAAAATATGGAATCATAGAGAGGTATGAATTTTTTATTACACTATTAATAATCCATGGCTATAGACATAAACATAAATGTCTATTTTACATATTCAGTAATTGGAATTCACAAAACCTAGGCCGCTTAGTGCCCAAAAACACAGGTTGAACTATGATTGATTGTGAATAAAATATTGAGGCCTTACCAAATTATGGTTTTCTAGTATCTCAATTTTTTATTACCATAATTAATGATGGGAATCATAATTAATTTTAGGAATTCTAAATTCAACCGCTACATTAGATGATCTACTTCACTTGAATAATAAAATTACCATAATTAAAAACAATATCATCACATAATATATGAATTCAGAATGATTTTATGGTTTATTTTTTAAAATAGGGAATTTTCTTAAACTTCTTATAAGATTTAATGTATATTGTTTTAATATAATTAATTTTTTTTTCTAGAATCACATTCATTACAAAATAATTGAGACAAAATTTGACTGTGGTATGTGGGGTTTTACTATAGTGGAGTATAATTAATTATTATAAACTACCTATAACTATTATGTGGTTATTTTTATTATTGTGTCTTAGGAAGGGATGGTATGAATGTATGACCCAAATTTTTATAAAAAATACTAAATAAGTTGATAGATAAAATGTTATGTTTTGTGAAATAGAAAAATAATGTATTGATGTATGGAAATAAAAATAAAAAAATGATATAGGATATAAATTTTATAATATTATGTTTTACAAACTACATTGAACTGTTATAAATTTTATCTGTTATTATTGATGTTAACAATGATTTTTCATTACTATAAGAATAATTGAATACTCATTGAGGAGATACACTAGTGAACTTCCAATGCTTAATGGTTTCTCTTTAGGCTTGGTCTCTACATGTAAAACATAATAATAATACTTTAATAATTGAGATGAGGTAAATATTTCAGTTTTCTATTTGTGGTATTTTTTACTATAATCAAATGGAAAATGATTCACTACAATCACCCAAATGTTTTTGAGTAATGTTAAATGATACTCATAATGAGAGAAAATTTGAATACCTAATATAATATTCACTAAATTACTATATTTCGATAACCATATTGGATATATAAATTTAAATTAATCATAATCAAAATTACCTAGTCAATTTTGGTACACAAAAGTGGAATAAAAACCAATAAGTTAATAGGAAGATAAGAGAAAATATATTCATTGATTATCAATCCCTCCCCAATCTCCAACTGTAGAACCTGCTCTAGGATCTATAATTTTGTTCTACTTTGTGTCCTATAATGAATCAAAGAATATTGATATATGTGTTTCTAATATGGTTAGTATACTATGGAATTAATCCAACAACCATCCTAAATACTTAAACAATTAGTGAATATCATTTTTGGTGTATTCCTAATATTGTTATTTATTTGTTGAAAAATAAATTTTATTAATCATGTTTTTTGGGAAATAAGAATGTTATTATTTCTAGAAGATAACAATATATTGTTTTTAATTTTTTGAATAAGAATTAATTTCTATATATGTATACATTTATAAATATCTATATTTATATAAACATAGAAGTTTTGGAATATGTAGAAAGTCGGAATGTTCTACAAATATAAAATGATGGAAAATTATTAATATGTAGAATGTTATGTTGTTCAATCGATGAAAAAGCCATCAAATATAGAATTTCACATTGTTCTAATGAAATGAATTAATTTAGAATGTTTCTGATATAATATTGTTACTATGATAATGAAAATAAGAAATTTTGGAAGTTATTTATATTTTTGAAAAAAATACTAATAAATTGGTTCATATGAAAAAATTTTGAATGCCTGGTTGTTAAATTTTTTTTCTGAGATGAATAATTTTATATGTTTTAGAAGTTATATTTCTGAGATGAATCATTTTATATAGTTTAGATAATAATATTTTTGTTATGATGAAAAATGTAAGAATGTCCGAAAGATAGAAAAATTACATTTGTAGGAAAATTTATTACTAATGTAATATAATGAAATGTTTTTCTATTATATTACTAAAAACATGTAGATGTCTTGATAAAATATGAAGTTACCATATGTAAAGAGAAGTGCACATTTAGGGAGTTTATAATGTTTGTGTGTCCAGAAAATTATTTTTTGAAATTTTGACCTTTTTTGTTGAATAACCACTGAGTTGGATAAAGATTTTCAGAATAAACATTTCTAAAAATGATTTTTATTATATTTTTGAATTATCAGTTTTACAAACAACAAATCATATGGGAATTTTTGATAAGAAAAAAGTTTCTAGTCCCACTGACATAAATAATTGGTTGAGCTTTTATAATCGGATTGACTTTGGTAATCATACAATCATTATTAAAAAAAAGTTAATCAGTTAAAATATTTATATTTGATGAGTATTATGATTATAAATATACATTTAATGGATAGATAATGTTTTATAGACGACCAAAAATGATTTTTTCCCAATGGTAAAATATTCCTTTTTCCTGAAGTTACTAATTTCTTCATTTTTACAATGTTACATAGATTATGTTTAATGGATTTATAAATATTAAGTTTGTAAAAATTTAAATATATTATAATCCATGGAGTTATAATGTATAATATTATTTATAGTTACAATTATAGTGGTTAACTATGTTACAAAGTCAATTTTTGTATTGAGTTACAAAGACGATGTTTCAAGAAGTTAAAAGATTGATGTTTATACAAAGTTTCAAATTTGAAATTACAGTAAGATAAAAACTTTATTTCTAGACAAAGTTAAAAAAATGAGGTTTCAAGTTGTAAAATTTTCATTATACAATGAATAATTTTATATTATATAATGTTTTGGTTTCATGGTTTTAAGAGTTTCTTAGATATTGAGTTTACGTAAATATGATGTTAGTTTAAAATGATAAAGAATTAAAAAAGATTGATTAATGTTATATAATAATTGAGAATATTAACATATAGATTAAATTGAGTGTTAAATCCATATTTATAAATTTCAGTTACTGTAGATCCTCAACCTAAATGTCCACCCAAATAGTGCAACAAGATGAGTTCCAATAAAACTAAAGCGCTCCTACCTGAACTCCAAATGTCACCAACGAGCATCAAGTAGGAAAATAGCTGAATATTTGGAGAGTATACCCCCTACTGGTGTTATAATAATGGTCTGTATATATATATATAACATGAGAAGGAATAAATAATTCTAGAATCTAATCAGTAACCCACCAATAGAAGAAGGAAAATCAATAACAAACAATATTTGATTAAAAACACATTAACATATTATTTGTAGAATATAAAACCAATAATACATACATTATAGTTCATATTAAATAATATGTAGTAAATGGACTCTCTTGGGTGACCATAAGTAGATACATATACATGAATGATGAAATTGATGGAATAACTCAAAAGGTAAACATTAGTTGAGGAAAAAAACAAGGGTCCCTTGCTATCTATCTCAGGCTAGTATCCACTACGATCCATCTCTGGAGCCAAGACCATTACATGAACACAAAAGCATAAAGAATACACACCTCATTAAGATACCTTCTATGGTATGAGAATGATTATTAGTAGGGTACCACCCACATGTTCATACCGTACATTTGTTACTAATCAGGTTTATTCTAAATATAAATATGCACGGAAACATGAATAATGTAAGAACATGAATCCTTATTTCTCAGAAGACACAAAGAAGATTTCACATTCGTTATAAAATTCGAGTATACCATAGTGGAGAGGAACTGTAGCACATGGAAGAAGGCTTCCCTTGAAGACAAATAGGAAAAGGTTAACCCTAATGTTCCACATCTAAATAAGTCACTTGCACATCCTTTCTAATGAATTGTCAGTTGAGTCCCAAATTAACACCTAATTGACACTAAATAATCCCCTCAAAAACTATCATTGAAATCAACCATTATCTCTTAGTCCAATATTTGGAGGAATAATGATATTTAATGCCAATGTAAAATCATTTTTTCACATAGTAGAAAATCAAGATGAAGGATGATGCCCACATTGTAAAATGATCAGAGCCCAATTACCCAAATCATGATACGAAAAATCCACCAATTGATATCATCAACATTTCCATCTAATGGATCCTCACCATCCCCATGGATTTATAATGTAATCACCCCAAGGAAATTATCTATGACGTACTACGAAGGGCCTCTACTGACAATAGTCATCAAAAAAACATAATCACTGAGTGAACCTCTGTGCACATGACTCTTAATGAACCTTTAGCCAACACATGTGTGTGATAGTCTCCAAAATAGTATCTTAGATACTTGAAATCTAGCACATACCACCCCTACGACCATGTCAACCAAATCTGAGGACATTCCATCCTATATCACATACCATGACCTCAACTAGATGGCCTTTCATCCTCAATCCAATGACCAAGTCACCTATCAGATGGTCATCAGCACCAAAATTCCACATTCCCTGCCCGTCTTGATACTCACATCACATCAAACAAATTACCGTCACTATCTCATTCATATGTTCATACCTGTGACATTCCATTGTTATCTAGTATTAAATCACAACAATATATATAATTAAATCCATATAAATATAAATATTAAAATTCAATATAATTGAATTTAAACACTAGAAATAAATATAATGAATCAATTTAATATAAAGAACACCCCCAAACCTAATTTACTAAGGATTCGATCCTCTCACATGGCTCGAAACACTTTTGAAATTAAGAGTGAAATCTCATTTTCATCCATCAAAGGTTAAATTAATTAATTTAGAATTAACATCAAGTTTAAATGGTATCACTTGATCAATACAATGACTTGCTAAAAATTTCACACCCTGAACACTGTCAAAATTTCAATGAATGGTATGAACCACATACCTAAGAGTCCAAAACAAAGGCATGTACATCCATAGCTTGTAACTATGAATAGTATGGATGAAATCAGTGATTCTAAAAAATTCCCAATAAATAGGGAAAAATGATCGGCACATAATTAGTGGTCCATGCGGTGAGGCAAAGGATGCAATGTGGCTTGGGTGAAGATATACATACCAATATAAGTCAAACAAAAAAATATATTGAATAATGATGCAAATATTAATAGATGGGATCAAAAACATCCATATAAAGAAAATTGTGAAACACTCCCCATGTTGTGCATGAAAAAGATAAGAGATAAGAGAATAATGAATAAAAAATGGAGGAGGAAAAAAACTGAAATTTCACCTCTTAAATGTAATCGATATCATATATATAAATCCAGACCTCACATGGTTAGGTTCATCGTTAGGCCAAATTGTGTGAAAACGATTTGCGAACCATGTATGATATATTTTCGAGGTACTGCATAAATAACACTACCCAAGAATCTTACACAAATTATTCCAAACCATTTGAAAAATATGTGTAATCCATCTACAAAAACTAAAAAATCCATGCATGTTCATTCACTCCAATAAAATAATTATTTGATATTGTGCGGCATTGAAAAAATTGGATTCACGGTATTTACTATGAGGCCACACGATTTTCCTAAACTGTGAAACATAGCCTGGAATATAAAAAATAGTGCCTTTGGACCTCAAACCCCAAAGAACCCAATCTAATCAACCAAGGTGATTTCCAAGATTCCAAAACCATAAAAAAATATGCTATTTAATTGATTAAAAACAAATAAATATATTTTGATGATCAAAATAGAAATTGGCCTACCAGCCAATTCCCAAAATTCAGAAACTAGAGAGAATTTTTACCCACTAAAAATACACGAGAAGTTATAATATTCCCACCAAAACATATCTCATAATTGATCTTGAAAAAAACAAAGATATGGTTCTAAACATACCCATATCTTTGAAAATTTACCTAGGATATCCCAATCTAAGGGGAACATGTCAAATACCTTAATGGGGAGGGGATATCCATGCCTTTTTTTGAACTACCTCATTCACATCCTAACCCAATTCCTCAATATACTGATGGTCCATTTACCATATCAGGGCTCAAAGTCACATCATGAAACATCATCACTCCTTCACCTCATCAATGATCCCGTGTCATTTTAAATGCCCATCAGATTCCCACATCACATCAATGCACGCCTCATTCCAAATGACCACATTGCACCAATGGGGTACCACATCTCATCATTTGATCCAATAAATTCAAAATCCTCACAACATAGTAAATTACCACATCACAGTTATCCAATTATAAAAATTCTCCTCAATGAACTCATATCTCCTCAGTTCCCTGATGCTGATGCACTTCACTCTTCATGCTTCCAACGAATCTCACATAAAAGACAAGATGCCACACATGTCATACTAACACACACAAAATCACACACATATATATAATTTGAACCCCATGAAACCTAAATGTACATTACTTAATATTACATGCCACAAAAAATTGAAAAACGACACTGGAAATTCCCACAACGTACCACTGACCATCATCATCTAACCAGCCAGCTCTGACCATGGATGCACAACGACGTGAACCACACCAAAAGGCTGAATACCTGAATCTTGAACTCCCAAATGGTGATTCACCATCCTCAAACAACATACCCACTATTGGGAACTGTTATCCTTTATTGACCTCCTCATGAAGGTAAACATTATCTACCCTCACTTGTTGTCGATACTAGTACAATCACATAACCCTATGTCAATCCCATTCAATGGCTTGCAAAATTCTAAGAAGGATTCCAACATTAGATTTTGAGATGTCTAACCTCTCATAATTCCGAATACACTTTTGGATACTATGAATTATATTTCTAGATATCTCATGGTTTTCCACTCTAGAAATACACCACCGAAGATCCAATACATAGTGGTCAACTCATGCCTTTTACATGACTACCTAGCTAGAACACATCCTAGCCTTTCTTCTAGAAATATTATGTTTTTCATTTCAATACCTTGAAGCCCTCACCTATATAAAATTTTATTGGACATTAAATTTTCCCTCATCTGTGTGCATATACTCCACCATCTCTTTTTATAAGGTCAACCTAAATATATTTACCTACACCTAAATGATATTTCATAAACCATACATGAAATGAATCACCCTTGTGGTGTCATCTCTCAGTATGATTGTTATGAAGAACCATATTTAGGTGAATGTATCTACATATAAAAAGGAATAAATATCACCCTAGTTATGCCTCAAGAATTCCCGTGATCTCTCATCTCTCTATATATTAATGAATATGTACTCTAAGAACATAGCCTTAATGTCCTCACAAGAAATCCAGTCATGTCTTCCCACCAAAATAGTCTCATCAATCTTGTTCTTAGTCAGTCCACTGAGCATATAGATGCCTACTTTCACTATATGCCTTACAATTTTCTCTTGTCGCTCAAAGATCTTATTCATATACTCGGTTCAGTCCTCACCTGTTTGTGGACTAGCCTCACCTTAATATAGTGGTGGTTATTGTGAATTGATCTTATGATTAATATATGACATTGAATCTTAATTTCCCTAATCTCCCCTATCAGTCCCATAGATAACACAAAACATGTCTTCTCTGAGTTATCATCAACCCGTGGCCCAAACGTAGTATAATCTGGTAGTTTCCCTATGTACATCTAAACCCATGCTGGATCCTGAGAAAGTACCTTATCTGCCAAACCCTCAAGTGTTTCAACCTTCTCATACTGTTATGGCACCCTATCACCATATGCTAGGCACTACATCTAATCTATCTTGGTGAAAACCCTATAAATACCATTATATGGTCAAATTTCCTTGATAACATTTACATATATATCAATGATTTGTAAAGTAGAAATGGGTTGCACGATCTCGCAACCCTTATCCTTCCTCATCACAACCATGTCACAATACATCCTGACCTCATGTCCTCCATAACTGCCCCTAAAATAGACATGTATCATGTTTTCATTGAGCCATTACTACCTTGACGACCAATGTTTCTTCAAACCTACCACCATGATGCCTGACCCATTGATCAACATCCCCCCATTCATCATACATGATGACTCTTATAAGAGACAAGCACCCCCCCACACACACAAATATATATATCACATATCCAAAATTGATCTGATTTGGTCCACATTCTTCAAAAGTTTAGTAATAAGGACCCTAATGACAATCTATGTTGTAAAATTCTCTGATGTTCCCTTTGTTTATTGTTTAAAAGAACCAACCCCCTTTTGCACAATCGTGATCACCATTTGAAATGACAATTATTTTATACAACTGTGAGATGAATATAGATTTTAAAACATCCTATGATCCTACTCAAAATTCTATATATTCATAGAAACCCCCCTTTCTATAATAGTTCCGGATTTTATTATCTTTATCCTTACCATACAAGTCAAAAGATCAAAAGTCACAATAATTAACATAGAAAATTTAAATTTTTCCAATCAACGTGGAAATCAAATAAACATTAAATTGAGATAAAAAACAAAAATTCCAACCACTGGTAACAGGGTATATATCCCCATGCATGGGGATGTAGGCACCCAAACATGTGCTATTATCCCAGTTTGACATCATCCTAATCTCAATTCTATCGTAACCCAACTAGATAGACCCTCAAAAATGAAAAGAATAGTGATATATTTGGCAGCCTTCTAAATAATACTACTTATTCCTAGTCAATACCATCTATATAATCAATTATAGTGCATCAACTCAAATTTTCAACGAAAAGGGGCACTAGTCTGAGTTCCACTGGGCCTTACTCATTACCCTCAGAATTCAAAAGGCTTCCTTCTTTAAGAAATGGTGTAAATAGATGATAGGGGGAAACTATAACCTATGGGGATGTTATAAAAATGGTCCTAATATATTTATATTTATATAACATAAAGTGTAAGAAATAAATAAAGACATGAACCAGAAACCTACCATTTATGGAATAAAATCAATAATTGAAAATAGATAATTAAAAAAACATTAACATATCATTTGTAGAATTCAATATTGAGCATGAATCCATTATTGGTCATAAAATACAATAAGTAGTAATGGGTTATTTATGGTCGACCATTTGAATATTAATATATAATCATGCTAAAATATAAGGATTAAATCAAAAGCTAAAACTACATATAAGGTAAACTACATCTAAGTTAAGAACCTAGGGTACCTTACGTTCAATACCATGTTAACATCCATTAATATCTCGCTCCTCAACTCGGACCATTACATGATTGAAAAACAAATAAATCTATATGTGTCTTAAAGATCTAGTGTATGTTGTGAAAATAAGTCTCATTAGCATACCCCCATGTCTTCATACATTAAATATGGGAAAAATAATGTGTATAATAAAAGTAAATATGAAAAACAGATGAATAATTTAAACACAAGCTTACATAGTGTATAAAATCCACCATGATGTAGTAACATTCCTCAACAAACACCATAATTCCAATGAAAATAATATGCATAAACTATGGAAAAAGAATAAAATGATTCTGTATATCCCTAGGTGACCCCTCAGATTCCACATCTAAACATGTCACTAACAACTCGTGCCAAAGGACACCTTGTGTCCAAATAAATATTATTGACAACTCGATGACACATCCAACGAATAAAAAACTAGTACCTCAAACCCTTTCATGAATTCACTCATTATCCCAAAGCCCAAAATAAGGATGTAAATTGATATGTTTCATTAATGTAAAATCACTATTTGCTCAAATCGCAACACCCAGAGGAACATCAATTACCATCGTACAAAATTTTCATGTCCCAAAAACCTCAATCATGATTGGCCTCATAACCCAACTGAGAGCCTCAATGCCATCATTTGATGGTCCTCACTACACTAATGTATTTATATGGTAATTTCCCCCCATAAAATTATGTTAGTTTTAATAATGGTGTCTCTACATAGAGTTGTGGTAAAAATAACATTGTCAATGAGTAAACCTATAAACACATGATTCTTATCTAGGATTTGGCCAACATGGGTGAGAGGTAATCAAAAAAATAGTACCAATTACATAAGAAATATGACACATGATTCCCCTCTTACAATTTATCTCAAATATAATGGCCATGACATCCAATATCATAGGCCATAACCTAAAATTGATGACATTTCTTCCACATTCCAATAAATAAGTCTCCCTATCGATGGTAAGCACCACACAAAATATATTTTCCCAGCCATTCATGATGATCTCATTGCCTCGAACATATATCCATCCCTATCTCAATCATTGATCAATGCACATAATGTTCTATTGGAACATCTTTTAAATCAAAATCATTTATATATATAAATTCTGTTTTATTTGAAAAAAAAAACATAGTATAATGGAATTGAACTACTTGAAATAAAAATAATCAATAAATATAATATAAATAGAAAATCATATACTAACTATCCATGGATAAGATCCTTTTATATAGATCAATAATATTTTCATATTGATAGTGAATTCCCCCTAACATCCAAAAAGGGCCCAGTTATTTAATTAATAATGATTACGCATTCAATAAAATGATGAACTAAAGTTACTCCCCCTAAACTAAAGTAAAATCTGAAAAAATATATGCGCAAAATACAATGGGGTACTTGACATTAGACTATCCGATCATATCCCCAAACTATGCCCATTTTGTATGAAATGAATGTTTTTAATGAAAAAAAGGAACATTGGGGAAAATGTCCCACGCTTATTTTATGGTCCATGAGGTGAGTGCATGATTTAAATGAGGAATGGGTTATAAAATCCTAGAAAAGATAGATCCAATGAAAACAAATTCTTGATGAATTGAGGTCTGATGAAGATGTTGGATCAAATCCAAACAGAGGTGGAAAATTGTGGAACCCTCCTACTTCTATATAGGACGAGGATATGTTAAAAGAGAAGAAAAATCTGAATAGGGAGGAGGGGAAAATCCAATCCTTCACCACTTTATTAGTAGCACAATTATCATGCATTGTTTTATAAATTGTGCAGAAACCATGAAGAAAATGTTGTAGAAATCCTAGACCCAGCATGGTATGGCACATGGTCATCCAAATTGTTACAAAGTCATGTGTACTTTAGAATTGTGGTACTACCAAAATTGAAATACTTGTGTGTCTTGAGCACCATTTCAAATCCATGTGAAAGCATTGTATAAGACGTTTCAAAAAATTAAAGACATATACACTTGTTTGTGGACCCATGTCTGTAGGATTTTCCAAACCATGTGATTATACAGAAAATGGATAACTTGTTTGTAGTAAGAGTATTTAAAGTTTTACTAATTGTGCGTTTAAATACACAATATCCAAAACAAGTCCTCCAAGCCTCTGATTATCCTAAAACCCATCCAAACTCTCATGGTGGTTTCCAAGACACTAATCCCATAAAAATGAAATTATGAGTTGAAAAAAGACTATAAATTAATTTCCTATGTTAGATAAAGAAATTAGTATACCCTCAAACTCCAAAAAAAATCATAAAAGGGAGAGGATTTAGACCCCCTCCCCTTAAATTTGGGATGTTAATGTTCGATACAAAAATTATATGTGTTTATCACCGTAATAATTTTTGGAGAATCTATTAATAAAGTGAAAAAAGAACATCGAACATCACAATGTTCACATAAATGATATGTTAATGTTCTACATCGTATGAGTTAGTGTTAGTATCCAAAAACAATTGAGTTTCATAGTAAATAAGTGTTCTAGATATAACCTATTGATTGGAATAAATTAAATATTGGATTTTTTTAGTTACCCAAATGAGTATAACAAATATATGATCCATGTTGTACATTTTTGAAATGTTCAGTTGAGTTAAATTGGATATTATACATGTTTGTACCAAGAAAATTTAAGTAATGGTGCATCATATGGATTTAACAAGACACAATCACACCAAAAAAAAAATTTGATTGTGGAACGACACCAAATTTAAAGATTAACATTCAATAATATGAATTCTAAAAGATAAATTTTTAGTTGATGACATTTTGTAAGAATTTTATTAACTTATGGGAGTCTATATAGTCATACACATTATGTGATATAATGATACCAATGTTAATTGGATCCAATGATTTATTATCTTATTTATAATAGTAAATTTACATGGACTCATTGAAGTTTCAATGAAATGTATGTATGTTTTCACACTGAGGATAAACCTTATAAATATTTTGTAACTTATTATTTTCTTATAATTTTGTGCTTGGGAGTTTCATATAAAAATTTATAATGAAGAAAACTATAACAATTTTTATTGGTTCAATCATATAAATATCAAAGAATTTAATATGTGAAAAAATAATTCAACAGCCATTTTCAATGGATCAATGATCATTATGAACATCAATTAGTGTGAGAGATACTTTTCCCCTATTAAATCATTGTATTTGAAAATATCTATTTTGTTAGGAAAAAATTTATTTCCATAATGGATGGAAACATTATCATGGTTGGTATAACAAATGATTCTAAATATTCTATCACAAGGATTGGATTTTGTTAAATTGGCCATAATCAAGTTTCCTCCCATTGAGAAAATATATCCCTAAAGAATAATTTTAGAAGAGAAACATAGAAGTTGAAAGAATACATATAAATTCAATTCTTATCCATCTTTCATTAAATAATTTTAGAAATGTTGCGGGGTTTAAAATATAGAAGTTAATTTGGTATAAGATTGAAGGCATCGTTAATTGAAACACTAAGGTGAATGAGGTAACATTATAAATGAGGAAAAGTATTTTTGAGTATATCATAACGAGAGATGATGAAACATTTGATGATTTTACATATATATATAATGATGTTGCGTAAAACATTAGTGTTTTTGAGATGTTGTGGGGGATCTTTCACTAAAGAAACATATAACAAACATCCCTAACATGTTTGATTTAAAAAAATTAATATTTTGATGAAAAATATGATTTATCTCTTACTAAACTAAATAAATTTCAATTTTTCTTATGTAATTAATAATTTTCATCATTCTAAATGATGATCATGAATAAAATGGATTTCAAATCTCTGAGAGTAATGAAAATATATGATTTTGAGAATTCAAATCTTAGTAATTAAGATGACATAGAAGGTGATGAAATTAATGAAAGGATCATGTTTCTTATTTATATGAGAAATCATAGATTGAAAGGAATATATGTATGGAAAATTATAATATAATTTTTTGACTGTGGAGTTATTGTTCATTTTTCTATGAATTTACCGATGTATAAAATTATGGAATTTCTAGATCATCCTGAAGAGAAACGATAGTGAAAAATATGATAAAAATTATTAGTTATTACGATGTATACCAGTTGTTTAAAATAATTCCACTGAAATATAAGAAACATATTTTGTATGAATGTTTAATGTGACTCAAATTAAAATAAGTCCTAAGAAGATTAATATCTAAAATTACTCATACCCCTCTATGAAAATGTTGATAAAAAATATGATTCATCAACTAGTGTAGAATCATAATTATGAGAAAAATATTAGAGATAAAACCAATATATATATTAATTTAGAGATTTTCATGACAAAATAACTCAGTTATAAATAAATAATATAATAAAATAACATAGAAATGATTGTAAAGAAATATGAGATGTTATTAAATTGGAATCTTAGTATATTGAGGAGGTTTTATATATAACACAAATTCATGATGTTCAAGGAATGATTGTGTAATATCTCATTAAAAAGTATGAATCAATTGAAGAAGAATATTGTAAAACTCTGTAGAAACATCTTGATATTGAAAATACATTTATAAAAAATTGAAAACTACAAAAAATTTCCTAGGTAAAATTTGAATCATCTATAGATAAACAAAAATATATTTCTAAGAATCAATTCAAATATCCACCCACAAAAAGTAAATGTTCATATGATTTTACAAACAATATATTATTTTGTGAAAATTATAGGAAATATTATGTTGTGAAATGATTATAAAAGTATATTACATTAGAAAAATATAAAAATTATTCCAAGAATAATTTTCCCCATATCTGCAAGAAGATAATGTACAAAAATTTGGTTAACATCAACAATATTATTTAAAGTAAAGATCTTAAAAATAAAATATAAATCCAATTTTTCAAGGATAATGATTGTGTTTTTGAATTTAAAAGAATAAATTATATATTTTTTCATTCAATTTAAATACCTAGAAATCGAAATTAACAATGCTGGAAAATAATAGAATAGTTTGAATAACATTTTTATGATGCACATTATTTGAATGTTAAGATCTTAATATCTTATAAATCATTAAATGAAAATTATGTATTCTTAAAAGGAGGATTTTTGTGGAATATTTCATCAAATAATGCATTTATTATATGAATTATTGTAACATCCTGACTTTTAATAAAAATATTTATTTAATTTATTAAATTTTATTTGTTTTAAAGTAAATTGAAAAAAATAATTATTACAATTTTGTATATATAATCTTAAAGGAATGATCATATTAATATAAGTAATATAATTAATAAATATTTTAAAATTATTAAAATAATTCTATAAAATTAGAATTATGATTTATGATAAAAAACGAAACATATATATATGATAAAACTTATTTAATATAAATAAAAAAACCGAATAAAAATAGAAAATCAGGTTTCAAGGGTTTTTTGCGGTTTCGGAGGTAGGTTTGTCGAGTAGTGAAGGCCACATGTTGCAGGATCTTCATTTTCAGATTTTGAAGATGACATGGTTCTGAAGTGAGGTCGTGAGTGAGATGGAGCATGATCATGTTCTATTCCATCTTTAGATCACCAGTCGAACTTGTTCGTGGAGTCACATACTAAAGGCTTCAATGATGGATTCACCAATAGTGAAGGGGATTATGTCAGTCGAGATAAAAAATGATGGTACAAACTCGAAGTGTAGGAAGATGAGTAGATTTAACACCAGATTTAAGCTATGTTAGAGGTTTAGAACATGATTTTTGAGAAAATAACATAGGGATTTAGAGATCATTTCCATTTCCCAAGTTGGTGTTTACTTTACTAAATGTCCACATCAAATTGATCATAGATTTGTCTTATTTCTAGTTTTTCTTCCTTAAAATATTATCAATTATCTTCTATTGTATTTTTTTAGTAAGTTAATTTCTTCAATTCTGACATCAATGTTTGTTTTAATATTGGATTTATCTTCAACCAGTACTGTTAGGATCTAATTTTGATATGTGTATAGATGAGGTTTGCTATTAATCTTGTTTCAGATTCATTATTAAATACATATTTGTCTTCTTTGATGACTTTGTTCCTCTTTTATTTGTCAATCTGGTTTCATTCATTATTCCTCTTATTTTTCTCTTCATCAATTCCAACCATTAAAAATCTAATATAAATAATTTTTTTTCAATATTTGGATGGAATTAGTTCATTTAATCTTCTGTTGGAATATTATTTTGGACCCACATTTTCAAACATCATTATATTAACAATTAATATAATATTAAAAATACAGAGTAACATTATGTGTAAATATGTATCTCGGTTGGGATGAATAGGAAAGTTTATATTTAATTTTATTTTCTGTGTGAGAAGAGAGCTGGAGAGGTGGGAAACACTTATTTCCTTTCCTCATTCCCAATTCTAAAATGGTGTTTGAATTTTTGAACACCATACTTGGTTATGTGCACCACATGGGTCAATAATTTTCTATGGAATGATTAAAGGTTAGGAATGATTTAATTTCATATTCAAAATATTTATATTTTTTACATTTAAATTATAAAGGATCTATTTAAACTTCATTGTCTATTGCTTATGTTAGTTTTATTTTAGTACGTATAATTTTTATTTCATGGTTTTGTTTAAATTTTCTCTTTCCAAGTGGGGTATATTTAAAAAAAATTCTTCATTTGTAATTTATGATCACAAATTCAATGTTAAGTGATTTGATTTATTAGAATTATCATTTAATTCCCTGATTCTCCCAAAAAAATTTATTATAATTTAGATTTATTTATAAGGGATTATTAATATTCAAATACATTCCATTCAATTCCATTATTGTTTTTGTATGATTAATTATTTCGCATCCAAATGAGACTTTTCATGTCAATTAAAATATTTCATTATATAGTTATTTTCCAATCAACCAAAATTATATTTTATGTAAGGGATTGATTATATCTATTCTTTCAAATTACTTTTTTGTACCCAAATTATATTTTCTCAAAAATTATTTATTTAATATATGATTTATTTACATTACAAGTTGATTTCAATGGATTTTTCTCCATTTATTATCTATGGTCTTCACATATTATTTAATTTTGAGTAAGGGAATTCTTAAAGTTCTTTTAGAAACTCATTTTTTGTTCCTAAATTATAATTGTGTGTATGCATAGTTATTATCAAATTGTATAATTCCTACCCTTTTCATTCTTTTATTCTTCAAAAATCTGTATGATATTTATCTGTGTAAAACCATTCAACACTATGATGCAATATTCAAACATAAGTTATATATTAAATTATGGTTATCGATTTTCAAATTATAAAAAATGAATTTATTAAGGTTTTGGTTCTTCAGTAAAGATTTATTTTAAAAAACATTTTTTATTTAAGGTAGTGTAAGGATATTTTTATTAATATGAATTATGATTTATGTTCATCAAAATTTTATTTTATAAACCTCATAAAATTTTTTTTTATTCTTTCCAAAATTATTGATTTATTTTTTTTAGTTATGGGAGAAGGGGTTTTAATTTTTGATTTATACAACAAGTATTTTGGTATAAGTTGGTATGATGTTTATTTATTTTTCATGGAAATTGTTTTAAATGTTATTCTATCATATTTTATGTATGTAAATTTATTAATTATTATTGTTAAGTTAAGAAAATTGAATTGCTCATATTTGTATAAAAGGTGATTTGTGAAAGAAAGAATAATTATATGTAAAGCCTAGTAGATGAGTGTATTGGTACTAAATTAATTTGAAATTGATTAAATGAAAATTATAAATATATATATATATATATATATATATATAAGTATGGATGTGTATTTTAAAACATTGAATTATTTATAAGTAAAAACTATAGTGACAAATACTAATATATATATCCACATATGTAAATATGTGTGTGTGTGTAAAAAAATGTTAAACTTTTTCAAAAAATATCAACGCTTGTTCATTGTAAAAATAAAAGGTCATTGGGGAGTGATCCCATCCTTTGATAAGTGGGTAGGCCCAATACAGCCTTCGACAAATTAAGTTTCCTCAAAATGATGTTTTATTTTCATTTTGTTTGCATAATATATTCCAAAGAAAACCACTGGATTAATTTTAAATGTTTTTTCCACGTAAATTTATTTTTGAAAATAATTATTTTATAAAATGTATTTCTAATAGAATATTTCAAATGTATTATGAAAGTTATATTTTTAAATGAGATTTATCAACAGTTTTCAAAACACCTTACATGGAAATTGAATGCTTACCCTTTATTTTAAAATTATTTTTCACACGTATCTTTGTAGATTATCTTAGATTTCATCACTTTTGTAGTTAGAACATGCAAAATCATAGTGTACAGTTGTTATATTTTTTTTTCTACTCTAATAAATTTATTGTTTGGTCTAATACTCTATATCCTAGACTAGTAAAAGATCCTCATTTGTTTATAGTGTTGTGTAATTTTTATCATTCTCTTATAAGAAATATTACACAGCAATTTCAAGCACTGAGTCCGAAAGAGCGGGCTTGGGGAATTATAATTTGTATCAGAGGAATGGTCTAGAAAACTTTGGAGATTATATGTCGTTGTCTACGTAGTAAAGATTAGAGTTTGTGGTCCTAAAGTTTAATTAATTCTGAAGAAAAAATTTGGAATTTTCGTAAGTCTGGTGAATGAATTACGAGGGCGTAATTCATTTATGTGGTGCAGAATGTGACATCCCAAGTTTTGGTAAAAATAATTATTTAATTTATTATTATTTTTTTAAAGTAAATTTAAAAAATAACAATTATGAACAATTTATGTATAGAATCTTAAAGGAATGATCAAATTAATATAAGTAATGTAATTAATTATTTTTTAAAATTATTAAAACAGTTATATGAAATTATAATTATAATTTATGATAATATATATATATATGATAAAACATATTGAATATAAATAAAAACATTGAAGAAAAATTGAAAATCGGGTCTCTAGGGTTTTTTTGGCGTTTCATAAGTAGGGTTGTCGAGTAGTAAGGCCACAGGTTGCGGGAGCTTAGTTTTCAGATGTCGAAGATGAAGTGGGTCTAAAGTGAGGTCATGAGTGAGATGGAGGAAGGTCAAGCTCTGGCCCATCTTTAGATCCGCAGTCAAATCCGTTCATGTAGTCGCGGACCAATGTCTTCAACGATGGATTCACCGCATGCGAAGGGGGTGATGGCAGTCGAGTTCAAGAATGATGGTCCAAAATCAAAGCGAAGTAATATGGGAAGATTTAACTCTAGATTTATGTTTCATTAGAGGTTCAGAACATGACATTTTGAGAAAATAACACGGGTATATATAGATCTTTTCTGTTTCACATGTATGTGATTACTTTACTAAATGTCCACATAAAATTGAACATATATTTGTCTTATTTCTAGTTTTACATTTTTAAAATCATATCTATTATCCAATTTAATATATTTTTAGTAAGTTAATTTTATCAATTGTGACATCAATGTTTGTTGTGATGTTGGATTTATCTTCAACCAATACTGTTGGGATCTAATTTTGATATGTGTATATATGAGGTTTGTTGTGATTCTTATTTCAGATTCGTTATTAAATACATATTTGTCTTATTTGATTATTTTTATCCTCTTTCATTTGTTAATCTGGTTCTATTCATCGGTACTCTAATTATTCTCTTCGTCAATTCCAACCTGTAAACATCTAATTTAAATTCGTTTTTTTCAAAGATTTGGAAGGAATTGGTTCATTTAATCTTCAGTTGGAATTTTTGTTTGGACCAAATTTGTCAAACTACATGATATAAATAATTAATATAATATTCTAAATACACAGTAACACTGTTTATAAATAAGTATCTTGGTTGGGAAGAATAGGAAACTTTAAATTTCATTTTCTTTTATGTGTCAGAAGAGAGCTGGAGAGGTAGGAAACTCTTATTTCTTTTCCTCATTTCCAATTATAAAATTTTGTTTGATGTTTTGAACACCCTACATGGGTATATGAACCGCATGTGTCAATAATATACTATGGAATGATTATAGGTAAGGAAAAATTTAATTTCATCTGTAAACTATTTATCTTCTTTTACATTTAAATTGTAAAGTATCTATTTAAAATTTTTTGTTTATTGCTTATGTTAGTTTTATTTTAGTAAGTGTAATTTCTATTTCTTTGTTTTGTTTAATTATTCTCTTTCCAAGTGGGGTTTATTTAAAACAAATTCATCATTTTTAAATTATGATCATTATACCAATGTTAAGTGATTTCATTTATTATAATTACCTTTTAATTCCTTGATTCTCTTAAAACAATTATTATAATTCATATTTATTTATAAGGGATTATCAATATTCAAATACATTCCATGATATTCCATTTTTATTTTTGTAAGAGAAATTATTTTGTTTCAAAATGATCTTTTTAATGTCAATTAAAATAGTTCAGCATATAATTATTTTCCAATCTATCTAAATTATATTTGTGTAAGGGATTTATTATATCTATTCTTTAAAATTATTTTTTCCATCCCAAATTATATTTTCTTCATAATTATTTATTTTCAAAATGATTTATTTACATTAAAAGTTAATTTCAATGGATTATTATCCATTTTTCATCTATGGTCTTCACAAATTATTTAATATTTAGTAAGGTATTTCTTAATGTTCTTTTAGAAACTCATTTTTCATTCTTAAAATTATAATTGTGTGTATGCATAAGTTATGTTCGAATTTTTTAATTCCTACCCTTTTCACTATTTTTTCGTCAAAAATCAGTAAGAGATTTATTTGTTTATATCCATTCAATACTATGATGCAATACTCAAAATTAAGTTATATATTCAATTATGGTTATTAGTTTTCAAATTAATAAATGAATTTATTATGGTTTTGGTTCTTCCATAAGGATTTTTTTTACAAAACATGTTTTTATTTTAGGTTGTGTAAGGATCATTTTTTTAATATGACTTATGATTTATGTTCATCTAAATTATACTAAAGAAATATCATTTAAATTTTATTATTTATTAATTCCAAAATTATTGATTTAATTTTATAGTTTTGGGGTAAGGGATTTTAATTTTTTATTTATACTATAAATATTTTTGTATAGGTTTGGTATGATGTTTATTTATTCTTCATAGAAATTGTTTTAAATGTTATTATTTTATATTTTATGTTCGTAAATTTATTAATTATTATGGTTTTGTCCAGAAAATTGAATTGTTCATATTAGCATCAAAGGTGATTTGTGTAAGAAAGAATATTTATATGTAAATCATATTTGATAAGTGTATTGGTAGTGACCAAATTAGAAAATGATGAAATGGATATTATAAATATATATATATATACATACAATTATAGGTATGGATGTGTATTTGAATACATTGACATATTTAAAAGTAAAAACTCCAGTGACAAATACTAATATATATATAGAAATATATATTTTTGTGTGTGTGTAAAGAAAAAATTATACTTTTTCGAAAAATATTGGTGCTTGTTCATTGTAAAAATAGAAGGCCATTTGCGAGTGAACCCAACCATCACTCTTCGGGTAGGAAGAAGACAACCATTGACGAATTAAGTTTCCTAAAAATGATGTTTTTTTTCATGATGTTTGCTTAATATTTTCCAAATAAAATCACTGGATTAATTTTTAAAGTGTTTTCAAAGTATAATTATTTTTGAAATAATTATTTAATAAATATATTTTTAATAGAATATTTCAAATGTATTATCAATGTGATATTTTTAAAAGGGATTTATTAAATTGTTTTCAAAACACATTACTAGGAAATTGCATGTTCACCCTTTGTTTTAAAATTATTTTTCACATGTATCATTGGAGATTAATGTAGATGTCATCGCTTGTGGAGTTAGTGTGCTCAAACGAATAGAGGGCAGTTGTTATATTTTTGTTCCAACTCTAATAAATGTAATTTTTTTTGTAATCCTCCAGATCCTAGATCGGTAACAGATCCTCATTTGTTTATAGTATTGAATAATTGTTCACTTTCTATTATAAAAAAAATTTACACTGCATATTCAAGCACTGAGTCCGGAAGAGCGGGCTCGGGGAATTATAATTAATAATAATAATCATGAATCAATCTTATTATACATGACAAGATAAAAAGGTATGAATGATGAATGTTGTTGGAATAGTTTTTTTGTTGAGACAATACTGTAACACCCCGACCCTCTTTACCCAGAGTCGGTGTATTATTACATATCATTGCCAAGATCACAATGAAATCTTGTCTCGAAAGACTGATCACTTCAATAATATTTGAAACAAGATTCATATATATGCTCAACTTTACATCTTGAAAAGAAATACAACACAAATATATTTCATTAGAAACATCCAAGACTCCTAGATTATGCCTATAGGTCACTCACAACAAACTTCTTCATATCCAGGGAAAATGTAACATAAGAAAGAGGAGAGCTCAAATGCTCAGAAAGGGTAAGTTACACAGTGGAAAATGACATAAATATTAAGCATGGTGAATAATTGATACCACAAGCCTTTACAAATAATAAACATGAATACTTTTATGGAAAGAATATGAGCTGAGTAAATAATTCTATAATAAAACATAATAATTGGCATTCTACTAGTTGAATAACCACACGAACCATCAAAATTATTTCCATAATGAGGGAATGTATAATTACAGACATTCTAAAACATTTTTTCAAGGCCACGACCGTGACATCTAAAAATGATTAAGGCCTCATCCAAAACCATAAATCTAATAAGGAAAGGGCCTCGGCCAATTCCATGTTTAGTTGTCTCATGAGACCTACCGATGCATCGAGGAGCTATAGCGGGCTCCACCTGTCACATACTAAGTCTAATACACCTCTCATATGAAAAGCATTAAAAATATCATAAAAAATTGTTTCAAAACTAGCATATGAAATATCAATACATTAACCACAAATCATGAATGGTATAAAAATAGCACATCCGCAGTCAAATATATCACAAAACCTACAATACAATATGGATGTTTTGTATCATAATAAATCAGGTCCAAATAAAATTGAAATCCATCAAAGGATGTTGGTATAGATGAAATCAAAA
This sequence comes from Viscum album, assembly GCA_963277665.1. Taxonomy (NCBI): domain Eukaryota; kingdom Viridiplantae; phylum Streptophyta; class Magnoliopsida; order Santalales; family Viscaceae; genus Viscum; species Viscum album. The sequence goes on from OY728141.1 coordinate 696,028,534, forward strand.
CTCTTTTTAGAGAAATATATCTTTCTATTTTGAAAACATTTAAGAGTCACATAATGATAAAATACAACATTTAATTTGAAAATATTCTTTTAAGCGTGTAAGGGATGATTCGACAAGTTTATAATGGTAGAAAACAGCTGCACTCACCGTATAAGTTAAAAATACATTATTACCATAATTTTTTTTAAAAGGTTAAAAAGGACCTTGCTTGGAAAACTACTAAAATATTCCTTTATAAACAACTTATAAAAAGTCAAACAAGGGTATAAATGACTTTAACCCATATTCTATAAAATAGTAAGAATGATTTGAAATACATTTCTATGAAACATGGTTATGTAGGATAAATACATCAATCTAGATATTTATGTATAAACAACCTCGGATAATTAAGAGATTGTAAAATAAACCCTTACCTTGTACTTTTCCTTGGTTAAGGGTAAGTTAAACTCTTATTTTTCGGGTTCTTCCTTTTGATTTGACCAAAAGGCATCCTTAGATTTCCTTTCTGACTAAATGAAGGCCTCTAGTATTAAGGGAGGATATTTGAGAGGGTATTTGAGTAGAGTTTGGACGAACCAAAAGGCTTTGAAGGAATGAAGAATTGGTTATAAGTGGTGTCCTTTTATAATGGGGAGGATGGGTGTTTAGGAAAAACTTAATGTATTAATTTATAATAAATTCATATTCGGTTTATAATGTCTCCAAAGTAAATTATTCGAAGTCTAAGGTGGGGATGGGTTGAAATCCATTCAAACAATATATTTTAGACTGGTTTGGGTCACTAAATTAACCATATCATTTTTATTTAACTCTTAGTTAAATTGTTTGATATTTACCTTGTCTCTTTGTATTTTTATATTATATGGTTAATAAACATACAATATACATCCAAGGGAACCCCAAATGGTTCGTTAATGATACACCTATCATTTTATTAGTCTCTTGTCTGAACCATATATTTTTGTGAATTTAATATCAATTAATAATATAATATTTGTTTTAAAAACACTTTTGTGTCCACTTTGACACTATTTGGTATTTGATTTTTTTGAAAATCATAACAGCATGATTACATCGAACAAAAATAATTTAATTAATACTAACATGTCTTCTTAACCAATAAAATTAGTCTAATTCATAAAAAGTATCAAGTTACACTTATTTTGGTATTTATATTATCATTTGTTTTAAAATTTCATTAATTAGACAATTATTGCATCACCATTGTGTCATAACTTAATTAAATTATTTAATGTCTAAAAATTATAAATAAAATACCATTATGTAGGAAATATTTTTATCTTTTTAATGAATATTTATAATCAAATTTATCTTATGTATAACTCTATATTAAAAAAAATTAGTTAATAAACGTTGATTTTAACTCTTTTAACACTTCTTTGAATTAAATAATAATAAATGTCCTAATCAAATCCTAGTGGACCTAAATGATAATATTTTATTCCTAAGGTTTTTTTTGGTCGATATAAACTTGTCCAATAGAATTAGGAAATGTGTTAGGGTAACATTAATACAATTTGTACTCTTAATTACCCTATTTACTTTTAACTGTGGTAAATAAATTTAAAAAGTTACTATTCACCAAAAATTATATTTATCATAATGAAACACATTTTATTCCTTCATATTAACCATGTCTCTCAGATTTTCGAAATTCCACTTACAGAAGCGGTAAAATTATGTTTAATGTGAATTTCTAAATTCTCCTTGGAGGTGGGTAAAAGACGGTGAAAAGTTCAATAAAATTTTTAAATATCAAAAATTATTCTAAATTAACTCCAATGAATTTAATTGAAAATATATATATATAATTTATATATTTTGACCTTAATTTAATTTATTTAAAATAAATAATTATTTAAATAAAAATTCTGTTTTAAACTATAACTTAGTGTTTTTTCACTATTCATCAAAAATTGAATGATTTCAGAAAAATACCAAAAATTCACCATATGATAATTTAAATATTACGAATCCAAAAATGAAGTCAATTTTGAAAGATAAAATGTATAAACTTTCAAAAAGTGGGTATTACTAATCACAACGACTAGTTTGATTGGTTGTGGTGTGTGTTAGAACACGAAGTTGCGTACAACACACGCTACTGTATTATTCAAAGAGAAGCGTACCCTGGAAGATTGGGGTGTTACATTCTCCCCTCCTTCAAATAAATTCGTCCTCAAACTTTCTAGAATATTATTGCATAAAAAGACTCGGGAGGTTCTTCATCATATGTTCCTTGGGTTCCCACATTGCCTCTTCCATCTTATGGTTTCTCCATAGAACTTTTACCAGACGAGTCATCCGGTTTGTCTATGAGATAATATACTTCAAACTATTATGATCAATATGAATCTCACATTTTCACCATAGAGATAGTGTCTCCAAATCTTCAATTCAATGGTTATAGCATCTAACTCAAGATCATGAGTAGGATAGTTTTTCTCATGAATTTTCAGTTGTCATGATTCATAGGCAATAACTCTATCATTCTCCATAAGGACACAACCAAGTCCTTTCTTCAAGGAATCAATATAAATAACAAACATGTCATTTCCCAATGGTAGAATCAAAATAAGAGCATTGACTAATCTTATCTTCAGTTCTTCAAAACATTATTCACACTCTTTTGTCCAAAAAAAATTTAACCCCATTACGTGTGAGCTTCGTTAATGGGTTAGCCAATCAGGCAATGTTCTGGAAGAAACATCGATAATAACATGCTAAACCAATAAAACTACATACCTCAGTTATATTCGTCGCTGTAGGACATTCTTGGATTTCCTTGGTCTTAGAAGAATCAATAGAGATTCCATCATTAGAGACACTAAGTCCAAGAAAAGAAATCTCCTCAAGCCAGAATTCAAACTTTCTAAACTTCCCATATAATTCATGTTTTCATAGAGTCTTCAGGATCATGCGCAAGTGATTTTTGTGGTCTTCTTAACTTTTGGAATATACCAAGATATCATCATATAAATACCACTAAAAATCATCAAGATATTCCTTGAAAACTATTTTCATTAGATCCATGAAAATATAGGGTGCATTAGTTAATCCAAAAGGCAGTATTGTAAACTCGTAATGCTCGTACCTGGTTCAAAATGTTGTCTTCAGAATGTCTTCCTTCTCCACACACAACTGATGGTATCTGGATCGAAGGAAAATCATTGAAAAGTATTTAGTTCCATGCATTTGATCGAATAAATCATCAATGCGTGGTAGGGGATACTTGTTCTTTATTTTTATAGCATTGATCTCCCTATATTCGATAAATAACCTCATAGATCCATCTTTCTTCTTTACAAAAATGATAGGGGATCCCCGAGTATAAACTCTACGGCGAATAAATTCCATAATACACAATTCATCTAGTTGTTTCTTTAGTTCAACTCATTCCACAGTGGCCATTCTATAAGGGGTCTTCGATATAGTCCCTGAACCAGGAATTAAATCAATGGAAAACTCAATTTCTCATTCTGGAGGATGTCCAAGTAAATCTTTTGGAAACACATCAACATGTTATCTCATAATAGGTACATCCTCTAATTTAAATTTCATGTCCTCACCACAGTTATTTCATTCTCTTCTTCCCTGATAATTGAATTTAGTTGAGTTACTGGGGGTGGATCTAGATAAGAATCAGGTGGTGAAGATTCTGCTATAAATATAAGGTGTTCTTTATCATCATCATCAAAAATCATATCCTCATTCTTCTTAAAATATAAATTTGCACATGGTCTGAAAGCCAATCCATATTGTGGATTTTATCAAATTCAGTCATGGGTATGATGATGAGATCAGCAGATAAAGAACATTTAAATGCCCTAATTGAAATGGATCCCCAAAATTTTGTAGCAATGATACTTCCCTTAAGAGTTTTCACTGACAACTCCCTTGTTAAATAAAATTATAAATATCTAATTTTCTTATCAAACTAGGAAGATATGAAACAATTTGAAGATCTAGAATCAAATAAAGCATTTTCTAAACTTGAGGAAACCATTAAATTAAATGCCACCACATATTTCGGGGCTTCAACCTTAGCAGTAGTGATTGAATAAGCTTGGCCTTGATCCCATGGCATTTTCTGAGGTAATTTTCCCTAACGATTAGGAAATTAATTTTCATAATGTCCCATCTCCTTGAAATTGTAGCATTGAAAATTGGTAGTGTCTTTATTTCCTTTTCAATCACTAATAGATAGCCTTTCTATCCACATTTGTAGCATACTCCCTTTCCGTTTAGATTGGCACCATGGTGCTTCCTTCCACAATTATCACGGGGTGGAAATTCAATTTTACCCTTCTTCCATGTTTCCATATTTTCTTTCCTAGAGTGTTTAGCAGCTCTCTTCTTTTCATGATTTTATTTAAAGTCATAAGACTAAGAGAATTCATTTTCTATCTTGATAGGACACAAGGCAATATCTTAGTATGATCAGAAGGATTGTGATACTAATGCTCGAAGGATAAATGGTTTTAACCCATCAAATAAATGGTCAATATTACTTTTTGGGTTACATATATAATCTCCAGCATGCCTCACTAACCTTGTAATGTTAGCCTCATACATAGTGACATTCTCATCCTCCTTTTTCCTTAGACTCAGAAATTATCTTTCTATATCTGCTAAATGGTCATGGGGAAAGTATTTTTATATGAAAATATAATTGAACTCCCTCCATTACATATTTTATACTTCATCATCTTCCTTTGTGTTTTGAATAAATGACCACCATTGATCAGCATCTCTAGTGAGGTGGTAAACTGCCATTATAAATTTTTCCCATTCACTACACCCCAAGGCATGGAATATTTTTTCTGAAAATTTATCCATTTCTCAGATACTAAGGCATTTGTACTCCCATTGAATGTTGGTGGTGGTTTCCTCATGAAGCAGTCTAACAATGATCCTCCACGCTTCAGATCAGGGTTCTCCACACGTGTAAGGTTATTATTCATAACTTGAGTGAGTTGTCCCAGTATGCTGATTAGCTGATAAGCACCAGTTGCATCACCAGTGCAACTATAATTATCTTGAGTAAGAGGGAAATCCCTACATGGAGTGTGTGCATTGATATGGTTTCCATTTCATTCACTAGGTTCAATGTCTAAACAATGTCATAAACTAGATCAGTTTATGAATAAAAATACATAATTACATACTTGGAAAACACATAAATTAAAATGAACAATTTATGGGTATAATCCATAATCATAAAAAATGATTTCTTTGAGGATGTATATACTAATAAACCGTTAATAATGGTTTGTAAATAGAATGAGAATTATATTAAGCATATCCCTCGGGAGTGTCGTAACCAAGAGTGTGGCAAGTTCTTTTGTCGGGCACCAGTTACCATTCGAGTCTAGCTCAAAGGGGTATTTCGGGTTTTACCCATAGGTACATCTTTTTCAGAGCCACCTCTACCTGCTTGTATCCATAAAGGGATGTATTTCTCGGAAAACTCACAAAATTTCTACAATACCAAAATTCTAGGATGTTCTTCTATACTAATCCTCAATGTCTATCTTAGGGATATGTGCTCTAATGAGAGTTTATCTAAATCTAGTTTCCAAGGTTTGTACTAATCTTTATCTGATACCAACTGTAATTCCCCGACCCTAGTTACCCTGAGTCGGTGCCTTATTACATACCATTGTCATGATCACATGGAAATCATGTCTCTAAAGACTGATTAGTTTAGTATTATTCGAAACATGATTTATACATAAGTTCAACTTTACACCTTAAAGAGAAATTCCACACAATTATATTTCACTAGAAACATCCAAGACTTATAGATTATGCCTGCAGGTCACTCCTAACTAACTTCTTCATATCATGGGAAAATTAAACATAAGAAAGGGGTGAGCTCAAATACTCATTTAGGGTAAGTAACACATCCGAAAATGAGATAAATATTAAGCATGGTAAATAAATGATAACAAAATCCTTTACCAATAATAAACATGAATACTTTTATGGAAAGAATATGAGATGAGTAAATAATTCCATAATAAAACATAATCTAGGGTATTCTACTTGTTTAATGACCACATGAACCATTAATATTATTTCCATAATAAGGGAATGTATAATTCTGGACATTCTGAAACATTTTGTCAAGGCATCGGCCAAGACGTCTAAAAATGATTAAGGCCTCACCCAAAACCATAAATAATATTGGGAAAGGGACTTGGCCAATTCCACGTCTAGTTGTCTCATGAGACCTACCGATGCATCTAGGAGCTATAATATGCTCCACCCGTCACTTACTATGTCCAATTCATTTCTCATAAGAAATTTTTTAATCATATCATAAACATTCATATTAAAACTAGCATATGATATGTCAATATTTTAACCATAAATCATGAATGGTATAAAAATATCACATCCACAGTCAAACATATCACAAAACCTTCAATACAATATGGATGTTTTGTTTAATAATAAATCAACTCGAAATAAACTTAAAATCCGTCAAAGGATGTTGACACGGATGAAATCAAAAATCTTTTTAGAGAAATATATATTTCTATTTTGAAAACAATTAAGAGTCACATAATTATAAAATAAAACCTTTAAATTGAAAATATTTTTATAAACTTGTAAGGGAAGCTTCAACGAGTTTATAACGGTAGAAATTAGCCACACTCACCGTATATGTTAAAAAAGACATTCATACCTTAATTTGGTCAAAAATGTTAAAAAAGACCTTTTTGGAAAACAATGGAATGATTCCTTTATAAACATATTATAAAAAGTCAAACAAAGGTATAAATGGCTTTAAACCATATTCTGTAAAATAGTAAGAACTTTTTGAAATACATTTCTATGAAACATGGATGTGGATGATCAATAGGTCCCAATAGATATATATGTATAAACAACCTCAGATAATGAAGAGTTTGTGAAATAAACCCTTACCTTGTACTTTTCATTGGTTTAGGGTAGGTTATCCTCTTATTCTTTGGGTTCTTCCTTTTGATTTGATCAAAAGGGATCCATAGGATGGATTTATGACTAAATTAAGGCCTCTAGGTTTAATGGAGGATATGTTAGAGGGTATTTGGGTAGAGTATGGTTGAACCAAAAGGCTTTTAAGGTATGAAGAATTGGTTATTAGTGGTGTCCTTTTATAAGGGCGAGGAGAGGCACTTTAGGAAAAAGTTGAAGTATTAATTTATAATAAATTTATATTCGATTTATAATGGCTTCATAGTAAATTATTAAAAATCTATCATGGGAATATGTCGAAATCATTTCAACCAATATATTTTAGACAGGTTTGGGACATTAAATTAACATTATCATTTATATTTAACTCTTGGTTAAAAAGTTTCACATTTACCATGTCTCTTTGTATTTTTATATTATATGGTTAATAAAATTACCATATACATCCAAAAGAACCCCAAGTGGTTCATTAATGATACACCTATCATTATATAAGTCTCTTGGCCGAACCATAGATTTTTAGTAATTTAATATCAATTAATAATATATTATTTGTTTTAAAAACTCTTTTATGTCATTTTTGACACTATTTGGTATTTGAATTTTTTGAAAATTATAACAGCATTATTACTTCGATAAAACATAATTAATTCAATAATAACTTGTCATATTGACCTATAAAATTAGTTGAATAAATAAAAAGTCTCAAATTACATTTATTTGGGTATTTATATTATCAACTATTTTAATATTTCATTAATTAGGTAATTACGACATCACCATCGTGTCATAACTAAATTAAAATAATTAATGTCTAAAAATTATAAATAAAATACCATTATTTATGAAATCTTTTAAGATTCTTAATGAATATTTATAATCGAATTTATCTTATGTATAACCCTATATTAAAAATGTTTTAGTCAATAAACTTTTATTTTAACTCTTTTAAATATTATTTGAATTAAATAATATTAAATGTCCAAATCTAATCCAAGTGGACCTAAATGATAATATTTTATTACTAAGGTTGTTTTGGTTCGAGATACACTTGTCCAATAAAATTAGGACATGTGTTAGGGTAATATTAATATCATTTTTACCCTTAATTACCATATTTACTTTTAACCGTGGTAAATAAAAGTAAGAAGTTACTATTCACAAAATATTATATTTTATCTTATTGAACCACATTTTACTCCTTGATATTAACTGTGTCTCCTGGATTTTCAAAATTCCACTCATAGAAGCGGTAAAATCATGTTAATGTGAATTCCAAAATTCTCCTAAGATGTGGTTAAAAGACGGTGAAAAGTTCAATAAAATTTTAATATATCTAGAATTATTCTAAATTAACTCCAATGAATTACATTGAACTTATATATGTATTATGTATCTATTTTGACCTTAATTAAATATAAATAAAATAAATAATTGTTTAAATAATAATTTGGTTTTAATCTATAAGTCAGTGTTTTTCCACTATTCATAAAAAATTGTATGTATTTAGAAAAATACCAAAAATTCACCCTAGGATAATTCCGATATTCTGAATCCAAAAATGAATTCCATTTTTAAAGATAAAATGTATAATCTTTCAAAAAGTGGGTATTAATATTCATAACAGCTAGTTTGATTGGTTATGGTGTGTGTTAGAACATGAAGTTGCGTACAACACACGCTATTGTATTATTCAAAGAGAAGCATACCGTGGAAACATGGGGTGTTAAAAAAATGAATGAATGAACAATAAAAAACCATGGATTCCTAATATTTGAAGTTCATCTTATATTATGGGTGATTTATAATGGATGAAATATGATAAAAATCATGATAGATAAGAATTTACTTTCAAGAATGATATCTCAAAAAATATCATAGGAGTTTGAAAAATACATATTGAAGTAGAAAAACTGAAATATAAGTAGGTTAAATTTGTTTAAGGGGTCCAACATAACAAACATAGTTCGGGAAAAATTGGGGTGATAGAAAATAAGTGATATTAAAAAAAAATTCAAGTTTGAATAGATTTTTGTAATATGATAAACATTCCACAATAAGAGAAAAAATTAGTCGAAATCACTTTTAGAAATGATTTCTTAATCACTCTTGTTATTTTAGTGATAATGAATAAAACCAATTTTATCATCAAAATCTATATAATATTGGGATGGAAATTATAAATTTACTTTCTATATTATATATTGTTCAGAACATTCCAAAATTAATGAGAAATGAACATGATGTATGTATATAATACCAGAAAGGTAAGAAAGTTGGTAAAATATATAAGAATGTTGAGATTCAATCCACTAGAAAACATACCATTATTCATGCAACTCATTATGGAAAAATTTTCCATTAATAAAAAAGAATATTTTTGCTTTATTAATTTTATTGATGATTTATCTCTGATAACCAAAATTATGTTCCTGAATCATAAACAAGAGTTTTTAGAAAAATTCTAAATATTATAATGTGATTTTGAGAGTGAAATAGTTTCTTATATAATGAAACTAAAAACTAAAAAACAAAATGTCAGAGAAATATGTAAATATAATATGTTTGAGGGGAAAAGGAAGAATTATGTTAAAAGAATTCCAACTTTCAATGTTCTACTAGAGATAAGATCCTAGTAGTGATGTCCATGTAAAAAAGTTGACTTTTTCTATGGACAGAATACAGAATAACCATTTATGAAATGTGGAATTAAAAAATATTTAATAAAATATTTCAATGTTTTATGAAATAACTATTTATAAAAGTAAAAAAATTTGGATCATGGTAAACTTGATGAATAATTTAAAGACATATTTTTATGTGATATTCAACCAAAGGAAGAAGTTAAATGTCACGAACCAGCCCAGGTGCCCTAGTAACCTGATAACTGAGCCAGTCCTGACATAGTCCAAAGCACCATACTGATCCCCACAGGTCGATGACTAGAACTTTGCATCATACAACATACATGTGGGAACTTTTTTTCCATAAGGATGTGGAAGCAAAAAAGAAACAAAGCAGTATGCATAACAAAAGAAACTCCACTAGGAGTAATGTACCAGAATACAACATGGAATGAAAACTCAGTGTAATACAACCCATGTAATAAAATTGGAAAACAACCACTAGGTACCTATGGACACAAATAACAAAGACCACAACTCTACAGGTTGATCCACCTTCAATAGATCCCTTCACTTTTCTCGAACCTGATAGAAGAAATTCTACAAACACCCAAAGGCAAAAGTAGAGTTTGAGCCTAATCCAATTTGGTTACCACCAAATATTCCTTAATAGATGTCAAATATAGATAACCCAAATAAAATCTTTCAATTTTAAAGTAAACAGGTCTGGAAATTCAAAATAATATTTAATAAAAACAAGAAATAAATTTTCAAGTGATGGAAATAAATATTTTAAGCAATTATTTTAGAAATGATGGAATATTTCTAAAAAAATTTCTTATGTAACATATTTATTTAAAAAAGTTTATATAAATTCAGCAGGCATGTAATGCAGTTCAAAATCATTGGCATACATTTATATCTCAAATATAAATAAACAACTGACCCACATGGTCATCTTCCAAAAAGTATGATAGAATTAACCAGCTATATGATTTTTCACTCTCTATGTGAACTCATCAAAATGTGTATACGCACGTCCCTATGACAATGGCCAATGGAGACTCATCACCAACCCATCAGGGTTGTAAAATGCCGAAAGTATGATTTAGAATGTTTTCGTAGTGTAGAGTGTATCCAAATAACAAACTAACTAACTAAGGATTTCATGCACTCATACATGATGAGTGAACTATGTTAATAATGATTTAAAATACGATCAATCCCATTCTTCCATTTCAAGTGCCAATTTCTTTTCATTTAAAACCAAAAGAGGTTTTATTCAAAAACATTAATTTTTTTACAAGATAAAACCAATGTTTTTATATCAAATCATTTGAAGCCATTTTCACCAGTTTAAAATCTAATCAAAACCAATTCCATCATCATAAAATTTATTTCCACAATTAAATTCAACAAATTAATTGAAATCATTTTTATAAAATCCACATTTTAAATTAAACAATTAAAATTACAAAATTACCTTAAACACACCCAATTCAATGGAATTGTGGATTTTCCAAATTTATATGCCAAAACCATTCCAAATATCTTGATTCACTGGATTTGGGTTTTTATCAATTTAATTGAAACCATATTTTAGAAATTGAATTTAAATCAAAAATTGAAATAAATCAGGCAATACAAGGATAATCAATTTGGCTAATCAGAATGGAACCACCTACCTCAAGTTCTTCGATTTTAGCGGTGATGATAAACCACCCTATGAGGTTCAATACACCTCCTCACAGCCTTATTATCATAATAATCAACACACAAATGGTTGAAATTCGTAAAGGGTTCCTAGAACTAGAATTAGAAATTTTATTTCAAAAAAGAAAATAAAATATCACATGTGATGACAGTTTCCCCCTCCTGAATAATTATTAAAATCATCTAATTAAATATTACATGAAATGATTTATATTATGGAAAATTTCAAATAATCGATTAAATTATTACATGCGATAATATTTTATCTCTCATGGATAATTTTTAACTATCGATTAAAATATTACATGCGATAATCTGATAAACAACATTTGATAATTTTTATCACTAAATTAATATAAAAAAGAAGTTGTATTTTTCTTAATTATTTATATATATATATATATACATATATACATTTGTGTATATGTTTATATATGTTAAAATATCCATTTATAATGAAATTTTTATTTAATAAAACTTTTCATTTATCTAGTGATAAAATATTCAATAACTGTACTTTGATAATTAAAGAAATAATGCTTTAATAAATTTATCTAAATAAATTATTCCTAAGCACATGATGTGAATAACAATATATATGTATATATATATATGTGTGTGTATGTGTGTGTCTTTTGATAATTTATAATTTTCTAAATAGCTTTTGATAAACCAAATCAATTATCTTTTCAATAATATTAATAATTAAACAGTGATAATCTCGAAGCTATCATCCAATAATTATATTAATTATTCTTTGATAGTTTTGAAAAATTATTCCAATTAGACATTAATAAAACTATTTAAGAATTATCCAATAAAATTTCATTAATATAATTATTTATGAAGTCCTTGTAATTATATTTTCATAATTCCTCATACTTATCATTGGATAAATTTATTTAAAAAAAAACCATTTAAAATGTGGAAGAGCAGAATGAATAATACAATGCATCCTTCAAATCGATAATATAATTTGTATTCTTCTTATATAGGAGAGTCCAATGACAAAAATGGTGAATAATTCTAACCAATAACATAGAATATATTTAAGAGAGAAGATTGTTAATTTTCCAAGTTATCCCTATAGAATAAAATACATAAAGCTTTTATCATTGATTTACGTTCTCTTTTTTGAATTATTATAATGGAAAAAGTGAATAAAATAAAATAAAAAAAATAAATCCTCTGTTGCATCGCTCCAAAAGGAAGAAGATGTCTTATTATCATGGAGGAAGATGAGAAATGGAGTGAGGATCATCAATTTGACAAACGTGGATTCGCCAATCACCCAATGTATCTCGAATCTCATGAATCAATCAGATCCACAAAAGATATGAGTCGTTCGGGTTTGAAACCCCCAACGTCATATTGTTATGAATCAATAAAAAACTCTATTTTATACACACATTCCACATAAAATTAATAATGGAGTCATTGATTTCAACTGAAGAGGTCGTTACTAATTTTTTATCCATTCAAATCGCATTAAAAAGGAGGTTTTAAAAACTTCCGTTTTCAATAGAGGAAGTAGTGTTAAAAAAATGAGTTTCAAGGTGGTTTTTGGGAATATGGACATAGAAACGTTTTTTTACAATTAAATGAATTTAATGAAATCAATTATTTAATGTACAAATTAATTAATGCCCAAGATCAGTTGTGAATGAAAGTCATACCATGTATAGGGTAAACACCCCATTCAAGAACCAATGGTGGTCTCAGATTTCTCAAACTATGAGAAGTTTGAGAGATATTAATGATTTATTAATGAAAACACGGAATAATTAATTTATTTTTATAAAAAGTGGTATTCTTGCATGCGAGGCGTCCAAACACACGATTCGAACAAATGTTATACCTTGTCTAGGGTAAACCCATTATTCTGAACCCATCGGTGGTCTTGGATTTCCCATACGATGCACCGTTTGAAAGTTATTTAATTTTTAATAAATAATATATTAAATATTATTTAAAAAACATTATCTCATGAGATAGACATCCAAATGTTTCGTTCCTTCGAATATTATACCCCTCCTAGGGTAGAAACTATATTTCAGAGATAAGAGTATGTTCATATTTCTCATACAATGGACTGTTGTAGAGTTATTCAATTATATTGAATAAATTTCTCGTGCTTAAAATAATTTATTTAATATTTTTACTTCGGCCTCCGTGAGACTTTACATACCTCAAAAACTATTACTTACCGAAAGTATAACAAAGAAAGTATTCAATTTAATATTATGGGGTGTTAATGGGGTGTTTTTACCATTCCATGACATGTTTAACAAAAACACTAATTTTCAAAAATAAATCATTTTTTCCCATTTAACATAATAATAATATAACCCAAGAAGGATTAGAAATACCTGAAACAGTAAGGGGATGTTACAACCTCCCCACCATATGAACTTATTGTCCTTAAAAAGCCTACAACGAGTCCTCTGAGTCAAAAAGATGAGGTCACTCCTCTCTTATCAGTGCCTCCCATTCCTACGTATCATGAGAATCAGAACCATGATATCATAGTACACATACTAGAGGTATCATCTATCCTTGAAGTTCCTTGGTCTCAGAATCAACAACCCTGACTGGTCGTTTGGTCAGAGATAAATCTGGTTTAATATCAAGATCTTTGCAGCTCAAAACCCGAGATGGATCAGAGAGATACTTTTGCAGCTGCGATACATAGAACACATTACGTATCGATGTCATTTGTGGTGGTAGAGCTAGATGGTAAACAAATTTTCCCACCTAACCAAAAGCATCAAAAGATCCCTCAAAACAACGAGCATGCTTCCCTTGCCTCTCAATCCATTGATGACCCAACTAGGGTGAATCCTTCAAGAATACATTGTCACTAAATCTACTGCTTCAAGTATTAGAACATCTTAATGCTTCCTGGGTGCACAATCCATTGGAAATTATGGAATCCCTCCATTATAGACTTCTTTGTTGATAACAGTGTAACATAACGGTTTGGATAAGATAGAGCACCCTCTTTGGAGAACAACCATTGGGCATCAGTCTCCCTACCATAAAGAGAGTCTCTAATGCATATGGAATTTTTCAACAAGATTATGTTTAAAAAGAATCATCTTTAGAGGATGATTTTAGAGAACCATTAGCTTTCAGGGATGATAAAACTGGTTCCACTAATGGTTACACACTTTGGTGAATTAATGCTTTCTCAAGTAGATCGCCCAACTAGAACATTATTTCTTATAGTTCAATTAGAGAAATTTTGCAATTGGGAAAAGAATCTAGTTAAGTAACGACATCAAGTCAATAGAAAACTGAACCACTCTTACTAGTGGTAAGCTAGAAAAATAATAAGGAAACACGATGGAAAACTCAAAGACAACTGGAAGAAGATCACCACCCAAAGAATCTCCCTCGATATAAAAAGTAAACACTGATACCAGTTTCCCCAACTCTAGAGAGAAGGTCTTCCCCTTCTCGACCTTGAGTCCCATTCTAATTAAAAGACAAGATACACACCACTGGGTGTGTTATGGTAGACCCATCAATGATATCAATCAATCTGGGATTTATTGTAAACAATCCAATCCATCACTAATATGACGTCAATAGATTTCCTGTCGAGTACCAAAAAAATTCCAAGCATGTTTGACCATTGATAGAGATATGACACAAGGGGGATTATAGAGACCATGATCTCTCTTCATACCATGGGGTATAGTAATATCAATTGCACAAGATAAAATCTCCATAGTACGATTATGAAGATTAACAATATGGGTCGAAAAAAACGAGTGATATGCACTCGTATCAAAAGAATAGTCGCTATGAAAAAGCTACAGTAATAGAACGACTCATAGTCGTTGGAATAGTATATGCTTCCTATATAGACTCTTCCACTACATGAAGAAGCTTTGTTCTAAATGCATGTGGCTGGATCCCTTTTGTACATGAATCATTTGACTTCCCCACATTTTTTTTGAAGATGTTTAATATATTGTGCCACTGTGTGGAGTTGGAAAGATGTGGCATAACTTCTGCAAGTCGCCCAAACATCTGTAGGAATCAACGTCCTTTTATCTTACCTAGGCTTGAAAAAATCTACATCTTTGGCCAACTCCATTGGCTCTGGATAGAACTATTTTGTGAAACGAACCTTGTTGGGTCTCAAATCTAAGCCCTCATGTTTATTTGTCATCACTATCATGTCCCACCATCTCCATACTGATCCCTCCATCACAATGGTGAAACCTTTCACCTTGATCTAATTCGATGTCTATAAGAACTCAAACAAAAGTTCTACACTGGACAACCTTTCCTTTGAGTGTTTAGGATCATTGGATCCTTCTAAAACTAGTGTTTTTTTGTGAAATAACTCTTGATAAAAAATTTGAAGAGCACCCTCTCGGGTTTCACAACTAGAGCCTGAATAGAGATTGGTGGTGGTGATCGCCCGAAAGCTCATACAGTACGCACGATCTCCTCAGTTAGGCTCGTGTCCATAAGAGGATACTGTCACTGAGTTTCAGTAGTATCCCCTTCCTAGATCTGATTCACATGTCTTCACGGAGGCATGATGTAACAAAACATAAGCATACAATGAGAAAAGAATTATATAATGATCGTATATAAAAATGAGTGAAACATGATCCCAACCGGTAGAACATACATGGTTTGGATTTCACTCTATACAAATAAAAATAGGAAAATACTAGAACTAATCCACAATTCATCTCTCTCTAACCACCCCTGGTGACATAAGGTTTATTGCAGCGAGAGTTGTCCCAGTACTGAATCACAACTGCCTCCTATGTCCCGACAAGAATACTCAAATGCATACTATCATCAAGGAAAGATTCTTAAACCTCCCTATGATACCATTTTTCCAGGAACCAGTCTAGGTACCCTGGTAACCCAATAACAGATATGGTCCTGACATAGCCCGAAAGGTGTTCCCAATTCCCAAGGGTCAGTGACTAGCACCTGGCATCATACAACATAAAAGTGGGAAAGATTTTTGCCACAAGAATGTTTATGCAAAAGGGAAAAATGTAGTATGCCTAAAAAAAGAAACTCTACTCGGAGTGATGTACCATAATGAAACCAATACCAAAACTCAACTGGTGGAACCACCTCCAAGATATCTATTCCCATTGATCGAACCTGGAAGAAGAAGTTCTACAAACACTCAAAGGAAAAAGTAGGGTGTGATCCTAAGCCTAGTAGAATACCACCCAAGATTCTATAATAGATTCCAAATATAAAATATCTGAATAACAGATTTCAATTTTAAAGTAAACAGGTTTGGTTATTCAAAATAATATTAAAAAAACATGAAATACATTTTTAAATAATGGAAATAACTAATTTACACAATGAATTTACATATGGTGAAATATTTATGAAATAATAACTTATGTAAAAAATTTATATAAAACCGTTTATTTAAATTCAACAGGCGTGTCAAGAAGTTCAAAATCATTGGCATACATTTATATCTCAAATATTAATAAACAATGAGAAACATTGTAATATTCCAAATGGTTCGATAGTATTAACCAACTATAGGATTCGAAACTCTCTATGTGAACTCATCAAAATTTGTATACACACATCCTAATGAAACTGGACAAAGGAGACTCAGCACCAACCCATCAGGGATGTGTCCCACCACAAGTATGTTTTAAAAAGTTGTCATAGTGTAGAGTGAATCCAAATAACTCACTAACTACCTAAGGATTTCATGATCTCTTACATTATAATTGAACTATTTTAAGACAACATAAAAATACGATCAATCCCATTCTTCCAATTCAAGTGCCAATTTCATTCCATTTAAAACCTATACAAGTTTTATTCAAAAACTGCATTTATTAAAAGATAAAAACAATGGGTTTCTATCAAATCATTTTAAAACATTATCACCAATTTGAAACCTAATAAAAACCAATTCCATAATAACACAATTTATTTCCACAATTAAATTCATCCATTTAATTGATATCATTTCCATAAAATCCAAAATTTAAATTAAAAAATTTAAATCTAAAAATTTCTTTAAACCCAACCAATTCAATGGAATTGTGGATTTTCCAAATTTCTACGCCAAAACCATTTCAAATATCATGATTAAAGGTATTTGAGTTTTTATCATTTTAATTGAAAGCATATTTGAGCAAAATAATTTTAATCAAAAATTGAAATAAATTAATCAATACAAGGATAATGAATTTGGCAAATTAGAACTGAACCACGTACCTCAAGGTCTTCGGTGATAGTGGTGAAGATAAACCACACTATGTGGTTCAATAATCCTCCTCACGGACTTATTATCATAACCGTAGACACACCAATGTTTGGCATTCATCAAGGGTTCCTAGAATAAGAACCAGATATTTTATTTCAAAAGGAAATAAAATATCACATGCCATGATAGTTTCTCTCTCCTGAATAATTCTCAAAATTATCGAATAAAATATCACATGAAATTTTATCTATTATTGATAATTTAAAATTATATAATAAAATATTACATGCGATAATATTTTATATCTCATGGATAAATTCAAATTATCGATTAAAATATTACATGTGATAATCTGAGAAACAACATTTGATAGTTTTTATCACTATATTAAAAGGAAAAATAAGTCATAATCCGAATAATTATAAATATAGATATATACATATATACATATGTGTATGTATGTTTATATTATAAAACATTCTTTGATAATTCAATTTTCATATAATAAAACATTTCATTTATCTAGTGATAAAATATTCAATAGTTGTACTTTGATAATTCCTGAAATCATGCCTTGAAAAATTTATCTAATCAAATTACCCCTAGGAACACAATGTGATTATCAATATATATATATGTGTGTGTGTGTGTGTCTATATATATATATATTTTGATAATTTTTTTAAAATATCTTTTGATAAACAAAATCAATTATCATTTCAATAATATTAACAATTTACCGTTGATAATCTCAAAGATATCGTCCTATAATTATATTAATTATCCTTTGATAGTTTAGATTAATTATTGAATTTATCCTTTAATAAAAGTATTTATGAATTATCCTAAAAAATTTCATTAAAATTATTATTTAAGATATCATTAAAATTATAATTCAATAATTCTTAACAATTATCATTTTATAAATTTATTTAAAAAAACAGCATTTAAAATGTTGAAGAACAGATTGAATAATACAATACATCCTTCAAATCAAAAATATGATTTATATTGTTCTCGTCAAGACGAGTCCAATGACACAGATGGAGCATATTTTTAACCAATAACCTATTGTATATTTATGGGAGAAGATTGTTAATTTTCCAAATTATCCCTAACATAAAAAAATACATAAATCTTTTATCGTTGATTTAAATTCGCTTTTTTAGAATTATCAAAAGGTAAAAAAGAGAATAAAATAAAACAAAAAGAATAAAACTGCTATTGCATCGATCGATAAGGAATTAGTGGTCCGATTATCTTAGTAGAATATCAACAATAGAGAGAGGATCAACAAGTTGATCAATGGGGCTTCGCTAATCACCCATAGTGTCTCAGATCTCATGTATCAATCAGATCAACATAAGGTATGAGTTGTTCGGGTTCGAAACCCCCAACTTCCTATAGGTCTAACTCAATAACAAACTCTATTTTATAAACCCATTCCACATAAAATTAATAAAGGTGTCATCAATTACCATTTAAGAGGTCGCTACTGATTTTTAATCTTTTCAAAATGCTTTAAAATGGAGGTTTCAAAACCATCCATTTTCAAAGGAGGAAGTGTCATTAAAATAAATGATTTTGAACGTTTTTTTGGGAATATGAACAGTGCAACGTTTTTTAACAATTAATGAATTCAATAAAATTTATTATTTAATGTAAAAATTAATTGACACCAAATATCAGTTGCGTATGAAACTAATACCCTATCTAGTGTAATCACCTCATTCTGGACCCAACAGTGGTGTCAGGATTCTCAAACAATGACTGGATTGAGAGATATTAAATATTTATTAAGGAAAACATGGAATAATTATCTATTTAATATAAAAAGTGGTATTCTTGTGAGTGAGGCATCCAAACATCTGATGCGACCAAATGTTATACCTTGTCTAGGGTAAACCCCTAATTTCAGACCCATCAGTGGTTTGTGATTTCACATACAACACACTATTTGCGAGATATTTAATTTTTATTAAATAATATATTAAATATTATTTTAAAATGTTATCTCTCATACTAGACATTCAAAAGTCTTCTGCCTTCAAATTTTATACCCCTTCTAGGTTAAACACTATATTTCGAACAAAAAAGTTTTCTCAGATTTCTTATATAATGGAATGTTTTAATGTTATTCAATTATATTGAATAAATTTCTTGTGCTTAAAAAAATATATTTAATATTTTTATTTCGTCCTCCACAAGACTGTGCAAACCTCGTAAAATTTTTCATAAAAAATGTTTAACACATAAAGTATTTAATTGAATATTATGGGGTGTTAATTGGTAATTTTTACCATTCAACGACGTGTTTTACTAAAACACAACTTTTCGCTAATAAATCATTTTCCCATTTAACATAATAATATATTAACCTAAGAAGGATTAGGAATACCTGAAATAGTAACAGGATGATACAATAAAAATATTCTAACAAGTATTTACAATATAATATGGATTCCTATAATGTGAATGTTATTTAAAACATAACCTCCTATAAGTGCCGAAAAATTTATAAGTGTTGAAGGAAGTTTCCAAATGAAAAAGGGAAGTCATATCCGGACATGAAAAATTGGTCTGGAGGGCCTAGAGTTGATGTGCGAAAAAAGGGTGATTATGTGAAAATAATATGTGCGGTGCGGAAAATACTAAGATCTGAAAAGAATCCCCGGCGCATACGTGAATTAATTTCGCGCCCGCGCCCCGCGCAATTGATATTTATTACTGCCACCTTTATAGTGAAATTATTTAGCACATCCGTAATTTCCGCGCCACCGGATGCCTACAAATCGATGGATAACCTCATCCTTTTCGATACTGATGAATTCGAACTGCCTCTCATGCGCAAAATTCGCTTTCTGTGTGTGCGCAATATGGCCTTCATGTATGTTTCTTTTTCGCGCTAGGTCGCCCCAGGATCCGCCTTCATGTGAGAACCACATTTCTTAGACTAAAATCTAGCCCCTTCAGGTTCTTCCTCTTATGCGCAATCCCTTATATGGCGCACAAGCCGGTGAACTACATGCAATCCTTCCATTGTGCGCATACCCCTTCCTTTCCGTGCAATAACTTCCCTTGCATGAAATCCATTCGAGTCCCTCTCAAAACCTCAACCCACCTGTTTCGCACAATAATCACTGGTTTCACACCATCCCGGGGCTTTTCTTGTCAGGACCCTTTATTTCAAGAAATCTTCAAGGGTTGCAGAAAATCCCCAGGGGACCTTCACCTCGGTGCTCTCTGGGTGCCCTCTGGCGGGAACGCCTGATGTCCTCCTTCTGGGTTCCATTCATAGGTGTCTCATGCACCCATAGCATACACATCATACATGGTTTTCTCGTGCATCCTTATTGTCTTGTACAAAGTATATTCAATGTCCAATGGATAATTATTACCATTCCATTGCTTCTCCTCATGCTTCTTTTCATAGGCACACTAATGGCTATTGCATTTTTGCATAGCCACACTAACATGGACCCCTCTATGGTTTTCTCCAAGACACCCCCTCAGTACAAAGTTGTCGATTCCTTCCCTTCCACAAGGGGTAGAGGGTGCCAGTTATGTATGTCGTAGGGGTTTGGAGCCAACCCACCTCATCCAAGCTACTAGACGTTATACTTCTATGCACCTCATCCCCAACACATGAATTTAAACTATGACCTGACCCCATGCCATGCACATAGGTTCCCCCCGCCTCGGACATTCTCCATGCCCAGTCGTCTCCACGAGGATGGGATCAACCCTCATAGGGGATGATATCATCTTTATTGGAGTTTCGTTTGTCCACGGGGAAGTGGAGCGACCCTGGTGTAAGCCCCTAACCGTTCTTGCATGAGGCAGCGCTATGCTTCCTCCCCACTCCCCCGTCACCAAGGCCATCCAAGGGCGTGGTGGGGAATGATGCTCTCTCCTTTCATATTCGGTCCCCAAATCCAGAAGAGGGCATGATAGGGAATGAGGCTCTTCCTCTCTTCCTAGGTGCCAAATCCCTCTCCTGATGCTCTATTTCTCCATCAGGCCTACATCCTGGAATAAGTCCCGGAACAATGGGCCTCTCAACACGTAATCCTCTCCTCATTTCCCACAGACGCACCCTTCGCAATGTGATCGTTAGGTATCTATTGTCTCTTGTTTTTGACACGAGCATGACTCACATGGTCTTAGAGTGGGCACCGAACATGACAACCTTGGGTTTCCTCAGAGCGTAAGCCCCAAATTCCCTCATCTGAGCTGCAGGACGTTATACTGCCAAGCACCCCCTCCCACATGATCTTAAAATGTCCATCCCAAACTACATGGACTTTGATCCGGTTTGAGGCATGGTACGTAGGAAGCCTCCACGAGGTTCAAGCCCCACCACCTTAGGCCGCCTTAGAGTGTAAGTCCCAACCCATCACAAACTACGGGGACTTTGATCCATGCTAAATCAGGGTATGTTGGAAGTCTCCATGAGGTTCAAGCCCCACCACCTTGGGCCGCCTCAGAGTGTAAGCCCCATCCCATCCCTAACTATAGGGACATTGATCCATGCTAAGGCATGGTAAGTAGGAATCCTCCGTGAGGTTCAAGCCCCACCACCATAGGCTACCTCAGAGTGTAATCCCCAATCCATATAGAACTACTTGGACTTTGATCTGTACTAAGGCATAGAGCATAGGAATCCTCCACGAGGTTCAAGCCCCACCACCTTGGGCCGCCTCAGAGTGTAAGCCCCAACCCATCCCAAACTATGGGGACTTTGATCCGTGCTAAGGAATGGTACGTAGGAAGACTCCACGTGGTTCAAGCGCCACCTCCTTGGGCATCTAGAGAGTATAATCCCCAACCCATCCTGATCTACAAGGATATTGATTCGTGCTATGGCATGGTACATAGAAATACTCTATGAGGTTCAAGCCCCCCATCCTTGGGCCGCCTCAGTGTGTAAATCCCAACCCATCCCGAACTATGGGGACATTGATTTGTTCTAAGGTTGGTACGTAAGAAGCCTTCACAAGGTTCAGTCCCCACCACCTTGGTCCGCCTCAGAGTGTAAACTCCAACCCATCCTGATCTATGGGGAATATGATCCGTGGTAAGGAATGGTATGTATGAAGCATCCACGAGGTTCAATCCCCACCATCTTGGGCTACCTCAGAGTGTATTCCCCAACCCATCCCCAACTATAGTGACTTTGATCCATGCTATGGAAAGGTATGTAGGATGCCTCCACGAAGTTCAAGCCCACCACCCAGTCATCCCGACCCCATTCACGTCGGTTCTCCATCACCATGGGTTGCCTTAGAGTGTAAGCCCGATACTCATCCCACATGGCATTAAACTGTATCTACTAACTGAACTACGATGACTTTGATTCCATGCCATGAGGATACGTAGGTGGCCTCCACGAGGTTCATGCCCCTCACCCATGTCTCATCCTGACCACACTCTCGAGCCCACATGTCTCGAGAAGCTCATTCCCTAACCCAGTGGTTCTACTTCCTCTCGGTCACATTCATACGTCCATTCTGATGGGTCGCCTACGCAGAATTTGATTCCCTGTCACGGGGATATATAGGAAGTCACATCGAGGATCAATCCCAAATACATCATGCATCCTAATTCTAACCTGGGCCACGACATCTCAGTTGGATCTTGACAATCCATTCCGATTCCCCATCCGAGCCTTCAGAAAGTAACCCACGTGCTGGACCCAACATCGGCGTTCCCTCCATGGGGTTCTTTAAGCTAATCCACTCTATCTAGTATTCCGATCAGTCCAATCCGTCTCCGCGGGATGTTAAACATGCGGAATACCCTATGTTAAACATGGGAAGCTAAAGAAAACATGTGATACATGCCTATGGAATAAAATTCCTCACATTCAATGTGGGATGCCTCGAGCTTCTACGCCCTCAAAAAGCCCTATAATAAGAGATAGAAGACATACATGCCAATTCCCTAGCATCAAGGCATGCCAGTGATTCCCCAACATGACTACTCTCCTAACTAAATTTTTTGGCCCTGACCGGACCCCTTGAAAGGTCCTAATAGATGTGGAATAATTAACTAGTGTCCATTAAGATATAGCGCCGGGAAGAGCTTCACGAACTACGTCTTAAATCAATGAGGGAGACCCAGACTAGGTTCCGAGTTCTAAGAAGGAATCCTCATAAGGAAGAACCGACATCCCTTAATCCTATTTCTATCATGGAGAAGACATCCCTGGATAAGGAGGGGATACTTACTGCCTTTGAAAAGTGGGAATGAGGGGTAACATCAACACATCCTCTACGTGACAGATGCACGTGCCCTGAAGAAAGTGTCAGAAACATAAAATGGTGAACCCAACGTGAATCTACTATCCTCATCATGGAGGCTAGTAGAGTTCCGGGAATCAGTGGATAATCATGTCATATGGCCTTTTCATCTGGTAACCGGTCCCACAAAATAGGCATGACGTAAAACTCGTCAGGAGTTGGTATAGACAGGAAGTTGAGCATTCCGTTATGCAATGTTGTTAGCGTGGATCCCTATTGCCGACCACGGAATATGGAATGGCACTTGGTCACTTTTTTCGATCTATTTTATTAGAAATATTAATGAGTTTATCACCCTGCATTAGGATTCACGTTGTTGCATCCAGAGCTCATTCACCTACCCATCAGTGCATGGGCAGGGGCAATATCGACGTGGCTACCCCACATGGTTCTGCCTTTTCCACGATGACTTTCATTTCAATGACTATTGGGTTCCCACACCCCCTCTCCACATCAGAGATTATCCATTGAATGGTAATTGATGACCTTGTACGCAGGTACGGTGGGGGGGGGGTCATCCCCATTAGGTATGTGGCTCATTTGGATCTTGAGGCTGCTACGCCACACCATCAACACTGACCCAGAGGGCCACGTAGGGAGATGATGCTCCCCACCCCAACATTCAATCATTTCAGGAGCTTGTCCCCAGAGCTCCTTGACAGCACACTCCACTACACCGACGAAGTAGGGGATGTCTGGGTTGGCCCAATCGGAGTCCCGCATCAAGGGCTCTTGGAAAGAGCTCCCACCAGGTTGTGCCAGCACCACCACCCAGTTACCCATGCCAAGGAGCAGGTAATCCACGCGCCTACACCCCCGGCTCCAGTCCATCTGACCCGATGCCAGTGCCAGGCCCATGCAGTTAAAGATGCTTACCACGTGACATCGACGTCAGTGATTACTGTGGCTCGATCCACCGCAGACTCATATCCCCAACTCTTGGGATACGTTGAATAGGGGCAGTTATACGCCCAACCCGGATCGAGGCCCCAACCACCCCACAGGCAGGTTTGGTCGACTCACCCAGTTGCCGACACAGTTGATGGCCATTGCAGAAAAATATGTTGCAATGCCACCCTGTGTGAAGGCCTAACCCGTGCTGCCATTACAGATGGTGTAGTCACTCCTTGCTTCCATCCTCAACTTGGAGGTATGCCTGACACAACATCCAACCCATGTAAGGTTCTTCTCCATGACAACAAAACTCCATGTTGGGGTCTCTCCTCTTCTCACTACACTAGGTATGGGGTCACTCCCCCTACCGCGGACCGCGAGTATTGAGACATTCCATTTATAGTCACTCGTTGACATGGAGGTCCTCCACATGTCCCTATACTAATTAGAGACGGTCCACCTCGCCCTAGTAATCAGAGAGATGGAAGCCAACCCCAATTCATCAACACCCAACATGGAGGTCCTCCTCGTTTCCCTTTCGATATTTGTCTCGGTGCTCCCAGAACCATGGATTTTCGGGGTGGAAACCCTCTCCACCCCAGCACCAGTGCGGCTAGAGGACCCCATGTCGTAAATCAGCCATGTCCCATGGAGCCCCACGGAAGCAGGAAGTCAGGTCGCCGCCACCGCAAGAGGAATTATGGGGAAGGTCAGATGAGAATCAAACCAGTACACTTCTCATACTCCGAGGCGGAGTACAACTCGGCACTGGATCCCTCCCATTAGTCCTCTGAGTAAAGGGAAAGGGCAGGGACGAGGTGGATCAACCTCGTACTCCCTGAACTTGAGATCCATAGGATCCCTACCACAACAAGAAGGTATATCTAGGATGATGATAACATTTTATTCCCCTAGGGATCGACCACTCAGTCGCCACCGATATCTCTAGAAGCACTCTTTGCCTCGATTAGAGACTACAGGGTGCTGTTTTGGGGGTCAATGGAAGAAGAGCCATGACATAATTCAACTATGGAAGACACTAATGCTGCATCAGGAGCCCTGGTTTCCGGTCCATAATATTGTGACATTTGCGGCCATGTCACTGAAACCATCAGGGGAAAACCTATGATTCGACGGCCAATCAGCCTGCTCGATGTATTCTCCGTCGGCCAGCCCACTAGCCCAGCTGCCTACCTCAGCGCCGTTGTCAGTTCCACATCCACCCTCAGTTGACGAGTGGGGAAATCAAAGACCAGACAATGGATCTGATCTGTGGAGCTTTGGGACCATCCTCACAGCGGGCCACTTCCTTGAGAAGTCTTGGCTGGTCACCGGGTCAAATTTTGATTTTCCCGAATCACTCATCCTGAAAGAGTTTGAATGTTTCTGCCAGACCCTCTGGGTGACTCAACTCCATCTTTGGTAGCAGCGGGTGACATATCTCATGAGCCAAGATTGCATGGAAGACATCAGTGAGAAATTTTGTAAGGTAAACCTGGCCACGCTCCACGCGGTCCTGCACCCTGAGTCACATGGCCACCACAAGGCCCTCCAACAACAATGCGTTTAGAGTTTCCATGTACTCCGTAGTTTTATGAAGGTGGCTACCCCGCATTCGCAAGTCCATGGCTGGGGGAAGTATGCATCCCTCCTCTTTAATGTGATACGCTGGTAGCCCGGCTCGCTTGGAGATTGTGAGGACATGCCCATAAGAAGAGTGGCAGTCAAGATGGATGATCTGTTAGGAGGGGAAAACGAGCTAGAACATCTTGATGGGAACCTCCTATCTAAGGACATTCCCCCACTACTAGACCCATCAGGGGAGGATTTGTCAGCAGCATAGGAACTTCCTATGTCTCCCTCCACCCATTGAGGCATTGATATTGAGTCAGAATGTCAGAAAGGGGAAAAAGAATGTTGGAGCTGTCAAACACTCTGACCCGTCCTCCTTAGTGGAAAATACTGAAGAGGAACCTGAGAAGGCCACGCTGCCCAGGCGGGACGGGGGACCTGTCACAACACATGTCCCACAATAAGTCATGGTGTTTTCCTATGTTAGGGACCTCAGTGCAGCAGGAGGTCGCCAAGCTCCGTTGCTTTGTTCAGACACTAGAGAGGTTGACATTCATTGGGTATAGCCAGCTCCCTGTTAGATCTGTCACTCGCTAAGATGACCTTCTCTGGCAGTTACATTACCAGTTCAGCTCTACCACTAGGAAGAATAACATCATAGACCTCTTCAGGTCCAAACAAAGGCCCGATGAGCGAGTCGTAGACTTCATCGACCGGTGGAAGGGGCTCACATACTCCATTCACATGCCATTGACTCAGAATCAATTACTGACGATGTGCATGAGGAATGTCAATACAAAACTGGGTCCCTCCCTGATCACTCAGAACTATCCTGGAGGGTTCCGAGACTTCTCAGATAAGGCCCAGCCTCTTGAAGAAGCCCTGTAATAGGCCAGTTAGTCATGCCTGCTACCTCGTGTAATCCCAGAAAGGAGGGCTTCCAGTGTGAAGCCCACCGCAGTGGCCCACGTAGATAGAATTCCTACCAGTGGAGCCAACTCCGTAGCCCTGCAGAGGTCCACCACCAGGGGCATAATTATCATCCCAGCAGCACCCGCCATAGAATCGGCAGATTCCCCCACGTAATGCGTCGCCGCTACCCAAGCGGGACAATCAGGGTCCACCTCTTCGACTGGCCCCTCTGTCTCCTCATCAAGGACAAGCTCCAGGGGCTCTCTATATAGAATGAAGATAGCAGACTTACTTTTTTAGCGAGAATCAGGTCCCCAGTTACATCCATAGTTCCCTATAGTAAGTTATTTTACGCTTTTCGGAGTGTAGAAGGCCGACATAGGTGAATCTCACCGATCACCCCAACTACTCCCCCTATCATCAGATTATGTTACTTTTCAATTATTTTAAAAACTATATTTCTATCAAATAGTTTTGATTTCATCTATGTTAACATCCTTTGATAAATTTTACAGTTATTTGAAGGTGATTTATTATGATAAAAATCATTCATATTGTATGTAAGTTTTTGTGATATGTTTGACTATGGATGAGTTAATTTTTTGTCATTAATGGTTTATGATTAATGTTTTTTCATTTAGTATGCTAGTTTTAATATGAATGTTTATTTTTTATTTCATCCTCTTCTTAAGATGAATGTGTTGGACTAGTATGTTCTTGGATGGGGACCGGTAAAAGTAAGCCCTCCAGATTGGGGTCCGGTTACAGTAGACCCTCCGGGTTGGTGTCCAGATATTAGAGGCACTCCGGGTTGGTGACCGGTTATTAGAGGCACTTCGGGTTGGTGTCTGGTTATTAGAGGCTCTCTGGGTTAGTGTCCGGTTATTAGAGGCACTCCGGGTTTGTGTTTGGTTATTAGAGGCACTCTATGTTGGAGACCGATTACAGAGCCTCTCCGGGTTGGCTTCCGGGTACAGTTAGCCCTTAGGTCTTGGCACGAGGCCTTGAGACTGAAATTAATGTTTGGCATTATGCATTCCATTATTATGAAATTGGTTATTGATATTGAATGCGATTATTCGATTAGTATAATATCCATACGAATAATTAAATGGCGTTATTTCATTTTATTTCCGCCATATTATGCTGAAGTTCATGTTTAAAATGTGTTTGTTTTAGTTTTATACATTTACTTAAATATTTATGCTTATTTATGAAAGCTTCCTCTGTATTTCTTACCCCTACTTAGTATTTGAGCTCACCCATTTCTATGTTTTATTTTCCCAGGATTCCACGAAGTGTATTTTGATTGATATGCAGGGTTAAGCCAAGGAAATAATGGTATTCATAAAGGATTATTTATGTTGTTTCTTAAGTTATAAAGTGTAATGTAACACTCATGTATGTAATCTATTTTCCATGACTTCTAAACCGATCGGTCCTTTGTGACTTGATTCCTTGTAATCATGCCAATGTATTAAAATAATGCACTGAATCTGGGTAACTAGGGTCTGGGCATTACAATGTGCATGTCGCTGAGACTAGACATCATGTCCAGCGTAAAACTCTGCATGCACATCCTCTTCATCCTATCTCAATAAGTACACCTCCACCACTATTTTTCTACTTGATTAGGTAGATCCACATTGGCCATACCGGGACAATTTTAACCTCATTGTAGGCTGATCTCAGTCGTCAGGTCCTCAACCATAAGCTACTCTCTGAGATTCAATTATTGAGTTGTGGGATATACCCAGTACCAGTTAGCCACCAGTCCAGCCGGTAGGGCCCGCCATGCCTCCAATCATAGAGCGGCCACCTGTAAGCATATTTTCACACCTGGTGCAGAAGTATGATGTTCTGAAACACCTTGCATGCATCCCAGTGAGTCTCTCCATTCATGAAAACCATTGACTATCGCCAGATATGGACGGAGAAATTGCGGAGGATTTAAGGAGCCCCCACTAGTTTGAGATAGAGGTAGCAACTGCAGAGGCCTTCCATGATGAAGCAGTTGAGGATGCCAAATTCCAAGCAGTAATATCGTTCTTCGGAGATAACAAAGGTTCCCCCATACAGGGGTACATCTGCCCACTGTATATCACCAACCAATTCAATGGAGTATAGATTCACCACTATCTCGTTGACACTGACTCTGGGATCAACCTTATCCCGACACGGAAACTGTGGAAGCTATATTTATCTGAAGATGACATGACTCCATTCAATTATGGGTTTTGGGATATGACAAGACATAGCAGAAACTAGTCTGCAAGATCAATCTGAAGACCCAGTTCGGTGGCCTTATTTGCAGCACTGAGTTCATGGTTGTCTCCCATGACACCGCGTACAACGCATTGATGGGCCATCCATGGCTCCACCTTCCTGTGGTCGTCCCCTCATCGTATCACTAATGCCTCAAGTACTCTCTTAATGGTCGAGTAGGCGAACTCCAAGGCGATGAATCTCATTTCACCTCTTTCAAATCCTGCAACATGGATTCTTATGATTACAAAAGTGAGGATAAGCAAGTTCGGACAATCAAAGTTGAGCCTGTTGCCGCTACGACAGACCCTTGGGAAGGCCTGAATGATGCCTACATCTTCCTGATCAATCGGTTAAAGGCCACGAACCCTGATATGGGGAAATGATTTTTAATTTCCAGGAGAAGGGGGAGTCATGATCCCAAATACAGAAGGCATCAGAAGATCACTTTCTATTCTTATACGAACCAGGCTCCATTGATCCTAGAGCCTCCCACTCCTGTCAGGTATCGAGATGACCAACTCATGGCAACAATAGAATGTCATAGTTGTCTATTTCACCAGGCTAGAATGAGTCAGCTCTGGCCGATGCACCACTATTGCATTGATATTTTCAACCATGGCCCCTTGGGCCAGAGACCATACAGGATCAGTTTGAAGACCTTTATATCCATGGTGTCAACAGCACCAGAGTGCCCTGATGCAATGACCACGACCGCAAAAGTTGGTAGCAGCCTCCCATCAGGGTTTGGTAGCTCAGAATCAGCTTCCACCATGGAGGATCCCTCCATAAGTGGAGAAGAAGATAGAGAGGATTCTCCCCCTACCTTTGAGGATGGAACCTCATCCACTGCTGACGAGTTGGTATAGGTGAACCTCGAATGCGAGGCCGATCTGAGACCCACATTGATCAGTGTCGGCATGTCCCTTGAGGAGTAGCAAAGGTACGTGGACTTCCTGAAACAGCATAGTGACATGATTTCCTGTATTTATGATGAGATACTAGGACTAGATCCTTGTATATTCATCCACCACCTCAGTCTCCCGACAAACCATCATGGGTTCAAGCAGCCTACATGAATGATTCACCCTTCTCACGGTGACACGGTCGAGGATGATGTTGACAAGCTCAATAGAGCCTACTTTTTCAAGGAGGTCCAGTACCCCAAGTGGCTAGCCAAACATCATGCCAGTTAGGATGAAGAATGTGTAGATCAGATACTGCATTGACTTCCATGATCTCAACCATCACTGTTTAAAGGATGATTTTCCCCTCCAAGTGATAGAATTGTTGATCGATGCTAAAACTGGATTCCATGTCCACTCATTCCTGGATAGTTACTCAAGATATAATCACATCTGGATGGCCCCTGAGGATGATGAGTACACCACTTTCAGGGCACCCATGTTACTTTATGTTACCAGTTTATTCCCTTTGTCCTGAAGAATGTAGGTGCCACCTATCAGTAGGCCATGAATCGCATATTCAAGACAATTCTGGGAACGTTGGTGGAATGCTATGTGGAAGACCTGGTAGTTAAATCTCGCTAGTTCCAATACCATCTAAAGGGACATGAGAAAGTGTTCACATTCCTCTATTGCCGCAACCTGAAGATGAACCCATTGATGTGTGATTTCGGGGTCACTTCCGGAAGTTTCTTGTCTTTGTTTTTAGATATCGAGGCATTGAGATTGATCTGGAGAAGACAAATTCCATCATTCCAATGCCTCCCACGAGAAATATTCAGGATCATCGAGTTCTCCTTGTCCACTTAACATACATACGCCAGTTCATTGCGAATATGACTGGATGTGTAAGACCTGTTCTCATCTAATGAAGAAGGGCACCGCTTATGAGTGGGATGAGGAGTGCCAGACTACCTTTGAGGAAATCAAGCAGTATATTCTCCAGCCTCTGGTCTTGATTCCACCCATCTCTGGGCTTCCATTTATTCTCTATGTCACCACCCTAGAATAGTTCCTCGGTGCTGTTCTCTCCCAAAAGAACAGTAAGGTGATAAAGAACAACCTATATTACCTCAGCCTCATGCTCCTCAATACGGAATCCAGATACTCCGTCATAGAGAAGAGCTTCCTTGAACCTGTATTTTCCATATAGACATTGCGAAACTACCTGAATAACCACGAGGTACACCTAGTGTCTCTTGTGGACCTGCTATAGTACATTCTGTATCGCCCCATGTTGACTGGCAGACTATCACAGTGGGTGGTAATCCTCCAACAGTTCGACATCAGGTTCGTCCCCCATAAGGATTACCAGGGAAAGGCGTTGGCAGACTTCCTAGCTACCCATCCAATGTCTATGAACCAGTCCATCGACCTAGATTTTCCTGATTAGGAAATAGCCTCTGTCGATCAGTTCATCCCATGTAGGAAAATACACTTTTATGGTGCCTTTTGGATCCCCACATGTAGGAGGATCAATTATCCTAGGCTCAACAGAGTAGGTTTGGGTATCATCTTTATCACCCCAGCATAGGCCATTCTTCTATACGTATTCCTGTTGTTAGAGGGTTTCACTTACAATGAGGTAGAGTATCAGGCCCTTATTACTCATCTCGAGCTATCCCTTGTAATCGACAAGCCCCATTTTCATGTAAAAGGGGACTCTGAGCTAGTTATTAAGCAGTTGAATGGTGACTATGTTGTTCGAACGCCAGAGCTAATACAATTGTTAGAACAAACTCTCTCGCTAATGGCCTATTTCCCATCTCGGCCAGAGGTTATCCATGTCCCTCGATCACAGAATGGTCGATCATATGATTTGGCCATCCTGGATTCATCCCTTTTAGAGCCCGAATAGGATAGTCTGATTATCAACATGTTGCATCATAGAGTCATAGCTTCTGTTACCCCAGATGGTGATAAAGGCCCATAGTTAAACCTTCTTACCACCGGTGCCTTTCCGTCAGGCCCCTCGGGTCATCCGGATATGATGATCGAAGTGGTTGCCGATTGGAGGACACCCTTGGTCGAATACCTCCAACACAGTAATCTCCTATTAGACCAGGATGAGTGCGACCGAATTCGATGCCACGCATTGCAGTTTATGCTTCAGTGTGGTCCCAGTATTGAGAAGATCCTCTATAAAAGTGGATTTGGTGGTGTTCTCCTCCGTTTCATCCAAGGATTCGAGATTCCATAGGTCATGCATGTGGATCACGCCAGTTCCTGTGGTGCCCATAAGGCTGGGCTGAATCTATCTCACCATATTTAGAGATTTGGGTATTTTTGGCCTTTCATTATCCACGACTGCATTGATTTCGCCAATTGGTTCCACGCATTCCGAGTTTATGCTATCTTTTTATATCGGACACCGCATCTTCTCCACACCACCTAGTACTCTTGGACCATTGCAGTATGGGGGTTAGATGACGTAAGACCGTACCCACTTCCAATGGCTCACCAATGTCGATTGATTCTGACCACTACATATTTATTTTTCAAGTGGGAAGAGGAAATTCCGCTCAAAGAAGTCAAGGCCCTTTCTATTGTCGAATTCATGACTTACAATATCATCTATCTATTTAGGGTTCCTCACGCTATCCTCATCGATAACAGCACCAATTCTGAGCATCCGAGCTGAAGAAATTGTATGCCAAGTACATCATTTTCTCCAACCATACCACTCTCTATAACGCACAAGAAACTGTACAGATTGAGGTATTCAATAAAACCCTCTCTAACATTCTGCAGAAAATGGTTGGTATGAACAAGAAGAGTTGGATGGTAAAGCTCCCCAACACCCTCTGGGCTTATTGGACGACGAACCATAATTCCACCCAGGTGACCCCATATTCACTAGTGTATGGAACCGAGACCATCCTGCCCATTGACATTTAGTTTCCCTCATTGCGCACAGCGGTCAGTGACCAGCAAGCACTAGATAGAGTTGCTACAATTCATCTAACTGAATTGGAAGCATTAGATGAGTACAAGTTTCATGCCCTGCACAACCTAGAAATGCATCGGAGCAGTATGGATTGAGTTTCAATAATAAAGATCACCTCTTCTCTTTCCTGCAACGTGATTTGGCATTATCCCTCAGGGAACCAATGATCTACAGCAGTAAACCACCCATGTTGGAGCCCAAATTGGACAAACCATTCATTGTTCATACGGTTTGTCACAATGGAGCATACTCCCTGGTGACCATGGATGGTGAGCGTATAACTCCTCCCACCAATGCCAAATTCCTCAAGCAATAATTTTCTTGAGCCTCTTGGTCTGAGTTCAAAGAACTTAAACTAAAAACCTTTCGAGTACTATGTGTTGATTGATTCTCATACTTATGAGATATGTAGGAACGCCTAGACATTTCATATCAGGTCCATCCCCTGGGATCACCAATTCCATCCCCCTTTCCTCTCTTTTTTTGGGCCTACATGACCATAAACATCATTATGATCCCGCATGACCCTAAAATCCATGGAGATCCTGCAAGAGCTTAAACTACATTTGGAACTACATTTGGGCCTTCACGGTCCACCATGACT
This sequence comes from Viscum album, assembly GCA_963277665.1. Classification (NCBI taxonomy): domain Eukaryota; kingdom Viridiplantae; phylum Streptophyta; class Magnoliopsida; order Santalales; family Viscaceae; genus Viscum; species Viscum album. The sequence continues at coordinate 696,062,551 of OY728141.1, forward strand.
TTGAACATGGATATGGTCCCACGTGACCTTAAACTGCTCGTCCCGGATGATGCTAAACTATATATCATACCACATGATGTTAAGCTATATATTGTCCCACATGATGTTAAACTGTATCTACAATAACTACGGGTTTCTTGATTCCAATCCCATTGGGATACGTAGGACAACCTGAACGTCTACGTTTTGGGTCCAACCCATCTTGTATAGATCCAAAGATCTCCCGATTGCCTAGGCCCCTTGTCCTGTCCCTGTCCACGAGGAGGGTATATAGGTGTGGTACAAAGATTTTGGATCCATGCCCCTCTTCTCCCGGGGATCCTCTATCTCATGGCTGCATTCAAATTGATCCAATCGACCCTTTTGAGTGGTCCACCAATGTGTTCAGAGTACACTGGTCTTGGACCATGAGTGTGAGATTCAACTGGGGCTAGCTTCCATCCACTTTTCAAGCTTCATGTTCCCCTTCATTTGGTGCCCTTTTATCTTTCACACTCAAAGGGACCCCCAAGAATGGCATGGATACCACACCAAAGGGGTATCCTACCATTATGGGCCAATGCCCCCGAGGGTTTCAGAAAACAAACTGATACATATCCCATGTTGTGAAAATGTTTAGCGGTCAATGCTTATTTGTTTGCCCCCATTTTAGGCTAACACGATAGGATGTTGTGTGGTGAACATGATCAGCAGTAATCCTCTGTCTTCACAACAGCCCCTTCAGGCCTAGAATGTTAGTTGTATGATTCACATTGTGTTCCACCCCATCATGTCCAGGTGGAATCTCGACACTCTCATACCTATCCCTCAGTGCACCTTCACACGTCAGGGGGACAAAGATTCAATACGACATCCTTTGGGGCTCCAACGGTCCGAGCTCTAAGACCATAAACTAAGATCTTCATTAATCACTACATGCAGCTCAATCCTCATCCCTGTGGGAAACGTGGGATCACTTGAACGTCGTGCTTTGGGTCCATCTTGGCTAAGAGATATTCTCTCCAATCCCTTATCCTCTGACCCTCGCTGGCCTCTTGGCCTGAGGATTCTTTACCAGAAGTGTGCACGGTGAAGATCTGGATCTCGTCTATGTTCATGTCGAGTATGTTTTATCAAATCACATGCATTCCTCCATGTCCAAGCCATATGAATTTAAACGGTTCTGTTTGGTCCTACCACATGACAATAAACTGTGATAATATAGTCCCTGCCGCATGATGAAAAATGACATTGTATTGTGATAAACTCATCAAAGAGGACATCACGTTGGGTATCGGTCATTTACTATACCATTTTTCAATGCATGTATATGGCTTGATTATTGTGGAGATGCCACGAATTTCTACCCTTGGCCAGTCGCTCTTCAAAAGAAAAACCCTTCACCTTAATGTACAAACAGGATACATCAAATGACGCTTCTTGTGGTGCGAGGGATACACCTGTACGCCCCTTTCATCCTTTGTACCGGCACCTTACTATGTTGTTCTCACCTCCAAGAACTATGTATGGCTTGATTTTCATCCTTATGAGATACGTAGGAGCACCGAGGAACATTCCCGTAGGTCCAGCCTAGATATTAGATTCAGTATTTTCACCGAAACACTTCCCCAGTGAACACATGGTAAGTAGGACTCTTGTCCTCATTCACGCTGAGTTTCGTAATCGCCTTACCATGTGTCTCAAAAATTTCTTACCGCTCTCGTGGTCCGAGTTCTAATACCTTAAACTAAAACCCTTTCCAGAACTACGTGCGGCTTGATTATCATCCTTATGAGATATGTAGGAATGGCAATACATTTCATCTTGGGTCCAGCCCCGGGGATCACCAATTCCAACCCCCCTCATTGTCGGTCCCTTAGCTTGACTTCTTGAGGAGTTGTGTAACTACTGCATTGTCCCATTTTATTCAGATCCTCATCCTCTTTCACGTTTGAAGGGACCCCCTAACAGTATGGATGCTCGACCTATGGTCCGCCTGCAGTCATGGGCCAACGTTCTAGAAGACTGATCATGTTTTAAGGGACCCCCTAATAGTATGGATTCCTAAAATATGGTCCTCCTGCTTTCCTAGGCCAACGTTCCGGAAGATTGATCATGTTTGAAGGGACCCCCTAACATTATGGATGCTCGAACTATGGTCCGCCTACTGTCCTGGGCCAACGTTCTGGATGAATGATCGACAATATTTGAGTTAGGCCCCATGTTGCAAACCTGGTCAGCATTCGGTCCTCAATTGTTGTCCCCGTTTCAGGCTAATGCAATAAGGATGCTATTTTTCAAACATGGTCAGCATTTATCCTTCATTGCCATGCCCCTCCCATAGTGTTCCTAATTTGGGTAACATGATTCACGTTTTTCATTTCCCTATGTTTGGACTGATTCCAATTCCCCTGACATTGCCCCGCTCGTGCGCTAGAGCACTTTGAGAAGATGATACAATGATTGGTCTGATTTCCTCTTCCTTTGGATGGGCCCCCTATTCTCCTCGGAAATCAAAGAATGAATTTCAAATGCCTAAAGCTTAGTTGATGCTCCCACGATCAAACGAAGTGATAATATGTGGCACATTTGCTTCTCACGACCCATGTGAGCTTAGGGATTGATTCCTATTTACTTCAGGATTATGGTTGAGCATGTCAAACCAAAGGGAAAAGTATGTTAAGCAAATGGGTATGTGTGTAAATGTTTTCAAACATATAGTTCAAGAGAACAATAAGCAGTAAAAGCGGGATAAGTGTATGGGTTTGGCAAAAACAAGGCCCCTAAGGGTCAGATTCATGGATAGATCTCCCCAATGCTGAAACCTTTTCGCTGGTGGCCCCCAGGATTTCCTCCCATCCCCTGAGGATCCTTTCTTCATCAACGTCCAAGGAGTGTAGCTCGCTGACCCTAGCCCATGATCGTGCCTGTTCATCTTGGTGCTCGGTTATCTAGAAACTCTCTTCTATGAGTTGATATTGAGAATCCACTAGCGGGGCCCTCAAATGATCCACAAGACCATAGTAGTTTGCGAGGAATATCTCTTGTTTTTTCGCATGTTCCACAAGGAATTGGACCTCGTTCCCGCCCTCAAAAATGCTCAAGCACTCCCCAACTCCTCCTAGTACCAGATAACGTCGGTGTGTTGGATTCTCTCACGCATATTCTCGGCCATGTATTCAAAGACCGTCAGATGAAGGCATTGAGAATCTTCCCCTCCAGAACACAGGAAGCACAACCAAGTGTGCAGTGACCCCATCCGCTTCAAGCATTCTTACAGGGCCTGATTGAGTAAATTCCAGATGCACTTCCATCCCTTGCGTTGCATCATCCAGCTCTCCTAGACAACTTCTGAATCTGAATCGTTAATTTCTTCGGTATCAGCAAGCTGATAGATAGGGAAGACAACTAAGAGGGTATCAGCATGGTCTTCCTTAGTGATTTGTCCCAGGGGAATGGACTCCTCATCATCTGGGTGACCTTCTTCTCTCCCTGCATCTTGGTGGCACCCTCGTCGACTTCCAGCCCTGCCCCGACGATATCACCACTAGTGTCTGCCGCTCCCTGCTCACCAATTTCCGGATCCAACACAGTTTGGGAGGATTGTTCTGGATGGGGTGATACATTTGCGATCGGCACACTCACAGATGGTCTGGGCTCAGCATCCCGAAAAGCCTCAAATGTCGTGATCACTGTACAAACAAAGAGTTCCCTGATTAGTTGAGTCCTCCAACAGTAATTACTGATGTCGTGGAAATGAACTTATAGTAACCCAAAGCATCAGTCTCTAGATACATGGCCGCTATAGGATCTATCATGGTGGGGGATCTCTCAGCACTTGACAGCTCGATAATGATCATTGGTGCCCTGCCTTTCCCCATTGACGCTTCCTCCTATCCTTCTGCCGGAGATTCTTGATCAGCGCCGATGTGATCCTGAGTAAGATTAGGAAGGTGGGTTAAGGATTGTGAGGAAAATAGAATACATGAGAAGATAAGTGTCGAGGCATACCTCGAGCAGCTCGGTCACATCCGTATCGGAACTGATAATATCTCCACTCTCCTAGAGACTTTACTTGTGGCATTCCCCCTGCGACCCTTAAAATTTGGGTTCCCCTTATCCTTCTCCTTCACCATCCCCTTATCCTTCTTCCACCTCTCCTATTTCGCCACCCTACCATTCATCACTGTCATCTTCCCCCAGGGGAATCCTTTCCTGATCATGCTCCTGGCTAAGCAGCACCTTCACTAAGAGATGTGGATCCACACACCAACCTCTTTGGCGTGAATACGTGTCCATGGTTGTTAGGTCTGCATGTCGTCTATTGAAGCTCACTCTATCAGCGACCCAGACAAACCCGAATTCTTGAAACTGTATACCGTCCTGCACTATCTTCTACTAGAGGGATTCAGTACTCATTGACTGTCACAGGGTTATCCAAGCCTAACATAGTGCATGAAAGACCGCATCATGAAAAAAAAGATGAAGCATGTATCTTATCTACTTCCCAGGAAGTTCTCTGGCTGCTCTTTGGGGCCCTACTCCTCTAGGCAATGAGGGTGCGGCCACGCCTTGTGACGCCCTTGCTATTGAGGTCCCAGTGTGTGCAGGCCCTGTTTCCTGAGGCTCTTCTGGTCCTCCTCCTCTAGCGGCACCCTGCATGCTCTCTCACTGTCGAGGTTCCGCACTTGTGACTTCGAGCTGCCGAACTCGCTTCCGCTGAATCCCTTCAGGATATGCTATATTCCAATGTTCATCATACTCAGTCGAGAGGCCATCATTGATTTTGGTAGGAGGGATTGTGATGATGTTGCCAGATCCGTAAGTTGTGAACATTAGCCACAGCTAACGAAGAATGCAGGGATGCCTCTCCTCTTGTACGTATGTGTATACTCTCTTCGGCATTCACTGGAGGCATCCGAAATTCCTAGAGAACCTTGATGGAAAATAAGTCTCAATGAAAATCTTCCCTTCAATCCGGGCCATAAGCAGCCCGCCTCTGATGCTCTGGAATTACCCCTTATACTCTAGTGAGCCTTTCCCTCTGTCTATCAGCTGACCAGTTGGGGTGGGGAATGGGCTGAAGGTGAAGTTGGCATGGTTACCAATCCTGATCCATACACCCTCCTCATTGAGCATCATTGACATGACCCTGTATATATTCAATAGAGAGGGTTTCAGGCCGTTACCCGAATGACGAATGGCATTTGGGAAAGTGTATCCACCGCAATGATCCACAACCCTACCATGGAAGATCTGGACGAGGCCACATACTCTCCAAGTAAATCCCCCTCTTGAGATGCATCATAAGATGGTGTACAGCCGAGCGAGAATGGGAACACCCAGGTTGAACCTCTAGTTGGCAGTCGTGATGCATGCCATCACCAGGGTCGCTGGATGGATGCCCATCCTTGCGTCCCGCGCCGAAAAGTTCCATCCACTCAGTAATGTGGTGACTAATCTGGTATACCGAACAATCAGGTCTCAAACCACAATTATGTTGTAGCCCCATGACTAGAATTTCCCTACCTCCAGGATCCTCCAGTGTGATCCGCTCATGCTCCTCTGAACCGCAGTTTGACACCGTTTTCCAGCCTTGGAATCTTGACCTCTGGATCCTTCTCCTAGAATTGGATGAACTTGTACTTTTAGGTGATTTCCATTATAAATTCCATGACTCCCAACCTCACCTTGTCCTTCTCCAGAAGATTCCACGCCAGTATGGGGGTTCATGACCTGTCACCCTAGATATTCATCGGCGGGAGGAAGTCATCACATTGATGGCCCTCCAAAGGGATTACCCTGATGCAGTAGATGTAATAGAGACTGATGATGAATTCCCCAAGATTATATCGTAACATGTTGATGTCATGTTACCATTGGGTGAATAGATTGGCCCGAGATCAGGCTGCTGGTAGAAATGGAAAAGCGATGTCCACACCACCTCAAATATAACAATGTGCCATAGCTCGGCCCCAAATTGGTCACACGTGTTCTGAACCCAGTATTCCTAGGGCCACTTTCTGGTAAAGATGCCTCTAGACCTCAGATCCCAGTCATGTAGACAACCCTTGGTCTCGTTAGTGACGCTCTGACTGAACGTGCTCGCGTAGAGGGCTTGTGAGCTCTCCACAACAGGATCACCCCCAGCAACGGTCCTAGTCCTGGGATTTAGGACATATAAATCAATGTTCCTAGATTCTCTAGCAGGATTACATTTATTGGTGACATTTTATCAAGGAAGTTCTTCTTTGAGGGTCACCCATGACCGTGTTGTGTCAACCACGAAACCCGGTAGAGGGACCTCCTCTAGAATACTAAAATTCCACAGCGACAGATTGTCAGATAGGGCATACTCATTTTGGGAGGGGGTTATCATGTTGAAGAGGTTGTGGTTATTGGAGACTTCCATCTTTATGCCATAAACCTTCACATTCACAGCCATTTCAGCTCTGCGAGCAGTGGCCTCCCCCTCATCAGCCCGATTTGTGTCTATCTTCATCCAACTGAGTGTTTCGAGAGTGTTGCACAAAATAAAATAGTTTGGGGTGAAATCTGAGAGTCCGGCGCGTAAAATCTTATTTTGTCACGAAATATTAGGTTGTGGCATTAAAAATCCCAGATTTGCGTGTAAAATGCTGCCAAATCGTGGTGAAATTACGTGCTGCCAAGCGGTTTTTTGCGCAGGAGTGGAAGCAATTTCGCACACGAGAGTTCAATTCTTATCACATGAGAAATGTTCTACAAAGAATGGGACTCGTAGAGGGTTTTATAGGCTAAGGCTGGGATCCATTCCCACAATAAAAGTAGATTCTGCGCCTGTCATAGTTTTGCACGTCGCTTTGATATTTTGCACGCAGGGGACCCACAAAGCCCTGCACTTCGGCGTTTCCCTCGGAATATGATCGATGTGACCCCTCGCCGATCCAATTTTGAGGGGGGGGATTTTTAGATGACGTAAAATTATAAGTGTTGAGTGATGTTTCGAAATGGCATTGAAAATTCATATTTGGACTCAGAAACCCGGTCTGGAGGGCCCGATAGTGATGTGAAAAAAGGGAGAAGTGCGTGAAAATAATATGTGTCGCGTGGAAAGTACCAGGATTTGTGAAGAATCTCTGGCGCATGGGTAAAATAATTTCATGTCCACACCCCGCACGGTTGATATTTCGAACTGCTATCTCAATCGCAGAATAATTTCGCACAGCCCCGAATTTAGTGATGTCGGATGCCTATAAATAGAAGGAGACCCCCTTCCTTTTCGAGGATGAAATATTTGAACTGCCTCTCATGTGCGAAATTCACTTTCGGTTCATGCACAATATGTCCTATAGGTATGGTTCTTTTTCACAACAAGTCACCCTAGGATCTTCCTTCGCATGATATCCCCATAGCTTAGACTAAAGTCCTACCCCTTAGTGGTCTTCCCCATGCATGCAATCCCTTCCATGGCACGCAAGCCGACCAACTGCGCGCAATCCTTAATTTGACCGCATACCCCTTCATTTGCTTGCAATCACATCCCATTCACGCAATCCCTTCGAGTCTTGCCCAAAAACACAACCCCCCTCTTTCGCGCAAGCATCATTGGTTTCAGACCAACCTTGGTATTTTCATGATGGGCCCCTTTATTTCGCGCAAACATCAAGGGTAGCACAAAATCCCCCAGGTCACTTCACCTTGGTTCTCTCTAGCCACCCTCTTATGAGAACAACCAATGCCCTCCTTTTGGGTTCCATTCGCAGGTGTCTCGTGCACCCCAGACATCCACATTATACATGGTTTTCTTATGTGACCTTCTAGGCTAGTACATAGTATTTTCAAAGTCCAATAGATAATTATTCCCATTGTGTTTCTTCGCCTCATGTTTCTTCTCATATGCACGCTAACTGCTATTGATTTTTTCACATAGCCATGCTAACGGGGACCCCATGATGGTTTTCTCCATGACAACCCCTCAGTACGTCCTTGTCGAAGCCTTCCCATCCACAAGGGGCCGAGGGATCCAGTTATGTAAGTGCTAGGGGTGTGGATCCAACCCACATCATCCGAGCGTTAGGACGTTAAACTTCCATGAACATCTTCCTCAACACATGACGTTAAACTATGACCCGACCCCATGCCTCACATACAGGGTCCCCCTACCTCATACATTCTCCACGCCCACTCGTCTCTACAAGGATGGGATCACCCCTCATAAGGGATGATATCCTCCTTATTAATGTGTTATTTGTCAGTGGGGAAGGGAATCCACCTTGGTGTAAGCCCCTGACCATTCTTGCCGGAGGCAATGCTCTTATTCCACCCCACTCCCTCGTTGCTAAGGCCATCCCTTGGTGTGGTGGGGAACGGTGATCCCCCCATTCATATTTGGTTCCCAAAACCAACAGAGGGCCTAGTAGGGAACGAGGATCTTCCTCTCTTCCTGGGTTAAAAATCCCACTCTCTTTGCGCTTTTTAACCCTCTGGCTTCCATCCTGGGGATAGTCCCGGCACCATGGGCCACTCAACGCGTAAGCCCCTCCTCATTTCCCATGGACGCACCCTTTGTGACGTGATCGTCAGGTCTATGCTGTCTCTTTTTTTTCACAACGATCATGACTCCTGTGAGATTAGAGTGGGAACCGACCGTTACCACCTTGAGCCTCCTTAGAGCGTAATACCCAAATACCCTCATCCTAGATACAGGATATTAAACTGCTAAGCACCCCCGTCCTGCATGACGTTAAATTGTCAATCCCGAACTATGGGGACTTTGATCCGTGCTAAGTAATGGTATGTAGGAAGCCTCCAATAGGTTCGAGCCCCACTACCTTTGGCCACCGCAGAGTGTAATCCCCAACCCATCCCGAACTACGAGGACTATAATCTGTGATAAGGCATGTTGCATAGGAAGCCTCCATGAGGTTCAATCCCCACCACCATCGGTCTCCTCAGAGTGTAAGACCCCACCCATCTCGAACTACGGGGACTTTGATCCATGCTAAGGCATGGTACATTGGAAGCCTCCACAAGGTTCAAGCCCCACCAATTTGGGCCTCCTCCGAGTGTAATCCCCAACCCATCCCAAACTATAGGGACTTTTATCTGTGCTAAGGCATGGTATGTAGGAAGCCTCCATGAGGTTCAATCCCCAGCACCTTGGGTCGCCTCAGAGTGTAAGCTCAACCCATCTCTAACTACGAGGACTTTGATCCGTGCTATGGCATGGTACGTCGGAATCCTCCATGAGGTTCAAGCCCCATCACCTTGGTCCGCATCATAGTGTAAGCCCCAACCCATCCTGAACAACATGGACATTGATCTGTGCTTAGGCATGGTACGTAGGAAGCCTCCACGAGGTTCAGGCCCCATCACCTTGGGCCTCCTCCTAGTCTAAGCCCCAACCCATCCAAAACAATAAGTACTTTGATACATGCTAAGTCATGGTACATAAGATGCCTCCATGTGGTTCAAGCCCAACCACCTTGGGCCGCCTCAGAGTGTAAGCCCCAACCCATCCCAAACTATGGAGACTTTGATCTTAGCTAAGGCATGGTACGTAAGAAGCCTCCATGTGGTTCAAGACCACCACCCTATCATCCAGACACCATTCACATCGGTTCACCATCACCATGGGCCGACTCAATGTTTAAGCCCCATAATTGTCCCGTATGACGTTAAACTGCATCCTCTACCTGAACTACAAAGACATTGATTCCCTGCCATAGGGATACGTAAGAGGCCTACACGAGGCTCAAACCCATCACCCATGTCTCATCCTAACCTCTCCCACAATTCCACGCATCTCAGAAAGCTCATTCCCTAACCTGAAGTTTCTACTTCCTTTGGGTCCCATCAATGCATCCATTCTCATGGGTCACCCATCAGGTGTCCCATCCCTTCATCGAACTACGCGAACTTTGATTTTCTGCCACAAGGATACGTAGGAAGTCTCTTTGTGGAACAATCCCAAAGCCATCATTCATCCTGATGCAAACTCGGGATGCCACATCTCGTTTGGATCATGCCACTCCATTGCCCATTCCCTTTCAGAGAATTTAGGAAGCTGCCCACGTGCTGGCCCAAACATTAGTGTTCCCTCTAGGGGGTTCTTCAAGTAGATCCACTCTAGCTAGTGTTCCAATCTGTTTCATCCATCTCCGCTGGATGTTAAACAAGTGGCATGCCCTATGTTAAACAAGGGAATATGTGGAAATCCTCAGATACATGCCTAGGGAATAATATTCCCCACGTTCGATGTGGGATGGCTCGGGCTTGCCGGCCCTTGAGAAGCCCTATAAAAAGGGACATAAGACAGACATGACAATTCCCCAGTGTTAAGACATTCCAATGATGCCCCAACAAGACTAATCTCCTAACCGAAGGTAGCTACCCTCACCGGACCCCATGGAAGGTCTTAACATAAGTGGCGTAATTAACTAGTGTCCATGACGATATGGCGCCGAGAAGATTTCACAAACAACGTCTTAAATCTATGAGGGAGACACATACTAGGTGACGAGTTCTGAGGAGGAATCCATTGATGGATGAACCATCATCCCATTATACTGTTTCGATGAAGGAGCAAACATCCCTGAATAAGGAGTAGATGTCGCCCGAAATTGGAAAGAGAGAATGCAGGGTAACAGCAACGCATCCTCTGTGTGACGGATGCACGTGCCCCGACGAAAGCATCAGGAACACCTCGTTATCAAATATTTTGATAATGTGTGATGAAGTGAAACTAAAAAAAATAATGAATGTTATAATATAATTCTTCCAAAAATGATAGGTGAAATCTCAATAAAATCATGTAGTTGGGATGTGATGCTTGATGGAAAAAGTTAATCATTCATACACAAAATAAATAGGTGGAATGTGATAACATTATAGGAAATAAAAAATCAATAGTTCAGTGCAGAAAATGATGGTATTAAAAAGTAAAAGTTTATATTTCTCTTTGGTTCAACCAGAATCAATTTTTGAATATTTTTAACACAATGAATGGGTATAAGAAATGATTAGCAATTTATAAAAAAATTGATAAACAATCAACATTAGAAATTTATTCATATTAAATAGGGAAAAAATTATTGAAACCAAAACGTTGTAAATAAATTAGCTAACTGAACATATGGAAAATTTGAGAAACAAATATTTTCACTTTTGTAAAAGATATTGTAATTTAACAACCTAGGTTGCAACCAATGGTGCCTCAATATAGATGGTTACATGATCTCATGCACTCCTCCACATATTCCAAAGGATAAGAAATAGTATTTAGGATCTTATATTGGTTATGGGGATACTATACCCTCTTTATCATTAGAGCACAATAGTAAAAACAAATATCCAATATTCCAATGTATAACCAATAACATGAAAACCTAGTATCACAAGATGGCTGAAATAGGAAAATATACACAAAAAATCAATATATATGTCATTCCAAGTATGATTCGTGTTCATATTAAAAAGAAAATGAATGAAACACTAACACACCCAAGTGGGTTCTGACACCATGTTAGGTTCCTTCATACGTGCTCCATACCAAATAAATTTGTCGAGAATTGGGATCTTCCCGTATCCTATCCCACTACCATGAAATTTACCTAGTTTCAGATTAGTTAGCTTGATTTGGGTGTCAATACTACTCAGTAGGCCACCACCAATGGTGTCGAAACAATATGCAGTCAATAAAAATGTATGCAGTTTTTTAATGAATAAATTATAATGAATAAGTAAAATAGTTATCTCCATTCATTGTTCAATGACTAACCACAAATATTCCTTTGTTCACAATTTAATTGATATTATCAACACATGTTTCATCCCTTGTCAGAGTCTACTCTAACACCATGGGATATCAAATATCACAATTCCATGATAATAATTTTTCATTTCATTTGAAGTCATAACACAACCAATTGGAACCATACTCTAATTCAAATACCGTAGTCATAAAACAACATGTATAGATCCCCATGGGTATTTGGATCCTCAGCCCTTGTCTGAAACCACATTTTCCAATAGGCATTCAGAGCCTCATTCACTATCGCATTCTTGATATAATAAATTTGTTTTTGGAGCCTCCATACAGATCACATACAATAATAATCACATATGGGTATTTAGAGATTCAATGCCTATCAAACTCTAATTACCCATATTGGTATATAGAACCTAAATCCTTTTCCAACTCCTCAATATCACATATATCACAAATATCACACATATCAAAATATCATATTATTAAAAATTTCACATACTTCCAAGTTTTGTATCATTAACGTTTTTCATCAAATAATATAATTTAAGTTGACCTTTTCTATTTATCACTTGAATAATAATTATTTATATATCTATCATGTAATAATATGAATAAATCACAATTTATTAAATTAACAATATTTAACCATATAAATCATTACCCCTTCATGGGTAATCAAAGAAATACTTTTTTATTCCCATTAACCAACCAATTAAATATTCCATTATTAAATCAATTATAAAATAACATTAATTGAATAATATTAATTTCTAATAATCAATCCATTTAATATCCCATTATCCACCAATTTAACAATTAAATTAGGAAATTCATTTTCCCCAAGGTCAACTCATTCTGTAATCACATGGAAAATCATTTAATAAATTCAATAATTCCCTTGAATAATTAATCAATTAATTTATTCAATTAATGATTAGATTTTCAGGGTTTCCATTTATGTTTTTAGAAAACATACATGAAATTTGAATCAATGAAAATGAGAATTTAATTTATACTACCTTCCTTAATATTTTTTTTGGACACTCACCAATAAAAATCCCTAATAGAAGCAGAATAACACTAATCACGATGAAGAATGAGAACTAGATCTGAACATCATAAATCCCAAATCAAATATATTAGATATATCAAAAAATTCATCTAAATCCATTTCCAATATAAGAAAATTTCCCTGAAAAATTTTGTATAAGGATGAGGTAGATAGGGTAAAATAATCATGATTCCTATATCGAATCGGGGGAGGTGAAGATAGTCAATACAAGATGTAATTAATTAAGTGTGGATATTGTAATGAAATATAATACATACAAGAACCTATTAAAATGAGTCTAATTTGTTTGAATAATACCTAGGTAGTTTCAAGATATGAAATGTGGGACCCATAATTTTTAAAAGAATTTCCATAGTGTTTAAATTTCTACTCTTACATTAACATATTTGGGAGGAATGGTATTCCCTAATCATGCACCTCCTCGTAGGGGGTAGTGTGGTTACTACTCATAGATTACATGTCTTAAATAAGAATGTGATATACATTTTAATACCCTCTATTTGGGTTCAGATGGTTTGCTGGTCTTGGTGCATGATTTGGGAAAATAGTCTGCCCATCGTGCAGTACCCCCTCTTATTCCCAAAACCCTCAAATTTCACCCCAAAAGGCCACAATGTAAATCCCATAAAAAGAAAATTCAACCAAAGGATATTAGTGTACTTATAAATAATCAAAATACATCATTATAAAATTTCTATGTCTTAATATATCCTCTAATAATATCATATCGGTGTCTTTACACCCAAGCATTACTATGATTATTTTGTAAAATGATTTGGCCAGTATTCTTGTATATCTGATTCTCTCTCCCCATTTTCCTCTGGATATCATCCATGTTTCAACAATATATAATCTAGAATCATGGTATATCTATAGAAAAATTCTCACTTTGATCCACAAATCAATTTATGTGCTCCTCAAATGGAACATCAGTCTCAAGATCATCATCATCCACATCGATCACATGAAAATGTTTTTGTTGATTCACAAAAGATATGACAGATAAAAAACCTATTTAAAGTATTGTAAATCTGTATAAGATCATATTGGTATTCCATATACATGGTCCACTACATAACCATAAAAATTCCATCCAACCTATATGCCGGCATTCCCTACATCTAAATCCTATGGTGAACCAATCAATGATACACCCTAAGAAAAACACTATCACCTTATGATAGAACATTGTAACATCCCAATTAGGGTACCACACACAAGTTCCCTAATAAAATTAGTTTCATGACCTTAAGTGATCCTCTGCATGACCTAGAGGCTACCAACTTGTATCTATTGTCTAATATGATTCATGGGGTGACTATAACCTCTTTATCAATGAAACACAATAAAGAAAATAAATAAAAAATACCGAAAATATATAACCGATAACAAGACTTCCTTTTATAAAATTATGAAATATAAAGAAAACAATATCTTAACCAAAATAATAGATATATTATCCCATGTACATTCTATGATTCAAATTAAAAACAAAATGGAATACACACAAACACTTCTATGCAGGTCCTAAAACCTAGTATGGTTCCATCATCCACACACCATACCGAATCATCCATATTTCTCTAGTATAATTCCATTTCCATATCTTCAAACCATGAAACCTATTTGGGAACTAATACAAAATCTAGAGTAGGGTTAGATTAAAAATGAGTAGGACATAACCAACAGTGTCTATGTAATATCTTGTCAATAATAATGTATGTAGTTCTATAAATAATAAATTACAATGCATATGGTAAATAATTATCACATTAATTTATTCTATAACAGAACACATAGATTGACCCATTCACGATGTCACCCTTATTATTAATACATTATTCGTTATGTTTTCGATTCTAAACTATCTCCAAAGGATATCACATATCAAAGTACCATGTTTATAAATTATCATTTCATTTCAATTTATAAAAAATCAAATGGTAACCATAGTAAAATTCCAATATCATGGGCATTGAACATCATATCTAACTACCCATTGGTATTTGTATCCCTTTTCACTATCCAACACTGCATTGTCACATAGGTAATTTGGGCCTCAGTCCCAATCCTATATATTCTATCACAAATTTTTATTTAGAGGCTCAGTCCCGATATAATTCTATAATAATCATATGTGGGATTTTGGTGCCTCAATCTCTATCCAAGACAAATTTTCTCATATGGGTATTTTGATCCTATGTCCCTATCCGACACCTCAATTTCACATATATGTAAAAAATCACAAATACCATAATATCATATAAATAAAAATTTCGCGTATATACTAGTTATGCATAAATTACCACCTCATCAAATGTTATATCATAAGTACACCTTTTCAATTTTTCACAGTAATAATAATTAAATTTCTGTAACACATGGTATAATACGAACATGTCATTATTAAAAAAAATTAATAACATTTGACCATATAAATTTTTAACCCTTCATGGTAATGCAAAATATCCATTTTTATTCCCATTAAATGACCAATTGAAAATACATTCAATCAACCAATTATAAAATCCCATCAATTGATCCTTAATACCATCCCATTTATCAAAAATATTTATGCCCCATTATTCACCAATTACACAATTAAAATTTCAAAGTAGAATTTTACCAAGATCAAATAATTTCATAATCACATTAAAAATGAAATAATCAATTAGAAATTTCATAAATTAATTAATCAATTAGTTTGTTAAATTCGTGATTGTATGTAATGTAATTCCTACTGAAATATTTCAAAACATACGATCAATTGGAACTCAAGACTATTTGACTATAATTTAGACCTTGTACCTCATGATCATTGATGGAAGCTCACTAAAAAATCACCTCAAATGATGGGGAACAACCAATATCCTAGAAAAAAATACTATATCCAATATCAAAGGGATTATATGTATCAAAACCTTTAAATAGATCCACTACCAATAGAGGAAAACATCTGTTCAAAATATTGGAGAATGATAAAAGACAGAGGATAGACTAAAAGGGATGGTAATCTCTTATCGTGTGAGGAAATAATATTCAATATAGGCTTTGATTCATGATGAATAGTGGTTTTAATTATGTGGAATAAATATACGAACCTCCAAAAATGAAATAATTTGGTTTATGGTCAATCTATCATGTTTTGGGAAATAATATTGGGGTTTGGGAATTTATAAATGATATTTTGGTGATTTTATATCTCTATGCATGGTTTTCTGTATGAGGTGCATATATTTCACTGACTATGGGGCTAACGCTGGGCCACCTATTTTGGGTACACATAGTTTCTACTGATAAGGGTCATGGTTTGACAAACCAAGTTCCTACCATGTGAATCACCTCTTTTTAGGTTCACATGTTTTGCTTTCATGGGATCATGGTTTTGGAAAACTGTGCACTAACCATGCAATAGCCCTCTTCTTCAAAACAATTTTCAATTTTCCCAAAAAATCCCCAAAGTCAATCCCAAAAAGGATTCCATAAAAATGGTAAAATAGTAAATGTAAATGAGCCCGATACATCTCCAAAAACGGTTTGGATTGTATAGATATTCATAGGTGGAGGGTGTGAATTTTTAAGAATAATTTACACATTTTGAAGACTGAATACTATTATAATGATATTAGATATGGCTTCACATTGTTATTATAAATTTTTGCTAATGGATTTTTGTTATGCCTTCTTTTAAGGTGAAATTGAGGAATAATTTTACATTATGTATCATTATGGATCCTTATGTGAGAATTTAAAAATCATGGTTTGTAATTTGATGAAATACATATATGGGTTTACGAAAGCACCATTGGTGGGGTATTCTAGCCATTATTATTTACAGATGATGTCAAATATATCAAAAGGAAATGATGATGTAAAATAATGTGTCAACGATGTGTGAAAATTTACTCTCATGGTCATTGTTTATATTGATTGTATTTGTCACGATCCGTCCTCAGGGCCCATGTCGTGACTACCCCAAGTCTACCATCCATTGGCCAAAGGATGCTGACTAGCAACAAAGGAGTAAGTCCCTAAGATGGGAAGGCGTTGCCTTTATAAAATTAAACAAAAAAATCAGAGTACACAAAAAGAAGTAAACACTGAGTAAAACTGAATACGAAAGAGTGTGATGTAAAGTAAATGGGCCAGTATAAAACCCAACTGAACAACAAGTACACGTAAGAGGGAGAAACAACAAAAAGAAAAGGGAATCTCCTAGATCATCCTCTGGGTTTCCAACTTGAAGGGTAGATATAGATGTCCACCTCATCCCTCACGTCTATCAGTCTTCTCCGTGTGACCACTTATCGCAAGGTCCACCTCCGGGTATCATCCAGTCATGGCGCTCTTGGCCTCCGTCATCGCTGTCCGTTGTATGCATCCAAAACAACGAGGTGTGAGAATATCCCAAGTAGGGGAGAGTATAATGATACTCAGTAGGGACCCCTAGACTTGCAAAGTTTCATAATATCCACTAAGGATAAAAAAATAAGAATGATCCAATCATGAAGTATCAACAAACCCTACATAGGTATATGCCCATACATATACCTAAGTTACCAATCTCAGTCCAACCCCAACTCTCGAGCCCAAGCACAAACCAATTCTACAAAGAAGTAATTTCAATACCCACAATGATAATGGTTGAAAGACATGACTAAACTCACACAGGTATGCCCCAATAGTAGAGTGTTATAGATGATCAAATGTATCCACTAGATCATCTATGTTGTTGGACCCACACATGATATAGGACCAGCTAAGCCGTCGAACCCACACAGGATACAGGACCAGCTATCTCGTCTAAGATTTTGGAACCACACAGGATACAGGACCAGCTATAATTCATTTGAGCTGTCGGACCCATAGAGGATAAAAGACCAGCTATAATTCATCTCAGCTGTCGGACCCACACAGGATACAAGACTAGCTATTCTGTTGTATCCACAGAGGATACAGAAACAAAAGTCATAATTGACGAACCCACACAAGATTCTTATATAGTATTCATCTTCATCAAACCCATAGAAGATTCTTGTATAGAAGTCATCATTGTCGAACCCACATAAGATTCTGGTACAGAAGTCGTCGCAGCCAGCTCTAGGGTTCCCGCACACAACACGTTCGATTCTGTGACGGTCCGCTTCTCGAGTCAAGTATCGATACATCAATGAAGTTCAGAGTTGATGTATCCCGTAGTTCCATCTCATCATAAGGAACTCAATGTGATAGATGGTGCGTCAGTTGGACACCCTCCCTAAGAGTTATTGGCATTTTCATTCTAGGGGTCCGGTTGGTTTTTAGTGTTAAACTAACCCAGTCGTACACCAACTGCATCCAAACCTCAAGTGGGGTATGCCAAACGTTATGTTTTACTATGATCCATCCATCACCATAGACAGTGTGTCAATCTGACACCTGTAGCCACTGTTACAGACGAATAACTGATTTCAGGTTAAATGGTCTAGACAGTTGTCCGACCCAATCCGTGGGTCCAAACCAGACCGATGTGGTAGCCCATCATAGTGATAGCCCAACCCGATGTGGTGGCCCGGCACACATGGGAGGCCCGAACCGAAGAGGATGCCTGACCAGCATGGGATTCCTAGCCCAGTGGCCATGTGGCTCCCAACAGACTGGTCGTGAGGTGCCTGGCCGGCTCACCGTGTGGCACCCGGCATGGCTGGCCATGTGGCGCTCGACTGGCCGTTTGGTGCCCGACCGGCTAGCCCGACAGGCTGGTTGTGTGGCGCCTGTCCTGGATAGCCGCGTGGCGCCTGGCCCGGCCAGATGGCCCGGTTGGCCAGGTGGTCACGCAAAGGGAGGGGGAACAACCCCCCTTGTGGTCTATAAATAATGGCACGGGACGCATGTCTTTTCTAACCGCGGGACCTGAATGGTATCACCTTATGGAGTGTCTTCTGTGGCCAGATTAGCCGACCGCCCTCCTTTATCATTCGTGGATCTTTGGCTGCGACCCTCTCTAGATCCACGGTGGCCAGCCCAGCCAACCCCCTCCACACCTCCACCGTGGTGCGATGGCACAACGGTTCTGCTTCCCTCCTCATGGCATGACTTTGTCGTGCCTCTCATCCGATGCGGCCTTCCTGGTTGCGGTTCATCTCAGGCACGGTGTGATGGCACCGCTCCCCTTCGGCGACCCGGTGGCCCTTGCGCTGCTGGTTCCTCTCGCGGCCACTCCATCACCGGCCGCCAATGCTCCACCCCGTTCCTCTCTTCCGGTGGTGTCATTTCACCACCGTCATCGTCAGTCAACCAAGAACCAACGGAGGGCTGTTGACCGTGTTTGTTCGGACCACACCCTCTACATTACGTGATAAAAATTTCTGACATAGTACAAAAATAAATGATGAGGAATGAAGATTTAATTCAATCAAAATGAACCCCTACCTTGTATTCGGTGATAGAATAACGGAGTCACGGGATGGCGGCGTCGTTCTGTTGATGTTGGGAGGATATGACATCGTTGTTCTTCATTGGAATATGTCGCTCTCCAAGAACTCCATGCGCTGCCCAATGATTATGCCTACCCCCCAAAAATAATAAAGGATGAACTTATTAAATCCTTGGCACAACACCACAATTTGTGCTTAATTAAATGTGGTGACTCATTTAATAATTCTAAGGAATGGTTCATTTTCAAAATATAAGATGAGGTGAAAGGGTCCAATTAATGAGGAGAGTTGTCCAATTAATAAATGTGAGTTAATGGGGGTTTTAATATTTTGGGTCCCCACCTAATAACATCATCTTAAAAGTGATTTTGTGGTTGTGGTCCCCACATCCAACTTCCCTTTGGAAAAATTAACCACCACAGTTTTAAGAAAAAATATGATACACATATTTTTTATTAAATTTAGAAATCCTCCATAAATTATCTCCCACTCCCGATAAAAAGAAACTGCGGTGAAGGTCTCCTTAAAAGAATATTGGCACTGTGAGTTCATCGGTGTCCTTATATTTCAATTTTGAGCACCAGTTCAAAAGATCGAAAAACCCGCACGTATGTTTACAGTATGTACGCAAAAAAAACTACATAAATTGATTCTGGGCTCCCCGGGCCTAGGAATCAGGAACTGTTAGAAACTGCAGACTCATAAAATTACAAGCAATTTATGAAAAAAATTTCCCTAAAATTTCCCGGTCTTTACATTCCCCTCACCACAGGGATTTACATCCCAGTAAAGCTATTATACACACTAGGAAAACAAAAAGGGTACTGAGCATGCGTCTGAGCCTCTAGCTCCAATATGTTCTCATGGAGGTTCCTATGCTGCCAGCGAACGCGCACTAGAGGAATCGACTGTCCACATATGACCCGCTCCTGTCGATCCTCAATCTCTACTGGAAAATCCTTGAACATCACCCTATCATCAATTTCCATCTCCACATGGTTGATGTGTTGGGACAGGTCATGCATGTATCTCCTCAGCTGAGATACGTGGAAGACGTCTTGCACCCGGTGCAACTGAGGTGGAATGGTCAGGTGGTAACCACCTCACATACTCTTCTGAGGACTTGGAACAACTCAATAAATCGTGAAGATAACATGCCACCTCAGCCAAATATCTATAGACCTCATTGAGGTGAGACCCGTAGGAAGACATGGTCACCATCCATGAACTCCAGTTCTATCTGTCTCCAATCATCACAGGACTTGTATCTGCTCTGTGTAGTCTTCATCTGATCCTGGATGTTCTGTACCTTCTCCGTCGTAGCCTGCACCCTCTATGGTCCAACAAGTGATGACTCCCCTGGGTCAGTCCAGAACCGAGGTGATCTGAAAGGTCATCCATATAGTGCCTCGTAAGGTTTCATCACGATGGTAGAGGAGTAGTTGTTGTTGTACGGAAACTCCACCAAGGGTATGTGATCCTTAAACTGCAACAAAAGTCGAGGACACATGCACGTAGCATGTTCTCCAGAGTCTGAATGGTCCTCTCAGTCTGACCATCCATCTGAGGATGAATGATGATGCATAAGTGAAGTTGTGTCCCAAAAGCCTCCTGTAACACCTTCCATAGATGGGAAGAGAAATGAGCATCTCGACTATATATGATAGTCTATGGAACTCCATGAAGCTATACAATCTCCTAAATGTAGAGGTGTCCCAAGATCTCTACTGAGCCATACTCTCTGATCGGTAGTAATTGAGCTAACATGGTGAGTCATTCTATGATCAACCAAATATATTCGTGTCCTCTGGATGTATTTGGATGTCCCTTCATGAAATCCATGGATATCCCATCCCACTTCCACTCTGGAACCTCTAAGGGTTGAGCCTAGCCTACTGGAACCTAGTGTTCCGCCTTCACTTGTTGACAAGTGAGGCATCGAGAGACAATATCTGCTACTGATTTCTTCATACCTAGCCACCATTGCTATCATCTGAGGTCTCGATACATCTTCGCCACTCCTAGATGGATCAATAGAGGGGAAGTGTATAACTCCCTCAACACCTCATCTTATAGTGAAACTGGGACCATGGTACGTCTTCTAAAGAGGATGGTGTGCACCCCACCTTTGGAAAACCCATTAGGAGCCTACCCTAATGATATATAACCATGTTGTGCCTCAGCGTCAACGTCCTAACGTTGTGCCTCTCAGACTCGCTGAAAAGTGGAGTGGCTATGAGAGACTACAGAAAGGATACTCCATCTATATCCACAGAGGATATATTCAATGCGGCCAGCTGCTTTGTCACCTCTCCTAGCAGCTGAATGCCTGATCTCTTACTGAGAGCATCTACTGGCATCTCTCTGACCACACAGAGGGTTTCCCCTTCTTCTCCAAATATGATAGTGGTGTTGCAACTCTAAAGAAGTCTAGCACAAAGGTAAGTCTTTCCGACTCATGAGTGATCAACCGAACCCTCTTATACATGATTCCATCATGTTCTGTCTATGATTTTCTTTTTCACCATCCAAGAAAAACCTCATCCCAATGTTGTAGATTAACCACATCCTTTTTGCCTAATACAGTCAATCTGGGTATGAACAATGGTTTCCCAGTCCATACGCAAACTAAAGTTGAAAGGCCATGACGCTGCCACCAAGACGTTCCAATAGAAACTATAACTTCAAGGGTCAGATCACACTGTCGGCGTAAGTGTGATTATTGATTCTCCTCACAATGGTTTCTCCATACGCGAGGATCAAGTCAATGGCTTAACCGGAAACTCTAGGTCTGGGACAAGATTCGTGGAAGGAAGGAATGATTAGTACATATTTCTATTGATAAGATAGGTAATAGTAGACACATACCATACCTCAAATCATTCCTAGAGCCCTTGGGTCACACCCCATGACTGCATGCAGCTACTCTCTTCCCCTTCCCTCCAGATCCCTGAGCCTAGCGGGGACTACAAAGGCCGATGGTTGTAACATGACGAAATGTTTACCACCTAATTCTACTCTCCTAGCTCTGCTTCCACATCTAATACCTTGAAGATTCATATGTCCCTAACTCTTCCTCTTCAAAAGATTTGACACCCTCAAATATTTGAGACTGGCAATATTTTCATGCTTCCAACTGCTAACATTCACTGGCTGTAACTGCTCAGCCACTAAACATTCAACCACAAAGGTTCTCTATAGCACCCTAACATAGGTAGGAATGCATATTGGAAAATTTGATGGCTCAGATATCATTAATCATACCTCGCTCATAGGACCAAGCTCTAAAGGACTGATCGTATCATATTAATCAAGTACCCTAAAATATCGGTATGCCTCGATGAATACTCAACTCCACCACGTTTCCCTGATGAAGCTGTATAAGCTCTAGTAAACTCCCAACCACCTCCTCAAGTCATTCCTCAGCCTCATGTGGGTCAGGCTCACCTTGGAACCTGAGGGGTATCTGATTCTGACACACATTTAAGGCACTAAGCCGACATGTTTCCTCTACAGGTATTGCCGGTTTCAACTACAAACCAACAAGCAGTGATATTGCAGACACACAACTTTGAGGTATTATCTCGGGTAATGGAAAATGTACTGAAAACTCACCCATATGAAGACCATATGAATGGTCAATCATTGAAAATATTAGTAGCTAATATCAATATCTTCTCAACTAGTGTCTCAACTAGGTGGAAAACTCCAGTAATCGCCTCCAGCCATTCCACTTCTGCCTGGGAATCTGTCTCACCTCGAAACCTCAGAGGCCTCTACCATTGGAACACCTAAAACATCCTTGGTCAGCGTGCATTGTCTGACAGTACAGCTTGTGGTATCTACTTCCCAACCGGTGGTGGTTCTATTGGTACACCACCAAAAGGATCCAACGTAGAATATGGGCCCTAAATCAGAGCCTCGTTTCTCAGTAGGCTATCATCGTGTAATCTATTTGAAACCCTAGATGGATTTCTATGCAGTGACATCCTGATAAGGAACATGTTTTCAATGGTCAATAAGTTATATCTGGTGAACTGACTCAAAGAGTTCATAAATAAAACACTTGAAAACACAGTCACAATCACTTTTTTCATGTACTATGTTGGAAATCAGAAGTCAGGGTCTTGGTGTATGGATACTTCAGCCGCCGCACAAAAACTGGACTCCCTAGACCAAAACCACAATCAAAACTCTTAACACTATTTCTTCACATTAAGATAGATTAGAGTGTTAATTTCTGCAGTAGAACCAAATCCCCTGATACCAATTTTTCATGACCCGTCCTTGGGGCCTGTGCTGAGACTACACACAGCCCGCCTTCCATTAGCCAGGGGATGGCGACTAGCTCCAAAGGCTTAAATCCCTAAGCTGGGAAGGCATTGCCTTTATAAAAGTAAACAAACACAAAAAATTATGCAATAAGAAGTAAACACTAAGTAAAACTTAATACAAAAGAGTGTGCTGGAAATTAAATGTGCTAGTATACAATCCCAACTGAAAAACAAGTACACGTAAAATGGACAAATAGTTGAATGCAAATAGCAGCTCCTGGATCATCCTCCAGGGTTCCTACCAAATGGGTAGGTACATATTGTAATGCTCTGACACTAGTTACCCAGAGTTGGTGCATTATTTTAATACATTGGAATGATTACAAGGAATCAAGTCCCGAAGGAACGATCAGTTTAGCAGTCTTGGAAAATAGATTACATACATGAATGTTACATTACACATTATAACATACAAAACAACATAAATAATACTTTATGAACACCATTATTCCTTTGGCATAACCCTGCATATCAATCACAATACACTTCGTGGAATCTTGTGAAAATAAAACATAGAAAGGGGTGAGCTCAGACACTCAGTAAGGGTAAGAAATACAGTGGAAACTTTCATAAATAAGCATAAACATTTAAGGAAATGTATAAAACAAAAAAAAAATCCTTTTAAACATGAAATTAAGTATAATATAGCAGAAATAAAATGAAATAATTCCATTTACTTATTTATATGGATATTATACTAATCGAATAATAACATGCAATATCAATAACAACTATTATAATGATGGAATACATAATTCCGAACATTAATTTCTGTGTCAAGGCCTCATGCCAAGACCTAAGGGATAACTGTAACTAGAACCCAAACCGGAGAGCCACTGTAACTGGACTCCAACCTGGAGTGCCTCTAATAACAGGACACCGACATGGAGTGCCTATAATAACCAGACACCAACCTGAAGTGCCTCTAATAACTAGACACCAACCTGTACTTCCTCTAATAACCGGACACCAAACCGTAGTGCCTATAATATCTGGACCCCAACCTAAAGGGTCTGCTATAACCGGACCCCAACATGGAGGGCTTACTTTTACCAGTCCCCAACCCCGAACATACTTGTCCAACAAATTCCACTTAAGAGGAGGATTAAATATAACAGAAACATTCGTATTAAAACTAGCATACAAAATGCCAAAACATAAATCATAAACTATTAATGACGTAAAAATAACTCATCCATAGTCAATAATATCACAAAACCATTCATAAAAAATGGATGACTTGTATCATAATAAATCAACTTCAAATAAGTGTAAAATTTATAAATGGATGTTGACATAGATGAAATCAAAACTATTAGATAGAAATATCTCTATTTTGAAATCATTTAAATGTAACATAATTATAAAATAAAACATTTAATTTGAAATATCCTTATTATCTTGTAAGAAATTATTTGAAGATTTTATAACGGTGGAATATAGCCGCACCTGTCGTATAAGTTAAAAAAGACATTTTTACCTTAACTCTGTCGAAAAGGTTAAAAAAGACCTTGTTTGGAAAACGACAGAACGATTTCTTTATAAACATCTTATAAAAAGTCAAAAAACGTAAAAATTAAATAAAACCATAGTGTATAATATAGTAAGAATGATTTGAAATAATATTTTTTAATAATCATTGATTTGGATGATAAAGATATCCCAATAGATAATTACATATAAACAACCTCAGATAATGAAGAGATTGTGAAATAAACCCTTACCAATTTTGTAACATATGAAACGTACACCCCATGAAAGAGGTATCATACAATGAATATGTAAATACACATATATTAAAGTGTATTACAAAATTAAAACTATTATGGGCAGTACATACCCCACACAAAAGGTAATAATGACAATATGGCATGAATCTCACGGGAATAAGGAGTGAGATGAAAACCCCTTACCTTGTAATTTTCCTTAGTGGATGGTATGTTAACCTCATGTATAATAGGTAAATAATTGTTATTAAATTATACAAGAACCATATACATATTTATGATATCATATATGATCTTATAATAATTCTTTGTTAATAATATTTTTGTATTATCGTCATTTCGGGTGTTAACGTACTCTTTTTCTTTTATATGTTTTTTTACATAAGCCATGTTTGTTATGGATAGTTTGTATCTTATTCATATCCATAATGATATAAATTACTTAAAAGTTATTTTTAATCATTAAATGAGAATTAGTCTTGAATGGATACAATGGGGAATGAATCTCATCGCGTTCGTGGAGACGGTAGTCGGTACATACGCACGAGTGACAATATCATTATTTTGATGATAAAATAATATATTATTGGATGCTAAATAATATATAAAGAGTCATTATCATGTTATGTTTATTATTTACATGAATTACAGATCATTATTATACACATCCATATAATAATGTTTTGAATAACAATTACACCACAACGTGGAGACGGTAAGACGCACGTACACACGTGTGGTGACATGTCATTCAAAGGATGGATAGAATACTGAATATGGTTGTACCATGTTTATAATAACATCACAGTATATATAAGATACTAGATTTAATATTTTATAATGGGAATAACAAGGAATAAAGAAGTGGAAGAAGAAAAGAACTTGAAAGAGGGTGGTGAAAACATTACCTCTTCTTCGGGTTCTTCCTTTGGATTTGATCAAAAGGGCTCCATAGGTTGGCTTTCTGATCAAGATAAGGCATCTAGAATAAAGGGAGGAAATTTGAGA
Source organism: Viscum album (assembly GCA_963277665.1). Classification (NCBI taxonomy): domain Eukaryota; kingdom Viridiplantae; phylum Streptophyta; class Magnoliopsida; order Santalales; family Viscaceae; genus Viscum; species Viscum album. The sequence continues at coordinate 696,088,839 of OY728141.1, forward strand.
TGGTATTTGTGCAGGGGTTTGCTGAACCAAAAGGCTATGAAGGTGTGAAGAATTGGTTAGATCTGGTGTCCGTTAATAAGGGGGAGGAGGGTGTCTTTAGGAAAAACTTAAAGTATTAATTTATAAGAAATTCATATTCAGTTTCTAATGGCTCCAAAGTGGATTATTAAATGTATATTATGGGTATGGGTATATATCATATCAACCAGTAGATTTCAGATAGGATTTGGTCATTATATTATCCTTATCATTTAGTTTTAACTCTTAGTTAATTAGATTGACATTTACCATGTCACTTTTTATTTTTATATTATATAGTTAATGAAATTACTATATAAATCCAAAAGAACCCCAAGTGGTCCATTAATGATAAAAATATCATGATATATGTCCTTTGGCAGAACCATAGATTTTTAGGAATAAAATTTCAATTAATAATATAATATTTAATTTAAAAACTCATTTATGTCAATTTTGAAACTATTCAATAATTGATTTTTGTTAAAGTCTTAACAACTTTATTAGTTTGATAAAAATTAATTTAAGAAATCCTATCATGTCATATGAACCAATTAAATTCATGTATGTCATCAAAACATTTAAATTATATTTATTTTGACATTTATAATACCAATTATTTGATTCTTTCATTAATAAGGAAAATACTGCATCATTATCGTGTCATACATAAATTTAATTATTAAAAGTCTAAAAATTATAAACAATATACCATTAATTAGGAAATATTTTTATCTTTCTAATTAATATTTATATTCTAATATCCATCATATATATCCCTATGTAAAAAATGTTTTCCTAAATATATATATTTTTATGTCATTTTTGTATTTATTTTAACATAATTAAAATAAAGTGTCATTATCTCTTACATGTGGCTCCATGGGGTCCCAAAGCCGACCAAAAGATTCCCATGGTCAGTAATTTATCAACCAATAAGGGTAGGACACGTTTTAGGGTAATTTATTTTTATTATTATTATATTTTTAACCCTTATTTGCTAGATTTACCCTTTAACCATGGTAAATAAAATATTTACCGAAGTAATTATTCAAAACGTATAAAACTAAAAGTTACCTATTTACAAAATTTGGGCATCCTGATTCCAAATATGGAATTTATTTTTCCAAATTCAAAACCCAGAAGTGGCTGATATTAATTTAAAATTAATTCCCGTTGTTAAAACAAAAAGCGTGTTTTAAAGAGATAATAACTATCAAACGATTGACAGTTGTTTATGTCCGGTTTAATTGTAAAACTATGTCCAATGACCAAAAATTTATTAAATGATAAAAATATATAATAAATATACTTTAAAACCACTCAAATTCATAATTTCTCACTGCTAATTATATTGATTAAAAAAATTTGTTTTTAATTAAAATTTAGTAATTTTCACTATTCATCAAAATCTAAAAGTTATCCGAAAAGTACTAAAATTTCACCCTAGGATATTTTTGATATTCCTAATCCAAAAATGAAGTCCATTTTGAAAGAAAAAAAGTATAAAATTACAAAAAGTTGGTATTACTATTCATAACGGCTCGTTTGATTGGTTGTGGTGTGTGTTAGAACTCGAAGTTGTATACAACACACACTACTATATTATTCAAAGAGAAGTGTACTATTGAAGCTTGGGGTGTTACATTCTCCCCTCCATAAATAAATTGTTTCCTCGCAATTTATGCTCGGTATTGGAGACTTGGGGTTGATATTTCAAAATATCTTATTTGAAATCCCCCATTGAAAAATGGATTAATGAGGCCTCCATTTAAAAAAAAGAGTTTTAAGTATGAAGATTACCGAAAATAACACATAATAGGGTTCCATTTAGGAAAATATGGATATGGAAGAGAAATATAACCATCAATATCTGATGGAGATTGGTAGAGAACATGGCTATGAAATGGCCAATAATCCCAAATCCATAAATTTGTGATGATCTAAGGTACCACTTAAGACAACATTTTTGTTCTAAGTTCCTTTTCTTAATGTTGAGGAATTTATTTATGATATTGGATAAGATCATAAGGAGATATACTTTATAATTAGTGTTTTATCCATTAATAAATTTCTACCACAAACTCATCATTCCCTACAAAACATAATACAACTCAAAAATACTCTATTTATCCTAATCATATAGGGTTCTAAATATAATGTGTGAATAATTCACACATTAGAACCATTATAAAAACTAAATCATATAGTCTAGGGACATCACATAGTCCAGTGGTAGGTGATAAATCCCAATCGCACTATGGTTGTGGGTTCTATTCCTGCAACTTTGTCCGACGAAACGGGTTATCGCCAGACCTGCAAGTTGTCCATTTCATAAAACTATATTATCATAATTTTCCAAAAATAATCATAAGAAATGTTTTATCCTTGAACAATATTATCCAATGTTAACTTAATCCATTCCAAAATAGTATAGTTATCCAATGTAACTCTATCTAGACTCTCTGTAAAAGGTTTATAAATTCCAAAATCAATCGCAACATCAGATTCTCCAAACATAGTAATGTTTCTCTTATTATCACATACTGAGAATATGATTACCTTAGTCATATTAAAACCTTAATGAAAACAACAGGTACTGTAGTACAATCCTTATATATATCATGTTATTCTCATAACCAGAATATAATCCTTGAGTCCAAAAACATAAATACATTAATTATTCCTCCTCAACAGTAGTAACATCATAACCTTTGCCTTGATCCCTTGGAATTTTCTGAGGTAAGTTTCCCTGACGCTTAGAACATTCATTTGCATAATGCCCCATTTCTCTATAATTGTAGCATTCAACACAGACATCCTCCTTCTTTCCCTTTCAATCATGAGTCCGGTGACCTTTTTCTCTACATTTGTAACAAACTCCTATTCCTTTTAGGCAAGTACCGGGGTTTTTCTTCCCACAATTTTCACATAATGTAAAATCTTTATTTTCCCAATTTCCCTTTATCTATATCGTTCTCTATCATTATCTTCTTCTGTTACATTACTTTATTGTCATATGATTTAGAGAATTCTTTTTTATGTCTTGTTATCACAAGAGAGTATATCTTCGTACGTGGAGAAAGATTGTGAGACTAGTGGTCGATGAGGAAATGCTTTTAACCCATCAGAGAAATGATCTATCTTACTTCTTTGGTTACGTATATAATCTATAGAATGCCTCACTAACCTTGTAAAGTTAGCCTCATATTTTGCGACATTTTCATCCTCCTTTTATCTCAGACTCTGAAATTGTCTTTCCATATCTGCTCGATGGTCATGAGGAAAGTATTTTTTCTAAGAAAAGCACTTTGAACTCCCTCCATTCCATATTTGATACTTCCTCATCTTCCTTCATGTTTTGAATCAACGACCACCATTGATCAACATCTCCAGTGATGCGGTAAACTGCCATGACAAATTTTTCCCTTTCACTACTCTCCAAGGTCTGAAATATTTTCTCTAAATAATTTTTCCATTTCTCAGCTACTAAGGGATTTTTACTCCCATTTAATGTTGGTGGTTGTTGCCTCACAAAGCAATCTATCATTGATCCTCCATGCTGTGGATCAGGAAACTCCATATAGGTAAGGTTATTATTCATAACCTGAGTGTGTTGTCCCATTATCGTGATTAGTTGATCAGAACCAGTTGCATCACCATCTCCACTATAATTATCTTGAGCAGGAGGGAAATCCCTACATGGAGTGCATGCATTGATATAATTTCCACTTCTTCTATTAGGCACCATTTCTAAACAATGAAATAAACTAGATCGGTTTATGAGTCAAAATACATACTTCCATAATTATAAAACACTTGACATAAATTGAACAATTTATTGATATAATCCATAATCATAAAAATGTTTTCTTTGATTAAGTATATACTCATAAGCCCTTCATAATGGTTTGTAAAGAAAATGAGAATTATCCTAAGAATATCCCTTAGGAGTGTCGTAACAAAGAGTGCAGCAAGGCCCATTTTCATGCACCAGTTCCCATTCGAGTCTATATCAAAGCGATGTTTTCCGGATTTACCCCTAGGTGCATCTGTGCCAAAGCCACCTCTACGTGCTCATATCCAGGCAGGGATGTATTTCTTGGAAAACTCACAAAATATCTACAATACCAAAATTCTAGGAACTTCTTCTATACTAATCCTCAAAGTCTATCTTAGGGCTTTGTGCTCTAATCAGAGTTTATCTTAATCAAGTTTCCATGGTAATTGCTAATATTACTCTGATACCAACTGTAATGCCCCGACCCCAGTTACCCAGAGTTGGTGCATTATTTTAATACATTGGAATGATTACAAGGAATGAAGTCCCGATGGACCGATGGGTTTATCAGCATTGGAAAATAGATTACGTACATGAATGTTAAATTATACTTTATAACATAAAAAACAACAGAAATAATCCTTTATGTACACCATTATTCCATTGGCTTAACCAGTATATCAATCAAAATACACTTCATGGAATCCTGGGAAAATGAAACATATAAAGGGGTGAGCTCAAACGCTCAGTAAGGGTAAGCAATATGGAAGAAACATTCATAAATAAGAATAAACATGTAAGCCAATGTATGAAACTAAAACAAATGCCTTTTAAACATGAACATTAGCATAATATAGATTAAATAAAATGAAATAATACCATTTACTTATTCATATGGATATTATACTAATCGAATAATCACATGCAATATCAATAACCACTTTCATAATGATGGAATGCATAATTACGAACATTAATTTCTATGTCAAGGCCTCTTGACAAGACCTACGGGCGAACTGTAACTGAAACCCAACCTGGAGGGCCTTTGTAACCGGACTCCAACCCGGAGTGCCTCTAATAACCGAACTCCAACCCGGAGAGCCACTAATAACCATACACCAACCTGGTGTTCCTATAATAACCGCACACTAATCTGGAGTGCCTCTAATAATCGGACACCAACCCGGAGTGCCTTTAATAACTAGACACCAAACCAGAGTGCCTCTAATAACTGGCCACCAACCCGAAGTGCCTCTAATATCCACACACCAACCTGGAGGGTCTGCTATAGCTAGACCTAACCCGGAGGGTCTGCTATAGCTAGACCCAACCCAGAGGGCTTTCTTTTACCGGTCCCCAACCCAGATCATACAAGTCCAACACATTCATCTTAAGAATAATATGAAATATAACATAAACATTCATATTAAAACTAGCATATGAAATGCCAAAACATTAATCATAAACCATTAATACCATAAAAATAACTCATCCATAGTGAAACATATCACAAAAACTTACATACAATATGGATGATTTGTATCATAATAAATCAACTTCAAATAAGTGTAAAACTTATCAAAGGATGTTGACATAGATGAAATCAAAACTATTTGAGAGAAATATCTTTTTTATAAAATAATTTAAAAGTAACATAATTATAAAATAAAACATTTTCTTTGAAAATATCCTTATTAGATTTTAAGGGAACTTTTGAAGATTTTATAACGGCGGAAAATATTTTCACCCACCATATAAGTTAAAAAGGAAATTTTTACCTTAACACTATCGAAAAGGTTAAATAGGACTTTGTTTGGAAAATGATGGAAGGATTCGTTTATAAACATCTTATAAAAAGTGAACAAGGGTGAAAATGAAATTAAACCATAGACTATAACATAGTTAGAATGATTTAAAATACTTTTTTAGGAATCATGGATGTGGATGATAAAGAGATCCCAGTAGATAATTACATATAAACAACCTCAGATAATGAAGAGATTGTGAAATAAACCCTTAACAATTTGGTAACATACGAAACATACACCCCATGAAAGAGGTATCATATAATTAATATGAAAATACACATTGATTAAAGTTTATTACACATGGAATACAATTATGGGCAGTACATACACCAAATAAAAGGGAATAATGGCAATATTTCATGAATCTCACAGGAATAAGGAGTGAGATGAAAAACCCTTACCTTGTACTTTTCCATAGTAGATGGTATGTTAGCCTCTTGTATAATAGATAAAACAATGTCGTTAAATTATACATGAATCATATACAGAGTTATGATATGATCTTTTATCTTCTGATAATGCTTTGTTAATAATATTTTAGTATTATCGTCGTTTTGGGTGTTTACTTACTCGTTTTATTTTATATGTTTTTTTACATATTCCAGTTTTTTATGGATAGGTTGTATCTTATTCATATCCAGAACGATACCATGTACTTAAAAATTATTTTTAATCCTTAAATGTGAATTAGTTTTGAATGGATACAATGGGGAATGAATCTCATTGCGTTCGCGGAGATGGTAGTCCGTACGTATTCACGAGCATCAATATAATTGTTTTGATATTAAAATAATATAAAATTGGATTTTATAAAATATACAAAGAATAATTATAATGTTATCATTATTATTTACATTAATTAAACATCATTATTATACCCATTCAAATAATAATGTTTTGAATAACAATTACACCACGACGTGGAGACGATAAGTTGTACGTCCACACGTATGGTGACATGTCATTCAAAGGATAGATAGAATAATGAATATGGTTGTACCATATTTATAATAAAATCACAATATATATAAGATAATGGAATTATTATTTTATAATGGTAATAAAAAATAAAGAAGAAGTGGATGAAGAATGGAACTTGAAAGAGGGTGGTGAAAACATTACCTCCTTTTCGGGGTCTTCCTTTGGATTTGATCAAAAGGGATCCTTATGTTTTCTTTATGATCAATATAAGTCCTATAGGATGAATGTAGGATATTTGAGAAGGTATTTGGGCAGGGTTTTTTGGAACCAAAAAGCTTTTATGGTGTGATGAATTATTTATAAGTGGTGTCCTTTTACAAGGGGGAGTGGCTCTTTAGAAAAAACATAAAGAATTAATATATAATAAATTCATATTCAGTTTATAATGGCTCAAAAGTAGATTATTGAAAGTATAATGTGGGTATGGGTTGAAATCCTCTCAACCAGTAGATTTCAGATAGTATTTGGTCATTATATTATCCTTATGTTTTAGTTTTAACTCTTAGTTAATTAGATTGACTTTTACCATGTCACTTTGTATTTCTATATTATATAGTTTATAAACATACTATATACATCCAAGATACCCCCAAGTGGTCCATTAATTATAAACCTATCAAGATATATTTAATTTTTCCGAACCATTGTTTTTTAGGAATATAATATCAATTAATAATATAATATTTGTTTTAAAAACTCATTTATGTCAATTTTGACACTATTCAATAATTTATCTTTGTTATTAACTTAAAAACTTTATCAATTAGAACAAAATTCATTTATGAAATAATATCATGTATTATTAACCAATAGAATTCATGGATGTCATCAAAACATTCAAAATATATTTATTTTATCATTTATAATACCAATTATTTGATTCTTTCATTAATAAGGAAATTACTGCATCATTATTGTGTCATACATAAATTTAATTATCAAATGTATAAAAATTATAAATAAAATAAAATTATGTAGGAAATCATTTTATATTTCTATGAAATATTTATAGTCGAAAATTCAACATTTATAACCCTATATAGAAATTGTTTTTCTAAAAGATATATGCTTATGTCATTTTTGTATTTATTTTAACTTAATTGATATAAAGTGTCATTATCACTTACAAGTGGCTCCATGGGGTCCCAAAATAGACCCAAAGATTCTCATGGTCTTTAATGTATCATCAAGTAAAGTTAGGAAATGTTTTAGGGTAATTTATTATTATTATAATATTATTTGTTACCCTTATTTACCGGATTTACCATTTAACCATGGTAAATAAAATATTTACCGAAGTAATTATTCAAAACGTCTAAAAATAAAAGTTACCTATTTAAAAAATTTGGACATCCTGAATCAAAATACGGAATCCATTTTTTCAAAATTCAAAACAAAGTATTGGACGAAATAAATTTATAATTAATTCTTGTTGTTAAAACAAAAAGCGTGTTTTTAAGAGATAATAACTATCAAAAGATTGACATTTGTTTATGTTTGGTTTAATTTTGAAATTATGTCCAATGACCAACATTATATTAAATGGTAAAAATATTTTATAAATATACTTTTAAACCACTCAAATTAATAATTTATCACTGTTAATTATTTTGATTAATAAAGTTGTTTTTAATTAAAATTTAGTAATTTTCACTATTCATCAAAATATAAAAGTTATCCGAAAAGTGCCAAAATTTAACCGTAGGCTTATTTAAATATTCCGAATCCAAAAATGAAGTCCATTTTGAATGATATAATGTATAAAATTTCAAAAAGTGGGTATTACTATTCATAACAGCTAGTTTAATTGGTTGTGGTCTGTGTTAGAACTCGATGTTGCGTACAACACACGCTACTATATTATTCAAAGAGAAGCGTACCATGGAAGTTTGGGGTGTTACACATATGTCCACCTCATTACTCACATCTTTCATTCTCCTCTGTGTGACAACACGTTTCAAGGTCCACCTACGGGTATCGTCCAGTTGTGGAGCTCTCGGCCTCCGTCAGCGTTGTCCGTCATCTGTATCCAATAAAACGAGGTGTGGGCATAACCCTTGAAGGGGTGAGTATAAAAATACACAGTTGATACCATGAGATCCGAAAGGTCTCAAAATATCCACTTAGGATAAAAAAATTAAGAAAGATACAATCATGAAGTATCAACCAACCCTACTTAGGTATATGCCCATACATATATCTAACGTACCAATCTCATTCCGGCTCCAACTCCTGAGCCCATGAACAAACCAATTCCATAAAGGAAGTATTGTAAATCACCAGGATGATAATGGTCGAAAGACATGACTCATCTCACATAGGTATGCCACAATATTTGAGAGATATAGATAACCAGATGTAGCCACTAGGTCATCTAAGCTGTCGGACCCACATAGGATATAGGACCAGCTAAGTTATCAGACCCACACAGGATACATGACCAGCTATAATTTATCTGAGCTATCGGACACACACAGGATACAAGACCAGATATAATTCATCTGATCTATCGGACCTGCACAGGATACAAGATCAACTATTCTGTCAGAACCACAAAGGATATAGGAATAGAAGTAAGAACATTCGAAACCACATTGGATTTTCCTATATAGTAGTAGTCATCGTCGAACCCATGGAGGATTATAGTATAGTAGTCGTCTCTATCGAGCCCCACACATGATTTCAGTACAGTTGTCATCGGAGCTAGCTCTAGGGTTCTCACACACAGCACGCTCGATTCCAGGAGGGTCCGATCGTCGAGTCAATTATCGATAAATCAACGAAGTCTTGAGTTGATGTATCCCATAGTTCTGTATCATCATAAAGAATCCAACACGACAGATGATGCATAAATCGGTCGCCAGTTCTAAGAGTTATTTGAATTTTCATTCCAGGGGCCTAGTTGGTTTTTAGGCATAAACCAACCCAACCATACGCCAACTGCATCCAATCCTCAAGATGGGTATGAAAAAAGTATTTTTCTACTCTAATACTTTCGTCTCTTTAGATGGTTTGTCGATCAGACACCTGTAGCCCATTTTATAGATGAATAAGTGATTTAGGGTTAAACTTTCCAGATAGGGTTTCAACCCAGTCTGTTGGTCTGACCTGATCCACAGGTCCGACCCGGCACAATGGGGCGGTCCGGCCTGGTGACGGCCCGACCCGATGTGGCGGCCCAACCCGAATGGGCGGCCCGACCAGAAGTGGCGGCCCAACCCTGCTGTTCCAATTGCCGCACAAAGGGAGGGGGGACTACACCCCCCTTGTGGTCTGTAATGACCAGTGCGAGGTGCCAACCTTTGGTAACCACAGGACCCGAAGCATCCCGCCATGTGGAGTGCAACCAGCGGCTAGCTCAGCCGGCCGCCCTCCTTCATCTGCCACAGCCCTTTGGATTTTTTCCTCTCTAGCCCCATGGCAGCCGGCCCAGCTAGCCGCCTACATACATCCACCAGAGCACGGAGTTGTTGCGGTTCTGTTGCACTCCGCTCGGCGTGACGGTACCGCGCCTCTCATCCGTTGTTGCCCTCCTGGTCATGGTTCTTCTCCGGTGCTGTGTGATGGAACTAATCCCCTTCGGCGACCCGGTGGCCCTTGCACCGCCGGTTCCTCTCACAGCTGATCCATTGCCGGTTGCCGCTGCTCCACTGCGTTCCTCTCTTCTGGTGGCGTCATTGTGCCACTGCCGTCGTCAATCAACAAAGAACCAATGGAGGGTCATCAGGCCATGTTTTTTCGGCCCACACTATCTACGTTAGGTGATAACAAATGGCCGACATCGAAAAACAATAAACGATGAGGAATGATGATTTAATTCAATCAAAAAGAACCCCAAACTTTTATTCAGTGATCGCCTGACAGAGTCACGGTAAGGCGGCGTCGTTCCGTTGACATCAGGAAGAGATGACATTGATATTCTTCGTTGGAATATGTCTCTCTCCAAGAACTCAAAGATCTCTCCAATGATTATACCAACCACCAAAAATTAATAATGGATGGTCCTATTTAATTTTTTTCACAACACTACAAATGGTGCTTAATTAAATCTGGTGACTCATTTATTTAATGCTAAGGAATATTTCAAATTCAAAATATTAGAGCAGGTGAAAGGTCCCAATTAATGAGGAGAGTTGTCCAATTAATAAATGGGAGTTAATGGGGGGGGGGGGGGTTAAGCTTATGGGGGCCCACCTAATAACATCATCTCTAAGGATGTTATGTGGGGGGTGGGCCCCACCTCCAACTTTCCTTTGGAGAAATTAACCACCACACTTTTATGAAAAAATATGCTACAGATATTTTTTATTAAATTTTGAAATCCTCCAAAAATTATCTTCCACTCCCGATAAAATGCAACTGCGGTGAAGGTATCCTTAAGAAAATACTGGCGTTGCGAGTTCATCGGTGTCCTTGGATTTCAATTTCAAGAATTGGTTTAAAAGATAGAAAAACCTGCACATACATTTACTAAACATACCCAAAAAAACTTCCAAAATTGAATCTAGGCACACCGGGACACAAAATCAGTTGCCGTCAGAAACTACTCATCGTAAAATTCCAAATAATTTATGAAAAAAACTTCTTTGAAATTTCTGGGTCATTAAAGTATTTTTTTTGGATTTAGAGAATCAATGTTTGAATAATTTTCAGAAGAAATAAGGATGAATGAATAAATGTTAATTCTTAGAGAATTTACCTTATTAATAGGTATATAAGTGAAAGAGAGGCAATGACTAATATTAATATCATATGAAAAGTAATCTATATAGTTCTTAAAAAAGTTTGGAATGGAGGATTCCATGGAATAATCAACTCTATTTTATGTTGGAATAATGATTATTGAACATAATATTGGGAAAAGTTAAAATATTTTTTTAGAATGATAATAGGAATCCAGTTTTATTTTATAGCCTCATGTTATAACATTTTATATTATTTGACAATGTGTTACCAATATCAATTTGATTGAATGGAATATCACATGTCAGTAGTATAATTAATTATTGGAAATTTCAATGGAATATTTTCTTATGGGATATTATATTAAATAAATTATGATATAAACATTATATGTTACACGGATGATCATTTTGTTAGACATTACAATGAAAAAAAATCATCTTCATGTAGACATTTATCTTTTTGGAATTTTTTCCGAGCCTTAATATTATAAAATTGGTTCAAATGAACTTGAGCATTGATGATAAATAACATCCTTATACCAATAATTCATATACACAAATGATTTAGATTTATGTACATCTAGTTAATCTGAAAGTGAAATATTATTCCCCATTGGATATTATATGTGATAATATATGTGTTATTGGTCTTTTAAAATATCATTTGCACTTTCCAGGATCAATGAAAATTTATATTAATAGATATTTCATTAAGTAGAATATTGATAGTGTACATGTAATGTTGGAGAATATTTCTACAAAATATAAAATTTATGAGTTTTTTTTAAAAAAAACTAATATTAATTGATATATTAAAAGAATTAAGGAAGATCCATCATGTTTATCCTCCACAAAACACTTTCAAAACATTATATTGACTAACCCCCGCACATTTCATAGGATTATTCTAACAAAAGGGGATAGAATGTGAAATCATTTTAAGAATTTTTTTTACATTTCTATATATAAAAAATCAGAAGATGTTGTTATCATAAAAAGGTGTAGAGAACCAAAAGGGATAAAATAATAAAATTAGATTGAAATAATTAAAAATATTAATGTGATGTTGTGGGGGCTTATATTATCTTTTCAAAAAAATATTGCAACTATGGGATGGAATTATATTAATAAAATTATTATTTATGTTAGTGTGTGTTCAAGACACTATATGTTAAGAAAGTTTGTGTTTTGGTAAAATATGAAAATATTTGAGTTGTCATAAAAATTAGTTGTGAAAAATTAAAAGTGATTAATAATGATGATTGAATTTTTTTACTAAATGTTATAAAAAAACTAAATGGGGATATTGATGAGAGATTGTGATATTTTTATAAAAATATATATTATTTGTTGATAATTATAATTTTATAAATATAGTTTTTGTAAAATAGGATATGTAGTGTTACTGGACGTTAACAAATTTTTTTATAAATATTCTCAAGAATAAGAACATTAGGTAGACATAGATTTTAAGATGCTTCAATAGGTGTTGATAGTTGCAATGTTTTGAAAATGTATTAAATTATAACGTAAAATATATGTTTATGATCAGAATTTTCTACAGGTATAGAATTTTCAAAAGTTATACATATGATAAATGTTATAATAGTTTTAAATCAAGACATTTCTCAGTGATATATAATGTCATAATGTTATTCTTATTTGAATAAAATAAGAAATTTTGGAAGTTAATAAATTATACTTGATGAGGAACGGTAAATTTTTAGAATGTTTGTAAATTTTGTAAATTTAATTAATCAATAATGTCAATAAGTTGTGAAATTATATGAGTTAAATAATGTTAAATGGTTCAGATGTAACGAATGTGTCTATGATAAAGAATGTAAGAGGTTTTAGTAGTAATATATGTGACATGAATAATATTAGAAAGTATGGATGTTAAGAAGGGTGTAGATATGAATAATATAATATTTTACTAAAGGTATAATGATTACTTTGTTATGAAATATTCTTATTAAAGTAAAATTATATTATTAAATAATTTTGTGTTTTTAAATCCTCTTTAAGAATTTATAAAACGAGAGAGTGTTTATATAAGAAAATATATTTGAAAATTTCTAGAGTTTATAATGTTCATATTTTCATATAACCATTTTGTTAGAATTTTTTTTCTTTATCATTAGATGGATAAAGAAATAGAGATACATTTTCTAGACAAACATTCTAAATAATGGGTTCTACAAAAAGTATGAAATATAATGTTTTCAAATGTTCATATTGGACATATGTTTGTAATCATATATAATTTTAATCCTAAGAACATAGGTAATAAAAAATTATTTTCAAATCATACAGACTTTAGAAAATTTATATAATTTTATAATTAATTAAATGATTATAATATGAATAACATTTTACAAAAAAATATGAACAGTTTGATCATATGGATAATTTTATGTTGATTTACAATGTTGTTGCATTCCTAATGTTATAATGTTATTGTCTTCCATAAGTTATAATGTTATAGAATTTATAGAGACACAATGTTTATTTTTAATGAATTTTCAATGATTAATTTTATATATAGTTACAAAGATGAATTTTCATGAATTAAGAAACATAAATTTTTTTATAAAATTTTAAATTTAATACTTCATGATGTTATAATGTAAAAATATTTAAATAGTTACTGGTTATATGTTCCATGAAATTAGAAATTATATGTTTGTATAGTGATAAAAAGTTGATGTTTCATGGAGTTACAAATTTGGAGTTTTTACATATTTATAATATAAAAGTTTCACGTTGTAGAAATTTGAGGTACAATATTTATATTTCATGTTTTCTAATGTTAAAGATAAAAAGTTTAAGGAATTATTTATAAAAAATGATTCAATATATTTTTAAAATGTTTTAAATGTTGTAGAATTCTATAATATACATGAATTTTCTAGATGAGTTGAGAAGCAACACCAAAATAAAATCAAATTTACATGAAATATAGAAATATTAATTTAAATGTGTGGGAAAAAGTAATTGTGTTTCAAGCCTTTACTATTCAAGGAGAACCTAAAAATAAGAGTGCATAAGTACAAAATTCATGAATCTTATCATTTTATAAAAAAAAATTGATCTGGTATAGAGTTTTTTTTGAGTTAGTTTCTAATATAATAGGTGTGTAAAGTCGATGAAGTGTTCATGAATGAATATTATTATTGGAATAATTGGACACATGTTAATTCCATGCCTTGACAGAGTACACCATACAAGTTTTTTCAGGAATGATAATTGTGATGAATTGAGATTGGTTAAATGAGGTAGAATATAACATTGTATTAAGTGAATGATTAGAAAGGTAAATTAGATGTAGATTAATTAACATAGTCAATAAAATGATGAAATTGGACTGAGGATTTGATTGACATTCTAGATGAACATTTATGGAGTAGAGTTCAAAAAGATACATTTTTGTTGTTTCTCTAGTTGTGTATTACTTTTTTTAATCTAATGAGATTCATTATAATCATACCAATCAAGATAAAAAAGGATACCAATGGGAGTTGGATAATTTTTTTATTCTCTTATTTTTAATAGATAACATACAAAAACTTGTGAGAGTGGCCATGGATAAGATATTGGTTCTTTGATAGAGGATGAACCATTTCTTTCATGAATGCCTTATTAAGTACCTACATTTTCATGATTTTGAGTTTTTATAAGTATCTATAAGGAAATCATATTCAAGATGTTTCAAGAATAAATTTAATAAATATTGAAATTTTTAAAAATAAAAAATTTGATTTAACCCCCCCTCTTAGTGGATCACTAATATTTAAGAACATTAGTTCTCATTAAATTTGGAATTACCCACTTAGTCCATCTACTCTATTTCATATAAAATAAATATGAGAGTTCTTTTATCATTTGGTCTAATGTAATAGATACATATTCCACATACTTAGCCTATATTCATTAAACCTATAACTATTTTAAAATGTCAAATATATTTTTAGTAGTTACAAAAAAAATAAGTTACTAAATAATCCACATTTATTAATGGATTCCTCATTTGAATGTTTTAGAATTCTCTAATATTTTAAGTGATCTTATAACACTATTTGTTGATATATTTTTTAATCATTTTATGTTTTTTTCAGTCAATAAAAATCATACATAAATAATCATTTATGTGTTATGTAAATGTTAAATATGATTTGAAAGGATTATAAAATGGTAAGTAAATATCTAAAGACACTACATAAGTGTAAATTCTAGATTTCATAAGTTTAATAATAGTAACATTGAAATTATATGAGATTAATATTCATATGTGATTGTTAATGCACTGTGAACGTGTATTATTATATAACTATAAAGGTGTGACCGTGTATAAATGTTTTATGAAAGGATATGTCATGGACTTCCAAGGTTGTGTAACATTGTCCTTTCCATTGAGTAACAATATGATAGTGTACTTATATTATGCATATAGGTAAATATTTAGTTACATATGTTTAACTTATGATTAATTCTACATGATTTTGGGAAGGATTGGATTTACCATAGGGTTAGATAATTATATCTCTTGATTTTTAAGGGTAACTATTTAGTTTAAAAACATTCCTAAGGGTATATATGAGGATGGTTCCTATGTAATGGTGTAAACTTTTTACACAAACATAGATTCATTTTCTATGTACAGGGGGTCTTTCTAATGGTTTTTAATTACCTTATTTCATGTTAAAATTATGTAAATATTTATTACTATTTTATATGTATTAAATATTGAGAATTAATTTTTTGAGTCTATTAAGGTATGTGACTCAAATTTTTGGAGAATTTAAACACTTTTCAATTAATAATCAGGTAAACTAAAAAATAAATGAGGAATTTAATTTTTGTTTTTTGATGTTTGAAACCATAATTTGGTTGTCTAATTAAGAATTTATGAAGCATTTATTCTTCAATTTTTTATTAGTCTTGTCAGTATGGGAAGACCAATGATTCCATAAGTTCCAGTTCAGTAGAACATTGAATAATATATATTCTTAATTTACATTCAAGGATGGTAATAACCTCATTCATTCTAATCTATTAATGTTTTTGTCATTTTCAATAGATAAAACTGAGGCTTGTCTTCTATAAAATAATATCATAACTAGTTGTTTAATTAAATTTTTGAGGCTTCATGTAAAATTAAAAAATAAGAATCAAAATGTAAAAATTAATGAAATATGTGAATGAATCATATGAATTCATTTTTTAACTCATATTATTATATAAATAGAGATCATCATCAAATATGGACTTTTAATAATTAATTATAAATAATTATGGAAACACAAGCTATGGATTTTAGAAATAAAATATAAATTATCCAGGATACAGAGTTTTTTCTCATAATTTATATTTAATTTATAAAAAATCAATTATAATTTGTTCTATGAAACATTTTATAGTGGTTTAAAATAACTAATATTCTATTGATATTCTATTGTTGAATTATATAAAATTCTATGAAATTGACATTGAAATCGTTGAATTAGTGTGATAGATACCTTATTGAGGCGATTTTTTTATAATATTCATGAATTGATGATGCATGTTGATATACATTATACCATGTTGAGTTTTTCCATATGTTTCTGTGATAAGTATTTTTTTTCATGATCATGATATTCCATCTATTGTATGATATGATTCCTCTATTTCATAAATTATTTTTTTGTGTATGATCTCTTTTCTTTTGCATTATTCATGGTTCGCATGGGACTTAAAGACCCATAATGGTTCGGTATCTTAAGAATTATTGTGTGTTAAAATAATTAATGTGACATGATGATAATATTAATATAAAAAATGTTGCACGATTAAATTATGTCTCTTGACCCATGGGTCTGAGTGTCATATGTGATCATCCCTCTGAGAGGTTTGAGGGGTATGCTAGTTTATGTGACATGGTCTATCTAGTGGATGTGGGGAGTGATGGTCTATGAGAAATCAATTATCCCATAGTTTTCGGGAATGATGGACTGTGTGACATGATGTAAGAGTCAATAACAAGGTATAATGTCCTATTTGGTTATATACGAGGCATATATTGTTTAGCTTCATGTATGGAACTATAATTTTTCACATACCTATGACCATTCTGATATCATCAATTAAGTATAAAAAATGGATAAAACATTGGTTTTTGGTGCCTTGGTTAGAATACATATGCACAATACGATTTATTAATTGACTCAACATTTATTTATTATTATTCCAAACATATTTATGAATTTAAAATCTTGATAATGATGAATTAGTAATGTTCCAATGGGTTTTATTACCCACATACTATGTGGGAGTTTTTACGCATATGGAGATTTATTGAATATTTATCTTAGAAAGAGAAATGGGGCCTGTAAAAATAGATGGGCCATTGAACATGTATTCAAAGGTTGAACTGCGATAAAATATACTAGAAAACACTGCTTTATTTATTTAAAAACATTTTTTCAATTATTCATATCTTTATCTTTCTACCATTTGAGGCCATTTATTTATTTATTATATGAAATTTATGCCATATTTTAATTTTCCTATTTTACAATTATTATTTATTATATTTTTATCTTTTTTAAAATTAGTATAATAACATGATAAAGAGGGTATAGTCTCCCAACTAATGGAATAATATCCTCATTACTAGTTGTAAGTTTCCTGATTATGCGGAGGCATGCATGAAGTCATGTGGAACCCCTATTTAGACTCAATCGTTTGGGTTATAATGTTAAAAAATAGTATTAGAGGAAAAATGTCGATATTTTATGTTTAGAGTAGACTATGAAAATGTATAAAGGTGATAATTGTATAGGACTCAGGCATGGGAGTTGTCTTCTGTCAAGAATGATCCTGTGTGATAGACCCGAGAGTAACCATATATAGTAGTACTGCTACTATTTTTTGTGTATTGTTGTGTGTTCATGAATCGTGAGTAGGCATATTGGATCACATTTGATATATATACCTATTATTGTGATGTAAAGTAGTTATTTAATACAATTAATATAATTATCATATCTATTATAGATAGGCTTATATTTATTAATTTGTGTTATATCTATTTTGCTGTACATTTGTGATATATTTGATAGAAATAATTTTTTGTACATGAGAAAGAGGTTAAATTTATATATATATTTTTAAATACCTATGGGAATGGATACCATGGTTATTTATATAAGTGTTATACCATGGATTGAGGGTATACTCTTATTAAAACCTTTGTGTGACCCCAAATATAGTTAAGACCAGTCTCATAAATTCATTGTATTTTCGTTATTTTAGATTTTCTTTCCTAGATACGTTTGATGGGAATTCTAGGTGGGGAATACTTGGATGCTCCTGTTACACCACTCATTGTTCATAATTATGTATAAAAAAACACTAACACCGACATCTCATATTCATGAGTAGAGCACCTTTATCCATGAATATTTTATTTTATTTAAATAAATGTAGAAACCATTCAAAAGATGATGATTATCCACACTTAATATTTTCTTCTCTAGAATCATCCCTCATTATAGAGTGTTGTTGGACCATTGGATATAGAAGACATGATGGAAATTATCATGTTTATTTTTGAAATAGATTAGATTCCCAATGTGGGGTAAGTAATTTTGGATACAATTCTGATCAAAGGACCTCCAATGAGACAGAGGAATACCATGAGTCAATCTAGGACAGGAGAGGGTCTTACATGGGAAACAATGAAGAATATATTTCACTAGAAACAATTTATAAAATTGTATAAATATAATGTAAATTGAAGATCATGGATAAGTGGTTGGATTCTATGATAGTATTTTAATATGTGGCTCAATTTATTGACTGGCATCAGCTTAAATATTTGTAGGTTGGGACCGAGGTGAATTTTTTTAGAGGTTCAAGATAATATATAATTTTGTGCTCAAACATTATGATGGTTGATTTTATATTTTGATGTTCAAAAAAGGGATTATAAAATCCCATACCATTGATAAGGGTTAAATTATGAAAATTTATTTACTTTAGATCCTTCCTATAGAGACCTAGTGAGTGAGCTCTCTCTCAATTCTACAAGTCTTTCTTCTCATAGTATGAAGATGAAGGTTATTGGGGGATTATATGTGACAAATATTATGATGTGATCTATGTCTCTTCAACACCTTCTTCATGGGAAACGGTTCCCCATTCCTATAAATATTGATTTTGGGGGTAAATATCATACATTTTTCTTAAGTTATATATTGTAGTTCATATAGTGTAGGATGAAATGGCTTCAACACCATTTTTTCTCAAAGGCAGCATTAATGAATACTCATGCTAATTTGATATAGATACAAGTATCATGCCAGGGGAAATGTTGGGATCCACACATATAGGTAGAGAAAATGATGTACTAGGGGGGGTATGTTTTATCATGGGCAAGTCCCTCGAGATGTGATATGTCATGACAATATATTTGACCAGAGTCAACATGATATTAGTGATTATACATCTCCTATATATGGTATGGTCTTGATTATATGTCCATTATCTATTTCCTTTTTTAATATCAGTCCATACCATTAATTCATATATTTATAAGTCATGTAGATAATTTACATTCCAATCACGTTATCCTAAAATATACATTCCACTTATAAAATTTGGGAATAAAATTAGATGGTCCAATGTGATACCTAGTGTGTTCTATAGTCATTAACGGCCATTGACATATACATGACTTCTTGATTGTAATGTTGATGAGTATTTAGGTGATTCTGGATAAAGACTACATAAAAATCTTCCTATATAACATTAAATACTCTCAAATATGTGTGTTATTTACTTTACTAATGTGAGAAAGGATAATGATTCCCAATATCTGTGAAATGGGAGCTAGTAGAGTAGGTGAATACATGAGTTAGATCATCCTGATTAAAACATGAATGATGGGATATGATCATTTATTAATATTATATTAACCCCCTAGATATTTCACTCATACATAGATCTCTATGAATACATCTTTAGAAATGAATTCCTTATGAATTATATTGATAGATTAGTTAACTTTGAGATAGTTATGTTTTTTATGAATCCCATTTCAATACCCCTTATCATATGGAGTCATTTGTGATGAAGGAGCTGAAGGTGGAGTTTGACTATATCCCATAGAATATATTTATCAAGAAGACAACGTCAATATCAAATGATCAATTTTTTTATCCAATAATGAATATGATAGTCTACACATGTTCACTGATAATCAGAAAATAAATCCTATGATGGTTAAAAAAGATATCATTTTCAAGGGATTGAATACCCTCTTGATCAATTATTAGGATCATGGTTGTTATCCATGATTTATATGCGACTAAGATATCATAATCTATGGTTAATTGAGGTGAACATCATGAAGATGTTGATTTAAAGAAGTATGACATATTTGGTTTAATGAATGATTAAAAATTTTCATGGACCCATGAAAAATATCTTCCATCAAAATATATAATGGTTCTTTAGGGTGTTCATTTATGGAATAATTATTTAATAATCAACAATAAATCAGTATTCCAAATATCTTGAAATTTCATTGAATAAAATTCGATCACATCATCATTAAACCATGATTTTGAACTGTAACTCTTAGGGTTAGGAGTTAATAATTTAGTAAAATTTTGTATTTGCAGATGGTAATTCCATGTAATCTGATAATAAATAGGATGTGATGTTCTAGACATGTCCGTAGTATGTGTTAGAGAATATTATCTTCATGGGATTCACTGGATACTACAATTGTTTATCCCATATATCTCTCTTCTAATAACACCCATGAGATTGTTCACCATGAGGGATGTGATGGTCTATCTGAAGAACCATTGTGGCAAGGAGTTGATTGAGATGATGTGGTGGTTCAATATAAATATATATATATCATACATCATGATAAATACACATGTTATGTTTTTTACTATGATACATAATGAAATAGATTAGGAGAAGCTCAAAGAAATAGATTAGGAGAATTATTCATTCGGAGGTACCATGTGGTAGCTTAAGGGTCGCATAGATTGAAAACCTATGTGTGAAATAACCCAAAACATCACATAGAGATTGTATATGTGGTTCATGAGTTTGTGTTTTAGAGAATATAAATATATAGTGAGTGGGTATTTTCATTAATAACCATAATATTCTTGGTTACTTCTTCACATTACATGTCCTGGACATAATTAAGGGGAGATAAGTGGAGTATCATTAGATTTTGAACATTTAGATGGTGCATAAAAAGGGTATAGTGACCAGAGGATGAGTGTTCTCAAGATAAGGATCCACAAAAAATTATTTATTTGAAGTGAAGATTTTTTGGGTGGATTATGCAAATTATGGTTGTCAAACTAAACTAGATTTTTCTATGATGTGATGATAACAATATTGATGTGATATGATATCTGAGTGGCCTTTGTATATAGTAGTTGTGATCCTCTCACATGAGATAGTTTCATTACTTTCTTTCATCATTGAATTACAAGCGAGAGTCTTCCATACATTTTGATTTGTGGTATATTCTAGTGTGACAATGATGTACCATGACATCATGTAGTAGTTCTGGTGGTGAGGGATGGAGTTGGACATCACATGGTTTTTAACTATTTATTTCCATATAGATGGTTAAAATCAATCACCAGTGTCTAGGTGGATTTCTCCAGCCCCAACTAGTTCCCTTGTGCAAGTGAGTGGACTTCATCGAAGACACTGGGGATGGGTTACACAGGATCATAAGAAATCATAATTTTTTAGTTTTTCTTTTTTATCATATAAAAATAGTTGATAAATTGTTAAATATCCATGAGAATCAACCCTTGGATAAGTGATGAATGATATATTCTATTGAGATAGTACATTCACATAAATTTAAAGTACTATTTTCTTATAGGTATTAATGTATCATGTTTCACTATTAGTGGGTATTTCAAGATAAACCTAGGGACTCTTGCATGACTAAGAATAATATTCCATCTGTAAATAGATTATATGTTAGAGTGAATGATTCTCGTAAAATAGTATATACTCTGAGAATGAGTTATGTATATTTTTTGAAATTTGGATGAGAAAATAAATATTGTTTATTTTACATACTGAAACAGTTAATCTGTGATAATAAAGATTTAACCTTTTACAACTGTCTATGGATGGCCATTCCAGTCAATGTTGTGACAGATTGATGTAGGTGTCATAGAAATTGCTCACCATATTATGCTAGTGGAGACTACAAAGAGGGTTCATTGATTAAGGATAAGATAGTGACAACATAGAATAATATGTTATCATAATTAGACTAGAAGAGGGCACCATTGAAAATCATTATTAGTGGCCAAGTATTCATGCAAGTAGAACTTTGGTTGGAACATCATCATTTGTTTAAGAAATTTTAATTAAATCTATGGTTTATTTTAAATATTGATATCACCTAATGGGTTTCGATAGAGAAATATTATCTAGTCCTTCATCTAGATTATAAATTAATTCGTGATTTGTTCTATGTTTCTCATATTAGGATCAAACAACATATCCATCACAAGTTATTTATTGTTTGGATGTTGACATGAATAGATATTAATCATATGTAGACATCATGGTGTGTAACATTGATCAAAAAAATAAATTAAATCATAGAAATATGATACCATTTTTCCAGATCATATGGTTTCATAAACAGATCAATGATTAGTGGTGGATGTGGGGGTGTAAGGTTCCTTCTTTGTGGCTTTGGTTGCATTATAAAGATCTTAACGATATTGATCATGAATTATAATTTATTATATATTTATAATGGTAATATTCTAAATTTATTAATATTTCATGAACCCCTATTTTATATGTTATTTTTAATCCATTTTATTAAAAAAACTCAATAAATGTTACTCTAACATATGGTTTTGGGGTGTTTATTAAGGCAGCACTAGATTTACAAGTGTTACATAACAGTAAAGACAGTTTTAAATACACTATGTAATGGAAATATAATTATTTCATGATCTATATAAAGGAGAATTATAATATATAAGAGTTGTGTAAGGGTATGTCAGATGTTCATGCACAACATAAGTGCGTTACTCTACAAGTGTAATGATAACAACTTATCCATTAGGATTATATCGGGATGAGACCCTAGAAATAAAATATTAATAAAGGTATCCAATGTGTTTCATAAAGGTAAAATAAGTTATTATATATTATATATAGTTAATATGAAGGTTGTGTAAGGGTAACATGATGAATCATCTATATGCGTATGGGTCTGAATGGATTCACATTAGGGACAACCAATTTTTTCGCTTAATGTTTAAGGATATCTATTGAGTTACAAATGATTTTTAATGATATATATGAGGTTGTGACTTGTATAAGGGTTTTATATGTTTACCCTAACACAATGAACATTTCATTTTAGGGGTTGTTTTTCTCTCAGTTTTCAATTAACCCGTCCATGTTCACAACATTAATGAGTTATTGAAATTTTAATTTCCTATAATTATTTAAAATAATTCATTAACATGATTATGATTTGTGATATGTATTTTAAGATAATTTAATCAATCCAATTTTAATAAAATATTAAAAATAATTAAATTATTAATACAATTTTTTAATTTTGATGTTGCAAACCAGTACACAATTTTCCAATAAAAATGATGAAACCCAAGATTTTTTGGTTTTTATATATTATATTGAGTCCTGGGAGATTATGGATTCACTTGTTCATGATTTGATAATTATTATATAAATAATATTAGTTTATTATCTTGTTTCTTATCCATGGTGAACCACACCCCCTCATCTATTAATTGGTGTTGGGTGGTTAATGGATAAAACCAAGGTATATTTTTTCATAAATTTTTTAATAGTGACAATGCTAATTTTGTTTTTGGAAGCTTCATAAAATTTCACAATGATCTCATTAACTAATAAAAATTAATAATTTTGGATAATAATAATAATAAAGAATCTGGTTTATTTCATATTGTTCTAGAGAGAGAGATTAACAAATCATGTGGAAATAAAAGAATTCTTTATAAAATAATATGGTCACATGTGCTATGTTATAAAGAAATAACTCAAAAATTATCACAAAGAGAGGAGTTTTTATCACATTTGGTATTTCTATATAATTGGAACCAAAATACCTGTAATTGGTTCTAGGAGTACATAGAATGTTGTTCGAACTAACTATTACATAATAATTTCATTGGTGATGAATTCTATGACTAACCATGATTATGAAATTTTTGTCCATGTGGTCATAAATTATATACCATATTGATGACTTTTTAATTATTTTAGGTTGATATTATGATGTTTGTGGGTATTATTTATACAATGTTTTGTTTTTTCATATGTTTGTGTGTTTTGGATATAGTAGACCCTCATGATATTCTAGATTTCCTTGTAATGATACCATTTTTTAATTGTAAATTATTTTTCTATATTTTATATTTTTATTATTATATTTGTGGTACCAAAGTGATAGGTGAACCAACCATGGATTTATAGTATTAGAGGGTGAACATTTTCTGGTGTTGTATGTGAATTTTTAAAATATGGTGATAGATGATGTGGTAGTATGGCTATGTGTGGAATGATTTATTGGCATGACTTTCATATGAATTCATCCTTGTGAGATATCAATGATGGAATGATGGTATATGTTACCTAACCAATGTAGTAGTTGTGGGACATAATGGTCCATGGGACCTAACTTGTGTGGATACACTAGAGACTAATCATCTATGTGACCAAACCTATGAGAGAACTATAGGTGATGGTAGATTATTATTGTCTAACCTTGAGTAATAGTTCATATGAAACTACTGCGACTCTTTAATGCTGGATCCTATTTTTCTAACATATCCATGACTATTCAGATATATTCTTTTATGGAGCCAACACAGGTAAAACTAGGGATTTTGGTGAATTTTTTAGTGAAAAAATAGTCAATATGATTTTTAGTTATGTGAACAGTTACTTATTAACATTTCATATTGTCTTATGAATGAAAACACTTTTTGAGCATGCATTGGATGTGTCATACTTGGTTAAATTACTTTCCATGTGCATGATATTGTGGTTGATCTTGAAGATTTCATATATATGATTCCAGGTTTGGGGAGGGTATTGTTTCCTATGGTTTTTTCAGGTATAATGAAGTTTGATATAGAACTATGATTGAATCCTATGGATAACACTATTAGAATTTTTTATATATCATTTTCACATGTAATTGTTTTGTATTTCCAACTTCAATGACAATATTATTTTTTTATTAAAATACCTAAATTCCATAATCTATTTTACACATGTCACTCGAATTATTTAATATATTGATAATTTATTTACTGTTTATGGAATTAATTGATATTAAGTATATAGTCTTCTAACAATTGGAATTAGACCCTATATTCTAGTCTTTATCCTCTTTCATATGGGTTGTTGTGCCCGAGATCATGTGGCACTCTAGATTAGACATTGTTGTTCCAGAGACAGAGTTAAAATTTTTGACAACGTCAACTTTTTTCCGCACATGAAACATGTTCATGTGACCAGTTATGCTTAATGAGTGACCCTTATATGGAACCACTTTCATGCGGTATTAAATTCGTTAAATTTTTTTTACACATAAATATTCTTGAAATGACCATGTAAACATAAAATTAACACTCCAATCCAAAAATTTTCTTTGGAAAATATATAATAACTTATGTATGGACATCATGATGACATGATGTGTTTCCAAATTGTTCCAAGGTAATACACTGATCATGGTGTGTGAATATTATGAAAATATAGTAACTATATCATAAAATAGAACCAATACATTATATAATTGTATCTAAAATAAATAAATTAAACAATAAATGAGAAATTATTTTTAAAAAATTAATATACACATCCACAAGTCAGCATCATCCTAATTAGAAATTGGCATCGGTCAACCATGGGTTCATAATTGATTATTCTTGAACTCTCGGGTCATGCAAATCATTGTTCTTATGAACATAAAAAACCTATGGTTACTATATAAAAAATTGTTGAATTATAACTTCATAATTGAATGAGTTGTTGTGAATCTCTAATTTCATTGTAGCTTCAACCACTCATCATAGTGATGATTAATCAACTGAATCCAAGTATATGTTTCGGACAATCATGATTAAACTCAATTAGAGAAAACATATGAATCCAATAATCAATCTATGTATTCATCCTTATTTTATATGATCATTATATGCAAGCGCCATAAAAAACATAATAATGTTTGGAAACCACTATATTGAGTTCTCTCAATAAAATTTTTATGCATGGTTTTATCTTCTGATGTTGCACCATCATCTATGATAGTTTTTCTAAATTTCTAGATTAGAATCATCCATGAGTTTGGAATCATTGAATGAATATATATACTTACATTTATTTTCAACACCTATGGTTTTTGTTTCCATGTAATGATAGTGCTTCTATATCATTATTTAATTTTGGAAAACATCAAGTTGCATTTACTACAGTGTGATTTCCATATCCTGGAGAATGCAGCATTCTTCATCATCCAAGAATTTTGTGGTCACTTTTTTCCCATTTATTATTTGTCACATATCATTATGTAAGATCATCATAGATATGAATGTTTGGAAAAATTCCTTTTACATCTTGGTATTCAATGTGTGGTATGTTCTTCCACAAGCATGTTTGGAATGTATGGTCACTTAAATTTTCAAGTATTACAGTAGGTTAAAATGTACACATGGCATATTAATTTATCATTCATTAATGGTTATCATATTTTCCTTTAGTTGAAAAATATGATCACATGGTTACTTAATTAACATTTCATTCATCATCTTATAGTAAAATAAATATTTATGTATATAGTTATAATACCTTCATGAAATAGGTTGGCCTCCTTAACACACAGTCACATAAATTGAAAGGAATACATGCGGTCAAATAGAATATTATTCAGGAAATGTTATTTATGTAAATGTTCCTCTTCATGTGGTTAGAAAAAAATTCTTAAATGGTACGTTCTTCATGTGTTTTCACATAGGTGACCATAAAAACACCTCATTCAAAAGTAAATACAAAAAAACAACAAAATAAATTATAAAAATTGAAATATAATAAATAAAAATTACATTGAAGTTAAAATATTGATAATTTTTTTACATTCCAATATAATGAAAAGAAAAAAATATTAATCCCTCAAACTAAATTAAAATAATAAAAACTAGTAATGAAGAATATCATTTAAAATAAATAAAATGTTAGTGTGAGTATATTATTTAAGCCTAAAATAAGATTAAAAATAATTGATATAATAGTCAACTGAAAATATAATTATAATTACTAAAAACCCAGAAATAAATTATTAAATAATGATTTTGATATGTAATATATAGTTCTATAACATGAACAAAAAATTAACAACAGTGATAAATTAATCAATTTGAAACCTTATTTTGAAGAGAAACTGAAGTTTTTTCAACAAAAAATGTGTCAAAATATATTAAATAATGACACATAAATAATATTATATGATCAGATTAATGTATATTCTAATTTTTTGTAAACAATATTTTTATTGTAAACATTTTTTGTTCTGTATTTATATATTTAGAATACAAAATGTTTTATGGATTCATAAATATTGGTGTGATTTATTTTGAATAATTGAATGATATCATATCAACAATATCTCATAATATTTTATATTAACATATTATCCATGCATGGGTTCTCTATATAATGATGAGCTCAACCTATTTTGTTGTTATTCTATTTTTTACAACTATTTGTTTACAGTAACTGATAAATAATTCAACCAAAGTAATTTCAACATATGAAATAATTATTGAAACATTAATTAATATATATAATATATCAAACAACAAACATCTATGTAATATATCACTTTTAAGAGTGTGGAGTCTTAAAAATTACCTTCAGATGAAATGAATTAATCTAATCATGAATCAACTATCTTTATTGTAGATCCTTTCCATTTGGAAATATATACAGTGTAACAAGGGTGACATTTTAAATTCTATGGGAAATATTTCTTCTGAATCATATGATATAAGTGGAAACTGTATAGATTTTGTAGATGGAGAAAGCCTATTCCGGTTAATGAATCTTATGATTATTAATGGTTTGTTCAACCAAACATTTGATTTTAAGAGTATATTATGGGTGATTGATAAATTACGTAAATAATAATCTATTGTATAAGATGATTCAAATTATAATTATTTGGATTCAAAGAATTATTCATACAAGTAATGTGGGTAGTGAATCATTTATGATTCATGATTTATGAATTTTATAATTTAGTAAAATAATGACTAATTCTAGTAATTTATTGTACGTTTAGTAAAATATAATGTCGTAATATATAGGGGTGGTTAATCTGAATATTTTACCGTAAAAACATTCAATAAATTTATTAATTTGGTATTTATACAATATTTGAATGTGTTAATATATTTGTGTTATTGGGAAAAGGAATGAGACTGATTTCAATATTGTAACCATATATTAGATGAAGCGTGTATATCATCTAGGTGAGAAGATATTAATGAAAATGAAGTCTACTGTTACTCTGTTGATAAAAATTTGAAAATATAGTATTGATTTATATGAATGTTTCTATAGTGTATAAAATAGAACCATATTTTAAAAAATGAAAAAAATTTATTATAGTTGAGACAATTTATACACTGAATAAAAATGACCAAAATCTGTTTTTCTCTATCTAAATTAAAAATGAAGGAAAATTCTATGAATTTTTCTCAATAAAAAGACACTGATGTCTATTTTAGAAAAACTTTTATAAAACATAATTCTACATGGGAAGAGAAGGAAGTGAAATTCCAAAAAATGAAAGACGAGGATATTTGGAAACCAATTTTTTTCATAATATTAGTAGATAAAAAGTATTATTCTAATATAAATTTAAATACATAGAGGATTAATGGAACAATACAATTATATAAATAACACAAAATTATAATATGTTCTTCATATGATTATTTCTATGAAATATATCACAAACCCAGAGAGGATATTATATTTTATAAAAGGTTTTTAGGGAATGTTTAATTAAGGAAAGGTAATTACAACTTCCCTTATGTTTTTTGATTATCAAAACCATATATTAGGTAATAAGTTTATTATATTAAAGAGTTTTATGGTTTTATTCAAAATAATATTCCTTCTACTCATATGAATAATAAAAAATAAACATATATTTCTCTAATGAAGTCATATTACTATTTATGTTAATTATAGGATTAATCTCAAAATACATTATATTTATATGAAATGAAAATAACTATAAAATAATCTATGGTTCATGTTAGAGGTTTCTTAAAACATATTGATATGATAGAAGTTAGAAAATATATGATTTGTAAAAACGAAAAATGATAAAAGATGGCTATTTAATGGGAAATTATTTTAATATATTGAAATATAAAAATAATAAACCTCTATAAAATATTAATATATATCCTATATTAAAATTCCATCAAGATAATACCTTATGTGATGTGTATAATAGAGAAAAATAAAAATAATGTTCTTCAGATAATGGTTCTTCTAGATTTAGTATCTATATTCAAATATTCTAATGTATATATGAAAAATGGGAAAAATATTTATTATAAATTATTATAATATAAGACATCTAAACAATATTAAGTTTATTTTAACTCATATTCAAGATGTAATTGGTGATACACGTATTTCATTGTTTTAATGATGATAATGAAATAATGTGACTAAAATTAAATTGGATGATTCCAATATAAATGATGTAGATTTTATTTATTTTCATGAAATCAAAATATTTATTTTTTATAATAAATCTCACGATAATTTCATTCTTGAATAAATTTAGAAGACTATTGATTTTAGAATCAATATTAGTCATCAACTCATTCATGTTGGTATTCTTGGTAAAATATTGTCTGATCAAAATTGAGGATTGATGAGAAATATTATATATTAAATGAGTATGAATTTATTATTATATAATAACGTAAATAATGGTATAAACAATGTAAATATTTAATTTAATCAAAAATCATGTTGAAAAAAATTGAGAAGACGTATAGATAAATAATTATGTGCCAACCGATATTCTGTAAAAAGATTATATTTTGAGCCTATTATTTTTTTATAATTAATGTATGAATAAAAAATTGAATGGTATTTATTCATTGGTATATTTTGGTTAACTATATGATATAAATGATTAATATATATGTTTTACTTTTCATTAAAGTATTATTTTAACATATTAAATATATAGAATATTGAAAAAATATTAACTTTTTATTTTTTATAATTATAAAAGAAGTTATTACATTTAATCAAAATATTTTCAATAGTATTAATTCATTCATGTAATTAAAATTGAATGGATACTAATTAAAATTAAAATTAAAAAACATGGACCATACATTATATTCATTAGATATTATGTTCTCTATGTTACTTTATGATTTAATTTTCAAATTCATTAATAGAGAGATGATTGGATAATTTTACCCTCATTAATGGGGAAGTGAAATTTTGTTTTTTATAATTTTACTCTAATCTTAGATTAATGTTATTTAATTTTTTATGAGATAAATTTGTAATCATATATAATTTTTCTAGGTTATAAAATCTCTAAAATTTTATAAGAGTTAAAAATGGGGTTTTTAAATTTAAAATTTACTAAAAATAAAACCTTAAATTATGAGAATTATTATTATCATAAAGTAATTTACATTATCACAAAAATAGTATAATAATGATTGGTTCTTTTAAATTTTAATTCATATAATATAAATCATATATAATTTTTTATTTTGTGATTTAGTTTATTTTTTCCAAAATAATTATTGAATGTTTAAAAACATGATAACATAGGAATTTCTTTTTATGTTACAATACATCATGAATATTGTATCAAAATAATCCTATATAATATTATATATTTATCTTTTTTTCATTTTGGAAAACATAAATCAATATAGTATGAGGAGACATCAATTAGAAAACGGAGAACTGTGTATGATTATTTTACAACTAAACATCATGAATTTGTAATTTGAGATTTTTTCTAATAATGGACCACAATAAATAGAAATTATGGTATCAAGGAACGACATAATATTGATAATTTTTAGGATATCAGTTTTTTTTATGTTATAGATCATTTAATTTTTTCTATGTGATTCTGATTGTTTCTTCGTATAGGGGTATTTTTCATGGAGAATGACCCTATAAGCGTTTCAATGTAAATGATATATGTTTTTCATATTGTAATTGACCATCTAAAAATGGTTTATATTGGGGAGACTATATGATAGAATTTTTTGTTATCAATGTTGATTGGGGGATTCCATGGGATAAGAATATTGTTTTTAAAATAGAATGATCACAATCTTCTTGGGATTGAATGAAAGATATTATTTTAATAAGTCACTAATAGTATCCAATGATTTTTTAGTTGATCTGTTTTTAGAATATGAACGGGGATTCATAGGTTCATATGATTATATACTACTATATCATTTGGAAAAAAAGAGATCAATTAATAAATTAGAATATATATGATAAATAATTAACTTTTAGGGTATTTCTGATGTTATATAGTACATCATTCATATTTTTATATTTCATTAAATTTTAAATTTATACTATTCACTTTTTATTTTATTTCATAGTGTGTTCAATATATGAATTATTTAAATTCAATAAATTTGAATTATGAATAATATGGTATGAAGTCATTTTATTTGATGATCATAATATCTGAAAAAATTACAAAGAAGTGAAAAAATGAATATTTTCTGTTATAAAAAAATCATCCCATTATTATAGTTCAATACTTATAATTATTGGGATAGAATGTTTTGGTAAATTTTACAATATATTGATCTTGTTATGGATATCACATGGTATGTTCATTCATGAATTTTTTGGGCGTGGTTAGGTATCAAGTCTCTCGTTTACATAACTTATTATATCTCTAGTTTGATCCTTTATTTTTATGTTTTTACATGTTCACTATTTTAGCTATTTTTATATTTATTTATAGTCAATAAAATTATAAATATGCGAAATATTTACATCATGTTTATTTTTTTAAGTGTTTTATGTAAAAAAAATTTATTTGATGATGATAATGTACAAAATTATTTACAATACGTAATTTAGTATTTTTATGACATGTCTTTTCCATTGATATTTTATTTAGAATCATTTATTTTATTTTATTTGATATTTATTGTATATAATAATAATGGATCAATCATGACTAATTTTCAAATTGATTTTATTATTATTATTATTTGAGGGATTATTCATTCCCTAGTGGTTATATTTTTATATCTTGGATATCTCCCCCCACCAATATTGATCGGTAAAATCCATCAGGCCTTGGAGAATCTTTTTTCGAATATCTATTTTGTAGATTACTGGGACTTTTTACTAGAAAATGGTATCACAATTCAAATTTATTAAATGGGTGAATCATTTTAGTATAGATAATATAAATATTTGGGCATAATATTTCATCCATAAATAATTTACGTATCAGCAATTTTTAAGGTGATAGTTCAGTTTTAATAAGAGTTCATAATCTAAGAATTAATTTTCATTTTGACATCATTTATTAGTGTATTTTTTTAGTTGGTAATGATATTTATTTTCTCTAATGAATATAATTTTATTTTTTGGGATTCCCATATATAATATTATTAATTTATATGGTGAAAAAAAATCATGGTTTTCACACATGGGTTTTCAAAACCTAGAAATGTCGATAAACATTGCATAATAATTATTTTAGAGGCTAATATATGGTGGATTAATTTTCATAGAATCTTTGGAATAGTGTTTTTAAAACTCATGTTCAATATTAAAATTTTAATAAACATATAGTATTATCATAATCACCCTAAAAAATATCCATATTATTTTTATTGATAAAATTAAGTGTTTTATATCATTTTTGGATGTTGTTACAGTGGAATTTTAAGATGTGTCATGTTTTACATTAGATTATTCATGGTATTAATTATTTTCAAAAATAATTATAATAAATATTTTCTTTATAATATATTTTTAGGATTTATTTAAAAATTAAAATGATGGATATTTTATATTTATGAAACATGGTTTATGTTTTTTATAACATCTTTTGTAAATATAATAACGTGTTTTTAATGTGTTTATTTTATTAGGGGATGTGATATAAGTTTTTCAAATGAAGATGATTTTTTAATTATTGTATCCATACGTAAATTTCATAAATATTTTCATTATATTTTTAAAATAATTTACTATATTTAAAATTAATTAAAACTTATATAATCATTTTTTATTATTTGTTCAAGATATTAGGTTATATTATAGGTAGATAATTGTTGTGAGATTTACATGTTAGTGATGCATATATTTTTTATTTTGAAGTATATTTTGTTTATTTTTTATATGATTTACTTTTTTTAGTTTCTTGTTGGGATTTAGAATATGATTTTTGGGCTATTTTTAATTTTCATGGTCATAAATGAAATTTTTTTATAGACTGATTATTAATGAAATTTGATGTATTGGGCGTAATCTATTAATGATAACTATGATTTTAAATTTCAAAATATAAATAATGGATTATTTAGCTTAATTCTACTCAATGTTTAAAATTTTCCTCAAAATATATTCATGATTAAATATATAAATTTTGTCTTAAGAGATGATCCAATGGTTGATTACCACATCATTAGTAGTGACTCTTTATTTTATTGACTCATAATATACAATAATAATGGAAATATAGTAAGAAAAAACCAATAATTATTGCATACTTAATGATCCATAACACATCAATTTTTTATGTTGAACATGTTTTGGTATAGTTATCAATGGTCTTTTTAATTATCATTACATATGAAAGGTATTTTTCATGACCTCATATCATTAGAGGATTAATTTATCATATTATTGTATTGGGAAGAATTAAAGAAGGGGTTTAAGATAATTTCATGACATATGAGTTCATATTTAATATCTTTTTAATCAGTGAGTTTAGATAATATTGGGAAATGAATGAAATTTTTGAATTATTTATTGACATAGGGGGTATAATCTATTCTCATTTTTATGAAAAGTTGATTATTTATTATCACTTTTTTTGTAATTTTGTTCCACTTTATGTTTGAGTATAATTATTTATATGAGTTCACACATCAAATATAAGGGTATTATAATGTGATTCCTCTGGTTTATGTTGATGTAAGTATGGTGGGGAAATCAGTGGAGGTTAATTCTATGACTACGAGTTTGATTCTATTTTGATCAAGTGTGATACATGGTTTGGGTTTCAATAAGGATAAACATAGATTTTTGTCCCTTGTGAAATTTATTAGGTTATTTCATTCCCTTTTATTCATTTACATACATTATGTCACCTTTCCATTATCTATTGGGGATTGTTCCATACAATTGAATTATATCCATGATTATGTTATGTTATGTTAATTGATTGATTTGCCGTGATTATGGTTAAATGGATATTTCATCATATTTTAATATTATAGGACATTTAATTTGTCACTTGGATGTTGGGTTGTGACTGAGAGAAGATTATAATTTTCAATAAAGAATTTTTAGGATACTTGTTTCTCTAAATCATGTATTTCTATAAATAATTTTTGTACATAATTTGAAAATTTAAGAAGGAATTATAAAATAATTTTATTCCTATTATAAGAAACTATAATACTCTATATTTGTGTTCATGGGTTTAGTTTGGATTTTTTTGGATATTGATCATGCTTAAGGATTGTTTGTTTTAGTTTTGAAGAGTTTGTTTGTTAATTTAATTATCCTTTTTTCATATGAAATATTTTATTTTCTACCATATTGGCTCACCACACACACAAATATATATATATATATATATATATATTTGGGATGGTCTTAATTGTATTTTTATATATTATTGATGAAATCATTATATGGGTGGAATGGTTCTCGATGGTGTGAATTGTAAATCCCCTTTATCACTATGTTGCCTAATACTATAATTTAATTTTTTATTTTATATATTTTGGATTGTTTTTGGGATTCATTACATTTATTCATGATTTTTATTATATATAAAAATAGTAGGTAATGTGATGAAATAAAATATATTTTCATGATGAGTATATAAGAAGAAATATAGTTCATGTCCATATAAGGTAAATTTGTGAAAGGATGGTTTATTTTATAGGTGGAACACACCACCAAATATTTTTATCCCTTTTTAAAAAATTTATTAAACGAAATGAAACACACGATGAAAATGTTTTTCAAGTTTTTAACAAACCAATAAAGTAGTGTCTAATTCTACAGAGGATCCAAACTGATGTTATGTGATGAAAAAGGTCTCAAACTTAGATATTTTTAAAATAAGAAAAAATATCATGTCATGATACTACCTTACGTATTATGAATGTGTTTTTACTTAATATATAGGCCATGTATTTGAATGGAGTTCATTCCATGTTGTGCCAATTCCCAACATTAAATTTAATAATTTATAGATTTACCCTTATTTAATTATATGTTGTGTTTCCCATTTTTTATACTCTCTAGTTTTCTAACCATAGGACACGATCATGGTGTTTCTCTACTTTATATTTCATCATTGGATTTTATTATCGATTCCATGAATTTGAGGAAGATACGCCCCTCTTTTATTATTCTCACACTCTCCCTTCATTGTTTTAAATTGAATTCACGTTCCCTATTGAACCCTAAGAAGTGTTTTACAAGGTAGGGATGTAGATATTTTTTTATTCTGAAGTATATTTTAATTATTATTTATATGATTTACTTTTTTCAGTTTCTTTCTGGGATTTAGAATATGATATTTGGGTTGTTTTTAATTTTAATGTTTATAAAGGAAATTTTTTATAGACTGGTTATTAAGGAAATTTGATGCATTGGGCGTAATACATTATTGATAATTATGGTTTTTAATATCAAAATATAAATAATGGATGATTTAGATTAATTCTACTCAGTGTTTAAATGTTTCCTCAAAAAATAGTCATGATTATGTATATAAAGTTTGTCTTAAGTATGATCCAATGGATGATTCCCACATCATTAGTCGCGACTCTTTATTTTATTGACTCATAATATACAATAAAAATAGAAGTAGAGTAAGAATAAACCAATAATTATTTTGGACTTAATGATCCATAACATGTCAAATATT
The DNA here is from genome assembly GCA_963277665.1 of Viscum album. Lineage (NCBI taxonomy): Eukaryota > Viridiplantae > Streptophyta > Magnoliopsida > Santalales > Viscaceae > Viscum > Viscum album. The sequence continues at coordinate 696,125,406 of OY728141.1, forward strand.
TATGTTAAGCATGTTTTGGTCTAGTTATCAATAGACATTTGAATTATCATTACAAATGAAAGGTATTCGTCTTGACCCCATATCAATAGAGGATTAATTTATCACATTGTTGTATTGGGAAGAAGTCAAGAAGGAGTATAAGTCAATTTTATGACATATGAGATCATTTTTTATAATTTTTTAATCAGTGATCTTAGATAATATTGGGAAATGTATGAAATTTTTTAATGATGTATTGTCCTTGGGGGTATAATCAATTCTCATTTTTATGAGAATTTGATTATTTATTATCTCATTTTTTTAAATTTTATTCCACTTTCAGTTTGAATATACCTATTTATATGAGTTCACAAATAAAATATAATGATATTATAATGTGATTCCTCTGGTTCATGCTTATGTAACTATGGTAGGGAAATCAGTGGAGGTTAATTATATGACTATGAGTTTGATTATATTTTGATCAAGAGTGATACATGGTTTGGGTTTCTTTTAGGATAATCATATATTTGTGTCCCTTGAGAAATTTCTTATGTTATTTCTTTCCATTTTATTCATTTACTTACATTATGTCACCAATATATTATCTGATGGGGATTGTTCCATATTAGTGAATTATAGCCATGATTATGTTATGTGATGTTAATTGATTGATTTACCATGATTATGGTCCAATGGATATTTCACCATTTTTTAATATTATAGGTCATTTGATTTGTCACTTGGATGTTTGGTTGTGACTGAGAGAATATTATAATATTCAATAGAGAATTTTTAGGATACTTGTTTCTCTAAATCATGTATTTCTATTATGAGTTTTTGTACATAATCTGAATATTTAAGAGGGAATTATAACATCAGTGTATTCCTATTATAGGACACCGAGATCCTATATATTTGGGTTCATGGGTTTAGTTTGTAGTGTTTTTGGATATTTATCATGCTTAAGGATTGTTTGTTATACTTTTTAAGAGTTTGTTTGCTAATTTGATTATCCTTTTTTCATATAAACTATTTTATTTTCTACCATATTGGACCACCACATACATAGAATATATATATATATATATTTGGGATGGTCGTAATTATCCTTTTCATATATAATGTAAAAAATCATTATTGGGGTGGAATGTTTCTCGAAGGCGTCAATTGTAAATCCACCTTATCGCTCTGTTGCCTAATACTACAATTTAATTTGTTATTTTCTACATTTTGGATTGTTTTTCGGATTAATTACATTTATTAAAGATTTTTAATATATATACCAATAATAGGTAATGTAATGAAATAAAACATATTTTCATGATGAGTCTTTAAGAAGAAATATAGTTCAAGTCCACATAAGGTAAATTTGTGAAAGAATGGATTATTTTATAGGTGGAATACACCACCAAATAGTTTTATCCCTTTCCTGATTTTTATTAAAGGAAATGACACACACTATGAATATTTTGGTCTTATTTTGAAGAAACCAATGTAGTAGGGTCGAATTCTACAGAGGATCCAAAACATGGTTATGTGATGAAAATGGTCTCAAACACATGTATTGTTAAAATAAGAAAAAATATCATGTCCTGATACTACCATATGTATTATGATTGTATTTTAACTTAATATATAGGCCATGTATTTGAAGGGAGTTCATTACATATTGTGAACAATTCCCAACATTAAATTTAATAATTTATAGATGTACCCTTATTTGATTATAGGTTGTGTTTCCCATTCTCTCTACACTCTTGTTCTCTAACCATAGGACATGATCATGGTGGTTCTCTAATATATATTTCTTCATTGTATTTTCTCGTCGATTACATGCATTTTTGGAAGAAGTGTCCCTCATTTATTCTTTTCACATTCTTTCTTCCATCTTTTAAATTGAATTCGCTTTCCCTATTGAACCCTAATATGTTTTTATGATAATAGGGTTTAATATAGATATTTTCAATGGAAAATGGTTTTTTTATGTAATGAAAAGTCCACTCTCTTTCATGGTTAGGAACTCTTAGTGTATAGAATGTGCTATCAATTTTTTTCATGTATATAGTATTTTATAAAATTCTATTATATAGAAATTTCATAATTTTTTATGATTTTGAAACTATTTCATATCATGATATATAATTATATTAATATTGTGATGGAATTATAAAAATGTAATTGTATACATGTAATATTTTAGTCAAAATTAATAAATACAGTAGATGAAATATATAAATAATTTATTGAATAAATGGAGACTAACATTAGAAAACTACGTATAAAGTTCCCATGATAACACTGCATTCCATCAATTCAGAATAAAGATAAAAGGAAAAAGTTAATTAAAAACTCCATAACTGTGAAAGTGTTTTTTAAATAACATAGAATACAATTATTAACATGCTATTTATCAGTTTAATATTTCTTGTATTGAATATATATTAATATTATTTCCATATAAATACAATTGGATTAGAGTAATTTTATTATTAAATGGAATATCTTTAGTGGTTATGTTAAAAAAATATGTTCTACTGTTTTGGAATTTATTTCATTCAAATATTGTATAAGGTACCTATAAAATAGATAAAACAATACATATAATGCTTAAGAAAAATGTATTGGTAATCCTCTATAATAGAGGTCAAATTGATATTAATGGATTATTTTGAATGTCCATAATATTATTCATATTTTATCATTCAAATTTTTTTAATATTTAAAAAATATTTTAATATTTTATACATATACGAAACAACAATTTTAAATTCATAGTGAATTTTATTATTGAAAAAATTAAATAAAATTTTTTGTACTTATAAAAAATTATGTGAAAATCATTTTTAATAAATTTTATAAAGATAAAATATAAAATAAATTTATTTTTAAAATTAATTATACAATACATAAATCACATTCATTATTTTAATAAAATTTTAAATTTTCTCTAACAAAAATCCATAATTAACATATTCGATTAATATTGTTTGTTTAACAATTTAGGGAATTTTGTTTGGAAATTAATAGTGGTTCTCATTAATTATATTTTTTATAATAAAATAAGTTTTTTGATGTTATATAATTCATTATTTTCAAAAAAATATTATTTTTATAGGGAATATTTTATGTATTATAAAAATGAAAAATTTAAATCATAATAATTTAAGAGGATTACCTGACCATAATTGTTTATTAGTATTGTTATTGATAATTTAATTAATTTTTTCATAATTTAATATTAATTGGATTTATATATATATATATATAATACATGTATAATATATTTAAATCTTTAATAGTGTTTGTGATGAATTATGACATACATAATAGAATTAGGCTATGATTTGAGAATTATATGAGAGATTCATAAATTTTATAATAAATGAAATTGAATCAAATAATTGTTTTTACATTAATATAATAAAATATGAGTACAACTAAAATTTTTACCTTATTATTTAATAATTAATGGAAGTTATTTTTATGATTTAAAAGAAGAAAAATATTAAAAATTGTTGGGTTGGAATAATTTACCCCTTCCTTTTAATTCCCTTATTTGGATATGTTACATTGGTTGTAAGGGTTGAATTTTTTTTGATTATCATTGACTATAAAACATGGATATATTTTATATGATGGAATTTCTATATTGAGATTCCATGAAAATAATCCAGTTTTTTAGATGAATTTGGATGGTGAGTGGCGGTGTCTATACGAGTGTGACAACATTGATTTAGATTAAAAATTTTATTAATTTTTTTTATTTGGCGAGGAATATAAATGATAATTATATTTCTTACTAAGTAAAAAAAATATCAAAATGAGTTTTAGAATATAGATATTTCAATATTTTGGAAGGTAATTATACATGTATTTAAATCCAATGAAAAAATACATCATTTTACTATAATTCAATATTCTCCTATATATTGTAATATTGATTAAAAAACATTAAAATCTCCCAGACAAAAATTTGATTAGTATATTAAAAAGATTATATAAAATTTCTAAAAATGAGCTCAAAAAAATATTTTTAATATTACTTTATATAATTAAAATTATATTTTTTCTTTATAATTAAAACATATTTTACTAAAAAAATGATGTAAAAAATATATAAATATTGATTGTGAAATTATTTCATGGTTTTTTGGTACGTATAATTAATTTTAAATTAATGTTATGAATTATTTATATTTTTTAATAATTATTTAACCTAAGGAACATATCATTCTATTAATGGTTATGTAATTATTTATATTTTAAGGTTATTAATCTAATTTCCAAATTTCCAACAATAATATTATCATTAAACATCATAAAAATATCATATTCATAAATAATTATTTTTTGATTAATTATATTTCTAAGGGTCCTTTGAACATCATTTGAAAAGATACTATTACATATATATATTTTGGCTTATCTTTTTTATTAAAAGTTTCACAAGATTGAAAATTAGTGGAGACCATTTGAAATAATAATTCCAATCTAATGTTTTCTTAATTTCATTATTTTTCTATCGCATTATATAATATTTATATTTATTAAGTGTATATCGAAATCATAGGTGTTGTTCTATAAAAACTAAATAATATAAATTTAAAAAAAATTTGTTCTTCAAAAACTTTATTTAAAAAATCACTCAATTTAAATGATATTTTTTAATTAAATATTTAATAATCAAATCATAATTAATTGATTATAATTTATATTCATTGAAAACCATGTATTTTTTAACAAGTTTGTTCAACCAAGTCTCCATATATTACATCACATGTAATGCCTAAATGATATTATTTCCTAACCAATACAATTAAATTATTAATTTTTTCATTTATCATGACCATCCTCCACTAGTACAACTTGAAGGCTAGAAATGAATACATGTGATTACAAATGACCACCTCCAACAAGCCATAAGTTGGTGACTATCTCCCAGGAAATAAATTTTTTAAATAAGTGGCATTACTATCTATATAATGAACATGATTTTGAGGCATTACAAAAACCCACAAAAACCAAATAAAATAACATAAAATAATTAATAGACAATAATTTATGTGATGAATTACAAATAAATTGGTCCAAAATAAAATGACACCAAGTGAAATCCTAGTGAAGCTACTCCATAGAGACGCAAACCTCAATACCTATAGTTAATGTATCAGCATCCCAAATTCACTTTTATAAATAAAAACTGTATATATATATATATATATACAGGTAGAGTGATTATAACTTTTACACTATACGGTGTAATACACACGGGGAATCTTGAAAATGTGAAAACCTCATACAAATACACTAATGAATAAACTAAAAAATGGCATGTACATAAAAATGTAAATTAATCATCTCAAATTAAAAAAGGATCACTCATTAAATTGTATATCCATGTATGTAAATAAATATCAAAATGAAATAATTTATGGCATTCCACAATCACTTCCTCCATGAGTTGCCACTATTTATCCCAGATTCAAAAAACCATGTACTAAATACCTTCAGAATATGATGTGGGATAGGGAAATTATATATTAAACCTTGTGTAATGTAGAGATTATAATTTTCTGATAGAATTAGTGTATATCAAATAGTCAGACCACATCATCATATCATGGGTCATAAAATCTTTTATTCCATCACATTTCCAAAAAGTTGAATATAATAATTAAATAATTGTTTTAAATATGATAAGAAAATAAACCTCATGAACTCAAACTAACAAGAACAATCACTATTTAATATCGCATCCTCTCATCACAAAGCACTATAAATAATTGAAGATTTTTCAGCAGATAAACATCACTAACAAGGTACTACTACCACACATGACATATAATGGATGTAAAGGGAAGAGGGTATTGTATTTTATCCCCCATAACTTACATGTTTTTTTGTTAAACATCATGGACCAAGAATCCTTTGGTAATCAGTAACATTGTCCTGCTTAGGTGGCCTGCAATAGGAAATCCAAAGAAAATACATTGTAATAGATAAAAAACATATATTTTTAATGGTCACATATCAAAAAAAATATAAATTTCCAAATCACTGATAATTATCACATAACCTCCAAAACATATTTTACAATACCTAAATGAAAATTAGATCATAAATAAACCCCATTAATATATCAAAATTCCTCGTTAAATCTATAATTTAACAAATTTTTTAAATTTAACATGCTGCCAACAATTATTAGTTTGTTAATCCTGATTATCGTGTATTTATGGGCCAACCAATAGTATGAACACTCTATTATATAAAAAAGAATTTTGAATTCCATTCTATACAATTTATTATACTTAAATTAAAAAATTTACAAATAAAATATCATCCCATTATTTTTTAATTTCTATGAAATGTGAATATTTTCATATCCTTACAAATTATTTCCCATATAATAATAGAAAATACAATACATGATATAAAATACAAACAAATTTTATCCATAACTTAAAATGCCACATCCTCCTCAAAGATCATCACAATATCCCAACGATCACATATAAACTTCCACCAACAAACCACATAACATCTTCCCTAGACAAAACACTATAAAAAATATCCATATGCCTTTTCATTAAAAGATTCCACTATAGAACCACTCACCAACATCTATATGAACTATGAAAAACCAATACATCAATTTTCGAAGTAAATATGGTTTCTAAATCACACAAAATATCACCAATAGAATATACTTTTACTGTGTTATTGTGTAACATTTTATCAATTCAAGTATTATTTATTCCAAAAAAATTGATTTACACAAATCTAGTTCATATTCATATGTATTTTTATAACCATGTCGTAACTCTGAACTGAAACAGTTGAACATGACATTGGTGAAAAATTTGTAATCAAACATAAATTTTATATAGGAAACAATTCGTAATAATAACATCATCACATGTAATGAATAATATAATGTTTTAAAAATAATTAACTTTATAAAAATATATGAAAACAACCACCTTTTCACATTAATTAAATTCAATCAGTTTCATTATATTATTAATAAAAACCATATTTTCACTTTATATAATATAAATGAATGTTAATCATTCATATAAAAAAATAGAGTGTAATAATTCAATTCTCAAAAAATATTTTTGATCCTCAACAAATGAAAATAAGAATAATTCAAACCAATAATATAATAATAAATCATGGAATGGTCATTAATATATAATTCATTATCCTCATTGAATCACTTGTTACAAACCCATATGATCTAACAATATCATCATAGAAAAACATATTCTAGAAGAAAATCATGGAAATTATAAAAAAGATAATGATGGATATCACAATGTTTTACTACAAATCAATATCCCGTGAATATGGTTTAATATCGATGCATATGGGCTAGAGGATATCACAAAATCACTCTTAGGCCACAAAACAATAACGAATTTTTCAGGAATTATAATACAAGATCTCAAATGACCATGGGAATAAAATTCTAACCTGAAATTAATATTTTTATCCAAAAATATCCCAAAATTTATATAATTGGATAAAATAAAATAAAATATATTTTTATCTTTGAATAACCCTTCATATATTAAAAAAAAATGCAGGCCGCATGAAATTTGAACCCCAAAAAACTCATGATATGAATCATCATTAGAAAATGTACCAACCATTTAGCTCTTTATGGGACTCATTTATCATGGCAACCAAACATTCACAAAAGTAATAACACTTCTAATAAAAAACCTCACCTTTGTTCTAGATGATTCTCCTCAAACCTCTAGCAAAAAACCTTATAATATAAATAACACCATGTAAGGGGTTAAAAGGATTGGTTGGTTTCAAGATATACCTATAAAATGATTATTTCATCAATAATAAAAATCCTATAATAGAATGATAAAGGGAAACCATCGATAAATGTTCATGTGAGATACCTCCCATGAGGCTAATTATAGCCAAAATATAACCACCAACCAAACACTAGAAAAAAGTTGAATAAATTTTTTTATTCAATCATATATTATAAAAATATTTAATCACATCATAGAATAAAGAGGAAACTTGTTTGGATAAAAATACATGGGGTGTTGAGAATGTATCAGTATCTCATACTCATAAGTTATTTCTTTCCGATCATATTCCATTTATATAATATAAACCCGAGGAATGTAAAATCTACAAAAGTCCATATTTGAAGTAAACTGGTTCTCTACCAGCCACTCCATGAATGTTGGGTCATTAATAAAATCAATGTATCCATAGCTACTGACATGATAGTCATTTTGAAGACACTTTCCTCGATATGATATTCAGAATACATTCATTATCATTTCCATCCTTGGAAAATGTGGAAACTGATACACCAATTCACCAATGTTTTCCAACACCTTGAATGTTATGATAAACAAGGTCTAGATCATACTACCCTAAAAATATATAATTCCATTATCTAGTGGAATCCCTTAAGAACACATGGTCCCAAAACTAAAACTATAGTGTAATTCGCAATGTTCATTTAAATATTTTTACAAATCTAGCACCATATTCATCTACTCATAAAATATTTAAATCCTTTTCAATATATCTGATTCTATAACAAGAACAATAATGTTCTAAACTCTAAGATTGTTACATCACAAATAATATTGGAGTGACATCCCATATGATTCCATAAATAGATCAAGAATAGTATGATTTATTTATATTGTATTATTAAATTTAACCAGTGTTATGTTTCTCTCCCATGATCTAAAATGTCCTTAATATACTAAAAAAGTATATATTTATGTATGTAGATAGTCTAATGTCTCTGACCCTCTTTCGGGGGATATAATTATATTAAAGATGTAGAGGGGAACCAAAACCATGCAATAATATAATACTTAACTATAATGTAATTCAATGGTTTAAAATGAAGATGATGAACCTTGGAACCCATTCAAGCTCCACTACTTCATCGAGGACCAACCTCATTTTTTAAATTTAGGGTACATGACAGTTTAATCATCATGAACTGGACAAACATCATAATTCAATCAACCATAATTTTAATTGAATGAAATTATTCTATGATCACTGGTAACCAAGTGAACAAATTTATTGATATGTTATCTAAATTAATATCAGGGATATCCAAGTTATTAAACAACCCTCCAAGAACATAATGCACTATTTTTCACCAAATGTTATATCAACACTTTACACAAACTCCATAATTGGACTATTTATCCCAATCTTCAAAAAAATCTTACCAATTCCATAATAAAAGTTAGTGACACTCAGATACAGAACATAGGATTATCTGTGATGCTCATGGAGGACTTTGTCATGCATGACTAATTGGAAAAAATTCACTCTTAAAAATATATGTGATTCTAGAAAACATCTTATTGGACCACTTGAGCTTCACTAGTGCTAGTTGGACTCATATAACCAATATACCTTAGTCACTCCAATAGGAATCTTCCACAACTACAATAAGGAACATTCCACTATCATATAGAATAAATATTACTTTTAGAATACACCATTATGTTTTTGTTTAAATACATTACCTTTTCTATTTACATACTATGCATCTACAGACTCATGAACATATAAGTCTTCATCTTCTAGAACAATGTGATTTTAAAAATAATTCACTATATAGTTGAAAATAATATATCTAAATCCTAATCCTTATAGAACTATATCAATATTTATTAATTTAGATTTGTATTTCAATAAGTAAAAATGTAACTCATGCTCTTATGAATAGTGAAGAACCAAAAAAATATCACTCCATTTAGGTAATGTTAGTTCATGTTTAGGGAAAACATAAATGCCTTCATTTGAAGGTAACATGTAGAATAATCTCCAACATTTAGACATAAAGACAAAGAACCTTAATATATCACCGAATATGATACATAATGAAACATCACAAACCTAGATGGTTAGAGTCATAAAACTCTTTGAGCATCAACCCCTCCTCTTCAAACTAATTAAATAGTGATCTTATTATCTTCTCTTTGAGGTACGAAAATATTGTTTGTCCCAAATTTGACCAGATGTGATCCTAGTCCTTACTAGTTATAAATGCTAATATGCCTAAAATATTTGAGAATAAAGGAAACATATATTAATTATATACAGTAACACAATGTAATATGTAAACCTATTCCATATTATTAGGTTATATTTATGAAAATTCTAGATCAATATTTTTTGAGTTCATAACCACACGCTTATAAAAAATTACATTCCCCCTAAAGTGAAACTTTCACATCCATAACATTCATGTGGATATATTATCAGGTGAATAATTTTTTCAATAAATATAAAAGAAAAATATCATATGACCTTCATTTTCCTCCCCTTACCATGTGTATATAATATCATTATTGATGATCCTGGATATGTAATAGTCTATAAACACACCAAACATAGTGATAATGTTCCACATGAACATAATTTTTTATTTCATAAAACCAAGTGGCATAATTATAAACTAAATCATTCAATAGAATTATTAACAGTAAATCATTGATATTTTAATTTTTTTACTATAATATGGTGACATTAATTACATAAATCCATCTTATAAAACGAATAGGCTCTCATCAACTGGTTGAAAATTTATGTAATGACAAAGAATTTTTTAAATGAAAATTCCCATTTATGGATATAAACGTGTCATATTTAGTATTTTAGTATTATAATAATATAATCTAATATATGATAGTATAAAAAAATAATTATATCGACTTGTAAAATATATTTATAGAATAAGTATTGTTAATGTAATTGAATATGATATAATTGGATGAATAATTTAAAATAAACTATATATAATATTTAAATTAAGAATTTATCAAACTCTAAAACGGTTTTACTCATGAAAATCACAATCAAAATGAAAAAAAGTATTTTTAAGGAATAAATAATTTTATAAATTTAAATATATTTTCACATGAGATAAAATTGATGTGAATTTTGAATGAATGATATATGATGTATTTATAGATATTATAAGACCCATATGACTATTATAAATAATATTATTAGAATATTAATACCACCATTTGGAACAATAACATTACTATTATAATAGTAACCTCAACTATTTAAATAAAAATTGTAATCACATTATTAATATAAAATATTAAAAATTTATATACTTATACAAATTAATTAATATTTTATAAAAGATAAAATAAGTTTTTTCATTTTGAGAATCATATAATATATATATATATATTGAACTAAATTTGTTTTCATAGTTTTTCTATAGAACTTTATTACATTGAATGGTAATTATAATATATTATTATGAGACCATATAATTTTTTCAAAGGGATTGAAAATTGATTATGATATTAATATTTGGGTTTTTAATCAAATTAATAATCTTTTTAAAAAATTAATTTTGATATTTTTAAATGTTTATTTTATTACAAAGAATTTTATTTTAGGAAACAACACATTTAAAAATGGTTAAGTTCATTTTTTGTATTTCTCAAAAATTGTTAAAAATTTTAGTGAATAATGAAAAATGGAAAACTATTATATTAATCATTATAGAAAATGTTCCTAAAACTATTAATCATAAAATATGTATGAATACATTATTTCAAATAAATAATAATTAATTAATCTATATATAGACATAAAAATACATAAACTATTTTTCATTAGCCAAAATAAATCTAGCAAATATAATATAATACAAAACAGTTCCATTAAGACTATAAATAACACCACTCACCTCCATATATCCTATCAAATTATAAAATACTAACCATACTAATTATATAACAATATCTTCCCATTTCACCCCATTATACCTACATGTAGTTTCTCCATCAAACATCCAATCCAAGGTTCTATAAGGAAAAGTCTCGGATAAGACATCAAAATGGGTAATATTATCAACCAAGATATCATTCAATTTATTATTATTCTAACTTATAATAAATATTTCATCATGTATTGTATAATAATGTGAGTATTTACAATTTCATTAATTGTTAAACTATTTTTATAATGTTCTTTATCTAACATCATCTAATTTTTTAATAATAATATTGAAAAAAATATTCATTTTTGTCAGTTCATTGCCACTATGGAATACATGTTATTATTTCCATTTCCACCATCAAAGATGATTACATTACATTTATAATAGTTAAAATGGATAAAAATATGTATATTAACTACTTTATCATATTAATTAATGAACACATCTCTATATAAATAAAATATATTCAATATTTTCTATATTGTCCAAACCCCGTATAAATTAACATAGAAGGAAATGATTACAGTTAATAAAAGCTTATAATTTACAAATATTTTCGGTTATAAGGAATCCATTGGTATTCAAGAAATATATTGAATCCCCACCATTATATATAATGAGTAATGGGAAATTTTCATGATAAGTATTCATAATCATCCACAACTATTGTGATCTTGGCCACATGATAGAAACTCAAATGGTATAGTAGAAACTGTAGTAACAAAAAAAAATATCAATTAATTATTATAAAATATTATTAAATTATAGGAAAAAAAATATTTTAATAAAATTCCAAGAAAATTTTCATGAAATTCATATTTTATTAATTAGGAGGTTAGGTAAAACTGTAGTATGAATTTGGACACGAGGGTTGAGATCTCTCACACCACCATATTTTATTTTAAATATTGTTTCTCCACCTTATCGTAGATTAATTAACTATTCATATTATTTAATCATAACTCACTCACACACACACAGATATATATATATATTTATTACGCAGATATATTCCTTATCTAACAAAATACTCTTTGATTGGTATATACATGTTTTTAAGGATACCATATTAATTTTGTTCGTTTGGGAGAATCAATTAAGTGAAATATAACAATATTGTATTAACGTTTCATGTTACACTAAATGTAATATTTTTAAAAGTTCATAGATTCAAAAAATTATAATTTTATTCTGAAAAAAAAATTTGGAACATTTTTTCTTTTTGATAAAATATTATTCTCTTACTATATCTAATTATCCATTAGAGATTTCATAAAACATCACAGGAGAAGTCTATTACAGGACCTATTTATCCACTATATTTTATATATCCAATTATCATGGACATATTTTTCATAAACTATAATTCACTAATACCTCAATAATTCCAAAAAAATTATCTAACACTAATTTAATGGGAATTATTATTTTATAATTGTTTTTTATTCTATTACATTAGTGTTTGTAACTCATTTCTATTTTTAGGGGAATTTCATTATTCATAATATTCATGTATATATTTATTATTGGGAATAAAATTTTTGGTATATATTATAATGGGTTCACCAAAACAGTTTATCAAAACATTTTTAATGTTTATGTCTCATAAGATGACATGTATTGGATTATTTTGTATCCCTGAATAATGATGAGACACCATACATTATGTTATGTTTTCATAGATGTGGTCCTTAACATATGATTATGTCATGTTTTTATTGTTTCTAAATTCTTACGATTCCTTATTTATTATGTCATACTTTCATATTATTATTGATTATTATTGAATTTTAGGATATCATGTTATTAAATTTGACTCATAATCAAGGATTTATGATAATTCATATTTACTTACTGAGAATTATAGCTCCACAAAATTTTATGTTTATCCCATGTATTCCTTTACCTTTTTATAAACTCAATTATATAAGAGTAAATTATGAAATTCAAAATTATCTTCTTATTTTTTAGATTTATTTGTATGTTTTGAACCATATCTTCTAAATACTGTAGGCCACTAGATCTTTTGTTCACATTCATTTGAAACTTATATTAAAAAATATATAATAATATGTGTAAGATGATTGGTCCATTACAGTTATTTTTACATTTTATAGTATTTATTTTTTTAGGTTAATATTGAATTAATTAAAATCATAGGGATTAGTTTAAGTGTATGAATCATCGTGATATTTGGTTAAGGTATTCGGTTACAAGTTTCCAAGTAATATAATACATATATGGATATGTCATGTGGATTTGAGATAGGGATAATAATACATTGTTGTATAAACCCCAAAATAACACATTTTAATTTCCCAAACCTAAAAAAAGTGCATTATCATGTGTACTTCATTCACACATAGTTTGAAACACATGGGGGTTATTATTAGGTATATTTCCAAATTAATTATTATCCAATATAAATTAAATGAATATATTATTATTCCAAAACTGATAATAGAAACATTACCATGGATATCACAGATTAAGACCTAGAGACTCTAGAATTGGGATATATATGTCATTCGTTTGATATTGTTTCAATGTTAAAATTTTAATATTTAATATGAATAATAGTTTATTTATTCTCACCCCTACTTTACTTTTTTATGTTAATGTCACAAATAAGAGTAATCATGACAAAAACCAATGTAATAGAAAATTTGATGATTTCCTTAATGATATTGGAAACCATATGTGAGGGGGACCCTGTAAACTCTTGGAAGTACAAGATTAAGCCACTCATGTTATGAAAAATTAACTAAATCATGTTGAAAGACTTATTCTATTATGATATATAATGTTGATGGTGCGTCCTTTCTATTGAAAAGTAAACCTACGTATAATAGATATTGTGATCCCATCATTAGGGAATACTATATTAACATCTTTGAGAGGATATTCATTATCCTTCATATCTTAGAATAAGGGAGAATTTATAATGGATGTTAACATCCTTGTGGGGGAAGATGATTAATAAGGGACACTGAAAAATAGAATGATAACCATATATTAAATAAATTCTATGGAATATGAAAGACTCAAGAAGGTAATTTCCAATAAATATTTCCCCAAACTCAATATCATTATAAGAAAATGGAGACGTATGGATTAAAGTAAAAAAATTGAGTTAACCCCAAAATATGTGGAAACAATTAAAGGGAATTCAAGGTATAACAAATAAATTTCAATAAAATTACAATAATAGTGAACTTCTTAATTAGTGGATTAAATCATTGAATATAAAATTTATTAAATAATCAAGGTTTTTGATGTCTATAATGATATTGTTCATCATGACCCCATGATGGAAGAGGATATTTGTGATCCTTATGGAATCATGAAGATAGTGATGAAAACTATAAAATATATTTTAATTTAGGAGGATAATTTATATATCCCATGGGTGTGATGAAATCCTCACTACCCAAGTGTTTGAAGTGTATAAATAAGAATTAAAAAATTATATTCAGGTTATAGGGAGATGATTCATGTGATGAAAAAACGTAATAAGGGAAATCAATGAAAAAATGTAGAAGAAGATTCACACAAATTAAATGATGAAATGTAATATCAATCAAAACATATCATATGGTGCAATGTTTGGAATTTGGAATATATTTTTATTATTATATGAAATTATTTATGACAATATTTTTTATAAATATTATAAAAGAAATCATTTTGTATTAGATTTCAAGGAAGGGATTATTTTATCACTATTGGTGAGGTAGACCCTAGAAATAATGTTTTGAAACGTATGTTTTTAAATCATTCACGAATTTTGAATATATTATACAATTCTAATTCTACACAATATTTCATATCATAAATATTATACATAATTATTCAAACACCACCTCAATACAATAATGTAGAGTTATCTAAGAGAATGGAAAATGGGGCCATTTTAGAATAAAAAGTATATAAATACACATTATAATATTATTATTGTATTATCCACCTAGAAACCCATGTTATACTTATCTCAGTTTAATTTTATACTATATTTAGATTATATAGGTGTTCCTAATAGAAAACTAATATTAACACTATGTAGATGGATATCTCAGTCAACATACTGAGGGATTATTTGATTCTGTGAAAGTATACTGAGGGGAATGAATATCATTTGGAATGTTCTATTTATTCATGGTTATTATTTCTATATGAGAAATAATATATATCATGATTGATTTAGAAATATTGACAAAACATTCATGATGGAATTCTAATTGTGTGGGACTATATTAATGTATTCCCTGGCGTGTTTTCTAGCACTCCTCTAAAATATGAAGTTTAGTTTTCCATTGAACATATATGTGGCACTTTTCCAATATATATTAATTCATATAAAATAGCTTCCATTTTTTGGATATGAATATTTAGTTACTAGATAATATAAAAAAAGAATTATAGACACAGATGTTCTCGACTAAGGGGTTTATCACTCCACTCCATAATCAATAATGTTGGGTCAATGTATCTCCACAATTATTTTGACAAAATAAATAAAATTATGTTATATAATAATTATAAAATATAATTATTTGATAACATCTTTGATCAAAGAAATGGTGATATTGTAATATCAATGGTGGACCTTCTATCTAAAAATAAATATTTAATGTCGATGAATGTTGATATTCCCAATATTTTCTTATGAAAAATATTTGGAAAATATATTTTCTTCTTGATTTCCATCAGGCTCACTAAATCCTCATCAATATTAACGATCTTTAGGGAATATTAATTTATTAAAAACCTTTTCAAGTTTGTGACACTCTTTGTAGATGATATTCCCATATAATTCAAAAGAAATTCTATGTACAATGATCATCAGTATTCTATGGTAAAATAAACTCATAATTATGTAATATAATAGAAATAATAAACATTGGTTTATCCCATCTGTTTTATTTTAGGAAAATAAATATTTTATTTTAAAAATAAAAAATAAAAAAACAGAGCACAGAATATAGAATGAATTAAAACTGGGGGAAAATTACTTAAATAGGTCTCATGTAATAGATCCAAAGGAATTCCCCAATGACATGGTTAACACCTTCAGTGGGAAACACACATAATATCCCAAAGAATATGATATAAACCCTTATAAAATTCATATATGAAATGAAATCATCCAATTTCTTCCCTTTTCACAATATGTGTAGAACTTCCATGTGATTATTTAAAATATCCCTAAATACTCAAATGATTCATGAGATAGACATGAGGATGGTGCATTGGATGAGCATGGAATTATGAATAATAGGGGAGTATATCTAAGACACTGCAAGATGAATCTAATTCATTGTATATAAGAGAATTCTATTAAAAATCTAGTTTAAGTATTCTATAACTGAAGTGTCATTTACAAAGAATGATGAGAATAAAAACATAACATCGACCAGTGGATAAAAAGAATCTCTACCACCCATTATAGAAAATTCAATTCATGACCCATTTGTGATGATCTTTACTCAGAAATGACGAGGATTCAATCCCACCCATTGACTATGTTAGATGTTCGGCATTTATTATTGGGCGGATCTCATATTCATAAGGGAGTGAAAAGAGGAAGCTTCCACATATCTTGTTGATCATGCTTTTTTTTCATTTCAAAATCAATGGTTCTACTTAAAGAATTCATATTATCATGGAAGGATTTATTTTATACATTCAAAATACATTATAAACAAGTTGTAAATATCACTCCTCGTTCCTTTTCTTTAGGATTATAGCTTCCTACCCATGGAAAAGTATACTTAACAATACACCAGTACTCATACTACCCACACATTTCAAAATATTAGTTTTATTTTCTTATTCTTAATATATGGATTGTGTTGTTTAATAATGTAAAATGATAAATTGATACAATAAACCTCATGTAAATTGAATTATCTTGATCAAATCGTTCTATCCCATTTTCTGGAGTTTGTTGAAATGCTTTTTCAATGAATATTTAGTGGAATCTTCTATATCTGGATAATGGTGGAATATATATAGATTATATGAACCTAAAATTTATTTCCACATAGAATGATCTTAATATACAATAGTTACTTTGGATGTATAATATTGTATACAACTAATGTTCAATCCATTAGCATATTGGAATGGATATTAAATTGGGAGATTCTTAATAATGATATGATCTGACAATATTTTATATTGTTAAAATTGAAGAGGATCCGATAATTTAATACTATAAAGGGAGATAAATGAACCATAAATGAAGGATAAATATCTTACCTACCTCTAATTACTATTCATTCATCCATCCTGTAAAATATTTTGGATCTCTAGTGTGATGATGTAAAAATAAAAATTATAGTAGAATTTATAATAATATGGAAATAATCTAAGATAAAATTAAATGAAGAGGGGTAGTAATATTTGGTATTCAATAAATTTATAATATAATAAATATTTTTTTGAACGATTCACTTAGTGTAATATTAACCGTCATCCTAGGTTTCATAGAGATATATAGAGACATATATGAACCTTACTCTTTAGAAAATTTGAATAAGTACACCATATAATATAAATCCCACTGAATGGTTTTGTAAAAAGAAATGAATGATACAAAAAATTCCATGAAAAAGATTTATCCATTACCCATACCTATATGTAAATTGGAAAAAATTCCATGGACATTTCCATCGGTTATTTGATGACATTCATATTAAAGAATACAATATGTGTTATAGTTGAACATACGATAATGATAACTCACAATAAGGAAATTCGCAAGGACTAATGAAATGATAAACATGAATAGTTATATATCAGAGATGGGGAGTGGTTCCATAGAACACCAAAATCAATTACATTTTATTGGGTTATGATATTTACATTAATAATTCAGAAATTTCTAAAATGTTCTCTATGTTGTGTGTTTAAATTCATTATGAATTATCACCCATAAATTCAAAGCATATATGAGTGGCCAATATAGGATCCCAAGGACATATTGAGAGAAAGATAAAAGGGGTTTAATAGAATATGGGATAAACATATTCCCATTATTAAATTTTTATTTAATAATATATTACATTTTACTATCAAAAATGCCTTATATAGATCATTTTATAAGAGGATATTTTTAACACCAATAAGTAGTAATTTAGTTGATAAAAAAAATTTATGACCTTGCATATTCTATGAAAATATTTGAAGGAGATGAAAATTCAACACAATTTCAAGTTATATTTTATTCAATAAAAGCTATATACTCATAACTATAAGATAAGAATAGTGTTTAGGGATGGAGATAAATATTACCTATGTATATTTCAAAAGAAGATAGTACTGATATTTTTGAATAAGGGAAATATATGTCCTGTAAACATTTTCCAATTTTCGATTCATAATTTTAACAAACTTGTGGAATATTTTCTAGAACTCTCACTAACCCTATTAAATGTACATTATATGTTTCATGTTTCCCTATTAATATATAAACATTAGATCAATCACATGCCCTAAATCAATAAATGGTATAATTAGTGTACAATATAACTTATGAATATAAGATGTTTAATATCTTAGAAAGAAGATATATTATTCAATGTAACAAGGGAACTCATCAGGTTAATTAACATTGGAAAAACAATACGTATAATGAGGTATGGTAGATACTAGAGGAATAAATGATAAAATTGTACTTTAATATGATATCATTGTATTTATTTTAATATAATTAATGTGGTAAAATATATTAAAGGGATAATAATTTTACTAGACAGTCTTTGAAATGTAAAATTTCCATATTTATTATATAAATGTGTCATATTTTTTAATGTATTGTAACATAAAAAAAAATCATTGCATAATGAAACAATATATTATTATATTGATATGATCAATATATTTATAGAAAAAATATACCAAAAGGAAAAATAAAATTATACAGGGAAAATTAGAATATATAACTTCTACAACAATAAAATTAGGTTCATCCTTTCCCCCTATAATGATCAAAATCATGAACAAAATATTAAAAATATTGTATAATATTAGAAACAAAATATTCTTTTAGGAAATGATAATATACACATAATTGAGAAATAATATATGTAAATATAAAATGATTGATATATGAAGTATTTTGGTTATGTAGTCAACCCATACTATCATTACAAATATCACCGTAGAAATAGTAATATAACTGTTAAGAATAAGAATATGACTATTAGAATAGAAAACTCACCAATATAATTGTAATATTATATTTATTTACATTCTAAAACTAAAATATAGTATATTTATATTATGAAAAAAATAAATAATCATTTTAAAAATTATAAAATGTGTTTTTGGTGGTTTAAAAAAGAAATATATTTTTGTTTATATTTTTTTGATAAATATTATATGTGAAATAAATAAAAAATTATTTTTTTATAGAATAAAATTATTTTGTATTATAATTATAATATAGTTTTTGGACACCATAAACAGTTTTAAAAATCCAGGAAAATTGATTATAATATTAAGAATTATTGTTTAAAAAAATATGGATTTAATTTAATTTCAATTTTCAAATACATTGAATTTTATTTTCATGTACGTAGAAAATAGTTTTCATATAATCGATTTTATATTGGGAACATAAAATTATAACAATGGTTCAATTGACCATTGTGATTTTTTTGTAAAATAGTTATTTTTTTAATGATTTGTGAAATATGAAAAAGTAAAATCTATTTTATTTTCATTTAAATTCATGAATTAATGAGTAATGGATGATGTATGAAACCATTTTATTTGTATCATATGCTTTAATTATTATATTCATAACAATTATTTAATTCCGTAAGTGGTGTTGAAAAAAATAATAAACTAATGAATATATTGTTCATAAAAACATCCCTCCCCCCATATATAAATACCACCCATTTCCTCACTATATCCTAACACATACCAAAAAAATTACCATATAAAATGTCATCCATATTCACTTCCCATATCTTCCATGGTAATCATATCATTGATTATATCAAATGATAAATCCATGGTTCCCAAAAGTAAGTCTAAGAGTGGACTTCCAGAGAGATAATATTCTGACCGAAATTATATTTTATTTTTTTTACTACCATATATTCCATTATATAATTTCTATATGTTAATAAAATAAATTAATTATTTCACGTATATTAAATTTTAATTTTTTATGGCTTGTAATTACATAAATCCATTCACTGTTTTATTTTATATTAATGAAATAATTTCAAATATTATAGTTGTTTCACCACCAATAGGGTTGAAATCTTCTCTCTTCCATTTACCATTTATCTAATGTAGAAATATATATATAATTTTTTAAAATGTCCATAATATATAAATTTTATATTGGTTCATATTTTTTGATGAATATATTTCCATAATATTTAAAGTAATGTAATTTTCTCCTCATGGTCAAAAAACCTATAAAATAGTGTGTTGTGATTATAATCATAAAATAATAACTATTTATGAATAATATTAAATAATATTGACCCATAATAAATCTATTTAAATGATTAAATCCAAATAATTTTACTTCGGGGGTGTGAAAAATTTTCGAAACAAAATCCTATAATCATTGAAAACTAATGAATCTATGGATTCTTTACACAAATGACCGTGGGATAGCAGAAACATGAAAACTATCCCAATTAAATAACTCAAAAATATAATAAAAATATGAATGTAATTTATTTTAATAGAATGTAATAAGCCATGAATTTAGTAAATATAATATAATTTTTTGCTGTGTTATGTGAATGTGAAAAACCAATATAGACATGAGATAATGGATTTCTATGATCTAATATATTTTATTTTGGTTATGGTTTCCCTTTATATACCATAATTTTTGACAATATTATTAAAATTTAATTATATTATTTTATATACATGGGTCCCAAACATATATAAATTGTTTAATTCATCTATAAATTCTCTGAATATAATTGTTTTATGGGTTCCAACAAAATCTCATTCTCTTAGTGGTGCAGATTAAAGGGGGATTCTCTATCTTATTACCCCATTTCAAGTACCAATAAATGAAATGTTATTCAATATACATGAATTTCAAAGAAAACGATTTTATATGAAATTTATTTGTGTTAATTTATGGTTTTATATAATTTTTTATGCTCTAATACACCATAAAGAATCATTGCACTTTTCCTAAAATGCATCTTATTATGTCCATTATAAAACATTTTTCCACTCTATTTTAGGTATTCACTTAACATATACATTATTTTCATTATTTTTAATTCATTATTCAATCATGAATGTCTACAAATTTTTTATTCATTTATTTCATTATACTATTTATTCTATTCAATTTTTTATTATCCATTAAATTATAATGTAATTCATTTCCCTTTTAATAGGGTTTTAGTTATGATTAATCCTTATGAATCATTCTCTTATAAGGAACACATATGAATGTAAAGGTTATAATGGGATTTATATGAAATAGGTCCAGTTAATTGGATAATTGTTTCATCTTAAGGGATTATATGAATGATATACTGGAGTAATACTAGTTCACTATGAGAATATCTTAACCCAGTTATGATCAGCTTTATTTCATCATTGACTAATGTTTATGTAATGCTTAATGTTATTACAAAATTAAAAATATGTAATTACCTTATGATTTATCTTCATTATCTCAAAATTCCTTATTAGTATTCATGATCCTTGTATTTTATCACAATATTATATTCTAATTGAATTATATAATGTTATTTATTATAAATCTTAGTCATTTATTAGGATTTATAACATTTCCCTTATAATCATTTATTTCCCATGTTTTCTATTAAGATTTATAATATCAAATGGTTATAGAAAAACATCATCAATTTTAACACAATGTAATAATGTTTTAGATTAGTTTTGATGTTATTTGATCCTATACTCTCAATGAAAATATAGCAATAAGTACTTGGGTTATTATGGTATATTTTTATGTAAATAATATTTTAATAATTTATCTAAGAGGATACAGTCCATATATGTCTCAAATCATAGAATGAATGTATATTTCATGGACATTAATCTATTTCAACCTCTGGTAATCCATAAATATCATTATGACACCACAATCATTTTTGAAAAAAAAAACATGGAGCAACCCAAAAACAAACAATTGGATATATGTGACCCGAAAATAATAGACCATTGATCTATATCATCAACTCCAAAAACACTATGGGCTCAATATGACCAGGATCCATCAATATTAGATATGTGTCATATTGAGACAACATCCCACACACTAAATCACATCATGGGTGTAGGATCACAATATTATCTCATAAATCATATATAAGGACATCAAGGAATCATGGAGGTTCTACTTCATGAATAGTCTCTCTGAACTACACCAACTAACATAAGAGAGGATTAACATGCCTTATGAATTTACAGTAATGAAACCCTCCAATAAAATCAACTTTTCACCTACCCATATAAATAATATTATATTATCCCCATAAATATGTTTACATTTTTTCACATTTTAATAAAACCAACCCAAGAAAACTATGAAATCGTAGGATTATATTTATAATTGGAATATTTCACCTAGTGACTATTGTTTCCACATAATATTTCTAGATAATAGAAAAAAATTAAAAAACATATCTTAACCATCGACATTTATAGAAAACACTAGGGGAAATGGATTTCTCTCTATATCTTGGGTGGGGTTATATAGGAAAAATATGTGATTTCTTTGTTATTTTACAATCATTGGTTTTTGGAATATATAGAATACGATTATTAAAAACTCAATCCACACACTAGGTTTTACCAATGGTTTATCACAATGTTTATTTTTTGTAATTATTTTAAGAGGACATTAATTAATTTCATTAAAATATTTCCCTGTGTAATGAATATGTGAGGAATATTTATATTGATTTGATTGTAAAACCTTAAAATATAATATGGTTTTGGAGGATTCCTAAAGGCCTTATAAAATAAATCAAATAAAATAAAAAATAGTCTTAAATGAGAAAAATATATTGGTAGTTAATATATTTTAAAAAATATATTATACCACTTTTTTCATCATTTTGATTTCATAATAAACTACATATATTTTTACTGTATTTAATTTGTAACTGAAAATTTGAGTGTCTCTGAAAATTAAGAAAAAATTCTCATTTGATAATTTTAATGCGATGATTAAACTTTTTTTTAATTTATCAAATTAATTCTATAAATATATAAAATTACTTATTTAATTCAATATCCATATTTATTGAGAAATACAGCTTTTTTAACATAATAGTTTTCTAACCATTATACAAGTTACACATTCGAATAGTAAAATTAAATTATCATATTTATTTTTTATATAATAATATTTATTTAAAAAATTATTTATTTAAAAATTTCATGATTTCATCAAAAGTAATGTCTTAATTGAAATTTCATATTACTCAGAAATACAATTTGAATTTTTTTGAGTTAAAATCTACTTTATATAAAACGCAATATGTAATATTTTATAAATAAAATAATTAATAAAAAATTAATTATATTTAATGAAAACAAAATATAAATATTCATACATTTATGTCTATGATACATAGATCTTTATTACACTATTCAACACTCAAAGGGTGTGTTATACAGTTTTTAGATTCTCTTGACATGGTTTTGTGGACATGGTTTCATTTGTGATTTTGATGAACTTGAACTAATGGTTTATTTAATGAATATCTTCTAATTAATATTCAATGTAAAATCATTGATATTTTATCTCCCTCATAATCTCCTTTAAAAGTGATCCATCATGTTTGATCATGATTTTTTAGGAAACCACTTCTTTCATCCCTGTCAACAAGAATTTATCACCACACTTAATATGTTTAAATTATATGATCATTGTTCAATGTATATATTATCAACGGTCATGATTATTAATGTCCTATTTAATCTGATTTGATATAACTAAATAATTAAATGGGTTTCATATAAAAATATTAATTAAATAAGCGGTTTAATTCAAGTAAAAAAGGAAAATTCTTTTATAAAAGTATAGGTCATTAAATTATTCCAACTTATGAAATTTCTCATTAATATTATTTATCTCAAAAAATAAAAATAGATTAATGTACTCATATTTCATCACCTCTTCTAATTACCATCTAACTTCCTCAACCATGTGGCTCCCCCATAACACTTTGACCAGTTGAGTTACTTTCTCATAGAACATTATCTCTATGACCTAAGATCTTCACTAATTTCTCCACATATGAAATGTTATTCTATAATGAAGACACCTCTAGATTAAATATATGTTAGGGTTTGGTATTTATTTTCTCAAATGGTATACATAGAAAAAATATTTTTTTATCATATGGTTTGTGAGAGTTCTAGTTGATATGTCACAACTCTAATGTGATCAAGGATATCAAAGGGGTTGATGTACTATGGACTAAGATTTGATTTCTTCCCAAACCGCTTCATTTTATAGCATGTATATGTATGAATGAAAAAAGTTTCTCCAACCTAAAACTCTAGTTCAAATCAGAGCTTTTATGCTATTATTTTCAACTGAATCTTATCCAATTTCATATTATATTGAACTTTTTAATCCATTTCATTAAACACTTGGACAAGATCATGTCTCATAATAATGTTCCCTATATCTTCACTGCATCACGATAGAATCTAAAACTTCTTCCCATACATATCCTCATAATGATACATTTTAATGATATAATGGAAAATGTTATTACTTGAGAACACCCTTAAGAAAGGGTGATGATCCCAACATCTTGGGAAATCAATTAAACAAGATCTCATCTATAGTTTCAATGGTCCTTTCAAACTGGCCATCCATATGACAGTGATTTGGAGTTCTGAAGCTTAATTTGTTTTTAATACTTACTCAATGATTATAAAAAACCTTAATGTAAACCTCAATTACGAACCATATATAATGGAGTTTCACTCTATGCAGTCATACCATTTCCTTTATGTATATCATAGAGAGCTGGTCAAGAAGGAAATTGTCCAATATAAAAATGAAATGAACTATCTTAGTAAGGTGATCGACTATAATCTTGGTGACATAATTACTTTTAGGTGTCCTACGGAGTCCAATGAAAAAAATACATTTTTATGTTTTCTTATTTACATACTACGTTTGAAAATAATTTCATCAAACCATTATAATTATATCATTCCAAAATAACATGTGGGCATACCAGGAATCATGATATAATTTCTGCAATCTTTATCTTCAAGTTATCACAATTGAAATTTTTCATCAAAAATATATTTATATTTGAGCTTCATGGTTGAATAGAAAAGAATAATCTATCTACATAATCTATAATATCCCATTTTGTTTAAAATTTTTAGGGTGCACATAACTTCATTCCAAATATTATAAATCAAATTTCATAAATGTTAAATTCTGTAATATTTTCTATCGTCATATGTAGAGACCAATCATATTTATAATACTCATTGTTTCTCTAAGGTATAAACAGTTGAAAATTTATTTGAGAAAGGTTTGATGATGATAATGATATTATACCCACATTTATCATTTTAGTTTACAAGAATATTGGATCAATATTAATCATCATAATAGATATATTTGTGGGATCCTTTCTACTCGTTTTTCTTTCCCATGATTGTATTGGATTGAACCATTACAATACAATATTTTCTTCAACATCGTTTTTTGGTTAATAATAATCTCTTTTTGTGTTAATATGGACCTGGGGATTTTATGGTCCGTATATATATATATTTACATATATATCACCGTTATCCACTCAAAGCTAATGATATAAAATATATAATGTTAACATAATTGAATCCAATTTTAAATCATGGGTTGGGTAGTTCATCTCAGGGATCTTTAGCAGGAGGGAGTCATAGGCTATCACTGAATCATTTTTCATGAGATCACAATGCGATCCATTTTTGTATTCATCATTTTTTATCGCAAATCTATCCCCACGAGTGGGCAATGTGAGCATAAGTGTTGATATTATCCTCTTATTCGACTCTAAAAAACCTTCCTCCCCTTCATTATTCCAAACTATCTTGACACCCTTCTGAGTAATAATGGTTTGGGGCTTGACAATTGCGAGAAGATCCTCAAAAATCGATGATAGTACCAAGATAATCCAAAGAAACTATGGAAGTCCATAAAAGATATTGCTATGGGCTATCCTTTATTTTCCTCTTTTTTAATGGTTCCTTAATTATTACTTCCCTATTGATGATGTGACCCAATAATTCCACTCTCTAAACATAACTAAAATTTAATAAACTTTTCATACGTATTTTAGTTTTATTAGGTACTCAATACATTAAAAAAATTCTCTTCATGTTCCTCACTTATTTTGAAGTATTAATGAATATCATCAATAATGACTACAAAAAATTATCATGCTAATCCCCAATGATTCAATCCATCAAATCAATGAATATGAATATATAATTAGTGAGTCTAAATAGAATAAATATGAGCTTATAATGACCGTTCCTTGTATGAAAAGTAATCTTGGGGATATCTACCTTATTCACCTTTACAGAATTATATCTGAACTGAAGATATATCTTAGAGAAATAATTGGCTCGACCTAGTTGATTAGAAAATGTCCTCAGTATGTGGAAGATGATATTTATTCATTATTGTAATCTTGATGGGATAATTATAATTAACTCAAAGTCACATTTACCCTTCCTTGTTATTCATAAGTAATGCTGGTGAACCCCATGGTGAAGCACTTGGACATATAAAAAATTTATTGATATTATCCAATAATCATTTATTAATCTCATCATGTTTTAATATAACAATTCTATATGGATTCTTGGATATTTTAAAATTACTTGGAAAATATTCATTAAAAATCAAACTTATTAGGTATGAGGAAAACAATATGATAATTTAGGGAAAAGGTCAGTGTATTCCCTCATAATTGGAATGTATTTAATGACTATGTTTCCCTAATATCAATCACGTAAGGTAGGTAAAATTTATCACAGTGTAATAATAATAATTATTCATAATTTTGTATAGAATAAGATGTATCCTTCACCTTGCACTTGTGTAGAATCAGAGTGCAATTCACAATATAGAGGGTGATTTCCTTATATCATCAATTTTTATTTTCTATATAATATTAAATTAAATCTATAGTTAGAATGGAATTAAATTCATTTTAATAGTGTATCACAAGGTTCAATAGAATATTTATCAAAATAAAATGATAATGAGTAGTTATATATTTTAGATGAAATAATTATTCCAATTTTATGTTTAATAGATAACTGTATTTCTATTATTTTTTGTTCTATTTAAAATATTATACTAAACTAGTTGGAAATAAATTAATTCATTACTCGTTAATAGAAAAAAAATATTTGATATTTTTGAATTCATAACTAGCATACATGTCACTACTTCATTTTTTGTACCCATATATACAGTTGTGATGGCATATGATCACCCTTTCTCATTATGATGTGTGGGTAGTTGTCATCAATTGTCACCCATATCTCTTAAATTTTTTCATTGAATCATAGGTTTCCATGTTCCATGAATTTAGGTAATATAAAATGATATATGGTTTGACATGATCATTCAATTAATCAATCACATTAAAGAGATTATCCCATCAACAATCAGTATCTAGGATCCCTTAATTCACACAGTTAATGAATTTCCTCACCCATTGAGGCAATTTTAGGCATTCTTTTTTCTATATCTTTTAAAATTGGGATGTTGAAATTATTTTCCACCAATATATTTCCCAATCACACCACTATAATTAATGTCAAATATCAGATTTGTATCCCCATGAGACCCATGATATTTGATGATATCCATTTCGGAGACCAACATATACGTTCCTCATTACAATCAAAGTACCAAATGGATAAGGATTTTGATAAACTTACAATTAGTCGAATAGAATAAAGGCTAAAATTTATATTTTGGGTTAACATTAAATGCGTATGATTATCATGAATCTATTGTAAAGTGTTCCTCATACATCCTGATAGATTAATTATACTTTTTCTTGAGGCACCAAGATTAAAACTCAATTTTAATTTGGATATTGAGGCAATAATAATCTACAAAAAAAATTTCTAGATTTCATTTTACTACATCACTTGAATATCCTTCATGGGATTCATTTTCATCAACAATGTACACAATTTATCATATTCTATTTTTATATGATTATGAACAATTATTACTTTATCTTTCATAGAGAGTTGATGGATGTGGAATGTATTTTCAATGGATATGATCTATTGTTCATGAATTAATAGATTTAATGATCCACTAAATGCAGGAGTATTCAGATAAATAATTTTATCAATTGAAAAATTATATTTCATTAATGGATTTGGGTGTTCCTATTGATTGTAGATTTAGTTTTAAACATGTTACAATTTATTGATTATATTCATGATTTAAATTATTATATCTCCCATTGGGTAAATCATCTCATTTGGGAATTCATAACATTTCCCCTCATATTTTCTATTTACTTGGTTCCCCCTGAATTAATCATTTGAAAATAAAAAAGGGAAAAAATAGGGATCAAAATTTTTAAACAATTAAACACATAAAAGAGTAAATATAAACTATAAAGGGACATGTTTTAAAAGCATATATTCTTTAAACTTAGAATTTATATGATTAAATATAAATTATCCATTATATATTTCCCTGCTTTCGTTTATATGGTAATTTTTTCCTTTAATAATGGTTTTTATGGATCTTTTGTATTAACAGAATCATGTCCTCTTATATTGTAAAACTAGATATGATTCAAGGTACTCTTTTATGCACCATGTATTGATTATGTAAACAACAATATGTTGTTATAATTTTTCTAATCTAGTTTTATGTTTTCCAACGCCACATCCACTTGTAGTATTTACGAAATGAATTGTTTTCATAAATGCCACTAACTCTATGCTATAATAAAATTTAGGGATATTTTCCTATGTTTATTATTAAACCTAATGATTTTTCAAGAGTTTTATAATACTAATAAATAAATAAATCGACTTTACTCTCATGAAAAATAATACAACACTTGACTATAATACACTTTATTTTATGAATTATTACAGAAATTCACAATTTGAAAAAACTATAAGATCAGTAAACCAAGTGTATTTAATTGATTAGGTACATAAAACATCCAAATTATGAATGGATACAAAAACAATGATGAAATAAATCTTACCATTTTTTTAATATTCAATTACATTTAAAAATTCATTGCATATTTTGGTAGCATACATAGGAAAGTGGTGAGCTGTAAATCGTAGTATGGGAATTAAAGAATAATAACATGAATAAATTATAAAAAGTAATATATATATATATATATTTAAATGGAACATAAAATGGGGTGATAATCATAATCATGAACATTGAAGTAATATACTAAATGATAACATAAATGAAACATCAATATGTGGAAACAACATAACATGGAATCTTAACAACAGCTTCCATGAAATGATGAAATGGTGAAAAAGTATTGTAAAAAAGAATGTTTAATAAAATTATCATTCATGATGTCTAATGAGACTAAAAAAATATCCAATTCATTGGATATTAATATAATTCCATGTTCACCCATCTTTTTCATATCATGAACATGTATAAGGGTTCCACATAAATCATTCAAAATATGGTCCTATTTCATAACATT
The DNA here is from genome assembly GCA_963277665.1 of Viscum album. Lineage (NCBI taxonomy): Eukaryota > Viridiplantae > Streptophyta > Magnoliopsida > Santalales > Viscaceae > Viscum > Viscum album. The sequence continues at coordinate 696,155,892 of OY728141.1, forward strand.
TAATCCCATTATTAAAGAGTTTGGAATAAATATAAGGAATTACCAAATAAAATAAGGATATATTTTTATATTTAAATACCCTTGATTATAATTCATGATTTTATTCATAATATAATGTTTTGGAATCAAATAAACATAGGATAATTTTTGTAACTTAATTGGGGCACATAATGAATCCTGTAAGGGATTAATGAGATAGAATGGGATCTCTAATTACATGGATAACACAATATATGTTCTACAGATATTTAATAACATAATCTAATGTGATAAATTTTTAATTAAAAGGAATATGGAAAAAATGGGGTGTAAATAAAATTTTGGCTTGGAAAAAATGGGGCGTAAATAAAATGTTGTCATGGAAAAACAATAGGATAATATTTTCAGCATAACATGGGTAAATAATTAATCATGGGGGTCATAATGTGGTTTAAATTGTTATATTATCAAACATCATTAATAACTTTAGTAATATGGATGTGTGACAACATACCCAAACATGATACAATGGAAAACAAAAGTCATACCACAATGGAGGTCCTTTGATAAAGAGGAGAAACTGCTGATCCCTTACATTGAGAGGTTGTTTCCAAAATCCTAGGAAGAGGTTATGGAAAACTTTTAGGCACCTTGGGAAAATGATATATTTAAAACATTTATGAGTGTACATGTTATGAATGTAATGGGTGTGCCCAAATTTCCATATTCTCATTGTAATGGACTTGAACTATGTTTATGAGTTTATGTTTAATCTGGTATCCAAATTTCCATATTCTCATTGTGAACTATATTAACCATTGAATTTAATACACCTTATTTAATGATTTATTACATAAAGTCACACATAGAAAAACTCAAATTAGTGTGTTTCATAGTTTATTATAAATTTTAGGTATATATTACATCAACATGATACATTTATTAGACAAAATTATAGAAAACTTCCATCACATGATTCAAATATTCTGTTTCTTTTAAAATATCCTTAGATAACCTCGGGACATACATTACAAATTGGTGAGATGTAATGAAAATTGTGAGAATAAAATAATAATTTTATTATGAAATAATAAAATTTTATCCAATAGGATTTTATATGGAATGAAAAAAATGGGTGAGATTAATAATCTTGAATAGTGATTCATGATACAACATGATACCATAAAGGCAACAAGGGAAGTGAAATAACATAAAACATGGAATAATAATGATTGGAAAATGATAAATAACTAGAAATCATAAAATGTTTGAAAATGTCCTATAATGGAATAGGGTGACTATATAATCCCATAAATTACATCTCATGTGATTAAAAAATTACCCATTGAATTACATTGAAATTTATTTCAGGGGGCACTTCTCGCTTTAATATTATGTACGTTCATAAGTGTTCCACATGGATCATTCAACATAGGTTCATATTTAGTCAAAACTAATCCCATGATTTATGAGTGTGGAATTCATACATAGTGGTCCCCAATAAAAATATGTGTATTTCTAGTTTAATACCATTTAGTTGAAATAATTGGTTTTAAAATAATAAAATATAACATAGGTTTTCGAAGCTTCATAAATATTTTTTTAAAATTAGAGAAATAACCTAAAAACACATTTTTTGAACTAAATGCATATATTTGTTTTTTGATACCAATTATGGAAATAATTATATCACTTTTGGGTTAATATGATGTTATAATACACTATATATTTATACAATATTTACTATTTACTAGATAATCTGATTTCTATTAAAAATTATAGAAAAATCAGCAATAAATATTTTTGATCTGATTATCCCAAAAATAATATATATTTTCTAAATTTATTATATAAATATATAAAATTATTATTATAATATAAAACTATAAATTATTGAAAAATACTGTTATTTTACATTAACAATTATTTTCCTGAATATAATTTTCATTTTAACTACATAAAATTATATTATAATTAATATTTAATACATAATAATATATTAAAAAATATTTTTTATTTAAATAATAAATGAATTCATCACATGTAATTTCTTAATTGTAATTTAATATTACTCAAAAATACAACTCATGCATTTTCTTATTTTAAATTTTTTTATCAAACACATTACATAGTTACGTAAAACGTTAGAAAATAAGGAAAAAATATAAAAATTATTTTATTGAAAATAAATTATATTTATTCATAATGTTTAGGTTGATATAAATTTCTATTTATTAGACCTGTGAATGTTCTAAAGGAATTTTTTGTGATAGTTATATTTTCATGGGGTAGTTAGATGAACATGGTTTGGGTCATGATCTCAATATGATTGAAGTTATTCTGTAAAAGGTTTCATTCACGCCTTTCTTATTTAATCAGGACCTGGGATTTATAATTGTAAAAAACCAGTGGTATTGTATCCCTTTTATTCGCAGAAAAATGGGACTTATAAAGTACGATCGAATTAGTGGAGGCCAATACATCTTTTATCGACAGAAATAAGACATTATTATAACCCATACGATATATTAATAATATAATCATTATTCGATGGATATATTATAAATAGACAAGAATCATAACTATATTTTGAATCTAATAGTATATTATCAAATAAGTTCATCAGATTTTTATAAAAAAATTGTATAAATAATCCATTTAATTAAATCACCAAGGGAATTTAATTTATAAATATTTAGGTTCTTAAAGTATCCCCACTTTAGAAATTTCAGCCTCAAAATTTAATTTTTTAAACTAAAATAGATAAGGGTAATTTTTTCATCACCACTTACGGTTCCCATATTTCTTCCTCAATATTATATCTCATCTAAAACACTTAAACCCAGTGGTATCATAGGAAAATGATCCTTCACATAAGGGGAAATTGTAACACCCGAGACTTTTATGTTATATAAATCATCAAAGGAATCTTTTTCTACACAACACTTTCTTGGCTTGCTTTACACGCAATCGTGACCTTCCTCGATAGCTTGCGTCGTACGCAATACCGAGTTTCACTAAACAACAATATGCTATTAAAACTAGCCGTTATGAATAGTAATAACCACTTTTTGAAATTTTATAAATTTTATTTTTCAAAATGGACTTCATTTTTGGACTCAGAATATCGAAATTAGCCTAGGGTGAAATTTTGGTATTTTTCTGAAAACTTTCAATTTTTGATGAATAGTGAAACCACTAAGTGGTAGGTTAAAAACTGAATTTTGCATAAAACTTAAATTTACCGCTTCTGTGAATGGAATTTCAAAAATCCGAGAGACACGGTTAATATCAAGGACTAAAATGTGGTTCAAAGAGATGAAAATAATTTTTTGGTGAATAGTAACTTTTTACTATTTTTACCGCGGTTAATAGTAAATAGGGTAACTAAGGGTAAATATGATATTAATATTACCCTAACACATGTCCTAATTCTATTGGACAAGTGTAATTCGACCAAAAACAAACTTAGGAATAAAATATGACCATTTAGGCCCACTTGGATTAGATTAGGACATTTATTATTAATTTATTTAAAGAAGGGTTAAAATAGTTAAAATCAAAGTTTAATAAGTAAATCATTTTTAATATAGGGTTATACATAAGATAAATTCGATTGTAAATATTCATTAGAAAGTTAAAAATATTTCCTACATGATGGTATTTTATTTGTAATTTTTAGACATCAAATAATTTAATTTATTTATGACACAAAGATGATGCAGTAATTATCTTATTAATGAAATATTGACAAAATTGATAATATAAATACCAAAATAAATGTAATTTGAGACTTTTTATGAATTACACTAATTTTCTAGGTTACTATGATATATTAGTATTGATTTAATCAACTTGGTTCGAACATATAATTCTGTTATGACTTTGACAAAAATCATATATCAAATAGTGTCAAAATTGACACAAAATAGTTTTTAAATCAAATATTATATTATTAATTGTTATTTTATTCCTAAAAATCTAAGGTTCGGCCAAATGACTTAGATAAGGATATATATATTAATAATAAACAATTTGGGGTTCGTTTGGCATGTTATAGTAAGTGTATTAACCATATAGTGAAAGAAAAAAAAAAGACATGGTAAAAGTTAAATTATTTAACTTAGAGTTAAATTTAATTGATAAGGTTAAAATAATATCCTAAACTTGTCTAAATTCTATTGGTTGATAGGATTTCGACCCATCCCCACTTTAGCTTCGAAATAAGACCCTTTGGAACCATTATAAACCGATTTTGACTTTAATATAAAATAATATTTTGAGATATTCCTAAGGTGCCCCTCTCCTCCCTTATAAAAGGGCACCTCCTCCCCCTCCTCCTCACACCAATTTGAGCACTCAAGCTCGGCCAACCCCTGCCATTTTCCCTTCTCCACTTCCCTAGAATAATCCTAGAGGTCCTGGTCTTCTTCAAAGACCAATCTTAGTTCCTTAAGTGGAGGATTCAAAAAGGCGTTCCAAAGAAGAGGTAATATCCATTACCGATCTTTTCAATTTCTTTCTTCTTCAACTTCTTCTTCTTTAGTTGTTTCATGATAAAGTAATAACATCAGTATTACTTACATACTGATATGTTATTATAAATATGAAACAACCCTAATTCACCTTCTATCCATCCTACGGAAAAATGAAATCACCGCGCGTGCGTACGTACGGAATACCGTCTCCACGCCGTGGTGTAATCTATTTTCCACCATTACCTTACAAGGATGGGTATAATTGTGTAATGAGTAGCTATATATGATTATTATTAAGTAATATTGATACTGAAATAATATATATATATACTCCAATACAATTCCACGATCATAGGAACGATATCATCACTCGTGCGTACGTACGGAATACCGTCTCCAGGATGTGATGCGACTCGTTCTACATGATCTTCATTTCATAATGATTGTATAAATGAATTGAATGAATGAATATGGTATATACTACACTAATACCATTCTGTAAATGAATTATCTATAACCTAAAGATAAGAATAAGAATTTATTCGACAAAACACGCATAAGAACAAAAAGTTATAAAGACCCGAGTAACAAGTAACAATGAAATATTACTAACAAGAAGCTAATAATATGACCATATATGATCTCATATCAATATGTATGATTCTGGAATAAGTCAATAACATTATTTAAACCATTATACAGGAGCTTCGGACACGAACAAAGCAAATCGGACCTAAGGTAAGGGAAATATCACAATCTCATTTTTATCCGAGATTGTTTATTCGTAAGTATTTACTGGGGTGTATTTTATCATCCACATCCATGTTCCCTCAATATGTAATATTGTTTCCATCCACTTGAAATAGTTTAAATCCAATTTTACCCTTAGGTGAGTTTTTAGTAAAGAATATGAAAGGAATCTTTTGTCGTTTTTTCGTACGAGGTACTTTTTGACTTTTCCAACAAAAGTACGAAGAATGTTTTTTTTAACTTATACGGCATGAATGGATTTTTAAAACATTACTTCAAAGAAGCTTCCTTTACAAGTTTTCAAGTTTATTTTTAATCAACATCTTTTATTTTAAAGTTGTATGACATGTTATGAAAGGAAAAATGTTTTTGAAGAAGAAAGGATATTTTCCTCAAGAATTCAATTCAAGTGTTTTATCAAAATTATTTTCCATCTAAGATAATAAAGGGTTATGTTTCTATCCATATTTTTACATTGGTTTGACTATGTTGTGATGGAATTATGTTTATGAATTCCTTTATCATATATGAATTGATTTATGATGTCATGATGTTTCAAGAATCCCATTTTTGTTACATGTGTTATGCGATGATGTATGTTTTATGATTATGTGGCACACATAAGAAAGGATTCATTATAAGATGGGTGGGACCTATATCTACCTCCAATGCATTGGGTAATGATTTTATATCTCATGAGATAGACATGGCTGGAACGGAAGGTTATTTCAGTTCAGTGATACAGGACTGAAACGAGGAGTGAACTCGGTTCAGAAAGGGACTTTGTCCACTAAGATAGTCTTGGCAATGAGTCATGACTAACAAGAAATGATTTTCCATGATTATGTGTGCATGCCACAAAGATTCAAGTTTTATGTTATGATTATGGGGATATCATTTTCACTTCTATGATTTATTCCATGTTAAGATATTATGATCTCTTTTGCAGGGTTTGTTTTTCATAAAGATATGATATGATTTTTATTTCCTTTATTTGACCTTGCTGAGCATTTGAGCTCACCCTTTTATGTTTTCTTTTCCCCAGGTCAGGAAGATGGATATTAAGTAGAATATGCTAAAAGGGACCCTAGATATGATGAAATAAATGGGAGACACTGTAGAAGATTTATGAACCAGTTGTTTATGTTTCCCCAGTTTCTAAAGACATTATACCTATACGGTCCTTTGTGGTTTTGTCACATGTTGTAATAAGAGTGCTTCAATTTTGAAGTATTAACAATGAATGTAAAGTGTGGGTCGTTATAGTTGGTATCAGAGGAAAGGTATAGTCAACCTTTGGAAACTAGGATGTGAAAGCCTTAGTAAGAACCCTAAGGATAAGTCTAAGCATAGTACACAATCTTAGTGTTTTAGAAATGGCCTTGAATAACCTAGGATAAGACCATAAGCATGAAAATTTTATTCTTGAATTATGTGGTTTCCTATTATAATTAGTGTTGCTCACACTATTCTTCTTGGTTTTAGTCAATGGATGGAACCCGAAGGAACCGTGTTAATGCGGAATGCGATGGGCAATGCAATGATTGTCCCCCTGGGAAACCAAACGATATGGGAGCTGGAATGAAAAATCGTGTAGCCATGCTCACACAACTTTCTCAAGCTATGAATCATGCAGGATTTCCAAACGAGCAAAGGAGGGAGCAACATTCTGTTGAATCCTTCATGAGGCAGCATCCACCTTCTTTCAGCGGGTCTACTGATCCATTAGTTGCTGAACAATGGATTAGTACTACTGAAAAGATATTTTCAGTTCTTCAATGTTCTGAGCATGATAAAGTCATCCTAGCAGTGTATCGTTTGGAAGGAGATGCGGATCAATGGTGGAATCTTGTTAAGAATACGAGGCAAAGGGATGAAATTGAGTTTATGGAATGGGACGAGTTCAAGAACTTATTTTTCAATAAGTACTTCCCTCGTATTATCCGAACAAAGATGGAGAAAGAGTTCCTTGAACTGAAGCAAATGGATGATGAATCTGTTAGTACCTATGAAGCAAATTTTACAAGACTTGCAAGGTACGCTTCTGGTATTATTATCCAACCTGAGAGTAAGATCGATCGATTCTTTAGTGGCTTAAAACCAAGTCTTCGAAGGGCGTTAGCCATAAGGGACTTCAATAGCTACGAGGAAATCGTTCGATGTGCTCTCAAAGTCGAGATGGAGATTGGAGTAACCCATCAGTCACATGGGTTTGATAAGAAGAGGAAGATGGAATTCAAAGAAAAATCTAAAGAGCACACGGAAAAGAAGATGAACTTTCCCTTATGCTCAAAGTGTGGAAAGAAACATGGAGGGAGTTGTCTTAAAGGGACAAGTAAATGTTTTAAATGTGGAAAGGAAGGTCATCGGGCATTTGAATGCCGTGATAATGGGAAGAAGATGTCTAATGATACAAACAAAGGAAGGGATACACAGAATGAACCTGCTACACTTCAATGTTTCAAGTGGAAGGAGATGGGGCATTATGCCAATCAATGCCCAAATCCAAGGGTTGATGATGATGGTCGACGTCAACAAACTCTTAAAGCTAAAGACAAAGGAAAGTCACATGCAATTTCTATCAGCGATGTGGAGTACGATAACGATGTGGTGAAAGGTACACTTACCATCCACTCTAAATTAGCAAATGTTTTATTTGATTCTGGATCCACCCACTCTTTTATTTCTGAAGACTTTTCTAAGGGTATCACCGTACTACCTCAACAATTAGATGTTGAGTTAGCTGTGACAACACCTAATGGCACATCAATCGCATCAAAAGTTTATAATTCTTCTCCGATCGAAGTTTGTGGGAAAGTGCTTCCTGCAAATCTTGTGATCCTTCCTTTAGTGGAATTTGATGTGATTCTTGGCATGGATTGGCTTTCTCTACATGGAGTTCATATCAATTTCCAAAGAAGGGAAGTCACATTTCATATTCCAGATCAACCTACGATCATCTATCAATGCAAGGATGAACATAACCTTCCAGTGGAAATTTCTTCCATCTTATGGGTATTGATTCCACTAAATGAAGGTTATTTATCTCAAATGGTTGGTGAGAAACTCACGATTAAGAATATGCCCATTGTACGGGAGTTTGATGATGTCTTTCCGGAGGAATTGTCGGGTCTTCCACCAAATTGTGAAGTTGAGTTTTCAATAGAACTCGTACCGGGTGCTTTGCCTATTTCAAAGACACCTTATAGAATGGCCCCAATTGAGTTGCAGGAATTGAAGAAGCAACTCCAAGAGAATCTTGATAAGGGATTCATACGCCCTAGTGCGTCACCTTGGGGAGCACCTGTTCTATTTGTTAAGAAGAAAGATGGATTAATGAGACTCTGCATTGATTATCGAGAACTTAACAAGATCACTATCAAGAACAAATATCCTCTCCCACACATTGATGACTTATTTGACCAACTACGCGGAGCTCAATACTTTTCCAAGATTGATCTTCGTTCAGGGTATCATCAATTAAGGGTCAAAAGGGAGGATATACCAAAGACGGCTTTCCGTACAAGGTATGGACACTATGAATTTATAGTGATGCCATTTGGTCTTACTAATGCCCCTGCTATCTTCATGGATCTAATGAATAGAGTCTTTAGAGACTATCTTGATCAATTTGTGGTAGTCTTTATAGACGATATTCTTGTCTATTCAAAGAGCAAGGAAGAGCATGAAGATCACTTGAGAATTATATTGAATACCCTGAGAAAAGAGAAGCTTTATGCCAAATTTACCAAGTGTGAATTTTGGCTTCAAAAAGTTGCATTTTTGGGTCATATAATCTCAAAAGAGGGGATATCTGTGGATCCAGCAAAAACAGTGGTTATCGAAAGATGGTCAAGACCAACAACAGTAACTGAGATCCGAAGTTTTCTTGGTTTGGCTGGATATTATCGACGTTTTGTAAAAGATTTTTCACGGCTATCTAATCCAATCACCAAGTTGACTCGGAAAGGAGTTAAGTTTGTCTGGACAGAGGAATGTGAAGAGAATTTCAAGGAGTTGAAAAGAAGGTTATCCAGTGCACCTGTGCTCACCCTGCCTTGTAGTGGAGAAAGGTTTGTGATCTACAGTGATGCATCCAAGAAGGGATTGGGGTGTGTTCTTATGCAAAATGATATGGTGATAGCTTATGCCTCACGACAGTTGAAAATCCATGAACAGAATTACCCAACACATGATTTGGAGTTGGCTGCGGTAATCGTTGCATTAAAGATTTGGAGGCATTACCTTTATGGTGAAAGGTGTGATATTTATACTGATCATAAAAGTTTAAAGTATATTTTCACACAAAAGGAGTTGAATATGCGCCAAAGAAGATGGTTGGAGATGATTAAGGATTATGACTGCTCAATCCATTACCACCCTGGGAAAGCAAACAAGGTGGCAGATGCATTAAGTCGACAAGACCATGCTAGTTTATCCATGATGAGGATCACAAAAGATCCAATATTTATGGATTTACAAAGGATGGATCTTGGAATTATAATGGAATGGGAAAAATCTTATCTTTCTCAAATGAATGTTCAACCATCTATACATGTGAAGATTAAAGAGGCACAGAAAGAAGATGTCGAGTTACAAAAGAAGGTGAGAAATGTTCCTGAATTCAACCTTGATTGTGATGGGATAATAAAGTTCAGGAATCGGGTTTGTTTTCCTCCCATCCCCGAATTAAAGAAAGAGCTGCTGGATGAGGCTCATAGTTCTTCATTCTCTATTCATCCTGGAAGCACGAAGATGTATAGGGTCCTGAAAGAGTACTTCTGGTGGGATGGAATGAAAAGAGATGTTGCTGAATATGTCTCTCGATGCTTGGTTTGTCAACAAGTTAAAGCTGAGAGACAGAAGTCTAAGGGGATGTTACAACCATTACCCATACCCGAATGGAAATGGGAAAACATCACTATGGACTTTGTCACAGGACTTCCTAAAACATCCAAAGGCAATAATGCTATCTGGGTCATAGTTGATCGTCTTACAAAGTCTGCACACTTCATTGCTATTAGAGAGGATTTCTCTCTAGATCAGCTTGCCAGGATATATGTAAAGGAAGTGGTAAGATTGCATGGAGTACCACTTTCTATTATATCTAATCGGGATCCGAGATTTACCTCGAAGTTCTGGCGAAGTCTTCAGCATACTCTGGATACAGAGTTGAGTTTCAGCACTGCTTATCATCCCCAGACAGACGGTCAGTCTGAGAGAACAATTCAAACCCTAGAAGATATGTTGAGAGCTTGCTCTATGGATTTCAAAGGAGGTTGGGATCAACACCTACCTTTGGTGGAATTTTCTTATAATAATAGATTTCACTCCAGTATTCAGATGGCTCCTTATGAAGCTCTCTATGGAAAGAAATGCAGGACTCCAACTTGCTGGGATGAAGTTGGGGAAAGAAAGCTATTAGGACCTGATCTCGTTGATGAAATGGCAGAAAAGGTCAGATCTATTCAACAACACATAAGAGCAGCTCAGAGTCGACAGAAAAGTTATGCCGACAACCGAAGAAAAGACCTAGAGTTTGAAGTGGGTGATAAAGTGTTCTTACGAATATCTCCCTGGAAGTGGGTTATGAGATTTGGAAAGAAGGGGAAGTTGAGCCCTAGATATATCGGTCCTTTTGAAATACTAGATCGTGTTGGGAAGGTAGCTTACCGATTGGCGCTTCCACCGAATCTCTCTCAAGTTCACGATGTGTTCCATGTATCTCTCCTGAGAAAGTACATACCAGATCCTTCACATGTACTCAGCTCAGAAGTTGTACCGCTGGAGCAAGATCTTTCTTATGAAGAACAGCCGATAGAGATTCTGGATCGTAGCGAAAAAGTCCTACGAAACAAGACCACTCGCTTGGTGAAAGTTTTATGGAGAAACCACCAACTTGAAGAAGCTACATGGGAGCTTGAGGATATGATGAGGGAGAAGTATCCTCATTTGTTTGTTGCAAAGTGACGAATTTCGAGGGAGAAATTCTTTTTAAGGGGGGTAGAATGTAACACCCGAGACTTTAATGTTATATAAATCATCAAAGGAATCTTTTTCTACACAACACTTTCTTGGCTTTCTTTACACGCAATCGCGACCTTCCTCGATAGCTTGCGTCGTACGCAATACCGAGTTTCACTAAACAACAATATGCTATTAAAACTAGCCGTTATGAATAGTAATAACCACTTTTTGAAATTTTATAAATTTTATTTTTCAAAATGGACTTCATTTTTGGACTCAGAATATCGAAATTAGCCTAGGGTGAAATTTTGGTATTTTTCTGAAAACTTTCAATTTTTGATGAATAGTGAAACCACTAAGTGGTAGGTTAAAAACTGAATTTTGCATAAAACTTAATTTTACCGCTTCTGTGAATGGAATTTCAAAAATCCGAGAGACACGGTTAATATCAAGGACTAAAATGTGGTTCAATGAGATGAAAATAATTTTTTGGTGAATAGTAACTTTTTACTATTTTTACCGCGGTTAATAGTAAATAGGGTAACTAAGGGTAAATATGATATTAATATTACCCTAACACATGTCCTAATTCTATTGGACAGTGTAATTCGACCAAAAACAAACTTAGGAATAAAATATGACCATTTAGGCCCACTTGGATTAGATTAGGACATTTATTATTAATTTATTTAAAGAAGGGTTAAAATAGTTAAAATCAAAGTTTAATAAGTAAATAATTTTTAATATAGGGTTATACATAAGATAAATTCGATTGTAAATATTCATTATAAAGCTAAAACGATTTCCTACATGATGGTATTTTATTTGTAATTTTTAGACATCAAATAATTTAATTTATTTATGACACAAAGATGATGCAGTAATTATCTTATTAATGAAATATTGACAAAATTGATAATATAAATACCAAAATAAATGTAATTTGAGACTTTTTATGAATTCCACTAATTTTCTAGGTTACTATGATATATTAGTATTGATTTAATCAACTTGGTTCGAACATATAATTCTGTTATGACTTTGACAAAAATCATATATCAAATAGTGTCAAAATTGACACAAAATAGTTTTTAAATCAAATATTATATTATTAATTGTTATTTTATTCCTAAAAATCTATGGTTCGGCCAAATGACATAGATAAAGATATATATATTAATAATAAACAATTTGGGGTTCGTTTGGCATGTTATAGTAAGTGTATTAACCATATAGTGAAAGAAAACAAAAAGACATGGTAAAAGTTAAATTATTTAACTTAGAGTTAAATTTAATTGATAAGGTTAAAATAATATCCTAAACTTGTCTAAATTCTATTGGTTGATAGTATTTCGACCCATCCCCACTTTAGCTTCGAAATAAGACACTTTGGAACCATTATAAACCGATTTTGACTTTAATATAAAATAATATTTTGAGATATTCCTAAGGTGCCCCTCTCCTCCCTTATAAAAGGGCACCTCCTCCCCCTCCTCCTCACACCAATTTGAGCACTCAAGCTCGGCCAAACCCTGCCATTTTCCCTTCTCCACTTCCCTAGAATAATCCTAGAGGTCCTGGTCTTCTCCAAAGACCAATCTTAGTTCCTTAAGTGGAGGATTCAAAAAGGCGTTCCAAAGAAGAGGTAATATCCATTACCGATCTTTTCAATTTCTTTCTTCTTCAACTTCTTCTTCTTTAGTTTTTTCATGATAAAGTAATAACATCAGTATTACTTACATACTGATATGTTATTATAAATATGAAACAACCCTAATTCACCTTCTATCCATCCTACGGAAAAATGAAATCACCGCGCGTGCGTACGTACGGAATACCGTCTCCACGCCGTGGTGTAATCTATTTTCCACCATCACCTTACAAGGATGGGTATAATGGTGTAATGAGTAACTATATATGATTATTATTAAGTAATATTGATACTGAAATAATATATATGTATACTCCAATACAATTCCACGATCATAGGAACGATATCGTCACTCGTGCGTACGTACGGAATACCGTCTCTACGATGTGATGCGACTCGTTCTACATGATCTTCATTTCATAATGATTGTATAAATGAATTGAATGAATGAATATGGTATATACTACACTAATACCATTCTGGAAATGAATTATCTATAACCTAAAGATAAGAATAAGAATTTATTCGACAAAACACGCATAAGAACAAAAAGTTATAAAGACCCGAGTAACAAGTAACAATGAAATATTACTAACAAGAAGCTAATAATATGACCATATATGATCTCATATCAATATTTATGATTCTGGAATAAGTCAATAACATTATTTAAACCATTATACAGGAGCTTCGGACATGAACAAAGCAAATCGGACCTAAGGTAAGGGAAATATCACAATCTCATTTTTATCCGAGATTGTTTATTCGTAAGTATTTACTGGGGTGTATTTTATCATCCACATCCATGTTCCCTCAATATGTAATATTGTTTCCATACACTTGAAATAGTTTAAATCCAATTTTACCCTTAGGTGAGTTTTTAGTAATGAATATGAAAGGAATCTTTTGTCGTTTTTCCGTACGAGGTACTTTTTGACTTTTCCGACAAAAGTACGAAGAATGTTTTTTTAACTTATACGGCATGAATGGATTTTTAAAACATTACTTCAAAGAAGCTTCCTTTACAAGTTTTCAAGTTTATTTTTAATCAACATCTTTTATTTTAAAGTTGTATGACATGTTATGAAAGGAAAAATGTTTTTGAAGAAGAAAGGACATTTTCCTCAAGAATTCAATTGAAGTGTTTTATCAAAATTATTTTCCATCTAAGATAATAAAGGGTTCTGTTTCTATCCATATTTTTACATTGGTTTGACTATGTTGTGATGGAATTATGTTTATGAATTCCTTTATCATATATGAATTGATTTATGATGTCATGATGTTTCAAGAATCCCATTTTTGTTACATGTGTTATGCGATGATGTATGTTTTATGATTATGTGGCACACATAAGAAAGGATTCATTATAAGATGGGTGGGACCTATATCTCCCTCCAATGCATTGGGTAATGATTTTATATCTCATGAGATAGACATGGCTGGAACGGAAGGTTATTTCGGTTCAGTGATACAGGACTGAAACGAGGAGTGAACTCGGTTCAGAAAGGGACTTTGTCCACTAAGATAGTCTTGGCAATGAGTCATGACTAACAAGAAATGATTTTCCATGATTATGTGTGCATGACACAAAGATTCAAGTTTTATGTTATGATTATAGGGATCTCATTTTCACTTCTATGATTTATTCCATGTTAAGATATTATGATCTCTTTTGCAGGTTTTGATTTTCATAAAGATATGATATGATTTTTATTTCCTTTATTTGCCCTTGCTGAGCATTTGAGCTCACCCTTTTATGTTTTCTTTTCCCCAGGTCAGGAAGATGGATATTAAGTAGAATATGCTAAAAGGGACCCTAGATATGATGAAATAAATGGGAGACACTGTAGAAGATTTATGAACCAGTTGTTTATGTTTCCCCAGTTTCTAAAGACACTATACCTATACGGTCCTTTGTGGTTTTGTCACATGTTGTAATAAGAGTGCTTCAATTTTGAAGTATTAACAATGTATGTAAAGTGTGGGTCGTTATAGAAATTGTTGAAGATGGGTTATTATCATTAATTATCATTGACACCACTTGGCATAATTCATTAATATAAATTTGTTCATTTTTCCTTACAGTTAAATCATAGGAATATAGGTAGAGGTTTTTCTAGATTATTAATTTTTTTCTTGAAATTTTATGGTTTCTACCATCAAAAATTTCTATCTTCTTTCCCTTCTTTCCCACAGTTGAAGAATTTCCATTTCCACTTCATGAAATTTCTATGGAACTTCTTCCCAAATATTTAACAAGTGTCATGTTGAAATTTCATTCCACTAATTTTTTTATCTATTTAATATATAGAGTGAAAATTTAATTATTCTTATTAACCCCATGAGTCCCTTCATATTCATTGATCTATATTTTGATATTTAAGTAACATTAAATAATTCCCTAAAAGATATCTAATCCCTGAATGGCTATGGATTTTTGTAAACAATGGTTTATTCCATCACAAAATTAGTAAATATTATATTTAGGTGTTATGATAATGAAAATTTATTGTTGTTAATGTATTGTGATGTTTTCATCATATTTTTCAATATATCTTCCATAATTTTGATTGAGGTTATATAATTATCTTACAATTTTTAGTCAGACAGTGTGATGAAAATATTTCTAAAAAATAATTTCCTAAATTCCTTCAACTTTATAAAATTAATATCCTCCTAAGGGATTATATTCATGGCCTAAATGCACCATTAATAAGATTATCCATCAAAATGAAAAAAATCATCATGAACATCTCTTGCACAAAGTAGAGAATGATAGAGATAATCATTTAAATGTAGTTAATCCATTGTTTTCTAATGATGGGATCATACGATCCGATGAAATTCGTAGGACTTTTTTACATAAAATCATAAATATAAACTTTACCATTCTTTTTAGGATCTATATAATACTTATTATTCATATTTATTGTCAAAACATGAGTGAATTGAGAGAATATAGTCCTGATATTTTTTATTCTTTAACCCATCATGTTTTGAATTTCATTTGGGTAATAACCACATTTTCGTCACATTTTTTGTTAACAAAGTTCCTCTTATTTATAAAAATTGATTAGAGTAATGGGAAAATTATGTATGATAATTTTTAAATTGTTAACAACAAAAAAAGAACACTAATAACATTAACAGAAAAAATAAAAATAATATATATTAGTCAAAATATGAATTTTCAGTCTTGAATATGTGTAATCCATGAACTATATACAAATATGAAATATTATGTAAATTTTTGATCAATAAATAGTTATTATTAAGAATATTTGGTAGTTACCTAATAATATCCCCCAATATTTTCAAACTAGGTGTGTAGAAATAACCATTTTCATGCACTTGTTCTTGAATAATTATATCTCCATTAATTGTAGTCATGGTGGTTACACCTAGGTAAATCTGTACCAGAGACACATTCACTTGTAGTGTCCAGATAGTGATTTATTTTCATCTAAACCACTTAGTATATAAATTATCAAAAAAATTTATTTTTACTTTTTTCATTATCCATATGTATTTATAAATAGTTTTCTAATCACGGCTTTGGTGGTGGGGTAGTGGTGAAGGAGAGGGGTACATGAAGTCCGTTCTTTGGGAGGTATAGGGTTCGAATCCTGAGAGTCTACGTTCAGGATGAACCACTCCCCCATGATCCAATCACCTTTTTTGGTCAACCGGTTTCTAACTGGGTAGGAAAAATTATGCACAACCCACCCGTGCGGATGCATTTCTTGATGAACCATAATGACCCGATATGTCACCCTCTTCGATGGTCTACTGTCTCTGATGGAAATATCTCTTTCCAATCTGGGGATCTCTTTACAGTGAACTCTTCATGGGGAGGGAAATTTCCTTTTGTTGTGTGTTCGAATAAGCCACACATGGTAATTCCCTTTTTATGAGAGAAATGATATATAGTATTCTAATAATGATAAAACAATTAACTAGACATTCCTCTTATACCAACTAGGACCACTGTTAACATTAATACACTTTATTTAATGATTTATTACATAAATTCAAACATATTAACAACATGAAAATAAATAATCATAGTTTATTATTTATATTTGGTTCATATTACGACAACATGATAAATGGATAAAACAACATTATTGAAAAATTCATTCTTATGCTTCAAATATTTTAATTCATTTAGAACTGAATAAGACAACCTAGGATCATACATAAGAAATGTATGATCTATAAATCCCAATAAGGGAGTAAAAATGAATAATAAGGGGAAAACATAACATTTTTTTCAATATAAATTATAATGGGACATAAAAATGGTAGAGAATTATAATCATGAACAATGAGGCATGACACAATATGATTTCATAAAGGCAACATGGGAATGTGGAAACAACTTAAAACTGAGAATAACAAACACATGACAAGGAAAACTACCCATAAATCATAAAATGGTGTAAATGAAATATAAATGGATTAGCTTTACTACCTGATCCCATAAAAGAGGTCTCGTGATACCAAAACAACACCCAATGCATTGATGCACAATATAATTTATGGCACACCCTTTTCTTTTATATCATGTACATTTATAAGGAATCCACATAAATAATTTACCGTTTTGACATAATTCATAAAATTTAATATAATGATTAATGATTTTGGAATAAATACATGTAATTACCAAATAAAATAATCATTGGTATTTTTATGTGAATACCAATGAACAGAAATTGTGATGGAATTCCTAATACCATTTTTTGGCATTGAATGATTGTAAGATAAATTTAGTGGCATAACGAGTGGTGATAATAAATATATGTATGGCTTAATTAGAGTGAAACATCACTCTCATAACATGAAAATAATAATGGAATTATAAAAGGCTTGTAAGAACATAATCCAACATGATTAATTTTGAATTAAAAATCATGGAATAAAAATGGTTCCTCAATAATGTTTTGGGAGGGAAAAATCATAGTGAAAATTAGGCAGCATAATGAGGGTACTAATGAATATTGGTTGTGGTTAATGAGATTGATAGGGGTCTCCAATATCATTTAATCCATGAGGGAAATAATATGGTTTTGTAACAGAATAATACAACATGTAAAATTGGGAATTAAAAGGCATCATATAAAAATTAACTTGAAAAAAGTGGGAAAGGAGAGTATCACATACCATTAGCGGATGTTTTCAAAGTATTGGGAGGAGCTTCAGTAGTGTTTGGGGGAACACTTATATGGATCTATAGAGAAAAAGGTAGAGTATAGTCAAGATACATGTATTTTGAATGAAATGTAATGGGACAATGGGTGGATTTATATGATAAAATTGAGGGGTGTTCCTCATTATTTTTCAAACAATGATTTTTGTGTCTATTAAATAATTTAATAAAAAACATAGACCATCCAATTTTTTATCCAATGGTCATGGAATAATATGAGTGATTATTAGGGTTTGAGGAGTCCATGAACTGACCACACTACAATATTACCCTCAGAGGTGTCCATGTGAGATATGTTAACAACAAATTTATTTTAAAACAATAAATTATAATATAGGTTTTAGATCATTCATAAACGGGTTTTAAAAACAAAACAAAATCATAAAAAAACTATATTTTGGTGGGTAAAAATATCGTATGTTGTTTATACCTTTTTTGGAACATATTACATAACTTTTTGGTCATTATGATGTCATAATACACGATATATATTTATACTGTATTTACTTTTTAAACTAAAATTCAAAAGTTTCAAAAATTTAGAAAAATTGAACAAAGTATATTTTAAACCAGAAAATTGAAAAAAATAATATTTATTTCATCATAATTATTCTCAAAATATAAAAAACTACACGTTAAATTAAAATTAATGTTCATTGAAAAATTCTTGTTTTCTTACAATAATACTTTTCGTGACCTATAAAAATAACAAGTTCACTTCATGAAATTATACTTTCATTTATATTTAATATATAATGATATTTTTTTAATATAATTTATTCAAAAAAATCATGACTAACTAAAAATGGACGACATAATCGAAATGTAATATTACCCTAAAATATAATTCTCATTGTGTTATATTATAATATAATTTTATCAAACTCATTATAAAATCATTTATAAAGAATATATACCTTTATTACATTATTTAATGCCCTATGTGTAACGTGTTAGATTATGAGATTTTTGATTCGTGGTTCGGTTAACATTGTTTGGGCCATGATCTTAATGATTTTGAACTTATTTTATAAAGGGTTTTTATCAAGATTTAGTATTTGAATATTATCTTTTGATTGGTCAATAGAAAATCCCATAGATGATAAATCCTTCATAATCTATGATAACATCACATCATATGGTATGATACTATTGGTCAAGGTAATCACATGGTAGGTCTTTGTCATTGGGACACTATCATAACCCTTAATATATAGAAATTATTTGATAAATTTTCAATGTATATATTATAAATTTTCATAATGCACAATGTTATTTGGAATCTGATGTTATATAAACATATAAGTGCATCGGTTATGTCAACCATATTCTATAATGTAGGCATTTAATTCAATCGTGAAGGTATTTACAACTAGACAAGATTTGGTCAATTCATTATTACCCATTCATGATGATTTCCCAAAAATATTTCATTTTGTACACTAAAGTAGATGATGTTAATTCTATTTAATCACCTCTTCTAGTTCCTGTGTCTCTTCAAAAAAATGTGGTACCCCAATAACACTTTTACCTAGTGAGTTGTCTTGTTTTATAGAAATATATCTCTATAATATAAGATCTTCATTATTTACTCTTCATATTAGTGATAATTATTCAATGGTACCACCTCTAGATTTAGTACATGTGAGGGGTCTCATATTTACTTCCTCAATTGGAATGAAAGGAACAAATATTTTAGTTTTTATATGATAGGTGGGAGTACTGGTCAATATGACATAGCTCTAATGTGATAAATGTTCAAAAAGGGCCAGATGTATCTTGAAATAAGATTCTCCTTCTTCAAAAACCACATGAATTTCATTTATGTTGATATAAAAAGGATCACATTGTCCCCAACCTCAAACTCTAGATCACATCAGTTATTATATATATATATATATATATTCTACTGATTGTGTGGATTTTATATAACATTGAATGGGTTTAATCATTTCTATCACTACATGGGATGGTTTTGGTCCCATAAGATTTGACTCTCTATCTTTAACCCTAATATGTCAATGTCCTACAGAAATTTCCATATAGGACCTTAGAAGGAGTCATTTGAATTATATAATGGAAACTGCACATATTTGAGAAATCCATTAGTGAAATGTGTTGATACTTAAATTTTTGGAAATCCATTCAACTTGGTATAAGAATATCCCCAAAGGAATGAATGGTACATTCAAACTGAAATTTTTTATGAGGTCGAGAAGTAGTCTGACATCACAATTTTGTAATATATTATTACTAATGGATTCTCAAAAACCATGAGGTAAACCTCAGATCTGGATCGAAGACGATGGAGTCATGAACTCTATGTTTCTAACAACATCCATATGTATATCATTTAGAGTTGGTAAAGGGATAAAATTTTCATAATATAAATGAAATATTTAGACACTATAATTCAATCCAATATAATCTAAATGGTGTAATAACCTTTTGAGGGATGATCCTGTAAGGGGCTTACGGCACTAGGGTTTCCCCCATCGCTATCTTCCAGTTCCCCATGGTGGATCTGCTACGGTTTCTCCCGGCGCACTCCATTTCGCTTTGCGGCTCTACCCCATGCTGTGATTTCAAGCTACAGCCTTCGTGGTGCTTCAGTTCAGGATTCTCAAGCCTAATTCCGGTTTGCGACGAGGTCGCTCTGTTCGCCAGCTCACTCTTCGGAGCATTTGTGGCATCATGGTCTCGGGAGGCACGACTTCGTCCTGGTTTATCATAGCCTGAGGATTGTGGTGTTCTGCGGCGGATTGGATGCTTTGAAGTTTCGTGGTGGTTTCCTCCTGCAGGACTGTAGGAGTTGATGAGTTTTTTTTCTGGTTGATCTATGGCATCCTACAATGGTTAAGGGTTTTCTGACTTGTCCTCTTTTCTTCGTTTTCAATTTTTCTTTTTCTTGCTGCTGTATTTTTTGACTCTTGCATTTTGGTGGTGGTCTGCTTTGGTTGAATATGATCTGGGTTTCTCAAACTTGTGTTCAGTGTTTGTCGTAAATGCGACTTCATCATTCCAGATTTTATGATTCGGTTGCTGGCTTGTTTGATTTCGGATTTGGTGTCCAGATCGATTTGATTCTCACCTCATGTGATTTTCTTTTTGGAAGTGCTCGTGATGGTTTGAAGTGGGATGATCTCATTATTGTAGCAGATACCTTGATGTTTCAGGTGTGTTTTCTAATGAAAGATGGATTGTTGTTCTGGTTTATCTATTTTTCTGGTTCGAAGTTGGTGTTGTATGGTGAAGCTGTGAAGATTTTTGGTGGAGATTGTGTTGTGATGAGGTTAGAAGCAACAAAGGTGAGCGTCCACTGATGATTATGGTCTGTGTGTTGTGATTTCTCTGGTGACGGCAAGGCTGAGTTCGATTCCGGAGTTGATGATGATAACGATAGGTAGGTACGTGACTGTTGGTGCTTGCGGGTCTAGAGGATGGCTCATAGTACGAGATTGCCTTTTAAATTTTGAATTTTGGAATGTTAAAATCTTGTGCGGAGTTTTGAATTTTGGTTTTGTGGGCGAGATCCTTGTTGTGGGTGGTAATAGGGTTTGCTGGGTTTGTACTGGTTGACTGTGTATTTGGTTCACACTTACCCAATTAAATGTGTCATTAGAAAATAAAATAAAAAATATTGGCCATAACCATTTAGGTTTGATGGGTTTTCTTATGATGAAATCCATGATTGTTTATCCCATTTCAATACTCATATAACAAATCGAAGACAGCCCAATCCAATATGCTGATGGACATCCATAATTTCCGTATATTAGTATGGTACAATCACTGATTAATGAGGAACTTATTAGGAAATAGTTTTCCTCAAACCAATATAACAAGCAAGGGAGTAATGTTTTTTCATGAATGATGAATTTTAGGAATGTTTTTAAGAGTTGAATAAGTAGTAAATCACTACACCGCTTATCATATTACCCACCAGTGGGGATGGATTGTGATATATTGTGATTTAACGAAAAAAATTCATGGGTTGTGTACTAATGAAACTGATAAAGTGACAGAGTATGTCTCCCACTGACTAAATATCCATAAGAATAACTACCCAAGCCATGATCAAAAGCTTACTAAAATAACCTTCACATTAAATTTTTGGAGAAATTATCATTACATGAAAAAATGTGATATTTATAGAGATCCAAATATACTTAATTATATATTCACACAAAATAAGAGTAATATAAATCAATAATTGTTGCAATAAATGATCAAGGATTATGATTTATTATTCCATTGACATCATGGAAAAGTAAAAAGAGTATAAGATTCATTATATAGAAAGGATCTTGATACACTATTTATGATCGAGATTCTATGGTTTCTAGTAATATTGGATTAAAATGGATAGTTATGAGAATAATAACTTAGTCATAATCCTAAATTCTCACATAACTGCACAATCATATATCATTGAGTGAATCAAGGAAGATCCTAAATTGGATAATTTTATTAATAAACTCATATTATATGAATATTTTAAATCATGTTTCATTGAATTTTAAATGGTTTTCAGTGATAATTATCGTATATTATAATGTTTTATTAAAAAATGGAATATTATAACTGTGGAATTTATATGGAAAAAAATTATTAAATTTAGAATTTTATTGAATTTTAGAGTTTGCTTCTACATTCAATAGAAATATGTTTTTTGGGGTCTATGTGTTTATCTGTTTTTTTGAGTTTTTTTTAAAAAATTTCTAGACCCAAGGCATCCATCAACCACAAATACCTAGTAACATAGCAATCCCTTCATATGGTTAAACGACCAAGGGCCTAGTAGGAAGGCAAATAATGCCCAATTGGATCATGGGGGAATGAATCCCTTGCATAAAGGTAGTAGGGATCAAATATATGGGCCACATGGGTGAGTTGATGCCATTTTCATAAGCGTACAGTTGTCATGCCCGCATGACCGTGGGAGGAGAGCCTCATCAGGATGTTGTGGTTCGTGGTGGCAATGGGAATCCTCTTAAACACCCTCAACATCATTGTATATAGTACCCCACATAGTGGATTATAAATATTGCAATCCAAACATACGTTTCAATGTGGGATCAGTGTTCCACCACACTCTGATAGTATTTCTCGATTCCACTGCCTTCAACATTCATTTTTATCACTGGTCACCACTCCTGTCACCCGATAACACCATAAACACCATAATAGAAGTGAAAATTGAGCTACAACTTAACAATTGAGGCCCCCATTAACCATGAACCACCCATGAATTCTAATTAGAGCCTCCCCCAGCCTCTATGAAGGCTGGAAGAGAATAGGATCTGCCACACTCCACCAATACCACTTGAGTTTGTGACCAACTGACAACAGTTTCTACACCAGATGCTGCTCCTGTCACCTTATAACTCCATAAACACTACCTAAGATGCTTAAATCAATCTATATCTTTATATTCAAGGCCCATTATCATGATGAACTACCAATTAATTCCAATTACAGCATCCTCCAAACAATGTGAATACCATAGGAGAAGTGTACCACCACTCACTAATCTCCTTTTGGAGCCTCTCGCTACCACCTCATCACTACCACCATTTCGGCGTTTCCACCACCTTACTAGATTCATGATAAGAACCCCAAATCGTCCACATTAATTCATCATTAACCAATATTTCTTCACCTATCATCATTCCCGACTACCACATTTCAGACTAAGACCACTATGGTCGATCACCATAAGTTTAACCTCAACCACCTCACAACTGGCCCAGCTCAGGGCCACCTTTGATCACTTCTACACCTACATCCAATAAACCTAAAAATATTTCAAGGCACCCTATTTCCATTTCAATGGAATGTCGGTTAATGGAGGAGCATTATTTCTTCATCTTCACTACTGAACCATAGTGCCTTCCACCGACATATTACACATCGAGGCACACCATACTGCACAACAAAACAAGAAAATCCCCACTGGATTCTTATCAACTATGAAAAATATAAAACACATAATTTAATTATGTTTTTTATACTCATTTAAGTGGGTATATATGGGTTTAATGTTTTGAATGTTTGATTATCCTAAATGATTTTAGGGGAAACATGAAGGCCACATATGACGCATGCCTCTCCCCCATCGTATATAGAGGGGGCCAGATCCCGGATCCAATATCTATCTTAAAATGCATGGATGGATTCCAACAATTAAAAATGTTGTTTCTGTATTTTATACCTATATTTTCTATTCATTTTTCTCTTAATATTAGGTTTACATTTAATTTTGAATGTAATTTTCATTTTATTTTTCTTTTATTAACAAATATATTCATTATTTTTAATCTAAAGTGTTATTTCCACCTTCTATTATATTTATCATTCATCAACTATTAATAATAATTATTATTATTATAATTATTTTAACATTTTATAATTTTCATTATTTGTTTTTTTATTTTACTTTTATTCTTTACCCTCTATATTATTCTTCCAATTATTTATTCTTTCTCTCTTACCATAATTTCTTTTTATTTGTTATTTGATATTTTATTTTCCTCATCAACAATTCTAATTTTTTTTATTTTGATTCTTATTTTATTTTTATTCTAATTATTATTTTCATTACACTCCACCAAATTGATCTCTTACTCCTAATATTGAGAGGTTGGCCCTATGTCTTGGCCTACGAGAGGTATGGGTGTTTCAAACTTTTCTATAATGATTATTTTGTGTTTTCAATAGCCATGAGTTACATGAATGGGTCAGAAGAATTTCCCAAATGTGGTGACTATATCCCAGACAAGAAACATAATATATTTTAATTCTTTTTGTTTCAACTATTTTACCTATCTTCATGGGAAAACTAATAACTTGATAGAGTATTAAGATTCAATGGATGAAATGACATAGACTGAGCCACGTATTTTAAGATTGTATACCCTTGACCATGGTCTGTCAACAAACATGTTTACAAAGAGGAGGTGGAATAGATATTACATAGTCTTTACAAGCATTAAATATTTATAAATAAATTTAACAAGAATTCACCAAGAGATTTCATGTCTATATTATTAAAAAAATATCAATAAAATAATGTAGAATAAATATGGTACCCAAAACTGAACCAAAAACCTTATTCATTCTTATTTAACTCATTCTGTTTGGAATTTAATGTTAGTTTAAATTTATAATTTTCATTATTCATGTAATGTAATATAAAATAAAAATTATAGAAACCCAAACACTATTAATTATTTCATTTATAAAATAATTATAACAAAAAAAATTAGTTTATTTGAATTATATTCAGTGGGTAATCAAAACTGAGAAGATCCTCAAGTGAGAAAACAATAGTCAGGCTCTGTGTTGCATTATTAAATGATTTTTATTTCTCCACACCCTATTACAAGTGTGCATCATTTCTATAAAATAAGGTTGAGAAAGTTCCATTGCACAAATTTTTTAAAGTTGGATATCTACGACTTAGAACTTGGACATTTGTGCTATTAAAAATGAAATAAAACATGGAACAACAATATGATGTACATAGTTAATCCTTATCTACTCATCTAAGAATCACTATGATGAAGAAATATTTGATGGTATATTTTTAGTGAGATTAAGTGAATGGAGAGATTGAACATATTTTTTCTATATGCTTGGTATACTAGAAAGTCGAAGAGGAATGAAAGAAGTCCATTAGTAAGATGAATTTATTTAACATGCCATTATGGAAATGAGAAAAAATAACATGGATTTCATCAAAGGACATACTAGGAAATCTAATTTTAAAAACATCTTCTGGGGTGCAGTCAATCACCTTACATGTTATGCAAAATTTATTTATATCAAGTAATATTTCCCTTTCAACCAAATTGTTATGATGTACATAAGTGAAGTGGTATGATTACATGGGGTACCACTCTACATTGCATATAATCATGATTTTAGGATTACCACACGGTTTTGGGGAGGCCTTTATAAAACATTGAATATAGAATTGATCTTCATCCCTTCTTATCAGAATTAGAAAAATGGTACGTCTAAAATAACTATTCAAACTCTAGAGCATATGTTACTATCATTTTCTGTGGGTTTACAAGGCTGTTTGTATAAGAATAATCCTATAGAGGATTTATTATAAAATAGTATATTCCATTATAAAATTCAAATGGATCCTTATAAAGATATATATGGGCAGAGTTTTTGGACTCTGTTATGTTGGGAAAATTTTGGAGATAAAAAGTTGATGGAATACGATCTTATCCAGTAGATTAAATAAATTGTTCAAACATTTCAACATCTTATTAAATCATCCCAAAGTCAGTAAAGAAACTACAGGACAATATTTGATGTGATCTATAGTTTCAGTTTATAGAAAGATTATTCCAAAATATATCACCATGTAATAATTTCAAGAGTTTGGTGAAGAAGTGAAGGATTTTTGTAAGATATATTGTCTCATTTTAGATCCATGATCACAATATAGTTGTGGAATATCAAACAGCTCTTCCGAATAACATACCAAAAAAACATTATGATTTATACATATCACTCTAGAGAAATAACATTATATACCCCTCACATGTACTATATTTGGATGTGGTTCCATTAGAG
This sequence comes from Viscum album, assembly GCA_963277665.1. Classification (NCBI taxonomy): domain Eukaryota; kingdom Viridiplantae; phylum Streptophyta; class Magnoliopsida; order Santalales; family Viscaceae; genus Viscum; species Viscum album. The sequence continues at coordinate 696,182,527 of OY728141.1, forward strand.
AATGATCTTTTATATAAGAAGAAACTAGTAAAGATCATATATCACTGAGACAATTCTCTACAAAATAAGACAACTAACCAGATAAATGTGTTATGGAAGAACCACAGGTTTGAGGATGTTACATGGGAACTAGAAGTGAAGATAAAAAAGTAGTACCCTTGACTTATTATTGTGTAAATTAAATATTTATAAGGAGAATTTGTTGAAGGGGGGATAATGTAAGGACCTAGAGTTTTACAAATGAAATTCTTATTATTTTGTATTAAAGGACTTATTTAGAAAACATGGTTATATAAAACACTTAAACATCCCAATTTAAATCCAATCATATTAAAAATACCACTAATCATTAGTAATTTTGATAATATATGCTTTGAAACGTGATTTTATGGGCCGTAAATATAGATGGTTATGATAATGTCCTATTGAAATGGACCAAAAAAGTGATGGACTCCTCCAGTTGGATCATACTATATAAAGCCAATTTAATAGAGCTTTTGAGGGAAGTAACCTCTCTAAGATGTGACATTCACAAATACCTATATTTGATTCAATAGATAATGCATGAGTGAAACCATTTATAGAAGATGTTAATGATCACTGAGATCACACCCAAAAACCTGTTCACCATACCACTTCATGAAAATTTAATAGTCACACACTTTCCTTTAGAATATTTTATGGTTTAATAAACAGATATGTATCAAGACCATAACATCATTTTTATATATTTTTTTCAGGAAAATAAAAATTGTATTTATTAATTCTTCCATTTCTTTATAAATGATTACTTAATAAGTTTAATGTAAATTAGATTTTAATACAATAATATAAAAATGTTATTTATGAGTAATATGAAATTTCAATTATGAAAGTTATTTTGATGAATTCATAAATTTCTGAAAGAAATAAAATATTAATAAAATATTATAATATAATAAATAAAAATTATAATATAATTTTATGAAGTGAACATTTAGTTTTTATAATGGTTTTAAAAGTATCATTGTCAAACAACCCAATATTTTTCCATAAAAGGGGATCTTAATTTATAATTTATAATTAATAAATATAATTAGAGAATTTTTTTGATAAAATAAATATTGTTTCTATAATATTCAAATCTAAATTTTATAATTTTTAATAATGTATTATTTTTTATGGATCTCAACTTTTGGTTAAAAATTTACTTTGGTGTTAATTTATGGTTTGTATTATAGCATCATAATGACTGAAAAAAGATGTAATATGTACCATAAAATTTATACATAACCGATTCATTTTTTTCCTTTTAAAATAATGATATTTGTTAGTTCTATTAATTTTATAAACCCCATTTCATTCCACCAAAGCATATGTTATATTTTATGGTTTTAAAATCAATTCTCTGTAAACACAACTTACACCCACATTACAATGGGAAATATTTTAAATTTATAAGTTTATGGTCTTATAAAATAATGAAAAAAACATTTATATTGTTGAAAACAATGGAAAAAACCATTGGAAGGTTTTTTGGGTTTTATAAATTTATTTTATAAATTCCAAAACCTATGTTTATAACATAATAAAGAACACCCCCTCTTTTAATATATAAAACCACCCAAGAATCCATTTAGATTGATTCAAAATCCTTGTAAATGACTATTATATAACATTTACTCTATGTTTCCCTCTTATGATTCCCCCATAGTCTCAATAATTTAATCCTAATATTTTGGAAACACCCTCTCAAGGTAAGGGGTCCTCTCTTTCTCCAGTTTACACAAGAACATATATTGTGGAATTCATTTTATTTTCCATACATACATGTTTGAATACATTATAGAACATCCCTATTATTTCCATTATTATTTATAACTAATTAGATACCAATTTCACTCCCATTAATCCTAATCATGTTTCATTATGTACCCCCATCATGCTATGAAAATTACTAGGTGATTTTCCATTCCAAAATTTTATGAAGAACAATTTTTATTTTAAGACATTTAAATCCCAATTAATTATAATGGATAATGTTCTAAAAAATAAATATTACATAACATATAATTTAAAAGGTATTATATACCCCTTTCACTTTCAATAATCCCTCCCATGATTCTTTATGTACCATCGTTATTCCACTGAAATTATCCTATGATTTTCCATGAGAAATCATTATATTCTAAATACCATCCCAATTTCCACTCAAGGGTGATCAACTATAAATATATATCCTCATTTGAATATTTAGTTACCTGTATTTATTCCATTATATTTAATTGTGGTGTTAAAATTGATTAAATATGACCCTAGGGTGAATTGTATATGGGTAACACTTATGTATGTACAAGACAAGAATGTTATGGGTGTTGATAAAATTATATAGCACTGTAATGCATCGGGTTAGGTTTTAGTATCACATGAAATCATGTATGGTATTATGGAGTGAAACTAATCTATTATGGAAAATATTTATACATTTTATGATGTATTTTAAGTTATTATTGTCCTATGATTATGTTGTAATGTTTTATGGTTTTTTTCAACTTCCCATGTTTTTTATATAATAATGTGGTATATTACATCATTATTCAATATTAATATCCTCACCCCTACTTTTTTATATTTAATTTTCTATTTTCTATAACATCATAATTTGAATGTGTTGTCCTTTTATTATTTTAATACTCTGATTTATAGCCCAACACTTTATTATGTTAATCTCTTCGCTACCGTGGGCAGTTTTAAGAGAAATGGAATATAATAATCATGTTAATGATGTTTTAGATTATATAATTATATCCGTATATCATCTTGATGTTATATTTTCCTAATCTCCCAAATAAAATAGGCTTATCTAACATGTGGGTTTTATTATGTATGAATTTTTTTAATAATATATTGAAATAATTTTTATTAAATAAAAGAATTGTAACAGTTGGTATCAGAGGAATGTATAAGTATATTTGAGCTTAGTAATAGACAAATACATTTATCCCTTTTAGAATAATAATAATCCTATAAAAACGTAACAAAATTTTGGTGAAATATAATATAATTCGTTTAGATGAAAATAAATCTCTCTCTAGAAACTACAATTGAATGTGGATCTTGCATTGATGTACCAAGGGGTAACAACCCCAAAAAAACACCATATTCAGCAAGAATCTGTTAGGAATGGGTGCATGGAAAGTATCCTTGAAACACAACAACTTTGTAACTACCAGGGAATATTCATTGGTAAATACACAATCTAATCATGATCCATTATTAAAGGAATAAAAAATCACATTGTATTTTATATTAGAAAATAGATCAAGGATAATATATATTTATGCCCATAAATTCATATTTTAACCAATACGTGTTAATTAATATTTACCACATTAATTTTCATTATTTCCATTTCATGCGTTTATATGTTTAGAAACTATCAACCCTAATTTTTTCACTATTTTATTAAATTTATAGAAATAAAATGAATGAATTCAATAAAAAATGTGAGGAGAAATGTGATGGCTGGACAAATGAGATAATCAACACAATGAGAGAATGAATCATATGATTCAGGACTATAATCTCTTAATGGATGCGTGTTTTAATCCAATACATGAATCCATAATAAATACTAAATATCATTAACAATTATGAATTTGAATATGTTTCCTTTATTTCAATATGGTATTACACATTTTGTGAATATTTCTATCCCATAATTGGGAAAAAATAGATCATGGCCTTTAAAAAGATCATCTATATCCTTCAATGATATGAAACATATATGTTCATATTTTATTTTTATCATATGAAAGGTTTGTTTGATCAATTTTTGACATTGGTTAATATTATAAATCTTAATGTGGAGATTGAAATAATATAGTGGGAGTTATTTTTGAACAAAAATTCAATAAATATTTTAACTCATATTCTCTAATTGATCAATGACAGTGACTTAATTATCTATAAGTAAAAGGATGATTAATATATCTAGTAATACCTGTAAACCATCAAAATAATTTTATGAACTACCTATGAATTTTTTATTATCCGCCAGTTTAATTTTGAATGCTTCTTTAGTGGATTGAATCTAATTTTAATAAAATACATATGTCAGATGGACATTGATAGTTCTGTGAAAATTGTCTGATGTGGCCTTGATGGTGAAATAGATATTAGTGAATATCAATGGTATCATGGGGATATGAATTGTAAATTATTTTTTAATTTTGGTTGTTCTATGGAAAAATAAAATTGAGGTAGGAAATTTCAAAATCACACTTGTCAATGCTATTTAAGATGAATACTAGATATTTTTTAATGGGTATAATGTATTTATTTTGGTGCAAGGTAAAACGGAACCTAGCTAGAAATTACTGATATTTAAATCCCTCTAATGTTTTAGAAAAAATTAATGTTATGGTCAAAACTCAACCCATTGTATAATTTTTCAAATACAAGGAACATGTTAACTATATAATTCAATGAAAAAACACCATGTTTATCAATGACAACCAAAAACAGCATCAACCAAAGCATAGAGAGAATTGGTGATCTTATTCCATCACAACTGGGGAGGTGGATCCAACCAATGTTGTTGTGATATTTATGTACATTTTTCTTCTATGAATAGATAATTTACTTTTTTTCATGTTTAATTCATTCTATTATATTCCATAATCCTATTAAAAATATTAAAACACCACCATAAACCATGGAAGTAGTTCAATGGATGAAAATATAAAATTGGGAAATTATTACTTCCCAATAATAAAACACCTCCCCAGTAATTTATAGAGAGAAAGGAACCACCCACTGTATCAAAAATCTCAATTCGATTTGATAGATGTAATAGGAGGAAAATGAATCTTATTTAGTTCCACCATATCAAGAATGGATATTATTAACTTGTGATCAATATTTTCTTGCTTCAATCATTGATATTAAAGAAAAGAACAACCTTTATGGAATTCTCATTATGGTGGAATGAACTCATGTGTTTTCTAAATAACTTATTAGTTTTCCTCCTAGCATATATGTTTAAGTTTAAATTGATAATTTATCTAGGTAATTTCCAATATACATATCTCCATAGAGAATAATCTTTTTTGAATTTTAAGAGATGAAGTGAGAGCTATAGGATAATTTGGAAAAGGATTTATATGCTCAACGGTTCCACTATTGTGTGAACCATTCATCTTTAATAAGAAGAAATATGAGCAAATGAACCACTAAATTTATTATAATATCGCAAAAAATATTGAGATAAATAACAAGTATCTATTTAAATAGATTGATAACTTGTTTGATTATCTATGTGGATCCCATTATTTCTCTAAAAATATCAATATTGGGATGATTTTAGGTAATGTTGATGAAAGAGGATATCATGAAGACTAGTTTTCATACATTTTATGGGAATTATTATTCTATTTAAACCACCAATAATCTTGAAATATTTAGGGATGTGATGAATATGGTCCTTAAGAATTACATTGAAATAAAATTTGTAGTCCTTATTGATGATATTTCTATCTACTCTTAATGAAACAAGTAACATTTTGTTCCATTAAAAACTACAATGAAAAACTTATAGAATTAAATATGTATGAAAATTATAGTTATTATGAATTCGTTTTGGGTAAAGTGATATTAATAGGGAATAACCGTTCCAGAAAAATAATATCTATGGACCCTTGACCAAAATGAGAAAACTGATGCATATCTCAACCCCCATCTATGATTCTTATTCATTGTTTCATTGGACAAAAATGTTTTATAAAATTATCATGATTTAAAATACTATTAATCATAATAAATCATAAGGGAGTCATATTTACATTGAATGATGGTGGTGTGGATATTTTTAAATAGAATGAAAAGAGGCTAATAATTTCACTTGTGCTCACATTACCCATATGTGATAATGGATTTTGGATTGACATAAATTTATCCTAATTGGTATTGACTTTAATACTCATAAAAAACAAAAAAAATTATTGCATATGCCTATCACTAACTAAATAACTATGGGAATAACTACCCAATTCATTATCTATAATTGGTTATAGAAATATTTCCATTAAATATTTGGAGACATTATCTATATGGGGAGAACTGTGATATATATATCTCTATGGATTATAAAATACACATATATGTATATATACACAGAATACTACTAATATGATTCAATGGATGTGGGTATATCTAGTCAAGTATTATAGTTTTCTAAACTAATACAATACTAGGAAAGAAAAAAATTTGGTAGATGCCTTGATTATAAAGGATCCATAAAATTTATCAATTATGATGACTTTAATGGATCCAGTATTCATGGAAATGAAATGGATGAATATGGTTATAATAATTGTCCCTTAATCCTACCTTTTTCAAATAACTACTCAACAATATATTCATCATAGAATAAAAATGGTTTGGAAAACTAATGCATTGTTACAAAATTAAGATTAAAAGTTTCCATAGATAAATGTTTTGGAAGATTCGGTTAATATGTTTGCAACCCAAATATGTGTCCCATAAAAACTATAAATATATTGGGAACATCTCGATGATGTTAATAGATGATCATTAAATATTCATCAGGGAATCAGTATGATTTATAGAGTTTTGAAGCAGCATTTCCCACGAGAAAAGGATGTGGAGAGATATTTTAGATTTTATATTTCGATTATTACTATTCTAGGAAGTCGAAGTGGAATGAAATAATCCTTGGCCTATGATGAAACCATTTCCTATAACAATATAGAAATGGGAAAACATAAATACGGATTTCATTGTAGGAATCCTTCAAACACTGAAAGGTAATAATTCCATCTAGGTGGTAGTTGATCTCTATTCCTGGTTAGGATGTTTCATTGTGTTCAAGGAATATTTCTCACATAACTAACTCTCTATGATATAGAAAAATGAATTATTCTGACAGAATGGAGTGCCAATAACTCTTATATCTATTTAATATAAGAGGTTTACCTCAAAGCTATGTAGAATATTTTAGAAGTAAATAAATGTAAAATTAATATATTGAAATTATTAACACACTTAAATGGATGGTTAGTATAAAATCTCCACTAAAACTCTATAATATATATTGAGACCATTTTCATAGGGTTTCCAATGATTTTGGGTTCAAAACCATCCTCTAGGGGTGTTATCATATAACAATGGTTTCCATTATAAAATTTAAATTGATATTTATGAGTTTATGTATAGGAAGTGGTGATGGACACCGACTACATTGGATGATGTTGGAGAGAAAAATTTAATGGGGCCTTATCATATCTATGAAATGTTATAAAAAGTTCAAAATATTCAATTCCTCCGGAAATGTGCATAAAATAAATAGGAAATATACATATGAAATAATCGATGAGATATGGAGTTTGAGGTTTATGATAACGATTTCCTTCATATATGACTATGAAAGAAAATCATGGGGATGGGGAATAAGAGAAAGATTAGACCGAGATATATTGACCCATTTAAGATCTTATATTGAATTAGAGCTATGGAATATAAACTAGTGCCCCAACATAACATATCAAAAAACCTTATTTCTTCATAGATATCCCTGTTGAGGTCATACAGAATAGACCCCTCATTTACACTGAATAAAAAATGGATTCTTTAGAGATTGATCAATCAGATTTGGAGAAATTGATGAATAGATTAGATTATATATACAAACATCTAAGAAATATGACAAGTCACCTTGTCAAAGCATTATGGTGAAACCAAAATATTGACAAATTGAAATGGGAACTAAGGATACTAAATTAAAGTTCCCTAATCTATTTTAGTCTACGAAATAAACATTTAAAGGATGATATTTACAATGGGGGAACAATGTAATGAAATGAACATTTATAAAATAAATTCCGTTGGTGGTTGAATTGAATGCCTTTTAAAAAAAATATTGTTATATAAAACACATCCACTTACATGGTATTATATAATCATATTCAAAATTACATTAATAATCCTAAATATTGACAATATATCTATTGAACTGTGGACATATTATTATTAAAACTTATGTAAATTGGTATTTTCCTATTGAAAAATATGAAATAAATGATTCCCTAGACATGTAGAACACTAAATTGTTGATACCATTTATTATAAATTAAAAGTGAGATAATATCATTGTTATATTCCTCAGACCAATCCCATGCTAACATTCAATGGCCAAAGCCTGAGTGAAATCATTTATTATATATGTTCATGCTCATCGATCTCACAACCCAAACAATGTTCGTCAAACTACAAAAACAATATCAAGATCACACATCATGACATTATAAAATTCACTAATTTAAAAATGTTATATGTTTCATCGCCTTAATAGTATGACTATTTATATTTTATTTTCATCAAAATAATTATTACAATTATTCATTATTATTATTTACTTTATAAATGATTACCAAATTAGTTTGATTAAAAAGATTATTTGATTAAGAACAAATTAAAATTGAATTATTGAGTAATAAACAATTTCAATAAAGGTACTCATTTTAATGAATTCATCATTTTTTTAAATAAATGAAATTTTAGTTAAATATTAAAAAATACTTTATATAAATTATAAAATAATTTTATGAAGTCAAAATGTAATTTTTTTAAATGTTGAAAAACTATCATGGTAAATAAAAAAAGTATTTTTAATAAATAAAGATTTCAATTAAAATGTGTAATTTCATAATATTATATAATTATTTTTATAAAAATATATATTATTTTTTGAGTCATGAGAGTGAAATTTTCTATTGATGAATATTTCATAATTTTCAGGGAGAGTCAAAATTTCGTGAATAAAATAAAAAGTGTAAATGTATTGTGTATATTATAACATCATAATGACCCGAAAGTGATTTAATATTCACTATGAATGGTATAAATGATGAAATATGTAAATTAAATTTAAAATTATGTGTTTTTAGGTTATTTTATAACTTTTTTAACCCTTTATTAATTTAATAAAACCAACATAATATTATAAGGTTTTATGGTCAATTCTTTTTAACATGACATGCTTACATGTCACCAAGGGTATTCTTTGAATATGATCAGTTTATGTCCATACATAATAAGGAAAAGAATCATATTTTTGTATAATCCATGGGAAGGTTTTTTTCTTTGATTACTACTTTTATAGGGTCCAAAACCTATGTTTGGATAATAATAATGAAAATTCCCTCCCCTTTCTGATATAAATCCTTCCAATATCCCATTATCATTCACTAAAATTATATATATCATGATTATACTCTTACATATCATCTATAAATACAGACAAAGATTTTCTGTGGTTTTAATAATCTCCTCCCATTATTTTGGAAACACCCTCTCAAGGTAAGGGATCATCTCTTTCTCCTCTTAATTCAAGAACCTCCATGGTGTTATACCATTGGTTTTCAAATCTTTCATTTTGAGGCAAGTTTTCAGAAATCCATGTTCCTGATCTTATTATTTATTAGTGATAACTTATCCCTTTCACTCTCATTTATTCGTCTCATGATTCAATATGAACCCCAAATATACTGTTGAAATTAACCTATTATTTTTTCCTTCCAAACATTTATCTACGAATTTTTTTTAACTTATTCCATTTAATTACAGATGGATCACATCAAAATATTTTATTATATATCCTTATAAAAATTCATATTTAATTTATATTATTAGATACCCATTTCAAAATCATTAATTTCAACAATGATTAAATATGTTCCCATGTTATTCCAAAAAAATTATTCCAACAACGTTTTCAGGCCAACCATTGGTATTGTGAATAATATAACTATTTACACTAAAGGGTATTGACAAATAAATACCTATAATTATTTGTTAGTATATATTAGGGTATGTATTACAAACTCATTAATATTGGGATTCAATTATAGTACAAATGTCCATATTTTGAATATTTTATATGGTACACTTATCCATGTAACTGTTATGAAAGCGATGGGTGCACCTGGAATTATATAGCCTTCAAATACATTGGGTAATGTTATCATCTCTTGAGATCACATCTACGGGATTTTAGAAAAATCCTAATCTGGTATGGGATCATTGCAACCATTTATGATATCTCGGTAGTTATCACTGGCATGTGTTTGTTATTTTATAATTAATGTTTTTTCCACATTCCCATGTTTCCTTTGTGATATCATGTCGTATCATGTATTATTGTTACAAAAATATGATTACACCCTCTTTTAATGTTCCATTGAAAATAATATTGAGTAAAAACATATAATTTCTTTATGTTATTATGTTTTATCCCCTTTCTAGTATTTATACAAACTATTTTATAATATATGTCCCCATTTAAAATCTTGTTGTTTGAAAATAAAGGGAATAAAGAATATTTTCAAGGAAGTTTTCAATAAATTTTTTATACATGTATCTTGTTGATGTGATATATACCTAATATCCCCGATATATTGGGCTTCATAAAGTTCATGTTTTTACTATTTTTATTTTGTTTGTGATAAATCGTGATATAAGGTTTATTACGGAAAATTATTTTCATAGTTGGTATCATATAAATATCCAGTTTTTTAGAGAACAAGAATAGAAACCCCTATAAAATGCCATAGAGATAATAATTAATATATTAAAACTCACCTAAATATTTTCAAATTATAGAGTTAGTGGTTTTAAACAAAATAAATCCATATCTATTTAATATAAATGGATGTGGCTCTAAAACAAATGTAATTAACGGGTAAAAACACTAGAAAACACTATTTTTACCTAAACTCAATCAGGAACCTGTGAAAAAAAATAGTTCATTATTTACATTTAATTAGAAACTGCTAATGGAAATTCTTTTTTAAATTCACAATCTCTTTAAGAACCATTATTAAGTTAACAAAAAATCTACATAATATTTTTTTAATTGGAAATAGATTTTGGATATCTTAATTTAGTCGTATACATTATTAGGTTATGAAATATACATTATTTAGGACATATCGATTTAATTTTGATAAATTACATTTTATTTGTTTAATAATTTAAAAATTATCATAACCAATATCCCATTTTTATAGTAAATGTCTTGGAATATGAATAATCCAGTCAAAAAAAATGTGATGGGAAATGTGATGACAACCTGAATGATTTTACCAACCAGTAGGAGATGGAATCGGGAACTTTGTGACTATAATCTATCAATTATCTCATATTTTGAACCAAAACCTGAATCATGATGAATGAAAAATATACCTATGAAAGTGAATGTTTCAATTGAGACCATTATACAAAAAAATGCCTCTAGAGAAAAATGTATCATCAAATCCCTTAATTGCATGAAATGGATCGATTCCATTGAAATGATCTTCTCTATCCATAAATAGTATGAAAAAGTGAATTTCGTGGTGGATATATATCATATGGAAGTATAATCATATCAATTGTGTATGTTATCAATAATACATGGTTTGATAAGTATATTGATGTGATGAATTGAAAGGAATTTCAGAAAATGATTCTCAATAAATATTTTCACCACACTCTACCACTAAAAAAGGAGAAGTATTTCCCTAAACACTAGAAAAAAGAAAATGAATATATCATGGAATATGAGGAATACATTACATGACATTAATGATAAATCACTAATTTTTTTGTCTCCCCTAAAATTAAATTTGAACATTTCTCTAATGGAATGAAGTCGAGTCTAGGAAAATCTATTACCCTTAGAGACATTGAATTTTATAAAGATATTTTCTGATGTTACCTTCTAGTCCAAATAGAGATAAATGAATATCATGGGTCTCATTGGGTTACCAAGTGGTAGGTGATGTTTAATCATAGAGGTGCATTGGAGGAATATAATTTGGGAAATAAATTTCACAATCACACTTCTCAATATTTGGGAAGAATAATCCTAGAAATTTGTAGAATGGGGAATAAATTGATTTAGGTTTTGTAAATAAGGGAACAAGATATATATATTATTGGTGGGAGAAACTCACCAATGTGCGGGAAGAAAAGAATTATTCAGTCAACTCTCATCCCACTTTTTGATGCTTCAACTACTAGGAACATTCAAACGATGCCATTCAATGCACCGGGACAGTGGTTGTTGAAAAAAAACAATGATAAAAACATCTTAAGTCCTGTTGATCATTAATGAGATTATTCCATCACAACCACCGAGGTGGATCTTAACCATAAAGTGGTGATAGGTATTATTATTATTCATTCATGAATATTGAAGTTACTTTTTTATTTTGGAAATATGAAAATTTTCAACTCTTTCACGCCAATTATAAATTTTCAAAAACCTCCATAAAGAATGTAAGTATTTGTGTTGGTGAATTTAAAAAAATGGTCAATTATTTCATCCTAACTATATAACTCTACTACTATAGTCTTTTTTGGGAAATAATTTATAAAAAAAACGTGTCATTCTCTCTTTAGTTTTAATTGATTCAATTAATGGTATGGATTATATTTCCTTATATATAGAAAACATAAATTTATGAGAGAAGGAGTTCACATATTTTATCATTAATCACCCTACAATTCTATTCAACTTCAATGAGGAGGCTGAATATTTTTTAATATCAAAATATCAAGCGTGGATATAATTGAATTTTGGTAAAGTGTATCTTTATTAAATAATTGATATTAAACATCCCATTGTAATGTAATATGTTGATGGGTTCCATAATCTTTGTATTTTGTTCTACCTAGATGAGAGGTTGAATTTTAATTTTTGATTAATCATTTTTATTTCCAATATCCACGAATCCAAATCTAAAGGTATTTTTGAACATGAGGAGTTAATAAAAAACCTATTATAGATTCTTGATAAAGGGGTTATATTCCTAGGAGATTAATCATGGGGTGTGGTAGTCCACTTTTTTGAGAAGTTGGATGGGTTAATGCGACACTACATTCCTTATTGTAATCTCAAGAAGATCACGATAATATATATGTATTCGTGTCAATAGTTTCAAGACTTATTTAATTAGCTAAATTTCTCATAGTACTTCTCTTTGATAGAACTCCAAATGGGATATCTACATGTAAAGGTGAAGAAGGAGAATATCCCAAAGAATACTTTTCATATTTGTTATGATAACTAAATTTTCATAGTGATAACATTTAGACTCACTAATTATCTATAAATATTCATGGGTTTTATGAATTGAGTCTATAATGATTACGATGAATATCATTTTTTTTTGAATTTCTTAATCAACTTAGCATATACTCAAAAATAATGGAGGAACGTGATGATATTTTTAATACTGTAAGGATAACTATGTTGAAAGAAATTATGTATGAAAACTATATTAAATTTGTGTTCATGTATATTAAGTGAAATTACATTGGAATTTCTTAATATAAAAAGGGATATCTATGGACCCTTTAAAAGTATATGCAATTGAAGGATGACCCATGCCATCATCTGTTATCTATATCTATAGTTTCCTTGGATCAGTATGGAAATATTGTAAATGTTTAAGGAACATATTTGGATTTTAAATACAACTAATTAGATAAATTGTAAGGGATTCATGAATTTTGAAATAATGATTGTGATGAGAGTTTTAAAGATACAATCACGAGGATAATCATTAAAAATGATCCTACATTACCCACTAATGGGGATGGATATGTGAAATATAGTGATTTATCCAAAAATTTATTTGGTTTTTACATATTAGAAACAAAAAAGTGATAGATTATGTTACATTCAAACTGATGATAAATGAGACCGAATACACAAATCAATATTTATAATTGGATTCACTTTTCTTTGTATTGAATATTTGGAATCAATATCTCTACGATAAGAATTTTGATATTTATACAGTATATAAACTCCCCAAGAATATATTCTCACAAAAGGATCATAAGATGAACCAACAATTATGGATTGTAATGATGTAGAATTATAAATCTTCACTGCATTACCAACTTGGGAAATATAAAAAACTACATGATACTCTGAGTTGAAAGGATCCCATAACTCTATCCATGTTGAGGATTGAAAGGGATCAATCTTCTTGGATATGGAAAGGATGGATATTATCATAATAATAGGATAATTATAATACCTTTAAGGTATAATTTTTTGACCACATATTCATTTGAGAATCAACGAGAATTAGAGAGATGATGAGTTGTTATTGAATAAGGTAGATAATATTATGGAGATCGACTTTGTAAAAGATTGAGTTATATAGTTGGAAACATTTATATATTCCCCCATCAAAACTACAACTAAAGATTTAAATTTTAGAAGATGTCCATATCTCATCCTTCTCTATTAATAGAATAATAACTACGATATATTTATATTTGAAGAAAAAAATCTAATTGGATAAGGAGAAGTGAGATATCTCAGATTGTGTGTAATGATTATTGGTTTGTCAGCAAGTCAAAGAAGAATGGAAAAATATTAGGTCATGATACAACTGTATATTTTTACAGTATATTAAAGTGATAGCAAAACAATTGGTTTTTTTTATGACTCCCAGAGAAACCCAATGGCAATAACGTCATTTAGGTAGTATTCTATCACTTTTCAAAGTTTGTGAATTAAATTTCTATCATAAATATTTATCTCAAGAACAACTTGAAAGAGATACACATTATATTTTTTAAGAAAATTTATATAATAAGTGTTTGAATTGTTATTTAAAAAATTTAATGACAAAAACAATCATTGATTATATAATATTAAATAATAGTGAGTGTAATGTTCTTGGGTTCATTTGCAATGAAAATAAAATGTAAGGAACACAATGATTTTATAGTGGTTCATATCATCAATATCCTAGTGCAATCCTCAATATTCTCTACACCTTGAGGAGAATAGTTCCTACTAATAACATCACATATAAAGGTTTGAGGACCTTATTATAGACACATCCCTTTAAATCACCCAAATTCACATCCTAGTATTTTTATAGTAGACTCAACCTATTCTGTATCCTAACTTTTGATTGGATACTTCATCCCAAACATCCATTTGGATTGTAAAATGACTAGAGAAATGAAAGTCCTTCTTTTTAGGGGAAGTAATAAACCTGTCACAATAAATTACAAATAATGTGATTCAAGATTACATGAATAAAAAATAAAAGGAAAATAGAAGATGATCTTAATATCGAATAAGTTTAATCTCAAAAATCATTGATCACATCGAGTGAACAAATGCTGAAGATATAGTCTTTTTGAGATGAAAATAAAAATACCTAATTCTCAGAATATCATGATTAAATAAGATAATAAATAATGGGTAAGATGAATCATAAGAGATCATAAATAAATTTTAATTGAATAATTTTCACTAGTGTTCCTTTTATTCCTTGAAGTGTTATCTTGGATAAAGAATACTAAGAACTATGAGGATTTTGTATGTATCCAATATATGTACCATAATTGTTAGTGAAAATCAATGTAATAAAATGATCATTACATTCATTGCATAATTTTTTGTTGAATAACATAAAATTGTGACCGATATTTTTATTTCTTCATGAAATAAAAAATTATTAAATTTAATATTCTTCACAAATAAAATGTAAAATATCAATAAATATTAAACAATTTGAAAAAACATAATTCTATATATTATACTTACAATAATGATGCATCATAATAGTGTATTGTCTTCATTTTGAATTAAAATGAAGAGTGTACATAAAAAATGATTCAATAATTTTTTTTCACACCATACAATTATATTTCCACATAAAATAAAAAAATGATAAAAATAATTTATTTTAATGAAAAAAATTAAAAAATAATCAAAGGCACAGAAATAATGAATTTAAACTAATGGTGTCTTAATCATATAGACAGTAGAGACTCATAACACACTATAACAACCCTAGATTTTTTGAGATAGATTTTTTTAATTTCATTGATGTCTTTTGTTTTATGCTACACCAATATTATCTTGTGCTATATGAAACACTATATTATCATGTAGTATATGAAAAAATATACTTGTCTTCTGTTAACCACAATTTAACTTTCTTCTAATACAAATCAATTCACCAAACACTAAACATAGATTTTGTTCAATGTATAAAATAACTTTGTTTGTATTATGTTATATGCAACACCAAAGAATATTTTACTAAAAGAAACACTTACTTGGATTTCATTACACACAAGAGCGAATTTCCTCGATAGCTTGCATTGAACACAATACTGAGTTTCACTGAACAACCATATAATATTAAAATATTAGTATTTAATGTGCTATAAACTAGCCATTATGAATTGTTTTAACCGCATTATTAATTTTATATTACATTAAAATTCATCTTATCAACTTTCTATAACTTGATATAAGAAAAAATGCATTTTTTTGGAAAAAATATGTATGTTTCAAAAAGTGCTGTTTTTTACCTTTTTATGGCGCACAAAAATTAAATCTACTGTTTAACACACATATATATTATATTTTAAAAAATAAATATCTTATTTTTAAATAAGACATAAAAACATAATTTTGTTGAAATTTTGGCATTTTTCTGAAAAAATTAATATTTTAATGAATACTAAAAAATACTGCATTTTTATTTATAACAATATTTTAAACAAATTTATATATGTAGTTGGATAATATTTTTAATTTTTTTAGTTTAATAATAATATAATTTTTTCATATAATCCAATGTTTTTCATTTCATAAAATTTCAAATTTAAATTTGATATAAACAGATGTCAATATTTTGATAGTTTGTACTTCTTAAAAACTCTCTCTCTATTATTACAATGGGAATAAATTTTCAATTAATGAATGAAAATTATGCTTTTGGAATCTTGATTAATGGATTCTATATTTGAAATCAGTGGGTCAAAATTGTATTAATTGGTTAAATTTTTTTTGAATATTAAAAACAGTAACTACAATAATTTTAATTTACCGTAGTTGAAGGTAAATCTGGTAAATTATGGTTGTAAACAATAATAAAAAGATAATAAAATTACCCTAACACATGAAAAAATCAAATTGGAAGAATTAAAGTCGAAAAATATCAACTAAGGGTCAGAATTAATTCCTTTAATTGACTTTTGTTCAGTAATGTGATGTAATTATAATTAAAAAAAGAGAGTGACAACATGTTACTCTCATATATCTTATATGTATAATATGTTTAATGTAGTTATAAAAATAATAATTATATAATAAATAGTATCCATAAATAAAATTAAAATATCTACAACATTTGAATTTGTTTATAGGACTTATAGATTAAAAAATTACAATTAATGATGAAACACTTGTGATATATAATTTATATTATTAATTGAAATATAAAATAAATGGTCATAAAAATATTAAATGAAATATAACCTAAAATAATTAATGATATCCATGAATATTATAGGAAATTATTACATGATAATAGTTTACTATTTTTTTTCAAATTTATATTCTGTGTAGATATTATTTAAAGTCAAATAAATTAGAAGTGTCAAAAACTAAACTTTTGATATTCTATAAAGATAAAATATTATTAAATTATTTAAAAATAAAAAAGAATTAAAAAAATGTGTAAATTATATGGTCTAAAATTTCATAAAGTATTCATTTACTAAAAATTGAAAACACATAAGTAAATATTTATAACCATTTAATATTAAAAATATTATTAGCAAAAATAAAAATAAATAGATTAAATAAGGATAAATCAAAATGATAAGGATTAAAATAATATAAAAACACACATAAATATTTTTAGGGTATTTATTCTCCTACCTAGATTATCTTATAATTAAATGAGTTTTGGACCATTATAAACACAATATAAATTTATAATCAATTAATATTTCAATACTTTCCAAAACCGCCCCTCCTCCATCTTAAAAAGGCCACCAACTCTACCCACATACTCAAAAGTTTCATGCCATTAGTCTCACTAAATATCATAATAAAAAATCTCCCAACATCACTCCCTTCCTCATAGAGGACACTTTTGTGGACGAAAGCCATCATCAGGAGACCTTTGGTGGAAATCAAAAGGAGGAACTCAAAAAAGAGGTAATTGTTTTATCACCTATTTCAAAATTGTTTTCTTCTTATACTTCATATTCTTATGTCTTTACCATACTAATTTAATAAATACAGTGGCTTATATATTCCGATATGTTTTATAATTATGGGAAATCCTTATTCCTCCTTTTCTCCATCATACGAATAGCAATATCACCACTTGTGTGTACACATGACATACCTTCTCCACACCATGGTGTAATTTGTTATTCAACACTATTTAATTTGGATGGTTATAATTTAGAGTATAATTTATTATAACAATTAAAATAACATGTTTATTATTATGTATAATTAATATTCCATCCAATTTTATATCATTTAACCTTTAAGTGAATGATATCATCCCTCGTGCATACGTTGGACATACCGTCTCCACGATGTGATGAGATTCATTCTCCGTGTTAACCATTCCAGAATTATTATAAATTATATATAATAAATAATAATGAAATATATTACATAATAATGCTATTTTATTTATGTGTGTCTATATATATATATGTCATTTACATGCTTCCATTCAATTCATTGCGGTAATAGGAAACAACGTTAATGCGTACCTATGGTCTATCGTATCAAGGAATGGTGTATTTAATTTCATTTACCTATATATTATACATATTTGTATACCTAATATTTATTATATATAAGTAATTTTATATATTCTGGAAGTAATTAAATCATGATCTATGTAATAAGATCTAGAATAACAGGTGAAAACATGTATGATAAATTAATTGAATATTACCCAAAACATTGCTTAAACATTGAATTGAGAAATGAATGGGTAATATAAAGGAATAATTTAATCATATATGATATCATTAATAATTTTACGGTTCTTTCACAAGTTAATAATAAATTTTTACCCACTATATAGTGGTTTTGGATACATACGAATCATATCGTACCTAATGTAAGGGATAATTTGGCAATCTTATTCTTATCTGAGATTGTTTATACGAAAGTATTTACTAGAGTATATTTATCCTCCAAAGATATGATATAGAAATATTTAATATTATTTATATTATTATAGAATTTTCTAATATTAATTTAACCCTTTAGTGAATTTCTATTGAATGCAATGAAAGTAATCTTTTGTCGTTATTTGATTTGAGGTGCTTTTTGGATTTTCTGGAAAAAGTACGAGGAGAATGTTTTCATAACTTATATAGCATGAATCAATTTTTATTGTTTTAAGACAACTTATTTCCAGGAAACTACCTCTACGTGATATCAATATTATTTTAATATAAATTATTTTCCTTTAAAATTGTGTTTCATTTGGAGAAAAGAAAAATTTATTGAAAAAGATTGCATATATTCTTAAAGATTTAAGCTCAAGTGTTTTAAAAAAATTACTTTCGATCTAAGATGATATAGGGTAATGTTTGTATCCCAATTATTAATTTTATTTCATTGTGTTTAGGATAGATTTTTCTTTATGAAATCCAATTATTTTATATTCATTATGTTGGAATGTAGTACAAAAAACCCATTTTTTCATGGGTGAAGCTACGATTAATGAATTATGTTGATGTGGAACATGTATGAATGATTTCATTATGATATGAGAGGTACACATATATCCGTATAATTAAGTTGATTCTATTTATATATAATGATATAGAAATAACTATAATGAAAAGTAAATCTAGTTTGTTATTGTTGTCCTAGAATGGCATGTCAATCAAGTTCAGTAATACATGGTTAGAACGGCAAGTAAACATGGTTAAGTAATAAACTATGACCCCAATGATGGTCTTGGAAGAAATTAATTGTCTAATGTAGAAATTATATTATGTGATTATTTTATTTCCACAATTCAATGTTTCATTTCAATTTTTTTATCATGGTTCGTGTTTATTTATGATTTATTCCGTATGAACTGCCAAGATTTTTTTAATGATGGAAAATTTTGATATTCAAAAGTTATCATTATGTTTTATCATTAATATGTTTATGACCTGTTTTATGTTCTTCATGTTTACACTTACTAATAATTTTATCTACCCCTTTTCATGTTTAAATTTCCACATGATTTAATGATGGATATTAAGTTAGATTTTTCAAAAGGGTGTTATAGTTAAGAAGGATAAAGTACGAGATGGTATAGACATTTTTGTATCTGGTTGTTTATGTTTTCCCATTTCCAAAGGAGATAAAATAATAAGGTCTTTGGGAATCTGTTTTTGTCATTAATTAATTATTTTAAAAAATAAAATGTAGTGTCCATGTATGTCAATCTTGGGTCATTATTGATTGTATCAGATCGATGGATTATTCAAACATTGGAGAATAGGATGCAAAAACATTAATGAGATCCCTAGAGATATTTCTAATGTATGTCTAGGTATATCGCTTAGCGTAAGTATAAGTAAAGGTAATAGTCCCAGAATTATGGTGATGATCTTGAATAACCTAGGATAAAACCTGGTATGTATGATATTGAAACAACTTCCCCTTGATTATTTGTTTTTTCTAGTATGATTTTCCCCTCAAACTATTATTTTTTTGGTTTTAAACTATGGATGGAACACGAAGGAACACTTTTAATGATCAATGATCTAGGAAATGAAATGATTGTCCTAACAAAAAACATAATTTTATTGGATATGGAATGAAAAACCTTATTAATATACTTAAAAAATCTATGAATCATTCTGTACGTCCCCATGAGCCAAGAAGGGAGCAATATTTGGTTGAGTCCTCAATGAGGCAACATCCACCTTCTGTTTAGTGGGAAATTTGATCAACTTCTTACTGAAAAATGGGTCATTACCATTTAAAAGATGTTTTCTATCCTTCACTATTGGGATAATTAAAAATTTATATTGAATGTTTTTCATTTAGAAGGTGAAGCAGACTGGTGGTGGACTCAAATTAATAAGACAAGGTAATAAGATTAAATTGAATCCATGGTATGGGATGAGTTAAAGAACATATTTTTTAGAAATTTACTTCCCTCAAATTCATCAAAAAATGATTGAAAATTATTTCCTTGAACTTAATAATAGGATGATGAGTTTTTTGGTACTTATGAAGAAAATTTAACAAGACTTGCAACATGTGATTCCAGTTTTGTCATCAAACTAGAATGTAATGTTGACTGATTCATCAGTGGCTCAAAACCATGACTTCTAAAGGAATTATTTATAAGAGGCCTTAGTAACAATGAAGAGTGATTGAATTGTTCTGTCAACGTATTAACGGATGTTGGTGTAACCTATCAACATCATGGTTTTGAGAAGAAACGAAAGATGGAGTTCTAGGGAAAATATCAAAACAATGGTAATAAGAAGAGGAATGTTTTCATATGATGAACGTGTGGAAAGAATCATGGTATAGATTTTTTTAAAGGGAATATCAAATGTTTTATATGTGGAAAATAATTTCATCATGTTATTGAGTACTGAAGTAGTGGGAAATATTTTTCTAATGATGTGAATAGATAATAGACTATAGAGAAAACAACACTAACACTTCAATGCTACAATTACAAGGAAACAGTGAATTATACTAACCAATTCCCTAATACAAGGGTTATAGATTATTATCAAAATAAATAACCTCTTGAGGCCAAGGACAAATGACAAACCACATGCGGTTACTATTGTTAATGTTGAGTATGGAAACAACGTGATGGAATGATTAAGTGTTTATGTAATGTTATTCCAAAATAGTGTTATTAAATATCTTTGATAGTATTGTGGAATATTTTAGTATCTATGTATTGGTCCATTGTGGTTTTCCATAAGTATATGACACCGATAACATTGAATAGTGATTGAAATATTTTTGGAAATCACATGATATGTGAATAAAGAATGGATAATGAGATAATGAGATGTTTGAAATAATTAATTACCTCATGACTAGAATAAGGACAAAGAGATATCATGATTTGAGTATATAAAATTTTTTTTATTTTTCGTGTGTGGAAACAGTTAGTTTTTTACTGAATTTTTGTTTTCACTATGGTTTAAAATTATTCTTGTTATTATAATGTTTCAAGAAAATAAATGATTAAGGTATTCACATGTTAGTAATGCGATAAAAAATAACTTCCTTATGAGATATGGGAGATAAATGTTAGGTCTATTTAGTTTACCTCTTCCTAATGTTTTGTATTTTTTGTTTTTTAGAAGGATTATAATGATATCAATTTATGGATAGTAGAAGTGATTTCACATTTTAAGATTGATATATTATTGTATTATCTCACTAAAGGTGGACTTATGCATATTTGATTTGATTTTATATCATTTTTTGAGATAGATAGAATGACATATTATTCTATCACATGCCCTCGTAACAGATAAAGAATAAAAAATTCAACTTCATTTCTTTAAAAAATAGATGTTGTGGGAATTGTTCAAGGCACGAACAATGTTGAGATTATACCAAAATCAATTATGTATTTATACTCATGAAAAATTATTCAACATTAGAGAAAAGATGTTGAAATACAAAAATGTTTATCTTAGTACCTAATTATCTAATGAATCATATGGTCCCTTAAATCATTGTAGATTTATGGATTTCTGGTTTTATATTTCTCTAAAAAAATTTATCTATCATTATCCATCAGAACATGATGGTTAGAGTTTTTTTCATCCATATCCATGTTTTCACTTTCCACCTATGTTATTCTATGTGGAAACCCGGTAATGAGGTACATTGGGTAACGATTATGTATCTAAACAAAAATTTTATAATGAAGTTGTATTATTCCTTTTTTACAATGCCGGTTTACATGAATGAAACTTTATACTAGTAAATCATTTATAAAACCAATGAATTTTGAGAGAAAAATTTATTTTTAGGGGGGTATATTGTAACCCCCCAATATTTTATGAGATACATTATTTTTAATTTAGTTTATTTCTTGTGTTGTACACTACACCATGATTATATTGTGCTATACGCAACCCTGTATTAGGATGCAATATATGAAACACTATTCTTGGAATGGGATATAATCAATTTCATGTTCTTTTTATATAATTCATTTTACACAACACTGAATATAGACTTTTATCAATGAATAAAATAAATATGGTAGGATTATGTAATATTAAACTCTAATGGAATCATGAAGTAATCCCAACACTGTCTTGGATTTCATTACACGCAAGTGTGACCTTCCACAATAGCTTACGTTGTACGTAATTTTCGGTTTTACTAAATAATGATACGTTATTTAAATAATATTATTTAATGGGAAATACAATATCCTTAATGAATATAAATAACCATATTTTTAATTTTATATAACATTAAAATTGATATTTTTTATTTTCTAGAACATGATACAAGTGAAAATTTATTTTTTGGGATAAAAGAATTATTTTTCAAAAAATGCAATTTTGTTTTCTTTTGATGGCGCAC
Source organism: Viscum album (assembly GCA_963277665.1). Taxonomy (NCBI): domain Eukaryota; kingdom Viridiplantae; phylum Streptophyta; class Magnoliopsida; order Santalales; family Viscaceae; genus Viscum; species Viscum album. The sequence goes on from OY728141.1 coordinate 696,205,973, forward strand.
CAACATTAAATCTAGTTTTTATGACTATATTATGTTATATTTAAAATTATAAACATGTTATTTTGAACAGGGAAATACAATTTTACATTGGTGAAATTTTTATTATTATTTTGATAAAATCTATATTTTAATGAATAGTAATAATAGTTTATTTTAATTAAAAATTTCAGTTTCATCTAATTCATTTATATAGTTATATTATATTTTTAATTGTTTTTAAAGTTTATTTTTATTATTTTTTTATTATAGAATCCAATTTTGATCATTTTTTGTGATTTAAAATTTAAATTAGACTTAAACAGAAGTCAATCTTGTGATTGTTTTTACTTCTTAAAAACCCGTTTTTGGTATGACAATTAGAATAAATTTTAAAATTATTAATGAAACGTCTATGATTGGAATCTTGAAAAATGGAATCTATATTTGGAATGAGTGGGTCTAAATTATGATAATAGGTTACTTTAATTTTTTTTAAAAATTATGAATATTAACTACGATAATTTTTATTTAACACAGTTAACGGTTAATAATTATAATTATGGTAGTAAACAATAAGATAAAGATAACGAAATTACCCTAAAAATTTCCGAAATCAAATAATATGAATTAAAAATGACCAATATCACCTAATGGTCAGAATTGATTCCATTAATTGACTTTTTTAATGAATGTGATGTAATTATAATTAAAACAATGAAAAGTGACAACATGTCACTCTTATATATCATATAAGTAAACTAATTTTAATGTTTTTATTAACATAAAAAAACATAGAAAACAAATAACCTCTATAAATATAATGAAAATATCTATATTATGTGAATTTATTTAGAATTTTATGAAATTAGATAGTTACCATTAATAATGACTCAATAATGATGTAAAATTATTAGGTTCAAAGAAGTATCAAATAAATGTTTTAAAAAATATTAAAAGAAATATAATATGAACTAATTAATGTGCTCCAAAAATTTTATTGGTGACTATGCAATTTTTGGAGTGTTATAATTTTTTTTATAATTTATCTTCTTTGTCAATTTTATTTAATGTCAAATAAATGAATAGTGTCAAAATTGTATCTTTTGATATTTTAAAAAAATATCATATTATTAAATTATTTAAACATTACAAAAATATTTAAAAATTAAAATTTTATAATTATTTGTTCTAAACATTCATAAAGTATCCTATTATGGAATGGTTTCAATACATATGTAAATATTTACAAGTATTTAATATTTATAATTTTATTACATCAAATAAAATTCAATATATTAAAAAAGGATAAATCAAAATGAAAAGGTTTAAACAAATTGATATAGGTCTAAATTTTATTGTTTGAAAATATTTAGAACCATAATCATCTTATATTATAAATAAATGAGTTTGGGACCACTATAAACTGAAAACAAATTTATAAAAAACTAATATTTCATGACATTCCTAAAGTACCTCTCCTCCCTCTTATAAAAGGACACCTCTTCAACCCACTTACTCACACAGTTCGAGCAATTTGGGTCATCCAATATATCAAATAAGTGTTTCCCAATATCCCTAACTTACTCTTAGAGGATACATGTTGGTAGTAAAGCCAACCTAATTAGGGCTTTTGTGCAAATAAAAAGAAGGTACTCAAAAAAGAGGTAATTGTTTTATCACCTCTTTGAAAAGAAAATCTTCTTTTACCTCCTCTTATTATGTTGTTCCCATACTAAAGTAATAAATATAATTAATTATCCATTCTTGAGATGTTATTATAATTATGGGACAACCTTATACATCCTTTTATCCATCATATGAATAATAATATTACCTTTTGTGTATACGTACAACTTACGTCTCCTTGTCGTGGGGTGATTTGTTATTCCAAAATAGATAATTTGGATGGATATAATGATGAGTATAATGAATTTTAATAGTGAATATAAAATTAAAATTATTCATTATAATTAGTATACCATCAAATTCTATAGCATTTATCCTTTAATTGAATGATACTGTCACTAGTGTGGACGTACGGTCTACCGTCTCCACGGCACGACGTGATTCATTCTCCATGTTAACCATTCAAGAATGATTACAATGTATATATAGTAAATAATAATTAAATATATGACATAATAATTCTATTGTATTTCTGAATATATATATATATATATATGTGTGTGTGTATATTTCATTGAATTTCTTCAATTCAATAAAATAAGGAAAAATGAAATGACCTTCATGCGTACGTACAACCTACCGCCTCTGTGAACGGTGTATTCCATTTCATTGATCCATATATTATATATATTTCTACATTTAATTTTTATGGTAGATAAATCATGTTTTAATTTAGAGAAGAAATTAAATCACAATATAATTAATAAGATCAATAATAACAACTCAATAGACATAAGATAAATAAAACAATTGTTATCCAAAACTTTTCATTGACTTGAAATTTATAGATGAGCAAGTGAAATAACATCAAAAGTGAATCATATATGTAATCATAAATTTTATTATAGTAATATTTAAAGTTAATAATATGTTTAGACCCACTATATATGAGTTTCGGATACATACAAATCATATTAGACATAAGGTAAGGGATAACATTGAAATCTCATTTTTATCTGAGATTGTTTGTTTGTAAGTATTTACAGGGGTATATTTGTCATCGACATGCATGTTTCCTAATAATTAAATATTATTTCTATTCATCTACAATTTTTTATGTAAATTTTACCCTTTGGTGAATTTTTATTAAACAGCATGAAAGGAATATTTTGTTGTTATTTGATTTCAGGTACTATTCGACTTTTCCAACAAAAGTACGCGAATAATATTTTATAAAATTATATAGAATTAATGGATTTTTATGCTTTAAAGACACATTGTTTCCATGATTATTACTCTACTTCATTTCAATATTATTTTCAACTAAATTAATTTCATTTAAAATTTCAGGTCATTTTTATAAATGAAAATGTTTTTGAAAAAGAAACAACATTTTTCTTAGGAATTATGTTTTTTTATTTTTTCAAAATTATTTTCCCTATAAAATGACATATGTTTATGATTATATCACTATTTTTAGTTTAAATTGATATGTATTTTTATAATGTTATTTTTATTAAATCCATTTTTGAAATGGATTATGATGGAAGGATGTTTAAAAACCCCTTTTATTTCATGGGTTAATTTATGATAAATGATTTATGTTTTTTTGGAACATGTAAGAATGATTTTATTATGATATCGGTGGGACATATATATATCTCCAATGAATTTGGTAATGATTTATATCTCATGAGATATACATGAATATAATGGTATGTAAATCTGGTTCAATAATATCATCCTAGAACAACATTTAAATCTGATTGAGTAATACCTGGGTGGAACGACATGTAAAAACTGTTCATTAAATGACATCATCCACTATGATTCCCTTAGAATTAATGTTTTGGATTCTATGTCAATATTAATATGTAATTATTTTATTTCAACATTTCCATGATTTTTTTCAATGTTATTTTATCATGTTTCATGTTCATTTATGATTTATACATTACGAAATGCCAAAATTTATTTTATTACTCGCGATTTTGACATTCAAAATTTATGTTCATGTTTTTACATTCTTATGTTTTTTTTTGTTTGATTTTATTCATGTTTACCTAAACTAATCATTTTATCTCACCCAATTTAATGTATCATTTTCCCTAGGATTAGAAGAATGATATTAAGTAAGATGTGTCAAAAGGTGATTGTAGTAAAGAGGGATAAATAATGAGATGATAAATATGATTTATGAACAAGTTGTTTATGTTCAATGTTTCCAATGGCACTAAACTAATTCAGTCATTGGGAACCTGTTTTTGTCATGTGTTATGTATTTATAAAATGTAATATAATTTCCATGTATTTTATGATTGGGACATTACACCCACCACTGAAAACCGATATCGGTGGCTAATGACTAACAACTGGAATATATAATATTTGATTATGACCTAACGTTGGAAATGACCAATAGTTTCTAAATAGAGAATCACCCACCATATCAATTTTATGAAAAATAAAAAACAAACCAAAATAAAAGTATTTAATTCTATGGAATAATCAATAGCTATATAATAAGAAAATTTTTTCCCCACCATTGGATGTTCAACGGTGACTCATGACTCAACTTTGAATGAAGAAAACAATGTCTCATGCATACCATTGGATTCAAATATTTACTTGAGAGTATTAATTATAGATAATAGGGTGATACAGCATATGAAAAAAAAATTATTAAAATATAAAATAACTTCATTCCTCAAGAATTAATTTAATGAAATCAAATTGATGAATGAAGATATCATGTTAGAGTTTGATAGAACCTCTTCAAGAATATAAAATAATTATTGATAAAAATATATTTTTTGAAGAATAAAAATTTATTACCAATGGTAATAAATAGATATGACATGAAAATATATTGAAATAGAAAATAAAAAAAATTAAAACATAGAATGAATACATCAATATTACATAACATAGTTTAAAAGATATTATGGGAGGTTGAATAATCTTCTAATAAAATAATAGCATAATCATAAGACATGTAATATTATATATATTATAATTAATCATCATATAAAAATATAAATGAAATATATAAACCGAAACATATACTCATCATTCAGTTAGAGGAGATTCTATTAATATTTTTGTATAAAAATCAAAAACAACCAGTGAAGACAGAACTCACTGTTGATTTAAAATGTTGAGTAAAATGACCCACCATAGTGATTTAGATGTAGGTCACTCACACAATGTTTGGATCAAAAGTGACTTGACTCACCATTTGGTCCAATAATGGCTCACCGAGCACCAAAACAGAGGATGTTTGATGAACCCAAAAAATAATGTTTCCTATTGAAGCTGTAATAAATAATATTATAGGTGGATTGTTGTGGATCCAAAAACTACCTGTTCATATTGGATACGTGGATGTGGTTGAGTTTTGCATGATTTGGATGTTGTTGTGCATCTCCGCAGAGTCTATCGGTAACCTTTGGAGAGTGATTCCTAGGATATGCGACATCGGGGATGGGAGGAAAACTAGTGGGGATGTGTCAAACATGTACCCTTGATATTATTTTTAATTTATATTCTATTTATGAGATACATGGTTAGAGAATCCACGGTGAGGCTGCAAAAATAGTATACCTATTTATGTGATGAGTTATTTTCACTTGTTGTTCACTGTTCATTAGCATGCCCTCTTTACCCTTATTGTGACAGGAACTGCGGAGGATCTAACAAAGTATAATATTAATCTCACCTTATATATATATAAAATGTTTTCCAGGTCAGTTAGAGTAGGTTGGATATCTAGATGGATACTACTGGCCTAGGGTTTAACAAGCTCTATTTGGGGTTTGTGGTAATTGTTATCATTACATTTATTTTAGTACTTGTATTTTCTCTTATAGTTGTAGTAGTTTTTACATGATATTACATATGTGATCGTTTGATTTTATTTAATATTGGATTATGATTTGGAGTTATTTGTTTTTTATCTTATCTCTATCTTTCAGATGTTTACACATAGATTGTAATGGCTCTTATCTATATGGTTATTATACCCTTAGTTCTCATCACCAACCTAGGTCCTAATAATGGCAGGACTCAAGGGGTCACAATCTCTCTTCTCACATTATTGTCCCATGAGGGTTTCCCCTTATTTGGGGGGGGGGGGGTTGATATTGTTATTAAAAGTGTTATTTTTCCTTATTTTTCCTTGTTGCATGACACAAAATTGTGGTTCCTGACTATGATCCCTTCCTTCTTCATAATTGGTTAATTTCAAAAAAATCAAATGATATTTGTGGAATTGTTTAATTGGAATGATGAGAAAGTGTGATTTTAACGTTCATTCAATTTTTTTAAAATAAATTAGTTTGAATGATGTGTTCTATTAACTAAACATTGTTTTTCCTAATGATTATGGGATTGATTTTAAATGAAATGTGTAAATAAAATATTATTTAAACTCCCATGTGTAATCGTTTTGAAAATTTTTTAAAAATAATTCAATGTTTTTATAGTGTATTTGGGTTTTCAATTTTTTTTTGATAACTGGATAAATTTGGGAACCTTTCTTGAGTTTTGAAATTTCCAATCCAAAGAAGGTTGTCTCATGAATTGTTTTAAATGATACTAAAAAGTGATTATTTGTAAATGATTTAATGGTTCTCAAAACTTTCATTCCGAGTGATATTTTTTACTAATTAAAAATTATTTTGTAAAAAAAATCAACACACTTTCGATGTGTCATTATTTCCTTTTTTTATAAAATTTATAATTTTTAGGACTTAATATTAAATGAAATGTATATATATTTTGTTTTTTTTGAACTAATGTACTTTTATCCCACACATATATTTTACAATTATAGGTTCAATCAGGTTTGGTTGACCTTATTAATTATTTTAGGGAGATGTATTGTATTAGGATGAGTTTGGTTTTTTTTTTATATAATTATAGTTGTTTTGGGGTTTTTATTTAGGATTGAGTTATTTTACAGGTCATTTGGTATAAGGCCCCAGCCTTAAACCTTACTTAATCTTGAGTTATTACAAGATTACACATTGAGGATCTTTTCGGGTTTAGAGTTTTAGAGAATTAGATCATAAAACTTGCATTACATTCCACATATAAACAAAGTGGTTACATAAAGATAGTATTCTTATTTCCCATCAATGGAAACATATTTAAAATAACACATGGATTCTTTCTTGGCACTTCCTTTAAACTATCATCATATCATGTACCTTTCCCTTGACCTGTGAAAAAAATTTCAAAAAAACTTGGGATGAGCATAAAAAGCTCAGTAAGGGATATAAACACACAGAAAGGAAACATGGGTACATATATAGATAAGAATAAAATCATACTTTCCCCATAAAACATAATCACTTTAACATACCTCATCAAATAATGAATAAATCATAGAAATCATAAGACATAAAGGTAACTTGAGGCATTCATAACTTTCTTACATAGGGAGTAACCCTCTTGGTTACGTTTGGAATACCCATCACAGTATATTCCGTAAATCTCTTCGGAGAAACATTAACGTTTCACTCCTTCGCGTTACCAAATGCATTAAAGAGCTATATCAAGCTCACCCTCCCTTAGTTTATCACAGAACCACCCATCTTCATAATAATTCCCAAGAACCTCAACATAATCATTTCACAATAAACATGAATAAAGGAAACATAACATTTCCACCTTTAAATCACAAGATATCAATACAAAACATTGATATAAAAACATTATGAAAACCATTTTCAATACCAAAATAAAAGAAAAGTAAAACATGGTATTTATTTTTCTTTAAAAAAATGGTATGGCTTGTAGAGGAAGTCAAAACTCAAATAATGGTCAGGGTGGCGGAGAAGTCGTTGTCGCCACATACGTATGACAAAAACATTCCCTTTTGTCTTTTAGTAAAATGATTCATATAAAAAATATTCCTTTTGGATAAATGTAAAAGTCAAAGGGGTTTATACAACGTATAAAAGAAGGTTCTGTATAAAACAAAATATGCCTCAATGAAAGGAGATTGAGACGAAGTCCCATACCCCGGGTCTGACTTGACTCTGTCATTATTTAATCTCCTGAATAATAAACTTGAGTTAATTTATACTTTTTTAAGAACCTTTTTCAAGTTCATTATTCCTTTTATATCACTTATTGCCATGTAATTAACACTATGTAATTATTTAAGTTAATAACGGTCGTTTTAACGATCATTGGTACTTGAGTCAAAAATAAGCCCTTTATAATTACAAGTTGTTCATGTATCCATTATATCCAGAATGGTATTCATGATGTATATATAATATATGTCATATATATCCAGTACATGCATGCATTTATAATATTACATTATCATTTAGAGGTAAGAAATGAAATGCACCGTTCATGGAGATGGTAAGCCGTACGTACGCATGAACACTAGATTCATTTCTATTTCATATTTTATACAATGGAATCATAATGATATAAAGTTATTTTATAATTCCAGTATAATATCATATATAATATCATAGTTCCATCCTTTATACGTCCCACATATGGTATTTAACGAATCAAATCACTTTGAGGGGGCGGTAGTCCGCATTTCCTTAAATGAATATAACGTGTTTACCCATAATGGAAACCAAAAAGGTATGCCCAAAATGAAAAATACAGAATCTTAAGGAAAACATAAACATATTATATATCATATATAAATATAGTGACATCTTAATGCCCACCTTTGAAGGTGTTAAAGGAATGTTGAACAATCATCGTTTCGGAAAGAATAAATTCAGCATCCACAGAAATAGTATGTCCTTTAACCATTAGATGTAGGTGTGTGTAAGTGTAGCTCTAATCCTTCTTATAACAACATCCTAGTATATTGAATATACTGGATTTGTTAAAAAAGAAATGAATCAAAAGAGTTTAGGGGGTTGGAGAAGCAAAATAAAACAAAAGGACTCAAGTGAAGACATTACCTTAAAATCGGGTAACTCCCTTTGGTATGATCTCAAAGGCTTCCTTGGGAAGACTTCTGCCAAAAGTGAGGCTTCGAGGAGTAAGATAGGGATGTGGAGAGACAAAATGGGCAGGGTTTGGCCGAGACAAAGGCTTTGGGAGTGTGGGCAAGGAGGTAGAGGTGGGGCCTTTTATAAGAGGAGAGGAGGGGCACTCTTGGAAAGTATAAAAATGTTACATTATTTTAAAATTATTTTCGGATTAAAAAGGTCCCAAATTGATATAATTAGAGGGTAAGGTGATAAGGGTTCGAACTCCACCCATCAAATAGGTTTTGGACATGTTTAGTTCATAGATTTTACATTATCATTTCATTTTATTTAAATCCTTTCTTAATGAGGTAATCACTACATCATCAAGATGTCATAAATAATTTAATTTATATGAAGTCTAAAAATTATAAAAAAATACTATGATGTTGGAAAGCTTCGTATCTTTCCAATGACTATTTATAATAAAAAATATTACTTTTATAACCCCATGTAAAAATTGTTTTAGTAAAACATATCTTGTTTGTGTCATTTTTTACTTTAACATTAAATAAAAAGTTATTTATGTCATTTCCCAAACAAAGTGGCTCTATGGGGTCCCCAAGTTAACCCATGGATTGTCATGGTCGTCCATGACACATCCAATGATGGTAGGACATGTGTCATGCTCATCTCATATTATTAAAACATTATTTTTACCTTAAACTACACTAATTAACACTAATCGCGCATAAGAAATTAAAAGTTACTATTCACCAAAAAAAATATTTTAATCTCATTGAACCACATTTTACTTCTTAATGAAAACCATGTATGTCGGATTTTTTAATATAAAATCACAGAATTGGCAATGTTTCATTTAAATGAAAAATCAGTTTCTTTAACTACCACTTAGTTGTTTCACTATTCATCAAAAATTGAATTTTTTCAGAAAAATTCCAAAACATCACCCTAAGCTAAATCTGATATTCTAAATTCAAAAATGATGTTTATTTTACAAAATTTAAAACATATAAGATGCATTAATTAATTTAATAATTAATTCCCGATATCATGACAAATAGCGTGTTTTTATGAAACAATAAGTATCAAAAGATTGACACTAGTTTAAGCACAATTTCAAAGTGAAATTGATTCCAATGACTACCATTGGATTAAATGGTAAAAATATATTTTAATTTCACTTTAAATCCAATTCAAATGATAATATAATCATATAAATAAATTAGATTAAAAAGCTGTTTTGATGTAAAATGCAGTATTTTTCACTATTCATTAAAAAATGATCACTGTTAGAAAAATACCAAAAATTCACACAAAGTAAATTTTGATGTCCCAATCATAAAGAAAAAGTTTATTTTGAAAAAAAAATAGCTTATAAAATTGTCAAAAGATAGATTTAAAAATGGTTTTCCATTAAAAGGCAGTAAAACAATCTTTTAAAAATATTAGTGTATTCCATGCTTAAGATTGGATTTATTTTCATTTTAAGCCTCTAAAACACTATCTAATTCATTAATAGGAATTGATAAAAATACCTATTATTCATTACTTACTTGGGATGTTACATCCTTCCCCCCTTTAGAAAATTGCGTCCCCGCAATTTATTTACTTATCGAATAACTGGGGGTAGTTATCCCTAATTGCATTTTCAGATTCCCATGTTGCCTCTTCCATCATGTGGTTTTTCCACAAAACCTTTACCTGATGAATCACCTTATTCTATAACACTTGCTCCTTGTGGTCAAGAATCCAGACTGGTTGTTCCCCATAAGATAGGTTCTCTTCCAGCTGAACTACCACTGGACTCAAAACATGAGATGGATCTGGCATATACTTTCTCAACATCGAAACATGAAAAACATTGTGTACCTGAGATAAACTCGGAGATAAATCCACTCGGTAAGCAACTGATCCAACTCTCTCCAGAATTTCATATGGTCAAATGAACATTGGACTCATCTTTCCTTTCTTAAAAAATCTCATCACACATTTCCATGGTGAGACATTGAGAAAATAATGATCACCTACCTAAAAAGTTAGATCCTTCCTCTTGTTGACTGCATAACTCTTCTGCCTACTCTGAGCTGTTCTCATGTGTTTCTGAATCAGCTGAACTTTTTCTACCATCTCTTCTACCAATTCTGGTCCCATCAACTTCCTTTCACCCACTTCATCCCAGAAAGCTGGAGTTTGACACCGCTTCCCATATAATGCCTTAAATGGTGCCATCTGTATACTGGAATGAAGACTGTTATTATAAGAAAACTAAACCAAAGAAATATTTTGGTCCCAAATTCCTTGATAATCCATCGAAGAAGCTCGTAGCATATCCTCTAAGGTCTGAATTGTTCGTTCTGACTGCCCATCTGATTGAGGATGAAAAGCTGTACTAAAATTTAATTCAGTACCCAATGACTTCTAAAGGCCTTTCCAAAAGTTACATGTGAACCTGGGATCACGATCAGATACAATGGAGAGGGGAACTCCATGTAACCTGACTATCTCTTTATGATACAAACAGGAAAGTTGATCTAGGGAAAAAGTATCTCGTATAGCAAGGAAATGAACAGATTTGGTCGAGCGATCAATAATAACTGAGATTTCATTATTACCTCGAGATGTATTTGGTAATCCCACAACACAGTGTATGGATATATTCTCCCATTTCCACTATGGAACCGGTAAAGGCTAAAGCATCCCTTTCGGTAATTGTCGCTCTGCTTTAACCTGTTTACATGTCAAGCACTTCACAGTAAAATCAGCAATATCTCTTTTCATTCCATCCCACCAGTAATACTCCCGCAGATCTCTATACATCTTAGTACTGCCAGGATGAACTGAAAATGGAGAACTATGAGCTTCACATAACAAATATCTCTTCAACTGTGAATCACAAGGCACACACAATCTCTTCACAAATCTCAAAACATAATCATTATCAATGTTGAATTCAGGTAACTTACCTTTCTGAACCATCTCTACCTTTTTCTGCAACTCACTTTCTTGCTTCTGTGCTTGCTTGATTCTATCTGATAGAGAAGATCTCAGTGATACCTGAAACAAAATAGAAGAACATCTTGCGCCAAGAACTTCTATTCCAAAGTTCATCAAATCCTTAACCAAAGGATCACATTCCAAGTGCAACATTGTTAATGAAGCATTACTTTTTCGACTCAAATCATCATCCACTTTATTTGCTTTTTCCGAATAGTAATGAATTGTACAATCATAATCCTTGATTAATTCCATCCATCTCCTCTGTCTCATGTTCAATTCTTTCTGAGTGAATATATACTTTAAACATTTGTGATCAGTATATATTTCACACTTTAACCCATACAAATGATGCCTCTAAATTTTTAATGCGAAAACAACAGTAGTTAATTCCAAATCATGTGTAGGGTAATTTACCTCATGAGTTTTCACCTATCGTGATGCATAAGAAATTACCTGATCATTCTGAATTAGGACGCAACCAATCCCTTTCAATGAAGCATCACTGTAGATAACAAAGTCACCATTCCTGGAAGGTAGTTCCAAAACTGGAGCATTCACCAATCTTTTTTTCAATTGCTGAAAACAATCATCACATTATTTTGTCCAGATAAACTTAACATCCTTCCGAGTTATCTTAGTCATTGGACTAGATAACCGTGAAAAATTTCTAACAAAACTTTGGTAATATCCTGCCAAACCAAGGAAGCTACGAATCTTAGTTACATTTGTGGGTCTTGGCCAGTCTTCCACAACATTTGGTTTTGCAGGATCGATAGTTATCCCATCTTTAGAAACAATGTGACCAAGGAAAGAAATTTGTTGCAACCAAAACTCACACTTGCTGAATTTCCCATACAATTTATTTTCTTTTAAGGTTTGCAAGAGAACCCATAAATGTCTTTCATGCTCCTCTTTACTTTTAGAAAACACCAAAATATCATCAATGAAAACGACCACAAACTTTTCCAAGAACTCATGGAAAATTCTATTCATTAAGTCCATGAATACAGGAGGTGCATTGGTTAGCCCGAAAGGCATTACTACAAATTCATAATGGTCATATCTTGTACGGAACGCGGTCTTTGGAACATCTGATTCCTTTTCCATCCGCTGATGGTACCCCAATCTCAAGTCAATCTTGGAAAAATACTGAGCTCCCTGGAGATGATCAAACAAATCATCGATATGAGGAAAACGATATTTGTTCTTAACAGTGATGTTATTAAAGGCTCTATAATAAATGAAAAGTCTCATTTAACCATCTTTCTTTTTAATAAATAAAACAGGAGCACCCCATGGTGATGTGCTAGGTCGAATGAAACCTTTCTCTAATAAATCTTGCAATTGATCCTTCAACTCTAAAAGTTCAATTTGAGCCATTCTATCAGGGGGTTTTGAAATTGGCTTAGAATCCAGAACTAAGTCAATAGTAAACACAACTTCCTGATCAGGTCTTATTCCAGGCAACTCATCAAGAAAAACATCAGGATACTCATTTACCACTGGAACATCATTAATCTAAACAGTTCCTTTATTTTCAATTATGTGTGCAAGGTAACATTCATTTCCATCTTTTACATGTTTCTCGGCCTCTTGATACGTTATCAACTGTAAGGGTTCATTATTGTACACAAACTGAAAGTGTTTCTGAAAAAAAAAATCTTTAGCTCTACAGTCAATCTTAGCATGGTAAATAGAGAGCCAATCCATACCCAGGATCACATCAAACTCTACTAGAGGTAGAACAATAAGGTTTGAAAGTAGGTTCTTTCCACAGATAAGGATAGTAAGATTCTTATAAATTCTTTTTGCCTCAACATTTCCCCTAGGTGTTTTTACCAAAAGTTTAGGAGTCATTTCTTGATATGGTATTCCCATTTTACTAGAAAAGGTTTCAGAGAGGAAAGAATGAGTGGACCCCAAATCAAACAACACACTGCCATAATCTGAAAAAACAAAAAAAGTACCTGATACAACTTCATTTGATTGTCTGACATCTGCTGAAGTAGTTGCAGAGGATTTCACCACCCCTTTCTGCTTGTAGTCTAACTGCTTCCCATCACTCAAGCTCTTTATCGGACACTCGTTTGCATAGTAACCCATATCATTGCACTTATAACATTTCACTAACTGTAAATAAAATTTGGTCTTAACTTCACCTTGATCATTTTCAGTGAAATCAAGATCCTTATGTCCCATCTTACCACATCAGTAGCACTTTCCAAAATTCATAAGACATTCCCCAGCATGCCTTTTTCCACATTTATCACAAACTCGAAAATTAGTTTTCTTACCATAAGACTTTTTTTTGAAGAATTCTTCCCTTTCTCATGCCACCTTGGTCTCTTCTTCTGCTGGTTGTTATAGAAATCTTGATCATCGGAAAACTCCATTTCCACCTTCTCAGTACATCGAACAAGATTTTCATAACTTTTAAACTCACGAGAATCTAATTCCCTTAGATATTTTGTCTTTAATCCTTAGTAAAAACGATTTATTTTACTATCAAGGTCTTGGATAAAATTTGGGGCATACCTTGCCAATCGAGTGAACCTTTCATCATAGGTATCCACTGAGTCTTCCTCTTGCCTCAATTCCAAGAATTTTTTTTCCATCCTAAGTCGAACAGCCTTAGGAAAATACTTCTCAAGAAACATACCTTTGAATTCATCCCAGTAAAGAGCATCAATCTCATCAGCGTCCATGATATTTTTAACCATAGACCACCACTGATCTGCCTCACCCTCCAAACGGTAAATAACAAGACTAACCTTTTGATTTTCTGAACACCCCATGATATCGGAAATCTTCTCTAGTGCTTTAATCCACCCTTCAACTAGCATAGGGTCAGATGATCCTCTGAATGATGGGGGATGTTGCCTCATGAAATGTTCCACCACTGACATGTTCCTCTGCGGTTGATCTGGATGATATCGTGAATGGATACGACCACCATTTATCTCTTGAGTCAACTACACCATTACTGCAACAAACTATTCAGTTCCAATTCCAACCATCTCAGGATGCTGATTCAGAAGGTTATTTCCTTATGTATGCCTTCCTAGCACTTCTTCCATGTTTCCTCTGCGGAAAACCATTTTGAACAAACATGTCTTAGATGAAGCAACATGGTAATCTTCAAATGCTATATCATTTCAATTTGAGCATAAAAAAATATTTTTGGATAATCATTTAATAGAATTATAACTCCTAAAGTAATTTAAACCGACCTCTGATACCAACAATAAGGCCCCAGCCTTAAACCTTACTTAATCTTGAGTTATTACAATATTACACATTGAGGATCTTTTCGGGTTTAGTGTTTTAGAGGATTAGATCATAAAACTTGCATTACATTCCACATATAAACAATGTGGTTATATAAAGATAGTATTCTTTTTTCCCATCAATATAAACATATTTAAAATAAAACATGGATTCTTTCTTGACACTTTCTTTAACACTATCATCATATCATGTACCATTCCCTTGACCTGTGAAGAGCATTTAAAAAAAACTTAGGATGCGCATAAAAAGATCAGTAAGGGATATAAAAATACGGAAAGGAAACATGGGTACATATATACATACGAATGAAATCATACTTTACCCATAAAACATAAGCACTTTAACATACCACATCACATCATGAATTAATCATAGAAATCATAAGACATAAAGGTAACTTGAGGCATTCATGACTTTCTTACGTAGGGAGTAACACTTTTGGTTATGTTTGGAATACCCATCACATTATATTTCCTAAATGTCTTCGGAGAAACCTTAACGTTTCACTCCTTCGCGTTACCCAATGCATTGGAGAGCTATATCGGGCTCACCCGCCCTTAGTTTATCACGGAACCACCCGTCTTCATAATAATTCCCAAGAAACTCAACATAATCGTATCACAATAAACATGAATAAAAGAAACATAACATTTCCACCTTTAAATCACAAGATATCAATACAAAACATTGATACAAAAACATTATGAAAACCATTTTCAATACCAAAATAAAATAAAAGTAAAACATGGTATTTATTTTTCTTTAATAAATGGTATGGCTTGTTGAGGAAGCCGAAACTCAAATAATGGTCATGGCGGCGGAGAAGTCGTTGTCACCGCATACGTACGACAAAAACATTCCCTTTTGTAGTTTAGTAAAACGCTTCGTATAAAAAAGATTTCTTTTGGATAAACGTAAAAGTCAAAGGGGTTTATACACTATATAAAATAAGGTTGTGTATAAAACATAATATGCCTCAATGAAAGGAGATTGCGACGAAGTCCCATACCTCGGGTCCGACTTGACTCGGTCGTTCTTTAATCTCTTGAATAATAAACTTGATTTCATTTCTACTTGTTTAAGAACCTTTTTCAAGTTCATTATTCCTTTTATATCACTTATTTCCATGTCATGAACACTATGTAATTATTTATGTTAATAACGGTCGTTTTAACGATCATTGGTACTTGAGTAAAAAATAAGCCCTTTATAATTACAAGTTTTTCATGTATCCATTATATCCATAATGGTATTCATGATTTTGATATCATATATGTCATATATATCCAGTACATGCATGCATTTAATATATTACATAATCATTTAGAGTTAAGAAATGAAATTCACCATTCATGGAGACGGTAAGCCGTACGTACGCATGAACACTACTTTCATTTCTATTTAGTATTTTATAGAATGGAATCATAATGATATAAAGGTATATTATAATTCCAGTATAATATCATATATAATATCATAGTTTCATCCTTTATACGTCCCACATATGGTATTTAACGAATCAAATCACTTTGAGGGGGCGGTAGTCTGCACTTCCTTAAATGAAGATATCGCGTTTACCCATAATGGAAACAATAAAGGTATGCCCAAAATTAAAAATACAGAAACTTAAGGAAAACATAAACATATTATCTATCATATATAAATATAGTTACATCTTAATGGCCACCTTTGAAGGTGTTAAAATAATGTTGAACAGTCATCGTTTCGGGAGGCATAAAATCACTATCCACGGAAACAATATGTCATTTAACCATTAGATGTAGGTGTGTGTATGTGTACCTCGAATCCTTATTATAACAACATCATATTATATTGAAGATACTGGCTTTTTTTACAAAATAAATGAATAAAAAGAGTTTAGGGGGCTGGAGAAGCAAAATAAAACAAAAGGACCCAAGTGAAGACATTACCTTAAAATCGGGTAACTCCATTGGATTGAGCTCAAAGGCTTCCTTGGGAATACGTCTGCAAAAATTGAGGCTTCAAGGAGTAAGAGAGGGATGTGGAGAGACAAAATGTTCAGGGTTTGGCTGGGCCAAAGGCTTTGGGAGTGTGGGTAAGGAGGTAGAGGTGGGGGCCTTTTATAAGAGGAGAGGAGGGACACTCTTGGAAAGTAAAAGAATGTTACATTATTTTAAAATGGGATTCAGATTAAAAAGGTCCCACATTGATATAATTCTAGGTTAAGGTGATAAGGGTTCTAAATCCACCCATAAAATAGGTTTTGGACATGTTTAGTTTATATATTTTACATTATCATTTCATTTTATTTAAATCCTTTATTAATGAGGTAATCGCTGAATCTTCATGATGTCATAAATAATTTAATTTATTTACAGTCTAAAAATTATATAAAAAATATCATGATGTAGGAAATATTTTTATCTTTATAATTTTTTTATAGTCAAAATTCTGACTAGTATAACCCCATGTAAAAATTGTTTTAGTAAAACATCTCTTGTTTGTGTCATTTTTACTTTAACATTAAATAATAAGTTATTTATGTCATTTCCCAACAAAAGTGGCTCCATGGGGTCCCCAAGTTGACCCATTGATTTTCTTGGTCGGCCATGACACATAAAATGAGGTTAGAACATGTGTCAAGCTCATCTCATATTATTAAAACATTATTTTTACCTTAAACACCACTAATTACCACTAATCGCGATTAAGAAATTAAAAGTTACTATTCACCAAAAAATATTTTAATATCATTGAACCAAATTTTAATTCTTAATGACAACCATTTATGTCAGATATTTAAAAATCAAATCACAGAAGTGGAAATGTTTCATTTAAACGAAAAATCAGTTTCTTTAACTACCACTTAGTGGTTTCACTATTTATCAAAAATTGATGTTTTTTAGAAAACTTCCAAAACTTCACCCTAAGATAAATATTATATTATGAATTCAAAAATGATGTCTATTTTAAAAAAATTCAAAACTTATAAGATGCATTAATTAATTTAATAATTAATTCCCGCTGTCATGACAAATAGCGTGTTTTTATGAAACAATATGTATCAAAAGATTGACACTAGTTTAAGAACAATTTTAAAGTGAAATTGATTCGAATGACCACCATTGGATTAAATGGTAAAAATATATTATAATTTCACTTTAAAACCAATTCAAAAGATAATATAATCATATAAATAAATTAGATTAAAAAGCAATTTAATGTAAAATGCAGTATTTTTCACTATTCATTAAAAATTGATCATTGTTAGAAAAATACCAAAAATTCACAAAAAGTAAATTTTGATGTCCCAATCATAAATAATAAATTTATTTTGACAAAAATATCTTATAAAATTGTCAAAAGATAGATTTAAAAATAGTTTTCCATTAAAGGGCAGTAAAATAATCTTTCAAAAATATTAGTGTATTCCATGCTTAAGATTTGATTTATTTTCATTTTAATCCTCTAAAACACTATCTAATTAGTTAATAGACATTGATAAAAACACCTATTATTCATTACTTACTTGGGATGTTACATTTGGTCTATATAATTTTATAATTCATATTTTCAAAATTATTTTTCATTATTTCTTTATTCATGTAAAAGTAATAACATAATTACTGGATGTTCAGTTCGATTTATCTATAGTTAGATGATTATTCAATTTTTATTTATATAACTATTTTTTATAATTTTATGATGTTCTAAATTGATATAATGGTATTTTATGTGATTTCTATGTAATATATACTAGGTCTTTCTTCTCTAAAATTCACATTGGGCTATGTCTCAAACTGGGGACAATGGTGGGTTTTATGGAAACCTCGTTTGGTTGTAAATAAAGTAATTTTAGACCCATGGTACTTAGAGAGAAAAAAATATTTTTATTAACCACTTATATTGTTGGGTTATTTATTTTAAAGATAAGGTTGTTGGGACATGGGATCTTGGTGTTCTATATGTTTTGTGAGCCCCTTCTCATCATTTTTTTCATCTCTTCATGTGCAGTTTGAATTTTTTTTCTATGATTATGGTGTTCCATTTATGATGATTTTTGGATTGTGGATTGGTTTTGAGTGTGAGGGTGATGGATCCCCAATGGAACAACTTTGGATTTCCTAGGGAATCATTTTTATGTATGGTATAGATATAGAAAAGAGAATTTCAGTGTTGTGTAATCTTTTAATGAATGAAATAAAGTACAAGAAAAATTTTCATTATTCTCAATATGTATTAAGGGTCAATTCATGATTGAGATATGGCCTTCAACCAAGTACAAAATTGGGTAATTTTTTTCCAAGATTGTTTTTTTAATTATCCCCATTGAACATTGGATATATTAGTTTGTAAAATAAAAAATAAAAGACTCATTGTTGGTGTTATTATATATTATCTTCATTAAATTGGAAATTTTTTTGTGTTCTATTATTCCCTTCGTTTTAAAATTTCTCAAGTCTTATTAAATTTTATTTATTTAAGTAAAATAATTTTTTTATAAGAAATATATATTTAGTTTCAAAACGAGGCAATAGGTATTTTTGTAATGTCGGCTTGGTTTCATGAAATATTTTTAAATAACTTGTATCATTTGAAATTAAAAAAAAATTAATTGTCTTTTATTTTTCATAGTCAAGGGATTATAGTGACATAAAAGATGTCTAGTGATATCAAAATTTTATTTGATGGCTAGTCTGTCTTTTTACCCTACGGGTGTGTTTATGAAAGGTGTAAAAGGTTTGAAATAATTTCATATGTGGAGTTGTTGGATCATTTCAAACTCATAATGGTGATTATATTTTAAATTCATTTGATGTTGTATTTAAATCATTTTGGAACCATTTAAAAAAAATTCATATTATAGAATGAGTTTTAAATTATGAAATGGTTTTAATTTGACTTTCTAACAATATTTAGCATAATATTCATCGAGTATTTTTTTTATAATGGTTATTGTAATTATTTTTTATGGGTAAATGATTTTAAAATAGGTTTTTTTATTCAATGAAGCACATGCCATTAAAAATTTCCCTTTTGTGATTTATGGATAACTTTTCATGATTCTAAAAACATGGTAATGTGTTGAAATATTTAACAGGTCATTTAAGAAAAACCTCCCAAAATATTCCAACACAAAAAGATATTTTTTTCTTATTATTCTATCAACATTTCAATGTAAATTCTTCCAAGGAATTGAATGGAGTGGTATTTTTTTCATTCTGGGGTGGTGTGGTTATGGTCATGAGTGGTGATTCTATTATTTCTCTTTTGGTCAATATGATGGTAATATTGTTTTGACCCATGAGTATATGATTTATTGTTAAATTTTTATGTATTATCCATTATGGAGTCTCTTGAATGAGATCATGATTTTGAATAACTATTTGTCAGAGCATAGAGGTTTTGAGGTTTGACAGATTACTGGCTTTAATTTGGGATTCATTTGTGAACCTAGATTTGTGTGTGTCAGATGGGAAACTATTTTCAAAACAAATATCATATATTTTGGAGAATAAGTGTCATGGGGAATCCCTACATGAATTTTCCCATGGATGATTTTTATAAACAAAAATTTCAATGGGAATTTTAATTTTTCATTGCGTATTGGTTTTTATTTCCATTCCTTAGTGTAGACTATTGGATGTTTGTTACATTTTGATTTACAAAAGTGAATATCCTTAGGTTAGTTTTGGGATATTTACAAGGGTGGTATTATTTTCACGTTCTCATTGATTTACATCATGTTTTTTTTTCAATCGAAATCATCACGGTATAATATTACATGTATTTGGATCTAAACACCCACACAGGCTAAATTTTTAACATGGGTTATAGATTGGTAGTTCTATATTAATTGAAGTCTCTATTTTTTGACCACCTTGATTTTTGAAAACCATGGTGTTGGGGATATTGTTTGGTAGTACTGTGGGATTTTTTGAGGAATGGTGCCCTATTATAGTTAATTTTTAGTATCTGTTTTATTGATAGCTTTATCCAACAGACTTCAATAAAATAGTTTTAAGTATTTTGGTAATTTTTTTACATATGGGATTCCTAATGGTTTTTGTAATGATGTTGTCATATGTTCCACTATTATAGATCAATTTTAATTTTTTGGGAGACCAATTCTTATTATCCATCTCTTTTTATAAAATCCTTGAGATGTGATCAATCGATTATTCTTGAGTATTGTTTTTTTTACCTATTAAATCAATCATTTGTTTGAGGATATACCATTGTTATTGAGTACTGTATAATAAATTTGTCTGTTTGATATCTAATTTAACTCAAGAAATTTTAGGTGTATAATGTTTCATGGTGGGTAGAATAGTGACACCAACCATGCCACCATGAAGTTTATTTTATGTCATTTCATGAGTTGTCCATTTTGTTATGTTTCCAAAGAGTTTCAATATAAGGACATCAATTATAATTATTTTATATATGTAAACGAGTAAAAACATGCTTAGGAGAAAATTTTTCATCTACCCTTATATGTACAATGTAAAACATTATGTCGAATTAATTTTGAACTTATATTGTTTTAGTTTATTTTGTAGGACACAATTTAGTGTCAAACTACGAAGATCCTATGATGTACTATGTGTAACATTTAGAGAATATGGGTTATGGAACAAGGCTTGCACATTGATAGGATAACCATTTATAAATAAATTTAATTGGATATATAATTTTATATCCATTTTTGGAATGATTGGTACATGGTTTTTCAATCCATGTATCATCTTCTGGTAAACTGTGTGAGAGGGATTTTTTATGGCCATTGTCCATCTCATAGTAGGCACATTTTTTTGAAAGACATGTGGCCTTCCAAAATTCATTAAAAGCATATATTTTACATTTCCCCTCTTTAATATGAAGCTTCCACCGCTAATTTCTTCTCCGCTATCACTTAAACAGACTAGAAAACTCCAAGGTAGATCCCTGCATTCATACTCTTCATTCATTTGTCCTTAAAAAGAGGATTTACATGGTTTTAATAATTTTATCACTTTTTTAATAATTTTCATAGCACATGTTTCTGTATTCACATTATTTTCATATCATTATATGATCATTAATTTCTATGTTGGTTCATTTCATGTTTTGGGTAGTTCTAAATCATGGCCCATTTCATATATAGATATTATAGAGGGAATTTATTCTCTTAAGGGGGTGTTTCCATCAGAGTTGAAATATTTAATTATGGTAATCCTTGAATTGAGGTAGGTGATTCATATCCATAATTTCCTATTATTAAAAATTAATTTATGGTTTGTATTTTTATGATTCTATTTCCATTGTTCCTTTATTAATGTATTAGCTATATTCTTCTTACATGTATTTCAATTTCATTTATCTTCAGTTGTATGTTTGTTTAAATTTATTTACACTTATTATTTTTTATATATTTATGAGTATAAAATTTACCCCAAGGTAAAATATATTCGGTTGAGGAACTATTATCAGGATAATGGGGATCAAGAAAAGGCATCGATCCATGTGAACGATTGGTTCTTGAGCCAGGTAATAAGGTATCCTGTGTCTAATTACTATAGAGTATAGTGAGAATCACAACAACATTCTGCACCCCTAATTCCATTTCATTTGAATTATCATTTGTAAAATCATCACATTTCCCTTCAAAATAATAGATAGATTTGTTTTTTAATTTCTCCAACAATTTCTTGTATAATGAAATTTTAAATATAATAATACATAATCTATAAATTAATTGTTCAAAATAAATGAAATAAACTATATATGATGTAAATTTATAGGATTCATTATATGCTATACATTTTCTATATAATAATAAATTATATAAATGTACCATAAATTTTTGCTTTGGACCATATTAATGGTTTTTTAAGAGTAAATTAATTCCCAAAGAATATACCATGGGATTTTGAAACAAGGAATATAGTCTTGAGATGGATCATAATGCACTAGAGTGTAGATTGAGTAAATTATCAACCTTTCTTTTTCATGGTGATAACCCCTAGTTGCTTTTTTGAAAGAGTTCCATCCACGTGTTAATATATTTTCAAGAATCTAATTCCTCTAATAATAACACAGTATCAAGCATAAAAATATCATAATGTCAACTGATACATACACTAAATAATTATACACTATCTTAGGGACTTCTATAAATTTCTCAAATCATAATCCCAGAAAAAACTAAACTTATACTAAAATATAATTAATACATTGTCTACTACCAAAAAGAATAAAACAAGAAAAAAATGTAATTATTTTCAATT
Source organism: Viscum album (assembly GCA_963277665.1). Classification (NCBI taxonomy): domain Eukaryota; kingdom Viridiplantae; phylum Streptophyta; class Magnoliopsida; order Santalales; family Viscaceae; genus Viscum; species Viscum album. The sequence continues at coordinate 696,229,095 of OY728141.1, forward strand.
ATTTTAAATTAAAAAAATAGATATAAAGAGATAATATCAAAATGAAGATATTGTAATGTATAGTTTCATTGGGGACTACCTATATGAGAAATACATTCTACGAAGCAAATGAGAGTTTATAGATATCTACATTATAATGGCCCACCAACTAGTATTCTCCTATGGTGAAATAATCATCAATACTAGTGGAATGGAAACATAAGAAGGGGGTTATCTATAATATTTAGAAAGGGAAAATAGATAATCAATTTATCATTGATTATATCATATGTCTAAGTTAAATAATTAGAATGGGTTAAATATTTTGTTAAAATTACACGTTATTAATGAGAGTTGTGAATGATTTATTATAGGAAAACATATAATAGAAGGAATATACCATGGAAGTAGTGTTTGGATCCACAAGAAAATAAATATTATCCATGTAGTATAATAATATGGATGTGGAATTAATAATGTTTAGTCCCATGACACATAAAATAACAATGAATAGTGAAAAAATAGAATAGTATATCATCAAATAATTTGAATATCTATGAAGTAAAATATTTTTATTATGACAATATTAATGAAGTTTCAACCTTTAGTATTGTATAATATAAATTTGGGACCACTTATTAGTTATTCATTATATCCATGAAGTCTTAAACATCTGTTTGTTAATGTACACTTGAATTCCCATGCATTAGTTTTGTGATCATATCCAATAATGGTCAAACACTATTTTATCATGAGATAAAAAATATTATCCAATTCATTTTATGTTGATATATGACCCCAAGAATCAATCATCCATATAAATTTGGTTCATAAGAATAAAATAATTTAAACATATCATGTAAACCCTTTGTAATAAAATGGTTTTCATTCATCGCATCACAATGAACGAATAGAATGAAAAATGGGTTTCAAAATATTTAAAAATTGTAAATCCAAACTTATCCTTAAGAACAAGAATTATTTATATGTAAAATAAAATCTCACGGAATAGTATTCATTAAGAAAATTGTTATTTTTATTTCTATGAAAAATAATTTCATGTTAAATAATTAATTTAAAAAAATAAGTCAAATTTTTTTGAAACTATAAAAAATATTTCACAAACAATTTTTAACATTATTGTAAAAGATATTTTTAAAACTGATGCAAATAATTTTGTTAATGGTGAAGTGAAATAATTAGAAACTTTTTTATAATAAATAAATAATCAAAATATATTCCCTAAAAACATATAATGGTTATTAAATTTTATTTGCAGTGGATGGTAAAATAATTTATTATCAAATGATGGAAAATTTTAATATTTTGAGATACATTTATGGAAATCATGTTTCATAAAATCTCATAAATACAATTTTTTTAAATTTGCATTATGAGACAATGATAGTTTCATGAGGTAACTCATATTTTTTTTCTACATAAAAACAATATCATTGGTGTGAAATGTAAAAATTGTGAATGAGTGAAAATAATTATTAAAGTGGGTGTGAATTATTCTATAAATAATATATGTTTGAGAAAAAAATTCATCATTGAATATATTTTAATTATAATAATAGAAAAAATCTATCATGTAAAAATTAATAAAAAAGGAATAATTTTTACTCAAGAAAATAAGTTGTGTCATAAAAAAGTTTTACCTTGTATTCCAAATTACACAAAGGGACTCTGTCATACAGCGTAATAAAAATGACTCTCTTATTCACAATTTAATTAATCATATTAAGGACTAAATTATTTTATAAAATTCATTTACATATCTCCTCTATATATATTTTTGGTATTTATAATATATTATCAATACCAGTTGTGGATAGTCTTGATCATTTTTAACTAATTTTATAATTGCGGTTCAATAATATCTTTTTCCAACAATCAACATCATCCCTATATTATTAGTTATTAAAAAATAAATATTTTTTCAATGATTACTTCTTTCGAGTTCCATTTTACCAGGAAACGTGTATTTGATTTATGAAAAATGAAATTTTGTGGAACTAACTCTGGTGTGTTTTTAATTGAAAAGGATGAAAATTATAAATTATTTTAAATAATAAATTGAATATTTTAAAATATTTAAAAAAACATTATTAAAAATTAAAAAAATTATCCTACAATTATATAAAATTCCATAACAATTCATTAATTATTGATTATAACATTGATCGCATGGTTGGTAAAAACTAACCCAAAAGGGAGTGTGTTATATTGATTCTGTAGGTACGGATATTTTCATATTTAAAATCAATATAAGTTTAATGGAGATTTAAAATATCATAAATAAAAAATATTTTCATTACAATTACTCGATTAAACATACCTTAAGGGTGGTGATGATGAAATCATTCTTCATTCATGGAGGAGGTAGTCATTCATATGAATTGTTAAAGATTCTATTTTACAATGAATGATATTCAATTAAGGTATATGGAAAATAATAAATTCATAAATATGCATAAAATTATTTACAAAAATCAACCCTCATATCTATCTATATTAAAAACCACGAAAGGTGGGAATAAACCATGCATATCATTTCATAGTGGTTGTAGTCAGCATGAATACACAAGCATTGTTGTTTTATGTTTCTTATTAGATATAAAAGACTGAATAATTTTTGATAAATTGATATAAATAAGTTAAATTATATAATAAAGAGTGGATTTATTTTATTATGGTTCCTATATTAGGTTGTTATTAATATTATTATAAATATTAGACTATAGATTAATAATTATGTATGTTTAGAACATGATTTCTTACATAGAAAACCCCATGAAAATTGGGTACATATGCACCGTAATTGATACCATAGGAATATGAAAATGAGATAAAATTGTAAGAGGAGAATGGATAAATATTTTTAGTATGAAATTATTTGTTATGAGCATGACATGTTGTGGTTTAATTGTACAACTTTTATATGTGAAGAAATGTCAACTATTTTGAACAACCAATATTTCTCGAAAATGAAACTTAAATATTTAATAAATTAAGTCAAAAAATTTATAAAATAATGATTTTTTTGGTGAGATATGTTTTAAAATTCACATAAAAAACATTTTAACACAATTATTGGTCATGATTAAATTATTTTAGACAACAGTTTTTATATTTTAGCATCTTATATTAATAATCCTAGGTAAAATTTTTTTTAACTATAAAATATATGTTTTAATAAAAAAAATTAATAACCAATAATTGAAAATTTTGTTGTGATAGACATAAAATTAACCTCAGGTAAATCTAATTGAATTAAAATTTTAAATTGAAAAAATTTTAAATTAAAACTGATAATATATATATATAAACATTGTTATTGGAAAAAATTATATTTACAATAATGAATTAGTTTTTTTAAATGGTTGGGGCCGAAGCCTCAGTTTTATTAATAAAGCAAAGCAAAGACCTCTTTTAACTGGGTAGAGGGAGACCCATTAAATAGCCCGAAGGCCCAGTGGGCTTGTAGCCCATTACATAGCCTGTAGGCCCAAATTTTTGACCAAATTCCAATTCTGTGAATAATACCTCGGCTGCTACAGTACCGTCTAGTACCACCGCCGCTACAGTTCCCCCCGATCAACAGTACCGCCGCTGCTACAGTACCCGCTACAATCCTGCTACAGTAACCTACGCCCAATGGGTTTTGAACCCCCTTTTTTCATGTAGTATTACAGGGTTCTTACCACTAAGCCAAACCCCAACTACATACAATAATGGATTATTTAAATTATTTATAATTGAAAAAAAATCGAATGAGTTTTAATACATTTATATATATGAGTAAAAATTTTAGTACATTCATTTTATTTAATATAAAAATTAATCATAATATAAACAAATTTCAAAAATATAATAATAAATTTTAATTGTACCTATATCATGGTAATTAACATTAATACTAGAAAATTTATTAGTAAAAAATAGAAAAATTAAATGGTTATTTAAATATCATTTGGACCTTGTAATTCCAAATATAAAATTGGTTTTACTAAAAAAATAAAAATGTGTAAAATATATATTTTACGTATTAGAGAACCTAATAAATATCAATAGTTAAAAAAATCAATATGAAGAATATAATTGCCATTTTTTTATTAGAAATTTTAAACTATATCCATAAGGTGGTTAAATTGTATTTTCCCCTTATAATTTTATATATATAATATGGAAATATTATTTATTATGTCTTTCATTAAGCTATAATGGTTTCCATTTTAGTTTGGCATTACATATAAGAAAAGAAACTCAATATAATTTATGGAAAACAAGCTACTAAAATAATGGGTCATTAAAAATACATATTTTATTCCAAAATTTAAATAGGAACCTTAAAATTTATCATCAAATCTCTATATGGAATATTCTAAATTTCATGTATCAACACCAAAAATAATCTTAGAGCAGATATTGTATGTGATTTTTCCACATATAAATCCACTATACCCTTAGAAAAATCATATATATATATATATATCTTTGTGTTTGGTTTTTTATATATTAAAATTAATAGTAGGTATCTTTCACACACCCAATTTTTAATCATTAAAATTAAGGCCCTTTCATACATTTTGGAAATATGTTTTCTAATGATAGAATCCTTTTAATAATTGATGTGAACTAAAAAACATAATTTATTCCTTAATTTAAATTCATGAAAATAGAAATTCCTTAATTTATAAAAATTAATCGTTAATAAAATTTCACTTTAGTCCCTATTGTAAAAAAAGTGATAAATTTCCATATAAAACCAATGAAGACAAACAAATGTATTTTGAATACTCATTTTCAAAATTACATTAAAAAAGCATTGCCGAATTTATTTAAAAAATATATTTAATCAAGATAACTAAAATATAAGATATGGATATCTATAAATTGAATAGAAATGTAATAATATAAATTGGTTTAATATAAAATAGTAGTATAATATAATATAATGTTACATAATGTAATCCACAATAAAAACAATATAGGAGTGGATAAACTATCAATAACAGTAGTATATAATACTAAATAAATAACTGATGTAGATAAAATTAAGGGAGTCCCCTCCAGAAACCAAATAATAGACTACCTATTGATGCTAGTTTATATATAAGAGAAACACAAGGAACATGTGGGATATATATAACATAATTACAATAAAAAGGTGGTACCATTTATATTTCCTCACGATTCAATGGGACACATTAAAATTGGTTAAATAGCCTAGTCAATTATAGGATCTCCTACTCAAGTAATTGGGTTCCAAATTCAATCCAACCATTGGTGTCCAAAAAAATAATTTATACATTTATACACATCATTCACAAGTTTTTCAAGAATTTATATTCTCAGTATTCCCACCAGGCCTTAATACTTCTTTGAAAGAACTAAAAGAATAAATTAATTTTGAAAAGTATATGTAATTCAATACATTGGAATCATTCATGTAAATTTAATTAGATCTCAATTAAATCACCTACACATTTATCAAACGTTATAAAAATAAAACAATAAATCTATTTAAAACCCAAATTTATCTGATAATGTAAATAAAAAATCACATAATCAAACAAATATTATCTAAAGTAACCTATGAATCATTGAAATCATTAATGGATTCAAAAACATTAGTTCGTTTAATGAAGAACTTTTCATAATACTTTATTAACTAAAAACCCATCACGGGTTATGAAATATATTATATGGGGATAATTGGTCACTAAAATGAACACAATAGGTTCATGAAAAATTAATGAAAAATGTCACAGTCATATTAAAAGTTATTTATATCATTATACTTAAAATTAAAGTTCAAAAAAATTTAAAGTTAAAAAAATCAATATAATTATTAATTTTAATAAAATGTTAAAAATATATGTTATAAATCAAAATAAACAATTGATATATGTTTATAGATTCATGCATTCATATAATCTATCTCAATCATTTCATAAATTATGTAAACACTTTAAATACTTAAAATATAAAAACCAATTAATTAATTTGACACTATAAAATTAATAATCAAATGTATTTTTAGACAAACTCTCATAGAGGGTTAAACCAAAGTAGCAGAAGAAGAATAATGAGGATAAGGATAAGAGAAAAATAGATTAAATAGAATTACACCTTGAGATATAAACTGAAACAAAATGAATAATCCATGAAATCCCATGAGAATGTTATCAATAGTTTCATAGTGCTTCTTCAGGGATGGATCATGTGAGTAGGTGAAGTGGGTATCTAAATGATGTGGTAATTGTGGAGGGTTTGAATTGGAAAATCTAAAATATTAATATTTGGGAAGGTCACATGGTTTGGAGTAACCAATTATAGATAAATATCTAGTGTATTTCCAGTACTTTTTGTTGTTTATTATTTACCATTGGGATGGGGTATGAGTTGGAGTGTTGTTGGATAATGTTTCTAAGGAATTGGGATGATAGGGGTTGAGCATGGTTTCCGCAGAGGTTGGCCAAACTGGATGCAAGATAACTGTGCTGACAGTGGAAATCGGCACAATGGGCGAATGGTTTACCTAACTATACGCCATCAAGCTATGTGGTAAGATTAAGACCATACAGTTGGTGCACGTTTGGGCCTAACTATGTATTCCACTGGGTGAAACCGACAACACAACCTAGTTTATTCCTAATGTTGGTTTTAAAACCACCCGAACTCCCAAAACCTCTTTACCTTGACCTAGGATCAAGCATGGCAATTTATAAGTGTTTCTAATGCCTTCTGGAGTTATTAAAAATAGATGAAAACAATGTTCTTTGATATATTACTTCTGTATTAAAGATCCTCTCTCCTCAAGGTAAGTGGATTTCATCCCGATGCTTCTCTCGTTCTTTCCCATGTCTTTTCAAGATATTTCGTGGATGATATCCCTTTTTTTCTTCGATTTAAACCTATGAGTTGAGATCTAGATCTAAAATATTGGATCTAGATTTAGATTTGAATGATCTTTATGCTTCTACCATAATTTTGGATTTTATGATTTTGAAATGGAGCTTGATCGATGACATTGTGCTACTCAGATTTTGAGGATTTCTATTTGGTAAACAAACATCAATAAACTATGGTAAGTGGCCTAAATCCAACTCCCATAGTCGTGATATTGATATGTGAATGAGTTTATGAATTTTCTATATTTTCTTGATGCTTGATTTCCCAAATTGGAGTAATTAGGAATTTGTAATTGAATTGAGTTTTCCCTAGTGACATATTAAGAATTGAATCATGCAACAAATGAAGGGGGTTTCCCAAATAGATATTTTGTTGATTTTTATTGGTTGAGAAATTATAATTGAGATATCTGTTTGATATTATTGAGATAATTAACGTGGAAAATTAATTATTAAATAAGGATGTAGGTTGTGTGAGATAATTAATTGTGATAATTAATTATATGCCATGATGCTGACCAAAGATAATTAATTGTGTGAATTAATTATGACATGTTGAGATTTGATATAGATAATTAATTGTGAATAATTAGTTATGGAATTATAACTATGTTAATTGATTAATTATTTAATGGGTTATATGCTTATTTAATTGTTGAATTTACTCATGGACTTTGAATGTATAACAAATTGTTTGGTGGGTAAAGGAATAACGTGGGAAAATAATTTGAATTAAATAATGTTTAAATGGTTGAGATTTTTTTTTTCTAAACATGGAGTTATAAAACGATTAAAAGTTGGTACTTGGATATAGTGTTCGTACCCAACTGTTATCCAATCTATAGATTATGGGGTGCTAGGAATGACGACCAACACCGAATGAGAATAGAAGTTCTAGGCATGACGACCAACACTATATGAGATTGTGGGGCCAGGCAAGACAAACTACACCATTTTAATGATAATATTGAATAATTATTCAACAGTGATTTGGGGTGCTAGGCTTGTCGACCCATGCCAAATAATTAATTATATTGAATGATGATTCAATTGTGAAACTATAATTGAAATTTAGCCAAATATGTTGATTATAGTTTAAATAACAATGTGTTAACTATTTTAATTTTGAATTGTATTTTGTTTCTTCCTAAATATACATGAACTATCTTCTGACTAGACTCATTTTAGCCTCCATTGGTGGTGACCTACTTAGTTATACTCACACCCTATTCGGGCTGCCAAATCTGAAGGCATGGGGGTTTTTTGTTGCAGGACAGGATAAGGGCAAGGCCTTGTGATAAGATGTAGTTTGGGATTAGATCACGGGAGAGGGAACCAGATGTTGTTCAGGAACCATTTGGGATTTTTTGGGTCTTCATATTTATTTTCATTTTAGACACTTGACATTTTCATTTTCATATAATGTTTTACCTTTTAGTTGAGTATTGTATTTTCATGTGTTTGTTATCAAATGAAATGAATTTGTTGTGGTCATTTATAGGCTTCTTCACTTGGTTATTTTTATTTCCTTATATTGGTGTCTTTTTTTGATTAGGCAGGGTATAGTCTCTCCAAGACTAACTTACCATACCCTTGCTAAAATTCGGCACCCTTTAGCATATGGGGAGAGGGGCATGAGGGAATGTGGTCAACCTTCTTGGGGCACCGTTATGCAGCTCCTGGGTTGAGACGTCACAAAGTGGTATCAATTGAGCATTATTTTATTTCTTCTTCATTTGTTTTACTCTTTTAGGAAAGGTGTATAAGAGACTAGCAAGAGTCGCAGCTTCGTAATGAGCTCGTGCATGGGAGTTGCGAACCCATGTACTTGGAAAATCCGAGTACTCAGGGTTGGATTGTTGTGATTGTTCTTCCTTTTTATAGTTTGATATTATTCCCCCTTGGGTGATCAACTTGTGGTGTGATGTGATATTTGTTTTGAAATTTTTTTAATTTTGATTAGTGGCCTAATGAGGCATTATTCATGATCCCGCAAGCATCATTCTAGGCACTGAAGGTTGTTATAACATGCATCATTCTAGATAGTCACATGAAAAGGGGTTATGGTTATGCGGTTGAATTTGAAATATTTTTCTTTTTGTGAGATTGAAATAATGATGAAAAATGATAATATATGAGTGTCTAACAAGAACCTTGATTGACGAAATGGATGTGATTAATTAATTAATTGTTGAATTAGTTAATTTGATATAATGTGATTAATTAATGGATGAAATAATTAATGAGAATGTTTGTACCCCTTTTAACTAAGAACTAAGAGTAATATGGTTAAGGGTAGCAATAAGGATTCAGTGTTAACTATGTGATGTGAAAATGGGGAGATGACATGTTGAAACTTATTGTTTTGGTTTCTCCTCTTATCTAAATATTATAAGGTTGCATTATGATACACAAGACATGTGTCTTTCGTTGTAGAGAAATGCATCCCGAATGCTTATTGAGGGAGAGGCTGAGGGGTATAGCCTAGAATGAACATAAAAATAGGGAGAATGAGGAACCATTTGTTCAAGGAGTGGAATAAGGAGAATACTTCCAAGATAACATTTATTGTTTCATGAAATTAATTAAGACATACCCAGGGCGGGATCAAAAAAGCATTTCTGAGTTGACAATGGATTTTTATTGGTAACACCCTCATACTTTTACTGGGGAGGGTGGACCTGGGGGAGATGAATTATGGTTTGAATACATAGAGATGACACTTGATCATTTTGAAGGTTGTGACTAAGAGGAGGGTCAAGATGGATGCTAATATGCTGTGGGGTTCAACAAAGTGCTGGTGGGACATTCGGGCACAATCTGGATATATTGATGATATGTTATGGTAGGAATTTGTGGAGATGTTCTTAGAGTAATTAAATCTAATGATGCTATGATAAGATAAGGATTCAAAGTTTATGCATCTACCCAAGGATCCATTTTCATAAAGGAATATGCTATACGTTTTTCAAATTTATAGTGTTTTACTCATTTTCATTGGAAGATAAGGCTTCTTTAGAAAAATGATTTCTGGATGGACTTAAGAGTGAAATTATGTCCCATGTGAATATATTTAGGGTGAAGAAATTATCAGAAGTGGTTTATCAAGCTCTCAATAAGAGGGGAACCAGATGGTTGAATCCAGTACTGGGCAGGTCGATGAATGATCAGGGAGTGTGCCTTCTGATAGATAGAAGTTTTATCACGAGAAACTTAGTCACGACAGTGGAATGCCTGGTGGGCCATCAAGAGGAAGAGTTTCACATGATCTTTATCATGTTCTTTTCCACCAGTACATATGGTAGGGAATATATCATACACATTTTCCTCAACCACTAGTGGAGTTCTATATTTTTAGAAATATGTGTAACATATATAAGTTAAGAATGATGCAATGTTAGGCTAGTGCTGAGGGAGCACCTGATCGAAGTCATAGTGTGGGAATTAGGTCTTCAAAACCATATAGTTCTAGAAGTTGGAGTTCTGTAGGTAGATTTGGTAGAGGCAATGGATGTGGTGCTTCATGGTGTGAGCATCCTCATCAGTAGAGTGGTGCTACTCAGGGGAGTCAGACAACACGAAATTGAAGAGGGAAAGGACTGTTACATACAGGGTAGACTACATGTTGGGAGAATGAGGATGTTACATTGACAGTGAAAGATACTATATTAGTTTCTTTACATTATCTAATACCTTGTTTGATACAAGTGCCTCTCATTTATTTATATTTTCTAATCTCGTAAATGTCTTGATTCTAGAGGTGGAGTATGTTGGAGGGGTCATGCATATTTATACACCATTGGGAACATGGTCCCAGGATATCTATTTATACAAGGGATGTTTTCTAGAGATCGAAGAGTAGCTTTTCCATTAGGATATATATGTCCATGATATAACAACCTTCAACCTAATTATGGATATGGACTAAAAAGTCGCATATTGAGACAACATAGATTGTTACCGAAGGAGAGTGACATTTTTATATCCATAGGGTGACTAGTATGTTCACCATGGAGAATCAAATATCCATGAAGGTAGAGCTGGGCCAATTACTCAGCAATTGGGAGAGCTCAGAGCCCAAGTTGCAAGTATTTTTTTAGATGGTGGGAGTGGTAGGAGAGATGTCCTTCCACCTGTAGTTGAACTATTTCAGGATGTCTTTCATAAAGAGGATCAGGGTTACCACCTAACAGAGATGTCTACAAACCTATTGGGATCGTCCCATGGGCAGATTCGGTATCTATTCCACCTTATAGAATGGCACCGACTAAACTTCATGATCTAAAAACTATGTTGGAGGAGTTAGAGGATAAGGTGTCTCTCTATCCATGTATCTCACCTTTGGAATCACTTATTTTGTTTTCAATTAAGGATGCTGATAGTTTATGATAGTGTGTAGATTAATATAAGTTCAATAAAATGACAATGATGAACTGATATCTTTTTCAACATATCGATGATTTCCTCGACCAGCTGAAGGGGTATTGTGTGTTCTCAAGGATTTATCTGATATTAGAATATCATCAAGTGAGATTTCCGTCATATAATACACCAATAAATTCTTTTAAGAGTAGGAATGACCTTTCTTAGTTTTTCATAATGCCATTTGGGTTGAAAAATGATGTATAATTATTTATGGCCTTGATGAACTGGATCATTCATCTGTACATGGATCAGTTTGTGGATGACATCTTTGTGTACTCTAAAACTCATGATGATCATACCCAACATTTTGGTAACATTTTGGGTACACTAAGAGAGCATCACATATATGCCTACCTATCTGAATGTCAGTTTTGGATTGACAAGGTACAATTGTGGGGCACATCCTCTCGGAAGAAGTTGTGGATGTGGACTAACAAAAAGTTCATGCAGTGATCTCTTGGGAGATGCCCTGAAGTTTTTCAATATCAAAAGATTTTTGTGATTAGATTATTATTAAAATAGGTTCATCCTATACTTTTCGCGATTTGCTGCACCGCTTACTAGATTGACAAAGTAAGAGGTACAATTTTTTTTGGACAGAATGATACGAGAATTATTTCTATGAGTAGAATAAGCACTTGTCATTGACACCAATTTTGAGCATACCTAGGTTAGGTGTGGAGTACATGGTGTATTGTGACACATTTGGGAGTTAATCATGTGGGTGTGTTGATGCAAGGGGATAGAGTCATTGCTTTTGGGTCTCAAAATATTATGCCACATGAAAGAAATTATCCTATTAGTGACAGAAAGTTGGCAGTAGTAGTTTATGATCTTTAGTGTTGGTTACACAATCATTTCAATTAAAAGTGTACATTTTTTAGGGATCATAAAATCTTGAAGTATATCTTTTCACAGCACAAGTTGAATCATAAGTAGTGAAGAGGGGTAGATTATATGCAGTACTTTTATTTTGAAATAGAATATACAACCAGGAAGGTGAATAGTGTGGTCGATGCCGTGAGTAGGAAAAGGAATAATCATTTGTTACATGAGTCTAGTGCATAGTGAAAGATGATGACTTCTCTCTAGGAAATTCATGTTGTATTATAGGAGTGTTAGGATAGGATGACTCTGGTTTCTGTAGCAATAGAGTCTAAACTATCAAGATTAATTAGGGACAATAATTATGAGGATCTAGAGTGTTTATCCTTGATGGAAATCCTCAAAAGAAGGGATACACCTTTATATTGGATAATAGATGGGGATTATATCATCTATGTGAAAAATCATGTTGTTGTACCTTCGAATGTGTGAGAAGAACTCATCCATGAATTTCTTGTATCAAGGTCGGTAGTACATCCAAGGGTAGAAAAAATATATCGTGACCAACGATGATAGTTTTGGTGTCTAGTCATGAAAAGGGAGATAGTAGTGTTCGTAACAAGATGTTTCACCTGTCATTGGATAGAGGAAGATCATCAATGACTTGGAGGTCTATTGCATATGTTACCTATTCCAGAATAGAAGTGGGATGACGTGACTATGGATTTCATGGTTGGACATCAAAAGAATCTTAGGAACAATTATTCTATTTGGGTCAATTTGAATCAAATAAAGAAGGTAGAACACTTATTTCCTATCAGGAAAACATTTATAGTAGATCAGTTGGGAGAACTGTACGTAATAGATATAGTCTGTTTTCATGGGGTTCTACAGAAATTATTTTCAAATCATGATTCACTCTTTATTAAACACTTATGTAAGTGATTAAAGAACATTCTTCATACATAGGTTTGTTTAATTCATTCCTTCCACCCATCGAGATATGGGTAGTTAGAGTGTACCATATATGTGTTAGAGGATAGTTTTAATCGTGTATACTGGACATTGGGGGTTCTTTAGAGAAGCAGATGGCTTTAGTGGAGTTTTCCTATAACAATATTAATTAGGATACTATACAGATGGCACCATATGAAGCACTTTTTGGTAGACCTTGTAGATCACTGCTCTGTTGGTTAGAGGCAGGTGAGGCAGAGCTGTAGGGATCAAGTCTTGTTCAGGAGACATCATATCACGTACAGTTTATTTAGAAATTAATGGTTTGGGTTTAGATTAGATAGATGTGGTATGTTGATAGATAGAGACATCCCCTAGAGTTCACATAGGGTGTTGGTGTATTCTTTTAGGTGTCACCTATATTGGGTAACCACAGGGTACAGAGGTAGGGAATGTTGGCACCCAGGTTTGTAGGACAGTTTGAGGTGTTGGATATAATTGGGCCAACATCGTACTGATTAGAACATCCATAGAAATTCATCAATATTCGTGTTTTTTTTCATATGTCATAGATAGAGTGGTATATTCCAGACAATTGTTATCTTATTTATGTAGAGTAGGTTCACCTTGACTTAGATGTGTTCTTTGAGGAGCATCTGATACGTGTGTTTGGTCGCAGTGAGAATGTGTTATTGGGAAATACCATGTTTTTAGTTCATTTATTATGGAAACATGGAAGTGTTAAAGATAAAACATGGGAATTTTAATCACACATTAGGGAACAATGGACAAATCTTTTTGGCTCTAAATAATATGGATGTTTAGGAGTAGAGCTTGTGGACAAGATATTATAAGGTGGGATGATCGTAAGATCCCATCCATTTCGGGGGCAATCCCTAGTGGGTTTTCAGGTACTTCATTTTTTATTAAGTACATTTGGGATGGGATATGATATGGTGGTGTGTTTGTGTGTTGATTCTATGGAATTGGGAAGATAGGGGTTTGGGCACAGTTTGGGCATGGTTTGGCCAAACTGTACGCAAGATTACCATGCGAACAGTGGAAGTCATCATATTTGTCGCGTGGTTTTCTAAACCATGAACCATGAAGCCATGTGGGTTTTTGAAGACCTCATTGTTGATTCATGCTTTGGAATAACTGAATGCGCTTCTTGGTTAATCCATGCACATGACCTAGTTTACTCAGAAAATTTGATTTAAAACCTCCCAAACCCCAGTATCCTCTCTATTTCGACCAAGGCTCATGCTTGACAATTTATTGGTGTTTCCAATGCTTTCTAGAGGTATTATAAGGTGATCCACAAAATGTTCTTTGAGATCTAAAACATGATTTGAAGATCCTATCTCCTCCTGGTAATTGGATTTCATCCCAATGCTTCTATAATTATTTATCATATCATTTATTGATGTTTTCATAGAGGATATCGCATGTTATCAGGGATCTAAACCTATGAGTTGATATATAGATCTCGGATTGTGGATCTAGATCAGTAATTTCATGAGATTTATTTCATTGGTTATAATTTTGGATTTATGGATTTAGATCTGGAGCATGATCAACGGTGTTGTGCTGGTCAGATTTTGAGGATTTTATTTGGGCTATCTTCCGTCAATAAACTCAGTTATGTGGTCTAAACTGATCTCCCATAGTCATAATTTTGATATGTGAATGAGTTTATTATATTTCTACATTCTCTTGATAATTTATTTACTAAATTGAAGTAATAAGGAAATTGGAGTTGAATTGATTTTACATCAATTATTAATTAATAATTGAATCATGAAACCAATGAAGGGGGATTTCCGAAATAGATATTTTGGAGATTTGTTATGGGTTGAGATATTGTAATTGAGATATTAGTTTGATCATGTTATGATAATTAATAAGGGAGAATTAATTTTGAAATAATTTTCCTGGATTTGTGAGATAATTAACTGTGAAAATTCATTATGTGCCATGATATTAACCAAATATAATTAATTGTGAGAATTAATTATGGCATGTTGAGAATTGATATTGATAATTAATTGTGAAGAATTAATTATGTAATTAAAATTATGTTGATTGATTTATAAAATGATGAATTAATTAATGGATTATGTGATTTTTTCATTATTGAATTAACTAATGGACTTTGAAATGTTCAACTAGTCTTTGTATGGGTAATGGGATAACATGGAAAGTTCTGTTGAATTAAAGAATGATTAAATGGCAGTTATTTTTGTGCTTCTACACATGGCATTCTAGAGAGATTAGAATTTGGGACAAGGAAATCGATTTCCTCCCTGATAGTTGTCCAAGATTGTGGTTATGGGGTCCTAGGCATGTATACCTACACTGAATAAGAAAAGAAGTGTTGGGCGTGATGACCTACACTCAATGAAATTTTCATGACAGGTATGAAAACCTACAATATATAAATGATAATAATTAATGATGATTCAACTGAGACTGGGGGTGATATGCATGACGACCAATGCCAAATAAATTATGATATTTAATGATGATTCAATTGGGAATCATGAATTGAAATAGGACTAATCTGATGATTAAATATAAATAATAATATGATAACTGTTTAAATAATGCATTGTATTTATTTCTTCAAAAATTAGTATGATCTATCATTTCACTGGACTCATTTTAGACATCGTTGGTGGTGTCTTAATGATTTGTACCCACACCCTATTTGAGATGCCTGATCATCACCTGAGTATACACTATTGTTGTAGTACAAGATAAGGGAAAGGCTCTAGGATGTGATGCAGTTTGTATTTGTGCATGGGAGAGGGATCCAAATGTGGTTCGGGACTTGTTTTGGAGTCATTCTCTCTTTACTTTAAGTTTCATTGTAGACACTTGACATTTTCATTATCTTAGAATGTTTTACCTTTCAGCTGTGAATTGTATTTTATTGTTTTGGTTATAATATGACATGGACTTTTTCTGTTTATTTATACATTTCCTCACTTGGTTAATGTTATTTTCTTCCATTGGTTTATTATTCTTATAATATAGGGTAATGTCTCCCCAAGACTAACTTACTAGACCCTCATGAGTAGTTGGAACCCTTAAGTGTTTAGGGAGGTGAACTTGGGGGCATGTGGGCAACTAGATTGGGGAACTGTTCAGTGGCTCCTAGGTTGGCATGTCACATTTGAACATGTAGATTAACAAACTGTGTGTTAACCATGTGCGTCGACTAAAAAACAAGAAAACCCACTTATATTTGAAACAAAAAATGTAAATAAACCAATATATATAAATAACCATATATAAGGTTTTATGGTGTTTTCTATATTATTATTAATCATTCAAACCATTAAATCAATATTTCATACTCAAAAATTTAAAACATTCAATAAAACTGAACTGTTAATTCATGGTAAAAAATATTAAAAAGAAAAAAAGAAAAATATTCTGAAATTGATTCCTTGGGTTTTGAAATTTTATTTACAATAAAATTTAATCCCCTTGAAAGACAACAATTTAATGAAAAGGAAATTTTCAACCATCTAAAGGACACAATGATCGATAACATCAAACATGTAACCAAAATGACACTTCCCAAATACAATCACATCTCTAAATCTCAAAAAAATCATATATCATAATTACATGCCATGAAAAATTAGAAGTGATACAATAAAAAACAAAAGGAGAACTCATACCAATTCCTTTATAGAAAACTATATATAGGTTCCACTACCATGGGATGTCGATCGAATAAGTGGATACTCTAATGTAAAAATTAAAACTATCCTATTACTTTAAATTATACGATCTCATCCAAAACATTTATTCAAGTAAACTTCATAATTTCTATAGAATCAATCATTTATTACTCAAAATGTTCATTATTAAGAGTAACCCAAATCAAAATCCGTGAAATAATAATAGAGTGAGTAAAGATAAGGTTGAGGGTGGGAAAAAACTAGAACTCCAAGGAATGGTTCACTGATACTACTACCCAAGAAAGTATATTTCTCTAAAAACACAAATAATTAAAAAAATATCAACTATAATAATATGATGTCTAAAAATGCATAGACAGAACATAAAATTCTCTCACAAAGAACTGAAGAATAAAATAAATTTCATCTAACAAGATAATAGTCCTTAAATCAATCCAATATGTGGAGCACCACCACTCATTTTTTTCAATCCCCAATAAATTAACATCAACAAAATTTCCCCAATAACAACTTTATCATGTGTAGTAAAACAAGATGAGAAACACTCCCAATAAGTTCCAAAATGATGATCTATTTTACAAAATAGACATTCATTAATTACTTAACCACTGAATCAAGAATAATTAGTTCTAAAAATAAAATACTAGTGTAATCAAATAATTAACCCTTCGAAAAGAATAAATAACATTCAATGCTTTAACTTTACCAAAACACTTGCAGTCTGGGAATGGGAATCAATAGAAAGGATCAAAATTCCCAATCCACTGGTAAAAAAACTTTTACAAACAACAAGAATAAGAAACATTAAAAATTTTAATGATAATTATATAGGATTATTACATTTATTAATTTAACATGAAATTTAAAAAAAATCATCATAATTAAAACCATTCCAAAATTACTATAATGAAGAAAAAAAATTGAGGAAATATATCATAACAACCATAGAGAGATTTAATATACTTAATAAATTAAATCTTTCATTTTAAAAATATCTTTGGAGCATAATATTTCACCAAAAACAACTTTCTTAATCATCGTGTTAATTATTAAAATCAATAACACATCATACCATATCACATTTATTTCAATCTAGTACTAAAAGTTACATTATAAAATCAAACATTAAATTCACCATTAAAAATTATGATTTCTTTGAAAATGCCAAACAAAATGTCACATAATTTTAAAATTTTAATTTTAAAATAAAAAACAGTTTTTCCCAATAAAAAACTAATTAATTTCACTTACTCCTCTTTCAATTTATATTGATATTTTGAATATCATTTTCATTTCCATTTATGAAATGATGTATTCTTTATTTTTTAAAAACATTATATATAAAATCACATTAAAATTTCATAATTACCTTATTTGATCCATTTAGAAGTCTTACACATTTAACACATTAAAATTAATTAGGAAAACTCATTCATCACTTTTAAATCACAAAATTTTCTATTAAAACAGAGTATTCAGTTTTGTTCACTATCATAATTTGTTATATAAAATCCATCGAAATTAAAATACAATTTAATTCATCATAAAAAAATAATATTATGTAGTAAAAATTAATATTAATAATAGATCCAATATAAGGATTTAGGATGGTTCACTATATGTGTACAATTTTGTAGCAAGACTGGCCTGAATTTACCCCGATCGTACAATTACTAGGGGGTTCTTAAAAAAACAAGGAGATTGAGCACTACATAATTTTATAGACCATGTGAGATAACCTTACTCTTCAATTTCATCTCCCATTATAGAGAAAAAATAAAAATATTATTAAAACAACCCACAATATAGAAATATCATACAAAATATATACTAACAAATATAAAATACATCATAATAGGAATAAAACAAACACTAAAATCGATATTCTGAACTGAACACCCAAGGAAACTCAGGTAACAGTGTCAATAAAATTACGTTATACCCTCTAATAACTAGCCTCAAGTATTCTTGTACTCATAGCTCTAATGTATGATACTCTCATTAAAATAATGGGTCACAAAAATACTATTTTTTCATTAATTAGTCTATGAAATCCATGATCCATGAACTTTATTCCTAATAATATCACATTTAGTGCATCCCAAATCATTCAATGATGTGGAAATTACCATGGTGTCCAAAATAAGATTGTGGTATTTTTATTTTCTTTGGTATTCTTTAAAATACATAGTGGAAACAAGTATTAAATATTACACAAACTTTACATATTAATGATGTCTATGATAGAAAAATAAATACCTTCAATATAAATAAAAAATAATAATTGGTAAAACAAAGATAAAAACATATGAAATTTTATAAAAATAGAAGAGAAACCAATGACGAATATGTTCTCGGGATACAACAATAATGGATGGGATAATACATAAATGCACCAAAAGATTAAAAAGTAACCAAAAATAATAATAAATCTATAATTCAACCATGATCAATATCATACCTCAACACTAATGGTGGTCTAGATGAACCTAGTGGAGAGGTGTCTATAAAGAAAAATTTCTCTAGTACCAAAGAAGAATCTAAACATTATATATATAGGTGAAATAAAAAAATTCCCAGTAGGTATCTTCACAACATCCCAGGAATATTCGTTATAAATAAAACCCACTAATGGTTGCTTAACATATATTTCAATAAGATATATAATTTTTTCAAATATATAAAAATAAAATGGCAAAGATAAAAATAAAATTTATTTTATTAAAAATCAAACTTATTTATTTTAAAAAACAAATATGATCATTAATGTTCAAATAGGCCTCATTAATAAAATAATGCATTGATCTTATAATGATAGTCAGAGAGGAGAATGATTTTATTATCAGACAAATTTTACAAATTTTTATTCAAAAACATATTTCCCCATGATTCCAAAATATTATTAAATATAGTGAACTATATCATGAGATATTAAAAACCATTGTTATCAGATGTTTTAAATATTAAACATCAACAAAATATAATAAAGTAGTAGAATATAAGAGAATGGTAATCATAATATATATATATATTTATTATATGAGAGGATAAATAAAGCCAAAATACTGAAATAATAATAATAAATGACTGTTATATAGAATTATGATATCATATATGGGGAATCTAAATATAAGGAAACATATGGAAATTATATCAAAATTTTCTAATATACCACAGGACATGGAATATATAAAATAATTAAATTTTACAATGGTTGTATGACATATATAACATCAAAATTCAAGGATAAACACTTCAATAATGAAAATATTTCATCCCTTCAAGTTTTCATAAATAATCTATCATGTTCCCATTAAAAACCAACTAATGGTGAGAAAATAATTCACGGTAGAACATAAATTAAATTCTAATGCATATAAAAATAATATGCACTACATTTTAGAAAATTTATTTTCTCATTGTGCTAATAGGGCCTTAATACTACTTTTAAAGAACAAAATAAAGAAACTTATTTTCAAAATCAAATGTTGTTAATTTTTTCAAAATGAAATTTTAATAATAAAATTCACTCTATATTACAAATCTATATCAACCTGAATGGATTGAAGGCCTTCTTTTTAATTTTATTATGGATAATCCCCCTTTTTAGGGTTCAAGGGGAACCCGTAAATAACCTGTAGGCCCAAGGCCCAAGTCCCAAAAAACCAATAATACATGACCCGAAGGCCCATAGGCAAACCATGCCCAATACATGAGCCATTTTCCCATCCCACTTGACTGCCTCTCCCATATTTCTATGTCATTGATCACCTAGCTCCCCACCTTGAATTGCTGATTTGATAGCATTTCCCCATACAAAGATGCATTATGCCTTGTCCTGATGGCGGCTTTCATACCCTCTCAATCTTCTAATTCGGTTATCTCTACATCTAGTGGATGCTACTCATATTGCTCTAATCTTCCTCTGGGTCATGTTATGTGTGACCTGGGCTACTCCATGGTCTACATGACCCAAATTCAATATGGTCTGAAATCCATAGATGGCCGGAAGGCCCTAGAGACCCGTAGGCCCAAACCGGTGGCCCGAAGTCCCAAATCGGGTGAATAGTTCTGGCTGTTACAGTACCGAACAGTAACTTCTACAGTGACTACTATAGTAATGCTACAGTACCAGAAATTCCCCTCCACATGGTTTTGAACCCAATTCTCTTGGATGCCAAGAAGTAGCCCTTACCGCTCAGCTACGAGCTTGTTATCTTATATCATTATATCATTTAATAAATATGATATAAAAAGTAAACACTTTTTAAATCCCAGAGTTGATTTTTAAAAAAAATTTAATCATATAAAAACTCAAGGCATATCATGTGTAAATCAAGAATCATATAATATAATAATTAAGTATTCCAAATAATCTGATTAGCTTATTAATATACCATTCATAATAGATTCAAAACAAAAAAATCATTTATTAATAAATAAATTACTAAGGGATAAACGAGCATAAATATAGAAAAGTTTTCAATGAAATAATAAAATATTTGAACCTCAAATAAAAAGGATATCCATTATTGTTCAAATAAATCCAATGTAAATAAATTTATCTTATAAAAAATATTAAACATAGTTATTAATGTTTATAAGTCATTATAATCATATGTTATAAATCCTTTGAAATCTATTTTATATGTGTTAAGAGTCAATCAATGGGGAAAAAATACTGTAAACTAGGCATGATTGATGAAACCCATTCAAATATAGGATGATAAGTACCCAAAAAAATCCTAACACCCTTAATTAATGAAAAACTGGTTTTAGAAAATCCCTTACCTTTCGTTCAACCATCATGGATCCATTTTGAGGAAGAAGAATCACGTAGATATCAAGAAGATATAGATAAGATATTGAGAAACTCACCATTGGTAATCTGAAAAAAATTAACGAAGAACCATATAAATCCTTATATGATGTGAGGTTGAGTAACCTGGGGAATATTAATGGACATCCCATTAGAGTGGGGAATGTGGAAATAAAATAGGTGGATTAAATAGAGATGGGTATACAAGGAAATCCAAATAATATAAAAACATTGGAAAATAAAACAGTTTAACCACATAGTTTAGTAAAATGTTCACCAACCTTCTGACCCTCATTGTACATAAGGGGAAGCCATAATTTTTATATATACATTTGGATAAAACTTGTGACTACCATTAAAATTTCTATCTATATTGAATTTTTTTTATGTGCCAACATTTCACCTAGAAAATCAACATCAATGTTTTAATATTTCAATGAAATTTACACCAAATTTCAATAAAAATGCTATAATATTATATAAATATAATAATATAGACTATATGGTTTTTGTGTGTGATAGGGATACACACAATCTCTTATAATTCATGATTTTTATATTGGTAAATCATGAATTAATATATCACAAAATGATTTTCTATATACCCATGAAACATTTTCAGTACACAAGGGATTTGGAATGGCACTTTAGGCCATTTAATTACTTACCATGGGATATGTGACATTTCTCATATTGTAATAACTAAAAGAATAAATGTTCCTTTGTAGTTAATACCAAATCATTATTTATATATCTCTATAATAAGAAGAACCTTATAATCAATAAATCTCTCATCTATTTAGATTTTATATCTAAACTTACATTATTTCATTTGAGTTTTTCCCAGTTAGGTGGATAAATAATGATTCAAAAGTGATTTTTGGTATATGTACTCCCTCTAATATAAAATAGTTTTTAATTATAGACTATAATAAACATACATACTTTTGGCTTCGTATTATGTGTGTTTATATTTAATAAATATAACATTATAATATTTTCAAAAGAAATATTAATCAATAATGGTAATAAAAATGAAAAAATATCTTCACTAATATTTTGGTGAAATTATTTAATTAATTATTCAAAATGACTAATAAAATAATAAATAATTCTATTACCAAACCCATTTCCTTATGTTGATGGTGAAATTATCCATGTGAAATAGTTTTCCCTATAGTTCCATTAGAAATTTACCCTCTAATGAAATGTATTATATAATGACACAAAATGATTATTAATTAATTGATTAAAAAACTATTAATCCTTATCATCTATTTTATATAAATCAAATGATAAATGATCATATATAATATAAACCTTATCAACAACATTACACATCATGTACTGAGAAAAAAAATTATATTATATTCGGATAATGGTTTATTAAATATATATAATGTCTAATGTAAATAGATTTTAATCAATTTTCATTAATTTTTTATTTACATGATTGAAAAAATAATGTTTAGGAAAAAAAATTATTTTATAATTTTTTAAATAATTCATAAAAAATATTATCATTTTACAATTTTAAGGAATATATTTTGAAACATACATTTGATATATGTCATTATATGAATAATGTATAGACATTAGCAGTTAATTTTTTGGATTAAAATATTATTAATGGATAGTATAAGGATACCTAATTACACATTATATCCTTGATAAACCACTGAGTATTTAATAAAAATTTATTTTACTTCCCATGATTTAGAAATATACAGTAATATGAATAATGTTAATTATAATATAAGATCAATTAAATTAATGGTAAATATTTAAATCCTATAAAATGATTAAAAAAAATAGTCTTTGAATAGAGATAGAAAATATAATAAATTATTCTTAAGAGTTAAATTTTTCAGATATAGGTGTTACATACATTTTAATAGAGAAATATGAAATAAATGGGACACAAAATATTCAGATAAGGAATCTATAAGATTCTTAATAAATTAATTCATTACTGAATGTTAGAATTTAATTTCATTACATCTTGTAATTTTTCTTAAAAAATATATTGACTATAAGTATTCAATTGGAAAATTATTTATTTTGTAATTTTATAATCACAATGAATAATGGTTATCCAAACAATGGACGTTTCATGAAGGATAACTAACTAGATATGGAAAACATGATCTATTAGTGTTGATTCATAATAGTAAAATAAAAAATACAAGGTTATATACATGAGATAAATGAATTTATACAATAGTTTGTTTAATTTTCTCTGTTATACATAATGGTCACATGTATATAAAAATTCATTTGGAAGTGAAGTATTTTATTTCATATCATACCCAAATTAATATATTCATTTATTCCATTTTTAGAAATAGGACATTAAATTATTTAGTTTGTAATGGATTGTTTCAAGTGTAATAAAAGTATTTGAGAGTCAATATATATAATATAAGGGTAAATAATATTATTTAATTGATTGAGGCAACTCAGTTGATAGATGGTAAAAATACAATGATTATAAGAGGTAAAAATCATTATACTTTTTTATTTCAATATACGGAGAGAATAACATATAATAGAATAAACAGTAAGTATTATAAGATAATATAGAAAATTAATGTACTACATTATATAAAATAAAATATTTTTATGTTAATTAAATTGATTTAATATTTTTATGATTACAGGTCTTTATTTATTGAGAATTTTATATGTTGACAATTTAGTAGAGTTCTAACAGAGGTAAAAATAAGGACATTCATTTAGCCATAAAAACTATATTAGAGAGATTACAATTCATTCATCTCAATTTTATAATTTTTATAATTCATGTTAATGTACCATGATTGTAATAGGAAAAATATCTATATTGGGTTATTGGGGATATATTTTTATATCTATTAAGTGAATAATTATAATGAGTGGAATTTATATTGTATCTACACTAATGCTTAAATTGATTTATAAAATTTATTATTGTATAATATATCATATACATTTAATTTATTTGTAAACTAGCTTGTTTAATTTTTGTTTATATGGAATGAATAATTTCATCAATATGTTAACAGTACCAATGTTTTCATGGAAAAAAATATTTAATACAATGTTAATTCTTCAATTCCTCATCTTGTGAAAAGTAGGAAACATTGTGTGCATCATTATTTGATAAGGAACTGTAGGTCATATCAACTTTGTCCCTTGGAAAAAGGTGATTTTTATAACCTTATTCAATGTACTAACACTCTGAACATTGAGAATATGAACCTATTATCCATTACTCCACACTATCAATTAATAACAGAAATATAACTATCAGTTGGTTTCTTATATTACTTATAATACCAATATTATGCTATGTTAATTTCAATTTCATCATTTTTTATAAAATATAGAAACCAATGTAACTATTTTAAAGGTTATATCTTTTACCAAATTTACTGAAATAAATATCCTTACTTGTATATAGGATGTTTCTTATATGAAATAAAAATAGTAAACTAATGTTCTATTGTATAAATATACCTCAATATCTATGATGAATCATCAAAAACTGAGAGATCGATCACATAATCATAGTATAAATAATTTGATTATTTCTTTAATGTATATGAAAAAAACACTTGAATCACTAATATCTTCTATAGGACACCATCTCATTCAATATTGTTCGATCATTTCTTATTTGATGGAAAAATATGTGAAAAACCCAGTTAGTGATTCATCCTTGATAATATAATATAGTAACATTGAATAATGAATAAAAAATACATTGTATATATAATCTATATAGAAGGAAAAAAGATATCATGCACATGATGTTTCATAAAAAATGTCATTACATATTTTTTTCAACTATTTTAACACATTACGATAATTTAATATTATTGTCATGATTAATATACTCCTTTTACAATAATCAATATACAAATATATCACAAAATTTTTTTTCATTAACCAATTTAATCTAGAAAATCATCATAGAAATATTTTAGGAGTTATATCAATTTACATTGAAAATAATGTCATTGAAATAGAATCAATATCCATGACATTGGAAAATCAATGGTGTGGTGACGGTCATCAAATATTATTTTTTCATTTGTTTATAAAACCTAAATTTTCATTTATAACTCAAATTACAATAGACTATATATAAAAAGAAGTAATTCTTTTTCAATACATCAACACTCATTTTGAGAAGATTTCAATTTATCAAATTAATTTTTTTGATATTATCGTCTAATAAAATAGAATCCTTATTTTTTAGAAAATATTATGAATCATCATGGATTTTTTTTTAGAAAATCATAATTTTGTCATTCTATAATTTTATGGAATGAGTGACAAAAAATTGAACTTCAACAGAATATAAAATACCATCAAGGATCATCTTAGTCAAATTGGATCATATCTCACTATGAGTATTCCAAAACAAATGCTAAATCATTATAAATCATATAAAAATTTATATAATTTAATTGTTCACAACATAAAGTAATAAATACACTTGCAACCTATAAATTTAGAATATGTCAAATCTTATAGTAATGATTCAAAAAATATACTGAGGATAAGGAATACCTAAATCCTATGTAGTTCTAAAAAATTATTCTCTACTAAAAATCTGACTAAAAATATTAAATTCATATATTGGCTAAAGTCATATGATGATAGGATTGACAATATATACAAACACAATATTAATTACTCACAAACATAGATTTTATAACAATGGTATCATGGTATGATGGTTCACAAGATAGGTGTCATGTTATCTACAGGAAATGAAATTTTATATGATGTTTACACATATATTTATGTCAAATGAATTTTTTTCATTCCATTAAATAAATAGAAGTGTTTATTTCCAAATAATATGTCCCCACTTGTAATCTCATGAGAATACTCTATAAAAATAAAACTAATACCCCCATAGGAAACATACCTTATCATAACCACCAATAATTATCCATCATATTGAATAATTTGGTATAAAAAAATAAGTGGGTGAAATTTTTTTCATACATTGTCTGTTCAATGAATTCATGATGTATGATTGAATTATATATAGAAAAATTTTTAGTTAATAAACCCTTTAAATTTATAAAAACTATTTAATCAAGTCCCTCATTTATCATATAACAAGGCACATTAAATATCATTTAATCCTATACTAATTGTGGTCTCAAAATATCTTTCATATATTCATTTGTATCAACCCAATATATCAAAAAATGGCCCCACGCAATAATTTCACAAACCTGGATGTATTTTGATTTATTTTTAATTTTTTGAGACATGGTATTTATATAATATTAAAAATATCCATTACCATTCTAGTAAATATCTATTACTTTTAATATAATAGGAACTACCCAAAATTCATTGGTGATACCTTTATAATTTTTTCAAATTTTTACGTAGTGATATACAATATATTTTATGTCTACTCCACTATTATGGTATACCCTGAACTACACCAATTGTTAGATCTATATATTATGAAAAATAGGCAACTAAGTTTGGATATTATTGTATACATATTAGTCTAGGAATCAGAATTGGATATAACCTTTATAAAAATACCCCTCTAATATCTATAAAATAGAATTAATCCCAATTTATTCTGATATAATTTAGAATTTACTTCAATACAACTTAATGCCTCTAATGTGGTTTAGATTAATATATAAAATATATTATATTTGATTTTTTGACTTTATTTCATTTATAATATATATATTACCTAATAGTTTTTATGTAATCCGTTTAAATAATCTTAATCTTGTTTCATGAATATAACCCATTATGAATATATTGAGTCTTTCTAATACTCCTTACATGAAACAATGGAAAAATTCTCATCATCGAGTTCGCAATCATAAACCACTATTTATAATTTAGTACATATATTTTTTGACATAGTATATGACTCGCTATTTAACTATCCTTATAGATCTTGATACCATTTATATAACTCACTATGGATTTGGAGCAATTATGTTTTAGGATGCAGTTTAATTTCTCAACAGGTGGTTGATTAGTTTTGAACACTGGAAAAATGTTTTGGAATTATATTATTTAAACATCTATAAAATATTTTTAGATATGGAATGAGGTTTTGGTGGTTCTAATAGAGTTATATAGAGAGTTAGGGTGGATCAAAAGGGACATGTAGCTGCATTGGAGTAATAGAGGTCATTAATGGAAAGACACATGTTGATACCCAATGAAATTTTAAGGATTCATTGTGTATGTTTTTTGGCTCAAATATTCATTGCATGGAATCATGATTTAATATTTAAGGATCAATAGATACCATTTAATCTAATTTTAATTAGTGGGTTAAATTATAATCTAATTCATTTATTCTGCTCTACCAACCCTCTTAATTTTCAAAACAAATTGTATCCATGGAGTGCCTCCACTCATCTATCATGATGCATTGATGGATATATCAATACTATGGACTCCTCTTTGTATGGTGAACAATGAAAATGATTTTTATCACTTTTTCCATTATCTCATGATGATTTGGGACCTTTTTTAATGTTTAAATTCTAATTCCACTATAGCATGGTGGAATAATCCTATTCATATTGGGGTTTTCTATAGCAAGGTCAGAGGCCATCCTAAGATGTCATCCACATGACACCTGTTTATTTTTGAATATTTTGTTCCACCAAGATGGATTTTTATAATATTTTTTATATATTACATTAATTCAGTTTCTAAACCTGTGTCGATTGTTAGGTATTTTTTTCATATTGGTGTTGGGAATCAATTATAGGTCCTCCTTAAGTGGTTGGTCAAGGTTCCTGCAATTTCATGGTTCTACTTGAGTTGTTTAATAATTATTTTGTTTTTTATTTAATTAAATATGTAATTATATTTTCTCAAAATCAACTATTATTTACTTGTAGTGCGAGGAAGGATCAAGGGTGACAACATGTGATTCAACGTGGCATAGATGAGATTATTTGACCTGGTCCAAATATTGGTGTGTGGATTAACCCATTATCATAGGTAGGTGGTCCCTCTAATAAAATATTATATATTATTTAATATATGTGTTTGACTTCCTATTGGAAATAAAGGTGATAGGTTAGAAAAATATGGTTAATATAGAATTAAGAGGGAAGATATGGGTGTTTCACCTCTTATGTTTGATATAAGTGCCCCTAGATTTTGTGTGAGTTTCAATCACCAAGAGACTATGTATCCCAATGGATATAGTGATGAAAATGTTGACAACACACCTTATGTTGTTATAATAGATTAGGCAATTTTCATAGAGGTGTTTCCATTATGTTAAAAGTTAATATATCTCTTTTATGGGATGAGATACTAGTCCCATGTGTGGGATTTAGGTGTTTTTAGGACATTATATCAGGATATCAAGGGGTCTTATAACATTGCATCTTGGGATAGTCTTTGGGTAGTATAACCATAAGAATTGAGAGATCATATTATTAATGTGTATATTGGAATGATTTTTGGGTGTAACAACCCAGGTAACAGTATAATAAATCATTTTCATATATTAATTTGATTAATATTATGACTAATATTCATGAAAAATATTAATCAAATTTTAATTCAAAATGATAAAATATTTATTACAAACCAAATTGGGTTTTATATACTATATGGGTTTATTAAAAATATTGATTCCCAAAATATTAAAATTTAATTTAAATTAAAGAACTTCATTTTTTGTATTAATCATGAATATTTTATATTAGGATAAATTTTTTATGATTTTATTAAAGGATTTATTTTTCAATGAATAATGAAAAGTAATGTTTTTTTAATAATAAATGTATTTTATTTTGGAATATTTATAATGTAAAATTATATTTTTAATTATTATTAAAATTAATGTTGAGTAAATAAGGTTTTCCTTATGACATTTCCATTCCTTCTTGTTCTGAAAATCACAAACACCTTATACTTAAGAAAATATTATTTTTACCCCTATAAGGAAAATTTACTTCTTTAAGGAAATTTACCCTAACCTAGATTTTCTTATACATAACTATATTTTTCTTAAATTCAAAAACTGAATTCATACCCAAAACTCCGAAGCCATATAATGAAAAGATTTGGAGCATTCTTTTTTTTAGGATCCGAATTCTGGATTTGATCTGTAATGTAGTTCTAATCCGAATTCTAGACTAAGAACTTTCATGATTTCTACTTCAAACTCTTAAGCAGTTCGTCTTCTAACTCTTAAGTAGTTCAACTCTGAACTCTGAAGAAGTTCGACTCTAAACTCTTAAGCAGTTTGACTCCGAACTCTTAAGGAGTTCGACTCCGAACTCTTAAGCAGTTCGACTCCGAACTCTTAAGTAGTTCGACTCCGAACATTTCAGCAGTTAGACTCCGAACTCTTAAGTAGTTCGACTCCGAACTCTGCAAGTTTAGATTCCGATCTCTAGTGAAACCAGACTCCGAATTCATATAAAATAGAATCTGAATATTTCATAACATAGACTCTGATCTTCATTTTGGTTAGACTCCGAACTTTTGACTTCCTTACACTCCGAAATTTTGATTAGCTTTTACTTACATATGCTTCATTTCATAACGATGTCGTGCTTTCAGTTAAACATGGTTTGTTATAAAACGATGTCGTCTATTCTGTTTCTAATTAACCATTGGATGAGTTACACGTGTACAGGACCCTCCGAATTTCATGGAAAATATGACCATTGGAGGAGGGAGCTGACAGTTGTAAATTTTCCTATAAATAGGATCTCATTTGAAAGAGCTCAAAAATGAAAGAAACAAGTTGATCGATCTAGAGACCACACGCTGTTAAGGTGAATTCTAGAGAGAGAAGCTTTTCATGCCTTGTGCGTACTGAACCGCTCGTTCAGATTGCTTTGTGCGACTCAAAATGTTGCTAATTACATTCGAGGACTTCCGGGGATCGGAAGAAAGAGGTACATACTACCTTGAAGTTCGAGGTCTTCCTTGCTGAGGAAGACAGAGGTTCCAACTACCTTGAAGTTCAGGGCTTGCTGGGATAGCAACACCGAGATTCCGATCTTCATATCGAGGGCTTATCCTGGTGTGGGTAAGACAGACTTGCTTGAAAGTATAAATCAAGAGACCTTTATCCAAGGTTGTTGGATACCCTTCTCTTTGGGTTAAAAGAGTTATTGTTTGTTACTTATAGTTTTACTATTTGTTTGTTTCCGCTGCATATTGTATTGTAAGGATAATATAATCTTCATATACTTCCTTATACTTGAAATCTGATAAGTTTAGATTCTATACACTTTAAGGTAGAATCTTATATTGTAAACCTTGGTTCCAATTCTCTATTTGGTAATCAGAGGTGTTGTGAATTTTCTTAGTTTAACTTTGTTAAACCCAGATTTTCCTTGTCTAAGGAAAACATAGTTATCCTTAACCAACATTAAAGGTTCCAAATGAATTTTTAATGTGCACAATTCACCCCCCTCTTGTATATTAAGCATCTACATCGTTATTTCGATCCTAAAATTAATGTATTAATTTTTGATTTAAAATAATCCAATTATTTTTTTTAAATCAATTTTATACTTTAATTTATTATTAAATAATTTTATTCTTAAAAGAGAATTTCATGAAATAAAAAAAATTCAGTGTTTTTTGATCGTTTAATTTTTAATTAAATTATAACACATCTATTTTAAAATTTTGATCAATGGATTCTATGTTTGGAATTCTGAGGTCCAATTTTTTTTAATTTTTTCTGTTAATTTTTTGTCAATATTTATTGTATCCTTAGTAATTTTATTACAACTATTATGGGTAAATCATGTAATTAAAGTTAAAAATAAAATAATATGTATTAAAAATTGATATGACACTTGAAATAATTTTATTTAATGAGTATATAAATTTAATAAAATTAAAAAATTTACTATGTGGAGTTTGATTGCATTGGGACATCATTTTTATGTTAATAATAATTAACTGAACAAAAATCCAGAAATTTCACACTTCTGTTTTTGTATACTATATGATTTTTTAAAGATAATATTTTATGATATAAATTATTTTTATGTATAAATGATTTATCTTAATCATAAAATTGATTTTTATTTTAGTTATGAAATAATTATCTTAAATTATTACACAACGATGACACCATAGTTATTAAATTAATATAAAAATAAAATAAATGATATTAAAAATTCTAAAATTATTATAATTTGAAATAATTAAGGTGTCTTACAAAATTTATATAAATATATAACATCTTATGGAAGTATAGGAAATTTTTTTTATATTAATTCTATTTATATTATAAAATCCAATGTAAATGAATTGTTCTATAATTTCAATTAAGGATTTTAATGGAAATTATATTTTATTAAATGATATATAATTCATCAAAATCTTATAATAATATAATTTTTTATCATATTGTTTAAAATAAAATAGGTTGTGCATTTCTGTTCCGTTTTTTCATTTATATTAACTATCTTGACCCTCATAGTGTAAAAAAACCTTGTTGTAATTGTATGTGTGAAATGTAATAAAGGGGAGATAAAACCAAAATATAATGATAAAAATGTTAACAAATTAAGTAAAAAAACAATTTTAAATGATTATTTAAAGAATTATTAATTTTTTCTTTGAATAATATCAATTTGGAGATATTTTAACACTGTGATTAATTTATATTAAATAAATATTTTTGGAAATTCATTATGTGCCCCTCCCCTCTCTTATCAATGGGTACAACATACTCTCATCAATTAATATTAAAAATCCTATTTATTCAAACAATATAATCTCAAATACTTTACTAGAATTCATTAACACATTTTATATGAGTTATATTGGGAGTAATATGAATATTATAGGTTTTATGGTGTTCTGTAGAAAAAATTTTACAAAGAAGAGGTATAATTTTAACAATATAATTTTATTTTATCTACTATTCCACCAACTTCATATCATTATTAACCAATATAAAATAATATCACATATATCATCTATTATGTAGATATTATTATGTTTGTTCAATAACTTATTTACATATTCTCCTCTATAAAATGGGAAATGAAATCATCATTCTTGTGTTTGGAAAACTACCACCTCACAAAACAATATATTTTTTATCCATCACCGACATTCATGAATTGTAATGATGATAGATTTAAGATAAATATATATATGATATTAAATCACTATTTAAAATTATATAAAGATAACATAACACATATTTTATTTCCTATCCATTCTCTAAAAAAGGATAATGTTGTTCAAGCTTATGTTTGGACTACAACCTCCGGGAAGAGATGTGATCCGTTCATCATTACAACAGCATATAGATTATATAGAAAAGTATAATTAATAAATAATATGATATATTTAAAATTATTATAATCAACTAATTTTATATTTATACTTATCTTATTTTCATAAAGATAATTGAAAATTTTAAATGTTACTATTCTTCATGTATGACCTATCGTCTCTATGATTTTAACATAGTTAATTTAAAAAAAATCAGGACTATATTTAAAAGTGTTATTGATATATTAAAATTATAATTATTTCATGATTATTATTTTAGATAATATTTAATTATAACCACTTTTACTAGAGGCAACTTAAAGAATTCAATTTGGACTTATGAAAAGAAAATCATAAAAAAATCGACGTGAATTTAATTAGTAAAATTAAGAAATATTTTATGTTAGGAAATAAAATAAAATTATTAATGGGTATTAAAAATATAATTAATAAATTATATAATTTAACTACAATTATTACTATTGATAATAAATAATGCGTGTGGCAAGTGAAACTAAAGTTACGAGACATTATTTTAAAATATTTCATGTAATGTTTCCATTAAAAACACTTTTCACCCAGGTATATATTTTAAAATTTATTTAATAGATATATATATCAGGAAAAAATGTTTCTAAAACATATTTTATGTTTTTTTACCTTCTTTCATATATTATCAAAAAATTATTTTTATGGAAATTTTTTACTTTCTTTACAAAAGGTAAATGAATTGTTATATTTTAATGTATACATCGAAAATGATATTCCCCTCCTTCATAAAAATTATTTTATATATATATTTCAATGTATTATTACCTGTTTTAATCAATAAAAATCATTAATTTACATTATTCTATGTATTTGTGTTCAAAAATTTTAATTTTAAGGAAAATGGATTTGTCAACATCTAAAAATGGATTATTGTGGGAGTAAAGAATGTTTTTATGATGTAATAATGTTTTCCTTCAATTATGATATGGCTCTAACGAATTGTCTATTTTGATGGTTGGTTCTATTATAAATCATATATGGGTGATTTGGTTAAAATCCATAGATTGTTGGTTAAGTAATTAACCAGGGATGGGTGGTTCCATGATAAACGACTGTCTCGTGAGCTTGCTATATCTATCCAAATAATTTGGTAATGAGAAAGAGTTAAATAGTTAGGGTTATCCTAATGTAATATGTTGAAATAATGTGATTATTTTTATTTGTATAATTGGGATGGATATTATATGTATAAGTAAGGGTGATATGATAATGATCCCTCAAATTACCTACATGATTCATATTTTCTTATGATTGGTTTTTATAGAAATCTTATGGTTTCAGATGGTAAAGGAAATTATATGATACTTCATAAGGTTAAAAGATATATTTATCTGAAAAGTTATTTTAGTTTTTACTTTTTTCAAGAAAACATAATGTTTTTTATTTTTATTTTTTGATTTATAATGAAATGATTTATAAAAACCCTTCAGAATAGAAGGTGGGATATTGGGTAAGAAAATGTTTATTTTAAGCCCAATATTCGTTTAAAAAATTGAAAACATTTATAAGTATTCATATTATAAAAATTTCATTTAATTGTTTTATTTACCTAACTAATATTTTAATTCTCATTCCATGTTTTAGAATTTTTTTAGAGGTTATAAGGATGATTAACAGAAATTATAAATTTAGGTTGAAATTAATGAATATTTATTCTGACATGAAAATTTGTATCAATTTAAAATTTTTAAACTATGAAAAATTGATACTGATCAAAAGCTTATACATTTTAAAATATTCCATTCATAAGTATGATTGATATCCTAATTGCATAAAAATCATATACTAAAGTTATTTGGGAATGAAATAAATTGTTTTCAAGTGTGAAGACAGCAGTTTATGTGATTTTGAAGTCAATCACTTATAATTGGGTTCATAGTAAGGTTTAAAAGAAATTTGAAGATAGGATCATCGTAATAGAATACCATTAAAATATTCTACTTTTCAGTTATGTAGAAATGATATAGATTTTTAATATTAGCATGCTATAACATTTAGACTCTAATTTTTAGAATGGTTTTCCATAGAGGGATTTGGAAAATGATGTAATAATGAAATAAGTTAAAAATATCTTTCTAAATAAGTTAATTTAATGGATGTAATTACAATATATAATTTTTTGAATATGATGGATTAATTGATGCATGCTATTTATGGTAGTGGTATCCATTCTAGATAGAAACTAAGTCTAAAATAATGTAATATTTTAATTATGGAGAATTTTATGAGATATCAACCTACAAAATTTAGTGGGGATTCTATCCCAATTGTTGTTGAAATATATATTAATTCCCATGAAAAGATATTCAATGTCCCGGGATGTCAGGATCAACAAATTTAACATCATTGTTTTTAACATTTTAAAGTTGAATTCAACCAGTGTTTCTTAATGGTTAGTCATATAAGGGAAAAAAATTTATAATTAAAGTAGATTGAGGATGATTGTAAGAATATCATCCTTGTGAAATATATTTCAACCATTTTTAGACATATAATGAAAAATAAATTTTTATAATTAAAGTAGAGTGAGGATGATTTAATGGCCACATACAAAGAAAATTCACTATATTTAGAAGGTATGCATAAAATATTAATCACGATCTTTATAAAAATATTTAAACGGTTATTTAGGATTAATTGAAAAAAATTAAATATAAAAGTCTTCCTATGATTTAAAAAAATAATGAAATTTTTTTGATGGGATGAGAATGTAGAAGATGGGTTTTTTGATGATCATCTAAACATTCAAAACCAATATATATAAACATCTTCATGTAGAAGGAAATGGGGAAGAATGGATCAAATAAATATGATAATAATAAAATTATTTTTTCTATTTCTCATAGTTGTGGAAAAAATAAAACTGGGGAATGCCTTTTGAATTTTTTTAACTACTTCTAATATGGTAAGATTGGGTAAAAGGCTGGTAATTTTGTGGAAAATTATCTTCACAGTGGTATAACCCATTATAATTAATAGGTAGTAAATTTTATTAAATATAATGATATTTTTTATTATTTGCATGTGTGTATGAATAATAACCAAAATGATGGGAAGCATGCTGAGTATAATATGTAATGTGTGGTGGAATCCTTTGTGAAAAAATTAGAGGATGTTGGACCATCAAAAAAGTGGAATCAAGAAAATTTATAATTAATTAATATTTTTCTAATATGTTTTTATTTAGGTTCTAAACTATCATTTATTTTTTATAAACATTCTAGTAAATTGAAAATTCCACTTTGATAATTGTAGATGTAGAATATGGTAAAAACACCTAGGATAATTACAAAGGAAAAATAAATTATATGAATCTTTCAACCATTATCTATAGAAACACTTTAATTACACACCTTGTCGTCTTACACCTAATATAGATTGGTGTTACAATGGGTATATATAAAATTTATGTTTACCATGACGAGATATATAATGTAGTTAAGAAGTTTGTTAAAAAATATTTCCATTATTTTTATAACAATTAATACATAACTTTGATAACATATCGAGAAGCGGATAAACATTTAAAATATGAAAATCGATGTTATCATGATTGTATTTTTGAAAATAAATGAACTATTTTGATTATTGATTTTCATGCAGTAAAAATAATTATTGGATATTTTTCATAAATACTTGGTAGGTTTTATACGTGTATGAGAATTCAAATTAATTATTGAATTTATTCCTCATGCTTATCCAATTTCGAATACCCCTTAACGAATGGCTCATGTAGAGCTAATGGATTTGAAAAATCATTTACATCCTTCACCAGATAATAGTTTCATTCATGTTGGAAATTCACCATAGTGGTTTCCTATTTTCTACATTAAAAAAAAGATATCTCAATTATCATTTACATTGATTATAGAGATTTTAATAACATTACTATTAATTATATGTTTTTATTCCACGTATATCGATGATTTGTTTTATCATATCTATGGGGCTTAGTGTTTTTTCAAATGTTGTACAATGGTCTGGGTACTATCATCTAATGGTTAAAGAGTATAAAATAATGAAAAAATTCATTTTAGAATAAATATAGGCATTATGAGTTTATGGTTATTCCCTTATGTTGAAATATTCCCTGACATTATTTATAGATTTATAAATAGTGTCTTCCATGAATATTTGGACAATTTTGTGGTTGATTTTATTTGTGATATCATGATTTATTCAAAAAAAAATATAAGGATCATGAAAAAATTATAATAATAATTCTTCAAAACCTGAATGAAAATATGTTAATAGGAAAAAATAACAAATATGATTTTTTTATAGTGGATTTCTCTCCATGGACAAATTGAAAATAATGGTTAATATGGATATAACTAATGTGATTGATGAATGTAAAAGACCTAAAAAAATTTCTAAGATTCAATGTTTTATTTTATTAATATGATATTACTGGAGTTTTATTTAATAATTTTCACTATTATATATCTCATTGACTCCGTTATCTTGAAAATGAGTTCTATTTGTCTGGATATAAAAAATATGATGGCAATTTCTAAGATCCGTAAAAAGTTTGTTGAATTCCGTAGTTTTTTATATGTCATTCATAATTGATGACTTTTAAATATACATTGATTCCCTATTGAGGGGACTTCTTGATCACAAATTAAGAATTATTAAGTGATTTATTATGCTTCATAACAACTAAATCCTCAAGTGTTAAATTATCTTACAAATAATCTGGATTTATTGATG
The DNA here is from genome assembly GCA_963277665.1 of Viscum album. NCBI lineage: Eukaryota > Viridiplantae > Streptophyta > Magnoliopsida > Santalales > Viscaceae > Viscum > Viscum album. The sequence goes on from OY728141.1 coordinate 696,266,774, forward strand.
TTGTTATTGCATTAAAAATTATGATAAATAATTTTTATGGATCCATGTGTCAAATATATATTGATTAAAAAATATTAAAGTATATATTCACAAACAAAGTCTCCAACAAGGGAAAAGGGATATTTAAGGAATCGATAAAGGGTTTTGACTGAAAAATTCATTAACATACATAAAAATCATAAAATCTCATTATTAATTGGTTTTGAAATGTAAGAATGCATTAAATATGTTAATTCTTGAACATGAACCTCTAAATAATGATTTGATTAATTATGTACTAGAAGTTATTTATGTAATAACATCCTCTACATTTTCATGTTCTAATGTAGTATATATTTTAGATTGAAATAATTGGGATCAAAAGGAAGACTATGAGTAATAATAAAATGTATAATTATTTAAGAAGGGTAATTTTCCAAAATTTAACATTGATAAATATATTTTTTTAGATTTGTAATGATATTATGTGTTCCATTAAATTCCTATTTAATGAAGTATTTGTTGGTTGAATCTCATACTTTCATAATTTCTATTCATCCATGTAGTATTAAAATATACCAAAACCATTGAGAGTATTACTGGTGGGGTGGAGTGAAAAGTGATATTTCATATTTTACCATGAAATGTTTAAATTGTCAGCATGTTAAGGAATAATGGGTATTAACAATGGGGTTCCTTTATCACTTACCTCTTCCAAAGAGGAATTGGGAAAATATATCAATGTATTTCATAGTGGTATTACTAGAACTACATGACGTAATAATTTCATTTGGGATATTATTTATTGATTAAAAAATTATATGAATATAAATATGGTTAAAGAAAATTTATATTTTTGGAATATTGGTTGATTTTATTTCAAGGAGATATTAAGGTTACATGGAATTACTCTCTCTATTTTATCTAACTATAATCTTAGGTTCACTTATAATATTTGTAACAGACTTACAATGCCATTGGGAACAAGATTGAATTTCATTACATCTATTTATCATCAATATGATAGAAAATATGTGTGAATGATTCAAACATGGGATGGAATGATTCATGGTTATTAAATGGATTATGATGGATATTTGAATCAAAATGTTTTATTGGTAGACTTTTTTTAATAATAATAGATTTCTTTCTTGTATACATATGTCACATTTGGAGGTAGAATATTGAAAGTGGTTTTGGACACCATCATTTGGGGATGATGTCGAAGAATGAAATTTTATAGGATTATAAATGGTAGAGGAAATATTTTAGAAGATGAATTTAAATAAGTAACATATATGGTAGGCTCAAAACATCTAGAAACAATATCAAGGTAACCAAAGGAAGGATCTTTCTTTCTAGGATGGTTTTCATATTGTTGTTAAATTATTTATAGGGAAAAGTGTTTTATGTTTTTGTATAAAGGTTAAATATCTCCACATTTCATTGGACTATTGAACATACTAGATAAATTTGGATCATTTTCTTCATAATTAACATTCCATTCGAGTTTACCGTAGGTACACAATGTATTTCTTATTTCAACGTTATGAAAGTTTGAGCCAAACTCATCTCATGATTTCATCCCTCATATAGTTTAGCAAAAAGATAACTTTTCATATGTGGAACATCCAAATCTATTTCTTCACCATAAAAATAATATATTTTAGAATAATTTAACATTCCATGCTATAGTTTTTTTGAAATCCAATTTGGTTGAAGAATAAATATGCGAGTTAGAAAATGTTATAAGGGAAAGAAGTTCCCAATTGTTTGATAATTGAATAAAATTTGGACGACACAATTTACAAAATATGGGAAGAATAAAACACCACATGTAATCATAGAATATATAATTTCCATATTTTAAATAGTTAAATTCTATTGTGTAATATTCATTATAATTATTTTAGTTAATTTCTCTGTCAAAGTGAAAAGGGATTTATTTCTATTAAAAGTAGGTTTTAAAAATGATTTTAAAAAAATATTTCCTAAAAATTATATAATTTTATTTTGAAAAACAAGACTTCATTTTTAATTCATCATTTTAAAATTACCCAAGGATGAATTCTAAATGATTTTCTAAAAAGATTTTTTTTCAATGAAAAATGAAAAACTGAGTTATTTAAAAAAAATTATATATTCATTTATAGTATTTATAAATCCAAATTCATATGTGAATTACTATTAAAATTTTAGTAGATAATTATTATTTAAAATAATTTAATTATTTTTTTTGAAATGAATATTATTCATTAATTTATTATAACATGTTTTTTTACTTATATGACATTTTTCTAGAAAATTATATTTTGTTTTGATTTTATTGCGTTATTTTTAATTAAATTCTACAAAATATGTATTTTTTATTTTTAAAAATGGATTCCATACATCAAATATGGATATCCAAATTTAGTGAATATGTCACGAAACGAATCTGGTTGCCACCATTAACGGAAGCAAACCCAGCTCGGGGCAAGGCTCGAAGGGCGTTCCCTATCCCTATGGGTCGGCACGAGTGCTCGGGTATAAAAAAACTGGTTTGGGAACGATTTACCCGAGTATGAATGCATAAAACATAGAAAAACAATCAATAAATAGAATCTGAAATTTTCATGGTAAACAATTCTTAACAAAACCATATATGAATATGTTTGTTTAAAGACACTATTCGTGGTCCAAATACAAATAATGACAATAGAAAGACATCCCCATGGACTCCACATGACAAGGGGGTCATCACCCCCAAGCCTTCTCCACAACTCCGCCCTAGAAATGGGGACTCACACCCAGAACCGCCATCACCCTTAGCCTTCCCTTTACCGGAGTCAAGCATAAGAAGGTCTACTTACAGCCTATGGGTGTAATTAGGGTGTGAGCCTAAGCCCAATAGGATACCACCAGATGATTCCAAATAGCATGCAATACAATGTGAACAAAACAAGCAATTTTAATACACAAGGTGAAACCGTTTTAAAATTCCATCAAATACAACATTCAATTGAAAACAGTTTTCAATCAGAGAATTTCATAATGATAACACATTAAAATAAAATTTTTAACTAATTTAATTTACTTCCAAACACACCATAGTATATGGGTAAATACCCCAAATCCAATGAGAAACAATATCAGAACACCCCTAGGCACTAGGTTGTCTCGGGCCCTATGTACCTCATACCTCGGTGTAAAGTAACCCTAGAAAAATATGTTCTCCTGCATGAGCCAGTAGTAGGGAATATACCCATAACCTAGTGGTCCCCAATCATCATTCACATAATTTAGTTAGAGTTTTCCATATCCAAATGCTAAGTGAAATGGGGACAACACCCATCGGGTCCACTAGTCGTACTAGTACAAATCTGCCCCACCAAGGTACATGGGCTAGCACATTTATGATCAATCAGTTTCATCATGAAACATAAATATATCTTCATATAACACACCACTACTGGTCACACAAAAATAATACACTAGCTATCTTATTTTATACAACTTAAAACACTCAACAAAACACATAGATTTTTAATAAAACAATTCCTCCAAATCCCGTAATGTTTCACACATCAAACTCCTTAAAAACCAAACATTCACACTATGTGAACACCATAAGGTTACCAAAACAGAAAATTCAGACTAATAAATTTATATTAAAACAACAAATCTAATTTTAGGGCATCCCCTTGTGAACCAAGAATTGATAACATTGAAAACCTTCATTTTTGCACAAACATGGGACATAAAGTTCACTTGTTCCACAAACACTATTAATACCCATTTTCACTAAAAAAAACAAAGGGGATAAAATTCAAAACATTATTGGAATCCCTATTATAGTTCAATAAAATCAATTAAGTAGTAATAGTAAATTCCCTAATAAACCAATAAAACATTCCCATGAAATCCCCCACCCCCAATTTCACATGATGTTTGCATTTAAAAAATTCATTTGCAAAAGAAACACCAATAAAACTAATTTTTACAGAAATAATAAAACAATAAAAACCTGATAGTATGATAAATACAGCATGCTAAGACTCAAATATTTCATAAACATGGAATCACCTACCAAAAGAGTCAAGAATCGCAAATCCTATTGTGGAACTTCAACCGCACCACAACCGCACCAGAAGGGAGTGATATCAAACCTAAAACGAGAGTATTGGACCTAGAAACTCAAAATGAAACCCTAGTTACGAATCCCTAGCTTTTAGAAATTTGGGGATTCATGAAAAAAATGTGAAAGCATAAGAAAAGGGAAGGAACTTAGAAGGATAGTCACTTACTTCAAAAATCTGGACGATTTTAGCAACCTGATAAGTACGGTCCTAATTACCGGCATATACAATCCACAAATAGGGGAAAACTAAATTAGGGGTGCGTCCAGGTACTGTAGGAATAGGTGAGAGGTAGAATCACTGAAAAAGGATAAAAAATGAATATTTTATGAAATAATTATAAAAAAATTTAAAACTGGAAATGGGATTTCGGGTTGGCCCAACACCTAATTTGATCACCAAAATACAAGATTCTAATGAATTTTAAGGGGACAAAATTTATTTGGTGGTTTTAATAGTAAAATGAAGGTCATTTTTTATGTTGAATGTGTGAAAAAGTTTGAAAAAACGAAGGAGTTATTAAACAAACAAAATATACTTTCAATACTAGAAATGGGCTCTCGGGTTGGTTGAAATTTTTGGAACCAACCATTTCCTTCACAAATGCATGGAAAACCACAAAAAAAATCAAGGATGTAAATTAAATCAAAAATACCTTTAAAATATATCATGTATGTGACAATTATCTCCACCATGAAGGACATTCCACCCTAGAAACTTTACATGAAGCTTGATTGGAAAACAAGAATGGGTACTCTACCTCGACCCATGACTTTCGCTCCCATGTCTCATGTGAATCATTCCCATGCTGCCATAGAACCCAAACTAATGTAATAGACTTCCCTTGAAGTATCTTTTCGTGGTAGTCCACTATTTTTACCGGCCTCCCAACAACAGACAAGTCATGCTATATCTCCAGTTCTTCCCAACTCAACACATGGGATTGATCCGGGTTGTATTTATTCAACTGAGAGATGTGGAAGTCATCATGGATGGACATCAACTGAGAAGGTAAGCCCAAACCGTATGCCACCTTGAAAATATGCTCGGTGATCTCCAATAGTCCGACATACCGTTGAATCAGCTTACCTTGCCTCCCTAATTGACGATGGCCCAGATGAGGGGCCACTATTAAGAATACCCTGTCACCCATAGAAAACTATAAGTCTTGATGCCTCCAGTCAACATAAGATTTATGATGACTCTGAGCTATCAATAAGAACAGCCAAATCAACTTGACCTTCCCATAAGTCGTTTGCACGAGGCTCGACCCCAACAGTGAAGTCTCTCCTACCTCGCCCCAACATAGGGGGGACCGACACTACCGACCATACAACGCCTAAAAAAGGGCCATTCGAATCGAGGATTTTTAACTATTATAATAATCAAACTCCACCAATCTCAAATGGATATCCCAAGAACCTCCAAAGTCCAGGACACATGCATGAAGCATGTCCTCCAAAATCTGATTCGCCCGCTCTGTCTGACCATACATCTGAGGGCGGTATGCCTTGCTCATCTTAATATGAGACCCCAAGGCCTTCTGAAGGCCTTCCCAAAATTAAGAAGTGAAGTGGGGGTCTCCATCTAAGAAAACTGATGATGGTACGCCATGGAGTGTCACCACTTCTTGAAGATACAAATGGCCCAACTCATCCACTTTAGTTATATCTTTTATCGGAATGAAGTGGGATAATTTGGTCAAACGACCGATCACCACCCAAATGGAATTCTTCCCCCTATGTGTATGAGTTAAGACAAAAATGAAGTCCATGGAAACCTCGTCCCAATTCCAGGTAGGAATGGGTAGTTGCTGGAGCAAACCGGAAGGCCTTTGGTGCTATGTATTCACCTGCTGGCATGTGTAGCATCTCGAAACAAAGTCCGCTATGTCTCATCTCATACCAGGGAACCAAAACTGCCGACATGCATCATAATACATCTTAGTGGCACCCATATGGACAAACCAATGAGACTGGTGGCTATCCTGTATCACCACCTTCCTCAGAGATAATTGCACTACTGAACGGCCCTTGAAGAAAAAGATTCCCTAGGGAGAAGATGACCAATCAGAGGATGTCTCCCCACCATGAAGAAACTTCCTTGACTGATAACATAGCTCATCATTGGGTTGTTCCCACAGAATCAACTCCAATAGAGAAGGTGTCAACTGGACGCTCGCCGTGAATGCCCCTCCATTGTGTTCCCTGGTCCCCATATGCATCTGAGAAAGGATCCCCATCAATGCCCACTCATCACTGGACTTCCTCAAAGCCTTCAGTAGAAACCTTTTGCTCAAGGCGTCGACCACTACATTAACCTTACCTGGGGTATAGACAATGTCAAAGTCAAACACCTACAAGTACTTTATCCAGCGACGCTGCCTTAAGTGGAGGTCCTTCTGCGAGAAGATATAAGCCAAGATTTTGTGACCACAGTATACCACAATATTCTCACCAAATAGGTAGTGACGCCATGTCTTCAAAGCATGCATCACCTCTTCCAACTCCAAGTCATGGGTCGGGTAGTTATTTTCATGTGGTTGAAGTTGGAGAGAGCCATACGCGACCAAATGATCATCCTGCATAAGCACGCACCCAAGACCCATACCTGAAGCATCACAATAGACCACATATCCCTTTCCTACATCTAGTAAAATCAGCACATGGGCGGTAGTCAACTGCCTCTTTAGCTCCTCGAACGACGCCTGGAATTCTAGACCCCATACAATCTTCACCTCTTTTCGGGTGAGGGGTAGTCGTCGGTGAAGCAAGCCGATATAAATCTCGAACGAATCTCTTGTAATAAATAGGCAGGCCAAGGAAACTTCTGATCTCGAACACATTCTTCGGCTTCTCCTATGACATAACTGCACTAATCTTCTCGGGGTCCACTGAAACCCCCTGCTCAGAGATCACATGCCCTAGAAATCTCACATCCATGATCTAAAAAGTGCACTTTGACAGCTCTTCATAGAGGCGGTGACCTCGTAATGTACCCAAAATGATCCTCAAGTGATGTTCATGTTCCTCCTCAGAGCTAGAGTATACCATAATTTCATCCACGAACACCACAAAAAAGGAATCGAGATACTGATGGAAAACCTTGTTCATGAGTTCCATAAAGACTGCTGGAGCATTGGTCAATCCAAATGACATGACCAAATACTCAAAGTGGTCGTACCTACTTCGAAAGGATGTCTTTGGGATATCTGACTCTTTCACCCGAAGTTGATGATACCCCGAACACATGCCTATCTCTAAGAACCACTTTGACCCCATTCAATTGATCGAACAAATCAACTATTCTGGGTAAAGGGTATTTATTCATAATTGTTACCTTATTCACCTTCCGGTAGTCAATGCACAATCAGAGGTATACATCAGCATTTTTGCGAACAAAATAGAAGCGTCCCAATGAGAGACACTCAGGCGAATGAATCCTTTGGATTCTAGGTCGTCCACCTATATCTTTAATTCCCTCATCTCGGTGGGGGCCATGCGATAAGAGGGAAGAGATATCGGTTGTGTTCCTGGTGCTAGATAAATCGAAAACTCCACATCCCGTTTTGGGGAAAAACTGGAAAAATCATCCGGAAACACCTCCGGAAACTCATTCACTACATGAGGTAATGAACCTTCAGGGGAAATACCATCCTCTAGAACGAGTGAAGATAACTGGAAGATAACACTTCCCAACTCTGGGAGTGGAGGAACTGCACTGTACGAACCCAATTTTTGCTGTGAAAAACTTTTGAAGATTCTTGACGATATTCCAATGCAGTGCCCTCAGACGGCATGCAATTCCGAGCCCTAGTGTGTCCAGAATTAAAGTTTTAGTACGTTCATAGTAGGAATGAAAAATAAATGGGATAACTCCTAAACGGTGATCCAGATCAGAAATATGAGGGTACGTATGTGTCCAGAATTTGGTGTTTACTCTAGAAAGGACATATAAAATGTCGGCGTGGGACGTTTCGACCCCTCGCTCACATCCGGAATGTTAAATGGATAAATTAAATAATTAATTTATGCGCTTAATGGTTAAACTCAAGTATCTCTTAAACGGTGGCTCGGATTGGAAAACTGAGGGCACAGTTGAGTTCGGAGTGTGTTGTTTACCCTAGGAGGGGTGTAACTTTTGTGGGTGTGTCCCTACTGTGAAAATTGCCACCAGGGGCGTTTTCTTAATTTAGCGGCCTTAGTCGTTAAATTTTATAACATTTGAATGGGGCCTCAGATCAAAATTTTGAGACTTCTGTTGTGCTCATGACGTGTTTTATACCTTAGGTGTGAGCTATGTTCGACTGCTTTTGGGGTTTCAGACACGGATTTCAATTAGGATGAGGTTTTAATTATTTAAGGGTTTAATTAATTTTCATTATTTAATCCCTTCATCCCCTTCCTCCCCTTTGAATCCCATGTAGAATCCTCTATCTCAACCCCTCCCCTCTCATCCTCCCCCTTCCTCTGATCAAGGCAGAAGCAACGGCGGCGGGGTGCGAATTGTCGGCGAAGCTCCGGGCAACGCCCAGCAGGTAGGCTTTGTTGTATTTTCATTTTTGTTCTTGCACCCTCTTTGAATTCAATTATATACCTTGAAATTCTGTTAAAATTTTTAGCGACCCCATGATTGCGTAGCCTATGTTCTGTGCTTTAAAACAGTTATTTCGAAATTGAAATCCGGGTTCGGATGGGGTCGCAGACGTTCATCGAAGTTTGCGGGAATTCTTTGGTGGTTATCGAGATTCTCTGGTTGGTTTTGGGGGTTCTGGTAGGTGGTCCGGCCAGTGGCATCGGCTCAGGCCTCTGTGCGCGCAGCTGTGGGTGGCGGTCGTCTGAGGGCGTGCTTCATAGGAGCGGCTAGCCGGGTGGCCGGCCGATGTTGTGGTCGCCGGAACATCAGAGTCACGCGACTCTAGTGAAGAAGAAGAGTCCCGATGTTGTGGGTCCCAGCCGGCCATGACCTACAAAAGAAGGCGACAAAAAAAGATAATGTAAAAAAAAGTGGGGGCCACGGGGGAAAAAAAGAAGGGTGAGTCTCCCTAATTCGAGAGAGAAGAAGAAATAAAAACAAGAAGAATAAGGAATAAAAAAACAAGAAATATGGCATGAGGGGGGGGGGGCACCACCCTTGAGATTGATTGAGTGAATTAATAATAAAAACAATAAATAAAATAAAAATAATAATATAAAATATTATTATTATTCTTTTGTTATCAAATATTGTTTTCGGTCATAACTCTCCCATGCGACGTCCGATTGATGCACTGTCACCGACGACGTGATCGTATTTTTGTGACGGTCATTTTGAGTCCAATCATGGATGCTTAATTCAGGCTCGTGGAATTGTTGTAGGGAAGTACCAAGTATAATAATAATAATATAAATATTATTTTAGGGAATTTTGTATCGACCCTACGTCTCTATATGAATTTCGATTGACGCGCCATCAGTGGCATCGCGATCCTGAAGTTAAGGCAGACATTTCAAGACTGATTTCGAGCACTTAAACCGAGATCGAGGTGTGGACCCCATGATGCCCGTTTTAGGATTTGATGGTGAATTTAAGCTACTTCATCAAGTGTCCATTTTGGACAAGTGAATAGTCCATCTTGTGTACTTCTTCGATAGGATCGCAACGGTGCGATCCGATGGCAGCGTTTCTGGACCGGGATGCGGGTATCACATAGCACCGCTCATGTTCGGTATGTTAGAACACACCTTTTTCTCCAGACATCTGTTCCACACAAGTATGCAATCAATTTGGCATGTCTCTCCGAGAGCATTGCCATGGCGCAGTTCGCCCGGCCTATTTCTGTGACGTGGTTTGGGTCACACCCGACCTAGCCACGGTGAATTGTACCTTTTTCACCAGGTGTCCATTTTGGTCGATTGATTATTCAATCCTATGTTTTTTTCTAAGGGGATCACAGTGGTCTGATCTGTTTGTTCAGTTTTGGGATCCTGGGGTGGGCCCCACATGGGTCGGTTACGGTGAATAGTACCTTTTTCACCGGTTGACCATTTGGGGTGAGTAAGTAGTCTACCTCGTATGTTATTCCATGGGGATTACAAATGTGTTATCTATTCAGGCAATTAGAACCTCAAACACGATCTTATTAAATGTGGAAATGTAAAGGTGCCCTAGTGGCGGTTCTTCTACCGTGTTTATAGCAGACCCTTGGCTTGTGATCGCGTGCACTCCTGTATGAGTGATGTAAATTCTTGAAGAGATGTGGTTGGCTATGTATTAGATGTTCTGGTGGCAGTTTAGAGTTGTTACGTTACAAATTCACGTTGACATTGGGTGTCGTGTGCACAATAGCCTTTGGGATGGAACGTGGTATACTCTGGGTGTATAAGAGAATGCTCGGAGGTACATGTGGTTGTTTGTACCTGAGAACGTTTGTGCGTTCGGTTGGGGTTGACATGGGGTCACACGTAGTGTGGCCACCATGTGCATGCGGTGTTCTGCATTGCGTACTTTTGACCTCTCGCGACGTAGAGGGTTCTTCTGTTCTTGTTTGTTTACTAGCAGGGTTGAGTTTTCCCCTGGTTCTATTCTCGATGGTTTGGTCAGTAGCGGTGCTAGTGACACCCAGTGATGGAATGGGCACTGAACCTCTATTAGGTGAGTTGTTCTAGAGTTGGGTGGTTGCGCAGTACCCACTCCGTGCTCGGTTGGCGAGTGTTGTACCATTCAGTAGAGATGGCTAGAGCAGTTCCGAGTTTACCCTCCAGCATGGCTGGGCAGTGGGTGGCTCATTGACTTTTCAGGGTTTACCCTCAAGAAGAGACTAGGAAGGGGGTCACCCGATGACTCTTGAGGGTCTACCCTCCAGCAGGGATGGGCAGTGGGTCGCTCGTTGTCTTTATTGAGGTTTACCCTCTAGCTGGTCTAGGAAGTGGGTCACTCGTCGACTTCTTCTAGGTCTACCCTGCTGTAGTGCTGGGCATTGGGTCGCCTGTCGACTTCTTCCATGTCTACACTCCAGCAGGGCTAGGAAGTGGGTCGCCTATTGGCTTATTCCAGGTCTACCCTCCACCAGGGCTGGACAGTGGGTCGCCTGATGATGTATTAGGGTTTACCCTTTACCATGGATGGGCAGTGGGTCACCCGATATCCTATTATGTTTTACCCTCCAGTAGGGCTGGGTGGTGGGTCACCCAATGGCTTTTCAGACTCAGCCCTTCTTATGAGGCAAGTTGGTGATTTTTCTCCATGACTACTAGAGAGCGACCCTTGTTTGTACAGGTCAGTGATGTGACAACTTTGACTTTGAGGAGATCACTTGACTGCAGGGCATTGACGAGGTGTGGTTTGACATTCCCCTAGAACCATCATGTACGAGGGGCACATTCCCCACCAAGACGTGTCCTTGCGACGTGACCTAAAACTGTACGGGTGAGTCAGTGCTACCCAAAGTAGATAGTTTTAAGGGGTGGTGATTTGAGAACCTTTGACTTATAGTTCGTGGCAGACATGCGTGATGCTGGGCATCGATGGTGTTACTTCTAGGACTATTGGCAACTCACATTTCTTGGGCTGAGCTACGAGATGGACATACCATTATGATCTTGTTCGGGCTTCTTATTGAGCATATGTATTTGTATATACCTTGTTCTAGTACCCACCCCATGGGTTTGGTTACTCTCCTTCCAGGAGAGGTGAATACGCGTGGGGTACACCACGTGATTTCCTTTTCTAGCATCTCGTGGTTGGATGAGTCTAATCTCCTGCTATAGGTAGCGAATACTCGACATGAAGTTCATCTTCTCACCGTTTCCATATCCTTGTGTCTGGACGAGTCTACCTTCCTTCCTCTTTTTGGGTTGATATGGACTCTCTATTGTACTCTTTACTACACTCTCAGTTTTACTCATTTAATTTCCCCTGTTTGATCCACTTCTAAACCTTCATTGCCTCCTTTGTTTTTCCCTCGAGCCTTCTGGGTATCCCACTGAGTATTTTTATTCTCACCCATGCTTGGTCTTTGGCTGCACTGGGTGTGCCCTTGCAGACAACAGACAGGTTGGTCGTGACTTCTATGGAGCATAGGAGTTCGGGAGCTTGGACCGCGTGTGATGGTCGTAGTCGGGTTCCAGGTGGGGGACCCTTCCAGTTGTTTTTCTTTTGTTCACCTGTTGCCGGGTTGTGGAACTTTTCTGGTTGGCTGTGTGTTTTTCCATTTGTCATTTTTAGTTTACTTTCAACACTTTCTTTGTACATGTAAAGGTCTATGTACATTGTGGTTTATTTATAGCAGTTTCCCTTTTACTTTATTTGTCTTTACTTTTTCTATTCACTTCTGCATTGATTTTGCTGCATGTGTGCGTACAAGTACGCAGGAAAAGGCCTCTTCGAGTTGTTTAGCTTTCGACAGTTGTCGCAATCCCCTGGCCTATGGAAGAGGGCTTGGGATAGTTGCGGCTCGAGCCCGGGTAGGGTCGAGTCCTGACAAAGTGGTATCATAGGTGGTTCTTTCCTTGGGGTGATGTTCAAACGTCCCTAAAAATGAATTGGTGTGGATTTAGGGAAACCGTGTTAACGTGTCTTGAGAACGTCTCTCAGGCCAGGGAGTCCAGTGATGGTGCGGCAGCCAACGTATCCATTCACCAGGACCCTGATAACCTGGTTGTCGACTCGGCATGCTGAGACACTTGTTGTAGGGAAAATTGGTTTTTCCATCACATAGGATTGAGTCTTTGACTATTCTTCTTGAGTCAGCTCTCCATCGTTGTTTTTATTGGTATATACATATATACTCAATTGATCGTGGCACTCCATAATATTCAGGATGTGTCTGGGAAGACAGCTAGCTAGGATAACTGCTTTGGTTCGTGACGACGACCCTGTGAGCTATGAGGCCTTAGTCCGGGACCAATCATGTGATCCCCTTTCTCTTGGTGGGCCGGTAGCAGCACCCCCACAGCCTGTTGAGTAGCAGACAGCTTTAGTAGAGAAGACGAGGCTTGAGCTCATGTTGAGTGCACTCTGTGAGTTCCAGCAGCAGAGACTGTTGAGGTTTAGTGGCGAGCCAGACCCCCAGGCAGCAGAGGTTTGGCTAGAGATAGTGGTTTTCCTTTTTTGGCTTGTGAAGATTCCGACAGATCAGATAGTGGCTTTGGTAGCCAACATTTTTCGTGGAGTAGCTTGGTGTTGGTGGAGTCTAGTGACTCAGTTTCATGGTGAGTCGTCGCTTTCGTGGGGTGACATCTAGTTGTTTTTTCGTGAGGAGTTTTTCCCCTCCTGTTTAAACTCCATTCAGATTCAGGAGCTCCAGCAGTTTCAACAGGGAGTGATGATGGTGGCCAAGTACACGGCTAGTTTCACAGACCATGCACACTTTTACCCATACTTGGTCCATGAAGACAACACCCAAGCGCGGATGTTTGAGCAGGGTCTCCGCCGACAGACTCATGATATCATAGTACCCTTGGGCGTTTCTACATATTCCGGGGTGCTAGAGCAGGAACTGGTGACAGAGATCTTCCTCTCACATTCTAGAGTTGGGGGTGGCAGCAGGCACGTTAGAGCCAAGACGTCTGCCGCAGCTAGTGGGAACCAGCAAGCAGAACCTCGACGCTGGTGGCTTTCTGACAACCGGGCTCAGAGGGGTGGTCGTAGAACACAGTGGCGCCGGATGGCACCAGTGGATCCCAAAGAGTGTCATTAAACTGTCTGTGATGGGTGAGGTTACATGGCAAGGGACTGCCTGACCAGGCATGCAGAGAGCATCGGGCAGGCAGCAGGTGCACCACTGTGACAGAGGCATCACCGTGATCGAAGTTGCGCTCAATGAGGTGGTTCTAGAAGAGGAGTGGGAGGATCTAGTAGTGGGGGACGACTTTACGAGGTATTCCCATCACCACTAGGCGGTCCACGTCAGGCTCTGAGAGATAATAGTTGGGACCACAGACAACCATGATCCTTGAATATCTATGATCCTACAGAGCATGTGGTGTTAATAGGTACACTCTACAACTCTTCTACTTTCTACAGTAGAATTGACAGAATCTGCATGTGAATTGATTTTCTCCTGACTCCTTTGTTGAGGTGTTACAAGGGTAACGCAGGGCGTCGTGTGTAACCCTGTGTTGGTAGAGTAGAAGGTGTGTAACCTTCCTCTTTAGTCGATGGAGGCGACTCCAGTGATCTCCGAGCGTGTAAGAAAGTATTGGTTGAGAGGCATGAACTATGAAACCTTGCATGACCAGATATCCTTGGGTGTTTCACCATATCGATATTCTGAAGGAGGGAATCACCAGGCCTTGTTCTAGGTGTGGGCAGTGATTCTAGTCGCGGCATGCGACGTATAGGTTCGATCGTGGAGGGGGGATACCCTTGAGGTCCTTCAGACCGATTGAGAACATGTGAAGGAATGGCGAGGTTCCTTACCGCCTTGCCCTAACCCCAAAGGATGGTCTGGGTCCATAGCATCTCCAACGTGACTCACCTGAGGAGATGTGTGCGTGCCCCCATGCACGTCATTGGAAAGGGAAGACCTCGCATGAATGGATATGTCCTTTGGTCTGTGTGCGGTGGCGCAGAGCTGTGCAAGTGTTCTTCTGGATAGGGGAGAGCCAGGGGGCTTAGTACCCTGATCTGTTCCCTAGTTTTTCTTTTCAGGGACGAAAAGATTGAAGGAGGAAATGATGTAAGAACCCAGTTTTTTCTTACAAAGACTTTGGAATATTCTTGATGATATTCCAGAGCAGTTCCCTCATACGGCGTGCAATTCCGAGCCCCGGTGAGGCTGGAATGAAATTTTTAGTGCATTCACACTGGGAAAGCCAAATAAATGGGATAACTCTTAGACGGTGATCTAGATCAGAAATATAAGTGTATGGATGGGTCTGGAATGTGGTGTTTTCTCTATGAATGACATAAAACATGTCGTCGCGGGATGTTTGGACCCCTCGCTCCCTTCCAGAACTTTAAATGGATAAATTAAATAATTAATTCAAGTGCATAATGGTTATACTCAAGTATCTCTAAAACAGTGTATCAGATTATAAAACTGAGGGCACCGTTGAGTTCGGGGCATGCCGTTTACACTAGGAGGGATGTAATTTCGCGGTCCCGATGCTGCTGTGAAAAATGCCTCCAGGGGAGTTTTCGTAATTTAGCTACCTTGGTCATTAAATTTTATAACATTTGCATGGGGCCTCGGAATAAAATTCTAAAACAGATGTTGTGCTCAAGAGGTGGTGTTTTCCTTAGGTGTGACCTATGTTTGATTGTGTTTGGGGTTTTAGACCCGGATTTAAATTAGGATGAGTTTTTAATTAATTAAGGGTTTAATTAATTATCTTTATTTAATCCCTTCATCTCGTTCCCCCCCTTTGCATCCCCTGGAGAAGCCTCTCCCTCAACACCTCCCCTCTCATCCTCCCCTTCCTTCGATCAAAGTGGAAGCAACGACGGCAAGGTGCATATCACCAGCGAAGCTCCGGGCAACACCCAGCAGGTAGGCCTTGTTGCGTTTTCATTTCAGTTCTCTCACCCTCTTTGAATTCAATTATATACATTGAAATACTGTTAAATTTATGAGACATCCCCATGATTGTGTAACCTATGATATATGATTTCAAATGCTAGTTTCGGAATTGAAATCCAGGATCAGATGGGGTCATGGATGTTCGTCGTAGTTTGCGGGAATTTTTCGGTGGTTATCGAGATTCTCCGTTCGGTTTTGGAGATTCCGGTAGGCGGTCCGGTGGGTGGCTTCGGCTTAGGCCTCGGCACGGGTGGCTGCGGGCAATGGTCGTCTGAGGGCATGCTGCGGAGGAGCGGCCGGCAAGGTGGCAGGCCTGTGTTTTGGTCACCAAAACACCAGGGTCGCGCGACCCTCGTGAAGAAGAAGAGACTCGTAGTTGCGGGTCTCTGCCGGCCATGAACTGTAAAAGCAAGCGACAAAAAAAAAAGATAATGTAAAAAAATGGGGGTTGCTGGGGAAGAAAAAAAGATGGGGGAGTCTCTCTAATTGGAGAGAGAAGAAGAAATAAAAACAAGAATAATAAAGAATAAAAAAGGGGGAAATATGGCATGAGAGGGGGCGCCACCCGTGAGATCGATTGAGTGAATTAATAATAAAAACAATAAATAATAATAATATAAAATATAAAATATTATTATTATTCTTTTGTTATCAAATATTTCTTTCCGTCATAACTCCCACGTGCGACGTCCGACTGATGCATTGCCACTGGAGATGTGATCCTGTTTTTGTGACGGTCATTTTGTGTCCAATCATGGATGCTTAATTCAAGCTCATGGCACGGTTGCACGGAACATCCAGGTATAATAATAATAATATAATTATTATTATTTGAGGGAATTTTGTATTGGACTATACGTCTGCATACGACTTTCAATTGACGCGCCGTCAGCGGCATTGCGATCTTAATGTAGAGGCGGACATTTCAAGACTGATTTCGAGCACTTAAACCGAGATCGAGGTGTGGACCCCATAGGGCCCATTTTGGGAGTTGACGATGAATTTCAGCTACTTCACTAGGCATCCGTTTTGGAAAAGTGAATAGTCTATATTGTGTACTCTTTCGTGAGGATCACAATAGTGCGATCCTTTGGTAGCGCTTCGGGACCGGGATGCGGGTCCCACGCAACACCGCTCATGTTCGATATGTTGGACGCACCTTTTTCTCCGGACATCTGTTCCATGCAAGTAAGCAATCAATTTTTCGTGTATTTCTGAGAGAATTATGATGGCGCAGTTCGCCCGACCTTTTCTGGGGACGTGGTGTGGGTCCCACCTGACCTGGCTATAGTGAATAATACCTTTTTCACCAGGTGTCCATTTTGGGCGATTGATTAGTCAATCCCGTGTGTTGTTCTGAGGGGATCACAATGGTGTGATCTGTTTGTTCAGTTTCGTGGTCTTGGGGCGGGCCCCATACAAATTGGTTATAGTGAATAGTACCTTTTTCACCAGTTGACTATTTTGGGCGAGTATGTAGTCTACCTCACCTGTTTTTTCATAGGGATTACAACGGTGTAATCTGATCAAGCGAGCGGAGCCTCATACACGATCTTATTAAATGTGGAAATGTGAAGGTGTCCCTGTGGCGGTTCTTCTCCCTTGTTTGTAGCAGACCCTTGGCATGTGATCGCGTGCACTTTTGTATGAGTGATGTAAATGAATGAAGATATGTGGTTGGTTTTGCATCAGCCTTTGAGGTGGCAGGTTGGAGTTGTTATGTTACGCCTTCACGTAGACGTTGGGTGTCGTGTGCATGATAGCATTTGGGCTAGAACATGGTATACTCTGGGAGTATATGGGAACTCTTAGAGGTACACGTGGTTATTTATACCTGAGAATGTTTATGAGTTCAGTTGGGGTTGACTTGGGGTCACACGTTGTGTGGGCCCCATGTGCGTATTGTATTCTTCATTGCATACTTTTGACCTCTCGTAGCGTAAAGGGTTCCTTGTTTCTTGTTTGTTGACTAGAAGGGTTGAGTTTTCCAATGGTTCTATTCTCGATGGATTGGCCGGTAGCGGTGCTAGTGACACCAAGTGATGGAACATGCGCTAAACCTCTATTAGGTGAGTTGTTCAGGAGTTGGGTGGTTGCGCGGTACCCAATCCGTACTCAGTTGGCTAGTGTAGTACAATTCAATAGAGATGGCCCGAGAAGTTCCGGGTTTACCCTCTAGCAGGGCTCAGCAATGGGTTGCTCATTGACTTCTCAAGGTTTAACCGCTAGCAGAGACTAGGCAGTGGGTCGCCCGACAACTCTTGAGGGTCTACCCTCCAGCAGGGCTGGCCGGTGGGTCGCTCGTCGTCTTGATTCTGGTTTACCCTCCAGCAGGGCTGGGCAGTGGGTCACCCGTTGACTTATTCCTGGTCTACCCTCTAGCAGGGCTGGGCAGTGGGTCACCTGTCAACTTCTTCCTGGTCTACCCTCATACAGGGCTGGGCAGTGGGTCATCTAATGTTGTATTAGGGTTTACCCTCTAGCAGGGCTAGGAAGTGGGTCACCCGATATCTTATTATGTTTTACCCTCCAGCAGGGCTGGGCAGCGGGTCACCCGATGGCTTTTCAGACTCAGCCTTTCTTATGATGCTAGTTAGTGACTTGTATCCATGACTAACGGATTGGGACCCTAGTTTGTACGGGTCAGTGATGTGACAGCTTTGACTTTGAGGAGACCTCTTGATAACGGGGCAGTGACGAGGTGTGGTTTGTCATTCTCCCAGAACCCTCAAGTACGAGGGGCACTTTCACCATCAATACATGTCCTTGTGACGCGGCCTAAAACCGTTCGGGCGAGATAGTTTTTACCAAAGAGGATAGTCTCAAGGTGCTGTGATTTGAGCACCTTTGACTTGTAGTTTGGGGCAGATGCGCGGGATGTTGGGCATCGATGGTGTTACTTCTAGGACTGTTGCCAACTCACATTTCTTGGGCTGAGCAATGGGATGGAGATCCCCTTACGATCTTGCTCGGTCTTTTATTGAGCATATGTATTTTTATATACCTTGTTCTAGTACCCACCCCCTGGGTTTGGTTACTCTCCTTACAAGAGAGGCGAAGACACGTGGGGTATGCCACGTGCTTTCCGTGTCTAGCTTCTCGTGGTTGGATGAGTCTACTCTCCTGTTATAGGTAGTAAAGACTCGACGAGAATTTAATATTCTCACCTATTCGAGGTCCTTGTGTCTGGAGGAGTCTACCTTCCTTTCTCTTGTTGGGTTGAGCTGGACTCTCTATTGTACTATTTACTGCACTCTCGGTTGTACTCCTTTACTTTCCCCTGTTCGATCTTCTTCTCACCCTTCAATACCTCCTTTTTTTCTCCCTCGAGCCTTCAGGGTATCCAACTGATTATTTTTATACTCACCCCTTCTTGGTCTTTGCCTGCACTTGTTGTTCCCTTGCAGACAACAGACAGGTTGGTCATGACTTCAGCGGAGCTTAAGAGTTTGGGAGCTTGGACCGAGTGTGGTGGTCGTAGTCGGGTTCCAGGTGGGGGACCCTTCCAGATGTTTTTTTTGTTCATCTGTTGTCGGGTTGTGGAACTTTTCTAGTTGGGCGCGTGTTTTTTCCTTTTTCCATTACAGTTTACGTTATGTACTTGCTTTGTACTTTTAGAGGTCGATGCACATTGTGGTTTCTTTATAGAATTTTCCTTTTACTTTAATTGTCTTTTATTTTACCGTGCACTTCTGCATTGAGTGTGATGCATGTGTGTGTACAGGTAATCAGGCAAAGGCCCCCCCAAGTTGTATATCCTTCGGTGCAGGTCTCCATCCCCTGGGCTATGGAGGAAGGCTTGGGGTAGTTGTGGCTCAAGCCCGAGTAGGGTTGGGTCATGACATGAACAACCAAATTGAGGATCCCATTCTCCATGGAATACCTGACGACTCCCATCAAGTGTCGTGAAACTCACATGCCGTCTGTAGCAATATATATCTTCCTTGAAGTTTACTAGAAAATACATCCTGATTATGACATCAAAAGAGACTATATCTAAGACCAAAAGGTCCCACTCCATCTCAACCCCTGACACAGAAAGTGCACACGCTGGGTACCTGAGACCCTACTCCTTCTTCTTTCCCTACAGTGTCACCAACTCCATCGTGAAAGGCATCAACTCAGTTTGAAAAGTCAGAATGTCTACATAATGGGAAGAATGGAATGAAAAAGAAGCACCAATATCAAAAAGGGTTGTAGCTGTAGAAGATGTGATCAGAATGGTACATCGAACAGTCGACGGACCCGCCTCTGATCCTGCTGGTGCCTGATCCACTACATGAAGATGTCAAGTATCTGCCTGAGGATGACCGATAGTCTGTGGTTGTGCCCTAAACTGGATCTACCCAGAAGATGACCGAGTCCTACCACCGCGGTTTCGAAATCGATATCCCCCAGTCCTTGATGGCTCAGACTATGCTGGTACTCCTCTTGAAGACACTGACCCAACCCCACTCGTAAGTGGACGTGACACACCATAGAAACGCTAAAAATTCCCCATACCTACACACTGGTAACAAGGCTTCAGAGGATGTGGACATGCTGTTCGGATGTGCTCGGGATTCCCACACTAATGGCACATGACCGATCTCGCATTAGAAGTTGGAGAAGAAAACTGCCTGGAAGAGTGGCCTGAACTACAAACTCCATTCTTCACAAGATCATCCCGCTTCCTTTTCTTCTCTGAGGAGCTGCCACTTCCCACTGCTGATACTGAACCATAGAAACCATACCTGCCTTTCTTATCAATATCCATCATACACACCTGATCAACTACCTCAGCATAGGTCCTTATATTAAACAAGAACACCTGGGAGTATATCTCTAGTTGCATGCCTTTCTCAAACCTCTGGGCCTTCGCCTGCTCATTAGAGGCAATTTCTGGAGCATACAGAACCAACTTAGTGAAACAGTTGGCATACTCCATCACAGATAGATTCCCCTGAACAAGTTCCATAATCTTTATAGACCTAGCATAAGCCAACACCTCAGGGAAGTACTTTTCATTAAAGACAGCCTTGAAATCTCCCCAGTGCATCTGCTCATTCATCCCAGCCTGAAGCACTAACTCCCACCACTTAAGGCTTGGACCCTCGAATAGAAAAGAGGCACACTTCACCCTGAGCTCCTCAAGTATTTCCGGGAACTCAAACATACGCTCGATCTTATCGAGCCTTTCTTATGCTTCCTGGGGTTCTGAGCTACCTCATAAGGTAGGAGGCTTGTTTTTCAGAAACTCTTGTGATTTATCTTTTATAGGACTTGTCTATTCTATCCTAATAGGAATAAGAGAAGTATCCGGTCCCTGTCCGTAATCATAGATATCCCGAACCACATCCTCCACAAGCCTCTGATCAATCAGTGTGGGAGAACTCTCTCCAGTTTCCTCCTGTGGGCGTGTGGGAGCTTTCCGGGGAGGCATGTTGCTACAAAATGAAACAGTCACACAAGAATAGTCAATACCACAATTCGGCAAATTGTAATCAAATATTTCAAATATAAATAAACTAAAAACATTCCAGTAATAAAAGAATCAACTACTCCACATCTTCTAGATGTCCACATGTGGTTGTAGCTCACATGTCTCACCTAGAAGTGAATTCAATCCGTAAATTACAACATCCCCTGGTGACTCAAGGTTTTCAATGAGAGGTGCGTGCCAGGAACCCTACTCAAAATCAAAACCCTGATCCCCGATAGTCTTAGATATGGTCTATCCAGACTCATCCCAAAATTGCAATATAACCCAAAAACATTAAATTCCTCTGATATCATTTTGTCACGAACCAAATCTAGTCGCCACCGTTAACGGAACCAAACCTAGCCCGTGGAAAGGCTCCAACAACGTTCCCTATCCCCACGGGTTGGCACAAGTTCCCAGGTATAAAAAAATCTTGTTTGGGAATGATTTACCCGAGTAAGAAAACATAAAACATAAAAAACAATCAATGATTAGAATCTGAAATTTTCATGCTAAACGATTCTTAACAAAACCAGATCTGAATATGTTTGTTTAAAGACACTAATAGTGGCCCATATACAAATAGTGGCAATATAAAGACATACCCATGGACTCTACACGACAAGGGGGTCATCACCCGCAAGCCTTCTCCACAACTCTGCCCTAGTAATGGGGACTAACACCTTGAACCGTCATCACCCTCAGCATTCCCATTACCTGAGCCAAGCATGAGAAGGTGTACTTACACCCAATGGGTGTATGTAGCGTGTGAGCCTAATCCCAATAGGATACCCCCAGATGATTCCAAATAGCATGGAATACAATGTGATCAAAATAAGCTATTTTAATACACAAGGTGATACAGTTTTAAAATTCCATGAAATGCAACTTTCAATTGAAAACAGTTTTCAATCCGAGAATTTCATAATGTTAACAAATTAAAATAAAAATGTTAGATACTGCAATTTACTTCCAAACAAGCTATTGTACAAGGGTAAATACCACAAATCCAATGATCAATAAGATCGGAACACCGCTAGGCACTAGGTTGTCTCGAGCCTTATGTAGCTCGTACCTCGGTGTAATGCAACCATAGAAAAATCTGTTCTCGTGCATGAGCCACTAGTAGGGAACATACCCATAACCTAGTGGTCCCCAATAATCATCCACAAAGTTTAGTTAGAGTTGTCATTATCAAAATGCTAAGTGAAACAGGGACAAAACTTATCTGGTCCACTAGCCGTACTAGTAAAAAACCGTCCCCACCTAGGTACCCGGGCTTACCCTTTTGTGCTCAATCAATTTCATATGCAACATAAATATATTTTCATATAACACACCACTACTGGTCACACACAAATAATAGGATTTCTATCACATTTTATACCTCTTAAAACCCACAACAAAACACTTATATTTTTAATAACAAAATTCCTCCAAATCCCGTAATGTTTCACACATCAAACTCCTTAAAAACCAAACTCACACACTATGTGCACACCATAAGGTTACCAAAACAGAAAATTCAAACAAATAAATTTATATTAAAACAACAAATCATTTTTTAGGGCAGCCCCTTGTGAACCAAAAAATGATAACTTTTAAAAACCTCTGTTTTTATACAAACAAGGGACTTAAAGTTCACTTGTTCCACAAACACTACTAAAACCCATTTTCACAGAAAGAAACAAAGGGGATAAAATAAAAAATATTATTTGAAGCCCTATTATAGTTCAATAAAATAAATTATGTATTAATAGGGATTCCCTAATAATCCAATAAAACATTCCCATGAAATCCCCCCCAATTTCACATGATGTTTTCATTTAAAAAAATCATTTTCATAACAAACACCAAAAAAAACTAATTTTTACAGTAATAATAAAATGAGAAAAACCAAAAAGTATGATAAATACAGCATGATAAGACACAATGATTGCAGAAACATTGAATCACTTACCAAAAGAGTCAAGAACCGCAAGTCCTTGTGCGGAACTTCAACCGCACCACAACCGCACCACAAGGGAGTGATATAAAACCTAAAACCAGAGTATTGGAACAAGAAACTGAAAATTAAACCCCAGGTACGAATCCCTAGCTTTTGAACATTTGGGGATTCAAGAAAAAAAAAAGAAATCTTAAGGAAAGGGAAGTAACTTAGAACGATAATCACTTACTTCAAAAATCAAGATGATTTTAAAAACCTGAGAGGTTCGACCCTATTTCTCGACTGATACCATCTCCAAAGAGGGGGAAATGAATCTGGGGGTGTGTCCAAGTATAGTGGGAGCAGGTGAGTGGTGTTATCACCCAAAAGAGATAAAAAATTAATATTTTATGAATGAATTAAAAAAAATTAAAACTGGAAATGGGCTTTCGCATTGGCCCAATACCTAATTTGATCACTCAAATCCAAGATGCTAATGAATTTTTAAGGTGCCAAAATTTCATTGCTAGTTTTAATAGTTAAATTAAGGTCATTTTTGAAGTTTAATTGGTGAAAAAGGTTGAAAAAAATTAGTTTTTAAAGAAAAAAAATATACTTTCAAAACTGAAAATGGGCTCTTGGGTTGGCCCAAATTTTAGGAACCCACCATTTCCTTCAAAAATGCATTGAAAGCCCCAAAAACAAATAAAGGTTGTAAATTAAATGAAAAATACCTTTAAAATACCTCATGTATGTGGTGGAATAAGTACATTTATTTTTTTCAATATGAATAGTAACAATAGTAATATTTATTATTAGGGTAAATGGAAAATAGAGTAATTAATATTAAAAAAAATTATAAAGACTAAAAAAAGGGCCCAAAAACTATACTAATTTTAATGTTTTAGTTTATCTGATCCATAAAAATCAGTATCTAAATTATATGGCCTTTTAATTCTGCTTTTATATGATTTTGATCTTTATTATATTTAAGCGAATATAAATCCAATAATGTCACACTATTGTCTTTTATAATTATAATATTTTTAACAGAGGGATAACCAGATGATATTATCTATTATAAATTGTATTTTTATATCTATATTAATTATATTAATCATATTAATGAATTTTTAATTTTTAGCGAAGTAATATTTACCTCAATTTATTACAAAACCGCGAGACACTAATTATTGATTTAATGAAAAAATTAAACAAATGATATTAAAAATATTAAAATAAGTATAATTGGAAATAATTAAGGTGAAAAATAAATTTATTAAATAAAAATAACATTCATGGAAGTATTTAAATAATTTATTCAAATTTAATTTTATATATTTATGTCATCACATTCATTTTAAATCAATTTATTCTGAAGATGTCATTGTTGTTATTTTATGGATTTAATATTTTATTAACTAATATAAAATTCCTGAAAAAATTCTATATTTTGACATGTGACTAAAATTTGGTTGAATATACTAACCACCATATATTTATCAACAATTTTTTTCATTTATAGTAACTATTATGACCCCAAAAGAGTAGTAATAGCCTGTTGTCATAGAAACTCTGAAACAAGTTATCATGGGGATAAAACCAAATGATGATGTTAAAAAGTGACCTAAACCTGTCCAAAAAAATATTTTTTCAAATTATTTAGACTAATAATCATATTATATATAAATATTATAAATATTTATCTATTTTACATAAAAATTAATTTATATTTTATTGATATTTTAATAAATTCCATCAGTGTCCCTCCCCTCTCCTATAAAAGGGAACCCTTTCTTTTCATTTTTAACACTTCAAAACTAATTTTTTGGCTACCTTCTACCAAAATACATTGTTAAAATCCATAAACACATTATAGAGGAAATATTTTTGGAATAATACCAATATTATCGGTCTTATTCTAGTAATAAAAGGATATTTTTCAAAGAAGACATCTATTTTTAACCACTTATTTTAGTTTTATTTATTATTCCCCCTCCATAATGTTCTCTTAAAAAATAATAAAATAATGGAAAATATTCTATTCATATAAATGTATTCAATATTGTTAACTTCATAACTTATAACCATACACATTTCCATGATTTGGGAAATGAAACCATTATTTATGTGTGTAGTGGACTACCGCAACGCAATCCAATGTAATTAGTTTTCCACCACCATCTCTCATAGATGGTTATGATTATGGATTAAAGATAAAAATATGAAATTCATGACTTATATATCATTATTCAAAGATAATAAGTCTATTTCTATATTATATTTTCATATACAGGAAAAAGATAAATTCATTCCTGTGTAAATTTGGGCTATTACTTCCACAAAGTGGAATGATACGTTTTTATTCACAACATCACAAGGATGATATATATATATAAGAATAATTAAATAAAGGCAATCATATTTATGATATTATATTAATTTTGTAATGACAATGTGATACTTACCCTCTTTACATAATGATCTTTGAAAAATAGAAATTTTACTCATGTGCACGTATGACCTACCATCTCTATGATTGTTACATGGCCCATTTTTCTTATCTGTAATTCATAATTGGTTTAAAAAAAAGTAATTATAAAAATAATTATTATTTATTGATTATTATTTTTTATATGATTTAATAATGAACTCTTTGATCTTATTCAACTTTCGAAATCCATTTTGGACAAAAAAAATAAATATCGACAAAATTTATAATGTGATTTTAACTAAACAAATAATTAAATTGAGTATTGGGAGGGATCAAATAAGAGGTATAAAAATCAATTTGCAGGTTCCTAATAAAGTATATAATTATCCTTGTTTTATTATTCATGATGATAAAAAACATACATAATGATTCAGACCCATGTTAAGGGACTTTATTTTAAAAACAAATTTTAATGATTCCCTTAAAAATATTTTCTTCTATGAATATATTTTTATTTTTATTTCATGGAAGTATTTATAAGAATATAAGTGACTAGTAATGGTATTTTTATATTTCTTTAAACTTTTATTCAATTTTTTTCTAAATTAATTTTTTAAATAATTTTTTACTTTTAATAAAAACAAAAAAAAGAGTGTTCTATTTAAACAAATATGGTGACAAACCATTTTCATGTCATTGTAATTTTTTTGATGTTTTCATTCATTTATAATCTTCAATTTTTTGTCAATTAAAAAACCCTCCACCCTTCTATTCCTGGAATTTCATTTTTAAAATTTTTGTTTTAATGAAATGAGATATAACAATAATAGAGTATGAATTTATATGGGTGAAAATAAAGTTCTTATTATACAACATTTTATGTTTTATGATTATGTTATAGTACTTGGGAATTGTTTTTGATGATAGGTGGTTCAATCATTAAAGAGGAAATGGTGGTTCTATTACTAGAGAATGATGGTCGGTTATGTTAATAACCAAGGATGGTTGTTTTCATGATCAAAATTAATTGAGATATCCCATTATAGATATCCAATGCATTGGATTAAGGGACCATGTTAACTTATTGGGTTTCTCCTAAAAGATTATGGGAAGATATTGTGATGGTTATTCCATGTATAACGATGAAGGTTTTTTGATATGTATGTAATAGTGATATTAAAATGATTCCCCAAGTAACCTAGATTATATATATATATATATATTTATTATATATATTTTATAGAAATATTATAAATTTACAAGTAATGGGAAATTATATACTACTTTGTAAGGATTAAAAATATTTCTTTTTGAAAATGTTCTTATGATTTATTTCATTATTTCGATGAAAACTTTTTGAGTTTTAATTTTCCCTTTTATATTTATTATTAAATGTTTTATGACAATATTTGGTTAGAGATGTTCATTTCATTGGTAAAAACTTATTTATTTTGATTACAATAGTTATTTTGAAAAGAATAATTTTTTGATGTATTCATGTATTTATGGTTACTTTCAATTTTTTGGGTCCCTCGATGAGATTCTTATGGTCATCCAATGATTTCAAATAATTTTTCATAAGGTTTAAGGTTGGTAAAGGGAAATGAAGAATTCATGTTTAGATTTATAAATATTTTTCATGAAATTAAATCTTGATTCATTTAAAAGATTTTAAAATATAATAAATATTAATACTGATCAGATGAGTCCACTTTGTAAAAAATTGTTTTGTTGTGAATGATTTATCCCCTAATTTACTAAAAATATAGACCTAAAATATTTTTAAGGATAAGGTACATCGAATTAATGTCTAAAGAGACAATATTTTTTGATATTTAAGGCTATGTCATTACATTAGGTCATATGAGAATTTGAGAAGTGTTGAAATAATATGTTACAAGTGAGGGATTATATTGATGGGTATAGACTATGTTGGGTATAAAAGATACAGTGAATTACTTATTGGGTGGATGGGATTGTTCCATGATTAGGTGATAATTCTCAAGTGAATGGGTCCTTAGGATTGGATAATGAGATGGGTGATAGGATATAATCATAACTCTATATGTGTACTTAATAGCCAACCAAAAATTTTCATGGATGTTCTAGTGTGATTGATGGCCTCCCCATAGTATGTATGGATTGACTGTGTGATTGGACCCCCTCTAGTATTTACAGGGATGGGCTTCTGTGACAACTATTCCCTAATGAGGGTATTGGATCGAGGAAATTTCTATACATGTATTATTTTATATAAAAAGTATTCACTATTATTTTAGTTATTAGTATAAGTAATTTATAAGATTCTATTTGGTTAGTTTTCATGAGCGATCCATTTTGTAGAGATTCATTGGTCATAGAAGATGTCTTACTTATAGTATTTCTCTTGTAATTGTGTGATATACTTGATAGAAATCCCATGAATTATAAGGGATAGGTCAATCCTTGTTGACATATTACAATTCACAATATTTTTGGGTAGTGGGTAGAGCTTTTGGATTCTACTTTACCCCTAGTATTTGGGTTGTTTTTTGGAAATTTTAAAGTTGTTTGAATGATATTATGATCAGCTTAATTCTATTATGATGGTGAATCATATATGATAAGGTTTTATGGTGTTATTACTATCACATGAAGATTAAATGGTTAAGTATTTAGGGTGTCGTCATTATATCTCAGTATTAAAGGATCTTATGAGATATCATTATTAAATTAATCATGTTCACATGTGTGAGATAGTGTATACTAGGTTAACATTGGAAGACCCTATTAAGAAGGATTTTTGAGATCCTTCCTAGGATCCTCAATTCATGTGAAAAACATATATCATAATTCATGTTATGAGTTATCCATGTAGTCTAATGAGATAGTGTTTCACAGTGGTGATAAAAGATATTGTGTTTCTTCCTATGGTTAGATGTGGAGCTTGCTGATTATATGCATTTTTTTTATTTGTATTATTATTTCTGACCTATCAAGTGGAAGGTTTACAGTTATATTATTGTATGCTTTTTCATGGTATATTTTATTAAAGTATTGTGTTTATTTTATATTATTTAATCTGATTTTTGTGATTAATGATAGTGTAGTTATGTTCACTATAATATAGAGACTATGGATTGATGTAATTTTCTCCCTAATGTAAGGATTTAGAAACCACCACTAGTTTGTACCATCATGGAAACAAGAAAACACTCATCAAGCCATAAAATTAAATCTTCCCCATACACTCATGTGCATCCCCAAGATGGGGGTGTTATAAAATTATATCAGAGCATATTTTTTATGATTTGGGGATATAGTTTCCAGATTTTCTTTGGTTGTGAGAGAGAAAGTCATGAATTTGAGAAATATTTATCGAGAAGACATCATTCAATGGGTTTTCTGGTATAAAAATGGGATGATATAATTGTATTAGTTTTTGATGTTATAGTTATATGATTTCGCCGAAGGTATGATGAATGGATTCTAAGGTTATTTATTTATGGGGGGTTTTCTCTTAGACTATTAGATGTAGTCCGTGTACATGAATCATAACAGGAACATAGGATTAAAATGACATACATTTTCATCAGATATTTTTTGAATTATGATAGGTACGCTTTTTAAATTGTAAACAATAACAAATAGTTTGTTTTCCAATTAAAAGGATTGGTGGAATTATACGTAGCTAGACCATAATAGATTTTCTTCTACTGGACGGTAATGTGGATCCGGATGTGGGATGTTCATTGGTGATTGAAAATAATACCTTCATCGTGGGATTTATAGATACCCTCTATGGGTTGTTGTATTAAATTAATATTGAGGTAATAATTCGATGAAGTATTGGTATTCATGAGAAGTGATCTGAGGATTTTTTTTGTACACACTAGGTACTATAGACCCTCATGTGTCATTAAGTTGAATATTTTCTTACTAAAAGTGTCCAAGACAACCAATAAGTTAGATTTACATACTAAAAATTAGTAGAATTCACTATAACCTAACATTTTAGGTGAGAAACGGAACATGAAATCCATGGGGTTTCCAATAAGAAACATTGGGTCATTTTGTATTTCATGTTTTAGGGTTCGAGGTATGGTAAATTTAATGTCAGGACCCTGAATTCTCTAGATGTTTTTCTGTAAGTGTAATGGTATTTTGGGTGGATGGTCTTGGTTCATTGGGTGATTCCTAGGTGGAGAGTGGTCATGTTATTATCCTTTTTATAGGAAATATTGTTAACTGTTGGATGAGACAAACATGATTATAGGTTAGGATGAATGGGTTAAGAGTGTAATCAAGGGTTATATGGGAAATATAATGACATTATGATTTGAGGTTAACAATTATTCTTCATGGGAGCATTCAATTATAATAATTATGTGATACTGAAAAATATTGTGATATGGAACCATGGGGAATTCATTCAGTTGATTACTAAGCATTAGGGGTTGAGATGGTGTTGGAGAGACTATTTAGAAAACTCTCTATGTACCATGGAAGGTATGTGTTTAGTTTGTATAGATATAGTCGGGATAAGAATTAATTAATGGGTCATGTGGTTGTCCATTTAGAAATACTCTTATTATAGATATACCAGAGTACTTTTTTGATGTATTGTCAATTATGTTGTTGTGGTTTTAGTTTTGGATCACTCTTTATGTGAGTTATCTAGTTTTTTCGATGAGGTTCTTGTGGGAATTTTTTCCGAGTGATAGAATTTGGTAAAGGGGAGTCATGTCGTGGGAATGTTACCACAGTGTATTGAAGGACACTATTCCAAATGTTTCGGGAGTGGGTCGTGTTCAGTGTTCAATGTTTTAATTCCAGGAGTAGTGGGAAAAACACATCATGTCATTATGTTTGGTTAGGGATTTAGAATGGGATGTTTAACAATAGTGATTGGGTTCTTTGGGAGATTCTATTGATACTCATATCACAAGGTTTCATCTTATTTGTCATAGATGAATGAACCTCATCATAAAAGGGTCATAGTTGTAGTGAAGAAAATCATTGTATAGTAGAGGATGCATTATAGAAATAGTTATTATAAGATACTATAACCAATAGTACCATATTATGTAAATTTTTGGGATGAATATTTCATATTGTATTGATTATGTGAGTTTTTATTCAATTTTGGGTGGTCTCAGTGGGGTCATAGGGTGGTTAATAGGGTGTTCCTTGATTCATGTCTTGTTTTAAATGGAAAAAGTATGTTTTGATACATAAATTATTGGCTGAAATTAATTTGATGGATTATTTTGGGTGAAAATTTATTTTGTTACATGGTTCAAGTGGTGAATATTTGGAGGATATAGTTTCATTGGTGGAAGGTGTGTTAGGTAAAACAAATAATATTAGTAAAAATCATACTTACGGGGTTTGAATGGTTTACCTATATAATGTTGGTTATAGTGTGAGGTGAATAATGTTTGGAGAATATTGCGGGGTGTGTGTAGTGGGTTGGTGGACCACTAGAAATGTTTTTAGTGGTTCATTTCTATAGAGGGGAGAATAAAGGTTTGTAATAAACATTGTAAATGGGGAAATATAGTGTGGAGAAATATAATACTTAGTATTAATCAATTTATGACACTTTAAAATGTTTGGATAGAGGATTGTGGTGAGAACCTCATAGGTTTTTGTGTTTATAGTTAGTGAGTGGATTAATATTTTGTAAAAAAAGGGAATTTGGTGTTTTGAGTTTCATAGTGTAATCATGGATGGGTTTTAGAAGTATAGCGCAACATTCTCTTATATTTGGATGAATTAGTCACTTTTGAAGATGTGGATTATGGTATTCAATGTATTCTTAATGAAGATAATCATTATTATTTGTAACTTGTTACACTTAGTGTATTTCCATCAATTAAATATTGATATGAAGATTGAATTTTAATCTATTGGATTATTTATTTTATGAACATGAAATGAGGTTTGGAATCCATTAGATATAATACCTATAAGGGGATTTTTTTTCTTGAGTTAATGGAGGTGTCAGGAGAGGTCAAGAGAATGCCCATGAGTAAAGGGATGGACATGAATCTTTTCTAGATCTGTAAATGATATTCATAGTATGACATAGGCTACCATGCTATAAAATATTGGGATATATTGTTTTATGGTACTGGATGAAATATTCATGGATTTAATGTAGATTTGGGACAATTAATGACCACCAAATTTATTTTCTGATGTTTAAAAATAGTATATATGGACCGAACACCCTCATTTATTCATATAACTTATGCTCCCAATTTTGGTTATTTTTGGCTCTGAGAATCATGTCAAAAAATTTTCTAGATAGATTTATATTTTTTTTAATCATATGTAATCCACATTGTAATATAAAACATGAGCATGGATTACCCACCATTTTATTTTATTGACCATTTACTTGGATGGTTTCTTTAGGGTTTCATTTTCTATTCCACTACCACATAGTGGAATCAACATATTTTGGTAATTTTTTGGGACATCTCTAATAAAGGACATCATGAGATGTCATTAAAATAAATTACATTTTATAAATGAATTTCCCTATGATTTTTTTTATTTTTTCAATAAATTACAAAAATATTATGATCTGTTGTGTTTTTTGGTTTGTAATTTTTCACGAGTAGTTACAGGGGAAGGAATATAGGCCCTCATGGTGCCGTTGGATGAGGTTCTAGTGACACAATGGTGAAATATTATATGATCTGTGATTATGAACCATTATTTTTGTTTAAGTAACATAATTTAATTTTTGACATTAATTTTTTTGGATTTTTGTTGTGTTTCAATAAATCGTATTTCTATATGAGCTTTAATGGAGAATGTTAGGTCTTAGCTAAGGGATGTCGAGTTCAGTGTGGGTGGTAACTCAATGTCTGAGGAAGGTAATACCTTTAATACAATCTCATGTACCTTTTTATATATGATTTTTCTTTCCTTAATGCATTTCATGGGACCTAGTAAACATATAGGGACTGAGAGGGTGCTCAGAATTGGAGATAGGAAGTTTTTGATCTTATATGCTTAAGATATGTTCTGTTCAGCACTCAGGTTTGTTGGAATCACCATATAAGTATATAACCAAGGG
The DNA here is from genome assembly GCA_963277665.1 of Viscum album. NCBI lineage: Eukaryota > Viridiplantae > Streptophyta > Magnoliopsida > Santalales > Viscaceae > Viscum > Viscum album. The sequence goes on from OY728141.1 coordinate 696,299,268, forward strand.
GTGAGAGGGATTTTATAGATAATTTTATCCCTTATATGGTCTTTGAAGGTGAGACTAGTTTCATGAACAGAGGTTTCCTCTTAGTAATGGGATATGTGTAACATAAGAGCTTCAATTATATTATTCTTTTCATTTTAGATATTCAATTGAAAAATTAACAGAGTTTTATTCAATAATATGATTAAAAAATTATTTATCATAAATTAAAATTTGAATTTGATAAATGAAATTTAATTTTTTAATCCATCATTAAAGAATAATCTTGGGTAAATTTTTTTGGATTTTTTAAAAAAAAGTTGTTTTTCTATGAATTGCGAAAAATAAATATTCTAAAAAAAATACTATATTTTATGAAATTATAATGATATTAAAATAACAATAAATACCATAAAAACATTTTTCTATAACAATATGTATTTATTACGTAATATAAATAATTTAAAAAATAATTTTGACAATTGAAATATGTTTTTAACATTGTCCAAATATATGTATTTTATTAGACTAATTTAAATCAGTTTTTCATTTTTCCCACTTATAAAGTATTTAAATGGTTATTTTTAGTTTTTTAAGACAAATATGAATTATTTTTTAAACAAAATTCAACTATTTTCTTTAATATAAACATTAGAATTTATTTTTCCTTGAAATCAATTTTATGCTTAAAACAAATATTTTTAAGATATTTTTTGTTCTTCATAGTTTTATTATAATTAATTTACTCCACATCAAAAAAATAATATTTATAATTTTATTTCTTATTTGTAATAATGATAAATCAAATTATATGATAACATCAACTATTGTTTTCATAATTAATATAAAAATTGATAAATATTTTTTACCACAGTTAGAGTTGAAATGTCTATACCAAAGGATTAAAAAGGATATATGGGGGTAAATTCTATACAAATTTCCTAAACCAAATTTTTAGGTTTTATTTATAGCATAATCTTTTCATCATTTATTTTATTGAATATGGGACAGTTTTCAAAATAAACATACTTTATATTATTAAAATGTTTTAACAAACTCCAAGTGTGTGATTTTCCTCACCTATAAAAGGGAACCACTTTTCTAGTATTATTCACATCACATGGTCCATATATGCAAAAAATTATAAATCTAAATCCTTTAAATACAATCATTATTATTACTTAGTGGTTCTTGTACAATCAGTGTATTTTACTATAATGATGATTGTGTATTCCAAAGGTGGTTTTCTGAGGATGAGGTATAACTTTCAATGGAGTGTTTTCATTTTATTTATCTTATACATATTTCAAATATTTAATAACCATGTTTATATAATATAATAATTATAATAATTATATTAAAATATTTTTATGTTTTTGTAAGAAAAATTATTTATTTCCATTCCATCCATTAGAAAATTGAGGCATTGGCCATGTGTATATATAAAGTACTATCTCCATGTAAGGGTGTAATTCATTTTTTATCACTATTTTACATGGATTTTTATAAATATTGATGAAATTAATTTTTATGATATTAATTACATAACTATTTTCTAGAAATATAATAATACATTTACACATTTATGTTTCCTATTATTAAAAAATTGTAATTTTTGTCATGGGTATGTGTGGACTTCCACCTATACAAAATGATGTGATTTATTTTCCATGTACTCCATATTAGGATAATTATAAATCTGTATTTATTTTATTTCTGTGATTATTATATAATTATTAACATTATATGTATTATTTAACCATGATCAATATTTATGGATTGAAACTACCATACAAAAATTTATGTGTAGAATGGAATTGTTAACACTCAGAAAATGATATTTGAATAAATACATAGTTATAAACATTATTTTAAATATTTTAAGTGGGTATTAGTATGTGTATGGTTCTAAAATTAATTTATAAAAAAAATTAGTAGTCATTTTAGTGGCTAAAACCACTTTGGATGCATGTCAGGCCTGAGTTATCATTTTATTTTACAATATCATATTTATTCAAGATTTTTTATATTGGAGAAATTATAAAAATATTTCATATTATAACCCATGAATTTTATTATTATCCATTTATTTATAATGTTTTCAATTAAAATCCCCATTATAAAATTATTGTGAAATGTAAAATACCAAGAGTATTATTTTATAGAAATTGAACTATTTTTTATGATTCAGTCTAGAATATTTCTATTGTATTCCATATATTGCATTGAAATTATTTCAAGAATTTTTTAAAAATTTTATTTTGATTGATCAACATAATTTTTACTGATCATTGAAATTCTAATAAAATCAAAAGGAATATTCTTAGCATTTTTTGAATGTTGTACCTCTTACTGAATGTGTGAATGTAATATTTTTTAAAGTGTTCACCACAAAAATCAATTTTCCCTCCATAATTAATACTATTTTCATTAAAGATTCCATTACAATTTTATAGGATTCATCCCAAATAAAATGTTTTTAGATGGTTTTGTAATTTTTTTTGATATTAAATAAGATATTTCAAAATGAAAAGTTTACCTTCTTTAAGATATATTGTAATAATAATTTTTAAGTATTTTAATCTATGTAAATATGTTTTTTTGAATCATATGTGAAATTGGTAATATAATCAATTCATAAAATCATTCATAATATACATGGTGGATTAATATAATTATATTAAATTTATTTATTTGGAAAAATATTAATAATTTATTTTATAGATTTTGAATATGAATTTTTATATCGATTAACTATTGATTTTTTAGTAACCCTCTCATATGAAAAATGAATTGTATTTATTATGTCTTGGGAAAGAATACAGAACTCGTTTTTTCTATGTGGAATTTAATATTTAATTTTGTATTTGTTTCCTCTATTTTATCCTAATATGAGTGAATTGTATGTCTTTGAGAGAATCAAGGGTGTTTGGTGTCTGTATGTATCATGAATCCCCATATTGTGGAAGAAATGTTTGGGTTGTACGTTTAGTAGAAATGGTGCACCTCGGTCTGCCCAGTTTGATTAACTATATGGGGTGGTACACTACTCTGTTTGGGGCCACATGTTTTGTCCTATGTATATAGACCAGTAGACCCGACCATATAATTTCAGTAGGATTGTTGTAGAGGTTTTTTTCATAGGATAGACACAATTAGACTAATTGTGTTCCTAGCCCATGTGAGGTGTGGCTTGATGCAAAACTGGGCACATGATTGGCTCAAAAATTAGAAATTGTTTTGGACAAAATGTGCAAATCCTCAATTATTGGGGAAATGATCATATTTTCCATAGATCATTAAAATCCATTACCCCATTTTCTTTTCTTCTTCTAATAAATAGAACACCTACCCCTCCTCCTCAAATTCAATGAACTCAAGTTCCCCCGCCTAGGATTTGATCCATCTTATTTATCTAGCCTTAGAATCAAGATATATTTTTTCCATTGTATTCTTAATGCTATGATCTCCACTGATTTGGTTCATTTTTTATTCATATTCCAATCAATGATTTTATTTTGATGAGAAATATTATGTCCTATTTTTAGTTCAGACATCTATTCTTCTATTTTCATCCAATCCAGACCAAAATAAACACTTATACTATTCAAGGAATCTTCTACATAAATAATTTTGGTTCCCTTAAACATATCCATAAACTATTATCATTTACAAATTTTTTTTTTCTGAAAATTCTAGATTCACCTAGAATTTCTACATAAATTCACTTCTATATATTCAATATAATAAAGAGTGACCTTAGGACCATTTTACATCTTGACACTATTAGAGGTTGAAATATCAATTTTGACCACCCTAGGTAGGGTCCATCCTTTATTATTTATTTAGTAACCAATGATGTGATTAAGTGGGAAACCATTTGGGCAGGTCCTACAATACCATTAATAAGGTAATTTCATCAATTTAATAAATTCATTTTATATTTTTTAATAAAAAATTATATATTTGAATATATATCACTTTGAAATGATAAATTATTATTGAATTGGAAATTGGATTCATATCATTATTTTACCTTGTCATGTTTGTTTAATGGTAATGTATTAAACCAAATGTACTAGAATTTGCATGAGTATTACATGACCTGTGATGAAATATGTTTATAAATGAAATGAGTATATGGTGACAACAAAATTTTGACCTTTTTCATCTTCATTGGAATTTTCTGACTTGTACCTATAAGGACCCGGCCATAAAATTACTTATTATGGAATTAAAAAAATAATTCACATAGAGGATATTTTCAGGTTTAGAGTTTTAGAGAATTAGACTATAACTATTACATCTCAAAATATTACCCAGTAGACACTTCCACAAAGTTTCCCTTTTTTTCAAAACATGAACTCGAAAAAAAAGTCATTTCTAGTTCCATGTTTAAGAAAGTATGACTTTTCCATGATCCCATACGTGAACCTATTCCACATTATTTCCTATGAAAAACAATTCAAAAAAACTTGGGGAGAGCATAAAAACCTCAGTAAGGGATACATAAGGAAGGATAACTGTTAGTCTTTCAAAACAATAAGTAAACCATGAATAATTAATCAATGTAATATTTTTCACCTTTATGAAGTAGAAAATACTCTTCATTGAATAAAAGATCATTACTTACCCTTATGTAACCAAAATATTACCATAAAACCCATATAATGTACACATAACATATAAAGGTCACTTGGGACATAAACTTACTTAAATGGAATAACCATACGGTCGACTTCCACACATATCACTTAATGGAATAACCATACGGCTGACTTCCATACCCAATGCATTAGAGGTTATAACGTAAGCACCCATCCTAGTATTCACGGAACCACCTGGCATATTTTTTATCATGTAACCACACATCAAATGTCCATGTACCATTATAAAAACATAAGACATAAAACATATATAATGGTAAGAAAACATTTCCACATTTCGATCACAATATATCTCTAAAATATATTGTCATAAGAAATCCATAAAAACCCATTTTCAATACCAAAATACATAAAAGATTATATGGTTTTTATTTACTTTTTAAAACATTACAGCTTGTTGAGGAAGCCAAAGTCCAAATAATACTCTTGGCGGCGGAAAAGGTTGTTGTTACCGCGTACTTTAAAAGAAACATTCCTTTTTGACGTTTTTTAAAATGCTTCGTAGAAAAATATTCCTTTTGTATAAAATTAAAATTCAAAGGGGTTTATACACCATATAAAATAAATTCTTGTATTAAAACAATATGTGCCTCAATGAAAGGAGATTGAGACGAATTCCCTTACAATGACGGTATCCTTGGATTAAGGATAAATCAATTACATAATTATATGTGACAAATGAATACACCAAATATAAGTGGATAGTAAGTGTAAAAAAATCATAGGCCATTCATAAATATTCATAAAACGGCATATTCAAGGAGTACAAGTTTATCCCAAAGAATCAAAACTGGATTAAATTTGACAGCCTAACGGCGTCACTTCAAAATTCAGAAAATGAGTTGATAAGAGACAAAGAGGGTATCTCATCACTTGGACATAAAATTTAAATCAATAAGGATATATAAGAACATATCCCAACATTACCATATGTAAATTAAATGACCCAAGAAAAGAAGTCTTTTAAAAAAAGGAGGGTGAAAGGTTCCTTTACCGACTTGGGTATCTTTCGAAACATACACCCACTAAAAGAAAGACAATACAACATTGATGTAAATAATCATAAACGAAAGTATATTACACAAAGAGTAGAATAATTGGCATTACATATACCAATAAAAAGAAAAGGTGGATAATGTATCAAAAATATCAAGGAAATAAAAGTGAGATGAAAAATCCCTTACGAAAACTCGGCAGCCTAACGACGCCACATAAAACTTTCAAAAATGGATTTATGAGATCAAATAGAATTTCTCATAATATGAACATAAAATTTAAAGAATGAGGAATATAAAAGAACATCCCCAAACATAATAAAGATGAGCTTAAAATAAATGACATAAATGAGAGTACCTAAAACGAAAGAGAGAGGTTGGATCCCGTACGAAAATTCGGAAGCCTAACGACACCACTCAAAACATCCAAAATGGATTGATGAGAGAAAATAGGGTCTCTCATAATATGACAATAATAAATTACAGTAAGATTAATATAAAATAATATCACAATAATAATAAATATGAGCTTAAATGTAATGACATAAAAGAGTGTACTTAAAAAGAAAGAGAGGGGTAGGATCCCTTACCTCAAGTCCGACTTGTCTAGTTCGTTTCATTATATTACTGAATAATAAACATTGGTCAATTTATAACTTCTTAAGGACCTCCTTTAAATATTATTATTCAGTTCATATGAGACATTATAATGTTATAATAATTGTTTAATAATGTTATTTCATATCAGACGTTTTTGCCGATGTTTGGTACATTAGTAAAAAAATGAACATGTTTGAAAATGACTGCCGATGTAGTTATAATTAAATCATTTCCAGAATAGTATTAATTATTAAAATATCATATATATTCAGTAAATATTCATTTTAGACTTTTCTATAACATTTGGAGATAAAAATAGAAAAGCACCGTTCATGGATACAGTTGGTCGTAAGTACGCATGAACGCTACTTTCATTTTTTTTGTCTGATTAATGGAATTAAAAATAAATGAGATATATATATATATATATTATTATTCATGTATAATATATATGTTATATAGGTCACATATTTTAATTAATTTCATTCTTTATACATTCCATGTATTGCATGAACGGGTCACATCACTTGGGGGGTGGTAATCCACACTTCCTCATATGAAATTATCGCATTTGCACAACATGGAAAGAATAAAGGTATGTTTTACATATAAAATACATAATCATATAGTTAACATAAATACCATATATATCATATATAAAATACATTGACATCATAATGTCCACCTTTAAAGGTGTAAATAGAATATTGAACAATCGTCATTTTGTGAGGCAGTAATTCGCTATTCACAGAAAGAGTATGTTCTTTAACCATTAGACGGATGTGTGTGTATTTGTAGATCGAATCATTATTAAAACAACATCGAAGTATATTTAATATACTGGTGTTGTTACAAAAGAAAGGAATAAATAATGTTAAGGGGGTTGGTGAAGCAAAATAAAACAAAAGAACACTAGGAAGACTTTAGCTTTAAATTGGGTATCTCTTTTTGATTTAAGCTCAACGGCTTCCTTGAAAATACTTCTGCCCAAAGTGAGGAATCTAGATGTAAGATAGAGATTTGGAGAGACTAAATGGGTAGGTTTTTTCTAATAAAAAGGCTTGAGAGGTGTGGGTAAGGTGGTAGAGGTGGGGGCCTTTTATAAGGGGAGAGGAGGGGCACTCTTGGAAAGTCTTGAAAAGTAACATTATTATAAAACACTTTTATGATTTTAAAGTTCCCACAATTATATATTTAAAGGATAAGGTGATAATAGTTAGAAATCAACATATCCAATAGGTTTTTGACAAGATTATGTCTTAGATTTTACATTATCATTTTATTTTATTTAAATCGTTAAATAATGAGGTAATCACTGCATCATCATGGTGTCATAAATAATATAATTTATTTAATGTCTAAAAATTAAAAAAATATATCATGATGTAGGAAATATATTTACTTTTTAATGAATAATAATAGTAAATAATATGACTTGTATAACCCCATTTAAAAATAGTTTTAGTAGAACAACACATGTTTGTGATATTTTTAGTTTAACATTAAAAAAAAAGTTATCAATGCCATTTTTCTAACAAAGTGGCTCCATGGGGACCCCAAGCTTACCCATGGATTGTCTTGGTCGTCCATGAATCATCAAATAATGTTAGTACATGTGTCAATGTCATTTAATATTATTAAAACATTATTTTTACTTTAAATTACACGAATTACCTCTAATCACGATTAAAAACTTAAAAGTTACTATTCACCAAAACAATTATTTTAATCTCATTGAACCACATTTTACTTCCTAATGATAACCATTTATGTTGTATTTTTGAAATTCAAAACAACGATTTGATAAAATTTCATTTAAATGAAAAATCGGTTTTTTTAAGTACCATTTAGTGGTTTCACTATTCATCAAAAATTGATGTTTTTCAGAAAAATACCAAAAAATCATCCTAAGCTATATTTGATATTCAGAATTAAAAAATTATTTCTATTTCAGAAAATTCAAAACATATAAGTTAAATTAATTAATTTAATAATTAATTCTTGATTTCAAAACAAATAGCGTTTGTTTATGAAGCAATATATATCAAAAGATTGACACTAGTTTAAATCCAATTTCAAAGTGAAATTAATTCCAATGAAACTATTGGATTAAATGGTAAAAATATATTCTTATTTCAATTTAAAAGAAATTCAAAATATAATCTAATCATATAAATAAATTAGATTAAAAAGTGGTTTTGAATTAAAATATAACATTTTTCACTATTCATTAAAAAATGACGTTTATCGAAAAATTACAAAAGATTTACACATAGTAAATTTTGATGTCCCAATTCTAAAGAAGAATTTTATTTGGTCCAATATAATGTAAAAGAGTGACCATAACTATATTAAAGAGGGATCACCATCAAAAGGCGATAAATCAACCTTTTAGTGAATTTTAGAATATTTATGCTTAAAATTGAATTCTTTTCATATTTTAAGCCTTTATATTTTATTGGATAAATGTAAAAACATTTAACAATCATATATAATCATAAATTAGTTATTTATATTCATTCCCGCAAATACAATGGCTAGGCATTAACTACTATTTAAAATAAAATTATTTTATTATAAGAATGCAACGTAAGATTTCAAGGAACTCGTTGTTGCGTATTAGGTAAGCCATTGAGCATAGCATTCCCTTTAAATTAATATTAACATTTTATTCACAAATAGGTCTAAATATAAAAATGTCATATTCTTTATTTACCTGGGGTGTCACATCCTTCCCCCCTTCTGGGAATTGCGTCCTCGCAATTTTAAAATTGGGCTCAGAAACATCATTGAAAGTCCCACATCGGAACAAGAGTCTGTAAAACAATCACTTTAAAAGAATGAAAGAGAAGTACATAGATCAACCGAGTTAACCCATAATAGGATTCAATGTAGGAAAACATCGATATGGAAGAAAAAGAAAAGGGTCATGTTCTGAGGGAGAGTGATAGAAAACATGTTTAGGAGAAAGTTAACCACAAGAAAAGCACAAACTTGTGGTGGGTTAAACGGTATTCGATTACCCTGTAAGAAAAGTTAATAGACAACATTTTTGTTATAAGTTACTTTTCATTGAGGAATTTATTTTTGATCTTAAGGAAACATAATTACTTTTCATATTGACTTTCAAATTTTACTAGATTTATTACACAAACTCATAATTTCCCCAAATGATGAGTATGTAGGAAGACTTGTTCACATTAAGAGTACTATAATCATCTTCTAGTGAATAACCTAATCCAAAAAAGAGAACTATATATTTCCTATATCTTTAGACCCTTACCAAAAACAAAATTGTTAGAACAAGATCAGATAATCCAGAAAAGGATAACCCTTTATAAAAAGAAAATCTATTCTTAATCTCCATAATTTGGCCAACACAACCCAAAGTTCAACAAGGACAATTCGATAAAAATTTTGTCCATAAAATTATTCAAAGTATACCCAACTAAGATAGAAACCCAAATATTTGAAGGTTTTAGTCACATAGTCCTCCATGGTACAAATTAACACTTATCTCCAAATAACATCAGTTACTCTAAAAGTCTCATATTGAAAAGTAATTAACCTAATCACATATCCTCCATGATAGGTTAATAATTTCCATAGATAACCCAAAATCATCATACTATTAATTTATAAAATCATATCACTAAAAATAATAAGTCGTACTAACCAGGGACATCACATAGTCTAGTGGTAGGTGATAAATACCAGTCGCACTTTGGTTGTGGGTTCGATTCCCGCAGCTTTGTCTGACGCAACGGGTTGTCACACGGTCTGCGTGTTGTCTATTTTATAAAACTCCAAAAATAACCCTAACATGTTTTAACCTCAATAGTTTCCTTATACCACTCATTTCATCCAAATTCATTACGATCTCAACATCTTTATTCTTGAAGTCTTATTTCACCACCATAAGATAAAATAAAATGATTCCCACAATGAATAACAACATACCATGATCATGGCGTCCACTCGGTTTCATCGTCATCTTGTTCACGTAGGTAGAAGTCCCATGCATTACAAAAATTATTAAGAGATCCTTCAAAATCATTTGCTTCCTCCATCCAAATACAACATGTATAACATGGGACATATGTGTGTTCACAGAAAAACAGTTTTAGAAAATAATCATATATGACATATTATTCCAAAACATATGATAAAACATGATTTCTATAAAATAGTCGGACAAAATTTGAGTAGAAACTTTCTATTATTGGTCCTTTTTAAATACAATAAGTATGTGCTGAGAGAATATTTTTTAAAAGAAAATATAAATAGGTTGTCCAAGGGTCTCCTTCCTCAGCACCATTTTTAAAATCATAATATGATTAAAATTATTGTGATAAGGTAAAATATTTGAAAATAACTTGATAATATTTACCTTACTTGAAAATATTATAATATTGTGAAAATAGTATTTTTCTAAATACAACCCATGATCCACGATGATAACGAGGTATAATGGAGGTGTTTGATATCTCAAACAACTGCTTGCATGTGATTTGTATGCTAGAAAAAGTTTCACAATTATCTGAACCCGACTTTGCAATAATTATTGCAAGCATGTCATCAGGAAGAGATATGAATGTCATTTGAGATCCACCTAATTCCATTCTTAACCGACTTTACTTGACCTGAAAAAAGATATAAAACAAGTATTTAACTGAAATAATAGATATAGGAACTAACCATGTGTCTAACAAAAACTCCTAATCCCTAATGTTGTCTAAACTGAACTTTGATACCAACTATAAGGACCCAGCCTTAAACATTACTTATTATTGAATTAAATAAATAATTCATATAGAGGATCTTTTCAGGTTTAGAGTTTTAGAGAATTAGACCATAATTATTACAACTCAAAAGATTACAAAGTAGACACTTCTACAAAGTTTCCTTTTTTTTTTTGAAAACATGAACTCCAAAAAAAAGCCATTTCTAGTTCCATGTTTAAGAAAGCATGACTTTTCCTTGATCCCATCCTTGACTCTATTCCACATTATGTCCTGTGAAAAACATTTCAAAAAAACTTGGGGTGAGCATAAAAAGCTCAGAAAGGGATACACAAATAAGGATAGCTATTATTTTTTCAAAACAATAAGTAAACCATGAATACTTAATCAAAGTAATAATTTTCACCTTTATGAAGAATAAAATACTCTTCATTGAATAAACAATCATTACATACCATTTTAAACCAAAATATTACCATAAAACCCATATAAAGTACACATAACATATAAAGGTAACTTGGTACATAAACATACTTAAATGGAATAACCATACGGTAGAATTCCACACATAAAACATAATGGAATAGCCATACGGCCGACTCCCATACCCAATGCATTAGAGGTTATAACGAAACCACCTTTCCTGGTATTCACGACACCACTCGTTTTATGGTTTTTCACGTAACCACCCGTCAAATGTCCGAGTACCATTATAAAAACATAAGACATAAAACAAATATAATGGGAAGAAAACATTTCCAAATTTCAATCACAATATATCACTAAAATATATTGTCATAACAAATCCATAAATAACCATTTTCAATACCAAATTACATAAAAGAGTATATGGTTTTTTTTACTTTTAAAAGCATTATAGCTTGATTAGGAATCCAAAGTCCAAATAATACTCGTGGTGGAAGAAATGGTCATTGTTACCGCATACGTTAAAAGAAAAATTCCTTTTTGTCGTTTTGTAAAACGCTACGTAGAAAAAAATTCCTTTTATATAAAATTAAAAATAAAAGGGGTTTATAGACCATATAAAATAAAGTATTGTATTAGAACAAGATATGCCTCAATGAAAGGAGATTGAGACGAAGTCCTTTACAAATACGGTATCGTTGGATTAGAATAAATCAATTACATAATTATGCGTGACAAACGAATACACCAAATAAAAGTGGATATTAAGTGTAAAAAAATCAAAGTTCATTCACACATATTCATAGAACGAAATATTCAATGAGTACAAGTTTATCCCAAAGAATCAAAATTGGGTTATGAAGTTCCCTTGCAAAAATTCTGACACCCTAACGACATCACTTCAAAATTCAGAAAATGAGTTGATCAGAGATAAAAAGGGTATCTCATCACTTGGACATAAAATTTAAATCAATAAGGATATAGAAGAACATATCCCAACATTACAATATGTAAATTAAAGGACCCAACAAAAGAAGTCTTTTAAATATAGGAGGTTGAAAGGTTCTCTTACCGACTTGGGTATCTTTCGAAACATACACCCCATGAAAGAAGGACAATACAACATTGATGTAAATACTCATAAAAGAAATTATATTACACAAAGAGTTTAATAATGGGCAGTACATATACCACTCGACGTAAATGGTGGAAAATGTAGCATAAATCTCACAGGAATAAAAGTGAGATGAAAAATCCCTCATGAAAACTCGGCAGCCTAACAGCGCCACTTAAAACATTCAAAAAAGGATTTATGAGATCAAATAGGGTTTATCATAATATTAACATAAAAATTAATGAATTAAGAATATAAAATAACATCCCCAAACATAATAAATACGAGCTTAGAAGAAATGACATAAAAGAGAGTACTTAAATAGAAAGAGAGAGGTTGGACCCATAACGAAAATTCTACAGCCTAACGGCGCCACTCAAAACATAAAAAATGGATTAATGAGAGAAAATAGTGTCTCTCATCATATGAACATAAAAAATTACAATATGATTAATATAAAATACATCCCAATCATAAGAAAGATGATCATAAAAGGAATTACAAAAAAGAGTGTACTGAAAAAGAAAGAGAGTGGTAGGATCCCTTACCTCAAGTCCGACTTATCTTGTTCATTTAATTATATTCATGAATAATAAACTTTGGCCAATTTATAATTTCTTAAGTAACTCCTTTATAGATTATTATTCAGTTCATATAACATATTAAAATGTTATAATAATTGTTTAATAATGTCAGTTCATATCAAACGTTTTTTCCGATGTTTGGTACATGAGTCAAAAATAAAGTTGTTTGAAAATGATTTCCCTTTTAGTTATAAGTAAACCATTTCCAGAATATTATTAAAGATTAAAATATCATATATATACAATACATATTAATTTTATACTATTCCATAACATTTGGAGATAAAAAAATGAAAAGCGCCGTTTATTGAGACGGTAGGCAATACGTACACATGAACGCTACTTTCATTTTTTTCATATTAATGGAATTAAAAATAAATGAGAGAGAAATATATATTATAATTCTAGTATATCATATATGTTATATAGGTCAATATTTGCAATAATTGCATTCTTTATACATTTCATTTATTGCATGAACGAGTCACATCACTTGAGGGGGTGGTAGTCCACACTTCCTCATATGAAATTATCGCATTTGCACAACATGCAAAGAATAATGGAATGTTGTAAATATAAAATACAGAAGCATTTAGTAAACATAAATACCATATATATCATATATAAAATACAGTGACATCATAATGGCCACCTTTAAAGGTGTTAAAAGCATATTGAACAATAATCGTTTCGTGAGGAAGTAACTCTCCATCCACAGAAACAATATGTTCTTTAACCATTAGACGGATGTGTGTGTAAGTGTAGCTCAAATAAATCTTATAAAAACATACAAGTATATTTAAGATACTGGTTTTGTTACAAAAGAAATGAATAAAAAAAGTTTAGGGGGTTGGAGAAGCAAAATAAAACAAAAGAACACTAGGGGAGACTTTACCTTTAAATTGGGTAACGTTTTTTGATTTGTGCTCAAAGGATTTCTTGGAAAGACTTAAGCCCAAAGTGAGGATTCTAGGAGTAATAGAGGGATGTGGAGAGTCAAAATGGACAGGGGTTGGCCGAGACAATGAATTTTGAGGTGTGGGTACGGTGGTACAGGTGGGGGCCTTTTATATGGGGAGAGGAGGGGCACTCTTGGAAATTCTTGAAAAGTAACATTATTATAAAATACTTTTCGAATTTTAAAGGTCCCAAAATTATATATTTAGAGGATATGGTGATAATAGTTATAAATCCACACATCCAATAGGTTTTTGACAAGTTTATATCTTATATGCTACATTATCATTTCAGTTTATTTAAATTGTTAAATAATGAGGTAATCACTGCATCATCATGATGTCATAAATAATTTAATTTATTTAACGTCTAAAAATTATAAAAAAATATCATGATTTAGGAAATCTTTTTATCTTTCTAATGAATATTTGGAGTAAAAAATATGACTTGTATAACCCCATTTAAAAATTATTTTATTAAAAAAACACATGTTTGGGACATTTTTATTTTAACATTAAATAAAAAGTTATTAAAGTCATTTTCCTACCGAAGTGGCTCCATGGGGTCCCCAAGATGACCCATGGATTTTCTTGGTCGGCCATTACTCATCCAATAAGGGTAGGACATGTGTCAAGGCCATTTCATATTATTAAAAAATTATTTTAACCTTAAATTACACTAATTACCTCTAATCGCGATTAAGAACTTAAAAGTTACTATTCACCAAAAAAATATTTTAATCCCATTGAACCACATTTTACATCCTAATGAAAACCATGTATGTCAGATTTTTGAAATTCAAAACACAGAGGTGGTAAAATTTCATTTAAATGAAAAATTAGTTTTTTTAAGTACCACTTAGTGGTTTCACTATTCATCAAAAATTGATATTTTTCAGAAAAATACAAAAAATTAACCCTAAGATATATTTGATATTCTGAATTCGAAAATTATTTCTATTTTACAAAATTCAAAAAATTTATGTTACATTAATTAATTTAATAATTAATTCTGGATTTTAGAACAAATAGCGTTTTTTTATGAAGCAATATATATCAAAAGATTGACACTAGTTTTAGACCAATTTCAAAGTGAAATTAATTACAATGACCAATATTAGATAAAATGTTAAAAATATATTCTAATTTCACTTTAAAACCAATTCGAAATATAATCTAATAATATAAATAAATTAGATAAAAAAGAGGTTTTGAATTTAAATACATCATTTTTCACTATTCATTAAAAATGATCTTTATCGGAAAAATACCAAAAATTTAAAAAAAGTAAATTTTGATGTCCTGATTATAAAGAAGAATTTTATTTGGCCCAATAAAATGTATAAGAGTGACCAAAAATATATTAAATAGGGTTCAATATCAAAAGGTGATAAATCGACCTTTTAGTGAATTTTAGACTATTTATGCTTAAAATTGAATTCTTTTCTTTTTTTAGGCCTTTTATTTTATTGAATAAATGTAAAATCATTTAACAAACATATATAATCATATTTTACTTATTTATATTCATTCCCTCCAATACAATGGCTAGGAATTTACTAGCCTTTAAAATAAAATTATTTTATTATTAGAGTGCAACGTAAGATTTCGAAGGAACTCGTTGTTGTGTATTGGATAAGACATCGAGCATAGTGTTCCCTTTAAATTAATATTATCATTTTATTAACAAATAGGGATAAATATAAAATTTTCATATTCTTTATTTACTTGTGGTGTTACAGTACCACCGTTCGATTCCTAAGGGAATGCCTTTAAAACATAGAGGATTCCATTATGATTCATTAAGATGATTGTTTTGGGAGATACACAACATGGAATTAGGTCCTTGTATTATTACATGAATGTATAGTTTTTTATTGAATATTAACTTGAAATATTTTTTATTTATTATAATTACTTGAATACACTCTTAGATTCATATTCATGCCTTCAGGCACATGGCGCCATGGATTAACACCATTGGCCCCCATAATTTTTAGACATTGATTACAATAGATTAGGTTTATAGACATGGATATAATCTTTTATAGTGGAATGCCCAGAGATATCCCATGGAATACCCTCAGACCAATATTACCAGACTGTGTGAGTTACTAATATGATTTGGATTGACCCCTGATGTCATGGGTTCCTTGGATTCACCTAGGGTCCTTCATTATTGTAATAATCATTATTAATCTATTATTACTAATATTTTATTATTCTTAACCCGTGGATAATTATGAAATGGCCATATGTTCATATATATATAAATATATATATCCATATGAGGCTAAAGTAGGAATTAATTGTTTTTTTATCATTTCATTACTTTTACATACCATCACACAGTTAGAGTTTATAGTCACAAAATCAATTTGTATAAATATATTTGGTGGTGGCCTACTAATATTTATCTCACACCCTTTCTAGGTTATCGTTTGTACCCAGGAATATTATATGACCACATGTGTGGTCTAGTTAAAGCATCTCACATTGGACAACTGACATGCATGATTTTGGATGAAAACATTGTACTAGATGACCATCCCAGTGTTCGAGATGCTTGGATATTTTTCCCTTTTTTATACTTTTGTATATACTTTATTGTATTATATACATTCTTCCATGTATTTTCTATTTATTTATATAAAGACATAAATTTTTATTTGATATATCTTATAGATACTGATAATTATTGATTACATTGATGATTAGTTTTATTCCAACTACCTTATTCATTACTGTATTTATTCCACTTTATTTATCGTGTTATTACACAAATGTGATCTACTCTAATTAGAGGGAATAGTCTCCCCACTATCAATCCCTAAGAACTCACTTCCAGTCGAAAATCACCGGTGTATGGGGTGGAGTGCTTGAGGCCATGTGGATAACTAGGTTTGGTTAATCATGATCGAATGAGGTCTAGGATGAAATAAGAGACATGTTATAGTCCCAAAATGGAATGGTAGGTACCATGATAGAATTTAGTTTGGATATTTAGTGTTTTTCATACCCATTTATGTATGATGTATTTGTAATAATCCATTATTATAAGAATATAATCTTTGTAATTATGAATTATATAATGATGAAAGTAGTTATTCTAATGTTCAGGATTACTTTTGTTTCTATATCATTTATGGATTTATACGCTTTTATTATATTAGTTATATATAATATTTTTAATTATGTCTATATTCAATATTATTCATGATATAATAATGTTTGGATTGGTATTTTGAATGAATTCCTTTACTGAGAATTTTATCTCACCCATTATCTCGTTATCCATTTACCAAGATACCAAGAAGGGATCAATAAATTAATACATGGATTCACTAGAAGAAATAATATTTTGCTCACATGTTGTATTTTATTGAATGAGATGTGTTAGAATAATCTATGTATCTTGTTTCCCAATATTACTAAATATTGAATACCATTACAATATGATAACTTGAATATATATGAATTTTTACTAACTAAACAAATGATCTAGGTTATTAGGGATGGATTTGTTACGGTTAGTAACAATGAGAGTCTATTATAATCCTTGAGAAAAAGATTTAGGAATATAAATATTAGATATGATAACACTATAATATATTTCTTGGATAAGTGTATGTATTAAGTAAAATAATTAATCTTTATTAATGTAGTGATAATATGGATTTCTTAGAAAAAATCCCTACCTATATATTGAAATGATAATATGGTTGTTGCAAAAATACTCTTTTGGATAATAAGTCTAAATGGGTTAAATTGGGTAATAACTCGATCAACATCATTTCATGATGGTTGGTCCTACCACATACACCTAGATAGACATTATTGAGGTAAATTAATGGGTTTATTCAAACAATCCTTACAAAAAAGTATGAAATATTTCAAAAAGAAATTCAGTATATAAATATATTATCGATCCAAATAATAATATGATTCTAATATTAGTAATGCATAAATTTTTAATTCATTAAATGTGATTCACCAATTTCAAAATTATACATTTTAATTTATAATGTTATGATATAATCTAGAATTCTCAATTGTTTATAAATAGAACCTAATGGAAGGAATTTAAATCATATCAATTCAATTATTCTATATAATTATTATCCTCTGTGGAAATACACTGAATCATAAGCATGAACACATTCTCATTATGAGAAAATTATTACTATATTATTAGGATACTATATAGGTATTGACTAATAAACATGATCATATAGAGAATTTAGCTAATCTACCACATGATATGAAAATATAACATTTTTCCAGGAGAAAAAATCATCCATCAATCAAAAAAACAAAAAATCCATTATTATATGAGTAGTAGATAAATTACATTAAAAATGGATTTCTTGATTTCAAACATGATGAATGGTATATAATTTTCATGGATGTTCATACACTCACTAGAGATGTCGATCAATGGTTATCACTAATTAATAAATCAAAGGATGTTCATAAATAATAAGTATAGAGTTGAATTTTTTTCAAGTACTTATTAATAAAAAATATTTTCTTCCTGAAAAAATAGTTGACCTGGAGATACAATTCTTAATCCTTCGAAAATAGTAAGTATAAAATAATTTTATGTATGAATCTAACTAAATAAGGTTAGTAATGAATGTTATAAACATTGAAATTAATCTAATGAGTAAGATTTAAAATATACCTACAATGAAAAAACTAAACCATAAATGTTAATTAATATACCAAACATTATGACCATATGAGGTAATATTGACATGTGATGTAACAAAAAATATTTAATTTTCTTTATCTTATTATGCTAAAAAAATTAAAGAGATGAAGAGCTTAGATGAGAAATATTTAAAAGGTAATATAATGAAATAGAACAGGAGAATGTTGTATAATTAATTTCATGATAAATTTAAAATGAAAACCCATTGAATATTCCTAATAAACTTTATATTTTCTTCTATTATGTGGATAATGTCTCTCATGTTCTAGATTTAAATAATAACAATGAAGTATCGAATGTCATATTATTCAAATTTAAATAAATAGTCCCTATTTGAACGAAATCCAAGGAAATTTGGTAATTTTTCTTAGAAAATGACAAGCGATGAAGGCAAAGACTTTATGATCAATATTGCTGAGGTAGAAGTTCCTAATATATAGTATCATGTAAGTTTATAGTAAAATAAAATTTATCTGATACTTTTTTTGATAATGTACTTTTAAACTCTCTAATATCATCCATTTTTTCCATCTAAAACTAATACTCACTTGTATCTTTTGAATTTAATTCTTAGTTAAAATACCTAATGAAAATTATACAATATAGATGATAAGTACACCATTTCAAATTATGTCACATAGTCTTCCAATTTTTTCCAAAAAATCATAAGAAGACATTTTGTTGACTTCCCCGTAATCTATGAGACAGATTGACATTAAAATTATATTGGGAAATATTTTTTCTAATATATGGATATTGAAATTTTTTATGGATACATGGAATCTTTTATAGTCATTATGGTGGCTACATAACATGAACCATGTCTTGATCCACTAATAGTAGCACCCATTGATTAAAACATTAGTGAATAATATTAAAAATCCTATGAATGGAAAATGTATTATTAGAATATTGGATGTAACTATTATTTAGGTATACAATGATGAGTTTACTAATGAACTACCAGGATCCCCCCACCGAGCATTAAATTTAATTTTCAATTCAACTAATCCCTAATGTACAACCGATATCTAATTCCCCATACTAGATGCAAACACATGAATTTTTTTCATATTAGAAATAATTAAATTATATTAGTGATATGATATTTATATTTCATAATGTTTCACTATGTATATACCATATTATTTTTGTCAAGAAAAATGATCATTCAATGATTTTCTATATAAATTATTGGAAATTTAATTCCATTACTATGAAGGGATTGTATCCTCAACACATATTGAGGACATATTCAATTAAATTGAAAGAGATAAATATTTTCCAAAGATTTACATTCATTATATATATCATCATTTGTGAGTAATTAAGTAATTCATTTTAAATACATTATTTCATAAGATGTATATAAATTAATAATTTAAATTAATTCCACTTTCATTTACTAATGAACTCTCTTTTTATGGATCTGATGAATAATTTATTGAATGAATATCATTGTAATTTTTTTATTTATTGAAAATATCAAGTTGTACACTAAAAGTTATGTGGATCGCATGAATCATAAGAGACTTCGTCATTAGGGTGTTATAGAAAAAGCATTATATGTGAAATTTAACAAGGTTGAATTCTATATTCAAAATGTTTCTTTTCATGGAAATATTTTCATCAAAGAATGAATCCTTGTTGATTGTTTGATAATAAAGGAAGTGAATGAGTGGACTATATTAAGGAAAAAAATAAACTTATATAGTTTCCTTTAATTATAAGCTTACTATATTTAATATTATTAATTTTCTTCCATATTGGATGACCCATCATCTAAGAAAACACATAAAAAGTTTATGTTCATAGAGAAAAAATAATGAAAAAATTGTTTTGAATAATTGTATACTTGATTATGAAACTCACAAATATTGAATATACCATAATAAAATGATTGATTAGTGAAATTTATTGATTCATTAAAGAAGGGATTTGGTTCTCCCATTATAACAAATGATAATGTTAACACCTCTAGATCATGGTAGTTAGAGACTAAAAAGCAGACCTATTCAACCCATGATCCTGATCTAGAAGCTATAATATTCTCTTGGAATATATAGAGATTATATATCCATGTCAAAATATTTAAGATATATAACATAATATTTTGAAATACATATTTCAGAAGAAAAAGATAATCATATGGAAATATATATGACTCAAGCTACTGAATGACTGTGATTACTAAATAAACTTCTAGCTAGAGAAGAAAAATAAAGTAGAATATTAATGAATATAAATGTTAATAGATTCGTGGAAAAATTTTGGTTTGATAAGGATCCTCTATTATTATGTTTATTATAGATGTATACAAAAATAATATAAAAAATAGAAATATCACGCCAATTTGAAATTATTTCCATGCCATAATTGTTGTAAAAGATAAAATTTTATCATCTCGATGATGATAAATTTTAAAAAAAATTAAATTTCCTAAATGATGAGAAATAGAAAAATTTTAGTTCTAAATATAGTGTTAATTTTTTTAAAAAATATGTTATGAATTCCATTTATGCCTGAGATAAAAATGTAATCATTATATAGTTCTCATTGAATAAATTTCTTAATACCCATAGTAGAACCAAGAAATATAGGGATTCGAAGGGATTTTTTTGGATAATATAATGGAGAATATCAATAATTTTATTCTAATATACATTGTTTTACAATAGGTTAAGGCTATGTTATAACATCATAGTGGATAAATTAAACCTATAACTATTCCTATATAAAAATATGATGGAATTGCTATGAACTTTATTATCGGATAACCAATGACTCTAAGATGAAATAATCTAATATGTGTTATTTTTTAATTGTTTACCAATTATTTAAAATAATACAATGTAATAAACAATTTACCTTTCAAATTCCTCATTAGTATTTTATAAATGTTGTTATAATGATTTATGATGTATCTGTGTAAATTGTGTTTGATCATTATCCAAAACGTACCACAATATTATGGAAATTAGTTTGGAAGGATCTTGGCAGTGAGCTTCATTCATGAACATCATATCATGTACACATAGATGGGTATTCTAGAAGGACTATTCATATAATAGGTGACATGTCGAGGTAATTCTCACTTAACTTTCAAGGTATGCAAGATATGTATTTCTATTTGGTGGAGTATTTCTATAATAATAGATCCCATTAAATTATTTAAATTTTACCATATGATATATTATAAGAATAGAGAAGTAATCATCAAATTTATGGTGGTGAAATGTTTCTTTTAGTCAGTGAGCTTGTTAAGGATATAATAAAGAAGGTTAAGTGTATTCAGACACATCTTACTAATGCTCAAAGCTGAAATAAAAGGATTCCTTATATCTAATTGAAATAAACCAAATTTAAATTTCGATTTCTTGTTTTCATCAAATAATATCCATATATTTGGTTTATAAGGTATTATATGAAATGAATTTTTTCCCTACATACATCTAACATTTTGAAACTCTTAAGCAAAATAGAGTTATGGATTACCATTTGGAAATTCCACCAAGCCACTCTAAGGTACAAGAAGAGTCGCGTATCTCATTATAAAGAATGTATATACAAAACCCATATCATGTTATCTACTCTAATGAAATATAAATAGAACCTTTTAAATCTTAATATAAGGAGACAATATATATTTTGGACATAAGATAATTATTGTGGAACTATCAAATCGCTTGACAAGTATATATACTTCATCAAAATAATTAGATCAAACATGAAGCATGAGAAAATAATTAATTTATGATGAATAACTGCCTTGATCTATTATTTATATGGCATATTTGAAATTTATGAAAAAAAACATTCATTAATATAGGGATGAATGTAACACCCAATCTTCAATTATATGAAACTTTTATTTCTTTAGAAATAATATATTTGTATATACAATTTTATTTGAGAAATTTATTTAAATAAAAATTATCAACTTTTAAAAAATTATTTTAATAAAATTATTTTTGTAATTCATTATATCAATATTATCTTAGGAAGAATTTTAGAAATTTTTCTAGAAACATTTTATTATAGGGTGACCTGTGAAAAAATAAGATTTCAACCAAAAAAATCACTTGTATTACATTTTAATGATATGTTGAATAAAATGAATAATCATGAAACCATTTTAATAGTATAAAATTATTTAATATTTAGTATAATTCATATAAAATATAATTTTAATGTTAGAAAAATATGGTTTACATTGTTGAAATCCTTGTCATGTTTTCTTCAGAAGAAAAAATATTTTCAACTCATTCAACTTAATCTTATATTTAAAAATCTTATTTCAATTTTTAAGTGAAGTAAAAGTTTACATAAATTTAATATAATATAATTATTTTCATTTGGATCAACATTTTACATTATTTTTCTATTTAAATTTTTTTTTAATTTAAAGTAAATTTTTTAGAAAAATTCGTCCATTGTATTTTGTGCACTTATAATAAACATAATTTCTGAAAATTATTAAAATTGAGTAATGATAAATGTATAGAATATTTTGAATGAAAAAAATTAATTTTATTTTATATTTAAATCTTAATTATTTTACATATAAGGTGGGTTTAAGACCCACAGAAGCCCAGTCCTAGAAATACCACACAAAAAAGTAAAGGGAGAACATTAGAAGGAAGGATTACATTGGGTGGTGTAAATCACACCCCTAAAATATATGTACCCCATGTATTATAATTAATTTGTAAAAAAGGACCGCATTAAATTCTCATCATCATTATTTAATAATGAATAAAAAAATTTATTAAATAGTTTTTGCCATGATTGGGGTTACAACAGGATTATAGGCGGTCGACTAAAAAAAGAGAGACATGTAAAAATACCATAGATACATATATAAACATAATTAAGTGGTTAAATTTCTATATTAACCTTATAATAATCAATTTAATGAAAATTGTTTACACTTTTACAAGAAAAATAACATCGTATTTTTAAAATATTTTAGGTAATTACAAGTGTTTACTTTTCATCACTTATAAAGAGGGATCCTTTATCCTATATTTTTCACACCAAATTATCCATATATATTAACAATTCCATTCCCATATCCATTAAAAAAATGCATACCAACATTCTAGAGTATATAGACCCATAAATGTAAAAACCATGATCCCATAATGAGTATACATAATGTGGTTTTCGGAAAATATATTTAGCATTCAACCTTTTGTTTTCATTCTATTTTCTTTTATACCTCCATTAAATTTTATATAACCATGTTAATATAAAAAAATATGTATCCTAAATATACTGATATTCTATTATTCTGGTAAAACAGCCCATATTCATTATTTTTCTCTCATATTAAAACTGAATACATTGATCGTGCATATGTTATCCTTACCATCTCTATATAGTGGTATATTTTTTTAATCCCCACATTAAATAGATGGTTATATTGAATAAAACAATTTTTATTGACAAAATATAATATATAAATCAACTCCATAACCTTCAACTTGTAAATAAATGATAATGTCAATCCTGCGTACATGTCCACTACCACATCAATTAAATGATGTGATTCATTCTTCGTGTCTTCCTTTAGATGAAAAATATATTATTTATATATTTAATTTATATTATATGTAAATCAGGATTAACGTTTTTTAGAAGATGGATCTATTAACAATATGAAAGGACTAATGCTAAATAACATAAATATATAGGAAAAACAAATCTGTTAACACTAAGAAATGAAAATTTCCATATAGAATAATTAATAAAAAGGTTTTAAAATTTTATAAGTGGATAATGTAAGATATTTTTATGTATTTTGATATTTTATAAACATATTATAATTTTAAATTATTAAAGAGGTGGATTAAATCTTATAAAAATCACATCATATATGTGGTAAGGGTTTATTTCAAAACATTATCCATAATTGGGATTATTTTTATTTAATCATCCATTGGGGAATTTTTTTATGTTATATTTTAAACCACCTAAATTTTATTCTACTATAGTAATTTTTTTAATTTATTAGTTTTATTTATAATTTAATTGAAACCTAAAAATACCAAATAATAGTTTTAATGGAAAATATCTTTTATTTGATTTTTTTGGTAGGGAATCATTATATGGGGACCATATTCTATATAAAATGTTTTATGGAATTTTTTTACTATTATACAATGTTTGATCAAGTCACATTCAGTCTTGTTTTAATTTTCCTTTATTCTACAAATAAATCAACTTTACATTTTCTAATTAGGAAACATTTTACCAATGTTGTGAACTAAATATTTTTTTCACATAGACCACACAGAAGAATTTTCCTCATCAGAAAAAATGATTTCTTTTAATATTTCCTTTCATGATTCCATAATTATTTACATTGAAAACTGTTTACACATAAATTACAAATTTATAAATTATAAGTAATTGATATCTAAATTAAAAGGGCATTTTCTTCATGAAATCATTTACTGAACTTTTAATGTATTTTGTTCTAGGTAAACATTATTTGATGTATATTATGCTTTATTTTGGATATAACCTATTAAATCCATCCCAATATTACATTGGATGTATTATTAAAATATATTACTATTTATTGATTGAGGAAAATATTACCATTTTATATTATTGTTTTTCAACATGAATGTTCAATATGATGTTGTATTGAATTTTTATTCACCACATTCATATGAAAAATGAATTATACTTCCTATGTGATGGGAGATCACCATTATATCCCCAAGATTCATTGGTAGGTTATATAATACAATGTTGATTTTGAATTTTTTGTATTCATTACATATTTAGGTATGATGTCTTCAGATATGGACATGATGTTTTGATTAAGATGTGATGAATTATGTATTTTATCTTTATAAAACATGTACTACTTATCCATGTAATTATTTATGTTTTTATATCTTCCATGTATTTATCAAATTTTTTAAGATTTTAGTATTATAGAATAATATATAATTATATATATTTCATATCATTAATGAATATTTTATTTTATGATTTATTCCATTTGTTTGTTTCCCTTACTTAACATATAGTATAACACTTTAATCTATTTTTCATTATTAATGACCACAAAATAGGATATATTAATGAATAAAAGTATAAAATACAATAACTAAAGAAGTTTTCATAATATATTTTATGTTTCATTTCCTGCTATCAAATATAATTTGTGTATAAAATATTTATATGGACTCCCAGTACTATTAACTATTTAATCTTTCCGGTTGGGATAACTGGTATCTTGTTACAATGTAATAATGTAACCACTAACTCTATATTACTATTTTTCGGTAGATATATAAATTTATACTCATTATTAAATGTGATATTTGACCCATGTGTGGGTTGTGAGAGTGGTTTGGGATTGGGGATTTGGATATCATGGGGGCTCAAAGAATAGAAATGTTTAGTACTCCTTATGAAACTCAACAAGATGTTTTGGGAAATCGTGACAGGGAGATGGGTTGAGATAGGTTTTTTGGGATAGAAGAGTATTCATTTATTATTTTAACTACTGATGCATTAGTGAGGGGAAATGTTCATTGGAAAAAAATAATATTGGTTAGTAGGAACCATTAGACTCCTCAACTATTGTGGTGGATTGTGTAGTGATGAGGGTCTTTGTTATCAGTGACTAGAACACTGGGATAATATAGTAATATGTTCTATGGGATGTGACCCTAATTGTATAAATCTTCTTGATGTATTAACCATTGTCTACATGGATGTTCTGGTGTTCTTGAAGGAATCTGTTGATTCTGTGAGTATGGGATAGGGTTCTTCGACCTCCCCAGTTTATGTGAGTATGGGTGGATGTCATAATAATTCCCGAATAAGAGAATTGGGTCTAGGAATTCTCTGGATGTGGTGTATATGTATGTAATGATCCTTAAATATCCATTTATGTATCACATTTAGACATTTACATACATTTTATGGGTCAGTGTGCATGAACGATGACTTTTTGGGTTTGGATTAGGTCTTAGCAGCGGATTGCACAGTGTTATAGGTCATTGAATGATGTGACATGAATAACAGACCTCCCTTGATTAATAATTTATATAAATTGACCAAATATAATTTTTTAGTAATGGGCTAGGCATCAGTATAGTGGAAAAGACAATGAGGAGGCAAGGATAGTTCCACCATTGCACTAAAACATGTATGATTATAAATTGGGGAAGAATCATTATAAAATGACAACCTAATGTTTAGGAGGTCTTGGTGGATTGTATAACACCATAAATCTAATTCTCATGTGTTATATTTATTGTGTTCTAGGTGCATGTAATTATACGATCTAGTATGCCAGTGGAAATTGCTGACACCTAATCATGATGTATTTTTGACACCCTAAACTGGGACTATGGTGCTGTTTAGGGGCATAAACTTTCTATTATGTTTATCACCATATATGTTTATTATTAGGCCTGTGCACCTTGATATGGGATCGAGATATCTTTTTTTTTCAATGGGATTGATGAAATATGAGTTTTTTTGTATATTATATTTTTGGTTAATTTTGTATTTTTCACCTCCTTGGTAGTATTTGAGAGATGTAATTTTATATTCTACACCAATGTTGATTTAATTATAAAATTATTTTTATTTGATAATACATACTCTATATTTGTTAGCAATGATTTTTTATTTTTTTAAGATGTGATTTTTTGACTTATATTCATAGAAATAGTCTCCCAACATTATGGATTAGACCCTGTATAGTGACCATAATTTTTATAAATATATATTATAACTAAAAATTGAATATTAATTAAGTAACATTATAATCCTCAAAATAAATTTAATGTTTTAGTATATTTGGGGACTAGATACATATTATTCTTATTGCCTGAATGATCATTAACATCTCCAACAAATATCGTACACACAATAATCTTCTCAGACATTATTAATGTAACAACTTTATTCATAACCAAAGAAAAGAAAACATAAAAATGTGTTACATTATATGTTTATTAAAGATAAAAAATATAGATATTAATTATCACTTAAGCATAACATGAGAATAAGGATATTAAAACACCCGAATATTTTATATTATATTTCTCCATAAATGAATATTAAGTGTTTGATAGCTTTCCCAAAAAAATAAGGATTAAAACCATGTGTGATATATTAGAACTCATCAATTACATTTAAATATATATTGAAATATTTTACTTATCTAAAATTTAATAGTGAAATCATAATATAAAAGCTCTCAATTTTTAGTAATGTTATTATATGTTTAAAAAATATGGTATCTTTAAAATGATTTTTATTTCATTTTTTATTTGAATACTATAATTATTTTATGCCAATTTTATAAATTAAAATTTATTTAGTGGACTTGATTTTTGAAATCTATTGGACTGAATTTACTTTCGGAATATTTTTGGGATTTTTTGAAAAAGTTTGTTCTTCAATAAATATTTAAAAAATAAAAAAAATTAAGTTCATTATTTTCTATTAATTAAATAATATAATTTTCAAATCACATTATATATTTTATTTGGCCAAAAATTCAAATATAGTTTATTTTATTTATGATAATCCAATCAATCCTTTTTGAATCATCATTATTGAGGTTTTTTATTTAATATAATATTTAGGAATAAATTAGAATTATTCTAAAAAATATTTTCCATTGAATTTTTTGAATTTATATTAATGTTGAATTTTAACACTTATATAGATTTTATCATCAAACAATAATAGAGTATTTGGAATCAGTAGGATAAAATTTTGTAAAATATCCCTTTTTTGTCATTATGAATAGAGGTAGATGTAAATACCTATCACCATAGTAAGGATAACCTGGATAAAATATTTTTAAAACCATGAATTAATGTCTCAAAATCAACTCGACACTTTCCTTTTTTACATTTTTTTATAATTTCTAACCTATACATCCCAACATTGAATATATTTAATTTCTATTTCATTTTACATTGATAATGAGATTTATATTTTTTTAGTAATGAAAATCCCCAAATATAACTCTCTTTACTTCAATAAATATTTTTTTAATAAGTATAAAAAGTTGAAATGTTTTTTTAAAATTTATTTTTGGATTACAAATTTATTTTTCATCGTTGAAATTTATATTTATTTTTTGTTAATTGAATAATGTCCATAAATAATTATGGAAATCCAATAGAGTATTTATTCAAATACTAATGAAATAAAATAATTGATATGAAAAATAATACAATTTTGAAAAATTGTTGATATAGACGATTTTTATGGATAAATATTACATTTTTTATGAGTGAAATTTTATAATTATAATTCCATTACTATCTATGTAACATTAATGGTAAAGTAAATTTTTTGTTTAAAATGACATTAATGATATTTTATGAAAACTAATATGATATTATATTATTCAAAAACCTTATCATATTGAAAGAGGAAAATTTGGGTGAAATATGGTAAACAATATCACCAATTTTCCATTTATAAAATAAATGTCAAATTATTAGTAAAATAATAACCCCCTAATGTAGAAAAAGACATTAAAACAGTTAATGTTAAATGCAGATAACAATGTTGATAAAATATAGAAACGTTTTATAATGACACCAAAAACTATAAAATTGTCATTAGATGATGATATTTCTACCTTATAATATTTTTTTAATCTATGTACATTTTGAGGAATTTTGTTTCAGAATTACATTATTATATTTTAATCATTTTAGAATTTCACAGTGTGTTATTTAGCTACATTATAAATAAAAGAAAATTCAATCTTTCCATTACACCACATTATGAAATATAGATCAATAATCCCGTAAAAAATTTATTCTATAATTAACTATTGATTAATTATAGTTTATTTTATTCATTAATGACCATTCCATGTTTCCTTAAGAAAGGACCTAAAGTGGTCTAATTAAAAATGTGGTCACCATCTTACCCAACCACTTTTAATTTATTCATTTTTCTACCTCCTATGAGTATATGGTATTCATAATAAAATAATAACGTCTTTACACTAAATGTAATTAAATTTTATTATGATCATTTGACAACCAATATACACAATTTTTTCATCAAATGGGATGTGAAATGATTCCTCGAGTTTACATTTGGCCTACTACCTCCGAGTAGAGATAAAATTAATTTTCCATCACGATATTTCCTAGATGTTTATTATTATGGTCCAGTGTTTATACATGATATTTATGATATAATTATGATTATAGTATTATAAAACCATGTCTAAATTATTACATAAAAATATACTGGTCAATAATAACCCTATTTTTGAATATATGTGAACTACCACCTCCATGAAGTAATATGATTCATTTTTTGATTCCACATTACATGGTTGGTATTGTGGATAAAATTAATTAATTTATATGATATATATGATATAATTATTATTCTAGAAAAGTTATTTATTATTTATCTTTATTTCCATGTATTCTTTGAAAATTGAAAACAATCTTCGGTGTATGTATGACTTACGATCTTTATGAATAATGTAATTAATTTTTCTATCTCTATGTTTTATGGATGAATGTACATACAAAGAGTTCATTTGACTGATTAAATCTTTATGTGAAGAACTAGATCTATTTAAAAAAAATTATGGACCTCTAAGACTTTTTGAATTATTCTTTGCATAACCAGGTTATAATAATGAATCTATTTCATCATCAATGAATATATGATATGTTTGATCAATTTAAGGGATTGAAATAGTTTTAAAAAATTATATTATTATATGGATATCACCAGAAACATGTTTAGAAGGAAGTTAGTTCGAATATATATTTTATAATCATATGTATCCATTATGAATAAGTCATTATAAATTTATGTCTTCTTAATGAACTATCCCTACTTATTTCATTGGTGAATTTAATCTTTTATGGGTATCTATATTTCATTATGGTGGAGTTTTTTATGAAATAATCTTGTATACTAGGAATAATGTGGATCATTAGAGACCCTTGGCTATAAATTTTGGTATGTTCAATGAGAATTAAACTTATAAGATTTTAATAAAGTGAGATTTCAGGATACCATGGGTAATTTTTTTTGGAAAACTTTCTTTTGAGAAAGAAGGATCTGTAGATCCAAGAATGATATATCCTAATTTCAAATATAATGATAAATTCCATAAATCATTTAAAGAACATATGTTTAGACATAAATAATCACATATCCAAACATTTCTAGAGCTTATATTGGGTTATATAGTCTATTAAGACTCATCGAGTTCTGTGTTGGGATTTCATCACAATCAAAGATATCTATTAGTTTATTATTTCTCATGGAAGTTACTAATTCATGATAATAACTACACAACACATGATTTGGAGTTGGATATTTTAGTTCATGGCTTAAATGAAATTGGTAATATCTTTTTGATGTTAAATTTATGATGAATATAGATTAAAAATTCCTGAAACACATTTTCACAAGAATTTATTTGAACCTAAATAAATTTATATGAATTGAATGTCATAAAATATTTTACATTTCTTGATTAATACACTAGGT
Organism: Viscum album; assembly: GCA_963277665.1. Lineage (NCBI taxonomy): Eukaryota > Viridiplantae > Streptophyta > Magnoliopsida > Santalales > Viscaceae > Viscum > Viscum album. Next base: position 696,330,579 of record OY728141.1, read on the forward strand.
AAAGGAATATATATATATATAATCAGTTTTGTAAGAATTCATATGTTTTTTTGGGTAATGTGGCATCATATCAATGGAAATTTATATCAATAATAACTGATATGTGTCGACATTTTGTTGAACAAGGTAATGTTACTAGTTTTCCTTCAATTACTATTATTATTAATTTTTTTGAGAATTTTATGTGGCTCCAAAATAATATCCAGAATATGTTATGATGAGGTAAAAACTCAATGGTGGGGAGACCATTAAGGGATAGATGTTATATAAGAGTTTATTGTTAATTTTTTTACTTTTTATTATTGAAACTTTTTCTTATTAGGGACAAATTGTTTCTTCATATCACCACTTTAATTGTGAAATCCATCCTAGATTTTAGAATCTATATAAATATTTGGGTGTCCAGTTTTTATGGGTTGGAATGAAAACAGTTGTGGAAGAGTATTTCTTAGGATTACTCACATAACATCAGGCCAAGGAAGGGAATCATTGGTAAAGTTGTGGGTTTAATTAATAATAAATTATCATGTGAAAATGAGACTAGATATTGATGAATCTTTTTACATTTATAACAAGTATGTTTGGGATACATGATTATATATGGGTTATAGTTTATTTCCTCAAAATTAGTAGCTCAACCCTTCCAAATTTGTAAGACCAGTATAGTGAAATACTTTTCCCAAACATTCATTGGGGTAATTATAATGATTTATGATGTTCCAATATCGATTATATCGATCTGGGAACCCATATTCACCTCTCCATTTTTGGAGTCCTTAAAGTAATCTCGTAGAATCTAGTTGACTAGGAGTGAGGATTTTAATTCTAAAATAGATGGAAAATATGAATTGATCATCCAAATGATGGAGTAAATTCATAGGGATTATGGAACATATTTTTGTGGCTCATGAAAGGAGAGAAAACCATTAGTATATTTATCATACAATAATATTTTTCGGTCATACATACATATGGATACTTTTGAAGAATTTTTTGGGAATATTTTCCATTTTCTACTTCTTTGGATGGAAACATTTGAGACATAACATCATGGACTATTACTTATTAAAAAGGTAATATAGAATATTTAGTTGATAAGAATGATGATGAAGAGAGATCATATTCATAAGATATCATAATTGGATCATCAACAGTGATTGTTGGAGTTTATGGTGAGTGATCACGTCTTTATGAGAATATCTCCATGACTTTAGAATAATCATTTTATAAAGTAGGGAATGTTTTATCAATGGTATAAAGGCCAATTTTAGATACATTAAGGATTTATTGAGGGGGTATATCAGGCATAATTACCAAAAAGGATCATTCTAGTTCACAAATTATTTTAGGTATCTTATTTGAGGAAGTTCCAACCTGATCATGACCAACAGATCTGATGACATGAAGTTAATATATTACCATATTTTATTTTTATTACTATGATGGTAAAAATTCTAGAGAGGAAAGGGAAGAAATTAAGGCTAAAAAGCATATGTATAGTATTTTTATTGAATAATAGTTAGATTTAGGAAGAAACATGGGAGCATGAAAAGAAAATAGTGGATTTCTTGTCTGAGAACTTCAATGACAACAAAAAATTTTCAACGTTTTATGGATGGAATGTCCAATGGTATAGATAAAGTTGCAACACCATTTTTAGGTACATTATCCTTTATTTATGAATTTTGAGCATACATAATTACTCGGTTATGTTTTTGGATGTTTAAGAGGTTTTAGCATGTTTTTAGATTTTTATTAGGTTTTACATTTGTATAAAAAGTGTTCCACCTTGATGAAACTGTATAATATATCTAAGAAACATCACAGATTCATGGTTACCCCACCATTTGGCCAAACCATGTTATTTCCCAAGGAAAATGGGGAAAAATAAAATGATTGAAAAGTATTTTTGGGGAATAATATGTCTAAACATGTCCACCAACCATGGTTACCCCACCATTTGGCCAAACCATGTGTCACAACCTGATTGTTACATGATCTTCAAAACCATGCTCTCCAAATTGTTTGACTACTTTTATTGTATTTTGAACATACATGGTTGGTATATCTTTTAACGAACCATATGATGAATATTTGAACATCCAAATTTGGTGGATCTAATGTAAAATATGTATTGAAACAATCACAAGTACACAAATTTAATTGGATCCCAAACTAATATCCCCTTATGATTGAGAGATGATTCCATTCAATCTCGTTTTCAGTTTTAAGTGAATCAAAGGGAATTCTAGATCTAGATTCATCATTAATAATCCATCTTCCTTGTTGTTTTTAGTTATGCTCTTCTCCTCTTTCTTAGAAGAATAAATTAGGTATTTTATAGACACTTATATATATATGTCATCTAATTTAAATGTTGATAAATTATGATTGCATTTCTTGATGGTATAGTGTTTGGATCCTAAATATTGATGATCTTAGTTTTTTTCTTCATTCATTTCAATCATAGAATGGTATGTAGCACCTCTATCATCTCCTCCTGGAATTAAAATTTATGTATTAGTTTTCATTAAATGAATTTCAATGATTTTTTCTATGTGTTATTGTAGATATAAACCAAATTTGGATTATTAATTTTAAATTATATTAATTAAATTATTTCTTGAGAATTTACTAGTGGAGATAATTTTAAAATGATTATTTTACAATATTGTATTTGTATTGACTCATTAAATTTTTTATACGATTCAATGAAAGAAGGGTTTTATGAGTAATTGTTTTTTCATGGAATTTGGAATACATTGTAGGGGTCAGTGCATTCATCGATGTGACCTTGTGGATGGGGTGTGTTCCACTGGTGAATCTGGTATAAGTCATCAAGTGGTGACTTAGTTTATTATTGAGTGATTATTCATGAGGTTGGAACTGACACCTAGGAATTCATGGGTGGGTATATGAAGATGTTGTTATGGGTAAACCAATTAATTGAGAATTATTTTATAATGTGTAAAAAGTATTCCTTTTAACATGTATTCTATTTTAATATAGTCTATTTGTCTTATTGTAATACTATATTTTAGAAATGGTTCTAACTATTTATTGTCCAAGTTGTATGATTTGGTATGTCTTTTGGGAAATGTAATTTGTTGGTTGGAGTAGTTTAATCAAGAGGGGGTTGAATTTAGTATATATTAAAATTTCTATTAAAATGTTTTATTAAAAATGATCCCCAATAAAAATAAATTCAAACTAGCCAATTGAGGTAATAAGATTATAAAAGTTTTAATTTCCTTATAACCTCTAAGTAGATTGATTAATCCTCAGTAACATCAATATGAGTTATTGATATCACTTTTGTAGCTATTCTAATAAGGAAAAACAATTATAACATCAATCTAAGACAAACTATTAAAGTAAAATCTATTGTATTTGGAACTGTACGGTAATTTAGAGAAAATCAATATTAAAAGTCGTAGTAGATAAAACAAGTGGTTCAGCCTCAAGACGAGACATAATCCACTCCACTTTGTGATCACAAACCACCCAAGAGTTTTTATTAAAAATCATGATCCACACTTTGGATTAGGGTAAACAATAGTACACAAGACTGTCTAGGTCACACAACCTCTTCTATTGTTCTTTGTGTGTATAAACTACCATGTCACAAAGAAATCTCATCTACACATATCTATGGGAGTTAAAAAATTTAAAAAGATATGAGAGGAAGGATATATTGTATTCTTCAATTTAATGCAGAAGACATTGTGTGTTTTAATAAAGACATACACACAGTTCTCAAAACCTAAAAACAATAAACAAGAGAGAAAAGATGAGGATAAAATGATAGATGTTCTCTAAGTGTTATTATATATAGCTATAGACTAGTAGGATGAAGACAATGAATGTATTGAGTCCTGTAGATAAAAACAGAGTGTCTCATTTCAATCTGTTTGAATGTGTATGCTATTTATCTCATATTCTTGTTGGAGGTGGTACTACAAAGAAGTTTTTGGATCTGATCTATAGTTGTTCAGATTTTTGAATCGAGATTTGTTCAATTGTTCTGAAGTTGTTTTTTGTTTCATGTATCAGTGCACTTTTAAAAATGCTCGTGCTTCTACTACACACTTCTACACACCTTTTTGTTCGAGTGCCATGCATTTCTTTTTATTATAGAGTTCACATGTTGGAGCTGACAGGATGCATGTATTTGGTACCTCATACCTCATAAAGTCAGGTGACATTGCTATAAAGAAATAATAGTTATACCTATTCGTATACATGATATAAATATAACCATTAGAATTAAATTTAAAATGACAGAACAAAGTATACAAAGGTGTCATAGCCTGTCCAAAAAAGGTATCACATAGAAATAGTGTCACCACAAAAACAATGCCTTCTTCTTTTCCATTGAGTGATGAGACATTCAAGATGTCATAGTTTTATTGAGATCTATAACTGGTATGAAAGACGTGGTGTTAGAATCACAGTGTCTGCCGCTTCGACAAACATCTAACTCTATCTTTTTTATGGAAGAAAGGAACTGGTGTCACAAAAATCATAAGATAAAAAACTGGTTGTAGTGTCTGGATCACGGTGTCTGGGTCACGATGTCTGGGTAAGGGTGTCTTCGTCACGGTGTCTGGGTCACGGTGTCTGGGTCACACTATTTGGGTTACAGTGTCTAGGTCACGGTGTTTGGGTCATGGTGTCTAGGTCCTTTTCAAGGAAATCAGAACTACTGGCAAACTCATGATTTCTCAGACTTATCCAGATATATATAAAAAAAATTGCAGTAATATTCATAGAATTAATTATACTTAATCATTCATATAATCATTCATTATAGAACAAAGTTAAATATAGTATACAATTATCACAAAAGATTTAGAATTAACATGATTTAGTGGAATTTTATTTATATCATAAATAAAACAACCATATCTACACATTCTTTGACATTGAATAAACATGATTAAGGATTTATGATCATTAAATACTGATTAAAACATGATGAGTCCCACAATCTACCCCTTTTTGATGATCACAAATCATATGAATTAGCTAGTTGTTCTTTGTGTTCTTTCTATTTCCTTAGTGTCATATTCTCCACCTTTTTATATTATCAATAAGAGTATAAGAAAAAGAATTAATGAAATTATAGAAGATAATAGAAAATAATAGTTCACATTTCATTATATGGAAAAATATTTGTCAATAAAAACAATAGTAAAAAGTACCAAACATCCATATCAAAATATATGTTTCAATTTTCATTATCACCAGTTGCCTTCTCTTTTCCATTGGCAGCAGCATCAGAATGATCCACAAGGGTAGAAGTAAAATTTTAAGAAGAGAGTGAGACAACTGTTAGATAAGGACGATATAGTTATTCAAAAACATAGCGTTCCAAAGTGTGTTCTGTGGAAGTCAATGACATGTTTTGGACAAGGGTAATAGGTCTGATCGGGTTCAGAGCCTAAGATACAGACATTGAGGTAGATACAAAGGAAGTGGATGAGGAAAGTTGTAAACCAGACTACAAGGGTGAAATTGTAGGAGACACAATAGCAATGCTCTTCACATGATTATAAGGCCTCAATAACTGAATGAAGTCAGTAATAATTTCACCACCACACTGAATTATTATCTCAAAATCATCTTTATTCTCCATAAACATTCCCAATAGAGGAGTAAATTATTTCATCTTCAGAGCATGAGTCTTGAAGGCTTTAGTGACAGGGGGATTTTTAAATTATTTACAAGATACTTGAAATGATTGGCCATATCATTATTAGAGAAAATCCCATTAAAGTATAAATCCACATTTATAGTAATTTCATCAGGATCATCATTTTCAATAATTGAATTATTCCTCACTAGGTCAAGGATTATGTCACTATTCATGTCAACTGTAGATAGACTATCCTTTTCAAAACCACTTAACACTGAATAAAGTTCCTTCTTAACAATAGTTCCGAGCAGATCACTATCAAAGTGTTGAGATGACTGTCTAGAGGCATTAGAAGTTATAACATATGAATTGAGGGTCTTGAACTGATTAATATGTTTCTATAGACATCACATATGCTCATCAATATTTTTTCCATGACTAACTATAGGCACACGCTTCTCGGAAACTATCTTTTTTCTTCTATCAGCCAATTTTTCTGCTAATGAAGTCTTATTCAGTTGAATTATATAGGAAACATGATGTGGAATCTTACCACTAACATCCTAAACTAGTTGAGTAATTCATTCTTGTCTTGATGTCAACACTTTTTGTATATCTTGAATTATAGCTCTGAGATACTTCACCTCATCACTCATCCAATTTTTTCTAAATTATAACTTCTTGAATTTCAGGAGGCATTTTGGGTTGAATCTGCCATATGATTTTCTCTAACAACAAGGAAGCATCTCTTTCGCTTTGATTTGTTATAGGAGTAGGTTGGGTGTTAATGAGATTTTCAACTCCAACCAATATATTCACTATAACAGATTTAAAATCACACTGACTCCTGAAAGAAGGAGGTTCTTGAGAAGGTTTAGTAAAAGGAGCGGAGACAGTCTCAGGTTCCCTAGCATAGATTACCTCTAGAGTAGAGATCGGTTTCAATCAAAACATAGTTTATAAGTTTTGACTTTAACCGAGGATTCCTAGGTATCATTCACATCAAAGATGCTTGGGAATTTATACCAGTTATCCACAATGATTTCATCCATAGGATTAGGAACTTCAACACTTTCTAGGATAGGGTGATTCTCCCCCTTAATAAGTGTATCTCTCATAGGACTGAGAGATTCAGTTCCTTGATCTGTTTCTAAATGATCATATCAAATACTCTCAACCATTTATTTTCATGGTTGGTAGAAGGAATGTTCCATTATTTCCTCAGTATATAGGATAACATCAAGATTATATTGTTCACCTTAATGTTTTTAAACCACTACTTCATTCGCAAGAGAAAGTTATTATTCTATATACTCATTAACAGCATCGATTTCTTTTACACTAACAATATATTCCATTCCAGAAAAAGTTCTTCTTCCAAATCAATACTTCTTTCGGTAATAGGTGCTTCCTTCTCAACTATGTTTTTTGGAATAGTTGGACTACTGTATTCATTATCCAAGATAATTTCTTCAAGAGGTGCAACAACTGCCTCTTCTTCCTCTTCCACGTGATGTCCAAGATTTCTTCCGGATCCAAACGAAGATCTGAAATAATCTTAGGTCATTAATAATGCTCATCTAGATTAAAATTTACATATAACATTTCATTATATTTCACCCAAACCATTTTCCACAGATTTTAACTTATTTTCATCATTTTGACTATAACATTTGAGATACATATTTCATATTTTTTTATGACATCTACATTTGATCTAACCATTCCTTTAGCATACGACATAGAAGAGATTAACCTTGAGTAGAACAAGAAGGCAGACTTTGAGGTTGTCTTAATCAACTCAGACATATAAAGTATTACATACATTCATAGGTTAATCTTGTGTCCATTTTTCATAAGATGTATAAATAATACATCTTGATAATTGGGGTTAGAAAAATATCCTTTTTCTTGGACTAATCAAATTATGAATGAACTTAAACATTATCCTTTATTCACCATCCTATTCATCATTAATATCTTATCTTATGTTTTTTATTTCTAGTCAGGCTTCCCATGGCCTCTTTTAAAATAAAAATTACACTATGAGGAGGAGTAATACCTCTTTGTTAGTACTTAAAAATTCATTCATGAGGTATCACGAGGAAGGCCGCCCCTAAAAATGATTAAAAGTTAAATTTGTGGACCAGTAATACCTCTCCACCAAACAAAACCATCTTCAGCTTTGAAATAAAACTAAATTAACTGAGAAAACTAAGCTAAATGATTGGATAAATAAGTATTTTACCTTTTTTGAACCAATACAACCGTCCCTTATCATTCAGTACATAAAAAACTAAAAACATTCATGACAGAAACCACTTATAGGGTATTTCCTTTTCAGGTACCACTATTCAATCAAACATGATATGAGTTCCATGGTCCTTCGGGCACTATCTTAGGTACACTTTTCATTTTTTATAAGAACTGGGAATATAAACAGTCGATGAAGATTCACACTTAATCTTAATTATTCAATGAGGGTTCGAGAGAGAGATAGAGATGAAGGGATGAAGGAGGTCTTACGGTTTGATAGGGAAAGGTTTCAGTTTCATGTGAAGAGAGATTGCGTGATGAAAATAGTTAAATACATTCGGTTTTTATCATATAGATATTTCATGCATCACAAATTCAAAAGAGTCGGATGAATATAATGAAATAATCAGTCAAAATGATATGGGTAATAAAATACAAATAAAACAAAAAAGTGTTACTATGTTTAGACTAGAATAGATTGTCACGGGGAGACCAGAACAAGTTGGCATAGTGAGACCATAATATGTTATATTGAATTCCTCTCAATTGTGTGACTCGAAAATGGTGAAACTATATCATTTGTAATAGTATGTGAAAAAAGTAATTGAGATATAGTAACTATGAGACCAAAAACATGAAACAACAATCATCATGATAGTAACTTGTAGAACTGTGAGAGTGAGATAGTAATTCTATAATAGTGACTCATGAAATCATAAATTGTGATATAGTATGTAGTGAGTTAGTATATTTTTAAATAAAACATTTTATAATTTATATTTTTCATTCATAATTAATGTATAATGTTATCTCTCCTTTCATAATTTAATGGTTTGGTGAATATATCAGAAAGATGATATTTAGTTCCAATGAATTGCAATGTGATAGCAATTTTTTGATAATGGTCTCTCAAAAATTGAATTCTTACATCAATATGTTAAGTCTAGAGTGTCAAAAATGATTTTTTGAGATGTTAATTTCTCTTGGATTGTAACAGTTTTTAGGTACAAGCCTGAATTGATATCCACAATCATGTAATATATGTTTCATCCACAAAATTTGTACACAGCAACTAACATTAGAAATGTATTCAACTTAACCAATAAAAAAATCCAATAGAGTTTTGATCATTACTACACTATGATACTAGAGATATTATTAAAAGGTGACACATTCCAAAGGTTAATTTTCTATAAATATTACATCCACCAAAATCAGCATCAGAATAGATAACTAACTCAAATGATTGTCTTCTAGGATGGAACAACCATAGATTGTGTTAATGCTTGAGGTATTTGAAGATCCTTTTAACTGTATTTAAATTATATTTCATAGTGTTTTCTTGAAAATGTGCACACATACAAACACTAAACATAATGTTAGGCCACCTAAAAGTTATATTGTGTAAGATTCCAATCATACCTTTGTAATTGGTTTGATATTCATATTTTTCATCTTCATCAAGATCCCACCTACAAGTAGTACTCATTGTAGTATCACTACTTTTAGTGATATCCAAGCCAAAACGTTTTAAAATAACTTTAGCATATATATTTTTTTGATTTAAAATAATACAATATTTATTTTTAAAGAATTGAAATCCAAAAATAAAATCTTAGTTCACCAATTAAACTCATTTAAAATTGATTTTTCTTCATTTTAAAAAAATTCAATATATAATTTTTTTGATGATTCAAGAATAATATCATCTACATAAATTTGAACCACTGAAACATCATTGGAAATTATTTTATAAAATATGTAAATAAATTTATACATTTTGTAAAATCATTGGAAATAATATAACTACTAAATTTATCCTAATAAGCTTTATAGATCTTGTTTTAAACTATACCAAAATTTTACTAATTTAAAATAATGATTTGGAAGGTGAGGATTTTTGAATCTAGGGGACTTTTCAATAAAGATATCCTAAAATATATACCAATTCAGGAATTCACTCTTGACATCTGTTTAATATAGTTTGAAATTTAGATGTCCAGTATAAGAAAGAAGGATTTTAATGGGTTCATGTCTAGCTACTGGTGAGAAGGTCTCCTCATATTCAATTCCTTCCTCGTGACTATATCCTTGTGTGACCCATATATCCTTGTTTAAAACTATATTACCATCTTTATCTACCTTATTTCTAAACACCCACATAGTGGTTGTGCTATAAATGTATTTGGTTCTTTCAAAAAGTTTCTAAACATTGTTCCTTTCAAACTTATTATGTTTTTATTTCATAGCCATCACCCAAAATTTATCATTTTTAGAATCATTGATGTTTTTAGGTTCATGTTGTGACAATAACAAATGATTTCAACCTGATTTCTAAGATATTATTTAGTGTTAATTCCTTTATCTAAATATCACACTATGACATCTAATGGATTGTTCTTAAGGGTTCTAACATCTCTAGAAAAAGAGAGGCTATTGATTTCATGTTCTTCCACAGGTTCGGGTTTATTTTGACTTGAATCATGAGAATTTACAGAACTGTAATTTATCAAAGATTCATTTAAAGGATGGTTGGAGGGTTTAGCATTGACTTTAATATATGACATATCATCCTCTAGGTTATCTAGAGAGGTTATAGGATCATTTGGATATGTCTCATCAAACATGAAATGGATAGATTCTTCTAGACATTTAGTTCTTTGTATAAAACCTCTATAGGCATCACTATGGATTGAATATGCAAGAAAATTCCATCATCATTATCGGATGCAAAGTTTCCAAGATTTTACAGAGTTTTGAGGATATAAACTTTTCAACCAAATACTTTTATGTAGTTTACTTTGGGTTTTGTATTGTTCCATAACTCATGTTGACTTATTTTATGAATATGTCAAATCTACACTCTATACATGATATAACATGTTGTATTTATAGATTCATCCCAAAAATAAATTGGTATTTCATATTAACTAAGCACGGTTCTATCAATTTCTTGAATGGTCCTATATCTTATTTCCACAACTCCATTTTTTTGAGGCGTTCTAGGGCCAGAGAAATTTTTATTGTATTCATTTTATAGGAAAAGTAATTTAATATATTGATTTTAAAATTCAAAGCCATGATCACTTCTTAATGATTTAATTCTACATCCACAAATGTATTCTATTTAGTTTTAGAATATTTGGTTAAATGAGATAAGACTTCAATTTTTATATGAAAAAATAAAGTCAAAATATATCTAGAAAAGTCGTCTACAAGAACACAAACATATTGCTTCCCATTTAAACTACAAACTCTAGATTGTCCAAAAAATCAATGTGAACCAACTTGATAGGGTGAGAAGATGACACTTCTTTATTTGGTTTAAAATAAACATTGTGTTTATTTTCCTCTTGGCCAGGATTACACACTTTATCAATGGAAAACACGATTTTATGTTGGACATTGAAAAAACATCTTCTAGTTAACATTCTAATGGAGGGATTTTTGTAGTGTACTTATCTTCTATGACAAACCCAGGACACTTTGTGAGATCCACTTAAACATGAAGTATTTTTAGAAACTAAATAATCAATGTTATGATAGTATAGATTTTCATTTTTCAATGAACAAAATACTAATAAATTTTTAGAAGTATAAATATTGCAAGCATTATTTTAAAATTTAACATAAAATCTATCATCACATTGTTGAGAAATACTAAGTAGATTATATATAATCCATAAAAAATGTAATTTGGAAATTAAAACTATGTTAGAGTTACGAATTTGACCATGGCCAATGATTTTTCCTATAGAATTTTCACCAATGGTGATATGTACACCATAAATATATATTCTGTTCATGATGCATGAATAATCTCCAATAATGTGTCTTGAACACCAATTTTCCATGCACCAAAATATTTTACAAGAGCTCTTTAAAAACATTACATACAAAATATTCAAATAAAAACAGACTTTTGTACCCATATTTTTTTGGGTCCAGTAATATTAGTAACTAGTGCTTTAAGAACCCACATCTACCTCAAAGGTTAACTATAATAATTATGTAAATTATTTGATTAATAAACTCTATTAGATCTAGAGAAACAAGAAATAGTGGAGAGTGTATCATAATTTGAACTAGCGATATGTTTTATTCAACTAGGAGTAAAGCTGTATGTTCTGGATATAGAAACAAAATTGTTTTTTAAAAAATTTCTTTTATGAGGTTGATAGCCAATACCAATAGTGTATTTATGGGAAATCTGTTTACCTAGAATTTGTACCAAGGTATCATTAACATTAGTAAACCATTCAAGGTCATTTTTCAATCTCTCATTAAATTTATTTAGTTCATTGTTTTCTTTGAGTAATTGAACATTTTTCTCTCTTTCTACAGCATGTTCACATTTAACAGTTGAGGTAAGAGCATAGTATTTCATTAAATAATTTTATTTATATTATAGTTCATTACATGTCACTTCAATCATATTGATGTACTCAAAAATTTATTCATTAGTAATATTTTCATAAGCAATTTAATCTCCTGATTAATAAAATTATTGTATATGATATTTCACTATTACCTAAGATTTGTTTGTAATGAAACACATATTGGTTTTGTTATCATGATCACCAAGTGAATACTCTGAGTCCCTTGAACTATCCCTAGAATCATTCCATGTTTATTTCATTTTTTTTATAATTTCTATCTTCTTTCTCAAATTTCGTTTTATATTTGAGATTGGGACAGTCAGCTTTTACATTTCTATTTCATTTACATTTATAACATACTATCTCATCAAACATGACATTTAATTTCCAATATTTATTCCATATTCCCTTTTGATCATATCTTCTTTTGATGTTTGGATTCCTGAACGATTTCTTCCTTTTGTAAAACTTCTAAAACATTCTGGCTAATTGATCTATATCCTCATCACTGTTAGGTAATGATTGTTCAATACTATAAATTTCTTTAGAGAATTAAAATTTCTCATTTTCATTATGTTTTGATGAGGTGGTCATTAATGCCCTTTATTTTATTTTAGGTTTATCCTCCTCTTACTTGTAAAATTTTATCTCCTCTTCATACATCATTAGTTTCCCAATGAGTTCTTTGATAGGAAATTTCTAGATATTTGATGAAATTATAATATAGACAGATGTTCCTCTCCATCTCTCAGGAATGCATCTAATAATCATCATAATTTTTTCTTTCACAGTAACATCTCTTCCAAGAGAATAATTTTGATGATAATTTTGTTGAACCTGAGATGCATGTCAAAAATAGGCTCATGTGGCTCATTTTAAAGTTGACATACTTAATATCTCTCCAGCGTGAGAGCATTTCTCTCCTAGGGTGTCCTAGGTTTCAGTCTCAGTGTCTGTCGGATTTCTGGCGACGCCGTCTCCCTCCGCCCCCTGCTCCAGGTCTCCGCTTTACGCCCTTCCTCAGATCTGGCGCCTGGGGTTTGTCATTCTCTTCCCTGTGTCACTCCCCAATCCTTCGCAGTGAAGAATCCACATTCTCCAACTCCTATTTTTCGTCCCCAGTTCCCGAATCAGGTCTGTTGTGTTCCGGTTGAGTCGTTTTTCCTTCTTCTTTTCGATCGACCTCGACGAAAGGCGTTGTTCCTTGATCCTCTGGGTCTTGAAGGTCCTTCCGGCATCACCAGCCCCCATCGTCGTCAGATCTAGGTGAAGGAACGCAGCGACAGGCCTGAGTTCTCCTTTTTTTTCTTCTTCTTCTTCGGCTCGTCAGATTCCCTTCATATCTGAGGCCTTTGTGGCTCGAAGCTCACTTGAGTTCGAGGATCCCTTTTCCTATTTTGGTTTCCCTGACTTCCGAGAATTCTGGCGGTGGTCTGCTGGTGGAAGTTTTTTTCCCTGTTTCACGAAGTTTCCGCCGCGACGTGGTTAAGACCCGAAGCTCCTTCTGCGGTGTTTCATCCCCCGTGGTTCTACATCTGTACCAGATCTGGTAAGGGGAAGGCAGTTTCGGAGCTCTCACTACAACGCGGTGATTCGTGAAGCACATTTCGCGAAGGTTCCCCCGACTCCCGAAGGTGCGGTGGTTCCCCGGGGCGCGGAGGATGTGGATGTGAAGAAGAATCCTTCGGCGCGCAAGTGGGAGCGCCTCGCAGCCTGGCCGTTTTCTCGAAGCATGAGGGGACCTGCGCGAGACCTGTCTGTGTTTCCTAGTGCTCCACTTGGATAGGGGACTTGCGCGAGGGGACTTGCGCGAGGGATCTTTGCGCGAAGGAAATCTTCGCGCAGGGCTGGTTGTGAAGTACGACTGCTCCCAGCGCGCTGCTTTGGCCGCACAGGTCTTGGTGCGGCCTGTGGTCTTCTCCAGCTTGACGGATTGGGCTGTGTAGGGCTGGTTGTGAAGTGTGAATGCTCCCAGCGCGCAGCTTTGGCCGCGCAGGTTTTGGCACGACCTGTGTTTGGAGGACTTTTATCGGGTGGTGACTGAACAGAAAAATCTTTGGGTTGGGCCTGACCTATGTAAATTGCCATTTAAATCCGGTCTGTGATACTTTTTTTGTAGATTCCTGGTGGCTTGGTAAATTTGTGTTCTTCCTGATCGCGAAGCTTCGGTCGTGAAGAACTAGGGTGCGTTGGTGCGGATTGGGCCGGAATCCCTGGGTCGGGGACTCCCTCTGGGCTTGACACCCCTTTGGATAGGGGACCTCTGATAGGTCAATCCCCCCCTAGGAGACTTCGTGGCTCTCAACATGGAGACGGATCTGCTGAACCAATGGAAGAACCTCACTTTGACTGACAAAGAAAAAGAACCACTTGCAACCTGTAGAAACGAAGACAATATTTTGACAAAACGTATGGCTTTATTGGTTGTCGGAAGACTGGCGACCGAGGCACCTTTTAATCTAAAGGCCCTCAAGACCACTCTTCAAAATCTTTGGAAATTGGAAGCTGGAGTAGCCATCCGGGAAATTGAGAACAAACTCCTTGTTTTTGAGTTCTTCAGTGATAAAGACAAAGATAAAGTCCTCAGAGGACGACCTTGGTCCTTTGACAATCATCTCATCCTGATGGAGGAATTTAAAGGGGGAGACGAGATTCAGAATTGCACACTTACCTGATCCCCGTTATGGATAAGAATTAAAGGAATACTGTTCCATGGGAGATCAACACATGTGATGAAAGAAATTGGAGACCGGATCGGACACTTCCTAGAGTGGGATTGCTCGGACCCAATACAATGGGGCCCCTGTGTTCGAATAAAGACTGAGATCGATGTGTCTGAACCCTTAATGAGAGGTATGTTCCTGAAAATTGATGATTCCAACACCTGGATCTCGTTCGAATTTGAAAAACTACCAATCTTCTGCTTCCTTTGCGGACGTATCGGCCACATGGAGAAAGCGTGTGGGGCAAAGCCAGGGAATTTCGCCGAAAATATTACCCTACAATACGGTCCGTGGCTCCGGGCCAAAACACACAGAGAGGCATATATCCCTGAGGCGGAGAGACAAATTGATCGGGACCGTCTCATTGCAGCCCATCGAAGGCGCCCGGAATCTGAACAACCTTCTATCATAAGGATGGGACCACCCGTCTTCCCTAAAGAACCCCCGGCTGAGATTAGGGGAAATGGAAACGCCTCCCAAGAGATTATCGTCAGATGCAATGATGGGGCTCGGCAAGACAGTCACCTGATTCAGGGTATCACAAAATCCAACTTCGCTCTAACTGCACCGAATTTAACGTTCCTTACTTCAACTGGGCCGCTACCTAAACCAAAAGAACCTCCAGAGAAATTGCCGAGGCAGAAACATGTTTCTTTGGATCCGCCTGAAGCTGAGCAGAGTCCAAATCGGATCCCAACTGGTGCCCTTCTGCAAGCCGATTCTGGGATGACTGAAGCCTCACCTTCTGGACATGTTACTCGTAGAACATGGAGAAGGGCACGTGACGGTGGTAAAGGCGATTGCCCAGGGAATCCCAAACCAGGAGACCTAAAACGACAAAGCGAGTCCAGTGGTATGAACACCAGTATTCCCAAAAGGAGGAAAGCATCAGGAACGTCATTAACCCCACAAGAGACAAAGGCGGAGGCGGGTCAGGCCCGGCCCCGCCTAGAGAAATGATTGCTTTATGCTGGAACTGCCGTGGGCTTGGCAACCCACGAACGGTTCGCATGTTCCAGCGCCATTGCGCTCAAAGTCTCCCTGATATGGTTTTCCTGTCCGAAACCATATTGGAAAACAAGGACATCACAAATCTTGCCCTAAAATGCGGTTTCCAGGGTTGTTTCCCGGTTCCCCGATAGGGTCATTCAGGGGGATTATGTCTTCTCTGGAAGGATAATGTCGATGTGAGGCTCCTGTCTTTTTCCCAGCACCATGTGGCTGCATCCATTTGTGATTCCCACAACCCCACCTGGACTTTTGTGGGCTTCTATGGCTGGGCCTCCCAGACTGAAAAATGGAAATCTTGGGATCTTCTTTGCAAACTCCGTCGTGATCTTCCAAGCCCCATTCTGTTTGGAGGGGACTCTAACGAGATCCTTTTCCAGAAGGAGAAAATAGGCGGAGCTATGCGCTCCTCCACGTCTATGTCTGCTTTTAAGGATGCTATCCTTGAGGATGAGCTGAGGGACCTGGGTTTCACGGGTAATCCCTTCACATGGTTCCGAGGCAGATATGATGGAAATCAAATCGCTGAACGTCTGGATAGATTCTTTGGCTCAATGGACTGGATGAGCCTCTTCAAAATGTACCATATCAGACATCTCACGTTCAACTGCTCGGATCACTGCCCAATTGTCATTAACTGCACCCATAATGCGCACGTTTCTAATTCCAGGAAACCATTCAGATTCGAAAGCTTCTGGTCAAAAGATCCCGAGTGCGAGGCGGTTATCCATTCAGGCTGGAAGAATGGGCAAGCTGATCTGAGAACCAACCTTCTCCGAGTGGCATCTGATCTGAAGTCTTGGAGCTACTCTAAATTTCGTCATCCGGACCGGCAATGCAATTTACTTGAAAGGAAGATTGGCTATCTCCTTAGCAAACCCCCGTCTAGCAGCATTCTCTCCAAAATAAGTGAAACCCAACGAGAGCTGGATGTTGCCCTGCGCAATAAGGAAGGTTTTTGGGCTATGCGAGCGTGTGATATTCATATAGCAGAAGGGGATGCTAATACCCGTTATTTCCACCAGAAGGCTTCAGCAAGACGCCGAAAAAACTTTATTTCTGGCATTCTTAATTCAGACGGTAGTAAAGTGTCTGACACAGGAAGAATCCAAGAATCATTCCTGAACTATTTTCAGAAACTCTTCTCTGCAGGCCATTCTTACATTTCTCCTGAGATTGAGGACTGCATCAAACCTGTGATTTCTGACGATATGAATAGACAGCTTTCTAAAGATGTAACGAATGACGAGACTCTTCAGGCCTTAAAGCAAATCCACTCTACGAAAGCCCCGGGACCAGACGGATTCCACGCCCTCTTTTTCAAGAATTACTGGCACATCATTGGTCCAGACATTTGCAATCTGATGCGGGATATTTGGGTAGGGAAAACGGATATGTCTTCTCTTAATGAAACTATTCTTACACTCATTCCCAAGATGAAATATCCGCAAGGGGTGACGGACTTTCGACCTATCAGTCTGTGTAATGTTTCGTATAAGATCCTTTCGAAGATCCTGGCGAATCAGCTGCGTCCTTGGCTACCCGACGTCATTTCAGAGAACCAAAGCGCTTTTGTAGCAAAAATGTTAATAACTGATAATGCCATTATTGCTCAAGAAATTTTCCATTCCATGAAAACACGTACACGAGCGAAGAGAGGGATCATGGCGTGGAAATTGGAAATGGCTAAGGCCTATGATAGAGTGGAATGGAACTTCCTCGAATTTGTGATGCTCAAGATGGGTTTCTGTACCAAATGGATTGACATGATCATGCAATGCGTCTCGTCAGTTTCCTTCTGTATTAATGTCAACGGGACGCTCACCCGAGGTTTTTCGCCAGCCCGTGGGCTTCGTCAGGGAGACCCTCTTTCACCCTTCCTCTTTATTTTAGTGGCTGATGTGTTCTCTAACCTCCTTTCCAGGGCAGCTTCGCTTTCCATAATTCATGGGGCGAAAGCGTGTCGCAAGGGCCCTCCGATATCCCACCTCTTCTTCGCTGATGATTGCCTTCTTTTTTCCCGAGCTACCCTTAATGAGTGTACTGCAATCTGCCAGGCGATACAACAGTATGACCGGGCTTCAGGACAAATGATCAATCATAGTAAATCAGAAATTTCGTTCAGCTCTTGAGTTCCCCAGCAGAAAAGAGAAGATCTCTGCTCTTTAGCACGCATTCCTGGGGTCGATAAGCACCAGAAGTATCTTGGGCTCCCGACGGTGGTTGGACGGTCAAAGAAAGAAATCTGTTCAGCTATTGTGGATCGAATTGAAAGAAAAATACAAGGTTGGACCCCTAAAAAAATCTCCCAGGCCGGGAAGGAAATCCTCATCAAGGCATCTCTTCAATCTATCCCCAGCTATTTGATGTCTATTTTTAAACTTCCTGAAGTGGTGCTCTCAAAGATTCAATCCAGCACATCTAACTTCTGGTGGGGACGAAAGGACGGAAAAAATAAAGTCCATTGGATCGCATGGTCTGCCCTCTGTCAACCAAAATCTGAAGGCGGAATGGGCTTCCGGGACCTTTCTCTTTTTAATGATGCTTTGCTGGCGAAACAAGGTTGGCGTATACTTAATTACCCATCATCCCTATGCACGCGAGTTCTCCGAGCTAAATATTTCCCACATAATAATTTCTTGGATTCCCATCTTGGCTATCGACCCAGTTTTCTCTGGAGAAGCATTTGGGGTGGTCGTAATCTGCTGAGGAAAGGCCTAAGCTAGAGGATTGGGAATGGTTGTACGGTCAAGATTTGGTCTGATCCCTGGCTTATTGATCAGACAGGCACGAAGGCGTCATCCCCTTGTTATCCAGGATCCGAACATGCCACAGTCTGTTGTCTTTTTGATGATCAAGGGGCGGGATGGTGTCTGGAAAAACTATTCTCCTGGTTTAATGAGAGGGATAGGAGAATCATACTGAGTATTTCCTGTGTGGCAGACGCGGGGCCTGATCATCTCTTCTGGACAAACGACAGCTGAGGAGAGTATACAGTGAAAGCTGGCTACCGGCGAGCTCTTACTTCTCAAATTACAGAAGGAGATGCGAGGCCCTGGACATCAATTTGGAAGCTTAATGTTCCCCCTAAAGTTCGTTTTTTCTGGTGGCAGGTGTGTACTGGTATCCTCCCAACTAAGAGCCTCCTTGTCTACAGACACTTTTCAAACGACAACTCATGCCCTTTCTGCCCCGCTGTGATTGAATCTCCTCTCCATGCCCTTATCCAATGTCCCGGGGCTCAGGAGGTTTGGAATGGCTGGGGATCAACTTTAGAGCTGTGCCTGGACGCCGCCTCAGATCTTACATCTCTCCTGATGCGATGGTGTTCCTCCTTTTCGCCAGCTAAAGCAGGCGCCCTGTGCATTTTGACTTGGATTATCTGGAATAGGCGGAACTAGGCCATTTTCAATCATTTCCGGAGCCCCCCCAGATTTTGGATTGACCGGGCTTTGTCATGGATTGCGGTCTGGCAGAACTACCCTGAACAACAAAGACTTTTCACCCCCTCCTCTTCCCCAACATTGGTGCCCCCCACCGGAAGGGATATTTAAAATCAATGTGGATGCCTCTCTCCCTAGGGATGGCCCAGTTGGACTTGGTTTACTGGCCTGAGACAACCTGGGAAATCTCATCGCTGCCAAATACGAAGCACGTTATGCACGTTGGGAGCCCTCAGTCGCGGAGGCCGCCGCCATCCTTGCTGGGTTAAACTTTGCCAAAGATCGCGGTTGGGATTCCATTCACATCGAATCCGACTGTCTCACTGTTATCAATGCCATCAATCTCACTGACGGCGAGCTTCAACCTTTCGGCCCCATTATCCGGTGTATTCACTCGCGGAGACAAGGCTTCAATTCCTGCAATTTCTCATTTATTAGAAGGGAAGTGAATGAAGCCGCTCACAAGATGGCAGGCATTGGCCCTCCTTACGAGGATTTGCTTTGGTTCAATCATTTTCCCTCGTGGTTATGCTCCTGTATTTCTGCTGATCTCCATCATTAATGGATCCGTATTCTTTTGTCAAAAAAAAAAGTTGACATACTTAATAGAATTCTTAGTTGGGTCATCCCATCAAATTCTATAAGTATAATTAATATTACTCATCTATAATTGAATAAAAAATTTCAAAGCCCATACATTCTAAATGAATTTTCATTTTAATTATTAATTGGGTTTAATTAGTTTTATTAATGAACAGTGGACTAATTTTTTGAAGAACCTTCGAGTCTATTATCCATATTAAAAAGATACTTTTAAACAGATAGATATTTATAATTAAAAAAATCATATAGATCTTTAAATGATAACTAAAATCACAGTAGAACTGAATTTAAAAACAGAGTCTTAGTAGTAATAAACTCGAATGATACCAAATGTTAGTCAGAGTATAGTAATCAAGAGGCGGTGAATTGATTATATATTAAAATTTCTATTGAATTTTTTTCTAAAGATGGTTCTCCAAGAAAAATGAATTAATCACATTCAATCATGGCAATACGATTATAATAGTTTGACTGTTCAAATAACTTATCTAAAGATTGATTAATTCTCAGTAATGTCAATATGAGTTATTTATATTACTTTTGAAGATATTATGATAATGAAAAACAATTATAAGTTAAATCCACGACTAAAAATCAATGTAAAATATAGTTTTTTCTAAACTACATGGTAAAGTAGAGAAAAACTAAATTAAAAGATACATCAGATTAAACAAGTGGTTCAGTCTCAAGCCATGACGTAATCTACTATAATTAGTGATCACATTCTCCCAAGAAGTTTATATTAATAAATATCATCCACACACTGGATTGGGGTAAAAAACAGTGCATAGCCTTGTCCAGGTTAGATAATATCTTCCACTGTTCTTTGTGGGAATAAACAACTAGGCCACACACAGACCTCTTCCACATTTATCTGTCAGAGTAAGAAAATGTAAAAATATATGAGAGGAAGGATAACATTCATCCTTCAGATTATTGTATGAGAATGTGTGTGTCTTAATACAGACATACACACATCACTCAAAATAAAAAACAATACAAAATATATTAAAGATAATGAGAAAAGGTTAAAAGTACTTTAAGTGTTATAAATGTTCACATTTCCAAATTAAAACAATTTAGAAAGTCATGATTGTCATGATGTAATGTAAAGACGCCTACTTCTTTCATTTAGAAGTTTTTTGAATTATATTATTTTCAGATTTCTAATAGAAATATCATATTATTCAAATGAAATTTGTGTGGTGAAAGGGTATTACGATGCACCGAGTAAGTTGTAATATGTTCTTGTTTTTTTTTCATGTTATCTAGAAAAATATTACAATTATTATTTGGTTAAACATAACATTTGAAATTAAATTTTCCAAGTGAAGCTAATTGTGGAGGACTGTTAAAGTTTTAATTTATGTACCTGTATAAGATATGTATGATGAAATTAGAGAAAATTGCACATAACAAGGTATCCATTGAAGGATCAACTAAAAAAGATTATTTACTAGTGGAAAATTCAATTTTCTTCTATAATTGTTTTTGACCTAGATATCAATCAAATCATGATTGAATTGTCAATGATGAGATAAATTTTAAACATAAATAGAACATTATACTATTAGTCTTTAATCATCCAAAACATGGTTTTGGAGGAGTTCATGAATGATGTATACCGGATGATGAACATCACATGGCTCATACATATGCTCTATTCAACTGTGATGAAATTAAAATAATTTTACAGTGGGTTCTACTTTTACATATTATTTATATTTTTTAAATGAAATTAATAATATTTTATTTATAGATTATACTATGATAATATTAGGAAAAAGTACCCAAAAATTAAATCATCCTCTCATTAAGAACAAAACAATGATAATTTTTATTATTAGTTTCAAAGACAGTTGATAAATTTTTTATAGTTTAAAATATAACATCAAATTGTTTTTAGTTATATTGAAATGTTTATTCAATTTTTCAGGTATCACAAAATTATTAAAATTTGCTAATTTATTATGTTTATTTAGTAATCCACAATCAAAAAAGTTACATATTATATAAAAAATGTGGTGAATGGTTTTTGATTTCACACATGTGCATATAGTGATTCAAAAAAATCAATGAA
The DNA here is from genome assembly GCA_963277665.1 of Viscum album. NCBI lineage: Eukaryota > Viridiplantae > Streptophyta > Magnoliopsida > Santalales > Viscaceae > Viscum > Viscum album. Next base: position 696,352,709 of record OY728141.1, read on the forward strand.
TAGTTGTGTTTCTTGAGAGGGTCTCTCCATAAAGAATGTGATTTGGGATTTTAGAGAATGTTTGATGATAAAGTTTAATTTTTTATCATGGGAATAAGTATGTAATTTTGATCAATTTTGATTGGTTTGATACTGATAAAGGCTTTCTGTTTATATGCACCCTTGAATTGTTAACATTAAATATAAAATCATTATTAAAATTAAATAACAATTTATATTACATCATCAAGATCATAAAATTTGGTAGGAATATAATTTTGGTTTTTCATGATTGTTAATTTACTAGTATATCAATATAAAAAAGAAATATATATTAAAATTAATTTTTGAAATGTGACAGTGGTTCTGTTTAAATACAAGGAATTGAAATTTCTCAAGAGACTTCTCCAAATATATCATTTCTAGTAAGAGACTCAAATATTGATAATTAATACCCATATTTATAGGTTTTTAGTGATGCTAATGTTTATTATGTAACAAATGAATTTGAAATTTAAATACATAATGAAGCTATACATACTATTAAAATTAAAGATACTGGTGGGGAAAATGAAGATATTGACACCATCAAATATAAAGACAATGATGGAGATGAATAACGATGAAATTACATGATGGTTATTATCACAATTAATATATCATTATCATTTTAAATTATTTAAATTTGGATTAATTTGTGTGTTTTAGATTGATGGTGATGCTTTCAATGATATATTTTTTATTCTCTAATATGTTTTTCTTCCTTTTTATTAGCACGATGTTTTAACATATAACCTTTATATATATCCCAGTTCATTTATGAATCCATGGTTATATTCTATAAAGATTGATAGGTCCCAAACATATTATTGAGTAAGGTTTCAATATTTATTTTTATCCATGCAAGAGAAGGTGTGTTTTTTTTATTTTAGTAAATATTCATTAATTATCATTAATTATCATTAATGATCATTAGTTTATTTATGTAAATACTGTTTGATTATTTGAACCTTTTTCCACATTTATTCACATATAACTATTGGATAAGGGATTGTGATTATACAGAATTATTTCTTTAGACTACGGGTGATGTTCGATCATATTCCAATTAATTTTCATCATTGGATGTTTGAGCATTAGTTGGATCGAAAATAATTAGTACTTATTTTTAAATTAGTCTAATTATTAACATAGTATTATTAACTAACTATGAGGTTTATGGCATCCAAGAAAATATAGATTGAGTGACAATATCTTGTAGATATTTATGAATGATCACTGTCATAAATTATTCCATCATTTGGGGAAGAGACCCAAGGAAAAATCTGTAGAATTTTTTTTTATCAGCTATGTAGCACCCATTAACCTAATTACATGTCATCGGTTTTATGGGATTTATTGTGAACTTACTATATGGGATATATTTTTTAGAGGAGATCATCATCAATATGGAAGACCTGAGGGAGGCCGGAGTTCAAACACAGATATAGTAGTCATACATTTAGTACTTGTTCACAATATATGGTAAGAAATTTTATATCATAATTTTTATATACATAAAATGTGAAATTTTTATTTCACACTCATATATATAGTTGAGAATCCAGATGTTATAAAGATTTTTAGTTTTAATTGTATGTATACTGATCCTTTCACTGGAGATATTATTGTTGGCTCATTGTGACATATTGGGGTTTGTATTATTGTTTTTTACTTTTAAAAGTTACTGAAAATAATATTTTAAATATTTTAAATTCTACGTTTATTTGAAGGAGGCATATGATGCTATCAAATATCAGAAAAAATATGAGAATTGGGATGATAATAAAGGATATGTGTAACACCCCAAGATTTCATAGTACGTTATTTCTTCAATGTAATTCAATAACCTGCACTACACACAACACCGAGTTCAGTAACACCACGACTTACCATACTTGCCATTCAAAAGCGGTTATGAATAGTATTAACAGATTTTTGAACTTTATATAATCCTTATAATTTTACAATGCATATTATAAGTTTCTTAGACATAATGTAAGAACTAATTAATTTTTTTCTAATAAAATAATTTTTTTTAAAAGCACTTTTACCGCCTTATATTGGGGACCCCTTCTTAAATACAATATTTCAAACTTTTATATATGAAATTTGACTAAATAAACATTTTCATTAAAATTGGGACATAATAATTTAGTTTCAATATATTTTTGGTGTTCTTCTAATAACTTCCATATTTGGGTGAATATTAAAAAATAATATATTTTAACTTAAATCAACATTTTTAATCAAAATAATTTGTAGAGTTAAATTATAAATATTAATTGTTTGTAAGTATAAGTATATTACATTTTTACATTTAATCCAATTCTGGTCATTGTAAGTAATTTCACATTGAAATTGGACATAAAAATTGTCAATCTTTTGATAGTTATTGTTTCTTAAAAATTATGTCTTTTGGTTTTGAAAATGGGAATTAATATTAAATTAATAAATGAAACTTCTATGATTTGAATTTGGTAAAATAGACTTCATTTTTAAATTCACATTATCAAAATTAGCTTAGGGTGAATTTTTGGTATTTTTTGAAAAACATTCGATTTTGGATGAATAGTGAAAAACACAGAGTTCTTTTTTAAAACTGACTTTTTATTTAAATAATATTTTATTTTATTTAAATATATTCTACATAAAAATTGAAATATAATACCTAAATAATTACAATTTAATTCATTGGATTCATTTTATAATATTTTTATATATTAAAAAATTATATTAAACGTTTTACCTTCTTTTACCCTCCTCCTAGGAGCATTTTCATATTTGCATAAAACATTATTTTACCACATTGGTGGATTGAATCTCAACAATCTGAGAGACATGGTTGGTATCATCAAGTAAAATTTGGTTCAATAAGATAAAAATAATTTTTCTGAATAGTAACATTTGACTTTTATTTACCACAGTTAAAAGTAAATCGTGTAATTAATGGTAAAAAAGATATTATTATTACCCTAAAAATGACTTAATTAAATTGGATAAGTGTAATTTTACCACAAACAACTATATGAATAAAATATGATCCTTTATGTCCTCTTGTATTAGATTAGGTCATTTATTATTATTTAATTTAAATAATAGTTAAATGTGTCAAATTCATGTATTTATAACTAAAACATTATTAATATAGTGTTATATATAAGATAAATTCTATTATAAATATTAATTAGAATGATAAATAGTTTTAATACATAATTGTATTTTATTCATAATTTTTAGACATTTAATAATGAAATTTGATTATGACACAATGATGCTACATTTATTACCTTATTAATAAAAGATTAAAATAATTGATATTATAAATACCAAAATAAATGTAATTAGAGGCTTATGTTGATTTAAACTAATTTTATAGTTTAATATGACATTTTATGGTTGATTTAATTTATTTTTTTCGAAGTAATCATGCTGTTATGATTTAAAAAACAAATACCAACTAGTGTCAAAATTGAAATAAAATATTTTTTAAAAAAAATGTTATATTATTAATTGATATAATGGTTCTAAAAATCTATGTTTCGTCCCAAATACTTATAAAATAATATATAGGACATTATGAGGCCAATTAGGGTTATTTTGGAAATTTATAGTAAGTTTATTAACCATATAATATAAAAAATGAAAAAGACATGGTAAATGTCAAACTTTATAACTAAAAGTTAAATCTAATTATTAAGGTTAATATGGTGACCTAAACCTATTTAAACCTATTGGTTGAGAGGTTTTCAACCTATCCCTACCATATATTCTAAATATATCATTTTTTACCCATTAGAAACCGAAAATTATTTCATTATAAAATAATATTTCAATCTTTTCCTAAAGTGACCCTCACCCCTCTTATAAAAGGGAACCCCCCCTTCTCTCTAATTCACACCTTCAAACCTATTTGGGTCGAGCAACCCATGAAATAATACCCTCTAAAATTCTCTCACTTCATCCTAGAGGCCATAATTTATTTGTTAGGACAACATATACATCACTTCTGATCAAATCAAAAGAAAGAACACGAAGAAGAGGTAAATATTTCATCACCACTTTCATGTCCTTTTATTCTTGCACATCCTCTTTATTTGTTGTTTCCATTATAAAATAATAACACAATTATATACTATATACTGTGATGTTATTAAAAATATGGTTCAACCATATTCATTATTCTATCCATACATTGAATGACATGTCACCATACATCTGTACGTACAGCTTACCGTCTCCACGTCGTGGTGTATTTGTTATTCAATACATTATTATTTTGATGTGTATAATAATGATGTATAATTGATGTAAATAAACAATATAACATGTTAATTATTATTTATAAATTATATTACATCTATTTACATATTATTTTAAATCAAAAGAATGATATTATCACTCGTGCGTACGTACGGATTACCGTCTCCACGACACGATGAGATTCATTTCCATGTTCACCATTCAACGATGATTATAAAAATATAAATTATTAATAAGTATGTAATATATGAAATAATTATACTACTAGATATATATATATATATGTATGTATTTATGTATGTACGTACTTACATATATCTTATTCAATTACTTCCATTCAATACGATATGAAAACGGAAACAACATTTATGCGAACGTACGGCTTGCCGTCTCCATAAACAGTGCCTTACATTACATATATACATCTATTATAAAAATTTATATTCTAAATATATTTGATATAAATCAATTTTTATATTATTGAATCATTTAAATCATGATCTAAATGATACAATCCAGAATAACATGTTAAAGCACATACAATATAGAAAGTGATTATTACCCAAAATGTTAATTTAACGTAGAAATAATTATTAAATGGGTAGTATAAAGTCATAAATGAAAAATATATGATATAATAAATATTAATATGGTTCTGGAATAATTTAATAACATACTACAGTCATTATACAGGATTTTAGACATACTTTCGACCAAAGGAAAGGGCAAGGTAAAGGGTTTCTTATCTCACTTTTTCATTCCGTGAGATTTCCATTGTTCACCACTTATTTATTGAATGTGGTGTATTGTGTACAACCTTTTGGTATATATTATCATGATTTAATTAATATTCATTATATTATTTGATTCATTTGGTGGTTATTGACTATTTTTCCTATGACTCAATTGATTACAATGAGGTATGGGTTAATTTCCCAATCTCTTTATTATCTGTGGTAGTTTTTACATATGTATCTACTGGGACATATTTATTATCCATGTCCATGATTCATAAAACAGTTTTAAAAGGGATTATTTTTAAGGGACATTTTACTAAAACATCATTTCAAATGTTTTAATGATTTATTCTTCTAAACCATTCTCATTAATGTCAATGTTTTCAAAATGGTTTTTAGGATTTATTTAAATGGACATGCATTTTTTAAAATGTTAATTACATTAAAAAGATTAAAAGTGGTATAGGAAACTTTGATTCAAAAATTTCATTAAATATATTCCTTTCTAAATTGAGACTTTTAAATGTTTTCATTAAAAAGGTATATTTCTCTCAAAGAGTTTTACAATTCATTTTCATCGATGTAAAAATCCATTAATGGATTTTTAAACTTGTTTTAATTTTATTTATTATAATAATAATTTTCCATATTTTATTGAAGGTTTTGTGATATGTTTGATTGTGGATGTGTTAATATTACACCATTCATGGTTTATGGGTAATGTATTGTCATTTTGGATGATAGTTTTAATACGAATGTTTATGTTCTATTTAAACCTTTTCATATGAGGAATGTATTGGACTTAGTAAGTGACGGGTGGAGCTCTCTGTAGCTCCTCGATGCATTGGTAGGTCTCATGAGACAAACTAGTGTCTTTTCACAAGGCCTTGAATAAATTTTATTTGTAGTCTTGCCACAAGGCCATGACTCTATGGTTATGAAATTCTATAATTATCCATTATATCATTATGAAACTGGATACTAACATTTCATATGATTATTCGACTAGTAGAATACAAATTTGAATAAGTAAATGAAATTATTTTATATGATATATAACATATTATGCTGAAGTTTATGTTTAAAAGGCTTGTGTTTTAGTCTTATACCTGGCCTTAAATGTTTATGATTATTTGTGAAAGTTTACACTATATTGTTATCCTTTCAAAGCATTTGTGCTCACCCCTTTCTATGTTTTAATTTTCTTAGGATTCGAAGAAGTGTATTATTATTGATAAGTAGGGTTAAGCTAGGGGATTAATGGCACTCTAAAATGATCATTTATGTTGTGTTTTATTTTTCTAATGTGTAATGTAACATTCATGTGTGTAATCTATTCACCAAGACTGCTAACTAATCAGTATTTAGAGACTTTATTCCTCGTAATCCTGCCAATGTATTGACATAATTCACCGACTCTGGGTAACTCGGGTCGGGGCGTTAAAGATTTTATTATATGAATTTTAGCAACAACCTTGGAAATATATTTATTTAAACTCTAATTAGTGAAAATTACACTAAGATGGACTTTGTGGATTAGTATAGAAGAACTTCCTAGAATTTTGGTACCATAGAGATTCTGAGAGTTTTCCAAGAAATACATACATGTCTGAATATGAGCGGGTAGAGGCAGCTCTATCACAGATGTACCTAGGGGTAATACACGAAAACACCGCTTTGAGCTAGACTAGAACTGGAACTGGTGCACAATAATGGGAACTACTGCACTCTTGGTTATGACACTCCAAGGGGATATGCATAGGAAAATTCTCATTTTCATTTCAAACCATTATGAAGGGTTTATGAGTATATAATTCCTAAAATAAAACATTTTTATAATTATGGATAATATCCATAAACTTTTCAATCTACGTTAGGTATTTCATTTGTTTTTAATTATTCATTTAAATTCATAAACTAACCAAGTATATGCCATTGTATTGAAATGGATCACAATAGAAGGATTGTGAACTCTAGAAATACAGAAGATCCAGAGAGTAATAAGGATCATATATTTCAGGGTATTATGCCAACATTTATAAGGGAAATTGTCTCTCATATATCATCAACATATGAAGAAATATTATCATGTGTTAATAAGAAAATTAAATAATTCCTTGAGTCCTTGGGCTTTGAAGGAAAGCCAGAGAAGAAAATTATGGAAGAGAGACATATGGATAAAAGGGAGAGGGAAAAAGTATTTTCCCATATGTGATAAATGTGGAATGAATCACATAGGTAAATTATTGAAGGGAATAGTAGTTTGCTATATGCGTGGAGAAAAAGGACTCAAAGTATGTGATTGTAAGGGTAAGAAAAAGGTTTCATATGTACATTGATTCATCTTCTAGGAGTTGGGACATAATGAAAATCAATCCAATTCGTCAGAGTATACCTCAAATGCTACTATTCGATAATAATAATGTTATTATACTACCGAAGTTGAAGATGAATGATTATATTTCTTACAATGTTAATAATGTATTGTGTCATTTGATTATTGTATTAATGATGTACATGTTATGAGAATTCTAGGGTATATAAGGATTATAATAAAGTACTATTTCATTAAGGACATGAGATTGTGTGGAACCATGAAATGTGACTCAATGGTACGTTACAATTTTTGGAAAATACATGGTTGAAGGAATGACAAAACATTAATATGTTCTTGATTATGAGTTAATAATTTTGGAATAAGAGATTATTGATTTGGATAAATTTTATTGGATATTCTTGACTACCTGGAAACTGATTAATGACTTGTATATTCTATAATTTTTGGAGTTTACCCAAATTTTTGGATAGAAGGAGTATATATCGTATTCTATATGGAATATGGGAGCATGAATGTAATCAATACGGTTTTATAGTAATTCAGGATGTTGCAGTGTTTTAAAAGATTACATGATGAATGTGTTCACATGTTTTTACTTGGAAAAAAGGATCTTCATTATGTTTACATTCCTTATAAATTTTATATTGTGAGTTTGAATAGAATTATTTTGGATAAGTCTAGTTTTAGATTATTATTGGATATCCATAATAAGGACAGCTCGAAGGTCGGGCGGTAACCCGTCGTGTCTGGTTAGGTCGTGAGACTTGAACCCGCAACCGAAGGCCAACAAGGCTGTATCACCTACCAATAACCCACATGATGTCCTGGATTTAATAATGTATTTTTTAATGGGTTTGGTAGATGAACTATAAATTCATTTTTTTGGAAGCCTATATGAATAGGATAAATAAAATATTTTTATTATGTTCTATTATCATTTAGAGTGAAAGATGAATTTGTGGTAGAAATTAGTTAAAGGATTGAACTCTACATGTCAAGTATATATTTTTTTCATCTCTTATCCTATGAAGAAAGTAATTCTTACTCATTAGGTAAGGGATAATAAAACGAAAAATTTGTTATCCTAATACATTATGTTCTGTTGAACTAGTGATATTTTTAATCATCATAGATTGATGGCTTTGAGGCCCTCAATTCTACAATTTTTTGTGAATGATGACCTCAATAACTACCTTTAAATGTTTATGTTTACCCTATAATAATGTGTTTATAATTTCCACAAATGTTCTCTTAATCAAGATCATAATTTGTTGGTGACTTCTTCATTCCCCTTTTGATACTATTAAGACAAAATATTGTTAACCCAATTTCAGATGTGGGTTTTTCCACAAAGGTATTTTCTATTTTCAACCATTTATTTTCGAAAAACAATTTCGAAATATATGGACGAAATTTATTGAAGGATGGAAGAATGTAACACCCTAATATTTTAGAGTACATTATTTCATCAAAGTAATTCAATAAAATGCACTACACACAACACTGAGTTCAAGCGCACCATGACTTACCAAACTAGCCGTTCAAAATAAGTTACGAATAATATTAAATGAATTTCGATCTTTATATAATACATATAATTTTAGAATCCATGTAATACGTTTCTTAGACATAATGTCAGAACTAATTCATATCTCTCATAAAAAAGTATTATTTTTCCAAAAAAATGAACTTTTACCGCCTTGTAATGGTGAAACCTTGTTAAATCCAATATTTTAAACATTTATATATTAAATTTGAAAAAATAAACTACTTCTTTAAAATCGGGACATAAGAATTTCGTTTCAATAAATTTTTGGTGTTCTTCAGATAACTTTAATATTTTTGTGAATGGTGAAAAATACTATATTTTAACTGAAAACAACTTTTTTAATCAAAAAAATTTGTACTGTTAAGTTATAAATTTTAATAGGGTTTGAAGTATAATTAAAACATATATTTACTATTTAATCCAATTCTAGTCATATTAAGTAATTTTACTTTGAAATTGGACAAAAACAACTTTTTTTATATCAATGTGTTGTATTGATATCTTTTGATTGAAAGGTGGAAATGTTATGTTTCCTTTATGCATGTTTTATGTGATACGATTATGTTGAGGTTCTTGGGAATTATTATGAAGACGAGTGGTTCTGTGATAGACTAAGGGCAGGTGAGCCTGATATAGCTCTCCAATGCATTGGGTAACACGAAGGAGTAAAACGTTGAGGTTTCTTCGAATAGATTTAGGGAATATACTGTGACGGGTATTCCAAACGTAACCAAGAGGGTTACTCCCTACGTAAGAAAGTTATGAATGCCTCAAGTTATTTTTATGTCTTCTGATTTCTATGATTTATTCATGATTTGATGAGGTATGTTAAAGTGCCTATGTTTTATGGGTAAAGTATGATTTAATTCATATGTATATATGAACTCATGTTTCCTTTCCATATTTTTATAACCCTTACTGAGCTTTTTATGATCATCCCATGTTTTTGAAATGTTTTTCACAGGTCAAGGGAAAGGTACATAAGGTGATGATAGTGTCAAGGATGTATCAAGAAAGAATCCGTGTTTTATTTTAAATATGTTTCCGTTGACGGGATGAATGAATACTGTCTTTTATGTAACCACATTGTTTAAATGTGGAATGTAATGCAAGTTTGATGATCTAGTTCTCTAAAACTCTAAACCTGAAAAGATCCTCAATGTGTAATCTTGTAATAACTCAAGATTAAGTAAGGTTTAAGGCTGAGACCTTATAGGAATAGCCCTATGACCGACTTCCATACACAATGAATTAGAGGTTATAACATAACCACCCATCCTGGTATGCACGACACTACCCGTCATTTGTTTTATCACGTAACCACATGTCAAAAGTCCATGTACCAATATAAAATCATATCACATACAACAAATAGAAAGGAAAGGAAACATTTCCACATTTCAATCACAATATATCACTTAAATATATTGACATAACAAATCCATTTTCAATACCATTTTCAATACCAAAAATATGTAAAAGTGTATAAGGTATTTATTTTATTTTAAAAAAAATTATGGCTTGCTGAGGAATCCAATGATAAAAAAATACTCACGGCTGTGGAAAAGGTCATTGTCACCGCGTACGTTAAAAGAAACAATATTTTTTTCATTTTGTAAAATGCTTCATAGAAAAAGATTCCTTTTGAATGAAATGAAAATTCAAAGGTTTTTATACTCCGTATAAAAGAAAGTCTTGTGTTAGAACAAAATATGCCTCAATGAAAGGTGATTGAGACAAAGTCCCTTACCTCGAGTCTGACATGACTCGATCATTCTTTAAAATCCTGAATAATAAACTAAAGATAATTTATACTTTCTTAATAAACATTTTAAAGTTTATTATTCCTTTTATATCACTTATTACCATGTTATAAACATTATTAAATCATTTAAGTTAATAAATTTCGTTTTTTCGATATTTGGCACTTGAGTCAAAAATGAACACCTTATATTTACAAGTTGTCCATGTGGTCAATAGTCCATTATATCCAGAATAATATTCATGATTTAGATATAATATATATCATATGTATCCATTATATACATGTATTTATAATATTACATAACATTAAGAGGTAATAAATAAAATGCATCGTTCATGGAGACGGTAAGCCATACGTATGCATGAACACTACTTTCATTTATATTTATTATTTTAAAGGAAATAAAACATAATAAAACATAGGTATATTATAATTCCAGTATAATATCATATATAATATCATTAACACTATCCTTTTTACATCCCACATAAGGCATTAACATGTCACATCACTTTTAGGGGGTGGTAGTCCGCACTTCCTCAAATTAGATTATCGTATTTACCCCCTATGGAAACCATAAAGGCATGACATAATTTAAAATTACAAAATAATAATGAAATAATAAACATAATATATATCATATATAAGTACATTTCCATCATAATGGCCACCATGAGAGGCGATAGGAGATAATTGAACAATCATTGTTTCGTGAGGCGTTAGTTTTCCATCCACAGAAACATTATGTTATTCACCCATTAGATAGAGGTGAATGCATGTGTAGTTTGAATAATTCTCATGAAAAAATACTAGTATATTGATGATACTTTTTTTGTTACAAAAAAACAAATAAAAAATAGTTTAGGGGTTAGAGAATAAAATAAAATAAAGTAATTTAAGAGAAATCGTTACCTTTAATTTTGGAAACTTCCTTTGGATTGAACCAAAAGGATTTCTTGAAGTGACTTATTCCTAAGGTAAGGAATATACGAGGAGGATAAGGGTGTTGAGAGATTAATTAGGAAGAGTTTTCATGAGCCAAATGTCTTGAGAAGTCTGTGGAATTGGTTAGAAGTGGTCTCCTTTTATAAGGGGGAGGAGGGTCTCTTTAGGAAAGTGTGAAACTATTATTTTATTATATAATTATATTCAGTTTCTAATGGTCCAAAAATAATTATAGTAAAATATAAAATGATTCATGGTCGAAATAAAATCATCCCATCAGAATTGGACATGTTTTGGATAATATTTTAATCATTATAATCTTATTTATTTAAATCATCTATTAATGAGATAAATACTGCATCATTAATTTGTCATAAATAATTTATTTTATATGATGTCCAAAAATTATAAAACAAATAATACCATTTAGAAAAATATTTTTATCTTTCCAATGAATATTTATAGTTAGAAATAGGACTTATAAATCACCATATAAAAATTACTTACTAAAAGATTTTTTTATGTCATTATGGCCTTTACTTTAAATTAATTAATCTAAATTGTCATTATCACTTCCGTGTGGATAAAAGGGGTCCAAAAAATCGACCAAAATATGCCCATGGTCGTTAATGACTCATAAAATAAGGTTTGGACAAGTGTTAAGTTAATTTTGTATTATTATAATATTCTTTTTACCATGAATTACCCTATTTACCTTTAACCGCGGTAAATAAAAGTCAAAAGTTACTATTCAGTAAAAATTATTTTCATCTTATTGAACCACATATTACTTCTTTATAACAACCATGTATGTCAGATTTTTGAAATTCAATTAATAGAAGTGGTAAAATTTCATTTAAATGAAAATGTCAGTTTTTTTAGCAACCACAAAGTGTTTTCACAATCCATCAAAAATTGATGTTTTTCAGAAAAATACCAAAAATTCAGCCTAAGCTATATTTATTATTCCAAATTTGAAAAATGATCTCTATTTTTTCCAAATTCAAAACATAGAAGTGGAATTAATTAATTTTAAAATTAATTGCCGTTATCAAAACAAACAGCGTGTTTTTAAGAGACAATAATAATAAAAAGATTGATACTTGTTTATGTCCAATTTCAAAGTGAAATTAATTACAATGACAAAAATTGGATTTAATAGTAAAAATATATTTTAATTTCACTTTAAAACCAAATAAAAATATAATCTAACCATATAAATAAATTAGATTAAAAGGAACATTTTAATTAAAATACACTACTTTTCACTATTCATTAAGAAATGAACTTTATTAGAAAAATACCAAAAAATTACCCATTGTAAAATATGATTTCCCCATTTTAAATAAGGATTTTATTTTGTCAATTAGAATATATTAAATCTACCAATACTATATTTAAAGAGGGTTCTCCATTAAAATGTGATAAATAGGCCTTTTAACGTAAATTATGCTTAAAATTAGATTCATTCACATTTTAAGGCACTATGGTTTTATTGGATAATGTAAATAAATTTAACAATCATGTATAATCATATTTTAGTTAGTTTGATTCATTCCTGCCAATACAACGGCTAGGAGTTAACTACCATTTAATAGAATAATATTATATTATTATTGTGGAATGTAAGATTCCAAGGAAACCCGTTGTTGTGTATCAGCTACACTATAGAACATAGAAACCCTTTTAAAGTAAAATTAATATTTAATTAAAAAATATTAATAATTATGAAAATATCTTATTCTTCATTTACTTGGGATGTTACATCCTTCCCCACTTTTGGAAATTACATCCTCGCAATTTTTATTCACTAATCAAAATAAGTTGGGGGTATTTTTCCCTCATAGCATTTTCAGATTCCCATATTGCCTCTTCAACCATATTTTTTTCCACAAAACCTTCACCTGCTAAATTACCTTATTCGGAAACACCTGCTCTCTACGGTTAAGAATTTGAACTGGTTGTTCTTCATAAGAGATATTCTCTTTCAACTAAACAACCTCTGGGCTCAAAACATTAGATGGATATGGCATATACTTTCTCAACATCGAAACTAGAAAAAAATTGTGTACCATGGATAAACATGGAGGTAAATCCACTCTATATGCAATTGATCCCACATTCTCAATAATTTCTAAAATTCCAATGAACCACGGACTCATCTTTCTCTTCTTACCAAAACGCATCACACTTTTCCCTGGAGAATCATTGAGAAAGACATGATCACTTACCTCAAGGGAAAGATTCTTCATATGGTTATCAGAATAATTTTTCTGTCTCCTCTGAGCTGTTCTCATGTGCTTCTGAATCAACTGAACTTTCACTACGGTCTCTTCTACCAATTCAGGTCCCATCAGCTTCCTTTCACCTACTTCATCCCAAAATTCCCGAGTTCAACAAATCTTTCCATATAATGCCTCAAAATTAGCCATCTATATACTGGAATGAAAACTGTTATTATATGAAAATTCAACAAAAGAAATATGTTGGTCCCAAATTCCCTAATAATCAATAGAGCAAGTACATAACATATCTTCCAATATCTGAATTCTTCATTCTGACTTCCCATCTGATTGAGGGTGAAAAGCTTTACTAAAATTTAATTCATTAGCCAATGACTTCTGAAGGCCTTTCCAAAAGTTAGAAGTGAACCTGAGATCACGATAAGATACAATGGAGAGGAGAACTCCTTGTAACCTAACTATATCCTTAACATACAACTTAGAAAGTTGATCTAGAGACAAAGTATCTCTAATAGGAAGGAAATGAGTAGATTTAGTCAATCTATCAACAATAACCTATATTGCATTATTACTTTGAAATGTCTTTGGTAATCCAACAACGATGTCCGTGAATATATTTTCCCATTTCCACTCTGGCACCAGTAAGGGCGGAACCATTATTTTTGGTAACTGCCACTCTACATTAACCTGCTGACACGTCAAACACTTCATTGTAAAATCCGCAATATCTCTTTTCATTCCATCCCACTAGTAATACTCATGAAGTTATATGTACATCTTAGTATTACCTGGATGAACTAAAAACGGGGATCTATGAGCTTCACAGAACAAATCAATCTTCAACTGTGAATCAAAAGGCACACATAATATCATTCCAAATCTCAAAACATGATCATTATCAATGTTAATTTAGGTAACATACCCTTCTGAATTAACTCAAACTTTTTCTACAACTCAATGTCTTCCTTCTGCGCTTGCTTAATTTTCTCTGATATAGATGATTTTGCTGACACCAGAAAAAAATAGAATAATTTCTTGCAACAACAACGTCTATGCCAAAGTTCATCACATCCAAAACCAAAGCTCTTGTTCCAAATGTAGCATGGTTAATGAAGAATTACTTTTTCGACTCAAAGCATCAGCCACTTTACATGATTTTCCAAAATGGTAATGGATCATGAAATCATAATCTTTGATTAATTCAAACCATCTCCTTTATCTCATGTTCAATTATTTTTTAGTGAATATATACTATAAACTTTTCTGACCATTATATATTTCACACTTCACTATATATAAATGATGCCTCCAAATTTTTAAAGCAAAAACAATAGCAACTAATTCCAAATCATGTGTATGGTAATTTAACTCATGAGGTTTCAACTGACGTGAAGCATAAGAAATTATCTGATCATTCAGCATTAGGACACAACAAAGTCCTTTCAATAAAGAATAAATGTAGACAAAAAACTCAACATTTCTGGAAGGTAGTGCCTAAACTGGAGCATTCACCAATATTCTTTTCAATTCCTGAAAACAATCATCAAATTCTTTTGTCCAGATGAACATAATACATTTTTGAGTTAATTAAGACTTTGGACAGGATAACAGTGCAAAGTTTTCAACAATCCTCCAGTAATAACCTTCCAAACAAAGAAAACTATGAATCTCAGTTATATTTGTGGGTCCTATCCATTCTTCAACAACTTTTGTTTTAGCAGGATCAACAGTTGTTCAATTTTTGGAAATAATGTGACCTATGAAAGAAATTTGTTGTATCCAAAACTCACACTTGCTGAATTTCCCAAATTGTTTCTTTTTTAAAGGTTTTCAAGACAACCCTTTAATGACTATAATGTTTATATTTAGTTTTGGAATAAACCAAAATATAATCAATGAACACAACCAAAAACTTATCCAAGAACTCACGGAAAATTATATTCATAAGATCCATGAATACAGAAGGTGCATTGGTTAAACCAAAAGGCATAACTAAAAATTCATAATGGGCATATCTAGAAAGAAACATGGTCTTCAAAATGTATTCTTCATGTACTTTCAACAGATGGTACCCTGAACTCATGTCAATATTCGAAAAATACTGAGCTCCCTAGAGCTGATTAAACTAATCATCGCTATGAAGCAAAGGATTCTTATTCTTAACAGTGATGTTATTCAATGCTATATAATCAATTAAAAGTCTCATTTAACCAAATTTTGTTTTAAAAACAAGACAGGAGCACCCCATAGTGATGTGCTAGGTCAAATGAAACCATTATCTAATAACTCCCGCAATTGATTCTTTAACTCTAAAAGTTCAATTTGAACCATTCGATAAGGGGGTGTTGAAACTGGATTGGCACCAGGAACTAAGTAAACAATAAATTCAACTTCCCAATCAGGTATAATACAAGGAAACTCATCAGAAAAAATATCATGGTACTCATTTACCACTGGCACATCATTAATCTCAACAATTTCTTTATTTTCCAAAATATGAGAAAGGTAACATTCATTTCTTCTTTTAGTATTTTCTCAACATCGTGATATGTTATCAAAATTAAGGGTTCATTATTGTTCACAAACTGTAAATATTTCTGAAATGAAACCTCATTAGCTATGCATTCAATCTTAGCATGATAAAAATATAGCCAATCCATGCCCAAAATAACATCAAACTCTACTAGTGGTAAAACAATATGGTTTGCAGATAGATTCTTTCTGCACGCAAGGACAAGAATGTTCTTATGTTTTATTTTTGTCTCAAAATTTCCTCCAGGCGTTTTTACCATAAGTTCTGTAATCATATATTGAGATGGAATTCCCAATTTAATAGAAAAATTCACAGAAATGAAAGAGTCTGTGGACCCTGAATCAATCAACACATTGGCATAATCTAAACAAACAAACAGTGTACCTGATACTACTTCATTTGATGGCCCAACATCTACTGAAGTAGTTACAAAGTATTTCACCACCCCTTTCTTCTTGTATTCTGGATGCTTTCCCTTAGTTGAGTTCTTCTCTGGACACTCGTTTGCATAATGACCCATTTCATTACACTTAAAACATCATACCGATGGCTTTTCATTCCATTCTTGATCATCTTCCTTATAGTTACGAGCAATAAGACAATAATTACCACACTAAAGCACTTTCCAAACTTTGATAAACATTCTCCAGGATGGTTTTTACCACACTTCTCACAATTTGGATATTTAGTTTTCTTACCTCCAGGATTATTTGATGAATTCATCCCCTTTTCCTTCCAACTGGTCCTCCTATTCTGTTGTTTGTCAAAGAACCCATGATCATCGACAACCTCCATTTCCACCTTCTCCACACATCGAACAAGTTTTTGATAACTTTTAAAATCAAGAGAGGCTAATGATCTCCAATATCGAGGCTTCGGTCCTGAGTAAAATAAATTTATCTTTATATCAAGAACTCGGATGAAATTTGGTGTATACCTTTCCTATAGAGTGAACATTTCTTCATAAGCAACCACTGAGTCATCCTCCTGCCTCAATAAATGGAATTTTTTTCCATCCTAAGATGAACCACCCTAGGAAAATACTTCTCAACAAACATACCTTTGAATTCATCCCAATTGAGAGCATCAATCTCTTCACTGTCCCTGATATTTTTCACCATCAACCACCACTGATCAGCTTCACCTTCAAAACGGTAAACATCAAGACTAACCTTTTGACGTTCTGAACAACCCATGATATAAAAAATCTTCTCCAGTTCATTAATCCACCCTTCATCTAGAACTGGGTTAGATGATCCTTTGAAAGATGGGGGATGCTACCTCGTGAAATGCTCCACCATTGACATGTTCCTAGGCGGTTGATCTGGCTGATCTCGTGCATTAATACAACCGCCATTTATAGGCCGAGTCAACTATGACATCACTACAAAAAACTGTTAATTTCCAATTCCGACCATCCGAGGTTGTTGATTTGGAAGGTTATCTTTTTCTTGATGTCGTCCCAAGATAGCCGCCCTATTTCCTCTGCGGAAAACCATTCTGAACATAGAAATATCATAGGCGAAGAAACATGGAAATCAGGGAATGCTATATGATTTCAATATTAACATAAATTACTTTATGGATATAACTATAACAATACCCTAACACCTAAAGTTATCTAAACCGACCTATGATAACAACTATAAGTACACGGATTTAAAACCAAACAAAATCATGAATTAAATGAATAATTCACATTGAGGATATTTTCAGGTTTTGAGTTTTACCGAGTTAGGCCACAACTACTACATTTCAAAATATTACAAAGTAGTCACTTCTACACTGTTTCCATTTTTTTTACAACCCATGAACTCTTGAAAAACAGAGAGACATGTCTAGCTCCATGTGTAAGATAGCATGACTTCTCCTTGATCCCATCCTTTACCCTATTCCTCATTATTTTTTCTCTAAAAAACATTTCAAAAACTTGGGATGAGCATAAAAAGCTCAGTAAGGGATACACAAAAAAGTAAAATTGTTAGTTTTTTTAAAATAACAAGTAAAACATGAATACTTTAACATAAGTAATACTTTTAACCTTTAGGAAGTAGTAAATACTACTCTCTGAATAAAAAATCATTACATACCCTTTTGTAACCAAAATTTTACCATAAAACCCATATAAAAAAAAATAACATATAAAGGTAACTTGGGAAAGAAACTTACATAAACGGAATAACCATGTGGTCGACTTCAACACAAATCACTAAATGGAATAGCCATACGACAAACTTCCATATCCAATGCATTGGGTATGGAAGTCGGATGTATGGCTATTCCATTTAGTGATATGTGTGAAAGTTGACATAATGGTTATTCCATTTATGTATTTTTGTGTCCCATGTAACCTTTATATGTTATGTGTTATTTATAAGGGTTTTTATAGTAATATTTTTATTAAAAACGGTATGTAATGATCCTTTATTCAGTGAAGAGTATTTACTGGGAGAAGGATGTAACATCCCATGTAAATTAAGAATAATATTTTTTCATAATTATTAATATTTTTTAATGAAATATTAATTTTACTTTAAAAGGGTTGCTATGTTTGATAGCGTACCCGATACACAACAACGAGTTTCTCTGAATCTTACATTGAACACTAATAATATAATATTATTATTTTAAATGGTAGTTAACTCCATGACGTTGTATTGGAGAGAATGAATTAAACTAACTAAAATATGATTATACATGATTTTTAAATGTATTTACATTATCCAATAAAAAGTTAGAGGCTTAAAATATGAATGAATCTAATTGTAAGCATAATTTACATTAAAATGATGATTTATCACATTTTAATGGAATAAACTATTTAAATATTGTATTGGAAACATTAATACATTCTAATTGACTAAATAAAATCTTTTTTAGAATGGGGACATCCAATTTTACTCTGGGTAATTTTTTGGTATTTTTCTGATAAAGTTCATTTTTTAATGAGCAGTGAAAAATACTGTATTTTAATTCAAAAGTGCCTTTTAATCAAATTTATTTATATGGTTAGATTATATTTTTAGTTTTTTTTAAAGTGAAATTAAACTATATTTTTACCATTTAATCCAATTTTGGTCATTGGAATTAATTTCACTATGAAATTGGTTATAAACAAGTGTTAATCTTTTGATAGTTATTATTTCTTAAAAACATGCTATTTGTTTTGATAAGGGGAATTAATTTTAAAATTAAATAATTCCACTTCTATGTTTTGAATTTGGGAAAATAGACATCATTTTCAAATTCGGAATATCAAATATAGCATAGGCTTAATTTTTAGCATTTTTCTGAAAAACATCAATTTTTTATAATAGTGAAACCACTTAGTGGTAGTTAAAAAAACTGAATTTTTCTTTTACATGAAATTTTACCACTTCTATGAATTGAATTTCAAAAATCTGGCATACATGATTGTTATCAATAAGTAAAATTTGGTTCAATAAGATGAATATAATTTTTTATGAATAGTAACTTTTGACTTTTATTTATCGCGGTTAATGGTAAATAGGGTAATTCAAAGTAAAAAGAATATTATAATAATTTGAAATTACCTTAACACTTGTCCATACCTTATTGGATGAGTCATTAACGACCTTGGAAATATTTGGGTCTCTATTTGGACCCCTTTGATCCACATGGAAGTGATAATTACAATTTAGATTAATTAATTTAAAGTAAAGGCCAAAATGACATAAACAAAAATCTTTTTGTAATTAATTTTTATATGGTGTTATATAAGTTCAATTTTAGACTATAAATATTCATTGGAAATATAAGAATATTTCCTACATTATTGTAAATTTCATATAACTTTTGGACATCAAATAATATTAATTATTTATGAAACAATAATGATGCAGTATTTATCTCATTAATAAATGATTTAAATAAATAATATTATAATGATTAAAATATTATCCAAAACAAGTCCAATTCTGATTTGATGATTTTATTTCGACACTGAACCATTTATATTAGTCTATAATTCCTTTTGGACCATTAGAAACCGAATATAATTATATAATAAAATAATAGTTTCACCCTTTCCTAAAGAGCCTCTCCTCCCTCTTATAAAAGGAGACCACATCTAACCAATTCCACACACCTATCAAGCCATTTGGCTCATCCAAACGCTACCCAATTAAGCTCTCAACATATCTATCCTCTACTTATAGGCCTTACCTTAGGCATAATGCACTTCAAGAAACCCATTAGGTTCAAACCAAAGTATGTTGCCTAAATTAAAGGTAATGATTTCTCTTAAATTGATTTCTTTTATTCTACTTCTCCAACCCCTGTACTCATTTTATTCCTTTATTTTGTAACAACAGCAGTATTCTCAATATACTAGGACTTTGTTATGAGATATATTCTAACTACACATACACACACCTCCATCTAATGGGTGAAGTACATAATGTTTCTGTGGATAGCAAACTAACGCCTCACGAGACGATGATTGTTCGATTATCACCTACCGCCTCTCATGGTGGCCATTATGATTTAACTATATATATATATGATATATATTATGTCTATTATTTCATTATTCTTATGTGAATCCCAATTATATCAAGCTTTTATGGTTTCCATAGTGGGTAAATACGATAATCTCATTTGAAGAAGTGTGGACTACCGCCCCTTTAAAGAGATATGACTCGTTAATACCTTATATGGGATGTATAAATGATAGTGTTAATGATATTATATATGATATTATAATGGAATTATAATATACCTATGTATCATTATGTTATATTTCAATTAAAATATGATATATAATTGAAAGTAGATTTCATGCGTACATACGAATTACCATCTCCGTGAACGGTGCATTTCATTTCATACCTTTAAATGTTATGTAATATTATAAATACATGTATATACAGGATATATATGATATATATGATATCTAAATCATGAATATAATTCTGGATATAATGGACTATGGACCACATGTACAACTTGTGAATATAAGGTGTTCATTTTTGACCCATGTGCCAAATATCGACAAAATAAAAGTTATTAACAAATTGATTAAATAATGTTTATAACATGGTAATAAGTGATATAAAAGGAATAATAAAATTGAAAAAGGTTCTTAAGAAAGTAGAAATTATCTTTAGTTTATTATTCAGGATATTAAAGAACGATCGATTCAAGTCTGACACGAGGTAATGTACTTCGTCTCAATCTCATTTCATTGAGTCATATTTTGTTCTGATAACAGACATTCTTTTATATGCTGTATAAAAACCTTTGAATTTTCATTTCATTCAAAGTTAATCTTTTTATACGAAGCATTTTACTAAATGAAAAAAAAAGAATGTTTCTTTTAGCGTACGCGGTGACAACGACCTTTTCCGGCACCGCGAGTATTATTTCATCTTCGGATTCCTCAACAAGCCGTAATGTTTTTTTAAAATAAAATAAATACCTTATACTAATTTATGTATTATTCGTATTGAAAATGGTTTTGAAAATGGATTTGTTATGTCAATATATTTATGTGTTATATTGTCATTTAAATGTAGTAATTTTTCCTTTGCTTTTATATTTGTTGTATGTGATATGATTTTATATTGGTACTTGGAAATTTGACGTGTGGTTACGTGATAAACCAAATGATGGGTGGTGTCGGGAATACAAGGATGGGTGGTTATGTTATAATCTGCAATGCATTGGGTATGGAAGTCGTTCGTATGTCTATTCCATTTCGTCATATGTGTGGAAGTTGACCATATGGTTATTCCATTTAAGTATGTTTATGTCTCAAGTTACATTTATAAGTTATGTGTTCATTATATGGGTTTTATGATAATATTTTGGTTACAAAAGAGTAAGTAATTATCTTTTATTCATTGAAGAGTATTTACTACTTCATAAAGGTGAAAATTATTACTTATGTTAAAGTATTCATGGTTCACTTGTTGTTTTAAAAAACTAACAGTTTTACTTCTTTGTGTATCTCTTACTGAGCTTTTAATGCTCATCCCTTGTTTTTGAAATGTTTTTCTTATGAAATATTGTGGAATAGGGTCAAGGATGGGATCAAGGAAAATTCATGTTGTCTTAAACATGGAACTAGACATGACTTTTTTTTCAAGAGTTCATGGTTTGTAAAAAAATGGATACTGGGTAGAAGTTTTTACTTTGTAATATTTTAAAATGTATTAGTTATGGCCTAACTCTCTAAAACTCTAAACCTGAATATATCCTCATTGTGAATTATTCATTTAATTCAAGACTATGTAATGTTTTAAGGTCGGGTCCTTATAGTTGGTATAAAAGGTCGGTTTAGATAACTTTAGGTGTTAAAATATTGTTAAAGTAATGTCTATACTGTAATTTATGTTAGTATTGAAATCATATAGCATTTCCAGATTACCATGTTGCTTTGCATAAGATATTTCTATGTTCAGAATGGTTTCCCGCAGCTGAAACATGGAGGCTTTGTTGGGATGACATCAGGAGGAAGATAACATTCCAAATCAGCAACCTGGGATGGTCGGAATCGGAACTGAAAAGTTTGTTGCAGTGATGGCACAGTTGAATCATGCTATAAATGGTGGTGGTATTCAAGCACGAGATCAGCCATATCATCTATAGAGGAACATGTAAGTAGTATATCATTTCATGAGGCAACATCCCCCATCTTTTAGAGGATCATATGAACCTATTCGACCTAAAGGGTGGATTAAAGAACTGGAGATGATTTTTGATGTCATGAGTTGTTCAGAACATCAAAAGATTAGTCTAGATGTTTAAAGTTTTAAAGGTAAAGCTAATCAGTGGTGGTGGATGGTGAAAAATATCAGGGATAATTAATATATTTATGCTCTCAATTGGGATGAATTCAAAGGTATGTTTCTTGAGAAATATTTTCCTAAGGTGGTCCATTTTAGCATGGAAAAACAATTCCTGGAATTGAGGAAGGAGGATGAATCAGTGGCTGCTTATGAAGAAATGTTCACTCGAATGTGAAGGTATGCACCAAATTTCATTTGAGATCTTTATAGTAAGATAAATGTATTTTACTCAAGACTGAATCCATGATATGGAAGAGCATTATCCTCTTGTGATTTTAAAAGATATGAAAAACTTGTTCGATGTGCAGAGAAGGTGGAAATAGAGTTTGCTGATGATCAGGTGTTCTTTGAAAAACAACAGAATAAGAGGACCAGTTAGTAGGAAAATGGGAAGAATTCATTAAAGAAGCATGGAGGTAAGAAAACAAAATATCTAACTTCTGATAAGTGTGGTAAAAAGAATCTTGGAGATTTTTTATCAAAGACGGGAAAGTTCTTCCAGTGTGGTAAGTCTGGTTATATTGCTCATAACTGTAAGGAAGATGATCAAGAAGGGAATGAAAATCCAACGGTAAGATGTTTTAAGTGTAATGAAATGGGTCATTGTGAAAATGAGCGTCCAGAGAAGAACTCAACTGAGGGAAAGCAGCAATACTACATGAAGAAAGTGGTTGTAAAATCCTTTGCAACTACTTCAGCAGATGTTGGGCCATCAAACAAAGTAGTATCAGGTACACTATTTGTTTGTTTAGATTATGTCAATGTGTTGTTTGATTAAGGTTCTACACACTCTTTCATTTCTGATATGTTTTCTAATAAATTGGGAATTCCATCTCAATATATGAATACAGAACATTTAGTAAAAACACCTGGAGGAAATTTTGAGACAAAAAGAAAACATAAGAACATTCTTGTCCTTTTGTGTGTAAAGAATCTACCTGCAAACCTTATTGTTTTACCTCTAGTAATGTTTGATGTTATTGTGGGCATGGATTGGATTTCATTTTATCATGATATGATTGACTGTAGAGCTAAAGAGGTTTCATTTCCGAAAGATTTATAGTTTCTGTACAAGAATGAACCCTTGATTTTTGATAACATATCAGGAAGTTGAGAAACTATTAAAAGAATGAAATGAATGTTACCTTGATCATATTGTTGAAAATATAGAAAGTGTTGAGATCACTGATGTGCTAATGGTAAATGAGTACCTTGATGTTTTTCTTGATGAGTTTCCGGGTATTATACCTGATCGGGAAGTTTAATTTACTGTTGACATAGTTCATTATGCTAAGACAATTTCTAAATCCCCTTATCAGATTTCTCAAATTGAACTTTTAGAGTTAAATAATTAATTGCAAGAGTTATTAGATAAAAGCTTCATTCGACCTAGCACATCACCATGGGGTGCTCCTGTCTTTTTTATTAAAATGAAAATGGTTCAATGAGACTTTTCATCGATTATAGAGCATTGAATAACATCACAATTAAGAATAAGTATCCTTTTCCTCTTATCGATGATTTGTTTGATCAGCTCCAGGGACCTCAGTAGTTTTTGAAGATTGACTTGAGGTTAGGTTACCATCAGTTTAATGTAAATGAAGAAGACATTCCTAAGACCACATATTGTACTAGATATGGCCGTTATGAATTTGTAGTTATGCCTTTTGGGTTAACTAATGCACTTACTGTATTCATGGATCTTATTAATAGAATTTTTTGTGAGTTCTTGGATAATTTTTGGTTGTGTTCATTGATGATATTTTGGTATTTTTCAAAAGTAACGAGGAACATGAAAGTCATTTAAGGTTTGTATTTCAATCCTTAAATGAAAATAAACTATTTGGAAAATTTAGCAAGTGTGAGTTTTGGTTACAAGAAAATTCTTTCCATGGTCACATGGTTTCAAAAACTGGCATAACTGTTGATCATGCTAAAACAAAAGTTATTGAAGAATGGAAAAGACCCACAAATATAACCAAGATTCGTAGTTTTCTTGGTTTGGCAGGTTATTACCAGAGGTTTGTTGAAATTTTTTCACTGTTATCTTGTACAATGACTAAGTTAACTCGAAAAGGTGTTAAGTTCATCTGGACAAAAGAATGTGATGATAGTTTTCAGGAATTGAAAATAAGATTCATGAATGCTCCAGTTTGGGCACTATCTCCCAGAAATGGTGAGTTTGTTATCTTCATTGATGCTTCGTTGAAAGGACTGAGATGTGTCAAAATGCAGAATGATTAGGTAATTGCCTATGCTTCACGTCAATTGAAACCTCATGAGTTAAATTACCCTACAAATGATTTGGAATTAGCGGCTGTTGTTTTTTCTTTAAAAGTTTAGAGGCATCATTTGTATGGATTGAAGTGTGAAATATATACTGATGACAAATGTTTAAAGTATATATTCACTCAAAAATAATTGAACATGAGACAGAGGAGATGTTTGCAATTAATCAAGGATTACGATCGCATGATCCATTACCAACTGGGAAAAGAAAATAATGTGTCTGATGCTTTGAGTCAAAAATGTAATGATTCATTAACCATTCTACATTTGGAACTAGATCCCTTGGTTTTTGATTGATGAACTTTGTCATAGAAGTTGTTGTTGTAGGAAATTCTTCTGTTTGGTTTTAGGTGTCAGTGAAATAATCTCTATCAGACAGAATTAAGCATGCGCAAAAGGAAGACAGTAAGTTGCAGAAAAAGTTTATGATAGTTTATAAGGGTAATTTACCTGAATTTATCATTGATAATGATCATGTTTTGAGATTTGGAAAGAGATTATGTGTGCCTCGTGATTCAAAGTTGAAGAATTAGTTATTATATGATGCTCATAGTTCCCTGTTTTCAGTTCATCCTCGTAGTACTATGATAAACATAGATCTTCTTGAGTATTACTGGTGGGCTGGAATGGAAAGAGATATTGCTGATTTTATTGTGAAGTGTTTGACTTGTCAATAGGTTAAATTATAGTGGCAGTTACTGAAAGGAATTCTTCATCCTTTACTGGTGCCAGAGTGTAAATGGGAAAATATATCAGTGGAAATTGTTGTGGGATTACCAAAGACATCTCGAGGTAATAATGCAATCTGGGTTATTGTTGATCGATTGACTAAATCTTCTCATTTTCTTCCTATTCGAGATACTTTGTCTCTAGATCAACTTGATCAGTTGTATGTTAAAGAGATAGTCAGGTTGCATGGTGTTCCCCTCACCATTGTATCGGATCATGATCACATGTTTACTTCTAACTTGTGCAAAAGCCTTCAAAAGTCATTGGGTACTGAATTAAATTGTAGTACAGCTTTTCATCCTCAATCAGATGGGAAGTCAGAACGAACAATTCAAACATTGGAAGATATGTTACGATCTTTCTCGATGGATTATCAGGGAAGTTGGGACCAACATCGTTCTTTGGTTTAATTTTCATATAATAACAGTTTTCAATCTAGTATACAGATGGCTCCATTTGAGGCATTATATAGAAAGTGTTGTCAGACTCCATCTTTTGGGATGAAGTAGGTGAGAGGAAGCTGATTGGACCATAATTGGTAGAAGAGATGGTAGATAATGTTTAGTTGATTCAGAATCACATTAGAACAGATCAGAGTAGAAAAAAAAGTTTTTCCAATAACCGAAGGAAGGATCTTTCCTTTGAGATAGGTGATCATGACTTTCTCAAAGTTTCTCCATGGAAAAGTGTGATGCGTTTTGGTAATAAGGGAATGTTGAGTCCGAGGTTCATTGGACCTTATGAAATTCTAGAGAAAGTGGGATCAGTTGCATATAGAGTGGAATTACCTCCATGTTTACCCAAAGTACACAAAGTTTTTCATGTTTTGAGGTTGAGAAAGTATATTCAAGATTCATCTCATGTTTTGAGCTTAGAGGAAGTTTAGTTGGTAGAGAATCTCTCTTATGATGAACAACCAGTTCAGAATCTTGACCATAGAGAGCAGGTGTTTTGGAATAAGGTACTTTACCTGGTAAAGATTTTGTGGAAAATCCAAATGCTTGAAGAGGAAACATGGAAATCTGAAAATGCAATGAGGGATAAATACCCCCACTTATTTTGATAAGTGAATAAAAATTATGAGGATGCAATTTCCAAAAGGGGGGAAGGATGTAACATCCCAAGTAAATGAAGAATAAGATATTTTCATACTTATTAATATTTTTTAATTAAATATTGATTTTACTTTAAAAGGGTTTCTATGTTCGATAGCGTACCAAATATGCAACAACGGGTGTCTTTGGAATCTTACATTGCACACTAATAATATAATATTATTATTTTAAATGGTAGTAAACTCCTAGCCATTGTAATGGTGGTAATGAATGAAACTGACTACAAAATTATTATACATGATTGTTAAATTTATTTACATAATCCAATAAAAAGTTAGAGGCTTCAAATGTGAATGAATCTAATTTTAAGCATAATTTACATTAAAATGCCGATTTATCGCCTTTTAATGGAGAACCCTATTTAAATATAGTTCTTTTCACTTTAATAAATTCTTATTAACCAAATAAAATCCTTCTTTAGAATGGGGACAACAAATTTTACTTTTGATAATTTTTTGGTATTTTTCTAATAAAGTTCATTTTTTTAATGAATAGTTAAAATACAGTATTTTAATTCAAAAGTAACTTTTAATATAATCTATTTATATGGTTAGATTAAATTTTTAGTTTGTTTTAAAGTTAAATTAATATACATTTTTACCATTTCATCCAATTTTGGTCCTTGGAATTATTTTGACCTTGAAATTGGACTTTAACAAGTATTAATCTTTTGATAGTTATTGTTTCTTAAAAACACGCTATTTGTTTTGATAAGGGGAATTAATTTTAAAATTAAATAATTCCACTTCAATGTTTCAAATTTGAAAAAATATACATCAATTCTGAATTCTGAATATCAAATATATCTTAGGCTGAATTTTTTGTATTTTCTAAAAAATCGTCAATTTTTTTATGAATACTGAAACCACTTAGCGGTAGTTAAAAAAACTAACTTTTTCATTTAAATGAAATTTTACCACTTTTATGAATTAAATTCTAAAAATCTGATATACATGGTTTTTATCAAGAAGTAAAATTTGGTTCAATAAGATGAAAATAATTTTTGGTGAATAGTAACATTTGACATTTATTTACCGCAGTTCAAGATAAATAGGGTAAATCAAGGTAAAAAGAATATTATAATAATTCAAAATTACATAAAAAATTGTAAAACCCTTATTGGATGAGTCATTAATGACCATCGGAATCATTGGGTCAATTTTTGGACCCCTTTGATCCACTTGAAAGTGATAATGACAATTCGGATTAATTAATTTAATGTAAAGGCCAAAATGACATAAACTAAAATCTTTTAGTAATTAATTTTTATATGGTGTAATATAATTCTTAATTTTGAATATAAATATTCATTGGAAATATAAAAATATTTCCTACATGATAATATTTTTTTTATAATTTTTAGACATCAAATAAATTAAATTATTTATGACACAATAATGATGCAGTATATATCTCATTAATAAATGATTTAAATAAATAAGATTATAATAATTAAAATATTATCCAAAACTTGTCCAATTATTATTGGATGATTTTATTTCGTCTATGACTCATCTTATCTTCGACTATAATGATTATGGGACCATTATAAACCGAATATAATAAAATAATAAAATAATAGTTTCACACTTACCAAAAGACCCCATCCTCCCCCTTATAAAAGGAGACCACTTCTAACCAATTCCACACACCTCTCAAGCCATTTGGATCATCCAAACTATGACCAATGAAGCTCTCAACATCCCTCTACTCCTATTAGAAGCCTTACCTTAGGCAGAAGGCACTTCAAGAAATACATTTCGTTCAATCCAAAGGAAGTTGCCTAAAATAAAAGGAATGATTTCCCTTAAACTTCTTTCTTTTATTATACTTCTCGAACCCCTAAACTATTTTTTATTCCTTTCTTTTGTAACAACACCTGTAACCTAAATATACTAGGATGTTTTTATGAGAAGGATTAGAACTACACATACACACATCTCCATCTAATGGGTGAAGAACATAATATTTCTGTCGATGGAAAACTAACTCCTCACAAAATGATGATTGTTCAACTATCTCCTACCACCTCTCATAGTGGAAATTATGATTGAACTGTATTAATATATGATATATATTATTTTTATGATTTCATTATACTTCTGTACTTCCCAATTATATGAAGCCTTTATGGGTTCCATAGTGGGTAAATACGATAATCAAATTTGAGGAAGTACAGACTACCGCCCCTTAAAGTGATGTGACTCATTAATGACTTATGTGGGATGTATAAAAATAATGTTAATGATATTATAATGTAATTATAATATACCTATTTATCATTATGTTTTATTTTCATTAAATTAAGAAATAGAAATGAAAGTAGCGTTCATGCGTACGTTCTGCTTACCGTCTGCATGAACGGTGAATTTCATTTCTTACCTCTAAATGTTATGTAATATTATAAATACATATATATACTAGATATATATGAAATATATGATATCTAAATCATTAACATCATTCTAGATATAATGGAATATTGACCATATAGAGAACTTATAAATATAAGGTGTTGATTTTTGACTCAAGTGCCATATATTGACAAAACAAAAGTTATTAACTTAAATGATAAAATAATGTTTATAACATGGTAATAACTGATGTAAAAGGAATAATAAACATGAAAAAGGTTCTTAATAAAGTTTAAATTAACTTTAGTTTACTATTCAGGATATTAAAGAATGATCGAGGCATGTCAGACAAGAGTTAAGGGACTTCGTCTCAATCTCCTTTCATTGAGGCATATTTTGTTCTAATACAAGACTTTCCCTTATACTCTTATTTAAAACCTTTGAATTTTCATTTCATTCAAAGGGAAAATTTTTCTACGATTCTTTTTATTAAATGACAAAAAAATAATGTTTCTTTTAACGTACGTAGTGACAACGACATTTTCTGTCACCGCGACTATTATTTTATCTTTGGCTTCTTCAAGAAGCCGTAATGTTTTTTTAAAATAAAATAAACACCTTATACATTTTTACGTATTTTTGGTATTGAAAATGGTTTTGAAAATGGATTTGTTACGTCACTATATTTAAGTGATATATTGTGATTTAAATGTGGAAATGTTTTCTTTCCTTTATATTTGTTGTAGGTGATCTGATTTTATATTGGTATTTGGATATTTGATGGGTGGTTACACGATAAACCAAATGATGGGTGGTGTCGTGAATACTAGGATGGTTGGTTACATTATAACCTCCAATGCATTGGGTATGGAAGTCGGCCATATGGCTATTCCATTTAGTGATATGTGTGGAGGTTGATTGTATGGTTATTCCATTTTTGTATGTTTATGTCCCAGGTTACCTTTATAGGTTATGTGTTCGTTATATGGGTTTTATGGTAATCTTTTGGTTACAAAAGAGTATTTAATGATATTTTATTTTGTAAAGATTTTTTACTACTTCATAAAGAAGAAAAGTATTACTTATGTAAATGTACTCATGGTTTACTTGTTGTTTTGAAAAAAT
Organism: Viscum album; assembly: GCA_963277665.1. NCBI lineage: Eukaryota > Viridiplantae > Streptophyta > Magnoliopsida > Santalales > Viscaceae > Viscum > Viscum album. Next base: position 696,383,524 of record OY728141.1, read on the forward strand.
AACAGTTTTACTTATTTGTATATACCAAACTTAGTATTTTATGCTCATTACAATTTTTTGAAATGTTTTTCACAGGAAATAATGTGGAATAGGGTCAAGGATGGGATCAAAGAAAATTCATGATGTCTTACTCATGGAACTAGACATAACTTTTTTTTCAAGAGTTCATGTTTCGTAAAAAATTGGATACTGGGCTCAGTAAGGGATACACAATGATGTAAAACTATTAGTTTTTCAAAACAAAAAGTAAACAACAAATACTTTAACATAAGTAATACTTTTCACCTTTATGATGTAGTAAATACTCTTCATATAATAAAGGATCATTACTTACCCTTCTGTATCCAATATATTACCATAAGTCGAATATAAAGAACACATAACATAAAAAGTTAACTTGGGACATAAACATACATAAATGGAATAACCATACGGTAGAATTCCACACATAGCAATAAATGGAATAGCCATACGGACAACTTCCATATCCAATGCATTGGAGGTTATAATGTAACCACCCATCCTAGTATTCACGGCCCCACCTGTCATTTGGTTTATCAAGTAATCACCCGTCAAATGTCCAAGTACCATTATAAAATCATAACACATACAACTAATATAATGGAAAGAAAACATTTCCACATTTCAATCCAAATATATCACATAAATATATTGACATAACAAATCTATTTTCAGAACCATTTTCATTACCAATAATACATAAAAGTGTATATCATATTTATTTTCTATGAAAAATAGTACAGATTATTGAGGAAGCCAAAGATCAAATAATACTCGCGGCGGTGGAAAAGGTTGTTGTCACTGCGTACGTTAAAAGGAACATTTTTTGTCATTTAGTAAACGCTTCTTAGAAAAATATTTCTTTTGAATAAAAGTAAAATTCAAATGAGTTTATACACAATATAAAATAATATTGTGTATAAATGAAAATATGCCTCAATGAAAGGATATTGAGACAAATTCCCTTACCTTGTGTCTGACTGGACTCGATCATTATTAATATCCTAAATAATAAACTAAAGATTATTTATACGTGCTGCAAGAACCTTTTTAAAGTTTATTATTCCTTTTATATCACTTATTACCATTTTATAAACATTATTTAATCATTTAAGTTAATAATTATCGTTTTGTCGATATTTGGCACTTGAGTCAAAATAAACACCTTATATTTACATGTTGTCCATGTGGCAAATAGTCCATTATATCCAGAATGATATTCATGATTTAGATATCATATATATCATATATATAATTTATATACATGTATTTATAAAATTAGATAACATTTAGAGTTATGAAATGAAATGCACCTTTCATGGAGACGGTAAGCCGTACATACGCATGAGCACTACTTTCATTACTATTTCTTATTTTAATGGAAATAAAAAATAAATATACATAGGAATTTTATAATTCCAATATAATATCATATTAAATATCATTTAAAATATACTTTTTACATCCCACATAAGGTATTGACGAGTCACATCACTTTAAGGGGGCGATAGTCTGCACTTCCTCACGAAACAATGATAGTTTGATTATGTCATACTGCCTCTCATGGTGGCCATTATGATGGCACTATTTTTATATATGATATATATTATGTTTATGATTTCTTTATGCTTTTGTAATTCCCAATTATATCATGCCTTTATGGTTTGCATAGTGGGTAAATATGATATGAGCAAGGTAACATTCATTTCCTTCTTTTTACTAGTTTCTCAACTTCCTGATATGTTATCAAAATCAATGGTTCATTCTTGTACAAAAACTGCAAATCTTTATGATGTGAATCCTCTTTAGCTTTTTAGTCAATCTTAACATGATAAACATAAATCCAATCTGTGGCCAAAATAACATCAAACTCTACTAGAGGCAAAACAAAAAGGGTTTTAGGTAGATTCATTCCGCACACAAGGACATGAATGTTATTATGTTTTATTTTGTCTCAACATTTCCTCCTGGTGTTTTTACCATAATTTCTGTATTCATATCTTCAGATGGAATTCACAAATTACAAGAAAACTTATCAGAAATTAAAGAGTGTGTTGACCCCGAATCAAACAACACATTGGCATAATCTGAAAAAACAAACAGTGTACCTGATACCACTTCATTTGATGGCCCAACATCGGCTAAAGTTGTTGGAACGGATTTCACTACCTCTTTCTGCTTGTAGTCTGGAAGATTTCGCTCAGTTTAGTTCTTCTCTGGACACTTGTTTTAACAATGACCCATTTCATTAAACTTAAATCATCTTACTGATGGCTTTTCATTCCCGTCTTGATCATCTTCCTTACAGTTACGAGCAATATGACCAGACTTACCACACATGAAGCACTTTACCGACATTGATAACCTTTCTCCATGATGCTTTTTACCACACTTCTCATAAGTTGGCTATTTAGTTTTCTTACCTTCAGGCTTCTTTGATGAATTCGTCCCCTTTTCCAGCCAACTGGTCCTCTTATTATGTTTTTTGTCAAAGAACACCTGATCATCAGAAAACTCCATTTCCACCTTCTCCGCACATCGAAAAAGTTTTTCATAACTTTTAAACTCACGAGAGGCTAATGATATTAAATATTGTGGCTTCAGTCCTGAGTGAAATCGATTTATCTTACTATTAAGATCTCAGATGAAAGTTTGTGCATACCTTGCCTGTCGAGTGAACTTTTCTTCATAAGCAGCCACTGAGTCTTCCGCCTGCCTCAATTCCAGGAATTGTTTTTCCATCCTAAGATGAAAAACCTTAGGAAAATATTTCTGAGGAAACATACCTTTGAATTCGTCCAAATTGAGAGGATCAATCTGTACACTATCCCTGATATTTTTCACCATCGACCACCACTGATAAGATTCACCTTCAAAACAGTAAACAACAAGACTAACCATTTTATGTTATGAACAACCCAGGACATCAAAAATCTTCTCCAATGATTTAATCCACCCTTCAGCTCGAATAGGGTCAGATGATCCCCTGATTGATAGGGGATGTTGCCTCATTAAATTCTCCACTACTGACATGTTCCTCTACTGTTGATCTGGCTGATCTCGTGCATGAATACCACCACCATTTATAGCCTGAGTCAACTCTTCCATCAGTGCAATAAATTGTTTAGTTCTGATTCCGACCATCCTAGGTTGCTGATTTGGAAGGTTATCTTCCTCCTGATGTCATCCCAAGATATCCTCCCTATTTCCTATGCGGAAATCAATTCTGAACATAGAAATATCTTAGGCAAAGAAAAATGGTAATCTATAAATGCTATATGATTTCAATATTAACATAAATTACTTTATGGGTATTACTTTAACAATACCCTAACATATAAAGTTATCTAAACTGACCTCTGATACAAACTATAAGGACCCAGCCATAAACCATAAATAATATGGAAATATTTGAATAATTCACATTGAGGTTCTTTTTAGGTTTAAAGCATTAGAGTGTTGGGCCCTAACTATTACATTTCAAAATATTACAAAGTAGACACTTCTATACAGTTTCCATTTTTTTACAAAACATGAACTCTTGAAAAAAAGAGAGTCATGTCTTGTTCCATGTTCAAAATATCACGACTTCTCCTTGATCCAATCGTTTACCCTATTACACATTATTTCGTGGGAAAAACATTTCAAAATCATGGGATGAGCTTAAAAATCTTAGTACGGGATACAAAAAGAAGTAAAAATCATAGTCTTATTAAAACAATAAGTAAACTATTAATACTTTAACATAAGAAATATTTTTCACCTTTATGAAGTAGTAAATACTCTTCACTGAATAAAAGATCATTACTTACTATTTTGTAACCAAAATATTACCATAAAACCCATATAAAGAATACAGAACTTATAAATGTAACTTGAGACAGAAACATACTTAAATGGAAGAACCATACGGTCAACTTCCACACATATCACGAAATGGAATAGCCATACGGCTGACATACATTCCCAATGCATTTCAAATTATAACGTAACCACCCATCCAGGTAGTCATGACACCACCCTTCATTTGTTTTATCACGTAACCACCCATCAAATTTCCAAGTACCAATATAAAATCATATCACATACAACAAATATAAAAGGAAAGAAAACATTTCTACATTTAAATCACAATATATCACTTCAATATATTGACATAACAAATCCATTTTCAAAACCATTTTCAATACCAGAAATATGAAAAAGAGAAGAAGGTATTTATTTTATTCTAAAAAACATTTCGGCTTGTTGAGTAAGCCAATGATCAAATAATACTCGCGGTGACGGAAAAGGTCGTTGTAAATGCGTATATTAAAAGAAACATTATTTTTTTCATTTAGTAAAACAATTCATAGAAAAATATTCCCTTTGAATGAAATTAAAATTCAAATGTTTTTATACAGTGTATAAAAGAATGTCTTGTATTAGAACAAAATATGCCTCAATGAAAGGAGATTGAAACGAAGTCCATTACCTCGTGTCCGACATGACTCGATCTTTCTTTAATATCCTGAATAATAAACAAAAGATAATTTCTAATTTCTTAAGAATCCTTTTCAAGTTCATTATTCCATTTATATCACTTATTACCATTTTAGAAACAATATTTAATCTTTTAAGTTAATAACTTTCATGTTGTCGATATTTGTCACTTGAGTCAAAAATGAACACCTTATATTTACAAGATGTTCATGTGGTCAATATTCCATTATATCCAGAACGATATTCAGGAATTATATATCATATATATCATATATATCCAATATATACATGTATTTATAATATTACATAACATTTAGAGGTAAGAAATGAAATGCATCTTTCATGGAGATGGTAAGCCGTACTTACGCAGGAACGCTTCTTTCATTTATATTTCATATTTTAATTAAAATAAAACATAATGATACATAAGTATATTATAATTACTGTATAATATCATTTATAATATCATTAACATTATCCTTTTTACATCCCACATAAGGCATTAACGAGTCACATCACTTTAAGGGGGTGGTAGTCCGCACTTCCTCAAATGAGATTATTGTATTTACCCACTATGGAAACCATAATGTCTTGATATAACTGGAAAGTACAGAAGCATAATGAAATCATAAACATAATATATATCATATATAAATACAGTTCCATCATAATGGACACCATGAGAGGCGGTATGAGATAATCGAACAATCCTCATTTTGTGAGGCGTTAGTTTTCCATCCACAGAAACATTATGTACTTCCCCCATTAGATAGAGTTGTGTGTTGTGTAGTTCTAATAATTCTCATAAAAATAACCTAGTATATTTAGGATACTTGTGTTGTTACAAAATAATGTAATAAAAAAGAGTTTAGGGGTTGGGGAAGTAAAATAAAAGAAAGCAATTTAAGAGAAATCGTTACCTTTAATTTTGCCAACTTCCTTTGGTTTGAACCAAAAGGATTTCTTGAAGTTCCTTCTTCCAAAGGTAAGGATTTGAAGAGGAGGATAGAGATGTTGAGAGATTAATTGGGAAGAGTTTGGATGAGACAATTGGCTTGAGAGGTGTGTGGAATTGGTTAGAAGTGGTCTCCTTTTATAAGGGGGAGGAGGGGCCCTTTAGGAAAGTGTGAAACTATTATTTTATTATGTAATTATATTAGGTTTATAATGGTCCAAAAATCATTATAGACCAAGATAAGATGATTCATGGTCGATATAAAATCATCCAATCATAAATGGACATGTTTTGAATTATACTTTAATCATTAAAATCTTATTTATTTAAATCATTTATGAATGAGATAAATACTCCATCATTATTGTGTAATAAATAATTTATTTTATTTGATGTCTAAAAATAATAAAAATAATACTATCATGTAGGAAATCTTATTATATTTCCAATAAATATTTATAGTCCAAAATAGGACTTATATAACACCACATAAAAATTAATTACTAAATGATTTTCGTTTATGTCATTTTGGCCTTTACTTTTAATTAATCAATCTAAATTGTCATTATCACTTCCATGTGGATATAAGGGGTCCAAAAATCAACCCAACGATTCCCATGGTCGTTAATGACTCATCCAATAAAGTTTTTACAAGTTTTAATGTAGTTTTGAATTATTATAATATTATTTATACCTTGAATTACCCTATTAACCATTAACCACGATAAATAATAGTCAAAAGTCACTATTCAACAAAAATTATTTTCATCTTATTGAACCAAATTTTACTTCTGGATAACAACCATGTATGTTGGATATTTGAAATTCAATTCACAGAAATGGTAAAATTTCATTTAAATGAAAAATTCAGTTTTTTTAACTACCACTTAGTGGTTTCACAATTCAACAAAAATTGATGTTTTTCAGAAAAATACCAAAAATTCAGCTTAAGATATATTTGATATTTCGAATTAAAAAATGATGTCTATTTTTACAAATTCAAAACATAGAAGTGTAATTAATTAATTTTAAAATTAATTCCCATTCTCAAAACATATAGCGTGTTTTTAAGAAACAATAACTATCAAAAGATTGATACTTGTTTGTGTCCAATTTCAAAGAGAAATTAATTACAATGATGAAAATAGTATTAAATGGTAAAAATATATTTTAATTTAACTTTAAAACCAACTAACAATATAATCTATCCATATAAATAAATTAGATTAAAATGAACATTTGAATTAAAATACAGTATTTTTCATTATTCATTAAAAAATGAACATTATCAGAAAAATACCAAAAAATTACCCAAAGTAAAATTTGATGTCCCCATTATAAATGAGGATTGTATATGGTAAATTATAATGTATTAAAGTGACCAAAACTATATTTAATGAGGGTTATCCATTAAAAGGCGATAAATTGGCCTTTTAATGTAAATTATGCTTAAAATTAGATTCATTCGCATTTTAAGCCTCTGACTTATTATTGGTTAATGTAAATACATTTAACAATCATGTATAATTATATTGTATTTAGATTCATTCATTCCCGCCAATAAAACATATAGGAGTTAATTACCATTTAAAATAATAATATTATATTATTAGTGTGCAACGTAAGATTCCAAAGAAACTCGTTTTTGCATATCGGGTACGCTATCGAACATAGAAACCCTTTTAAAGTAAAATTCCTATTTAATCAAAAAATATTAATAAGTATGAAAATATCTTATTCTTCATTTACTTGGGATGTTACACCCACATCCACACTTTTTCTTTTGAGGGGAGTCAACTTATCTACCAGAGTGAGTGGATACCTCTCAAAATCTACCATGGGTAAAGCCTTCATCAGAATGTCTGAAATTTGTAGTTCTATAGAAAAATACTCCAACATCACAATTCCCAGCTCATCCTTCTCCTCAATAAAATGATACTTTATCTCAATTTTCTGTGTCCATAAGTTTTGGATTGAATTTTTTATGAGATTTATTTAACTTGAGTTATTACACATAATTCCAATCGGAGACATCAGTTCAACTCCCATGTCATCAATCTACTTCTTCATCCACAATAACTATGTGCATTCTTGAGTGGAAGAAATATACTCAGCTTCTATAATTCTCAGTGAAATGAAATATTTTTTCTAGTTTAACCCAGAAATACACATACCAATAAGATTGAAAGTACCTCTTGGTGTGTATTTCCTATCATCTGCTGAAGTAGCCCAATCTACATCAGCATATCCCAATTACTCTATATGAGATATTCCATTATATATAAAGTTGAAATCCACCATGCCCTTGATATACCAATGTATTCTTTTCACAGAAACGATGTGGATTTCATTGGGACTACTCTGATATCTCACTGCTTGGCATGTGGAAAATACAATGAAAGGCCTTGGTGAGGTCAAGTAAAGAAATCATAAAATGATTTACTTGTATTCTATGATATTAACTACTGTTCCATCCTCATCTTTGGATAGTTTCATCCAGGTATCAATTGGATTCTTCGCCTCATTGGAATTGTCAATTCCAAATCTCCTCAGAACATCCTTAGCATGTTTGTATTAAGTAATTGAACCTCCATTCCATCATTATGACACTTGTAAACTGATTAAAAATGACAACTGTCTAATCATTGACATTTAAAACTCACTTTTCCTGAATTTGGATAACATTCTTCACTAAGCTACATCTGATCCACCAAATACTATGTTATCGACATAAACTATCACTATCATCCATTGATTACGGTTGTTGTGGAGATAGTGATTGTAATCAAATCCCCCACACTAGAAACCAATATTATTCAAACACTGATCTAGCATTGAGTACAATGCTCTTAGTGATTATTTTATCCCATACAACACCTACTTCTATCGATAAACATGGTTATCATCCTCATGAATGAGAAAAGAGTTTTGACTCTTGATATTCACTTCTAACTCTAGAAACCCATTCAAGACTATATATTTGAAATCATTCTGTAAAACATTTAACATAGGTTGCACTACACTATCTAGGAATAATCAGAATGTCTTTAGCCTTGCAACTGATGCAAATGTCTCATCAACATGTATTCCCTATATCTGGGAGTATCCTTTTCACACTAGTTAATCTTTGTTTCAAATCATTGTTCCATCTTCATTCATTTTTTTGTGATATACCCATTTATTCATGATGACATTTATAACTATTGGCCTCTAAAAAATATCCCTAGCTTGATTCTACTCAATCTGGTCTAGGTATTCATTCATAGAATGAACCCATTTTTCATCTTTAGTATCATCAGAAAAAAAATAGGCTCTAACTAAGATAAGATATATGTCTGTTATAGAGATATCATTATTCTAAACTCAACTAGAGCTGACAAATCACTAATAATATTCTTCATATCAACATCATCTTGACACCTTGAAGTTTTTGTAGATACATATTTTACTTCCTCATTCTCATCATCAGTATCTTCTTCTGAATTAGCATTGGAAACCTCTACTCCCCCTGTGTTTCATTCCTCCTCATCAATTTCATCAAGAAACTATTCACTATGTTGTTGAATATTCTCATCATTTACCACAATAGTGACCTAATTTATCTCAACTACTTTTTCCAGCCTTTTATTAAAAGCATTTATATGATTTTCTTTTTCCTGAGTATCTAAGTAACATTCCCCCATCTCTGCGTGACACAAATCTCTATTTTTTTCTTTGTTGTGTTCCAAATAATTAAAATTAATTCACAATTGGGTTCTTCCAATACCACATCTCATACAGAATATTTCTTTCCTTCAGAAATAAGAGTGCCCTGTTTGAAATGTAGACCAATGACAATACTACTTCCTTCCAAAATTTCTCTGGTAGGAAATTTTCTATAATCATCGTCCTAGATATTTTGTTGATGATATGATTTCTTTATTAAACAACTCTATTATATGGGTGAGTTCATACTGAAGAAATATGGTTTCATATCACATGTTTCTTGAGATATTCATCCACATGACTGTTTACGAATTCCATACCATTTTCTGTACAAAACATTATAATTTTCTGTCTAAGAATCCTTTCTCCCTCACTCTGGTACTATTTTAAGAAGCCGAGCACATCAAACTTGTGGTAAATAAAAAATACACATTCCATTATACTATAGTCATCAATAAAAATATTGTACTACCTATTTCCTTCAGTTTCTCTTCACGTGATAGGTCAAAAAACACCATCATTCACCAATTCAATCACTATTGTTGACATCATTTCCCTTGCCTTCTATGTCTTTCAGAAGAAATTCCATTGTTGGCATGCATTTTACATGTGATTATGATCATGTGATTGCTTAGGGAGGTCTTTTGATGAATCATGCTTTACTAGATCTTTCAGAGATGGTTGGAAAAGATGACCATGTTAGTTAGGCCACAACATGTTTTTTTCCTCTCTATATAGAATGCAGATTTCTTTTTCTCCACATACCACATATAGATTTTCTGTTGTTCTTTTTCTCTATAGAACCACTACCTCATCTCTTTCTTTGACAATACATATCTTCTTAGTAAACCTTATAGAATATCCTAAGTCACATAGTTGAATGATGCTGAGAAAATTGTGACTAAGACCTTCCACTACTAAGACATCAACATGTCTCTTCTCTTTGCCCCCAAACCTGGTCTTTCATGAGCCAATAATATTTAGGCCTTCAATGTTTCGATACTATAAAACTCATTCTTGTTCATATTTTATGCCTGTAATATGATCCTTATTACCTATCATGTGAGATGTGCAACCGCTGCCAAAGATCCACCCCCAGAATGGCCTGATGCTTTAAAAGATATTTATACTACCACTACCCTCTCGTCCTTTTTCTTCTTTGTCCATATTTTTACTTCAAACTCGGGATAGATTGATACATCAGATCTTTCTCAGATTATGATGGACTAGCTTCATCTTGAAAATCTGCAAATCTATTTTTCATTTTCAACTCACCCGTTGGTTCATTGATCTGCTACTTTTGAACATTTTGATTTTTCTTTAACACATTCCTCTGTATTTTCAATGTACTGTATCTCGCCATGTTCCAAAATCCCCCACAACCAAAAATAGTGTCTTTCAAAATATATTCTATAGAACCATTCTCTATTAGTATTCCACCATTGTTCGTATTCCCTTATATATCTGTTGGATTGAGAACACACATATTGTGATTGTCCTATCATTACACAATAATAACACATAATATAAGGTGATTTCCATTGTGTCACATCTACAATGCTAGTTTCTCCTTGGGATATCTGAGTATTCTGATTTATCAATATTCCCAAATCAACCTTCAATCTCAGAATGGGTTCTTGCGGTTTGACTTCAATTTTCACAGCATTTGGATTTTTATCAAGACCCCATCGTCCATAGAATCTGAACATAGTTGATTATTCCTTTATGTAAAACCACAATGCTCCACATTTAGCTTCTCGATTTTTAGAGTGATCTACTTTCCTCCTATCCGAGCATGAGTCAAGAGTTTTTCATAATCCTTAAATTTTTCACAAATCGACAAATTCTCCTTCATGTTATTCAATACACTGGATTTTATCATTCTATGTGTTATTAAATACATTGATCCCCCTTATTTATTCTTCAAAGTCGAGTTTATATACAACTTCATGTTATGTGCTCTCTAACCTCGAAGACATAAGGTTTTCAAATTCATTTATCATCTCAGAATTCACTTCTTTCTATTTTTTCATGTAGAGTATGGCACTGTGACCCACCTTGATGGCTCTCTTTGTTTTCCCTCTCCAAACATATATCTCTTTAAGAGATTCTTCTAATTCATCTTCTATGTCTACTCTTCCTTAAATTTCATCTTCTTCATTATCAACATCATTTTATTCCTTTTTTTCATAGCTACTGACAATTTCCACCAAAGCATTATCTCCTTGATCAAATCAGTTCTATATCTATTCAACCTATTTATCCTTAGACGCATCATAACTACCACATTCATGGGGGAGAATATTATTTTTCTTAAATTATTTTCTCATTAATTGTTTCTTTCCATTCAGATAAGCAGAAGCCTTTTTCTTCGGAATTTCTATTTCATCCTCCTAAAAATCAGGAAACTTATTGGGGAACCTTGTGTCAAGGCAACTAAATTTTCCTCATCTAAAGAAATAAAGCAGCCATTTCCCAATGATCTTTTATTTTCCCCTTTGTAGATTAGAGGAAAGGAATGAAATCACCTCATATACCTCATATTCTTCCTGATAATCATTAATGGTGAGTTTCTTCATGGCCTTGAATTCGACCTCTTTGGATTTCCCCTTTTCTACAGCATCGTTATCATCATTTCTCATTTAATATGGAACAAGGGTGTTGTGCAGGTTTTCCAATGTTAACACTTTCGGGTCTTTATCAACCAAAACTGAATCTTTTGTATTGAACTAAGGTGGATGTTTCTACAAGATGCGCATTACAAACTTTATGTCTTTAATAACTTATCCAATACCTCTCATGTCTTCCACTAAAACATTTACCTTATCAAATAAAGCATCAACTGACACATTCTGGTTCATTTTTAGATCTTCATACTTGTTCTAGAACACTTTCATCGTTGCCTCTCTGAACATTGAATCAATTTCATATATGTTCAATTTCATTTCCAATGTATCATGTGATGTTTTTCATGAAATAACCTTTGTATAGATAGAATTGGATATGGCTCCCCCAAAAGCATTGATTCCCTTGGAGACATCATCTAATTCTCTTTTCTCAGCTTCCGATAATGCACCACTACTAATATATGTAGTTATTCCATGCACTGTTGTTTTGAACACATAGATTCCCAAATATTGAATGTAGTGTTTCATTCTATTCTTCCATAGATGGAAATTGTTCCAGTCGAAGATCGAAATACCGTTTTGATTGGTGGCCTCCATTTGAGAGAGAAACACTGATATCAACCTTTCCCTCTCATACTAATAGTCCTATATACCCTGAGAGGGGGTGAATCAGGGTAAGTAAATTTTAAAAAACACCCCCTTTGGTATAGTTTTTTGTTAGAAAAAACCCTATTATATTTTTCTTTCCCATTACAGAGTATTTAATAATCTTATAGCACAAACATATCATATCCATTTTACTTGGTTCACCCTCACTGGGCAATGTCCATGGAGTATACGTGAGAGATGTTCCAATGTACTAAATCCACTATAAGCGCACTATTGTTTACAATATTGAATTAGACTCACTGCCCCTCTTGGTTTATGACCACTCACAATTTGATAACTGACTGCTCTCTCAACTGAAGTGAGCTCACTACTTCTTCAGAAGATCCGCTCAGATTTTATAGAACCGTAGGTCTCTCCATTATCACAAATGAATGAATAATCCATTTTATGTAGATGATCTATTTAAGTCCTAATTTCATCCACTAATGAATACCCATTTTCCACTGATCACTGGGAAACATCGTTTGTCAATACCTTCACAAATCACCATACATCACAAAGCCCCAAAATTTTTGATGCTCAAACAAGCCTTTGTGAAGTCCCTACCTCTTCGCAAAGCACACACCTTCGCATAGCTCACTACCCTACAGAGTACACTACTTTGCAGATTTATGACCTTAATAAATATCAGGCCATTTTTAGAGCTTATGTCGTCGCAATGTGACATCCTTCATGAACCTCAATAAGGCAATGATGAACCCACCACATTCATGAAGCTGAATTTTTCATCACCAAGCTCCTATCTTTCGCGAAACACACTGCCTCTGTGAACCTCCTTCACGATTTGTGAGTAAAAAATTTTCATAGAAAACACCATGCTTCTATTGAGGGGGTCTAGGCATATTTATAGGTGATTCCACCGACCCTCGAACATTTCACGCATAGTCAGCACCTTTTCAGTTCCAATCGCAATACATCGAAATTTACAACAAAATTATTTCTAAATCGAAAAGAACCATGGAAATTTTTGGATCTCTGAGTTCATCTTAATTAAGGACCGTTCCATCAATTTCATTGTTCCCTCTTCATGAAGATTAGCAAGCAATTCCATTCACCCCCACTGTAACAGCCCGAGATTTTATAAAAAAATATTCTTTTTATTTTACTAATGTCTTGTGTTATAAGCTACACCAAAAGGAGCTTGCACAACACACATCCTTGACTTGCCTTGCATTACACGCAATCGCAACCTTCCTCGATAGCGTGTGTGGGACGTAATCCTGAGTTTCACTAAACAACGATATGCTATAAAAATATTATTAAAACTAGCCGTTATGAATAGTAATAACCACTTTTTGAAATCCAGTAAATCTTATTTTTCAAAATGAACTTTATTTTTGGATTCGGAGTATCGAATTTAGCCTAAGGTGAAATTTTGGTACTTTTCGGATAACTTTCATATTTTGATGAATAGTTAAAATTACTAAATTATAATTAAAAACAACTTTTTTTAATCGAAATAATTAATAGTGATAAATCATTAATTTGAGTGGTTTTAAAGTATATTTAGAATATATTTTTACAATTTAATACAATGTTGGTCATTGGATGTAATTTCACATTTAAACTAGACATAAACAAGTGTCAATCTTTTGATAGATATTGTTTCTTAAAAACACGCTATTTGTTTTAACAGCGGGATTTAATTATAAAATTAATTAATGCAAATTTTATGTTATGAATTTGGTAAAATAGACTTCATTTTTGAATTCGGAATATGAAATATAGCTTGGGATGAAATTTTGGCATTGTTCTGAAAAACATCAATTTTTGATGAATAGTGAAACTACTAAGTGGTAGGTTAAAAACTGAATTTTGCATAAAACTTAATTTTACCGCTTCTGTGAATGGAATTTCGAAAATCCGAGAGACACGGTTATTATCAAGGTCTAAAATGTGGTTCAATGAGATGAAAATAATTTTTTGGTGAATAGTAACTTTTTACTTTTTTTACCACGGTTAATAGTAAATAGGGTAACTAAGGGTAAATATGATATTAATATTACCCTAACACATGTCCTAATTCTATTGGACAAGTGTAATTCGACCAAAAACAAACTTAGGAATAAAATATGACCATTTAGGCCCACTTGGATTAGATTAGGACATTTATTATTAATTTATTTAAAGAAGGGTTAAAATAGTTAAAATCAAAGTTTAATAAGTAAATAATTTTTAATATGGGGCTATACATAAGATAAATTAGACTATAAATATTCATTAGAAAGCTAAAAAGATTTACTACATGATGGTATTTTATTTGTAATTTTTAGACATCAAATAATATAATTTATTTGTGACACAAAGATGATGCAGTAATTATCTTATTAATGAAATATTGACATAATTGATGTTATAAACACCGAAATAAATGTAATTTGAGACTTTTTATGAATTACACTAATTTTCTAGGTTACTATGATATATTAGTGTTGATTTAATCAACTTGGTTCGAACATATAATTCTGTTATGACTTTCACAAAAATCATATATCAAATAGTGTCAAAATTGACACAAAATAGTTTTTAAATCAAATATTATATTATTAATTGTTATTTTATTTCTAAAAATCTAAGGTTCGGCCAAATGACTTAGATAAGGATATATGTATTACTAATATACAATTTGGGGTTCGTTTGGCATGTTATAGTAAGTTTATTAACCATATAGTGAAAGAAAACAAAAAGACACGGTAAAAGATAAATTATTTAACTTAGAGTTAAATCTAATTGATATGGTTAAAATAATACCCTAAACTTGTCTAAATCCTATTGGTTGATAGTATTTTGACCCATCCCCACTTTAGCTTCGAAATAAGACCCTTTGGAACCATTATAAACCGATTTGGACTTTAATATAAAATAATATTTTGAGATATTCCTAAGGTGCCCCTCTCCTCCCCTATAAAAGGACACCTCCTCCCCCTCCTCCTCACACCAATTTGAGCACTCAAGCTCGGCCAACCCCTGCCAATTTCTCCTCTCCACTTCCCTAGAAACATCCTAGAGGTTCTGGTCTTCCTCAAAGACCAATTTTAGTTCCCTAAGAGGAGGTCTCAAAGAGGCACTTCAAAGAAGAGGTAATTACCGTTACCAATTCTTTCATCTTTATTTCTTCTTCCACTTCTTCTTCATAGGTTGTTTCATTATGAAGTAATAACATCAGTATCACTCATATACTGATATGTTATTATAAGTATAAAACAACCCTATTTCACCATCTATCCATCCTACGGAAAAAGAAATCACCGCGCGTGCGTACGTACGGAATACCGTCTCCACGCCGTGGTGTAATCTATTTTCCACCACCACCTTACATGGATGGGTATAATGGTGTAAAGAATAACTATACATAGTTATTACAACATCATATTGATTCTGATATATTGTATAATCCACTCCAATTCAATTCAATATTTATAGAAATGATATCATCGCTCGTGCGTACGTACGGAATACCGTCTCCACGACGCGATGAGATTCATTCTCCATGTTAACCATTTAAGAATGATTATATTGTATATATTAGAAATAATAATGAAATATATGACATTATAAAGCTACTGGATTTATGTATATATATACATATGTATGTCATCTACTTACTTCCATTTCAAGACAATAAGGAAAGGAAAACAGCGTTCATGCGTACGTACGGACTACCGTCTCCATGAACGGTGTTTTTCATTTTATTTATCTACCTATTATATATATATATATACTGAATATATATGATATATAAATCATATTTTATATTCTGGAAGTAAGTAAATCATGATATATGTAATAATGATGTCAAGAACAACAAGTCAAAACACCTACAATAAATGAAACGATTTTACCCAAAATGCTTCTTTAACATGGAATTTACAAAAGAACGGGTAATATAATGTCATAAGTGAACCATATATGATATCATAACAATGAATATGATTCTGTAATAAGTCAATAACATGATTTAAATCATTATACAGGAGGTTCGGACAGTTACAAAGCAAGTCGGACCTAAGGTAAGGGAAATATCACAATCTCATTTTTATCCGAGATTGTTTATTCGTAAGTATTTACTGGGGTGTATTTTATCATCCACATCCATGTTCCCTCAATATGTAATATTGTTTCCATCCACTTGAAATAGTTTAAATCCAATTTTACCCTTAGGTGAGTTTTTAGTAAAGAATATGAAAGGAATCTTTTGTTGTTTTTCCGTACGAGGTACTTTTTGACTTTTCCGACAAAAGTACGAAGAATGATTTTTTTAACTTATACGGCACGAACGGATTTCTACTGTTTTATAAAGCCTTATTTTCATGAAGCTTCCTCTAAAATATTTCATGACTATTTTCAATAAAATCTCTTTATTTTAAAATTGCATGATGTTTTGTGAAAAGAAATTGATTTTGAAGAAGAAACGATATTTTCCTCAAGAATTCAATTCAAGTGTTTTATCAAAATTATTTTCCATCTAAGATAATAAAGAGTTCGGTTTCTATCCATATTTTTACATTGATTTGACTATTTTGTGATGGAATTATGTTTATGAATTCCTTTATCTTATATGAATTGATTTATGATGTCATGATGTTTCAAGAATCCCATTTTTGTTACATGTGTTATGCGATGATGTATGTTTTATGATTATGTGGAACACATAAGAAAGGATTCATTATAAGATGGGTGGGACCTATATCTCCCTCCAATGCATTGGGTAATGATTTTATATCTCATGAGATAGACAAGGCTGGAACGGAAGGTTATTTCGGTTCAGTGATACAGGACTGAAACGAGGAGTGAACTCGGTTCAGAAAGGGACTTTGTCCACTAAGATAGTCTTGGCAATGAGTCATGACTAACAAGAAATGATTTTCCATGATTATGTGTGCATGCCACAAAGTTTCAAGTTTTATGTTATGATTATGGGGATCTCATTTTCACTTCTATGATTTATTCCATGTTAAGATATTATGATCTCTTTTGCAGGTTTTGATTTTCAAAAAGATATGATATGATTTTTATTTCCTTTATTTGCCCTTGCTGAGCATTTGAGCTCACCCTTTTATGTTTTCTTTTCCCCAGGATATAAAGAAAGGTTTTAGGTAAAAAAAAGGAAGATCTTTATGGGAGATTTTGAAGATCTTTCACCACGATTAAAAGATTATAGTCCGAGTTTCCAAAGACACTAAACTATTACGGTCCTTGTGTGTGTGTTTTTGTAATGTACTATGTATTCCGCAAAAGTAATGTAATGTCAATGTACGTCAAGCTTCGGGTCATTATAGTTGGTATCAGAGCAAAGGTTTAGTCAACCTTTGGAAACTAGGATGCGAGAACTTTAGTGAGATCCCTAGAGATATTTCTAAGGTATGTCTAGGGATGTCCCTAGGGATAAGTATACGTATAGGTTATAGTAATAGAATTACGCTAACGATCATAGAATTAAACCTAAGATGTTGGATATTGAAGGTACTCCCCCTTTACTATGTTGTTTTCCTTAGCATTATTTTGCCTCTCACACTATTCTTTTTGGGTTTTAGAATATGGCTGGAAACAAGATGATTCACGATAATGGAGGATATGATGGACAATAGAATGATATTCTTTATGAGAAACCAAATGAAATGGGATTTGGAAGTCCAAACATCATTATTATGCCGAATCAGAAATCTCATAATATGATCAATAAAGTAAAATTTGGTAAGTTTCCTGACTCGGCTAATAAGAGAAAGATGGAGTTTCATGATGAT
This sequence comes from Viscum album, assembly GCA_963277665.1. NCBI lineage: Eukaryota > Viridiplantae > Streptophyta > Magnoliopsida > Santalales > Viscaceae > Viscum > Viscum album. Next base: position 696,401,727 of record OY728141.1, read on the forward strand.
CACAGAGGAAAGAAAGTTCAATTTCCCCTATGTAAATCATGTGGGAAAAGGCATCAAGGAGAATGTTTCAAGGGAACTGGAAGATGCTTTGGGTGTGGAAAAGAAGGACACAAAGCAAGTAAGTGCAAAAGAAAAGGGTCGGTTAACACCATGGATGAGGATAATGGTATTGCTACGACATCAAAAATGGTTAAGTGTTTTAAATGTGGAATGTATGGGAATTATGCAAACAAATGCCCTAAGGGAAAGACTCATGAAGAGAATCAGTATGGTCATATGGGTAGTATTTATGTGGATGATGATGAAGAGACTACAAATGATATGTGAGATGAAAGAATTTATGAAGCTCGGTCAATGGATTGAGAATGTAGTGGCATGATTACATGTTTATCATGTGTAATTTTGGAATAAAGAGACATCTATGGATTGTTACACTGTTGCCTTTCCTTGTGTTTTGAAAGTATATGATTAATGTTACCAGTATCCGTGAAAGGTTATTCAGATATTTTTGGAATGTAGATGATATGCCCATAATGAAGGGATAAGGAGAAAATTAAATGTTTGATAGTATTCATGTGCTCGTGATTGATATAAGGACTAAGTGGTATCATGGTTTGAGTATATAGAATTTTGAGGATTTTGGTATATGGAAAGTATTAACTTTTAACTGCACTCATGTTTTCACTAAGGTATTCAAGAGAATACACGATTTAGGACTTTGAATGTTTGGAATGTGACCAACAAGGCATATCTTATGATATGTGGGGATCAACGACAGTATTAAATCTCTGGTACTCGTTGTCACTATATTATGAGAGTGGACTGTAGTATTATGTATAAGCCTAAAGATTAGACTGGATTATGTTGGACATAAGTTAGTATTGTTTAAGGATAGAAGATTTTTGATATTATTGATGGGATGTTATAGTAACGTAGTTTTAGAAAAAGGACAACCTGCAGGATGGGCGACAGCCCATCGCTTCGGACAAGGCTGTAGGAATCGAACCCACAACTGAAGTGCGACTGGCCTTTATCGCCTACCACTGACCTACAGGAAGTCCCTGTTTAGTAGAAACTAGTGTTATTATATTAAGCAGTATGATATATGAAGTATAAGTCCATTTTAGGAACCATATGTGATTAATCTCACTATAGAATGACTTATGTATATTTAATAACTTTTTCTAACCTTTTGTTTGAGACAGATGGAATGACCCATCATTCTATCACATAATCTGCTAACACATCACAAATAACAAATTCAACTTCATTTATTCAAGAGATGAAGTAGAAATTGTTCAAGGCACGAACAAAAGTGAGATTGTACCAAAATAAAGTAAGTATTTATTTTAAGCAAATTTTCAACTTTAGGGAAATGATCTTGAAAACCAAAAATGTTGTCCTAGTGATCTTATACCTGATGAATCAGATGGTACCTTATATCATCACAAATCTATGGATTTGTGATTACTGGATTTTCCATAGCCATGTTCACTACCACTCTCCATCAGAACATGATGATTAGATTTCTCTTCCATATCCATATTTTCACCTATGTGGAAACCCAGTGATTAGTTTATTTGGGCAATCGTTACATTTCATACTTTAGTTTTTAAAAGCCAAGTTTTGGTATTCCCTTTTACGATGTGGGTTTCTATTAAAGAAACTTTCAAATAGTAAACCATTTATAACCCCGACGAATTTCGAGGGCGAAATTCATTTTAAGGGGGGTAGAATGTAACAGCCCGAGATTTTATAAAAAAATATTCTTTTTATTTTACTAATGTCTTGTGTTATAAGCTACACCAAAAGGAGCTTGCACAACACGCATCCTTGACTTGCCTTGCATTACACGCAATCACAACCTTCCTCGATAGCGTGTGTGGTACGTAATCCTGAGTTTCACTAAACAACGATATGCTATAAAAATATTATTAAAACTAGCCATTATGAATAGTAATAACCACTTTTTGAAATCCAGTAAATCTTATTTTTCAAAATGAACTTTATTTTTGGATTCGGAGTATCGAATTTAGCCTAAGGTGAAATTTTGGTACTTTTCGGATAACTTTCATATTTTGATGAATAGTGAAAATTACTAAATAATAATTAAAAACAACTTTTTTTAATCGAAATAATTAATAGTGATAAATCATTAATTTGAGTGGTTTTAAAGTATATTTAGAATATATTTTTACAATTTAATACAATGTTGGTCATTGGATGTAATTTCACATTTAAACTAGACATAAACAAGTGTCAATCTTTTGATAGATATTGTTTCTTAAAAACACGCTATTTGTTTTAACAGCGGGATTTAATTATAAAATTAATTAATGCAACTTTTATGTTATGAATTTGGTAAAATAGATTTCATTTTTGAATTCGGAATATGAAATATAGCTTGGGATGAAATTTTGGCATTGTTCTGAAAAACATCAATTTTTGATGAATAGTGAAACTACTAAGTGGTAGGTTAAAAACTGAATTTTGCATAAAACATAATTTTACCGCTTCTGTGAATGGAATTTCGAAAATCTGAGAGACACAGTTAATATCAAGGACTAAAATGTGGTTCAATGAGATGAAAATAATTTTTTGGTGAATAGTAACTTTTTACTTTTTTTACCACGGTTAATAGTAAATAGGGTAACTAAGGGTAAATATGATATTAATATTACCCTAACACATGTCCTAATTATATTGGACAAGTGTAATTCGACCAAAAACAAACTTAGGAATAAAATATGACCATTTAGGCCCACTTGGATTAGATTAGGACATTTATTATTAATTTATTTAAAGAAGGGTTAAAATAGTTAAAATCAAAGTTTAATAAGTAAATCATTTTTAATATGGGGTTATACATAAGATAAATTCGACTATAAATATTCATTAGAAAGATAAAAAGATTTACTACATGATGGTATTTTATTTGTAATTTTTAGACATCAAATAATATAATTTATTTGTGACACAAAGATGATGCAGTAATTATCTTATTAATGAAATATTGACATAATTGATGTTATAAACACCAAAATAAATGTAATTTGAGACTTTTTATGAATTCCACTAATTTTCTAGGTTACTATGATATATTAGTGTAGATTTAATCAACTTGGTTCGAAAATATAATTCTGTTATGACTTTCACAAAAATCATATATCAAATAGTGTCAAAATTGACACAAAATAGTTTTTAAATCAAATATTATATTATTAATTGTTATTTTCTTCCTAAAAATCTAAGGTTCGTCCAAATGACTTATATAAGGATATATGTGTTAATAATATACAATTTGGGGTTCGTTTGGCATGTTATAGTAAGTTTATTAACCATATAGTGAAAGAAAACAAAAAGACACGGTAAAAGTTAAATTATTTAACTTAGAGTTAAATCTAATTGATAAGGTTAAAATAATACCCTAAACTTGTCTAAATCCTATTGGTTGATAGGATTTCGACCCATCCCCACTTTAGCTTCGAAATAAGACCCTTTGTAACCATTATAAACCGATTTTGACTTTAATATAAAATAATATTTTGAGATATTCCTAAGGTGCCCCTCTCCTCCCCAATAAAAGGACACCTCCTCCCCCTCCTCCTCACACCAATTTGAGCACTCAAGCTCGGCCAACCCCTGCCAATTTCTCCTCTCCACTTCCCTAGCAACATCCTAGAGGTTCTGGTCTTCCTCAAAGACCAATTTTAGTTCCCTAAGAGGAGGTCTCAAAGAGGCACTTCAAAGAAGAGGTAATTACCGTTACCAATTCTTTCATCTTTATTTCTTCTTCCACTTCTTCTTCTTAGGTTGTTTCATTATGAAGTAATAACATCAGTATCACTCATATACTGATATGTTATTATAAGTATGAAACAACCCTATTTCACCATCTATCCATCCTACGGAAAAAGAAATCACCGTGCGTGCGTACGTACGGAATACCGTCTCCACGCCGTGGTGTAATCTATTTTCCACCACCACCTTACATGGATGGGTATAATGGTGTAAAGAATAACTATAAATAGTTATTACAACATCATATTGATTCTGATATATTGTATAATCCACTCCAATTCAATTCAATATTTATAGAAATGATATCATCGCTCGTGCGTACGTACGGAATACCGTCTCCACGACGCGATGAGATTCATTCTCCATGTTAACCATTTAAGAATGATTATAATGTATATATAAGAAATAATAATGAAATATATGACATTATAAAGCTACTGGATTTATTTATATATATACATATGTATGTCATCTACTTACTTCCATTTCAAGACAATAAGGAAAGGAAAACATCGTTCATGCGTACGTACGGACTACCGTCTCCATGAACGATGTTTTTCATTTTATTTATCTACCTATTATATATATATATACTGAATATATATGATATATAAATCATATTTTATATTCTGGAAGTAAGTAAATCATGATATATGTAATAATGATGTCAAGAACAACACGTCAAAACACCTACGATAAATGAAACGATTTTACCCAAAATGCTTCTTTAACATGGAATTTACAAAAGAACGGGTAATATAATGTCATAAGTGAACCATATATGATATCATAACAATGAATATGATTCTGTAATAAGTCAATAACATGATTTAAATCATTATACAGGAGGTTCGGACAGTTACAAAGCAAGTCGGACCTAAGGTAAGGGAAATATCACAATCTCATTTTTATCCGAGATTGTTTATTCGTAAAGATTTACTGGGGTGTATTTTATCATCCACATCCATGTTCCCTCAATATGTAATATTGTTTCCATCCACTTGAAATATTTTAAATCCAATTTTACCCTTAGGTGAGTTTTTAGTAAAGAATATGAAAGGAATCTTTTGTTGTTTTTCCGTACGAGGTACTTTTTGACTTTTCCGACAAAAGTACGAAGAATGTTTTTTTTAACTTATACGGCACGAACGGATTTCTACTGTTTTATAAAGCCTTATTTTCATGAAGCTTCCTCTAAAAGATTTCATGACTATTTTCAATAAAATCTCTTTCTTTTAAAATTGCATGATGTTTTGTGAAAAGAAATTGATTTTGAAGAAGAAAGGATATTTTCCTCAAGAATTCAATTCAAGTGTTTTATCAAAATTATTTTCCATCTAAGATAATAAAGAGTTCTGTTTCTATCCATATTTTTACATTTATTTGACTATTTTGTGATGGAATTATGTTTATGAATTCCTTTATCTTATATGAATTGATTTATGATGTCATGATGTTTCAAGAATCCCATTTTTGTTACATGTGTTATGCGATGATGTATGTTTTATGATTATGTGGCACACATAAGAAAGGATTCATTATAAGATGGGTGGGACCTATATCTCCCTCCAATGCATTGGGTAATGATTTTATATCTCATGAGATAGACATGGCTGGAACGGAAGGTTATTTCGGTTCAGTGATACAGGACTGAAACGAGGAGTGAACTCGGTTCAGAAAGGGACTTTGTCCACTAAGATAGTCTTGGCAATGAGTCATGACTAACAAGAAATGATTTTCCATGCTTATGTGTGCATGCCACAAAGTTTCAAGTTTTATGTTATGATTATGGGGATCTCATTTTCACTTCTATGATTTATTCCATGTTAAGATATTATGATCTCTTTTGCAGGTTTTGATTTTCAAAAAGATATGATATGATTTTTATTTCCGTTATTTGCCCTTGCTGAGCATTTGAGCTCACCCTTTTATGTTTTCTTTTCCCCAGGATATAAAGAAAGGTTTTAGGTAAAAAAAAGGAAGATCTTTATGGGAGATTTTGAAGATCTTTCACCACGATTAAAAGATTATAGTCCGAGTTTCCAAAGACACTAAACTATTACGGTCCTTGTGTGTGTGTTTTTGTAATGTACTAAGTATTCCACAAAAGTAATGTAATGTCAATGTACGTCAAGCTTCGGGTCATTATACCCACAATGATCTTCACCACTGTTGTTTGTGAAGCTCATCGTAATCATGAAGAACACCTTCAACATCCTTCATGTCTTCGTGAAATCCAATTCATAAAGCCCATCTTAACAAAACTCAAGACTTTTCCATAATCTGATGATATCTTCAATGAGATCCACATTTTTTGATGCTCACCAAATCCAAAATATTGAACCCCAAAAATCTGGCATGCACTGGAAAATGTCACCACCTTTTATCTCATCATTTTTTACACCCTCATGATCATTGATTCCATTTTTATTGTAACTTTTCAACATGTATTGTCAATAACATTTCTGGTACTCATAAATTCACCATGGAAAACTGTATTGTCAAATAACATAATCAACACAAAAGTTGTCAAATGTTACATTGAGGTATTATTTCCCAACTACATCTAACATATATACTAGACTTGAGATTTAATTTCGTGTGACTATCATTGTTATGACTAGTGTTGTCATATTTTCCCTCATAATGGAAATATCACTCATATAGATAATTTCATTAATTTTCTTATCTACATAATCCTCAATATTCGGTTATAAGACATATATATTAGAGGTGGAATTTTTCAGAGTTAATTTATAATCAAAATAATATCCATAGTTTATAATGGGTTGATTTATGATTTTTAAAATTTATTTCTCTGTCGTAGAAACTACCATGGTCTTTATCTATAAAGAGACCATCCATTCCCAATAAAACATAAAATTTTAATGAATAATGGATAATATAATTGTATAAATAACATCTAAATATTCATTAGAAAATAGATATATTCTTGGGGAAAAATAATCATACCACTTGAATTTTTTATTAATAAATTTTTATTTGATCATTAGGGTGGTGATTTTATATTCATTGAAAATGTTCAATGTTTAAAAGTGTTGGTAGAATAATAATAAGATAAAACACAAATAATAATTCTATTTATGATCATTTTTACTCTCTCCATGTATTTTTTAGAACCCACTTCCATTATTGTGGTTGTATATTCTTTACATTTTCTTAGAATTTACTAATTTATATCATCATTGTTGACCCTTGGATTAGGAAAAAGGCATGGATAAGGATAATGTTTTTTACAATCTTGAACTATCCATGCTACAAAATGATGAATCTTATTTCCCTCCATATTATTTACTAGTATCATCTATTTTCTAGGGAAATATGTTTCTTGATTCCATCAATTACCACAGAGAAAACATATTCTAGTTCTTCTTAGGCATACCCAGGGGCATCTCTTTCCAAAATATTGACATTAAAGAAATTGAATCATTTCCATCATCATCATTTTCACCCAATATTCAATTCTTATTAATGTTAATCCACATTTTTTTAAATTTAAAATAAGTACATAATTTTAATCATAATTTTTAATTGATTGTTTTTAATAATAAAATTGAATCTCAATCTAACTCTTATTCTATTTTTTAGAACATTGGTAAAATATCTACATTGTATATGGAATAAATTAAAAAGTTCATCCTTTAGGACTAAGCCATTAATAATACTAAAATGTGTTAATACGATTAACAAAAAATTAAAACTATAAATTAATTGTTATAAATGATCTTCTAAAAAATTAACCACAAATCTTCTTACACGTTTAAACCATTAAACTATGTAATTACCTGATTTTGAAACCACTAGTCGGTGCCGTGAGTTGGTTCATTACATGACCACATGAATGCCTCCCCATTCTCTACAGGCTTCTGACTAGTAGCGAGGGTTTGATAAATAATATAAGGACACTATAACATCATTATCTATGTAATCCATAATATATAAAATATATTCTAATTGAAATAACATAAAATATTACCATTCATTACCAATGAAATTACCAAAACTAGCTACATGACCCCAACTAAATAAGAACTATTCCATGTCATTCCATATAGTAACAAGTGTAATGGAAAATAAAAAATTAAGATATGATGATGAATCCCCAAAACATATCGCGACACCATGTCTGGATCCCTCAGACATCCACATCCATGAGCCCCAAATATATATTCAAGTATAAGGCCATTTCCCTTGTCCTGACTTTCCACCATGACATATTATTGGTTATCCAATGGAATTTCGAGCATGGTGTGAGTACAACATGGAAGGCCCCACCAATAGTGACAAAATAATATCCAATCTAAATAAATAGTGTATCAATAATTCTCGGTAATGATGAATCAAAATAAAAAAGGATATATCATTTATCATTTAATAGATCAATTAATTTAATCCCTTATTTAATGTTTACTTGTAATTTATCAAACATGTTCTAGTTCTTGTTGGTCAACTAAGACATGTATTAATGGGTTAGAGGTTGGAAAACACGGATAATGAGTTCATGAATCTAAATAGGATTTGGAATTCCATTATTGAACATCCCAACCTTGTTAAATAATACCATACCCTTGGGTTCAGAACCATTAGTCAATCCAAAGAAAAACTAATGGGCATAGGGGATCCTAGATCTTTAGTCTGGCCATGACACATGAGTGTATCATTAGTCCATCATCCCACTACAATTAATGACATTTACATCATTTCATCATCATTAACAATTAAATTATAAAAAATAACAAGGATGCATTATTTCTATTTAATCACATTTCAATGTTTTGTTGACACTAGCACATTCTCATTTCAAAAAATCAGCGCATTTTACCATTTAACACCTTACAAATATTTATTCACATTTTTAATCCATGTAACTATGAATCCAAGCCCTATTAATCAATTATCGCATGAATCTATTTTTACACTATCATTTTAATACCTTTTCAATTTATTCCTACAACACCATCCTTCCATGTTATCTGGTTAATCAAAATTTCAATTTGTTTAATATAATAAAACCCACAATGTGGAATTTAATATCCCAACCATTAATGTTCAAGGGAGAGTGTCATTCCAGGGGTATCCTTATTTCTAGTTTATTTAACCTCATAAAATCCCACAGGGATAGTGAGGGGTCCAACATATCATTTAGATAACCCATTTATTATATACTACAAATGAATAAAAATAGAGAATAATGGAAGTATGTTCAAACCCACATACATATATCCATCATAGATACTATGGGATATAAATTATAGACCCCCACCTCCTGTTTTTAGATGATCACATGATTAAACATTGCATTTAATTCAAAATAAAACATCTTTTAAATCCCAAACCTAGAAATTGAAAGAAAAATATGGCCATAGGGATTTTTTAAGAGAATAATAATTACAGATGGTATTTCCAATGAAATAGTTAAGGATGTCTTTTAGACTCACTCAGATCATTAACTCTACACCAAACACAATCCAAATATCCATGATTTGAGGGACAATCACCATTTGGAATCTTGGAATGAGGGAATTCATAACCTTGGATGTTTTAGGGAGAAATTTATATAAAATAGAGTGAGATATCATTATTTCTATGGGTGTAAATAAGAAATTATCCCTCATTAATGAGGTGTATGGTTTGGTTGCACGATTAGAAAAATCATGCGCCAAACATCAGCTACCCTCTATCTTAGAGGGACCTAGGTCGCACAGTCTCTTGAGAGCTTGCATAGATTAAAAAACCTTATTGTGGAAATGATAAGTTACTATTACCATGTTCAAATGGTTTTCAGGCTCCCATATGTATGGTTTCTCAACCATTCACCCTTCCCCCTAAGGGCTTCATGGTTACTGCTCATGGTTAGTACTAATTGTGCTTCAACCATTCTCCTTACCTAGTATAACCTATTTTCTTTTATTTTCATGCTATGAACCACAATGACACCCCTAAGAATCATCATATTTTTTAGAAAGAGTTCATTAACAAAAAGTTAAGAGTTCAACCAAAACATAAATGAAGCATACATCATTATAATCTTCAAAATTACAACTTTCCCACCTTATAATGAATAATTCTTGAGTCTCACTCCCAATCATTGCAGAGTCTCCAGGATGAAGTTTTTTTCCCACTGGGCCCTCATGTTTATCCCCCTCTAGCAATTCACCTTCTGATCATTATCATACTTCCACAACACTAAATCCAATGGTATGTTGTGACCCCATAATTATTTCTCACTACAATCCATAATAGAATCTAGATGATCAACCAAGAATTCATCATCCTCAATCTCTATTAGGACAACACATATCACATGATAAGAGTATAGGGGATAATTTTGAATCTAATAAACATGAAAAACATCATGATTTCCTTTGTACATCTGAGGAATATCGAATAGGTACACTCTGGTTTGATTGTATCCACAATTTCAAGTGGACTATGTAACTGGGATCCAAATTGGCCTATCTCCTAATCTGAGGGTTTACCATCATTGGTGAAACTTGAAAGAACATATGATCACTCACTATAAAATCTGTAGGTTGATAATGTCTATCATCATTTTACTTCTTCGTGCTTTGGTTCGTATACATACCATTATAAATCAATTATACCTTCTTTGATGTCTCCCACACGAGACTCATCACCAAAAACCCTAATTCCCCAGCCTAAATCTAACATATCAGAGATATATATGGACTACCATAGGTCATCACTTATGGTTCCATATAAATATTTTCCTAGTATCTATTGTTTTCAGTGAACTCATAAATCACAAATTTGTTTTCCCAAGTCCCATATAAATCAAGAACTCAAGTAGTCAACATTTCCTTTAGAAACTGTATAGAATGTTCTAATTTTCTATATATCAGTGGGTTGAAATCCATTCTCAAATGTACCAGGGTACAAAAATTTTCTAAAATCATTTCATGAAGGACAAAGTAAAATTTGAATAAAGATATGAAATAATACTCACAAAACTAAAGCAACTTTACTATCTTATGAACATATTAATCACCCAAATGGTCCATGGTAAGAGTCTCTAAAATATGTAAGAACTATTACACCTTTTTCAAAAGATCATAAATTACCCGTCTCACATAATTAGGCCATATATTCATTAAAATACCAACTAAAGAGTCCATGTTGTCATCATCCCACATCCATTAAATGATAGTCAATGGTTGTAGTGTACCACCAGACCTATGAAGTTTGGCCTTCACGCACTGATATGGGTAGAATCATGGCATGAAACTTGTGTCCAATTTCATCATCCCTAGACACAAATATTGTCTATGAATATTAGGATAGATTTTTCTTAATCCAGTATTCATATCCCACTTCAAGGAAGATAATTTACAAATCATATCCTCTTTTATGCACGTAGGAACATTAACTCAGCCATGAATATAAATGATCTCATCATTGCCAATCCTCCAGTCAAATGGTTTCTCCCCACCTTTACAGATTTCCAGCAAGTACAAAAAATCATGATCCTTTGATTCCATCTCCTTGATGTAGTTTACAATTTTGGACTCAACTGAAAAATATACAAGGTTCACCTTTCCCTTTCCCCCCAAAACGTTTATATGTATTTTAGGGGAAAAATACATCATTTCCACAAAATAATAGACTCATGAACTTATTGATTCTATGTTATTATGCTTAAATCAAATAATTTTTTTCCTTTTTCATGATCTATATGCCAAGTCAAAATTGAAATATTTTATATACTCAACCCATCTCGGATATATACGGTTGAAATACCATTGAGAAAAGATTTAATTAATTCTTTTATGATTAGTTTACACAATAAAACGTTCTCTTAAATTGTAATACTGCAAACATATAAAATCATAAACAACCGTAACCAACACTAGGTCATGTCTAGGTTAATTTTGTCCATATGGCCTAAAATTTTGAGATACATATGACACAACTCAATCTCCATACATCAATAGCACTCCTAGTTTGGCCATGGATGCATCAAAAAAATGGTATACTCTTTACCCACACCATAAGAAAAATTAATTATACCAATATAAATTTATTTATTGTTAATATATATGTTTATAAAAATAGGTAATTCCAAAATATATTAAGATTTTTTTGTATTGATTTTATGTGCCAACACTTATTATTAGAAACATATGTATCCACTGATACTGACCATTCAATACCAATAATTCATTATCCAATGACTTAATCTATTGTGTTATCATTCTACTACCATAAATTTTTTTCCAACAAATGAAATTTTTAGTAATAATAAAACATACCAAAATATCATTTATCATTAATAAAATAAGGATCTAACAAAAAAACAAGGATTTTATCAATAACCAATTAATAGAAATCGACTCTTTAAAAATTATTATTTTTACGACCAAATCCCATATCGAGTTTTGGAGTTCTTTTTAAAAATATCTCAATCAATCATTTTATTATTTTACTTTTCCAAAATTTTAATAGTGTATATTTTTAATGTTTCTCATTTAATAAAAATGAAAATAATGAAAATAATTTTTTAAATATTTACAATATTTTATATATTTATATATATGATACATAATCTATAGATACAAGATAATTTAATTTTTATATTTAAATTTAATAATCATAATTAAATATAATGAAATTTTTTTTAATAAATTAATTATTTGAATTAAATAAACAATAAATATAATAATAAATAATGAAATATTATTTTATTAATAATTGATATCCATATATTGAAATTTTATTTTATATAATATTATATTATTTATATTATTTATACATTTTTTACCATTCATACATATATGTATTATAATTTTATTTTTGGGAAATAAATGATATTTTTTATTTTATTTATTTTATTTTATTTCTAAAATTACCCACTAAAATCTAAACCACAATTCTCCCTCTACCGCTCCAATGCATGATCCAATTCATAACCCTCTCTTCTACCTCCTCCACCTTGTGTTTTACATTCTCTGTGACTTCCACTACCCCCGGAAGTCCCCACCACATCATTCACCGCTCTCACCTGACACCACATGTATCCTCCACGACCCTCACCACCTCCTATATGACTATCCACATGTGCCACTTGTTCCCTAGACAATGAAATGCCTCTATATTTCTGAATCTATCAGATCATTTTTATCATACCCACTGGATGACCCCCGCTATCCTTGTTTGACCCCCACGATCACCGATCTTCCTCACTCAACCCACGTATTCCCCAACATTCCCCATTTGATCCCAATAATCCCCATCCTTCCCCATGAGACATTTCCATCCTTGTTTTCAGTATCTATCCATCATGGTATCTTTTCAAGTATACAAAATCAAACCAAGGATGTGTATATTAAATCTAACAGTAGCCTTAATGAGGATTATAATCAATTTAGAGCTTGATTGAGGTTATATTTCTAAAGAGTTTCCAATGAGTGATTTGTAGTGGTTAGTAAATTAGATAAAATTCCATATTAAAAAGTGTATTTGGATTTTTCTATGTTAATTATGTGATCATTACCAGATCAAAATTCATCAAGATGGGACTGAATAATATGGGAAATACAAAATTAGTGAAATTAAGGATGCATGCCTGATGATAATTTTGATGTCAACTCAACAGATAATTTCTAGATTAGTCTTCATTGTTGAGGAGACTACCTAAGTCATTCAAATATGATGTTTCATAAATTATTTTTATCCGAATTTATGAGAATATGAATTTTCACTGGATGCCCCTTATGCATGTTCAATGTTGGAAATGTGTTGTGCATTCCTAGTGTACCACTTTGAGTATTTACCATGGAGGAATGATGAATTGATTTGCAGTAGATTAATTAAGGTAATTCTGTTAAAGTAGTTATTATGTTATTATTGAAAGAGGTGAGTTCAATATGTAGAGCATATGGTCTTGGTTTTTCTATGATTCCTCATTCATGATGATTAAGAAGGGGAATATGTTTGGAGAATTAATGAAAATTAATGCTCATGTTCATGAGGATATTATATGGAAATGTTTTTGTAAAGTAGAAGGGTTTGAGACTCAAATAGAAGGAATAAGTTATTCTATGTTTTTATCACAAAACGAATGTTCTATTGAGAGGCTATGAGCTAGCTATAAGATAAAATATATTCTCTAGAAATTATGGACAAAGAGATGGAGACAAGAGTAGACAACATCTCACACATCCAGAGCAGATCATCAGAAGCAATTTAGGGAGAGCTAAAACTTATTTTGAAGGAGGTGATGGTTGAATAAATGAAAATATTAGTATTGAATGAATGTTCTTTTAATTTCATCAAAACATTTATCATTTCATGAAAACTAAACAATGTAGCTTCATTTGCATTGATGATGGAAGAAAAATAGTTTAAGAAGAACATTTCTATATATCAATGAATGTTTAGAGGTAACAACAATATTCCTTAAATTCTAAATCATATTAGCTTATGATGAAAAAAAGTTGAGTGTATAATTTCACTATTTGGTTTACTCATACATAAATTCACTCTCTTATTTTATGCTGTTTTACTAAATCTAGAATTTTATTTTTCACCATGTGTAGGCATTCCTTGTGGTCGATAATTTGTATTTCATTAATTATTTGAATGAAAATAATCCCTCTTCACCAAATTTACCTAGTGAATACGATTCAATGTTTAAATATTTTTATTTCATATCCATATATTTGTTTTATAAGTATATCATTGTTTCATTAAATATTTTTTCACTCAATACACTGATATATGCATCACAAGTGTGTTATTATTTCGTTATCATAAGGTTTTTGTTTCCACAAGATATATAATCATTTTATTATGGACACTAGGTGGTATTTTTAACCATAGACTTATTTTCATCTACCATGAATAATATATTTTTTCACTAATTTTATGTCTCCACAGTTTGGGGAAAAAAATATTATGTTTCTAGTTTGGTTTTTGTTGGTCAACTATTATTGACTATATTTTATCACTCTTCACATAAATATGTTTTTTTGGTAAATGGATACTGATAAGTGTGATCCATTCAAATAGTATTGATAGATTTTATGACTTGATCTATGTTTCTAGAATCAATTCACCCCTTAATGATCCAATTTCTGGTAAGAGATTCTCTTCCCTTTGCCTAATTCATGCCCACTACCATTTCCCAGGTATTCCAATTATGTTGTTCACACCAATTGTCTAGTTCATGCCTATTTCCATTTACCTAATTCACTCCCTTTGGTCATTTACCATTTTCCTTTTCACACTCATTTCCCAACAATTGCCATTTTCTATTTCTCATTTCCAAGTTCGCACGCATTTAGATATCTACAACGATGATAAAAAATGAACACTATAGAAATAATTTTATTGTACCCTTATATATATAAAATTTGGTTCAATTCATGTAGGTATTTTTCAATTATTTGTGGGAATGTTCTTTGGATTTTTTATATAGATATTGGAGTTGAATGGTGAGGTAAACCAAATAAATTAGGTTTCTCACTGGTATATGAGCTGGCTTAATTTTTTTCTTGTAGAGGTTGAGATGAATTAATTTTTTGTATGTTCATTGGTTGTGTGTGGTGATATTAGAGATGAAGTCTAAGATATATAAGTGATTTGAGGTTTATTGCTTTCACAATATCTTGTTTCAGGTCCTGGGGAATGGATGGTTCACTGTTTACTGGTGATAGAGCAGGCTCACATTCATGGTGGTATAGAGGTGAATTTCTAGTTGTTCCCTATTGCTAGAGCTGGCATAGACTATTGGAGCCAACTCACTGTCTTATACCTATTGTTGGAGATGGATTATTGACATAGAGTACTAGATCTGTCTCACCAGTTGGTCTTTGGATTCAGTGTTGGTTCACTATCGCGTCATGAATGGTGGTCATCGATCTTGTTGGGGGGTCTTTTTTAGAGTTGAGTTTTTATATTAAATTTCATTATTAATATAATTATATTTTTAAATTTTTTGAAATTGTATTCTATTTAATAATATGATTAATTAATATGTATAATATCAAATTTTACTTGAAATAGGAGTTTATATTTTTTATTCAAATTTAATCTATAAACTGATATTATATATGAGTTATATTATCACCAATAGAAAAAAAAAATTCATTGGAAACTTCATATAGACATTTTATTAACATATATATTATTTATTGGTATAATTATAATTGTAATAGAAATATTTTATCTGTCATAAATACATTTAGAAATATATTTTTCAATGAGTTTTTAGTGACTGGGATAAATATATTGGTAAAATGTTTTCCTAACAGAAAATACCCTTTTACCAATAGATATGTCCCCTTAGGAAAAAAGATAAATATTTTTTAGTGTTATCTCAAGTGGAATCTAAATTTTTTAATGGGTCAAATGCTTCGTCATCTCATATAATGAATTATCACATTTTCATCATCATTTTAACTTTACAACTTTTTTGGTAAATCCTAAATTTGGGGAATCCTAGTGAGATAATTTCAAAATAAAGCATTTGTAGTAACCCGTCAATCCAAAAAAACATTTTGATATCCAAAAAAATCATGGTATTCTCCCAAGGTACCACTACTTTCACATTCTCTTGGTCCATGGACACACCATAAATGTAGATGATGTGACCTAAAAAATATACCTCATTGATCTAGAAACAATATTTGGATAGCTTGGAATACATGTGATTCTCTTTAAGTGTACCCAATACGATTTCATGAAGATTCACATGATCATCAGGAGTCTGTGAGTACACCAATATATCATAAATGAAAACAACCAAAAACTAATCCAATAATGGGTGGAATATTTGGTTTGTTAAAATCATAAACAATACTATACCATTTTTCAATCTGAATGGAATGAAAAATATGTTGTATAGATCATACAAGCTTCTAAAAGTAGTCAACAACATATCAAAAGGTATCAACCATAGGTGACGCTAAACAAAACTAAAATATATCTTAGTTAACACACAATCACACTAAAGTTAGTCAAAAAATCATTAAAACGTGGAAGAAGGTAATGGTTCATGATATTTATCCAATTTAACTTCATGTAATTGATGCACAAGTGCAATGATCCTCTTATTTCTTGGAAAATAGGATAGGTGAACCTAAAGTAATCATAAATGGGTGTATTAACCCTTTATCATATGATTCCTATAACTAATTCCGAGCATACTGATGTTATTTTGGATTAATATTATATAGTGGAATGAAAGCCATCTTTTATCCAGGCATCAAATTGATCATGTTGTTTGTATCCCTCTCAAGTGGTAGCCATGAGAAGTCGTTGGGAAACACATCATGGAACCGATCCACCACAGGAGGAAAGACATCATGCTCTACTCCCCCATAATAAATAAAAATACATGCCACTAAGTCTATGATCTCAGCTGACCACTCATGAACTCTCTTGGTAGGTCTCATATAAATATTTCATTCTCTATAGTGACCATAAGTGTCACTATCCAGGGATGTGAATGTTACCCTTAAATGGTAATAATAAATATTGGTTTGATGCAAAAAAACCAATCCAACCCTAGTACCAATTAATAATTAAACATCTTGAGCATAAATAGGTCCCAAATGAAATTTTACCCACCACCCTTGAGATAATACTCCTTAGACTATTGGATATTCTCTCTAAATACTAGTAATGGTGTGTATATTGACACAACCGCACACACATGTTTATCCACTAGTCCTAAAACATTTAAAAATAAAATATATATTAAATAATATGAGTCCCCTATATCAAAAAAAGCAAAAAATCATGGGATATACAAAAATCATATCTCAAAATAGTTGATTGTTCATCCTCTCCATCATGAGGTGCATGATCAATTACAGGAAGAAGACTATCTCTTATTCCTTAGGCTCTAGTATGAGTCGATAGTGAAACACTACACTACTAATTATGACTCTATTATTTTAAATATCCACACCCCAACCCCAATTAGTACAGACAAGATAACTCCAACAGACTAACTGATATGGAGTACTCATTCCCCTATTGGTGCTATAAATTGGCCTAGATCCACCACCATTTCCTGCCTATTATGGGTTCATGAATAAACTTTTTATTTGACCAATACTTCTACATGCATGACATTCCATTTGTTATTCTAGAAACTTACCTCACATCAGGGCTTGTCTTCCACACTAATAACATATGACATTCTTATCTCACTCTATGATATCCCATCTTCGAAGACTACCCTATCAGCCACTACTCTGGTGGAGACTCTCACAACATAGCTTTCTACTATGGAACGATAAACCACCAGATCACCCAACAAACATGGTCTATCATCTATCAGAAGCTTTATTCAGGTTCCCCTCATAAATAAGATATTGATCCACTACCTCATCAATACTTTTCAACCATAGGATATATACCTAGGAATTTATCTCATATTTATACCCATCTAAAAAATCCATAATAGACTAATCTACTACCAATTCATAGAGAAATGTTGAAATTATATGACGTTTCTTGTATAATCCATCACCATCGTACTCCCCTAAGTCAAGAAAATAAAATCTACAACCTTCCTCTTTCCATAGTTCTCTGGGTTAATGGGCCCCGAGAACTTCATTTGTAATTCCTTCAATTCCATTCCCTCAATTTTCTCATCTCATGCATGTATATACCACCAACTCTTCATTGGTCCTCCAAATATATAATTCACCACTTTGGATATCATATCAGTTGGTTTATATAGGTGATCAAAAATCATTTGTTTTGACTCAATCCAAAACTATGTTGCTTCATGTCCTCCCTCTCTAGAAAATGTTGGAGGGTGTTGTAGTTGGAACTCTATTGTCAGGTCAAATATTCTTAGTGAATCTCTATTTGTGTGTCATTCCATAAAATATATAAAACTATTGAGGATCTCATGGAATTTCTCTTCCCCATATTACTAGGAACCAATAGTGGTTCCCACCCAACTTTTAGATGATAATTCTTAGATATATCTTCACATCACCCAACCAGTAGATATCATTTTGGTTACTTCTCTATATGATTCCAAAAGCACATCACAAAAAATTATAAATAGAATTTTTAAAAATGAAAAAAATAAATATTGTACCCTATAAAACTTTTCCCCCCACACTCACTATCCCAACAGACATAACCACTAACCCATCTCTATTCTCAACCAATCCCTACCAAGTCCATTTCTAAAAGTGGTAACCAATGTCCCAAATTTTAACTTCACATTAAACACTTTATTTAAACATACAATAAATATCTTTCTATTCATTTCATAGTTATAATATTTTTATTAGTCACAATTTATTTGAAATTACAATATAGTCAAAATGCAATGTCAACTCTAATACCCTGCCATAACCAATTTTCTAATGTGTTCCTTACATGATACATGTCACATGTATCACTGATTTCCTATAATGATGCATATATATACATCCTCATAAAATTTCAGGGCACCGTTGACATACCAAATATTTATAACAACACATTGAAAGAGCATCACTCCAGGTGAATAAGGATACAACCATAATGGCATCATCATGAACTTCCATCCCACCCTCAGTACTTCGTTTTCCCCTATATATGTGCTAGACACTCTAATTCATGATCTCATTTTCAAGGACTGACACCTCCTAGTATCTTAATTACATTCAACAAATAAAATAAATAATTGACATGAAAATGGATCTGATAACACTTTTTACATCCCGACATAGAAGTCACTAACCAATTCCCAAATCATAATCATTTCACGACCTTAGGAACACCTCCCAATGTTCTATAGGTTTCCGACAAGTATATAGGGTCAAATAAATCACACAGGGGGACTGTACATTAATTATTATGGTAATACACATAAGTTTAAATAAGAACTGAGATAAATAACACAAAATATAATCATGAATTACCATCTAAATTCCCAAAACTATTTATATTCCAATAACAAAATATGAACCATTCCATGACATGTAATATAGATCCATGTACAAAGGAATCCAAAGAATAAAAAATTCTGAAAAATACTCAAAATGGGTCACGATTCCATGTTTTTGTTCCATCATTGATGAATATCCCTAATTCCCAAATCAATCATCTTGAACGTGGCCCAAGCCCTTGTCTTGACATGTAGCCATATTGTCTGCTCAATACCCAATGACAACCCAAGAAAGGTTTGAGTACAAATTAGTATGCCACTAAAAATGGTGTCAAACTAATATGTAGTCTAAATGAATAGTGTGTAAAAAAATTAGTTAATAATAAAAATTAGAATAATTAAATAGGTTTCATAATTTAATGTTTAATATATCAATTACCTTTATCCCTTTCCCCATGTTTTACACATTTTCATAAAACTTACTTTGGTTTGTTATGGTCATAGGTGACATGTTTTGAAGGGTTAGATATAACTCCCCGATCCTAGTTACACAGATTCAGTTTCTTATTTTAATACATTGGCATGATTACAAGGAACAAAGTCCCAAAGGAATGATCAGTTTAGCTGTATAGGAAAATAGAGTACATACATGACTGTTACATTACACTTTATAGAATACAAAAAAAACATAAATAATCCTTTATGAAAACCATTATTCCCTTGGATTAACCCTAAATATCAATCACAATACACTTCATGGAATCCTTGGAAAAATAAAACATAGAAAAGGGTGAGCTCAAATGCTCAGTAAGGATAACAATAAAGCATAAACTTTCATAAATAAGCATAAAAATTTAAGGCAATGTATAACTAAAACAAAAGGCTTTTAAACTTGAACTTCATCATAATATGGAATAAATTAAATGAAGTAATTCCACTTACTTATTCACATAGATATTCAAATAGTCGAATAATCACGTGCAATATCACTAACCAATTTCATAATTATGGAATGCCTAATGCCAAACTATCATAACCCCATAGTCAAGGCCTTGTGCCAAGACTACAAATAAGATTTTTTCAATTCCTTGTGCCAAGACACTAGTTTGTCTCATGAGACCTACTGATGAATCTTGGAGCTATATAAGGCTCCACCTGTCACATACTAAGTCCAATGAATTCCTCATATGAAAAGGATTAAACATAACATAAACATTCGTATTAATACTAGCATAAAAAATTTCAATACTTTATCTATAAACCATGAATGGTATAAAAATAACACATCCACAGTAAAACATATCACAAAACCTTCAATACTATATGGATGTTTTTTATCATAATAAATCAACCTCAATTAAAAATAATATCCAGAAAAAGATGCTGACATACTTTAAAATAATGAGTAAATTTTTTTGAGAGAAATAACATTTTTGTAAAATTATTTAAAAGTCACACATTTACAAAGGAATTAATTTAAAAGATATTTTTGAATCAAAGTGTCCCACAACACATTGAAACTTTAAAAATGAATTATCATTTCAAAACATTCATGTCCATATAAATAAATCGTTAAAATCATTTTCTAAACATGGACATTAATTAAAAATATTTAGAAAGATAAATCTTTAAAACCATTAAAATTAAAATATTGATAAAGTGTACCATTCAAAAATCATTAAAATAATAATTTTGAAATCATTTTTTTAAAAAATGGACATGGATGATAAAAATGTCTCAGTAAATACATATGTAAAAACAACCTCGGATAAAAAAGAGATTGTGAAATTAACCCTTACCAATTTTGTAACATACAAAACATATACCCCATGAAAGAGGTATCATACAATGAATATGTAAATACACATAAATTAAAGTATATTACACAAATTATACAATTATTGGTAGTACATATACCACACAAAAGGTAATAGTGGCAATATGGCACGAATCTCACGGGAATAAGGAGTGAGATGAAAACCCCATACCGTGTACTTTTCCTTCATCGAGGGTAGGTTAACCTCCTGTATAATTGTTAAATAATTGTTATTAAATAATAAAAGGATCATATATATATATATATGATATCATATATGAACTTTTTATATTTCCTTGTTAATAACATTTTATTATTATGTTAGTTTCTAGTGTTAACTTACTCGTTTTCTTTTATAAGTTTTGTTACATAATACGTGTTTGTTATGGATAGGTTGTATATTATTCATATATAGAATGATATCAAGTACTTAAACAATATTTTTAATCATCAAATTAGAATTATACTTTAATGAATATGATGGTGAATGAATTTAACCGCATTCGTGGAGACAGTAGTTCGTACGTACGCACAAACGCTACTTCCATTTCATTTTTCATTTAAAAGGAATCAAAACCAAATGATACATAGGTATATTATTATTCCAGTATAATATAATATCTTATCTGTGTTACTTATGTTCATTAACACCTTCCATTATATGTTCCATGCAGGGTATGCACAAATCATATCACTTTGAGGGGGTGGTAGTCCGTACTTCCTCAAATGAAATTATCGTATATACAATATTAAATGAGGAATGGTATGTTGTAAAATGTAATTACAGGAGCTTATATATAAAATATATATCATTAATATCATATTTAATTATATTTCTATCATAATGGCCACCATGAGAGGCTGTAGGAGATAATTGAACAATCATCATTTCATGAGGCGTTTGTTTCCATCCATAGAAACATTATGATCCTCATCCATTAGATGGAGGTGTGTGTATGTGTAGTTCTAATAATTCCCATTAAAATATCCTAGAATATTTAGGATATTGTTTTTGTTACAAAAGAAAATAATAAGAATAGTTTATGGGTTGGAGAAGTAAAATGAAAGAAAAGAAGCTAAGAAGAATTGTTACCTTTAATTTGGGTAACTCCCTTTGGTTTGAAAATAAAGGACTCTTGATGTGCCTTATTACTAAGTTATGGATTCTATGGGAAATCGAGGGATGTAGGTAGCTTAATTGGGTAGAGTTTGGATGATACAAAAGGCTTGTGATATTTGATGAATTGGTTAGAAGTGCCATCCTTTTATAAGGGGGAGGAGGGGCTCTTTAGAAAAACGTAACGTATTATTTTATAATAAAATCATATTCAGTTTCTAATGGATCCAAAGTGGATTATTAATGGTCTAAGGTGGGGATGGGTTGAAACCCACTCAACCAATATGTTTTAAATAAGTTTGGGTCACTATTTTTCCCTTATATTTTAGATTTAACTCTTTGTTAAATAGTTTTACATTTACCATGTCCCTTTGTATGTTTATATTATATGGTTGATAAACTTAATATAAACTTCCAAGAGAACCCAAAGTGGTTCATTAATGAAATAAATATCATTATATAAGTCCTTAGGCCGATCCTTTGATTTTTAGGAATATTATATCAACTAATAATATAAAATTTGTTTTAAAAACTCCTTTATGCCAATTTTGAGACTATTTAATAATTGATTTTTTTAAGTCATAATAACATTATTAATTGGAAAAAATTTATTTAATCAATCCTAATATTTCACATTAACCAATAAAATTTGGGGAATTAATTATCAGTCTCAAATTATATTTAATTGGGTATTTATAATATCAATTCTTTTAATATTTCATTAATACAGTAATTTTAGCATCATCATTATGTCATAAATATCATAATTTATTTGATGTCTAAAAATTATAAAATATACCAAGATGTTGGAAATTTTTTTAGCTTTCCAATAAATATTTAGAGTTGAAAATATAACTTATATAAATCCATGTATAAATTAATTTACTAAAAGCTATTTGTTTGTGTCATTTTGGTCTTTATTTTAAATTAATTAATCTAAAGAGTCATTATCACTATCAAGTGGCTCTATGGGGTCCTCAAATCGACCCAAGGATGACCATTGTCGGCCATGACTCATACAATAATGTTAGGACATGTGTTATGGTAATTTTGTATTATTATAATATATTTTTTATCTTCAATTACCCAATTTACCTTTAACCATGGTAAATAAAAGTCAACAGTTACTATTCATCCAAAATTATTATTATCTTAATGAACCACATTTTACTCCTGGATATTAACCATGTCTCCAGGGTTTTCAAAATTCAACTCACATAAGCTGTAAAATTATGTTTTATGTGAATTTACAAATTTACCTAGGAGGTGGGTAAAAGACGGTGAATAGTTCAATAAAATTTTTATACGTCTAAAATTATTATAAACTGACTCCAATTAATTACATTGAACTTTTATATGTGGTATGTATATATTGTTAAATAAAATAATTTTAAATAAAATAAATATTTATTTAAATTAAAATTCGGTTTTTAACTATAACTCAGTGTTTATCACTATTCATCCAAAATTAAAAGTTTTCGGAAAAATACCCAAAATTTACCATATTCTAATATTGATATTATGAATTCAATAATGAAGTATATTTTACAAAATAAAAAACAAAGAAGTTGCTATTATTAATTTAATATTAATACCCGCTGTCAAAACCAAAAGGCGTATTTTTACGAAATAATATCAACAAAACGTTTGACACTTGTTTATGTCCAATTTCAAAGTGAAATTACTAACAATAAAAATCATTGGATTAAATGGTAAAAATATAATATATTTATTATTACATACCATTAAAATGTATAATTTAAATATATAAATTATTTTGACTTAAAAAGTTGTTTTCAGTTAAAATATTGTATTTTTCACTATTCACCCAAATATGAATGTTATCAGAAAAACACCAAAACATTATGGAATATAAATTCTTATGTTCTTATTATAAAGAAGAGGTTTATTTTTTCATATTGAATATATAAAATTTTAAAATATTGTATTTAAAAAGTCTTCACCATTCAAAGGCGGTAAAATTGTAATTTTTTAAAAATAATTCTTTTATCTGAAAAAATGTATTTGTTCTTACATTATGTCTAAGAAACTCATAATATGGACTCTAAAATTATGAGGATTATATAAAGTTCAAAATTCAGTAAATACTATTCATAAACGCTTCTAAACGGCTTGTTTGGTAATTCATGATGTGCTAGAATTCGGTGTTGCATGTAGTGAAAGTTATTGAATTACTTTGAAGAAATAACGTACTATGAAATCTTGGGGTGTTACATTCTTCCCTCCTTCAATAAATTGCATCTTCACAATTTGAAATTATTTTTCGAAAATAAATGGTTTAAAATAGAAAATACATTTGGGAAAACCCACATCGGAAATTTAGTTAATAAAATTTTGCATTAATAAGAGGAAAAGTGAAATGGAAGTGTCACCAACAAATTATGATCTCGATTAGGAGAACATTGGTGGAAATTAGAGACATATAATTGGACAAAAAATGTAAACATTTTTTGGTAGTGATTTAGGTCATCAATCAAAAAAAAGTGTAAAATTGAGGTCCTTAAATTCGTCAATCTTAGATGATTTAAAATACTATCGGTTCAACAAAAAATTTGGTATTAGGATAACATATTTTTTTGTTTTACGATCCTTTCAATAAATTATATTAATTAATTTCTTTATAGAATAAGAGAATAAGAAAAATATGTACTTGATATGTAGAGTCCCATATTTAAACTAATTTCTACCACAAACTAATCATTCACTCTAAAAGATAATAGAACTTAAAAATAATATTCTATTTATCCAATTACTATAAAAAAGTATAAATTTATCATTCATCTAAATGATTTTTTATTAAAAAGACTACATTATTCAATGTAGGACATCACATGGGTTAGTGGTAGGTGATACACCCTTGTCGCCCTTCAGTTGAAGGTTCAAGTCTCGCACTCTTGCCGGATGCGACGGGTTGCCGGCCAACCTCCGGGTTGTCCTTTTATGGAAATCCAAAAATAATCATAAACTAAAAATATCCAAAATACTTCTGTCTAAACTCACAGTCCAAAATTTATAAGGATGTTAAACACAATAAAGATCCACTTTTCCACGTAATAACATGTGAACACCATCATCATGTATACTTTTAATACACTACAACATCCTGAATTACCATAAAACCATGTTGATTACATTCTTGATCCCTTATTCCTTATAGAATACTACATATACTCCTTCTATCCAAAAATTTTGTACACTCAAAGAATTATGGAATATCATTAATCACATTCATGGTAGTAAAGAATATCTAATATAATTTATCCAAATCAATCATATATCATTCGAAAATGACTACCTCAGTATCATAACCATATTATTGATTATCTATCCCTCAACCATATATTCTCCAAAAATTTATGCTGCTATTGAGTCACTTTTCTTGGTTCCACACAATCTCAAGTCCTTAATAAAATAGTGCTGCAGTACAATTATTATATACTCCATAATTATTATGACCAGTACATCATTGATACAACACTGAAATGTCATAATTCATTAAGAAAAACGTAAGAACTCTAATAATTCCTCCACATCTGTGGTAGTATCATAACATGATTATTATCCAATAACAACATTTGGGTCATACTCTGATGATTTTGACATCAGTTCACATAGTGTCCCAACTCCTTTGAGATGAATCAATGTACATTTCAAATCCTTTTCTTACCCTTATACTGACATACTTGGTGTCCTTTCCCTACACACTTATAAGAAACTCCCATTCCCTTCAGGAAAGATCTAGGGTGTTTCTTTCCACATTTATCACATATGGGAAAATTCTTCTTTTCCCTATTCCCTTTATCCATATTTATCTCTTCCATAATTTTCATATCTTTATTTCCTTCAATTCCATAGGAATGAGAGAATTATTTACTCATCTTATCAAAACATGATACTATTTCTTTATATGTTGAGAATACATGAGAGTCTATTTCCCCTCTAAATGATGGCTTAATACTCTGAAAGATATCATCATTATTAGTCATTAGATCATACATATTGCTAGAGTTCACATTCCTTTTACTGGGATCTATTTATATACAATAGCATAAAATATGAAAGTTTATGAATTGCAATTAATAATTCCAATCTTGTAAAATACCTAATGTAAATAGAACAGTTTATGGATATAATCCATAATCATAAAAATATTTTCCTTGTGTAAGTATATAAGCATAAGCCCTTCATAATTGTTTGTAAAGAAAATGATAATTATCCTAAGCATATCCTTAGGGAGTGTCGTTACCAAGAGTGCAGCAAGGCTCGTTGTCATGCACCAGTTCCTGTTCGATTCTAGCTCAAAGCGGTGTTTTCGGGTTTTACACATAGGTGCATCTGTTCCAGAGCCACCTCTACCTGCTCGTATCCCGAAAATGATGTATTTTCTTGGAAAACTCAAAAATTTTCTACATTACCAAAAATATAGAAATTTATTCTATAATAATACACAAACTCTATATTAGGTCTATGTGAACTAATCAGAGTTTATATGAATATAGCTTCGAAGGTTATTGCAAAACATTCTCTGATACAAACTGTTGATCCCCGACCCCAGTTACCCAGAGTCGGTGCATTATTCTAAAACATTGACATGATTAAAATGAATAATTTCCCAAAGGACCAATCAGGTTAGAATTCTTGGAAAATAGATTACATACATAAATGTTACACTACACATTATAACATACAAAACAATATAAATAATCCTTTATGAATTCCATTATTACCTTGTCTTGACACCGCATATTAATCACAATACACTTCATGGATTCTTGGGAAAATTAAACATAGAAAGGGGAGAGCTCAGATGCTGAGTAAGGATAAAAATAAATCTGAAACATTCATAAATAAGAATAAACATTTATGTCAATGCATAACTAAAACAAAAGCCTTTTAAACATGAACATCAGCATAATATGGAAAAACTAAAATGAAGTAAGGCCATTTACTTATTCAGGTGGATATTCTACTAGTCAAATAATCAAATAAAATATCACTAACCACTATCATAATGATGGAATGCATAATATCATTCTATCATAACCACATAGTCAAGGCCTTGTGCCAAGACTACAAATAATATTTTTTCAAGGCCTTGTGCCAAGACACTATTTTGTCTCATGGGACCTACCGATACAAAGAGGAGCAACAGCGGGATCCACCCATCACTTACTAAGTCCAATTCATTCCTCATATGAAAAGGATTAAACATAATAGAAACATTCGTATTAAAACTAGCATACAAAATGTCAATATTTTATCCATAAACAATGAATGGTATAAAAATTACACATCCATAGTAAAAAAATTCACTAAACCATCAATACTATATGGATGTTTTTTATCATAATAAATCAACCTCAATTAAAAATAATATCCCGTAAAGGATGCATATATAGTTGAAAATGACGAGTAAATTTTTTTGAGAGGAATAAAATTTTTGTAAAATAATTTAAAAGTCACCCATTTATAAAGGAAGTAATTTAAAAGTTATTATTGAATA
This sequence comes from Viscum album, assembly GCA_963277665.1. NCBI lineage: Eukaryota > Viridiplantae > Streptophyta > Magnoliopsida > Santalales > Viscaceae > Viscum > Viscum album. The sequence continues at coordinate 696,429,868 of OY728141.1, forward strand.
CAAGTATCCCATACCACTTTGAAACTTTTGAAAATAATTATCCTTTCAAAACATTCATGTCCATATAAATAAATCCTTAAAATCATTTTGAAAACATGGAAATTAAATGAAAATATTTTGAAAGATAAATATTTAAAACATTTAAAATACCGATATTGATTAATAGTACCATAAAAAATCCTTAAAATACTCATTTTTAAATCATTTTTATGAAAAATGGACATGGTTGATAAAAGTGTCCCAGTAAATACTTATGTAACAACAACCTCAGATAATAAAAAGATTGTGAAATTAACCCTTACCAATTTGGTAACTTACGAAACATACATCCCATGAAATAAGTATCATACATTGAATATGTATATACACATAAATTAACATTTATTAGACAAATAATACAATTACGGGTAGTAAATATACCACACAAAGGGTAATAGTGGAAATATGGCACAAATCTCATGGGAATAAGGAGTGAGATGAAAACCTCATACCTTGTACTTTTCCATGGTTGAGGGTAGGTTAACATCCTGTATTATAGTTAAATCATTTTTATTAAATTATAAAATAATCATATACAAAAATATGATATCATATGTGATCTTTTCATATTGCCTTGTTAATAATATTTTAGTATTATGATTTTTTCGAGTGTTAACTTACTCATTTTATTTTATATGTTTTGTTACATTATACGTGTTTGTTATGGATAGGTTGTATCTTATTCATATATATAATGATATCAAGTCCTTCAAAATTATTTTTAATCATCAAATGAATATTATACATGAATGGATATGATGGGGAATGAATCTCATCGCATTCGTGGAGACGGTAGTCCGTACGTACGCACGAATGCTACTTCCATTTCATTTTCCATTTAAAATGAATAAAAACCAAAAGATAAATAGGTATATTATTATTATAGTATAATATATTATCTTATATGTGTTATATAATTTCAATAACACCTTCCTCTATACGTTCCATGTATGGTATGAACAAGTCATATAACTTTGAGGGGGAGGTAGTGCGCACTTCCTCAAATGAAATTATCATATATACAACATGAAACGATTAATGGTATGTTATAAAATGGAATTAAAGAAAATTATATATTAAATTAATATCATTAAAATCATATTTAATTATAGTTCAATCATAATGGACACAATGATAGGTTGTATGAGATAATTGAACAATCATCGTCTCGGGAGGCATTTGGTTTCCATCCACAAAAACATTATGTTCTTCACCCATTACATGGAGGTGTGTGTAAGTGTAGTTAGAATGCATCTCATACAAATATCCTATTATATTTATTATACTGTTTTTGTTATAAATGTTGAGAATAAGAAGAGTTTATGCATTGGAGAAGTAAAATAAAAGAGAAGAAGCTAAGAGAAATTGTTACCTTTAATTTGGGTAACTCTCTTTGGTTTGAACCAAAAAGGACTCTTGAAGTGCATTATGCCTAAGTTAAGGCATCTTGGGGGAAGTGAGGGATGTTGGGAGCTTAATTGGGAAGTGGTGGAGTGATGAAAAAATATTGAGAGGTGTGAGGAATTTTATAGAAGTGGCGTCCTTTTATAAGAGGGGGAGGGGCTCTTAATGAAAAACATAAAGTATTATTTTATAATAAAATCATATTCGGTTTCTAATGGCTCTAAAGTGGATTATGAAAAGTCAACGGTGGGGATGGGTCTAAAACCTCTCAACCAATAGGTTTTACACATGTTTGGGTCACTATTTTACCCTTATCCATTAGATTTAACTCCTAGTTAAATAGTTTGACATTTACAAAGTCTCTTTGTATATTTATAATATGTGGTTAATAAACATACTATAAACTACCAAAAAAACCCCAACTGGTTCATTAATGAAATACCTATCATAATATAATTCCTTAGGTAGAACATTAGATTTTTAGGAATATTATATCAATTAATAATATAACATATGTTTTAAAAACTCCTTTATGACAATTTTGGCACTATTTAATAATTGATTTTTCTTAAAGTCTTAATAACATTATTAATTTAAAAAAATTTATTTAATCAATAATAACAGTTCATATTAACTAATTAAATTCGTTTAATTCATTAAATGTCTCACATTATATTAATTTGGGTATTTATAATACAAATATTTTAATATTTCTTTAATAAGGTAATTTCTACATCATCATTATGAAATAAATAACTTAATTTATTTGTTGTCAAAAAATTATAAAAAATACCATGATGTAGGAAATCCTTTTATTTTTCCAATGAATAATTATAGTCGAAAATATAACTTATATGATCCATTGTAAAAACTAATTTACTAAAAGCTATTTGTTTGTGTCATTGTTGTCTTTACATTAAATTAATTAATCTAAAGAGTCATTATCACTCTCAAGTGGCTTCATGGGGTCCCCAAATCGACCCATGTATGCCCATGGTCTGCCATGACTTATCCAATAAGGTCATTAAAAGTGTTAAGGTAATTTTGTATTATTTGAATATACTTTTTATCTTGATTTACCCTATTTAACTTTAAACACGGTAAATAAAAGTCAACAGTTACTATTCACTTAAAATTATTTTTTTCTAATTGAACCAAATTTTACTACTTTATATTAACCATGTCTCTCAGAATTTCAAAATTCCACTCACATAAGTGGTAAAATTAAGTTTTATGTGAATTTACAAATTCTCCTAGATAGTTGGTAAAAGAGGGTGTAATGTTCAATAAAATTTTTATATATCGAAAATTATTATAAAAATATCCAATGATTTACATTTAAATAATATAAGTGCTATGTATCTATTTTGACATAAATTAAATTTAAATAAAATAAAAAATTATTTAAATAAAAATTCGGTTTTAAACTATAACTCAGTGTTTTTCACTATTCATCAAAAATTAAATGTTTTCAGAAAAATACCTAAAATTTACCCTAAGATAATATTGATATTACAAATTTAATAATGATATCTATTTTAATAAATTCAAAACATAGAAGTTATTGTTATTAATTTAATATTAATTCCTGCTGTCAAAACCAAAAGGCGTATTTTTAAGAAATAATAACAACCAAAAGTTTGACACTTGTTTATGTCCAATTTCGAAGTGAAATAACTTACAATAAACATCATTGGATTAAATGGTTAAAATATAATCTATTTAAACATCCAAAACATTAAAATGTATAATTTAAATATATAAATTATTTTGATTTAAAAAAAAATTCTGTTAAAATATATTCCTTTTCACTATTCACACAAATGTGAATGTTATCAGAAAAACACCAAAACTGTATTGAATCTAAATTCTTATGTTCAGATTCTAAAGATAATGTTTATTTTTTCCAAATGAATATATAAATGTTTCAAATATTGGATTTAAAAAGGTTTTGCCTTTAAAAGGCGGTAAATTTCAATTTTAGAAAAATACTTCTTTTATCTGAAAAAAATGCCTTTGTTCTTACATTGTGTCTAATATACTCATAATATAGACTCTAAAATTATAAGGATTATATAAAGTCTAAAATTCAGTTAATACTATTCATAACCGCTTTTGAACGGCTTGTTTGGTAAGTAATGAAACGCTAGAATTCGGTGTTGCGTGTTGTGAAAGTTATTGAATTACTTTGAAAAAATAACATACTACGAAATCTTATGGTGTTACATTAGAGGTCATAAAACATGGATCCTAAATCCAAGAATTTGACTCAGATTTATAATGCCATGTTTGACCATCCCAACAATGATATGAAATTCTATATCCATACACTTGGTTTAAGGATCATCAGTTTATTCCCTAAAAACCTACTATATATAGAGGCACCAGGAGCATCGGTTTGGAAATCACATAGGAGTGGTGAATCTTTCTAATATCCCACAACCAATTATCATATTCAAATATGCTCATCATCATTAACAATTTTATTTATAAACAACAATAATGGTGCATCATTTCCATTTAATCACATTTCCATGGTTCATTTCAACCACTGTGTTCATAATTCCCAATACCAGATAATTTTACCTTTTAACACATTTGAACCATTTATTACCCTTTACAATCCATTTTACCAATAGTATAAGCCCCATTAATCTATTATCTTATCCATACAATTACATACTATCAATTAGATTACTAATAATGTTATTTCAAACATCTCATCTTTACATGTTATCATTCTAATAATAATTTAAATTTTTAATATCATAATATCATAAGTAAATCATTTAACAACCCAATAATTCATGTTCATGGGAGTGGCCCACCCCATGGGTGTCTCTAATACTGGTTTATTCATCGTCATTTAATCCCATGAGGATCAAGTGGGGTCCAACCCATCATTTAGATACCCCATTTAATCATTTACTAATCTTGAAAACAAAATTTAGTATAACATCAACAATTTCAAAACATAATACACAAAACTGACATCAAAATTATAGGATACATCTTATAGACCACCTATCAAAATTTGATATTCTATCACTCACTTAACCCTTCCCTTTGATTCAAACTCAAACAATTTTCTAATCCAAAAATTATAATCAACTATTAAAAGTGGTTTTTCAGGACTTGGAAGGAGTGGAATAATTACACAATGTCTTTTCAATAAAATATAGTAAGGATGTGTGTTAGACTCACCCAGAGCTTCAGCTCACACCCAATCCTTCTTCAAACATCCAAGAATCGAAGTAGAATCAACCCTTGGAAGCTTAGGAGGAGTAAGTTCATCCTCTATGTTAGTGAAGGGTCAAATAGGGGGTAAATCGAGCGATATTTAACAAATGCAAAGGGGAAATGGGAAAATCACCCTATTTAATGAGGTTTATGGTTTGGATACATGGTTAGTAAAACCATACGCCAACCATTCTCCAACCTCTATCCAAGAGGGACCTAGGATTCATGGTCTCTGTCACGACCCGTCCTCGGGGCCCGTACCGTGACTACCCCAAGCCCGCCTTCCATAGGCCAGGGGCTGGCGACTAGCATGAAGGCATAAATCCCGGGAAAAGGGAAGGAATTGCCTTTGAAAAGTAAACAAGCACCACAGAGTAAGCAAGTGGAAAAGTAAACACTAAGTAAAAACTATAACAAGCTGTGCTGAAAGTAAAAGGGGCCGGAAATACAAGCCCAACTGTAAAGTACAACTGAAAGGGAAAAACAGCAACTGAAAAGAAAAGACGCATCATCAAGCCGTCCTCTGAAGGTCCCTCCTGAAGGGTGGGTACAGATAGTCACCACAGCTCCTCGGTCCAGCCGTCCGCTCTGAGTACGTGCCGCCCAATGGTCCACCTCCAGGTACCGTCCTGCTCTGCACGCCTCCACCACGATCAGCGCTGTCCGTCGTCTGCAACCAACACAACGAAGTGCGGGCATAGCCCGTGCAGGGGTGAGTATAATCTACTCAGTAGGGACCCCGAGACCCCCGAAGGTCTCCGAGAATCCACAAAGGATAATCCACAAAGGAAAGACACAAAAACGAAGTAACATCCAACACGGCTTAGGTATATTCCCATACATATACCTTAGTCTTCAATTCCAATTCGGCTCCAACGTCTGAGCCCAAGAACAACCCAGTCCACACAGGAAAGCAAACGTATACCCACACAGGATTGCTCAACACAATCCACCATGGAGAGTAAAAAGTAAATCCACACAGGATAGCTCAACACAATCCACAAAGGAGAGTAAACAGTTGATTCAGGTCACACATGTATACTTCTTCGGATGACGATAAAGATGATCAATGATCAATCTAAGTCGTCGGACCCACAAAGGATCGATAGGTACTAACCCCCACAAAGACCCACACAGGATCGGGCCCACACAGGACCTGTAGGCGCTGGCTCACACAGAACCGCTGAGCGCTGACCCACACAGGATCGGACCCACACAGGATCGGGCCCACAGAGGACCTGTACCACTGATCCACGTAGGATCGCTGAGTGTAGTAGTCGTCGCAGTCCACTGAGGATCTTTGCACAGTCATCGCCACAGTCCACTGATAATCTCTGCACAGTCGTCGCTGTCGAAGTAACAGTCGCAGCCAGCTCTAGGGTTCCGACACACAGCAAACTCGTTCGGAAGGGTCCTCTCCACGAGGCGAGAGGCCGATACATCAACTGACACAAAGTCCAAAGTTGATGTATCCAAAAGTTTCGTATCACCAACAAGAACTCAACATTGCAGACGTCGCGTCAATCGGACGCCCGGTCTGAGAGTTATTGGTTTTTTCGTCCTAGGGGCCCGGTTGGTTTTTAATGAAAAACCAACCCGACCATACTCCACCTGCGTACAAACCTCAGGCGGAGTATGCCAAATGATCCGTCTCACATAGAGGAAAATAACAAAGCTGGCGGCACATCAATCGGACGTCCGTAGCTCAAGATATTAGCGTTTCCGCTCTGAGGGCCCAGTTGGTTTCGTGTACGAACCGACCCGGCCGAACTCAAAGTATTCCAAAACCTTGAGTGTGATATACCGAAACGACCGTCTCGATCCAAGGATCGTGTTTCCTCTGACGGCGCATCGTTCGGAGGCCCGTATCTCAAGTTATTGGTATTTGACCGAAAATGGTCCGAAGATGGGGGGCCCGGGCCAGGGCCGACCCGGCCCGACCCCCCTGGTTCGGCCGAATCGAGTCGACCTGACCCGGTCCGACCCGGCCAGTCGGACCGGCCTGGCTCGTCTCGGCCGAGGGGCCTAGTTGCTGGACGCTGCGGGGCGCCGCCCCCGCGGCTTGGATGTGCCGCAGCCCCGCGTTGGAGCCGTGCTGGAGCAACGGACGCCGCTGTCGCCGCCTCCCGTGTGGGCGAGCCGGACCCGTGCGGCCGCGGGTCTGCTAGCCGCCACCGTCGCGTCTTCAGCCGCGGCGGCTCTTTCCGGCGAAGCACCAGGGCGCCGCCGCCTCCGGCAGCCGGCGCCGCCGGTCGCTTCCGCGGGCCACCAGAGTTGCTCCGGTGGTCCATTTTTCTTCCCGTCTGCGCCGTTGTTCCTCCCGGGTTCCGTTCTTCACTGCGGGATCATCAAATCGCCCTTGCGTCACATTTTGTCGTGGCCCACCAAATCCGCACAACCACGAAGAACGACAGAGGGTTGTCGGGCCGTGTTCGTTTGGTCCGCGCCCTCTGCGTTAGTGATAAACAACGAGAGAAAATAATTCAACACATGAAACAACAATTTTAATAAATTAAAATTGTTCATTTGAATCCGGTTCTTTAATTTTAAAGAAACGTTCACGGGAAAAATAAAATATTCACAACAACCCCTACCTCGTCAAGTCGTCGTCTGCGGGTTCTTCACGGAATTGGGGATCGTCGCGGTATCCGGCGTCGCGTCGTTGCGGAAGGGTGTCGCGTCGACGAACTCCGAGGTTTAAGAACAAAAGATTTAATTAATATTAATTAAATCCTTCTTGAGTGAAAAGCCACAAAGGAAATTTAAAAGAAAACTGAAACCCTCACCTCAACAGATGATCGAAGGCTTTTGTTGCGGATTAAAGAACGTCGCCGAAGAACGTCGTGGGAGAGGAAATGTTGGCGTCGCAACACACGGAGTCGCGTCGTCGATTTCCGCGGGTTCGGCATTCTTCGTCGGAGGCCGGCATTCTTCGCGTTCTTCGCGTTCTTCGCGTTTTTCGCCTTCTTCGTGTAGAAGGGTGAAGGCACAAGAACTTCTGTCAACAAACTCTCAAGGTGTAATCCTCCAAATGTTGTGTTGGTATTATTTTTATTATTATGCCAACAAACGAAAAAGAGGTAAGTAACGACCCATTAATCTGTAGACTTAATTCAAAGAAAGAAACTGCCCATTTAATTCACGAATAAAACCGCCCAATTAAATGGTGCGTTAAGAATTTATGAAAACGCGTCAGTTGACTTTCATAATGACGGGTTTTCACGGGTGCGTTACTTAGCATAAATGAAACGGCGGGGCTCGTGCGGGCCCCACCTCACAAATATCCTACCAAGAGGGTAGGATATTTTTGGATAGCATCCTATCTGGATCAACTCATCTTAAGCCGCTTTTAAGTGGTTTCAAGTGGCTTAAGTGAAATAAAATAATGTTTGTCGAACAATTATTTTATTTCTTAACTTTAAGGACAAAAATTAAAAACCACACCTTAGTAAACGCAACTCCGAAAGAGGCGTTTCTAAGCAAGTACCGGCGCTGCGATTTCATCGGTTCCCTCAGAATTCGATTCCGGGCACCGGTTCAAAAGTTAGAAAAACCCGCTCATCCGTTCACTGAACGTACCCGAGCCAAACTTCGGAAAATTATTCTGGGCACACCGGGCCTCGGAATCTGGTGCCGTCAGAAACTGCGCTCTTGAAAAATTCCAAAGAAAATTAAGAAAAAAATTTCCTTGAAATTGACGGGTATTTACATTACTCCAACCTCAGGGCTTTACGTCCCCGTAAAGATACATCATAACTAGGGAAACAAATGTGGGTACTGAGCACGCATCTGAGCCTCCTGCTCCCATATGCTCTTCTGGAGGTTCCCGTGCTGCCATCTGAAGCGCACAAGAGGAATCGATCGCCCACGTAGGACCCGCTCCTGCCGATCCTCTATCTCCACCGGGACCTCCGTAAAAGTCTCCCCATCATCCACTTCTAGCTCCCCATGTTCAATGATGTGCGTCGGGTCTCGCACGTATCTCCTCAGCTGAGATACGTGGAAGATGTCGTGCACCCGGTGCAACTGAGGTGGTAGAACCATGAGATAAGCCACCTCTCCAATCCTGCTGAGGACCTAGAAAGGTCCGATGAAGCGTGGAGACAACATTCTGCCTCCGTGAAATCTCTGTAATCCACGTTGAGGTGAGACACTCATGAAGACGTGGTCGCCATCCTCACACTCTAGTGGCCTCCGCCTCCTGTCAGCATATGACTTCTGCCAGCTCTGAGCTGTCCTCATCCACTCCTGGATGACCTGGACCTTCTCTGTCGTGGCCCGGACCATCTCTGGTACCATTAGTGCTGACTCCCCAGGGTCTGTCCAGCACAAAGTAGATCTGCAAGGCCTTTCGTACAACGCCTCGTATGGTGCCATCCCGATAGTGGAGTGGTAGCTGTTGTTGTACGCAAACTCCACCAAGGGTAGGTGGTCCTCTCAGCTACGACCAAAGTCGAGGAAACATGCGCGGAGCATGTCCTCGAGAGTCTGAATGGTCCTCTCCGTCTGACCATCCGTCTGAGGGTGAAAGGTGGTGCTCAGACGTAGCCGTGTCCTGAACGCCTCCTGCAACCCCTTCCCAAGCAGGGAAGTAAAACAAGCGTCCCGATTGGAGGCGATAGAAGATGGCATACTGTGAAGCCATACAATCTCCTGAACGTAGAGACGCCCCAAGATCTCCACTGAGCTCTGCTCTCTTATGGGTAAGAAGTGTGCTGACTTGGTGAGTCGGTCAACAATCACCCAAATGGAGTCGTGACCTCTGGAAGTGTGTGGAAGTCCAGTCACGAAGTCCATAGATATACCATCCCACTTCCACTCTGAGACCTCCAAGGGCTGTACCAATCCTGCTGGTACATGATGCTCTGCCTTCACCTGCTGGCAGGTGAGGCACCATGAAATGACCTCTGCCACTGCCTTCTTCATGCCCGGCCACCAGTGCTGTCGTCTGAGATCCTGGTACATCTTCGCCACTCCAGGATGTACCGCTAGAGGAGAAGTGTGAAAATCTCTCATCACCTCCTCTCGTAAAGCGACTGGTACCAAGGTATGTCCTCTGAAAAGGACGTCGTGCTCTGCTCCAAGGGAGAAACCATCAGGTGCATGTACTGAGGATATCTGTGCACGTCGTGTCTCGCAGTCAGCGTCCCCACGCTGTGCCTCTCTGACCCACTGTAGAAGTGGAGGAGAGACGGTGAGAGACTGAAGTAAGGTTGCTCCGTCTCTATCCACGAAGGATATCTGCAAAGAGGCTAGCTGCTCTGTCGCCTCCTCAAGTAGCTGGATGCCCGTCCTCCTGGTGAGGGCATCGGCTACCACGTTCCCCTTCCCAGGAGTATAGACTGTCTCAAAGTTATAGTCCCGGAGAAACTCGAGCCATCACCGCTGTCTCAGGTTAAGGTCTTTCTGAGAGAAGATGTACCTGAGACTCTGGTGGTCAGAAGAGACTGTAAAGCGCTCACCCATCATATAGTGCCGCCATGTCTTCAGAGTGAAGACTACTGCTGCTAACTCCAGGTCATGGGTAGCATAGTTCTGCTCATGCGGCCTCAACTGGCATGATCCATAGGCAATCATGGCCTGCACCTGCATCCGGACATATCCGAGTCTGGTCCCTGATGCATCTCAGTAGACTACGTATCCAACTCCCTCCTCAGGCAACCTCAAGATAGGTGCGCTGGTCGATCTCTGTCTCAGCTCCTGAAAACTCTGCTGACATCTGTCTGACCACACAAAGGGTTTCCCCTTCTTTTTCAAAGCTGAGAGTGGCGCCACAACTCTAGAGAAGTCTGGCACAAATCTCTTATTGTATCCGGCTAGGCCCAAGAAACTCCTCACCTCTGTCATGCTCCTGGGTGTCTCCCAAGCTAGTACTGCCTCGATCTTCATGGGATCCACTGCAACTCCCACCTCAGAAATGACATGCCCCAAGAAGTGGACATCACATAACTAGAACTGGCACTTCGAGAGCTTGTCTTAAAGCTGGTGCTCTCGGAGTGTGTCTAGTACAACCCGCAAGTGGTAGGTGTGCTCCACCTCCGTGGTCGAGTACACCAAAATGTCGTCGATGAAGACCACGACAAATCGATCGAGGTATGGCTGGAAGATCTTGTTCATGAGGCTCATGAACACTACTGGAGAGTTGGTTACGCCGAAAGGCAAAACCAAGAACTCATATTGGCCATACCGACACCTGAAGGCTGTTTTCTGCACGTCCTCGTCTCGAACTCTAAGCTGATGATAGCCTGACCTGAGGTCTATATTCGAGAACCACCGTGCTCCTTTGAGCTGATCAAAGAGGTCATCAATCCTCAGTAGCGGATACTTGTTCCTCACAGTCACCTGGTTCAGGCGACGATAGTCGACACACAGTCGCAAGCTCTCGTCCGCCTTCTTGGCGAACAAAATCGGTGAAGCCCAGGGTGAAACACTGGGTCGCATGAACCCCTTGCCCTGCAAGTCCTCCAACTGTACCCGCAGCTCTCGAAGCTCAGTGAGGGCCATCCGATATGCTGGAGTGGATATCGGGGCTTTCCCGGGGTACAGATCAATATAATAGTCTACCTCTCTGCAAGGAGGTAGTCCTGGAACGTCGTCGGGGAAGACGCCCGCATACTGATCCACCACTACAGGAAAACTATGAATCTGCACGTCAACTTCTCCAAGGATGAGGCTAGCCAACTGATGAGTGATGGTCTTCCCTCTCCTCTGCGGGAGTCCATCATGTGTTGCGAAGGCTCCCTTCTCGCCGGTGAAGGTGAACCTGCTCCCATCGGTGCACACACATCGCACCTTGCGCCTAATGCAGTCAATCTGGGCATGGACCGTAGATAACCAATCCTTGCCCAAGATGACGTCGTAAGGCCTCGAAGCCACTACAAGAAGATCCCATTCGAAGCCCTTGCCTCCTATAGTAATCTCACATTGCCGGCACCAGTGCGTAATCGTCGAGTCTGCTCCCGTACGGGTCTCTAGCCGTAAGGATCGAGCCAACGGCTCTGTCGGAATCTCCAAGCTCCGAACAAGGGCAGCGGCTATGAAAGAGTGACTCGCTCATGTGTCTATAAGAACTGCAGCAAGGGTGGAATAGACACAGATCGTAGCTCAAATCATCTCTGGCGCACCGTGGTTATAGGCCTCCACTACCTGGATCTGTGCCTGTCTCTGCCCACCAGCTCCCTGTGGCCGGCGAGAACCTCCTGGTGGTGGTGGTGGTAGAGCCTCAAAGCGTCGCCCACCACCTGCTACTCGGCCAGCTCCTCTGCCTCGTCCGCCTTCTCCCTGCAGACCACCATGGTAGACCCTCTGCCTATTCCTGGGTGTCCCCTCCACCGTCTGCTGCTCCTCAGTATGGGGGGTCGGGCAGTCACGAGCCATGTGGCCCTGCCCGCCGCACGCGTAGCCATGCCTGCCTCTCGGAAGACTGGCACCGCGCTGTGTGCCCCGCACTGCTGAGCCAGTGTCCCGAGGTCGTCTGCCGGAAGGTCTGGTCTGCCTGGAACCCTGAGTCATCCGTCAGATACCTGCTGCCGAAGACTCTGCTCCATGCCGCCATGCGGTAGGTCTCGCTGTAGACTCATCCAGAAAGATCTCGATCAGAAGGGCTCGCTCCAGCACTCCTTCCTGGGTCGGGATGCTGAGGGAGATCAGCGATGCCCCGATGTCGTGTCTCAAACCCTGCTCAAAGGTCAGGGCCCGGAAGAAGGGGTCCCGTACCATGTTTGTCGAGTAGCGAGAATGATCGGTGAACCTTGTCGCGTATTAGGAAACCATCAAGCTGCCCTATCGCAGCTGAAGAAGCTCCTGAATGTGCATCGCACAGAGGGTGGTCGGGATGAACTCCGAGGGGACGAGGCTCTCGAAGTCCATCCAGATGAGAGAGGCCTCATCGTGCACCTGGAGCATCATGCTCCACCATAGTCCTGCTGCTGTGTGCAGTAGGCTCTCCGCGAGGATCACCATGAGGTCTGATGGTGTCCTCACTAGCCTGAAAACTCAAACGACCGCCTCTATCTAGTACTCGGCTGCCTGGGGGTCTGTCTCCCCACGAAACCTGGGTGGTCGGTGGCGCTGGAACTCGTGCAGATCTCCAAGGCGACGTGCATCGTCAGCGGTCTGTGCTGGAAGCATCGGGGGCTTAGCGGGTAAAGGTACCGCCGGTGCCTCTACTGTCAACGGGCCCTGTACCAAGGCCTCGTCGCTCGGCGGGCTGTCATCGCGCTCTACTCTCGGAACCCTAGCTGGCTTTCGTCGTGGAGCCATCCTGAAAAGGAAAAAAGTGTGTCACGGTCAGAACAGTATACCTGGTAAGCTGACACCAGTAATCACAAAGAAAACTTGAAACACACATGCAATCAATGTTTTCGTTCATTAAGTCGGAAATTAGAAGTCAGGGTCCTGGTGTACGGATACGTCGGCCGCCGCACCAACACTGGACTCCCTGGACTGATAATCACACTCAATACGCTAAACACTATTGCTTCACAGAGAAGAAAGATCAGAGTCTGCGGTAGAACCGACCACCTCTGATACCAATTTGTCACGACCCGTCCTCGGGGACCGTGCCGTGACTACCCCAAGCCCGCCTTCCATAGGCCAGGGGCTGGCGACTAGCACCAAGGCGTAATTCCCGGAAAAAGGGAAGGCATTTCCTTTGAAAAGTAAACAAGCACCACAGAGTATGCAAGCGAAAAAGTAAACACTAAGTAAAAACTGTAACAAACTGTGCTGAAAGTAAAAGGGGCCGGAAATACAAGCCCAACTGTAAAGTAAAACTGAAAGGGAAAAACAGCAACTGAAAAGAAAAGTCATAGCGTCGAGCCGTCCTCTGAAGGTCCCACCTAAAGGGTGGGTACAGATAGTCACCACAGCTCCTCGGTCCAGCCGTCCGCTCCGAGTACGTCCCGCCCAGTGGTCCACCTCCAGGTATCGTCCTGCTCCGCACGCCTCCACCACGATCATTGATGTCTGTCGTCTGCAACCGACACAACGAAGTGCAGGAATAGCCCGTGCAGGGGTGAGTATAAGCTACTCAGTAGGGACCCCGATACCCCCGAAGGTCTCCCAGAATCCACAAAGTATAATCCACAAAAGAAAGATACAATCACGAAGTAACATCCAACACGACTTAGGTATATGACCATACATATACCTAAGTATTCAATTCCCATTCGACTCCAACGTCTGAGCCCAAGCACAACACAGTCCACACAGGAAAGAAAACGTATACCTACACAGGATAGCTCAACACAATCCACAAAAGAGAGTAAATAGTAAATCCACACAGGATAGCTCAACACAATCCACAAAGAAGAGTAAACAGTAGATTCAGCTCACACATGTATACTTCTTCGGATGACGATAAAGATGATCACTGATCCATCTAAGTCGTCAGACCCACAAAGGATCGATAGGTACTAACACCCGCAAAGACCCACACAGGATCGGGCCCACACAGGACCTGTAGGTGCTGGCTCACACAGAACCGCTGAGCGCTGACCCACACAGGATCGGACCCACACAGGATCAGGCCCACACAGGACCTGTAGCACTGATCCACGTAGGATCGCTGAGTGTAGTAGTCGTCGCAGTCCATTGAGGATCTCTGCACAGTTGTCACCGCAGTCCACTGAGGATCTCTGCACAGTCGTCGCTGTCGAAGTAGCAGTCACAGCCAACTCTAGGGTTCCCGCACATAGCAAGTTCGTTCGGGAGGGTCCGCTCCATGAGCCGAGAGGCCGATACATCAACTGAAACAAAGTCTGAAGTTGATGTATCCAAAAGTTCCGTATCACCAACAGGAACTCAACGTCGCAGACGGCGCGTCAATCAGACGCCCAGTCTGAGAGTTATTGGCTTTTTCGTCCCAGGGGCCCGGTTGGTTTTTCAGGAAAAACCAACCCGACCATACTCCACCTGCATCCAAACCTTGTGCAGAGTATGCCAAAAGATCCGTCTCACATAGAGGAAAACAACAAAGCTGACGACATGTCAATCGGTCGTCCGTACCTCAAGATACGAGCGTTTCCGCTCCGAAGGCCCGATTGGTTTCGTGTACGAACCGACCCTGCCGAACTCAAAGTATTCCGAAACCTTAAGTGCGATATACCGAAACGACCGTCTCCATCCAAGGATCGCGTTGCCGCTGACGGCGCGTCGTTCTGAGGCTTATAGCTCATGTTACGGGCAATTGACCGATAACGGTCCGAAGATGGGAGGTCCGGGCCCGGGCCGACCCGGCCCGACCCCCCCCCCCCTAGGTCGAACCGACCCGGGCGCGGCCCGGCCAGTCGGACCGGCCTGGCTCGGCTCGGCCGATCGGCCGAGTAGCTGGACGCCGCGGGGCGCCGCCCACGCGGCTTGGAGGTCCCGCGGCCCCGCGTTGGGGCCGCACTGGAGCAACGGACGCGGCTGTCGTCGCGTCCCGTGCGGGCGAGTCGGACCCGTGCGGCCGCGGGTCCGATGGCCGCCGCCGCCGCGGCTTCAGCCGCAGCGGCTTTGTCCAGCGGCCCGCCGGGGCGCCGCCCGCCTCTTCCGCGGGCCACCGGAGTTGCTCCGGTGGTCCGTTTTTCTTCCCGTCTGCACCGTTGTTCCTCACGGGTTCCGTTCATCACTGCGGGATCGTCAAATCGCCCTTGCGTCGTGTTTTGTCGTTGCGTCGACGAACTCCGAGGTTCAAGAAAAAAATATTTAATTAATATTAATTAAATCCTTCTTGAGTCAAAAGCCACAAAGGAAATTTAAAAGAAAACTGAAACCCTCACCTCAAGGGATGATTGAAGGTTTTTGTAGCGGATTAAAGAAAGTCGCCGAAGAATGTCATGGGAGAGGAAACGTCGGCATCACGGCACATGGCTTCACGTCGTTGATTTCCGCGGGTTCGGCGTTCTTCGTCCGAGGCCGGCGTTCTTCGCGTTCTTCATGTTCTTCGCGTTCTTCGCGTTATTCGCATTCTTTGCAAAGAAGGGTGAAGGCACAAGAACTTCTGTCAAAAATCTCTCAAGCTGTAATCCTCCAAATGTCGTGTTGGTCTTATTTTTATTATTACGCCAACAAATGAAAAAGAGGTAAGTAATGACCCATTAATCCGTAGAATTAATTCAACGAAAGAAACTTCCCATTTAATTCACGAATAAAACCGCCCAATTAAATGGTGTGATAAGAATTTAAGAAAACGCGTTAGTTGAATTTCATAATGACGGGTTTTCGTGGGTGCGTTACTTAGCGGAAAAGAAACGGCAGGGCTCGTGCGGGCCCCACCTCACAAATATCCGACCAAGAGGGTAGGATATTTCTGGATAGCATCCTATCGGGATCAACTCAGCTTAAGCCGATTTTAAGTGGCTTCAAGTGGCTTCCAAGTGGCATAAGTGAAATAAAATAATGTTTGTCGAACAATTATTTTATTTCATAACATTAAGCCAAAAAATTAAAAACCACACCTGAGCAAACGCAACTCCGGAAGAGGCGTTTCTAAGAAAGTACCAGCGCTGTGATTTCATCGGTGCCCTCAGAATTCGATTCTGGCCACTGGTTCAAAAGTTAAAAAAACCCGTTCGTCCGTTCACTGAACGTACCCGAGCCAAACTTCGTAAAATGAATCTAGGCTCACTGGGCCTCGGAATCAGGTGTCGTCAGAAACTGCGCTCTTGTAAATTCAAAAGAAAATTAAGAAAAAAATTTCCTTGAAATTTACGGGTCTTTACAGTCTCTTGGGATCTTAAATTCCCTGTAAACTGTGTTGTGTCCGTATAAATTTGCTCTATCCAATTTCATAAATTTTCTAGGCTCCCCCTTGCGTGGTTTCCCAACCATTCATCCTCACCTAAAATATTCATAGTTAAGGCACCCGATTAGTTCTAACAGTGCACCAACTACTTTCCATACTCAGTGTATATTACTTTTTTTCCATTTTTGTGTCTTGATCCCTCAAGAATCCCCTGTGAATCATCATATTCTTGTATATAAATTCATTAATGAATGATAAACGTTTCAAAAAATATATAAAATGAATCACACCTAATTATCATTTGATGATCTACCATTATTACAGCACCCTTTGAAAACTAAAACATAAAAAGAATAGAGGTTACTATGCACATCAACAAGTTTCACCTTTCAATTTGTGAGCTATCATAATTAAAAAATCATTATAATGCATTCTTTCCCTGGAGTAGTTTTTAGTGTTGGTTACCTCCTTGTAATTTTCACAGGGTTTGAGTGGGTGAGGAAAAACACACCGAACGAACATGTGTTGTCTTGTTGAGTCATTTATTAGTCTCATAAGAAAACCCAGTGAGTAATATCATGTAGTGTGTAGAGAAGTCAACAAAAGTATTACAAGAGACCCATCTGGTCATATAACAAGGATCATGGAATAGGGGAGGCCATGTCATGAGAAATGGTATTAGAGCCAATACACTTTCATAATTATATAGAACTTCCTAGGTTTACAGATTGGGGTCCACAATGAGGGCGATGTATTTTAAAGGGGTGTAGAATGTAATGCCACTTGATAGTTGAGTCTTTAATAGGAAAAATTTTACTTCCCATTTTAGCTAGGAACATCTTTATTTTAGGTAAAATACCTAATTAGTACTCCAAACTTAAGCTTGTTTGGCCTAGAGTAGTGATCAAGATGGGTGACGTCTAGGGTAGATTCCTAGGGTGTGTAAGGCTGAGGAAAAAACACACTAAAATGATATGTGTTATTCTATGGGGATATTCAATAGTCTAAATAGAATCCCTAGTGAGTAATAGAATATGTTGTGACAATTAGGAAACCATGGTATCATAGGAGACCAATTGGATTATATTACTATGTTTATAGCCCGAGGAAAGCCTGGTTGTGATGTACGTTATTTTAGGTTAATGTAAATCATTATTGGATTGATCTAGGATTACTTATGTTAGCTTCTCTTGTAACCCATAACATAATTACTTATCATAATAAATCATTCCTAATGGATCACAAAGGTAAATTCATTAATAAAACCAAATCCATTGAAAGTATCTAGATAAGGTGTGTATTCTTAGGCCAACTCCTGATGCACCATAGTGAAGATTAATATTAAACTAAACCAACATTTTTAGGGTGATTACCCATAGCTTCATCTATTCGATATACTCATCCAATTTCAAGTATTCATACAGGTTGGTAATTTCTATGAAAACCACTAACTCAAATCATTAACATGACATCAAGATGTTTTCTAAAATTTATGAATATACCTCAAATTTAACATATGGTATTTTTTAATCATATCTCATCCGAATCCCCAAATAGAATATAATATTCAATATAATTAACCTAATGGTTTAATTTTACCTTTGAAACTATGATCATACGCAACATATCAAACCTTAATGACTTTTATAAATTATTAATTTAACATCCACAAATAACATCATAAACACAAATGTTATTTAAAAACATATTTTAAATCAATTAAATAGCCTCATTATTGTATTCTTAAATCTATTGTTGAAAACGCATAACCTATATAGACCAGATTGGATACACATTGAAATTTAATAGAAAATGAAATCTTTACAACTAAATAACCTTTTATGTTTTTAGATATATAGAATAAGGAACATAATTTTAATAGTAGAACCCTAGATCATTATATCAAATGTAATTTTTTCTACCATATAAGAAACTAAATAATCCATAACAAGTCGATAACATATTCCAAGAAACATACACATTTGATACTCTACAAAACACATATTAAATTTTGCATTTCTTAATAACTTGTGAATATGGAAACATAAGGAATGGGAGAGAAAATATTCTTGGTAAGTGTAAACATAAGTGATGACAATTAAAAATCATAAGTTGAAATAAGATGACAATAATAGTTTAACTCGGATACATATGAATTTTAAACAAAAAATAGATAATAAATCATGTCATGGGGATTGGAACCACACAATACATGAATCAAAAGAGTGTATATACATGCTTCAATAAAAATTATTCATGATAGGATGACATAGTCTATATCATAAATAAGAAAATTGACATCTCTAAAATATGGAACAAATTTTAGAATAAGGAAACATAATAATCCTTGCATAGAAAAAAATATTTAACATAGACCATAATTAATGGGATTATAAGATCACAATTAATAACATCTTAAAACTATTACACAAACACTAACATATGAAAATATTAAATTCACGAGTCACACAATTTCACCCATGCTTACAAGACAACTTAATTTTACCTATGTAAAATAGCCTTCATGATTCGCACCCATACACCCATTCCATTGATCTACTAAATTGTTCTCGTGTCTATTTATCTAATGATATATAAACATCAAACCAATACATTGGAAAGCGATATATAAACATAACCATCATTACTCCTATGTTATATACGCCACATAAAAATACATTCACCTATCAATTACATCCCATGGATAGAAAATCTGCTCCATATCCTTTTTAAATGGAATCACATAAATAAGTCATTTATATTTCCATCAACAATCAAAAAATGATAATCCCATTGCAAATAAATTTTTATCCAATGAAATCATGTCACATTGAAGGTAAATACCTTTTGATGAGGATAACAAAAGATATTATGTTTAGAATGTATAGATAAAGTGTATATGGTTAATTCTATTGTTTCCAAAAACAGTTCGATGTATGGAATCTATGTGATCACCGTTCAATCAGAGGACAGAAATAAAGAGTTTTCATATTGGAAATCATTTGAAGAAAACTATTATTTATATACCAAGGATGAATAGGAATACAAAATGAATAGAAATATCATTCATGTAAAAGAGAAGGATATAACATATTATATTCAATGAAATAATCTTGATGCTAACATTAAGATAATATCCTTGATCAAGAATACAGTATCTCAAAGTACATATATTTAGGTAAAAACTACTTTTTTGGGCATTTAGAAAAAATATTTTAGACATAAGAAATATAATTGGTCATTTGAAAAAATTTATTTTGATAAAAATATTTTCTAAAAGATGAGAAAAATATATTATTTTCTATTTCAATTAATTCCTAGAATAAAATATTCAGAGAAAATTATAAAGAAGGAAGAAATATGTGTTCACACAAAAAATATAATAAAATATATTCTTTTTACACAATGATTAAAATTAATGATATAGAACAACATTAAAATTTTATTAAAAACATAATTATTTTACTGTTTTATAAAATTTACGTAATAAATTATTCACTCAATGATATAAAAAATTTCAATATAATCCAATTAATATGGACATAAAAAAAGAGTTCCCAACTAAGAAGAACAAAGTGGGAAAATTTCACTTTTAAAAAACACTTTGTGTAATGTACGAGTCAATGGTAAGTGAAATGTTGAGGAGTAATTAAAATTTCTTGAATAAAAATATAAAATGATGGGGGGGGGGGGTTAAATAATATATGTTTTCTAGAGGGAAGTTTTTTAAAAAATATTATTAATTTGAAAATAAAACTGAAAATGAAACCCTTACATTATGAGTATAATTTAAATAAGACCCATTGATGGAGAGGAGTTAAATCATTATGATCAAAAATAGTTAATAAAATATAGTTTATAATATATAATAAAAATAGGTAAAATATAAACTGTAAAAAAATAAATTTGTTCATAATAGGATGTATATCCTATGAATTGAGAATTGAGAAAAAAACTCTTACAAGCATGATTTTCTTTGTATTGATGGACATATAAATAAAGAAGTTGATATTTATTTTGAAAACTAATAACTATAAAAATATGGGAAAATTAAATAATTATGCATTAATCAAATTATATAAAATATTTCATGGTGTACAATTAGAAATATTTCTTATGAACATAAATTTAAGGAATGAATTTTTTTCCTTAGTCCGGATTTATTCTATTCAAGGGATTAAATTCGTAGATAATTAAATTAATCTAGTTAAAAACATTATTTAGATCATTATTTAGATATATTTTAATGATAATAATTATCTATAATAATTATTTATTTATTTATTATATTTTATACACATATGTCGGTTACCCAGGTATTTCGATCAATTTGTATGTAAATTTTTCTATTTTTTGAAAGTGGATAAATTTGTTGTAAATATGATAGATAATATCTAAATTTATATATATTTATGTCCTTTATTATCCCATTACTAATAAATTCATATAGTTTGATAAGTTTCTAAATTGTACTCCAATAATGAAATGTAACTTGAAATTATCCTTTTTTGAGGTTATATTTACAATGATAGTTTCATGTTAATATCAATTAAAAATATTCAATATTATATTTCAGGGAACAATAAATCAATTATTTAGTTACTATCCAATATCTAAATTAATTAAGTTTCTATAGTCTCACATGATATAAATTGATATCAAAGATCATGTTGGTGGTTAAACTAGCCCAAATATGAACATGCTATAATAACTGAATATGTAACATTATTGGAGGATTTAATCATAATATAATAGTTACATAAATATAATGAAATAATTAAAATTTTATTAATATTATGAATTATATTTGAAAATATTTTGACCAATATAAAAATACTAGATGAAAGAATACATCACTTTCATATAGGCGGTGGTCTACATATACATATGTATTACGTTTTCATTTTTTATAAAATCTGAGGAAGGTGTGGAATGGTTTATAATTTCAAAAAAATATATAATTAAATAAATATAATATTATATAACTAATTTCACATTTAGAACCATTCAGGTAATGTGGCTAAGAAAAATAAGACAAATCATTCATTGATGAGGTATTTTTACACATGAATGATGATGTTTTTATTTCTTAATTAATTAAAGGGATCAAGTCTAAATTGTAATTTTTATATTGAAAATAATAAATATATTATATATAAAAAAATTATTTATCAATTAAATCATTATAACCACCCCTTATAATTTTTTTTGAATAATTAAGTACATTGATTCAAGGAGGTAGTATTCATCATATACACACCATCAATTTTCCATTGTTTTTCATAGTGGATGGAAAATAGTAAATATCGGTTGTAACATTACTATAAAAAACATCATGGTAAATTAATTATACTAATTTATTTATATTATGATGGTAAAAAAAGTTTGTTAAGTGTAATATAATGAATAAATGATTAGGAATAAGGTTATACTTATGTCTATTTTTGAGTATTCTCTTTGAAATCATTGAAAAAATAGGACCTTTAGCTAATTAACGGTAACCACATCCTTAAAAATGATCAATAATTTTATAGAATTATAAATATGAAATATTATTATAATAATATTTGACGTGAGTGTTGTATCATATATTGTTGGAAGTGTCCCCTTTTATTATTGAAGAGGAGGGATGTTTTGGAAGGACCCTTTACATTTGCAATAAAATAAATTTAATATTCGATGGAAAAATGATATAAAAAACTATGTAAAGAAAAAAGGGTGGTTCTTGTTTGATCCATGCCTTATCCTTCAATTATATTACATTTTAATAAATATTTTGGTTATTTCCTCTTTGGAAACAAATTTTTTACCAATTTAATATTACTAGTTTAATTAATTTTCTAACCCTAGTAACTAACTTTTTAGAATAGAAATAAAATTGTTCAATTTAAATAAATATATCCTTATAATTTAAAATTTTAAAATAATTTAATCTAATAAAAATTTTAAAAATCTAAATTTTAATTCGGAAATAATGTCAGATATTGTTTTAAATAGTTTTTAGAATAAAGTGGGTTTCCAATATTAAAACATATGTATAATTTATATTTATAATCATTTTCAATTTTCATGACATGATTTGATTTATTATAAAATATAAAATGGTATATAGCTGTCCTATTGATCCAAAATAGAAATTTACCATTGAAATACATAATTTAAAAAATATTAAAATAGTTTTTATTTAAAAATAGGTTTTATAATTTGGAAAAACTTCTTTGAAATAAATTAAATTATTCTTTAAATAAATATTTAATTAATTAAATAGAATATTTTTCTTTATTATATGCTGATATATTAATTAAAGTCAATATTTTTGGAAAATACTATATCATGCTTAGTTTTTAAAAATCAATTATCTACGAAAAATTCATAAAAAAAATTAAGTCAATTTTCATTTGATGAAATAAAAATTATGTTCTTTTAATAAAATGTAGATATATTTCATATAAATTATTCATTAAAATGAAAATATGATATTTAAAGAAAAGTAATTTTACTAAAAAACCCATTTTAAATTTTTTAGTATTCATATCCTATTTTTTAGTAATTTCCAACTAACTGGTTTTTTTATATATCTTAGTGTTTTTATTATTCATATATTTTCATCATTATATTTATCAAATATTTCACATATCGTTTTATTTTAGAGTTTTAGGGGATATAAGATATCAACACCTTTATTAATTTAATGGAAAAATTTGAAAAATAAAACCTAGGGTCATTAACATTTTTGAAGAGTATCAAGTGAGAAATAATCATTCCTTAATTCCCTAGAAGGTGGTAAAAACAATTACCTAGGTGATTTTTATTCTTGAGTATGTGGCTATGTATTACTATTTTTTTCTTCATTTTTTATGTATGCAAGATATTATCTTTTTTGATCATTATTATGGATTTCCCAACAAAGAATACGGATATACACATACATCTATTAACAAGATGATTCATGTTATATTTATTACCTAGTGGTATTATCTCATTGATTTATGTGGATAACTAGACCATGGTAAATTTCACCATATACATGTTATAAATTTCCCCTTTTCATTTTCCCTAAATGAAAATTGCACAATATTTTCCTTTAATGACACAAAACATCTAGGTAAATCATATAGAGTGACCAAGTCACATAGTTGACTGACACTTAGTACGTTGTGACTGATTCCTTCTACTACTGGGACATCATCACGTCTCATTTCAATTCCCCTATACCTAGCCTTTCCTAATCTAATTATCTTTAGGCCTTCATCATTTACAAACATGAAAACTCTATATTTTTTTTATTTTTTTATATAAACAGATCCTTGTTTCATATCATGTGAGACATTAACCACTGTTGAATATCTATATAACAGAATGGTCTGGTTCTTTATGGGAAATTTCAGCAACCAATGTCTTCTCTTCTCTCTTCTTCTTGGTCCATATTTACCACTTCACACTAATCATATATTGAGTGTCCTACTCTTTATTTGAGTATGATGGTTCGATATCAACTTTTAATGTTTCAAATATATTTTTCATTTTCATCTCACCTATTGGATTATTAATCTAAATCTTGCAAACATTTGGATTCTTCTTCGGTTCCTTCCTCTATATGGTCGATGTGAAATATCTTGACATGTGCCAAAATCCTCCAAACCAAAATCTATGTCCTTCGAAATATGTTCAAGAGAACCATTATTTGTTTCACTGCCACCTTTGTTCATGTGCCCTTTGGTTTCTTATGGATATAAGAAACAAATTTTGTGATTGTATCATCATTCCACAAGAATTACACGAGATAAAAGGTGTATTTTTATGTGACACTTATGTACATACAATTTTTCATTGGGTTCTTTGAATTTTATAATTCTTCTTTGTACACACATCAATTTTAATTTTTAGAACATGTAGTTGCGGGCTGACTTCATCTTCTTTTTCTTTTTGATCAAGCCCTAATTAATCCTTAACATCTGAGTTAGAATGACACTCCTTTACTTCTAAATTTCTAGAATCCTATTTCATCATTTTAGTATTTTGAATGATCTTATTTCATGTTGTCACATTTGGGTTAATATTTTATCTTGATCCGTCATTTTTTGTCGCAGACAAATGACTTCTTCAAGTTCTTCAATACGCTTGACTTGATCTTTAACATTTCTAATAAATCCATTGATCTCCCTTTTCTGTTCCATAATCATGAGCTTATGTAAATCAACATTTTCCAATCTCTATTGCTTGGAATAATTATTTTGTTCAATTTCTTTTACCAGCTCAGACTTATCTTCTTCCTATTGTATCATGTTGGGTATGGCATCATGTACCACAATGATGGATTTCTTTTTCTCTCTCCAAACATCTATCTCCTCAAGACCTACTTCTAATTCAGCTTCCATGTCGACTATTCCTTGAACTTATTCTTCTTCTTCATTTGCTTCACTTTCATCCTTTGTTTGAGAAATACCGACAATTGCAACCACTAGATTCTCTCCTCGATCTCTACAATTTTTTATCTCTTCAACCTCCTCAACCTCAAACTCAACTGAACTAACACATTATTTTGAAAGATGGTTCTTCTTTTTAAATAAATATTTCTTGAAATGTTTCTTTCCATTCACATAGGTCAAATACTTCTTTGTTGTAATTTCATCTTCATAGTCTTCATCATTTTCTTGGAAATTTTCCATGCACCAGGCCTCAAGATGTCCAACCATTCCACATCGAAAACCATCAGGTGGTAGTTTCACTTTAAACATTCCTTTTCCTCTTTGAAGGTTTTAGGAGAGGAATGAAATAACCACACCCGTCTCTTCTTCTTCTTCAGATCCTTAAATACTAATCCTCTTCAAGGAATTAAATGACACCTTTTGGGATTTACCCTTTTTAATGACATCATTTTCATCATTTAACTTTTAATATGCTTCAAGGGTACTGTGCAAGTTATCCTGTGTCAGCCCTTTCAGATCCTTTTCTTCTAATACTAAATCATTTGGATTTATGTGAGGGGGAAGTTTCCTCATGATGTGCTTCAAAACCTGTATGTCATCAATGACTTCACCATGACCTAGAATTTCATCCACTACCACATTTACCATGTCAGAGAATACATCAATAGACTCATTTGGGATCATTCTAAGATCATCATACATGTTCCAAAACACTTTCTTATTCACATTTCTAACCTTTATATCCCTATCATATATATTCAACAGATTTACCCACATGTCTTTTGAGATTTTTTATGACATCAAATTTGTATAGATTGCATTGGATTGGGCTCCCCCGAAATCCTTGATTCCCTTGGCATCAGCATCCAATCCTCTTCACTAGGCTTCTGATAATGCACCACTATTATTATCGATTGTTATTCCATCCATTATTACTGTGAACACATCCATTCATAAAGATTGGAACTAGTGCAGCATCTGATTCATCCATAGTTTAAAATAATTCCATTCAATGATTAGAATCCCTTTATAATTGCTGACCTCCAATTGATAGAGAACAACTCATATTATCCTTTCACTCTTATACCAATTTTTAGGTCCACTAGGATAGATTCCGTGAGGGGGGAGAATCAAGTAATGACAGATTAAAAAAACTACCCCAATTGATCATGTTTCGCTGTTCATAAAAACTCTCTTATCTCTCTTTCATTTTTCAATGTATAAAAAAATTAAATCATGCATAGGGCACATAGATTTATACATGGTTTACCATCATAGGGCTACATCTATGGAACCTACACCAATGATGTACTGATGTACCAAATCCACTAAAAGTGGACTTCTGTTTACAAAGATCGGAGCAGACTCACTATCCCACCTAGTTTACAATCACTCACAACAAGAACGCTCATTGCTCTCTCAATTGACGTGTGATCAATGCTTCTTCAGAAGACCCACTCACAGTTTATAGATTTGTAGGTCCCTTAATTATCAATAATGAAACATACAGCTTTAATTGTTGAAATATGCTCTGTTGGTGTCCAACATTCACCCGAATATGAATGTCACATTGCACCATGTGTACTGGGTAATCCTCCAACATTCGCACATCTCTAGACTGACTGTTTCACTTCTCTATTCTTGGAACGCATCTCCAATGCCTGGTGTGCTCCTCTATTATATAGAGCTCTTCTAAAAGAATTACACGCTAGTATCACCTAACCACTTGCACGACACTACCATATCAAACTCCAAACATGGTCAACTCACACCCTTTTACACCCAAACCAATATTGGCATGAAACTATCAACTGGTGTACAACATCTGAATAACCTTATACTTGTGCACCTACACCACCAATTGCACGCCAAAACCACCTATGCGATCTGATCTCAAATTTTCTCCATGTTTTGAGCATCATTAAAAATGAAGAGGGTTATCCCTCTATTTATAGGCATTTTGGGTACGCCATGTGCCACACTCAAGTCTCCTCCAAACGTGCAAGTCCAAATACCTTAGCCTCTATCGCCCTAGTCACCTTGAGCGCCCAAACTAAAACATGGGCACCCATCCTTGCTTTTCCATAATATTATGTTCTGATAATTAAAAATATATGGTGGACAACATTCCATGTCTCCAAGACAATGTCTCACATGTCCATTTTCCAAATATTCCATTCCATTGTCTCCAAGGCATTGAATCTTCTCTTTTTTGTAATGCCTCCAGATCGGCCATTCCATTGTAAAGGGTTTTCTATCAATCATGGATTGTCAAAAACATATCTTGAACTCAAAAATTCATCATGTAAACCCCCATTGTCAACAAATTGAATTTTGTTGTCTGCATTGTCAACAAACACAACACGGAGGCCCTCTTTTTCAAAAAACACAATCACATCAAAAAACCATTCAATGATACCTTGAGGTATTTTTTACCAAAATATATATATGACATGATTATCATAATATATTAATATATATATATATAATTTTCTTTTATTTAATTAAATACGTTAAGAAAATGGAAACAACATTCGTGGGAAAGTATTGCCTACTGTCTCTATGAATGGTTTATTTCATTTCAGGTCACCATATTTTATGGACTAATATAAATAAATATGTGATGAATATAATTAAATTTACATAATTATTTAGAATATTTTGACGATGAAATCATGATTTAAATAATAGGAACAAAAATTAATAACATACTTGAAAATCAAGGTAATTAACAACTGGAGCAATAAAAATAATGATGGATTAATAACAAATGGGTGATAAGATATCATTAAAGGATAATATATGATATTATAAATATTAATATTGTTCTTATATAATTTAATAAGATTATTAAAATAATTATAAATGATGATTAATTCTGTTTAAATAAAATGAAGAGTAAAGTAAGGGACTTGTATCTCGCTTTCTCTTTTGTGATGCATAAGCCATTTTACCAACATACTTATTTTGTGTGGTTTATATACTAAAAAAATTGTAATTTATATCATGAATAAATATATCATAATTTTATTTAATTTTTCTTTTTATGTTACTTCTTTCATGGTGATCATAATTCAATATCCACCAAGTGATCATAAATTTCATCTCAATTTCATTTTATTACAGAAGATTCTAAGGCTATGCACCTAATTACTTTTATATGTTGTATATACAAAACATTTGATAAGAAATATCAGGAATAATTAATTATTTATGGTATTTTATGATTCAATTTGGTTTATTTAATCTCATGGTATTTTAATTAATCATAGGTCAATTTATTTCATTTCGTTATATTAGTCCATTAATGTCATCTATATTCTATGATTATGTGTAAAATTACATTTGACTCTATATGTTTGTATCTAAACTTATTTTATGTGTATTTACAAATGATAGACATAATAGTCTCATTGATTAAGTCTCACTTCAATGTTATAATTATTTTAAGGTCTTATTTCACAATTTCATTATATTCAAGATTTTTTATTATATAATTTCCATTAAATGAAAATATTTCATAATTTTTTAATAAATACCTTTATTTCATTATCCTTTGATTATTAATGATACTTTCAAAGTGATAGTACAATTTTTTGAATCATTATTACAAAAAAGTATTGAGAAGTATTTTTAATAAAATATGACTTCATTTCACTCTTTGGTTAGATATCCATTTTTTAATGAAACATGTTTTCTAAATACTTTTTATTAATAAAAACATTAAACATAAAAAATGAATTATTAAAATACATTTTTACAAATTGTTTCATTATCAAACTGTTTTCAATGTAATGTTCTTATCACATAGTGAATGAGGATCTTTTGTAACCATTTTACAGTGCTCAAGGAATATTTTTTTACCTTGTATGGAATTACCCTCCTTCATTTCTTGAAATCTTACTTTGAAATTTTATAAATTTATTTATAAAAAAATGTTTTTAAAAGTAATTTTCAAATAATTTTTAATTTTTTTTTCAAATTGAAAAATATATTTTCTGGATGAATTATTTTAAATATATTTTTATTGTATTTCTATTAATCAATTAAAACAATATTTATTATTTCTCCACAAGGATTACATTGTATTTATACCATACTTTTTATTCCAATGAATGTATTGTGATTATTCACTGAAAATTTTATTTTTTTATTTTCAAAAATCGAATTTAATGTTGAGTAGTTACCATGTGTGGGATACAAATTCACATATTAAAAATATGTAGTTTTAAATTCAAAAACAAAAATGAGCACATAAACTAAGAAGTTCATGGTCAAAGAGTGACCCATATTAGTCAAATTCACGTCACATTGCATTTCGTCAACATCATAAGACACGACCATCGTTGTTGTCATTATTTCACTACCATAGTCATCATCCCCTATCACCGTATGAGTTATTGAAGATACAAATCATCATATTATATCATATCTACTATAAAACAAAAAATCATATCACTACAGACCATTTTAAAAAGTAGTCTAAGTCACCCCACAATCTTAATGAAGAAACAATACTCGAAGGAACTGATGAATAGAGATGAAGCCACCAAGGGAGTTACAACTTATATTGTCCTTTACCACTCAAACTTCACATCCCAAAACACATTGGAAAAACAATTCACATAACTAATTATAAGAATAGTGGTGGAATCCAGGATCATGAGTAGAGTAGGAGAATGATTAAACTACAAATAGCGATCACAACCACCTCTATGACTACCCAACCCTTTTAATGGAGCCACATCTAGGTGAATTAAACCAAGAACCATAACCACCATCACTAAAGAAACACTAAACAAAACCATCCATAAAATCGATATCAAACATGAACCAAAATATCCAATAATCCAAAAAACATCAATAAAAAAAGACATAAATAGGATATGGGCGAAAGGAACAATATCCAAAAAGAGAATAAAATAAACCCACCAAATATTAACATTTTTTACCATTTTTACATATGGTATTTTTTTAATGATATCTAATTAATTAGGTAAATGTTGATAAATATCTATCCTTTTATCAATACAGATATTTGATAAGGTTTATTATCTAGGATCAATATTTTTTATTCTAAATATGAGTAATTATTTACACATGAACGTCATATGATGGGGAAAAATTAATGCAAGACCCTCGATGCAGTGGTAGTCTCATATGAAGAATTAGTTCTCTAGCCTCAACTAATGGGTTTTTACTCGGTATGTTTTAAACTATCTTCATGGTAGATCATGACGGTAAAAGTAACATGTTCTTGGGACACATAATGTCTAATAATTTACAATTTCCTTTAATTAGTATTTATTTATTCCTATCCAATATATTTTCATTATGAAAAAAATCATAGGATGCATTTCATTCTATGTTTATTTATTGTATGGTATGATTATTCAGTTATTTCCTTTCCAGGACGATTATTCCTTCTTAAGATATTTAAATGGAATGCGTTTTTCAATATTTATATTTTCATAATTATTATTTATTATAATCCTATTTAAATGGATTGTGTGTTCAATTATTTACCATTCCAGGTTGATTATTATAATTGATTCATTATTTCTTCTATGGTATTCGACACTTACTAATAATTTTATATCACCCAAATTTTTCTTCCATTCCATAGTATTTACATGATGAATACTACTTTTGATCTTCTAGGATATTCAAGAAGGAATAAATTTATTTTCAACAAAAAAAAATTCTATAAAATTTTTTTTCAAATATAAATGTGAATCATGTATGTATCATGTTTAACAATAATAGTGAACTAATCAGTCCTTTTCGGTGTGATTTTGGATATTTTATGCTTATTTTGTTAAAGTATGATCTAATTCCGGGATATTAGTATCAGGGTATCTACAATAAATATCATAATTACCTATTTCAAAAACTTAATCATATAAATTTCCATTTATACTCCTCATTAACGACAATTACCTTTATGCATTAGATTTTTGTAATATTTTTTCGACATTAGGTGTTAGTATTGATAACCATTTCTTCATTATTTATAGTTTATATATTTTTTGATGTTATTTGATTCCATTTTATATTATTTAATATAATTTAAGAAGTAACATATATTGTTTTAAAAATCTCTTATATCATTTCTTAAGTGTTTTTTTGCACAACATGAAAAATAGAACTTGTGGTTTCTTATTTTGGTGATTTTTAAAAATGAGGAAGTTACTTTAAAAATAATTTAAATACTTAATTTGATGTTTCTAAAACTATATTCTAATAATTATATTCTTATTATGTTATAATAATATAATTTTTTATGTTCCAAAAGTCATCCATTAAATATTTTTATAGTAATGGTAATTTAGGTTGTTAAACAAACCCAAACATGAACATACTTTAAATCGATTGGTCAGTATAGCTATGTAGGTTTTTATGTTAAAATAATAACAATATTACATAATCATAATTATTTAATTTTTATTTTTTTATGACGGGGAACCATATTTAAATATTTTTGGATAAATGATGAAAAAATATAAAAAATGATCCTTTATGGAGGTGAAAGTCTTCACACGTGCAAGATTGAATTTACTATGCTTTTAAAAGTAGATGGTAATGAATAAGTAAGGGTTTTACCACTAATATAAAGGCATAGTAGTATAATAATGATTCTTAATTCATATTATTATTATTATTGTAATAAGATATGCTAATAATATTATTAATAATAAAACCATAAGAGTTTGATAATAATTACTTTGGAGGCTTTATTTTCTCAATTGAATTCCCCTTGAAATAGAAGGGCCTAAGAAAACTATGTGTGGCAAATGGATTATATTTTAATGTGATAGTTATGGAGAGATTGAAATTGTGTATTCTTTTATGTGTAAACCTATTTTTATTTTTTTCCTTGAAGGGTAGAGGTGGTATCCTTATATAACAGGAGAAAATGGACACTTTTGAAAAAAATCATCATTTTACAATAATGTTATGACACTTTCATGGGTTAATGACTATAAATTTCAAAATAATAGTGTGGGGTATGTTTGGGTTAATTTATTCTCAACCATGAGTTTCCATTGATGTTTCAAATATGTTATAGGGGTTTTACCTATATGATTTTACATTTTACGCTTTATTTTTAAAATAGTTAACTAATTTTCAACTAAGTGATTTTATGTTTTATTAAACTTATAAAATAACCCATAAAACCAAATTTGGCTACAATGGTTCATAATTTAACCTATATTTATTTTCTATCAATTAAAAAGTATTATAATATTAAATTTTATATTAAAATAGATAATGAGTATAAAAACTATTTTACTTGAAAAAAGACCATTTATTCAATATAAAATCATAATATTATTTTGTGCATATTATAAATTAAGAGAGTATCAATATTTTTATTTATGAATTTATAAATAATATTAGATACATTTTTGGGAGTTTTAATTTAATTTACATGGTATAATTTCCCATATTTTAGTAAAAGATTAATTTTAACACAATTGTTTCATCAATATCACGGTAATTAGCATTATTTTTAATAATATAAAATTTTAAAAAAAATATAATATTAAATATTAAAAACATTATTAACACAAATATTGGATTTATTTTATAAAATTAAAAATATTTTTTGGGGAAATAAATCTTAATGTTGTCCCATGTAATGAGAAAAACATGTTTTTGAACAATGTTATTTTAAGAATAAATGAATTTTGATTATGATAGAATTACCAACTCCACTAATTAAAGTAAATTAAAATTTAGTATTTTATTTAAGATATTTTTTCTTATGAAAAATAATAAATCAAAAACTTCATTTCATTTTGTTATAATTAATTAAAAAAATAGTTGAAAAAACAGTTCTCATTAAACAACTACATAAATTTAGAATTTGTTGAGAAAGTATTTTAAGATAAAAAATATTATTTTAAAATTATTAATTTTAATTTATAATCTGTAATTTTATATTAAAATATTTCAAAAACATTCAATGTGTTCATATAATTAAGTAATTCTACAAAAGTGATTCCATTAATAAAATCGATATTTGCTCTCTTCACTTATAAAATAATATCTTCCAAAAAATTACAAAATAATAATAATAAGATAATAAAAAATTATAATGAAATATATGTTAAAGGTGTCAAATTCACATCCTAATGTATATAAATTCAATTTGAAGAATTAAAATATATTAAAAACTTATTTTTATGAATGTGGAAAATTTAACTAGTGTTAATCACTCAATAATATCAAAATATATTATGCCTTAAAATAATTAAATTTTAGAAAAGAGATTTAATTAGTCTCTTGGATTCACTAATTGAGTTGGTATTTTAAGAGATATTTAATATATATAGACATTATGTTTTTTATTTTTTTCTAATTCCATTACCTATATTTATACCTGAAATTTATATTTCTACCTTAAAAAAAATCATACTAGTTTGTTTTTGATGTTATGTGTGGAAAATAAATCAAATATAGTATTTAATTGTGGAGGATAATCATGGGTCACTTCATTCTACAACCCCTTAAAATAATTTTTCTCCCAATTTTCATTTAATGGAAGAAAACAAGTGGGGGTATGTTTCCCCCATCAAATCATTAGTTTCCCATGCAGCATCCTCAACATTATTATTTCAACATAGAACCTTGAATATATTAGTATTATTGTTTCGAATAACTATATCTATTTAATCCATAAATTCCATTAGTTTTTCCTTATGTGGGAGATCATGTTCTAGTTGAAAAGCATTAAATTTTGACACATGTGAAGGGTCTAGTATGTACATTCTCAAAGGTGATACATGGAACACATTAAGAACCTGGGAGAGGAATGGAAGGAGCACTATGAAATAGTATATTACACTGACACGATCAAGGATCCAAGAGGTACTAGTGTATCTAGGGATGATTTTACCTTCATCCTATATCTCCTAACTCTCTTCTATAGAGATATTCAAATGAACACTTTCTCACAAACTTTAAAATATAGATCTTGTAGATGATTATCTATGTAACTATTCTGTCAACATTGATCTTCTCTCATATATTATAGAATGATATGAATCTTATCTACAATTTCATGGAAAAGGTTAGGACATATCAGGTTCCTCTCTCTAAATTCATCCCAGAATATTTGAATCCTTCATCTCCTCACATAAAAAGCATCATATGATACAATATAAATTCTATAATAGATGTCATTATATGAGAACTCTACCAGGGGTAGGTGACGATAGTAATATTATTTGTAAATTCATTGAAAATAATCTTTGAAAATTCTCAAGAGTATGAATTTTCCACTCAAAATACTATATATCTGAGGATGATATATTGTGTCAAATCAAATTTTAATTTCTAAATATCATTAAAGACTTCTTAAAAAACATGAGGTAATCATTGGATCATGATCTGATATAATGGATATGTTCTCTATAAAAACAAGTGAAAAACAATACTTCTTAATGTCTGTTTTTTCCTTTTATGATCGATTCGTACACGATGTTATTGAAGGTGACATTGAAAAATAATTTTTTAATGTCTATTAATAAAAATAGACATTTTAAGTAGTTTTTATTGCTATTTTTTCACTTCACTTATCTAATTACTCTATGAAAAATAATATATCATGCTTTATTTTTCAACAAACTCATGTGCATAACACTTTTCCACATCAGTTACTGAAAACACAACATTAGAAATCTTGTAAAAATTGAATTTTCACATCGATTTTCATATAACTGAGATGAAAAATGAATTATTACAAGTTTCTTAGATCATTTTTCCAATAACTAATGTGAAAACCCAATTCTCAAATGGTTTTCATGTTAGTTATAGGAGAACCGACATGAGAAATCATTTTCTAGACTATTTTTTATAAAACAGACATGTTAAAATGTAATCACTGATTTATCAGATAAGTTATTAAATACCCAAAATTAAATAAATAATAAATTACCACTAATTATTCCCCTCCATAGAACATAGGTGAAAAAACCAGAACATAAACTAACAAAACATGTCAAAACCATATGAAAAAAATTATTCAAAATATACAACATATATATAAAATAAAATAAAATTCAATCAAAGCTTTGAAATAATTCACTCATTAAATTTTTAAAAGAATCATCTATTATCCATTATACGTAATAGGTTCTTCAAATATTTACAAATTAAAAATCATTCATTTAACATTTATTATGAGTAAAACAAATGATATATTAATAAAACGTTTATAATTAAATCTAACATTTTAAAACATCATAACTCCCACATTTTAAATTATTTCACACATAATTATTAATACATAATTTCCACATTCCTTTTATCGTTATTTTTTATGAAATTATTATTTAGAAAATATTTCAATTCAAAATAAAGGTTTAAAGTAATATATAAAAAATTTAGATACTATAAATGAAAATTTACCACTTCTTTTTCATATTTTATCTTAGATATCTTCTTTCATGTGGTATCTATAAAGAAATTCCATTCCCTTTTTGAAAAAATATGAATAAAATAAATTTTAATGTCTTTATAATATGAAAAGGTATTATAATATTCAAACTTATGTGTTTAATACATTCATAAATTTTTATCGCACTTCACCATGGATTGAGTATAGCCATTAACGTGACTTCTCCCATGAAAAAACCCAAAATATCTAATGACCACTAATATAGAATAAAATTTACTATCATTTTTTATTCTGTTAAGGTATATATAACACTTTGTAAGATATATTTTCTATACTCTTAAAGACAAGGTAACATTCAGAACTAAATAATTTCATTCTTTTGAAATTATTAGAAAATATTAATCATTCTTTCTACATCATTCATTGTCCTTGTTATTACAAAAAAACTATGGGTATATAAATCCATATACTTCTGTGTTATCAGAACCCATACAATTTTTATAAAGCTACATAATAAAAAAATATAAGTATAAATTTTAAATAAATTAATCACAGATACAGGTTTATGATACACGACATAAATAGAAAAAACATATGTCATTTTGATTCCAAAATTATCTCTAGTTAGAAGATCAATGATATCAATTTTTTAAAAGCACCCCATTTATAGAATGATGGAAAATTCTAACATCCATAATAATCTCATAAACATCAAAACCAAATTTGAATATGTTGATAATTTTTCTAGAATACAAGATGCTTTATTTGAATTCATACCACTTAGTATTTTTTGTTGTTTATAATGTATATATTTACTATTAATTTATTCTTTTAAAAATTAGATAAATATATAATCATTAAAATATTAAAAAAAATTAATAGAAAAATTAATTATAACATATAATATACACATACCTCTATATTAATTTGTCTAAAAGTCATGACGGTTGATAGGGTCATCATTAAACCATGCCAATGTTTAAAATTAATAAACTACTATAAACTACAATATACTGGTATGTAGGGTTGAACCCAATGGAATTATAATTATGTGTTAGAGTAACTAAAATTTCAAAACATTCCCACTATTGTCAACAGTGGGTAAAAATATCTTTTTTTTATTTTTCCTCCTAAAATTTTATGAAGAAATTGTGATGAAATAGGGTGATGATGAATTAATAAAGATGAAAATGTTATTATTATGTTAAAACTAAAATGAATAAATTTGAAATATTAATGGATAACATTCCATGAGAAAATGAGTTTTGAGAGATGATCAAATAATAATAATGCCTTGGAAGAACATCTCTACTAGTTATAAATGATGAAATATTTCTTTTAAATTTTTGTTAATTCACTCCATGAAAAAATGACCGGTTAAACCTTCCTCACAAAAATAATTATCACATTTTATTTTGGTCTTGATATTACCCAAATCAGAAACCAATGTATATATAATGTACATGTAAAAAAATCAATAGAAACAACCTCACAGAATGTTTGTGAAGTTAGGAATTTAAAGCATGAAGGATTGGTTCCTTGATCGATCAAACAAAAATATCCTGGAGTTTGAAATTAATGCATGAAAGTAGAAAAAGAATTTATTTTTCGAGAATCACAACCAACTACACCGATCGAGCTTGATTCTTGTAAAAAGATATCAAATGATGAAGAAAAATATTAAACCAGGATAAATTGATTCATTGATCACTAAAAGATTTAACCTATTATCACTATGAAAGAAAAAATTAAATACTATTCAATTATGGAAAAAGAAATAGAAAATAGGTGAAAGAAATATCTCTCTCAAAACCCCATTGATGCTTCTATGTTACATTCTTTCTCTATCTTTGGAATTCTCTCCCAAAAGTGTCGAATGAATGTCGAATGAATAATCGATTCCTACTACTACTACCACTCCCATATTTTAAAGTCCACTATCTAACTTTATTTATCACCAACATTTTCCCTCAAATCATGGCAGTTATTTATTTTTTATCTTCCATATATGTTTTTCTTCAAGAGTACTCATAACTTTTGGTTTTCCCTAACAAAAAAATTAATAAACCCACCAGTGGTCTATTCGAGTTGAACCTAGACATAATTTTCGTTTTGATTCTACACAGTTAAAAATAGAGATAAATAAATAAAAAATATTATTTAATTTATTATCATTATTACTTATAAATGTTAGTATTATTATTATTTTAATTATTATATTATTCTGTAGTTTATTTCATTTTTTTTTTGTTTTTTTTTGTTTTTTAAATTTTATAATTTTATTTTATTTTTTATCCTCCCTAGTTATCTAGTAGCTTCATGCATGGGTGTATTCTTCCTCTTCAAGACATTATTCTGATAGAATCTCTCCACTTCCATAGTGGTAGTGACCCTCTTCCCAGGGCCACATGGTGCATGCATGGCTAGCTGCTTCAGATGTCTCTCGTTCCCATGGTTGGAAGGATAGTTTGGCTAAGCATTCTTCAGGTCTGTGAAACCTTGAAGTCACAGAAAGTTATCCTTCCTCCAGAATGTCTCATGGCATCTCCGAGGCTATGTTCTGTATATCTATAAGGCATCGGAAAATCAGTGGTGGGTGGTTTTTGGTGGGTGGTGACTTATTTTAGGTCAAGAAATTTGGGTTGGGTCAGCATCGATGTTTTAGATCTTATCTCCTGGTGTCTTCATGTTTCTCATCAAGTGGCATGTTTTACATCATAGAGGTTTATTGACCACAAGTTATTTAATATGGGACAACCGAGTCCTGGTTTTTAGATCGTGTTAAAAGAATCTACATTCTATTTTGTTTCATCTAGCGCAATGCGGTGGATGGATTTGGATGATTGAATTTTTGGAAGCATGAATTTGGCCGATGGTGAGTTTGGAGTGACCACGGTGTGTGCACAATGGAAAATATTAATTTTTGTTCCCAATTATTTAAAAAAAGATTAAAAAATTTATAAAAATAGGTGGAAAATTAGTTTTATTTAATCCCACATAAAATTCCCCCATATATAATCATTGATTTCCCTCAATCAATACCATGATATATTGTGATTTATAATGCATAAAAATGTTTTTAAACATTAATCTTAAAAAAATAATGTTAATTCATTTAAGAAAAAAATAAAAAAACTAAGTACGATACATTTAAATGGAATATTTTAAATGAAACCAGGCCTAAATATAAAAACTCATAGGGTGATAAAGGAGGTAAGGAATCATCTACTAATGAGAATTTTATTCCTCATATATGAATCTTCTTACTAACATACTTCTATTAAAGTCCATGTTATAAATTTAAGAGTGATAAAATGTCAAATATTTGTTGAATTAAAAACGTATCAAAATTTACCTTATACATTGACTTTCTCCAAGGGTCAAAATATTGTGGTTAATTAAATCTTTTTGAATCACAATATTGATAAAACTTAAATGATTTTTATATTAATCGATTTCCCCTTCTTAATGAGGCATTCAAAATTCTCTTCACCTTAATGAACTCAGTTTTGACAACTAGGCACTTTGTTGTTTGTTTTTTTAATTGTCCCAGCCAAAGAACCAGTGTAAATCATTGTGCATAAAAAATTATTAGAACTGTAAAAAGATTTTACTCACACAAACAATTTCTTTTGTTGTAGAGGATCACCATTGGTTCCAACATGCCCATTTTTCTCTAGTTTAAAAAATATTATATGTGAATACCATTTAAATTGGATCACTAAAATGATTTTTTAAAAAAAATTAAAAAATAAATCTCCCTAGATAATATGGTTATGAAAATAACTCCACAAAAACTTATCTTATATCCCAATACAGCTTAGTTCACAAACAAAACATTCATTAAAGAACTAATAAAATTCAATTACTGATCATTCATACGCTAAAATTTCTGATTCAGTGAAACTCAAAAAAAATATCAAATAATTTTCTTTAGGAAAAATATGTTTGAAATGAAGTAAGAATGCTAATGATTCTTATATTGAATATGACTTCGATAAATGACTATCTATTACAGAAAAGTTAAAGAACATATAGATTTTATGGGTTTCCATTAAATAAATATATTAACTCATTATATGCATAATTTGACCCCTACCCCACACTTGAACCCAACATTATCCTCATAGTAAACTCTATGGTGGAGAAACAGTATTTGACCTTAAAAGATGAAAATTTAATTTCAATTGAGAAGATTAATGACCTGTTTAAGGGTCATAGTGAAATTCAAAAAAAAAATTCCAAAAAAATATTTAACAAAAAGATCACATGATTTTTTATTATATCTAGGGAATAGAATTTTTTTAACCATGTTCAATATATTGGCATCTAAAACATTTGAGTGCATTGAAAAGGGTGTAATTTTTTTGAGAAATTACATTCAATTATATTTTCATAAACATAAAAAAATTTATGTATACCGCATAATAGAGATTAAGAATATTAATTTAAAATAAGCTTTAAAAAATATGCGTATTTCTACCCCACGTTTAATTTCTAGCATTTAATTAATTTAAAACATTGTATATAATAAATGAAGAAAAAATTTCATCCGTAATAAGTGCAGAAAAATTTTCTAATAGAAAAAAAAAATAAATAGTAATAAAGAAGCATAAAAAAAAGATATTAAAATAAGGAGGATTCCTGATTAACTTTAATCCATTGAGTATCCTCCAACACTGTTCTCATGATATGAAAACAAAAAGTGAATTTTTCTCCCCTTTTTACTCTAGAAACAACTACCTTCTCAACATACACAGACCAGGATGACGCAAAAATCATATCTAGTAGGTGATGAACAACATATACAGTAAAAAACATTATATTCAAAACAAAAAATAAAATTGAAATCAATAAAATCTATTATTTGAATCTCGTGAAGTATTTAATATTAAGCCTTCAATTAGAAAATTTGAATTTATAAAAATCAAAATAAGAAAAAATTTATTGAAATCACAAAAATTCTTTTATTGAAAGAAATAAAATCCAAGGATATATCCCATACTGTGATAGTTTTTAATTCCACAGTAGAGACCCAGTAGAAACTAACCGAAGTCCCTATGTGGATGAGGTTTCCTATGTAGGAACCACTACATTTGTTTATCCCAATTATTTTTAAAAGAACAATAAAATTCATGGGATCATAGAGAACTATGGGAACACTTAAATACCATCATAAAAACAAAAATCATTAATAAACACCCATTTTTTCATTTAAGAACTTCTCAAGGGAGTGTTCATGGTTAGAAGAAAAATCACCAACAAAATTCATTTTTTTTGTATTTTCAAGTAATTTTTTTCCAGGAAGAAAATAATTGACTTTATCAAGCTCCGTAAAAGATATTTTAAGCTCAGAAACATCAATGTAACTCTTGGTAGTATATTTTTACACTTATAGATTATGTTTAGATTTGAAAAAAAATAGAATTTTATTTATGGAACAGGTGTGAAATATATTCTTCTAGGAGTATGGAATTATACTCATTTCTATATCTATCAAAATCAACACCAATAGTTTCAAATTCAATGTTGATAGTGGTTTAGTTTTGACTTACAGGTCAAGATTAGGATTATTTAGGGATTCATGTTTAATTTATAAGTTATTAATTAAAAGGGTTAATCTTCCAAACTACTCTCAGTACTAAAATGTTTTTTATTACCCTAATTAGATGAATAATGGTGTGAACAATAGAGAAGAGTTAATTTTTTTGTCCAAATATTTAGGTTCGATAATATTAAAAACATAATCCAAAATATCCTCATCTAAAAAAAAGCCATCAACCACTAATTCTAAAAAATTGGTTCTGCTAAAATCATCAAGTGTGTGCTGAAACACTCATTTATGTTCACAATAAAAATATTTATTCTCAAAGGAATAGTCTGTTGAGTGTTGTTGTTCAATTATTGGGGAAGAATTGTTCAATTACCCACTAATAAATTCACATTCTAGAATTTATATATTGAAACAATTATACCTAGGTTGATAAACATTAATTTATATACCACTAAATAATCATTGAAAAATGATTTCTATGTGAACAAGTTTATTAAAGTTCATCAACTGACCCTTATTCAAAACATGATTCCTCAGCTTCATCATCCAATTACATTTCATAGATTATTGGGTTGACACATTCAAAATTAATGTGATCACATTTATTAATAGTTTCAAAAAAATTTGAACCATTGATTTTAGGTTGGTAGTTCACTTCCAAAATAATCCAAATTCCAATTTTAGATTCATTATTTAATGTTTTATACAAGTTAGGAAAATGAATTGTAACATTCATGATCTCATTATTCATACTTTCTTCAACCTAAGAAAAAAATTTTAAACATTCCTAAATGAATGAAAATTTTGAAAGCTAGTGATCATTTAAAGAATAGGTAACACTTCTTCTATATGTTTCAGTTACTTTTCAAAATTTTCTATCTCAACTCAATTTTTAATTTCGATCGGATCATTAAAACTGATTTTATCAATATAAGTGTTTGTTATTTCCATAATTATTTCTTCATGAGGATCTGACTCATCAAAGAAAATGAATTTTCATTCCATATATTTAACCTCGCAATCCACAACACATTGTTTCCCAATTTCACCCACCTTAGTTTATTCTTATTTTAATTCAATTTATTCTTGTTCGTCAAACCATTATTTAAACTCTTAATACATCATTTATAAAAAATTTATTTTTTTGATGTTGTTCGTGAGCATTTTTAATTTGATGTTCATGGTTTTGGTTGAGCATAGAATCAATCTTATCATCCATCTCAGTGAAATTACGAACTTGTATTTATTTGAAATCCGGTTCTAGCTCAATGTTATGTTCGTTTTCTTCAATCTTTTTAAACAATTGTGGCTGATTATAGGAACACTACAATGTAGTGTGTCCATGATATACACAACAAGCAATGTAAGGTTTTCTAGAATTAATCAATACCTCTAGATTATTAATTTTTTAAATAGATAGATAAAACATTCACACTGACATTAATATATAATATTTTTGAAATTCAATTCGAAAGTAGATCTTTAATGATTTTTTGAAACAATTTTTTATTTTTTATTTAAATGTCTTCAAAATTGGTAGGTCGCTTATATTATAACTTATAAATGGTTCCTAAAAGTAGTTAAGTTCATCATTAAACCAAGATGAATATTAATATTCACAAACACAATCAAACTAAAATATAACGATGAGAGTGGTAAATTCCATGGGATGGTTGAAAAGTTGTTAGAGTAACAAAAATTTCAAAACATTCCCACTATTGTCAACGGTTCATAAAAGTCTCTTTTTTACCTTTTCTATTAAATTTTGATGAAGACAGTGTGATGAAATATTGTTCTGGTGAATTGATGATGATGAATGTATTATGATGTTGGGAAAACTCAAATTAA
Organism: Viscum album; assembly: GCA_963277665.1. Lineage (NCBI taxonomy): Eukaryota > Viridiplantae > Streptophyta > Magnoliopsida > Santalales > Viscaceae > Viscum > Viscum album. Next base: position 696,472,515 of record OY728141.1, read on the forward strand.
TGAATGTGAAATAGTAATGAAGAACATGCAGTGAGAACATCATTATTGAGAGATGATCAAATAATTAGAATTCCCATGATGAAAAAACTAAATGATTTAAAAGAATAAATCTTTCATTTAAAAATAAAATTTAATTCACTCCTAGAATTTTTTTTGATTAACCTTACCCTAAAAAATATTTAATACATCATATTTATTTTCTTGATGTTCTTCACTTCGAAAACCAATGTAAATATAATGTATTTGTAAATAAAGTAAAAAAAAAACAACCTAGTTAAGTGTTTTTAATGTTATGAATTTCAATAATCAAGAATTTTTTCAATGAATGATATATCCAAAAGATCATATAGTTTTAAGTTAAAGAATGAATGGATATAAAACATTTTTTGTTTTAAGAATCATAATAAACCTCACTGATCAGATCTATTTCTTGAAAAAAGAAAAAAATGACGTATAAAAACATTAAAACAGAAGAAATTGATTAACTGAGAAATAAAATATTTTCTCTATGACCATTATTAAAAAATAAATTAATCACAATTCCATTACATAAAAATAAATTGAAAATAAGGGAAAAATATCCATCTCAATACCTCTATAACGCTACTTTGTTTCGATCATTCTCTATCTATGAAATGCTCTCCCAAAAGTGTTGAATATATGTCAAATGAATGGTCAATTACCATTACTATAGTCTCTCTCTTATTTTAAAATCCACCATTATTCTTTTTTCAAAAACATCTTCCACTGACTAAGGTTTGTTCTCTTCTTTTACATTATCGATGTGTATTGTTCATCTTTAGTGCTCGTATGTTTATATTTTCCCTTGCAATAAACATAACAAAACATAAAATGATTTATTTGTGTTGAACCTAGATGTAATTTCTATTTTGATACTGCACAGTGAAAAATTGATATAAATTAATAAAACATATTATTTAATTTATTATAATTATTACCTTTTATTTTTAATATTATAATTATATTAATTATTGTATTTTTTGTTTTTGTTTTATATTTTTATTTTTAGTTGTTGTTTTTATTTTTTATTTTTTTATTTTATTATCTCTTCCCATATCCAATTAAGTCTTGATATGGGGTTTCATCCTAACAATCCATGACTTTGGTCATGGATCTCCTCTTCCACATTGGTGACAACCCTCTTCCCATGGCCATGTGTAACCAGAAATACAAGTTGTTTCTGTAGTATATGGCTCCAATAAAGGTCTGATGGATTGGTCAAGAAATCATTAGGTATGTGAATCCATGAGTTGGAAACAAGATCACCTCCATCCATGGAGTTTCTTGGCGACTCAGGGGATAGGGTCTGTAGATCTCTGCAGTGTTGGAAAATTGGTGGTGGGTTGTGACTTGATTTAGATCCAACCATGTGGGTTCGGTCAGCCTTGATGTTTTAGATCTTAGCTCATTGTGGCATCTTTTTCTAGATCCCATGGTGTATTATAGCTCATAAGGGCTTATAGACCTCAGTATTCTCATTAGTGTTCGATGTAGTCTAGGTTTTCAGATCATATTGAAGAAATGTGTTTTTAGTTTTCATTCATCTATGGTGGTGAGCCTAATTGTTATGAAGTTAGAGGTAGATCTATTTTTGTATGGATGCTTGAGTTTCTAGTATTATGAATTTGGATGAAAATGAGTTGGAGTGATGAATGTGAGTGCACAGTTGGATGTGGTTAGTGCCGATGCATCCTGACAGGGTGAATCTATTGATGTGTAAAGGTTTTGTTGGTGGATACTTACTACGAAGGAACTGGCGATATAAATTAGAGGAAAAATTTTGATTTTATGACATAAATAACTTATATATGTGGGCATGAATATTCATTTGTGAGTCTAGAGATACAAAATGGTGTCTCGTAGTTTTGGTGTCTGAAATTTAGTGCTGGCAGGATGACATTTAGTGAAGGCAGGTGGTTTGTGGAGTGCAATGGTTAGTGGGAGTCACCAATGAAGATTTTTTGGTGTTGTGTAATGGAGAGTGGGGTATTATGAGACACGATTGGGTTATATGTCATGTTGTGTGTTATGTGGTTAGAGGGAGGGAGTTGAATAATGACTCACTGCAAGAAAATTTAAGTATGTCAATGGGGGCTCTAGCGATAACTCGAAGGTGCTGAATTCATGGGTTTCTTATGATTAAATTGTAAAACAAAAAGAAATTAAAATTAAAACAATTAATAAATAATATGTTGATATTTAAAAACTCCATTAAATTAATTTATTAAATGGAAATTAATAAAAAAATCTACTAATTAAAATAATTAACTAATTTATAAATTCAGGAGAGAACACTGAAATTATAAAACTAGAAGTAATGAAAAATTAATAACTCACTTATATTAACTACGATAATAATTAACTAAATAGATACTGAATTTTAAATTTATTTAAAATATTAGATTAAAAATACTTAATTTAATAAATGAAAGGATATTGATTACCCAAATTAATAATTAAATTTAATTATTATTAATAATAACAAATTTAAATAACTAAGTTAAATATAAATTTAATTAAATGAAAATAAATTTATTAATTTATTAACTAATACAAAATATTATTATTAAAAATTAAATAAAAAAAGTAATTAAATAATTATGAAACTATAGAAACAATTAATAAAAAATAAACAGTTAGAAAGGAGATAAAATCAAAAATATTTTTAAAAATTTACTATAGAAGGAATTAAATTATAAAATAATAAAAACAAAATTAGTTGACAAAAAGTGAAAAATTAATTAGTTAAATGATTGAAAACATAATTAAAATATGTATAAAACTATTATGATTTAATTCCACGTGAATGGAAAAACTATAATACGGCTGATACGTTTTTCAACTGTACTCATGATATTTATGCGTAATGGTATTCTAGTTGATCTATCTAGATGATCTTGTATACTAACCCTATGATTCTCTGAATCTTAACATTGATGATGAATAGAATCACCAATATAATATATCATCCCATATTGAAAAATATGATCTTCAAGATCATTAATATAAAACTCAAAATACAAAGGGTATTTTGGGGGAGGAGTGTAAGAGTAGGATAATGGGTGGGGTCTACAGGAAATATTGCCTGAGTAGGATAAGTATGAGTGGGATCCTCCGGTGGAGGTGGAGGAGACGGATCAGCAGTCTAAAACTATCTTTTCATTTCTACAAACATTTATGGTACTGAAGCTCTAATAATATCATACTTCATCACATGATGATCCTAAACATCAACTTCCAAATATTTTATTTTCATTTAATAAACATCCTCCATCGAAGAAGTTGAAATATTTGGAAACACTTTTTTTACCGATACACCTTCCAGGTATCCTCAAACATGACCCATGTGTTCAAGAATTCCCAATGTTGTAGCTAAAATATCATTCCTATCCTCAGCAATAATGTCCACAAGTGTTCTGTACACCATTATATAATCTTATATAGAATATTGTAAAAAATCACAATGAATTAGAAAATAGAAAGAATTTATTTAAATTAAATAAATTAAGTAAACATCAGACATTACTCCTAGATATGAGCCTCATCTCATCCATAAGATATTGTATACTTTTTCTCATCTATCACCTCTTCAATTTTTAATGTTTTTTTTGGCAGAGGAATGAGGGTCAACGTATGTAGAACGTAAATATTCATCTCTCTATTTTGGATGTTTTTCAGTAATCATTTTTTTTATAATAACATATACCCTCCTCAGGATAATGTATGATGGAATATGATTCTACAATGTATCTCATAATTAGAACCCATCACATTATGTAAATTGAGAAAAATGAAATCATTAATATGATCATTAATATATAAAAAATCACTAAAAGGTAATGTTGCACCTTAAAAAATGCTTCAAATCATATAATTTTTAAAAAATTCCCCATGTATATTATTTTATAAATTGATATAAATATCATGTATTCTGATGTTGTTTATGCCAAAATATTGAAATCTTATGTGAGGGTTGATTTAAAATCACTTCATATCTTAGAATCGAATGAAAAAAACCATTTCCGGACCCCTCTAGTATCAAGTATATAACGTTTCATCTGATCAGAAGGGGGAGACATAAATTACTATAAAAATTTCATGATAAGATAAATAATAACACACATTATTAACAAAAATAGACATTCACAACTAATTAATTATCAGATTACAACACTTCATTAATCATCAATCCAAAAACTATCTTTGATTTTATCCCGAACTAATTTAAAAGTCCTTAATTGTTTTCAATTTATAACTCCTTGAATATCATTATCCTCAAAGTTAACTGGTATCCTCCAGTCTTGGCTATGGGTAACTGATAATTTGGGTTAACTTATGCTACCACATTTACCAACCCTTGATCACTTTTCCCCCCATGGATGTAGATATCTCTTATAAATAAGGATTAAGAGGATCATCATTAGTATCACGTGTACGCTCCTCCCTATAAGTATGTGTAAAATCCTCTCAATAAGTATGTGGTGGCTCTAATGATTTATTTTTCATTATCCTAAAAATGAATTAAACAAAAAATTAGTTCAATAAAAAAAATTCCAGTTATTACATACAGACATAAATAAAAAATGAAAAATTATCGTAAAAACAATTAAACTAAACTAATAAAATTTTTATTTATATTTTTTATATTTACCTAAAATGAAAACAAATTAATGTGAGATGAAATGACATAAAAAATGAAAAAAATATCCAAAAGTGGTGTGTAAATAAAAATAATACTGTAATGTATAACACGAATTTTTTATTGAAAATGATATCATTTGAATATATGAATAATGATCCAACATAAAGAATAATAAACAAAACACATTTTTATTCTTATTTGTCAGATTAGTTGACTAAAATTGTGACCACATTAATGGGAGATTAAAATATAAAAATAAATGAATAAAAACCCAAAAATGTTGTGTAGTAGTGAAAGTGCTCTGGCTAATAAATTAGTTTTTACACAAGAATGATTATTTATTAAATATTATATTTTACTAAATATTTATTCTTCTATTTAAAATATTATATTTAATATATAGTTTTTATTAAAGATGAATTAATATATATTTCATATAAGGTTAATTATGGAAAACTAAACATAACTAAACTAATATATATAAAAAATTTAACTTATTAGTTATAATACATTTTTATCAAATAAAATAAAAATAAAAATATCTAACATGTTATTCTTTTAAAAAAATTAAACCAAAAATAAACATATGTTTCATAAAATATGAAGAATGTACTAAATATTATTTTCTCAATTCCTTTATCCTAATTATTATTTATGGAACAAACCATTTCTATGATGTGTCACCGATATTATCTATTAATCATTTCATGGATGTAGGGATCTCACACAAATCAGTATCATTATCATGTTTATCATCACCAACGTGTAATGCATTATTTCTTTCCCCGAATGAACTATTAAATGTATCATGATATCAAAAAATGGAGGAAAATACATTTACAATTGAATAACTATAGAAATTTCATCATTTTTTAGATTTTTCAAGTCATTCAGATCAATAACATGATTGCAAAATTATTTTAAAATATTAAAAACCATCATCATAGTTATTTTAAAATGGATGGGAAATATTCCAAACTATATGATTGGTAATAGTTTTTACATCATGTACTGAAAATCATGATATTACTTATATAGAAACATCAAATCATGTAAAGATATAATTTTTTTCCAAATTTATAGAATTACACTAAAAACATTGATGTCATAAAGAAACTGACAGAAACTAATTTTATCCCCCATGGATAATATATGACAAGATGGGGCCAAGAATGGTTTTCTTAAATATATATTGGGAGATAAATCCAAATGTATTCTTATTGAGAGTAATTCCAATATTCTATTCAACCCATATATAGTCTTTCCAAATTTCATAATTTTTTTTTCACTCTTTCAAAATATGAATCGGGGGACATTGTTTTTTTTGAGAAATGTAAATTTCCACTGATCATCTCTATTCCTTTTTTAATCATTCATAATATTGATCCATATACAATAACATTAAATGATTAACTTATATTATTTTTCTCCCATGATTCATTTAACAATATGAAGTCTATTGTTTAAAAAGTTTATAAGCTTTTCCCTCCTTAACATTGTATCGAAATTTTTTACAAATACGAGGAAATCATTTATAGTGAACATAATCATTGAATGATGTTGAAAATAAATAATTTTATAAGAATCATACACCCTGATATCTTCCACCAATAAATGTTTCAATCCTTCAATTAATGGTGACATGAATGCATCATTATAATTTCATGGTTTTTTTTCTAGAGATCATTTAACTCAACATGAAATAATTTTTCATCATAAAAAATTCAATAGATAAATACTAAATTGAAAATAAAATAGTACATGAACAATGTTTATTACTAAGGGTTTAAATGGATTCGTTATATCCATTAATAGTCCATGTCTTAGATGTCTATCATAAATTTAAAAAATTGGAAACTCATGATCAATTTTCTCGGACTGTTGAAAATCTTCAAAATGCTTTAATTTTCCATAAAATATCATCACTTACGAATTCCATATTTACATTTTTGAATCATGTAAATTTGAAAATAAATGTCTCAAATGAGAAACTATAGGAATATACAAAAATACATTGGTAGGGGTCTCTATAACAACTAAATCAGCCTATGATTTTTTTGACATATACTATGATGTCCCACATTTAGGACCCCCTAATATAAATTTTTATTTCTACCTATATCACACAGATTCATTAATAAAGGCATGAATTTTCATATAACCCAATCCCATAGGGAATATTATTTTCTTCTCTTTATTATTTGAATCAATAAGATCATTTTCTTTAGGAATAATTTATTTCAACAGTTTTAGTAGCTCTATAAAAATCTTGTCACTTCATCCACATTTCACCTTCATGTTAATAAATATAAAACCCTTCGATACGATTGTAAATTCTTATTATATTGAATATAGTTGTTTATATAATCTCTATATAAATGCTTAGTTTTTGTTTTTTCTTCTTAATTTTTCAAAATTTAAAATCATGAAGCAGTTCTTCAATTTTACCATACTATTTCTATTACAAAGCATCATCATCAATAGATCTTAAATTAATCCATGGTTTTACCATGAAAAATACAAGGGCTTTAATTTAGATTAAAAGTATGAAAATTTAATGTATATATTACCTCTATTCATTTAAACTCATTCATATCCAAACATTTCAGCCATGGACAGAAAAAACATGTCATTTTTTGGAAAAATTTATTTAGAAAATTCTAATATATCATCAACACCTTCTGCATACTCATCACTTATTTTATGTGTATTAATTCAATATCAACCCATTTTTATCAATAATAATTATAAAAAAAACATCTTTTCAAAAAAAATATTGCTGATAAATGTTTGTTAGAGGGGGGAATGGAAGATTATTTCATGGATTATCAAAATTATAGAATGTTGTATTATGAATCCATAAAATGATGGTTGGATTATCAATGATAGTGATTATAAGTTTTAAAAAGATAATATCAATAGAGATGATATTGAAGGTTAATTAGAATGATTATATAATAAAATAAGAAATAAATGAAATAATGTTATATCAATAGAGTGTAAAAGTGTGTCTTACTGGAAAATAAAAGATAGATGAAATCTGTAAAAGACGGATTAAATATCTAAAAATATTAAGAAATGATTTCATTTTATCGAAATTAAAAATAATAATAAAAAATAATATTTATTAATTATTGACTATAATAATGTATTTGACAATAATATATTTAGTATAGAAGTATTATAATAATTATTAATTATTAGCCAAAAAATAATGGTTGAAGTTAAGACATCCACTAAGGAAAAAATTTCTAATATAAAAAATCACTCTAATGAAATTTCATGTAAAAATATAATCGGATGATCACAAATTCTGGAAGAATATATTATCATTTAATGATATAATTTTATAAAAAAATAACTCATAGATTTGATTATATTATTATTTAGCCAATGAAAAGAAATATTTCATTTAATAAATATATCAATTTTGTAATGTAATAGACGGTTGAATTTTCTATCAATACACATTAAATAAAATATGGTGTGAAATACCTTAATATATTTCTAATAATTTGGAGGAATATAATACATCCACCAATATATTAATAATTAATTTTATGTATTTTGATAACATAAATGAGAAAATATTTATAATCAAAACATATCATATAGATCACATGATAAAGAAATTGAATTAAAAATTACATCAACAAACCATATACTAATAATAAAGAAAAAATAAGTTTGGTGGTTTCATTAGAGTATATATCAGGCGGATAATAAGATTAATTAAATAGCGTGGTGTATAAAAAAATTAATTACAATAGAATTGTAAAAATAAATTTAAAAATTAGAATATATTACAATTAAATTTTTTTATTAACCTACTATAGAAAGGGAGTAATTTATATGATATTAAGAATGTGAATTACATTGAAAAATATATAAAATAATGAATGGAATCATTATAATAAAAATATAAATTTTTGATGAGATAATTCATTCATACAGACTAAATTAATTAATATATTCCCTTAAAACATTTTTGAAGTAAAAAAATAATGATATTACCTTATAAAATTATAAAAATATATGAAATGATATCCAAACATCAATATATATAATATAGAAATAGAGGAGAATTATTCTCATTTTAATAAAGGTGGATGTTAAATGTTAAGACGATATATAAAAATCAAAATGTAATTATTACATTAAACATGTGTAAATTGAAATATGAAATGGGGTCTTTCAATAATTCCAATTCATTCACAGTTCTCACTTATTTAGTCATATTTCATTTATGATTAAAAAATAAACCATGCCTATAAATCAAATTAATATATTATGGGAAAGGTTCTCAATGTTCATACAACATAAAAAAGGTTAATAAATATTTCCTTATGAGAAACAAAGAGAAAATAATATTTAAAAACCTAATGACTATTCAAATTTCAAAAAATCACTTATACTTTCGATCTATGGAACCAAATATAACGAATAATATTTTTGAACATGATAATATTTTTTCACAAGGAGAAAAAATTGTTACTGGAAGAAAATGAAAATGAAACCCAAAGCATTAAATGTGATAAAGAAAAAAATATCTTATAACTAATAAATATATAAACCTTGAAATTTTTAATTTGAATCTCAATGAAAATTTATTTTATTCATTTGATTCCATTATAAAATTTATTTAATGTAATATTAATGAAATTAATATACATTATAAAAGATATCCAGACCTTCAGGTGTGATAGATAGAGATGACAAAAATTATATTCGATCAAACAATTATGTGGTTGATGAATTTTAAGGGTGTATGAAGAGGGGTATGTGAGATTAGATTCTACTAGATCAAATAAACAATGGTTAGGGTTTCCATGCAATGAAATGATATAAAATATAAAAATGATAGTTTGAGGCATACTTGATAGATGATATTTCGGGATTCTATGTAAGAGAATTGAGACTATTGTCATCAGAAAGGAAGAAACAAAAAATGAATCCACCTGATGATTCATAAAATTATAAATGGTATAAATCTCTAGTTATTTTATAACTTATGTGATAAATCCATTAAAATTTATTTTTCACATATATTATTTAATAATAAATGTGAAAAAGATGAAGTGATGAATAATATTTGTACTTTTGAAAACCTCACTACTTCCCATATGTATATCATGTTGAGATATTTTAGGGAGAAATATTCTTTGGCACTAATAAAATAAGATCTCTTAATAAAGAGATATACTACAACCCAAATAAAATTATTCCCTCTAGACATATTATGGAGTCCTATTATGAAGTACATGTTGATTTCTTCCCATTTTTATACTAGTATGGGTAATGGTTGAAAAAAATCATAGAATTCTTCCATTCAACCTTAACTTTCTAACATACCAACCATTAAAATATATATTCTATAATATCTCTTTTATAATATCATACCAGATGTTTTATTTTAGAGCTCTATATATCATTATACTTCATTGATGTATAGATATTGATGATCTATTTGAATCATCCAAAATATCCTGACTCTATTTTGTATCAGATGGGACACATATCTAATTATTAAACCTTATAACTCAATATTTAGTGAAGTTGAACTATATAATATTTTATACATTCTTCTATATGTCTACAGCAATTTTTTGGGATTTTTATTAATTATCTGAATGGAAGGTTAGAACTTAGTTGGTAAACATATGATTCATCTCCCCTTCATTATGACATCCAGATTCATCCTCTACAAATCCTTTAGTATTGGGTCTTATGAAATTATTTTTAATGAATATACTAGAATTATATTTCTCATTTAAAGTATCATCCACCTCATTTAATTTCCGCAGGAGGTAATGTGTTAAGAAGTGAAAATCCATTACCAACTCCATCTATATTCATTGACCCATATCCAATTCCTTATATTTGAAAATATATTTCAGTTTATTTTTATAAGTATATATATAAAACATTTCTCTATAGAGATAATGTCACCAAATCAGTTATACAAAGACCACTTTTATCATCTCTTAATTAAGAAGTGTGTAATTTGTCTCATGATAATTTAATTGGAGTGATCCAAAATCATTTACGTTGTCATTTTTTTTGTGATCACAAAACCCAAAACCTTTTTCAATGAATCTATATATATTATAAACCCTTCCCCAATTCAGGGTAATATAATTATATTAGTATATATAAAACTCTTAATCATCCCCACAAAATATTCTTCACATTCCTCTATACAAAGTAACATTACTCCCTTCTATATCAACCTGGTTAGTGGATTTCAATGTCTTGAACTGTTTATTAAAATGCATCTATAATATCATTCTCACCCAAAGAAAACTATTAATCTCATATATAGTGGTCAATCTAGGATATTTCTCAATAACTTATTTCTTTTATGCATCTATTTATGCTGTAAGATTCTCTGTTTTGAACTGGATGGAATTTCCAATTGAGTTTGAGTTTTCATTTGGTAGAAGATATGAATCATAATTTGAGCTTTAGAAGTATAATACAATCATTGGAATAGTTAAAAGTATTTTATTTAGATATGTTTTAAGGTCGATATGTGACTCATGTGTTTGAGGGAGATTCAAGAGTGTCTAATTAATGATTGGAGCTATGACCATCATGTTTTGGAGAAATGGTCTAAGACAGACAATTGGAACATGGTTTGGAGTAATCATAATGTTATACTATACAACCCATTAATAAGAGGTCCACCGTTAGTTTAACCATAAACTAAATTATTCACAACCATGCAAGGATCTGCAGAGAAATGGTATGGGGACCATATAAAGTACAAATAGTTTTTTTAAAATTATTCATCTAACCCAAATTCTTAGAGACAATTTGGCAGTGCGTTTGAGAAATTGGATCATGGTTTGGCCAAACTAAGAACACATTATATATGGTTTATTTTCTCATTTTCCCCTCCCTTAGTCTAAATTACACCCCTTTTCTCCAATATTTCTCTAACACTAAGTTGCCAAACAAGCTCACCCTTTGCCTCCACCTAGGAATCCACAGATCTCCTTCATTCGAACATAGAATAGAGCATCACTAAGTGTGTTGGAAGTGAAACTATTAGTATATTATTCCTCCATTTTTACTTGATTTATCTTATTTAAATTAATAATATTTCAAAGTGTGATGATATGACCAGTTTTTTAGGATTTTTTCTGTTCTTACATTCTCTATCAAACCATCTAGAATCAAGATCAATAATAGAAAAGTGAAATATCCTTGGAATAAAGTTGGTGTTATCATTCTTTTCCCATAAAAATAGAATGTTCCTAAATGTTATCCATTATTTTTCATCTCAAACATTATGTTTTTTCCCTCAAACATGTCAAATTTAATATATAAACTCATCTACCTAAATTAATATTATTTTTTTCTGTTATGTTTTACTATTGATGAATTTATTTCTTAAAACGAACCACCACATGGGCATGTCAATCATATTACTTGACCATTATACATTGTCATGAAATTAAAATGGTCATTTGATAAACATTGACTTTCCCTATTATAGAATTAGATGCTAAATGGAATTAAACTAATGATAAATCATGTGGGTTTTTCCTAATTTTCAAAAAATATTTATTTAGATTACATTGCATCCTCCTTTTACAGATGAAATGGACATTAATTATAGAATGGTACGTTAATTTTAGCGATCTTCATTAGATCATATCAATTAATTTATATACTCTTTTACTTTTCTCCCATGATAAATTTATTTTGGGATGAAACATACCTTTTCCTTCTAAAATACTTATAAATTGAATGGTTGAAATTTTATTCTTTAATTATGGTATGGAATTTTTATGGAAATAGCCACATTAATATTTATTACATCAATCATGATACATAGGCATGGAGACACACATAATTTATGATACTCTGGTGTGGCGTCCCTTATAAATTTTGATAATCATGTATAGAATCACCTCATAAATTGTGATACATGGGAATGAAATCCAATATAATTTTGGATACTTGGGAATTTCATCCATTTATAAATTGTCATACAGAAGCATGAAATCCTCTAATAAATTTTAAAACTATTACATGGAATCCCTCATGAATTCTGATAATTGATCTTCGATTACCTTAAAAACTAAGATACATGAGTATGCAATCTCTTATAATATTGATAAATTATTGTTTATTAATGTTCCAACTTCAACCTTAATGGATTTTCCTATATATCGTAATGGCGGCACATTAACTAGAAAATTCTGACATGTTTATGTAGTGGAAAATTGGTTTCATCGGTTGGAATATTGGTGGTTTCAATTAAATGGTTTACAATTGAATATTTATAAAGTGTACAATAATCTATAAATTAGGAAATATTAACACAAATAATCAATCCCTTATATATGAACAAGTAATATTTTTATACTGAAGATAAAATACTCATTTCTGTAACATGAATTTCAATTAAAACTTATTATGGTATGTACCTTTATAATTTGGGAATTATATAGCATCTAACTAAACCATGATATTTGAAAATTTGAAATTCACATAGAAAATGGTATCGTTTATAAAGGAAATTGTATATATAGTATATTCATGATGACCTGTATTACTATACATTTATATGATTGGATTAGTTATTGAAGGAGATCTATTTGTATTTTATGATTACATGATAAACCCACTAAATATTTTTCAAGTATTACTATTTAAATTTCATTTTGGTTTAATTTAGACGGACATGGGTTAGTATGATGAAACTCTTGTAGGTTTCCTTTATTTTGATTTGTCGTAGTGATTAACCCCATGGGGTTATACACATGTTAAGTAGGTTTGGTTAGTTGATGTGTTAGAAAAAAATTATATAGTGTTATGTATAACTTTATGGTGGAATCATACTTAATTAATTGCATTAAAAATATAGTGAAATTAGGGTTTTATTTTTTTCCATTACATTTCATGTAGGGATATAGTTAATTTAAATTCAAATCATATCAAAAAAAATCTCCCCTATACATTGGAATCAATATTTTCTTTAACTAATCCCAATAGTTTAAATTATTCGGATAAATAACATGGATAAAAGGAATTTAGAAGATAATATTCCTAAAATTTTACATAATGTCAACAAAATAAATAATTCATGAAAAGATTTTCATATAACATGCATTTATTTTCTTATTGAATTTTCAAAATAAAGTTCTAGTTAGATTTCGCTTTCCTAATTGGTATATGATTTTCACAAAATCAGACAATGAAATTATTAAAAATCAAATATATAATAGTGTAATGGATTAAATTTAACCATAATGTGGTATTCTTAGTTTCAACACTCATGTAAGGGTAGTGGAAATCATTCATAGGGCTTCTCCATAAATGGGAACAATTATGTTTCCCTTAGGTCTCTATTAACATTTTTCTTTAACATTGATCCTAGAGGATAGGTAGGTAAGCCTAGTGTACTTTTCGGAATTAATTATATGTAGGATCAATGATTTAAATTTAATTTTTTTATAGACTAGGGTAGGTAGTGACTTTATAAAATAAAAAAATGCTAGATGAATATGAAAACATTCATACATAATGTTTCCTTGATGTTTCTTTTATCTTTAAAAAGACACTTAGGGATGAAACAAATCCCACCCCCAGATAGACGGGTGGTCATTAGGTATATTGAGCCTTTTTAGGGCATCAAAATCTTGTAAGGATCGAATTCAATGGGTTATACATAATAAGGGAAAGTTTGTCTACTAATTATTTCATGTGATCCTAATTCTTATTTAATGGTTGATATATCATGAGGTCATCACCCAGATAGACAATCCTATGGGTGGAAATTACTCATGGATATGTATTTTCTTTATAGGCCATTGGATATTGGTATGGATTGGTATAATAGTCATATTTAGTTTATCAAATGATGTCTCATTTTAATTTTGATATATTTAGGTAGTACATATTGATACACATGATACCCAACCAGTTGTTAAAATGATACAGTGAATTGTATGTGTTTTGTGGAAATCGTTAAAGCCTTGATTTATTATTCCACATTATTGGGTCATCTCTAGAGTATAGTGACATGGTTGTTAGTGGAAATTGACATCCCAATTACTTGGAATGACATTTCAATAGGATTTGGTTGTGAAAAACTTCTTATCCTTTTTTAGTGGCTTCTATGTCAGATACTAATGAAATGTGTGAGCATGGATCATGTGGTAATCATTTATAAGTTAAGTATAAATTTAATCTATCACAACATTGAGAAGGTACTTTTCTTTCTTTTCATTTTTGAACATGGTAAAAGTGTTTTTGGCCTCATTTGTAACTTGAATTTGGTGGTGGATGGATTATTTATTGTGGGATGAGTTACCATTAATAGAAAAAAGATTCTAGGACACTCTTATGGTGGGTAGAGTCATGTTGAATGAGTATTATCATATTCTTCCATGTAGAGGGAGGGAAACAAGAAATGGACATTTAAAAATGGTTGGAATAAATTTTCAAATCCTATTAAATTAGTTTGTTCGAGTTATTATCAAAAAAATTATAGATGAAATAAATCATTTCTTGGTTTTTTATGGATTCTATACATTTGATTCAGGCTCAAGTGTTTTAATGACATCGAGAATGTAATGATTCTAAGGCATGTCTGTTCATCCAAGGTAACCTGATGATTAAAAGTTTGGTAATGTAAGAAACCATTAAGGAAACTATTAGTTGAGGTTGGAATATGGTTTGGGTTTTTAAAACTAATCATATAATATTTAATTAGTAAGAAATAGTGGTTATGTAAAAATGATTCATTGATAGAAGCATCAGAGCACTTTGAAGAAAGTCTTCAGTCCGTTTTCAACTATTTTCTCCATTGCGTAGTTGGATATGGTTGGTTGGAAACCATTTCAGGAACATTTTCTTTGATATAATGAATGTTTTTTTGATATTATTTCAAATAATAATTGTAATATTAGTGTAATATTGCATTAGTAACAATAATTCCTTTTTCTTAACATTGGTAAGGGTACACTAAGAGTGTGTTGGTTATACATTGAGCTAAATAAATAAGTACATTTCGTTATTGTTTTAATAAGTATACAATTTAAAATTATTTTTCTAGGATCATGGATAATCTTATAAGTTTGGTTTGTCATGATTGATACCAGGATATCCATTTATGAAGGCCTTACATAGACTCATGGATACCAGCCAATTTTTAAATTGATCATCAGGTGAGATAATGTTGATGGGATCTGTCAATGTTCTTGATACATATGATTTTTGAAATATACCAACATCTCACTTGTAATATCCATAGTATGGACCATCAGGGATGGCTTCATAGACTCTAATAGTTGATTATGAGGTTACCCATGACCTAAAGTAGGTTTAAAATGATATTTTTTCTTTATAATGATATAAGGGTACATAATGGTATATATAAATCATATCGAGTACATTTCTAGGATGCGAAGGGGTTACATTGTTTGGAAATTTTGATGATGGAATGTACTGTGGGTCAGAATTGGCCATTCAAATTCAAATGCCTATGTTGGGGAGCACCATAGTTTGATAGTTAAATAATAAGAGGATGTGATTAGTTAATGGGACCACATATTAATGGCAGTTATCGGTGGAGTTATCGACAATATGTTACGTGGGGGTTTTGAGACATTATCTTCATAGATGTTAGGTCATTTAATAGAACATGTGTCACTTTGGGATTTATGCAGATAAATGTTTTGCTACTTTTCTTATTGAGTTGTTTTTTCCCAAAAAACTATATAGTATTTTATATTTCACTATTTGATACTGTTTTTTCTTATGGAAAAATAATTCCATTAGATTTCATACGGATTTGATGTGCTAGTCACCAACTCATGAGGATTGAGAACACTCTTCATGATTTTTAAAGGCTAGATTTGGTGTCAGTGTACCAAGGTATTTTGGAAGGTTCTTGATAAATTCTCTATGGAATGACAATATAGATCATCAGAAAAAAATCCATATATTATCTTTCAATATAAATATCATAAATTTTGTCTCCAACCTTGATCATTTGAGCCACGAGTCCCTAATTTTTGGGTATAATCACCCATATTATAGAATTTTAATCCATAGATAGTTCATAGTCATCCTTGCATCAAAATAACAATAGGGTGATTTGGGATATGAAATGATAGATACTTATCCCAAAATTTGATTTTTAATTTAATTTGGTAATAAAAACCCATACCCAATATTATGAAAAATTCATCCAAATGAAGAAGAAATAGATTCAGAAGAAGTATCATTCCACAAATCTCAATCATAATACATTTTAAAACATTATTTATGATTATTTTTTCAACTTGGGATTTCATAAATAGTTAAATTTTCATTTATTAGGGTGTTGATTTCAAAATATAAGAAACTTTTTGGGTAATAAAATCATACGATGAACCTAAATTAAATAAGATTTTATAAAATAGAAAAAAGATATCAAGTGTGTTTTATATCAATTCATTATTATTATTATTGACCTTAGTGGTAATAATTAAAAACTATAATCCGTGTTCCCTAAATTTGGGGGTTTCTAGGGAAAATTTTATTCATTTCCTAAGAGTTGTGGCATTTAGTCTCATAATTTCTAAAATATATTCTCTTGAATAATTTTACTAGTGGTAGATTATTGAATGAGAACAAATTATCTACGGTTTCATTAATCTGACAGATAGATTTTTTTAAGGGGTATGGGACTATTTTTCCATTTTAATATACATAAAACATATCACATATACATTTATAAATACCCATTTATATTTCTCCAACATTTACTGCATGTATAAAATTGTTATTTTTTCCCGCAATCAGTCTTATCACCAGTGCTTACACGATAATTTTCATTCAATTTGGTTCCCCTTGAAAACTGAGTGGTTCCATTTTCTATATCATCCTTAATATCACATACAAAAATCAATTCATATCTTCCAAATTATCTTATATCTAACTCTCTTCAGATACTAGGCATTAATACGGTAATGAAGTGATATTTTTTACTCTCAGAATTAGAGATAAAACCATAGGTATAATTCACTAGTCTTATAAAATTTTCTTTATATAACACAAAAGACTATTTAATTTTTGTGTCAATTCAAAAATTTCAATACCCATTCTTATGAAAATATTATTCAAAAAATACTTATTAAATTACATATTCTTGAACTCTTCCCATTACAAAGAGTATATGTCCACATTTTAGATGGTAATTCTACCGAGACACCCAAACTATTCATCATCACCTTCTAGAATATAGACTTCCAAAATGGAATTATAATGTTTATAGAATGGGATAATGGAAATTATATTTTCTATTGAATTAACCCATTGTTTAGAAAAGAGTGGATTTGAAGACCCAGTAAAAGAGGGTGGGTGATTCCTTATAAATTATTTGATAGTAAGTTATTACCTCCTTGGTGCGATTAGGAACTCGAAATGATTGGGTTTTTCGCACAACATGATATCGTTAGTGAGAATTTAAATTATATTTATCATTCCATCCCGAGCCACATTATGATGTACATTCAGAAAATCAACACATTGATTATTTAAGTCATTGTTAGCTCATTACATTCTAGTTCCCATAATTATATGGATTAAAGGAAAACTATGATTGAGTATAATTATATTAATGACTATGTATAAAATTAAACTATAGACTTAGAAGAAAGTTATCATAAATTCTGTGAATATGTTAGCCTATGAATATTTAGGTCTCAATCTAATATATCCATGATTAATTTTCATATCGAACTAGTTATGTAAATTCAAATAATTCAGTGTGTTTTTATAGACAATGTGATTATCCGATCCATATTCCCGAAAAGTGTCGTACCACGTCTAATGTAAAGGAATATTCAATATGCACTATATTGATTATTGACATATACATGATGAACTCTTTTTGGGGTTCTGACCCCTACACACATTTGGTTCAAAACTCATCCAATTTTAGTATTTAAATAAGGTTGTATTTCGTGGAAAAAAATATAATCCATACATCAAAAAATATATGGGATGTTATCTTACATTAGAACTCATCCGTTAAACATTTCAATAGGGTTCCCACTTAAGTTATGTAATCTAATTTCAAAAAAACACAACATTTCTCTTATTCTAAATATATCTACCCAATCAAAAATTTTCAAAAATAATACATTACCCACATGATTTAATTAATATATCTCACAATAGTCACAAAAATACAGGGACTTAATAGTATAATTTCATGGAAATTTGTTACCTAATCAAAAAAATTTATTATACTTGGGAAAATTTCTCCGTCGTCATTATCTAATATACCATTTTCAAGAAATCTCAAATTTTATAATCATCTTTATAACCTGGCTATTAGAATCATAATAAAGAGATGAGATTAAATATTTCTCTGAGGGAAACAATACCCAAACATTACGGAAACATCAGGTATATATAAATATCATAATAAATTATTAAAATCCCTAAAATTATAGACATAAAACATTTAAGTGTAACATCAAATATTACAATTATCATTATGAACACATAAAATATAAAAATAATTTCAAAACACATCTCAATAGTAATAAAACATGTGTGCATGACATAACAGTTTTTTATATTTAATAAAATATGTTATATCATGAAATCATGTCATCCATAGAAATTAAATTTATTGTGAAATTTTTTCATAATATGATTAATAACTAGGAACTATGGTATAAATTGAAAAAAACATGAAAATGCGGCACAACTAGGTGAATATAAAAAACTATTGGGGAAACAATTTATGAACATGGTTATGTGAAAATAATTCTTATAGTTATGGCTAATAATTTATTTGACCACACTCATTCTTATACCATCGTGAAAAAAACTCATTATGTTAATTCATGAATATATCATGAGATATATGAATAAAATAGTGCATTAGATGGTGATATAGGACCCTTCCAATCATCACCCATACATATGTATTCCATGTAAATTCAATTATAATATGATCTTAATAACCCATGGAAAAATATTGAGTTTCATAAACATCAAGATGTGAATAATTAACTTTTCATAAAGATCCCATAGAAATAAAATTGGTTAAAATACATCAAATAGCATAAAATATCATCATGAATTGAATTAATTGATACTAAAAAATTGATCAAAAAATCATCACATGATAACTGAAAATAAGGGGTGAAATATGATATTTAACATCATTATATAGAGGTTATTTTGGATATATAATGAAAAAATACAATCATATAAAAAAAGATATTTATTAAAAAAATAAATCATTGGAGTAAATATCATAGATTTCCTTCTAATTTTAAAAAAATTCCCACTTTTTCTTAAACATATGTGAGAAGAAAATAATTCATGAAAGTGTATTTGAATTTAAAACACTTTAGAAAAATAAAAAACATGATATCATTCATAAATAATGACTTAGAAATCATAGTTCAATGATATCCTTTATAACTCAAAGAATTGAGTTTGAGTCTCCAAGACCCTTTATTTTACTGATGCTTTTACATGGATGTTATTTAACCAAATTATTCCTGAAGATAATAATATTAACTAATAATTTCATAAAATTATTCAAATAATTTTTTTATACTCGTAGTTTATAAAAATTATCATGATGCATAAGAATTTTGGAATATTTTTTATACATCGGCCATTAATGTCTTTAACTAGTTGTGCCTACATTATATTGTGGATATAGTTATCCATTATTTAATTACAAGTTATATCATCAAATATTTATTTTAAACATAAATTATATTTATTTAAAAATATCTTATATCATTACATATGATTTTTTTATTCTATGTGAAAATGGATCTGGTGTTGTCTTTTCTTGTGATTTTAGATAAAGAAAATGTTACTTTAACAGTATGTTAAATAATTCATAAAATATTTACAAAACTATATGAAAATTATTATTTTACTATTATATTATAATTATATTATTTTTCATTTTACAATGTTCATCCATGATAGTGTTTTATAGGAATATTTGTGTAGGTGGTTAATCAGACCCTAACATGAACACACTTTAACTCGATTGGTGAGTATGGTTAAAGAGGTGTTTCTTTGGAAATAATATCATTATAACAGAAATATACTGACATTATTTTGATTTTTTATGATTTTTAACCATATTTTAAATTATTATGTAAATAATTAAAATCATTATGAAAAAAATGATTCTTCATTTTGGCGATATTTCATACTGGTGCATGATTGATGTTCCTTTGTTTTTCTATGTGGATGTTAATGAACAAAAAAGGGTTATACCACTAATTTAAAAACCTATAATGATAATAATGATGCTAAATTAGTTATATTATTAGTGTAATAATACTTTAGGAACAGTAATATTCAGAATAAAATCATAATATTGTTATAATATTTACATTGGATAGCAGAATTTTACCTTGAAAGTCCCCTTGAAATAGATGATATTAGGCTTAATATGAGTTTCCAGGGGTTTATTTTAGTGTGATAAATATATTTGTAGAGAAATATATAATATTACTTTGTATTAATTATAATATTAAGTATGTAATTTAAGGGTGGAACTATTATCCTTTTATAGAAAGGATAAAAGGGGACCTTTTGGAAACACATGCCAGTTGTTAATAATGGAATGAAACTATTCAAGGGAAAATGGATAAAAAAAATTATAAAAAAATGTAGAGTCTGTTGTAAATTGGGATGTTAAATAATGAATCATTTCTTTCCCCACATGTTTTAAATAAGTTATAGGGTTTTTAATATTATGTATTTACATTTTACGCTTCTTATTTTTAAACATGGTAACTAGTATTTAGCTATGTGATTTTTTATTTTAATAAACACATAAGAAACTCATATAAAAAAATATTGGTGTGATATAACTAATTATAAAATCTATTTAATCCAATTTATCTAATAATATTATAAAATTTACTATTAAATTAAATCATATAATGTGTAAAAAAACTATTTTAGTAAAAAAATACATTTTAACCATTATAGAATATTAATTTCGTTTAGTATTTATTTATAGTTAAATGAGTGATAATATATTTATTTATGAATTTATAAATAATATAATATTATATATTTATAGGATTTTAATTTAATTTTAATAACACACATTCATTCATATTAATAAAACAAAAATTTTAGCATAATTGTTTCACTATTGTCATTATAATAAGAATTAATCCAAATAATCTAAATTTTATACATAAAAATCTAACTAAAAATAATAAATAAAATCAAAATTATTTTCTTAAATATAATAATAATTTTTTTAAATTCAATTTATAGGTTTTAGGAAATTAACATTATCTTTAGTTAATGTAACACGCAAAAACCTATTTTATAAAAAAAGTTTATTTTTAAACAAATAGATTTATGATTGGATGGATTTTTCAACACCATAGATTATAATGAATTAAAAATAAATATTACCATTAAAGTATTATTTATCAAAAAAAATAAAAAAATTCATTTCATCTTGTTTAAATAATTAAAAAATGTTAAAAAAATGACATTAAAACGGTAAATAAATTTTAAAATTGTTTATCATGTATTTAAAAATTAAAAATACTATTTCAAAATGATTAATTTTAATTTATAATATATAATTTCATATTTAATGTTTTTGAAATATTCTATGTATTCATAATATATAATAATTCAGTAAAAGTGACATCATTAATAAAATTTATATTTTCACTATTCACCATAAAATAAAATATTTCCAAAAAATTAAAAATACATATTATGATAATATAACCGAGTTAAATCAAAAAATAATGTCATTTTTTTCAAATTTATTCTCTAATGTTTTAAATTTTTTTATAAAAAATATAATATATTGAAAAACTATTCCCCGGAATGTGATTAATTAAACTAGTGTTAATTATTTATTCCAATCACAATATATTAATCATAAAAAAAAGGTAAATTTTAGAAAATAAATTTAATTAGTTTTTCAGCTAAACTATTTGAGCCAATATTAAAAGGTGTTTTTTAATATAATTATTTATTAATCAATTTTCACAATTCTATTACCATTGATTCATCCATCTAATTTTAGGATTACCTTACAACAGTTCATATTTTTTTGGTTTGAGTTTCATGTTTGGAGAAAGCAATCAAACATAGAATTTAATTAAGTAGGAAAAGCATTGATCATAAAATGTGGTGACTAATCAATAATCAGAATCACTATTTTCAACCAAATATCTTCCTCTTTAAATCTCTAATTATGACAATGTATTTGATCAAACATTTTTGGTCTTCGAATATATTTTCAAATGACGTTCTAGTTATAAAAAATCATGGACTCAATATTAATGTACATTTAGATTTTACATGATTGGGAAACATGGTCTTTTCCCCTTCAATCATATTTTATTATTCTGCCTGTTTCGGAATGATATTTCCTACACATTAAAGTTATATCATGATATATAACCATTAAAATTCACCGAAACCTTTTTCTACTATGACTTCATTATTCTATCAGGTAACTCAAACCTCCAAATTTGAGAAACATTGAATTAATTAATTTTCCTTTATGGCCATTTTTAGGTGTGTGTTGTGTGGTATGACCATAACTCTCGTTGTGTGACTTGAACCAATCATAAAACAATGATAAATGATTGTATCATATAATCCTGAGTAAAAATTTCATGAATTCCAAATAAAATACTTAATAAAATGGACTTGGCAATTTCTCTAAAATTATATTTTTTTACTGTGGTGCATGTTCTTGTGACTTTAATTCCTTCTCTTTATTATTTTTTATATTTCTTTTGAATTCAAAATAATGGTGTTATTCATGCATTAATCATATTAATTCCATGTGATACATCCATATAAAATATCATTTTCATTTAAACATCAACCATTTATAAATAAATTCACACCATTTCTTCAACCATGAACCTCATACATAGATATATCACTGCCTCACCATTAATTTCTACACTAAACTATCGATGTGTATCTCTTCTCTAGATCTTACATGATAATTCTACTCATTTATAATAAAAACATCTTTTTTCATTATAATAAATCCCAAAATTGAAAAAACAATATAAAACTAACACATTTTAGTCCATCACTATCCCCAATTTAATTTTTTATCAATAATTTCATAGATCGATCGTCCATAAAATAATCATTAACATTCCAATGATATATTTTGATTATTACTTTCTTTTCTGCCCCTTTAAAATAAATTTAAAATAGATCATCATTCACATATTCACTCCCCATATTAAATTTCTAATGTAAGGGTTATCCCATTCTAGATTTTAAATTTTATATAATACCTTTTTTGTGTTTCTCTAGTTTTTACTTCTATATAACTCCTCTTATTTTTTAAACACTATATAGGTACCTTTTAATATCTTCTCCCCTAGAATTATATTTTCAATATTATTAAAAATTGGGTTTTGGCAGGAAATAAAATCATCCTTCATAGTATAAAATGTATAAAGAGTGAGTGTTATCCCTTTTTGTTTTGAAACCCTTCTAAGAGAATTTGATATCACTAATTGATATATAAAAAGCGAATGGAACTATAAAACATTTCAATGTATTCATAAAAAAGTATTATATTGTCTTTACCACATTTAAAAACCATAACCCTCATAATGTTAACTCTAATAACCACCATCACATCTTGAGGAACAACCACATATCAATTAATCATTAAGATATTTCACAACAGCACCACTCATAGGAATAAAATTCCACACACTCACACTATATTTAATTAAACTCAATGATTCCATTTTATGAGTAAACATACTTCTAGATTTTTACTTAGTCCTTAATACAAATTTTTAAAATGATTCAATCCATATTTACCACATTTCATGATGATATACACTATCTCCTCTCAATTTAATTTTACTCTGTGATTTTATGTGAGGCAAATTATCACTATGAATTGAGTCAATGAAATATCCTCTAAGACTACTGATTTATAACCTAATGTCGGAAATGAGAGTTTAAATCACAAATATAAAATATGTCAATATAATTCAATTACATAAATAAATATATACCTCTTGATATTTTTTTTTCTTAACTACTTTTATATTCATCTCAATAACATATAAACAAAACCATATGTAACACCCCAAGTTTCTACGGTACGCTTCTCTTTGAATAATGTGATAGCGTGTGTTGTACGCAACACCGAGTTCTAACACACCATAACCAATCAAACTAGCTGTTATGAATAGTAATACCTACTTTTTGAAAATTATATATATTTTATATTTCAAAATGGACATAATTTTTGGATTCAGGATTCGGAATATCGAATGTAGACTAAGGTGAAATTTTGGTACTTTTCGGATAACTTTCATATTTTGATGAATAGTGAAAATTACTAAATTTTAATTAAAAACTACTTTTTAAATCAAAATAATTAATAGTGATAAATTATGAATTTGAGTGGTTTTAAAGTATATTTAGAATATATTTTTACCATTTAATAAAATTTTGGTCATTGGACATAATTTTACAGTTAAACCGGATATAAACAAGTGTCAATCTTTTGATAGTTATTATATCTTAAAAGCACGCTTTTTATTTTAACAACGGGAATTAATTTTAAATTAATTTCTGCCACTTCTGTGTTTTGAATTTGGAAAAATGGATTCCATATTTGGAATCAGGATGTTAAAATTGTGTAAATAGATAACATTTATTTTTAGACATTTTGGGTAATTATTTCGGTAAATATTTTATTTATCGTGGTTAAGGGTAAATCCGGAAAATAAGGGTTAAAAAATAATCTTATAATAATAACAAATTACCCTAAAACGTGTCCTAACATTATTGACTGATACAAGTTCGACCATAGGCATATCTGGGTCGATTTTGGGACCGCATGGTGCCACTTGAAAATGATAGGGATACTTTCTTTTAATTAAGTTAAAATGAATACAAAAATTACACAAGCATATATCTTTTAGAAAAACAATTTTTACATAGGGTTATATATGTTGGATTTTCGACTATAAATATTAATTAGAAATCTAAAACGATTTTCTACATAATTATATTTTATTTATAATTTTTATACTTTAAATAATTTAATTTATTTATGACACAATTATGATGCAGTAATTACCATAATAGCGACAAATTAAAATAATTGATATTATAAATACCCAAATAAATATAATTTTAGGATTTTAATGAATTACACTAATTTTAAAGGATAAGATGAAATATTAGGATTGATTTATTTGAATTTTTTCTAACTAATAATTCTGTTAAGAGTTTCACAAATATCAACTATTGAATAGTGTCAAAATTGACTTAAAAGAGTTTTTTTTAAACAAATATTATATTATTAATTGATATTAAGTTCATAAAAATATAAGGTTCGTCCAAGAGACTTATATAATTATATTTATATCATTAATGGACCACTTGGGGGTCTCTTGGATGTATATAGTATGTTTATTAACCATATAATATTAAAATACAAAGAGACATTGTAAAAGTGAAACTAATTAACTTAGAGTTAATACTTATATTTAAGGTTAATATAAGTACATAAACCTGTCTAAATTCTATTGGTTGAGTTGTTTTCGACCCATAACCACCTTAAAATTGAAATAATGCACTTTGGAGCCATTATAAACCGAATATGAATTTATTATAAATTAATATTTCTCGCTTTTCCAAAGGTGCCCCTCACCCCTCTTATAAAAGGTCACTCATCCTTCTCATTTCTTCACACCATAAAAGCCTTTTGTATTGGACAAAATCTTCCCAAATACTCTCCCAAATTCCATCAAAACAACCTAGAGGCCTTAGTTGGATTAGAAAGCCAACCTAAGGAGCCCTTTTGATCAAATCAAAAGGAAGAACCCGAAGAAGAGGTAATGTTTTCACCACCCCTTTTCAAGTTCCTTTCTTCTTCCACATCTACATTCATTGTTATTACCATTCTAAAATAATAACTCCAGTATCTTATATATATTGTGATGTTATTATAAATATTGTACAACCATTTTTAGTATTCGATCCACCCTTTGAATGACATGTCACCATACGTCCGTACGTACGGCTTACCGTCTCCACGATGTGGTGTAATTGTTATTCAATATATTATTATTTGGATGGGTATAATAATGATGTGTAACTCATGTAAATAATAAATATAACATGTTAATTATTCTGTATATATGATATACCATCCATTTATATATTATTTTAATATCAAAAGAATGATATTGTCGCTCGTGCATACGTACGGACTACCGTCTCCACGGACGCGATGAGATTCATTCTCCATCGTATCCATTCAAGTATAATTAACATTTTATGATTTAAAAATGAATTTTAAGGACTTGATATCGTTATGTATATGAATAATATACAACCTATCCATTACAATCATGTATTACGTAACAAAATATATAAAAGAAAACGAGTAAGTTAACACTCAAAACAACGATAATACTAAGATATTAATAACAAATCAATGTTAAAAGATCATATATGATATCATATTAATGTATATGATTCTTGTATAATTTAATAACAATTATTTCGCCATTATACAGGAGGTTAACCTAACCCAACCAAGGAAAAGTACACCTTAAGGGCTATTTCGCAATCTCTTCATTATCCAAGGTTGTTTATACGTAATTATCTACTGGGATTTTTTTATCATCCACATCCATGTTTCTTCGAAATGTATTTAAAAAAGATTTTACAATTTAAAATAATATGGGTTAAAGTCATTCATACCCTTGTTTGACTTTTTATAAGAGGTTTATAAAGTAATCTATCCTTCGTTTTCCAAATAAGGTTCTATTAACCTTTTCAACGGAATAAAGGTAAGAATGTTTTTTTAACTTATATGGCGGGTGCGGTTATTTTCCAACGTTATAAAATCGTCGAAGCTTCCCTTAAAAGATTATAAGAATGTTTTCAAAGAAAATGTTTTATTTTATAAATATATGACCCTTAAAAGATTTCAAAAATAGAAAGAGATATTTCTCTAAAAAGAGTTTTGATTATATATATGTCAACATCCTTTGATGGATTTTACATTTATTTGAAGTTGATTTATTATGATAAAAAAATTATATACTGTATTGAAGGTTTTGTGATATGTTTGACTATGGATGTGCTATTTTTATACCATTCATAGTTTATGGTGAATGTATTGACATTTCACATCATAGTTTTAATAAGAATGTTTATGTTATGTTTAAACCTTTTCATATGGGAATGAATTGGACTTAATATGTGACGGGTGGATCCCACTATAGCTCCTAGATGCATCGGTAGGTCCCATGATACAAACTAGTGTCTTGGAACAGGGCCTTGACAAAATCTAATTTGTAGTCTTGGCACAAGGCCTTGGATATGTGGTTATGATAGTCTGGCATTATGCATTCTATCATTATGAAAGTGGTTATTGATATTGCATGTGATTATTCGATTAGTAGAATATCCATGTGAATAAGTAAATGGCATTATTTCATTTTATTTTTCCCATACTATGTTTATGTTCAAGTTTAAAAGGCTTTTGATTTAGTTATACATTGCCTTAATTGTTTATTCTTATTTATGAAGGTTTCCACTATATAGTTATCCTTACTGGGCATTTCAGCTCACCCCTTTTCTATGTTTTATTGTTCCCAGGTTATGAAGTAGTAAATTATGAATGGCCTGCATGGATAGTATGTGGGGATATGAGTGTGTAATATTAATAGAAGATGTGGTTGTAGTTTTCATTTTTATGATGTAATGTAATACTTATGAATATATCTAGTATTTCCATGGCTACTGAACCAATCGATCATTCGAGATTTGATCCTTCTTGTGATCATGAAAATGTTATGTAATAAAGCACCGACTCTAGGTAACTGGGGTCGGGGCATTACAGTTGGTATCAGAGGAAGATTAGTACAAACCTTGGAAACTATATTAAATAATATCTGATTAGAGCACATAGATTTAAAATGGACTTTGAGGATTAGTATAGAAGAACTTCTTAGAATTTTTGTATTGTAGAGATTTTCTGAGTTTTCTGAGCAATACATCCCTGTCTGGATATGACCAGGTAGAGGCGGCTCTGGCACAGATGAACCTAGGGGTAAAACCTGAAAACACCGCTTTGAGCTAGACTCGAACAGGAACTGGTGCACGACAATGGGCCTTGCTGCACTCTTTGTTACGACACTCCTGGGGGATATGCTTAGGATAACTCTCATTTTCATTAAAAATAATTATGAAGGGTTTATGAGTATATACTTCATCAATGAAAACATTTTTATTATAATGGATTATATGCATAAATAGTTCAATTTATGTTAAGTGTTTTATAAGTATGGGATTATGTATTTTGATTCACAAACTGATCTAGTTTATGCCATTGTTTAGAAATGGCTCTAGTGGAAGAAATGGAAACCGTATCAATGCACACACTCCATGTAGGGATTGCCCTCCTGCTCAAGATAATTATAGTGGAGCTGGTGATACAACTGGTGCCGATAAGCTAATCACCATACTAAGACAACTCACTCAGGTTATGAATAATAACCTTACCCATATAGAGAACCCTGATCCACAGTGTGGAGGATCAATGTTAGATCGATTCATGAGGCAACAACCACCAATGTTCAATGGGAGTACAAATCCCTTAGTAGCTGAGCAATGGATATTTTTCCTAGAGAAAATATTTCAAGCTTTGGGAAGTAGTGAAAGGGAAAAAGTTATCATGGCAGTTTACCGCCTCACTGGAGATTCTGATCAATGGTGGTGATTGATTCAAAATAAGAAGAAAGATGATGAAGTATCAAATATGGAATGGAGGGAGTTCAAAGATCTGTTTTTAGAAAAATACTTTCCTCGCGACCACCGAGCAGATATGGAAAGGCAGTTTTTGAGTCTGAGACTACAAGAGGATGATAATGTCGCAAAGTATGAGGATAACTTTACAAGGTTAGCAAGGTATGATGGAGATTATATATGTAACCCAAGAATTAAGATTGATAGTTTCTTTGATGGGTTAAAACCATTTCTCCGCCGAGCATTAGTCTCACAATCCTTTTCATCATACGAAGACATTGTCTCATGTGCTATCAAGACCGAAAAGGAATTCTATAAGTCTTATGACTTTAAAGCAGAGCAAGAGAAGTAGAGACCTACTGATCAATCTGGGAATGGAAATAAGGGGAATAAGGGAAATGTTGAATATACATCCTGTGGTAAATGTAGTAAGACACACCTCGGTACTTGCATGAAGGGAACATGAGTCTGTTACAAGTGTGGTGAAAAAGGCCACCAAGATCATGATTGCAAGGGGAAGAAGGAAGCTACCAATGTTCAGTGCTACAATTGTAGGGATATGGGGCATTATGAAAATTAATTTCCTAATCTGCAGGAGAACATACCTCAGAAAAGGCCAAGTGATCATGTACAAGCATATGCTATCACTACTACTGAGGTAGAAGCTCCGAAAGACGTGGTGGCAGGTAATTTAATGGTTTCCTCATGTTTAGAAAATGCTTTATTTGATTTTGGATCATCGAATTTTTCATATCTACCCAGTTTCCTAAGAAAATTAGATATTTCCAATTTGATTTAACAAGGGAGTTGTCAGTTCAAACTCATAAGGGACGTATCATTGCAACAAAGTTTTGTGAATAAGTCCCCATTAGAGAACATAAATGTTCTTTATCTGCTGATCTCGTCGTCATTCATATGATTGAGTTTGATATAATCCTCAGTATGGACTAGCTTTCGGACTATGATGCCAAGATTTATTGTAAGAAGAAAGAGGTTATGATTCATTATGATGATGATAAGGAACACCTTATCTTTAGAGCAGAATCGTCACCACCTAATTCTTATTAAAATCCACCCCTAGTAGCTCAACTAAATTCAATTATTGGGGAGGAAGAGAATGAAATAATTGTGGGTGAGGAAAGGAATGTTCAAATAGAGGATATACTTGTTGTGAAAAAATTTGTAGATGTATTTTCGAAAGATTTACCTGGACATCCTCCAAAATGAAAAGTTGAGTTTTCCATTGATTTACTTCCTAAATCAAGGCCTATATCAATGACCCCTTATAGAATGGCCACTGAAAAATTAGTTGAAATAAAGAAACAACTAGATGAATTGAGTAATAAGGGATTTATTCTCCCTAGTGTTTCTCCATGGGGAGTCCCTATAATTTTTGTTAAAAAGAAAGATGGAACTATGAGGATTTGTATCGACTATAGGGAGATCAATGATATAACAATAATGACCAAGTATCCCCTACCACGCATTGATGATTTATTTGACCAAATGCATGGAGCTCAATACTTTTCAAAGTTTGACCTTCGATTTGGATACCATCAGTTGTGTGTGAAGAAGGAAGACATTCCGAAGACAGCATTTCGAACCAGGTATGGGCATTACAAGTTTACTGTAATGCCTTTTGGATTGACTAATGCACCCTCTGTATTCATGGATCTGATGAATATATTTTTCCAGGAGTATCTCGATGAATCTTTGGTGGTATTTATTGATGATATCTTGGTATACTCCAAAATCTACGAAGATCATGAAAATCATTTGTTCATTATCTTGAAGACTCTGAGAAGGAAGGAATTATATGGGAAGTTTAGCAAGTGTGAATTCTGGCTTCAGAAGATTTCTTTTCTTGGCCATATTGTCTCTAAAGATGGAATCTCTGTTGATACTTCTAAGACCAAGGCAATCCAAGAATGGCCAGCACCTACGAGTATAACTGAGGTACATAGTTTTATTGGTTTGGAAGGTTATTATCGACGTTTCGTCCAGAATTTTTCCCGATTGGCTAACCCATTAACGAAGCTCACACGTAAAGGGGTTAAATTTGTTTGGAAAAAAGAGTGTGAAGAATGTGTCGAATAACTGAAGATAAGATTAGTCAATTCTCCGATATTGACTCTACAATCGGGGAATGATGGGTTCATAATTTATAGTGATGCATCGAAGAAAGGACTCGGCTGTGTCCTTATGCAGAATGATAGAGTTATTGCCTATGCATCCCGACAGTTGAAAATTCATGAACAAAACTATCCTACTCATGATCTCGAGTTAGCAGCTATGATATTTTCTTTGAAGATATGGAGGCACTACCTCTATGGTGAAAAATGTGAGATTTATACTGATCACAAGAGTTTGAAGTATATTTTCTCACAAAAAGAACTCAAAATGAGGCAAAGGAGATGGATTGAATTACTCAAGGATTATGATTTCACGATACACTACCACTTGGGGAAGGCAAAAAAAGTGGAATATTATTTGAGAAGAAAAGATCATGGAGTTTTGAACAATAATAGAATTTAAAGGGATCCAATTTTCATGGATCTAGTGAAGATGGACATGGGAATAACCAGGGAATGAGAAACATCAATTATTTTTCAAATGGTTTCCAAACTATCATTACTAAAAAGGATTAAGAGTTCTCAGACCAATGATGAAGAATTTCAAAAGACGATTAAAGCTGTGAATGATGGGAGACTGAGAGACTTTGTGAATGAAGATGGAATTTTGAAATTTGGGAAGAGACATTGTGTTCCCAATATACCTAATCTAAAAAGGGAATTTCTGGATAATGCTCATAGTTCCAATCTCTCTATACACCCTGGGAGCACCAAAATGTATAGTGATTTGAAGCAACATTTTTGGTGGGTCAATATGAAGAGGGAGATTGCTGATTTTGTGTCACGATGTATGGTTCGTCAACAAGTGAAATTTGGAAGGCAACGCCCGGGAGGAGTCATGAATCCTCTTCCCATACCGGAGTGGAAATGGGATAGTATTTTGATGGACTTTGTCATGGGGCTACCAAAAACTCCTAAAAGGAATGATGCAATATGGGTCATTGTTGATCGTCTTACCATGTCAACACATTTTCTTGCTATAAGAGAAGATCTACCACTAGAACGTCTAGAAAGACAATACATTGATGAAGTTGTGAGACTTCATGGAGTACCCCTATCGATTGGTTTTTATCGTGATCCCCATTTTACATCAAGATTCTGGAAGAGTATTCATAAATCCCTGGATACTAAACTTCATTTGAGCACTTCCTACCAACCTCAGACAGATGGACAATCAGAACGGACTATTCAAACCTTAGAAGACATATTGAGATCCTGCTCACATGACATTCAGTGTATGTGGGGTCAGTATTTACCTCTGGTAGAATTTTCCTATAACAATAGCTTCCATTCAAGTATTCAGATGGCACCATATAAAGTGTTATATAGAAAGAGAAGTCGTACACCAACCTGTTGGGATGACGTTGGTGAAGTAAAACTTGTAGGTCTATAACTGGTGGAGGAAACGATGGAAAAGGTGAAGGTAATCCAAAATCACATCAAAGCAGCTCAAAGTAGGCAGAAGAGCTATGCTGATAATCGAAGGAAGGATTTCGAATTTCAAGTCAGTGATCATGTTTTCCTGAAGGTATCTCCATGGAAGGGAGTCATACGTTTCGGTAAGAAAGTTAAATTGAGTCCCAGGTACATCGGACCTTTCGAAATTCTAGAACGAATTGGGGCTATAGCTTACCAATTCGCAATGCCTCCAAGTCTCTCCAAAGTTCACGATGTGTTCCACGTATCTCTGTTGAAGAAATACATGCCTGGCCCAACGCATGTAATCACCTATGAAGAATTAGAACTGGAACCTGATCTGTCTTATTATGAAGAGCCCGTCAGGATTCTTGATATGAGAGAACAAGTACTGGGAAACCGAACGACGCGTCTGGTAAAAGTTTTGTGGAGAAACCATAAGATGGAAGAGGCAACAAGGGAACCCGAGGAACTTACGATAAAGAACTACCCGAGTCTTTTCATGTGATAAGTATTCTAGAAATTTCGAGGAAAATTTATTTGAAGGAGGGGAGAATTTAACACCCCAAGCTTCTATGGTACACTTCTCTTTGAATAATGTTATAGCGTGTGTTGTATGCAACACTGAGTTCTAACACACCATAACTAATCAAACTAGCCATTTTGAATAGTAATACATACTTTTTGAAATTATATATATTTTATATTTCAAAATGGACTTCACATTTGGATTCGGGATTCGGAATATCGAATTTAGCCTAAGGTGAAATTTTGGTACTTTTCGGATAAATTTAATATTTTGATGAATAGTGAAAATTACTAAATTTTAATAAAAAACAACTTTTTTAATCAAAATAATTAATACAGATAAATTATGAATATGAGTGGTTTTAAAGAATATTTAGAATATATTTTTACCAATTAATACTATGTTGGTCATTGGACATAATTTTACAATTAAACCGGACATAAACAAGTGTCAATCATTTGACAGTTATTATCTCTTAAAAACCCGCTTTTTGTATTAACAACGGGAAATAATTTTAAATTAATTTCTACCACTTATGTGTTTTTAATTTGGAAAAATGGATTCCATATTTGGAATCAGGATGTTCAAATTGTGTAAATAGGTAACTTTTATTTTTAGATATTTTGAGTAATTACTTCGGTAAATATTTTATTTACCATGGTTAAGGGTAAATCCGTTAAATAAGGGTTAAAAAATAATATTATAATAATAACAAATTACCCTAAAACGTGTCCTAACATTATTGGCTGATACAAGTTCGACTATAGGCATCTTTGGGTCGATTTTGGGACCTCATGGTTCCACTTGTAAGTGATAGGGACACATTATTTTAATTAAGTTAAAATGAATACAAAAATGACACAAGCATATATCTTTTAGAAAAACATTTTTTACATTGGGTTATATATGTTTGATTTTCGACTATAAATATTCATTAGAAATCTAAAAAGATTTCATACATAATTATATTTTCTTTATAATTTTTAGACTTTAAATAATTTAATTTATTTATGACACAATTATGATGTCGTAATTACCATAATAGTGAAAAATTAAAATAATTGATATTATAAATACCAAAATAAATATAATTGGAGGCTTTTAATGAATTACACTAATTTTCTAGGATAATATGACATATTAGTATTGATTTAAT
Source organism: Viscum album (assembly GCA_963277665.1). NCBI lineage: Eukaryota > Viridiplantae > Streptophyta > Magnoliopsida > Santalales > Viscaceae > Viscum > Viscum album. The sequence continues at coordinate 696,507,221 of OY728141.1, forward strand.
TGACTTTTTTAGAAGTAATAATTCTGTTATGAGTTTCAAAAAAATCAACTATTGAATAGTGTCAAAATTGACATAAAAGAGTTTTTTTAAAACAAATATTATATTATTAATTGATATTAAATTCCTAAAAATCAAAGGATCGGCCAAGAGACTTATATCATTAATGGACCACTTGGGCGTCGCTTGAATGTATATAGTAATTTTATTAACCATATAATATTAAAATACAAAGAGACATTGTAAAAGTAAAAATAATTAACTTAGAGTTAATACTTAAAGATAAGGTTAATATAAGTACCCAAACATGTCTAAATTATAATGGTTGAGTGTTTTTAGACCCATCCCCACCTTAAAATTTAAATAATCCACTTTTGAGCCATTAGAAACCGAATATGAATTTATTATAAATTAATATTTCTGGATTTTCCAAAGGTGCCCCCACCCCTCTTTTAAAAGGGAACTCCTCCTTCTCATTTCTTCACACCTTAAAAGCCTTTTATTTTGGCCACACTCTTCCCAAATACTCTCCCAACTTCCCTCAATACAACCTAGAGGCCTTAGTTTGATCATAAAGACAACCTAAGGAGCCCTTTTGATCAAATCAAAAGGAAGAACCCGAAGAAGAGGTAATGTTTTCACCACCCCTTTTTAAGTTCTTTTATTCTTCCACTTCTTCATTCATTGTTATTACTATTATAAATTAATAACTCCAGTATCTTATATATACTGTGATTTTATTATAAATATGGTACAACCATATTCAGTATTCTATCCACCCTTTGAATAACATGTCACCATACGTGCGTACGTATGGCTTACCGTCTCCACGTCGTGGTGTAATTGTTATTAAATATATTATTATTTGGATGGGTATACTAATGATGTGTAACTCATGTAAATAATAAATATAACATGTTAATTATTCTGTATATATGATGTAACATCCATTTATATATTATTTTAATATCAAAAATTGATATTTTCGCTCGTGTGTATGTAGGAACTACCGTCTCCACGAACGCGATGAGATTCATTCTCCATCGTATCCATTCAAGTATAATTATCATTTGATGATTTAAAAATGATGTTTAAGGACTTGATATCATTATGGATATGAATAATATACAACATATCCATTACAAACTTGGCTTACGTAACAAAACATATAAAATAAAATGAGTAAGTTAACACCCGAAACAAAGATAATATTATGATATTATTAACAAATCAATGTTATAAGATCATTTATGATATCATATTAATGTATATGAATCTCGTATAATTTAATAAAAATTATTTCACCATTATAAAGGTGGTTAACCTACCCCCACCAAGGAAAAGTACAGGGTAAGGGTTATTTCGTAATCTCTTCATTATCCGAGATGTTTATACATAATTTTCTACTGGGATTTCTTTATCATCCACATCCATGTTTCTTCGAAATGTATTTCAAAAAGATTTTACTATTTAAAATAATATGGGTTAATGTCATTTATACCCTTTTTTGAATTTTTATAAGAGGTTTATAAAGGAATCTTTCCATCGTTTTCCAAACAAGTTTCTTTTAACCTTTTCGACAGAATTAAGGTAAGAATGTTTTTTAACTTATACAGCTGGTGTGGTTATTTTCTGCCGTTATAAAATCGTCGAAGCTTCCCTTAGAATATTATAAGAATATTCTCAAAGAAAATGTTTTATTTTATAAATATATGACTCTTAAAATATTTCAAAAATAGAAAGAGATATTTCTCTAAAAAGAGTTTTGATTTCATCTATGTCAACATCTATTGATGGATTTTACGCTTATTAGAAGTTGATTTATTATGATAGAAAACTTCTATATTGTATTGAAGGTTTTGTGATATGTTTGACTGTGTATGTGCTATTTTTATACCATTTATAGTTTATTGTGAAAGTATTGACATTTCGTATGCTAGTTTTAATACGAATGTTTTTGTTATGTTTAAACCTTTTCATATGGGAATGCATTGGACTTAATATGTGACGGGTGAGCTTGCGATAGCTCCTCGATGCATCGGTAGGTCTGATGAGACAAAATAGCGTCTTGGCATAAGGCCTTGACAAAATCTTATTTGTAGTCTTGGCATGAGGCCTTGGCTATGTGGTTATGATAGTCTGGCATTATGCATTCCAGCATTATGAATGTGGTTATTGATTTTTCATGTGATTATTCAATTAGTAGAATATCCATGTGAATTAGTAAATGGAATTATTTCATTTTATTTTTTCCATACTATGTTTAAGTTCAAGTTTTAAAGGCAGTTGTTCTAGTTATACATTGCCTTAAATTTTTTTTCTTATTTATGAAAGTTTCCGCTATATTTTTATCCTTAATGGGCATTTGAGCTCACCCCTTTTCTATGTTTTATTTTTCCCAGGGTATGAAGAAGTAAATTATGAATGACCTGCAGGGATAGTATGTGGGGATATGAGTGTGGAATATTAAGAAAATATATTGTTGTATTTTTCATTTTTATGATGTAATGTAAGACTTATGAATATATCTAGTATTTCCAAGGCTACTAAACCAATCTGTCTTTCTAGATTTCATCATTCTTTTGATCATGCCAATGTTATGTAATAATGCATCGAATCTAGGTAACAGGGGTCGGGGCGTTACACCATAAATATATATAAAAATAAATAATAAGTGTGTGCGACATATCACTTTGATGATTCAATTGATACCACTGAATTTTGATAAAATTGTAATATAACTTGATATTATGTATAATTTCATTATTTATTAGTTTTATTAATATCTATATGAGGATAAAAAACCCTTAAACAGATAACTATCTCTCTATTATTGAATTCAATTATTATAAAAAATTGGAGATGATTTCTTGTATGGTTAAAAATTTATTGATAATGTAATATTTTGATAGAAACATCTTGGTATCCTGAAAGTAGTGAGTCAATACAATTTATTATATTAATGTAAAACATATATTCCATGAATATAACTTCATAATACACTATGATTTATTCTCTTAAATACCACTTGAATAATGAAATGATGTCATGTATAGTTCTAAAATGGGGTTTTCACACCATTGGAACTTTTAAATACATATTTTAAACTTATTTGATTCATAGATCTGAATCAATATAATTTGATACTCTTTATTAATGTATATAACTTCCATATTCAGTTTTGATATCTAAAGTTCTTTTTCAATACAACATGATGATTTAACCCCTGCAATTAATACAATTTTCAACTTTTTTTTAAGTCTTATTACTAATTAGTAGGTAGAAATATTTTACTCCACTTATTATATATATATATACATATGTCACTTTGGTACAATAAAATATATTTGTCAATAAAAAATCACATACAATTAATCTATCTAATTTAAATGCACATTCACTATGGATTTTATATCCCCCTTGATCCTATATAACTTTTAAATAGATATTATAAAATTATAAATATGTATATATGTGGGTACCTCATATATCCTCAAGTTGAAGAATATTATTTTATATGGTGAACCATCTATTTGTCTGACACATTCTTCCATGACTTTCTTTTGGTCATTCATCCAATTACTCATATGAAAATTTCAATTTTTCTAATCTCTCTAGGTTATATAATATTAATAAGATTATCTTTAATATCAATTGCGAGACTAGTCCCACTAATAAAATTTTCCTCGTTTGATTCAATTTTCTTGCATCCTTAGTAAAATATCCTCTACCAAAAAGGTATTTTCAATCAAAAATAATATCTTTCCAAGTGGTATTATATGTACGATCACAATGTATGTTCTCATTTCTATCCTCTTAAAAATACTATTAGAGTCACTTCAGACTTATTTTTCCTTAACATGTCATTCATAAGATATTTTTCCACACATCACACTACTAGAACAGTCCCCATCCTTGGATTCTATATTATTCTTCCTCCGTGGTGGATATTATAGGAATAACAGGATTAGTTATTTTTCCTCACTAGGTTATGATCAAAATTTTTCCCAAATAAATTAAAAATCTATCATCCATCTTAATAGATTTCATTTCTGTGAAACATTTCTTAGAATATGTTATATGAATGGATGATTTCCTTATGAAACTTTTATACTGTTTCATTCTAAAATTTCATTCTATATATCCATAGTTAGAACATATAAAACAATACCCTTAAAAATCATTCCTCTTGTAATTATTTCTCTACTCACAAATTTATGGAGTATGTTTTCTTCCACTACTGAGATCTTGCACTTGTAGACTCTCATGGTGTTCCCCATTCTTATAGAGAATTGGCACTAAATTTTTACCATATTATGAGATCTTAATCATATATATTTTATATAGTATTCATTCTATTCATTATTTATATGTACTAATCTTTGTTAACTCCAATTATTAATGTTTCTTTGACTAATGTTACTACAATCACCATTCCTTTAAAGGATTTAATATTTAATTTAAGATCATTGACCATCTTGAATTTTACCATTAATTTGTAATCCATTTCATTCATTGAAGATCCAATAAAATTTATAGTTTTCCAATTTCATCTATCTATTTCTTGAGTTGGGGATTCTTTATATCATATCTTTCTTAATTTATAATTTTTTTCACAACCTCTTGTTTGTGTTATCTAAGAAAGTCACACTGGAAATTCTTCTTTGTTTCTATTATCATTATGTCTACATTAAATACAACTTATACTCTCACCATTCATTTGTTCTTAAAACTTAGAACATCAATGAATGATAAACACACTTAATTCATAATATCCGATTGATCCAACTTTCTATATAAGTATTGAATGTCATTTTATATTCTACATATACAATCTCTAAATTAATGACTAGATTTCATTACCACATCATCCATGAAATTCATACATTTTTCTATATCATGGTGTGATTATGAACATTCATATTTATAAAAATCTTATAAAATATTTTTATAATGATATTAAATAATATAAATATAATTATTCTAAAAAATTAGAGAGTTCATATTAAAATCCAAGTTTTTTCTTTTCATTTATCACCCTTCAATATAATGATGTATTAAACTTTTTTAGAATATTATTGATCCATCTCCCCCATATTAACTTCATTACAATAAATGATTTCATGTCTTTTACACATCTTGAATATCGTATAATAATGAGTTTTTTTCTTTGAAAAATAATTATAAAGTGATCATTAAACATTTTTAAGTATGCTAATATTTTCCATCCCTTAATTTTACTCATTCTATATTTTATATTGACAAATATAGATCACCACCACATTTTGAAAATTTTATTGGATGATAATAATTTATTTTTTAAAAATAATCATTATTAGTTACTCTAAAAAAGTGTATTATTAATTGATCATACGTGTATTTGAAATTTAAATAGATTTAGAGATTGATTTTTCTATTAAAATATTTTTTATCTGAAGCCACTTATATGAACCATGTTGTCCAAGAGAACCTTGAGCGGGGAGTGAAATATTCTAAAAACTGAATAAATTTTTTTACCTTTTTTGACCTTTTACCTTTCTAGATCTTGTTTATATGTTATAAAGAACACATTAAATTTTACCTCATTATCTGACATTAATCACAAAACGAATTATTGTAGAGGGTAAATAAATATCATTATATAGTGATTTTTGGATCACTATAAAGGGTCAATAAAAGGAGCATGTGTTGATGGTGTGTCAATGTAAAAGATTATAACACTATTAAATTTATGTGTAATAAGGAATTTAAGTAAGGAACACTATTGATAAAATATTCAATTTTTATTCCTATTATTATTATTATAACTTGGATAATATTCTGATTAATTAAGAGACATGTAGGACTTTTCAAAATATATATGAAAATAAATATATATCTCTAATAAAAGTGAGACTCTTCTTATATCATATATTCAGATTCATTGTTCCTATGAACATCATCTTACTATACCCTACACCATTAATGTTGGATATAATGATCTACACCATATGAAAGGATTGAGTATTTTTCTTCCTCAATATCTCAACACTGAAATTACACTTCTAGATAATGATAATTCTAAATTCAAATTACCTTTTTTCCTTTCCTTATATTTCAATCAGCTTTAGTTGTGATATCGTAATTATTCTTTGTTGATCCATTATTATCAAACTGCACTAGATATAGAAATATAACCCTTTATAAATAACTTATTATCTTATCATGAATTTATATATCAAACTATGTTATATATTTTTTCAAGGACTACTAAAATCAGTATTATAATTCCATCGATATCTAAGGTGTACACAAGATTATACAAAATATGTAATCAAAACACACTTTCACTAAAAGGTTATGAAAGTCCTATTAACTCATCATTACATTTCAATAAAAATATATTAATTTAATTAAAATATACAAATTAAATGGTTATAATATATTATTTAACAGGTAAAAACATAGTATTGTGATTTTTAAGAAATTTCAAAAAAATTTATTTTTGGGTGGATAATAAATATATTATTTTTATAAATATAGAGAAAAATTTTATCGGATCATTATATATCCATAAAATAAAAATTTATAATATCATTTTTACCAAACGAAAAAATAAATTTAATTATTAAAAACAATTCATTTAAAAATATTAAGTGGAATTTAGACATCAATGTTTGACATTTTGATACTTTGGATATATATTTTATATTTTTATTTTATTACATATATACAAAGAATCATTAACTATTTATTTACTTTGAATGTCACATAACTCTATTTTTTACTAATTAAATGATTAATTTTATGGGAATCATTAAAATTGGTAACATTATAGTAAATTAATTTTTGTGAATGAAATCACATGTGTTTTCAAGAAAAGTTATTTTTATTTCTTTAAGCATGTGAATATTAAAATTAATTTCTACCACATTCAGGACCTGGATCATCTGAAAATATTTTCATATTTATAATTATAAATTTTCAATTAGGTATTGATTTTTGTTTCATTATAATTCATAAGAAATTAACTACCTAGGTAAAAGTTCTCACCATGAAAGAAGCTAAAATGTGGTAAAATGGTTAAACTAATGGATAAGACCGGTTGTTTAAAAAATGGATTTTCTAATTTTTGTCAGTTCATTGTATTCTATAACTAATATATGCTATATTCAAAAAATTTAAAATTTGATGCTATATTTATTTATGTTTTTTTAAATTTATATTATTTTAAAATAATTTCATCTCACTATATTGTAAATAGACCCCATAACAACTCCACTTCTCAAACCTAAATGCTTTATAGCACAAAAAATCATATTAAAACTCTCCTCAACCAAATTATTCATTTCCTAGAAGATATGGTATCAAATGAATAACGATTTAAGAATTATTAATGAGTGGTTTAAATGAGGATATCAAGGAAGATTAAATTGAATTTAATATGTTCTTTCATGTTTTTATCATTTTCACCTCCCAAGAATCTATTATCGCCATACAATTATAAGACAATTATTATCATTAGTATGCTCAAATATTATTCTTTTATTGAATAAATATTATTTACCCACTATCATCTATTGGGGAATGAAATATTTCTTGTGTTACGTACAGACTTTCGCATCCATTAATGATGTATTTATTTTTTCATCACCACCATACCTGAATTCTTTATAAAATATATTTAATGATTAAATATTATGTTTATAAAAATAATAAAATTATGTACAGGTAATTTTTCTGATAGAATAATAATTTTGAAAAATGGTCATTTTAAAATTTAACCGCATAAAACGATTATATAGACTGATATTATAAGTAATAACATATTATAATTTTATTCAATCTATCTTACACATATACATATTCATTAATTTTATTTTTAATGTCAACAGTATATTTTAAATCCATTAAAATTCAATAAATGTTAATATTATCATTTTTTATTAATATGCTCCTACCCATTAAATTATTATAACAAGCTCTTATTTTTGTTTATTTTAATAATTATATGGAAATGTTTTTAATAAACATACCATGAATGAAAAATAAAAATTAAATATTTATTAAAATATGTGATAATTAAGAATTATATTTGTTTTTATAATTCTGGTGTGTCAATTTTCATCTTTTTTTACCAATTAATTCAATTATTTTGTTAATCAAATAGTACGTTGAAAGGTAGATTTTATAAAATTTCATAGAAGACATACCCATTAGTTCAACGAAGTTACTATAAAACTCAAAAAAAATTGTCAAACACATTATCTAACCTAGAATTAAAATTATGTAGATAATTAATCCAAGAAAAAAACTGATTTTCTAAAACATCCAAATAGAATCATGTAAGGGAAATAGAACAATTACAATTAAAATAGTAATTATCAAAGATAGAAATTTACTATATAGGATATAGGGAATTATAAATAGATATATTGATATAAAATAAAAATTAGTAATGTTTTTATCTAGATTAATAATAAAACTAAATTTATTATATAGTTATGTTAGAATATGTTTGATTGAATGGATGCCCGAGGTAAGGGTTACTTTTCTTGTGACACGATGAATTCATGAAAAATTACATATAAATTTTTAATTGATGGAATCACATATTATTTCTCTTTAAAACACTCATTTAATTTACCCTCATTTAATTATTGAAGGTTTATAGATTAATTATTAGCATTTTACTTTATTTGGTTTGAATTTCAACCGAATGGATACCTAAGGGAGGAATAAAACTTATATATTCTTCTTAGATGGGGATATTTCTCTTCAATGTCCATATTATTTAATTTTTTTAAGAATATTATTCTATACACAGATATTATTGTTAAATATAATTTAACATTGATATTCACTTTATTTACACATTATTAAGAAGGCCTTTAATGTTTTCCATATGAGTAATTTTTTTCATTATAAAACTATAAAAAGAATATTTTTTAATATTCACTGAATTGTAGAATTTTATCACAACAAATACTATTGTTTTTTATAAATATTTATTTCGATGTTAAAATATTTAAAAAATAGAATTGTATTCCAATTATTTTGGGAATACATTATTTTTTAGTGTTAATAAAAGAAAGGGATTTTTCTTATTGTTTTCAATGAAAACCCCCAAAGAATATATGGATGATTTTTTCATCTATGTCTACATACTTTAATTTATATTTTTCTAAACTGGGGATATTCATTACTTAAGTCATCCTCCTTTTTTTATTTTCTATGATCATTTTATTTCATTTATCGACTAGGGAAAATGTTGACCTCCATAAGCTAGTTAACCAATATGTATGTTTTTTAATAAGAAGGAATATTGAATAATTATTATATTGTTTTTTAATTATTAATATATTATTAATGCATTGGAATTATTTACATATGGTAATGGCCTAGAATGTTATGTCCCCTAAACGCATTGGTAGCACTCATGAGACAAACTGGAATAAGTATTTGGTGTATTCCTTAAAAACATATGTATAATATATGGTCATGTGACCTTGACTGTAATATTATGGTGTATATAATTATGAATTATTTCACTATGAAACTATTTATTAATATAATTTTTATTATTTATTTTGTATTTTCAGTGGTGGATATATTCCACTTTCAAGACATTAGTTATATGGACTATTTAATTATTTTTTGTGTTTGTTATATTTTCATGCCAGGATTATTCTACGATATATTCCATTGTATGATTCACCTTATTGATCATCCAAGATCACCATTTTTTCCTTACCCAATGGGTTCCCATATGTGAAATCTAAATAATTTCAATGATATAATAAAAGATATAATAAATGTATCCGTGGAATTTTAATTTCTATTTTATTTTCTAAAATGTTATATGTGAATCATGTATGTATTTAGTCACTTAAGACTACTCAAATATCAGATATAATGGTATTTACACTTTTTATTCTATAAAAAACAAATTAATTTACCATAAACTTCATTTTTCTAATGTAAGAGATATTTGAGTTTGTATTTGATAAGGGTTGGTATATATATTTATCTAAGACTTATCTGTATCCACCAAAGTACATCACCATAATGAAATCTCAGTAGAAATTTGAGATAAAATACAATATAGGTGTGGGTAATATATCATATGAAAAGAGTCTATCCATTTTTTGAAATAATATATTTATTTATTTCATGAATAATTACCTTGACATCCACTATAGCATGAGATTGATTTTTCAATGAATGTCAAAACTAATAAAAACCTATATCTAATAATATATATAGAATGGTCGTAGTGGAATTCAGTGAGATTAAGAAAAAAATTACATGATTTAAATGATAAGGTATTTATTCACCCATGTATTTCACCTAAGATATGTCTTATATTATTTGTGAAAAAATAAGGATGAGTTAATGGGTTTTTGAATCTTTTAGAGGGAAATAAAATCCAATACTAAAAATTATATTTTTTTTCTTCCATGAAGTGATGAATTTTTTTATTAAATTTAGTGAGAAAATATTTTTCAATGATTGATCTTAACCCTGATAACATAAATTAATGTAAAATAATAATGATATATATATGATGATCTTGAATACGATGTATGGAAATTTTGAGTATATGGTAATTCCATTTGAATTGAATAATTAATCCATTGTGTTTATGAGTCGGATAAATAAACTATTGAAGTATTATCTTATTAATATAATCGTAATATTCATTAATAATATCATTTTATACTCTAAAAGTAACTAAGACAATGATAATCATTTTCATATCATTCATGTGACTCGTAGTAAAAATGATTTATATATGAAATTCAATAAGTGTTAATTTTTTCTCAAGAATGTTTTTTTCTTGAATATATTGTATTTAAGTATAGAATATCTATTAAAAAACAATTATTAAAGTTGTTATGGAAATCCCCACACACAATAATATTAATAGCATACATAGTTTCTTTAGATTATCATGTGGGTAGTGGTGCTTTGTTCAAAAAAATTAAATTATCCAATCAAAAAATGAAGATGACACATGGAATGGTCAAATTCACATGGTCTAAGGAATGCGGAAAAATATTTGATGGGGTAAGGTGGATATTGTTCAAAGAACCTGTATTTAATATAACATTAGGAGAGGAATAAGTTTTTATATATATTTATTAATCAATGATTTTACTGGGTGCATATGAAATATGATAGAGTGGTTTCTTATTCATCATGGTGGTTGATGATCCATGAACATGATTATAAAACTAATGATCATGAGTTACTAGTTGTAATATTTTCCTTAATAAGATAATGTCCCTACCACAATGTTGATATATGTTACATTTATAAAGACAAAAAAATACTAAAGATCTTATTTCTCAGAAAGATATCAACATAATTCAAAAGATATAGTTGAAATTTCTCAACGGTCGTGACAGCTCAACTCAATAACACCCCAAGAATGAATACAATGTGTCTAATGCATTAATTAGAGATAAACACTATGTCCTTACTCTGATGATATTTAAAAATCATACTATATCCATTGATTTATTAATTTCGATATGGTAATATTGATAAATTGGAACAGAATTTCCATTCCATATAATCGAAAAAACATATTTACTAGAGGATATAATGAATCCCATGTATAATGAAAATGGTTTAACGAATGGTATTAAACACATGAATGATGTTATATTTTTAGACATCATTTTGGAATATGGTGTCTTAAGAGTATAAAGAATAATATTTTTTTGTTATATACGTTTGATGAAAAGGTAATTAATAGATGAAAAAAATATATCATATTTCATTAGACACAGTAGTTTTACAAAAGTTTTTTGAGATTCATGTTAAAATACATTTTGGAATAGTATGATGTATCAAATTACGAACTCTGTATCTATATTCATTATGTTCCACGGGATAAATAGTAAAATAAAACATCCTAAAAGTGTTATGAAACATTTCCCAAGACCGTTGTGGAAGTGGTAAAATATTATAATAGACATATATAATATAAATATGAAGACTTATAAGATGAATTTTGATATATGGGTCATTAAGGGTTTCCTCACCAAGTCTTCTAATTTTTCAACAACAAGTGAGGATATCCCTTTGACCATCTTTCTAAAATCAATACAAATGATGTTTTCAGACTTCAAAATGAACTAATATTAATTTATTTGATATTATTCCATGATTCACAATGATATTTTAGAAGATCATTCATAAGGATCTTAGAATAGTGATACACTTAAGAACTACTTAACATCCTCACAATTCTATGTAATCATAAATTACTATTCAATCATTGTAAAATAAATTGAAATCATAAACCCTTGGCTTTAATGTAATATGGTTCCAGTATATAATTTAACTATAATTTCTGTATAATAATATATTTTATTTATAAACATTTATTGCATCATTTGACGAATTGAATGGGAATATTTTATATGATCCAATATGTATTTATGTATTTGGAGAGAGGAAACATGTATCCCTATATATTTTTGAGAAAAAAATTATTAATGTGTTATTTATTCATAATAATATCAGGATATCTTAATGAAGACAAAAGAGTTATGTTGATAATGATATGAAGGATAGTGAAATTAATGTGAGTTATCATGTATTCCTGAAAGTATCTTCTTTGAAGGGATTTATAAGGTTTTATAAGAATGAGAAACTTGGTCGTAGCTAAATTTTGGCTTGTAAAAAACTACAAGGGATTATATTTGTATCATATTATAATGTTATTGCACCCAAACTCTATATAAAACATGATGTCCACTATTTTTTTGGAATTATTTATTAGATCCAATTCATGAAATCAATGCTGAGGAAATGTTTTGGGATAATAGATTATCTAATAAAGAAGATATTTTCAAGATTTATGATAGTTATTCACGTGTGTTGTGGAATAAGACTAGTTATCAAATAAAATTACATTGTATGAATTAGAAGATGGAGTAAGAAATCTCGGAATCTTAGGAATAAAAGATGTAGAATTGCACAAAATTTTTCAATAAATAATGTATATAAATATTTATAGGGAAACGTTATTTAATTTTGGTGAACATAAAAGATAATATTCTACTATAATGGATATTCACTATATCCCTAAACTATTATAAAATGAAAATTATATTATCTCATCATTATAATAAAAAAATCATCATTCAAGAAAATTTTTATAATAATATTTCCTAATTTTTTTTGTTTTCATTTCATTAAATGAATATAATTTTTGTATCCATCTTGTTAAAATTATCTTGAGATAAAATTTTGGATATTTCTTAAAAATGATTAATTTTTTTAAATGTAATAATATAGTTTTTACAAAATAATGATAATTGTTGACCTCATAATTTTATAAAAAATTTAAATTATATGAAACCCTTCACTCAACCCGAAATGTATTTAATGAATTAAATTAATTAATTTGAAAATATTATGTTTAGTTTCAATAAAAAAAATTTACATTTTGAAACCTAAAATAATTTTTTTTTATTTTTATTTAATTTACGTATTTAAAATGTACTAATTGGTTTTGAATTTATTTTAATATAAAATAAATATACTTTATAAAGCAATAAAATAATTAATTTCATGTTAATGAAATAAAATTAAAAAAGTAGCCAAAATTCATTATTATTCATAAAAATTAATTTTTTTCTAAAATACAATTTCTTTTTGTTAAGATAACTAATATTAAGAATATATTTTCCAACCCCAACAATTGAATCTTTTAAAATTTTTACAAATTTTGGGATCATTATTTTAAAATTATAATAAAATTTCGACATTATTTTGCATCATAAATAATAATATACCAATGTAAAAGATAACCACCATTGTAAAATCTCAAATGTTGATAGGAGGATAATATAAGGGATAAGGACACAAATATCACAAGATATTTATAAATTCGATTGGATTATTACATTAAAAACCCACATAATCTTATCATCTAAATTACATTAATTTGGTTCCACCATATATGAAAATATAATTTATTTTATTTTAAAGTTAAAAGTGTTTATAAAATTAACACCCCTAAGCTAATAAAGGACCCCCTCTCCATCCCACTTATCCTCACACCTAATTAATTACATCTCAGAAAACTCCTAAAATCCTTATCCCTGTACAACATTTCCATATTATATAGGTTTTGGTTTCATTGAAAGGCCAATCTAAGAAGGGCTAACGAGTTTTTTAATGAGGATATATGAGGAACAAGTAAGTGTCTTAACCAAGTTCTTTCAAGTTTCTTCCTTCATTATCCTCCATCAAATATATTATAACTATAATAATATTAACATATCAATACCCTTATAACACTAACATTTACTTACTTTTATGGAACAAATATTATCTACATCCATTCCATCCATTTGAAAATTAAAATGTCACACATGTTACGTGTGGACTTCCACCTCCATGAACGATGTAATTAATATTTCATCAAATCCTTACATGAATGGTAATAAAAATATATTTACTAAATAAATTTAATATTTATAACAATTTTAAGGTTCTTTAAAGTTAATATTTCCATTCTATTAACAATTAAAATTTTAAATGGTCATTGTAAAATTTGATCACCAAAAACCATCATATAATGGTTCTTTATATGTCATAAATTCATACCATTATATTTTATTTATATTATTATTAAAACATTTCATTAATTTAATTTATCACATTAAAAAATTAAATACTTAAGTCATTTAAATTTTAAATTATCACTATTTAATGACATGTTCTTTTTAAATGGATCATTATAGTGTGTTCTTATTTTGGGATTTTTTACCACCTACATAGACATGGATATAAAAGCATATATCATCAATGGCCGTGAAAAAATTAATAATTGTTATAAAATGTAATAATTATTAACTGATGATTTTTTTGTACTTCTAATGTGATAATTTTTAATAGAATATTTTAAAACCAATTCAATTGTAATATTAATTCAATAATCAGTAAAAGATGGGATTTTAAAGTATTTCATGGGAATCATTAGTAGAAGTTCAATGAAATGACTCTAGGACTCGAAAATATATCAAAAATGATTTAAATTAAAAGAAATAGGATATGATGAATAAATGATGAATATTCATGGTCTCAAACTGCAAAACAGAAGCATGCAAGAGAAACACAACAATCAACACCCAAAATTTTAATTTGTAATTATAAAAATTATGATATAGGTAATAAGAAATTATAAATGGATATTATAATGTATGATAACAGTGAATATATTTTTTACATAAAATAATAATTATCCTAAATTTAGTATACATGTAATGTATATCTCATTTAACTAAGCATAATATTGAGGTAATGGTTATTTATGCAATCACACATTATGTTCATAATTTAATATGTATACATATTTAATCAAGTTAATCAATGGTTTTTTCCCTATAAACCCTATATATTTTATTCCCATGTATTTATTTATAGGTTTTTTATGTCATGTTATCATCTCACTTAATTTTTTTTCATAATTTAATTGAATAGAATCCCATGGGAGGAACTGACATTATCATTTCATCTTAGTCAATAATGACTCTCTTCTATAACTTTATTAATTATATTATTTAATTATTTTATTAATATAAACAATATTTTTTGTTAAATTTAATTTTTTACTAACCACTAATTTCATTCAAAAAAGTTTATAAAGTTATATTTTTAATGTAATTCATAAGAGTCAATTACAGAATTATTTACAAAAGAATGAAAAGATTAATATTTTTTATGGTTAATATAGGACCCCATTTTCATTCCATCATTAAACTTATTTGATATTAAGACTAATTTCCATTTTAATATAAATTATTAATGAAAATATGGTTATAGTTATTTTATTAATTTGTAAATTTTAAAATTAAACAAGATAAAATGATATTTATTATAGTTTTCAATGTCACTTCTTTATGACTTTATAACACTATTGTAATATATGTTATCAATATTTAATATTTATTATATTTCACTACAGATACTCACTAATTATTCTATTCACCCAAATTCTCTTTATATCTTTTTATCATGCCATTCTATTGAATAGTTGGGCAAAATATTGACATTCTTTAGCTAGTTTTCAGAATTGGATTTTTGTTCATTAATAATTAATGTTATTAAATATTGATTATTTATTCATTCAATTTAGTAGATAAATGAATTGGACTAATTTATTTATGAGTGGGTCCTTGAATTATATAGTCTCTTGATTAATTGGTAGGTCTCATGTGACAAACTAACATGGTTTTTTTATATTACATACCTATTTATGTATGATATCTTGGCATGAGTCCATGATAGTAACATTAATATTCCATTATTTTGTATTTTTTCACTATAAAACTACTTGTTATTGTCTATTGTAATTTATGTTCTTATATTATCCAATGATATATTTATCTCTCTTGATATTGGTTATATGAACTGATTGATAATTATTTATTTATTCCATATTTTTTATTCTAGGATTATTATATGATAGTTTCCATTAAAATTTTCCACTTACTTGGAATCTCACCGCACATATTTATTTTTTCCCAATCCCAATGGTTCTCAGAATAGAAATTTGGATGTTTTTAGAGATATATTAGAAGAAATAATAATATTATCATAGGGACTTTAATTTTCATTTCCTATTTTCAAATGTATTTTGAGAATCAGGTTTGTATTTCGTCACCTAAGACTACTATGTTATTGGATCTTCTAGGATGTAATGTTTTTTATTCTACACCTATGTAATTATGTTACAACATGCTCATAGTTAATGGAGTTAGGGTTGATACATCAAAACCCTAAATACAAGGGTGGGTATTGATTCTAAATCCAATACCACACTCATATAATTCATGGGGTATCCAATTTTTTGATTTAGTCATTAACATGAAAATTAAACTTAATTTATTCCAAAAATCTCTTTTTCATTCCATTATCATTAAATTTCAATCGTATATGTAATATATTCTAGAAAGCACCCATTCATGGTGTGACTCTTTCATGGCACATCTTTCTCAACTCGAGCCATTTTTTATTATAATACCATTCTTTAAAATATTGTTTCCAAATAGTAAAAAAAATAAATATTCTCATCCAAATATATTCCTAATTAATTCTCCAAATATCATATGGACATTCATCAAAACTGCTCAACCAATGAACCAATTATTGTGTGAGGTTAATTTATAGTGTCTTTAATGAAATTATAATTTTTTGTAGTCATGGAATTATAATTCATGTATTTGAGGAATTTAAAAAGTTTTGAATCATACTGTCTTCACATTCAATCCAATTTTATGACCAAGATTTTTTCCATGATTTTTACTCTATAGTGTAGTTATCTCCAGACCCAAAAGAACTGATATTAACTTAACCATTTCGTAGTCAAATGTATCTAATATTGTGTTTAACAAAAAAACCTATGAATTTTATTAAGTAATAAGTCTTATATTTTTCAGATAACCCTTGTATTTTTGAAATTGAATGTTATGATTGATTTCTTACCACTATGTTCTTAAATTTATTCATGGGATCAAATAATAAATTTATTATCCTTCCATTTTTTACGTATCCTTTTATATGAATTATGAATATTTACATGATGTTTGTACACTTGAAATGACATCTACCATCACCAAACAAAATATATCACATCCTTGTAATTTCAATGTGACCCTTCTACAAACCAATGACCACTATTCCAAAAAACATATCCCTGACAGATAGATATTTCATGGTTTTTCTTTGAATTTCCCCACTATGAAATTCATGTTTACCTATTCCCAAGATCATCTATGAACATTAGAATCATTCCGAAATTCATTTTTTATCCATCAGGTATTGAAAACAAATATGTGATTAGAATTAATTATAACACAAATAAGTTTGTTATCTGACAAGTGTGGATAATGATAGGTTGAGAAAGCCCCTATCCACTCATTAATATATAATTTTTTTACAATAAATGTATGACTTTAGCCTTTAATTAAACCATTTTAGCTTATTTATTATTTACCTTTGTAATGCAATTATTACCTTGATAACTCAATATTATGACTATAATTTATATTGAATACATTACATAATATTTATAATCTAATTCAAAAAATGATATAAATTTTATAAGATCCAATTACTAAATGGTATAAAAATTTATTTAAATCTATGAATCCATAATGCTAAATATTTTGATAGAATAGTTTATCTGTAATCATAAAATGAATTTATCCTAATTACTTTCCAAGAAATAAAATTCATATAAACATTTATTCGTTTTATTATATAAATAATCAATACATTTTCTCAAAATAATTTCATGGTAGTGATTAATTTTATTATATTTAAGAAAATGTTACACAGAGAAAGAAATTATTCCAAAAATCACACTTTTAAATAATAAATATTTTTATTACTAATCTTTAAAATTAATACTTTTTTATTAATTATTTTTTTATTTTTTCAATAAATTTTAATTTACAATTACATTCACTTTTTAATTAAATTAATTCTTAAAATTTTTATTCTATAAAAATTCCAAATGTGTCAAATATAAGTAATAATGAAAAAATAATACATTTTTTATTAAATTAATTATTACATGTTCATATCATCCCATTATCTATAAAATCCCTCAAGACCATTATAATATATATATAAATATTTGTATATATATGTTTATGATAAGAAATTATGGAAGTCACTAGTGTTTATTCAATTAATACAGATATTATATTTATTTCCACAGGCTTCATCATCCCATGCAGATATCTTTTCTCAATACGTACCAATTAAATTTATACATGTTCATGGTTTTCGAAAAAACCTAGTAATTCAACATCTTTTCAATGATAGAAAACATTTACCTCATATGCATGACTTTTTCTACTTTATATCGGTACTTCTCCATTTCATATAGATTTAATTATATAATTAACTATATTTTTAAATTCTAATTCAACAATTGTATACATACACTCATATTTTAATAAAATACTACGTATAATTTATCTCATTAAAAAATATTTGTCTAATGATAGTATCATTAGCCATATAATTCAACTATCTATATAATACTAATAACCATAAAAACAATTACCATAATAAATTCCTTTATATATTCTTATATAAAACTCTAAAATCATTCATCCAATTCATTTATAGCGTTCTAATAATATATATTTAATTTTAAATATATTTTTTTGTTTCCAAAGTAATAATTAAAGTAATTAATATTAATAGAAACCATAAATATAAGTAATTAAAAATTACTGTCTTCTTATATAATTTTCATTTTATTCCTCTATTATTTTATTCAATGATGTTTCATAATGTATTATAATACTTTATTATTTTTTATATTGAGTTGTAATATTTTATCACATAAATATATATAATAGTTCATTTTTCAATAGTTATTTATGTAACAAAATAAATAATATATATAGATGGGAAATATATAAATATACGTTTGAGGTGTTAAATTGGCAGTCTTTCGTATACCATACCTTTCATAGACACCATTTTTTGGATACTCTCTACACTGAGAGGCGGTGAATCAGTGTTGCTACCATTTTTTGTATTAATTTTATGTTTTTCCCTTTTCTACTTGGATCTGTTAAGATCTTGATTCAATCATTTTCGTACCTATCATCTATTAATTATAAAACTCGCTATGTGGATAGGATATTTACATGGTTCAACATTTTAAAATAAATTATACTCCTTGCTGAAATCATGAAAATAACAATGGGCACAAGTCCCACTAGAAACAATCATTAAGTTACAATAACGATGTTATATTAATCAAATGAATTTCACTATATTCACCAGATCATGGTTCGATTCTCTTTACACAATTGTGTATCATGCACTTTATGATTATTGTAGGTGTGATTTCTTTTGTTCTTATTCCTCCATTTTTACTTCCACAACAACATTCAATAAACACTTAATATTTTTTTTCATGTACAAAATGGTCTACTCTTTTTAGAGTATCGAGATTAAATATTTTACTTTCAACTTTCTATATTTATGTAAATTGAACCTCACAACCTCCTTATCAAGTCTTCTATTATATATTTAATCTTATGATTGCTCTTACGAAAATATATATACACAACACTATGTCCTCTTTTTCTCTCTTCTTCCCCCTTATATTATCATATTATTCTTAAATGAATATGATTTTCAATTGTTATACTGGTCTATAAAACATTGAAACTCATCATTTCATAATAATATTATAGAGTCCGGTATTCCCTCCCTCTCTATATCTCATCACATAGAGAATACTCTCTGTAAAATAATTTGGTAGTACATCCACACTATTATTAATTTTAAAACTACACAAATTACTTTAGTCTACAATATGTATATATAAAAAATAATTCCGTAGCATTGGTTCTTCCTAAATAAAATATTTCCAAATTTTTAATCTAGTATTTAATTAATAAGGTAAATAATTTGTTTTAAATTACTTGATTTTTCAATAAATAAAAATACCAAAGTGATTTTCTCAATAATTTGGAAATATACCTTTTCCAAAAATCCCCAAAGATTGAAACTTCTAGCACTCAATTCATTATATAAAATGTTCCTCACATATAAAATTTTTTAGAATTTAATATATTTAAAATATTCCATAATTATTTGGATAATTGATTCTTTCTTGATTATTTTTTCCTTTGAAGATATTTGAAAATATTTTGCAATAATAACTCAAAAAATATTCATATTTTAATTATAATCATTCTTTAATATTAAATATTCATTGGATAGATTCATTCCCTCGATTCTATACGAAATGAATCTTTTGTTTTGTTACTCCTCTTCCCACTTTTTATATCCTACTTTTTTGGTGAGATTTCCCTCTTAGACATCTCTTCAAAGAAATTTATAAAAAAACATGTATCATGATGTAATTTATCAAGAATTAAAAATTCATTTAATACATCTACTTGGAATATTCTCCCACAATGGAAAAAATATTCTTCATGAAATAAATATTTCTCTTCTTCTTCATGCTTCATAGAACACCTATTAAAATACATAATATAAATCATATATATATAATTCAAATATGTTGTGCTTAATATTAAAATTACATTACATGGATAATTCTTATATGTAGCTAATTCATAAAGATGGACTATTCACCAATGTGGCTAGTCATGTATCTAAATCAATGTTGTATCAACGGATATTTTGATATTACATAGTGAATTATGGTATGTATATTTGTCGGTGAATAAAAAATTTATATGTGGTTGTAATGATCCAACCCTTAGATGAATATTAATTCACGAGTTTCAACATGCCTTTCCAATAAGTACAAATAAATTATTGTGAGTTCTAGTATCTCTCAAATATTATAAACATAAATACACAATCTCAATCAAAAAAATCACCATTATTTATAAATCCACATAGTTTTAATTAAAAACAAATATTTTCTAAAACTGTATAGGACAACCTAGGTAAAATACATATTTGAAAGGGTGACCAACAAATACCAGTAAGATAATATTCCTGTAAATAATTAAAACATAATATTCAAGTGGCATAACATGATATCATAAAGTTAATGTTCACATTAATGGAAAATAGAATAAGAAAATGAAATCATAAGTTCATGGAATCATGGAATATTTGGTAAAAACATATGACATTACATCATAACTATAACCTAGAAGTCACCTCAAATGAAATCATAATAATGTTTAATAATTACGATAGTGGATTAAGATCACTCCATAATACATTACATTACATATCATGAGAAATAAGGATTTACATGATTAATTTTAAGGCCAAATGATTCCAGGACCATCGATCACAAAATGAAAATCACACATATTCATGAAACATGAATAAATTAAAACATGCATAAATCATAAGCATGATCAAATTCATGATAATGGAGTGGGTATTATAAACATAATTCAAGGAATAATAGAATACTAAATAATAAGTATTTATACGAGAAGAAGTAATTTATTCATTTTAAATATACATAACTGAAAAAAGATTTATGTATTGAATAAGGTTTTCTAATGTAAACAATTATTGATAAGTATCTTAGAATAGACTTAATTAAAATAATCCACTTTGGTGGTAATTTGTGATATAAGTAACGTATGTTTTTAAATATCGATGTTTTATATTATTTTATATAAAACCATAATATAACTCATGTGTTTATATATAAAATTTGGATTTTGGTAAAAAACTATTCATTTTTATGAAAATTTAATGGGTATGAATCCAGTAATGAGACAAAAAATAAGAATGCTACCTTAATATTGTTTAATATTCAATTTATATTTTCAAAGTGAACTACAAAACTGTATAAAAATATAAAGGAAAATGATATTTAACTTGGTATATGTATAAGGTATATATAAAAAATTGACTAATTTAATGAGGTGAATATTTTATAAAATCTTGAAAATGAAAGAGAATGTGTTATAGACAAGTATCAAGGGTAGTATGGAAGATCTCTTACATCACGTCTAAATTCAATTTACACTATAACATAAAATCCTGAATAATTAAATTAAGTTCCTTAAAAAATATACCACTATATTATCCATCTATATTTAATATTTTAGGGTCCTATTATTTTCAATTGTTACTATTTTAATTTAGCTTCTTCTTACAGTAGTTACTCAGGGTTGTGGGTTAATTTTTCTATAATGAATTTGGTTTGATGAAAATGGTCAAAGGTGTTTTAAAATAACATTATGAACTCAATAGTTTTATTAGGATTATTGTATTTATTATTAAATTATAAAAATATTTATGCAGTTTCAAAGGTTATACATAAATAGATATAAATTTATAACGGTTTCTTAATAATTAAATTTAAGGTAGTTAAAGTTTATAAACCCATTTATTATTAATCATATATATATAATACCACATATTATTATTATAAAATATTAATGGTGTAAAAATCTAGTAATTTTATATGAAATACATTTTATAAATCAATTGTGTGAGGTGGTTATGGAAAAATACATCCTTTCATGGTGGTGGTAGTGTAAACGAATTCGAGGATGACACTATCATTTTCCCATAAATGTGAATGGAATGGGAAATGAAATAATTATCAGTTAAATATTATTATATTTTTTTAAATATTATCTTATATAATTAAATATAATTTTTAAACCTTATAATTATGGTTGTGATGAAAAATTGAATATATCAATCATGGTGGTTTTAGTTCGCACAAACACATGATGATGATTTCATTTTTCTCAACGATTCTAGTGGAAGTTTTAAGTTTATATTAAATTAGTTTAATTACACTTTAAAATTTTAATAAATAATTTTTTAACATAACATCGTTGATAGAGGGGACCTTATGGGATAAATGAATAAAAACACTACAATATTTGGGTATAGAGTATTACCTCTCCCTTAGAAGTGCTCCCTTCAGAAACTCCTGAAGGCACATTACATTGGTATTTGGTTGTGAAAAAAAATTAAAGGGGTGAGGTGTATTTTTAGTAGATACTATGAATTAGTATTATTATATCCAAATTTTATGAATGGTTTAATAAATAGAGTGGAGGTGAGCTCATTTTATAGGAAAAAATAGTGGATTTTTTGTAAAATCACTTTGTTTTTCTAAGAATTTCATTCCATATTTCAAAGCCAATGGTTAAAAAAATATATAATAATAGTGTGTAGAAATATAGAGAGTTTATATTCATTCCACCATCCAATATCATATATTTTTTTCACATGATATATTATTTTTAACTATAATAAATCACTTTTACCATAATTTACACTTACCACTACAACTACTCATTCCCACAATTCTAATGGGAAAAATTTACATTGAGTTATTTAATCATTTTAATGAATATATTTATAATATATACTTAAATTTATGAAATACTATATTTTCATTTTAATAAATTAATTTAATTATATGTGAACATAATTCATAAAATCTAATTCGTAGAAAAAGGACATTTCAAGATTAAAATTTATATATGGGATAAAATTTCCAATGTATTTTATTTTCAAGTAAATATTTTATTTTTATTAAACAAATATATTCAACATGTCATTACCATCAAGTGAAAACTTAATTTTACAAAACTAATTTTTAATTAAATTAATAGACTAAAAATTGTTTTTTATTAGTTATAAAATATTACTTTTATTTTAAATGATCGAACATAGGTTTTATAAAAAATAATCATTAAAATAAATTAAATAATAAGACAACCACATAGATATATATATATATATATATGTGATCAATTATCAGTTTTTATTATATTTTATGTATCTCCTATATACAGATAAACTAATAAATATAATCATTTTAGCAAAAAAAAATTCACTATTTGTCAACAAATCTATATTTTTTAGGACAAATCATAAAAAATTAATATTAAGTTAATATTTAAATTATTAATAACAAACATTTGATATTATTTTTAAATATGTATCATAAAATTTATAATTACATTATTCATTTAAAATATAAAATATAGAAAATTATATTTTTATTTGAAAGTAATATATGTAAATTAATAATTATTTTACCTCTAATTTATTAATAAATCATGATTCAACTTATTTTTCATAAAATAAATATATTGTTTTATCAATAAGTCATATTAAGCATTGTTTGTTAAAATAAACACCAATTTATAGAAATTATATTTTTACAGAAAAGATTAATTGAAAAAATGGCCTTTTAAAAAGTATAAAAAGTCATGATACATGTATACATATAAATAATTCATTACCTGATTATATAGTCCTAATTACATAAAAAAAATTCTCATGATCTTTTTATAATAGATAGGAAAAAATTAATCTCTTATTTTAGTTTAAGGTGGAGGCTCAGTTAACATGGATCCTGTGGAAATATCCATGAGCTTGAACTTCTTTTATAAGTGGTTTCTCTCAAACCATGATTTCCTGTTGTACAACATGGTATTGGTCCAAGTAATATCCTAGTGATTATACATCCCATTTATGATTAAAAATAATGGGCTTTATATGGATGAAATTAACTTTAGGATTCCATTTTTGATTACTTAATTTTTGATTTTGATTTATGGTTACTTTAATTTATACTATATAATTTAACCAAATTGTTTTATGAGTCACATTTAAAATTCAATTTATATTAATTTTTTCATTTTAGTTTTTTACATTGTATAAAACAGACTATTTAAAATTATTTTTAAATAGTGTGGAAATAGTGGGTTCCTTAGACCCAACTATGAATTACTTTTGATTATCTTAGCATGTATACATATAGATATACATGACGTATTCTTACCATTATTGTGAATACTTTTCCTAACCCACTATTAAATAGTAATTTCCTATATGAATCTTCATTTCAAAAGGTTATAGCAGATCTTATGCTATGATGTGAAGTTGAAGATAGTATGATGTAAATCATAAATAAAGGTCTCATGGTCTACATGCATCTAACTAATTGGACACAATGGATGTTATACTATCAGGTTCAAGGGGATCATTTGAACTAGGGTTTGTTCTCATGAAGTTTACAATTATTGATCTCTAGTAATGTGATCATGAGAACTAGCCCGCCTATTGGGACACCACGTGTTTTGGGTGTTATTGGTTGTTCCAAACTATAGACATGTGTATTGGTATACTAACTTGAGAACATTTACAATTTGTACCATTTTATTTCATATTTTGGTGTAAGGAAAACACCATGATATTTAAATCAGGGTGAGGTGGCTTGTGTTGGGTGTGTAATCGGTAGAATGAAATTGGTTAAATGGTCAAGAAAGGATCTGTCACATCCTTGTCAAGGAAGATGTATATCTCATGAATTATGGATTAGGAAGGTGCTACCTTCATAAGAATTGGTCCAATGAAGTCGAAAGGTAAATCCACCCAGATAGATTGATAAATAATAAAGAAAAAAAATACAATGACACAAGTGTGCATCCTAATTTATGAGATATTTAAATACAAAGAGATTACAGTACACAATACCTGTTCATAGGTTGGTTTTAATTGTAATAACTATCCTTATATCTTTAGGGGCCTTGATGGGTTGTTAGAGTTCAATGTTGGTTTGTGAATTTTATTCACTATGATCAAGATTATGTCCTAGAGTGTCAAACACAATAATGTATTCCTGAATCCACCCTATTTAGTTGAGTAGGTGTATTGGACATAGTGGGAACACAGGGTCTGAGTGATGTCCAACATATCGATCATCAAAGAAATAAATTAATTTACTATTATTAAAGTTATAAATAATTGATATTGAATTTATTTAATTAATTTACATGGTAAGTAAATATGAGAAAATATTATTTGATAAAATATTATTTAAATATTCAAGGTTCATTTAATATTAAGTGGGAATGGTGAGTCCAGTTAAAATGGATCAGGTTAATCATGTAATATATTTTAAATATATTACTATCTTCTGAAAAAATAATTAACAATATTGGATCAGTTTAGTTATTATTATTAATTAATTTAGAAAATGATAAATACATCGGCGGTTCGGGAACCCAAAAGGGTGTTTGGAACTTCCACTATAAATTGAGAGAGTGGTTATCTCCCAATAAACTATTCATTCATTTATGAATGAGAAAATCTCAATCCTCCCACTTTCAAGAGAGAGAGTCTCTCCCTACCATTTGTCGATCTAAGTTCCACCTTCAAGCATCCATGGTAGGGGATTGCGGAGATCCTTTGGATGTAAAAGATATTGTCAGATTTCCACGCTAGAACCTAGAATTCATTGATCGACACTCTCATGGATTTTTAAAGCACGTATTGATGATCTAGAGAGATCCTTCTATGGATCATTCGAGCAATAATAAATATTGATAAATTTTATTCTATCACTTATTTAGATATGAACATGTTCGTTAGTAGTTTTATTTTTGTGCTCTTTTAATTTTTACATGATCCTTGGGACATAACGAGGATTTGATCAATGGTGATGACAAGTTTCGTCAATCTTTCAATAAAAATTTTAAATTTCCCATACCACCAGCTTCTTCTATAGTCCTTGATACCTTCAATTGGTATCATAGGGATCAAATATATTTTTAGTGCCAAGAAAAAAACATTTACATTAAAAATTATGTTGGGGGTTTGAAATCGGTCTTAATGGTTCAAAATGTTCTTTGATCTGATCGACAACAACTGAGTTATAGCCATTTGAAAATTTTGGAATGGATCATTTTTTTCATTTGATCTGAGGTATTAAAACATTTCACTAATTATTACCAGTCACCCCAAACAACCTGCAATGATCCAACCAATTTCTGTTATCCAGATATAATACGGAATTTATATTATTTTTATAATAACATTACTATAATAACATTATTATATTAATATAATTATAGTAATTATTTTATTATTTTATTAAAATGATAATATATTATTATTATAATTAAAAGGATAAATTTAGCCATTAGAAAATGTGTGGAAAATAAAATGAAACAATATGTTAATGGAAAGGGACACTTTAGTGTAAAAGGGAAAGGGGGAAGGGTGTGCACCCTATCATCACCCACCACTTGACCGAGCTGCCATCCTACTTACAAAAGCCTCGTAGTTCCTCCCTCTATTCAACCAACCACGATTCCTACCTCAGCTAGCAATTGGCCCGCCACCAAACTACCCTGGCAGACCACCCTATCGTCCAACCTACTACACACCTTCAACTGGACCTCACGACACTGGAAATCATATGTTCCCCGATGGCCCCTTCTGTCACAGCAGCTCCATATTGGATGTTGTACAATACTGAATCCACATACAGGTAAAATTGTGTACGTTCTGTCGGACCTGAAGCATCTAGAATGTGTCCTAAGTGGGTATGCCCACCTCGAAATGGGTTAGGGCAGACTAGCTTTCCCAGAAAAACCATGAACATGTTTTACCTAGCCAGTTATGTGCGCGTGTTGGTCACACGCAACCCGACATGAGCCCTAGTGGAATTTCCGAGAACATATAATTTTAAATTAATCGAAATTATTTACTTATTTTAATTATAGTATTAATTTAAATTGATTATAATTTTTTAATTTAATTTAAAATTGTAATATCTAGGGATTCAAATTAAATTAATTTTGGAATTAAATAAATTTAATTAATTAATTTAATTTTATGTATTAAAATTCAATTAATTATTGGACCGTGTATTATTTAAATTATTTGAATTATTTAATTCATTTAATTTAACTAAATAACCTACATACTTATTTAATGAAATTTAATTCTCATCATGTATACTTCTACCTGATTACTGGTTTTGAGCACCGACCCATGTATGTATTCATTTACTTATTTAAGAAATAATTATTTTAACTATATGCTGTATTTGGATTTAATTAAATGATGTTCTGCATATCGTCTTTGTTTTCAAACAATTTGTATACGGGAATGTACACTCAAATCCATCTGATCTATATTATACCCCAGTCACCCCCGCCTGTGCGTGATAATTTTGTACATCAGATGAAAATGGTGTATGGCATGGACCCAACCAAGATGATGCCTTGTACATTGATCATGATTATTCATGATGTCACATGGACCCTGCTAAGATGAGGATGCACACTAAGATGTGATGTGGAACTCGCTAATACTAGGAGACACTCCAAATGAGAAGTGAACATATAAGACTGGGGTGAGCTGCATCAAGAGTCAAGTAACAACTCGGGTATGATTCCCCCAGGTTGTTTAGATGTTCAAGACCATTCTTTTAATAGTTTACCTTTATGAATTAATTTATTATTATATTCGTTTTATAATAGAATAAAAAATATAGAAAATAATAAATAATAAAAAAGAATAATGAAGGAACACATATTTTTTTTATTAATTATTCTTTGTGATCATGTCAAAATAGATGAACCAGATTACTATAAATGGATTACATTCATCAAGAGGCAAACACAAAAAACCCTCAATAAATTATTTAGTTGTTAATCCCCTTCCTTCATTCAAATTTTAACAAATCCATGTGTTTGGGGAGTCGTCATTCCATAGCTGAAGGTGCCTCTTACTATATTGGAGTTCTTATGAGAGTTGTGGTTTGAATAAACTAGTGTGGTAGGTAGGATTATCTATAGCTAAATTGATATCATTTTAGGAAAATGATTTTATTAATTCATGTTATGATTTTTGAAGATGAGACTTCACTCAACAGATCAACGAACTGCGAGTTAATGCGGTTGGCCAACCAAAATCGAACTTTGATCCCTTTATGTGGTGGCGTGGCATATCTTATATAATATGAGGGGAGGTTCAGGGATCCTTCCAACTTGAATACTCAAGAAATAGTGTATTTTTATTCTAGTATATATGGAAACTAGAATTCATTAAAATAGTGGGAGACATTTTATGAATAAATTAATCGCTAATATCTAATTTGGTCAACAACATGAAAGTACTAATATGGAAATGTTTTAAATTTTTGAAAAATGAAATGTTATACCACAAGAATAACAATGATAAATATTATACTAAGATAAATTTCGAAAATAGCATGAATTTCCATGTGTAGTACGTGCTCTTTCTCATAATACTACTATATTTTTAATTCATGGTTCTAGTGACCCTATACCTATTAACCCACCTCAAGTAGTTTTTGTGATAAATTTCTTACCGGAGATTCATTCAGTCAGAAAATGAAGGTTCAGTCATTATAATATTTTCAATCACTGATTCTTGTTGTGTATACGACATCATATCATGGATGAAATCACATACAGTCTCATCTCCAATAAGTTTGTAGGAGAAATTGAATCAAGATTAGAAATTGACTAATACACTGGCTTTGTGTAAACATGAATGGTAGATTGTGATCTTTAATAGAAATCCATTCTTATATTATTTCACCCAATTACTATAGTTTTGTTTAAGGATACAAAGAAATAGTATCATGTAAGATCTTCATTACCTTTTAGGTATGGTTCACCAAGTAATAAGAACTTGAAATATAGTACCATCTTCAGTTATTATGGAAAATATATTGGTAGATCAGGTGAAAAAGACAAAGACAAGTCATACCAAAGACACCATCATAATATCATTCAAGTATATGAGGTTTGTTAATAAATAAGAGGTTATTTGCATCACATAATATATGAATGTTTAGAAGGCAATGAACTGAATTGAATAAGATAGAACATGCTTTGTCATCAATGTTTATTCATTAAATAAAAGTATTGTATCTAACATACTTATTGGTCATTAAAAACATATTATTTTCACAAATTTATATTGACATGAAATAACCATGTAATTAGAGAATCATTACTAGGCATAATGGTTAATCTCAAAGATGCTGAGAAAGAGTGATTCCTAAGGAAACAATTATAAACACATAACATCCTTTATCTAAGTGAATGATTCTAGTTGAAAAGTTTTTTAATATAACCAAAACATTTATTTTGTGTTCCTTATGGATATAATGAAACATTATTCCAAATTTTGGAAGGAAGGTTGCTATTGGTGTGACATACTACACAAATTCATCAAGGTTACATGAATCATAATTTGTAAGTGATGAATATAAAAATGTAATCTTTTTACCCAATTGTGGAATGATAATTCTTTGTCAATAAAAACTAAAAGTGGATGTAAAAGCTACACCCGATATGGTATTTAGGTTCAGTACAACTAAACACCATTGGTATTATCGACATCTTTAGTTTGGATAAATACACCATTATAAATAGAGTTATTCCACAAAGCTTTTGAATTAGTTCAATAAGTGAGAGTGAAATATTTCAGGGGAATGATAATGGTAATGATTCTTCATATAGTTTTTAAGTTATTATGGAATGTAAAATTGAATTATAAGCATGGTATGAAGATATGAGTTGCTTTGATTCAGCAAGACAATGAATATCTTGACTATGCATTCATTAATCATGATAATATTGGATTGAGTAATTCATAAACATACATTACCTTATCTACATATCAACATTAATGTTAAAAAAATATATTGATCATGTGTCTTGAATATAAAAATTTTTCAACAAAAATGTTTCATGGAGTTATTCCTAAATTCACCTTTTTTACATTAGAGTTATCAGGTAAGTATTATCAATATTAAAACATGAAGAAACATCCATTATTGTTATCATGAAATTTTTATCAATATTAAAAGATGCAAATCTATAATTTCATAGGATATGTGTTAATGATGAAATTGTTTGTTCGGATATAATCAAACATGCATCAAGCTATATACATTGTGAAGTTAAATAATAATAAAAATGGTATCACAGGATATTATATAAATCCATAATATAGAAAAGTGGTAGCCAAGTGATAGACTTCCTTTCTATAAAAGGGTACCCATCACTACTTATGATAGTGGGGGCCATATTGACTTTGTTTTAGTCGATGTTATATATGAAAAAATGGTTGGCCATGGTACTAGTCCCACATGTGTATTTGTATCATGAATGTTCTAAAGAAATGTACTAAATAGAATGGTTATAAACCATGGTGATGGTTTTTATTTCACCTCAACTGGTGATACATTATTCATTAATGATATCAATTAATCCAAGTAAGCATCATATGTTTATTAGCTATGTATGGAAATATCAATTAAAATTTGATAATGTATTCTATGTATTAATGTGAAAATGGGCATATAAATTGAATACTGTGGTTGGTATTCAAGTGATATGATATATGGATTGTACATGTTAGGTACCAATATTACTTGATTTGTAATACAAACTTGGTATGACTAAATATTTTAGAATTTTACATTTCATAGCTAACTTCTAAGTTCATATAATTGGAAATTGGATGTCAATATCTTCTTTCTTGGAGGTTCCTATATGATGAAACAAGAAACAGTTAAGGACATCATAAGATGCTAAAAATCATTGCAAGTTATTTAAATATACTTTAGGATTAAAGTAATAAAGAAGTTCCCAGAACATTTATTTGGAATGAATCTTGTTCATGTGTCTAACAATGGTTAGTGGGTGCACCATAGTATTCCATGATAAAGATGTTTGGTAACATATGGAAAATAGATAACGATATTATAGTTAGTTAAGCCCAGGATAAATGAACTTATCTAATATTTTAATTAAAGTAGCAACCTAGGTTCTAGAAAATATGATCTACCAATTTAGGTCTAACAGTTTTTTGGACCTACTCAGTTGATCATATAGTGACATGGTTTTGAAAAATACAAGCTGGAATAATTCAAGATAAGAATTATTAGCCATGTTATATGGCATAATCTATTCATGTAATATATTCAAATGAATGGGAGGAGATTAAGCAATCAGTTGTGTTTTATGAAATTCAACAATGGATCATTTTTATATTCATTTATATATAAAAAATTGATATTCCTAGGACATACATTATAGTAGGAAACTATTAACGATATCTAGGAGAATTATAGGTCGATTATTTAGCACTATCTGATTGTAATTGTGATCAAATAAAAGTTATGTACATGGATATTGGATAAGAAGTATGGTAGTAATGGCGGGACACAAAATATTCATATATAGATCAATTGTATATTGTATCATAGTTTGGCTAAGGTGATGAGTGAGTCAAGCACATAAAATCTAGTGGTGTTCATATCTACAAAACTGAGTACATTGTAGCTTCAGACGCAGCTAAGAAGAATATAAATTCAATGATTTGTTCCAGCGCTTAGAATTATTACATGTAATGTATTTTCCATAAATAATTTTTATTTTATTTTATTAAAAATTCACTTTCAAAAAAAGGGCGAACATACATAAAATCCCAAAACATACAAATTACTAGAATAAAATTTCAAAAAAACCAAAGGCATCAACACACTTCACCATGAACCAAAATACTACACCCAAATACAAAATTCAAATTATATTCATCATCACCACCTTGCTATGTGCATGCAGACGCATCACTGGATACGAATTTCAAATTTCAAATTTCAAAATTACAATGGAGAGAACCCATCCTAACCTCCTTGATCATATCACATCAATATGAAAACCCACCATCCATTTCGTGCACCCATCAACATTAACATAGTATATAGGTGACATTGCATCGCGTACCCTGACCCACAACGCACCTTAGTCACACTAGACGACCATCGAGAGCACCCACCAGAATCCAACGTCGCCACTGATAAACCATCAGACAACACCCAACAAATGAAATGTCAACAACTAGTTGATGAATCAAAACAAACAACCCAAATGTCAAAACCTACAGAAACCAATGGAGGAGAAAATGTCTGCTAAATACAAAATCCTAGATCATCATTGCCCCTAGATGATTTCAATGGAATATAAAGATGCAAATTTTTTTAAATGAATATAACCAAAAGGATCACTAGAACACCATCAACCGAATACCAAACCAATAAAAAATAACAAGACAAAACCATAGAAAGAAAATTCTTCCACCCAGAATAATTTCAATGAACTCAAAACACCGATCTGGATGAAAGAATGAACAACAGAAGAAGAAACAAGATAGGTGAAAAGAATCTGACACCAACATAGGACATGTATGTGACCGATGTCAGTCCCCCTCCCACAACATTCAAAGATTAACCAAAATAGTCATCAAGACTGACCATTTTTGGGTCACAAACGATGGGATGGTCAGCAAGGGAAGAGGATAATTATGGATACATGACACTGCCACCAATATCAACCCATGTTTCCTGAAACACTGACACCCAAACCCTTCATGGTGGTCTTATGAGTCATGGTTGGCTGATGAATGGTAGTAAGGTACATCCAAAATCCACACCAGCAAGCAACCTTGTCAGTAATGGGATTAAAGTAAAGAGTAAAGAAAAAGAAATTTAATCCCAATGAATCTGGTGTTCCATCATACCCGATGGGACTGTACAAAACCCTAGGATGAAGGGGAAGAATAATGGGCGATAGGAGAGCTTGGAATTGTGGGAGAATGTGGATCCATTATAAAAGACATTGTTACTTTCTCCCAAAACCTACTAAAGTATTATCGTAACATAAATTATGATATTTTTATAATACAAGATTTCAAGTCAATATAGTGAATAAAACATATACTCAAAGATACCATCTCATGAAATGTTTTAGTTAAGTAGGTGAGGTCTCATATAGCAGAATAACCACACATTGGAAATATGGAAGACCCATCAGCTAAAGTCATCACTCTGTAGAAAATTGATATTTATTATGTGAGTAACTTATAGGAATAGTTATATAGTTGGCTTAATTCATGATGGAGTTTTTATATAGTGGGATCTCTATACATAACTATTCACTACATTCGATAACCATATCGTTCATACAGTTAGATATACACGATAGATTCTTACCATTATAGTGTATACTTTCCTTCATCCCCTATTTAATGGTAATGTAATAGATTAATTTTCGTATCAATAGGTTATATCAAATACCAAGAAATAATTACAAACTTGATATACTATGACATTAATCTTAAATAATGTTCATATGCTCTAGATGCATCTAATTCATTGGATATAGTCGTTGTTAGAATATCAGGTGGTAGGGGCTCATAAGAATTGAGACTTCTTCTCATGATGTTCATAGTTTGTGATCTATAGTATTGAGATCGTGAGGATAGGCACACCAATTGGAACACTACTTCTTTTGGGTGTAATTGTTTTTTTTCCTATCTATGTACATGTATATTGGTCTCCTTACTTGAAACCATTACGAGTGTGTACCATTTGATAGTGTTTTTATGCATGGAAAAAACCATGATATTGAAATCAAGGAGAGTTAGCATGTGTGGGGGTGTCATTAATGGTTTGAAATTGGTTTAATTTTCAAGAAAGGATTTGTTTCTTGCATGTTAAGGATGTTTTATATCTCTATCCTGGTTGATCAAGAAGGTTCTACCATTGTAAGTCTTTGGAAAAATCATTATAAAGGTAAATCCATATGGATATACCATCAAATAATAATGCATGAAAGGAAGATTAAAAACAAGTGTGTCCTTATTTATGATATATTTAATGAAAAATAGATTATATTACATATTAAATTTTTTCAAGTTGGTTTTCCTTATTATGACAATATTTATCTCTTAAGTGATCTTCTTGGGTTACTAGGCTCTGCTCTTGTTCTATAAATTTTATTCAGTTCTTTCAAGATACCATCCATGGGGGTTATACATAGTAGCATATTCAAGAACCATCCTTATTCATTTTAATAGGTATATTGGCCATCGTGGGCCCCCCATGGGGTCCAAGTGTTGTCCAATGTATCAATCACAAAAGAAATAAAAAAATAAATTATTATTAAAGTTATGAATAATTGATATTGAATTTATTTAATTTATTTATAAGGTAAGTAAATACGAGAAAACATTATATGAATGAATCTTATTTTAATATTCACGGTTCATTTAATTTTACGTGGGAATGGTGAGCTGAGTTAAAATGGAATGGTTTTATCATATAGTATATTTTAAATATATTATAGGAATGTAATAAAATAAGAAATAATATTGAAACTGTTTAGATCATCATAATTATTCATTTTTTGACGTTAAATAAATGGGGGCGTCGAGGAACCCAGCTGGGTATTTAAAACATCTACTGTAAATAGAGATTGGGACTCTCTCCCAAGAAACTATTGATTAATATATGAATGAGAGACTATTTAACCTCTAGAATTATATGGAGAGAGTATTTCCCTCCCCAATGTCGACCCAAGTACAACCATCCAACATCGTTGTCAAATTATCTTGGGGATCATCGAGACGTCAAAGATAACGTAATATCACCATGCTAACACCTAAAATTTGATGATCGGAACCCCTATAGATTTTTAAAGAAGATGTGGATGTTCTAGAGTGATCATTCCATATATCCTTCAAGAAACGATTTTCGGGGATGATTTATAGTTGAGTGAAGCTTCATATCTGAATAGGTACGTTCATAGTTTATTTTTTGTGCCCTTTTCATTTGAGAGAGATCCTTGGACATTACTGGGGCGAGGATCGTTGGTGACAACAAGTTCCATCATCCCATCAATGAAAATTTTAAATTCTCCGACCACCGTCTTCCGCTAGTGGGCCAGATTCCATCATGTAGAACATACATTTAAATATAAGGTAGTTTCTTTCTCCCTCTTAAATAGATTTCATCCTCATAATTCAAATAATTAGTTACTAATGAAGTTATTTAAGAGTATCTATAATGTTACTAAATATTAAATTTTTTAATGTACTATCAATCAAATCTACTCACTTATGATAATAATAATATCAATATTGTGTTTATTAATAACCACTTGGGAAAAATTAATCTCATTTTATTGTGTTAATACCTATTTTATTTTTCATTGAGTTAATTGTAAGACGTAGAGTGATAGGTTTTTATAAATTAGTTTGAGGTATAAAATGTGATTCCTTATTTTCATAATTGATACACAAAAAAATATTAACATTCTTCCTTCATGGTTCATCAAAATTGTTATGTTATTTGAATTTGATACGGAATGATGAATTCTATGAATAATTCTATTCTTCTACATAAATTTTGTTGGGACACTTGTCCATACCCTTCCAAACCAATTATATATTTACCACCTCCACCACATTAGCCAATGACCTCTCGATCTTATCCATCACCTATTTTACTAGACTTAATAAATAACCAAACATATCCCCATCCTCTTATTTCACTATTCACAATGTTTCCCACTCTTTAAATCCCTCCCATTAAAATATTTCTTAATTACCCATGATTTTTAAGATTATGTTTCCTTAGTTAAATATAGTGTGAGAATATTATCCTCAATATAAAACTAATCTAAAATTAATAAAAACCCTAATATAATAAAATATTACCATTATATTATATCCATTTATTTTTCAAGTACACTAGAAGAAACCACTTTGTAGAAAAAATATAAAAGTGTATAGTAAAATAATTTTCATTCTGTTATAAAAAAAATATTTGATTCATGGAATTTTTTTTATTTTAGATGATATGAAAATAAATTCTTTATATTATTATATATTGAATGAAATAATATAAAACCCATTTTTTATTATCATGATATATTTATTTAATGTGATCAATTTATTTTTTGATATAGAATTATTCTTCCAAATTAAATATTAGTTACTATAGTAGAGTTATTTTTTTTCAAAGAATATTATATTTATAAATATTTATATTAAATGAATATATATTAAATTAATACCCTAATAATATGATTAAATATTTATGCTAATTAATTATAAATCATTTATTTTTTAATAATTATTATTTTAAATTAAGACCACTTAACTATTAAAATGACTATTTTAAAAAATAATTTTCCAACAAATTTTATATTTTAATTAAAAATCTAATTTTTATCTATTTATAAATTAAATTATGATAATTGGAGGATTAATTAACATTAAACATGATTAAATTTAGTAATAAGGTCCTATATAAATTATTATTAACAATATAATTGAAGGGATTAATAATTAATTAAATGTTATATGTGTTTAAAGGATAATATAAGGTGGCTAGAATTTTACTAAATATACACCATTGTTCTATATTATCAAAAAAAGGTTATAAATTCATACCTACATGTCACACAAACCATAACTCAAATAAATAACTTAAATGTCATGACTTTCAATTCTTACAACTAAATTTCCATTCCATTCCATGAAAAAGATCATCTCTTTCACCAATAAATTGAACTCAAATGCACCATGTCAATAATCCACTATTATTTTTAAATTTAAATGTATTAATAAAAAAACGTCATCTAAATAATGTAATTTACATGCCATAGTTCCACTGGTCACCACAATTTACCCCGAGTCACACAAATCTAAGGCCTTCATCAAGAGTAAGTTCAAGGTATCAACATTGGAATCATGTCTTTCTTTAAATTTATTTCTTATTAATTCCTTTATACTCGAACAATGATTATAAAATTATTATAGAATCATCATAATTATTTTATTTAGATTTTATTATAATAATAGTGAAAATATTAATTATTCTCTCACATCAACATAGAAAAACAAGAATCTTTGTTTTGGAATGTTTACGGATTACCACCACCACAAGGTAACACTTTTATATTTTTATCACCTACCCTAATGGACAATATTAATGATGGATTTCAAGAAATAATATGATTTATATAATTTAGTTATTATTCTTGAAGTATCACTTATTAACCACCTTCACCCCTCACATCCATTCTCCAATGGAAATGATAACAATTTTTTGAATGGAATACCACCACCTTGAATAATCAAGTTTCATGTTACATAACATCCTATCATGGATGGTTTTGGTTTATATTATATGATTATATATAATATAATATATATATATATATATCATTATTTTGTTTATTTTTTAATAAAAAACAAATTAATGAATGTTATAAGGTAATCTATCAATATTTGTAAATAACCCAAAACTAGTTCATTACAATTTATGTTTCCATGAAAAAATCTAAAATTTCAAAGAAATTATATTATAACATTATAAGTATTTATAAAACAAAAATTATAGTACCATTAATTTTTTTAAAAATTTTCTTTATAAGGGAATGTAAGATCAACACGGATTATATTAACATATTTCAAAAAGGTTAATATTATTCATATCTGATGTTGAAAAGTGATTGAAAAAATGTAATATATGTAGTGAATTTTTATAAATGACATGTATAATAAAAAAAGATAATACTATATATCTGAATTGACTAGTTAATATGTTTCTCTTTATGATATAGGAGGTTAAATCATTCTGTGCCAATCAAGTGTAATGGTATGGGACTTTGTAACTCAAAATTCATTCATTGTGTTATGAAATTTATAATTTAACATCATATTTCCAAGATATTGTGTTTTTTACTGATTTTATTTCCTTATTTAAGGGGAAACAATATTTTTCAACCAAAATAATTTTTTTAAAGGAATCACTTCATTTTCTCTTTAAAATGAAGGAGAATTTTTGGAATATGACCCACATCTATAACTTCTAAAGTGATTAATATAAAATGTTTTCATAAAAACATTTCATAATTTGCTTATTATTATATAAAAAATTTATATCTCTCATGAAGCGATGTTTAATATTAAATGATGAACATATTTTAATTTTAATATTTTGATATCCTTTTATTTAATATGATTATATTGTGTGATATGTTTAAGAAACCAATTCTTTTTCCATGCATTATTTATGTTTTGATGATGATTGTTTATAAGTTAAAGACATATGTATGTATGACGATGTGTGGGGTAATAATAACCATAAATTTCATTAGTATAAACATATATCACATAATATAGTTAGGTATGGACATAATAGATTCATTCACACATGTGAGGGAATGATGGGTTTGTTATAAATTTCAAGCATGGACATAAAGTGTTAGTTCACATGGGTATAATCATAATGCAATCTATAACACATACTTTACTATAATTATAGATGAGACACAATTTAAGGATATCATGTTGTGACAAATTTCCATGTTTTTATCAATTTATTCAATGTTTCAAGATGAATTTTATTTCTATGAAATTAAAATTTCTCAGGATTACTGCTTTTTATGTAACCTTTACAATATTTCACATTCACAAGTTATATGTTTTATCTTTTTTCTTTCCTTAACAATATTTTTATGATATTTATTGGCTCCATCTTGTTTTTTGGTTTCATACATGGCCTTCTATTCTAACTTTTTTATATTCATGTTTTCCTCATATTATCCCCATGCTTTTTATATAATAATTTATGAAATTTCATTTCAATTAAGGATTATTTGATCTCATAAATTTATTATTCCTCTATTTCACATGTTATAAAGATTATTAAATAATGTAGGATATCAAGGAAGGGATCTAGATGATCACAATTATGTATAAATGTATTTGGGTATTATTATATAATATGTCTATATATCTAATTTCCAAAAAACTAAACGTTTCATTCCTTAGATTATGTAAATTTTGTGAGATGTATTATTTAAATAATGATACTAATTATTTATCTAAGTTATGTTTATATTGGGTCACTATAATTGTAATTAGTGGGTGGTTTAGTTACTTTAGAATAATATTTTAGATAACATTAATGAAAACCATGGTGAAAACTATAGGTGATGATTATAGATATAGGTATTTTGTGTCTTTCCTAATAACACGTATTTTTTTGGATAGAAAAAGTTGATAGAGATTTATAACAGATGCATATAGGGGAAAAATCCCAAAAAATATTTGATTGAGTATATCTTATTTTTCATTATATTGAACAATGAGGGGTCCATTATTGTACACAAAGTTTGACACTCTAGGGGGTATGATTTAATTCATAACACTAGAATTAAAAAAAGTTATGAAATATATGAATATATATAACTAGTTCCATTTTAAATACAATCATTGATAACCTTTAATCAAACATAGGGATTTTTATGCTAATATATGAACATTAATTAACGAATCTATCTTTTAGGTTTATTGTTTTTTATATATAATCATTATTTTATGTATAATAATTCATATATTTCCATTAATAATGTTAATTATGGGAACTAAAAATAACATAG
The DNA here is from genome assembly GCA_963277665.1 of Viscum album. Lineage (NCBI taxonomy): Eukaryota > Viridiplantae > Streptophyta > Magnoliopsida > Santalales > Viscaceae > Viscum > Viscum album. Next base: position 696,547,810 of record OY728141.1, read on the forward strand.
ATTACGATGGGTGCAATAGAAAATATAAATATTATCAAAATGGGAAAACTAATATTATTGGGGATAGTATTAAAAAATTCATAACAATGTTTACCCAACTATCTCATGATGTGGGAAACAACCCAAATAATTTTGAGCTCCAAAACACACCAGGGATAGAGAAACTATCTATCTATTCATTTATGAGGTAATGTGTGCACTTTTTAGTTGGCCTTATAATCCACTATTTTCAATGATGTGGATCAATTCAATAAAAAATATATTTTCCGTTCTCTAGTTCTTGGGTAACAAGATGGTTTTTTTTCTTATATATGGTGACACTAAATTGAGGTGCAGTATTATTAAGTATATAATGGAATAAGAGGCCACACAATCTATATAATTAGAAGAGTTCAATAATATATATATATATATATATAACTAAGAATATTGAAAATACTCTTCATACAATGATAGAGTAGTAGTTATACAAATTAAATTAAAAATTGGATAAGTCCATTTGGTCATATGAATCAAATTTCATAATAGTTATGAGGTGTGCCTGTATGTATATCACTTATTCTAAGAGAGTAAATGATTAATTTTTTATAGTCTTAAGGATATTATTTTAAGGGTTTCATCAATAAGAAAATTTGGAATCTACAAATATATTTTTCAATGTTTTCATATGTTTGATATGGAAATTAGGATCCCTAAAGTATTTTGAAAAAATAAAATGAAATTGGATTGTAATGAATGTAAAGATAACTAGAATCATAGTGGTAAAAATGAAAATTTTCTTACATGAAAAAAATAGGATAAAGGACATAAATAATTGAATCAAGGGATTGAGGATTTGTTTTATATGTGTTAATGTATGGAATCTAGCCCACAACTGTAAATCCAAGTCTAAGAGGCTAATTATCTTAACTGAAGAGAGAAAGGACCCTATTTATGATTCACCAGCACTATATTTACTCTAGTGAAAGAAGCTCATACAATGTACAAATAAATTACACAACCCTCAATGTAATGAATAAAATAGGGACCAATAACATTCCCAAATAATTAAACAAGGATGGATAGTTGTGGTTACTATTTTTGAGGCAGATCATGATAATTAGGTGATGTCAAGCATACTTTATCACCCTTATATATCTCTTAATACCATATTTTTTTGATAATAATTTTCTTTTATATCAAAAATGTTTTACAATAATTCTAAATATATTTCCCAGTAAAAAGATATTGAAATATCAGTGAACACCTCTGTTGTCACAATGGTCATGTCTAAAATTAAAAATACACTATAATTGATATATATGTGAAGATAGATCTAGAGAATCTAATTCTCCTTCATTTGGTTTTATTCTAATTAATACTTGGTATGGATTGGATTATCCTATAGAAATACCATATCAACATTCATGATATGGAAGATTTATTTCACTTCATAGATCGTCATGTTGTCATTTATTGAGACATGAATGACTATAAACTCTCTATGGAAGAACATTATAAGGGACTATTGGGTAAAATTATTAGGGAGGAAGACAAAATTAATGATGCGACTATTTTACCAGAATATGATGAGGAATTTTTGTATGAAATTAATTATCATCTTCTATAGCATAAGGCTGAGTTCACAATTGAACTCATACATGTATCTCTACCAATTTTATATTGTATTTATATAATAGACCCAATTGAATTATAGGAGTTAAAGAAGAAACTTCATGAAAATTATTCAATGGATGTATATTCCCTATTTTCTTAGCATGGGGTACTCCAATCATCTTTGTCCAAAAGAAGTATGGATCAATTCGTCTTATAATTGATTATGATGAACTTAATAAAATCATGATAAAAACTGGTATTCTCTACCCCATACATATGATCAATTTGATAAACTCTGAGGAGTTCAATACTTCTTGAAGATTGAACATCGATTTAGATACCATAATTTAATGAAAAAAGTGGAGAAAAAATCTGACATATCATCATATATGAGCTATGGACAATATGAATTTATAGTGATTCCATTTGGACATTAAAATTATCCAACCATTTTGAAGGATCATATGAATATACTATATAGATATTGAATTGTTAGTATTCTGGTTTAATATTTATAAGATATTATTTTATATTCAAAGAGAAAAGATTATAAATAATATCATTTTTAAATTTAGTTAAATACAATGAGAAAGGAGATTTCACATGAAGAATTTAAAAAATGTGAATTATAGATAAAAATATTTCATTCTTCATTCATATAATCTCAAGAAAGGGCATATCAGTAGATCCCTAAAAGATGGAGGTTATTAAGAAATGGGCTAGACTGAACATTGTAACTGAGATCTATAGTTTTTAAGGGATAGCAGTATATTACCAATTATTTATCATAAATTTATCATGGCTATCAAATCCACTGACCATGATAAAAAGGAAGCGATTAATGTTCCTTTAGACAGAGGGATGCGAAGGGTGTTCTAATGAATTGATGAATAATTCTTTAACAACTCAAGTATATACATTACCCGTTAAGGGGAAGTGTTTGTAATATGTAGAAATTACTTGAAAATCGGTTTTGATAGTGTCTTAATGTATTTTTATAATTTAATTTCTTATGGATTATGAAAATTAGTGACTCATGAGAAATATTACTTCCAACATGATTTAGATATAATTGAAGTGGTCTTTGAATTGAATATTTAGTAAATTTATCTCCATGAATAAAAGTGTGATATATAAATACATATAAAAATAATAAAAAATTATATATTCGCAAATAAGGAATTAAATATTCACCAAATGATATTTTTTGATTTTATAAAATATTACTACTGCATAATATATTTCAACCCATAGAATGAAAATATGGTGGTCGTTGCTCTAAACAGAAAATATCATGCTACTCTATCCCTGACGATGATTGGAAGTGACCTAATAACCATGTATTTTTAAAGTTTCAATCTTGAATAAAATATGTTGGGAGATAAAAATTATCTTTACCAAATGAATAGTCAACATGTCATCCACATAAATATCAATGAATCTGATAATGGTAATGTAGATCTATAGGAATAGTTAGTGAATATTCTAGATTTAATAATTAAAAAAGTTGGATTTATAATGTTTGGAACCTATATATGTGTCCCATCAAATACAAAAATAAATAAGGAACTTTTGGATAATGCACATGGATCATCCTTTTCTATACATTCAATAAGTATGAAGATGTATAAAGATCTAAAAAATAAATTTTTTATTAATATGAAGTGATAGAATAAAAATTATGTCTCTAGATGTTTGGTATGACAACTACTTAAGGCCAGATGAATAAAAAATTCTAAGGATATGTTGCAACCATTATTCATATCAATATGGAAACAGGAAAACATAACCATGGAATTATTTATAGGAATATCCAAAACATCTAATATATATAGTGTTATTTGGAATGTATTCAATCACCTTACAAATTCATCATAATTTATTTACATCAAATAATATACTTACTTGGACTGAATTACAAAGATATATATAAGGGAAGTTATAATGATGTATAAAGTATCTTATCCATTATATCTGATCAAGATATGAGGGTCACCTCAAGGTTTTAAATATGTCTACAGAAATAATTAGTGATAATGGTGAGAATTATCAATATATATCATCCCTTGATTGATAGTTTGTTGGAGTGAAAAATTCTAACTTAGTAGAATATATTACGATCTCATTCGATGGTTTTCCAAGGTTATTTAGAAAAACACCCTCCCTTGGTAGAGTTTCAGTATAATAATTATTTTTACTCTTGAATTCATATAGAACCATATAAGGACCTATATGGGAAGAGATGAAGGACACCAATATGTTGGGATGAATTTGGAAGGAGGAATTTCATAGGTACATGCCTTGTCTAAGTTATAATGGATATGTTTTGAACCATTTGGTGGAATATAAAATCATCATAAATCCACTAGAAGTGTCATTTTGATAATCACTAATGATATTCATAGTTTGAATTTATTACAACGTGTTCCTTTGAATATCTTCATAGATGTGAGTTTTGAGATTTAAGATGAATTGGAATATAATCCCAACATACCTTTTGAGATACTTTGTCATGTTGGTTTTATAGATAAATAATTATTTCTCCCTTGACACCTCTCTCAAGTACAAGATGTGTTCCCCAAACGGTTTGGAAAAAAACATTCCATACCTTTGATATTCACTATTTTTGAAGACTACGCAATTGGAACATGATTTCTCATATATGGAAAATGGAAATTCAGGATCAATGAGATAACTTTTCATGGTACATGATCCCTCATTTAGTCATGGTTATAAAAGAAAATCATAAATTTTGGGCATTTATATGGGAATATAAGGATGTGATGAGAGTGAACTATAATCAAATTTTTCCTATATGTAAGAAAATTTAGAGGAAAAATTATTTTAAGGGTTGGAAGGTAATGAAAATTGATTTTGGGGATAACATTTCCTTTATTAAAGATAATGTGAGTAGATATTCTTGTACAAAAGACTAAATTATCAGAAAATTTCCGGATCTAGTAGAAACTAATCCTAATGGAATATATATTAAATATAGATAAGAAGAGTTTAGGTTACAAGGGATTATTACCTAAGCGATAATAAACCACACCTCACATATCCACATATGCTGCTAACGCATAGTAGTTAGGGGTTCTAAAAGACCACATCATATCTAAATAATAATTTATAATAAAAAAAGGTCTCTTTTTTTAGAAAATATATGATTCTTAAATAAATGCATGATTATATTAAAATTATTTTCTAAAACTTTTAGAAATTTAATTATATAAAATAACTCACATGGTTTTTATTATCATGATAAAATTATGTAATGTGTTCTATTTATTTTTTAGTATATGATTTTGTTTCCAATTTAAATATTAGTTACTAAGGTAGAGAAGTTATTTTTTTCTGAGTAATACTTTTCTAAATATTGTGTTTTAAATGAATAAATTTTAAATAAATAATACAATAATATTTTTAAACATATACAAAAAACAATTAACACTCATTTAATTGGTAATAATTATTCTACAAGATTAATAACACTAAATGACTAAAATGAATTTTTTCTAAAAAATTAAATCAGAAAAAATTATATTTTATTATTTAAATGATAATTTTATATCATTTAGAAATTGAATTTGAAAAGAAGGACACAATAATAAAACATAATAAATTTTAAATTCGGTAGAAAGGGTTTGATTATATTTTTAGATAGGAATGAGTAGATATGAATAATATTTAACTAATACAAATACTTGTTTAAATGATTGATACAATATGGCTTGATCTATCCAACCCGGCACCTGACTGGGCCCATTTTAGGGCATGAATGTTGTTCCCAGTCCATGTGGTCTAAAAACTAGTGCCTAGGTATCAAAAATACACTTTTGGGAATGATTTCACCCAATATAGTCAATAAAAATATTGCTCAAAATAGAAATACAGAAAAATATCAATATCTATAACTAAAATACGTACAACAACTTCATGTTAAACATTTTAAAACATTAACCAAATCCCAAAATTACAAAAGGAAAAGGGGAACAACTAAAAAGATACTAAATTAATTGCATGAAATTAGTAGACAAACTACCTCTAGACAGCACCACCAACACCTATAAAAAGGATACCACTAGAAACAGGATCCACCATCATCATGAGTTATCCTTCCTTCACACAAGTCATACAGAAAAAAATATACATATACCCAAGGGTGTAATTTTTTTGTGAGCCAAATCTTATTGGGATTATAACCAAAAGAAAGACATATTTATATAACATTATAATCTAAATAAACATTAATTTTAATAAGAACATTTGAAACATTTATATGAAAACATTTACGGGAAAACATTTTGGAAAAAAAATTTCAAGCAAACAATTTTAAGGAAAATTGTTTGTAAATTAAATATCATTGAAATTGAACATAAATAAGTTCCAACATATACTGAAGGATATCACGACATCACAATAGAAACATGTTACAAAAGAGAACAATGGGAAAATTCATATAGCTAACTTTCACTAGTGGGACCCTTGGAATCTCGTACCTCTGTGACAATATCCTCCAACCAAAACCAATAGTGTCCTCTTGTGTAAACCACTATAGGGGAATTCATCCAAAGGTCTAGTGGTCAATAATTTTAAGCCAAAACCCACAATGATCTCATGCATGAGCCACTAGAGAGGATTCCATCACAATGTATTGTGGTCTCTAATTACATCACATGTTTAGTTAGTGTTGTATCATGAATTTTTTTTGAAGATACCAGGCCTCAACTTATCTAAATCTACTAGCATACGATTTCAAGATCTCCTACCTATATACATTTTATTCCATTTGTTCAAAAAAATTATTTCATATTTCCCATTAATCCTTACTTTCTCATACACATTCCAAGCATCATGAACGAATAAGTAAATCACAACATTCACAATTCACAATGATCTCATTAAAAAATCTCACATAGAAACCATAATATTCCATAAATAAAACAAAATTCATTTCACATGCACATAGAATCCATTTGGAAACTCATTTCCCACCAATTTCAGTATTAATAAATTCCATTATAAAACACAATAAGAAGAGGATGCGTTAAGTATAAGCATTTCCCAGGGAAACACCCTTTTCAAATTCACACACACATCAAATCCATTTTCTAATATGCTTCAAATCACTTCAAAAATTCCAAGACAAAATTAATTATTCAGAAAAATAAATCCCAAAATCAACAAAATCCATTTATTTTTGAAAACCAATATTCAATACATTTTCACCTCAAATCACTTTTGAAAACACATTTCACACAATTTCACAAATCATGAAATATATTAAATAAAAACCACAATGAGAAACACATGAAATATAATAATTTTCATTTAGAACCCCAAATTTAAACACATATTTATCTAAAAAAAATTTCTCACTACACACACATAATCTATAGATGACATTTATGAAACCAAACAAGCAATTAAAAATCATCTAATAATGTAAAATCAAGAAACCACCTACCGCAAGCATGAAAACTTCTTGAATGTAGTGGAAAACCAAAACTGCGCCATATGGGGACCTAATAATGGAATTATTGAACTAAAAATATAAATATTTTACCCAAAAACTAATTTTAGGCCCTTTATTAGGTTACAAAACCAATAATAAAATAAGAAACCAAAGAGGGAGGGAGGAAATCCATAGAGAAAGGAATTAATTGAGATAAATTATAATTACATTATTATTTAAAAAAAGATGGGCCAAACAACCTAACTATTGGATTTCATGGAGTCCATGGAGGATTGGAGGAAGATCCTATGGCTGAAAATCCAATATGGCTCGTATTAAGGGTGATTTAGGCTTAAATATGAAGAGGAAAAGAAGTAATTTGTTTTTTGATTGACATGGACAGGTCACATGGTAATCCCTTGTAGTTTTCCATACCATGTGGTGACTACGTGCCCCACTCTATCCAAGTGGGATGAGGATACACGGTTTCATGAGGGTTAGTGCATGCTAGTGTGGCCCAAATTGTGCCATTATCCAAGGTGCACTATGTAATGAACTAACCCTAAAAGGCTCGGTGCCATTTTCTACTATCAATTACATGGGCATAATTACAAGGAATAAATTACCAAAGTACTAAGAGTATACTAGTCATAGAAAACTAGATACATACATAATAAAATATTACCCTAATTACAACATTATTATTTTTAAATAACATCAAGGAAAACATTATTTCATCTTGTATATCCATGGTTATCATTTTTAGTACACTTCTTGATATCATTTGGAAAAGGAAAAAAAATAATTGTCAGGACAAATGATGAGTAAGGGAAAAGTGTAGTGTATGAAATAATGAATCAATATGAATAGTAAATATGGAAATAAAAAAACTAATAACACATTCCATGTAATCAATAATTGATAATAATGTAAATAAATAATATAGAATGTTAAATAGCTAAAAACACATTCCATTAAAATAACTAGATAAGGAAAAATAAATACAGAATGTTAATCATATGAATCATATGCCATTTATTCAATGTAAAAAAATGAAATGTATCCATTGGTATATAGACACCAAATCTCGTGGATGAATAATAACTAAAACTAAATGAAGGAAATGATTTCTTTATGGATGTCATGTATGAGGGACATAAAAACTGATACTGTCAATACTTTTTAGAAGATACTTTAAGGCTACAAAATGAATCTTATTTAGTTAGTGAAATTTTTTTGTCACATGATAACCAGTCAATGCATTGAGGATTTATATAATGTTTGGCCTCCAACTATCATTTTCTGTCCAAAGTATTCCTCATATCAAAAATTTGAAATAAATAATATGCCTTATCAAATATCTGTATTGAATAAGGAGTATGAAATTATCATCATTTAGAAAAAAAAATCAAGTAAAATTCAATGTATAAGTTGTATGAAAGAATGCATAAGATTCTTTCAATAGTATTATCCATGATATATGAAATGGAAATGTTAAGGTTAATTGAATGATCAACAATCATAGGAGATTGAAAATTTCAATTGAACTAACAAATAAATCTATGAATTGAATGTGAATACTATCATTTCCAAATAAATAATAAACCATCCAGTATAGGAATAATGATGTTATAAACAATATATATCCCATGTGGAGTAAAATAAATGGGTTTTTCACTAATGAAAAGAAATACCATAAAAAATATTTTAAAAAACCAAATGAGGAAAATATCCTTTTATTTTGAAAAAAATTGAAAAACATTTTCTATAAAAAAAATAAATAAATTTTTTTTTATGGAAATAGTTTCCTCAAATAAAGAGATGAAATGAAGTCGAGTGGTTTCATACTTAATGGACCTCGATCACTAGGTGGGAGGATTCATCAGTTTCACTCAGTTCTTGGGCAGAGGACGTCACTATTCTGGTAATACCTAGTCTCATTGGACGTTTTGTCACTATAGGTGCATCTTAGGACATAGAGGGATGCCCTCGTTGGAGTCTTGGTGTGTGGTGGTTCTTGGTAGAACTATCAATAATAGGGATGGTAAGGATTTTAGTGGGAGGAGATATGGGAAGGGGTTTCCATTTGCAATCAGATCTGATGTTTTGAACTGCCTGATGGCTCTGCTGTAGTGGTGATTCATAAATCTAAATTAGAGAATGCACATACCTTTGGTAGAATAGATCAATAGTGGAGGTGGCGTCAAGAGGTTATGGTTAGTGGATTGGAATTAGTGAGCCCTATTGGGTTTCCAAGAATGGATGTCTGGTCATTAGCGCTTCATCTTCACGATAGTGCGAGGCATCGAGATTAGGTGGCAGATGGTGAAGATGTTAGGTATGATGGGGCTTCTGTCATTAGTGTGGTTGAATCTGGCCATTGTTGCGGCATCAGTGAGGATGGTATGGGTGGCATTGTTAGGGTTTCATCACTGCTATAATTGTTTTGGACATATCATGGCCAGTTTTCCTGTAATGAGTTTGTACCAATGGGAACATTACACTCATTTCTATGGGTGAATTCCTCATTCCTTTAGGCATGTTATGGTTTATCTCTAATACGAGTTCAATATTAATTCCAACTCTTCTTATTTACCTTTTAATAAATAGTTATATTCCCTAAACATTTTAGTAATGAATAGATTATGTTTATCAACTATAAACCCAGATATAAAGTTGAAAATACATATATTGGTATTCAGGGTCATTATACACATGATCGTAGAATATTATGGACAATTAAGAAGTAATATAACCCAATTAAATGAAATTGGTTCTGTAAATTCTTTTCTACTTGGTAACTTTTAACTCAATCGCCTTAGATGAAATAACTCTAATTGAAACTCAAAATATCATGAATAATGAATGGATCATAAAATTATATAACAAAGTGTAAGTACATACACCGTATATATGAAATTAGGTGAACATAAATAATGTCATTGTTTAAAGTGAATGTTAATAATCACAAAATGAACTGATAGTACAAACATAATCCTTAAAAATGTTCTTGAGGAGAATAATCATTAAACATTCCAAAGTGTCCCATACCACTTTGAAACATTTGAATCGTATTATCCCTGAAGGAATAATAATAAATGAAACTTATAAATTTACTATAATAATTAGATTCCTGATATAACATGTCAAATGTCAATATATACACTATATAAATGAAACTACGTGCATAACAAAAAATATGTGTCAATGGAATGTAAATTGAGACGAAATCGCTTACTTTGCATCTTACTTGTCTCGTGTGTCTCTATATTCCTGAATAAATTTCTATATTAATTATTTAAATTCCTTAGAACCTTTTTAATGTTAATCAATACTTTTATTTGAATTATTTCCATGTTGTATGAAACTGCTTAAACCATTATGTTTACATTCGACGTTTTGAACAAATTTGGTTTATATGTCAAAACCAACATGGGTAGATCCACTACGGTTAGAGGGGTCATTATATGAAATATATAGAACAAAAATAATGGCATAATTATAGTATTTATACATCAATTATACTTTTATTACGAATAATTAATTATGTTTATGAAAAATCTATCAACATTAAAATCTTTGAGAAGGTTGGTCGTATGTACACATGAGTAATGTTCCAACTTTTCAATGACCATTATCGAAAGAAGGTAAGTAACACCATATCATTAAAAAATGATAATTATATAAAAAATATCATTTTTAAATTAATATATAATTTTATATTGAAATAATTTTATATAAAATTAAGCACATCAGGTCCAGCAGGCAGTAATCCGCACATCCATGAATGACGTTATCACATTTTATGCTTGTGAAAGAGTAATAATGAGAATGATATATGGTATAAGTACTGAAATTAAACTATGTAATTAAAAAAATATAATGGTTTTTTTCTTATATTTTTTTACTAAAACTATATTTAAATGTTTTATGTATATTTGGAATGAATGACATCGCTTTGAGGGGTGGTAGTCCACAATTCCAAAAAACAATGTTATCGTATTTACATAGAATGGAAAGTATAAGTGTAAAGACACTGATTTCCTGTGATTTTTTTAAAATACATGGAAATTTTACGAGTCCATAGTTTCTGATGGCACTTGATTCTGAGGCCCGGTGTGCCCGGAATCAATTTCTGATGTTTTGTTATGGTACGTTCAGTAAACGTACGATCGAGATTTTATAAATTATGAACCGGTTCTAAGAATTGAAATACGAGAGCACCATTAAACTCACAGCACTAGTTTTCACCTATAAAGACTTTCACCTTGATGACGGATGTTCGGTAATAAAAGTTAGTTTTTGGATTTTTATAAAAAATAAAAAATAAGTTTATCCACACTTTATTTCATTCTATCCATCTTGTGAATGCGAGTAGTTGGAACCTCCACTTTGGAGTGGGTGGTGGGACCGCCACACCCTAGCCTCCCATGAGAGGTTATGGTGGTGGGGCCTACCCAAACCACACCTACCATGTGAGGTTAAATTTGTTGGGGACCACATGAGGCCATTGACCCCTCATTAATATGAGGAGACCTCAACTCTCAACTCTCCCTCCTTAATGAGGGGGAGCCTCATCACCTTTCCCCCATTAATTATTTGAGCTTCACCAAACTCATTAATTTGTATGATTTTCTCATTTAATTAAATCATCTTTTGAAATATTTTTAATTTTTTCCAACTCCGCAATTAATAATCCAACGCACGTGTTTTAATTTGGTGGAGTCGGGTTATTAATTCACCCTTTTGAATTACCTGATAACACTTAAAATAATAGGCAGAATATTATTTTATTTGGGTATGGAATTTCTATTCCTGTAAGATTGTTGAAAAAATCTCTCAAAGGAGAATGGTTCTTCCAATAAAGAACATGAAAAATGTAAAGAACTTCAACAAACTTCTTATTCCTTCATCTACCAGAACAATGTTGGGAGCATCGTCCTTGAAGAACACAGGCGACACCATCCTTGGCTTCTTCTATCCCAACGTCAATGAATTGGCGTCTTTGTTTTCTCGTTACTTCATCAACGATCAATCTTAAAGCAAGGTATGAAGATTTTTTGTTATTTTATATTTTTTTATAAACCTCGTCTTCATCGAACAAAGATATGGTATGAGAATCACCAATTTATATCACCATAACAAGGAGGGATCGGGCCGTACGAACATGGTCCGACCCTCCCCTTGATAGATCTTTTTTGATGGTAGTGGCTAGGAAAAGAGGAGATGGAGATGAAGACGGTGAACAAGGGTCACGCTACCCATGGCCACTACGAACCGCGCCGCCCCCGCAATGCCCCAGCGTGCTTCCCACGCCCCGCCAGCTTGCTGCCCGGCCCCCCGCGCCCCACTAGCCCATTGCCTGGCCCCCCACGCCCGGTCTGAGCACTTCCTGGTGCCCCCGCGCCCCGCCGACACACTGCCTGGTGCCCTAGTGCCCCACCGGCGCACTCTCTGGCACCCCCGCCCAGCGCCCTGCCGATGACCTGTGCAGTCCCTCTGCGCCCCACTGGTAGCCTACCCTGCACCAAGTGCCTTACTGGCGGCCTACCAGGCCCCTGCCGGCGGCGTGCCCGGCATCCTGCCTGGTGCACCCACGGCCTGCCCGGTGACCAGCCGGCCAGTATGCACCCCACGCGGCCTGCCTGCTGGCCTCTCGAGTCGAATCCCGACATCCCATGTGGTGTCGTTGGCCGAACCGGCCCGGTCTCAATGGTCGAGTTACTAAGCCACCTACATGGAGACTATCGGGCTGAACCTCCCTCGTGGTCCGCAGGGCCGGGCCCAGCAGACCGGAAAAAAACATAGCGGGATGACCCGCCCAATGGGTTGGGTCAGACACTGTGAGTCCGACTGGGTCGACCCAGACCGGTTTGGCCCAGAATGGGTTGGGCCTTGTCGGTCCTACCGTGTTGGACTAGACCAGGGACTATTACTGAGCCATTACCTTCTTGGCCCATTTCTTTTTCACTGGACGTCCATTCAACGAACTGTCAGCGGTGTCGGTATTCTTTGAGCATAGTCATCCCGTTGAGTATACCTCATTGGACTTCAGGATATAGTCGAGTCACAATTAGGATGGTTCGTACATGAATCCAACCGGGCCCCCGGTACTAAAATGCTAAAATCTCACAAACCGGGCATCCCATTGACAAGTCGTCTGTTGCGTTGAGTCCCCTATGATGTGGACATCCTTTGAGATACTTCTATGTGAGACTTCATGACACTTGGAGTATCGACCAGTAGCTCTTGGATATGATCCTTCATGTGATGAGTAGACAGAGTGCATAGACCTAGTAGCTATAGACCTGATGAATGCTTGACCGATTCGACTCGGAGTGATTCGACTAACCCATTGGGGAGCGCCTGGTAGTTGGCAGTAGAGCCATGGAGGAGGACCACCCTATATTTGGCGGGAGACTCATGGTACTCAACATGAGGAGTTCCTCTACAGGATATTAGGGGGAGCCCCCGGTATTTGGCCGCAGACCCACAACAGAGGAGCGCCTGGTAGTTGGCAGGGGACCCGCGGTATACGACAGGAGGAGTACCTCTACAGTCTATGCTTAGTGAGAAGATTCTCGGTGTCACGACATGCCCAATGTACTCGACTAAGGAGGATTTCTCCAGCAGTCGTGGTTTCGATAATGAAAAATCCTAGTTTGAGCTATGTCATGACTTTTTTGGTTTTCTCATAATTCAGATTGGTTTCTAGATAACTGAGGTATATATATGGGCATATACCTAAGTAATGGTTATATGTTGATTTCATGTAAAGACCCATAAAAATCAATTGAAATTTTTTCTTAATTATCTTTGAAATTTTACAAGAGTGCGGTTTCTGACGGCACCTGATTCTGAGGCCCGGTGTGCCCAGAATCAATTTCCGAAGTTTGGCTTGGGTACGTTCAGTGAACGAATGAGTGGGAATTTCTAACTTTTGAAGCAGTGCCCGGAATCGAATTCTGAGGGCACTGATGAACTCGGATCACCGATTTTCGCTTAAGGAGACCTTTTCCGAGGATGTATTTTATGCAGGAAGAAAGTTAGTTTTGGGAGAAATTAGAAGATGTTAAATAAATTGTGGAACACAATTTATTTTTAACGTTGTTGGTTATTTTCTCCCAAAGGGAGTTAGAGGTGGGAACCACATCCACATAACCTCCCTTGAGAGGATTAAATGTAGTGGGGCCCACACGAGCCCTAACTCTTAAACTTCCCTTAAACTCCCCAATAACTCCACTCTAATTAATTTTGACAACTTATGTTATTAATTAAGATGAGTTATTGAATTTCAATCTTTTGAAATTCAAAGAGGTTAGAATGTGTAAATAAAATAAGGCTTAGTCTTAATTAATTTTGGTTAGTATCTTTTTCCTCCTTGAGAGTATTGGGAGGCATTCTTCATCTTCTTCAACCATGACGAATAACACGAAGAACACTTAGGCTCCGACGAAGAACGTCATCACCATAAGAAGAGAAAGATGTGTCGTCTCTTCTCTTCTTCGCATCCGGTGTGTTTCCGAAGATCGAAGACACCGCTTCTTTCGATCTTCATCCTGTGTCAACGAAAGGAGACGTCGCTTCCTCCTCGGGATTTTTCCGTCAGCTTAAGAAGCTTCTCCAGCGACGTTACCTCTTCGGACGAACCTCGACGTCAACGGAATCGACCTACGATTACTGCGATGCCCGACCTCCGCGACGCTTGTCTTCTGCGGCTTGTTGACGTGCTCCGCTCTTGAAACCGAGGTAGGGGTTTATTGTTATTTTATTAAATTATTTTCCGTTCTTGATTCTGGCATGTCGAACTTCGTGGTTAATCGACTAAATGTTATCGTTTAACGAGAGGGGGCCGGACCGCACAAACACGGCCTAACCCCCTCCTCTGTTCATGATTGTTTCTTGTGAATGGAACGGGAATGCGTGGTACCGCCGCACCACATGGGAATTACACGGAAAGTATTGCGCGGTGCCGTCACGCCACGCCGTGTAAAGAAATTCAAGAACATGTCATTGTCGCGCCGCGTTGAAGGAAATCGACGGTGCTGCGGCTGGAGAAGGTTCGCGGCGGAGGGGCGTGGTGCCGTCGCACCGCGCCAGACAACAAGGGTCGTGGCCGGTTCCGAGCCACGGCGGAGCATGGTGACCGGCGGCCAGCCGGGCCGCCGGTGTCGGAGCCGGGAAGGGACCGGCCACTGCCGGTCCCGTTGAGGAGGAGCCGACCGGCCAGGTCGGGGTGGTCGGAAATGGGACAATCCGGGGGAATTAAATTGCCCCGGCCAGCTTGAACAGCCTTCCATTATTGAGGGGGGTCCACGGTTACGCAAGGGGGCATGCGCCCCCTGTTTTTTTCCAACAACTCGGCTGAAGACGAGCTGGCAGCGCGCTGGGCGCGCTGCGCTGAGCCGGACCGGCGCCTGGGCGGACTGCCAGGCCGGGCCAGGCCGCGCCCAGCCGGCCCGGGCCATGATGGGCCGGGCCGACCCTGTCCAGGGTGGGTCTACCCGGTTCGGGCCAACTGGGGGGTCTCGGGCTGGGTCGGCCCGGGCCCGAAACCCCCGTTACGGAACTGTTTGGGTTCAAATGCCCATAACTCGGTCTACGGACCTCCAAACGATGCGCCGTCAGCGGTGATGTGATCCTTGGATTGAGACGGTCGTTTCGGTATATTTCACTCATGGTTTCGGAATACTTTGAGTTCGTCCGGGTTGGTTCGTACACGAAACCAACCGGGCCCTCGGAGCAGAAACGCTCATATCTTGAGCTACGGACGTCTGATTGATGTGTCGTCGTCTTTGTTGAGTTCCACTTAGTGAGATGGATCTTTTGGAATACTGATTGGACGCAGGTGGAGTACGGTCGGGTTGGTTTTTCCTTAAAAACCGACCGAGCCCCTGGAATGAAAACGCCTATAACTCTTAGACCGGGCGTCCGATTGACGCGCCTTCTGTTGCGTTGAGTTCCTGTTGACAGTACAGAACTTTTGGATACATCAACTCTGGACATTGTGACAGTTGATGTATCAGCCTCTCGGCTCATGGAGCGGACCCTCCCGAATGAGCTTGTTGTGTGCGGGAACCCTAGAGCTGGCTGCGACTGCTACTGTGACTGTGACGATGACTGTGCAAAGATCCTTAGTAGATTCGACAACAACGACTATGACAATTAGCGATCCTGTGTGGATCAGTGATACCGATCCTGTGTGGGTCCGATCATGTTTTGGTCTTTGTGGGGGTTAGTAACTATCGATCCTTTGTGGGTCCGACGACTTAGATGGATCAATGATCATCTCTATCGTCCTTCGAAGAAGTATACCTGTGTGAGATGAATCCTGTTGCTTTCCTGTGTGGATTGTGTTATGCTATCCTGTGTGGATTTTGTTTTGCTTCCCTGTGTGGAATATGTATACTTCCCTATGTGAACTGATTTGTACATGGGCTCAGAGGTTGGAGCGTATTGGAAATGATGACTTAGGTATATATATGGGAATATACCTAAGCAGTGTTGGTTGATACTTCATGTTTGTATATCTCCTTTGTGGTTTATCTTTTATGGATTTTGGGAGACCTTCAGGGGTCTCGGGGTCCCTACTGAGTAGCTTATACTCACCCCTGCACGGGCTATGCCCGCACTACGTTGTGTTGGTTGCAGATGACGGACAGCGTTGATCGTGGTTGAGGCTTGTAGAGTAGGACGATGCCTAGAGGTAGACCACTGAGCGGGACGTACTCGGAGCGGACGGCCGGACCCGAGGAGCTATGGAGCTATCTGTACCCACCCTTCAGGTGGGATTTCCAGAGGAAGACTCAGCGTAGCTGCTTTTAATTTTCGGTTGTTGTTTTCCTTTTCGAGTTGTACTTTACTTTCAGTTGGGGTTTGTATACTGGTCCATTTACTTTTCCGCACTTACAATTGTACATTGTTTTTACTTAGTGTTTACTTTTCTGCTTGCTTACTCTGTGGTTCTTGTTTACTTTACAAAGGAAATGCCTTCCCTTTTTACCAGAATTTATGCCTTGGTGCTAGTCGCCATCCCCTGGCCTATGGAAGGCGGGCTTGGGGTAGTCACGGCACGGGCCCCGAGGAAGGGTCGTGACAAATTGGTATTAGAAGAGTTCGGTTCTACCGCGAACTCTGATCTTTTCTATGTGAATCAATAATGTTTAGCTTATTGAGTGTGGTTATTAGTCTAGGGAGTCCAGTGTTGGTGCGGCGGCCGACGTATCCGTACACCAGGACCCTGACTTATGATTTCTGACTTAATGCATGAAAACATTGATTGCGTGTGTGTTACAAGTTTTCATTGTGATTACATTGTATCAGCTCACCAAGTATACTGTTCTGACCGTGGTGCACCTGTTTCCTTTTCAGGATAGCCCCACGACGGCAGCCAGCTAGGGTTCCGAGAGTCGAGCATGATGACAGCCCACCGAGCGACGAGGCCTCGGTGCAGGGCCCTTTGTCAGTAGTGGCACCAGCGGTAGCTCTACCCGCCGAGCCACCGATGCTTCCAACACCAGTTGCTGACGATGCACGTCGCATCAGTGTACTGCATGAGTTTC
Organism: Viscum album; assembly: GCA_963277665.1. Taxonomy (NCBI): domain Eukaryota; kingdom Viridiplantae; phylum Streptophyta; class Magnoliopsida; order Santalales; family Viscaceae; genus Viscum; species Viscum album. The sequence continues at coordinate 696,565,423 of OY728141.1, forward strand.
AGCGCCAGCGACCACCCAGGTTTCGTGGGGAGATGGACCCCCAAACAGCCGAGGACTGGCTGGAGGCAGTCGTACGAGTTTTCAGGCTAGTGAGGACACCAGCAGACCTCATGGTGATCCTCGCTGCGAGCCTACTGCACGCAGCAGCGGGCTGATGGTGGAGATTGATGCTCCAAGTGCACGATTAGGAATCTATAATTTGGATGGACTTTGAGAGCCTCATCTTCTCGGAGTTCATCCCAGCCACCCTCCGTGCGGTGCGCATTCTGGAGCTTCTTCAACTGCGGCAGGGCAGCATGATGGTCGCTCAGTACTCGGCGAGATTTACAGATCTCTTGCGCTACTCGACCGACATGGTATGGGATCCATTCATCCGGGCCCGGAACTTTGAGCAGGGATTGAGACATGAGATCAGGGCATCGCTGATATCCATCAGCATTCCAACTCAAACAGGAGTACTGGAGCGGGCCCTTTTGATCGAGAGCTTTCTTGCTGAGTCTACACCAGCGCCGAGATCCACCACAGGGTGGCACGAGGTAGAGTCTTCTGTAGCAGGCAGTCGACGGATGATTCTTGGGTCTAGGCAGACCAGACCCTTAGGCAGACGACCTCAGGACACTGGCTCAGCAGTGTAAGGCACACAGCGCGGAGCCTGTCTTTCGAGAGGCAGACAGTGCTACTCGTGCGGCGGGCAGGGCCACATGGATCGTGAGTGCCCGACCCGTCGTGCCGAGGAGCAGCAGACGGTTAAGGGACCACCGAGGCAGAGGCATAGGGTCGTACATGGCGGTCCACAGGGAAGAGGTGGATGAGGCAGAGGAGCTGGCAGAGCAGCAGGTGGTGGGTGACACTTTGAGGCTCTACCACCACCACCACCAGGAGGTCCACCACGACCACAGGGAGCTGGCGGGCAGAGACAGGCACAACTCCAGGCAGCGAAGGCCTACGACCACGGCGCGCCAGAGATGATTCGAGGTACTATCTATGTCTATTCCACCCTTACTGCAGTACTTATAGAAACAGGAGTGAGTCACACTTTCATAGCCGCTTTCCTTGTTCGGAGCTCAGAGATTCCGACAGAGCTGTTGGCTCGATCCTTATGGCTAGAGACTCCTACAGGAGCAGACTCGATGATTACGCACTGGTGCCGGTAGTGTGAGCATACTCTAGGAGGCGAGAGATTCGGCTATGATCTTCTTGTAGCAGCGTCGAGGCCTTTCATAGTCATCTTGGGCATGGATTTGTTATCTATGGTCCATGCATAGATTGACTATTTTAGGCGCAAGGTGCGATGTGTACGCACCGACGGGAGCAGTTTCACCTTCACCGGCGAGAAGGGAGCCATTGCAACACATGATGGACTTCCGCGGAGGATAGGACAACCCATCACTCATCAGTTGGCTGGCCTCATCCTGGGAGCAGTTGACATGCGGAGTCCTGGGTTTCCTGCAGTGGTGGATCAGTTTGCGGACGTTTTTCCCGACGACGTTCCAGGGTTACCTCCTCGCAGAGAGGTAGAATTTTATATTGATCTGTACCCCGGGACAACTCCGATATTGACTCCAGCATATCGGATGGCCCCCGCCGAGCTTCGAGAGCTACATGTACAGTTGGAGGACTTGCAAGGCAAGGGGTTCATCCGACCCTGTGTTTCACCCTGGGCTTCCCCGATTTTGTTCGCCAAGAAGGCGGACGGGAGCTTGCGACTTTGTGTTGACTATCGTCGCCTGAACCAGGTGACAGTGAGGAACAAGTATCCGCTACCGAGGATTTATGACCTCTTTGATCAGCTCAAGGGAGCACGGTGGTTCTCAAAGATATACCTCAAGTCAGGCTATCATCAGCTCAGAGTTCGAGATGAGGACGTGCAGAAGACGACCTTCAGTTGTCGGTATGGCCACTATGATTTCATGTTTATGCCTTTCGGTGTAACCAATGCTCCAACAGTGTTCTTGGCACTCATGAACAGGATCCTTGAACCATACCACTATCGATTTGTCATGGTCTTCATCAACGACATTTTGATTTACTCGACGACTGAGGAAGAGCACGCCTACCACTTACGGGTTGTACTAGACACAATCCGAGAGCACCATATTTGTGGTAAGCTCTCGAAGGGTCAGTTCTGGATACGTGAGGTCCACTTATTAGGGAACGTCATCTCTAAGGTGGGAGTTGCAGTGGATCCTGCGAAGATCGAGGCAGTGTTAGCTTGGGAGCCACCCAAGAGCGTGATGGAGGTGCGGAGTTTCTTGGGTCTAGCTGGATACTATCGGAGATTCGTGACAGACTTCTCTAGAGTTGCGACACCACTCTCAGCTTTGACGAAGAAGGGGAAACCCATCGTGTGGTCAGACAGATGTCAGCGGAGCTTCCAGGAGCTGAGACAGAGATTGACCAGTGCACCTATCTTGAGGTTTCCTGAGTAGGGAGTAAGGTACGAAGTCTACTGCGATGCATCAGGGACCGGACATGGTTGTGTCCTGATGCAGGAGCGGGCAATGATCGTCTATGGATCACGTCAGTTGAGGCTGCATGAGCAGAACTATGCTACCCATGACCTCGAGTTAGCAGCAGTGGTCTTCGCTCTGAAGACATGGAGACACTATCTGATGGGTGAGCGCTTTACAGTCTCTTCTGATCATCAGAGTCTCAGGTACATCTTCTCGCAGAAGTACATGAACCTGAGACAGCGGCGATGGCTCGAGTTCCTCCAGGACTAGGACTTTGAGATAGTCTATACTCCTGGGAAGGGGAACGTAGTAGCCGATGCCCTCAGCAGGAGGATGGGCATTCAGCTACTTGAGGAGGCGACGGAGCAGCTAGCATCTTTGCAGATATCCTTCATGGATAGAGATAGAGAAGCCTTCCTTCAGTCTCTCGCAATCACTCCTCCACTTCTACAGCGGGTAAGAGAGGCACAGTGTGGGGATGCTGACTGTGAGACACGGCGTGCACCGATATCCTCATGACAGGCACCTGATGGTTTTTCCTTTGGATCAGAGCACGACATCATTTTCAGAGGGCGTACCATGGTACTTGTCACTTTACGGAAGGAGGTTCTGAGAGTGTTTCACACTTCTCCTTTTGCGGTACATCCCGGAGTGGCGAAGATGTACCAGGATCTCAGACGACAACACTGGTGGCCAGGCATTAAGAAGGCTGTAGCAGAGTTCGTTTCTCGATGCCTCACCTTCCAGCAGGTGAAGGCTGACCATCAGGTACCAGCAGGCTTGGTACAACCCTTGGAGGTTCCGGAGTGGAAGTGGGATGATATATCCATGGACTTCGTGACTGGACTTCCACACACTTCCAGAGGTCACGACTCCATCTGGGTGATTGTCGACCGACTCACCTAGTCAGCTCACTTCTTACACATCAGAGAGCAGGGCTCAGTAGAGAGCATGGGACGCCTTTACGTTCAGGAGATTGTGCGGCTTCACGGTGTTCCATCATCTATCGTCTCCGATCGAGATGCTCTCTTTACTTCCCGGCTTTGGAAGGGATTAAAGGAGGTGTTCGGGACACAGCTACGTCTGAGCATAGCCTTTCACCCTCAGACAGATGGTCAGACGGAGAGGACCATTCAGACTCTCGAGGACATGCTCTGTGCATGTGTCCTCGACTTTGGTCGTAGCTGGGAGGACCACCTACCCCTGGTGGAGTTTGCGTACAACAACAGCTACCACTCCACCATCGGGATGGAACCATACGAGGCATTGTACGACCAACCTTGCATATCTCCTTTGTGCTGGACAGACCCTGGAGAGTCAGCACTTGTGGGACCAGAGATGGTTCAGGCCACGGCAGAGAAGGTCCAGGTCATACAGGAGCGGATGAGGACAGCTCAGAGCCGGCAAAAGTCATACGCTGACAAGAGGCGGAGGCCACTAGAGTTCGAGGATGTCGACCACGTCTTCTTGCGTGTCTCACCTCGACGTGGATTACGGAGATTTGGCCGAGGCAGCAAGTTATCCCCGCGCTTAATCAGACCCTTCCAGGTCCTCAGCAGGATTGGCGAGGTGGCTTATCGCTTGGCTCTACCACCTCAGTTGCACCGAGTGCACGACGTCTTCCACGTATCTCAGCTGAGGAGATACGTGCATGACCTGACGCACATCATTGACCATGGGGAGCGTGACGTTGATGATGGGGTGACTTTTGCAGAGGTCCCAGTGGAGATCAAGGATCGACAAGAGCGGGTCCTACCTGGACGGTCGATTCCTCTAGTGCGCATCAGATGGCAGCACGGGAACCTCCAGGAGAGCACTTTGTAGTAGGAGGATCAGATGCGTGCTCAGTACCCTCATTTGTTTCAATAGTTTTGATGTATCTTTACGGGGACGTAAATCCCTGAGGTGGGAGTAATGTAAAGACCCGTAAAATTCAAGGGAAATTTTTTCTTAATTTTCTTTGGAATTTTACAAGAGTGCGGTTTCTGACGGAACCTGATTCCGAGGCCAGGTGTTCCCAGAATCAATTTCTGAAGTTTGGCTCGGGTACGTTCAGTGAACGAACAAGCGGGAATTTCTAACTTTTGAACCGGTGCCCGGAATCGAATTCTGAGCGCACCGATGAACTCGCAGCACCGATTTTTGCTCCAGGAGTCCTTTTCCGAGGTTTTGTTTTATACGGGAAGAATGTTAGTTTTGGGGGAAGTTAGAAGAATTTAAATAAATTGTGGAACACAATTTATTTTTAACTTTGTTGGTTATTTTCTCCCAAAGGGAGTTAGAGGTGGGACCCACATCCACATAACCTCCCTTGAGAGGATTAAGTGTGGTGGGGCCCACACGAGACCTAACTCTTCAACTTCCCTTAAACTCCCCAATAACTCCACTCTAATTAATTTTGACAACTTGTGTTATTAATTATGATGAGTTATTTAATTTCAAACATTTGAAATTCAAAGAGGTTAGAATGTGTAAATAAAATAAGGCTTAGACTTATTTTATTTTGGTTAGTATCTTTTGCCACCTTGAGAGGAATGGGAGGCATTCTTCATCTTCTTCAACCTTGACGAAGAACACGAAGAACACTTAGGCTACGACGAAGAACGCCGTCACCATAAGAAGAGAAAGACATGTCGTCTCTTCTCTTCTTCGTAGCTGGTGTGTTTCTGAAGATCGATGACGCCGCTTCATTCGATCTTCTTCTCGTGTTAACGAAAGGAGACACCGCTTCCTCCTCAGGCTTTTTCCATCAGCTTACGAAGCTTCTCCAGCGACGTTACCTCTTCGGACGCACCTCGACGTCAATGGAATCGACGTTCGATTACCGAGACGCCCGACCTCTGCGACGCTTGTCTTCCGCGGCTTGTTGACGTGCACCGCTCTTGAAACCGAGGTAGGGGTTTATTGTTATTTTATTAAATTATTTTCCGTTCTTGATTCTGGCATGTAGAACTTCGTGGTTAATAGACTAAATGTTATCATTTAACGAGAGGGGGCCGGACCACAAAAACACGGCCTAACCCCCTCCTTTTTTCATGATTGTTTCATGTGAATGGAACAGGAAGGCGTGGTTCCGTTGCACCACGCGGGAATCACACGACAAGTATTGTGCGGCGCCGTCGCGCCACGCCGTGGAAAGAAATTCAAGAGCGCAATGCCGTCGCGCAGCGTTGAAGGAAATAGAAGGTGTCGCGGCTGGAGTGGGGCCACGGTGGAGGGGCGCGGTGTCGTCGCACCGTGCCGGACGACAAGGGCCGCGGCCGGTTCCGGGCCGCGGCGGAGCATGGTGACCGGCGGCCAGCCGGGCCGTCGGTGTCGGAGCCGGGAAGGGACCGGCCACTGCCGGTCCCGTTGAGGAGGAGTCGGCCAACCAGGTCGGGCCGGCCAGAAATGGGGAAAGCCGGGAGAATTAAATTACCCCGGCCAGCTTGAATGGCCCCCCATTATTGACGGGGGACTGCAGTTACGCAAGGGGGGCAGGCGCCCCCTGTTTTTTCCAACAGTTCGGTCGAAGCCGAGCTGGCAGCGCGCTGGGCGCGCTGTGCTGAGCCATACCTGCGCCTGGACAGTCTTCCAGGTCGGTTCGGGCCATGCCGGGCCGGGCCGACCCTGTCCGGGGCGGGTCTACCCGGTTTGGGCCAACCTGGGGGTCTCGGGCCGGGTCTGCTCGGGCCCGAAACCCCCGTTACCGAACTATTTGGGTTCAAATGCCCATAACACGGGCTACAGACCTCCAAACGAGGCGATGTCAGTGGTGATGCGATCCTTGGATCGATACAGTCGTTTCGGTATATCGCACTCATGATTTCGAAATACTTTGAGTTCGGCCGGGTTGGTTCGTACACGAAACCAACCGGGCCCTCGGAGCGGAAACGCTCATATCTTGAGCTACGGACGTCCGAATGACGTGCCGTCAGCATTGATGAGTTCCTCTTAGTGAGACAGATCTTTTGGCATACTCCGCCCAAGGTTTGGACGCAGGTGGAGTACAGTCGGGATGGTTTTGCCTTTAAAACCAACCGGGCCCCTGGAATGAAAAATTCAATAACTCTCAGACCGGGCGTCTGATTGACCCGTCGTCTGTTGCGTTGAGTTCCTGTTGATGATATGGAACTTTTGGATACATCAACTCTGGACTTTGTGACAGTTGATGTATCAGTATCTCGGCTCGTGGAGCGGACCCTCCCGAACGACCTTGCTATGTGCGGGACCCAAGAACTGGCTGCGACTGCTACTGTGACTGCGACGACGACTGTGCAGAGATCCTTAGTGGATTCGACGACGACGACTACAACACTCAGCGATCCTATGTGGATCAGTGCTACCGATCATGTGTGGGTCCGATCCTGTGTGGGTCATCACTCAGCGGTCCTGTGTGAACCAGCGCCTACAGATCCTGTGTGGGTCCGATCCTGTGTGGGTCTTTGCGGGGGTTAGTACCTTTCGATCCTTTGTGGGTCCGACGACTTAGATGGATTAGTGATCATCTCTATCATCTTTTGAATATGTATACCTGTGTGAGCTGAATCCTGTTGCTTTCCTGTGTGGATTGTGTTGTGCTATCCTGCATGGATTTCGTTTTTCATTCCTGTGTGGAATACGTATACTTTCCTGTGTGGACTGAGTTGTACTTGGGCTCGGAGGTTGGAGCGTATTGGAAATGATGACTTAGGTATATGTATGGGCATATACCTAAGCAGTGTCGGTTGTTACTTCGTGTTTGTATCTCTCCTTTTTGGTTTATCCTTTATAGATTTTGGGAGACCTTCATGGGTCTCGGGTTCCCTACTGAGTAGATCACACTCACCCCTTCACGGGCTATGCCCGCACTACGTTGTGTTGGTTGCAAACGACGGACAGCGTTGATCGTGGTTGAGGCTTGTAGAGAGGGACGGTAGCTCGAGGTGGACCACTGAGCGTGATGTACTCGGAGCGGACGGCGGGACCCGAGGAGCTGTGGAGCTATCTGTACCCACCCTTCAGGTAGGATTTTCAGAGGACGACTCGGCATAGCTGCTTTAACTTTTCAGTTGATGTTTTCCTTTTCGAGTTGTACTTTACTTTCAGTTGGGGTTTATATACTGGCCCATTTACTTTTCCACACTTACAGTTGTACTGTGTTTTTACTTAGTGTTTACTTTTCCTCTTGCTTACTCTGTGGTGTTTGTTTACTTTACAAAGGCAGTGCCTTCCCTTTTTACTAGAATTTACGCCTTGTTGCTAGTCGCCAGCCCCTAGCCTATGGAAGGCGGGCTTGGGGTAGTCACGGCACGGGCCCAGAGGACGGGTCGTGAAATTTCATACATTGTGGTTTCTCCTTGTTGTATTTTGTGAAACCTTCAGGGTCTTAGGGTCCCTATTGTGTATCGTTATACTCACCCATACACGGGCTGTGCCCGCACCTCATTGTGTTGGATGCAGACGACGAACAGTGCTGACGGAGTCCAAGAGTGGAAGGACTAGATTGTACCCAGAGGATAACCTTAAGATGTATCAGTACATGGTGGAGTTTGATGGATATAAAGTTTTGTGGATTCTATTTGTATGTATCATTCAGGTAGGAACCCTGGAGGATGATCCAAGAGCTTCTTTCACCATTTAGCTATTTTCCCTTTTTAGTTGTTTTTTCATTCATTTGTATTTTTACTTTATAGTTGGGCTTGTATTCTATCCCCCATTACTTTTAGTACTCTTGTTATAAAACTGTTAATTAGTGCTTACTTCCTCTTGTACTCTGTTTTGTGTGTTTATGATTTATAAAGGTAACGTCTTCCCAGTTTTAGGAATTACGCCGTTGGTGGTAGTCACCAGCCCCTGGCCTATGGAAGACGGGCCTGAAGTAGTCATGAAACGGGCCCCAGGGGACGGGTCATGACAATAAGGGTATGTGTTAGAAAATAATTATAGAAAATAAAAGACACAATATATATCATATATAACTAATATAAACATAGTTTTCATCATAATTTCCTCCATGCTAGGTGGTAATGAAAAAATGATCAATCATCGTTTCGTGACGTGGTTGTTCGCCAAACATGTAAACAATATGTTTATTACCTATTATATGGATGTGTATTTAATTTTAGGTATCATACATAACATAAAATCATCATAGCATAATTATAATAATTTTTTTAATATAATAATTGAAATATAATATTTAATGGGTTGTAGAAAATAAATGAAACTATAGAGGAAAAGGAAAGATGTTGCTTCTGAATCGGGTAATTTCTTTGTGTTGTTACCAAAAGGCTTCATTATATTGATTTATGACCATGTTTAGGATTATAGGATATGGGTATTGATTTTTATGATCTATTTGGCAATATGATTTAAAAAAACTAGATTGTGTGGTTTAAGAAAGTGAGAGGAGATGACATTTTATAGTGGTGGAGGAATGACACTCTTGTATATTTTTGGAAAGGGAATTCAACCTATTTTTTAAAATTTCAAGTGGATACTATAATGGTCCAATGTTTATTAAAGGAATTATATGATCTAAATTTTAACATCCAATAGATCTTGTACATTATTATTGATCATTTTGGCCATTCTGATTACGTTTTTGTCTCATATAAATATTTATTTTACCATAATCGTTGTAATTAATTTTAATTTCATTAAATATCATTTTGGTCAACAACTATGTTGAAATTATTCGATATTAAAAATTATTATGATCCTATTTATAAAACAAATTTTTGGGGCGGTAGTCAACACTTCAACAAACGAAGTTATCATATTTATAGTGAATAGAAAGTAAAAGGGTATGTGTAATAAAAGAATTAATAGAGATTAATGAAATAATAAATATCATATAAAAACATATAAACATATTTTCAATCATAATTTTCACAATTAGAAGTGGTAAATAGAAAATGAGCAATCATCGTTAAATGAGGCGGTAGTTCGCCGTACAGGTAAACAGAATCTTCGTTGCCCATTAGATGGATGTGTGTGTAAGTGAAAGTAAAAACTCTATCAAAACAAAATATATTTAGGATTGTTTTTTTATTATATAATCATGTTATTTGAATTTATTACTGTATAGAGAAAAGAAATAAAACTAGAGAGCTAAAGGAAAGATGTTACCTCTCAATCGGGTAACATCATTTGGTTTGTACAAAAAAGATTCCTTGGATTAATTTATTACTAAGGTTAGTCTTATATGAAAATTTTAGTAATTGTTAGGATAAATTACAGTAGATAATGGTCATGAAATTTTGGATTGAGGGGGTGTGAGAATGTTGGAGGAGAGGAGGACTTTTTAGAGTGTAGGAGGAGTGACGCTCTTGTAAGTTTTAGGAAAGAGAATCCCACCAATGTTTTTTAGATTGTTATTTGATCCAATAATGGTAAACAATATATAAATGGGAATATAGGGTCTATATATGGACTGAAAATAGATCTTGGACAATTTTCTAGGTCATTTGGACTCTTAATATTAAGGATGGGTCCCTTATTAATCTTAATATAACCATAATCTATATTATTAATTTTAATTACATTCACTAATATTTTTTGAAAAAAACTAAATTGAAATTATTATATATTAAAAATTATGACTATTAATATTACGGAATAAAATTTTAAATTTTTCATTTATATAATTGAGGGATATTAATTTAAATTTCATCTCATAGACATGACAACATTGTGGGTATTAATAGTAAAAATGTATGAATGATTGCTTTGTTTTTACAGTCAATTTCAATGATAAATGGATTTCAATGAACTAAATTGGATTAATTGATAAATTTTTTACCGAATTAAAATTTAAAACTAATTAAACGTATGATTTAACTTTATAATTAAATATGATGAAAAAGAAGTTTCAAACAAAAATTTAGTAATTTTTCACTATTCATTAAGAAAAATAAAACATCACAGAAAAATAAAAAAATCACCATATACTAATTTTTATGTTTCTCTTTGAAATATGATATTTATTTTGATATATATACTCTATATAGGTTTATAAAATATTATTTTAAACAGGTTCTCCATTAAAATGTGGTAAATGTACCTTAATAAAAATATTGGTTTTTAAATATAATATTGAGTTTATTCTTATCATATTCTTATTAAATATATTGGATGAGGGTCAAAAATATTTGATTGAATATATAATATATTTTTATATTACATTAATATGACTCATAAATTTTAATTAATTTAATTTTTAAGGATAAAACCGCTTTGTGAGAATAAAAATTGTTTTCAATAAAAATATTCTCTTTTTATTCAATTGTTTCTTATATGAGTTTATAATTTATCATTAAATAAAAATTTTATTTTATATTTTTATAAACCATATATATTCATAGGTTAGTGAATAATATATAAAATCTTTAAAATAATGGCCATGTTATGTCTTATTATACTAAATAATAATAAAAATTAATAATATATTATTTTTGGTTAAAACTTATCCTTGCGTGTAACGCAAGCTATTGAAGAAGCTCTCCCTTCCATGTAATTCACTATAAATCAATGTTTCAGGAATAAAAATGTATATAATATAATGAATTTATTTTAAATTGTAAATAAAATATAAGCTCAGATGATTTTACATTCTGTTGCGTGCTTGGTGTCACATTTCATAAATTCTATCGAATGTAATGTTCCATCATTAGATTTTTGGGGTGTTACAAATTGTCTTCCCTAGGTAGCCTCATGATTTCCCCTAACTACTATCCAATCATGAACCACCTATTGTGATGTATGAAAATCTTAATTTACCCCAAAAACTCTTAGGAACTTAATAAAACCATGATGGGTCCAAAAATAGACAAATTAATACCTAAAAATAATTTCACGAATGTGATAATTATCTCCACCGTGAAAACCTTTTTCCACCAGAAAGTCATCATGGGGAAAGATTAGAGAACAGAACTGGATACTCCTTATCAACCGAAGACAATGCTCCCATGTATCATTCTCATCAGCACCATTATTCTAAATAATATGGACCAACATATTTGAATTCCCACAGAGAACATCCTCTTTGGATTCCAAAATTATCAATACCCACTCAAAGACATATAGATATGGCTCTAACTCTAACTCCTCCCATTTCAGCACATATGACAAATCCAGTTTATACATTTTCATCTAAGAGACATGGAACAATTTGTAACGCCACGACCCTAGTTACCTAGAGTCGGTGCATTATTACATAACATTGGCATGATCACAAGAAGGATCAAATATTGAAAGACTAGTTGGTTTAGTAGCCTTGGAAATACTAGATATATTCATAAGTCTTACATTAAATCATAAAAATGAAAACTACAACAACATATTTTCTTCATATTCTACACTCATATCCCCACATACTATCCCTGCAGGTCATTCATTATTTAATTCTTCATACCCTGGGAAAAAGAAAACATAGAAAAGGGGTGAGCTCAAATGCCCACTAAGGATAACAATATAGCGGAAACATTCATAAATAAGAACAAACATTTAAGGCAATGTATAAATAAACAAAATCCTTTTAAACTTTAACATAAACATAGTATGGAAAAAATAAAATGAAATAATGCCATTTACTTATTCACATGGATATTCTACTAATCGAATAATCACACGCAATATCAATGAACACTTTCATAATGATGGAATGCATAATGGCAGACTATCATAACCACATAGCCAAGGCCTCGTGCCAAGACTACAAAAAATATTTTGCCAAGGCCTTGTGCCAAGAAACTAGTTTGTCTCATGAGACCTACCGATGCATCGAGGAGCTATAGCGGGCCTCACCCGTCAAATATTAATTCCAATGCATTCCCATATGAAAAGGTTTAAACAATATATAAACGTTCGTATTAAAACTAGCATACGAAATGTCAATACTTTCACCATAAACTATGAATGGTATAAAAATAGCACATCCACAGTCAAACATTTCAAAAAACCTTCAATTCAATATAAAAGTTTTGTATCATAATAAATCAACTTCAAATAAGCGTAAAATCCATCAAAGGATGTTGACATAGATGAAATCAAAACTCTTTTTAGAGAAAATATCTCTTTCTATATTTGAAATCATTTAAGAGTCATATATTTATAAAATAAAACATTTTCATTGAAAATATTCTTATAAGCTTGTAAGCGAAGCTTCAACGATTTTATAACGGCGGAAAATAACCGCACCCGCCGTATAATTTAAAAAAACATTCTTACCTTAATTCTGTCGAAAAGGTTAAAAGAACCTTGTTTGGAAAACGACGGAAATATTCCTTTATAAACCCCTTATAAAAAGTCAAACAAGGGTATAAATGTCTTTACCCCATATTATTTAAAATATTAAAATCTCTTTGAAATACATTTCGAAGAAACATGGATGTGGATGATAAAAATATCGTAGTAGAAAATTATGTATAAACAACCTCGGATAATGAAGAGATTGCGAAATAACCCTTACCTTGTACTTTTCCCTGGTTGGGGTAGGTCAACCTCTTGTATAATGGTGAAATAATTGTTATCAAATTACACAAGAATCAAATTCATTAATATGATATCATATATGATCTTTTAACATTGATTTGTTAATAATATCTTAGTATTATCGTTGTTTCGGGTGTTAACTTACTCGTTTTCTTTTATATGTTTTGTTACGTAAGCAATGTTTGTAATGGATAGGTTGTATATTATTCATATCCATAATGATATCAAGTCCTAAAAAATCATTTTTAAATCATCAAATGATAATTATACTTGAATGGATATGATGGAGAATGAATCTCATCACGTTCTAGGAGACGGTAGTCTGTACATACGCCCGAGCGACAATATCATTATTTTGATATTAAAATAATATATAAATGGATGGTATATCATACATACAGAATAATTAACATGTTATATTTATTATTTACATGATTTACACATCATTATTATACCCATCCAAATAATAATATATTGAATAACAATTACACCACGATGTGGAGACGGTAAGCCGTACGTACGCACGTATGGTGAAATGTTATTCAAAGGGTGGATAGAATACTGAATATGGTTGTACCATATATATAATAACATCACAGTATATATAAGATACTGGATTTATTATTTTAGAATGGTAATAACAATGAATGAAGAAGTGGAAGAAGAAAGGAACTTGAAAAGGGGTGGTGAAAACATTACCTCTTCTTCGGGTTCATCTTTTGATTTGATCAAAAGGGCTCCTTAGGTTGGCTTTATGATCAAACTAAAGCCTCTAGGTTGTATTGAGGGATGTTGGGAGAGTATTTGGGCAGAGTTTGGCCGAACCAAAAGGCTTTGAAGGTGTGAATAAATGATAAGGAGGAGTGCCCTTTTATAAGAGGGGTGAGGGGCACCTTTGGAAAAGACAGAAATATTAATTTATAATAAATTCATATTCGGTTTCTAATCGAAAAAAGTGAATTATTTAAATTTTAAGGTGGGTCTGGGTCGAAAACCACTCAACCAATAGAATTTAGATAGGTTTGGGTACTTATATTAACCTTATCATTAAGTATTAACTCTAAGTTAATTAGTTTCACTTTTACAATGTCTCTTTGTATTTTTATAATATATGGTTAATAAACATACTATATGAATCCAAGAGACCCCCAAGTGGTCCATTAATGATATAAATGTCATTATATAAGTCTCTTGGCCGAACCTTAGATTTTTTTGAATTTAATATCAATTAATAATATAATATTTGTTTTAAAAAAACTCTTTTATGTCAATTTTGACACTATTCAATAGTAGATTTTTGTGAAACTCATAACAGAATTATTACGTCGAACAAAGTCAATTGAATCAATCCTAATATGTCATATTATCTTATAAAATTAATGTAATTCATTAAAAGCCTAATATTATATTTATTTCGGTATTTATAATATCAATTATTTTAATTTGTCACTATTATGGTAATTACTGCATCATAATTGTGTCATAAATAAATTAAATTATTTAAAGTCTAAAAATTATAAATAAAATATCATTATGTAGGAAATCATTTTATATTTCTAATGAATATTTATAGTCTAAAATCCAACATATATAACCCTATGTAAAAATTGTTTTTCTAAAAGATATATGCTTGTGTCATTTTTGTATTCATTTTAACTTAATTAAAATAAAGTGTCCCTATCACTTACAAGTGGCACCATGGGGTCCCAAAATCGACCCAAAGATGCCTATGGTCGAACTTGTATCAGAAAATAAGGTTATGAAACGTTTTAGGGTAATTTTTTATTATTATAATATTATTTTTTAACCCTTATTTACCGGATTTAACCTTAACCATGGTAAATAAAATATTTACCGAAGTAATTACTCAAAATGTCTAAAAATAAAAGTTACCTATTTAAACAATTTGAACATCCTGATTCCAAATATGGAATCCATTTTTCCAAATTCAAAACACAGAAGTTGATGAAATTAATTTAAAATTAATTCCTGTTGTTAAAACAAAAAGTGTGCTTTTAAGAGATAATAACTATCAGAAGATTGACACTTGTTTATGTCCGGATTAATTGTAAAATTATATCCAATTGACCAACATTGTATTAAATGGTAAAACTATATTCTAAATATAATTTAAAACCCCTCAAATTCATAATTTATCACTATTAATTATTTTTATTTAAAATTTTGTTTTTAATTAAAATTTAGTAATTTTCACTATTCATCAAAATATTAAAGTTATCCGAAAAGTACCAAAATTTCACCTTAGGATAAATTCGATATTCCGAATCCCAAATCCAAAAATGAAGTCCATTTTGAAATATAAAATATATTTAATTTCAAAAGGTAGGTATTACTATTAACAACGGCTAGTTTCATTGGTTATGGTGTGTTAGAACTCGGTGTTGCGTACAACAAACGCTATCACATTATTCAAAGAGAAGCGTACCGTAGAAGCTTGGGGTGTTACATTCTCCCCTCCTTCAAATAATTTTTCCCTCGATATTTCTAGAATACTTATCACATGAAAAGACTCGGGTGGTTCTTCATCATAAGTTCCTCGGGTTCCCAACGTTGCCTCTTCCATCTTATGGTTTCTCCAGAAAACTTTTACCAGACGCGTCGACCGGTTTCTCAGTACTTGTTCTCTCATATCAAGAATCCAGACGTTCTCTTCACAATAAGACAAATCGAGTTCCAGTTCTAATTCTTCATAGGTGAGTACATGCGTTGGGTCAGGCATGTATTTCCTCAATAGAGATACGTGGAACACATCGTGAACTTTGGAGAGACTTGGTGGCATTGCCAATCGGTAAGCTACAACCCCAATTAATTCTAGAATTTCGAAAGGTCCGATGTACCTGAGACTCAATTTACCTTTCTTACAAAAAATTATGACTCCCTTCCATGGTGATACCTTCAGGAAAACATGATCACCAACGTGAAATTCCAAATCCTTCCTACGATTATCAGCATAGTTCTTCTGCCTACTTTGAGCTGCTTTGATGTGATTTTGGATTACCTTTACCTTTTCCATCGTTTCCTCCACCAGTTCTAGACCTACAATTTTTCTTTCACCAACTTCATCCCAACAGGTTTGTGTGAGACATCTCTTTCTGTATAACACTTCATATGGTGCCATCTGAATACTGAAATGGAGTCTATTGTTATAGTAAAATTCTACCAGAGGAATGATCCCACATACCCTAAAAGTCAAGTGAGAAGGATCTCAACATGTCTTCTAAGGTTTGAATAGTCCGTTCGGATTGTCCGTTTGTCTGAGGGTGGTAGGCAGTGCTCAAATGAAGTTCAGTATCCAGGGATTCCTGAAGACTCTTCCAGAATCTTGAAGTAAAACGGGGATCACGATCAGAAACAATCGATAGGGGTACTCCATGAAGTCTCACAACTTCATTAATATATAGTATTTCTAGACATTCCAGTGGTAGATCTTCTCTTATAGCAAGAAAATGTACTGACTTGGTATGACGATCAATAATAACCCATATTGCATCATTCCTTATAGGAGTCTTTGGTATCCCCATGACAAAGTCCATCGTAATATTGTCCCATTTCCACTCCGGTATGGGAAGAGGTTTCATGACTCTTCCAGGGTGTTGCCTTCCAGCTTTGACTTGTTGAAAACCCATACATCTTGACACAAAATCAGCAATCTCCCTCTTCATATTGTCCCACCAAAAATGTTCCTTCAAATCTCTATACATTTTTGTGAACCCAGGGTGTATAGAGAAATTGGAACTATGAGCATAATCCAGCAATTCCCTTTTTAGATCAGGTATATCGGGAACACAAAGTCTCTTCGTGAATTTCAAAATTCCATCTTCATACACAAAGTCTCTCAGTCTCCCATCATTCACGGCTTTAATCATCTTTTGAAATTATTCATCATCGGTCTGACAACTCTTAATCCTTTTTAGGAAAGATGGTTTGGAAACCATTTGAAAAAGCATTGATGTTTCTCCTTCCCTAGTTATTCCCATGTCCATCTTCACTAGATCCATGAAAATTGGATCCCTTTCAATTCTCATATTGTTCAAAACTACATGATCTTTTCTGCTCAAAGCATCTTCCACCTTGTTTGCCTTCCCCAGGTGGTAGTGTGTCGTGAAATCATAATCCTTGAGTAATTCAAGCCATCTATTTTTCCTCATGTTGAGTTCTTTTTGTGAGAAAATGTACTTCAAACTCTTGTGATCAGTATAAATCTCACATTTTTTACCATAGAGGTAGTGCCTCCATATATTCCAAGAAAATATCACAGCTTCTAACTCAAGATCATGAGTAGGATAGTATTGTTCATGAATTTTCAACTGTCGTGATGCATAGGAAATAACTCTATCATTCTACATAAGGACACAACCAAGTCCTTTCTTCGATGCATCACTATAAATAACGAACCCATCATTCCCCGATGGTAGAGTCAATTTAGGAGCACTGACTAATTTTATCTTCAGTTATTTGAAACACTCTTCACACTCTTTTTTACAAACAAATTTAACCCCTTTACGTGTGATCTTCGTTAATGGGTTAGCCAATCAGGCAAAATTCCGGACGAAACGTCGATAATAACCTGTCAAACCAATAAAACTACGTACCTCAGTTATAATCGTAGGTGCTGGCCATTCTTGGATTGCCTTGGTCTTAGAAGGATCAACAGAGATTCCATCTTTAGAGACAATATGGCCAAGAAAAGAAATCTCCTGAAGCCAGAATTCACACTTGCTAAACTTCCCATATAATTCAAGCCTTCTCAGAGTATTCAAGATAATGCGAAATTGATTTTCATGATCTTCGTATATTTTGGAGTATACCAAGATATAATCAATAAATACCACCACAAATTCATCTAGATACTCCTTGAAAACTCTATTCATCAGATCCATGAATACAGAGGGTGCATTAGTCAATTCAAATGGCATTACAGTAAACTTGTAATGCCCGTACCTTGTTCGAAATGCTATCTTCGGAATGTCTTCCTTCTTCACACACAACTGATGGTATCCAGATCCAAGATCAATCTTTGAAAAGTATTGAGTTCCATTTTTTAGGTAAAATAAATCATCAATGTGTGGTAGGGGATACTTGTTCTTTATTTTTATATCATTGATCTCCCTGTAGTCGATACATAACCTCATAGATCCTTCTTTCTTTTTAACAAAAAGAACAGGGGCTCCCCATGGAGAAACACTAGGGAGAATAAATACTTTATTACTCATTTCCTCTAGTTGTTTCTTTAGTTAAACTAATTATATTGTGGCCATTCTATAAGAGGTCTTTGATATAGGCCTTGATCCAGGAATTAAATCAATGGAAAACTCAACTTCTCATTCTGGAAGATGTCCAGGTAAATCTTCCGGAAATACATCTTCAAATGCTTTCACAACAGGTACATACACTTTTTTAACATTCCTTTCCTCACCCACAGTTATTTCATTATCTTCCTCCCCAATAATTGAATTTAGTTGAGCTAGTGGGGGTGGATCTAAATAAGAATTAGGTGGTGACGATTCTGCTCTAATGATAAGGTGTTCCTTTTCATCATCATCAAGAATCATAACCTATTTCTTCTTATAATAAATATTCGCATCATAGCCCGAAAGCCAGTCCATACCAAGGATTATATCAAACTCAATCATAGGTATGACGACGAGATCAGCAGATAAAGAACATTTATGTGCTCTAATGGGGACTGATTCACAAAACATTGTTGGAATGATACTTCCCTTAGAAGTTTTAACTGACAACTCCCTTGTTAAATCAAAATGGAAATATCTAATTTTCTTAGAAAACTGGGAAGATATGAAACAATGCGATGATCCAGAATCAAATAATGCATTTTCTAAACTTGAGGAAACCATTAAATTACCCGCCACCATGTCTTTCAGAGCTTGTACCTTATTAGTAGTGATAACATAATCTTGGCCTTGATCCCTTGGACTTTTTTGAGGTAATTTCTCCTGACGCTTAGGACATTCATTTTCATAATGCCCCATATACATGAAATTGTATCACTGAACATTGGTAGCTTCCTTCTTCCCCTTGCAATCACGATCTTGGTGGCCTTTTTCACCACACTTGTAACAGACTCATGTTTCCATCAAGCAAGTACTGGGGTGTTTCTTACCACATTTACCACAGGATGGATATTCAACTTTTACGTTCTTCCCCTTATTTCCATTCCCATATTGATCAGCATGTCTCTTCTTCTCTTGCTCTACTTTAAAGTCATAAGACATAGAGAATTCCTTTTTGGTCTTTATAGCACATGAGACAATGTCTTCGTACGATGAAAAGGATTGTGAGACTAATGCTCGACGAAGAAATGGCTTTAACCTATCAAAGAAACGATCAACATTACTTCTTGGTTTACGTATATAATCTCCAGCATACGTTTCTAACCTTGTAAAGTTATCCTCATACTTTGTGACATTCCCATCCTCCTTTTGTCTCAGGCTTAGAAACTGCCTTTCCATATCTGCTCGGTGGTCGCGAGGAAAGTATTTTTCTAAAAACAGATCATTGAACTCCCTCCATTCCATATTTGAAACTTCATCATCTTCTTTCATATTTTGAATCAATGACCACCATTGATCAGCATCTCTAGTGAGGCGGTAAACTGCCATGATAACTTTTACCATTTCACTACTCCACAAAGCCTGAAATATTTTCTCTAGTGAAAATATCCATTGCTCAGCTACTAAGGGATTTGTACTCCCATTGAACATTGGTGTTTCTTACCTCCCGAATTGATCTAACATTGATCTTCCACACTGCAGATCAGGGTGCTCCATACGGGTAAGTTTATTATTCATAACCTGAGTGAGTTGTCCCAATATGGTGATTAGCTGATCGGCATAAGTTGCATCACCAGATCCACTATAATTATCTTGAGCAGGAGGGAAATCCCTACATGGAGTGCGTGCATTGATACGATTTCTATTTCTTCCACTAGGCGCCATTTTTAAACAATGGCATAAACTAGATCATTTTATGAATCAAAATACATAATCCCATACTTATAAAACACTTAACATAAATTGAACTATTTATGGATATAATACATTATCATAAAAAAATTTCTTTGAGGAAGTATATTCTCATAAACCCTTCATAATGATTTGTAAAGAAAATGATAGTTATCCTAAACATTTCCCCAGGAATGTCGTAACCAAGAGTGCAGCAAGGCCCGTTGTTGTGCACCAGTTCCCATTCGAGTCTAGCTCAAAGCGGTGTTTTCGGGTTTTACCCTTGTGTACATTTGTGCCAGAGCCGCCTCTACCTACTCGTATCCAGAGAGGGATGTATTGCTCAGAAAACTCACAAAATCTCTACAATACCAAAATTCTAGGAAGTTCTTCTATACAAATCCTCAAAGTCCATCTTAAATCTATGTGCTCTAATCAGAGTTTATCTAAATCTAGCTTCCAAGGTTTGTACAAAACTTCCTCTGATACCAAATGTAACGCCCCGACCCCAGTTACCTAGAGTCGGTGCATTATTAAATAACATTGGCATGATCACAAGGAGGATCAAATCTCGAAAGACCGATTGGTTTAGTAGCCTTTTAAATACTAGATATATTCATAAGTCTTACATTACATCATAAAAATGAAAACTACAACAACATATTTTCTTCATATTCTACACTCATATCCCCACATACTATCCATGTAGGTCATTCATAATTTACTTCTTTATACCCTAGGAAAAATAAAACATAGAAAAGGGGTGAGCTCAAATGCACAGTAATGATAACAATATAGCGGAAACTTTCATAAATAAGAATAAACATTTAAGGCAATGTATAACAGAAAAAAAGCCTTTTAAACTTGAACTTAAACATAGTATGGAAAATATAAAATGAAATAATTCCATTTACTTATTCACATGGATATTCTACTAATCGAATAATCACATGCAATATCAATAACCACTTTCATAATGATGGAATGCATAATGCCAGAATATCATAACCACATAGCCAAGGCCTCGTGCCAAGACTACAAATATGATTTTTTCAAGGCCTTGTGTCAAGACACTAGTTTGCCTCATTAGACCTACCGATGCATCGAGGAGCTATAGCGGGCTCCACCCGTCACATATTAAGTCCAATGCATTCCCATATGAAAAGGTTTAAACATAACATAAACATTCGTATTAAAACTAGCATACGAAATGTCAATAATTTCACCATAAACTATGAATGGTATAAAAATAGCACATCCACAGTCAAACATATCACAAAACCTTCAATACAATATAGAAGTTTTGTATCATAATAAATCAACTTCAAATAAGCGTAAAATCCATCAAAGGATGTTGACATAGATAAAATCAAAACACTTTTTAGAGAAATATCTCTTTCTATTTTAGAAATCATTTAAGAGTCATATATTTATAAAATAAAACATTTTCTTTGAAAATATTCTTATAAGATTGTAAGGGAAGCTTCGACGATTTTATAACGGCGGAAAATAACCACACCCGCCGTATAAGTTAAAAAAATATTCTTACCTTAATTCTGTCGAAAAGGTTAAAAGCACCTTGTTTGGAAAAAGACGGAAAGATTCCTCTATAAACCTCTTACAAAAAGTCAAACAAGGGTATAAATGAGTTTAACCCATATTATTTTAAATAGTAAAATCTTTTTTAAATACATTTCGAAGAAACATGGATGTGGATGATAAATAAATCCCAATAGAAAATTACGTATAAACAACTTCAGATAATGAAGAGATTGCGAAATAACCCTTACCTTGTACTTTTCCTTGGTTGGGGTATGTTAACCTCCTGTATAATGGTGAAATAATTGTTATTAAATTATACAACAATCATATACATTAATATGATATCATATATGATCATTTAACATTGATTTGTTTATAATATCTTAGTATTATCGTTGTTTCGGGTGTTAACTTGCTCGTTTTATTTTATAAGTTTTGTTACATAATCCATGTTTGTAATGGATAGGTTGTATATTATTCATATCCAGAATGATATCAAGTCCTGAAACATCATTTTTAAATCATCAAATGATAATTATACTTGAATGGATACGATGGAGAATGAATCTCATCGCGTTCGTGGAGACGGTAGTCCGTATGTACGCACGAGCGACAATATCATTCATTTGTTATTAAAATAATATATATAAATGGATGGTATATAATATATACAGAAAAATTAACATGTTATATTTATTATTTAAATGAGTTACACATCATTATTATACCACGACGTGGAGACAGTAAGTCATACGTACGCACTTATGGTGACATGTTATTCAAAGGGTGGATAGAATACTGAATATGGTTTTACCATATTTATAATAACATCAAAATATATATAAGATACTGGATTTAATATTTTAGAATGGTAATAACAATGAATGAAGAAGTGTAAGAAGAAAGGAACTTTAAAAGGGGTGGTGAAAACATTACCGCTTCTTCGGGTTCTTCCTTTTGATTTGATCAAAAGGGCTCCTTAGGTTGGCTTTTTGATCAAACTAAGACCTCTAGGTTGTATTGAGGGATGTTGGGAGAGTATTTGGGCAGAGTTTGGCCAAACTAAAAGGCTTTTAATGTGTGAAGAAATGATAAGGAGGAGTTCCCTTTTATAAGAGGGGTGAGGGGCACCTTTGGAAAAGCCAGAAATATTAATTTATAATAAATTCGTATTCGGTTTCTAATTGCTCCGAAGTGGATTATTTAAATTTTAAGGTGGGTATGGGTAGAAAATAACTCTTCCAATATAATTTAGACAGGTTTGGGTACTTATATTAACCTTATATTTAACTATTAACTCTAAGTTAATTAGTTTCACTTTTACAATGTCTCCTTGTATTTTTATATTATATGGTTAATAAACATACTATATACATCCAATCGACCCCCAAGTGGTCCATTAATAATTTAACTATCATTATATAAGTCTCTTGGCCTAACCTTATATTTTTAGAAATTTAATATCAATTAATAATATAATATTTGTTTTAAAAAAACTCTTTTATGTCAATTTTGACACTATTCAATAATTGATTTTTGTGAAACCCATAACAGAATTATTACATCGAAAAAAGTCAATTAAATCAATCCTAATATGTCATATTTTCCTATAAATATAGTTTAATTCATTAAAAGCCTCAAATTATATTTATTTAGGTATTTATAATATCAATTATTTTAATTTTCCAATATTATGGTAATTACTGCATCATAATTGTGTCATAAATAAATTAAATTATTTAAATTCTAAAAATTATAAATAAAATATCATTATGTAGGAAATATTTTTATCTTTCTAATGAATATTTATAGTCTAAAATCCATCATATATAACCCTATGTAAAAATTATATTTCTAAAAGATATATGCTTGTGTCATTTTTGTATTCATTTTAACTTAATTAAAATAAAGTGTCCCTATCACTTACAAGTGGCACCATGGGGACCCAAAATCGACCCAAAGATGCCTATGGTCGAACTTGTATCAGAAAATAAGGTTAATACACGTTTTAGAGTAATTTGTTATTATTATAATATTATTTTTTAACCCTTATTTACAGGATTTACCCTTAACCATGGTAAATAAAATATTTACCGAAGTAATTATTCAAAATTTCTAAAAATAAAAGTTACCTATTTCCACAATTTGAACATCCTGATTCCAAATATGGAATCCATTTTTTCATATTCAAAACACAGAAGTGGTAGAAATAAATTTAAAATTAATTCCCGTTGTTAAAACAAAAAGCGTGCTTTTAAGAGATAATAACTACCAAAAGATTGACACTTGTTTATTCCTGTTTAATTGTAAAATTATGTCCAATGACCAAAATTGTATTAAATGGTAAAATTATATTATAAATATACTTTAAAACCACTCAAATTCATAATTTATCACTATTAATTATTTTGATCAAAAAAGTTGTTGTTAATTAAAATTTAGTAATTTTCACTGTTCATCAAAATATTAAAGTTATCCGAAAAGTACCAAAATTTCACCTTAGGATAAATTCGATATTCCGAATCCAGAATCCAAAAATGATTTCCATTTTGAAATGTAAAATATATATAATTTCAAAAGGTAGGTATTACTATTCATAACGGCTAGTTTGATTGGTTATGGTGTTTTAGAACTCGGTGTTGCGTACAACACACGCAATCACATTATTCAAAGAGAAGTGTACCATAGAAGCTTGGGGTGTTACACAATTTCTAAATATATGTCAACTAAAAGGGAAAGGCTAATAGGTATTCCACCATAGCAATCTACTAAGTGATCTCCAAAGGTCTCACATACCTTGGTGATAGCTTCCCACGCTTACCCAAATGATGGTGACCCGTGTAAGGATATACCTTTAGAAACACCTTGTAACCCATAGAAAAATCTAAATCATGGCACCTCTGATTGGAATATTATTTATAGTGACTCTACACTATCAAAAAATTATTCCTAATCATCTTGACATTATCACATATTTCATGAACAAACATTGATCTAAAAAATGAGGTCTCTCCCACCATTGAACACAAAAATGAAGACCAGTCTGGATGACCATGAAGAGCCTCAAATTTAGCCATTAAAAATAATGATTGGTCACTATTATTATATGAAAACTTCACCAATCCCAAATTTCTATCTCACATGACTATTAAATACAACACACATTCATGGATCATGTCATTAAATCATAGATTCTCTCACACCATATGACCATTTGTTTGAGGTTTATTTGACGTGTTCAACATAACATACAACCCCGTAACCTTTTCATGACCATCCAATAACCGCAAGGTAATGTGCGTGTCCTAGTTTGAAAAATTGTTTACAGCATACTATGAAGTGTCATTGTCTCCTGAATAAAAAAGTGTCCCAATTCACCCACATTGGGTGAATCCCTGATAGAAATTCTGTGGGTTGTTTTGATCAAACATTCAATAACTACCTAAATATAATTCCACCCTTAGGTTGTATGAGGAAGGTCAACAATAAAATCCATAGAGACCTCATACCACTTCCATTTAGGAATCAATAGGGGAAGAAGAAAACTGGCGGTCCTTTGGTTCTCTTCTTTAGCCTTATGACATTTAAAATACCATGACACTAAGTAAACTATATCCTTCCTCAATCCTATCTACCATAACTATCAATGTACATGATTATACATCTTGGTTGATCCAATATGAACAAACCACTGATATTGGTGGATATCCTGCATTAGCACCTACTATAATAACATCAACACCACAAAACGGCCCTTGAAGCAAAAAAATCCCTCGTTAGACAAAGTATATTTACAAGTCACCTCCCTACCATTAATAAATTTCATAGAATGTTCGAACCACTCATCAATCAGATGTAATTAATGAGTAAACTCTATAAGGGAATGTATCAGCTGACCACTAGCCCATAACAAACCTCCATTATACACCTTATCAACCAAATTTATCCGAGAAAAAAAGTCCTAATGCAGTCCAATCATCAATAGATTCATTCAATGCTCTTACTCGAACATTTATATGCAAGACATCATTCACCATATATTGGTTTTTAGGAGTGTAGATGATATCAAAGGAGAACTCCTAAAGGAACTTGTCCCAATTACGTTGCCTCAAATTCAAGTACTTATAGTAGAAAATGTAGTCCATGACCTTATGATCACAATAGAGAACAAAATTATCCCCAAAATAGATAATGATTCCAAATATTTATCGCATAAATCACTGTTTAAAACTCTTGGTCTTGGGTTGGGTAATTATTTTAATGTGGTTAGTGTTTGTGAGAACCATATTCCACCACATTATTATATTAGATCATTACAAACACATGACCTTACCATAATTATCATAGTATACAACATATGGATTTCAATATTCTGGAATGATAAAAATAGGGGTTGTGGTCAACCACCTCTAATGCTCCTCCTACGAAGCTTGAAATTCTGGGCTCCAATAAAACATTACCTCCTTTTGGGTAAGAACTATCATGATTAGAGAATGATTAAATAAATATCAAATAAAACCCTTATAATACCTCACCAAGATCATAAAACTTATAATTACAAAAACATTCTTCGGCTGTTTCGATGAATTCGATGCACTAATATTATTTGGGTCCACCAATATCCCGTGATATGAGATCACATTACCCATGAAAATGACCTCCCTATTTTAGAAGGTACACTATGAAAACGTAATATATATTTGTTGATCCCAAGGATTACCTTAAATAATCCTCAATTTTCTCTCATGGTCTTATTAAATCTTAAAATATACCAGGATTTCATACTAAAATTCCTCAATAATCAACATGATATACTAATAGATCACCCAATTCATAAGTTCTATAAATAATTCTAGAGAATTCATCAACATGAAAGGCATGACCAAATACTCAAAATGGTTGAAACTGCTCAAAAAATCTATTTTCAGAACATTTTCCTCTCTTATATTGACTTTGTGATACGTGGAACACAAATCAATCATGGAGAACCATATTTCCCCTTAATCTAAATTAAAAGATCATCAATATTTTGGAAAGGGTACTTGTTATTGATCATCACCATATTTAACTTTTCATAATCAATGAACAAACAGAGAGATCCTTTGGCCTTTTAACAAATAAAGCAGGGGAAACACAATATGGGACGCTCATGTGAATGAATCCATTGGATTCAATCGTCCGATTGTTAATTTAATTCCCTCCACTCGGTGGGACCCATATGGCATGAAGGAAGAGATATTGGATGTGTTATTGATGCCGAATCAATCGTAAACTCTATGCCCAACTCTAGGGGGAAACTAAGAAATCCTCTCGAAATAATTCTAGAATCTCATCCAACATATGAGTTAATCCACCCTCAAGAACACCACCATTAACAACTAAATCGAGTAATGAGAACAAAAGAGTGATATTTCCCGATTATGGAAGTGGAGGTCTAGAAGAACCAAAATAATGATCCCATTCACCCTAAAAAACATGGGTACTCCCATTAGATGATGTGAAACTCACTTATGGATGTTAAAACAATCTATGTGCACTGAAAAATACATCATCCAATCCATACTGGGGATCACAGAAAAGGGGTACTTTTCCAAAACCAAAAAATCTTATAATAGATCCACCCCTACCATGGTAATTTTTTACGATGGGAACATGAAGCCTTACTATCAATTCATACCATGTGTCAATACCAACTTCATTGCATACGGAATATGCTCGGTTGGTAACATTAAAAGATACACATTATGGGAGGAATAAAAGAAATAAAGGAACTTGATTAAATTAGAACAATAACTAATGATGATTCAATAAGGAAAATACATCGAAATATTGCAAGCCCTACATCTCATCCTATTGGCACTCGATCTACATGATGAAGGTGTCGCATATCGTCTAGTACATGAGATCGACTTTTGTCCTATGGATCTATAATGATCCGACTCTACCCAAAAGATAATCATACCACTCTTCTCTGACCTTCAAACTAAGAATATGTTATCCTAGATATATCTGATCAGGCAAATATTCCATTGAAAGCTAAAAATTCTATAACACCCTAACATTATTGTTCCAACATGGAAAATCAACACATGTTACCCATAACTCCAAACTGATGAGACTGTTTGGGAGGATCTATATAAGTTGATCACTTATACCTGACTTCCCAAACTAATGGCACACAACATAAATAGAATAAAAATCTTTATATGAAGCTAGTAGTGAAGGATGGCATAAACTACCACATCCCCTATTATAATGCTCTTATATCATCCTCTTCTTCTCATATTTGTTTTCACTACCCTCACCCACTACATAATTTGATATAGAGAAACCATACATGCATCTATGATAAATATCCACCATAAAATAATGATTATTCACCTCAACATATGTCTTCAACATGAACTATAAGATATTGGACCAGGTCATTGGTAACATCCCTATATAAAACATATGAGCCTTCAGCTACTCATTTAAAACCACCTCTAGTGTGAACTAAACCATCGTTGCAAAGTGGTTAGCATACTCCATATAGAACTGGTCTCCATGTTGAAGATCCAAAAACTCTTGGGACATGGTGAATCGAATGTCTCAAAGAAACACTACTCATTGAGAATGACCTTGAAATCCTTCCATCCAATTTACACGTTCTTACTAGCTAGCAAAACTAGGTCCCACCAATTTCGATATGGTCTTTTAAGCATGAAACAAGAACACTTCATCCTTTCTGCCTTATGAGTATCAAGAATGTCAAACATCCTATCTATTTTCTCAAAAATTTCATCATCTTCATGGGGATATTTTCAATATAAAAATTAATGATGATTATTCTTGGGGAACTTCTCATCTTTTTTCCATTCAAGAATCTATTTAGGATTCCCCAAAATAAAATAGACTAGAGCATGATTCGTTTACAAATTCATAGATTTCCCAATCCATATCTTCCACTTTTCTCTAATCAATTTGTTAGGAGAACACTATATATATTCTTATCATGGTTTATTATGAAGGCTTTAAGCAGTAATTTTTGTACAATAAGTAAAAATTATAAAAATAACCATCAATGCACCTTTTTTAAAATTTTCTGTTACAACAACAATTTCCATACACCTACATAGGTCAACCAAACCATTTATAACCTGATAAAAATCCAATAAAATCACTATAACCCCACATAGTGTCAATTCACAAGATAAATGTTATACGTCTCACCTGGAGAGTAATTCAAACAATGTTACCTAATATCCCATCGTGATCGGTGTCATGTCATGAGGTGTGTTGTCTAACACACCACTCCTAACAAAAACTTAAATCCTTGAAAATCCTAGCTCTATTCTATATAAACACACTCAAAGTAACTTGTCCCAAAATGATGAAAACAAACTCTGTTACTATTTTGTCACGAACCAAGCTGAGGTGCATCTAACACAACACCAAACCTGGCCCTTGGAATGGAATAAAGGGAATTTCCAATCCCCAAGGGATGGAAACTATTTCTTCGGTATCAAGAATACACATTTTAGAATTACTTCACCTAAAAAACACAACATGAATAATATTCAAAATATAACAACATGATATGAACAATATACATAACTGAAAGAGATACAACAACATTATTTTATACATTTTACAACTTTAACAAAAATCCCAAATACTATAATAGAAATGAGAAAAAATAAACCTCAACTCAAAAATCTATATGAAACAAGAGGGACATCATTCTCAAGAAACCCCCACTAACACTGTTAAATAGTGGAACAATAGAAACTAGGTCCACCGTCACCATGAAACATATTTATTTTACCTAGGTCATTCATAACACATTTTATATACACCTAACTATGTATGCATAGTGTAATACAAATCCAGGTACGATTCCACAAAATTAAAGAATACATCATATAAAATTATAAGATAAATCAACATGAATTTTTTTTAGTAAAAATTTATTAATTTATATGAAATAATTTTTATGGTAAACATTTTGAGGGATCCAATTTTGAGGGAACACTATTAAGGAAGAACATTTCCCCAAAAAGATTGATTTAAAATTAAAAATACACAAGTTCCACCATATACCATTGGTTAGCATCACACTACAAAAAAATCATTCCATAACATATCATCAAGGAAAAAGTATTATAGGTAACTAGCACAAGTGGTACCCTTTTACCCTAGTACCTTGGGTGTAATCTCTTCCAAAAAAACCAATAGTTTCCTCATGCACATTCCACTCAATTTGGAAACATCCGATGGTATTGTGTTATCCAATAATAATCCAAACCCCAAAGCATTATCATGTACGAGACACTATAGGGATCCAATATTGATTTTTATTGGTTTAATGTAACATCAAAATTTTAGTAAGTGTTGTAGAATCAATTTTTTCATGAAGAAATTGGGCCTCTAACTCTCCAAATCAACCTGAATTCTAGATGTATTTCACCCACATAGATACCTAGGATTCCCTTTGTTCTCAAATTTCATTTCACATGACAAATAAACCATCACATTCATATACACATGCCAAGAATAATGAGGACACAAGAAAATCATAGCTTTCCCAATTCACATTGATCCCATGATCAATGTTCACATAGAAACCATCCTTTTCCACAAAAACCCATTTTCATTTCACACACCCACACAAAACATTTTGAAACACATTTCACACCACTATCACTATTCATAATTACCATTAGAATACAAAATAATAACATCACGTAGGAAGTCCGACCATTTTAATGGTCATATCCCCATTCAAATTCACTCACATATCAAATACATTTTATTATGAAATTCACATCACATTCACAATCCATAAAATAAATTTATTGTAAAAAATAATTACTCCCACGTGAAAAAAAATCCATTCATTTTGGAAAACCAACATTCAAGAAATTCTCACCTCAAATCCCTTTTGAAAAAATATTTCACTCCCTTCCACGAAGCATAGACCGTATTCAAGAATCACCAAAATTAGGCACACATAAATTATAATAAATTTCCTATTGAAAACCAACTTTCATCACATATGAATCTAAAAACCTTTTCAAAAAAAATTTAAATAGCACACATAAACCATATTTCACATTTATGCAACCAAATAACCAATTCTATATAATCTATTAATGTACCACCTTACTCAAGCTTGGTAACTTTCTAAATATAGTGGAAAACCACAACCGCACTACAAAGGGACCCTAAAACATATAAATATTTTACTAAAAAACTCAATATTGTCCCCTTACTAGGAAAAAAACTTTTTATAATAGAACATCCCAAAGAGAGAGGGGGAACCATAGAAGAAAGAATAAATTAAGAGACAAGAGACTTATGTGATGATTTATTGAAGAACCATGGCTTAAAACATACAAATATTGGAGCTCAATGGGACAAAAAGGTGTGTAGGGAGATAATAGGGATAAAAATACCATATGTATTAGATTATGGGAGGTTCAGGGTAAAATTTTAAGAGGTAAAACCTATAATTTTTTAGTTTTTAATGACCTAGACTGGTTGCATGTTTATACTGCATTGTTTTCCAATCCATGTGGAAACGATGTATCCCTCTTTGACCAAGAGGAATGGGGCATTACTATTTCCTATGGGTTGTTTCATTTGATTTTGGCTATTTTTATTGCCTAGATTGTGTCACAGGACGAGGTGTATGATTTTCCCTGGAATGGCACACAATTTCCCATAACTATATGCCAACTATGCGCCACATTCTATTAGGTCCTAAAATCCCACTTTTAACTAATAAGTCAAGAGGAAACAAATAATACATTTTTATACCAAAGTAATAAAAATATATAACTAAAAATAAAATCACAAATGTGACATTTAATGTGTTACTCCTTACTTACCATTATTTTCCATGAAAAATCAACTCTCTTTCACCTATAAAAAGAGATCATTTTCACATGTAGAATACCCTACTAATACTTCCATAATGTCTTGAAACACAACCATAATATTTTCTCCTATTATTTCTTTACGTTACTAATATCTCCTTGTCACTATAAGCTAGCCTAAGTCCCTCAGATCTAAGGCGTTCATCAGGAGGATGTTCAAGGTCTCAACAAAGGTATCACATCTTTCATAAAATTTATTTATTTATTATTTACATACTAAACCAACCATACAAACCAAATAATTCTAAAATCACCATAATAATTTATTTGATATTTTATTATAATAATTATACAACAATTATTTAATATCATCCATCTACTAATAAAAACAAGAATCATCATTAGTGTGTGGGTGCAGATTGCCACCTCAATGAAGTGAAACTTTCGGTTTTTCATCAAATAAAGTCATGGATGGTATTAATGATGGTATATTAAGAATAAATACGATTTATTTAATTTATTTATTATTTTTAACTGTCCACATACTATATATCTTCATCCTCCCATTCATTTAGTATTAGAAATTATAATCGTGTGTTGTGTGAACTATAACCTGTATTAGTAAACATGTTTAATTTATCCTCACATCCAAAAATAGATTGTTCTAGTTTATAATATATGATTATATATAATATTTTTATAATAAATATATATCACTAATATATGTTTTTTTGGATATTAAATCGTAGTGATCGTTATAAGGTAATCTATTAATATCGATAAATAACCCAAAACTAGTGCATTGCCAATTTAATTTTCATGATACATGACTAAAACTAAAATTTAATTGTATTTAACATTATAATCCCTTATAAAACATAAATGAAATTACCTTGAATGGTTTTAGAATGTTGATATATGGGAGAAAGAAGATTATCAATACCACTCTAGGAAACGTAGTTTAAAATGGTTATGATTATTATTTCCAAATATTGAAAAGGTATTAAAACAATATAATATCGAAAGAGGATTGATATAAATTATGATTAAAAACAAAAATATTTCTTAATAAGGATATTAAATAATTAAATAATATTTTTCCATTTATAATACAAAATGTTAAATCATTCTGTGGAAATCATGGTTAATGATAAGGGACCTTGTAACTCAAAAACGTTTCTTTGACCTGCGTGATTTGTTTTTAAAAATCATTTTTTAAAGATTTTAATTTTTATTGATGAAATTTACTTAAGGAAAATTAAAAAAATCATTTATTGTATTAATTTTTTTTCTCATAAAATTAAATTGAAATTGTTGAAAATGGACTTGCATTAATGACTTTTATAAGGATGAATACAAATATTTTTCAAAAAAATCCTTTTTAATGATTTTCTCCAATTATAATTTAATAATTTAAATATCTTGATTTTTTTATTATAATAAATTATTAACATATTTAATAATTTTATTGTGATATCCTATGATTTTTTATGATTATTTTATGTGATCTATTTAAGAAATACATTCTTTTCCCATGGGATATTTAAGTACGATGACGATTGTTTTTAAGTGGAAAATATATGAATAAATGAAGTGGTGGGGTCATATATCACCGTATAATGAATTAGTAAAATAATATATCATATTAGATATTCATGAATTTAAATAATGGGTTTCATCAAATAGGCATGTCCATGAGTGGCTTACTATAATATTTAAGTGTGGACATAATGAGACTTTTCAGAAACCTATGGTCAAAATTGGTTTTATCGCATTAGTTTTAATATAATTATAGATTTAATTTTTATTAGTTTTCTCATGTTATGAATCATTTCAATGTCTATTATTATTTCATTTCAAGTTTTATTATCTATTTAATTTTTATGAAATTTCATGTTTTTTTATTATTCCATTTGAAGTATTCATCGCCTTATGTCATGTTAGCATGTTATATGTTATTTATTTTATGTTTTCATAATTATACTATTACTTACTTATTTAAATAATTTTGTATTTGTGATTGTGATGAATGTAATTATGATCTCTTATTAAAATATTTATGTTCTACCCATATTCACTTCATGATTGTGATTTACTACAATATGATCAATCATTTACCATAAAAAGAATTTGATATCTATGATTTAATATGTTTCCATTACTCTTGATATGAATAATATTACATAATTTGATATTCATAGGAAATGTTATTGAGGTTCAAGAATGGAGAACCTTTTTTTAAGTGTTACAAAATAAGATTCAAAAAATAATAGTGTCCAAGAAAAAAAAAATTTGAACCATGAAAATTGACACTATTATGTGATATATTGTTTAAATAATGTGATCAATTTATTATTTAAGTTATGTTTATCTTGGGTAGTTTTAGGGAATTAATGAGATGGATTAACTTCTATGTCCACTTTGTGAAAAACATAATTTCCTCCAATAGGGCCTTCTTTGACCCGATCTATCTTCCATATATATTTATTTGGAACACATTCTCAAGGGAATTAGACCTAATTATCAAACTTATCCCAACCTCAAGGTCACTATGTAGCCTCATTTTCACCTATCTAGAGTATCTTGTGGCACTAGAAGGAGTAGATATTTTTTTATTCAACATCCAACATTTTAATGGTTCTTAAAATTTATATAGAAACCTCAGGGCCCATGTGTGTGGGTGGAACATTAATAGATGATGATTAAGATGTTCTGATATTTTCATAAGTTATTACAGTGATGTGTAGTTTTCTTTGTTTCTAATACTAGTTGTTGTCTACACTCTTACCATTTTTCTGATTATTAGTATTTTCTGTGTGATATAACCATGATTAAAGAATATAGAATCTATATTTAAATTCTTAAAACAATACTCGAATAATTTCATATCCAAATAATATACCCTCTATAAGATTTATATTCCCATTAAATTAAATTTGTAAATGAAACCATAATAAAAAACATATTTTATTTGATATAAACATTATGGTGTCACAATTAGGAAAAAATCTAGGAAAAATAGTTTTTCTATAAAAAAGATCTGATATTCAAAATTCTAAAGTAGAAGATTTTGTTATCACAACCCATATTATCAGTATTCATTGAACATGATACTCTTTTTTACCTTGGTTAAGGTATTAATTTGCATTTATCATAATTATAATGATTGAATAAAGGAAACTGACTTTTCAAATGGAAATATTTTCCCCACTTATGGTATTTTACTTTTAGTGGTTGTTTTGGATGCATGGTTTCTACTCCCACATTGAAAACTATCTTATTTATTTTCCTACTTTAGTTTGATGCTCGATGTCCATATAATATTGAAATTAATTTTATTCAAGTTACCTTAACTTTATTCCAATGGTTATTCAATTAATATATATGATATATATATATATATATGTGGTTAAATATTCTTTATTTCACGTCCTTTATTGATTGAATTTTTATGACTTTCTATCCATTTCTTCATACGAGGAATCTATATTTATAATATGGTTACATTGTATACCATATTTCATGATAGTTAGTTTATCAGAATCACCATATGTTATGGTCCATTTTAGATTATAATCGGATGAACTTTGTGACGATAACTAAATTATCCCTCTCACCCATTATTGACTCAGTAATAAATCATTACAGTCATCACTAAAACTAAAAGTGTTATAATGAGTTATTAACATTTAATATCATATAAGGATTATCATAATCAACAACATAATAAGGATTCATCCTTATTAAAATTTACCCTTTTAAAACATCACAATAGGCCACAATGTTTTTATTTAAAAATTTATCCATCTTAGTATAACATAGATTATCATAAGTCAGATTCTCTCATTCTTATTAATGTTATCACACAATGTAACCGTTAAATAAATCTTTTATAGTGGTTAATACATGAAATAAATCCTTTATAGTGGTTTATAAATATTATATGATGAACCAAATCATATCACCTAGCAGTGTGAATCTTGGTGTGTAGTTAGGACTCTTTGTTATTCACTGCCTACTGATCAATTTATTACCTAATTGAAAATTTGCTGTTTCATTACCCTTAGGTTCATCATTAACAATGTCTTCATAAATTTTTTGTATCATTGTATGGATTTCATTTCTATGAAAACCGAAAACTCAAAATATTACAAAAACATTAGGATGTTATAAAATTATTAAAATTATTCTTAAGGAATTCACTAATGTT
The DNA here is from genome assembly GCA_963277665.1 of Viscum album. Lineage (NCBI taxonomy): Eukaryota > Viridiplantae > Streptophyta > Magnoliopsida > Santalales > Viscaceae > Viscum > Viscum album. The sequence continues at coordinate 696,600,926 of OY728141.1, forward strand.
ATACAATATTAATTCCAAAAAATGATTAGAGAATCCTTTAATACTAGGTATAGAGTCCCAAACCGTATACACATATTAATTCATGATTCTTATAACAATTTTCAAATAATAAAAACAAAGGATATGGAGTGCTTGTGTATTTGGAAGATTGCACACATAAATACATTATATTAAATAAAAAACATCTTAATTATTTAAAATTAAACATAGTGTTCCTAACATTGATAGATCATATAAAAATATATAGGATACCCTTGGTAAACTAAATAAGAAAATGTGTATTCATGAAATCACATTAAGGAAATAATAATGACCAAACAGAATTACATGAGAGTTAAGAGACACAAAATGAAACATTAAATAAAATTATGAGATTCATGAAAAAATTAAATCAATTAATGAAATATTATGTCCACATAATAATGGAATATATGGAAACAATATAAGACAATAAATCATAATAATATGTCAAGGTTTACTCCACATACCATCATCATAATGTGGACAAAGTCTAATGGTGGATTATGGTCACTTCGTAAAATATTACATAACATATCATGCGATATCAGAAACAATAAAATAAATTGAAGGGATATAAAATTATGAACCCACCTATTAAATAATTAAAATCATTCAAATGTGTGCCATAATAGGGAAAAACCATACATAAATCATAATAATTATCAACCCCATGGTAAGGAAGTGGGTTTTGTAAATATGATTCAAGGAAAATTCAAGTACAAATTATCAGGATTCCCAAGGGTAGAATGATTCCAAAAATATTGAAATTTTATAATTAAAAGGGGACATAGGTCTTGAATATAGAGATCAAATGCATTAAATTCATGATAATTATCAATAAGAAGAAATAAATAACAAAAAACATTGGTCGTATTTGTGAAATAAATAAATTATATTTCAAAATAATTAAAGGGATTATTATTTTCCATAAATATATAATTTAACCAGGAGGGTTCTTCATAGAATAAGTATTATTTTAATACGTTTTACATAATTTAAAAAATTATTGGTGTTATTATAAACATGAGGAATGAAATAGAAAAGTTACCTTAAATATGGTTTACTTTTATATAGGGACATCAATAGGAACCAAAAATATATATAAGCCAATAAATGAAAAGGTTATTAAATTAAATATAAATTAATGATATTTAAATAATATAATATTATATGTTAATGATAATATTTCTTTTAAAATTTGTAATAATTAATATAACGTGTAATTGACAAGCAATGAGGGTGGTAGGAAAGATCATTTACCACATGTATGATCTCACTTGGCACCTGCACTTGAGATCATGAATATTTAATTATATTATATTAAATACATAAACTAAAACATATTTTTCATTATTTAATTTATGTGGTTTAATTATTATTGTGTCATAATTATATATATATATATATATATATATATATATTTCTTTTGTCTTTTACTCGGGTTTGTTCAGTTAATATGTCCATAACACATTGGGATTATCAAAAACGGTCAAATGTATTCTCAAATAAAGTACTGATCTCTATAAATTTTTATAAATGGTTCCTTTATTATTAAATTAGATAAATATTTATATAGTTTAAAATGTCATTCAGAAAATGATCCAAATTAAGAAATATTCCTTGATAAGTCCATTTGGCATTGTAAAATTTAATATGATTGTTTGTTATTAATCACACATATAGAAATCCAAGTATTATTATTACATATTATGAAAGGTTAAAAAATATCATTTTTACAAACTAAGAAAAATTTTAATGTCCTCCATCTTAGGTTTTCATGGATGAAAAACAACACATTTTGTGGAGGTGGTAGTTTGCATGTACGCATGAATGACACGTTCCGATTCCATGGAATGGAAAGGATATTGGAAATGAAATAATTGTCATTTTAGAAATTAAACCATGTTATAAATATATTACTAGTTAATTAAATACTATTTTTGAACTTTTCATTTAAGGTGGTATTTGGCATCGAATTTCGATTGAGGAATTGAATTGACATTTTTGAGCAAACCAAAAGCATATTATAAATCAGAGAACAATCTCGAGATACCCAATAGAGGGGAACACAAGTTATAAGGTCAGCCCGCAAGATTGGAAATTGTGCACAAGATCATGCTTGCCAAATGCGATGTCAAATGGAGGCTACTACGTCCACCATCAAATAAATTCCCAAGGTTGATGTGTGAAATAAATTTTCATAGAACACCTGATTAAAAATTATGTATAATATCTTTTAAAAATAATGTGACATCAAATGGAGTCTTCTATGGTGACCCTTTGAAAACAGCCAAGACAGAGGCATGTGAGAAATTTAGAGGGTGCACAATATTGTTAATTCCATGCAAGATATTCCATGCCCAATGTAGAGTCAAAAATCCACTTGTGCACAAACAACCTTGCTCACTGCCTCTAATGTTTTAAGCTATAAATAGAAGTTTCCTCCAAATCCTTAGGGCATGGTTACGGAAGAAAAACCTTCACTCATCTAAATGAAAGACGACCCTTCCATGACTATGTGAACGACATGTCCTCAAGGTTCTAGATATTGCACTATAGGTTTCCTATGGGCCCTTCATTCGGTGGGACCACTAGGTATTTATCCTCACCCATTTCCTTTTACACTAAGTAAATTGTTCACAAAATAATATTCTTGTATGAAGGTTTTCCCTTCTGATGTTCCAATCTTACACACAAGGTTATCTTTTGTTCACAACCACCCATGTTTTCGAAAAACCTTAATCTTTCATCCAGTCCCTCATCATTAATAACACCCTTAAATCTTACACTATTTCCTCCTCACTCACTCTAGGTATTTTCCTTACCCCATGTCATTATGTCTTATCTCTTCTTATGCACAGAACCCCTATCTTGTGCATAATTCTCCTGTGTGGCCCTCCAAGATTGTACAAAGTGATTTCAATGTCCCATAGAATATGCTTAATGATGCATTTCTTTTCCTGACTCTTCATCACATAATCTTTCTAACGTCTATTTTTTTCATAGCCACAATAGTGTAAGCCCCACAATCGATCAATCCACAACCCCATCTCCACATAACATTTCTTGTGTCATCCCTTCAATAAGGTTTAAAGAGCTCCAGTAATATAAGTATTAGGGGAGGGGAGGGAATCCTCACCGTATGAGATGCTAGATTCTAAACATCCAAGCAACCACATACATGATAAATAAAGTTAAAGATTGATCAATACATAATCAATAAGCCTTGAGGGGGCCGTGAATGGTATGGGAACTAACACCTTCTCACTCCCCTCTCCCTCTGAGCTTTGTCTCCATTCACACCACATCCAGTCTTCACATAATCCTCGAACAACCTTCTCAGGTCTCCCTCTTAGAGTAAGTCCTCATATTCCTCTCCTTGGGCCCCTACCACTTTTATCCCTACTCCATTCCTCACAGATGCACTTTTCTTGATGTGATCATCTGGTCATTTGTTGCCAATTGTTTCTCACAAAAAGAATGAAAAATATGATCTTTGAGTAAACAATGACCATGAAATCCCCTTTGGTCTTCCTTAGTGTTTATAAGACCCATTCCCATTTTCACCTAACTACGTAGACTTTGATCTTTTCCCTCTTCAAGAAAGTTTTGTAGGAAGCCTCTATAAGATTCACGCCCATCACACATTGGTCGAAATCACTTCACAATGGCTCACCCTCACCATGGATGATGTAAAACTGTATTCCCCTTTTATCCTGCATGATGATAAACTGTATGATTTTTAGCTATGTGGGTTTTGATCCCTGTCTCATAGACATGGTACATAGGAAGCCTCACCGAGGATCAACCCAAAACATTGGTAAACTTCAGTGTCCCCTTTGTTGGGACCCATACCCTTGGTCCACCACGTTGTGGTGACAGACCAGTTCTCGTGTAGCTAACCATTCATAACACCTACACTCCACCCATACTCCTCCAAAAAAGTGTTTCCCATTTGGGATGGGATTATATCCACATTTAAACCACTATATGTAGTTGGTTTTATATCTTTTGTTCACACCCTTATACTATGCACCCCATTCTGAACTACATGGACTTTGATCCATGACCATTATGAGAAATGTACATAGGAAGCCTCCCTGAGGTTGATTTCCATCACTCAAGTCCCATCCTGGTCTCTCCCTTGAGCATTGGTGTTTCAAGAAGGTCATTCTCAATCCTATAGGTTCTACTTCCTTCACCTCTCATCCATGCGTCTATTCTCATGAGCCGCCTCCTTAGGTGACTCATCTCCCCATTCCAAAACTACATGGACTTCGATTCCCTACCACGGGGATATGTATGAAACCTCTTCAATGTTCATGACCCTCATTGTCACCTTTTCACTAGTACTCAATTCCATCCCCACATATTCCATCCATCGACACTCAATCCATATCCAGCTAGATTTCACATGGGCCACCACATCCCAGTGAAATCATGCCATCCTCAGGCATCTAACCATGTTTAAGCCCCATTAATTTCATTTCTCATTCGTATCACCCTATTCAATAACCGCACATAATCCCCAGCATGCCTTTGGGTTTTTTTCCATTGTCTACACTCTCATTCCAGGATTCACCTTCTCAACATCGTGGGTCTAATACCTATATTTCATATATGGTATATAAGAAGGCTCCATTGGCTCAATCCAAGCCAACGTTAAACCATGGTGTCTCCTTTTTTAGGACTGAATCATCCTCTAATCCACCCTTTGATTTTTTTTAATTCATCCTTCATTGTGTAATATCTTCCCTCAATGGGACACACCATTATGGATCGGTCCTCATTGGGTGTCATGATCCACCGATCTAGTAAACTATTTAGGTGTTCCCCCCCCCCCCAAGGGATATACCAATCTGATCCACTCCCATAAGTGTTATGATCCGTCTGTCCAGTCTCTATTGGACATTAAAATCACGACATACCCCAAGATAAACAATGTAACCCATCAGAGACTGTAGAGACATGCCTATGGCCTATAATTCCTCACACTCTATGTGGGATACCTCGAGATTCTACGCCCTCGAGAAGACCAATCATAAGGGGACAAAATCTAGATTTACCAGTGTTCCAGTGCCCATACACGCCCACGAAGCCCAAAGAGACTACTCCCCTGGCCTATGGTTGGTTTCCTAATTTGACCCTATAGAATGTCCTGATAGAAGCACTGTAATTAATCATCATACAAAAAGATATGGCAACGAGAAAAGTTTCATGAACAACGTCTTACTATTTAAGGGACACCCGGAGTAGGAGAAAAATTCTAAGTGGGAATATATGGAAGAAGAGACCAAAATCCCATCACCCCATTTCAATAAATGATTAAACATCCCAGAATAAGAAATGGATGTAGCCCAACATTGGTATGTGAGAATAGAGGGAAACATCCATCACATCCTCAAAGATGGATGCGTGCACACTAGTGAAACATCGAAAACCGAAATGATTAAACAAATTTGAATTTATTCTCCTCAATATAGAGATTAGTAGAATTCGAGACATCATAAATATAAGAGTATCATCGGATCCATCTATCTGGTGCTAAGTCATACCAATATAATAGTGTTCTTTGCGTGAAACTCACCACGAGTTGGGGTAGGCGATCATTTTGAATCCCAGTCTGCGATGTTGTCTATATTTATGGAATAATTTTACTTTTTAACAAGACCCAAGCTATACTATCAAAATCTGGTCACATCCCCCCTACAGACATAGGTGTAGGAGAAATTCCAAAATGGTATTCCCACACGACACCATCTCTTCTGACACAACATCCACAACCATTACTACCGGGTGCTCACGCCACATATCACCCACTAAATTTTTTATATGGTCGGTGATCAATACTCTTTTACATCGATTTGAATAAGAGGGGGTTATCCTAACAAGGGACATGTACCACCAAGACCTCGAGGATTTTGTGCCCCTTGAGAATCGTCTCTCCCATGGGTCACGCAAGTAGCCACTTCTCCCCACTATGAAATTTAATAGATTCAAGATCATATCCTTGTAGCACTCTAATGATTCCCTCCCTTATTTAGATAAAGTAATGGATGTACGAGCCCACACATCTAAGACTTTAGTTAAGGAGCCACTGAGGAGGGCACCCACCTGGCCATATCAGTTTCTCTAGACAGTCACATAGACTATGGAGTAGGTGGTCCATGCCAAAGCACAACCTGCCCTATTTCAGTTATCCCGACATCAACCCTGGATGCAAGATCAAGAAGACACCCACCATGGGGTATCATCTTCTATGTCTCCTATAGCCCGAGCCACCACTAGCACGTGCTATTGGGCCCCTATTATTGTCCAATAGCATGGGAACATCCTTTCCCAGAGCAAGGACACATTCATGCAATGTCTAGAATGAGCCACCAGTCTCCTCAAAATGTTGGTTTAGTTGACCACCCCAGTCATCGATGAAAGAAGTAGCCATCATGGGAAAACCCATGATGATGATGTCTGGTACTTAGGTTCTCCCAATACCATCATTAGAAAGAGTGGCTATCCACCTCAATCCCTAATTTATTATGGATTTCCTCCCCATGCCACAACCATTAGCCCAAGCGGAGGCCATATTCGATTCATCACCACACATCACAAAGGTCCTTCCCATGCCCTTGGTCTCAAGTATGAAAATATTACTTTCCTGCTAGGTTTTCAATGTGTGGATCATCCTTGACATATCACCTACAAATATTGGTGCCCTTCCCATGTTCTAATATACTCCATAGGAGGTACTCCCTAATTCATCGACGGTCATCACGAAGGTCTTTCCCATATCCGGTATATTCATAATAAAGGCACTCCTCAAACCGTATCTACAAGAGCGGGTCGATGCGATGGTCCTCCCTACACTATGGTTGATCACCATTGAGGTCCTCCCCATGTCCGTTCTATTTATAGCGTAGGTCCTCCCTATGTTCCATTTTACTTATTCCCAAGAGCTCCTTGCACTGTGTCTTGTCCAAGGAGAGGCCCTCCCTACTTTAGAATCAACCAAGAAGATGATCTCCTTGTGTAAAAAATAAACCATTTCTTGAAGAACCATCCTAGTATAGGAGGGAGTGTCATCTCCACTAGGGTAAAAGTCCTGATATGCCTCAAACCATAGTCAAACCCCTATGTTTCTCAGATTCTATAGTAGAGTGAGATTTGATTATTGAACTTTCATGCTGATCCTCTGTTTCGGTCATTAGGACATGAACAAGGCATACCAGCCTCATCCTTCTAGAAAGATAGGTCCACAAGATCCCTATATCCCTCCAAAGAAACATAGAACAGGAGTAGTATTTTTCCTCTTTCCAGGGATCGGCTATGTAATCCACCTTATCCACAACATGATCATTCACTACCTCAACAATTGGTCATGGGGAGTTGTTCCATTGGCCAATAGAGTATGAGTTGTAATGTGATCCACCACCAACGACCACATCCCCTGAGTGGGATGTACTGGTCATTAGACTATCTTAAAAGGATGTGGTGGTGCAATCAGTGAATTTTTCAGATGAAATCCAAATATGTGGTGGCTTGTCAGCTTTTTCATCGTACTCTCCACTAGATAGTCTATAGTCACAAGGGTCCCCTTCAGTACCACTGCTTGTCCCGAACCCACCACAAGTCTTAGTGTGGGGAAATTAATGGTCAAATCTTGAGTCTACACCGATAAGTTTGTGGGATATTCTCATGATAGACCCTTTACAAAGGATTTTTTGGGGAATTTCAACCAAAATTTCATTATTCTGAAGTCCCTTACATAGGATGAATTTTTGTTTCTATTCCAAACATTAGGGATAATGCATTCCTATTTCTATTTTCAGTAGTTATCCTACCCCATGATCTGGTAACACTATGATGACATCTTCTAGTAGTACTACATGGTTGAGATGGCCACACTCCTTGTTACATAGCACAACATGTTTCCTTGATATCATCAGAAACTCCTACAAAAACTCATCCAGAGAATCATTGTGCTCCTCCGCGTTATCAAGGAGGATTCCCTGCATGTCCAAATCTTTGGTTGGGGGTTGTTCTTTTTACAACATTTTAGTCCTATCCATAACTAGCCTAGTTTACCCAGTGATATCAAGGATATTCCACTAGGAATCCTCATGTTTAACTTTTCCCTTCATGTGATATACCCAAAAGGGTGAACTAGCACAAGGCATGGAGAAGAGGAATATTCCATTGGGGTAGTAAAACACCTGACAGTTCATTCAAGCATCGATACATTCATACAACGAACATTTATTGGACTTCCTATAGATTCCGAGTCATTGCCTCTCGGTTGAGAACCCAACAATCAAGAAAATAAAATAAGTACTGTCAAACCCTCTAACCCATCTGGCTAAGTGAAAAAGACAGATGATGGCCCTAGAAAGGAAGTGTTGCATCAATATAATTCTAAACACATGAAGATGGTTTATGAGATCCTCACTGAGTGAACCACGGAACGATGACCATATTATGGTAATAATCAAGTGGGGAAACTTGGGAGGGGGTAGGTACAACTTCTTTCTATTGAGATGCCTTCGGGTGACCTCGACCACCCTACTGATCTAGACATGATAGATGCTTGTGTTTATGTCAAGTGGTTATGATATTCATTACCCAATACTCCTTAATTGTGTGAAAACCTTCCTTAGGACCTAGGTCAGGTTCTACTGTCCTCCAAATAGATCCAACTTGCCGCCCTATAGGTTATTACCCCAACTCCTTGGGTAATTCCACCAGTCTCCCATTGAGCTGTTGGGCCAGCTTAACATTTTTTACGGACCCACCAATGCATTGGTGGTCAGGGACCTTCATCAAGATTGGAATCCTCATCTAGATGATCCTATGGAAACACTAATTGATTTCCTTGATGCCCTAAAAAATAGAGAGGTGACAGTCCCAGTAGATGGAATGTTGTATCCATCATGGGTGGGTGACATGCCATCCCCTCCTAGTTTTGAAAATCATTCATTATCTCCCTTTGATGGGATGGGTGATCCGCTGTAGCATCTGACCAACTTTAATTCACGGTGTGGACCCATGCTGGGAACTCCTGCATAGTAGGAGACCTCCATGCTTTGGTGTGTCTTATAGAAACTTGAAGGGACCATGTTTGTCGGGATAATTAGTTACCATTGGGTCAATATCTGATTCATATGATCATCATGGGTAATTTATCAACATATATAGTTCCACCACCTAGAATATAAACAAGGATGAACTCTTCAAGTGCAAGAAGAGGCCTAGCGAGCAGGCCGCCGATTTTTTCTCTATATAGAAGGGCCTCACATATTCCCCTGATATGCCTATAACCCTATTTCAGCTACTAATGATGTGTGTGGGTAGTGTGAAGACTAAAATGGTCCCTTATCTCATCACTTAGAACTTCCCAGGTGGGTTATGGGATTTCTCTATCAATGCTCAACTTTTAGAGGAATCCTTGAAGAATGTAAAGTAGGAATGTCCATCGCTTCCTATAGATACCACAAGAAGATCCACCAATACCGAGATAATCATGGTAGCACAAATTGAGGACCCCGGGTTACGGGAGTTGTTGTTATTGGAAGAGACACATCCACAGATTTGTAGAGGCCCACCTCCTTTGGCGTAGCCTTTGGCTAAGAAGCACCAGCTTGAGAATCGACATTTTCCTCCACATAATGAACCACTTCCACCTAGTTGAGATAATCATCTTCCAGCTCCTCGATAGGCTCTTCCATCCCCTTGTTAGGGCCCGACATCAAGATCACCAATCAAGGATTGGAGGAAGGAGACCTACTCGTTTAATGATTTAAAGTTTCACATTTATTTATAAAAAAACTTGGACCAGGGAATGATGTGTTTTCCAGAATGCAAGAGAACTGAAGAGGAAGATCTCACTTCTCACCCCAATTACTGTCCATATCACTGATTCCATGGGAACATGGTCAAGTAGTGCTATTTTTGAATACTGATTCTAAGACCAGGTCGATAACAACATAGTATCATTTGGTCTATCCCCTACATAGGTGGTATGTGTGCATATAATTCCTTGAAAAGTCTACAAGGGTGAATAGAAGTAGGATTATAATCATGGGTCTCAAAAATATGATGACAGTTTGGCTCGTAAGGAAGCCGCCCATGCCCATGGTATCATTTGTGCATGTTAGAATCAGCCCATGACTTCATAAGTAATTTCTCTACCTTCTTCTACTTCCTCTACATCAACATATTAGTCATCGCTTTCTCAGGGGAGCGAGCAGTTACGATACAAGGGAGGAAAAAGCCCTCTGCAGGTGCCAAATTTATCTCATACTCTTAGAAACATCATCAACCATGAAATAGAGATTGCCCCTAAAATCCTACAAATAATGGATTATTATTCGAGTGATGATTAGGGGTACACTTTGGTAAATACTTTTGAGCTGGTAAACTCTTACATATTTCCCAATGACGAAGAGTGACAGGCAGACCCTCCCAGCATCCAAAGTCGATGCTAGTGTCAATGAATTTGGGGGTATGTAAATCACCAAAATGCATTGGTCAATTATTCCAACCAATTTTTGCACACCTTTGAGACCTAATATTAGGCCCAATATATATCTCATCATGCATAGCATTCTAACGTCGTTTCATCAGTTCTGCATCCACCGTTGTTTGTACTTCTTGATTTGGCAGATCCACAATGACTATGCTACAATCAATCACGTTATGTCATGGATGGACTCTATTCATCTGTCCCTCAGATGGTAGTCAATCTATGTGGTTTGACTAGTGAGTAGTGGGACAATCCCAACACCAGAGAGAGTCCTTAGGTTTTACCGGCAATACCCTTCATACCTATTTCTATAGAGTGACCTCCTATTAGTATAATTGTATGTCTGGCATAGACATATTATATCCTCAAGCTCCTTTCCATCATTACTGTAACGATCTCCATCCATGGGCTCTCTGCCTATCATATGATATCCATGGAGCCCTTATATAGTCACTAATATCATACCTCATGTTTGTGATAGAAGTGACATCAATATAATCCCTCCATACTAAGAGAATTGAGCATGTGTAATTTCCGACCATCATTGTTTTTTCTGGAGATGATGAAGGTTCTCCTATATAGGGATATATTCGACCATTATAAAACATTATCCAGTTCCATGTCATCGAGGTACATCTTTTTCTTGTCGAAATAGGATCTTGCATCAATATTATCCCAAGCCAGACACTCTATAATATGAGGTTGTATGAAACAGATCTGAGTCACATTGACCAGAAGATTCGATGTTATGACAAGACAGAGTAAACACCAGTTGGAAAGATCCACCTGAAGACATAGTTCGGTGGCTATGTTTCATGAACTGAATTTATGGTTTTCTCACAATACATATCTTACAACACATTTATGTGTAGACCATGGCACCACCTACTTTCGATAGTCACATCATCATATTCCCAATCCCTTAGTTACTCACTTAACAGTCGAGTAGGCATACCCAAAGATGATGCATCTACCTTTTACTCTTGCAAAGACAACTACATGGAATCAGACAACTATAAGAGAAATGGAAAGAAGATTTTTTCTAATGAGAAAGAACATTTTACCGCTAGGATCAACCTATGGACAGACCTAGATGACACCTACGTTTTTTCAATTCACCAGTTGGAGGACACAACTCTGTACTTGGGGAATAGTTTTTTATCATTGGGATGATAGGGAATCATAATTCCAAGTCTATGTAATGTCATGATATCCCCTCATATTCTTACACAAATCAGGCTCAAGTGATCCCAGGACCCCTTACTCTGATAAGGTATCAGGATGTCAAACCTATGAAAAAATAGTGATATGTCATATTTTCTTTTTTCAGCAGATTCGGATAAACCATCTCAATCTGACATGCCACAATTTATTAGATAATATCAAATGTGTCCCTAAGGGGCGAAGGCTAGAGAATATTGTTTCGATATCTTTTTTCAATATGGTTTCAGTAGAGCAGGAGTCCCTCGACTAGGTTTCCAATACCACTCATACTGGCACTAGTGTCCCATCATGATCTATTGACTTAGGGAATTTTCCTCCTACCAATGATCCTATCACCATGGATGAATAAGTGGATTTATAATATTCCTCTCACGCATTTGAAGAAGGTGTCTTCACTATTTTCAATGAATTGTTATAAGTGATCGTTGGTACCGAGACAGATCTGAAACCAACACTGATTAGCCAAATTATGCTTGTAGATGAGAAACAACGATATGAGGATTTACGAAATCAATATCCTAAGGTATTTTAGTAAATTTATGATGAGATTATATGAATATATCCTCATCACACCATCCATCTTATTAGTCTCCTAGCAAATCATTACGGTTTCAAATAGCCTCCCAGGAAGATGCACCCTTCTCACAGTGCCATGGTCAAGGATGAGGTTGATAAGCTCATCAAAGACAACATCATCAAGGAGGTCCAATAACCCATATATATTGATAAAATTATGCCTATTAGAATGAAGAATATGTATATCATTTTCCTTGGCTTCCAAGAAGTCATCTGTCACTATTTCAAGGGCAATTTTCCCCATCCTATGACAGAACTATTGATCGACGCCACCACTGAGTTCCAGGATTTCAACATCATGGATTGGTATTCTAGATATAATCAAATCCCAATGCACCCTGAGGATATGAATTCTACTACCATCAGAACATCGCAAGGTAATTTTTCCTACCATTAACTGTCTTTCTTTCTGAAAAATGAATGTTCCACATATCAATATTTCATGCACCCCATATTCAAGAAGATCCATATAATATCAGTTGAATTCTAAATGGAATATATAGTGGTAAAATATTACTTGTTCCAGTACCATATCAGAGATCTTGAGAATGTTTTTGGCTTATTCCATTCCCACCATCTGAGGATGAAACCCTCAAAGTGTCCCATTGGGGTCACCTGTGAAATTTTTCTCGGCTTTGATGTTAGAAATAGTGGAATTCAAATCAATCTAGAAACTATCAAGGCCATCAGTCAGATCTCTCATCTGAGAAATACTTGGGATATCTATGTTTTTCAAGGACACATATCCTACATATGAATATTCATCAAAAATAAGGCTAGCAAGTGTAATCCATTTTTTCGATCCACGATGAAAGATGGCAATTATTAGTGGGATGAGGTGTGTTAGACTGCATTTGAGGAAATCAAGATGTAGCTACTACAACCTCTAGTTCTGATGCCACCCATTTCTGGAAAGCATCTAGTATTTGATGTGACCATTGTATAGTGGTCCCTTGGAACCCTTATTTACCATAATAGAAATGAGGGAATAGAAAATAGTTTCTACTATCTCGATCGAATACTCATATATATAGATACCACATTGTCCTCTATCGAAAAGAGTTTCCTTGTACAGGTATTCATAGTGATGAAATAATGAAATTACTTGAAGCATAATAAGATACACCTAGTGTCCCAAGTGGATCTTATAAGGTACATTAGGAACCCCCCCCCCCCCCCCGATGTTGATAGGTTTTCTAGATCAATGTTAATTGATTCTTTAACAGTTCAACATCATGTTTCTCCCCTAGAAAGATATCATGGGAGAAGCATTGGAAGAATATCTTTCTGCCATTACCACCCCTACCGAGAAATATATGGATCTGGAAATTCTATACTATGAAAGCCTCTTAGTGGATCAAGACATTCTATGCTGGTATATGAACATTTATGGTGCTTCATGAAGCCCTACGGACAAGAGACTAGATGATCCAAAAATCAACAGAGTAGGCCAAGGTATCATCTTCGTAATGCCTTCCAAGTGTGTCCAACCCTATTCATTTCTATATTTAGAAGGAAAAAAACAATGAGAATAGTATTAGGATCTCATCACTGCTCTTGATCTTTCCCTCGAGATGGATGTTCCCAATTTTCTTGTTAAAGGGGACTCTGAGATGGTCATCAGAAAGATCAATGGTGACTACGTTGTCCAGAAGCTAGAGATTTTACCTCTGTTAGAGCGTACTCACCAAATAATTTCCTGGTTCTCTTACTAGGCAGTAGTTACTCATGTACCTAAATCATAGAATGGTTGATCTGATGCCTTGTCCAGTCATTCCTCTTCTCTTGTAGAGGCTGACTATGTTCATTTGATTATCCATGTTGTGTATACAAAATTCATCACACGTATCACTATGACAATGATCATAGCCCCTAGGTAATCCACCATGCATATAATGCAATCACATCAGGACCTCCAGGTCCCCCTACCACAGTATTGGAGGAGACCCCTTACTGGATGACTCCCTTTATCGAGTATCTTCATCTTGGTAATCTCTAAACAAACCAAGACGAACATAAGAAAATCTAATAGTGCACAATGCAATTCACCCACCATAGTAGTCCCAGTCTTGAGAATATCCTCTGTAGATGTAGGATTGATGGTATTCTCCTCTATTTCATTCAATCAGTTGAGATATATCATGTTATGTAGTATGTTCATTCTGGTTCCAGTGGGGCTCATCAGGCAGGGAAAATACTCTTTCATCAGATCTGAACATTATGATTTTTTTTTCCACCATGATCCATGATTATATCATGTTTTCCAAGAGGTGTCATGAATCCTAAATCCAAACTAATTTTGTGCATTGAATTATAGATTCTATCCATACTACCAAGTACTCTTGGCCCTTTTTGGTCTGGGGACATGATGTAGTGGGACCATGTCCTCTAGGCAGAGCTCACTAGTGCAAGATCATCCTATCTCCAAAAGTTTTTTTTTCTAGGTGGGAAGAGTCGGTTATACTCAATGAAGTTATGTCCCATTCCATTGTTTACATTGTGATCTCCAATATCATCTACTGATTCCAAGTCCCTCTTATAGTCTTCACCGATAATAGCACCAACATCAAGGCAGCCAAGTTGAAAAAACTGTACATGAAGAAAAATATCTTTTTTAATCATACCTCTCACTATCATGTTCATGAAAACATGACGACAAAGGAATTTAAAAAACCATTTCTAATATCTTGAATATTATTTTTGGATTAAAAAAATAAGAGTTTTCTAGAAAAACTCCCCAATGCTCACTGGGCTTACCAGATGATGACTTGTAATTCAACCCATGTGACTCCATATTTCCTAGTGTATAGATCAAAGTTAGTCATGTCCATCAATATTTAGTTACCCTAACAACACACAACTATCTACAAATAGAAAGCACCGGGAAAAGTAGCCGAAATCCATTTGGATAAATAGAAATCACATGACGAGAACATGCTTTGGGCCTTTCAAAATAAGGAGAGGCATGAGAAAAAGAGATCCGGGGCTTTCCATAAGAAATTTTATCTCCAATCTTTCTTACAAGGTGACACATTATTGGCGGTTATAACGCCAATGATACCTGGAAGGATTCCACGGATGCTGGAGCCCAAATGGGAGGGAACTTTTGTCAGTCACAAGGTTTACCCCAATGGTGCATACTCTTTAGTCACTATGGATGGTGAGCATGTTACTTCTCCCACTAATTCCAAATTTCTTAACAAGTACCCTGGGTAATAGAATCTCTATCATAGAAGGAAATAAATTGCCTATCCACATCATGTAAGCTGTTAAATTATAAATGATCTGAGCACTATGACCCAAAACTAAGATACATTTCATCGTGCATGATGATAAACTGCGAATGGTGAATACACCTAATTGTCTGAGCTCTACGACCATAAACAGATATCTCCTTCTTCCTTATCACATGAAATTAAACTTCATGGTCACCACCACACTTCACACATCTTGATATTTGGGCCTCCATCATCTTTTACACCATAAAAGACACCATACCATCCTAGTCACATGCCACCTTGTCTCACCTATCGTTTGGGGCTGACATCCCAGAGTTTCTCGAATGACAATTTGACATAAGTACCACATTGTGAATATGGTTAGGGGTTGATACTCAATTGTTTGTTCCCATTCCAGATCACAGAATATGGATAATATGTCATTGTATCATGCAATATTGTTATTTGGGCCTCCATCATCTTTAACACCATAAAGGACCACCCTAGTGTCCTAGTCTCACCTACCATGTTGGGAAAAAATTCTACTGGATCTCAACCAACAATTTGAAAATAGTTACGCATTGTGAATATGGTTAGCGATCGATTCTCAATGGATTGATCCCATTCTGTATCACATTAGATGGATACTCTGTTGCAAACATTGTCATTAGTTATCTCACATCGTTATTTCAATTCTCATTATCTCCCAAATGACAGGTGTGGTGATTAACCTTATTCAGCCCTTCCGTCCCATGAAAAAAAAATTAAAATGGTCATCTATGGTCCACGATCTATGACCATAAACTAAGATCTTCTATGTCCTTATTTTATGATGTTAAAACTAATCATCATTTTAGAACTACATATGGATTGATTAGCATCCTTATGGGATATGAAGAGACACCCAGACCTTTCATCCATGGCCCATCCTCTGGCCCCTCTTCCTTTTCAGCCTCCTAGCCCATGTTCATTATTTGGATTGTGAGGGGTGGTATGGACTCCTTTTCCTCATTCACGTTAGGAAATTTTTTCCATGCCACTAACATCCCCTTGATAAATTCCTTCATTCTTACATCCTTACCACATTTCAATTAAATTCACAGAATTTTCATAACTACATATGTCTTCATTCCAATCCATATAGGATGTGTAGGAATGCCCAGACATGTCATCTTCAGGTCCAGCCCAACAAATCTATTCGCCCCTCAGGTTTAGTTCTCATCGCAGGATTTTATATGGTGTGGTGTGAACTTATCTAGTCCCCATTCCTATCATGTTTACAGTGGTCACATCCTGTGACCCTCCTTCTAAAATGTCTTTATTTAGATGTCTCTTCCAAATTAAATTAAACTACATGTAATTTATGAACAATGTTTGGCTTGATTCCCATCCTCATGAGATATGTAGGAACTCCCATACATATTTTCCTTAGGTTCAGTCCTATTTTTTAGAAACCATTTATTCCTTCCAGTTTTTTAGCCAATGTATCCTGGGATCATGTGTTGTAGTGTGGAATTTTTTTTTCGTTCAAATTGGGTTTGTAATAGATGTACCATGTTCCCCTACTTCTAGAGAGTCACAATTTTTTCATCCTTACCGAATGATGTAAAAAATTATAGAATTTCTAAAAATACGTGTGGATTGATTGTCATCCTTATGAGATATGTAGGAACATCCAAAAATTTCTTCTTTAGGTCTAGCCCTAGGTCCCAGAATATTTTGTAGCCCCTAGGCCTGAGGTTCTCCCTGGAATTTCTTGTGGTGTAATGTGGACTTATGTCCTTATTCACATCAGGTATACTTTATCATGTCATGAACATTTCCTTTATAACATCATTCATCCATATGTTTCCATACCATATGATGTTAAACTATGTTGCCTTATCCAACATGACTTTAAAAAATTGCGTATTTGAACACAAAGTTAAATTGAATGGTCTATTCATGTAATACGACCCAAAACTATGACACTATCCTCCTAATCGCATGATAGAAAATGTCAAAAAATTGTGGTACCCATGCTTTTGAAGATGTCATGTTTGGCATCAGTCACCCTCAGTTCTCTTTGTCAAGGACTACATGTGGCTTGATTCCAATGGCAATTATCATTATATACATCCTAGTTTTGTCGCTAAAAAAACACAACCACACTAAATAACAAACAAGATCTATCAATTACTGCTTTATTTGATGCATGGTCCAGACATGATTACAACATTTCCCCTGGAATTAGTATCTGACCAAGCCATCTTCAAAAAATAAGAATGTCCTGATTCTCATACTTATAGGATATGTAGGAACACTCATGCATTTCTTCATCAGGTCCATCCCCTAGTACCTCAAACCTTATCTTCTTTACGGCCCATTGGCTCAAACTCTATTGGAAGAACATGGTGTTGGGTGGACATATTTGGTAGTCATTCATATAGAGTTTATAATGTCCATTCCATGTACATACCTTCGGGGATATCCCTTCCAATTTCCCTCATATATTTATTACATGACGTTACACTTCACGACATTCATGAACTATGTGTGGCTTGATTCTCACCCTTATTGGATTTGTAGGAATTCAAAGACTTTTCATCTTCAGTTCCAGCCCCAGGTTCATTGAGACATTTTTCCCTTTCCCTCAACCCACCTCATCGATTCCTCTATCCATAACGGTACCCATTGACACTTTTCATGCCACAATAATGTGCTCAGATGAATTGTAGATTAGGACATGGTGTATTGGATTCTAAATGAACATGCATTCACCCATTCTCATTCTTCGGGTCTCCCTTTATTTGACTTCCCATCATATTTCACATCTAAATAGTCCACTGAATGGTATGTATTATCTACTTTATGGTTTGGATACTACTTTGGTCCATCATCCGAGAGGATTTTGTATGACATTATGAGACAGGTCATGTGAAGTGAATTTGGTCAACAGATGACCCTCTTTTTTTGTTCCCATTTCTGGTCCCATGATATGGATGCTATGTTTTGAATTTGGTCAACAGTTTTCCTATATTGTTATTACACCCATACTATTCCCATAAATCACTATTTTTTATTTACATCCCTTTCTAATCCATCCTGTTCAAGTGGAATTTTGACACCCTTGATGTTATCCATCCATGCACCTTTGCACATAAGAGGATGAATCAACATCATGGGGTTATCTTTGACTCCACACCAATTCCCCCCATTGAGTATTCCATGTGTTTTAAAGAAATTTTCAACCCTTTTCTCCCACACCAAGAATATATCACATGGGATTAGGAATAAAATTATGGTTTGTGAGTGCATATAAGAGCCATACATCTATTATGATGAACCATACATTCTTAAAATAGGAGCTCATATCTTATATAGGGAAACCATGCCCATGAATTATGACCCTAAAATGATTGTGTTCTCTCAAGAATGTGTGATGTGTTTTGGAAATATATTTCCCCATTCACATTAGGATTTATTTATAGCACCACAATAAATATTTCTGCCTTGGGAATCTCCCTATTCAGTCCGAGTTCAATAACCATAAACTATAATATCTTTTGTCCATATCGTATGATGGTAAACTATGTATTGTAACGACCCAAAGTTTCATTAATGTAAATCCCTCTTGATCTTATTAAATTTCTCTCTATATAAAATGTTTTATAAAATGTCAACTTCTTAGGTTTTATGATAAGATTTGTGACCGTTAATTTTATAGTCGTTGAACAGTGATAACATGATTATATAAGGCTTTAACGAAACCAATTTTACTCATACAAAGGAAGAGATGGCCTCATCCAGTAGAATTTCCCCATACGAAGCCCATTTATCGGAGCTCGGAAAAGAGGTGACATCCTTGGGCTTCTCCCTTGACCAAGACCAAGCTGAGCTTCATTATGTCAAGCTCGAACGTGATCGTCTACGGGAAAAGTGGAAGTTGATAGATATTACAACTCGAACGATGTTATCCGAGCCACCCCAAGAGTTTGTCACCATCGCACACCTTACCCTAATGTCTTATGCGGCTATTTTAAGGGGTTATGTAACAAATATGTAGTACTGTGTTCATGTACATTATTTTTTTGAATATAATAATGAATGTAATTTCTAGACATTTTTGATACATTGTAAATAGTTTTTAAAGTACAAATGGTGTTTTTAGTTATTATTTAATTAAGAAATATATTCTATTAAATTAAGGGATTTTTGAATTAAATAATATTTTAATAAAATAATAATATTATTATTAAATTAATTTTTATTAAATATAAATGGTCTTATAATTTTATGAATGCAATTAAAATTTTTTATTAAGGTTTGAAAGCCATTTCTGTCAAAACCCGTGAATTTTTGATAAATGTCGGTTTTTATTTTAAAAGTTAAAATTCACATATTTAGAAATTTTTTTAGATAAAATAAATTTCATTTCTGGAATTAGGACGTCGAAATTATCCAATGGTGAATTTTTCATAATTTTCTGAGACAGTCAAATTTTCGGGTAAAAATTAAATACCATTTAAATATATGATGTGTTTTATGAAATCATAATGACCCAATGGTGATGTAATAAAATACCATAATCCTTATGATCGGGCAATATATGTTTTATCATTAAAATAATGAGGTTTTGGGTTTGTTTGACTTACTTTTCAAAGCATTAATGAACCCCTCAAGACATATTCAAAACGTTGCATTTTTAAATTAATTTCCATGAAAGTGTGACTCACCTCCACATAAGCAACCCTAATATTTTAATAATTTCGGACCTTGGACTTGTAAAATATTATTTTTATCTTTTCTTTTCCAGAATCCATGGGCAAAAACCACGAGATGGTTTGTGGTTTGGATTAATTTAATATAAGGGGTCCCAAACCAAAATAATAAAGAATTCTCTCACCTTTCCTATATAAACCCACCCAAAGCTCCCACTTCCTTCTCACTATAATCCTTTTTAGTTCATCCAAAATCTTCCCTACTCTCTCTAAGAATCCTCTCAAGGTGCCCCAAGCTCCCAAAAAGCCTCTCACAGGCCTCTCTCTAGCCTTTGGAAGCACACTTCCAAGTAAGGTTTTTTCTTCCTTTCTCATTTTTGTCAATTTTCTTTAAATTATATTTCCATTTTAATTTCAATTATGAATGTTGGTATATGGTTTCAAACCTCCCCCATATTGCCCTATTATTGTTTGAATGATGAGATACCCCTTTCTCTCTCATTAAATTTCTCCCATGTACAACCGTTACTATACCGAAAATCCGAAAGGAACTTCTCTCTCTTATTTTACATTGAAGAAATACTTTTGTATCATGAATCTAAATTCCATTTCAATTGTTGGGACATGTATCTATATGACCTCCTTAATTTCCATTACATGTAAATATGATGAGGAACCCCTTTCTCTATCATGAACATTTTTTATGAATTCTTATGTCACGCCGTTACGCTGCCGAAATCGCACCGATTTTCTAAGCCAATGTCATTGTGTAGTGAATACCATGCCCATTTCGCCATCAAGGGTATTCATCTTTATGCACATATACTTATTGATTATAAAGTTTCATGTTTTAATTCCACATTCCTTTATCTTGGAATAAATTATTTTGTTTTCTGAATCCATGTTTTATGATCCTTGTGGTACACTTATGCATGAAATGAAATGTTTAAGAAGGGTGCTCCCTTATAGAGCTTGAAAGGATTGGGTAAAGTATAATATCATTATACATCAAGTTCAATTAGTGTTGAATCATGCTAATTCAAGTGAAATGAGGGTTTACTCATGATTCATGTGCAATGAGGGTTTACTCATGCTCCCTGTGGAATGAGCCATGGCTCATGCTAATTCAATGTTAAGTGTTGTTGCCACATTTCCATGTTATGATTATCAGGCCTTATTATGACATTATGTTCATGTTTATTTTATTCTCTATTCATATTCCTATTGTCTAACATGTATTGTACTCCTCATGTTATTCTATGTGTATGTTGGAACCACTTTGTATATAAGGTTGTATTTGTTGTCAATAGTTGTCAATGGAATATCAAAATGAATGAGATCAAGAAGTACTCCAATAAAATGGATGAATGGAAGCTCACAATGAGGGAGATCATGAAGTACTCCGATGAAGTAGAGTAGTAGTGATTCAGATGATTGTTGTTCTGATCGTAAGCTCAATGAACATGTGTCAAATGTGATACATTGTTTACAACAATGAAGAATGTGATGAGTAATTCATCCAATGATGATTAAAGTAGGATGTTGTTTTTGGATGAAGACCATGCAATTCCGCCTTATTGCATAAGGACCATGGGATTTGACGAAGACTATGCAATTACTCATTATTTCATGAGAACAATGGGTTTTGATGAAGACCATGCAATTACTCATGATTGCATGAGAACCATGCTAGAGACTTCTTGACGGATTGAATCACATGGTTTGCATGAAGTTGATCATGACGGTTGATGAAGGAGGAAATGTGCCAATGAGTTGACTTATGAAATGACCATGCACATCACATTGTCATAGAAGATGATGGTACTAAAGTTGTTCCTTCAAAGAATACATATCACAATAGTGGAGTTAGTGATAAAAGCAAAAGATTTGCTGAAGGATACAGATCACCAAGAAGAAGTGTTGTTGAGGTGATCGTGCTTGTCGACAAAGCAAACAAACAACATTCAAATTTGTTGACAAAGGAGATTCCATGGTGACATGTCGAGTTCAAGAGTAGTGGTCAACGATCTATTTTTTATTTAAAAACATCGACAGAGGAATGGATGATCTGGAGGCGGTACAAAAAGAGCAGATACAAGGTGGCGCCGTTTTCCAGTGTTTGCCAAATTTCAGGGCATCAAAATCAACAAATGAAGAAGAGTGATTTTGGTAAAGGGACTTGCGTGCCATACTCTTGGAGGATTGGAAACTTGCGCGCCATATGTTTTTGAAGATCAGAGAATAAAAATATGGCAAAGGGATTAGGGTCGCGCAAGTTTTGGTGAGGTCGCGCAGGTGAATTATGTGCCGGGAAGAGACTTGCGCACCGACGCCTTGAATGAATTATAACATGCGCGCCTATGGTTTTTCGAGATCAGAAGATCCAAATTTGGCAAAGGCAAGATGTTCGCGCAAGTTTGGATGTTGATCGCGCAAGTGCATAGCAGGGGCCGAGACTTGCGCGCCAATGGATGACTTGCGCGCCGCCACGCAGGGGGTCCAGTTTGCCTATAAATACTCGACCACCCCTCCTCATTTCTTACGGAGCTCAAGACTTTGAGATTGTTCGAGCTCTCGTCGCGCAGGTGGTTGAACCGCGCAAGTGGTAGTTGGGTTGCGCAAGTAGAGGTTTCGCGCCGACTGATGGCTGAGCGTCCTTGGTGATTTGGGCAAGGAAGGAATTGAGTCGCGCAGGTTTGAAGTTCAAGAAGGTAGAGTCACGCAGGTGCTTTGGAGACACTTGCGCGCCAGGTTATACTTGCGCGCCTAAGACTTGCGCGCCAGATGGAGACTTGTGCGCCGGGCTTGAAAAGGAGAGCCAAATATTGTTGAAGCACGCCCGCCTTTCTGGAGCTGCACAACAGCTAATGATTGCCCGATACTTTCGGTGCAAAGAGAGATTGAAGAAGAAATCTAAATGATACATGCATGATCTCATGCATACATGGTGAATTGAGTCTGACGAATGCCGAGTAAGATGAACATCATTTATTAAGAAATCACATAAGTGATTGTGATTCAGGAAAACGAAGACAAGGGGATCTAGTGCATTCAGTCATTGCACTAAAGAAGAAAGGTTTAACTATAAAGAGCATCAACTCTGAACCCTGATGCAAGAAAAGTCTCATGCTGAACAGGATACAAATAACATCAATGCACATTTTTTGAAGAGACCTCCACGTCTATAAACTGAGTGGGACTTCACCAACGGCAGTGAGCCAGGGGGAGTCAACGGGAGTGACCCGAGGGACGCAGTGAGATATCCCCGAACAATTGTAAAGGCAGTGAGCCTGGGACAGAGTGACTATACTCGAACCATTGTAATATACAGCTAGTGAAGCATAGTGGATTTAGGTACGACCGACAACCTGTCGGCGTATGCTCCTTGGACGTAGCCCTTAGTGGTGAACCAAGTAAAAATAGATGTGTCAGCTCTCTGCATGTGAATGTTTAATTGCTGATCATATCCATCATACAGGTTTAAGTAGTTCCTACCAATGTGGGAACAATATCCACAACTTAAAGAAGAAAAAGTTGCCACCCTGATTCACCCCTCCCCTCTCAGGGTGTCCCGGGGTCCTACAGTGTACTCCCTTACTGGGCTTTATAGCTCACCCATTTCTTATACATGTCCTCAGGTTATCCCATGAAATTCTAAGTACGAGGGAATGTAGTGGTCATGTAAAGGAAGTTTCCAATAAAGATGTTGTATTTCAAGTTTTAGGTATTATGTAATGATCCTAAGCCCCAAAGACACTAAACCTCTTGATCTTCTATTTTGTATCAAGTGAAGTTTTATGTATTAAATCATGTTTAAGTTGTAATAAAAGAAGGTTTTTCATAGTTGGTATCAGAGGATAGGTTTATTTTTTTTTGGGATTAGAAAACCCTAGTAAAGCCTTAGATACAAGACTAAGTATAATAAAAACATCCCTAAGTTTTGGTAAATACTAAGTAAATGGTTTATCAAACAAATACATCCCTGTATGGATACGACTAGGTAGAGGCGGCTCTGGCACAGATGTATCCTAGAGGTAAAACCTGAAAATACCGCTTTAGGCGATACTCGAATGGGAACTGGTGCACGACAACGGGACTTGTTGCACTCTTGGTTATGACACTAATGGGGGATATGTTTTGATAAATTCACAATCTTGGTATGAACCCTTATTAAGGAAAAAATGCCCCTACGAATATATGTTAGAAAGTAGATCATGAAAAGCCTATATCGAATCCTACAGACTCATGAGTTAATGAAATTAATGTTTATTTATAAGTCATAAACTTTTGTATTTGGATTACCCTTTATGTGATACCCCTAACTTTTCTTTTATTCCATCCAATGGCCAGTAATAGGAAGACTCGGGCTAACAACCGTTGTGAAGATCAGTGTGATGATTGTACTAATGAGATGCCCAATCCAATGGGAGCGGGAATCACGAACTTTTTCACGCTTCTCTCTTAGCTAACTCAAGTTTTTAATAGAAACACTGATCAAGAGGAACGTTCAACCCCCTATGAAATAACAAGTCACTATCGAGAGATTCATGAGACAAAGGCCTCCTACATTCAGTGGATCATCTGATCCCACGATCGCTGAACAATGGATCAACTCCATTGATAAGATATTCTCCATCCTCCAATGTTCTAAACAAGAGAAGGTTCTCCTGGAGGCTTATCTTATGGAGGGTGAATTTGATCAATGGTGGATGTTGATCAAAAATACGAAGCCGGAGGAGGAGATCGAGGCTTTGGAATGGAAGGAATTTCAGAAGATGTTTTTTGATAAATATTTTCCGCACACCCTCCGGCTTAAGATGGAAAGGGACTTCCTTTCCCTCAAGAAAAATGATGAAGAATCAGTGGGAGCATACGAGGCAAACTTCACAAGGCTTTCACGATATGCTACTGGCTTTGTCGTTACCCCCGAATGCAAGGTTGACCGCTTCTTTGGTGGGATGGAGCATAGCTTTCGGAAAGCATTAGTGATCCTTGACTTCGACAGTTATGAGGTAATTGTCAGATGTGCCCTCAAGGTTGAAATAGAGATCGGGGAATCACAGGGATATCATGGGGACAAGAAGTGTAAGGTGGACTTCAATGCTGGTGGTCCGATGGATAAATCCAACGATGCTAAGAAGTTACAGCACCCCACTTGCAAAAAGTGTGGGAAGAAGCACCCTGGAAATTGCCTTAAGGGGATGAGAAAATGCTTCAGGTGTGGAAGAGAAGGGCACGTATCTATTAACTGTGGGAAAGAAGGACCCGTAGCTGAGAAAGAGGAGAGTAACGCTCCATTCGAACCTCAACACATTGTTCAATGCTACAAATGCAAAGAACCGGGTTATTTTTCAAATCAGTGCCCTAATCCAATGGTTATCGGAGGCAACCAACAACCTCCAAGATAGCAAGGAAGAGCTTTTTCCATCACTTCTGCCGAAGTGAACCCCGACAACGAAGTAGTGACATGTATGCTAGTTATTCATTAAGGAATAGAGAACGTACTTTTTGATTCAAGTTCTACACATTCTCTTATATCTAGAAAGTTTAGTAGAACAATCCCAGTACCACCACAAATCATGGAAGTAAAGATGTCGGTGAGTACGACAAATGGGGAAATCATTGCATCCCATGAATATAAGTCCTCCCCTGTTATAATTTGTGGATTGAATTTCCCGGAAAACCTCGTCATACTCCCTTTGGTGGAATTTGATGAAATTCTTTGCATGGATTGGATTTCCTTATATAGAGCCAGCATAAATTTTCGGGAGAGGGAAATCACACTCCATAGGGAGAATCGACCCCCGATTCATTACAAGTGTCAGGAGGAAGATGAGTCTTCTTTAGCTCCATCATCTCAAGCATGGATATTACTGCCCTATGAGCATGCGTATCTGGCTCAGATGATTGAGTCCAAAGAAGAAACCATCCTTGAAGAAATGCCTATTGCGAGGGAATTCGCTGAAGTGTTTCCCGAGGAATGGCCTGGTCTTCCTCCAAGAAGAGATGTTGAGTTATCAATTGAACTTATACCAAGGGAACTACCAATATCCAAGACTCCGTATAGAATGGCTATTTTAGAGCTTGAAGATCTGAAGAAACAACTATAGGAGAATCTGGATAAAGGGTTTATATGCCCAAGTGCTTCACCATGGGGTGCACCAGTCCTCTTCATCAAGAAGAAGGATGGGTCAATGCGGCTTTGCATCAATTATCGTGAACATAACAAAATCATGATAAAGAACAAGTATCCACTCCCACAAATTGATGACTTGTTCGATCAGTTTCGTGGATAACAATACTTCTCCAAGGTAGACTTGTGGTCGGGATATTATCAAGTAAGGGTGAATAAGGAAGATATCCCCAAGACTGCTTTTCGTACAAGATGCGGGCACTATGAATTCATAGTAATGCCTTTCGGACTCACTAATTCTCCAGAAATATTCATGGACTTGATGAATAGTGTATTTAGAGATTACCTTGACAAATTTGTGGTAGTATTTATAAATGATATTCTAATATACTCCAAAACCAAGAAGGACCATGAGGAGCACTTAAGAACTGTACTGGAGACTTTGCGTAAGGAGAAGCTCTATGAAAAGTATAGAAAGTGTGAGTTCTGATTGAAGGAGGTCTCATTCTTGGGCCATATCATCACAGGAAATGGGATACCTGTGGATCCCTCCAAAACAGATGCAATTGAGAGATGGCCGAGGCCAACATTGGTAACTGATATCCGTAGCTTCTTGGGGTTACCTGGATATTATCAATGATTTGTGAGAAATTTCTCATTATTGTCCAACCCTCTTACCAAGATAACTCGAAAGGGAGTAATGTTTTCTTGGAGTGATGAATGCGAAGAAATCATCAAGGAGTTGAAAAGGAGGCTTATCACTTCACCTGTGCTCACTTTACCCACAAGTGGGGAGATTTTTGTAGTATCCAGTGATTCTTCAAAGAAGGGCTTAGGCTGTATGCTGATGCAGAATGATAAAGAGATATCATATGCCTCAAGGCAGTTGAAAATCCATGAGCGAAACTATCCAACGCATGATCTGGAGTTGGCGGCTATGATCTTTTCCTTGAAAATCTGGCGGCATTATCTCTATGGAGAGAAATGTGAGATATATACTGACCACAAGAGTCTTAAATATATATTCACACAGAAAGAGCATAATATGCACCAGAGAAGATGGATAGAGCTCATCAAGGATTATGACTGTTCAATACATTACCACCTTGGTATAGCGAACAAGGTCGTGGATTCCCTAAGTAGAAAGGATCCACCGATTCTATCAATGATGAGAATTGAGAAGGATCCAAAGTTCTTAGACTTGATGAATATGGATGTGGGAATCATAAATAAGGGAACATCATAAATCCTTTCACAAATGATTTCTCGACCATCTATTTTGGAAAGGTTAAAGGATGCTCAAAAGGATGATCTGAGAATTCAACAAAAAGTGGATGGTATCAAAAAGGGGAAATCCTCAGAGTTTAATGTTAATGAAGAAGGAATTGTGCAGTTGGGGAAAAGACTATGTGTTCCATCATGTTAGGAGCTGAAGAATGAACTTTTGGATGATGCACATACTTCAAATTTCTCTATTCACCCAGGGAGCACAAAGATGTATCGAGATCTCCGAGAAAACTTTTGGTGGGATAATATGAAGAAGGAGATCGCCGAATATACATCAAAGTGCCTGGTGTGTCAGCAAGTGAAGGTAGAGAGGTAGAAGTCTAAGGGGATGATGCAACCATTTCCCATACCAGAATGTAAATGGGAGAACATCACCATGGACTTTGTCACTGGACATCTAAGGAAATCCAAAGGCAACAATGCAATCTTGGTTGTTGTGGATCGTCTTACAAAGACTGCACACTTCATTGCTATTCGAGAGGATTTCTCATTGGATCAACTGGAACAGATATATATCAGGGAAGTGGTAAGGTTGCATGGAGTACCACTATCTATTGTGTCTGACCGAGATCCAAGATTCACCACGATGTTTTGGAAGATTCTTCAACATGCTCTGAATAAGGAACTGAACTTCAGTACGACCTATCATCCTCAAACTGATGGCCAATATGAGCGGAATATCCAAACACTTGAGGATATGTTGAGAGCATGCTCAATGGACTTTAAAGGAGGATGGGATCAACATCTTCCTCTAGTTGAGTTATCTTATAATAACAGTTTCCACTCGAGCATCCAAATGGAACCATATGAATCCCTGTATGGGAAAAGTTGCAGAACACCAGCATGTTGGCATGAGGTCGGTGAACGTAAGCTGCATGGACCAGAAATGGCCGAAGAAATGGTGTATAAGGTGAAAACCATTCAACAGCATATCAAGGAAGCCAAGAGTTGACAGAAGATTTATGCAGATAATCGTCTATGAGACCTTGAATTTAAAGTAGGAGACATGGTATTTCTATGCATATCTCCATGGAAGAAGGTCATGTGGTTTGTAAAGAAAGGGAAGTTAAGTCCAAGGTACATCGGCCCTTTCGAGATTCTTGATCGTGTTCGGGCTGTGGCCTATCGACTAGCACTTCCACCTACTATGGCCAAGGTGCATGATGTCTTTCATGTATCCCACTTAAGGAAGTACATACCGGACCCTTCACATGTACTCTCTTCCAAGGTGGTACAATTAGAAGATGCTCTTTCTTATGAGGAGCAGCCAGTGAAGATCGTAGATCGTAGAGCAAAAGATCTACAAAATAAGACAATTCCCCTCGTCAAGGTGTCGTGGAGAAACCACAACATTTAAGAAGCGACTTGGGAATCGGAGGATATGATGAAGCTGAGTTACCGACATTTGTTTTAGTGTGGGAAAAGGAAAATTTCGAGGGCGAAATTTCTTAAGGGGGGAATATTATAACAACCCAAAGTTTCATTAATGGAAATCCCTCTTGATCTTATTAAATGTCTCTTTATATAAAATGTTTTCTAAAATGTCAACTTCATTGGTTTTATTATAAGATTTCAGACCGTTAATTTTATAGACATTGAACAGTGATCACATGATTATATAAGGCTTTAACGAACCCAATTTTACTCAGAAAAAGGAAGCGATGGCCTCATCCAATAGAATTGCCCCATACAAATCCCATTTTTTGGAGCTTGGAAAAGAGGTGGCATCCGTGGGCTTCGCCCTTGACCAAGCCCAAGCTGAGCTTCATTATGTCAATCTCGAACATGATCGTCTATGGGATAAGTGTAAGTTGAAAGAGATTACCACTCGAGCGATGTTATCTGAGCCGCCCCAAGAGTCTTTCACCATCGCACACCTTACCCTTTGGTCTTATGCGGCTATTTTAAGGGGTTATGTAACAAATAAGTAGTACTATGTTCATATACATTATTTTTTTCAATATAATAATGAATATAATTTCTAGTCATTTTTGATACATTGTAAATTTTTTTTAATGTACAAATGGTGTTTTTAGTTATTATTTAATTAAGAAATCTATTTTATTAAATTAAGGGATTTTTGAATTAAATAAAATTTTAATAAAATAATATTATTATTATTAAATTAATTTTTATTAAATATGAATGGTCTTATAATTTTATGAATGAAATTAAAATTTTATATTAAGGTTTGAATGCCATTTCTATCAAAACCCGTGAATTTTTGATAAATGTCAGTTTTTCTTTTAAATGTGAAAATTCCCATATTTAGAAATTTTTTTAGATAAAATAAATGTCATTTCTAGAATTAGGATGTCGAAATTTTCCAACGGTGAATTTTTCATAATTTTCTGATATAGTTAAATTTTTGGGTAAAAATTAAATACCATTTAAAAATATAATGTGTTTTATGCCATCATAATGACCCAATGGTGATGTAATAAAATACCATAATCCTTATCTTCGGCCAATATAGGTTTTATCATTAAAATAATGAGGTTTTGGGTTTATTCGACTTACTTTTCAAAGCATTAATGAACCCCTCAAGACATATTCAACACTTTACCTTTTTAAATTAATTTCCATGGGAGTGTGACTCACCTCCACATAAGCAACCCTAATATTTTAATACGTTCAGACCTTGGACTTGTAAAATATTATTTTTCTCTTTCCTTTTCATGAAACCATGGGCAAAAACCAAGGGATGGTTTTTGGTTTGGATTAATTTAATATAAGGTGTCCCAAACCAAAATAATAAAGAATTCTCTCACCTTTCCTATATAAACCCAACCAAGCTCCCACTTCCTCCTCACTAAAATCCTTTGGAGTTCATCCAACCTCTGCCCTACTCTCTATATAATCCTCCCAAGGTGCCCCAAGCTCCCAAGTAGCCTCTCACAAGCCTCTCTCTAGCCTTTGGAAGCACACTTCCAAGTAAGTGTTTTTTCTTCCTTTCTCATTTTTGTCAATTTTCTATAAATCATATTTCCATTTTAATTTCAATTATGAATGTTGGGGTATGGTTTAGAACCACCCCCATACTGCCCTCTTATTGTTTTAATGATGAGAGACCCATTTCTCTCTCATTAAATGCCTCCCATGTACACCCGTTACTATGCTGAAATTTCGAAAGGAACTTCTCTCTCTTCTTTTACATTCAAGCAATACTTTTGTATCTTTAATCTAAATTCCATTTAAATTGTTGTGACATGTATCTATATGAACACTTTACTGTCCATTACATGTAAATATGATGAGTAACCCCTTTATCTCTCATCAACCTTTTTTATGAATTCATATGTCATGACGTTACGCTGCCGAAATCGCACTGATTTTCTAAGCCAATGTCATTGTGTAGTGAATACCATGCCCATTTCTCCATCAAGGGTATTCACCTTTATTCACATTTAATTATTGATTATAAAGTTTCATGTTTTAATTCCACATTCTTTTATCATTGAATAAATGATTATGTTTTATGAATCCATGTTTTATGATCCATGTGGCACCCTTATGCATGGAATAAAATGTTTAAGAAGGGTGCGCCCTTATAGCGCTCCAATGCATTGGGTAAAGTATAGTATCATGATACGTCAAGTGCAATGAGTGTTGATTCATGCTAATTCAAGTCCAACGAGTGTTTACTCGTGCTTCATGTGCAATGAGGGTTTACTCATGCTCCATGTGCAATGAGACATGGCTCATGCTAATTGAATGTTAAGTGTTATTGCCACATTTCCATGTTATGATTATCAGGCTTTATTATGACTTTATGTTCATGTTTCTTTTAAGATCTGTTGATATGCCTATTGTCTAACATGTATTGTACTCCTCATGTTATTCCATGTGTACTCCCTTACTAGGCTTTATAGCTCACCCTTTTCTTATGCATGTCCTCATGTTATCCCATGCAATGCTAAGTACAAGGGAATATAGTGGTCATGTAAAGGAAGTTTTAAATAAATATGTTGTATTTCAAGTTTTAAGTTTTATGTAATGATCCTAAGCCCAAAAGACACTAAACCTCTCGATCTTCTTTGTTGTATCAAGTGATATTTTATGTATTAAATCATGTTTAATTTGTAATAAAAGCAGGGTTGTCATATGTATTCTACACTAGGACCCTGTAATGATAAATTACCCAGCCATACGATTTCTTCACTCGAGAATGTTTTTTCTTTTTTCGGTGTCGGTCCCCAACCATACCTCTTACAAGAAATATGTGTGGCTTGATTCCCATCCTGATGGGAGACATAGTGATGCCCAAACTATTGTTTTATCCCATCTACATCACTATCAACCCTCTTGTTCAATTTTCGGTTGAGTTTAGTTAGATGTATGTGGTGTGGTATGGAATTATGTCATAATTCACATTGAGTATTTAGAAACCATAACACGTACCCCTCCTAAGATGTATGAATTTTCTTGTCCTTTGTACATGACAAATAAATATCTGGGGCATGTCCTACGAACATGACATTAAATTGGGAACCTTATGGTATGATATCTGTGAAGTAAACTAAGATTCTTATAATTTTTGGTCGCATGAAGTTAAACTGCATAACATATACAATACACCACTTATAAAGAGGATACCACTCCCTTTTAGTATTGGCCTCCTATTGTAAAAAATCCTAGAATTACGTGGGGCTTGATTTCCATTCTTATGGGGATATGTAGTGACTCCTTGAAAGTGTTTCTATGGTCCATTCACAACCACTTTCATCTCCTCAGACACATCTAGCCTAGGTTCTCCCAAAAATCATGTGTTGTGGTTAAAACGTCGTCAGTAATCATTCATAATGGGTGTATAATAACTATTTAATGTACTTCCTTTAATATTACCACTCTTTTCCCTCATCATGAAAGATAATTAATTTGCATGGGTATGTTCATGCTTCATACAACCCTTCATTTTGGTTTTCATTTTATTTCACATCCGAGGGGATCCACAAATAGTATTGATGATAGGCCTCAGTTCTTTCCTATAGTCATGGGCCAACACCCCAAAAGGATTTTGAAAAATAATATGATGCAAATCCAACGTCTCGAATATGGTCAACAGTTTAATATCGTTTTTTATTCTCATTCTATGTTAATGCCAAATAGATGTTGTGTTTCTAACAGGACCAATAATTATCCTTCACCGTCACATTGCTCTCATTTCATCCAAAATATTTGATGTTGTGAATCACATGTTTAATTACCCTTTCCATTTTACAGATCCTTGATACATATAGTGTTGTAACTCTACACAATCGTGTGCGTCAAGTAGGAATGCTGGTTTGTCATGTATTTTCCACAACTGAAATTTCTCTTCCCCCATTACATGATCTCGTTAGTTGGGAATGGATTGACAACACTCCTTGCTTCCTACACTGAGAATGGATCATGTAGTCTTAGTGGTTGTGGTAGGGTTATATCCATATATGAGATGGTGTGAACTGATGGTCCTACCACAAGACCTTAAACTATGACACTGTCATCCTCACCACTTGAAGTTAAACTATTTGGAAGAGAAAGAACTATGTATGTCATGATTCCTTCCCTTGTATGATATTTAGGGACATTTAGGCATCTGATTCCTTAGTCTATATAACTGAATGGTAAACTATCTATCATGGTCTTCTTAGCCCCAAATTCACATTTATAAATGTGTAGTGTGTTTTAGACATCATTTGTCCTTATTCTCATAAGGATTTAAATGGTACTTCACATTTCTCATTTAGGGAAACTCTTATCATTTACTCATGAATTTAAACTATATCTCTACCTTGAAAAATATTAGAATGGCCCGTGATAGTTATGGGGTGTGCCAGCTTCCTCTCCAGAGAGGATTTCCTCCACCAACATTGGTCTCTAACCACATTTTTTATAAGAACTACTTATTTCTTGATTCGCATCTTTATGGGATACGTAGAAATACCCAAGAATTTCACCATGGGCCAAGCCCCAGGATCATTAACATTCTTGGTTATTTTCCTCTAATTATGGTATAAAATCTATGACCTAAAACTAGGGGTTCAAAGCCCATGTAACATGAAATTAAAATATTGTGTAGGGTCCTAGAAGTACCACCTTAAACAATGTGCAAAATTCTGATCATACAATGTCAAACTATTTCATGCATCATCCTCGTCGTATTTTTTTAAACTGTACACATAGAATCCCCCTTTACATGACCAAAAACTATAAACCATCTTAGGTCCTCACCAGAGATTCCCCTCCTAGATGTGGGTCTGATATCTACACAAACTAATACACTCACCTAATGTAATTTCATCATGGTGGTGTAATTTAAAGAGTGAGATAATTTATCCCTACAACCCATCATTCCATCACAACACTTTCATTCTCTATATTTTGGATCCCCATTCCATTTCATGTATGAAGGAACCCCCTGTTGGTTATGAGTCTAGTCCTTATGGATTGGCTACTACCATGGGAAAACATTATAAGGGTCATATGATGATACATCGAGTTTGGCACCGTGTTTTTGAATTCGTTCAATGGCTAGCCCTGATTTAATTGTTCCCATTTTATGCTAACATGATGCAGAGGCAGTGTTTTAAATTTGGTCAACAGCTATCCTCTGTCATCATTAATTTCACACTGAATTCCACATTTTGTGTATCGTAATTCATTTTATTCATTCCCATTACTTCATATTTATTCCAAAGTCCCTGGCATTATCCCCTTCATTCACTAGAGTATGATGGGAATATCATTTTCGATGATCTACAGACCCTATTACCTTGTCATGACACCTCTTTTATTTCAAAAACACTATGACTTATCATCCAAAACCTAGGTATTTGAATGTTTATCTATCACACTCATAAAAAAAGTGAATAATTATGTAGTCATCTTTTCCTTCTGACACTAGAAATGACCCACATGAGAATAGGGTTTAATAACTAATTACATTATAGTTATGGTCGAAGTGTACTAAAATAAGAAGGAATTAAACATATAAGTACATGCACATTGATTGGGATAAGAAAACAATGATGTATATTTGTTTATGAGTTCTTACAGTGCACACCCTTTATTGTTCAACCCCTTTGATGGATTTCACCAGTGCAACCACATTCTAGCCGGCAGCATCCATGGTTTCTTCCCGCTCCTTGTGCTCCCTCTCTTCATTAGTAGCTGCGGAGCGGAGTTCATATTCTTTGGTTTGCATTCATTTATCCTCATCTTGGAGATCAATTATTTGATTTCATTCCTGAACTAGATGCTCCTAGACATCTGCTATCTAGGAATTAAACCATTCAATTCGCTCATAATTTCTCATGATAAATACCACACTTTTATTTTCGCACTCTTCAAGGGATCATACTTCCTTCTCATCCTCAAGAATCTTTTAGGTATTCTTTGATTACTTTCAGCATCGAGAAATTTCATAGAATTGTCAAATCTCTGAAATCTTCTCATCCTTATAATAATATATTTATTTTTAAGATGGTGATAATCCACCTCACCGGTACATATAATGAATAGCAATGTGAGAAGTGAACCCATCTGGCTCAGCCATTCTCCCTCTAATTCAATAAAGAAACATCTGATGGATTTTCATGACTTTTGTTGCATCATATGAATCTCTACAGCCAATTCAGGATCAAATTCGTCCATGTCCTCAGGATCTGTAGGCCTATACTCAAAAAAATATCCAGGATTTCGGAGGCAGGGTCCTCTTCAGGCGCTCTTTCTTCATCAGCAACCTCACCCTCACCATCCTGGATCTCAACCCTAGTAGCAACATAAACCATGATTGTAGCTTCTTCCTCAATGGGTTCTAGGTAGTACTATATTGAGTATTTGACTCTATTAATGCTTGTAAAATCCCTGATAGAGCCTCCACAATTTTTCTGGATTCGATAGTTTTATGATCCTCCGGCCTTGGGATCACTGCATTGGGGACCGATATCTTGTTTAGCTGGGTTCCTCGTTAAAATAAGTGATCCTAAAAAGGTAGAATCATACAAGAGCCACGCGTAGCCGTGTCTAGCACCTATGTCATTGTAGGATCTTCCACCATTGGAGGTCCATTTTCACTTATTAATTCAATTATCAACGCTAGATCCTTCATAATTGAAGGAATAACTTGAGACTATGAGGTCACCTATTCAGCCCCTACTACTAGATTATCGTTGACCACTTAAAGTGTGGATAGTCTATTGACCACTATAAATGTGGTCGGTCCCCCTTCCTGCTAACTCTTAGATACAGATTCATGAGGATGTTCTTCCACATCCATGGGTACATTTTCATCTCTGGTAGGGGAATCTTGTTGGCTCTCATCGTCAATTTGTTTTTGAAAAGGGAAATGTTTGGCCAGTGGATTAATTTTCTAAAAATAGAAAGGCTAGTATATATACTATTTTAGACTCACCAGATGTTGTTCGGCCAGTATTTCATCAAATCATACAATTTCTTCACACTCACGAGGGCTTACCTAGAAGACAACTATTTCCCGAGGTCTCTAAAATCCATGAAATTCAACACCAAGCAATAAATTCACATAGAGTTTTTGTTCTTCATACCACCCCTGTTGGAATGCATAAATATCCATGGATGTCAGGTACACAATTCGGTGATGAGATTTCACCCTCTTTTCCACCTGGATGTTCCCTACATCTGGCACATCAAGCCCAGTGTGCAGCAGTCTCCACCACAACTCTTCAGGGGAAATAGACTTTCGTAGTGTCCTCGAGGTGAACCATAGATATGGGAAAATGGAATCAGTGGTAGAATTTAGAAAATTTCATAGCGGATTTTGAGGGATTTCTCTAGCTGTCCCATGAGGTCTCCCATAGGTCCACCCCTCATCAGAAGGCATATGCACATTCTCATCATGTGACGCTCTGGTTTATGATGTTCCAGCACATGCTATTCCTATAGCATGGTTTATTCCCTATCACACCTCCCCATTATTACCTCTTATTCCTCCTCACTGGCCGGAATCCACACTGATATCCTTGATTTTCAAAAGTCATTTCATCAAAATCACAACTAGGTATATTTCTATCCAATGGTCACCAAACATTGTTAATATGCTAGTTTTGACATCAATTGGGGACGGTTTATAACTTCACCAAAACCTACAATCACAATCATGATCCATAGATGGCGATGGCTGTAAGGATTTCAATATTTTTGAACCCTTGTATAATCTTTATTTTCTATCCTCTACATGCACCTGAATTTCCTAAAAAACCACATCGACACATAGTGTTTGAGAAAGATTTTTTCCATCAATATGGGCTACTAGCAGACCTCCATAATTTTTTATATGTATTCCAGCTACTCCAATGTGCATCTCCCATCATCTAAAATTCGAACACCTGGGTCAAAAATGGATAAAAGTTAATGTTTTCATGGTTTCCAGTCTTGAGTTTGGTCATTTCTTCTTTAATATTAAAAAATTTAATTCTCATAATATTTAGTAGGGATGGTCATATACCTTCACCTAGAGTGTGGATGTAATTCAGGAAGTCATACCCAATACAATGATATACAACCCAACCATGAAGATTATGGAATGGTCCGTATATTCTCCTGGGTTTACTTCCTCTAGAGATGTGTCCCATACTACTATTCAACCTGGCAATTTGGGAAATCCTAGATTAATTGTGTTCTAGGCCTCTATGATCTCGTCCTTGACTTGCATCCCTATAAGATCCCCTATCGTGGTGTACCTCACTAGGAGTAACTACCGACTCAGAAATGCTGTAATGTTCTTGACATATCATAAATTTGTGTCCCAGATTTTGTTTATTCGGAAACTCTATTATTTGTCTCACCTATTTTCAATACCATCCATTATGATCCTTCCTTCCCCCACTTTGATGTGTTAAAACACTGCTTCCTTTATCCCCTAATTTTAATTAACATGTCTTACATGAGAAATAGACTGAACCATCCAAAATAAGATATATAATTTAGGATATACTTGATTTTTTTCTTCTCCTTCTACATCTACAACAGATTCCCTGTCAGAATAGGGGTGCAATCCTGATCCCCACAAAAGCTATCTGTTGGAAGGAACTCATCGTACTGGTACACTTCTAGGGGAATTCTCCCAATATAGTGGATTTACTAAAGGCTGATACCAACCTACCCATAGTGGTGGTGGAATGTATTTATGTCAGGAGACCACTGACTAAACAGATTTTGTACCAAGTCTTACTGGTGGTAGAAATAAAATTATTATGTCCACACAGCTTCAAAAATCCTGATAGACCATAGCTCAACCTCGATCTCCTCGCATGTCTGGAGTACCCAGAACAACCTTGAACATTCACTTATAAAATTTTCCTCAGACCTAATGACTCATTCTTTTCAACCTTCGGTATCATCATTAATATTTTTTCTGAAGGTGCTCTCGTAATGAGTTAGAGATTCATTAGCAGTCGAATAACTCCCCATAATAGTCATGGTCTTCGGATTGAGGATGCAAATGGCCATGTTATATGTTTCCCTTGATGGGTGAACATTTCTCATGATGTTGAACTGAAGAAATCTATCCTCATCTGTTACCCATGATCATGGGGTATCCATCTAAAATCCTAGCATCAATGACTTTTTCAGAATATGGAAGATTCATACCTATATATTGTCACATAAAATGTAATCCTTTTGAGCTTTTGACAATATACTAGAATGTAATTAATGATGATAAAAGACACTTCTCACATGTATAATCTTATGTTTTTTATCATATGGTACCTCCATGCAACATCAATTGTTTTCCTCTCAACAGTAGTCTCTTGAGCATCCATTCTGTTAGGTCCTAAAATTCAAAAAGGGAATAGCATAAATGAATGGAGTTGCATTGCTCAAGATAGTATGTTGTAAGAAATATGGGTTTAGGAACTGAAAAAAACCGAGCTAAGTTTGGTGCATGAATGATGTGGGATCAGCGTGAAAGATTTTGTTGTTGTATGTAACATGTAGACCAAATCCAATATCTTTTTCACAGAAAGTATGATCTTTCAAGAATGAGAGAAGAGTCGCTTATGATACAAAAAAGTCAAAGTGGGGAGCCTTTGTCCCCTGTACTTATTTATAGGCTTGTACTTACCATTTCGACCACACTAATGTGGTTTCTGGGAGGAATGTTCATATTTGCATGGACCAACTGTCATACATATTACTCTTTAGTTTTTCCCCATAATCCGTCCTCCAGGCTCCCTTTTAGTTAGATTTCGAGGGGAGAACATTTTGGCACAAAATTTTAGCTAAGGCCAATAATCGAACATTTCACAAAACCAAAGGCATATTTTGAATCAGCGAACAATCCCAAGATTCCTAAGAGAGGTGAATGCAAGTTCAAAGGTCAACACTCTAGATTGGAAATTGTGTGGAAGATATTTCAAAGCTAATGAGAAGTCAAATGGAGTCTTCTGTATCCACCACCAAAAAATTCCCAAGGTCAAAGCGTGAAAGAAATTTTCCTAGTGCACATGAATCGAAATTGAGTGAATGTAATTCTATGCCCAATGTGATTTCAAATTGGATTTTCCATGAAAAACCTCCTAAAAACATCCACGTCAATGGAATAGAAGAAATTCAATGGGTGAACAAGATTGGAAATTATGTGAAATATATTCGTCAACCAATGCGACGTAAAAATGACACTTGCGTGCAACCCACTTCACTTGCCACCACTAATGTTTTAGGATATAAATAGAAGTGAACCCTCATACTTCAATGGATGGTTATGGAAGAAGAACCATGATCAGTTTCATGAAATATGTACCTTCCATGACCATGTAATATACAAGGCCTCAAAGTACTAGATCTTGCGTCAGATGTCTCCCAGGGGTCCTCCTTTGGGTGCACCCACTAGGGCTTGACCCTCACACGTTTCCTTTGACTCGAAGGAAATTCCACACAAAAGAATCCCCTTTCACACATGTTTTCCCCTCTAATATACAAATCTTATGCTCCGGGTCCTCGTTGCACGTGACCACTCATTTTTCTCCCAACCACTCATTTTGCATGGAACCATAAAATCAGACAAGTAGTCCCTCATCATGCACATATCGCTTTAATCTGGCATCCACACAACCCCGTTCCCTCCATGTGTCATCCTTACCTTAAGGCACCAGGTCAAATCCCATCTTACCCTTAACACCCCTATCATGAACATACTTCTTAGGTGTGGACCTCCAAGAATGTATGAAGTGATTTCAAAGTCCCTAGGGCGATGCTTCATGGTGTGTTTCTTTTCATCACGATTATTCACATTGAAAAACAAATGAATATTTCCTTTTCACAGACCCACACTAACATGATCCCATCAATGGATCAATACACAACCCCATATCTAAATTGCATTGCTGGTTCCTTCACTTCACCAAGGGTTAAAGTGTGACTGTTAAGTAAGTCCTCAGGGTTGTGAGTGTATCCTCACTATCCGATATTCATGATGTTAAATATCCAATCACCCACATCCATGATTTATGATGTTAAACTATGATAACCACATAGTCAAGAAGCCTCGAGAGGGATGTGAAAGGGATTGGATATAATGCCTTCTCAATCCTCTCTCCCATTGAGCATTGTCACCGTGTGCACCTCGGGAAGTCACCATGTAATCCCCAAACCACATTCTCAGGACTCCCTCCAAGATTATTTCCCAGTGTTCCACTCCTTGGGAAACTAACCATGAATAAGCCCCACTCCATTCCTCACAGACGCACCTTTCGAGAAACAATATTTTGGTACGTTTTTGCAGATTGTTTCTCATAGAAAGCATGATTTTGTGAGAAAAAGTGACCATGAAATCTTCTTTGGGCTACCATAGTGTGTAATCCCCATGCTCATTTTCACTAAATTATGTGTATTTTCAACTTTTACATCTTCAAGAAAGGTATATAGTATGCCTCTATAGGGTTCAATCCCATCACCCATTGGTCCTGAAAACTTCATGTCGGCTCACCCTCATCTCTCATTATGTTAAAATATATGCCCCATGCATCCTATATGACACTAAACTATATGGTTTTGAACTATGTGGGTTTGGATCCCTGTCTCCTCGATATGGTATGTAGAAATCTATTATAAGGTTCAACCCCTTACATAGTTAAACTTTGATGTCCCCATTTTTTAACCCATACCCTAGGTCCACCCCTTAGTGGTGTCTGACTAGTTCCTATGTAGCTACACATATGTAATTTCCACACTCAACCCAAAATTCTCAAACCAAGAGTGTCCCTCTTGTGATGGGTTTCTAACCATGCATAATCCCCAACATGTTGTTTGGTTTCTTCCCATTATGTACACCCAAAAACTATGACACCCATTCTGATCTACATAGACATTGAATCTTTCCCTTTTTGTGGATGGTATGTAGGAAGCATCCCCAAGGTTCAAATGCATCCCTCATGTCCCATCTTGTTCTCTCCCATGATCTATTTTGTTTAGGAAGGCCAGGTGTAACACCCGAGATTTCTATGAGAAATATTTTTTTATGTTATATACATCATCAAAGGAATATCTCACTACACACAACACTATCGTGGCTTGCTTTACACACAATCATAGCCTTCCTCGATAGCTTGCGTTGTACGCAATACCGAGTTTCACTAAACCACGACTTGCTATTAAAATATTTTTATAACTAGCCATTATGAATTGTAATACCCACTTTTTGAAATTTTATAAATCTTATCATTCAAAATGGACTTCATTTTTGGATTCGGAATATCGAAATTAGCCTAGGGTGAAATTTTGGTATTTTGTTTTGAAAACTTTCAATTTTTGATGAATAGTGAAAACAATCGGTTACTATTTAAAAACCAACTTTTTATTTAAATAATTATTTAATTAATTTTATTTTATTTCTGGTCAAAATTGATATATAATACCTATATATGTTCAAAGTAATGCATTGAAGTCATTTTATAATAATTTTAGTTATGTAAAAATTTTATTGAACTTTTCACCGTCTTTTACCCACCTCCTAGGAGAATTTGCAAATTTACATAAAACTTAATTTTACCGCTTCTATGAGTGGAATTTCAATAATCCAAGAGATATGGTTAATATCAATGAGTAAAATGTGGTTCAATGAGAGGAAAATAATTTTTGGTGAATAGTAACTTTTTACTTTTATTTACCACGGTTAAAAGTAAATAGGGTAATTAAGGGTAAAAATGGTATTATTATTACCCTAACACATGTACTAATTCCATTGGATAAGTTTAATTCGTCCAAAAAGAACATTAGTAATAAAATATAACCATTTAGGTCCTCTTGGATTACATTAGGACATTTATTATTATTTTATTTAA
Organism: Viscum album; assembly: GCA_963277665.1. Classification (NCBI taxonomy): domain Eukaryota; kingdom Viridiplantae; phylum Streptophyta; class Magnoliopsida; order Santalales; family Viscaceae; genus Viscum; species Viscum album. The sequence goes on from OY728141.1 coordinate 696,642,904, forward strand.
AGAATAGTAAAAATAGTTAAAATCGAGGTTTAATAACTAAAACATTTTTAATATAGGGTTATACATAGGATAATTTCGACTATAAATATTCATTAGAAAGCTAAAAATATTTCCTACATAATTTTATTTGATTTATTATTTTTAGACATTAAATAATTTAATTTATTTCTGACATAATGATGATGCGGTAATTTACTTATCAATGAAATATTAACATAATTGATATTATAAATACCCAAATAAATGTAATTTGAGACTTTTTATGAATTAAAATAATTTTATAGGTTAATAATACATGTTATTATTGATTTTATTAATTGTTTTAGAACTAATCATACTGTTATGATTTTCAAATAAAATCAAGTACCAAATAGTGTCAAAATTGACATAAAATAGTTTTTTAAAAACATATAATATTATTAATTGTTATTTTATTCCTAAAAGTCTGTGGTTCGGCCAAATGACTTAGCTATGGTTATATATATTAATAATAAACAACTTGGGGTTCGTTTGGCTTGTTATAGTATGTTTAATAACCATATTGTTTAAGAAAACAAGAAGACACGATAAAAGATAAATTATTTAACTTAGAGTTAAATATAAACGATAAGGATAAAATACTAACTTAAACATGTCCAAATTATATTGGATTAGAGTATTTAAACCTATCCCCACCTTAGCTTAGAAATAATTCAATTTGTAACTATTAAAAACTGAATATGACTTTATAATAAAATAATAATTTTATTTTTTCCCAAGGTGCCCCTCTCCTCCCTTATAAAAGGGTACCTCCTCCCTCTCCTCCTCACAACACATTGAGCCTTAATGATCGGACAAAACCCGCCAATTGATCTTCTCCAGTTCACTAGTAATATTCTAGAGGTCCTGGTCTTCTTCAAAGACCAACATTAGTGCCCTAAGAGGAGATTTCAATGAGGCTTGTCAAAGAAGAGGTAATATCGATTATCGATTCCTTCCAATTTCTTTCTTCTTCAACTTCTTCATCATTAGTTGTTTGATTATGAATTAATAACATAAATATCAATAATATACTGATATGTTATTATAAATATGAAACAACCATAATTCACCTTCTATCCATCCTACGGAAAATGAAATAACCGCGCATGGGTACGTACAGAATATCGTCTCCACGTCGTGGTGTAATCTGTTTTCTCCCACCACCTTACTTGGATGGGTATAATGGTGTAAAGAATAACTATATCTGATTATTGTAAATTTATATAGATTGTGAAACAGTATAGATACACTTCAATACAATTCCACGATCATGGGAAAGATATCATCGCTCGTGCGTATGTACGGCCTACCGTCTCCACGATGTGATGTGACTCGTTCTACATGATGTTAATTGCATAATGATTATATAAATGAATTGAATGAATAAATATTATATATATTGCACTAATACCATTATGGAAATGAGGTGTCTATAACCTAAAAAGAAGAATAAGAATTTATTCGACAGAACACGCATAAGAAAAAAAAGTAATAAACACCTAAATAACAAGTAACAATGAAATATTAGTAATAAGAATCTAAGAATATGACCATATATGATATCATAACAATGATTAAGATTCTGGAATAAGTCAATAACATTATTTAAATCATTATACAGGAGGTTCAGACACGTACGAAGCAAATCAGACCTAAGGTATGGGAAAATCTTGCAATCTCAATTTTTATCCAAGATTATTTATACTTCATATTTTACTAGGGATTATTTATCATATACATCCATGTTTCCTCAATATTTAATATTATTTTTATCCTCCTACAATTTTTTAAATCAAATTTTACCCTTCGGTGAGTTTTTAGTAAAATATATGAAATAAATCTTTTGTCATTTTTCGTATGAGATACTTTTTTACTTTTCCGGGAAAAGTACGAGAAGAATGTTTTTTAACTTATACAGCATGAATGGATTTTTAGAACATTATTTCCCAGAATATTCCTTTATGTGTTTTCAATTTTATTTATAATCAACTTCTTTTAGTTTAAAATTATATGACAATTTAGGAAAGGAAAATTTTTTTGAAGTAGAAATGATATTTCCCTCAAGAATGGATCTCAAGCATTTTATCAAAATTATTTTCCATCAAATATAATATAGGGTTCTATTTCTATCCCTATGTTTTCATTAATTTGATTATGTTATGATAGAATTATTTTTATGAAGTCTTTTTATCTTATATGGATTATGTTATAATGGCACGAGGTTTAATAATCCCATTTTTATTACATGGGTTATGCTATGATGTATGATTTATGATTTTTTGGCACACATAAGAATGGTTTCATTATGAGATGGGTGGGACCTATATCTCCCTCCAATGCATTGGTTAAATATTTTATATCTCATGAGATAGACATGGATGGAACGGAAATTTAAACCGGTTCAGTAATACTGGACTGAAATGAGGAGTGAACTCAGTTCCGAAATGGACTTTGTCCGCTAAGATAGTCTAGGAAATGAGTTTTGACTACTAAGAAATTATTCTATATGATTATGTGTGTATGCCACAATGTTTCATACCTTATGTTATGATTATTGGGACTACATTTCACTACTATGATTTATCCCATGTTATGAATTTATGATCTCTTTTGCAGGTTAAAATTTCCAAATTATGATTTTTTATGAATATGTTGTGATTGATATTTCTTTTCTTTACCCTTACTAGGAATTTGAGCTCACCCTTTTGTATGTTTTCTTTCCCCAGGTCAGGAAGAAGGTTATTAAGTAATATATTCAAAAAAGGGACTATAGATATGATAAAATAAAAGGTACATAGTGCAGATACTTTATGAACCAACTGTTTATGATTCCCAATTTCTAATGACACTATACCTATACGGTCCATTCATGGTTTTGTTTTATTTTGTAATAAGTGAAATTTAATTATGAAGTAATAACAATGTTTGTAATATATGAGTCATTATAGTTGGTATCCGAGGAAGGGTATAGTGAACATTTGGAAACTAGAATGTGGAATCCTTAGTAAGAACCCTAAGGATAAGTCTAAGCATAGAACACAATCTTAGTGTTTTAGAAATTGCTATGAACAACCTATGATAAGACCTTAAGTTTAAAATTTTGTTCTTGATTGTGTGGTTTTCCTATTATAATTAGAATTTATCACACTATTCTTCTTGGTTTTAGTCAATGTCTAGAACCCGAAGGAATCGTGTTAATGAGGAATGTGATGGGAAATGCAATGATTGTCCCCCTGAGCAACCAAACGATATGAAAGATGGATTGAAAAATCTTGTAGCCATGCTCACACAACTTTCTCAAGCTATAAATCATGCATGACTTCCAAACGAAGAAAGGAAGGAGCTACATTCCATTGAATCCTTCATGGGGTAGCGTCCACCCTCATTCAGCGGGTCTACTGATCCATTATTGGCTAAATAATGGATCGGTACCACTGAAAAGATATTTTCAGTTCTTCGATGTTCTGATGATGATAATGTCATTTTAGCAGTATATCTTTTGGAAGGATAAGCTGATCAATGGTGGAATCTTATCAAGAATATGAGGCAGAGGGATGAAATTGAATCCATGGAATGTGACGAGTTCAAGAACATATTTTTCAATAAGTACTTCCCTCATATTCTTCGAAAAAATATGGAGAAGGAGTTTCTTGAACTGAAGAAAAAGGATGATGAATTTCATGGCACCTACGAAGCAAATTTTACAGGACTTGCAAGGTATGCTTTCGGGATTATTATCCAACCTGAGATTAAGATCAATCTATTCTTTAGTGGCATAAAACCATGTCATTGATGGTGATTATCCATAAGGTACTTCAATAGCTACGAGGAAATCATTCGATGTCTCTCATGGTTGAGATGGAGATTATAGTAACCCATCCGTCATATTCATTTGATAAGAAGAGGAAAATGGAATTCAAAGGAAATTTTAAAGACCACGCTAAGAAGAAGATGAGTTTTCCCTTATGCTCAAAGTGTGGAATGAAACATTTAGGGAGTTTTCTTAAAGGGACAAGTAAATGTTTGAAATGTGGAAAGGAAGGTCATCGAGCATTTGAATGTCGCGATGATGGGAAGAATATGTCTAGTGATGTTAACAAAGAAAAGGCTACACAGATTGCACCTCCTACACTTTAATGTTATAAGTGCAAATAAATGGGGCATTATTCTAATAAATGCCCTAATCCAAGGGTTGTTGATGATGATCGACGTCAACAAACTCTTAAGGCAAATGACATAGTAAAGTCACATGCAATTTCTATCAGCGATGTGGAGTACGATAACGAAGTGGTGAAAGGTACACATACCATCCACTCTAAAGTATCAAATGTTTCATTTGATTCTGGATCCACCCACTCTTTTACTTCTGACTAATTTCTTAAGGGTATTGTTGTTTTACCTCAATAATTAGATGTTGAGTAAGTTGTGATAACCCCTAATGGCACAACAGTCGCATAAAAAGTTTTTAATTCTTCTCCGATTGATGTTTGGGGGAAAGTGCTTCCTGAAAATCTTGTGATCCTTACTATAGTGGAATTTTATGTGATTCTTGGCATGGATTAGATTCCATTATATGGAGCTCATATCAATTTCCAACGAAGGGAAGTCACATTTCATATTCCAGATCAATCTATGAGTGTCTATCGATGCAAGGATGAACATAACCTTGTAGTGAAAACTTCATCCATCATATGGGTCTTGATTCCACTAAATGAAGGTTATTTATCTCAAATCGTTGGAGAGAATCTCACGATTAAGAATATTCCCATTGTACGGGAGTTTGATGATATCTTTCTGGAGGAATTGCCGGGTCTTCCCCCATATTGTGAAGTTGAGTTTTCAATAAAATTCATACTAGGTGCTTTACCTATATCAAAGACATCGTATAGAATGCCCCCAATTAATTTTCAGGAATTTAAGAAGAAACTCCAAGAGAATCTTGAAAAAGAATTCATACGCCCTAGTGCCTTACCTTGGGGAGGACCTGTTCTGTTTGTTAAGAAGAAAGATTGATCAATGAGTCTCTGCATTAATTATCGAGAACATAACAAGATCACTATCAAGAATAAATAACCTCTCCCACGCATTGATAAATTATATTACCAACTACACGAAGCTCAATACTTTTCCATGATTGATCTTCATTCAGGGTATCATCAATTAAGGGTCAAAAGGGATGATATTCCAAATACGGCTTTCCGTACAAGGAATGGAAAATATGAATTTTTAGTGATGCCATTTGGCCATACTAATGCCCCTTCTATCTTCATGGATCTAATGAATAGTGTCTTTAGAGACTATCATGATCAGTTTGTGGTAGTCTTTACAGACGATATTCTCGTCTATTCAAAGGGAAAAGAAGAACAATAAGATCACTTGAGAGTTGTATTCATGACCACAAGAAAATATAATCTTTATGCCAAATTTATCATGGGTTAATTTCAGCTTCAAAAAGTTGCATATATTGTTCACATAATCTCAAAAGAGGGGATAGCTATGGATCCAGCAAAAACAGAGGATATTGAATGATGGTCGAGACCAACAATAGTAACTGAGATCTGAAGTTTTCTTGGTCTAACTGGATATTATCGACATTTTTTGAATGATTTATCACGATTATCTAATCCACTCACTAGGTTGACTAAAAAAGGTGTAAAGTTCGTTATGATGGAGGAGTGTGAAGAGATTTTCAAGGAGTTGAAAAGAAGGTTATCTAGTGCACCTGTTCTCACACTACCTTGTAGTGGAGAATGGTTTGTGATCTACAGTGATGCATCCATGAAGGTATTGGGGTGTGTTTTCATGCATAATGATATGGTGATTGCTTATACTTCACGATAGTTGAAAATCCATGAGAAAAATTACCCAACTCATGATTTGGAGTTAGCTGTGGTAATCTTTTCATAAAACAATTGGATGAATTATCTTTATGGAGAAAGGAGTGATACTTATACTGATCATAAAAGTTTAAAGTATATTTTCACACAAAAGGAGATGAATATGTGTCAAAGAAGATGGTTGAAGCTGATTATGGATTATGACTGCTCAATTAATTACCACCCTGGGAAAGCAAACAAGGTGGAAGACACATCAAGTCGACAAGACCATGCTAGCTTATCCATGATGAGGATCACAAAAGGTCCAATATTTATAGATTTACAATGGATGGATCTTTGAATTATAATGGAAGGGGAGAAATCTTATCTCTCTCAAATGAATGTTCAACCATCTGTACATGTGAATATTAAAGAGGCACAAAAAGAAGATGTGGAGGTACCAAAGAAGGTGAGAAATGTTCCTGAATTAAACTTTGATTGTGACGGGATAATATGGTTCAAGAATCGGGTTTATGTTCCACCCAACCCATAATTAAAGTAGGGGATGCTGGATGAGGCTCATAGTTCTTCATTCTCTATTAATCATGGAAGCACGAAGATGTATAGAGGCCTGAAAGACTACGTCTAGAGGGATGGCATGAAAAGAGATGTTTTTGAATATGGCCCTCGATGCTTGGTTTTTCAGCAAGTTAAAGCTGAGAGATAGATGCCTAAGGGGATGTTACAACCATTACCCATACCCAAATGGAAATGGGAAAACATCACTATGGACTTTGTCACTGGACTTCCAAAAACATTTAAAGGCAATAATTCTATCTGGGTCATTGTTGATCTTCTTATGAAGTCAGAACGCTACATTGCTATTAGAGAGGATTTCTCTATTGATCAGCTTGTGAGGATATATGTAAAGGAAGTGGTAAGATTGCTTGGAGTACCACATTCCATTATATCTGATCAGGATTCGAGGTTTACCACAAATTTTTGACGAAGTCTTCAGCATACTCTAGATACAGAGTTGAGTTTCAACACTGCTTATCATCCTCAAACAGACGGTCAGTCTGAGAGAACAATTCAAACTCTAGAAGATATGTTAAGAGTTTGCTAAATGGATTTCAAAGGTGGTTGGGAACAACACCTACATTTGGTTTAATTTTCTTATAATAATATCTTTCACTCTAGTATTCAGATGGCTCCTTATGAAGCTCTGTATGGAAAAAAAATTCTGATCTCCAACTTGTTGGGATGAAGTTGGGGAAAGAAAGCTATTAGGACCTGATCGTGTTGATGAGATGGAAGAAAAGGTAAGATCTATTCAACAACACATAAGAGCATATCAGAGCCGACAAAAAAGTTATGCCGACAACCGAAAAAAGATCTAGAGTTTGAAGTGGTTGATAAAGTGTTCCTACAAATATCTCCTTTGAAGAGAGTAATGATATTTGGAAAGAAGGGAAAGTTGATCCCCAGGTATATCGGTCCTTTCGAAATACTGGATTGTGTTGGGAAGTTAGCTTACAGATTGGAGTTTCCACCGAATCTCTCTCATGTTCACAATTTGTTCCATGTATCTCTCCTGAGAAAGTACATACCTGATCATTCACATGTACTCATCTCAGAAGTTGTACCACTGGAGCAATATCTTTCTTATGAAGAACAACTAATAGAGTATTTGGATCATAGCGAAAAAGTCCTACGGATTAAGACCACTCACCTGGGGAATGTTTTATGGAGGAACCACCAATTAGAAAAAGCTACATGGGAGCTTGAGGATATTATGAGGGAGAGGTATCCTCATCTGTTTTTTAGAAAGTGGCGAATTTCGAGGGCGAAATTCATTTTAAGAGGGGTAGAATGTTACTCCCGAGATTCCTATGAGAAATATTTTGTTTTTAGGTTATATACATCATAAAAGGAATTGTTTAACACACACAACACTATCTTATCATACTTTACATGCAATCGTGTCCTTCCTCGATAGCTTGCGTTGTACGCAATACCGAGTTTCACTAAACAATGACATGTTATTATAATATTATTATAACTAGCCGTTATGAATATTAATACCCACTTTTTGAAAATATAAATTTTATCATTCAAAATGGACTTCATTTTTGGATTTGTAATATCAAAATTACCCTAGGGTGAAATTTTGGTATTTTGCTGAAAACTTTCAATTTTTGATGAATAGTGAAAACACTAGGTTACTATTTAAAAACCAACATCTTATTTAAATAATTATTTAAATAATTGTATTTTATTTTTGGTCAAAATTGATACATAATACCTATATATGTTCAAAGTAATGCATTGGAGTCATTTTGTAATAATTTTAGTTATATAAATATTTTATTGAACTTTTCACCGTCTTTTACCCACATCCTAGGAGAATTTGAAAATTTGAATAAAATTTAATTTTACGGCTTATGTGAGTGTAATTTTGAAAATCCGAGAGACACAGTTAATATCAAGGATTAAAATGTGGTTCAATGAGATGAAAATAATTTTTGGTGAATAGTAAATTTTTACTTTTATTTACCACGGTTAAAATTAAATAGGGTAATTAATGGTAAAAATGATATTATTATTACCCTAACACATGTCCTAATTCCATTGGATAAGTTTAGTTCGTCCAAAAACAACATTAGGAATAAAATATAACCATTTAGGTCCTCTTGGATTATATTAGGACATTTATTATTATTTTATTTAAAGAATAGTCAAAAAAGTTAAAATCAAGGTTTAATAACTAAAACATTTTTAATATAGGGTTATACATAAGATAATTTCGACTATAAATATTCATTAGAAAGATAAAAATATTTACTACATAATGGTATTTGATTTATAATTTTAAGACATTAAATAATTTAATTTATTTCTGACACAATGATGATGCGGTAATTTACTTATTAGTGAAATTTTAACATAATTGATATTATAAATACCCAAATAAATTTAATTTGAGAATTTTTATGAATTAAACTAATTTTATAGGTTAATAAGACATGTTAGTATTGAATTAATTAACTTTTTTAGAACTAATCATGATGTTATGAGTTTCAAAAAAATCAAGTACCAAATAGTTTCAAAATCGACATAAAATAGTTTTAAAAAAATATATATTATTATTAATTTTTATTTTATTCCTAAAAGTCTAAGGATCGGACAAATGACTTAGATATGGTTATATATATTAATAATAAACAACTTGGGGTTCTTTTGGCTTGTTATAGTATGTTTAATAACCAAATAGTGTAAGAAAACAAGAAGACACGGTAAAAGATAAATTATTTAACATAAAGTTAAATATAAACGATAAGGATAAAATACTAACCTAAACATGTCCAAATTATATTGGATTAGATTATTTCGATCTATTCCCACCTTAGTTTAGAAATAATTCAATTTGGAACTATTAAAAACTGAATATGACTTTATAATAAAATAATATTTTTAGTTTTTCCAAAGGTGCCCCTCTCCTCCCTTATAAAAGGGTGCCTCCTCCCTCTCCTCCTCACTACAATTTGAGCCTTCATGCTCAGACAAAACCTTCCAATTCCTCTTCTCCAGTTCCCTAATAATATTCTAGAGGTCCTGGTCTTCTTCAAAGACCAACATTAGTGCCCTAAGAGGGGATTTCAATGAGGCTTGTCAAAGAAGAGGTAATTTCGATTACCGATTCCTTCCAATTTCATTCTTCTTCAACTTCTTCTTCTTTAGTTGTTTGATTATGCAGTAATAACATCAGTATCACTAATATACTGATATGTTATTATAAATATGAAACAACCATAATTCACCTTCTATCCATCATACGGAAAACGAAATAACCGTGCATGTGTACGTACAGATTATCATCTCCACGTCGTGGTGTAATCTGTTTTCCCCCACGACCTTACTTGGATGGGTATAATGGTGTAAAGAATTACTATATCTGATTATTGTAAATTTATATTGATTTCGAGACAGTATACATACACTTCATGACAATTCCACTATCATCGGAACGATATCATCGCTTGTGCGTACGTACGGCCTACAGTCTCCACGATGTGATACGACTCGTTCTACATGATATTCATTGCATAGTGATTATATAAATGAATTGAATGAATAAATATGATATATATTACACTAATAACATTCTGGAAATGAGGTATCTATAACTTAAAAATAATAATAAGAATTTATTCGACAGAGCATGCATAAGAACAAAAAGCAATAAACACCCGAATAACAAGTAGCAATGAAATATTACTAATAAGAAGCTAAGAATATGACCATATATGGTATCATAAAAATTATTACGATTCTTGAATAAGTCAATAACATTATTTAAATCATTATACAGGAGTTTCAGACATGTACGAAGAAAATCAGACCTAAGGTAAGGGAAAAGCTCGCAATCTCAATTTTTATTCGAGATTATTTATACTTCAGAATTTACTAGGGAATATTTATCATCCACATCCAAGTTTTCTCACTATGTAATATTATTTATAACCTCCTACAATTGTTTAAATACAATTTTACCCTTTAGTGAGTTTTTAGTAAAAGATATGAAAGGAATATTTTGTTGTTTTTCGTATGAGATACTTTTTGACTTTTCCAGCCAAAGTACGTGAAGAATGTTTTTTAAATTACACGGCATGAATGGATTTTTAGAAAATTATTTCCATGAATATTCCTTTACAAGTTTTCAATTTTATTTATAATAAACTTATTTTATTTTAAAATTATATGACATTTTAGGAAAGGAAAATGTTTTTGAAGTAGAAATGATATTTTCCTCAAGAATGGAGCTCAAGCGTTTTATCAAAATTATTTTCCTTCTAAGATAATATAGGGTTCTATTTCTATCCCTATTTTTACATTAATTTAATTATGTTATGATGGAATTATTTTTATTATGTCCTTTTATCTTACATTGATTATGTTATAATGGAACAATGTTTAATAATCCAATTTTTATTACATGGGTTATGATATGATGTATGATTTATGATTTTTTGAAAACATAAAAATGGTTTCATTATGATATGGGTGGGACCTATATCTCCCTCCAATTAATTGGGTAAAGATTTTATATCTCATGAGATAGACATGGCTGGAATAGAAAGTTAAACTGGTTCAGTAATACAGGAGTGAAATGAGGAGTGAACTCTGTTCAAAAATGGACTTTGTCCGCTAAGATAGTCTTAGAAATGAGTCTTGACTACAAAGAAATGATTCTATATGATTATGTGTGTATTCCACAAAGTTTCATACCTTATGTTATGATTATTGGGATTACATTTCACTATTATGATTTATCCCATGTTATGAATTTATGATCTCTTTTGCAGGATAAGATTTCCAAAATAAGATTTTCTTAGGAATATGTTGTTATTGATATTTCTATTGTTTACAATTACTGATAATTTGAGCTCACCCTTTTGTATGATTTCATTCCCCAGGTCAGGAAAAAGGTTATTAAGTAATATATTCCAAAAAGGGACTCTAGATATGATAAAATAAAATGGACATAGTGTAGATGCTTTATGAACCAGCTATTTATGTTTCCCAATTTATAAAGACACTATACCTATATGGTCCTTTCATGGTTTTGTTATATGTTGTAATAAGTGTGCTTTAATTCTGAAGTAATAACAATTTTAGTAATGTATGGGTCATTATAGTTGGTATCAGAGGAAGGGTATAATCAACATTTGGAAACTAGAATGTGGAAGCCTTAGTAAGAACCCTAAGGATAAGTCTAAGCATAGAACATAATCTTAGTGTTTTAGAAATTTCCATGAACAACATATGATAAGACCTTAAGTGTAAAATTTTGCTCCTGATTGTGTGGTTTTCCTATTATAATTAGTGTTTCTCACACTATTCTTATTGGTTTTAGTCAATGGCTAGAACCCGAAGGAATCGTGTTAATGAGGAATGTGATGGGAAATGAAATGATTGTCCCCCTGAGCAACCAAATGATATGGGAGATGGAATGAAAAATCGTGTAGCCATGCTCCCACAACTTTCTCAAGCTATGAATCATTCATGACTTCCAAACGATCAAAGGAAGGAGCTAAATTCCATTGAATCTGTTATGAGGCAGCATCCACCCTCATTCCGCGGGTCTACTGATCCATTATTGGCTAAACAATGGATCGGTACCACTGAAAACATATTTTCAGTTCTTCAATGTTCTGAAGATGATAATGTAATTTTAGCAGTATATCATTTGGAAGGAGAATTTTATCAATGGTGGAATCATATCAAGAATATGAGGTAAAGGGATGAAACTGAATCCATGGAATGGGACGAGAGAAAGAACTTATTTTTCAATAAGTACTTCCCTCGTATTCTTCAAACAAATATGGAGAAGGAGTTTCTTGAACTGAAGCAGAAGGATGATGAATTTGTTGGCACCTACGAAAAAAATTTTACAGGACTTGCAAGGTATGCTTTCTGGATTATTATCCAACCTCAGATTAAGATCAATCGATTCTTTAGTGGCATAAAACCATGTCATTGAAGGGCATTATCCATAAGGGGCTTCAATATCTACGAGGAAATCATTTGATGTCTCTCAAGGTTGAGATGGAGATTAGAGTAACCCATCCATCATATTCATTTGATAAGAAGAGGAAAATGGATTTCAAAGGAAATTTTAAAGACCACACGGAGAAGAAGATGAGTTTTCCCTTACGCTCAAAGTGTGGAAATAAACATGGAGGGAGTTGTCTTAAAGGGACAAGTAAATGTTTCAAATGTGGAAAGGAAGGTCATTGGGCATTTGAATGCCGCAATGATGGGAAGAATATGTCAAGTGATGTGAACAAAGAAAAGGCTACACAGATTGCACCTCCTACACTTCAATGTTATATTTGAAAATAAATGGGGAATTATTCTAATCAATGCCCTAATACAAGGGTTGATGATGATTATCGATGTCAACAAACTCTTAAGGCAAATGACACAGGAAAGCGACATTCAATTTCTATCAGCGATGTGGAGTACGATAACGAAGTGGTGAAAGGTACACATACCATCCACTCAAAATTAGAAAATGTTTTATTTGATTCTGGATCCACCCACTCTTTTACTTCTGACAAATTTTCTAAGGGTATTGTTGTTTTACCTAATCAATTAGATGTTTAGTTAGATGTGACAACCCCTAATGGCACAACAGTCGCATCAAAAGTTTATAATTCTTCTCCGATTGATGTTTGTGGGAAAGTTATTCATGAAAATATTGTGATCCTTCCTATAGTGGATTTTGATGTGATTCTTGGCATGGATTGGATTTCTTTATATGGAGATCATATCAATTTCCAAAGAAGGGAAGTCACATTTCATATTCCAGATCAATCTATGATCGTCTATCGATGCAAGGATGAACATAACCTTCCAGTGGAAATTTCATCCATCCTATGGGTCTTGATTCCACTAAATGAAGGTTATTTATCTCAAATGGTTGGAGAGAAAATCAGGATTAAGAATATTCCCATTGTACAGGAGTTTGATGATGTCTTTCTGGAAGAATTTCCTGGTCTTCCCCCATATTGTGAAGTTGAGTTTTCAATAAAACTCGTACCAGGTGCTTTACTTATTTCAAAGACACCTTATAGAATGTCCCCAATTGATTTGTAGTAATTGAAGAAGAAACTCCAATAGAATCTTGAAAAGGGATTCATACACCCTAGTGCATCACCTTGAGGAGAACCTGTTCTGTTTTTTAAGAAGAAAGATGGATCAATGAGTCTCTACATTAATTATCGAGAACTTAACAAGACCACTATAAAGAAAAAATATCCTCTCCCACGCATTGATGACTTATTTTACCAACTACACGGAGCTCAATACTTTTCCATGATTGATCTTCATTCAGGGTATCATCAATTAAGGGTCAAAAGGGATGATATTCCAAAGACAGCTTTCCATACAAGGTATGGAAACTAGGAATGTATAGTGATGCCATTTGGCCATACTAATGCCCCTTCTATCTTCATGGATCTAATGAATAGTGTCTTTAGAGACTATCATGATCGGTTTGTGGTAGACTTTATAGACGATATTCTTGTATATTCAAAGGGAAAGGAAGAATAAGAATATCACTTGAGAGTTGTATTAAAGACCCAGAGAAATGAGAATCTTTATGCCAAATTTACCATGTGTGAATTTTGGCTTCAAAAAGATGCATATATGGTTCACATAATCTCAAAAGAGGGGATATCTGTGGATCCAGCAAAATCAGAGGATATTGAAAAATGGTCGAGACCAACAACAGTAACTAAGATCTGATGTTTTCTTGGTCTAACTGGATATTATCGACATTTTTTGAATGATTTTTCACGATTATCTAATCCACTCACTAGTTTGACTAAAAAAGGTGTAAAGTTCGTTATGATGGAGGAGTGTGAAGAGAATTTCAAGGAGTTGAAAAGAAGGTTATCTAGTGCACCTTTTCTCACACTACCTTGTAGTGGAGAATGGTTTGTGATCTACAGTGATGCATATATGAAGGGATTGGGGTGTGTTGTCATGCATAATGATATGGTGATTGCTTATGCTTCACGATAGTTGAAAATCCATGAGAAAAATTACCCAACTCATGATTTGGAGTTAGCTGTGGTAATCTTTTCATTAAAGAATTGGAGGATTTATCTTTATGGAGAAAGGAGTGATACTTATACTGATCATAAAAGTTTAAAGTATATTTTCACACAAAAGGAGATGAATATGTGTCAAAGAAGATGGTTGGAGCTGATTATGGATTACGACTGCTCAATTAATTACCACCCTGGGAAAGCAAACAAGGTGGAAGACACATCAAGTCAACACGACCATGCTAGCTTATCCATGATGAGGATCACAAAAGTTCCAATATTTATATATTTACAATGGATGGATCTTTGAATTATAATGGAAGGGGAGAAATCTTATCTCTCTCAAATGAATGTTCAGCCATCTGTACATGTGAATATTAAAGAGGCACAAAAAGAAGATGTGGAGGTACAAAAGAAGGTGGGAAATGTTCCTGAATTAAACTTTGATTGTGACGGGATAATATGGTTCAAGAATCGGGTTTCTGTTCCTCCCAACCCATAATTAAAGTAGGGGATGCTGGATGAGGCTCATAGTTCTTCATTCCTTATTAATCCTGGAAGCTCGAAGATGTATAGAGGCCTGAAAGACTACGTCTCGTGGGATGGCATGAAAAGAGATGTTTTTGAATATGGACCTCGATGCTTGGTTTTTCAGCAAGTTAAACCTGAGAGACAGATGCCTAAGTGGATGTTACAACCATTACCCATACCCAAATGTAAATGGGAAAACATCACTATGGACTTTGTCACTGGACTTCCAAAAACATTTGAAGGCAATAATTCTATCTGGGTCATTGTTGATCATCTTATGAAGTCGGAACAATTCATTGCTATTAGATAGGATTTCTCTCTTGATCAGCTTATGAGGATATATGTAAAGGAAGTGGTAAGATTGCTTGGAGTACCAATTTCCATTATATCTGATCGGGATTCGAGGTTTACCTCAAATTTTTTACGAAGTCTTCACCATACTCTAGATACAGAGTTGAGTTTTAGCACTGCTTATCATCCTCAGACAGACGGTCAGTCTGAGAGAACAATTCAAACTCTAAATGATATGTTAAGATCTTGCTATATGGATTTAAAAGGTGTTTGGGAAAAACACCTACCTTCGGTGGAATTTTCATATAATAATATCTTTCAATCTAGTATTCAGATGGCTCCTTATGAAGCTCTCTATGGAATGAAATTCTAATCTCCAACTTGTTGGGATGAAGTTGGGGAAAGAATGCTATTAGGACATGATCTTGTTGATGAGACGGAAGAAAAGGTCAGATCTATTCAAAAACACATAAGAGCATATCAGAGCCAACAAAAAAGTTATGCCGACAACCAAGAAAAGATCTAGAGTTTTAAGTGGGTGATAATGTGTTCTTACAAATATCTCCTTGGAAGAGAGTAATGATATTTGGAAAGAAGGGAAAGTTGAGCCCTAGGTATATCAGTCCTTTCGAAATACTGGATCGTGTTGGTAAGTTAGCTTACTGATTGGAGATTCCACCGAATCTCCCTCAAGTTCACAATGTGTTCCATGTATCTCTCCTGAGAAAGTACATACCTGATCATTCACATGTACTCAGCTCAGAAGTTATACCACTGGAGAAAGATCTTTCTTATGAAGAACAACCGATAGAGATTTTGGATCATAGAGAAAAAAGTCCTACGGAACAAGACCACTCACTTGGTGAATGTTTTATGGAGGAACCACCAATTAGAAGAAGCTACATGGGAGCTTGAGGATATTATGAGGGAGAGGTATCCTCATCTGTTTGTTAGAAACTGACTAGTTTCGAGGTTGAAATTCATCTTAAGATGGGTAGAATGTAACTACCGAGATTTCTATGCGAAATATTTTGTTTTTAGGTTATATACATCATCAAAGGAATCGTTTAATACACACAACACTATCTTAGCTTGATTTACATGCAATCGTGGCCTTCCTCGATAGCTTGCGTTGTACGCAATACCGAGTTTCACTAAACAACGACATGCTATTAAAATATTATTATAACTAGCCGTTATGAATATTAATACCCACTTTTTGAAAATATAAATTTTATCTTTCAAAATGGACTTCATTTTTGGATTCGGAATATCGAAATTAGGATAGGGTGAAATTTTGGTATTTTTCTGAAAACTTTCAATTTTTGATGAATAAGAAAAACACTGGGTTACTATTTAAAAACAAACATTTTATTTAAATATTTATTTATTTTATTTAATTTTATTTTAGGTAAAAATTGATACATAATGCCTATATATGATCAAATTAATTCATCGGGTCATTTTATAATAATATTAGTTATATAAAAATTTTATTGAACTTTTCACATTCTTTTACCCACCTCCTAGGAGAATTTGCAGGTTAAATAAAACATAATTTTACCGCTTCTGTGAGTGTAATTTAAAAAATCTGAGTCAAATGGTTAATATCAAGGAGTAAAATGCGGTTCAATGTGATGAAAATAATTTATTTTGAATAGTAACTTTTTACTTTTATTTACCACAATTAAAAGTAAATATGGTAATTAAGGGTAAAAATGATATTATTATTACTCTAACACATGTCCTAATTCAATTGGATAAGTTTAATTCGTCCAAAAACAACCTTAGGAATAAAATATGACCATTTAGGCCCACTTTGATTAGATTAGGACATTTATTATTATTTTATATAAGGAATAGTAAAAATAGATAAAATAAAAGTTTAATAACTAAAACATTTTTAATGTAGAGTTATACATTAGATAATCTCAACTATAAAAATTCATTATAAATCTAAAAATATTTCTTACCTAATAGTATTTTATTTATAATTTTTAGACATTAAATAATTTAATTTATTTCTTACACCATGATGATGTTGTAATTTACATACTAATGAAATATTAACATAATTGATATTATAAATAACCAATTAAATGTAATTTGATACTTTTTATGAATTCCATTAACTTTATAGGTTAATATTACATGTTATTATTGATTTAAATAACTTTTTTCGAACTAATCATGCTGTTATGATTTTCACAAAAATCATGTACCAAATAATGTCAAAATTGACATAACATAGTTTAAAAATAAATATTATATTTTTAATTGTTATTTTATTCCTAAAATCTATGGTTTAGAAAAATGACTTAGATACGGTTATATATATTAATAATAAACAATTTGTGTTTTGTTTGTCTTGTTATAGTACGTTTAATAACCATATATTGTAAAAAAACAAGAAGACACGGTAAATGATAAATTATTTAACATAGAGTTAAATATAAATGATAAGGATGAAATACTAACCTAAACTTGTCCAAATTCTATTGGAGGGGAATATTTCGACCCATACCCAACTTAGATTCTAAATAAATCAATTTTGAGATATTAAAAACTGAATATGACTTTATAATAAAATAATATGTTTTGTTTTTCCAAAGGTGCCCCTCTCCTCCCTTATAAAAGGGCACCTCTTCCCTCTCCTCCTCACAACACTTTGAGCCTTCAAGCTTGGCCAAACCCTGCCAATTCCTCTTCTCCACTTCCATAGTAATATTCTAGAGGCCATGTTCTACTTTAAAGACCAACATTAGTGCCCTAAGAGGAGGTTTCAAAGAGGTTTGTCAAAGAAGAGGTAATATCCATTATTGATCCATTCCAATTTCATTCTTGTTCAACTTCTTCTTCTTTTTCTGTTTCATTATGAAGTAATAAAATCAGTATCACTCATATACTGATATGTTATTATAAATATGAAACAACCCTAATTCACCTTCTTTCCATACTATGGAAAATGAAATCACCGCACGTGCGTACGTACGGAATACCGTCTCCACGCCGTGGTATAATCTGTTTTCCATCATCACCTTACTTGGATGGGTATAATGGTGTAAATAATAACTATATATGATTATTGTAAATTTATACTGATTCTGAAATTGTATACATACACTTCAATACAATTCCACAATCATGGGAACTATATCATCGCTATTGCGTACGTACGCCCTACCGTCTCCACGATTTGATGCGGCTCGTTATACATGATCTTCATTGCATTCTGATTATATAAATAAATTGAATGAATAAATATGATATGTATTACACTAATACCGTTCTAGAAATGAGGTATCTATAACCTAAAAAGAAGAAGAATAATTATTCAATTGAACATTCATATGAAGAAAAAGCAATAAACGCCTGAATAACAAGTAGCAATGAAATATTACTAATGAGAAGCTAAGAATATGACCATATATGATATCATAAAAATGAATAAAATTATTTAATAATTCAAAAACATTATTTAAATCATTATAAAGGAGGTTTGGACACGTATGAAGAAAATCAGACCTAAGAAAAGTGATAATCATGCAATCTCAATTTTTATCCGAGATTGTTTATACTTCAGAATTTATTGTGGAATATTTATCATCCAAATCCATGTTTACTCAATATGTAATATTATTTATATCCTCCTACAATTTTCTAAATCCAATTTTAACCTTCGGTGAGTTTTTAGTAAATGATATGAAAGAAATCTTTTATCGTATTTAGTTCGAGGTACTTTTTGACTTTTCCGGCCAAAATACGAGAAGAATGTTTTTTAACATATACGGCATGAATGGATTTTTAGAACATTATTTACATGAATCTTCCTTTATAAGTTTTCATGATTATTTATAATCAAATTCTTTTAGTTTAAAATTATATGAAATTTTAAGAAAGGAAAATGTTTTTGAAGTAGAATGGATATTTTCCTCAAGAATGGAGCTCAAGCGTTTTATCAAAATTATTTTCCATCTAAGATAATATAGGGTTCTGTTTCTATCACTATTTTTACATTAATTTGATTATGTTATGATGGAATTATTTTTATGAAGTCCTTTTATCTTATATGGAATATGTTATGATGGCACGCTGTTTAAGAATCCCATTTTTATTACATGGGTTATGCTATGATGTATGATTTATGATTTTGTGGCACACATAAGAATGGTTTCATTATGAGATGGGTGGGACCTATATCTCGCTCCAATTTATTGGGTAATGATTTTTTATCACATGAGATATACATGGCTAAAAAGGAAAGATAAACTGGTTCTGTGATATTGGACTGAATCGGGGAGTTAAATCAGTTCAGAAATGGACTTTGTCCACTATGATAGTTTTGGCAATGAGTCTTGACTACTAAGAAATGATTCTCTAGGATTATGTGTGTATTCCACAAAGTTTCACCTCTTATGTTATGATTATTGGGATTACATTTCACTACTATGATTTATCCCATGTTATGAAATTATGATCTCTTTTGTAGGTTAAGATTTACAAAATGTGATGTTCTTATGAATATGTTGTGATTGGTATTTATTTTGTTTACCCTTACTGATCAGTTGAGCTCACACTTTTGTATGTTTTCTTTCCCCAGGTCAGGAAGAAAGTTACTAAGTAAGATATGCCAAAAAGGGACTCTAGATATGATAAAATAAAAGGAAGATAATGTAGATGCTTTATGAACCAGTTGTTTATGATTCCTAGTTTCTAAAGACACTATACCTATACAGTCCTTTCGTGGGTTTGTTAGATGTTGTAATAAGTGCACTTCAATTATGAAGTAATAAAAATGTATGTAAAGTATGGGTCATTATACTAAGCCCCATCCCAGAGGTTCTACATCCTTTGGGTCAAATCAATGTGTCAATTTTCATGAGCGGCCTCCTAAGGTGACTCATAACCTCATTCTAGGATTACTTTAACTTTGATTCCCAACTAAGAGGATATGTAGGAAGAATATTTGAGGATAAAGCTTAACACAATCATCCTCGCACCAGAACTCAGTTCCATCCCCACTTATTCCATCCTTCAAAACACCATACATATCCATCCTAATTCCACTATGGCATCCTCATCCTAATGAAATAATTCCTTCATTAAGAAACTATCCTTGTGTATGGCCCATTAATTTCATTTCACCATTGTAGAACGCTGGACACTAACCATGCTTAAGCCCCAACATGTATTTGGGTTGTTTTCGATGATGTAAACACTGATTCCATGATTCACACACTCAATATACATCGGTTTTGATCATTTTCATTCATAAATTGTACATAGGAAACCTCCACGAGGCTCAATATCATCCAACATTAAACATTGGTGTCCCCATTGTCGATATCCAATCATACTCTAATCCACCTATTGAGATGTCCAAATTAGCCTTCATGGAATAATTTATTCCCTATATGAGACTCACCAACCTAGAACCGTTCTCCTTAAGAGTCATTATCCACCCATCTAGTAATCGTTCTACGTGTTCCCCCACAAAATGTACCCAGATGATGAACTCCCATAACTATTCCGACCAGTCTGATCTATCCCTTCTAGACGTTATACTCGCTGTGTACCCCGTGTTAAACATAGGAATCCAAGGAGAAAATTGGAGACTCGATTATTTCATACAATTACCTACACTATCTGTGGGATTCCTCTAGATTTTGTGGCCTAATGAATCTCTATCATACGGAAAAAAATACATATGTACCAGTGTTATGGTGCCCAGACACACCAGTGATGCCCAACGTGACTACTCCCCTGATCGAAGGTTTCTGCACTGACTTGAACCAATTAAATTTCATCACATAAGTAGTGTAATTAAAAAATTCAAAAAATATATGTAACTTAGAAGAGTTTCACAAACAACATCTTCATCAATAAGGGAGACCCATACAAGGTGATGAATTCTAAGGAGGAATCCACTGAAGGAGAGCCTGAAATCCTATCATCAAATTTCAATAAATGAGAAAATGATGATGAATAATAAATGGATGATGCCCACCATTGGAATGTTGGAATGCTTTTACATAGCCTGCATGTCACCATGGATGGATCCGTGCACCCCGAAGAAAGCTTTAAAAATAGTTTTGATGAAAAATTGGACTTTTCGTTCATGGAGGCAGTAGTCGTCACATATGCATGATGATGTTTGTAATTTTCTCAATGACTTTGGTAGAAATAATAAAATGGAATTCCAATTATTATAATGAAACATCATAATAGTTACAATTATATTTTTATTATTCCTTCACGGATAGAGGGGTTGTGGGTCTATATAATAAGGAAAAGATATGAAATTTGGGTTGAGAGCATTTACCTCACCCATGGAATTTCTCCCTTGGGTAACTCCTTAAGGCTCTCTTTATAGGTATTTTGGTGAGAAAAAAAGATTTAAGAGACCGGGGAAGGTTTTTCGAAGATACTAGGTAATATTTTTTTTTGATATAGTTCTTTGGAATGGGTAGGTAAATGTTAAAGATTTTATATCCTTTTGTAATTATAGAGACTTTAATTTTTGAAAATTAACTTTAGTTATCAATAATTACATTCCATTATTCACAGAAAAATGATGAAATAATGGTTAATAATAATGTGTTAATAATGATAATGTAAATTCTCATTCTAAAATCTATTATGAAACATGTTTTTCACAAGTTTTATCATTTTTTACTATGTTATCCACTTTCCCCCAAATTTACAATTAATGTGATAACTCCACTATTACGCTCAATAACTAATATTAATGGACCAAATAAATATAGAGATTATTTTTTAATTTTAAAATCCATGTTTCAAATATGTAATCTATTTTATGAAATATAATTTTTATGTGTTAGAGAAATTAGTGTTATTATTAGCACATAAAAAAATAAAAATAGTTTCATAGAAATTATATATTGTATGATTAAAATTTATTTTTGGGATAAAATTATCGATTTCAATAATATTAAATAAATAGATTGGATTACTATAAAAAATTGATTTTATTTATCTTTCAAAACTAGATAAAACTGAATTTTATTAAAATAATGAATAATTAAATGAAATGACAAAAAATAGTTTTTATTTGATTTGGAATATAATTTTCATAAGGTTATACATACGTTTTATAAATTTTTAAAAAATATCTTTGAATTTCATAAAATTATACCTTAAATAATTATGTGTTTAGTTAAAAGGTTTTATAAAATTCTTAGTATTGAATATATACTAATAATGTAATAAAGCTCGATGTTTGGGGAAAACTAATATTTATCACTATTCATCTAAAAGTATGTTTTTTTACAACTAAAAAATTAATAATGTGTTAATATTTCTAGGATAAATTCTCAAAATGAAGTTAATTTTTTTATATCCTCCTCATAAAAGTTATAAATTTTAATTTAAATTAAAAATATGAAATATTATGAATATAATTTTTTTTTTGAAAATGACTTTTGATATATTAACTTTTTTTCCTATATCTTAATAACTAATATATTGTTAAATTTTTATTCATAAAATAATGATTTTTAAATAAAAAAATATATTGTGAACATATTATTCATAATCTAATTATATCTTGTTATTATTACATTATAGATATTGTATTTTCTTGAAATAAAACACCAATTTCTATAAAATACACTTCTATTGAATAAATTAAATTGACCCATAATTAACATTAAAAAATATAAAAAATCATGATATATCTAGAGAAATAAATATTTCATTAAATTAAAATATAATCATAATTTTTTGTTACATTAACCTTATGATTTAAGCATTAGAACTAATAATTAGATAAGTTCTCATTGTAGTTTTACATGTCAATTCAGCTAGCATTGATCTTGTCTTAGTTTACATTTGATTGATAAACACTCCTATATGATTTATCCAAAACTATAATTGATTTAGTTTTTCATGGTATTGGACTAAGTAAAACCCTAGTTAAGCTACCTCCCTTTTGAGATCAAACAAATGGTCTTTATAAGGAAGAATGCTGATTGTGGATTCTTTTTTTCTTAATTTATGGATTTTGTGATATTGTAACTTCAAATTAAGCTATTTAATTTAACTATTAAGTTTTAACATTCAAATATAATATTAAAATTATATCATTGTTTTTTTGTTTTAGATAGTTATATTATTTAAATAATTTACTTAATTTTTTAAGATGAATATATATTCAAATCTATGATTATTATAGTGGTTATATAAATTTTCATATGTTGTTATACACATCTTCAACAAGAAATTGAACATCAAATTTTTTATTTTTATTCTATATACTTCATAAAAAACATCCTTTGGATTATTTATGATAGCCACTATCATGATATTTAAATATTCAAAAATCACATTACGTTACATCATTAGATTAAATCATCTTCCTTCATCTTCATCTTCAATATATCTACAAGTGATCATGTTCACAAAATCATTATCTTCCTCGATAATTTATGAATCTTAATTAATTTTATACTCTCTCAAAATATCCCTTAATCCTTATCATTCTCATCCTTTAATTTCATAATGCATCAATGAAATCATTTATTATTATTATTTTTATGTTAATCCTTGAATATTTTTCTCTTTCTATAAAACACAGTTGACCTATCATATATTTCCCATGATTGATTTACTATTGAAGTCATCAAATATTCAATCTAAATATTTAATTGTAAGGTACCATAATTAAATTCTAGTATCATATTATTCCTCATTTCCTCTTTGTTTATTAATTTAAAATCAAATCTTCAAATAAAAATTAATCTTAAATATATTTCCAAAATAATAAAAACATGAATTAATCTTTTATTTTTTCATTATAACAATGAAAAAATATGTTATTCAAATATAATAATTCAATAATATAGAATCATCTTCTTGTGTACTATTTTTCATCATTAACCATCTTATTCACATTATATCTATATCTATTGAAAATATTTACAACATACACAGTGTGGTCTTAATAAATTCCTCTACCTAATCTTAAAAATATATTGTTGGCAAAAAAATACACCAATTAACACCATGGTATAATTTACCATGATCCAAAATAATCCCATAATGCATGAGAATATCTGAAAAAGAAAAAATCCTAAAAAAATTTCAATTAATGTCATATTGAGCAACCACAAAGACAAAAAAATATTTAGTCATGAAATTACTAACTCAGACACCAAACAAACCGTGATAATTATAATGATACTATATTTATATTGGATAAATCATAACAAAAATAATCAATAGCATCATACCCATGACCAATTAAGGAATTTTGTATGCAGTATACCGACACAACGGTGAATAAAAAATAGAAGTTACAAGCACCTAAAAGGACAAATCCCACCCAAAAAAATAAAAGAGAACTAGCTAAATATCATATCTTATTTTATTAACATAATATTAATAATACATAAAAAATACATTGTGTAACTAAAAACCAATGACTATCTAATATCACACCCAAATTTCAATTGTCTTGTTCTCACTCCCTCTATCTTCTGATGTAGAATAGTTCACAACCCAACCTATCACAATATCGTGCAGAGTCCTACTTCTCATATTGAAATCATTCCATCCATTCCATAACCAAAATAATACCACAATCCAAAACCAAATCATTATAATCATAACATAATTATTACAATAAATTATCTTGAACGATAGGTAAGTCATTCTCATTCTATCATCCAATCATTCACATCCACCACCATAACTCATCACATAATTAACACTAATAATAAAAAATACCACTATCAGTTGGGAGAGTGGTTAATATATTGTAGAAATCCATTCCTTCTCCCTAACCAGGATTTTTTGTAAAAAAAATTGAACTCAAAACATTTGAGATTCATTATGGTAATCTTACCCTACTGGGGTGTGTAGAGAAACCACATGGAAATACATCATATATATACACCATACAAAATCTTAAACAAAACGGTACTCACCAATATAACCAATTTGGAACCCATAACCATAAAAACACTTCCACTATCACACCCCACAATATCTTCCATTTATAATGCATCACAACCCCAAAAACCATGCAACAAACATACTATCATGTCCATATTCAAATTTCAACACTTCCTAATTCTATTATAGATTTACAAATTACCTCCCACTTTAATTATATTAATTCATTATTGTTATATATTTAAGGATAACATGAACTTTATCCCATTCTCATGTTTCATTCCATCCCTTGATTATTCATTTCATGCATTAATCACATCATTTAGAGCACAAGTTTATTCTTTCCCATCCCATGACTTAATAATAGTTATACCATTTTTAACTACATTAATTAATTACCATAAATATATAATATCATCCCTCCAACAAAAAAGTATCCAAACCATCAATTTATCTACTTCTCATGACACAATCTAACACTATGACCCATACACCACACATCAACAACCATTACTGCCCGCCAATCACAATGAATAATTATATCCCCACTCCCTAACACGTATTACTTCCCCAATTCAAAGAATACAAGAAATGACCTCCACTTCACAATACCAAATTATAGTAATCAGAATAATATATAAGATATCAAACAAATTCAAATACTAACACCAACACAATGAAAAAATACCTTTTTATCCTTCTTTAATATTCAATTAATATCACTTACATGATCATAAATATATATATTTCATCTTCTTGAATCTGATTTGTTTCTATATTTATATTATTATTCCATTAATGAAACATGATTTTAGTAACTAAAATTTAGAATGAGAAAAGAATAACTTATAAAAATTAATAATTTATCAAAAATATTAAAAAATGATTTATCATCATTAAAAAATAATGAAAACATAGTTAACCACAAGGGATATTCTCCCCTTAATCTTTAATTTATCTTATTATGATCTATTATTATTCACTAGGTCAATCTATACCATGGACAAAAAGAAAAAAAAGAATGTGACTCTCATTATTTATAATAATTCAAACAATTTCACATATTTGATAACATGAAATGATACTTTCATGTAATCACCATACAAGAATGGAGGAACCTAGGATCAACCACCATTCAACTCTAGGGGAACCACTTTTCATCTTACCAATAATAACACACTATAAAATGATTCTATAACCCATAATAAATTTGATGAAAATAACTATAGTGAACCTATGGAATAACAAAATAATAAGATATGAGAGAGGAAGGGGAAGAGAGGTACATTAAATGGTGATAGTTTGATCCTAATGAACTAAGATGTGTTAAACTATAAGAGAAATTGTTTTAGAGAAAGAATATAGAGTATGGTCATATTTGGTTTAGAGGTATAGTGTTAAAGGATAACCAGGTAATTTCAAACGAGATATTTATAGAGGAGTTATAGATACCCTCCACCATGGTGTTGTGGCTCTCGCTACACATGTAGTGAATTCGGTCAAATGTATTAATGACATTTTAAGTATTTGAAATTGTTTACCCCCACCACACACACGCATAATCCATAAGTCATGTGAACATTTTAAAAACTACATTAAAGGAATTGAATGAAACCATTCCATACTCTATGTAATGGATAATTCCATTCCATCTCCCCAGAAGGTCAACATAACACTCACCAAGGTTTAAGTATACCTCCATAATTGTATCACCTAACCACACCTAAGACAATTCCATGGTGAGTTTGTTATTGTTTCTTCCTAATCCTTATCATGCAACTTGACATCTCCATAACTCCATGTCATGATTACCATCACCCTAAGAATTTCATAGGTACCTATTTTCAATAAGGAAACACTTAAAAAATCATTTTTCACTGCAATATATACAATGGGCAGAGAACTATAATCATTTCTCATAGTGTAAAAACCAAAAAAAAAATGAATTTTATTGTGGTTGTTTCAAACCCCATAGTGTAGCAAGCACCAAAAACAGTTTTCCTTTAGTAATAACACCAAAACAGTATCACACTATATTCATACCTATAATATGAGCTTCAAAGAATCATCTACTAGTCGTATAACCATACAATGGTTGATTTATTGATGTCTAAAAAATGAAAATACCATTTTGTGCACCTCTTCCAAAATAAAACCCCAAAGGTACGGGATCATAAAGTTTATACCATTATATAATTTACTTATCAAGAAATTATCTTCATTGAGAATCATAATGACACCTAGAAGGAAAAATTAAACTAATATGAACCCAAAATTTCGTAAGAGAAACATATCAATGATTTTTTTCCATTAACCATAAAAAAGAAAAAATAAACATTCTATTTTACATAATAATCAACAAGGAATAAAAAACTACTATAAATCATCTAGATAATCATATCAAGCATCACGTAAAAAATATCTCAAAAAAACTCATGATTCGTTGAATGCATCTGAGACTTGCATTCCTGTAAACTGTCTTCCATATTGACATACCTCAATAGATTATGAACTAAAAGAATGCCTTGCCCCTGAACCACCTTTTCATAATAATCCTTGATCCCATGTATACATTCTATGTACATTTTATCATCCTTAATATCCCACTCCACTAATAAATTATATTATTATATCATGAGGATGTATCTAGAGATATAAAAAATGGATGATTTCATGATTCCAATTAAACTGAGGTATAGTCATCAACCAATACACTACCTCACCTTCACATTAAAACACATCAAAAAGACTGATAGCCCAATTATAGATCATACTAAACCTTCCAAATATTTACAACCACTAATGGGGGGAAACTCTTAGAAACACATGATATCCAATGTCAAAATAAAATAATATCCTCTTTTGATAGGTATTTGAATTCAGAATATCTAGTACCACCTTTTTCTCCTCTTGGATAATCTAAATAATATTTTTTTAATAGTACCGCATCTAGAATAAGTAATATTTACTCTTTATCATCAACACAAAACTATAAATAATGAAATGAGATCCCATACAGTGCTTCAAATTGGTCCATGCTAATAGAATATTGAATGATGTTATTATTATCAAAAACAACATAATGAAGTTACTTCATTAATGATATACTAAAATCTAGGAGGAAAGTGAAAAAATCATGCTCTATAATCATGGTGGTTTGGTCTATCATCCCATCCATATGAGGATGGAAATCAGAGCTAAGGTGTTTCTAGGATCCCAAAGTATTCTAGAATCCCTTCAATACTCAATGACTAAAAAATTTATTTCAATCAGAAATGATGATCCTTAGTAGAAAATTAATTCACACCTCCTCATCCATATACCACCTCACTATGAAATCCAAAACATAATAATACCTAGTCTCTAATAATTTTTATGAATTCATCAATTTATCCACAATCACCTGAATAAAATCACATCCTCTTTGGGATCATGTAAGACCAATGATGAAATATTTTGGTATGTACTCCCATTTCTACTCATAGATAACCAATGGTTGTAATAAACTATCTAGAATTTTATGCTCAAACATCAACTATTGAAAACCCAAACACAATGATATGTAATATTTCACTAACTATATCATCTCAAGAAACAAAATTTGACCCATCATGGAATGACATATCATATCCTCTCAAAGATTTACTTTCATAAATATGCTATGAAACTACAAGAAAACATCCTTACACACTATCGATGGAATAATCATCCTACTATAAAAAATCATCCAATGTCATAAATCCTTTGAATATATCTCTAGATCATCAGCTAGCTTGAAATAGTCCTACATCACCTCCACCTCTAAGTATCCCCCACTAAAACAACTCCAACAACTAAATCAACTATTATTCCACCAATATTTTAAATATGTAGCCTCTAATATTAATCTAATACACATCAATATACATTGACTCACTCTCATCAATCCCCCATTTAATCTCTTATCTCCTGAACAACATATCCCTATGTATTTCAGTACAGTGCATTTATAACTACATTTATCTTCCTTCGGTGTGGTAGATCATAAATCTATAATACTAGAGAAAAATTATCCACCGATATTATTTTATATTCATATCATGATAAGATAAATCATTCATTAGTATCATGTTTTCTTTGAATATAGTTAAGTGATCCTTAATGAAAAAATGAAACCAAATCATAAGATAAAAAGAAACCACCGTCAATTCAAGATCAAGGAAGGAATATGATACACTTGTTGGGATGAAATGGAATGGTCCCATATTATATTAATACTCTATCGTAAATCATTAAAAAAATTATGATATGTGTGATATGTTATATAACACCTCAAACGTCACTCATTTCATTGATAGATGAAAAATGAGATCACTAATTAAAATACCCTCTAGGTAGTTGAATGTAGTCTAAAAATGATTAGATAATTCGAAGGGATGGTCCTTCCATTTCACGGCAATAAATGGGTCCATGGAAAAAGATAATATTTATATGAAACTTTGATAATGGCCTATAAGGACAATGATTCTATGGTCCTTGATATCATTTTTTGTTATTTCACATAAAACAATGGCATCAATCTTTAATCAATCCACCACGAATCTATATTGACACCCCACATGTCAAAGGATTTGAAACTACCATGTCAAAAAAATGAACTTATGTATCATCCTATAATACTAAATGTGTTGAAGAACCAATATAATCGACCTAGGGTTGTTATAATTCTCTTAAATTGTCATCTAGTATTTGAGTATTTTATTGTCATACACGACCCCAAACTAGACTAGTAAATCATGAAACACCACATTCATGAGTCCCATGAACATGATTGTGGTGTTCATGTCACAAAATAAAATAACCATTAATTTTATGTTTCCATAACAATTATTAAATTTTTTCTTTTGGATAACCACTTGCCTAAATCATATCTGGTGATTTAAATATCGTATATCACTCTCTGAAAACCATTTTTCTCCCATTAACTAGTCGAATATATTTTCAATCCACAAAGATTGTTAATGGTACTTGACCATCACATGATTTAACACTATAATTCAATAAAAATCTATAGATCTCCAACTTATTTCGTAGATAGAGAAACAGGAGCACCCCATTGTGACACACCAGGTTATAAAAATCCCTTCTACATTATTTCATCACCCTAAATACATATATCCTACACTCTAAATGTTCCATGTGATAAAGACACATTGATATCAGATATGAATTAAGCTGAAATAATATCCAGAACATGATATTGTATTAATGGGGTAATGTTAAATCCTATGACGGAAAAATATAAACGAAATCATTGATGACTCTAGTGAACGTTAATACATAAACATCTAATGAAACTAATAATCATGATACTAAATAAGAAAAAAAAATACAACCATCTATAACCAATCTGTTTCTCCCTATCACCAATGAATATTTCATGTTGGACCTCCTCATCATAGTACATAACTCTTCTCTTGGAGAAATAAATAACCATTTCACATAATAAAAAAAATTATTCCATGATTTATAGAGTAATATTTTTTCTAAAGATGAAATAAATCTGTATTTTAATTATTTTACCCCAACATCACCTCAAACACCCGACACACATCAAGATGACTCATTAGAAATCCAATTAGCATAGTCAATTATTTTGGTAATTGATGGCTCTACATCTTGAGGATCAAGTCACTGACGAGGTTTTTGGTAACCAAGAGGTATCTCACCCTCAAAAATAAAAATCAATAGAAAAAGATATATAAATTGTACCATGAACAATCAAAACCCCATATAGAACTAGCACATCCATATCATGAATATGTAAATTCTTGTATTCTCTACCTCAATATTGGTGACCACCACCATAGACACACACATCCATATACCCCAACAGTAATTGAACATCATGGAGTTATCCTCAACTATATCTATCTACCCTCAGCATAACATATGTCTACTGCACCTATAACTAATACGGCCTATATGGAAATTATTTTTGTTGTATCTGGTATGGAATCTATAACCCAATTTCATAATGATCCCTAAAAATAGTTGCACACTTGGACTAGTGATGGAAATATATTCTATTAGAAATAACACTAGGTAAAATATCTAAATTATGTAATGGGAACTACTGGACTATGATAATCTAGAGAAAGAAATTATATTTGGTTTAATTCTATCTAACTAAAACCTCAAATATCCTAAATAATATGATCCACATCCAACATCTCATATACTAATGAAACTGTGTTTTATCCCATCAGGAGATGACCCTGGATGAATAAGCATCATCTCAAAAAATTTGACCATATTCTATCCATCCATGTACATAAGAAAAATAAAAAGATAGAGTGCATCTCTGGTCATTTGATATAGCACCTTCACTAAACACCATACACTAGAGTTATCAGCTTATAATATATTATGGGTAAATATGTAGAGGCAATAAAACATAATCTTGTTCCCCTATTAACTCAAAAAGCCATGTGGAAGGTAGATAAACCCCTTCTTATTAACCCCCACATCATCCATGATAGGTGCTAAATATTAAACTATCCTTTTAAATCATCATAGAAATGATCTTCCCACTTATTCTCCCCTAAATATAGGACCCACCAATATTTTAGTACTCTCCATGAATAACTAATTGAATATCAAACCCAATTACTAAATCTATATAAGACAAGACAAAAACTAATCACAAGATCTTCTATAAAAACACTTTTTCAAAAAATCGTCAATACTCCGCTCATACATAACCATCTCTTGATGTTGGAACTCAAATAAAATATTTTACATAGATCAACCTCTTAGTCTATGATAACCCTTCTATATTCAATCATGAAAGTCCTCTAAACCTGAAAATCTTAAACCATGAATGGAAAATTTCTAGTTGGAATCTCCGAAAATAAGATTCAAACACTTATTCTTGGTAAAATTGAAATCATTTAATCAAATTAATTCAATTATATTAATTTATTTCCCAAAAAATACCCCATATAAATAACAAGAACAAACAATCATGATGTATGTAACTCTCATAGGTCCCTACCTTGCAACCAGTTGTATTTCGCTTGTTATTTTCAAAAATTAGGCTCATGAATAAGATAATTTGGTCCCTAACATCGCACATCTTGGAAAACATACATGGTATATATACCCAAAACCAAGTTTAGTTGATATTCTTTTCCTATTAAAATATTCCATCCTCCCCAGTATATCTCCCAAATATCCATCCAATATATCAACCAAAACTATTGATTCAACTCTCTCATGACCTTCACCCAATAGGATCATCTCCTAGGAATGTAGTGGAAATGAGAATGACCCATGTGGATGACCTCCAATATTCCCAAGTTAGAAACTAAAACCATGGGTATAAAGCATAAAAATGGGAGGAATTTCCCTCATATAATCAAGTAACATTCTAAACCACCAATTAACACTAAGATATAACTAATTCATATCCCAAGTAATCCTATAATGCATAAAAATTTCATATGAGTACAAATACAAAAAAACCCAAATATTATATTACGAAGAAAATATAAGGTCAAACCCATGTTTAAAGCTAGAAATGACCATACCTATCCCCAATCTTTTAAAAACCCTAATTTGTAGTATATTACCATTTTGTTATTTATAATGAGTTTATGATGTCTTGGTAAATTATTTAAATTTTCTATAATTTTTTAACATGTTTTATAAATATTTATATAAGATAAAGGCTTGAGCACGATAAGTATAAACTATGAAATATCTCAACGAAATATTGTAAGGTGATGTCTCATGTCAGAGTGAAGTGGCATGGTAAGAGAATGGTTTTTCAAAACCATAGACATTCTTGGGAAGGTAATGTTGGTGGAGACAGTTAGAGAATAATGGTTAGCTCACATTTTAATTAACCATTCCATCCAACCATGTGAGTGTGTGGCCTTGGGATATTGGCATGACATGGTTGGTGCATGGCTTTCCTATCTGTGTGGCTCTAAAGATATTATATAGTGGCATTGGCATTTTTGGTTCATGTTTTTACAAGAAATGTGACTAACCAATTGATATACAGTAAATCCACCAATAATATTTTATTAATTCCTATTAAAATCCCAGGGTCCTTATTATTATTTAATTATCATAGGGAGGGGGACTACTTTTTAAGATCCCAAGGTCAATCCCTTCAATAAATAATTGTCTTTTGGTCAAATTAAAGTGAGTTGGAGATATATAATAATCATCAAGTAATTTTTATTCTTTTTTCATCTTATCTATATTATTATTCTCCCTCTTAGAGCTACAGATCTATGTGATATGATATGTATCTTATTGGGATATTTTTTGCATCTGTTAAAGCAAAGGTTTTGTTAAACCAGTTATAGAAGTTATTAGTGTTTTCATTATTTTTTCATTTTGTGAGTCATAGGTGGATTATATTTCAATACGGAAGTTCTAAAACCTAAATTCTTAGTTTGATTTTTCCATTTTTATTTGGTATTTATAAATAACATTATGTGATTTATGGATGGAAACATATTTTTGGTATTTTGGAAATATATTAAACTAAATATTTTTGGGATAATTTACTTTGATTAATATGTTAAAATAATGAATTTAGAATCATGGAATGGATTTTATAATAGTAATATGTTTGATTAATTGTTTTATAATGTAATATTTGTGTGATATAAAACATATTGGAATGGAATTTATCATAATTAGGTTACTCAGTTCAAAGGGACAGAGGGTGGTAAAATTTACACCATCAATGTAGATACCACTATAGTCATGGAGTACAAAAAAAATTGATGCCAATATTGAATTTATGGATTTTTGTATTTTTTGTTTCAGCATGGGAATGGTTATACCAAGAATGAAATAATGGTAGTAATATTTTTTATGGTTTGTTCACATGGATTCCCCTTTGGGATTTATATAATTTTTTTAACATCTTTTCATTTTTTATATGAGATGTGATAATTGATATTTGTTCTAGTTGTGTGTGATATGAAATCTCTGGAAATTCCATTATGATTTTATACTGAACACCTATTTTTGAACACTGGTTCATTTTAAGATATCATAATTGGAGACATAGGAATGGTGAAGGTATCATATATCTATAACAATGCACCTTAATATCTTGGGCATGGAATGTACTATTTTACATTAGAGCTAGTTTGGGTGGTGATGGACTTATTGTTAAATTAATATCCATTATTCATGTTTCCTTTTCATTTTGTTAGTATATTTATTACTTTGTTTGTATGATATTATCATTCTATTGTTTTCATATACAGGTTTCATTAATTATATTAAATAATCATAAAGGAAAATTGGATTTTTATATTTTATATTTCTAGTTTGTTTAATCATTAAAAGTAAAATCATCTGCCAATGTTTTCCTAAGAAAATTAAATATTTTCCAGCTATTAGTGAATTGGGGAAGTCACATAAGATAAGTAGAACACAATATCTTCATAATATAGTTTTTTAGGGTGATATGTTACAAATGGTATCAGTTGTGGTCGGTAATTCTGTCTCTTGGGATAATAATAAAGAGATAAAGATGTTGTAACTTGAAATTTGAAGAATAAAAAGATGTAGCTAGCCTTCTATACTGAAATTCGAGTTATCAAGGTTTTTTGTATACAACATTGTTCTAATAATCTTAGATGTGAGTTGTCATCTAATCAATTCTAGTTTAGCTGATGACTATTTCATATCATACATTGATAGTGAGACTTTCCATTGGAGCTACATTGATTATTATGTGTTTTATAATTTTGGGAAATCATTAAAATGGTTGATTTCAAAAAATAGTTGTTATTTATAGTTTACATTTGTGATTTGTAATTTTCAATGCTTTAATTTACTATTCTATGGTGAATAAAAAGAATTTTTTTCTGGTTATAGAGAATGGAATTGGGGATATGTAACAATAATTAAAAATATGAGGATACTAAAAATGTGGTTTCCCCTGACCTATATGTTAACCAACAACATTTCCAAATAATCATTCTAGAATTTATATATGCATATAGATGAAATAATGATGATGAACCTTGAAAATAGAGAATGTTTGTATAGTTTCATAAGTGAAATCCACCTATCTTTTTTGGGGATTGTGAGCCTGAAAAGGTGGAGCTGGGGATGAATATAATGCATCAAATCCTTTTGTTATTGGTTACACCATCCAAGATGAATGTCAAGTTGGAAACTTATATATCTTTTATGATAATGGTTATATTTATATGTTAAGGATAAATTCAACCAAGGATTTACATGGGATGACATTAAATAATTTTTCAACAAACAAATCTACCCGTACAAATTTAAGATCATATGAACAACTGAATTCTGTAAACTAAAAAAAGTGAATAAATATTTTATAGAGTACACAACCATGTTTATAAACATCTAACTATTTTCCCTAGAATATGGATACTAGTTCATACTATAATGAACACTTATTTTATTTTGGACTATGAGCAGATATTTTCTCTACAATATATGTTTTTTGTATTATAGAATATATGAAGATGGAAAATTGAGAAATAGTGGAAGAATGTTATTTTTGGTAATATGAGTGGTTAAAATATATTTATCACCATAGTATTAGGTTTAAACTAAAATTCTAGGAATAAGTGGAAGAGATACACATATTTATTAGTTAGTGGAGTGTATCAAAATAATACCACATGATTGTCTAATTTCTTACTATGGGCCAATATAAACCTCGATTGTTTATAATATTTTTACACTTATTATAAAAAGTGAGACTATATGGTTCCATCTCAATATTTTCACAATTAAAATCATATATAACATCCTCAGGGTTACAATCATAGTGTTCTAAAGACTAGTGTTATAGGTGAGTCTCATGTTTCAAAAAATTTAATGCTATGACAAGGTGATTTTTTATGAATAAATATTTACCTTAGAATAGATCTATACAATGTGATTCTTGGAACAACATGACTCCTCAGGTTATATAATCTCAGCAAAGTAGAATGTATCATGGATGATCCAGTGATATGCATTATGGTGATGAGAAAATGATCATGGATGATAATTTTGGTCATTTAATGTTGTGAGGTAAAAATATTTTAAATTCTAATATCATGTAAGAATTGTTTGATATTGTTGTGTCCCACTCATTTATCACTTATTATGTTGTTAATCATACATGTTTACATGTTGAGTTGATTCCTTCAATATTGAAATTGTACACACCTCTATGACAATGTAAGTGATGAGCCTTTAAATGCACAATATGTTTTATAATAATATATTGGCCTAAATTTATTTGGGATTTATATATTCTCAATATCTATATCTATGAAAGATTTTTGGGAATTGATCTATTTACATCATTCATGTCCCACAGCAAATGTTATGAACAAAAATCCAGTTTCACATCTTTTGAAGGTGTTATGAATATATATAAAGGAGATTGTTATGGGAATTAAAATAGGGTCGTGACATTGGTTCTAGTGGTTTAGAATATCTCCTATCATTTTGAATTGGTTACTTTTTCATCCATTGTTGAAATCTTAGATAGATATTTTCTGACCATTATTTACTAATTTTTGTATGTCTTTCCCAACAATATCTCTAGGTTTTTATCCAAAGGAGATGTGGAATATATAATTTACCTTCTACTAGGGACATAACTTATTAATCTTTTTTGTGGGATAGAATGAAAATATTGATGCAATTCAATAATAATATAGAGAACTTGGAATGAAATGGGTTCATATTACTAGTCACATCTCTGAGGGACGCACTTAATCTTTTTGTAATGATGATTGATATAACCCTTTGGATTCTATTGATTATTATGATCTCAATTGGTTACTAGAAATAATTGGTATCATCGTACAACAATTGATGTATGTTTGATCAATTGATGGGATCATAATTGTTCTCTCAGATTCATTTATAATTAGGTAATCAAAAACTATGTGTTAAAAATGATGATATAATATAGATAGCCTTGAGAATCTATTATGACCACTATGAATACATGGATTCCCTTTAATATTTCAAATGAACCATCAATGCTTATGGAATTATTGAATTGGATATTTTAAATGTGTCTTTAATCCTTTTTGTGGTGTTCCATGAGGATATATTGGTATATTCTAGCACGATGTATCTTTTTGAACAACATATCTATATATTTTTAGGAATCATTAATGAACATCGCATTTATGCTGGCCATTTAAATTTTGATTTTTTAATACAAGAGGTTTGTTTCCATATCCATATAATTTTTGAAAATTTTATTTTTGTAGATCCCGAAAATGTAGATGTTGTTATCACATGGAAACTCTCAAATAATGTCTTTGAGATAAAAAATTTCTATTTCCTAGTAGGATTTTATAGATTACTTGTTCATTATTTTTCTTGACTTTTCTTGTCAATGAAAACTTTAATACGAGAATATGTTTCATTACAATGGGATAATTACTACTAAAAAACATTTCATGCGCTTAATGTTAGTCATACATCAACACCTATAATTATATAACTATAGTTAGGTAGGGGTATTTAGTTTACTATGAATTATGAAGATATGGGTTTGGATTTTTTATCATATAGGGAGATAATGGTGTAGTCAGTAGCTCATGATAGGTATATGCACAAGAGAAGAATTACCCAACACGTGTTTTAGAATAGCATGTAGTGGTACATTCCTTGAAGATATGGAATCATTACGTTTTTTGTGAGAAATTTATAGTGTTCATATATCATTAGATCATGAATCACACTGTATCACAAAGGGATTTGAACCTAAGGTATCTTTGATAGATAAAATATCTATGGATGTTGAATTATACATGATTTCTGCACTATGAAATTTTTTCTAGATGATGCATTGCGTACTAAGTCCTATAATTAGCTATATATAGTGGATTTTGATCCATGGTAGTCGATGTAGATCATAATTGATATGTTTTTTGATTTTATTATGAATGGAAGTGCTATGTTTTTATTTAAAATTTCTTTTGATCTTAATATGGTGGAGTATGTTAAGGAATATTTGATATCCAATCCTGAATCTATATCAAATAGGTTAAAACACAATGGTGGGCTGACCATTGAAGGGTAGAAGTTAGATGGAAGTTCAATGTTTCATTTTAGAGATCAGTTCATTGTATATATAAAATATTAGAAACAAATTATTTCTTCCTAATTGCATTTGATATGGTTTCTCCGTATAGGAATACAAAATATGTTTAATGTTCTAAGAGAATAATTTTTGTGTTCTGTAATGAAGCGTAATGCATCATAGTTTTTTAAAAGTTGTATCACCTTATAGTGGGTCATGGAATATATCAAATGATAATCTTGTATGTTTCACTAATTACCCATTCAAATATGGAAATAAGAGTAGATATATTTATATTTTATCATTAGTATACCAATAATGTTTAGGAACCATGTTGCCTAATGGCTGATTGTGAATTGACTCATGAATTAAAATCACATTGTCTATATTTTGGAAACTAATACAGTGAAAATATTGCCAAGATTCTACATTAAAGAAGTTATAATGATACATGGAATTCTAGTTTCAAATTTTTATGTCTGGAACCCATGTTTTATATCTTCGGTTTGAAAAGACATAAATAAATCTTATAAAACCAATTTAATCCTGATCAGAACATGTCATCCTAAAATGAATGGCTAGTTCGATCGGATAAGCTAAATGTAGTAAGTAAGAAGTTGATCTTGTGTGATAATATTTGGATTCTCATTGGAGGATCATATACTATTAATGATGACCTCATAAAAATATGGTAATTATTCCATCATATATATAGATCCTTTTTAGGTTTATTATATATGACTTTATCGTAATCCACTTTATTATTAGGAATGTGGTGAGACTTCACTTATCAAATCTATCACTATACGTGAGAAATTTGATGAAATTAAATTTATAAAAAAATATAATGGAACATATTTAGAGTCATTTGAAATAGTTTTGGTATTTTCATCATTTAATGATATCATTTGAGTTGGGTGATCATTTGTTCTTGAGAATATATCCAGTGATATGGCTTAATTTTTTTTCACTCGTCGACAGGTTTTATCATCAGTTCATTGTTCTTTTGGAGATACACAAACATGTTTGCAATGATTCTTATCACCAATCATTACCAATAATGTTTATATATATGGATTATTTTAGTCATATATCTCATTTTAAGGAGTAGCATTATCCTAACCATGTGATTTGATGTAACCTTGTTGATCTTAAACCAGATTTCATAATGATACATGTGTTGATATAGATTTTGGACCAGAAAATGATGATATATCGTGGGAAATAATCGGATTTTTATAGGATTTATATATTCATTATTGGATTCATAGTGATACTTGTGAATGTGGGAAGGAAATGTGGTAACAATGGTATTAACTATTCCAAATCTGTACTTGTCTCTAACATTCTACGAATGTGGAGACCAATGGTGGGGAAAATGTAACACCTATGTTTTTCTCTATATTTCATTTTATTATGTATTTTTATTTATATAGTTCATACGATAAGTTTTAGGATTTATTGAAGGATTTGGATTGATTTTTAATAGCTTCCAAAGGAGCAAGATTGGAAAAAGGTTTGAAAAAATTAAGCACTTTCTTAGAGAAGTTGTGTAAGGTGATGTTTTGAGTCATAGAGAAGGTGTATAATCAGACCATGGATTTTAAAAACCATGATCATTCTTGGGGAAATTTTTTGTGTAGATAAAATGGGAGAATAAATGTTGGTGCATGATTTGTAAAATGATTTTAAGAAAATGTGTGAGGGTGTGGCCATGGGATTATCTCCATACAAAATTGGCACAATGTTTTTCAAACCATCAATTCTCTAGATCTTTTTTAGTAGCACACATGGTTGGTACACTATTTGAGGATCTATGTGACATGCTGTTAATAAACCATATTTTATTCAAATTATGATCCCATGGCCCCCATTATTTTCATATTTTTTCAATGAATCAAACTATTCTCTTTCTTAAGTGGTTAAAAATGATTTACTTTTATCTGGAAGTGAATTTCGGTTGAATCAAATCATATGGGAGATCAGGATCCTTCAATAATTATTGTTATTCCTTTTTATTATTACATACAAACTTCTTCCCTCTCCCTCTCTCTTGGATACATATATGTCATCAATAATTAATAAATATATATGCTATGATGAGAATCATGAAGGGATCTTGTTGGATATATTTGATAAAAGGTTTATTTAAGACATGACCTAGAATTTTATAGTGTTGTTCTTTGTTTTAATCATCCATTGAGAGGTAGGTGGATTATCTCTCATTCCACATGTTCTATAAATTTAATTCTAATTTGGGATTAAATGCTTTCTCTGATTTTAAAAGGTATCATTTTTTTATTTTTTGATTGAATCCTTATAGGTTTTTTGTTTGGAAATATGGTAAATTGGAAGGTTTTTGGGAAAAAAATATATTTTTATAAATTTAAAATGATGATTTAAAAATTATGGGATGGATTTGATGAATATAATAAATTTTGTTAAAATTTTAAAAAAATTAATATTAAATTGATAAAAAATGGATTTAATTGGAATTTGGCATAATTGGGTTGGTTTTTATTTAAATTCGATGAAGTGTGGTTAAATGTGCCACTATTAATAGTAACACTAAGATTGAGTGTATGAATGTGTGTGTGTGTGTTCTTTTGTGTTCACATGGGAAAGGCTATACCAAGAATGAAAAAATAATATCAATATTTTATATGATTTTCTCACATTTATTTCACTTATGGATTTATATACATTCTTTAACTACTTTTCAACTATTTTATATGAAATTTAATAACTAATTTTTGTCTTACTAGAACATTTTGTGAAGCCTCTAGGTATTTCCTTCTATGTTTACACTCACGCCCCCCATTTTAACAACATTTTATTTTAAGATTTCGTATAGTGATACAAAGTAAAGGTAACATTATCATATTTATCTTGTAATGAATCATTATACCATGTTCCTGTAAGGTGGTGTTGAATCTTGGGACTCATTATGTTTTTTCTTGGTATCGTGTTACAATAATGTCCTCGAAACCTATTTTCATTTGTTATTTTAGTTGATATTTTTTATTTCATTGTCACTTTGATATTTAAGTTCTATTAATTTTATATAAAAATTGTATTAAATATAAATATGCATTAAATATGATGATTTGATGTTTATATTTTATGTGTTAGGTTGTTTTGTCATTAAATGTAACATATTCCCCCAATATATTCCTAATCCCTTGAAATTTATTTCCTTCCTTTGGGGTCTTGAGGATTTCACCTAAGGATAGGGTCACTACATCTCTTCTCATGATAATGATTTGGGGAGGGATGTTACAAATGGAATAAGTTTTGGTCAGTTTTTTTATCTCTTGGTATGGTAGCAAAGAGAAAAGAATGTCTGAACATGAAATGTGTATCATAAAAATACATATCTAACCATTATATATTGAACATCAAGTTTCTATTTTTTCAGTAAAAAAGTATCATAATACACTTTTATGTTATGTGTAATCTAATTATTGTGGGTTTAGTTGATGAGTATTTCATATCATTTGTTAATAGTGAGACTTCTCACTCCAATTGTGTTGATTATTATGAATTGTATGATTTATGTAAATGATTATAATGGATTATATTTTAGAAAATTGGTTATTTTTTTACTTAATGCGAATTTGAATTTTCTAATCCTTCATTTTCTTGTTAATGATAAATAAATAGATCTTATTTCGATTTTATAGAATGGAACTACGTATACCTCATAAGAATTAGTAAGTTGAGGTTTCTAAAAATGTGATTTCAACTAATCTATAGGTGAACCGAAAACATGGAAAATTCCTTCTTTTGTCCTTTAAAGCTATAAACTGAGGAAATGAAATTTAGGATCCCCAACAAATAGAACAATCCATATAGTTTTAGAACTAAAATAAACCAATATTTTGGGGGGATTCTGTGCTTGAAAACATGGAGTTGATGATGAATTTAATGAATCAAATATTTGAGTTATTTGGTACATTATCTGAGTTTAAAGTTAAAATTTTAATTTATTTTGATGGTTTTATGAATAAATTTAAATGAGATTAGGATATGTATATAATAATTGTGTGACCTTTGGTGCTAGTGGTTGTGAATATCATTGATCAGTTGTTCATGTTATTTTGGATCCTATT
This sequence comes from Viscum album, assembly GCA_963277665.1. Taxonomy (NCBI): domain Eukaryota; kingdom Viridiplantae; phylum Streptophyta; class Magnoliopsida; order Santalales; family Viscaceae; genus Viscum; species Viscum album. The sequence continues at coordinate 696,685,304 of OY728141.1, forward strand.
TATGAAATCATAATTAAATATTTTCCAAACAACATTGAAAATTTTCTGAGGTGTTTCTCAAAAATAAATCTGACTTGTAACTATAAACAACGGTAAAATATAAGATTGTCCTTCTACCAAGTATTTATACTATTTCACTCTTATATTATTGGATTTCACCAATAGAATTAATGAAATTGAAATTTTATTTTCAATATTTTTAAAATAATGGGTTCATTCAACTAATCATGTGTATGTTGTCTACGATGTTTTTAATGAATATGGATGTTACTATTGGAATTTACCAGGATTATGGTAATTTATAAAAGATACTATAAAGAATCGTTGTCATCATCCAGGAATTGATTATTATTTTGATAAATTTAAGGGATCTCAGTGGTTCTGTATGATTTAATTATGATTAGGGTATTATCAACTATGAGTTTGAAAATATTACATAGACGGGTTTCAAGATACATTATGGACACTATGAATACATGGTTATTCCTTGGGTATTAAGAATGACCCATCATTGTTTATGGAACTGAACAACTATATCTTTGAGGGGAATAATGAATCCTTTTTTGTGCTATTTTTTGGTTATAATCTAATGTATTCTTTGACTAATTTCGATTTTGAACAACACATCTCTATAGTGTAGGGTCTCATACATGATAATTTCCTTTATGATAAACATTTAGAGAATGATATCTAGATACTATTGTTATGTTTCAATGTCCAAGATATTTCTGAAAAAGGAGTTTCATTAGATCCAAAAAAGGTAGAGGTGGTTATCACCTTGATACCACCAATGAATATTTTTTAGATATGTAGTTTAATTGACTTAGTTGGATATTACCGATGTTTTTTCATGACTTTTCATTAGTGTCCTCATTAATTAATGCTCTATAAAGGAAATATATTCTGTTATAATAGAATGATGATTTCCATAGATACATTCTATAGATTAATGTACATCTTTAATCTTCACCCATACTTTTGTTTGCAAAGTCCTGTCAAGGGTATGTGGTCTATTATGATGTATTTGTATTAGGGTAGGGATGTGTTCTCATGTAGGGAGATCATGTTGTAGACTATGGCCGACAACATTTATAGGTGTATGAAAATAATTACCCACCACATGATTTCAAGTTGGATGATGTATTACCTGCCTTGAAAACATAGATTAATTTTTGTTGTTATAATTCCAGGGTGTTCATGGATCATAAGATATTTAAGAATATTTTTACAAAAAGAGATTTGAATTTAAGGAAACATAGATGTATAGAATATTTACAGGTGTTTGGGTTTGAAAATATGTATACTACATGAAAAGTAAATATTATAGCTAATGAATTAAGTAGTAATTTATAATATCATTTGTACCCAAATGCTTCAAATATATGTAATTTTTATGGGTAATATCTAATATTTGTTTAGATTTTGATGATAAATTCTTTGTTTTGGTTTTCTTTTTGGTTTCTCTTATTTTAGTTTTTACTGAGTATATTATGGAAGTATAGACATCTAATACTAAATTAATAACTAAGAGGTAAAAAATAAATCATTGGGTGACTATTGAGGGCAATAAGTTCGATAGGATTTTAGTGTTACACTATAGTGACTAGATCATGGAACCTATGTCTTTTCTAAAACAAAACATTTTTTCCTACCACCATTAAATATGGGTTTTCTGTAACACCATGCCCTTTCCACATTGGCCTGATATGGTAGTGAGGTCTTACATGGCCTTAATTGATGTTTTGAAGACACCAATGGATGAAAATAAAGGCTGATCGATTCAACAATAAACTGGGGAATAATTTTCCATTGTGATATAAAAACCAAACAAACAAGTCATTACCAAAAAATTACATGATGCATGTAACAAATTAACCCATGTAATATATTAACAAAATACTACCATGATATTCCATAAAAATTCCAAAAAACAAATACAACCACACCAATACTAGAGTACCAAGAAAAAGACAAAACAACAAGACCCCAAGGAACTATGACACCATCCATAGATCCACTCCAAGATCCATGCTCCAAAAACCCCAACACCACCAAAGCATCACGACAGACGACTGGTAAAATGAGATGCTTTACTCTAAACTGTGTCTTGTAATACAAAATATTAAAAAGCACCAAAGTTCAAAAATAGGGGTGATTAATAATAATTATTAGTATTTCCCCAAAATGAATTTTATACACATGCCACTAGAAAATAACAATTAACAAATTCATATAAAACAGTTTATTTTAAACATCAAATAGTTCAAAAATTACCGATAATAGAAACACACCCTTACCAATCCACCATTACCATAACCATGAAACCTAAGGGAAATCCAAACAACCATTCCACATGCCATTTCACCATTTCACATTATCACAACAATTTTCATCTTGCATAGAAACACACAATAATGAGATAATATAGTGTAACTTCTCGTCCAAACCCATTTACTACATTCCCAATCATGTGGTACTTACCACCAACTTTTCCTTTATGGTGGACCCTCTGTCCACTCTCCATATTATTTTTTATTATGGTACTCCCCACCCACTTCACATCATTACAATCACAAACATAACATGCACAAGAAATTAACCAAGCATAAAACTCACCAAGGCCACAACCACATCCCAATACCCATTTATTAATTAAACAATACATTGAAGAATCATCCATGCCATTCCACTTTTCAATAACGTACCCCTTTTTATTAAAACCCATTTTCTCAAACCATTTCCATAAAACAACCCATGCTACCATTTTTAAAATTAATGTTTTAAAATCACATAATGAGAACATTTCAAATCCAAACACCTTTTACCCAATAAAATCCACATGAAATTGCCATTGGGATTTCTAAACAATTTATCATCTCAAAATAATATATTAATTAAATAAAAAATTTATTTGGAAAATAATTCTTGTTTTAACAAAGTTGATTTGGTTGAGAAGCCACCTACCTTTAGGGTTCCGGTAAAATCAACCCATAAGAACCCAAAAAATCCGAGAATATGCTCCACAAAAACCAATCAATATCTCCTTACCCCACAACAAAAAATCCTTAATATCACTACATAATTAAACTAAAACCCACGATATACAAACAAAGGATGTAGACTGTTAAAACTGAGAGAGTGGGAAGAGTAGATCTAGATAAAACCACATACAACCAATAGGACATACATATCCAAGATGAAATGCCTTCAAACAACCAATAAACAGCTTTGATTTTCTTCAAAAATCGGTGGGAGAGCACCTCTATACATTGAGATTGAGGAATACCATGTATGGTTTGTATGGGAGGAGAAATGAGATATTTAGGGAAAAATAGACTATCTATGTTTAAAAAAACTAATATGGATGGGTCCCATGGATAGCTTATACGGTTTGAAAAAATATACACTAACTGTGTGGATGCTACTTTGTGAAAAGTGGAATATTGTATATTTACTTGGGATTCTTTCACGGTTTCCACATTCTGTGATCCAACCATATAGCATTAAAAAGGACTCAAAACCATCCAAAAAAAAATTCTAGACTCTCCCAAACACTCCCAAACTATACCCGACCACTTAATATTCAGAAAAAGTTATAAACAAAGGTCACATACCACAAAGTAGGGGTGAACCAATATCCCCACCATTTTTAATTTACATCCTTTTAATGAAGATAGTCACTACGTTACCGATAGTGCTCAGGAAATTGCTAAGACATCTCTTTGTCTCGCTCCAATGTCTCCTTCTGAATATAACCATGTATTGACAAAACTATAACTAGATCGATGATCTTTCCATGAAAGACATTATCTTGTATATCTACAATATTTACTTGCACATGCACCAAATATGCATGTAGCTTCATCTCAACATGATCCCAATCAATCACATGGTCGTGATCTGGCTGAAATATTTTTCACTACGACACCTAAAACACATTTTTCAATACACTAAACTGTGGTGGAAATGACAACTGATAAGACACCTCTCAAACCAGCTCATGTATCTGAAAGGGTATTATATACCCTGGAAATAAAATTCTATGGTTTCCAAACTGGCGGTGCCCAAGCCTCGGAGAGATTCCCGAGAACACATGACTAAACACCTCGAATGACAACATCCATTGATGATGGTTTGTATATTATTTCTATCATCATTGACCCATCTTCATCCTATTTATGATCAACATTATCATCTCCATAATATCTTTTTATAGTCTCAGTCCATCCATCCAAATTTCACTCATTTTCAACCAACACAATGGAGAACAACATGGATGCTCATACAATGCTTCAAACAGGGCCATCTATATTAAATCTGGATAACTATAATTATAGAAGAACTCCACCAAAGGTATTTGATCCTCTCATGAACAAACAAAATCCATCATAAAAACCCATAACATATCATACAAATTTTTTATCGTCTTCTCGGATTCACCATCCTTCTAAAGATGAAATTCCATGCTCATCATCAACTGTGTACCAAGGGATAAGAACATGGATTTCCAAAAACTATATTTGAAGATCCAATCTCTATCTGATACATTCAACACTAAAACACTATGCCTTATTTATCACTTCATGGATATAGATTATGGATAGATCATCCACTATATGAGATTCATGAATCTGGATGAAATGTTCCCACTTTATGAGTCCATCCACTACCACCCATATGGCATCATGCTTTCTAACTATATTTTGGAGTCTTATAAAAAATCCATCGCTATCTGAATCCATTTAAACACAGGGATATGTAAATATTGAAACATTCCTACTAGCTGATGATGCTCTGCCTTCCCTTGCTGACAAGTTAAAGATCTAAATACACACTCAGAAACTTTAGTTGTCATACCATCACTCCAAAATATGCACGTTCAACACATTATACATTTTCTAAATTCAAAGATGGAAATACCACATGGAATGATGATAAACCATATGAATTTGATCTTATTGATGCACTATAAAAACCATCAGATTCCAAAAACACAAAATTGGATTCCTATTTAGTTTGAGTCCCTAAATTCTCTCCCAAACATTTAGTTTCAACCTCATAACCATACATTCAAAATCAGATGCAAGAAACTATTTAACCAACCCAACCAAATCCGGATGTAATGGAACTGACAAAACCACTCTATGACCCTGGTCCTGAAATTCTAGCTGCATGTCACCTATGACCAACATCAACTGCCACAAATTCGATGAATGTTTCACTACTTGGGGATATGAATTCATAATTAATTCATCCACTACAAAATTTCCCTTAGCCGGTGTACAAATTATGTCTTAATCTGTCATCTGAAGACACTCCATCCACCTACATTTCCTCAAGTTCAATTATCTTTGTTGGAAAATATTTTTTAAACTATAGTGAATGGTAAAAAACATGAATTTATCACTAAAGGTATAATGACACCACATTTTAAAGGAATGAACCATGACCTATAAATCTAAATCTTGTTTTGGGTAGTTCTTCTCATGAAACCATAATTGCCCTGATCTATATGCAACCACGTGATCCCCCTTCCTAAGAATTCACCCCAACTTAGATGTCGATGCATCAAAATAAACCATGAACCCTTTCCATGGTTTCAGAAAAACCAAGACTGAGGATGATGTAAGGCTACCCTTTTTCCATTCCAAACATCTATGAAACTACTTATGTCATTGAAATGAAACATTATTTCTTTAAAAACATATAATTTGTGAGGCCATTCATGAGAAATCTTGAACGAAATGCTGATAATACACAGGTAGACCAAGGAATCTTAATATCTCAAAAACATTATTTGTTGGTTACAATAAAATAACAACCTATATCTTTTCGATATAAACTAAAACACCCATCTCCAAAATAACATGGAAAAGGAAATAAACCACTTATATCAATAAATCACACTTTGAAAATTTGGAATACAAGACATAATCTCTCATGATCCCAAGTAAAATCACCATGTGGTGCTCATGATCCACCCTTTTCCTTGAATACACATATATATCATCAAAAAATAGCACTTCAAGAAAATCCACATATCTCTGAAATATTCTATTCATCAATTCCATGAACACAGCTGGTGCATTTTTTGAGGACAATGGGAATAACCACGTACTCATAATTGCCATATCAACTTTTGAATGAAATTTTAGGGAATATCCTCATTCCTCACCAACAATTTAAGATATCTTGACCTCAATCCAATCTTGTAGAACCCCTTTGCTCCACTAAAATAGTAAAAAAATCATCAATTCATATAAGTGGATATCAGTTCTTTATCAAAAAATGCTTCATCCTATGATAATTAACACATAACAAGAAGATTATGTCTAACTTTTTAACAAACAAAACCATTTCTACCCATGGAGATGTTCTAGGTTGGATGAACCATTTGTTCTCTAACTCTTACAACTAGACTATCAACTCCCTACATTTTTTCGGTTGTATCCATTATGAAGAAATTGATATAGGACTGGTCCTCAAAAGTATATCAGTCATAAAATAAACTTCACTTAGGGGTGGAAACCCATAGAATTCATTTGGGGGGAATCCATAAAATTATCCACAATATCTGGAAGATCAATCTTTTGATAACATTGATTCCAATTATAAATCTGCTAATAAAAATGAGATCGTGCCAACATCTAGTGCAAACAAATCTATTGCAACCAACTATTCCTTCTTCTCCCTACTAAATTTATGTTAAACATTTTCCTTCATCGTAAAACTAACATTTGTTTCATATAAATCAGTGTGGTCCTTAAATATCACCAACCAATCCATTCCCATGATTATATCCTTAGCATTCATCTCAAGAACTAAGAAATCTCCCATCAATTCAATGTTGTCCACAACTAAGAAATAATATCTTCATAAGAAGGCTTGACACTCTATTTAATCTAGAAGAGATTGATGTTTTAAAATTGAATGCCTCATTTCCACATTTATATCCTGCAAAAACATAACACGAGATGTAACGAAATATGGGGAAGAACCTGTATCAATGAAATCTTTCCTTAACATGGAATTGAAAAAAACCATACCTCATACCATGGATTGTCCCGAATGATCATCCATCGCCACCTATTCATCTCTGAACCACTACTTTCCTGCCACAATCTTCTCTTTATTACCCTGCTGAGGTGTCATGGTATTTAAAAAATCACCATGAATAACATGGATCTACTGACGAGGAGTATGTTTTCCCCCATCCCACTGAGGTATAGGACATATGTGACCCATGAGGAGTGTCACGAACACCCAACCTCGGAGCATTACTGGAATACCACTGAAGATTCCCCATCATCTTATAGTTATGACATGCTAAAGGTTCTATTGTACAATCCTGGTTAATGTGTCCCATAGAGCCACACATAAAACAACTCGGCTTACTCTGAGGCATTGGGGGAAGATTCACCAATATTTTCGTTAGATTTTGATCCATAATCCCATGAAAGAAATATGATTCCCTCATCCTATTGATCCCAAAATTCGAGTACCGACTATTCCCCATGGGTACTAACATACATACCCTTATTGTATCCCCCAAAATATCTCACTCATCCATTTTAGATCTATTGACCATTTCAGGGTATTCATTTATACACAGTACCAGTATCTTGGAATGAATTTCCCTTGTCAACCCAACTTAAAACATATGAAATTTCAATAATGTACTACCCACCACCTCAGGTGGAAACCACAATAAATTCATAAACATGTCTTTGTATTTTGTTATGAAAATGATATTGTACTTCAAACAGAAAAAATACATTGTGCGCTGAATTCTAAATGTATGAATGTAGAATTGTATATTAAAAAGTTAATCAAAACCCACCCATGTCACACATTGGTCTGTCCTTGCTTGGACCGCAAAATCCAACCAATAAATGGAATGATATTCCCACATATACATGGATAACGTTTCTTTCATCTCTGCAGGTGTTCTAATGAATTCAAACATCATATTCATTCTATTTAGCGATGCTTCTGCCCTTTCCGGCATCAAATCACAACAAAAAATGGGTGGATTCTTATTTATTAAACTGAACCTCCTGATTCACATACTTTGGTTAATACTATACATTCCCACATTCCTTAGATTTTAATGCTTTAACTATACTATGCCCTATCTACTAGTTCCCTAGAGGCTTAGGTGAAACCACTTTTTCAGTTGCCTCCTCCGATTAGTCTCTACGATGCCTACCCAGTGCCATTTATATCAATAGAAATAAACAATAATTATCACACCCTTAACAAGAAAAGGATTAAAATTTTAAATTTCAATTAAATAACAACTATCACAGCTAGGATTTCAACAAGTTCACATTTCCCATGTTGCACTATTTTGAAAATTCCACCATGTTTTTAAAATCGATCAATTTTGAAAATATTATAACCATCCATATTTCAAATCCACACATTTTAAATAATTCCAAGACTTTACAGACTATGATATATTCATTTCATCACAAAAATCATTATACCCTAATGAAATATGAATCCTAGTTGAAATCCAATTGTACCATGCATTCCATGCTAATCTCATTGTCCACACCCACGACAATGGGATATCGAATTCCTATAAGTTTCGCAAAAAGGCATATGTACCAAAATCCCTAGTAACATGAATTTCTGTATAAATGGTTTAGATATGTTCTTTTATACTATAAATTCCATGTCCTAATAATACTACTCCTTTCTACCACACCAACACAAGGAATAGACTAAGAACAAATGTCAACACCAGGACCAATAATCAACATTAATGGACCGAACAACTATTTTCATTAGATAGACACGATCTGAATAAACTGATTCCACTTTAAAAACCCTCCCACTTTTTCATTGGCTTGAGAAGGTGGTTAGGTGTTACATATCATTAACTAATGTTCCCAAGGAACAAAAGGCTTGAAATAAAAGTTATAGTCTTTCAGAATAAATTGGGGTTCAATTTTCACTTCAGATAAACCAGCAAAACAAACAAGTACTTGACAACAAAACAACATCACGCATGTAACATAAAAACCTCGGTCATATATTACCAAAATACGACCATGATATTCCATAAAAATTCCCAAAACCCAATACAACCAAACCAATATCAGAGTACCAAGTGAAAGAGTAAAAAAATGGACCACAAAGAACTATGACACCATTTATATCTCTATACGAAGATCCATCCTCCAAGAACCATAACACCTCCAATGCATCATGACAAACTTCTAGAAAAATGAGATGTCTTAATCATACATGTGTTCTAGAATAAAACATCTATAAAAGTGCCAAAGTTCCAAAGTGGGTGTTTGTAGTAAAACTCAGTAAGAATTTCATAAAATGACATCCGTACACAAACTCTAGGAAAGAACCATTAACACATTTATATAAAATATTTTATAGAAAATATCAAATAGTTCAGCAGTTACCGATAAGACAAAAAACCCTTACCAAGCCACCTTTACAAACACCATTCAACACAATGGAAATCCAAACAACTATTCCATATGTCATTTCACTATTTCACATTAGAAAAAAAATTCTCATCTTGCATATAATCACACAAAAAGGCAACAAACACGGTGGAACTTATCATCCAAACCCATTTACTACATTCCCAATAAAGTGGTAGTTCCCTCCCACTTATCCTTAATGGTGGAACTTTTGTCCACTATCCAACCTATTTTTTTTATTGAGGTACCCCCACCAACTTCACATTATTTCAATCACAAACAAAACATGAATAGGCCAATAACCAGATATATAACACACCAAGGCCACACCAACATGCCAATAACAATATCATAATAAAACAATCTGTTGAATAATCATCCATGCCATATCACATTTCAATAAAGAAAAACAATTTTATTGAAAAATATCTTCTCAAACCATTTCCCTAAATAAACCCAATTTATAATTTTAAAATCAACATTTTAATGTCAAACTACTAGAACATGTCACAGTAAAACCCCTTTTCCCCACTAAAACACACAAAAAATTAAGAAAGGAATTTTTAACCAATTACAAAAATCAATATCAACAATTAATTCAATAAATACCAATTAATAGGAAAAATCCTTCTAGTTTAAAAAAGTGGAGTCGAGAGATAATACCCTTACCTTTAGGGTTCCATTGAAAAAGACCCACAAGGAACCACACCAAAAATCCTAGAAAGCCCTACACTAAAACCACTATAGATCACTTTACCTATTATCAAAACGTCTTAATGTCATTACATAAAGAAAAAAACTGTGATATACATAAAACATGATGTAGATATAGAAAACTGGGAGAGTGGGAAGAGCAGATCTTGAGAAAACCACATGGAACCAAGAGGGGATACTTACCCGAGATGAACCGCCCTCATACCACCATGAAAACCCTTTGATTTACTTCCAAAATGGGTGGGAGATCCCCTTTGTCTCTTAAGATCCATGAATACCATGTAGGGTTCATATGGGATAAGAAAGGAGAGAGTTAGGTAAAATCCAAACTAACCCCATTTAAAAAAACTAATTTTAATGGTTCATACGGATAGCACACATGGTTTGACTAACCCTACAGATGCTATTATTTGAAATGTGGCATATAACACTATTACTTTGGATTCATTAATGGTTTACCCTAACTGTGCTAAAACCTTGCAGCCTAAAAAAGGCCTAAAAACATTCCAAAAACATTTCCAAACACTCTTAAACACTCAAAAACATTACCCAACCACTTCATATATAGAAAAATGTATAAACAATAATCACAGATGTCAAAATTAGGGTTCTATATTGTCTATCATGGAATATAAATGATAAATAAAATAATGGGAATATTGTTTTGGTGGGAAGGAATATAGAGGAATTTGGAATAATTTTTCTTGAGTTGTCTCACCTATCGACAGTTCAATGTGGAGCACCGATGGACAATTGGTATGTTGTACTCCTAAAAAAATTCCATATCGAAATGGGAGTAGATATGTAACAACCAAGTATTTTTATAAGAATAAAATTATTTTTCATAGTATAAAGCATTAGAGTTAACGAGTTTATATTTCATTACAGAAAACACTATGTTCATCATGTGTTACATGAAACAATCATTTTATCTTGCATTACATACAACCCAAATATTTATACATTTAATAGAATATTAAACATGGATCATTGATCTTAATTGACCCATGACATATATTACCATTATAACCAAGCCAATAAATTAGTGGGTGTTAATATTAGAAACTAATTTCTGTAAAATAAAAATATATTTAAAATTTTCATTCCAAATATAAGTTATTGATAAATATTTATTAAATAACTAATCTATTTTTAATAAAGTGATTTTATTCATCAAAAATATTTTTTTAATAAACAAATAGTATTGATTTTCATGAGAAAATATTATAATAAACTATTAGAAGCTTTAGAATTTTTTTTGATAAAATTAAATTCGATTTTTTATTTGAATATAAAAATTTACTTTTGTTGGAATTCAGCTAATTTTCAAAAACATTTAATTTTTTCAATGAATATTTACAAATTCCAATTTTTGTACAAATCTAATAATTTTGAATAAATTAAGTTGTTTAATAATTCCAAATATGTTTGGAATATTTTTATAATGTAACTTAATTATTATTAGTATTTAACCCACTTATCAACATACATGACTTGAATTTTAAAAAATATATTCCATGTTTTTAATCATAATACATTATAATGTTAAATAATTAAATATTAATTTTTTATATATAAATAGTAAAAAAACTATGTTACCAAGGTTAAGGTTATAATTGTGTTTGGCACATTACATGAGCTTTTGTTAAAATTTATTTTAAACACACCTTGGAATTTTATTTGATAAATATGATTTAAAAACTATAATATGTGCTTAAAAATAATCTAATAATTCTCAAACTAATTTATCCATAATGGATAAATTACATAGGTTAGAAAAATAATTTCCGTACTGATAAACCGAAATGAAAAAACTAATACAACGTAAGAGTTAAGGAACAAAATGTTTAAAACATTTGTATTATTGTCTTTTAAAGTAGTATATACTCCAAATAATCTTTAAATCCTGTTAATTATCAATATGTGTTTCCACATTTTCTCATATTTACCTCATAATAATGACACTATTGGTAGTTTACAGAATATTTCACTCCTCATCTATAAAAGCGTACTCACTTCCCTCACTTCTCCACACCTATAAATCCATTTGATTAATAAAAACCCTAAAAAATTACTTATAAACATTCATCATGTATTAATATAAGCATTAATTTCGGTATAAATCCAAACATGAAAGGCATTTAGTGAAAACCAAAAGGAGTTGCCCACAATATAAGTATCTTTCATCAATGAGAATTCTTGATTTATTTCTTTCTCCACCCCTTAAATTATTTTTATACCGTGATTATATGATAAAATAATTATATTTCATATACATAGATGTTTTAATGTAATTCTTTATGACCTAAAACCACACAAAATCCCCTCAAATGGGTTTTAAAATTAGTGTTTGTGTGTACAACAACCTAGAATCTCGTGAAACGATGTTATTCGTTTTTTCCATTACCACCTCTCACGGTTGGGTAGGATTATTGATAAAAAGTTTATATAAGATACTTAAAATATAATTATACTTTTTGAGTCATTATATCATATATACGCATTTATGTTTCATTCCATAATGATTACGATAACATCACCAATGTGTATAACATAGTACCGCCTAACAAAGTGATATAATTAAATTTTCACTAACAAGACCCATGGAATGTAAAAATGGAAAATAACATAAATATATGTTATTTAAATTAAACCTGTCTGATAATAAAGACATATTTTTCATTCTTTAAATATATTATATCATTTTTTACCTTTCCACTCACTAACAAAATGATAACATAATTTTTGAACGTGTCAACAACCGCCTCCTCAAAGAGATGTGATTCATTTTTTCCCCACCACATAAAAATAATTATATTTTTAAGTATATATAATTAAATTATATGTTATATATTATATTTTTTTCAATTTTTAAATGAAAAATATTATTAACCTTCTTTTCATAATGATCCTTGAAGAATAGAAATGTTCCTCATGCATGTGTATATACTACAGCCTCCATGATCATAACGTTAGTTCATATTTCATAAACAAATTTCATTATGGTTTTAAAAATTATAATCGATGAACAATTATTATAATTATTTCATGATTATAATTCATTATAAGTTAATGTAATGGCCTCATTGACAATAGTAAACCCACCTAAGACGTTTTTGAGACAAAAATAAATACTATTACAGCATCCAATGCAAACATCATCAACTAAGTAATTATATATTAAATGTTAATAAGTTAAATAAAAGTAATATTAAACTTTAAAAAGGTTATAAATAAATTAAATAATGAAAAAAAATATCATTAAGGGAGATAATGATGCATTTAACAAGTTAGACTCAATGTATGTGCCGTCTCATCTCGCTTTTGTTTTATGAGATATCTTCCATATTCATCAAATTTTCTTACATGGTGTATATAATAACCATTAATGTGTTGTATTATTATTATAAGTAAATTTATAGGGATTAAAATATCCATTTTAGGATCTTTCTTTCACGGGGTTTGTAGTTTTAAAGTTACCAAAGCGGTAAAGGATTTTGGCCAGATTTTTCATCTTTGAGATGTGTTTATGTTATACACCAGTAATATTTTATAAGGTCTTAATAATATCTCTTGGATTAATTATATAATTAAAATCATTAATTTAATTATATTTCATGTTTCATTTAATTTTATTATTTCATGGGGATTATGATTCAATGTTACAAAAGTGGTAAGAGTTTTTTTATAATCACATCATTTATCGGTATTATGAACGATTATGTATCTGAAGTATAAATCATATAATTCTCATGAATTATTTTATATTATTGTTATTGAGGAAATTTTCATTTACTCATACTTTTTTAAAACTCTTTGGTACTTAAATATTTTGATAATGTGTTTTATAGAAAATATGACATTATTTCTCTCTCTGGTTAGAAATATATTTTCTTCCAAAACCATGTTTCTTGAAAATGAATTAATAATATTTTTTCAAAAAATTAAAATAACTTATTAAATTCATTTTTACCCATTTTTCTCTTCAAAATAATTCAAATGAAAGTTTATGATGCTTTCCGAAAAAGGAACATTTCTAAACTTTTTGCTGTGTAAAAGGAATGTTGTTTCTGATGTATAAGGAATTACCCATAGACATGACCGTCAATTTGATTGAACCACCCTTTTAATGTTTAAAACATTATGTTTAATGGAGTTTTTTTTAATATTAAATAAATTCGAAATTTTATAATGTGAATTTCATGGAATTTTTATTAAAAAAATTATGTTTTAAAATTGATTTTCAAAATGATATAGAATTTTTTTTAAAGGCATCTGATGTTATTTTAATGATATTTTCATTCATCAATGTCATTAACCATTTTGTTACACATGGACTAATGGGGATATTTTTTCATGATACCAACTTTATTCTTTCTCTGGATCGATTATGTTTGTTTCAAAGAGAATGTTATGAACCCCATTTCTTTTCAACGAATTAACAATGTTTCAAAGAGATTCTTAAGGAATCCGTTTTCTTTTTACTAAATAATCTTCTTTTCAAAGAGATTAAAATGAAACCTATTACTTTTTTATTGGTTAAACAAGTAATTAAATGATTAATGATTGTTTTATGAGTTTTATGTTTATATGAACGCTCTATTTACAATATTTATATTGTGTTTCATGGATATTATATTTGATGTGTGTGCCCAGATAGCTTCAGGTAAGCCCGTTATAGATTATAGGATGGGTGAACCAATATAACGCTATAATAAAATTTGTAATGATTATGTGCTATGGATAATAATATTATAAGTCATCTATATGTTTATTTTAATTTTAATGGATTCTATAAGGATTAAATGAGATGATGTTTTAGTAATTCAATATGTTTTATATACACTTGTTATGGGTTTATCATATTTAATTTGATCAATATTGAAATTACATGGAACATGATTGTTGATTCATGGGACAAAATCATTTTTTAAATAATTATTTACTGTTTTTATATTTGATGGTCCAGTTATTGATGGGTATAAATATTAATACGTTGTACTCATATAGCTTAATTATGTCATCATACTCTTCTTCTCATTTATTACATTTACATATTACTTCATACATTTTTCTTTACTGATAATCTATTATAACCATTATTATTTTTTCTTTTCCATAGGTTATATAGAAATAGGTTGAAATAGTTATTTCTAAAAATTATTTCATATGAATTATGAGGATTTCTTAATGTGCAAAAAAGTTGTCTAAATTGGGAGAAATTATCCTTAAATGTCCTGGTAATTTATTATATATGAGATTTTCCTAATTCCCTAAAAAAATTAAACTAAAAGGTCCTCATGAATATAAGTGATCCATTTTTTCATTTTTATTATTTATTATTTCGATATAAAAAACATGGGTCACAATTATCAGTATAAAATTGGAAAAATTGTCGTTTATGATTTCTGCACTTCATCTCATAGTGGGGTTATGGGCTGTTATAACTGGTATCAATGTGAAGGTTTAGTAAAATTTGGATATTATGATTTTTTTCATCTGAGAATATCTTTATATTGATGGGTACCTTTATAGGTCTAGAATATTATGGATGATCATATATTCAAATTATTAAACAACTATTTGTGGTTTTATGCATTGATATATTAATTTGTTTAATAATAATTTTAGGAGACATTTTAATAGTTTGAAATTTATGTAATATTTATAGATTAACATGAATTATGGAATTAAATTTTTTGGAATGGAGATTTATATTATTTATACCCTTTAGGGTTTATATGATCATGGATAATTAGAACACTAACCTTATCATAAATATAACCATAGGATTGAATTTTATTTTGTTAATAATTTATTAATGTTACTTCAAAAGAAGGTCACCATATTCTTGGGTATGAAATATGAAAGTTATGTGATAACTATTAAGGTTGAAATACTCTTTAATTTTCAGGTTATTGTCATTATTTTTTATATAGGGTTATGGTAGGACATTGTTTCATCGTTTTATATTACTATTAAATTTTTGAGAATAATGTATGAATGTATCTGTATTTTGGGAATTAACATACCATATACTTACCATTTTCGTTTTTTAATGTCTACAGACAGAAGGAATATATCATCATGATTTTGAGGATTATTTTTTCCATTAAAAGGTAATTTTAGTACTTTATGAATGAAAAGCCCATCTAAAATATGCATCATTTGAAAAAAAATGATGTGATTATCGTGAAAATTGAATAAAAGATTAAAATATACTCATCATGTAATAATATTTCCATTTGTCATAGTCGAAATGGAATGATAATTAATTAACTCTAGGAAAGTGATCTTAAAATAATTGTATAACCGTAGAACCATAAATTTTAATGAAGAGATGATATATTAATGTTTTTTAGTCTATAAAAATTAAATTTTATCATTGTCATTTTTTGTGATCAATGACCTCAGTAACTATCTAAAAAAATTCACGATTTTCCTCAATTCCCACTTATGTTATCTTATTTTGAAATCTTTTTACTTGTTATTAAATATGAAAAATGTAATTAACATTCTCTCTTATTAAGAGTACATTTTGTTATAAAAATTATGATGCGAATTCATTAGGAAATTATTTTTAAATCTAAAACCATTGATTTATGAGAGAAAATACAAATGGTATAGATAAAAGTTATTAAAGGAGGAAGGATGTAACTCCTTGATATATTTAAAAAAATAATATTATATTCAATATAATAAAATACATAAAATACTGATTTTTTTAATTACATGAAACATTATATTTTGATTACATAAATAGTCAGTTTTTCTTGCGTTACATGAAACCCTGATATTTTCACATTTGATAGCGTATTCAACACAAAAAACCAAACATAATGGACCATTGATATATATTACTATTATTACTTAGCCGTTAAATTGGAGGGTATGAATAGTATTAACAACTTTATGAAATATATAATTTATATATACAAATTCTTCACTCAATATAAACTATTAACAAAAGTTTAGTAAATAATCAACGAATTTTATGTAAATTGATTATTCTCTTCAACAATATGTTGTCTTCAAAAATCATTTTTAATGATTTTCATTAATAAAAAATATTATAATAATTTTTTTGGAAAACACTTACAATATATTTTATATAATTAAATTAAGTTTTAGAATAGTTATATCAAAATTTACATTGTATGAAATTTTAGGACTTTTTGGTAAATATTTATTTTTAGTTATATTTAATCCAATTAGTTTCTTTGAATCAACTTTGAATTTGTTTTTATTATATTGTTTTAAAAAAATTTGGTTCTGTAGAAATTGTTGTAAAATGAATAATGCATCACCTTTTTATTTAAATAAAATGATAACCAATTATTAATGTTTTAAATTAAATATATATTTATTATATATAATTAAAAATTAATTTATTATCATAAAAACATTATTATTGGTCATATAATAAATATAGAATCTATTTTTGTTCAAAAAAATACTACTCATAAAAACTTGTTACCTCACCACATCTACAAGATTAATATTAAATTAAAATTTTACACTTCAAGGATTTCTATACTACTGGATGGAGTACATATTTGGAATAAAAATATTTTATAATGACTAATTAATTCATGTAACACCGCAAGCTTCCACGATATGCTTCTCTTTGATTAATACAATACCATGTGTTGTGTGCAACTTCGAGTTATAACACACCGCGACCAATAAAAATTGCTATTATGAATAGTAAAACCCACTTTTTAAAATTTTATCATTCAAATTTTACTTCATTTTTTGATTTGAAATATCGATATTATCTTAGGGTGAATTTTTGGTATTTTTTTGAAATCTTTCAATTTTGGATTAATAGTGAAATACACTGAGTTATAGTTTAAAACCTTATTTATATTTAAATAACTAATTATTTTATTTAAATTTTTTATGTGAAAATAGATACATAATACTTATATATGTTCAATGTAATTCATTAGATTAAGTTTATAATAATTTTAGATATATAAAAATTTTATTTAATTTTTTGTCATTTTTACCCACCTACTATGGGCACTTGAAAATTTACATAAAACATAATTTTACCTCATTTGTGAGTTGAATTTAAAAAATCTGAGAGACATGGTTTATATCTGTATGTAAAATCTTGTTCAACAAGATGAAAATAATTTTTGGTGAATAGTAACTTCTTACTTTTCTTTACCACGGTTAAAAGTAAATAGGGTAATTAAGGGGAAAATAGATATTATTATTACCCTAAAAATGTCCTAATTCTATTCGATAAGTATAATTAGACCAAAAAACCTTAGGAATAATATAGGATCCTTTTGGCCCACTTTCATTTGATTAGGCCATTTATTATTATTTTATTTAAAGAAGCGTTATGGGAGTTAAAATCAAACTTTAATAACAAAAACATTTTTAATATAGGGTTATACAAAATAAAAATTCGACTATAAATACTCATCTGAAAGAAAAAAATGATATCTTACATAATGGTATTTTATTTTCAATAATTACACATTAAATAATTAATTTTAATTTTGACACAATAATGATGTAGTAAATAAAGTATTAATGAAATATTAAAATAATTGATAATATAAATATCCAAATAAATAAAATTTGAAACTTTTTATGAATTCCACTAATTTTATAGGATAATATGACAAGTTTAGGATGTTTCGATGAATTTTGTTGGAAGTAATAATTCTTTTATGAATTTATAAAAAACAAAATACCCAATAGTGTCCAAATTGACATAAAAGGGGATTTAAAACAATTACTATAATAGTAATTGATATTCTATTCATAAAAATATAATCATTAGACAAAAGACTTATATAATGATATTTTTATCACTAATGAACCACATGGAGTTCTCTTTGAAGTATATAATATGTTTATTAACCATATATTATAAAAATACAATGAGACATGGTAATTGTCAAACTATTTAACTAAGAGTTAAATCTAAAATATTAAGTTAATATAGTGACCCAAACCGCTATAAAACCTATTGTATGAGTGGTTTTCGACCCATTCTCATCTTATCATTTAAATAATTCATTTTGGAGCCATTAGAAGCCGAAAATAATTTTATTATATTATAATATTTCAAGATTTTCCTAAGATGCCCCTCACCCCTCTAATAAAAAGGCACTTCCCCTTCTAACTAGTTGACACCTTCAAAGCCATTTGGCTTGGGAAACCCTTATCCAAATACCCTATCAATTTTCCTCCCTTAATTGTAGAGTAATTCCTTTAGTCAGAAATCCCACCTAGGGATCCCTTTTGATAAAATCAAAAGAAAAAACCTGAAGAAGTGGTAAATATTTCATCATGTCTTTCAAGATCATTTTTATTCCACATCCACTTTCTTTATTGTTTCAATTATAAAATAATCACTCCAGTATATTCTATATACTGTGATGTTATTATAAATATGGTACAACCTTATTCATTATTCTATCCATCCTTTTAATGACATGTCACCATACGTGTGTACGTACGACTTACCGTCTCCACATCGTGGTGTAATTGTTATTCAATAAATTTTTATTAGGATGAGTATAATAATGATGACTAATTGATGTAAATAATAAATATAAAATGATAATGATTCTGTATATATGATATACCATCAAATTATATAATATTTTAATATCAAAACAATGATATTATCGCTCGTGCATACGTACAGATTACCATCTCCACGAACGTGATTAGATTCATTCCCCATCATATCCATTAAATAATAATTTTTATTTGACGATTAAAAATAATTTTTAAAGACATAATATCATTTTGAATGTTAATAATATTCATCATTTCAACAACAAATATTACTAACATAATAAAGAATATAATGGAAAATGAATCAGTTAACGCCATAAACAATGATACAACAAAAATATCATTAACAATGAAATATTATAAGATCATATATGATATCATATTAATGTATATGGTTCTTTTATAATTTAATAACAATTATTTCACAATTATATTGGAGGTTATCCTACCCACGACCAAGGAAAAGAGAAAGGTATGGGTTAATATCAAAATCTCTGTATTCTCCGAGGTTTTCTATGTAAGTATCTAATAGGACCTCTTTATCATCCACATCCATGTTTCGTAAAAATGTAATCCAAAACAATTTTACTATTTACTAGAGACTGGTTTAAAGTCATTTATTCCATTGTTTTACATTTTATAAAATGGTTTGAAAGGAATCTTTCCTTCTTTTTCTGAATAAAGTACTTTTTGACCATTTTGAAAAATTTAATGTAAGAATGTTTTTTAAACTTATACACTGGGTGCGACTATTTTCTTCCATTATAACATTGTCCAAGCTTAACTTACAAAATTATAAATATATTTTCAAAATAAAAATTTTCTTAAGTGATTTCAAAATATAAAGAGTTATTTCTCTAAAAAGGTTTTCATTTCATCTATATCATCATCCTTCGATGGATTTTATGTTTATTTGAAGTTGATTTATTATGATACAAGCCATCAATATTTTATTGAAGGTTTTGTGATTTGTTTGACTATGGATGTGTTATTTTTAAACCAATCATGGTTTATGGATAATGTATTGACAATTCGTATGCTATTTTTAATACGAATGTTTATGTTATGTTTAAACCTTTTCATATGAGGAATTGATTGGACTTATTAAGTGATGGGTGGAGCCTGCTATAGATCTTTGATGCATTGGTAGGTCTCATGAGACAAACTAGTGTCTTGGAAGAAGTCTTTGACAAAATATAATTTTTATTTTTCACACAAGGCCTTGACAATGTGGTTATTAAGTCTGGAATTATGTATTCCATCATTATGAAAGTTTCCATTGATATTGCATGTTATTATTCGACTAGTATAATATCCATGTCAGTTGGTAAATGGAATTATTTTGATTTATATATTCCATTTTATGATGATTTTTATGTTGAAAAGGATTTTGTTTTAATATTATACATTGCGTTAATTGTTAATACTTATTTATGAATGTTTCTGCATTATTGTTATCTATACAGAGCCTATGAGCTCACCCATCTCTATGTTTTATTTATTCTCAGGATGAAAATATAAAAATTATTACTCAACTATAGGGATAGTCTATGTGATTTTAGTGTTTTATATGAAAAAAATGTTGTTTTAGTCTTCCATTTTATGATTTAAGGTAAACCATATGAATGTATATATTATTTCCAAGGAAACTAAAATGATCGGTCTTTCAGGACATTATCTTATATGATCATTCCAATGATATGTACAAATTCACTTACACTGGGATTTTGTGTTCAAGGCATTATATATGTTATCAGAAGAAGTCTGTTACAAACCATGTAAACCAAATTTAGAAAAATATTGATTAGATCATATAATCCCAAGATAGACTTTGAGGATTAGTATAGAAGAACATCCAAGACTTTTGGTATTGTAGAGATTTTGTGAGCTTTCTAAACAATACATCCCTATCTGGAAACGAGAAGGTAGAGGAGGTTCTAGCACATATGTACATATGGGTAAAACATGAAAACACCACTTTAAGCTATACTCGAACGGGTACTGGTGCACGACAACGGGCCTTGCAGCACTCTTGGTTACGACACTCCTGGGGGATATGCATAGGATAATTATAATTTTCTTTACAAACCATTATGAAGGGTTTGTG
This sequence comes from Viscum album, assembly GCA_963277665.1. Taxonomy (NCBI): domain Eukaryota; kingdom Viridiplantae; phylum Streptophyta; class Magnoliopsida; order Santalales; family Viscaceae; genus Viscum; species Viscum album. Next base: position 696,707,126 of record OY728141.1, read on the forward strand.
AGTATAAACAACCTCAATGGAATAATTTTTTGTTATGGATTATATCCCTAAATTGTTCAATTTATGTTAAGTGTTTTACTAGTTTGAACTAATGTATTGCAATTCATAAACTAATCTAGTTTATGCCATTTTTAAAAAATGGAGCCAAGTTGAAGGATTGTAAACTGTATCAATGCACACACTCCATGTATTAATTTCCCTCCTACTCAAGATAATTATAATGGAGCTGGTGATGCGACTGTTTTGATCATATAATCACCATACTCTGACAACTCACTTAAGTAATGAATAATAACATTAACTGTATGGAGCACCCTGATCCACAGTATAGAGGATCAATTTTAGATCGCTTTATGCTGAAACAACCACCAAAATTTAATGGTTGTAAAAATACATTAGTGGCTGACCAATGGATTAATTTCTTAGGGAAAATATTCCACGCCTTCGGGAGTAGCAAAATGGAAGAAGTTGTCATGGCAGTTTTTCGCCTCACTGGAGGTGCTGATCAACGGTGGTCAATGATTTAAAACAAAAAGGAGGATGAAGAAGTATCAAATATGTATACGAGGGAGCTTAATGATTTTTTCATAGAAATATACTTTCCTCATGACCGTCGAGTGGATATAGAAAGACATTTTCTGAGTCTGAGGAAAAGGAGGATGAGAAGGTTGCAATGTATGAAGCTAACTTTACAAGGTTAGCAAGGAATACTGCAGATTATATACATAATCAAACAAGTAAAATTGATCATTTATTTTATGGGTTAAAAAAATCTCTCTGTTGAGCATTAGTCTCACAATCCTTCTCGTCATATGAAGATATTGTCTCACGTGCTATCAAGACAGAAAATGAATTCACTAAGTCTAACGACATTAAATCAAATAAAGAGAAGAAGAGATCTGTTGAACACTCTAGAAATGTAAATAAGGGGAAGAAGGGAAATGTTTAATATCCATCATGTAGTAAATGTTGGAAGAAACACCCTGGTAGTTGCCTAAAGGGAATGATATTCTATTACAAGTGTGGTGAAAAAGGACACCATGATCGTGATTGATTGGGGAAGAAAGCGACTATCGATGTTGAATTCTACAATTGTAGAGAAAGAAGACACTATGCAAATGAATTTCCTAAGAATTGGGGGAAATTACCTCAAAAATGGCCAAGGTATCAAGGAAAAGATTATTCTATCACTACTAATGAGGTTGATGCTCCGAATGACGTAGTGGTAGGTAATTTAATGGTTTCCTCACGTTTAGGAAATACATTATTTGATTCTGGATCATCGCATTGTTTCATATCGTTTTAGTTTGATAAGAAAATTAGATATTTCCAATTTCAATTATTAAGGGAGTTGTCAGTAATAACTCCCAAGGGAAGTAACATTGTAACAACATTTTATGAAGCAGTCCTCATTTGGGCTTATAAATGTTCTTTATCTACTGATCTCATCATCATAGACATGATTGAATTTTATATAATCCACGGTATGGATTGCCTTTTGTACCATGATGTAAAAATTTATTATATGAATAAAGAGGTTACTATTTTTGATGACGATGATAAAGAACACCTTATCTTTAGAGGAGAATCATCACCACATAATTCTTAGCTAGATCCACCCACAATAGCTCAACTAAATGCAATTATTGGGGAGTAAGAAAATGAAATAACTATGGGTAAGGAAATGAATGTTCATATAGTGTATGTACATATTGTGAAAAAATATGCTGATGTTTTTCTAGAATATTTACCTAGACATCCAAAAGAATGAGAAATTGAGTTTTCCATTTATTAAATTCTTGGTTCGAGGCCCATATCGATGACCCCTTATAGAATGGCCACTCTGGAATTAGTTGACCTAAAGAAACAACAAGAAGCATTGAGTAATAATGGATTTATTCACCCTATTGTTTCTTCATGGGGAGCCCCTATCCGTTTTGTTAATAAGAAGGATAAATCTATGAGGTTGTGTATTGACTACAGGGAGATCAATGCTATAACAATAAAGAAAAAGTATCCCCTACCTCACATTAATGATTTATTTGACCAAATTAATTGATCTCAATACTTTTCCAAGATTTAACTTTTATATGGAGATCATCAGTGGTGTGTGAAGAAGGAAGACATTCTAAAAACAACATTTTGAACCACGTACGGGCATTACAAGTTTATAGAAATGCCTTCTGGATTGACTAATACACCCTATGTGTTCAAGGATCTAATGAATCGTTATTTCAAGGAATATATTGATGAAATATAGTTTTATTTATTTATGATATCTTGGTATAATTTAACGTAATGAAGATCATGATAATCACATTAGCATTATCCTGAAGACTTATAGAAGACCCGAATTATATGTGAAGTTTAGCAAGTGTGAATTCTAGATTCAAGATATTTCTTTTCATGGAATATTGTCTCTTAGGATGGAATATTTTTTGATCCTTCTAAGACAAGAGAAATCAATGAACTTCCAGCACCGATGAGTATAACTAAGGTACATAGTTTTACTAATTTAGTAAGTTATTATTGACGTTTCGTCCAAAATTTTTCCCGGTTGGCTAACCCATTAAAAAAGCTCAAACAAAAAGGGGTTAAATTTGTTGGGAAAAAAATCATGTGAAGAATGTTTTGAAGAAATAAATAGAATATTATTCAATCCTCTTATATTGACTCCAGCATCGGGGAATGACGAGATTGTTACTTGTAGTGACGCATCAATGAAATGACTTGGTTTTGTCTTTATGCAGAATGATAAGATTATTTCCTATGCATCACGACAACTAATAATTCAGTAGAAACACTATCCTACTCATGATATTGAGTTAGAATCTCTATTATTTTCTTTGAAGACATGGAGACATTATCTCTATGGTGAAAATTTTGATATATATACCGACCACAAGAGTTTGGAATATATTTTCTCATAGAAAGAACTCAACATGAGGTAAATGAGATGTCTTGAACTACTCAAGGATTATGATTCCAATATACACTACCACTCAGGGAAGGAAAATAAGGTGGAACATGCTTTGAGTAGAAAAGATCATGGAGTTTTGAAGAAGAAGAGAGTTTAAAGGAAGCCTATTTTCAAGGATCTAGTAATGATGGATATGGAAATAACCGTGGAAGGTGAAACATCAATTATTTTTCAAATGGTTGCCAAACCATCTTTACTAGAAAGGATAAAAAGTTCACAGGTTGATGATGAGGAGTTTCAAAAGAGTATTAAATTTGTGAACAATGGGAGATTGATCAACTTCATATTTGAATATGGGATTTTGAAATTTGGGAAGAGAATTTGTGTTCCTAACATAACTTAAATGAAAAGGGAATTGTTAGATGATTATGATTGATCCAATTTCTCTATACACCCTGGTATCACCAAAATGTATAGAGATTTTAAGGAACATTTTTGGTTGAGCTATATGAAGAGGGAGATTACTAATTTTGTGTCTAGATGTATGGTTTGTCAGCATGTGAATGATGGAAGGCATCAACAAGAAGGATTCTTGAAACCTCTTCACATACCAGAGTGGAAATGGGATAATATTATGATGGACTTTGTAATGGGGCTACCATGGAAACCTAAAATGAATGATGCAATATGGTTCATTGTTGATCTTCTTACCAAGTCAGCACATTTTCTTGATATAAGAGAATATTTAGAACTTGAACGTTTATCAAGACTATATATTAATGAAGCTATAAGACATCATGGAGTACCTATATCAATTGTTTATGATTTTGATCCCCATTTTACATGAAGATTCTGGAAATATCTTTAGAAATCCCTTGTGAATGAAATTCATTTGAGCACTGCCTACCACCCTCAAACTGATGGACAATCAGAACAGAATATTAAAACATTAGAAGATATGTTGAGATCTTTCTCATTTGAAATTAAAGGTACGTAGGATCAATATTTACCTCTATTAGAATTCTACAATTACAATAGCTTCCATCCAAGTATTCAGATGCCACTATATAAAGCATTATTCAGAAAGAGATGTTGTACACCAACCTATTGGGATGATGTTGGTGAAAGAAAACATGTAGGTCCAGAACATACTGAGGAAATGATGAAAAAGGTGAAGGTTATCCAAAACCACATCAATGCATCTCAAACTATGTAAAAGTGCTATGATGATATCCAAAGAAAGGATTTGGAATTTCAAGTAGGAGAACATGTTTTCTTGAAGGAATATCCCTCAAAGGTAATTATACGTTTCGGTAAGAAGGATAAATTGAGTCCCATGTACATCGGACCATTCAAAATTATATAATGAATTGGGGTTGTAGCGTATCATTTGGCTGTACCACCAAGTACCTCCAAAGTTCACGATGTGTCCCACATATCACTGTTTATAAAATACATGCCTGACCCAATGCATGTACTCACCTATGAGGAATTAGAACTGGAACTCGATCTATCTTATTTCAAAGAGAATGTCAATGTTATTGATACAAGAGAACAAGTGCTGAGAAACCAGATGACTCGTCTAGTAAAAGTTCTATGGAGAAACCATAAGAGGGATGATGCAATGTGGGAACACAAGGAACTTATGATGAAGGACCACCCGATTATTTTTATGCAGTAATATTCTAGAAAATTTGTGGATGAAATTATTTTAAGGAGGAGTGAATGTAACACCCCAATATTCCACGGTATGCTTCTCTTTGAATCATACAATAGCGTGTGTTGTAAGAATCTTTGAGTTCTAACACACCGCAATGAATCAAACTAGCCATTATGACTAGTAAAACCCACTTTTTTAAGTTTAATAAATTTTATCATTCAATATGGACTTTATTTTTGAATTCGGAATATCAAAATTTGATTAGGTTGAATTTTTTGTAATTTTTTGAAAAGATACAATTTTGGATGAATAGTGAAAAACACTAAGTTATAGTACAAAAATGAATTTTTTTTAAAATAATTATTAATTTTATTTAAAATTTTCATTGGTCAAAATATATAAATAATAATTATATAAGATCTTTTCAATTAATTGGAGTCAGTTTATAATAATTTTAGATATATAAAAATTTTGTTGAACTTTTTTCCATCTTTTACCCACCTCCTAGAAGCATTTGTAAATTTTTATAAAATGTAATTTTACCACCTCTGTGAGTTGAATTTAAAAAACCCAAGAGCCATGGTTGATATCAGTATGTAAAATGTGGTTCAATGGGATAAAAAATATTTTTTGGTGAATAGTAACTTTTTTCTTTTATTTGCCACGGTTTATTGTAAATATGGTAATTAAGGTTAAAATGATATTATTATTACCCTAAGACATGTCCTAATTCTATTGGATAAGTATAATATGACCAGAAACTCCATTATTAATAAAATATGATCGTTTAGGTTCACTTGGATAAGATTAGGACATTTATTATTATTTTATTGAAAGAAGAGTTAAAAGAGTTAAAATAAAATTATAATAACTAAAATATTTTTAATATAGGGATATACATAAGATAAATTTGACTATAATCATTCATTAAAAAACTAAAATGATTTCCTAGAGAATGGTATTTTATTAATAATTTTTTGACATTAAATAATAAAATTTACTTATGATACAATGATGACGCAATAATGATTGTATTATTGAATGATTAAACTAATTGATATTATAAATACCCAAATAAATGTAATTTTAGTCTTTTTATTAATTAAACTAATTTTCTGGGTTAATATGACATGTTAGGGTTAGTTAGATGATTTTTTTTCAAAGTAATAATACTGTTATTAATTAAAAAAAAACAAAATACCAAATACTGTCAAAATTGAAAAAAAAGTGGTTTAAACAAATATTATATTATTAATTAATATTATATTCATAAAAATATCAGGTTCAGCCAAGAGACATATATAATGATAGATGTATCATTAATGAACCACTTTGGGTTCTCTTGGTAGTATATAGTATGTATATTAACCATATAACATAAAAATACAAAGAGACATGGTAAATGTCAAACTATTTAACTAAGTGTTAAATTTAAAAGATAAAGTTAATATAGTGACCCAAACATTTATAAAACCTATTTTTTGAGTATTTTTCGACCCATCACAACCTTATAATTAATGAATTTATTTTGGAGTCATTATGAACTAAAAATGATTTTATTATAAAATAATATTTCTAGTTATTCCTAATGTGCCGCTCACCCCTCTTATAAAAGGGAATTTCCACATATATCTAATTCACACATTCAAAGAAATTTTTCTCTTCCAAACCCTTCCCAAATAACCTATAAACTATACTACCTTCATTATAGATGCCTTATTTTAGTCAGAAAGCCATCCTAAGGGGCCCTTTTGACCAAATAAAAAGGATGAACCCGAAGAAGAGGTAAATATTCCATCACCTCTTTCAAGTTCCTTTCTTCTTACACTTCCTATTTCATTGTTGTTTCCATTATAAAATAATTACACCACTATATTCTATATAATATGGTTTTATTATAAATATTTTACAACCATATTCATTATTCTATCCATACTTTTAATGATATGCCACCATAAGTGCGTACCAATGACTACCATCTCCACATTGTGGTGCAATTATTATTCAATACATTATTATATGGATGGTTATTATAATGATGTTTAATTGATGTAAATAATGAATATAACATGATAATTATACTTTAAATATGATATACCATCCAATTAAATATTATTTTAATATCAAAAGAATGATATTGTCGCACGTGCGTACGTATAGATTACTGTCTCCACAATTGTGATTAGATTCATTCCCCATCATATCAATTCAAGACTAATTTTCATTTGATGATTAAAAATAAACATTAAAGTCTTAATATCATTCAGAATATTATTCAGATACATCATATCCACAAAAAACATTACTTACATTACAAATCATATAAAGGAGAACGAATCAGTTAACACCTGAAACAACGATACTTCTGAAATATCATTAATGAATCAATATTAAAAGATCAAATATTATATGATATTAATGTATATGGTGATTTTATTTTTTAAAACTATGATTTAAACATTTTATAGGAGGTTAACCTACCCTAGACCAAGGAAAAGAACAAGGTATGGATTAATTTTACAATCTCTTTCTTATCCGATGTTGTTTTTATGTAAGTATCAACATGGACCTCTTTATCATCCACATCCATGTTTCATAAATATGTATTCGAAATTTTTTTTACTATTGACTAGAATATGGGTTAAATTCATCTATACCCATGTTTAATTTTTATAAAATCAATTGAAAGAAATCTTTCTGTCATTTTCCAAACAAGGTACTTTTTGACATTTTCGACAAATTTAAGGTAAGAATGTTTTTAACATATATATTGGGTGCAGTTATTTTATACTATTGTAACATTGTCAAAGATTCTCTTATAATCTTATAAGAATATTTTCAATATAATTGTTTCTTAAATTATTTCTAAATTGAATGAGATATTTCTTTAAAAAAAGTTTTGATTTCATCTTTGTAAACATAGATTGATTTATTTTAAGTGTATTTGAAGTTTATCTATTATGATAAAAAACATTCATATTGTATTTAAGGTTTTATGATATGTTTGAATATATATGTGTTATTTTTACACCATTCATGGTTTATAGATAATGTATCGACATTTTTTATGCTAGTTTTAATATGAATGTTTTTGTTATCTTTAAACCATTTCATATGAAGAATGCATTAGACGTAGTAAGTGACGGGTGGAGCCCACTACAGCTCCTCGATGCATCAATAGGTCTCATGAGACAAACTAGTGTCTTGTCACAAGGCCTTGACAAAATATTATTTTTAGTCTTGGTATAAGTCCTTGACTATGTGGTTTTGACGTCTGGCATTATGCATTGCATCATTATGAATGTGGCTATTGATATTGGATGGGATTATTCGACTAGTAGAATATCAATGTCAGTAAGTAAATGTCATTATTTTTATTTTTATTTTCCATATTATGATAATGTTTATGTTGAAAGTTTTTTTTTTTGATTTTATACATTTCCTTAAAATTTTATGCTTATTTATGAAAGATTTTGCTATATTGTTATCCTTACTGAACATCTGAGATCACCCCTTTCAATGTATTATATTTTCCCTGAATTTGAATTAGTATATTATGATGGACATACATGGATATTCTATTGGATCTCAGTGTTGTCTATGGTAGCAATGTTGTTGTATTTTTACATTTTATAAAGTAATGTAAACATTATAAATGTATATTGTATTTCAAGGCTACTAAACTGATCGGTCATTCAGGATATGATCTTCTATGATCATGCCAATGATACATAATAATGCACCGACTCTAGGCTTATGGGGTCAAGTCATTACAATTCAACTTAAATGTTTACCATAAAATAGTTTAAAACAATGTTACTTTGGTTATGGTTAGAAGGATGTTTTTGAATGTTACATGCGCTTGTGTTATAAATAATTAAAAACACAAATAGGGTTTTTATATTATAAATAGGATATAATAATTATTATAAGTGAGTAAAAATTATCATACAATTCTCTCTTTAATTTAGTCTTAATGGATAAATTACTTTGGATAGAAAACTATTTACCAAAATGAAAAACCAAAATGAAAAAAATACGAAAACATAGGAGTTAAGGAAAAAATGTTTAAAAGATGTGTTGGATTATGTGATGGATTTGATTATAGATCATATAAAACCTAAAAAATAATTTATTTTTTCCATTAGAGACATTTTAGGTAATATTTACCTCCTAATAGATAATACAATTAGGGATTTACCTAAATTCCACTCCTCCCCAGCTATAAAAGAGAACTCACTCCCATGTCAACTCCCCACATCTAAAGACATTTTTGTCATTAAAAACCCGAACAAATAAATTATAATAATACCTAATATCATTTTATAATCCTTATTTTGGGCATAAATCTTACCATTGAAGGCCTTGTGTGAAAACCAAAAGGAGTCACCCAAAGAAGAGTTAAAATTCATCAACCACCATTATTGTTTTAGTTTTTTCTCCATACCTTAAATAATTATTATACCAAGGTGATATGATAACCTAGGTATAAAAATATAATTACATGTTTTTATATAATTGATACAACATAAATCCATACACACTTCCAAATAATGGGTTACAAAAACATATTTTGTGGTAACGACGGACTACAGCCTCACAAAATTATGTTATTCATTTTTCCATTACCATCTCTTATAGTTTGGAATGATGATGTATAAAAATAATATAGTTTATATTTATAACATAATTATACCAATTTAGTCATTAAATAAAATCTACCCTTTTATGTTTCATTCTATAAAGTAAATGATAATGGCACTTGTTTGTACAACGAACTACTACTTCGAGAAGAAATGTGATTCATTTTTCACTAACGCATTACAAGGAATATAATAAGGGTAAATATAAAAAATATATTACATAAATTAAATATTTATGATATTACTGACATATTTACAATCCTATTAATATAATAAATCATTTTATTATTTCCTTTCCACTCAATTGAAAAAATTACAATATTATTTGTCATTAGGTGGACTACCAACTCCTCAAAGCGATGTGATTAATTTTTATCACTACCACATCACAATAATGATTTATATAAGTATGTTTAATTAAATTATAAGTTATTTATGATGTTATTATAAATTTTTATAGATAAAATATTACTTACCTACTTTCTATAATCGTCATTGAAAAACGGTAATGTTACTCATGCATACAAACGACCTATCCTCTCTATGATTGTAATGTTAGTTCATTTTTTCTACCTATATTTAATAATTGGTGTTAAAATTATAATTAACATAGAAATATAATAATTATTTCATTATTGTAGTCCTTTATTTGTTTAAATAATGACCGCATTGATAATATTTATCCCACCTATGTCATTTTTGACACACAAGCCAAATATGGTCAAAACATCTCATATAGACATAATAAAATAATTAATTTAATATAAAATATTAATAATTAAAATAAAATTCATAATGGGATTGAATATTCTTTCAATAAATTCCATAATTAACCTAATTTTATCATTCAAGAATATAAATTCACTAGTGCCAATTTTGACTTAACGTAAGGTTTTTCTTGTCTTACTTTTGTTTCTATGAGATATATACCATATTCACCATATTATAATAATTTTTGGTGTATATAAATCACATTAATTTGTCTTATGATTATTATATGTAAATTTATTGGGATTTAAATATCAATTTTTGGATCTCTCTTTCATGTGTTTTATGGTTTCAACGTTACAAAAGCAGCAATGAATTTTTTTCTCAATTTTCCTTCATTGAGAAGTATGTTATGTTATAATCCTATCTTATTTTATGAGGTATATAAACTTACAATTATACTTTTTATTTTAGGAATCTCATTATTTTAATGATATCACAAGTTTCAATTAATTCTATTTTTTCATGGGTATTGTGATTCAATGTTACAAAATTTGGAAACATCTTTTGTTCCAATCTAATAATTTTATTGAGATTTCATGTGATTATGTATTTGATGTTGAAATATTTTAAATAACATGAAATATAGTATCCATTAGTTTTTAATTACATTTTCAGGTATTTATACAATTTTTCAATCTTTTTTGCATAAAATGTTGGAGAATGTTTTTATTAAGAAAATTCAACTTCATTTCTCCCTTCGTTCAAAAATATGTTTTCTTCCAAAAAAAACATATTTAAAAATGTTTTTATCTATTTAAAAAAGATTTATTAAATAATTTCACCAGTTTTTTTATTTTTTAAATAAAAGGAATATTCTTGACTTATTTCGAACAATGCACTTTTCTATCATTTTATTGTATAAAATGAATGTTCTTTATGTCATGTACTGAATTTCCCACCAAAATGACTGTTATTTTTCTTGAACATCAATTTTAATGTTTAAATGAATATTTTTAAAGAAAAAATGTTCTTAATATTCATCAAATTCACTATTTTAAATGTGGTTTTCAAATTAAAATATTTTCAAAATTTTATTATGTGATAAAAATTAATTTTCAAAATAAAATGTATATTTTATTCAAGATGGGTTTTAATGATATTTTATTGGTATTTCTAATCATGAACATAGAAAACCATTATGGTAAAATATTCTATAACTATGATATTTTTTAATTATAAAAGACTCATTCTTTTTCTAGATGGAATAATATAGTTCCAATGATTTCATAACATGACATGTTTCTTTTCCACATGTTAAACATGTTTCAAATAGACTATTGTGGAAACAATTTATTTTCCATTAGTTTATTATGATTTGAAAGGGATTTATATGAACCCCATTTATTTTCCAAAATTTAACAAATTTATGAAATTAATTATGACTGTTTTTATGAGATTTATGATGATATGAAATCTCTATGTACACTGTTTTTGTTGTGGTTCTTGGACATTATATATGTTAAGTGTACCAAGATTGCAACAAGTGCACCCATTATTGTTTATATGATTAGTATGCCCATATAGCACTCCAATACTCTATGTAATGATCATGTTCATCCAATAACTATATTGTAAGATTGATGAATAGTTATTCTAATTTTTATGGGCTCATTAAGGGTTATTTAATGGTTATATGTGATGATATTCCAAGATACCAATATGTTTTATCTACACCTATTATGGGTTTATGATGTTTTATTGGATCAAGATTGGCATCCCATCGCTCATTATTATGGATTATTTTGACTATTTCCTTTGATAAATCCTTATTACAGGTTTTTATGTTTGAGGATATAGGTATTTCTGGGAATGAATATTTGTATGTTATACTCAATCATTTTGAATATATTATCAAACCATTATGATCCTATTTTTCCCAGGGATTTAATTAATTTTTTAATGCTTATATTTTCCATTAATGGTTATTTGACCTCACCCTTCATGTGTTTACATTTGAGTATGTTGGTATGAAAAAGTTTGAATGAATTATTCCTACAAGGGATTTAATATGAATGATGATGATTTATTAATGTGAAAGAAGCTAGTTTAAGTTGGAGAAGTTCTCATTTAAAGCCATGGGAATTGTTTATGTAGGAATTTTTCCTAATTATATTGAAATATAAACCTAAATAATCCTTTAGAATATAAGTGATCCATATTTTAAATTTAATATTGTATGGTTTGGATGGAAAAATATTTGGGTCACAATTATTGGCATTAAAGCTTTAAATGTAATGTTTATGAATTCAACACCATATTTGGGAGTATGGGTTCTAGGATATTACAATATACCATTATATTTAATCATCAGCAAACCAAGAAGAGGTAAAAAACACAATTATATTTCATGGATACTTTATTAGCTCACAAAAACTAATCAAATAATCTCAATTCATGAATCCAATATAGTGGAATTATTATCCAATCTTATATTTCGAATGTTATGAAAATTCATAACATTACAATTTTTATTTTATCATACCAGAGAAACAAATTTACATATACTTTTAATAAATCCATGATGAAATCACATATAATCCCTTTAAACATGAATATAACTTATCATAATCAAACATTTATCCAGTGTGAGTAGACAATCCAAATATTCGAAGACAAGATCAATTTTTTGTGATGGGATTTGGAATCTAGTTGGAGTTATGTATACCAATAAAAGAGTTATATTAGAATAAAATTTAATATTCCTACATAAATATGAATCCTTTTAAAATTTTATGTGGATGAACTTTTTTTTCTCTACATTTTGGGTTGAAATAGGTGAGTCATAACAAATCAGACCAACATTGTACATAAGAAAATAATGAAAAATTATTTAATCAGAATGAAATTTTTAAGGGCTCGGAGTCATTATGAATCATATGTGAATCATCGTAATATAATTTTTTTTTCAATGGGTGAAAATGGTTTCTTGAGAATCTATCCATGTATTGGGAATTGACATTCTACTAAGGAATGTTGTCTCCTTGGAACATTGACCCTTTCATATACTTGAACAAATAGGTGATGTAGATCATTTGTTGTCTTTACCCCCATAGATAATTTATATGCATAATGTGTTTCATATATCCCTATAGAAAAGCATTACACCTAACCATAACTATATTATTCAGTTGACGCATTTCTTGGTGAATGAAATACTAATGGTGGGGAAAATGAAACACCCCAGTTTTTGGTATATTTCCATTTATTATGAACATTGAGTTATATAATTCATGAGTTAAGGTTTGGGAGTTCTTACAAGGAATTGAATTTATTGGAAGTGTATTTATAGAATAATGGTTTGATCACATTTAGAATAATCCATACACTATATCTTGGAAACTTTGATTGGTGACGCTTGGGGTCATAGTGTAGGCACATAGTTTAAGAACTATTTTTCAAAACCAATATCATTCCAATGGAATGCATGTGAGTGGAGATAATCAGAGAAATATTGTATGGAATTTAATTTCAAACTATGTGATTAAACCATTTGAGGGGTTTCTTTGGGAAAGTGTTATCACGTGGTTTTTTCCAATCATACTAAACCACATAGCATGAACCATATGGATCACCGGAGTTTTATCCAGTAATACATTCATGAGTGGAAAAGGTTTGATAAAAAATGTCACATAACCATGCGACCTATTGTAAATTCTCTTGTTTTTTAATTTATATCAAGGACATTGAATCCACTATATTATCCAATTTTTCTAGGGTATCAAACTTATTTCTTTCACAATGGTCCCATGATGATTCTATTTGATCTTGAATAATGTTTTTTTGCCAAATCAATGTTAATCATATATCTAGAATCATCAATAAGTTATTTTTGAACCTTGTTATTCTTAGATTTAATTTTCTTATCACTCTAGGATATATAGATATAATCATTTGCTGATAAAAAATGTTCTACGATGTGAATCTACATGTTATTCCTTTTGATCTATTAAAATAATGGCATTGTGATCCCATATCTAGAAGTTCATTGTGTCACTATTCATTTTCTTCATTAATTAAGATGTGGGTGGATTATCTCTCATTACACCTATTGTGTGTCTTTAATTCTTGATTATATTTAATTGGTTTTCATTTTTTTGTAGAAACATTGTGTTTATTCATAAATGCATCTTTCTAAGATTTTATTTTTGAAATATGTGAAATTGGATTGTTTTTTTAAAACATATTCGGTAATAATTTTAGAATAATTATTTTATAATTATAGAGTGGTTTTCATACAAGAAATTTGTTATATAAAATCTGTTAAAAAGAAGATTTATTTTATAAAAAATGGCATGGCATAGAATTTGGTATAAGTTGGTTGGTGTGTGTTCAATTTGGATATAGTTTGGTTAGAAGTTACAATGTCAAAGTATGGAGGATTATGTTTATCAAGTACCACTCTCAATGGTGACACCAAGAATGAGTGTATGGATGTGTGGGGGTGTGGAAATGGGAAAGGTTATGAAAATCATTAATTAATGGTAGTAATATTTTATGGTTTTCTCCGATTTATTTATCTTATGGAAAACTAATTAACTAATTTTTATCAATTTGATATGAATTGTGCTAACTCGTTCATATCTTAGTGGTGTTTTCTAGGATGTCATTGTGGATTTATTATTGAGTTTATACTGACAACTATTTTGGAACATTACATTTTTTGTAGATGTCACATACTAAGATACTGTAAAGGGAAATGTATCTTATTTATCAAGAAATTTATTTTGATATTGTGGGACTGGAAGGTGGTGTTAGATATTTAAGTTATTTCAAGTGGTTATAGGGTTCATGATACTTTGATGTCATTAAGTCTTATCATATTTTTTATTTCGTCAATTAATATTCATTTTTCTGTATTGTAGTTCTATTTATTTAATATTTGGGTTGTATTACTTTATATTCATGAATCATATAGGATGAGGATATGTTTATGTTTTATGTTTTCGGGTTTCATTATCATTAAATGGATAATCATCCCCCAATGTTTTTCCAAGCCCTTTGAATTTATTATTGACCTTTTTTGTCTTTGTGATGTCACCTATGATTAATGGCACTACATATATTCTATTGAAAATTTGTCAATGTGGGATGTTCCAAAACTCATCCTAGAAACCTGGAAAACTTTTTATGTAGATATGGGTGAGCATAATCGATTTACATAGAAAGATCATACACAAGACCACTTGTGTCATTGTTGAAGGGTCATATTGATGAATCAATGAATAAAAACTATAACCAACAATCATCTAACTAGTCAACTACCACCCAGAATCACCCAGAATCACATAATAGAAAATGGATCGATGTGAACAAAAATATCCAGGATACATTAAAACCTCCTCCTTGAAACAACTACCCCATATATTTCATGCTCTCATGCCCCAAACTCAAACATCATATGCTCACACCCTAAAATATCTATAATAGTGCCGACCTATACCTACCTCCCATGGTTTCTTGTATCCCATGAAAGCATAACATCATTAAATATATAAATATAACCATAATATAATATACAACCACATCATCATCATCATCCCAAGTCCAAAATAGTAGGATATCATGAATATGAAGTTCCTCAACTTCATACCCTCCTCCGACAATATACTACTCCCACAATATCTCATCAAATCATCCATAAATATAATATAATGAACCACGCCATTTAGGGATGGAGGGAAATATTGGACAGCTTGTTATCCATACTCACTAAACTAGATATTTCGAAAAACACATGAATCCCAAAACAATTGAGAAATATTTAGTTAAAAATTATTAGGTGGGGTACAGTGGGAAAGTAAAAGTAAATACATTATATATATATATATTCCAACAATCTAATATTTTTATCCCAAAATAAATACAGATTTCAAGGGATTATTCCACACACAACACTAAAACACAAATAAATATGGACTTTTATGTTGTCTATATAATTTACAGGTATAAATAGTGGTAACACGATTATGAATATATATATATATATATATATATATGAACAATATTAATTTTACCTTAAATATCGACTCAATAAATTAAAATAAAAGGCTAATGAAATAAATTTGGTAAAATTTAATTCTTTTCCAGAATAATATATTTTGATATTAATAAAGCATTGAAACAAGTTTTGTTAGTAATTTATAGGAAATGAGAGGAATTTTGGACAATATATGAAAAGTAACATTCTTATAAAGAAGAGTTTTTTACAATATTTTATATTTCAAAATAAAACAACAATTTATTAATTTTATGATCTGAATTTGAAAAAATTAACAAATATTTTAGAATTATCATGGCCATATAAGTTTAAGACTAATTTTTTAGATACTTCTAGAAAGATAAATTTTTTGGTGAGTATTGTAAAATATTGTTTTT
This sequence comes from Viscum album, assembly GCA_963277665.1. Classification (NCBI taxonomy): domain Eukaryota; kingdom Viridiplantae; phylum Streptophyta; class Magnoliopsida; order Santalales; family Viscaceae; genus Viscum; species Viscum album. Next base: position 696,723,495 of record OY728141.1, read on the forward strand.
ATAAATAACATGATGTTAGAAAATTATTAATATATAATTATGGATAATAAATTTACCAAACCATTTTATATCATCAAATATTTATTTTATAATTTAATTTTTAACTTTATTAATGTTCTGATTAATTTATATACCCATATTTATCATTTTTTAATTTATGTATTATTTTATAAAAAATTATCACATATCTTGAGTATTCTAAAATTAATTTTTAACATTTTCAAAATTTTATTTAAAATATCTAATATAATTTTAGAATCATTAATCACAAATTATACAACACGGTGTATTTTTTTCTTAGTGGATAAACTATCTATGTAAAAACAATATTCCTTGGTGAAAAAAACCATAAAGTGACTATTACAAGAGAATAATGAACTAACATGTTTATAACATATTTATTTTATAGTGGTGGAGGTTTTCCTTAGCCATATCTCCCATACACTCCCTTATTTATCCAATTTTATTTACTTTCTTTTGTAGTAATTTCCTATTATTGAAATGTTTTGGGTATTTACAAAAATGACACTCTTTTTGCCATATAAAAGGGGAACTCTTCTACTCACAAACCATCATAGTATATCCTCTCATTATTGGCCTAAATTATATCTAAACCTATCATAAACATTATTATACACATTAATGAGGTATTATTTATCTCAAAATTCCATCCTTGAATGTTTTAACCCCCTTCATAATGGAGACAATATATGTAGTGAGGTAAATGTTCCTAAAACTATCATTCTTTTTTATTTCATTAAAGATTTTATTCTTACTAGGATTTAAATTAAACAAATTAAAATGATAAAATATGTATTATTAATAATTTATTATCATTTATAATGATTTTATAATAATTAAACACCCTCTCTTTCCATTATAAAAAATTAAAATGTGGATCTTGTGTTATGTGCACTATCGCCTCCAAGAATAAACACGTTTCATTTTCTATTACATCAAAATGTATATTTATAGTTTTTATTTTATAATTATATTTTATACACATATGTAAAAAATAAATTTAAATTATTTATTTTATAATACCAAATGTATCAATTTTTATGAGGTAATACAATGATATTAGTAAATAATCCGAATCTTTCTCTTCAATATTTTTATTTTAACAAATGTGAACCAGAACTCCAATGTAATATAATTAAATTATTATAGTTACTTATAAAATATAAATTACATAATGTCTAACGGTTTTTTAATGATTATATTTTGGTTAAATATGATAATCAACACAGCTTTTAAGAACGTACGTGTAAGTGGTTATGATTATTAACACAGATGATGAAAAGGGATTACAAAAATATGTTAAATGAAGATAATTATAATTAATGATTATAATAAAATGAAATATATTAGAATAAGGCTTTGAAATGGGAATTTATGATTTTTAGCCTTATTATATGGGAGTTTAAATCATTTCTATTGAAATCACGGGTAATGGTAGGGGATGTGGTAACACAAACTACATTCATTGAATTATACAGTTAATTATTGAACTATGTTTTCCAATATATTAATTTTGAATGTTGTTCTATTCTTATTAATGGTGTAAAATATTCTCTAATTCAAATCCAATTTAATGATTTGTTTTCATTTATCTTTTTTATAAAAACACAGTGTACTTTTTGAAAAAATACTCATAATAACGAATTTTATATACATTATTTAAAAATGGTTCAAAAAAATGTCTTTAGGGATTATGTTTAAATTTTACTATGATATTAAAAATGATCTATCTTCAATGATGTTATGTTTAATTATTTACCCTCCAATATTATTTTAATAAATTATTATTTTTGGGTTATCATGTTTTTTATGTAAATCTATTTATTTAATTTTTTATTTAATATTATGAAACACTAGTTTAATTTTCATGGTTTCTTTATGAGAAATTAATTATTCCTGTATTTTTTTAAACACATTTTATATCCATGTTTATTCATTAAAATTGAATGACTTCTACTTGTATAATTAAGACACTCATTATTTTTATATGTTTAGGATTGGTTTTTTGTGGCACACATATGTATGTATGATGATGGGTGGGGAAATATATAATCATTCAATTTATATATTAAGTTTATATCTCATGATATAGTTAGGTTAGGTCACATTGAGTTTTTTCACATTGGCAGGGTTATTATATGTATGCATACATTTTCAAGGGTGGACATATTGAGTTAGTTCAATAATGTGTGGGAATAATGGGTTTTATCACAATGTTTTTTTTGCTTATTGTTGCACCACATTTCAATGTTGTTCATCAAGTTATTATAAATTTTTATGATGCATTTAATTTCGAATAAAGGATATATTTTCATGATTATTCGGTATTCTTAAAGTATTCTATTGTTTTATGTCTTCATCACATCTTATATAACTATTGAGATGTTTTATAAGCTTGGTCATTTCATTTGAACTTTTTTACATATATTTATATGATTTTATGCTACTATAACATGTTTTATTATTATCATATACAACCTTTTGATAATTTATTTTGATATTTATGTGTCGGTCATGTTTTCATTCATCTTATGGTGTCTATTTCCCTTACAGATCATTTTGTTTCACCCATTTCTTATGTTTTGAATCCCCATGATAGGAAAATTATTATATTATCAGATATAACTTCAAAATGGTCTATAATAGCATGATTTTTGAGAAATGATTGCAAGTGTTATTAAATAAGATGTTTGGGGAGATAATTTCAAAGACAGTAATATTTTTCATTATTTGGTTTTGTGATTATTTATGAGATGAACCATTTAGATCTATTGATTAATGTATTATTTATGTTATGCATATCGTGGGTCCTAATAGTTTTTATTAGATCTGGGTAGTTATTTATGGATGTTATTTTAGGGAACATTATATAAACCCATATAAAAATTTATGGGATGATTGTATGCACATAATAACAAATTTATGTGTTGAAAAATTATACATTATGAGGTTTTCGTAGAAATATACCCATATATGTACACTAAAAGTGGATGTAGTTTTAAATATATGAATCTAGGGGTAATAACAATAAAAATATTTGATCGATTGTATCTTGGTAATCATTTTATTTTATGGTGAATGGGACCTTGAATCGCACTTGGTTGGAAACAAATGGGGGATATTCTTTCGTTTGTTACCGTATTATTTCAAACCATTATAAAGGATTTGAAAATATATAACTATTTCATTTATAAATCCAATCATGGATAACTTATATTTTAACATAGTTATTCAAAGGCTGGAAAATGCACCTCATATATGAAATCATTATATTAATATTACAGATTTCTTTGTTGTAAAATCATTAATTTATGTATAATTATTCGTAGTGTTACATTTATTAAGGTAATTATAGGAAACAAAATAAATTGAGTTAACAATGGGTGTGGTGGATAATGTGGATATTTTTACAATGAGAAACATGTTGGGATTAGAAATTTAAAGAAAAATATCATGGTTATGATCACACAAATATATTTGGATTGGAGAAATAGACCAAATCATTTTTAGATGTCAATTAATAAATGTTAGAAGAAACTCTCCATCTATCCTTTTACGAGGAAACATCCACCATATTATAGAAGCCCTATAATACAATGTTAACTGAGTAGTTGGTCATTGAAATAGAAAAAATAGTTTCCATTCTCTAGTGCTCAAACCAAGAGAAGGTTTTTCGTGTAGTCTACCATTACAAAATTTGTGTTGAATAATTGTGTACTATCATTAATAATACCATAAAAATTTAGGACATGGACTCAATGTAATGGAAATAGTTCAAGGAGATATTTTTTTAAATGGAATTTTTCATAGACTCTTCACCAAAAAATGGAGCAATAATTTTTGGAATTGATGAAAAATGTGGATTAATCTATAAGATTATATGTAGTAAATTTCATAATAATATAGAGTTATTAATTTGGTTTTATATATAATACTAAGAGTAAAAATAATAACATATTTACGGGATCAATCTTTGTCATTCAATTTCGTAGCAATAAGTGACGTTTTAGGGTATGGAGAGATTGTTAGATGTGATATTATGTTTGAGATAAAAACTAGAACATCTCAATATAATGGGTAAAAGAAAAGGAATGTATATTATTATGTAGGAACTGATGATAACACGCATGGAGGTAAGGAAGGGAAATTCCCTAATTTAAATAAATTGTTTACAAAGAACAATGTCAATTGTCTCACGAGATTAGCAATGCGATTTTGGTGTTGTAATGTTGAAAACTAATCAAAAAACATGAGAACCAAGGATAAGAGGATGATTAATGGAACATATTACAAGATGAAATATTATAATGATCCTCCATCGCAACAACACTTTAAGTGCAAGGAGTCCAAAAATTATGTGAATAAATGACCATACCATTTGGGAATTTAAGAAAATAGGCCCCAATATCTTATAAACTGAGGTAATAATAAAGGAAATGTGTGATCACAACCACTGAGATAGATCAATATAATGAAGTTATTTGAGGAAAAATTGATCTATTTTCTATAACTACTAAAAATTATTTGATTCTACTTCACCACATTCATTAATATCAAAAAAATTATAATAACATGGAATCATGACCCCAAATAATGGATATTTAGCTATTAGTGAAAACCCCTAGTGGCACAATGATAGTGGATAGTACTTAAAAACCTACTTCTATTGATAATAGTGTTAGGGTAATTACTATTTATCTAATTATTCATCCTTTTGGTTGAATTTTATATAATATTTGGTAATGATTTTTGTTCACTCCATAAACCAAATATAATCTATCAGGAAAACGAATTATTGCATCATATCCCATATCACTCCATTATAATGTATCGACATATGGATGATTTTTGATTCCCTTCAGAACAAAATTATATAATGGGGGTTACGGTACAAAATATTGAAGGACTCTAAGATCAAATTTTTTGGAATGAGGTCAACAATGATAATATTCATATTTTATGGGAATATAATAATTTATTTCGAAGTGAACTACCTGTCCATCCTCCAGAGCGTGAGGTTCTGTTTTAAATTGGACTCATACATTGATCCATTGCAATATCGAATAGTTAGTATATAATGTATCTAATAGAATTATAGTAGCTTTAAATGAAACTAATAGATAATTTAGAAACTATTTTTATAATCGCCAGTACCTCACTATAGGGTGAAGCAATCCTCTTTGTCAAAAATGAAGGATGGATCAGTACATCATTGAATTTATTATTGAGATATTAATAAAATAATGGCCAAATAAATGTATACTTTACCCCATATTGATGATATATTCGATCAAATTCAAGTAATTCTGGAATTACAAATGAATTTACTTGGATATAGAAACCATCAGTTCATATTCAAAGGAAGTATATCTTAAAGATAGGTTTCCATACAGGGTGTGGGAACTATGAGTTTATAGTGATGTCATCTACACATGAAAATTACCCTTTAATTTCATTGATATAATTAATAGACTATTTATAGACTACCATGTTTTATAACGATATTCTTAATAATTAAAATAAAATTGAAGAACATGATGATCATTTGAAAATTATTTTAACGACCTAGAGAATGAATATTTTTTATTATTAATTAAAAAAATTTGAATTATAGCTATAAAATGTGTCATTATTAGGTCACATAATCCCTTGTAAGGCCTTATCATAAGATACATCAAATATAGAAGTTATGAAGTAATGTTTTGTACATAAAACTATAAATATGATCCATAGTTTTCTTGGGTTATCAGGATATTATCAACTCTTTGTGGAAAATTTCTCTAAAATATAAAATCCACTAACCATGTTGACATATAATTGAATAATGCTACTTTGGATGGAGTAATGAATTCTGGGTTTAAAGGAATTAAATATGATTATGGTCTCTTCCATAGTATTTAAATTACCCAATATTTGGGAACAGTTCATAATATACAATGATACTAAGAAAATTTATTGACTTATGTCCTCTTGTATAATGATAATGTAATTTCTCATGTTTCATTCCATTTAATGAAAAATGAAAAAATTTACAAAATTTTTGATTTAGAACTGTGAGTAGTATTCTATTCAGTATCGATTGATAAATAATACCTTTATATAGAGAGGTGGTATATATATACAAATCACAAGAGATTTTAGTATATATTCACCCAACAATAATTCATTATCGACAAAGGATATTGCTGATGTTTATAAAATATTTTGAATACTTAATGAATTGCCACCTAGGAATGGAAAATATGGTGGTTGATACTATGAACTAGAAATATTGTTATACTCTATCCATTATAGGATTGAAAAAGACTTAATGATCATGGATTTGTTGAGAATGAATCTTGAATTCATAAAGGTAAGAGATAATTGCTATATTTCCCAACTAACTACTTAACATTCCATTAATGTATATTATAATGAATCTCTAAAAGATGATGTTAACTAGAAAAAAGGTAATAAATATTATGGAGTTAATATTTGATAAAAATAGTGTAATATGGTTTAGAACAAAAATACATGCCCCATCAAATATTGAATTGATGAAAGAACTTATGAATGATACACTTAGATCATCATTCTCTATCTACCCAGGAAGTAAAAAGATGTAAAGAGATCTAAAACAAAATTTCTGTTGGGATAATTTGGATAGATTGATTATAAAATATTTATCTTAATGCTAATAATTCTATAAATTTACGGATAAATGAAAAAATATATAAGTTAATGTTGGAACCATTACCAATACTAGTATGGAAATTGGGAAAAATCACCATGGACTTCTTTATAGGACTTTAGAAAATGTCTAAACTCTATAATTCTATTTGGGTTATATTTGATTATCTTATTCATTCAGCACATTTTATTTCCATAAAATATGATTCCCCTATTGGCTAGAACATTAAGATATGAATAAGGGAAGTGGTGAAATGGCATGGATTACCAATATCCACTGAATCTAATTATGATTATAGGTTTTAATTGAGATTTTGGAGAAGACATTATAAATATTTGGGGACAATTTTGTGCTTTATCATTACATATCATCCTCAGAAAGTTGGTATCTATGAAAAGAAAATTAAAACTCGAGAGGATAAACTGGTATATGGTTCAACAGCTTTTCATGGATTTTATGATAAACAAATCCCCCTAATAGAGTTCTAACATTATAACAGTTTGTATTCTATCAATCAGATATAACTATATGAGGCTTAATATAAAAAGAGATATAGAACTCTCACATGAAATGATAAAGTAAGAGAGAGGTAGATGAAAGGTCCTAATCTTTTCTATGAAATGATATATAATTTTCAAACCATTTAGTGGAATATGAAAGTAGAAAAAAGTTGATAGAAGAGTAATAGAGATATTCATCTACAAGATCTAGAGTTTGAAGTTTGTGGTAGGTTTTTCCTTTGAATATCTCCATGGAAAAGAGTTAACATATTTGGGATGAAAGGGAAGATGATCCTGAGATACATCAATCTATTTATGATCCTCGATCATGTTGGGGTCAAATAATATCACATTGCATTCCATCAACACCTATCCTATGTTTATGATGTGATCAATATATCACATTTGAGAATGTATATACCAATCTTTTCACATGTATTAATCACTTAAATTCTGAAACTAGATCATGATCTATCATTTAAGGAATAATCAATGAAAATTTGGGATCAAATAGGTAATTTTATTTAGAACAAGGCCACTCATATTTCTAAATTTATATGGTGAAAAATATGTTTGGGGAGGTAATGTGTTAACCTAAGGATGTGATTTGTGAATAGTTCCCGATGTTTTTATCATCCATGTAATGAAATTCTAAGGATGAGATTCTTTTTAAAGGGGTCAAATGTGGAAAACTATGTTTTTCTTCCTTAAATAAATATTATGCCCAGTGGATTTCTAAAAACGCAACAGCAAAACATAAAAAGTAATGTTTGTTGTAATTTACTCATAGAAATTGTATGTATAAATAGTGGTAATGGAATGATGATTATATAAATATAGAAATATAATAATTTTCACCTTAAATATCGACATCACTAGTAATGCCATGAAATTAACGAAATCACATTTATAAAATTTTACTCTTTTTAATAATAATATATTTTAATGTGAATAATTAATTAACCCTAGTTTAATTACTAATTCATATGAAATGGGAAAAATAATAGATTATATATATGAATCACTTCCATATTAAAATTTGTTTTCACAATAGTTTATATTTTCATTTAAAAATCTTTTTTTAAATTTTAGGTTGTGAAATTGAAAATTTTGAAATCATTTCATGAATTATAAAGGACATATTATCTTATAGTATATATTTTTTACATATAAATATTAATTGAATATTTTAAATATTCAGTTTTATAAATAATAAGACTTTACAAAATGACTAGTATATAATTTTAAAAGAATATTTCTGAAATATTTCTCTAAGATAAAGTATTTATTTTATAAGTGACTTTATAATTTTAAATCTTTTTTAAATATTTAAACCCATATTTTACATTTAATAATTCATGTTATATTTTCAAAAAATTATTCTAAATACATTATACTTTAGTTATTTTAAAATTAATCAATATATCATTTAAATTTTTAAATAAATGAGTTTTATTTCAACTTTTGTATCTTTTAGTTCAAATTGTGTAATAGAAACCATTTAATTTGTATCCTTAATGGATACATTACATGGGTAAAAACTTATTACATTTGTGAAAACTAAAATGGAAAAAATGATTAAGATTAGATATAAAAAGATAAAATTGTTCAAAAAATGTTCATTAATTGATGTTCAAGGTGTGGATATAACTTGTCTCACATAAAATTCAATATTAGTCAATTTTGGATCTGTTTTACATGATATTGACTTCCCATTATATAATTTTATGGATATTTAAAAAAATACCACTCCTTTTAACAAAAAAGGGGAACTCTTCTCTTCCCTACTCCTCACACCAAAACTATCAAGGTCAGACTAAAATTTCCCCAAACCTATTTGACACACTTATAGATAGCTTATGGTGGTATTTTTCCTCTCAAAAGGTAATAGATCAGAGATTTAATATCATTTACAGTGGAGAGAGTCCAAGAAGGGAGGTATTAGTTCATAAACATCTCTTTCTTTATCTACTATGTTATAAATTTTATTCTTCTTCAAATTTAAATTTTCCATTAATACATGATAACAAAAATTTCATTATTTTATCAGTTTTTTATTATAATGAAAACACAATCATTTAACACCATCCATATCCCATTAGGAATATGAAAACATATATCATTTGTTGTGTAAAATACCACCTCCATGAATAAACGTGTTTCATTGTTATCACTTATAAAAATTAATTTTTTATTTTTTATTTGAAAATTATATGGGATATATATATATAAGTGAAATATATAAATAATATATATCTACTTTATAACACAGAAGTTAATGATTCTTATGAGAAAATCCATTGATATCGGTAAATAAACTCAAACTAGTTCTTCACCCTTTTCTTTTCTACAAAGAGGACTAGAACTAATATGTGGTTGAATAATAAATATAAAATTACATGATCTAGAAATATCATATGTGGTAAAATTAGGTTGTGTACTGGACCTCAAGTGCACCTCCTCATATGTTAGAGGCTTTTGAATAGAAACATGGGTGAATATAATATAATGGGAGACTATATCCCTCCAATAGTGTGACAATGCATTGGAAATAAAAAATACCTGAGTAAAAAAATAGATGAAATAGTACATAATGAAAATATATGGTAATGTATAATCCATGTAATAAAAATAATAACAATCAATGTAACGTCTAGATATAATGTATCAAAATGTCAAAAAAAAAGTAAAACAGATAAAAAACCTTGTTAAGAAAAATAAAAAAATTACATATCCCTAACCCCATGTTAGTATCATCTTCGTGCTGAAACCCATCCAGCCTGAAAATAATCAAAAATATGTTCCTTTACCCATGTCCAAACCTGCATCCATTTAATCTTCTTCGGTAACAAATGACAGCACAAATATGTGTGAGTAAAATTTAATAAGGTGAGACATGTGTGTCTAAAAAAATCAGTCTGATAATAAGTGAATTAAATAATGAGATAAAGAGGTTTTTTAATTAATCAATTAATATTATTGAAAATTATACCTTCTTCAACACCATGTTGGAATATCTCTAATCATGTAGAACACCCATGCTAACTGTAAGCATAATTCCATAGTATAATAACATAATCATGTCAATCCCTTTTTGAGGTACAATAGAACAAGGTCAATACCATTACATAATCAATTTTTCATAACTAATAAAATACCTATATATATTCATTTTTTTATAATAGTGAAAATATCATGATATAAGCCGTTAATAATATTGAAAAATCCCTTTATATAATAATTTCAACATCCAACAAGAACCCATTATATAAACATCTCAGCATCACCAAAAATATCCCTTAATAAAAGAATTTCAGGATATATCACAACAAAATTCACTACACAAATAATAACACAGCATAATATCGTAATCTATAATGGTCAATTCTACCAATTAAAAATTGTCTTTAAATAATTTCATTCATTTTTCAAATTGTCTTTTTTTGTTAACCTACCAGTGTACACATATATTTTATATCAAATTCTTATCAGTTATTGAATAGTCAATGATGTTAATGCCCAAACTGAGTATATAAAAAGAAATATGTGATATCATGTCATCCAAAAACATTCCATTAAGATAATATTTAATTCATAAATCATCATGGGTTGGATTATACTGTGGGTATCAATAAGAAAAGTCTCAAAACATAAGATCCAAAAGGGATCCAAAGAGTTTTTTAAAAACATGATTGTCATTACCCATTATTTAATTTTTTTCTGAAATTTTTGTGTCAGTGAAGTCACATAATATTGAACATACATAAAAATATAGAAACAAAACATATGATTTAGTTTTATACCACCTACCTTTAATAGGAGATTTTGACCAACATCCTCAAATGGGAACACTAATGAGGATGAAAGAAAAGAAAATCAGAAGAAGAGACAAAGTTCACTAACCATGCAGATCAAAATACAAAACTACTATGGTCTAGAGATTACATCTCTATAATAGAGTGCACGATAAAGAGAGGGGAAACCGAAATGTAAAAACTAATAGGGGATAGTATTCTTGACCATGACACCCAAAAGGGAATAATGAAATACAAAATATCCTAGAAACCCTAGGGCCTAAGGGAGAAGCTTTCATGGAAAATAATGAAAAAAATTACATGACTAATAATATCAGATCATTACATATTCACAACATGAAACCCTTTCATATCATTAATTTATCGATACATGTGATATACTAAAAAATGTATCTCTTCATTTTAAAACAACCAGGATAAAAAAATTCACGATTCAAACATGTTTAAAATCATGAAATTGTTTTGTATCATGAAATAATTTCACAAAGTGTGACCATTTTAAACCCTAAACTACTTCATGCCTTCCTCGTGTGATAGGTTCATATCATGTAATATATTAATGAAATGAATGTTTTCAGTAGATAGATTTCATCCTATTTTCTCAAGAAAATATTGAACCACCTATGATGCCTTCTAAACCATACATTAATTCACATAATCCCTTGATATGTTTATACTAAGACTCCATTACTACATATAAACATCCATCTACAATCTATAGGTCATTTCCCCAACGAAAAATCTCCATCCCAATAAGATAACTGACAAACAAGTGATTTAAGAAGAAAGAAAACCCAAAATAAATAATGTTCAACAAAAACTCAAATAGGTATAAAACTAGAAAAAGGCAGGATCTTATAACCTCCCCACCATATAATTGCTCATCCTTAAAATGCTCCAATCATTAATATGGGGACTCATCAAACTACTGTTTCCACTATTCTCAATTATCAAACACTATCTTCCAAGTATCCTCTTGAACATTTCCATGTTGACACTACACTCAAAGTAGAGTTATATTCAATTTATATAGATATTTTTCACTATGGTCCGAAGTACGTATCAGATTCTCCATAAAGTAAACAACTACGCTAAGCATGATGTCACTAAAGTCTACCACATGAGAAAGGTTAAGGTGATATTTTCAAATCTAAAAAATGTATAACATTACATGAATGAAACAATATTTTTATGGATGGAATAAATTGTACACCACTAGATCGTTACATTCTTATATCTTAAAAGGCCCAATAAACATGGAAACTAGATTTCCCAGTTTTTTTATAAGTTTTTCCCCACCCTAGGTGACACGAGAGAGAAAACATGATGAATAACCTCAAATTCTAATGATATTCTTCACTGATAAGTATAATAATTTTTTATCGATGTGGTCATCCACCACCTCCTGATCAACTCAAACGGTTCAAGTGTATCCTCTACAAGACTAGGTCAAATATGAGATGAATCACATAACATCAACTAATAAAAAAATATAATGACACAGAATTCAAATCCATCCCTCAGTGGGTTCACTTTGGATCTATTTCTGGAAGCTATTATTATAATGAAACACCACAACTGAATAGAGATTCCCCCATGAACCCCCTAAATCCAAAATTTAGGATCCTAAAATATCAGAAAAAATATGAATAATCCATTCAAATTGTACTTTTGTTTATTGAAGAATGATTTTTCTTTGATAAACCTATGATACATGGGCCTTTTGAACTTCATTCCAAAACTACGACATGAAACAAGGATATTGATTTGAAATAATAATCCTCATAATAATTTGCAACTAAACTATCATACAAACATAATGAATACCCAGATAATCAATAATGGTGGTCTACCAATTATAAAAAGAAGTGGGATACCTTCATTAGTCAATATATGAGAACCCATGATTCAACATTCTTTTGAGGTTTCATGGGTAATCCTATCACAGAATCCATAGTGACATCATCCCATTTCCATTTAAAAATGGGAAAATGATGAAAAATCACCATTGAACACTGATGCATTGACATCATTTACTAATAAGTGAGACATATTGCCACAAATTTGGCTAACACCTTCTTCATTATTAGACACCAATATTATCTATATAGATCATGACACATAATTTTCAGCCTTAAATATACTGACCATATTGAACCATTAAACTCTCTCATTAGCACCTCACACATGTCCATAGGAACCCATACTCAGGCATAGAAAATAATAGAATTTCAAAATCCAAGAGACTATCCTAATGGTGGTTCCTAACCGTTAATGTTTTCAGTAAAGATAATCCATCTAAAATAGATAAAAAATAGTTCTCCATCCTATAAAAAATCATGTGTATAAATTATGTGGATTTAAAATTATCTCATCCCATGGACTCATGTAAATCTTTATTAATGAGTTCAAAGAGTTACCTCATATACCTCTTGTCACAAAACACTTTCACTACCTCAATATTCATATTATATCTCATGTAATCAGATATTTTGTAGGTCTCTTTTGATTTAAAATCTAGATCAAAGTGAAAATAATTTAGATACTCAACCCACCTCCTCTATTAATGGTTTAGGTCTCACTGACTAGAGATGTAAAAAAGCATCTTATGGTCTGTGTACAACAAAAATTTCTCACCCTAAAAAAATGTCTTTGACATATTAGGACTTGTACCACCACCTCTAAATATAGATCCTGAGTAGAATAATTCCATTCATGTAGTCTCTAATGTATGGATCCCTAATAAACCGCTTGGTCCCCCTCCATCAAAACCTCTCAAAGAATGATTCTCTTTGCGTTATAGCACATGGTATATACCTTACCCCATACTTGTCTGGTGATTATTGATTCTGAAGTCATCGTTCCCTTTATCTCCTAAAAATATCACTCACAATAATCCGTCCAAACAAAATTAACCCCTTTCATGGTCATCCGAGACATCGGTGCTACCATATGAGAGAATTCATTGATGAAATTTTGATAATTTCATATTTAACACACACAAAACACTGAATCTCAAAGAAATTATTGGGCCACTCCCATGATACAAAGAATGTAACATTATCTGTTTCCACTAACACTCCATCGACATGACCCAAAAAGTGTACTTTACCAATTCATAAACTACATGTGGTTGGTTTTGATTACATATGATTCTCTATCAAGTTATATAAGATAATGTTAGGATATTGGTAATGATCATCCACAAAATATGAGAAAACAATATTTTGTTAAAAAAACACACATGACAAAAAAGGATGAATGATCTAATTCATCAAGTCTATGAATAACAATAATGTGTTCAGAAAACCCAAAAATAACTACATACTCATACAATCCATACGTGCTCATAAAATATGTATGAGGCATGTATGATGCTTTGACACTCAACATGTGGTATCCTAATTTCAAATCGATCTTAGAGAAGATTCATGCACCTATCTACATGTCGTATAGATCATCGATTCAAGGTAGTTGATACTAGTTCTTGAACGTCATCTAGTTCAATATATGATAATCAATAGATATGATAAAAGTGTCATAATTCCTACTATAAAAAATAACATGAGAACCCCCTTTTGATGTATGGTATCCCTCCTTTTTTAATATAACATTCATTACATTTCACAAAACAAATGATCTTTTAAAGTTTAGTTTAATTGAAAAAAAAATTACATAATAAATGAAAAAATAAAACATTAGTATATTCCACTTGAAATAATTTATAAGAGTTTCATACAGAGTAAAATTATTTCATCTCATAACTTCGCCACATAAATGAATGTAATGGGTGAGAATAAGTCCCAGTAATGGAAAGCAAGGGAAATAATTTACATGTGATATTAAGGAAATTGTATAAGAACATGAAGAATATCATTATAGAAAGGAAAAAATAGAACATGATGTATAAGATAAATAACATGAAATTAATAATTACAAGTAAATGTGAACACATCATTTATCCTAGACATTCATAATCATATCACCAATTCTTTTCACAGAGGTGTCCCACAATTTACCAAGGTTATTCAGCAATGTATTGTAAACCATGTCATCTATATAGATTAAACTCTTTACCAAATAAATTGGAGTTATATTAGGGTGTATCGTTTATATGTATTAATTAATTTGATGCACATATTTCAAAACAATAAATTTCATAAATAAATTGGGGAGAATAAAATAAAGGAATTTCATATAAAAATCAAGGATCTATAAAGAAAAGTGCATAAAGTCGTTAGATCATTATTAACCCATTAAAAATGAATTCGGGATTCATGTTTGTTAATCCCAAAAAAATTTTGATAATTTTTATATTTTGGTAAATATACTTTGAAGATAAATATATTTGGGTATTCATGAAATAATATAATAAATTTCATGTCAAAATATGAGAAATTTTGAGAACAAAATCCAGCAGCATAACAAGTATGAAAAATTGTTTTAGAAAATAGTAAAAACATAAGGGAAAATGGTATACCATTTATATAATATTCATAATATATTAATTCTATAGAATAATATGGATATAAGAACATTTATTGGAAATTATAATGACATACCACATTAAAACGGAACATGAAAGGAAAAGAGAAGTTGATATTTCCATTACCTTGAAGAGAAACTCCTAAAAATTGTAGATTGATACCATGAGGGACTAAGTACTACTTGGTAGGTAAAAATATCAGATATTAATTTTGGAATAACAGGTAATGAAATATGATGGATAAATGGGTGGGAATTTATAGAAAAAATGGAGGATTTGTTTATTAATTTACATGGACTCCTAAGTATTGGTAAATTCCAAACTATGGACTTCTCTTTGGTATTTTCCCCATGTATTGGCCACATGGGACACCTAATTTGTTATTAAAATCACAAATAGTCATTAGTAATTTTATATTACATATTACATCATTATGATCTCATTAAACATATTGAAAATCTAAAACTGTATTTTACTACCCATGAAAAACAAAAGTATTTCATAAAATTATCATAAATTCCCCCTAACCTAATTTCAATTTGATTATTTAAAAATTTATGATTATTTTATCATTTTTATTCCCTAATAATGTTAAATTTAACTTCTTAATATAATAATCCTTCATTATTAAAAATAGAATATAGAAAACTCATAGTAAAATTTTAGACACATGAAAAAATATATTTTATCATTTATATTAAAATAAGAGAATTGAAACAATAATATTTCAATAAAATAATCATTATTTATAATTCCTTAGTTTATTATAATAATTATGTTTTTTCTAGAAATTAATACTTTTATCTAAAAAATGTGTTTATCAAATTTGTCATATTTTTGAGATAAACTATTCTTAAAATGAAAATAATGGAATAAAATTTTAATTTGTAAAATTTATTTACATGATATGGTTGAGAAATGTAACGACTTATTACACTCGAATATTATCAAATAGTATGGTGTGTGATGGTGGTTCATTCATAAGCTATCTCAAATAACATTTTCTGAGTGATAAATTCCACTTATTTGAACTTCTCCCAAATTATATTTCATGCCTACCTCATTTTTTGAAGCTGAACTTGTTCTTGGTCAAGAGTGAATCATGATGATACTACCTCCCATCCAATTTCTAAAAAATTGGGCTCTATATGGTGGGAATAAATAGTTTGAGTACATCATTTCTCCTTTATCAGTAAGTAAACATTTCCATTTATATTTATAATAGTAATTAAATCCTTAAAATTAATATTAAGATTACTATATCCAATGATGATATTTACCATTGGTCATATAATGGCCAAAACCCCATTTTCACATTTCAATTTATAAATAAATCATTATTAAAGAGATATATTTTTATTGGGTACAAAATAATATAACACATTATCAAGAAACAATTATCATTAAAAAAGTTCAGGTCATTATATTCATCCCTCCCCTCTTAATAAAGTACATCCCCAAAATTTCACCTTATTCCCTCAATTGATAAATGGTGTGGGTAATTCTTCCCAATTGTTTCCTCTGGTTTCTATAATTCCATGAGCTCAATTACCCATAGTTGGTGCAATATTAAATAACATTGGAATGATAAAAGGAATCATGTCCCAAATTACCCATAAGTTATGTAGCCTTGGAAGTACTAGATACATTTATAAGTTTTACATTACCGCATGAAATTAAAACATCAAAAAAGTTTGTATCGTTTTATACCCACATATATCCTAATCCAATCCCTGCAGGTCTACCATTAAATACTTATTAACATCCTGGGAAAAATAAAACATTGAATGGGGTGAGCTCAGAAGCTCGGTAAAGATAACAATATAGCAAAAACATTCTTAAATAAGCATAAAAATTTAAGGAAATGTTTAAGAATAAAACAAAATCCATTTATTCATAAACATCAGAATAATATGGTAATGATAATATAAAATAATTCCATTTAATTATTCACATGGATATTCTACTAGTCAAATAATCACATGAAATATCAATATCCACTTTCATAATGATGGAATGCATAATGCCAAACTTTATAGGCACATAGTAAAGGCCTTGTGCCAACACTAAAAAAAATATTTTTTCAATGACATGTGAAAAGAAACATGTTTTTCTAATAAGTCCTACTGATGAATCGAGGAGCTATAGTGGGCTCCACCCATAACTTACTAACTCTAATGCATTCCTTATATGAAAAGTTTTAATAATAACATAATAATTTATATTAAAACTAGCATATGAAATGTCAATACATATTCCATAAACCATGAATGGTTTAAAAATAACACATCCAAAGTCAAATATATCACAATACCTTCAATAAAATATGAATGATTTTCATTATAATAAATCAACTACAAACTAGATTAAAACCCATTAATGGATTTTGACAAAGATGATATATAAACTATTGGAAATAAATACCACATTATATTTTGAAATTATTTCAAAGTCACATAATTATAAAAGAAAACAATTATTTTGAATATAATATTATAATATTTTATGGGAATCTTCGATGATGAGATAATGGAGAAAAATAGCCACTCCTCTCGTATAAGGTTAAAAATTACATTCTTACATTAATTTTGTTGAAAAGGCCATAAGGTACCTAGTTTGGAAAAACAATAGAAAGATTACTTTCAAACCATTTTTCAATCTGTCAAAAAATGGTATAAATGACTTTAACCCATTGTCTGGTAAATATTAAAAAAATTGAAATAAATTTTAAGAAACATGGATGCAAATGATTAAGAGGTCCCAGTAGATACTTTTGTAAAAACAACCCCGTATAATAAAGAGATTGTGAATTTATCCCATACCTTGTCCTTTTCCATGGTAGAGGATATGTTAACCTCTTGTATAATATTAAAATCATTTTTATTAAATTATAAAATAACAATATACATAAATATGATATCATATATGATCATCTAATATTTCTTTGACAATAATATTTTAGTAGTATCAATGTTTCGAGTGTTAAGTGGTCTATTTTTCTTTATATGAACATTTATATAATCCATGTTTGTTATGGAACATATGTATTTTATTTATATCTAGAATGATATTATGTTATTAAACATTTTTTTAATCATAAAAATAAAATTATTATTGAATAATTATGATGGGGATTGATTCCCATCACATTCGTGGAGACGGTAATCTGTACGTATGCATGAGCGATAATATCATTATATTAATGGTGAAATCATATGTAATTGGATGGTATATCACAGATACAAAATCATTAACATGTTATATTTATTATTTACATCATTTATACTCATTATTATACCAATCTAAATAATGAAGTGTTTGAATTACAAAATACACCATGACGTGGAGATGGTAAGCCATACGTTTGCACGTAAGGTGACATTCTCATTCATATGATAGATAGAATAATTAATATGGTTGTAAAATTATTATAATAACATCAAAATATATAGAAGATACCTGATTTATTATTTTATAATGGAAACAATAACTAAAGAGGAAGTGGAAGAAGAAAAGAACATTAAAGGGATGATGAAATATTTACCTATTCTCAGGTTCTTCCTTTTGATTTGATAAAAAAGGATCCATAGGTTGGATTTATTACTAATGGAATGTATCTAGGATGATTCCAGGGAAAATTGGGAGGATATTTGGCAGGTTTTTGATGATCCAAATGGGTTTGGAGACGTGAAATTAAGAGATGGAGATGTATCCTTTTATAAGAGAGGTGAGGGTCACTTTCAGAAATGTATGGAATATTGTTTTATAATAAAAAAATTTGGGTAATAATGGAAAAATAATAATTATTTCTAGGATAAGGTGGGAATGAATCGAAAACCTATCATCCAATAGGTTTTAGACTGGTTTAGGTCACCATATTAACCTTATCTTTTAGATATAACACTTAGTTAAATAGTTTGACATTTACCAGGTCTCTTTGTATTTATAAATTATACTGTTAATAAACATATTATATCAAGCCAAAAAAAACCCCAATTTGTTCACTATTAATATATATAACATTATAAAATTCCTTTGGCTGATCCTTAGATTTTTATGAATATTAAATCAATTAATAATATTGTATTGGTTTAAAAACTCAATTATGTCATTTTTCACAAAATTTAGTATTTGGTTTTTATGAATATAATAACAACATGATTACATCAAAAAATAATAATTTAATCATCCCTAATATGTCATATTAGCATAAAAATTAGTCTAATTCATTAAAATTCTCAAATTACATTTATTTGTATATTTATAATATAAAATATTTTAATATTTCATTAATAAGGTAATTACTGCATCCTCATTGTGTCATAAATAAATTACCTTATTTAATATCAAAAAATTATAAATAAAATACAATTATTTAGGAAATATTTTAATCTTTCTAATGAATATTTATAGTATAATATATCTTTAGTATAACCCTATATTAAAAATGTGTTAGTTAATAAAAATTGAATTTTACACTTTTAACTATACTTTAAATAAAATAATAATAAATGTCCTAATCTAATCCAAGTGTATCAAAAGGATCATATTTTATTTCTAATGATTATTTTGGTCGAATAAAAAGTATCCAATTGAATAAGGACATGTGTTAGGGTAATTATAAAAATAGTTTTTCTGTTAATTACCGTATTAACTTTTAACCATGGTAATAAAAGTCAAAAGTTACTATTCCCCAAAAATTATATTCATCATATTGAACAAAATATTACATAATGATATTAACTGTGTCAATTGATTTTTTGAAATTTAACTCACAGAAATGGTAAAATTGTGTTTTATGAAAAATTTTAAATTCTCTTAAAAGATAGGTAAAAGACGGTTAAATGTTCAATAAAATTTTAAATATATATACCTACTATAAAATAATTACATCAAATTACATTGAACATTTATAGGTATTATGTATTTATTTTGACCTAAAAAATTAAAATAAACTAACTAAATATTTAAATAAAATGTTGGTTTTAAATAATAACATTATGTTTCTCACTATTCATAAAAAAAATTGAAAGTTCTTAGAGAAATAACAAAAAATCACCCTAAGATAATTTTATATTTCAGATCCATAAATGAAGTCCAAATTGAAAAATAAAATGTATAAAATTTCAAAAATTGGGTATTACTATTCATAATGGCTACTTTGATTAGTCATGCTATGTTAAAACATGAAGTTGCGTACAACGCAAGCTACTGCATTATTAAATGGGAAACGAACCATGGAAGCTTGGGGTGTTATAGATTCCATATTGATTCTTCATATTTGTTATTCCTCCACAACACATTAATAAGTTCGGTAGTCTAGTTTCATAGAACCTTTCCATTACGGTCCAATATCTCTACCTACTTCTCCTTATAAGATAGGTCATGTTCCAATTGTACCAGCTTCGAATTCAAGACATGTTAAGGTTTAGTTATGTACTTCTATACGAGATAAATGTGGATAAATCATGAACATGATCTCGGTTTGGTGGAAGTGTAAGCCAATATTCCATTGCTCCTGTGCGATGAGGGATTTTATAGGGGTCCAATATACTACTGATTGAGAATCCCATTCTTCACAAACTTCAAGACTCTCTTCCATGGTGAAATTCAATGAAAGATTTAATCCCCAACATCAAACTCCAAGTCCCTTCGATGATTGTTAACATCTCTCTTCGGAAACCTCATGGTTTCCTTTATGCGTTGTTCGATGGCATGAACAGTTTATATCATCTCTAAAATAGGATATGCTCCAAGAAGCTTTCTCTTACTATCTTCGTCACATCAAGTTGTTGTTTTAGTATGATTCCCATGTAGATCATTGTATAGTTAAATTTGTATACTCGAATGGAATCTATTTATGTATGAGAACTCAACTAATGGGATATGTTCATCCCTTCCAACTATAAATTCCACTGAGCATGTTTTCAACATTTCCTTAAGTGTTTGAATAGTCCTTTTAGATTTTACATTAGTTTGGGGTGATATGTCATCTGAAATTAGATTCAGTACTGAGATCATTCAGAATAATACTCCAGAATTTTGATGTGAACTGTCACGACCCGCCCTCGGGGTCCGTGCCGTGACTACCCCAATCCCGCCTTCCATAGGCCAGGGGCTGGCGACTAGCACCAAGGTGTAAATCCCGGTAAAAAGGGAAGGCATTGCCTTTGTAATGTAAACAAACACCACAGAGTAAGCAAGCGGAAAGTAAACACTAAACAAAAGCAGAGGACAACTGAAAGTGCGGAAAAGTAAATGGGCCAGAATAAAAACCCAAACTGAAAGTAAAGTACAACTCGAAAGGGAAAACAGGAACTGAAAAGTAAAAGACGCTACTCCGAGCTGTCCACTGGAAATCCCACCTGAAGGGTGGGTACAGATAGCTCCTCTGCTCCACGGGTCCCGCCGTCCGCTCCCTGCACGTCCCGCCTAGTGGTCCACCTCCGGGTACCGTCCCGCTCTGCAAGCCTCAGCTAAGGTCAACACTGTCCGTTGTCTGCATCCAACACAACGTAGTGCAGGCAAAGCCCGTGCTGGGGTGAGTATAAACTACTCAGTAGGGACCCCGAGACCCCTGAAGGTCTCTCAAATCCACAAAGGATAAACCATGAAGAAAGGTACAATCACGAAGTAACAACCGACTCTGCTTAGGTATATGCCCATACATATACCTAAGTCATCAAATTCAAATACGCTCCAACCTCCGAGCCCAAGTACAACTCAGTCCACACAGGAAAGTAAACATATTCCACACAGGAAAGCAAAACGTAATCCACACAGGATTGCACAACACAATCCACACAGGAAAGCAACAGATTCAGCTCACACAGGTATACTTCTTCAAAGGACGATAAAGATGATCTCTGATCCATCTAAGTCGTCGGACCCACGAAGGATCGATAGGTAACTAACCAAAGGACGATAAAGATGATCTATGATCCATCTAAGTCGTCGGACCCACGAAGGATCGATTGGTAACTAACCAAAGGACGATAAAGATGATCTCTGATCCATCTAAGTCGCCGGACCCACGAAGGATCGATAGGTAACTAACCCCCGCAAAGACCCACACAGGATCGGGCCCACACAGGACCTGTAGGCGCTGGCTCACACCGAACCGCTGAGCGCGGACCCACACAGGATCGGACCCACACAGGATCGGGCCCACACAGGACCTGTAGCACTGATCCACGTAGGATCGGTGAGTGCTGAAGTCGTCGTCGTCGAATCCACACAGGATCTCTGTACTGTCGTCGTCGCAGTCACAGTAGCAGTAGTAGCAGTAGTAGTCACAGTAACAGTCGTAACCAGCACTAGGGTTCCCGCACACAGCAAGCTCGTTCGGAGGATCCGCTACACGAGCCGAGAGGCTGATACATCAACTGTCACAAAGTCCAGAGTTGATGTATCCAAAAGTTTTGTATCGTCAACAGGAACTCAACGCAACAGACGGCGCGTCGATCGGACGCTCGGTCTGAGAGTTATTGGCATTTTCGTCCCCAGGGCCCGGTTGGTTTTTAAGGCAAAACCAACCCGACCGTACTCCACCTGCGTCCAAACCTCGGGTGGAGTATGCCAAAAGATCCGTCTCACTATGAGGAACACAACAAAGCTGACGGCACGTCAATCGGACGTCCGTAGCTCAAGATATGAGCGTTTCCGCTCCGAAGGCCCGGTCGGTTTCATGAACGAACCGACCCGGCCGAACTCAATGTAATCCAAAACCTTGAGTGCGATATACCGAAACGACCGTCTCGATCCAAGGATCGCGTTGCCGCAGACGGTTCGTCAATCGGAGGTCCGAGGCTCATGTTATGGCCAAAACACCGAAACTGATTCGAAACGGGGGGTCCGGGTCCGGGTCGACCCGACCCGACCCCCCCTGGGTCGGCCCGCACCGGGTCGACCCGAGTCCGACCCGGCCCGACCGGCTGGCGTCCAGGCGGCCCGACGGTGGCGCGGCGGCCCAGCGGTGGCGCGGCGGCCCGGCGGTGGCGCGGTGGCCCGGCGGTGGCGCGGCGGCCCGACGGTGGCGCGGCGGCCCTGCGGCGGCGCGCACGGAGGCGGCATGCGGGGGGCAAAGCCCCCGCTTTCTTGGAGGCGGCGGCGCGGCTAATTGCCGCACCCTTTGCAGAAAAAAAGGCTTCCACGTGGGGGCCGGCTTGGAGAAAAACCGGGGGGCTGCTGCCCCCCCCCCCCCCCTTCATGGAAACCGCCCCCCTCATAATGAGGGGGGTTTTTGTGTGCTGGTCGGGGGATTAATTTCCCCGGGTTAATTACCATCCGGCCGGCCAGCTGGCCGGCCGGTTTTCTACAACGGGACCGGAATAATCCGGTCCCCTCTTCGGCTTCCGACACCGGCGGCCCGGCCGCCGGTCTTCTCATCCCGCCGCGGCCCGGAACCGGCCGCATTGTTCATCGTCCGGCGCGGTGCGACGGCACCGCGCCCCTCCGCCGCACTTTAATTTCTTTCAACGCGGCACGACGGCGTTGCGTTCTAGATGTTTCTTCCATGGTGTGCGTGCGACGACGTTGAGTTCTTGATTGGGCGATGAACTGCGTGGTGCGACGGCACCACGCCACCTTGATTCATCCACAAAGCAATTCAACAAGAACGATGGAGGGGGTTCGGCCGTGTTCATGCGGTCCGGCCCCCTCACGTTAAATAATAACACAACTTTAAAATATTCAATTGCCTCACGTTAGACATGCTGGATCCACGATCAAGAATAAAATAAATTAACAATAATCAACAACCCCTACATTGGTATAAGGATTGAAGATTTGTCTACGTTCCGCGGAAGACGACGTCGCGGAGGTCGGGCGTCGCGGTCGTCGTTCGTCAAATTCGATGACGAAGAGGTGCGTCCGAAGAGGCACGTCGTTAGCGAAACCTTGTACGCCGACGGAGGTTGTCCGAGGAAGAAGCGGTGTTCTCTCTCGTTGACACGGAAGACGAAGAAGAGCGGAGCGGCGTTCTTCGTCGGAACTTGAGCGTTCTTCGTCAAGTCTTGAGGAAAGTCAAATAAAAAGAAAACAACGAACTTAAGAACCCCTACCTCGATAGTCGCACGTTGACGTAGTCGTGGAATATCGGTGTCGATTCCTTTGACGTCGGAGGAAGAGTCGTTGTCGATGGCGTTCGTCGCGGAAAACCGTCGCGGAAGAGATGATGCGGAAGAAGAACGTCACGTCGCGGATATGGCGTCGCGGAAAAACCGAGTTCTTCGGCGAAGAAGTTCTTCGTTGAAGAACGGCGTTCTTCGTGTTCTTCGTTGAGGTTGAAGAAGATGAAGAAACAAGAAGAACCTTCCCAACTCTCTGAAGGAGACAAAACTAAACCCAAAATAAAATAAGACTCTATCTTATTTTATTAACACAACAACACACTAGAATTTTAAAAGTTTGAAATTCAAAGAAGAGATAACTCCACATTAATTAACAAATTGTCATGTTAATTAAAGAGGGGTTGAGGGAGTTTGAGGGAAGATGTAAAGTTAGGTTTCGTGTTGGCCCCACCACACTTAATCCTCTGAAGGGAGGTTAAGTGGGTGTGGGTCCCACACCTAACTTCCTTTGAGAGAAGTTAACTATTAAGTTTAAATAAAAATTGTGTTTACATATTTTTATTTAACTTATTCTAATCTCCCAAAAACTAACTCTCATCCCGAAACAAACCCAACTCCCGAAATGGTCTCTTTAAGCGAATATCGGCGCTGAGAGTTTATCGGTGCCCTCGGATTTCAATTCCGAGCACCGGATCAAATGTTAGAAATTCCCGCTCGTTCATTCACTGAACGTACCCGAGCCAAACTTCGGAAATTGATTCTGGGCACTCCGGGCCTCGGAATCAGGTGCCGTGTGAAACCGCGCTCTTGTAAAATTCCAAAGAAACTTAAGAAAAAATTTCCCTTGAATTTTACTGGTCTTTACATTACTCCCACCTCAGGGCTTTACGTCCCCGTAAAGATACATCAAAACTAGGGAAACAAAAGAGGGTACTGAGCGCGCATCTGAGCCTCCCGCTCCCATGTGCTCTCCTGGAGATTCCCATGCTGCCATCTGATGCGCACAAGAGGAATCGATCGCCCATGCAGGACCCGCTCCTGAAGATCCTCTATCTCCACCGGGACCTCCGTAAAAGTCGCCCCATCGTCAATGTCAAGCTCCCCATGGTCAATGATGTGCGTCGGGTCGTGCACGTATCTCCTCAGCTGAGACACGTGGAAGACGCCGTGCACCCGGTGCAACTGAGGTGGTAGAGCCAGGCGATAAGCCACCTCACCAACCCTGCTGAGGACTTGGAAGGGTCCGATGAAGCGCGGAGATAACTTGCCGCCTCGGCCAAAACACCGAATACCACGTCGAGGTGAGACCCGCAAGAAGACGTGGTCGCCATCCTCGAACTCTAGTGGCCTCCGCCTCCTGTCAGCATATGAATTCTGCTGGCTCTGAGCTGTACTCATCCGCTCTTGGATGACCTGGACCTTCTTTGTCGTGGCCTGGACCATCACAGGTCCCACAAGAGCTGCAAGATTTCTTCTCTGCTGAAAAGAGAAATCAGGTCTCATCCCCTGGATGAACCACATTCTTTGCCTAAAACAGTCAATCCTAACATGGATGATACTAATCCATACCAAGGATGACGTCGTAAGGCGTCGACGCTACTACTAAGAGATTCAACCGTTACTCTCGCCTCCAAGGGTTGAGTCACACTGTCGGCATCAGTGTGTGGTAACTGGGTCTCCTCCAGTAGATGACTCACAAGTGAGGGTCAAGTCAACAGCCAAAACTGGAACCTCCTAGTATCATCACGAAAGAGGACAGGAACGAAAATATCACAAAGGTATGCGTCTTTTATTATTGCAGCTCATAATACAAGACGCTACACAAAAGCAACAAGGAACCAGAAGTACAAAGGATGTATCCACTAGTTCTGCTCCTGTCCATCGGCTCCCAGAGCTCCATGATCGAAGGCCTCGGCTGCCGGAAGCTGAGCTCTCCCCTGCGGTCGGGGTGGACCTCCTGGTGGTGGTGGTGGTAGAGCCTCAAAGCGTCGTCCACCACCTGCTGCTCGGCCAGCTCCTCTGCCTCGTCCGCCTCCTCCCTGCAGACCGCCACGGTCGAACCTCTGCCTCTGCCTTGGTGGTTCCTCAACCGTCTGCTGCTCCTCCGCATGGCAGGTCGGGCAGTCACGAGCCATGTGGCCTTTCCCACCGCATGCAAAGCACTGTCTTCCACTCAAAAGACTAGCTCCGCGTTGTGTGCCCTGCACTGCTGAGCCAGTGCCCTGAGGTCGTCTGCCTGAAGGTCTGGTCTGTCTGGACCCCTGAGTCATCTGTCGGCTACCTGCTACCGAAGACTCCGCTATGTGCCGCCCTGCGGTGGGTCTTTGTGCTGGTGTAGACTCAGCAAGGAAGCTCTCGATCAGAAGGGCCCGCTCCAGTACTCCTATCTGAGTCGGTATGCTGAGGGAGATCAGCGATGCCCTGATCTCGTGTCTCAAACCCTGCTCGAAGGTCCGGGCCCGGAAGAATGGGTCTCGTACCATGTCGGTCGAGTAGCGCGAGAGATCGGTAAATCTCGCCGAGTACTGAGTGACCGTCATGCTGCCCTGCCGCAGTTATAGAAGCTCCTGGATACGCACCACACGAAGGGTGGCTGGGACGAACTCCGAGCGGAAGAGGCTCTCAAAGTCCGTCCAAAGAAGAGATTCCTCATCGTGCACCTGGAGCATCAAGCTCCACCATCGTCCTGCTGCTGCGTGTAGTAGGCTCGCAGCGAGGATCCCCATGAGGTCTGCTGGTGTCCTCACTAGCCTAAACACTCGTACCACTGCCTCCAGCCAGTCCTCTGCTGCCTGGGGATCCGTCTCCCCGCGAAACCTGGGCGGTCGCTGGCACTGAAACTCATGCAGTGCGCTGAGGCGACGTGCATCGTCAGCGGCTGGTGCTGGAAGTATCGGGGGCTCGGCATGTAGTGCTACCGCCGGTGCCACTGCTGGCAAAGGGCCCTACACCGAGGCCTCGTCGCTCGGTGGGCTATCGTCACGCTCAACTCTCGGAACCCTAGCTGGCTGCCGTCGTGGGGCCATCCTGAATAGGAAACAGGTGCGCCACGGTCAAACAGTATACCTGGTGAGCTGACACAAAGAAATCACAAAGAAAACTTTGAAACACACACGCAATCAATGTTTTCGTGCATTAAGTCGGAATTCAGAAGTCAGGGTCCTGGTGTACGGATACGTCGGCCGCCGCACCAACACTGGACTCCCTGGACTGATAACCACACTCAATACGCTAAACATTATTGCTTCACATAGAAAAGATCAGAGTTCGCGGTAGAACCGAACTCCTCTGATACCAATTTGTCACGACCCTCCCTCGGGGTCCGTGCCGTGACAACCCCATGCCCGCCTTCCATAGGCCAGCGGCTGGCGACTAGCACCAAGGCGTAAATCCCGGTAAAAAGGGAAGGCATTTCCTTTATAAAGTAAACAAACACCACAGCGTAAGCAAGCGGAAAGTAAACACTAAACAAAAGCAGAGGACAACTGAAAGTGCGGAAAAGTAAATGGGCCAGAATACAAACCCAAACTGAAAGTAAAGTAAAACTCGAAAGGGAAAACAGCAACTGAAAAGTAAAATCTGCTACTCCGAGCTATCCACTGGAAATCCCACCTGAAGGGTGGGTACAGATAGCTCCTCTGCTCCACGGGTCCCACCGTCCGCTCCGTGCACGTCCCGCCCAGTGGTCCACCTCCGGGTACCGTCCCGCTCTGCAAGCCTCAGCTACGGTCAACGTTGTCCGTTGTCTGCATCCAACACAACGTAGTGCAGGCAAAGCCCGTGATGGGGTGAGTATAAACTACTCAGTAGGGACCCCGAGACCCCTGAAGGTCTCTCAAATCCACAAAGGATAAACCACGAAGAAAGGTACAATCACGAAGTAACAACCGACTCTGCTTAGGTATATGCCCATACATATACCTAAGTCATCAAATTCAAATACGCTCCAACCTCCGAGCCCAAGAACAACTCAGTCCACACAGGAAAGTAAACGTATTCCACACAGGAAAGCAAAACGTAATCCACACAGGATTGCACAACACAATCCACACAGGAAAGCAACAGATTCAGCTCACACAGGTATACTTCTTCAAAGGATGATAAAGATGATCTATGATCCATCTAAGTCGTCGGAACCACGAAGGATCGATAGGTAACTAACCAAAGGACGATAAAGATGATCTCGGATCCATCTAAGTCGTCGGACCCACGAAGGATCGATAGGTAACTAACCAAAGGACGATAAAGATGATCTCTGATCATTCTAAGTCGTCGGACCCACGAAGGATCGATAGGTAACTAACCCCCGCAAAGACCCACACAGGATCGGGCCCACACAGGACCTGTAGGCGCTGGCTCACACAGAACCGCTGAGCGCGGACCCACACAGGATCGGACCCACACGGGATCGGGCCCACACAGGACCTGTAGCACTGATCCACGTAGGATCGCTGAGTGCTGAAGTCGTCGTCGTCGAATCCACACAGGATCTCTGTACTGTCGTCGTCGCAGTCACAGTAGCAGTAGTAGCAGTAGTAGTCACAGTAACAGTCGCAACCAGCACTAGGGTTCCCGCACACATCAAGCTCGTTCGGAGGATCCGCTACACGAGACGAGAGTCTTATACATCAACTGTCACAAAGTCCAGAGTTGATGTATCCAAAAGTTCTGTATCGTCAACAAGAACTCAACGCAACAGACGGCGCGTCGATCGGACGCCCGGTCTGAGAGTTATTGGCATTTTCGTCCCCGGGGCCCGGTTGGGTTTTAAGGCAAAACCAACCCGACCGTACTCCACCTGCTTCCAAACCTCGGGCGGAGTATGCCAAAAGTTCCTTCTCACTAAGAGGAACACAAAAAAGCTGACGGCACGTCAATCGGACGTCCGTAGCTCAAGATATGAGCGTTTCCGCTCCAAAGGCCCGGTTGGTTTCGTGAACGAACCGACCCGGCCGAACCCAAAGTAATCCGAAACCTTGAGTGCGATATACCGAAACGACCGTCTCGATCCAAGGATCGCGTTGCCACAGACGGTTCATCAATTGGAGGTCCGAGGCTCATGTTATGGACAAAAGACCGAAACTGATTCGAAACGGGGGGTCCGGGTCCGGGTCGACCCGGCCCGACCCCCCTGGGTCGGCCTGAACCGGGTCGACCCGAACCGGGTTGACCCGACCCGGGTCCGACCAGGCCCGACAGGCTGGCGGCGCGACGGCCCGGCGGTGGCGCGGCGGCCCGGCGGTGGCGCGGCGGCCCGGCGGTGGCGCGGCGGCCCGGCGGTGGCGCGGCGGCCCTGCGGCGGCGCGCACGGAGGCGGCATGCTGGGGGCAAAGCCCCCGCTTTCTTGGAGGCGGCGGCGCGGCTAATTGCCGTGCCCTTTGCAGAAAAAAAGGCCCCCACGTGGGGGCCGGCTTGGAGAAAAACCGGGGGGCTGCTGCCCCCCCCCCCCCCCCCCCCCTTCATGGAAACCGCCCCCACATCATGGGGGGGGTTTGTGTGCTGGCCGGGGGATTAATTTCCCCCGGTTAATTACCATCCGGCCGGCCAGCTGGCCGGCCGGTTTTCTCCAACGGGACCGGAAGAATCCGCTCCCCTCTTCGGCTTCCGACACCGGCGACCCGGCCGCCGGTCTTCTCATCCCGCCGTGGCCCGGAACCGGCCTCGGTGTTCGTCGTCCGGCACGGTGCGACGGCACCGTGCCCCTCCGCCGCACATTAATTTCTTTCAACGCGGCGCGATGGGGTCACGTTCTAGATGTTTCTTCCATGGTGTGCGTGCGATGGCGTTGCGTTCTTGATTGGGCGATTAACCGCGTGGTGCGACGGCACCAGGCCACCTTGATTCATCCACAAAGCAATTCAACAAGAACGATGGAGGGGGTTCGGCCGTGTTCATGCGGTCCGGCCCCCTCACGTTAAATAATAACACAACTTTAAAATATTCAATTTCCTCACGTTAGACATGCTAGATCCACGATCAAGAATAAAATAAATTAACAATAATCAACAACCCCTACATTGTTATAAGGTTCGAAGATTTGTCTACGTTCCGCGGAAGACGACGTCGCGGAGGTCGGGCGTCACGGTCGTCGTTCGTCAAATTAGATGACGAAGAGGTGCGTCCGAAGAGGCACGTCGTTGGAGAAACCTTGTACGCCGACGAAGGTTGTCCGAGGAAGAAGCGGTGTTCTCTCTCGTTGACACGGAAGACGAAGAAGAGCGGAGCGGCGTTCTTCGTCGGAACTTGAGCGTTCTTCGTCAAGTCTTGAGGAAAGTCAAATAAAAATAAAACAACTAACTCAAGAACCCCTACCTCGATAGTCGCACGTTGACGTAGTCGTGGAATATCGGTGTCGATTCCTTTGACGTCGGAGGAAGAGTCGTTGTCGATGGCGTTTGTCGCGGAAAACCGTCGCAGAAGAGATGATGCGGAAGAAGAACGTCACGTCGCGGATATGGCGTTGCGGAAAAACCGAGTTCTTCGTCGAAGAAGTTCTTCGTTGAAGAACGGCATTCTTCGTGTTCTTCGTCGAGGTTGAAGAAGATGAAGAAACAAGAAGAACCTTCCCAACTCTCTCAAGGAGACAAAACTAAACCCAAAATAAAATAAGACTCTATCTTATTTTATTAACACAACAACACACTAGAATTTCAAAAGTTTGAAATTCAAAGAAGAGATAACTCCACATTAATTAACAAATTGTCATGTTAATTAAAGAGGGGTTAAGGGAGTTTGAGGGAAGATGTAAAGCTAGGTTTCGTGTGGGCCCCACCACACTTAATCCTCTCAAGGGAGGTTAAGTGGGTGTGGGTCCCACACCTAACTTCCTTTGAGAGAAGTTAACTATTAAGTTTAAATAAAAATTGTGTTTACATATTTTTATTTAACTTATTCTAATCTCCCAAAAACTAACTCTCAACCCGAAACAAACGCAACTCCCGAAAAGGTCTCTTTAAGCGAATATCGGCGCTGCGAGTTCATCGGTGCCCTCAGATTTCAATTCCGAGCACCAGATCAAAAGTTAGAAATTCCCGCTCGTTCGTTCACTAAACGTACCCGAGCCAAACTTCGGAAATTGATTCCGTGCACTCCGGGCCTCGGAATCAGGTGCCGTCTGAAACCTCGCTCTTGTAAAATTACAAAGAAAATTAAGAAAAAATTTCCCTTGAATTTTACGGGTCTTCACATGAACCTTTGATCATTATCAAATACGATGGATAGTAATACACCATACAGCTTAAAAAATTCCTTTAAGAAAATAATAGAATGTTTATCAGGAGGAAAATCTTATTGAATAGAGAGAAAATACACATCCATGGTGAGATGGTCCACTATAACCAAAATCACATTCTTTACTTTGTATGTCTTCAGGAGATGATTGAAAAATTCCATATTGATATTGTACAACTTCCACGGTGTTATGGGTAGTGGATGTAATACCCCTTCAGGAATTAGACTATCCACCTTCACTTGTATACACACCAAGAACCTTTTAGTGTAGTCATAAATAACCCTTTTCATATTATCTTATCAATAATAATCACAAAAGACCCTATACGTTATCATTATTCTAGGATATATGTAGTATGTAGAAATTTGAGATTCATCCACCATCTCCTTCATTCCTTTTGGAATAGATGGAACACATAGCTTGGTATAAAAGTTCAATACATCTTCTTGATCAATATTGAACTCAAGAAACATCCCATTATTCAAACCCCCAAATTCATTTAAAAAATTTATTTTATCATAGATATTTCTTGATCATCTATAATAATGACGGTTTTGAAATCAATTGGGATGGGTTTGATGATTACCGTACCCTTATGATTCCCATGTCTTGTTTTACTTGGTCTTTGATCGAAGGATATCCTTAAATCCTTATCATTACCATAACAACATGGTATTCCCTACTTAATGCATCAGCTAATTTGTTTAATCATATAGAATGATATTGAATTGAACAATCATAGTCTTTAAGAAGTTCAATGTAATGACCCAAACTTTTGGAATAGTATATTAATTTACTCTTAATGATTTAATATTGATGTTAATGGTTAATGGAGAATGAAGAGTTGATGACTTCATCCAGTAGACTTGAATATTATGAAGCCCACTTATCAGAGCTTGGGAAGATGGTGGAATCATTGGGCATCGCTTTAGTCAAATCCCAATCCGAACTCTAGCATGTGAAGCTTGAACAGAGTTGCCTACGAGAGAAAATCTAGATAGTGAAGATTACAACTAGGGCAATGTTATATGATCCTCCCTCAAATTATCACACTTTAGCACACCTTACACTTAGTTCATATGCTGGTATTGTAAGGGGATATATAACAAGACCGTAGCTACATTGTGTAATCCTTTGAGATAAATAAATTGTGATTTCTTCCTATAGTGAAGTATGTTAATTTTAAGATGTTTGGATAAATACTAGTTGTATCTTATGAATGAATTTTGAAAAAAAATATTTTAAAATATTTATGTAAACTGTAAATAATTAATAATGTCAAAATATTTTCAAAAAATGGTCTTCTACAAATGTGATTAGTTTGAAATTTAGAGTCTAATAAGATCAACTGAATTTTTTGTGAATAGTAAATTATGAATAGTGATTTTACACTTAGGATTAGTAATGTGACTAAATGAATTAGTAATCTCATTTAATGAAAGTATTACTATAATTTAGGCACCTTGATTAAGTAATGAGATTCAGTAAAATAGTAAAATAACTGTTTCAGAAATTATTAGTTAAGTATTAGTTGTTTCAGGTGAATAGTGTTTTTATTTAAAAAATTAAATTAAAAATATTTATAAAAATATTTTTATAAAATGTAGTTCATTTTTGATTTCAGAGAATCGGTATTATGTTAAGGTGAATTTTTGGAATTTTTCTGAAAAAAATGAATTTTTGGTGAATAGTGAGTTTTTAGTTTAGTGTTTCAGGTGTTTAATGATATCATTAAGGATGTAATAATTATGTAATAATTCTGGTATACTTATTAATAGTAAGATAAGGTATTAGGTGTCCAATGTGGCCAATACCATGTGCAAATAACTTGGGCAAGCCTCTGGTTTTGCCAATAACACCAATGAGGTGTCCCTTTTCCATTAATGTATTGTCCCATTACCTTCCCTATAAATACCAAGCCATTATCTCATCCATTCCATTCCAAATTCATCCTCAACTATGTTCTGGTCTCCTTAACTCCCAAAGAGTCCTTCAAATGTGCCCTCAAGCCTCCCAAGGACCCAAACATAATGATTTCGAAGTTACTCTTCAAGGTAAGGGATTCTTTCGCACATCTAATTTTCAAAGTTCTACATTCATGTCATATCTTTAAAGTTCATTTTTTCCATATTTAGTAATTATATCTATATCCATCATATCTTTAATTTATGTTAATATTATGAGAGGAAATATTTTATATCATCATTTCGATTTTTTAATATTTTTAGTGACGCCGTTAGGCTGCCAAATTCTTCATAAAAGAAATCTTATTTTTGTGTTCATTCCATGTTTTTCATTTCATATGGTATGTACTTAAAATTTAATTACCATGTTTTTATACCCATTATATTATTTCCATATACTGGTTTATGGATCATTTATGAGTGGGTGACCCATGTCCCCTCTTTTTTCAATATTTTCTAAAACGCTGCAACATAGCCATTATGCTGCTCAATTTTCGTCTCGAAATGTCTCTCTCTTTTTCGCGAAATCTTTTATTTTATTAAGTGAATATTCAAAACTCTTTATTCTATAGTGTTATTCACATATATATCAAAATGTTCTATTTCATTTCTGGGATTTACATACATGAAACCCACATTCATTTTTTTGTGGGTTTAAAATGACATAAAGATCACGTCTTAAAAGAACTTTTTAAAAAATTATGATTATGAAATGAAACCCATTTCTTTTATGATATATAGGTTATTTATGAAATGTTTGATGATGATATATTTCGCTCAAATGATGATAAAGACAAATTTATGGGTGCACCCTGATACCTCTCCAATGCATTGGATAATGATGTAAACACTAGGGATTACAGTTTTAACGATACCTTGGTGAATAACCTTGGTAATTTTTTATGAAACCATGGGGATGGACCTTGGTGAAATGGAAATGGTTGTCTAAGTTAAATGTTGTATCCACATCTTCATGTTATGAGATACGTAATTTTTATTATGATATTCCTCATGATTTATTTCTCATTCATTAAATTTCATTTTCATTACCTTATTGATGCATCTCAAGTTCACATGTAAAATGTTTCCCTTGTTTCCCTTACCGGGCCTTCTTCTCACCCTTTCTTTTACTGTATATCCCCAGTTTATGAGATGCAGTAATGAACATAGGTTGAAAATAAGGAAAATCCTTTCAACTATTTAGGAACAATTTTTTATGTTTTCATGTATTAAGTTCTTGGTTTCCAAGACAATAAACCTTAAAGATCCACTGTTTTGTATAATGTAATGAAAGTAAATGTGATAAAAACGTGGGATGATATAGTTGGTATCAATGGATGGTTTAGTTATTTATGGAAATTAGGAAATGAAAACATTAGGAAGAACCCTATAAAAGAGTCTAAATATAAGGAAAACTTCCTCATATGTTGGTGACTATTGAGTAAGTGGTTTATCAAACAAGTACATCCCTGTTTGGATATGACCAGGTAGAGGTGGATCTGGCACAGATGTACATAGGGGTAAATCCCAAAAACAACGCATTGAGCTAGACTCGAACGGGAACTGGTGCACGACAATAGGGCTTGCTGCACTCTTAGTTACGACACTCCCGGTGGATATGTTTGGTTAATCGCAAGCTTTTTATGAATCATTATGAAGTAATTATAGAGAAATATAATTGTTTAAGCATTATTTTTTAAGGCATAGAATCCTTTATAGTTAAAATATTCGTAAATGAAACAAGTTTCTCACTAAGATTGTAATCTTTTAGAAAATGTCGGGAAATAGGAGGAACCATGAAAATGGTGACCGTAGTGGACCATACGCAGACGTCCCTACGATCGAAGCTGGAATGGAAACATTCATGTCAATGGTGAACCAAATGACTCAAGTAATGATAATAACATGAATCAAACTGAGAGGATTATATCACCACGAAGGGAAAAACATTTTGTGGAGTCCTCTATGCGCTAATGACCACTAACATCAGTGGACTTACTGACCCATGGGTTGCGGAACAATGGATAAGATTCATTGAAAAGATCATTTATGTACTTCATTGTTTGGAATAAGAAAAATTAACCCTTTCTATTTACCGCCTAGAGGGAGAATATTATATGTGGTGGTCACTGATCAAAAACACGAATCTAAGAGGATTTCCGGAAGCTATGGAGTGGGAAGTGTTCAGGGGAATATTATTCAATATGTATTTCCCTCGTTCGATGAGAACAAGAATGGAGAAATAATTTCTTGAACTAAAGCATAAAGAGAATGAATCTGTTGGAATCTATGAGATGAACTTCACAAGGCTTTACCATTATACCTCAAGCTTTGCCATGGACCCTAAGGGGAAGGTTGATAGATTCTTTGGTGGACTACGACCTCATCTGCAGAAGAATCTAGATAACATGGACTATGATAGCTATGAAGAATGTTTTTAATGTGCTATGTAAGTTGAACAGGAGTTTGTTGAGACATAGTGGTCTCACAAATCTAATGAGAAGAAGAAAGATCTATAACCAAGCATGGGAAGATGCTTTGATCATGAAAGAGGTGGAAAGAAAATGCAACTTTCCACATGGAATAAATATGGGAAGAATCATTTAGGGAACTGCATAATAGGAAGTGGCAAGTGCTACAGGTGTGGAAGAGAAGTCCATATTGCTCGGAATTATGTTACTGAGGTGAAGCCTTAGCTCCCCAACACTAAATATAGTGGAAAGATGTTTCTAGCCATACCTGAAGTCCAATGCTTCATGTGTGGGAATCTTGGGCACTTTTCTAATCAATGTCCAAATTTGAGGGCAGTGGAGGGGAATCCCCATCAACCTCAGAAAAGGACAAGGGAGAAATATAGTTCTTTTTCTAGCACAACAACTGATGTTGAAGCTCTGAATGATGTGGTAGAAGGAACTCTTGTTGTCCTCTCAAAACTAGTAAGTACTTTGTTTGATTCTGGTTCTACACATTGTTTTATTTCCTCCATGTTTGCAATGAATAAATAATCAATTCCCAAAATACAAGAGGTAGAGTTGTCAGTCAAGACTCTAGGTGGGATTATCCATGCATCAACCATGTTAAGAGACTCTAGTGTTTACTTTAGTGAGCACAATCTTATCACAAATCTATTAGTCATTCCCATGATGGAATTCGACGTTACAGTTGGCATGGACATGCTCTCAAATTATAATGCTAAGATCAAATGTAGAAGTAAGGAAATATCAGTATTATTTAACGAACGACATACAATTATCTTCCAATGAGAGATATCCTGACCTGATCCTTTTCTAGAGGCACCTCTTATATCATTCTTTATTGAGTTTATTGGTGAGGATGAAGAAGGAAAAGGGAGTACACAAAAAGAAGATGTTCTGATTGTTCAGGAATACATGGAGGTATTTCCTAAGGAGTTACATGGACCTCCCCCAGAAAGAGAGGTAGAGTTCTCCATTGAACTCGCAGCAGGATCTCAACCGATATCAAGGACTCCGTATAGAATGGAAAATGTGGAGGTAGAGGAGTTAAAGAAACAACTCCAAGACTTGTTAGAGAAGGGGTTTATCCGACCAAGTGTGTCTCTGTGGGGAGCACC
Organism: Viscum album; assembly: GCA_963277665.1. Taxonomy (NCBI): domain Eukaryota; kingdom Viridiplantae; phylum Streptophyta; class Magnoliopsida; order Santalales; family Viscaceae; genus Viscum; species Viscum album. Next base: position 696,760,845 of record OY728141.1, read on the forward strand.
AGTTCTCTTTGTGAAGAAGAAGTACAGATCAATGTGGCTATGCATTGATTATAGAGAACTGAACGAGATCACAATGAAGAACAAATACCCTCTTCCAAGAATTGATGATTTATATGACCAAGTTCATGGGGTTCAATTCTTCTCCAAGATTAATCTTCGATCTGGTTATCATCAACTGAGGTTGAAGAAGGAAGATATTCCAAAGATTGCCTTCCGATCAGGATATGGGCATTATGAGTTTACTTTTATGCCGTATGGCTTGACTAATGATCCTACTATTTTCATGGATTTGATGAATAGTGTCTTTAAGGACTACCTTGATAACTTTTTGGTAGTTTTTATTGATGATATTTTGATATATTCCCAATGTCATGAGGAGCATTTAGATCATATAAGGATTATTTTGTAAACTCTGTGGAATGAGAGGAGCTTTTGAATGTTCAACAAGTGCATGTTTTATTTAAAAAAAGTTGCATTCTTGGGGCACGTCATAACCAATGAAGGAATCCCGATTGACCCAACAATGAACATGGCTGTGGAGGAGTGGCCTCAACCCACTACAGTAACTGAGATTCGTAGTTTTCTTGGTTTAGAAGTATTTTATATGTGGTTTGTGAAAAAAATTTCATGACTTTCTAATCCACTAACAAAGTTGACACGAAAAGGGGATAAGTTCATCTAGACAAACGAATTCGAGGATAGTTTCCAACAGCAGCAAAAGAGATTGGTTATTGCACCTCTGTTAACACTACCCTATATCGGAGAAGGATTTGTTATTTTTAGTGATGCATATCTGAAAGGGATTGTGTGAATCCTCATGGAAAATGACATGGTAATTTCTTATGCATCTCATCAGCTGAAGCAACATGATCAGAATTATCCTACGCATGATCTAGAGTTGGCGGTAGTTGTTTTTTCCCTATAGATATGGAGGCACTATCATTATGTGGAGAAATGTGATATATACCCTGGTCACAAAAGTTTAAAGTATATTTTCACGTAGAAATAATTGAAAATGAGACAAAGGAGATGGTTGGATATTTTTAAAGACTATGATTGTTCAATTCATTATCACCCGAAAGTGCAAACAAAGTTGCAGATACATCAAGCAGGAAAGACCCTGTTGTTCAGGAAACAATGAGGATCCTATGAGATCCCTTGATTAAGGAATTAGAAAAGCTGGACATGGGAATTTTAAGGGAAGGGATATCATCAACCCTATCCCAAATGATTTTTCAACCTTCATTGCTAGAGAAGATCAAGAAGGCTCAAAAAGAAGATTTTTTGTTACAAGAGATGTTTGAGGCTGTGAAGGATGGGAAAATCCCTGATTTTAATTTTTATCAAGAAGGTGTATTGAAACTTTGTACCAGACTATGTGTTACATCTATTCCAGAGAAAAAGAAAGAACTGAGGGATGAATCTCATAGATCTATATTCTCTATACATCCAGGAAGCACTAAAATGAATAGAGACCATCGTGATCATTATTTGTGGGATAACATGAAGAGGGGGATTGCCGATTACACTACAATGTGCTTGGTGTGTCAACAAGTAATTAAATAATGACAACAACCTAAGGGGGTATTACAACCACTATCCATACCAGCATGGAAGTGGAAAAATAACATTATGGACTTTGTCACTAGTCTCCCAAAAAAATCCAAAGGAAAATATTTGATATGGGATATTGTGGACTCTCTCACAAAGACTGCCCATTTTATCTCCATTCGGTAAGATTTCTATTTGGATCAACATACCATGATATATGTAAAGGAAGTGGTAAGGCTAAATGGGGTACCATTGTCCATCGTATCTGATCGTGATCCAAGAATCACATCAAAATTCTAGAGAATTCTTCAACATACTCTGAAAACTGAATTGTATTTTAGTACAGCCTATCATCCTCAAACTGAGGGAAAATCTGAAAGGACTATTTAGAAACTTGAGGACATGATGAGATTATGCTCAATGTAATTTAAAGGTGGATGGGATCAACACCTCCCATTAGTGGAGTTCTTATACAACAACAGCTTTCATTCGTGTATTCAGATGGAACCCTATGAAGCTCTATTTAGTAAGAGAAGTATAACTCCTACTTGTTGGGATGAAGCTGGTGAGATAAAGCTTTTTGGGCCTGATCTTGTGCATGAGATGACAAAAATGGATCATTCCATCCAACAACACATAAATTCTTCTCAGAGACGGAAGAAGATCTATGATGACAACCGTCGAAGAGACTTGGAGTTTGGTGTTGGTGACAAAGACTTCCTCCAAATTTCACCATGGAAGATATTCATGTGGTTTGGGAAGAAAGGGAAGATCAGTCGTAGGAACATTGACCCCTATGAAATCCTTGATCGCATAGGAGTAGTGGCCTATCGTCTATCACTTCCATCAAACTAATCTCAAGTTTACGATGTCTTCCATGTTTCTCCCTTGAGGAATTACGTACCTGACCCTTCACATGTACTGAACCCTGATTTGGTACAACTAAAACATGACCTATCTTATGAGGAGCATCTAGTGGAGAGCATAGACCATAGAGCCATGGTTCTACGCAATATTACTACCCACCTTTTGAAATTGTTGGGGAGGAATCATAAGTATGAAGAAGTGACATGGGAGCCTGAGGAAACAAAGAAACAAAAGTACCTTCACCTTTTCGACTAGGCCTTTGGTTTAAAATTTCAGGGACAAAATTTCTAAATATGGGAATAATGTAACGGCCCAAACATTTTGAATAGAATTTTAATTTACTCTTAATTATTTAATAGAGATGTTAATGGTTAATGTAGAAAGATGAGTCGATGGCTTCATCAAATATACTCAAACCATATAAAGCCCAGTTATTAGAGCTTGGGAAGGAGGTGTCATCTTTGGGTTTTGCTTTGGACTATGCCCAAGCCGAACTCCAGCATGTCAAGATTGAATGGAGTCACATATGAGAGAAGTTCATGTTAGTGGAGATTGCAACTAGGGAAATGTTATCTCATCCTACCTCAGATTCTCTCACCATATAACACCTTACAATTAGGTCATATGCTGGTGTTGTAAGGGGATATGTAACAAGACCGTAGCTACTTTGTGTAATCAATTGAGATAAATAAATTGTGATATCTTCCTATGGTGAAGTTTGTGAATTTTCAGATGTATGGATAAATATAGGATGTATCTTATGAATTAATTTTATAAAAAAGTATATTTGAAAATATATATGTTACCCATAAATAATTAATAATTTGTAAGGATTTTCAAAAAAATCGTATTCTACAAATGTGTATAGTATGAAATTTATTGTCTAATAAGATCAACTTAATATTTTCTGAATAGTAAATTATGAATAATTATTTTACTCTTGAGATTAGTAATTTGAACCAATGGATTAGCAATATCACTTAAATAATGTATTAATATACTTAAGGCACCTTGATTAAGTAATGCGATTCAATAAAATAGGTAAATTACTGTTTGAGAAATTATTAGTTAAGAATTATTTTTTCTGGGAGAATAGTATTTTATATTTAAAAATTAAATTAAAAATATTAAGAATATTATTTTAATAAAATGGAGTTCATTTTTGAATTCAGAGCATCAATATTATGTTAAGGAGAATTTTTGGGATTTTTCTGAAAAAGTGGAATTTTCCGTTAATAGTGAATTTTCAGTTTAGAGTTTATGGTGTTTAATGAAATAATTAAGAATATAATAATTATGTAATAATTCAGGAAGACTTATAAATATTATTATATGTTATGAGGTGTCCCATGTGTCCAATTCCATGTGAAAATACCTTGTGAATGCCCATGGTTTTTCCAATACTGCCAATGAGGTGTCCCTTTGCCATTAATGCCTTGTCCTCTCACTTTCCCTATAAATACCGAGTTATTCACTCATCATTTCCATTTCAAAATACTCCTCAACAAATTTCTGGAATCCTTACCTCCCAATATGTCCATCCAAGGTTCCCTTAAGCCTCCCAAGTTTCCAAACATCAAGATTTCGAAGTTACTCTTCAACGTAAGGGATTCTTTCGCTCTTCCCATTTCCAATGTTCTACTTTCAGGTCAAGTCCTCAAAGTTACTTTTTTTCATGTTGGAGTATGATACATATATACATAATACTTTTACCTTATGTATATATGATGAGTGACCCTATTTGATCTCATAAATTCATTTTTTAACGTTTTAAGTGACGTCGTTAGGCTGCAGAAGTTTTCATAAGAGAAATCTTTTTTTTGTTTTCCTTCCATGTTTTTCATTTCATATGGTGTGTCTTTCAAATTTCATTACCATGTTCTTATATCCTTTATATTATGTCCCTATACTATTTTATGGATCATTTATGAGTGGGTGACCCATGTCCCCGTTCTTTTCAATGTTTTCTAAAACCCTCCATCATAGCTGTTATGCTGCCGAATTTTCGTCTCAAAATGTCTATATCTTTTTATCAAATTCTATTATTTATTAAGTGAATACTCAAAACACATTATTCTACAGGATTATTCCCAGATATATCAAAATGTTCTATTTTGTTTCTTGTATTTACATACATGGATCTCACTCTCATTTTTTCGTGGTTTTAAAATGACATAAAGATCATGTCTTAAAAACAGTTTTTAAAACGTTATGAATATGAAATGAAACCCATTTATTTTATCCTAGATGGGTTATTTATGAAATTATTGATGCTAATATATGTGAGGCACATGATAATAAAGTAAAATTTATGGGTTCTCTCTGATATCACTCCAATGAATTGGGTAATGATGTAATCTATAAGGACTACAATTTTAACGATACCATGGTGAATAACTTTGGTACTTTTTTATGACACCTTGGGGATGGACCATGGGGAAATGGAAATGATTTTATAAGTTAAATGTTGTAGCCACATATTAATATTATGAAATACATTATTTTTATTATCATAAGCCTCATGATTTCATTCTTATTCATTAATGTTTTTTTCATGACTTTATTGATCAATCACAAGTTCACATGTTAAATATTTCACCATGTTTCCCTTACTGGGCCTTCAACTCACCATTTCTTTTGATGTATATCCACTGGTTATGAGATTTAGTAATGAACCTAGGATGAACATAAAGAGTTAACTTTAAAGTGTTTTAGAATAATGTTTTATTTTTTCATGTATTATGTTCTTGGTTTCCAAGACACTAAACCTTAAAGATCCTCAGTTTTGTATAATGTAATGAATGTTAATGTGATAAAATGGAAGGATTCTATATTCCATCCATCTCCTTTGTCTCTCGTTCAATAATTTTTTCATATAATTATACTTCAAATACTAATTTTCTCTATATATATCACATTTCCTGCCATAAATATTGATCCTCCATATTATTAGAGTGAAATATATCACATTCATCTCCATGTCATGCATACGATAATTTTTTTCATGAGGTTTCAACTGTCCAGATTCATAAGAAATCACTTTTTCATCTTGATAGAGGATTTATGAAATCCCTTTCCTAGATGAATCACAAATTATAACTAATTCTTCTTCGATAGAGGATAGATTTAAAAATCGGTGTAGTAACCAATATCTTATTCAACTCTTGGAATCTTTCTTCACACTCTTTAGTCCAAATGAACTTTTCCATTTTCTAGCTAACATGTTAAGTGGATTAGAAATTCATGAAATATTTTCCACAGAACTCCTATAATATCTAGAAAATAAAAAAAACTATGAATCTCAATTACAATTGTTGGAATAAGTCCCTTCTCTACAACATTATTCTAGGTAGGATCAACTATGAATCTTTCATTAGTTATAATGTTCCCCAAGAAATTAAATTTTTGTATCCAAAATTATCATTTTAGGAACATACCAAATAGAATCATTTTCCACAGAGTTTTCAATATAACCCTTAGATGATCTTCATGTTCCTCATGAAATTAATAATATATCAATATGTATTCAATAGAAACTACAAAAAAAATTCAGGATAGTATTTAAAGACTCTATTTATAAAATAAATAAAAATAGATGGAAAATTAGTCATGTCAAAGGGACTAACAACAAACTCACAATTCCCATATCATGATGAAAATGAATTTTTAGAATATATTCTTTCTTCACCATCAATTAATGATAACCATGTTAAAGATCAATCTTGGAGATTAATTAGGTCCCATGAAGTAGGTCAAATAAATCATCAATTCTTGGAAGGGGAATTTTTTATTCATTATGATCTTATTGTGTACTTTATAATAAAGGAATAGCCACATTCTTTCATCATTATTCATCAAAAAGAGAAAAACTGCTCCCAAATAACACTCACTTGTCCAAATAAACCCCTAATCAAAAAGAGAATGGAGTTTATTCTTTTATACCATTATCTCCACATTTTTAATTCCCTATAGTTCGTTGATATCATCTTGGATCTAAGCATGAGTTTAATGGATATCACTACCTATCTTTATAGGGGAGGTCAAAGAAAATACTCATTAAATATGTAAATGTATTCCTAAAATATGGGGACATTCTATATTTTCATACTTCCATTTCCTTATTCATATTCACCTCTCATTTCTATAAAAATATATGGGGTATGCTTCATGAAAAAGTTCATGTCAAGATATCTCTCCTTTGAAAACAATGTTGGGTTTTCTATTAATGAATACTAATATTTTCTTTCTTCTATAGTTGATATTAGCATTATAATTTGAGATCCAATCCATCCTTAGTATAATATTGAATTCCATCATGGTAATGACCACTATATTTGTGATAATATTATGCTATCCAATGTAAATACTAGAGTTTATATACACATTGGATTCTTGGATAATCCCTCCTTGAGTCTTGACTGATAAATATACTTGTAGATGTTCTGGGACTGATTCTATAATAATTGAAATATTTGCTGAAATAAAGCAATAAATAGAACCAGAATTACAAAACAAACTTTCTATCATTCAAAGAACAATTAGAGTAACAAACAACACATAATTTGGAGCATCAAATTCTGCTGTCGTGACTGAAAAATCATGTCATTTCTCCCTTGTCCAATGCTATGGTTGTTGGGGATTCCCTCTATTAACATATGATTTGGATAATGATTTTAAATGTTACCTAGATATACACACTTGTATAATTGGACATCAGGTAGTTACCAAACCATCATCCCTTTATCATTAGGGTTGAGATGTTTATGCTTCACCTCACTATGATAGTTCCAGGAAATATGACCATCTATTCAACAATTGTAACATTTCATGCTCCCATGCATGCAGTTCCACGAATGCTTCATCCCACATTCGTTTCATGTGGAATGTTTGACTTTCATTCTTCCTCTTCATTGATGAAATATCCTCACCATGTTTGTATCCAAAGATATCTTATTTTCATTTGATCTATGGGAGTATTTCATCTATCCAAACTCCATTTCATCTTTAACATAAATCCACACGATCCCCTTATAGTTTTCAAAATATAAATTAACAAGATTCATACATAGACGATGTCTTAGTCCACATAAGAATCTATCAACATTCCCATTAGGAAACATGAATAATATAGAGGTTTAATGGGAATTTATTGTGAAGTTAAACTTCAATCTTCCCATAGATTCATTTGCGTTCTATATAATATCTATAAATACATTTTCCATTTTCATTCACACTGATCGAGGGGGATATTTTCTGAAAAAGGTTCCCCTAAACTCTTCCCAATTCATTGCATAAATATACCCTCTTGGAATATCTTTTTAATCAGTTTCCACAACGAATCATCTTATACATCAAATCATTACACATATAAGGAGACTTTCTCTTGTTCCAAATAATGGAGTACATAAAGGATTTTTTCTCTAGATCTTATCCATTTCTCAACAATCAATTGGTTAATAGATCCACTAAATAAAGGTGGTATTTGATACGTAATAGACTCACAAGAAAGTGGTTCCTTTCAATATTAATCCAGTCTCTTAGCTCGATTCATGTTATTTCACATAACTTTAGTCAATTGATTCATCATTCTCCTAAATTTTTTCATTTCTTCTTCCATCAGAAATCCATCTGTACCTAGTCTATTTCTCTCACTATTTACTTTGTTTCACCTATTTATCTTTATTTTTAAATGATAAATACCTTAGTGGGAAATGTGTTTCATTTTATTACATTATAATTCTAAAGGAATTTTATTTCTTAAAACATCATTCATAAATTTAGTATTCATTACCAACAAATAAATTTTCTATAAATCCATCATAATACTTCATAAAAATATTATGATTAACCAAATGAGTGTCAAACCAAGTGTGTATTAAGGCCCATTGTCATGTACCAGGTTACGCTAATTCAGGCCCAATGTACCTTGTCATATTTTTACTCTTAGTAACATCTATTTCAGAACCACATCCCCTTGTTCATATCCATATATAGATTTTATTTCTTGGAAACCACTTATTTAATAAATTACCAATATAATAGGATGTTTTCATATATTTTTACGTTTCTATAAGGTTCTCCCTAAAGTTTTAAAATCAAAATTTCTACAAATATCTAAATTTTCCTTTGATAACAACTACGAAATCCAACCATTTTGTCATAACTTTATTTAATTTATACAAAAGAAAGGATCTTTTAAGGTATTGTTTAATGAAAAAATGTACATAAGAAATGAAAAATTAAAAAATTATTCTATTCCAATTTGAAGGCTTCATAAAAGTTTTGTCATACATATAATTGATGAATCTAATAATATATGGAAATACATAATGGAAAGGGTGATCATAAGGCCCTATAAGGGAATATAAGGGAAACAATTTAAATGCGATCTTCAGGAAATTAAATAACAATATGATGAATATAATTATTTCATGAAACAAAGAACAAGAGAAATATAATATATAAAATAACATGATTAATAACATGTAAATGTGGCTAATTTTTTTTTAAAAATTTATAAGAAAATCACCAATTTTATTCACTGATGTGTCATAAACATTACTAAGGTTATTTACTATGGTATTGTATAACATGTCCCCTCAAGAGGATATATTAAATACCCAATGAATTGGTGGGATATCAGGGAAAACCATTAGTATGTATTAATTAATTTGAGACACATATATAATAATAAAACATTCAATAAATCACCATTATAGAATAAAATAAATGGGTTTCATATCAAAATCATCAGATTTTATAAAAAGGTGTTTTAAAGAAAGATCATTAGGTTTTTATTAACTATGGAAAATAGAAGGAGGGGTTCATGTCTGTTAATATAGAAATAAAATATATCATTTTATAATAAAGTTTAATACCAATAGAAAATAAATAAGATTATGTATTCATTAAATAAAATAATTGTATTTCTTGATAAAAATAATGAAATTTTTAGTAGAAAATTCTGCAACATAAATGGTATGAAATATGATTTTAGAAAATTGTATAAAGAGAGGGGAAAAGTGAATCACACTGATAAAATACTCAGAATATATTAAAGAGACAACTAAAATTGGAGAAAATATCATAGTTCGGAAATTTTAAATACATTCCAAATAAATAGAGGACCTGAAAGGAAAAGAGATGTTGAGATTTCCCTTACCTTGAATAGTAACTCCTAAAACATGATGATTGGGAACATAGGGGATTGACAATACATTTTAAGGAATCCTTGTGGGGTTAAACAATTAGATATTAATTGAGGAATAATTGTGAAGGAATGATAATGGATAAATGGGCGGGTATTTATAAAAAAGGGGGGGGACTTGATTATTAATTTCCACAGACAACTAGGTAGTGAAGATTATAAAAAAATGGATTGACAATGGTATTTTCCATTGAATTGGTAACATGAGACACCTATTTTTTTATAATAAAAATTAGTTGACTATCATTATATATTACATAATACATCATTATGATTCCATTAAATATACAAAAAATTCAAATAGTATTTTTACAATTCAAGGAAAGTTAATGTATTTCATAATATTCTGAGAAATTCGCCATAATATAATTTTGGAATGAGGATTTAAAAAATTTTGTTTATTTTATTATATTAATTTTATAAGTATGATAAATTTATCATATAAATATAAAAAATCTTATTTTTTAAGATTAATATTTGATAGAAAATGCATAGTAAAATTTAGACACACAAAAAAATATTTTGACATTTAAATTTAAATAACAATGTTTAAATAATATTATTTCATTAAAATAAACTTTATTCATAATACATAATTTTATTATAATAATTATATGTCTTCTAAAAAGTAAAATTTATGTCTGAAATATCATTTTATGAAATTAGTCATATTTTTAAGTAAAATTATCCTTAAAAATGGAAATGATGGAATAGAAATTTTATAAAAAAAATGGAAGTAATCACTAGTGTTTTGACATATAAAACCTTATTAATCACATGTATTCCCTAAAATTAAGGTGTGTGATGCTAGTAATTTCATTAGGATGATGGGCTATCATATCCAAAGTCGTATCTTCCATTAACATGAACTCCCCCTAAGGAAATTTCGTTCAAGCCTCACTTGTCGAAGATCAGATTCAAATAGGTCAAGCGTATAGCCCATTGATGCTACAAACATTCCAAATTCTGTAAAATGTGCTTTGTACATCACTACTCTACTGATTGAGGTCATCATTTCTCTTTTCTATATTAATTGACCATTAAAATTTCTATTTGTAACACTAATTATATCATTAAAATTATTATTAGGAGTATTGTATCCAATGGACATATTTACCAATGGTCATATAATGGTCAAAAAATGTTGATCAAATTTCAATTTAATGCTACATCATTATTAAAGATATATTTTTTCAGTAAAAAAATTGTAACACATGTTTTAATGTAAAAATTATCATTCAAAAGGTAGGGATCGTTACATGACATACTAGGATATGTGAAACTATATTATTGAGGATATTCCAGTTAAACATTCAACACATGAGTCTCTATTGGAGTTTTCCTAAAATTTTGGATACAAAATTTATCTTCTCTTGGAACCAACTCAATTGTGAACTCGATCACTTTCATTGGTGGTATGATATAGAACTCTTCAGGAAATATATCATTAAGATGTTCTAAAACTATAGTAAATGAATCCTATTGATTACCACCATCATCTAGAGAAGGACTTGTTATATAAGACATGAGAGAATCTAATCTTCACTAACTTGTTCATGCACATCCAGTATGAAGATCGCACTCACCTTGGTGAGAATAGCTACCTCATTCTAGGGATAAAAATGTAACTCTCCTCCAATAATAGCAGATATTATCCTAGTATTGAATTATATAATACATACCAATAATCATACAAAATACTTCCATTTCCAACACAAAAATATCCCAAAATTAATAGTAACCACCAATTTCTACAGAACACACATTGAATCGTTTAATATTCTATGATCGTACTCCTAACGGTGTATTGATTTTCAAAACACCATATATGATGTCCACAACCAAGGCCAAACCATTTTCAAAATAGGAGATATAATGGAATTTGATGCTCCAATATAAAAAATATCTTTCAATGGTAGATGATACAAGAATTGTACCTATGACAGTAAGAATAATCAAGATCCAAAATAGTTGGAGTAGACTATATAGTGTACAGATGACATAACCCTTTCACTGGGCACTAGTTTAAATCCTCTTTTATGTTCCCCTTACCATGTACTACCTCTCCTACATTGGTGTACCAAATCCCAGGCCTTGACATGAATGTCTAGGGGAACCCCAGCTACAAGTATTTGGATTGGTAGTTGTTTTCATCCCAAACTCTAGTATGTATCATAATTAACTTCCAATTATCTGCTACAATATGCCCTATGAAACCACTATAGGAGACCCATCCTACTACAAGCACAACTATACAACTATATGTGTGAAAACATAGTTTTTTTTTGGAAAAAAATTCCACACTGATAGCACTTCAAAGTAACATGGTCCTAAGATTGCTTCCAAATCCCCCCAACTCCATTACCCACTGCATCCTTATCAATAACAATCATAGCGGCAGTTCCTTCCACCATAAGAATATCTCATAGTTTCCCTACTGAAAGATGATGGTTTCTAAATGGGTCCTCTCTCATACTACAATATATGATTATAGAAATCTTCATCATGCACAAAAAGACACTAAAGTGAAAAACATTCACTTGAGACCAGATAACATTTTGAATCGCATCATATAAATGTGTTTCCCTCACAATCTCATCGGTTTCTAAGGATGGAAAAAATAACTGTATGATAGGGAAACATCTAACAATGTCCATCACAGACACAACCTCTTATTCCAGATGAAGGAATAGATGAACCTTCTCATCCCTTAATGTTTAAAGATATAACTAAGAAAGAAAATTTTCCTCAAATTCTATCCTATTTATCTACTCTTATTTCCCATCTTTCTCAATAGTGTCCCACCAATTCCTCGATGGTCCACAAATCATGTTTTTGGAAAGATACACCCTCTTATATGTGGGTTTATCAAGGTAGTTGAATATCATTTGGATTGAATCAATCTAAAACTTTGCTATATCGGGGGGACTCCCTCTACAATGAACATAGACAGATGCTACAGCCGAAACACTCTTATATGATCAAACATTGATGAAAAAGTGTAAAGAATATCCATTTTTCGTGGATAACATAACCCTTTTGAAGAATTCAAAATATGAACATCCATCTGATCCTCAATAGCTACATGGATGTCTTATTCAACTGTGTTAGGAGTGTGTTGAGTTTCTATCTCCAAAAGCACTATTCAAAAATGATGTGGAGAAATTTTTTATAAAAGAAAAATACACACCATAAAACCCTAGATAACAAAATGGTTACGAAAAATAAGTGACAGAAAATAGAAACCGAAGCATGTGGTCTCTCTAAAAAAGTATGTTTAAGTTAATTAACATGACATAACAGATCGTTCATTTCATTTATCATGTATATAATGGTTTCTTTTTTCATATTTCATATAAGAAAATACATCACTGTTTCCGAAGCTTTCGCCGGCGCACGCGTATCTGGCCTTCTGCAGAGAAAGATTCGCTGCATTGTTGCCCCTCATTCCCGCTTTCCTAAGGCGGGTGATATTCGCTCCTTATTCAGGGACATCTTCTCCTTGATCGAAACAGGATGATGGGATGTCAGTTCTTCCTTCCATGGATTCCTCCTCGAAACTCGTCACCTAGTCCGAGTCTCCCTCATAGATTTAATACGTTGTTCGTGAAACTCTTCCTAGTGCCATGTTTCCATGGACACCGGTTAATTACACTGATTCTATCAGGAAATTCCAAAGGGTCCGGTTAGGGCAGCAACATGCAGTCAGGGGAGTAGTCATGTCGAGGCATCAGTAGCATGTCTGGATGCTAGGGAACTGGCGTGTCTGTCTTTTGTCCCTTGTCATGGGACTTCTCGAGGGCGTGGAAGATCGAGGCATCCCACATCGAGCACGGGGAATTATATGTCACATACATATATCTGATGTTTTCCTCAGCTTCCTGTGTTTAGCACAGGGTATGCCACAGGTTTAACATCCAGCGGAGGACGGATCAGCCCGATCAGAGCATTAGCTGTAATAGATCGGATTGAGGGATTTCCCTTGATGGGTGATGATACCGAGACAAGCCCATGGGCGGCTGCGAAGAGGAGCGGAATGGTATGATCTTGCCGGGACATGGCAGTCCGGGTGAAAATCAGGATGGGTGATGGAGAGATGAATGAAATGGAGGGGGGATGAAATGGGACCATCACAGGGGCGACAGTGAAGTTGGGCATTAGCCTCGAAGATACCTCCTACGTATCCCCGTGGAAGAGAATCAAAGTCCGTGTAGTTCGGGATGGTGCCGGCGAGCCGACGTGAAGGTGGACCTTGGCCCGATGGGCATCGTCAGTGAACCGACGTGAATGCGGACCTTGGTCCAGATGGTGTGGCGCTTACGCACTAAGATGCCCAGGTGCTGGTGACTTGACGTGAATAAACAACGAAAGGTGGGCTTGAACCTCGTAGAGGCTTCCTACGTGCCATCCCTTGACATGGATCAAAGTCTTCATAGATCAAAGGGGGCTTCGTCGGCGAACCGACGTGAGGGTGAACCTGGGGGTCCACTTGTGGTGGGTGTTAGCGAACCGACGTGAATAAGGGACCTTGGTCCAATGGGAGAGGTGCAAGAACATCGTGAGGATTCCTACGTACCATGCCTTGACATGGATCAAAGTCCTCATAGTTCGGGTTGGTCACAACAGCTTGCCGTCGGACTGGAATGCAGTTTAACATCATGCGGGATGAGGATGAACTCGACGTGAATAAATTATGGGTGGGATTGAACCTCAGGAAGGCTTCCTACGTACCATGCCTTGACATGGATCAAAGACCTCGTAGTTCAAATGATGAAAGTCGTCAGCGAACCGACATGAAAAGGGCGGACCTTGGTCCAATGAGAGATGGGCTTGAACCTCAAGAAGGCTTCCTACGTACCATGCCTTGTCCTGGAATAAAGACCTCGTAGTTCAAATGATGGAAACATCAGCGAACCGACATGAAAAAGGTGGACCTTGATCCAATGAGAGATGGTCTTGAACCTCAGGAAGGATTCCTACGTACCATGCCTTGAAATGGATCAAAGACCTCGTAGTTCAAATGAAGGAAACGTCAGCAAACCGACATGAAAAAGGTGGACCTTGGTCCATTGGGAGATGGGATTGAACCTCAAGAAGGCTTCCTATGTACCATGCCTTGACATGGATCAAAGACCTCGTAGTTCAAAGGGATTCATCGGTGAACTGACGTGAAGGTAGACCCAGGGGTCCAATAGTGGGGTGCTTCAACCTCATGAAGTCTTCCTACGTACCATGACATGACATGGATCAAATTCATCTTAGTTCTGAGGGTAGGTGTCGGCGAACCGACGTGAGGATGGAGAGACCTTGGTCCAAGGGGAGATGGGCTTGAACCTTAGGGAGGCTTCCTACGTACCATGCCTTGACATGGATCAAAGTCCTCGTAGTTCAAATGAAAAATTGTAGGGGCGATAGTGAAGTTGGGCTTCAGCCTCAAAGATACCTCCTATGTATCCCCGTGGCAGGGAATCAAAGTCCGCGTAGTTCGGGATGGTGTCGGCGAGCTGACGTGAAGGTGGAACTTGGTCCGATGGGAATCGTCAGTGAACTGACGTGAATGCGGACCTTGGTACAGATGGTGTGGGGCTTACGCACTAGGCTGCCCAGGTGCTAGTGACCTGACGAGAATATGGTCAGGATGTCCAACAGGCGGTGGGGTTGAACCTTTTGGAGGCTTCCTAAGTACCCCGCTTTGGCATGGATCAAATACCACGTAGTTCAAGTTGGACGCTGGAAGGCCGACGTGAATGAGGAGGACCAGGGGGGTCCTAGCGATAGTGGGCTTGGACCTCATATAGGATTCCGATGTACCATGCCTTAACATGGATCAAAGACCATGTAGTTCACGTTGGACGCTGGAAGGCAGACGTGAATGAGGAGGACCAGGAGGTCTTAGCGATAGTGGTCTTGGACCTCATGGAGGCTTCCTACGTACCATGCCTTAACATGGATCAATGTCCACGTAGTTCTAAGGGGGCTTCATTGGAGAACCAACGTGAGGGTGAACCCGGGGGTCCACTTGTTGTGGGTGTCGGCGAACCGACGTGAATAAGGGACATTGGTCCGATGGAAGAGGGGCTTGAACCTCATGAGGCTTCCTACATACCATGCCTTGACATGGATCAAAGTCCTCATAGTTCGGGTTGGTCACAACGGCTTTCCATCGGACTGGAATGCAGTTTAACGTCATGCGGGACTAGGATGATCTCGATGTGAATAAATGATGGGTGGGATTGAACTTCAGGAAGGCTTCCTTCGTACCATGCCCTGTCATGGATCAAAGACCACATAGTTCAAATGATGGAAGTCGTCAGCAAACCGAAGTGAAAAAGGTGGACCTTGGTCCAATGAGAGATGGGATTGATCCTTAGGAAGGCTTCCTACATACCATGCCTTGACATGGATCAACTACCTCATAGTTCAAATGATGGAAACATCAGTGAACCGATGTAAAAAAGGTGGACCTTAGTCTAATGAGAGATGGGCTTGAACCTTAGGATGGATTCCTACGTACCATGCCTTGACATGGATCAAAGACCTCGTAGTTCAAAGGGTTTCATCGGTGAACCGACGTGAAAGTAGACCCTGGGGTCCACTAGTGGTGGCCTTGAACATTGTGAAGGCTTCCTATGTACCATGCCTTGACATGGATCAATGTCCTCGTAGTTTGGAGGGTAGGTATTAGCGAGCCGACTTTAGGAATGAGAGACCTTGGTTATAGGGGAGATGGGCTTGAACCTCATGTAGGCTTCCTACGTACCATGCCGTGACATGGATCAAAGTCCTCATAGATCAAATGGGTGTGTAGTTTAATGTCATGCTGGATGGGGGGATACAATTTAACATCATGTGGGACGAGGTTATACAGTTTAACGTCATGCTGGACGAGGGTATTTCAATGGCCGATGCTTACTCTAAGCCCAAGTGAGTCATGCTCGGTGTAAAAAACAAGAGGCGGCAAGGACCTGATGATCACATCACGAAGGGTGCGTCCGTGAGAAGCAAAGTGGGGCTTACGCGTTAAGCGGCCTATTGGTGCTGGGACTTACTCTAGGATGGAGGCCCGAAGTGCAGCAAAGTGCAGCGAAAGAGGGACTTGGGACCAATGATGGGAGGTTCCTCATTCCCTACCGCGCCCTCCCCCGACATTGGTAGTGGGGAAGTACGGATATGCAGGGGTGCAACCATTCGTTGGGGAACTAGGGTCACCCTTATCCTGTGGACATACACTGCTCCGATAAGGAGGATATCAACCCTTGAGGGGGGAGTGATTCCACTCCCGTGGAGATGAGTGGCGTAAAAAATGTCTGAGTTGGGGGGACCCTTCATGCGAGGTAGGAGGTCGGGTCACAGATTAACGTCATGTGTTGAGGACGTGGTGCTTGGCAGTTTAACGTCCTGCAGCCCGGACGGGGTGGGTTCACTCCACACCCCTAGGACTTACATAACTGGTACCCTTTTCTCTGTGGGGGAGGGAAGGTACCAGTAAGGCCGTAGTCAAGGGGGGTCGTAGTGCGAACCATCGAGGGGTCCACATTAGCATGACTATGCGGAGAAGCAATATCGGTTAGTGTGCCTCTGTGAAGAAGCATTAGGTGAAGCAACGCTACGAGTGGTATTGTCCGTGGGACTTTGAAATCACATCATTCATACCTGGAGGGTCACACGGGAAGGGGAATTTCCAAGCAAAGGAGTGTGCTTCGCGAAGAGGAGTGCCTTGGACTTAGCATGGGGCAAAGGTGTGAGTGGAGGGTGCTTTGTGAAGTGGCATAGGATTCGTGGAGCACTGCCTCGCGAAAAGGAGGTGCCTTGTGAAGTAGGGTGTTGCGACGTAGTGTGCTTCGTGATGTCTAGCGATCCTGCCTTAGCCTGGGAATCGCTAGTACAGGATCGGTGTTTCGCGAAGCATAACCGCTCTACGGCTGCCCGAGTTCCCTTAGGAATCCCCCTCCTTCTCGTATGCACTTGAGCTTCGCGAAGGGTATCCCTCTCGGAAGAGGGGATCAAAGCGAGACAAAGAGAAGGCGTCACGCGAAGTAGAAGTACCTCATAGAGGTCATGATTCCTGGGGCAAAGGGTGCATCACGATTTGGGAGAGGAGAAGTCGAAAGGTCAGATTATCTATCCCCTGGGCTCAGGGGGAACCCATTATTTATAGTCAAGGGGCGCGGCGAAGCAGAACTCCTGCACCGCCTTCGGTGCTTTGCGGCGCGCTCACGAACGTCAGGCCATTCGCGGAGAGGTACTGCCTCTAGAGCTTCGCGGTGGGACCACGAACGTCAAATTCATTCACGGAGAGGTACCGCCTCCATTGCTTCACGGAGGTATTGCGAACGTCAGTCCATTCGCGGAGAGGTACCGCCTCAGGAGCTTTGCGGGACCGCGATGCTCGGGGTGCTTCGCGTTGCTGCTTTGCGAGGCAACGTGCGGGACATCTTTTTCATCCCTTCCTTTCGTGCACTATTTTGGAACCAACAAATGCCCCCCTTAGATTGGGAGCTTCGGAGTGCTGAAGGGTCGAAGTATGAGGGAAAATCGCCAAAATTGTTGGCGGTTCGCGATGAGACTTCGTGAAGGGGGCCCGCGGTGCTGACTGGGGCCATGGATCCGGACGCGCTGTGATGCTCCGTGCGGGCGAGGTGCGCCATGATGCTTCAAGGTCACCGCCTATAAATAGGGGGTCGACCTCTTTTGTCTTCAGGCAATTTTCTTGTCTTTTTGTGCTCTCGATTTTGCAAAGCTCCACGTACTCCACGCCTGCTCTCCATGAATCGAGCTTCGCGGTGAACCGTGGGTCACCAACTCCGCGACCGCGCCAAGCGAACTCCTGTTTTCGGGCCTAGGCCAGACTCCGTGGCGTGGTCTGGCAACCGACCTTCGCTAGCCGGCTTCGCAATCCAACTTCGCGATCCATTCTGAAAAAATTCTTTTCTGAGTGCCGGAACCGAAATGGCCCATCGAGAAGCTGTATTGGGGGTGCTTGCAGATGCCGCCCGTCAGAATGAGATGGCCAACTGTTCGGGCCTTGGGGAGATGGGCCGAAGTCACTCGGACCACATTTCTATGACAGAGTTGTTATCGTAGGGTCAGAAGAATTATCTGTAGTGCAAGAAGCTGCCATTGTACGGCTTCGGGTTGAGGGATGACGTCTTCATACCTGAGGTGAGTAGGGACGAACCAGCTTGCTGGTTTAGGAGCACGCCATGTCTGCACCAATGGTTCAGCGCGGTCGATGGTCATGCGCGGGAGGACTTCACACCTGTCACCGCCAACTATCTCTACAACCATGTGAACAATATTGAAGGGAAGCCACTGCAACTGGAGACGTCCCCTCCTCTCTATTGTACCATGCTGAAGGAGGCTTTGCAAGATTCGATGAAAGGGTAGTCCGATGAGTGGGACCTACACCAGGGCGGAAACTTTACTGATGACTGGGCCTGGGCCTACTGGGTAGGCACCTCATGCGAGGAGTTTGAGGCCGAGCTAAGGAGAGTGGGTTTATACGAGGCGGCATGGGCCTCCCAATTCAACATTTACCAACCAAAACAACTGATGAAGGAATTACTTAGGAGATGGTCGTCGAGGACCAATACCTTTCACCTGCACCACAGGGAGGTGGGCATCATCTTGTGGGATGTTCACCAGATTTCAGGGGTTTCGATCTTGGGGGCCATGTATGATGAGTTCCTCCCCGTCATGAGCGTGTGGGAGGATACAGAGCAAATTCCACGACTGGCGTCAGTACTGATGGCACTCGTCCCTGGAGAGGACAAGGAGGTAGTAAGGGATGTCCACTTTAAGAAGTGGTTCAAGTGCTTCCTGAATTTCTCAGAGAATCGAGAGTTCCCTCCGAGGCCTCAAACTTTTCCGAGGGGAGCCCAACGGGGTAAGGAGAACTTGTATTGGTGGGTCTTGGAAGAAAGCCAATGGAAGACTTGGGGCTTCAGTGTCACCAATAAACAATAGCCGATAGTAAGGATGGTGACATTCATTGCGACTCTCATCTGCTGTTGGATCCTACGGGTGAGAGATACTATCATGGGGGGTGTGGCCCAACTCATTTATCAGGGCGTCAATGCTGGCCATGGGGCAGCGGGTCAATCTGGGGATCCCAATGCTTTCCAAGCTGTACAGAATGTTGCGGCACATTAGCGAGGGAAAGAAGATGCCAAGTATATGTGGGCCCTTCCACCTCCTGTATGGGTGGATTGCGGTGTACATTAGGGGGATCTATGAGTATCCAAACCCTATATTGCTGACGGGATCAAACTTCCACCCCTCCATCCTGAATGCAGCTAGGAGCTTCCCGTTCAAACTAACAGTGCCGATGGGGCTGAACCGTGTGTGGAGGGCGAATGAGTTTAATTTCCACCCCTCCCCATCGCCGATGGGTATACTCACTGACGACGGGCGGGGAACGGAAGAGCACCGAGCTTACCTCTGGGCCTTTCAAGGTAGTGTTTTGGTGGCACGAGGGGATCGTGAGCTGCTCTGTGAACCGTAAACCCTGCATCGGCTTGCGAGGAAGTTCCAGTGCCTCTAGCGGCTGACCATGCAGGTCTACTGGGAGGTGCGTCACGGGGAGCACCCGTGTGTGATGAGGCAGTTGTGGCTCATGTTCACATGGGAATATGGGAAGATGCGAATTGCATTGCCTCCACCCACTGCCGCTTTCGGATTGGTGAGGGAGTATTCCATTAGTTGGGTGGCTGCTTACCCAAGGGAGATGCTGAAGCAGCCAACTGTTCGGGTTGGTGACGGTGGGCCTCCTCTATCCTGAGGTCGGGGTCGGAGGGCAGCTAGGGCCTCTCGCGGTGGCGGGGCTGCCATGGCGGCGAGCCCCGCACCAGCCGAGGGTGTGGCAACATTAGCAGATCCGGTGATTCCGGAAGAGCAGGGTCATCAAGAGGGGAGTCCACCGAGGGGATTTCGTAGGATATCCACTTAGGCTCTAGGGAAGAGGTTGCGTCATATCGACATGGAAGAGGATGCCGTCTTCCCGGAGGCCTGGGACATTTGTGATGTCAACCGGAAATTCCTTAGTCCACCCGAGATATGGGCGCACTTGAATCGCCTCGGGATGGAGTTACCCGGCATAGGCCCAGTCAGGGCTGCTTTCATGGCGTCCCTGGTGGAGGCAGAGCAATACATGGACGAGCTAGAGGACTACGTTCATTCCAGTGGTGTCCCTCGCCCAATGACAGACCGGGTGAGGGTACTGCTGGATCGAACTCTCCCCCCATAGTTTTCAGCCGCCGATATGAGGGAGTGCTTCCCCCTACTGGAAGAATCAGAGGACTCCTCTCAGGAGGATGAGGCTGGAGGAGGGTGCCCATTGGAGGAGGGTGAGGTTGGAGATCAAAGCTCAGATTACGACGATTTCGCAGAGGCTCTTGAGGTAGAATTCTGAACTTCTTTCCTTATGGTCTGTTCTTAGGTCATTATGGACTTCTCACCAATGTTTGAGCCATGCAGGAGGAACTTATTCACAGGCCTCGTTCTCGCCCCTCGGCGGGTGATGATGCAGGGCCTTCAGAACCCGCGCCTGTGGCTGCGTCCAGTTCCGCGTCTAGTGGGACCAGAGCACTCGAGGTGGCTCCTCCTAAATCTCCATACCTTCCAATAGTATACGGAGGGCCTCGCCTCAGGGTCCCGTCAGTATCGACTCAAAAGTAGCACCAGGAGGTCGACCTCTGTATGTTTCTTCTACCGGTTTCCTTGTCGTCATATGTAGACTATTCCAACTTACGTTTATGTACCTCTCTGTCGTACAGTTCTCTGACTGGCGTGGGCTTATATGACAAGGCTAGTCGGGATGTCTGGTGGCGTCCCTCCTAAGGGAATTCCGGTGATGGTGGTGACAGTCCTCCCATATCCTCGAGCTGCAACACACATCATCATTGTTGGGACCACCAGCAGGGTTGTTCCTGAGGTCATTGAGGTGGACTCCGATGAAGAGGATCGACTAGCTGGTCCCACTCATGTCGTGCCTGCTTCGGCGCCAGATGTCGTGCCAGATTCAACGCCAGATGCAGATCCTACCGAGGACTTCCTGTAGGCGTATACTGCGTACGAGCCTTTCAATCGCGCAGACTGGGACAAAACGGCCTCTGACGAGGAAGACAACAGCATAGTCTGCCGCTGGTTGTGGAAGATAATCATGCGCTTCATCAAGGACACCCCCCAATCACTATGGCTGGACGAAATGGACAAACTTCGCTCATGGATACGCGAACTGTCCGCTGGGGGTGTGGATGAACAACGTCCTCACGCGCTCGTCCGAGATCTTATGGCTGACAAGATCCGGGAGCATGATTGTGGGCTCAGCGTGGGATGGCAGCGGAGGAAGGATACAAACATCAAGAAGCTCCAGGAGGCTAAAAGCGAGGTCCAACAGCTGCAGAACCAGGAGGATGAGCACTCAGCCTCTCTTAGTGCACAAATCTGAGCTGATCTCATGGTTTAGGGCCCAGCTGGCAAAGGCAGAGCATTTGAGGCAGGCTTTTAGAAAGATGGATGCCATTCAGGCTGGGGTAGAGAGGGCCAGAGCCAAGGCTGATGAACTGCGCCCCGCCGCTGCTGAGGAGAAGCGGGAGCTGAGTCAGCGGCATCAAGTCTTGGATGCCACAATCCGAAGGGTGGAGGAGATGCAACACTCTTTTGACAGGGTCAACCCGTCCATGGGTGGAGTCTACCCCCGGGTACTGTAACAAACTAAAAACCATTTATTGGTACTTTCATGCTTCAATTTCATCCTTTGTTTTGAATGTCGTAGAACGCACAATTTCCACTGTTTAAATCGGTTCATTAGATCACTACAATGTTTGTGGGACGTTTGGCGCTAATTCCCCAAGCTCACATGGGTCAAGCCCGATGTGAGAAACATGAGATAATGGCCTTCTCGTCCCCCATAAAATAGGACTGGAGACTATGCTCTGGGCATCCAGGATTTGGATTACCAGTCCGGATTTCCAAAAGATTAGAGAGGATTGGCCGGAGAAGGAACTTCTCAAAACATCCAAATTACTATTTCTTAAGAATGCCCTCATGCACAAATGGTGCAACACCAGGGGCACTGAAATCAGTCCGAACTGAGGGAAATGGGAAGTGTGAATTACGATGCCCATGGTTCGGAGCACTGTGGGGATGGCATGACAGTAAAGGACAACTGTTAACCATGGAGGAGAAGTAGTATCCTTACTGCATTATCCTGGAATAGGGACAAAAATTAGGGTCGACTGTTGACCGTGTTTGAAACACGGGACCATGTCACAAATTTTGTCGATCAATCAATCGGGATGTTGACCCAGGATAGTTGGCGGACCATAGGTCGAACATCCATACTATTAGGGGGTCCTTCCAAACATGACTAGTCTTCCGGAACGTTGGCCCAGGACGGTAGGTGAGCCGATGCGGCAAGAGACCAGGTCGTTAGGGGGTCCCTTCAGACATGAAAGGGGACGAGGGTCCGAATAAGGGGCATGCAAATCGTGGAATATAGAGTGATGGTTTGCCCGAACAGAATCTGACACTTAGGTAGTTACACAACCATGGTGGGAGTACGCCAGATGGGTGCATTGCTTTGGTCATGGATCCTTCCTTCTTTGGGACAGGGCCTCTCTAGCGAGGGGTCTGACCAGGGGGTCGGAAAGGGGAAGGATGGGATTGATGATTTCTATTGGCTGGACCGTAGGAAAAATACCAGGGTGCCTCTCCATATCCCATGAGGATGGGAATCAAGCCATACATAGTTCTAGAAGCATAGTTTAACATCATGAAGGGAGATGAGAAGCCTGGCCGTGTTGGTACACATCCTGCCAAAACTACTAAGCCCACGTGAGTCCTGCTCGGTGTGGGAAAAAAGTAGTGTTGGGACTTTCAAAACACATAAAAGGGGAGGTTCGGGTGGAGAGATTCTTTGTGAATACAGGCCCCATGATACTAACATGCCCATGGGGCACACTTAGATGCATGAAGAGATAGAGCTGAATGTGTTGGAATTCCACTTGAACATGAGGAAGTGGAAATGTGTGAATCATGAAGCTCGAGATGTGGATCACAATGAAGGTGGCGTGATGATAGAGGATAACTATTAACCGTGGTGGAAACGTAGCGTCAATATTGCGTTAGCCTAGAATGGGGACAAACAAATGAGGGTTGACTGTTGACCATGTTCGAAACACGAGACCATGTCGCAAATGTTGTCAAAGATCCTTAGGGACTTTGGCCCGAAACGATTGGAGGGTCCTTAGGTCCATCATCCATGGAGAGACCTTAATCCTAGTATCCATGTCGTCCAAGGGTCCTTTTGGATGTGGAAGAGGATGAGGATCCAAATAGCGAGCTCACGAAGCATGGTCATGGGACGAGGGGAATGTCCCCATGAAAATCCCACACTTCGGGCTCATTGTCAAAACACATATGAATACGACAACGAGACTTATTAGATAGAGGGAGTAGAGTCATTTCCCATAGGGATATCTTAGTTTAGGAATGTAGAATTCGGACCAAAGGGCGGGAGGAAACATAAGAGGCACAGGGTGGAGTAACTCAAACACCTGGCTTGAATGGGAATAGGGGGTGTGTATGGTGCGGTGAACAACGCGACATGAATGAGGACATAATCCCATATCACACCGCACGACCCCTGTAACGCCCCGACCCCAGTTACCCAGAGTCGGTGCATTGTTACATAACATTGGCATGATCACAAGAAAGATCAAATCCCGAAAGACCGATTGGTTTAGTAGCCTTGGAAACACTAGATATCTTCATAAGTTTTACATTACATCATAAAATCAAAAACTACTACAACAACATAATGTTTCCACAGTCCACACTACAATCCCCTCATAATATCCCTGCAGGTCATTCATAACTTACATCTTCACTTCCTGGGAAAAATAAAACATAGAAAAGGGGTGAGCTCAAATGCCCAGTAAGGATAACAATATAGCGGAAACTTTCATCAATAAGAATAAACATTTAAGGCAATGTATAACTAAAACAAAAGCCTTTTTAAACATGAACTTTCAACATGGTATGGCATAAATAAAATGAAATAATGCCATTTACTTATTCACATGGATATTCCACTAATCGAATAATCACATGCAAAAATAAATAACCACTTTCATAATGTTGGAATGCATAATGCCAGACTATCATAACCACATAGCCAAGGCCTCGTGCCAAGACTACAAATAAGATTTTGTCAAGGCCTTGTGCCAAGACACTAGTTTGTCTCATGAGACCTACCGATGCATCGAGGAGCTATAGCGGGCTCCACCCGTCACTTATTAAGTCCAATGCATTCCCATATGAAAAGGTTTAAACATAACATAAACATTCGTATTAAAACTAGCATACGAAATGTCAATAATTTCACCATAAACTATGAATGGTATAAAAATAGCACATCCACAGTCAAACATATCACAAAACCTTCAATACAATATAGAAGTTTTGTATCATAATAAATCAACTTCAAATAATCTTAAAATCCATCAAAGGATGTTGACATAGATGAAATCAAAATTCTTTTTAAAGAAGTATCTCCTTTTATTTTGAAATCATTTAAGATCCATATAAAATAAAACATTTTCTTTGAAAATATTCTTATAAGCTTGTATGTAAAGCTTCGACAATTTTATAACGGCGGAAAATAACCGCACCCGCCGTATAAGTTAAAAAAAACATTCTTACCTCAATTCCGTCGAAAAGGTTAAAAAGGACCTTGTTTTGAAAACGACGGAAAGATTCCTTTATAAAACTCTTATAAAAAGTCAAACAAGGGTATAAATGACTTCAACCCATATTCTTGTAAATAGTAAAAATGTTTTGAAATACATTTCGAAGAAACATGGATGTTGATGATAAAGAGATCCCAGTAGATTATTACGTATATACAACCTCGGATAATGAAGAGATTGTGAAATAACCCTTACCTTGTACTTTTCCTTGGTTGGGGTAGGTTAACCTCCTGTATAATGGTGAAATAATTGTTATTAAATAATACAAGAATAATATCTTAGAATTATCATCGTTTCGGGTGTTAACTTACTCATTTTCTTTTATATGTTTTGTTACATAAGCCATGTTTGTTGTATCTTATTCATATCCAGAATGATATCAAGTCCTTAACCATCATTTTTAAATTATAAAATGATAATTATACTTGAATGGATACGATGGAGAATGAATCTCATCGCGTTCGTGGAGACGGTAGTCCGTACGTACGCACGAGCGACAATATCATTCTTTTGATATTAAAATAATATATAAATGAATGGTATATCATATATACAGAATCATTAACATGTTATATTTATTATTTACATGAGTTACACATCATTATTATACCCATCCAAATAATATTATATTGAATAACAATTACACCACGACGTGGAGACGGTAAGCCGTACGTACGCACGTATGGTGACATGTTATTCAAAGGGTGGATAGAATACTGAATATGGTTGTACCATACTTATAATAACATCACAGTATATGTGAGATACTGGAGTTATTATTTTAGAATAGTAAGAACAAAGGAAGAAGAAGTGGAAGAAGAAATGAACTTAGAAAAGGGTGGTGAAATCATTACCTCTTCTTCGGGTTCTTCCTTTTGATTTGATCAAAAGGGCTCCTTAGGTTGGCTTTCCGATCAAACTAAGGCCTCTAGGTTGTAGTGAGGGATGTTGGGAGATTATTTGGGCAGAGTTTGGCCGAACCAAAAGGCTTTGAAGGTGTGAAGAAATGAGAAGGAGGAGTGCCCTTTTATAAGAGGGGTGAGGGGCACCTTTGGAAAAGCTAGAAATATTAATTTATAATAAATTCATATTCGGTTTCTAAAGGCTCCAAAGTTGACTATTCAAAGGATGAGGTGGGGATAGGTCGAAAACAACTCATCCAATAGAATTTAGATAGGTTTGGGTACTTATATTAACCTTATCTTTAAGTATTAACTCTAAGTTAATTAGTTTCACTTTTACAATGTCTCTTTTATTTTTATATATTATGGTTAATAAACTTACTATATACATCCAAGCGACCCCCAAGTGGTCCATTAATGATTAACCTATCATAATATAAGTCTCTTGGCCGAACCTTAGATTTTTAGGAATTTAATATCAATTAATAATATAATATTTGTTTTAAGAACTCTTTTATGTCAATTTTGACACTATTCAATAGTTGATTTTTGTGAAACTCATAACAGATTGATTACTTCGAAAAAAGTCCATTAAATCAATCCTAATAAATCATATTAGCCTAGAAAATTAGTTTAATTCATTAAAAGTTTCATATTATATTTATTTGGGTATTTATAATATCAATTATTTTAATTTTTCACTATTATAGTAATTACTGCATCATCATTGTGTCATAAATAAAATAACTTATTTAATGTCTAAAAATTATAAATAAAATATCATTATGTAGGAAATCTTTTTATCTTTCTAATGAATATTTATAATCGAAAATCTAACATGTATAACCCTATGTAAAAATTGTTCTTCTAAAAGATGTAATCTTATGGCATTTTTATTTTTATTTTAACTTTATTAATATAATGTGTCATTATCACTTACAAGTGGCTCCAAGGGGTCCCCAAATTGACCCAAGGATGCCCATGGTCGGGTATGTGTACACCAATAAGGTTAGGACACGTTTTAGGGTAATTTTGTATTATTATAATAATATTTTTTTAACCCTTATTTACCGGATTTACCCTTAACCATGGTAAATAAAATATTTACCGCAGTAATTATTCAAAATGTTTAAAAATAAAAGTTACCTATTTACATAATTTGGAAATCCTGATTCCAAATATGGAATCCATTTTCCTAAATTCAAAACACAGAAGTGGCAGAAATTAATTTAAAATTAATTCCCGCTGTTAAAACAAAAAGCGTGTTTTTAAGAGATAATAACTATCAAAAGATTGACACTTGTTTATGTTCGGTTTAATTGTAAAATTATGTACAATGACCAACATTATATTAAATGGTAAAAATATATTCTAAATATACTTTAAAACCACTCAAATTCATAATTTATCACTATTACTTATTTTGATTAAAAAAGTTGTTTTTAATTAAAATTTAGAAATTTTCACTATTCATCGAAATATGAAAGTTATCCGAAATGTACCAAAATTTCACCCTAGGATAATTTCGATATTCCGAATCCAAAAATGAAGTCCATTTTGAAATATAAAATATATATGATTTCAAAAAGTAGGTATCACTATTTACAACGGCTAGTTTAATTAGTTGTGGTGTGTGTTAGAACTCGAGGTTGCGTACAACACACGCTATCGCATTATTAGAAGGGAAACGTACCGTAGAAGCTTGGGGTGTTACATTCTCCCCTCCTTCAAATAATTGCGTCCTCGCAATTTCTAGGGTATTACTGCATAAAAAGACTCGGGTGGTTCTTCATCATAAGTTCCTCGGGTTCCCATGTTGCCTCTTCCATCTTATGGTTTCTCCACAAAACTTTTACCAGACGCGTCGTCCGGTTTCTCAGTACTTGTTCTCTTGTATCAAGAATCCTGACGGGCTCTTCGCAATAAGACAGATCGGGTTCCAGTTCTAATTCCTCATAGGTGAGTACATGCGTTGGGTCAGGCATGTATTTTCTCAACAGAGATACGTGGAACACATCGTGAACTTTGGAGAGACTTGGCGGCATTGCCAAACGGTAAGCTACAGCCCCAATTCGTTCTAGAATTTCGAAAGGTCCGATGTACCTGGGACTCAATTTACCTTTCTTACCAAAACGTATGACTCCCTTCCACGGAGATACCTTCAGGAAAACATGATCACTGACTTGAAATTCCAAATCCTTCCTTCGATTATCGGCATAGCTCTTCTGCCTACTTTGAGCTACTTTAATGTGATTTTGGATTACCTTCACCTTTTCCACTGTTTCCTCCACCAGTTCTGGGCCTACAAGTTTTCTTTCACCAACGTCATCCCAACAGGTTGGTGTACGACATCTCTTTCCGTATAACGCTTCATATGGTGCCATCTGAATACTCGAATGGAAGCTATTGTTATAGGAAAATTCTACTAGTGGTAAATATTGATCCCACATACCCTGAAAATCAAGTGAGCAAGATATCAACATGTCTTCTAAGGTCTGAATAGTCCGTTCTGATTGTCCGTCTGTCTGAGGGTGGTAAGCAGTGCTCAAATGAAGTTCAGTATCCAGGGATTTCTGAAGACTTTTCCAAAATCTTGAAGTAAAACGGGGATCACGATCAGAAACAATCGATAGGGGTACTCCATGAAGTCTCACAACTTCATTAATGTATAGTCTTGCTAGACGTTCCAGGGGTAGATCTTCTCTTATTGCAAGAAAATGTGCTGACTTGGTAAGACGATCAACAATAACCCATATTGCATCGTTCCTTCTAGGAGTCTTTGGTAGCCCCATGACAAAGTCCATCGTAATATTGTCCCATTTCCACTCCGGTATGGGAAGAGGTTGCATGACTCCTCCAGGCTGTTGCCTTCCAGCTTTCACTTGTTGACAAACCATACATCTTGACACAAAATCAGCAATCTCCCTCTTCATGTTGTCCCACCAAAAATGTTCCTTCAAATCTCTATACATTTTGGTGCTCCCAGGGTGTATAGAGAAATTGGAACTATGAGCATCATCCAGCAATTCCCTTTTTAGATCAGGTATATTGGGAACACAAAGTCTCTTCCCGAATTTCAAAATTCCACCTTCATACGCAAAGTCTCTCAATCTCCCATCATTCACAGCTTTAATCTTCTTTTGGAATTCTTCATCATCAGTCCGAGAACTCTTAATCCTTTCTAGTAAAGATGGTTTGGCAACCATTTGAAAAAGCATTGATGTTTCACCTTCCCTGGTTATTCCCATGTCCATCTTCTCTAGATCCATGAAAATTGGGTCCCTTTCAATTCTCATCATGTTCAGAACTCCATGGTATTTTCTGCTCAAAGCATCTGCTACTTTGTTTTCTTTCCCCGGGTGGTAGTGTATCGTGCAATCATAATCCTTGAGTAATTCAAGCCATCTCCTTTGCCTCATGTTGAGTTCTTTTTGTGAGAAAATATACTTCAAACTCTTGTGATCAGTATAAATCTCACATTTTTCACCATAGAGGTAGTGCCTCCATATCTTCAAAGCAAAGATCACAGCTGCTAACTCAAGATCATGAGTAGGATAGTTTTGTTCATGAATTTTCAACTGTCGTGATGCATAGGCAATAACTCTATCATTCTGCATAAGGACACAGCCAAGTCCTTTCTTCGATGCATCACTATAAATAACGAACCCATCATTCCCCGAAGGTAGAGTCAATATAGGAGCATTGACTAATCTTCTCTTCAGTTCTTCGAAACATTCTTCACACTCTTTTGTCCAAACAAATTTAACCCCTTTACGTGTGAGTTTCGTTAATGGGTTAGCCAATCGGGCAAAATTCTGGACGAAACGTCTATAATAACCTGCCAAACCAATAAAACTACGTACCTCAGTTATACTCGTAGGTGCTGGCCATTCTTGGATTGCCTTGGTCTTAGAAGGATCAACAGAGATTCCATCTTTAGAGACAATATGGCCAAGAAAAGAAATCTCCTGAAGCCAGAATTCACACTTGCTAAACTTTCCATATAATTCATGCCTCCTCAGAGTCTTCAAGATAATGCGCAAGTGATTTTCATGATCTTTGTAGGTTTTGGAGTATACCAAGATATCATCAATAAATACCACCACAAATTCATCGAGATACTCCTTGAAAACTCTATTCATCAGATCCATGAATACAGAGGGTGCATTAGTCAATCCAAACGGCATTACAGTAAACTCGTAATGCCCGTACCTGGTTCGAAATACTGTCTTCGGAATGTCTTCCTTCTTCACACACAACTGATGGTATCCAGATCGAAGGTCAATCTTTGAAAAGTATTGAGCTCCATGCAGTTGGTCAAATAAATCATCAATACGAGGTAGGGGATACTTGTTCTTTATCGTTATAGCATTGATCTCCCTGTAGTCGATACATAACCTCATAGATCCATCTTTCTTTTTAACAAAAAGAACAGGGGCTCCCCATGGAGAAACACTAGGGCGAATAAATCCCTTATTACTCAATTCCTCTAGTTGTTTCTTTAGTTCGACTAACTCTACAGTGGCCATTCTATAAGGGGTCTTCGATATAGGCCTTGATCCAGGAATCAAATCAATGGAAAACTCAACTTCTCATTCTGGAGGATGTCCAGGTAAATCTTCCGGAAATACATCTACAAATTCTTTCACAACAGGTACATCCTCTATTTGAACATTTCTTTCCTCACCAATAGTTACTTCATTCTCTTCCTCCCCAATAATTGAATTAAGTTGAGCTATTGGGGGTGGGTCTAAATAAGAATTAGGTGGTGATGATTCTTCTATAAAAATAAGGTGTTCCTTATCATTATCATCAAGAATCGTAACCTCTTTCTTCTTACAATAAATCTTCGCATCATAGTCCGAAAGCCAGTCCATACCGAGGATTATATCAAACTCAATCATAGGTATGATGATGAGATCAGCAGATAAAGAAAATTTATGTTCTCTAATGGGGACTGATTCACAAAACTTTGTTGCAACGATACTTCCCTTAGGAGTTTTAACCGACAACTCCCTTATTAAATCAAATTGGAAATATCTAATTTTCTTAGCAAACTGGGAAGATATGAAACAATGCGATGATCCAGAATCAAATAATGCATTTGCTAAACTTGAGGAAACCATTAAATTACCTGCCACCACGTCTTTCGGAGCTTCTACCTCAGCAGTAGTGATAGCATAAGCCTGGCCTTGATCCCTTGGCCTTTTCTGAGGTAAGTTCTCCTGACGCTTAGGACATGCATTTGCATAATGCCCCATCTCCCTGCAATTATAGCACTGAACGTTGGTAGCTTCCTTCTTCCCCTTGCAATCATGAGCTTGGTGGCCATTTTCACCACACTTGTAACAGACTCCCATTCCCTTCAAGCAAGTACCAGGATGTTTCTTCCCGCATTTACCACAAGATGGATATTCAACCTTTCCCTTCTTCCCCTTATTTCCATTCCCAGATTGATCAGCAGGTCTCTTCTTCTCTTGCTTTGCTTTAAAGTCATAAGACTTAGAGAATTCCTTTTCGGTCTTGATAGCACATGAGACAATGTCTTCGTACGATGAAAAGGATTGTGAGACTAATGCTCGACGGAGAAATGGTTTTAACCCATCAAAGAAACGATCAATCTTACTTCTTGGGTTGTGAATATAATCTCCAGCATACCTCGCTAACCTTGTAAAGTTAGCCTCATACTTTGTGACATTCTCATCCTCCTTTTGTCTCAGACTCAGAAATTGCCTTTCCATATCTGCTCGATGGTCGCGAGGAAAGTATTTTTCTAAAAACAGATCTTTGAACTCCCTCCATTCCAAGTTTGATACTTCATCATCTTCCTTCATGTTTTGAATCAATGACCACCATTGATCAGCATCTCCAGTGACGCGGTAAACTGCCATGGTAACTTTTTCCCTTTCACTACTCCCCAAAGCCTGAAATATTTTCTCTAGGGAAAATATCCATTGCTCAGCTACTAAGGGATTTGTACTTCCATTGAACGTTGGTTGTTGTTGTCTCATGAATCGATCTAACATTGATCCTCCACGCTGCGGATCAGGGTGCTCCATACGGGTAAGGTTATTATTCATAACCTGAGTAAGTTGTCCCAGTACGGTGATTAGCTGATCAACACTAGTTGCATCACCAGCCCCACTATAATTATCTTGAGCAGGAGGGCAATCCCTACATGGAGTGCGTGCATTGATACAGTTTCCATTTCTTCCACTAGGCGCCATTTCTAAACAATGGCATAAACTAGATCAGTTTATGATTCAAAATACATAATCCCATACTTATAAAACACTTAACATAAATTGAACTATTTATGGATATAATCCATAATCATAAAAATGTTTTCTTTGAGGATGTATATACTCATAAACCCTTCATAATGATTTGTAAAGATAGTGAGAGTTATCCTAAGCATATCCCCCGGGAGTGTCGTAACCAAGAGTGCAGCAAGGCCCGTTGTCGTGCACCAGTTCCCGTTCGAGTCTAGCTCAAAGCGGTGTTTTCGGGTTTTACCCCTAGGTACATCTGTGCCAGAGCCGCCTCTACCTGCTCGTATCCAGACAGGGATGTATTGCTCGAAAAACTCACAAAATCTCTACAATACCAAAATTCTAGGAAGTTCTTCTATACTAATCCTCAAAGTTCTTCTTAGGTCTACGTGCTCTAATCAGAGTTTATCTAAATCTAGCTTCCAAGGTTTGTACTAAACTTCCTCTGATACCAACTGTAACGCCCCGACCCCAGTTACCCAGAGTCGGTGCATTATTACATAACATTGGCATGATCACAAGAAAGATCAAATCTCGAAAGACCGATTGGTTTAGTAGCCTTGGAAACACTAGATATCTTCATAAGTTTTACATTACATCATAAAATCAAAAACTACTACAACAACATAATGTTTCCACAGTCCACACTACAATCCCCTCATAATATCCCTGCAGGTCATTCATAACTTACATCTTCACTTCCTGGGAAAAATAAAACATAGAAAAGGGGTGAGCTCAAATGCCCAGTAAGGATAACAATATAGCGGAAACTTTCATCAATAAGAATAAACATTTAAGGCAATGTATAACTAAAACAAAAGCCTTTTTAAACATGAACTTTCAACATGGTATGGCATAAATAAAATGAAATAATTCCATTTACTTATTCACATGGATATTCCACTAATCGAATAATCACATGCAAAAATAAATAACCACTTTCATAATGTTGGAATGCATAATGCCAGACTATCATAACCACATAGCCAAGGCCTCGTGCCAAGACTACAAATAAGATTTTGTCAAGGCCTTGTGCCAAGACACTAGTTTGTCTCATGAGACCTACCGATGCATCGAGGAGCTATAGCGGGCTCCACCCGTCACTTATTAAGTCCAATGCATTCCCATATGAAAAGGTTTAAACATAACATAAACATTCGTATTAAAACTAGCATACGAAATGTCAATAATTTCACCATAAACTATGAATGGTATAAAAATATCACATCCACAGTCAAACATATCACAAAACCTTCAATACAATATAGAAGTTTTGTATCATAATAAATCAACTTCAAATAATCTTAAAATCCATCAAAGGATGTTGACATAGATGAAATCAAAATTCTTTTTAAAGAAGTATCTCCTTTTATTTTGAAATCATTTAAGATCCATATAAAATAAAACATTTTCTTTGAAAATATTCTTATAAGCTTGTATGTAAAGCTTCGACAATTTTATAACGGCGGAAAATAACCGCACCCGCCGTATAAGTTAAAAAAAACATTCTTACCTCAATTCCGTCGAAAAGGTTAAAAAGGACCTTGTTTTGAAAACGACGGAAAGATTCCCTTATAAAACTCTTATAAAAAGTCAAACAAGGGTATAAATGACTTTAACCCATATTCTTGTAAATAGTAAAAATGTTTTGAAATACATTTCGAAGAAACATGGATGTTGATGATAAAGAGATCCCAGTAGATTATTACGTATATACAACCTCGGATAATGAAGAGATTGTGAAATAACCCTTACCTTGTACTTTTCCTTGGTTGGGGTAGGTTAACCTCCTGTATAATGGTGAAATAATTGTTATTAAATTATACAAGAATAATATCTTAGAATTATCATCGTTTCGGGTGTTAACTTACTCATTTTCTTTTATATGTTTTGTTACATAAGCCATGTTTGTTGTATCTTATTCATATCCAGAATGATATCAAGTCCTTAAACATCATTTTTAAATTATAAAATGATAATTATACTTGAATGGATACGATGGAGAATGAATCTCATCGCGTTTGTGGAGACGGTAGTCCGTACGTACGCACGAGCGACAATATCATTCTTTTGATATTAAAATAATATATAAATGAATGGTATATCATATATACAGAATCATTAACATGTTATATTTATTATTTACATGAGTTACACATCATTATTATACCCATCCAAATAATATTATATTGAATAACAATTACACCACGACGTGGAGACGGTAAGCCGTACGTACGCACGTATGGTGACATGTTATTCAAAGGGTGGATAGAATACTGAATATGGTTGTACCATACTTATAATAACATCACAGTATATGTGAGATACTGGAGTTATTATTTTAGAATAGTAAGAACAAAGGAAGAAGAAGTGGAAGAAGAAATGAACTTAGAAAAGGGTGGTGAAATCATTACCTCTTCTTCGGGTTCTTCCTTTTGATTTGATCAAAAGGGCTCCTTAGGTTGGCTTTCTGATCAAACTAAGGCCTCTAGGTTGTAGTGAGGGATGTTGGGAGATTATTTGGGCAGAGTTTGGCCGAACCAAAAGGCTTTGAAGGTGTGAAGAAATGAGAAGGAGGAGTGCCCTTTTATAAGAGGGGTGAGGGGCACCTTTGGAAAAGCTAGAAATATTAATTTATAATAAATTCATATTAGGTTTCTAAAGGCTCCAAAGTTGACTATTCAAAGGATGAGGTGGGGATAGGTCGAAAACAACTCATCCAATAGAATTTAGACAGGTTTGGGTACTTATATTAACCTTATCTTTAAGTATTAACTCTAAGTTAATTAGTTTCACTTTTACAATGTCTCTTTGTATTTTTATATATTATGGTTAATAAACATACTATATACATCCAAGCGACCCCCAAGTGGTCCATTAATGATTAACCTATCATAATATAAGTCTCTTGGCCGAACCTTAGATTTTTAGGAATTTAATATCAATTAATAATATAATATTTGTTTTAAGAACTCTTTTATGTCAATTTTGACACTATTCAATAGTTGATTTTTGTGAAACTCATAACAGATTGATTACTTCGAACAAAGTCCATTAAATAAATCCTAATATATCATATTAGCCTAGAAAATTAGTTTAATTCATTAAAAGTTTCATATTATATTTATTTGGGTATTTATAATATCAATTATTTTAATTTTTCACTATTATAGTAATTACTGCATCATCATTGTGTCATAAATAAAATAACTTATTTAATGTCTAAAAATTATAAATAAAATATCATTATGTAGGAAATCTTTTTATCTTTCTAATGAATATTTATAATCGAAAATCTAACATGTATAACCCTATGTAAAAATTGTTCTTCTAAAAGATGTAATCTTATGCCATTTTTATTTTTATTTTAACTTTATTAATATAATGTGTCATTATCACTTACAAGTGGCTCCAAGGGGTCCCCAAATTGACCCAAGGATGTCCATGGTCGGTTATGTGTACACCAATAAGGTTAGGACACGTTTTAGGGTAATTTTTTATTATTATAATATTATTTTTTTAACCCTTATTTACCGGATTTACCCTTAACCATGGTAAATAAAATATTTACCGCAGTAATTATTCAAAATGTCTAAAAATAAAAGTTACCTATTTACATAATTTGGAAATCCGGATTCCAAATATGGAATCCATTTTCCTAAATTCAAAACACAGAAGTGGCAGAAATTAATTTAAAATTAATTCCCGCTGTTAAAACAAAAAGCGTGTTTTTAAGAGATAATAACTATCAAAAGATTGACACTTGTTTATGTTCGGTTTAATTGTAAAATTATGTCCAATGACCAACATTATATTAAATGGTAAAAATATATTCTAAATATACTTTAAAACCACTCAAATTCATAATTTATCACTATTACTTATTTTGATTAAAAAAGTTGTTTTTAATTAAAATTTAGAAATTTTCACTATTCATCAAAATATGAAAGTTATCCGAAATGTACCAAAATTTCACCCTAGGATAATTTCGATATTCCGAATCCAAAAATGAAGTCCATTTTGAAATATAAAATATATATGATTTCAAAAAGTAGGTATCACTATTTACAACGGCTAGTTTAATTAGTTGTGGTGTGTGTTAGAACTCGAGGTTGCGTACAACACACGCTATCGCATTATTCGAAGGGAAACGTACCGTAGAAGCTTGGGGTGTTACAACCCCCTTGGGAGAGGTTTTCGGTCAAGGGACCGAAAGTTAATGTTAGGCTAGGCCCGTGCGGAAGTGCCCAAGTGCTCCTACATATCTCATGAGGATGAGAATCAAGCCGTACGTAGTTCTTGAAAACGTCTTAGTTTACGTTCTTAGAGCTTGGACCATGAGTGGGTAAGGGGAGAAAGGGACACATGGCAAGGTGGTTACAAAACCTGATGTGAATGAGGACCTAAGCCCTACTTACCATGTGTTCTCTGGGGAAATGCTTGAGTCGTGGGACCGAACACGAAGGTTAGGCAAGGCCCGCGGGGAAGTGCCCGGGTGCTCCTACGTATCTCATGAGGATGAGAATCAAGCCATACGTAGTTCATTAAGGTGGCACAGTAAGGTACCAGTGCCAAGGAAAAAGGGGAGTGTAGGCGTGGCCCTTGCACTAAAGGAAGCGGAATTTGATAAATCTTGTTTGTCCATTAAGGTGAGTGGTTTTTTTGTGAATGAAAATTCCTAGGGTAGTAGGCCGTGGTGTCGCCACAAAAATAATGTCGTGATAGGCATTGACAAATGTCATGGCACGTGACCAATACCCAACATGATTTCCTCTACAATGAGTTCATCACAATGCAGTGCCGTTTTTCGTCCTGCGGCCAGGACGATAATGTCACGGTTTAGGGTCGTGTGATAGGACCAAGCATGCATTTTAACGTCATGCAGCACAGACATAGAAGAAGCGATGCTAGGTAGGGAATGTGTATGGTGTCGTGCGACATAACCGAAGTGGATGGGGACATGATCCCTCATCACATCGTACACAGTCCCGAGAGAGGAACCTCAGGCCGAGGGGCCTATATAGAGGTAAAAGGTGAACATAAGGGGGGAGAGACTAGCACCCTAAATGGGCTGGACCTAAAGACAAGGCATCCAGACGGTCTTATGTATCCCATGAGATTGGGAATCAAGCTGAACATAGTTCTGAGGAGATCTTTGTTTATGGTCTTAGAGCTTCAATCGTGAATGGAGACAACTTCCCATGTAGGCGCATATGTTAACCCGATCCCTAAGACTAGGTGATTTGAACTCGGTGTGGAAAACAAGGGGGGAATCCTTATCGTAATACTTGGGGAATCCATCAAAGGGGAGTGTGCAGAGAGCCCCGAAGGACACCTTTGACGCGGCTTGTTCCCCCAACGCGCAGACGTGCACAGAGGAATAGTACCAAGAGTTCTGAGACTCTACTTGGACATGATGAGAATGGAGAAGGATGTGAATCATGTAACCGAAATTTTGGGATTAATGGGGTTGTCGTGGAAATAGAAGAATACTATTAACCATGGAGAAAAACAATATTCTCCATATCGCGTTAGCCTGAGGTGGGAACAACAAATGAGCATCGACCGTTGATCATATTCGCAATGCAGGATTTTATCGATTTGTTGTCCGTAACCCTTGGGGGCATTGTCCCGTAACGGTAGGAGAGCCCTTGGGCGTAGTATCCAGGCCGTTCGTGGGGGTCCCTCCAGGTGTGAAATATGACGGAAGCCCTGATGAAGGGATACACAAAGCTTGGAAAGCAGGTGCGGACGTGTCCGTGTAAAGTCTGGCATTCCAGGTAATAAACTGTAGTACCCTTAGGCACATTGGTGAACCACTGAAAAGTGTTGACGGAACATCTCGGGAGGGATAGGTACGTGGAGTGGTCATTAAAAGACCGACATGAATGAGGACATAATCCCACACCCCACCATATAATCCTCTTATGGAGGAAGGGTAGACCAAGGGGCCAAAGTAGGATGAAGATTCCGGAGAGAAGGGGCCAGACCCGAATCCTATACATTCAGGTGGTCCTACGTATCCCATGAGGATGGGAATCAAGACATACGTAGTTCTCTAGATGTAGTTTAACGTCATACGAGACGAGGAGGGGAGTAATATACCCCCAAACAAGGGAGGTGTATGGTACGACGAATAATCCGACGTGAATGAGGAAATAATCTCACAAAACACTATACAGTCCTATAAGAGAGGACCTAGGCCGGGGCCCGAAAAGGGGAAGGGGCCTGATGGTTAGGCATTGTTTAGGAAGGCCTGACCTGTGTGCAGTTTAATGTCTTGCAATGAGGATGAGGGACGGGGACCCGAGGAGGCCAAGGGGCCTGAGGCTGGGCCTCGTGAGGGAAGGCGTACGGCATGGTACATGACCCCGAAGTGAATGAGGACATAGTCCCACACCACACCGTACACACCGAGTAAGAGGTTGGGCGAAGGGGCCCAAGAAGGCAAAGGGGCCTAAGGTCAGACATCGGTCAGGAAGGCCTGACTGGTTTGCAGTTTAACGTCTTACATGAGAATGGGGAAAGAGATAATTGTATCTAATATAGGGGTGTGTATAGAATGGTATGTAACCTGACGTTAAAGAGGACGTAATCCTACACCATGCCGTACATTCCTTATAAGAGAATTGGGGCCGTGGGCCCGACCGCTAGCACCACCCGGAGGGAAGTCTGTCACTTCGGGATGGGGTAGAACGAATCACTGCACTCGATGTTTGGGACATCTCAGGGTGGACCCGAAGATCCAGGACACTGTCGACCATGTTCGAAACACAACATCCTGATGGTGACCTGATATGGGAGAAACAAATGAGCGTCAACCATTGACCAAATTCGTGACGCGGGACAAGTATCGTCTTGTTGCTCAGAGACCCTCGGGGGCGTTGGCCCGTATTGGTAGGAGAGCCCTTGGGCGTAGTATCCAGTCCATTCTTGGGGGTCCCTCTGGGTGTGAAAAATGATGGAATCCCAGTCACGGAGTGGGTGAAGCATAGCTGTATCCATCCACGAAAGAGGCGAACGTCTCTAGGGGGACGTGCAGTCGGGTCGAGGCTTTC
Source organism: Viscum album (assembly GCA_963277665.1). Taxonomy (NCBI): domain Eukaryota; kingdom Viridiplantae; phylum Streptophyta; class Magnoliopsida; order Santalales; family Viscaceae; genus Viscum; species Viscum album. The sequence continues at coordinate 696,800,454 of OY728141.1, forward strand.
TCGATGTTAGTTGGGGAAAAAGTGTGCACCCTGCCATATGTCTTGACCCGAGGGGAAGATTTTGGATTTTGGGCTGGGCCAACGGATGAAATGGCCAGGTGTTTTATATGTATCCCATTAGGATGGGAATCAAGCCATACGTAGTTCTTGAAGGCCATGCAGTTTAACGTCATGCGGGGAGGAAGGGGGAGGATATAAGAACGGGAGTGGGCACATCATGAAACCCTTAGAATCCTTGTATGAGTATGGTTAATAAAGCCTACTCCTCGCTACACAAGGACCCTCCAAGGAAACTATTCCCATAGGGGATAGTGGAAGAGAAGAGCTTGGGGATGGGCTCAAGACAAGGTGTCCAAGCGTTCCTATGTATCCCATTAAGATGGGAATCAAGCCACATGTAGTTCTTGAAGCACAGTTTTAGCATTATTCTGGATTAAAAATGTATCCCAACTGGGTGTATGTACAGTACGGCGGGTAACCCGACGTGAATGAGGATGTAAAACCACACGACACCGTATAATCCCATAAGAGAGTCCGAGTCGATGAAGGCAATGGGGCCCGAGGCTGCGCATTGGTCAGGAAGGCCTGACTGGATTGTATTTTAACGTCTTACAGTAAGGATGGGGGTCGGGGGCCCGAAGAGGACAAAGGGGCTTGAGGCTGAGCCTTTGTCAAGAAGGCCCGACTGGCTTGCAGTTTAATGTCTTACAGTAAGGACAGGGGTCGGGGCCTGAGGAGGCCAAGGGGCCTGAGGCTGAGCCTCAGTCTGGAAGGCCTGACTAGCTTGCAGTTTAACATCTTACAGTAAGGACGGGGGGAGATCATAGTTTAAGGTCATAGAGCTCGGACCATTCTACGGTTCATCATCGTGCAGGATGGCGGTTTACAGTTTATGGCCGTGTTGGACCATAAAGTTTAAGGTCGTGTTGGACCATACAGTTTAAGGTCGTGTTGGACTATACAGTTTAAGGTTGTGTTGGACCATAGAGTTTAAGGTCACGTTGGACCATACAGTTTAAGGTCGTGTTGGACCGTACAGTTTAAGGTTGTGTTGGATCGTATAGTTTAAGGTAGTGTTGGAACATATAGATTAAGGTTGTGTTGGACCCTATAGTTTAAGGTCGTGTTGGACCGTACAGTTTAAGGTCGTGTTGGACCGCACAGTTTAAGGTCGTGTTGGACCGTACAGTTTAAGGTCGTGTTGGACCGTACAGTTTAACGTCGTGTTGGACCTTACAGTTTAAGGTCGTGTTGGACCATACAGTTTAAGGTCTTGTTGGACCATACAGTTTAAGGTCATGTTGGACTGTACAGTTTAAGGTCGTGTTGGACCATACAGTTTAAGGTCTTGTTGGACCATCTAGGATCAGGCAAAGTACTGCTTGTGGAACCTGGCATTAGTCGGAGGAGTTACGCGGTCACCATCCGTGGTCACCAAGGAGTACGCCCCGTTGGGGTAATCCTTATGTATGATATAAGACCCTTCCCATTTGGGTTCTAGCTTGGGCAGTTTCCTACCGAGAATCAATGGCGCTCGAAGGGCCATCACTAGGTCGCCCTATAGAAAATAAAGGTGGCGAACCTTCTTGTTGAAGGCACTCTCTATCTTATTCTGATGCCTTTCCAGATTGTGCAGGGAACGAATCTAGTTCTCGTCCAGTTCTTCTAATTCAGCTAGATGGATTTCGGCCACCTCATCTGGCACCTGCTGGTCATAGACTACAGTGCACATCGATGGCAACTTGATCTCAATGGGTTGGATGGCCTCAGCCCCATAAACCAAGGAATATGGGGTTACCTGGGCAGAGTTGCGAGTCGTCGTCCGATAAGCCCAGAGGGCGTTGGGGAGCTTGTCCGACCAACTTTTCTTATTCTGACCAACCATATTCTGCAGAATGTTGGAGAGGGTTTTGTTGAACGCCTCGATCTCTTCGTTTGCCTGTGCGTGATAGCGGGAGTTATGGTTCGAGCGGATGTCGTAGTTAGCGTACAATTTCTATAGCTCATCCGCTCGGAAGTTAGTGCCATTATCGATGAGGACGGCGTGAGGGACCCCAAATAAGTGGATAATATTGGATCTCACAAAGTCGACGATGGAACGGGTCTTGACCTCTTTGAGTGGAACTGCCTCTGCCCACTTGGAAAAGAAATATGTAGCAGTCAGGATGTACCTACACTGGAAAGCCGTTACCAGTGGATATGGTCCCACTAAGTCAAGTACCCATACTGCAAATGGCCAAGAGTACTTGGTGGGGTGGATGGGCTCCGGCGGCCGATGCAGGAAGCCAGCGTGGACTTGGCACACGTGGAATATCTTGGCATACCCGATACAATAGTGGATATTAGAGGGCCAGAAGTACCCCAACCACTGGATTTCATGGGACAGCTTTGGCCCAGCTTGATGGGCACCATAGGAACCGGCGTGGACCTCTTTCATAACGTGAGGAATATCTACCCCCTGAATGCAACAGAGGAGGACTCCATCAAAAAACCGCTTATAAAGGATCTGTTCAAGATTGGTTCCAGTCTGGAGGGTAAATTGCAGCGCACGGTGTCAGATTCGCTTGCACTCAGACCTGTCATCCGGGAGGCGACCATTTTGGAGATACTCGACAAAAGGTACCCTCCAGTTGGGAGTGACTTCAACCACTGCGTCTGACAAACCCGGGACCCCTGACGTAGAGGGCCCAGCGGTGAGATGACTTACCCACAGACAATCATTGTCCTCTTGGGTGACAGGGGGAATGACTCTTCGGTGTGCCACATGTATGATCAAACCATATTGATCAGGTTCTTTGAGCGACGCAGCTAAGCCAGACAAAACATCTGCTTGACAGTTCTGTGACCACGGGACATGAGTAATCTCTGGTCAAGAAGAGAACTAGGCCATTAGGCGGAGGGTGCACTCTAGCAACGGTACAAGCTTCGTCTTCCTAACGACATAGTCACAGTTGACATGTTTTATTACCAGCTCAGAATCACCTTTCACATGTAGATGGGGCACGTCGATCTCAAGGGCTAGCCTGAGGCCAGTGATGAGAGTCAGGTACTCTGCCTCGTTGTTGGTACAGCCTTCTGACAACAGGAATGAGTATGGTAGGACGGCTAGCGCCGGGGTAATGAAGACGATACCCATGCCCACTCTGTTGAGCTTTGGATCGTTGAGCCTCCTACCGGTGGGACTCTGGGAGGCACCGTCGAAGTGCATTTGCCAACATGGGACGACACGATCGACTAAGATGATCATCTCGTTAAGAAAATCCAGGTCCAGGGATTGATCCGCAGAGGTTGGATGGGCAGCTAAAAAGTATGCCAACGCCTGTCCTTTAATGGCCTTCTGAGCTATGTACTTGATATCAAACTGCTGGAGAATCACCGCCCATTGTGCTAGTCGGCCAGTCAACATGGGGCGGTTCAGGATGTACTTCAGTGGGTCTACCCGGGAGACCAATTGTACCTCATGGTGCTGCAGGTAATGCCGCAACTTCTGTAGGGAAAAGACGAGCACATGGCAGCTCTTTTCGATATGGGAGTATCTGACCTCTATACTAAGAATCATGCAGCTAAGATCGTAGAGACTGTTATCAGTACCCTCGTTATTCTTCTGGGCGAGCAGTGCACCGAGGGATCATTCCCGGGCAGTCACGTAAAGGACTAGCGGCTTTCTAGAGACTGGTGGCCTCAAAACCAGGGGTTGGAGTAGATACTTCTTGATTTCCTCGAAAGCGGTCCGACACTCCTCATCACATTCGTAGGTGGCACCGTTCTTCATGATCCGAGAAAAGGGCTTACACATGCCGGCCAGATTCATGATGAATCGTCATATATAGTCCAAGTGTCCTTGGAGGCCTCGAAGTTCCCAAATATTGCTCGGTTGAGGCATTTGGATGATGGCCTTGATATTCTCTAGGTCAATCTCAATGCCTCGGTATCTAAAAACAAATCCAAGAATCATCCCAGAGGTGACCCCGAAGGCACACTTCAACGGGTTCAACTTCAGGTGAGGGGAACAGAGGAAACCGAACACTTTCTCAAGGACTTTGAGATGGTCCTGGAGCTGGAATGATATGACCACTAGGTCATCTATGTAGCATTCCACCAGCGTCCCAAGAATTGGCTTGAATATGTGATGCATATCCCTATGATAAGTGGCACCTGCATTTTTTAATCTGAAGGGCATAACCTTGTAGAAAAAGGTACCTTGCAGATCTATGAAGGGAGTGGAATCCTCATCCTTAGGGGCCATTCAGATCTGGTTGTACCCAGAATAACCATCCATGAAAGAGAGAGCTTGGAACCCGGCCATGGCATCAATCAATAACTCAGTCACTAGGAGTGGGAAGTCATCCTTTGGGCAGTGGCGATTATGGTCGCGGATGTCGATACAGACTCTGATATGCACATTCTTCTTCGTGACTGGCACAATGTTGGCAAGACACTTGGGGTACTGGACTTCCCTAACGAAGTTGGCTTTGATAAGTTTGTCAACTTCGGCCTCAACCATAGCAACATGAGAAGGGTGCATCTTCCTGGGAGGCTGCTTAAACCCACGATGGTTTGTCGGGAGGTCCAGACGGTGAACGGATACCTGGGGATCTAGTCCTTGCATCTCGTTGTAACTCTAGGCAATCACGTCACGGTGTTGTTTGAGAAAGTCTACATACTGCTGCTACTCCTCGGGGGACATGGCTGCACTGATCAATGTGGGTTTCGGAACTACCTCACTACCAAGGTTCACCTGTACCATTTCATCAACCGTGGTAGAGACGCCTTCCTCAAAGGAGGGGGGAGCATCCTCCAGGTCTTCTTATCCACCCGTGGGGGGATTTCCAATGAAGGGAGATACTTCTAGGCTATCAAAACCAGAGGGGCAGCTGGTACCCGGCTTGGGAAGCAGTGGTCATCATATCAGGAAGCTCACTCACCATTGATACCATAGCAATGAAGGTAGTCGACACTATCCCATCTAGCATTCGGCCTATGTGGCCACGCTTGATGACATCAAAACAGTGGTGACGTGTCGGCCTGAGTCGGTTGATTCCAGCCTGGTGGAAGAGACATGTATGGAGTACTGCTGTTGTCATAAGTTTGACATTCAGGTACTGCACAGGGGTAGGAGGCTCCATGATCACCTGAGCCTGGTTGGTGTAGGAGTACGAGGTGATTTTCCACCATCTCTTGGACATGGGAACATGCCTTCCTTGCGTACCCGAAACAACAAAACACTGCCCCATGTCGAGGGTCTTGGCCTCCAATCGGTGAATCAGGAGGATGTAGGCGTCATTCATGCTTTCCCAGGGATCACTAGTGACCGGGGCAGGTTCATCCTCACTTACTAGAATTTTCATATCCTTACTCTTGTAATAATTAGCATCCAGATAGTGGGCCTCACAAGAGACGAAAAGAGACGCATCTCCTTAGAGCACGCCTACTCGACCATTGAGGGAGTGTTTGAGGCACTGGTGATACGATGAAAGGACTGCTGTGTGTAGATGGAGCCATGGCCTACCCATCAACGTGTTGTAGGCAGTGTCTTGAGAGACGACCATGAACTCGGTGCTGGAAATTAAGCCACCGAACTGAGTCTTCAGGCGGATCTTGCCGACTGGGGCTTGCTCGGTCCTCTCGTACCCCTGGATTCTAAGGTCAGAGGGAGTTAAATCATCTTTAGACAGACCCAGCTTTCGCAATGTCCGATTCATAATTAGGTTGATTCCGAAACCCATGTCAACGAGGAAGTGGCAGACATCCACACCATTGAAGTCGCCAGTGATGTACAGTGGGAGAATATGCCCCTGTATAAGAGGGTACTCATCTTCACCGGAGAACGACATAACCGCCTAACATTCGGCATTCTCAATTGCCTCGGCAAGGAAGGATTCTGTGGCTTCTACCTCCGTCTCAAACTGTAGGGGGCTCCTTTGGGCCTCGGCAAGTGTCTCGTGCATTTCAGACGATTGGAAAAGGGCTTCAAGGATAGAAATCATTGCCGGAATTCCGGCCAGGTGATTCATAACATCATACATTCGTGCCAAGCGCATTCCTCTGCTTACAGGAGGTCGTTCTACAGTTGGAGGCTTAGCGGGTCCTGCCGGTTGAACCGGTGGTTGGCTAGTGTTGGGTACATCCTGCTGCCTACTAGTTGAAACCTAGAGAGTAGTTTCTGGACTAGGATCAGACACTAGAGACTGGCCTGTAGCCGGGCAAGACTGGATGTGATACGGACGAGTTATCTCTCCCTGTTCTAGTAGCACAAACGGCGGTGGAGGTAGAGATGAGGGCGTTAGATGGGGTGGCGCGTGCTGAGCTCTGTGCTGAGCCTACTGTCTGGTCTCAGTAGCGTGCACGACTTCGCTGAAAGTGCTCGCTAAAGTGCCTTGACGACCGGCATGGTTGTGGTTCTGCTGACATTGACGTCGGATGGGGACATTGGGGAGGCTCGCCTGGCGTTCCCCTTCGTCAGGAGTAACATAGGGCTTTACCAGCTCCACGGTGTTAACCAAAGCATACCTTTGGCTGTCGCTCGACGACTCATCCACCACCGGGCGGATTTTGGGAGGAATCCCCATTTCAGGGGGCATAAAGTCGCCGAGAGTGCGGGATGATGACGGCACCGGTGGAGCGTGTTGTTTCTTCGTACGTCGTCGCTACTTGCCCTTTTGGGCAGAGGTCGATTGTGAAGGCGATGCAGAGGTACTGGCTACCTCTTCTGAAGTTTATGGCTACTTCAGGCAAGCCCGGATGATAACATGGGCACGAACGATGGTTTTTCGAGCCATCCATTCATCGTATCTCTAGGACCCACGGCTGGGAACCTGCTACCACTCGCCATCATTGTCGCTCCCGATCTCTGACCCTGCAAAGACACCCGCCACTTGTGTTGGTGCGGGGACCAACCTGACTATATTTTTGTTGACCTGGTCTTGAATCCATTCCTTAAACACATAGCATTACATGAGGGTGTGTCCCAAATTCCGATGATAAGGACAGTAGTTGGGTTGATCGGTGAGATTCGCCTCTACCGGCCTTCTTCACTCTGGCAGGCGCACAATCCCTTGCTCTAGAGCACTTTGGATGTATCCAGGGACCTGATTTTCATTGAACGAATAAGTCTGGTGCCTTATTTCCGGATAGGGGGCCCTGGGGGCCTGGCCCTGATGAGGGGTTGGAGGGGCCTGTCGAGGAGGCGGCTCCTGATTGCCTCGCCTAGGTGGAGGTGGCGCATTGCGCGGGGGAACCTGTCAATTCTGAGGCGGTCGCTACTGTGCAGGAGCCTGTGATTGAGGTAGAGGACCACTACGGGGTTGCGGGGATGGTGTTGATGGAAGTAATTATAGCTGCCTATGAACTTTTATTTTGGCCACCACTGCATGTTCGACTCTGGAAGTCCTCCTGGCTGGGATCATAGGGGGCAACGAACATGCCTGACTAGCCTATTACAGATCCTCCTCAAGGCACTATGCCTTATCTGAGAAATCGCGAAATCCTCCACGGTAGTTCTGGGTAATCAGGGAAGGTACCAGCTCCGTTTTAGCGTTCCCCACACACATCTTTAGAAATTTCTCCTGAGCCAGTGGCATATCGAGGGAGTACTTAAGTCCCTTCCACCGAGCGATGAAATCTGCGACTCGCTCATCAGGAATTTTCTTGCAAATGAAGAAGTCTGCAATGCTGGTCTTCCGCGTGGTGGAGTTGAACTGACATAGGAACTGCCAGCGGAGATCCTCAAACGGGTCACCGATCCGATAGGGAGCTGGTTGTACCAGACGAATGCGGGACCTTCCAATTTCTGCACGAAACATCGGAGCTTGGCGGCATCTTGCTAGGTCGGAGTCCTCAGCATGGGGCCACACCTGGAGGAAAAATGGGCCAAGTGATGCGGTGGGTCCCCTGTCCCATTGAAGGGTGAGAAAGTGGGGTTTCCAAAACCCGGGGGTGCGGGAATATCATCCACCCATGCAGGATACAACTTTCCATCCGTAGGGACTACCACCTGCCGCGTTTCAAACGCTTCGAGTAGGGATATGAGTGACGTTATAAGATCATCTGGGTGGGGGTCCCTATCTTGACAGGGATCCCTAATCACAAGTACGTTTTCCAGGTTCTTCAACATGGTAGATGGCTTCGGCGGCTCGTGGATCGTCTGGTGGAAGGGCCTGTGGGGTGACTGGGGGAACCCGGACCGGGTTCTTCAGAATTCCCCGTCGTTCAGGGGGGTTTGGAGAGACGTGTCACGCCCTCTTGCCGTAAGTTTCGGCTTCTACCCTATCAGCGGAAGTAGCATAATCAGGGTTTCTTGGAGGCATCTCACCGGGGGGAATTGTTATTTCCCCTACTGCCCTGGCTTGGGATTACTATAGTCTGGTCACTGCTCTGCGGCGCGCTCGGCCAAGAGTTCGTCAACCAGCCTCTTCTGCTTAGCAAGCTGCTGGCGTAATGTGGCCTTCTCAGGATCATTGTCCATTTTCTGTACAGAGGCGGAAGGTTCGGAGTGCTTGACGGTTCCGACGTTCTCCTTACCCTTACCGGCATTTCGACTAAGTACCATCGACTCGGTGGGTACAGGGAGGCCTAGAAGGTTACTCTGCTGACGGGTAACCCTCCCTGATGGGTCCAGCAGTGGCGGTATGCCCTCCGGGGGTAAGTCTCCATCAAGAAATGCAAGCTCATCCTCCTTGTCCACTACTTCAGCCATGTGGACCGTGACCCCTCTCGAGGGCATGTCCTCAATGTCGCATAACGAATCAGGTTGTCATCGAATAGGGTTGAAGAGGAGAGCGACATAGTGTCCCCAGCCACGGACTTGCACATGGGGGGTAGCATCCCTGATGACTCTGCGGAGTACATGGAAACTCTGAACACATTTTCGTTGAAGGGTGCTCTGACGGCCTTATGGATCAGTGTGCTAGGCCACAGGGAGTGAGGTCAAAACGATCAGGCGGCATTGCTCACCGATTTCTTCAAACTGCTCTCAACTTCTAGGGTACATCAACTGCTCGTAACGAAGGTGGAAGTGTGTCGCCCATAGGGTTCGGAAAAAGCACCCCACTTCTTCTGGGGTAAGAGACTCCAGTGCATGAATGTCTGGCGCCGCCGTCGGCCAGTACTTCTTCGGGAAGTGATCCGCTGCGAGAACGCTCCAGAAGCTCCTATGTTCGGACTCGGGGTCTGGCCCTGTATTTCCCCACTCTTCAACCGGCGGCGGCTGAGGGACTGATAGCGGTACCGAGGTGGACCTCTGGGACAGTAAACATGGAGGCGGAGAATACGGTGAATGAGCTGACTGGCCGCCGAATTCCGGGCCATCCAATGAAGAGTGGGGTGACCTGACCACAATATCATGACACGATGGGCTGGTAGCCACAACTTCAGGCACAGGAGTTGTGGTTGCTGACCATAGTTCATGTCATTGCTCCACTTCCGCTGGTCCCCAAAATATCTCTTTGTGACCTCTGGTAGAGGTAGAGGGCACTTCTAGTGGCAATGGTGGTGATTTCACGGTCGGGACCTGAGGAATTTCCACGATTTCTTCCTCCTGGATGTACCTACGGAGAGAGGTGGGAATCCGGTGGACCTCGCATTCTGGGAGAATGAGGCTAATGTTCCTTGTTCCTGCCCCAGTCCTTCATACAGAGGAGCGGGGAGAAGGTTCCGTCACTGAGTCGTATTCCGCTTCAGAATCCGAGACACGAGCCGGTTTGATCTCCACCCGCTCCCCCAGGATTCTTCCTTTGGTGGGGACGACCCACTCTTCTACCCCAAGGTGGCTCTTCAGGACAGGGTTGATTATCAATATGTAGTCTTGGGGCGGCACTGGCGCCGTGGCAGAGAGGGCCCCCACTCGAGGTGGCCGGGGTGCGAGGGGCACCAGGGCAAATGTCGAAGGATACATGGGGAGGACCTCCATGGATGGTGCGGGCAGAGCGAGGCTGACCATCACCCCCAAGTTGTCAGGGTGAGGAGGACCTTTTCCAGTTACTGAGAGAACGTAGGGAGTACCCCCACATTAGAGAAGGACAGGATGGACAATGCCTTCAAATCTGGGGTCGGGGGCAGGAGGATGAACTCCATACCCTGTATAGTGGGCGCGGGAGAGGTTTCCGCACCGAGCGTCACCGCCGTGGGGCGGGTCTTTCTTCGGGATGGGGGTAGCATGAGGCATACCTCCGTGACGAGCTTCAGAGCGGGGAAATCCCACTCTATGTGGAATGGTGGTATGGAGAGGACCTCCGTATGGAGTGACGTAACCTCGGAATGGTTCGCGGCAATCATCGCCCGGGCCTGGGACCCCGAGAGTCAAACCAGTCTGCCCGTGGGGCGGCTGAGGCCTTGATCCTGGTCGGGTAAAGGAGTTCCCCTACTCAATGTGTACAGGAACTTCATGATGTCTGTCGGCGGTGTCTTAGGCCACAATAGTTTTGGACGTCGACGTATCTTGGCGAGCGTCCTCATCCTGGGCCCGGAACTGATGTCAGGTCAGAGGAGCTGGCGCACGTGGTGCATGGGAATAGCCTACCTGCTCTCCCTGCAGAGTCAGACGGTGGCGTTGACGTAGCCAAATGGGAGCCCTTGCCTGGAGCCCTTGGGTCGGGACCCTGAGCGGGCCAAGCCGGACATCACCCGTCTCATCAGCATAAGGCAAAGAGTCATTGAGGCATTCCGGGGACAGGCTCCCAAAACGATTGAACATTGGGGTGGGGAGTAGGGGCTCCCTTCATGGCCTGTTAGGGCAGCGTTGATGGCGGGGCCTGGATTTCTCCAAGTCCAGGCGGGCCATATCCCGAGTTGGGATGAACCCTTCCTCCACGTACCTGTGTACAAGGTTGTTGATCACCCTTCGCTGGATGATCTCTGACAGGGAGAGGGGACGTGGGCGTCCTGTATTCACGGATATAGAGGCTGTCATGGCGGTAGAGGAGCCATGCGGGGTGGTTGTGCCGGTATTTCCCCAGCCCTTGTGTAGGCGAGCAGACGATGATCGTGTCTCCATGGCAGCAACCTGGTTCTTGGGAAACAGGGAGATCAACTCATCAACACTGCGAGGAAAAGGATTGACAACCAGCGCCCCAACATCCTTCCATTCTCCACGTCTGTAAGAAGGATCCACGCCAACATGTTGCAAAACGGAGTGCCCCACGTTCCACTGTCCCATCATCCGGTGAGTTTTACGCCAGGCCCTCTATTTGCTTGGCGGGACCAGGCATCGGAAATATGGATCTGGTGACACGTCAATCTACTGGTGTCTCAAAATATACTAATCTCCACATTGAGGAGAAGAAATTCACTTAGGGTTCAACATTTCTGTTTCCGATCCCTTCGCCGGGGTGCGCGCATCCATCCGTCTGCGGAGGAGGACGCGCTGCATTGTTGCCCCACATTCCTGCTTTCCAAAGGTAGGAGACATTCCCTCATTATTCAGGTACATCTACTCCTTGATCAAAACAGGATGATGGGATGTCAGTTCTTCCTTCCATGGATTCCTCCTCGGAACTCCTCACCTAGTCCGGGTCTCCCTCATAGATTTAATACGTTTTTCCTGAAACTCTTCCCAGTGCCATGTTTCCATGGACACTGGTTAATTACACTCTATCTGTCAGGACATTCCAAAGGGTCCGATCAGGGCAGCAACCTGCAGTCGGGGGAGTAGTCACGTCGAGGCATCAATAGCATGTCTGGATGCTGGGGAACTGGCATGTCTGTCTTATGTCCCTTGTCATGGGACTTCTCGAGGGCGTGGAAGCCCGAGGAATCCCACATCAAGCGCGGGGAATTATATGTCACATACATATATCTGAGGTTTTCCTTTGCTTCCTGTGTTTAGCACATGGTATGCCACAGGTTTAACGTCCATCGGAGAATGGATCAGCCCGATCAGAGCTTTAACTAGAATGGATCGGATTGAGGTATTTCCCTTGAAGGGGTGCCGATACCGAGACCAGCCCATGAGCGGCTGTGAAGTGTAGCGTAATGGTATGATCTTGTCGGGACATGGCAGTCCGGGTGAGAATCAGGATGGGTGACGGAGAGTTGAATGAAATGGAGGGGGAATGAAATGGGACCATCGCAGGGGCAACATTCAAATTTGGGATTGAGCCTCGAAGAGTCCTCCTACATATCCCCGTAGTAGGGAATCAATGTCCACGTAGTTCGGGATGGTGCTGGCGAGCCAACATGAAGGTGGACCTTGGCCCGATGGGCATCGTCAGTGAACCGACGTGAATGCAGACCTTGGTCCAGATGGTGTGGGGCTTACGCACTTGGCTACCCAGGTGCTGGTGACGTGACGTGAATAAACGACAAGAGGTGGGACTGAACCTTGTAGAGGCTTCCTACATACCATACCTTGACATGGATCAAAGACCTAGTAGTTCAATAGGGGCTTCGTCGGAGAACCAACGTGAGGGTGAACCCAGGGGTCCACTTGTGGTGGGTGTCGGTGAACCAACATGAATAAGGGACCTTGGTCCGATGGGAGAGGGGCTTGAACCTCATGAGGCTTCTTACATACCATGCCTTGACATGGATCAATGTCCTCGAAGTTCGGGTAGGTCACAACAGCTTGCCGTCGGACTGGAATGCAGTTTAATGTCATGCGAGATGAGGATGAACTCGACATGAATAAATGATGGGTGGGCTTGAACCTCAGGAAGGCTTCCTACGTACCATGACTTGACATGGATCAAAGACCTCATAGATCAAATGATGGAAGTCGTCTGCAAACTGACGTGAAAAAGGTGGACCATGGTCCAATGAGAGATGGGCTTGATCCTCATGAAGGCTTCCTACGTACCATGCCTTGACATGGATCAAAGACCTCATAGTTCAAAAGATATAAATGTCAGCGAACTGATGTGAAAAAGGTGGACCTTGGTCTAATGAGAGATGGGCTTGAACCTCAGGAAGGCTTCAATGTACCATGCCTTGACATGGATCAAAGACCTCGTTGTTCAAATGATGTAAACCTTAGCGAACCGACGTGAAAAAGTCGGACCTTGGTCCAATGAGATATGGGCTTGCACTTCAGGAAGGCTTCCTACGTACCATGCCTGGACATCGATCAAAGACCTCGTAGTTCAAAGAGTTTCATCAGTGAACCGACGTGAAAGTAGACCCAGGGGTCCACTAGTGGTGGGCTTGAACCTCGTGAAGGCTTCCTATGTACCATGCCTTGACCTGGATCAAATTCCTCTTATTTTGGAGGTTAGGTGTCGGCGAACTGACGTGATGAAGGAGAGACCTTGGTCCAATGGGAGATGTTCTTGAACCTCAGGGAGGCTTCCTACGTACCATTCCTTGACATGGATCGAAGTCCTTGTAGTTCAAATGAAAAATCGCAGGGGCGACAGTGAAGTTGGGATTGAGCCTCGAAAAGACCTCATATGTATCCTCGTGGCGGGGATTCAATGTCCGCATAGTTCGAGATGGTGCTGGCGAGTCGTCTTGAAGGTGGACCTTGGGCCGATGGGCATCTTCATTGAACTGACGTGAATGCGGAACTTGGTCCAGATTGTGTGGGGCTTACGCACTAGGATGCCCAGGTGCTGGTGACCTGATGGGAATAAGGTCGGGATGACCAACATGTGGTGGGCTTGAACCTCTGGGAGGCTTCCCACGTAACAATCCTTGACATGGATCAAAGACCACATTGTTCAAGTTGGACGCCGGAAGGCCAACGCGAATGAGGAGGACCAGGGGGTCCTAGTGATAGTGGGCTTGGACCTCATGGAGGCTTCCTACGTACCATGCCTTAACATGGATCAAAGACCACGTAGTTCATGACGGACGCCGGAAGGCCAACGTGAATAAGCAGGACCAGGGGGGTCCTAGCGATAGTGGGCTTGGACCTCATGGAGGCTTCCTACGTACCATGCCTTAACATGGATCAAAGACCACATAGTTCAAAGGGGGCTTCGTCGGCGAACCGACGTGAGGGTGAACCCAGGGGTCCACTTGTGGTGGGTATCGGTGAACCGACATGAATAAGGGACCTTGGTCCAATGGGAGAGGGGATTGAACCTCGTGAGGCTTCCTACGTACCATGCCTTGACATGGATCAATGTCCTTGTAGTTTGGGTTTGTCACAACGGCTTGTCGTCGGACTGGAATGCAGTTTAACATCATGCAGGACGAGGATGAACTCGACGTGAATAAATGATGGGTGGGCTTGAACCTCAGGAAGGCTTACTACATACCATGCCTTTACATGGATCAAATACAACGTAGTTCAAATGATGGAAGTCATCATCGAACTGACGTGAAAAAGGTGGACCTTGGTCCAATGAGAGATGGGCTGGAACCTCAGGAAGGCTTCCTACGTACCATGCCTTGACATTGATCAAAGACCTCGTAGTTCAAATGATGGAAACGTCAGCAAACCGACGTGAAAATGGTGGACCTTGGTTCAAGGAGAGATGGGCTTGAACCTCAGGAAGGATTTCTACATACCATGCTTTGACATGGATCAATGACCTCATAGTTTAAATGGTTTCATCGGTGAACCGATGTGAAAGTAGACCCAGGGGTCCACTAATGGTGGGCTTGATCCTTGTGAAGGCTTCCTACGTACCATGCCTTGACATGGATCAAAGTCCTCATAGTTCGGAGGGTAGGTGTCGGCGAACCGACGTGAGGAAGGAGAGACCTTGGTCCAAGGGGATATGGGCTTGAACCTCGGGGAGGCTTCCTACGTACCATGTCTTGACATGGATCAAAGTCCTCGTAGTTCAAATGGGTGTGTAGTTTAATGTCATGCTGGCCGGGGGGGATACAGTTTAACATCATGCTGAACGAGGGTATACAGTTTAACGTCATGCTGGATGAGGTTATTTCCATGGCCAATGCTTACTCTAAGCCCACGTAAGTCATGCTCGGTGTTGGAAACAAGAGGCAGCAAGGACTTGACGATCACGTCGTGAAGGGTGCATCCGTGAGAAGCGAAGAGGGGCTTACGCGTTAGGCAGTCCATTGGTGTTGTGATTTACTCCAGGATGGAGGCCCGGAGTGAGGCATAGCACAACGAAAGAGGGATTTGGGACCAATGATGGGAGGTTCCTCGTTCCCTACCACTCCCTCCCCTGACCTTGGTAGTGGGGAAGTACGGAGATGCAGGGGTGCAGCCATCCATTGGGGAACTAGGGTCCCCCTTCTCCTGTGGACATACACCGCTCCGATAAAGAGGATATCATCCCTTGTGGGGGGAGTGATTCCACTCCCATGGAGACGAGTGGAATAAAAAATGTCCGAGATGGGGAGACCCTCCATCAGAGGCATGGGGCCAGGTCACAGTTTAACATCATGTGTTGAGGACATGGTTCTTGGCAGTTTAATGTCCTACACCTCGGAAGGGGTGGGTTCAATCCACACCCCTAGGACTTATATAACTAGTACCCTTTTCTCTTTGGGGGAGGGAAGGTAACAGTAAGGCCATAGTCAAGGGGGTCGTAGAGCGAACCATCGAGGGGTCCACGTTAGCGTGGCTATGCGGAGAAGCAATAACCGTTAGCGTGCCTATGCGAAGAAACATTAGGCGAAGCAACGCTACGAGTGGTATTGTCTGTGGGATTTGAAATCACATCGTGCATACCTGGAGGGTTGCACAGGAAGGGGAATTGCCAAGAGAAGAAGTGTGCTCCGTGAAGCGGAGTGTCTTGGCCTTAGCATGAGGCAATGGTGTGAGTGGAGGGTGCTGTGCGAAGTGGTATAGTATTCGCAGAGCACTGCCTCACGAAGAGGGGGTGCCTCGCGAAGCAGGGTGCAGTGAAGCAGTGTGCTTCACGATGTGTAGAGATCCTACCTTATCATGGGAATCGCTAGTACATGATGGGTGTTTCGCGAAGCAAAAATGCTCCGCAGCTTCTCGAGTTCCCTTGGGGATCCCCCTCCTTCGCGAATTCCCTTGAGCTTCACGAAGGGCATCCCTCTCGGAAGAGGGGCTCAAAAATGCTCCACGGCTTCCCAAGTTCCCTTGGGAATCCCCCTCTGTTGCTTCACGGTGGGCTCGCGAACGTCAGGCCGTTCACGGAGAGGTACCGGCTCGGGAGCTTCGCGGTGGGCTCGCGAACGTCAGGCCGTTCGTGGAGATGTACCGCCTCGGGAGCTTCGCGGGACTGCGATGCTCGGGGTGCTTCGCATCGGTGCTTCGCGAGGCAACATGTGGGACTTCTTTTTCATCCCTTCCTTTCGTGCACTATTTTGGAACCAGCAATCACATGCAACAAATATGTCCATATCATTAACAATGCAAGTAAATTTACATCTATATTTACCTATCATGAACCAATCATACTCATCTAATGAAAAACCGACCCCTGAGTATAAATATCATGAAACAACATCATCACACAACCTTGGAATCAACCATGGCGAAATAACAATAACCCATAAATAAGAATAACATGAATTGAAATACCATCGTTGACCACTTGGATTTTCACCCATACATGGTTTATCTACTCCCATGCACAGTATAATTACCCTGTCTCGACACATCAAAATCACCATTATACATTCCCAAAATAGTAAAAAATCCAAAAAATAAAATCATGTTATTTTGATACCACTTTGTAAAAACCACTGATCTAGAACTCTCTAATTTGGTCAAATCATGATGATTACAGGATGCCAATTATACCTCTAAACATGCTAAAGGTTGCCAACATGATGTAGTGATGTAGAGAATTTAGTGTGTTGATTATACCCTATTATATGATGTTTTAATACATCTAAAATAAATAAATATCAGATTAATGAAAAATAGAATAAACTACACATCCAAAAAATGAAGGCAAAGTATAAACCAAGTGTGACAAATAATAATAAACCATGTTATATTATGATGAAATGAATATAAATTCCAAACTAAGTTTAATATAGATATAAGACCATGAAGAGATAAATAAACTCTATAGACACTTGTCTCAAACCCCCTGTTTGTCCCATCTCCAAGCTCCAACCCGTCAGACACAAAACAATCAATAACACTGTCCATTTACCTTATCCAAACCTATATCCTTGTAATTTTCTCATGTACTAAATGGAATCCCAAATATGGTATGATTAAAAATAAGTATTATGAAACCAACATTTCTAAAAACCATTTTAATAACAATTTCATGTAATAGATTTATAGATAGGTGTATTAATTAATCAATTAAAATGATACTATAGCCAACATGCTTCAAAACCATTCTAGAATATCTTTGAGCATATAGAACAACCATTCCAACCATAACTGAAAGTCGATGGAATATTCGTATAATATGGTCAATCCCAATAAACATTATAGAATAACCGGGCCAAGTAATTTTTATATGCATTTCTAAATAACTAATAAAACCCCTTTAAATAAGCATTTTATCATCCAACCAAATCCCTTTACATAATCATTTAATAATCCTGGAAAAGTCCTTTATATAATACTTTTAGTATCACCGGGAATATCACTTTATATAATCATTTCATCATCAATAACTAAAAAATTCACAATGGTAAGAATAAAAAAAATATAATATCATGGGCCACAATGATATGTTATTCTACTTACCATTTTTCATTTAATTACCCCTTTAATTAATCATATTATCTTATGTTATTAATCAATGAGTGTACACACCCATTTTAAATAAAATTATCATTAGTTATTCAAAAAAACAATTATTCCATTTTCCATTGTGAATCTATCATAAACAATCACTGGAGGTCATAGGTCATGATACCAAACATCAATAATCTGAAATATAGTTCTTATTTGTTTAACGGCAGACATACCATTTGGGTATCCATAATCCATGTCTCAAACAATTGGATGAAATGGAATAAAAATATTACTCTAAACACATGACTATCATCACCCATTAATTTTTTTGTTAGTGGGAACATTGTTTCAGTGAAATCTTATAGTATTTCACATACATAAACAACTAGAAAAAGGCATATTGTTTTATTTTAAAGAATAGATCTTAATATATAGATTTTAAGAAACACCCATAATTGAGAACACCAAGGAGTAGTTAAGGTAAAGGAGATCATAAGAAGAAACCTATATCTGACGACATCAAGAACAAAATTGGAAACAAAATTGGCCAATAGATACCACTAATACAATAGTGAACAATTAAATGATATAGGAATCCCAAAGTGAAAAATTTAACTATGGATTAGAAACATGACAATCATATATAAAAGTGAATAAATCACTCCAAAATCAATAGGAGTCTCTCAAGGGTTTGAGGGAGAAGGATATATGGAGGATGAAGAAATAAAAGAGACGCACAACATAGTTTATAACTATAGATCATGATATAATCACTACATGAATCCCTTTCACATAATGTATTTATCAATTTATGAGATATTCTGAAAAACACATCACTTTGGTCTAAAATAACCCTGATAAAACTTTTCAAGACATGAATAATTTTACAAAATGTAACCATTTTGTGTAGTGAAACAATTTGATTGAGTGTAAAAATTTCACACCCTGAACTAGTTCACAACTTTCTCTAAGTGATAGGTTCACATCATGTTGAATATTCATGACATTAATGATTCAAGAAAAACACTTTCTGCTAAGTTATATATAATGATATCAAACCACCTTTTATTCCTTCTTAACCACGAAGGTCGCCTTATAATCCCTTGACACATTTATACCCAGAATACATTAATTAAAATAAACATATATCCCCAAACATTATATCATATTCCCTCATAAAAAATTTTCATCCCCATAAGATACTTGACAACTTGGTTTTGATTAAGAAGGAAACCCCAAGAAAAAGCGGTTTAACCAAAAATCAAAGAGGGACTTAACGGGAAAATCAATGTATCTTATAATAAATATTTAATTATTTATAAAACTCTAATTCAAAAACCATTAATGGTTTGTAAATTATTATATTTTGTACAAAAAGGAAGTTCAAAACTATTCTAATGAACATAGTTTAAAGGGTTAATATTATTAACACTAATGTTTAAAAGATTTTACCAAAATATTGTACATAAATAAAATTTCCAATAATTAATAGTAAAAATTGAAATATATAAGAATAAAGTTCAATGATAGGCAATAATTATCTTTAAATTTAGGATACAATAGGTTAATGCATTTCTAGGAGAATCAATGGTAAATGTAATGGAATTTGGAACTCAAACTCTTTTGTTTGAGTTATACAATTTATTATTGAATTTTGTTTTCATAGAAATTTATTTTTAATGTTGTTCTCATTTATTTCTAGGGAAATGTGTTTTTAATACAAATCCATTTTCTTGATTTGTTTACTTTTCACTTATTTTAATGAAATCAAAGGATATTTTTTTAAATGTTTCTCATAACTATAAGTTTCATATCGATGATTTGTAAATGTTATCAAAAAAAATATTTTGTGATTTCGTTTTCATTTTAAAGTCCATATTCAATATTATTTATCTCCAATAAAGTTATATTTCACGTTTACCTTCCATTATTCAATAAATATGTGATTATTTTTGGGTGATAATGTTTTTGATTTTATTAAATTTATTTCATGTTGTATTTTACTATTATGAAACCCTTGATTATTTTAATAGATTCGTTATGAAAATTGAATGATTCCATTTGGATGATTTATGTATCCCAATTTATTTCCATGGTTCCTTATAAAAAGTGGATGAATTTAATTTCAATGTTTACAAAAACAATTTTTTCCATGGGTTCATTAAAATGTGTTTATAATCGATTATATGGGGAACATATAATTGTGGATGATGATGGGTGGAATCTTATATCACCCAATAATGAATTATTTTATGTTTGTATCCCATGAAATATCTGAGAAAGAACAGAATTACTTTTTTCACATTGATGTGGTAAAGATGGAATTTCACACGCATTCAGTTATGGACATAATGAGATTTTCCCTATAAGCATGAGTATAATTATTTTTATCACACAGTTTTTCCTAATCTTATGATAATTCCATATTTTCAATTTTTTTAGGTTATGTAATAATTTTGAGATGTATTTAATTTCAATGAAATAGCATGCTTTCATGATTATGCCTAATTTTTAATGTATTTGTCACCTTTATGTCATGATCAAATTTAATATGACTATTGAAATGTGTTTTGTTCTAGATCATATTTTTATTCTTCATTAATTATCTATTTAATATATTTTTCTATGCTAAAATGTTTTATTATTATTGTCTATGTTATTTTGATCATTCATTATTATATTAATGCCTCCCTCATGTTTTCATTCATGTTATGATATTTTTCACCTCTTAAGAAATTGGGTCTCTACTTTCTTATGTTTTCAATCCCCAGGATGTGAAGATGATTATATCATGTGAAATATTAATAAATATATCTATAGTATCATTATTATGATTAAATTTTCACATTTTTAAGTAAATAATATGTTTTTGTAGCTAATACCCATGATAGTAAACCTTTTTGGCCTTGGGTTGTGAAACTAATTAGGATATGTATTATTCAAATCATGTTATTAATGAATTATTTATGTGAATTATATCTTGGGTATCTCCATATATATACCACACAAAAACTCAACCTAGGCATTCCACACAAATTCCACCACATCAAAATCAATAACCATCACTAACCTATTATTTTCTTATATTACCACTGATTATCAATATAACTCAAGCCATTCCAAAATAACCAATTAAAAAATCACAATAACCATCCCAGATTTCTATTTTAGTGCATCATTTAACTATTAAATATTTATTAATTACAAACCATGTTATGTTCATTAAGCTTCTGGTGTCCCATATTTAATAACAATATACTCTTTATCCCACAACAATGTATCATTCAATCACTATATTTTTTTATTCATTAATCCTTTCTTGTACCACATAATATTTTTCATTCCCATCAAATTACTTATTAATAGTTTTACCTTTTTTAACCAAATTCCATGGATTTCAACCATCTATAACATCATCCTTCCAACAAAAGATGATCCAACCCATCAATTTAAATTTTTTCCAATCTGAAATTCAACACCATTTTGAACCATCACACATAAACATCCATATTTTCCCATCTATCATAATGAATAACTACTCACTCACTTCCCAAAACATATCACATATCCATTAAAACATTCAAAACCCACCTACTAATCTTCAATAACAACATATAAACAATTGAAAAATATCAATGGAAGAATACACATAATATATAACTCCTAGTAATTTTTGGTAAGTCTCTTCTTAAATAAATTGAATTTCTTCAATAGTATTTGTTTCACACAACATCGATCACAAATGAACAACGATATAATATTAAATATTAATATTTTAACATTATCCATTAAATTAGAAATTTTCAATAGGATTAACTAAGTTATAAAATTATATTTTATGCATATTTATAAAATTAATTTATTTTAAATGAAAAAAAATCGACTATAAAGGATTCTGTGTTGAATAACTATTTTTATTCCCATAATTCTATTTTCTCAAAATAAATAAATTAATCAATATTAGTGAAATATATTAATGAAAATTTTATTTTTTATAATCTAATTTTTTTATATTAATTTAATATATATGATATGCTTAAGATAAGAATAAAACAAATTTTATTCCTAAAAGGCTATATTTTTCTAAAGATATATTTTCTTCATTTTAAGGGATCACATATTTTAAATAATTTTTTGTAAAATTTTATATTTTATATTTAACAACAAAAAATTATAATTTTATATTTTAATATATATACTTAACTCTGGATGATTTTTTTTATTTTTCAATCAAGTTTCATGTTTTTATGAATAGTAAAAAAAATATTGCATTTTAATTGAAAAAACTTTTTCATCTAAATATTTTATGGCTTTTAGTTTTGTTTTTTATTGGTTTTAAAGTATAATTAGATTAAAGGTTTTTATTTAGTCTAATTTAGTTAATTGGAATCAATTTCACAATGAATTTAGATATAAAAACATTTCAATATTTTGAACATTTTTACTTTAAAAAACATGTTTTCTCGATCTTTCAGTGGGATTAGTTTTAAATTAATTTTAACAAATTAGGAATTTTTTAATTTTAAAAATTCATTCCACATTTATAATAATATGTTTCAAATTTATTAAATATTTCCCATAATTATTTTGACAATCATAATGCTGACATTGGTGTTTTTTAAAATTAAAATGGAAAAGGGTAAATCAGGTAGAAGTATTATAAAACTTTCCTAAGACATATCATAATTTTATAGAATGAGTAATCATCGATGAAAATCCACCTTGGTCTGATTTTATGTCATCTTGGATCCACTTGGATGGATTTATTTCTTTTATATTATTTTATTATTAAGAAATCAAAATATTCCGTATTCATGTTTTTAATAGGTATTGTATTATTTATATATAGTAATTGAGAATATAAATTCATCTATAAATAGTAACATTGAATATAAAAATTTTATATTTATCATTCTAATTTATTTTAAATTTTTAGGGATGAAATGATTATATTAAATTCTTGCACAATGATGATGTGTTAATCATTTAATTAATGAAAAAATAAAATAAAAGTTTGAAAAAAATATTAAAATAGATATAAATAGATATATTTAATTTCCTAAAAGAATTATATAGATTTCTTAGACATATTTTGGATGTATTAAAGTATTTAATTCAATTTTATAATGTTTTTATGATATTTTTAAAAATTTATGTAATTAAGAGTGCCAAAATTGACATTAATGATATTTTAAAATGGGTAATATTTTATTAAATGATATAAAATTCATTAAAAAAAAATTGGAAAAAAACTGGTATAGAGTTAAAAATCACATTAATTAATAATTTAAGGGTAATTTTTCATTTTATGTTAACTATATTTATCTTCTGAAAATAAAAAATCTTGCTGTCTTGTTAAGATTTAAGGGGTTTAGATATAGTTTAAAACTAAAGGATAAGGATATGAATGTGATCTAATATTGTCTAAAAATTATTGTTTGAGATTATTACAACACATAATAATCTTATCTTCTATATAACTGAATTTGGAATCATTTTTAATTGCATATTAATTTATATTAATTTAATATTTTAAGAGTCTCTAAAAGTTCCCCTCACCACAATTAAAAATGGGAACCTACTCCATAACTTATATAAACCACTGTTATCCTTATAGATCTACCAAAACCTTATTATTTTTCTTGTAACATTATTATATAGGTTCTTGAAGTCCAATTATTCCAAAAATACCAACTCTAGATCACTTAGGAAGTGATATAATGGAAGTCCATCAAAGAAGAGGTAATTGTTTTACTAACAATTTCAAGGTCATTTCTTCTTACACATAATATTAATGTGTTTTTTAAAAATAAAATAATAACTAAATTATAATATATATTTTTATATTTTATTATTATTATATTATAACCACATTCTCTGATTTATCTATCCTACAGAAACTGAAAACACAATGTGTACGACTTACTATCTCAACAACATCGTGTAATTTTTTTTCATCACCTATTTTGGTATTAGGATAGAAATTATGAGTATATAATATAATTATAACATGATATTTATTATGGATAAATTAATATACCAGCCACTTCCTTACTCGTTTTCCATTAAGGGAATTATATCGTCCCTTGTCCGTACGTACAACCAATTGTCTCCATGAAGTGATGTGATTTATCTTCATTGTTAACTGTTCAATACTATTTTTAAAAATGTATATAATGAGTAAATATGATATCTATTAAGTTAATATAATTATTTTTTGGAAATAAATATATTCTATAAATAATAAATAGGACATAGAAGACAAAACATGCGTAGTAAAATGAAGTAGTTAGCACCTAAAACAAGGAAAATAATGATATATTATTAATAAAATTATATATGAGGATAATATATGATTACATAAATATGGATACAATTATGGAAAAAAATAATAAATTTTTTTAAAACATTATGAATTATTTTAATGAACATTGAACTAAAGAAAAGTGAAATGTAATGGTTAATTTCACAATCTCACTATTATCGGGGATTTTTAATACGTAAGTATCAGTTGGGAAATATTTTTCATCCATGTACAAGTTTATTAAAACAAATTTTTAATATTCATACTATTATAAAAGAGGTGTATTGTATTTTTACCCAGGCTCTAATTTTTTAAAATGGTTTGAAAGGAATCATTTTATCGTTTTCCAAACGAGGTAAATGATGAATTTTTCAACAAAAATTGAGAAAGAGGGTTTTTAACATATATGGAATGAGATAATTTTTCCGTTGTCGTTACACATTAATGTATTAAATATTTCTTAACATGTTTTCAACATTCTTCTCAATTTTAATTTTATCTTTTAAAATTGGATACCCTTTTATGTAAATTATTTCAAATAAAAAATGGAGTATTTATCTCATGAATTTTTCTTGAATTTATTATAGTGTTTCACCTATTTATTCATACCTTGTTAGATAATATGCTTGATTTAGTTTTATCTCTTATTATACCAAATACATTATATTATTTAATGTATTATGATTAGTTTGATTTTGGATATTCAATTTTGATAGCATTCAATGTTTAGGGTTGAAGTATTCAAGTTTCACAAGAGAGGTTTTCAATAAGAATGTTTATATTGTTTCATGTTTTCATATGTGGAATAAATCAGCCTTAATAAGTGAAGGGAGTGAACCACTCTAGTCCCAAAATTCATAGGTATGTATCATGTGACACACTATATAAGGTATTTGATGAGTCCACACATGTTTATATTTGGTGACATGGCCAAATCCATTAAGATATATAATTCCCAACATTTTGAATTCTGTCATTATGAAATTTGTTATTGATATACCGTGAGATTATTCAATCAGCAGAATTTCTATGTGATTATTTATATGGTATTGTTCGATTTTTATTTATTTTTTCCATATTATTCTCAATATTTTTTTAAATGGATTGTGTTTCATTTATATACCATTCCACAGTGTTTATTCTTAATTATCTTTAATAGATTTCTTGGTACTCTTACCCATACAAAGCAGATGAGCCCACAACATTTTTATGTTTTATTATTTTGAGTATTCCATTATTTATATTTTTATTTAAATATAATATTAATCTAGTATAATATTGGTTCACTAAAAGGGTTTACTATTTTGTTTTCTTTAGTTTCAATTGTAATGATTATTTCAAGTATATAATCCTATTTCCA
This sequence comes from Viscum album, assembly GCA_963277665.1. Taxonomy (NCBI): domain Eukaryota; kingdom Viridiplantae; phylum Streptophyta; class Magnoliopsida; order Santalales; family Viscaceae; genus Viscum; species Viscum album. The sequence goes on from OY728141.1 coordinate 696,825,651, forward strand.
AAACTACTAAATTAATCAGTCCTTTTGGATTTGAGTCCTTTTATATACCAATGTAATAACGTTAGGAACCGACTCCAAGCTACTGGGATTGGGGTCTTTATTGTGGTCATTAAAGGATGTTTAGTAGAAACATGGGAAACTAGATTTAGAAAATATAAATTAGGGAAATATAACCCTATAACGGACATATAGAATATACCCAAAGTATCCAAGATAATGATTTAAGGATAATATATACAAAAATTTTCATTTTACCTCAAGTGTTTTTCTATTTTGAAAATATTTATTATAGTTCATAAACTAATCTAACGTATTTAATTGTATCTAAATAGATCTTAGTACAAGGAAATAAAAGTGAATCAATGCGTGTAATTCATGTAGTGATTACCCTCCAATGCAAGAAAATGATGTTGTAGATGGAGCTGCAATTATTGATTAACAACTTATAGCCATTATGGTAAACTAACTTAGTTTATGAACATTAAATATACTCATATGGAGCATCCTAGTCTATAATATGGTTGAACAATGTTACACCACTTCATGAGATAACAACCTACATCATTCAATGTGACTAAAAATCCATTTTTTGGTGATAAATGGAGATGCTTCTTAGAGAATATATTTCCTTCCTTGGAAAGTAATGAAAGGGAGAAGGTTATCATGGATGTTTGTCATATCGTGGAAGATTCAGATCAATGGTAGTAAATAATTAAAATAGACGAGGAAGAAATTGAAAATAAATAATGGATGAATTTTAATGGACTTTTCTTGGAAAAATATTCCCCACAGAAATCAGCAGGAAGATATAGAAAGACAATTTCTGAATATGAGGTAAAAGAAGGATGATAATGTTTCTAAACATAAATCTAACTTTACATGGTTATAAATTCATGTTATGGACTACATATGTGTGGATGGAATAAACACCCTAATACATGACTTAAGGGAATTTGTGATTGTTACAATTGTGGTGATAAAGGTCACTAGGTTGAGGAATTCACGGGAAATAATATAGCCAATAATGTGTAGTTATAATATTTTCAGGAACTTGTACACTCTGCATAGGAATGTCTTAAGCAATAAGGAAATATAACCCAAAAGTTGGATCAAGGTCAATCGTATGTTGTTAAAACCGTTGATGTGAAATTATTAATGTAATTTTTTGGATGAAATAATTGTGTTATGATATTATTGTTATAGGAATCATGAGATGTAAAATGATTGTACTAAAGAACATATTTTTTATGTATTTTGAATAATTCATGTTTCCATTAAGGTTTTAAAGGTTATAAAGGTATTCATATATTTAGTACAAGAAACTAATATCTAGAATATGTTGTTTGTGGAAAATATGGTGTTAATTTTATTTTGGAAATTCAGTAACCTTCTTTATTAATTTTTGGACTATGAATTTTGAGAGATGTATTTTGGATGAGTCTTAAGGTTCTATTGGATTAATTTCATCATTGGATATTATTTTTGAGTTTATGGTAGGATTTATTAGAAATTATTTTTTACATTCTTGGTTTAGATAAACTTTTAAACGATTAATTGAATACTTTTAGGCCCAAAGAATCATCAAATTTAATTTTGGAATAAAAATGTTTCATCAATATTCATCTTCCGTTGTACAAAGAAATATGAAAATAGATCAAAGAACACCAAAATTATGAGATTATGCTTATGAAATGGAATTAAATTGAGTCAATATTTATCTAGATAAAAAAGTAATCCTTCAACTATAGGAAAACAATTCAAAACAAAAATGATATTTATTTAATTTTCTTATTGAGAAATCAATGGCCTATTTACCCCATAAGATATTCACAATTTTTTTATGGTAGACATTATAAAGATTGTCTTATCTAACAATCTCCCTCGGTACTTTTTGGTTTTATTTCTAATACATGTAATATTGTTTACTTTATACTAATTTATCCATTTGTAATTTCTATTTTTCTGGTGACCTTCTCACTTCTCTATCCCACATATTAAAATAATGTTTTATTAACCCTATTTATAATGTGGGAATCACAATATAGAATTTTTCAAGTATCAACATTTTATTTTATTAGATAAAATTAAAATTTATAGGATTAAATTAATTTACGTAGGGTAGAATGTAACACAAAAATATTTTAAGGTATGTCACTTCTTAAATAAATTCGATTTGTTCAATAAATTACCTTACACTCAACAACAAGCTTAAATGGATTTAAATATACTATTAAATATTATTATTTTAACTCTATATGTTAATTTGAATATTGTTAATAGGATTAATTAAATTATGAAAATATATTTTGGACCTTATAATAATATTAATTCATTGGAAAATAAAATAAAAATCAATTAAATATTATTTATTTGTTTTTATTAAAAAACAATTTCTATGACAATAATGATATTTTATCATAGTAAATTAAACTAATAACAATTAATGAAATATAATAATGTAATAAATGTGTTATATATTAAAAAAATCATTTACATTAATACAATTTGTTTAATTGACTTAAGCGAAGAATGATACTAATTTTAAACCTAAAAGGCTGTATTTTTCGAAAGGATGTTTTGCCGCCCTTAAATGGCATACTTGTTTTAAATAATATTTCTTGAATTTTTATAATTTATTTATGAAAAAATAAACTTATTATTTAATTCCAAAATATCAAACATGTAATTCTATATATTTTTTAGTTTTTTATGACATGTTTCATGTTTTGATGAATTGTAAAAAAAATATTACATTTTAATTGAAAATAGATTTATCTTCCAACTAATTTATGGTGTTAGGTTATATTTTTGATTGGTTTTAATGTATAATAATATTTTTTTTATTATAATTTTTGTAATTGGAGTCAATTCAATATTGAATTTGTATATAAAAATATTTTAATCTCTTGGATGTTTTAACCTTAAAAAACATGTTTTCTCATTCGGTCAATTGAATTAGTTTTAAATTAATTTAAGCCTAATATATTATTTATGTTTTTAAAAATGGGTTCCATATTTGTAATAAGAATTATTTTTTTAATACGTCACTTTATTTTTTGGAAAATAAAAATAGTAAATTTTGTACTTTTTTAAAAAAATTACCACTATTAAGGTTAAATCAGGTACTTAAGGTGAAAAAATGTTATAAGTATTATAAAATTACCCTCAAACATGTCATAAAATTATTTGAAGAGTTATTTTCAAAAAAATCATCCTTGGGATGATTTAATGTCCTCTTGAAGCCACATGGATGAATTTAAAGAATTTACATTATTTTATTCTAAGGAAATCCATATATGTCATACTCATGTTTCTAATAAGTATTAAATTTTTGATATGTGATTATTCAAAAGATAACCACAACAATAAAAATTAATTTTAAATATAAAATGTTTATTTCATCATTCTAAATTTTTAAAAAATTTAGAGAATAAATATTTACATTAAAGACATGGACAATGATGAATCAATATTTGTTTCATTAATAGACATATCAAATAAATGTTATTAAAAATATTAAAATACATATAATTTGATATAAATAATTTCATACTTTAATTTTATTGAGTATGTAGGCATATTTTGGATGTATTAAATTTTTATTTAAAAGTTCTCTTTTTTTTAAGATACTTTAAAAAAATAATGTAATGAATAGTGTTAAAATATATACTAATGCTAATTTATGTTAAATAATATTTTATTAAATGATATAAAATTCATTAAAATCTAAAATTCATCCAACTAATTGGGATATAGTTAAACATGTCATCGAGTACTCATTTAAGGATTATTTTACATTTTACAGTAACTATATTAACCTCTAAGGAGTAAAATCACGTGTAGTCTTGGTAAAAGTTAAACGAAATTGATATTGGTTGAAACTAAAAGATAATGGTAAAAATGAGAACTAAACGTCTCTAAAAATTATTTTTTAATAATATTTTTCCACATTCATGTCTTATATTCAAAATAACCCACTTTTTAATCATCAATAATGATAAATTAATTTATATTAATTTAATATTTTGAGAGTTTCCAAGAGATCCCCTCACCTCAATTGTAAAAGGTAACCACCTCCCTAACTTCTTCAAACAGTATTGGACCTTATATCTCATGAAAAAAATGAAACTTTCACGTTATAAAATTCTTATAATGTTTTTAAGGTCCTATTCATCCAAAAATACCAACTCCAGATCTTGTAATAAGTGATCTAAAGGAAGTCCACAGAATAAGATGTAATTATTTTACCAACTTATCCAAGTTCATTTATTCTTCTATATCATATTCATGTGTTTTATACACACTGATGTAATTATTATAGTATAATATATATATTTATATGTTATTATGATTTCGACACATCCATATTCCACAATTTAACCATCTTATAAAAAATTAAAACTCCAGGCCTGTGTACATATGGGTTACTATCTCAACGTCGTGGTGAAATCTGTTGTTCAGAACCAATTTACTTGGATGGGTATAATTATGTAAATAATGAATATATATTATAATAATGTTGTTATATTTATTCTAAAAAAATTAATATACCACCACTTCCTTACTCTTTCACCATTCAGGGAATGATATCATATCTCGTGCGTACGTAGGGCCTATCGTCTCCACGACGTGATGTGATTTATTTTCATGTTAACCATTAAAAATGATTTTAAATATATATATATATAGTGTGTAAATTTTATATTTTTAAACTTAATATAATTATTTATATGAAATAAATATATCCTATGCCTATGGAATATGACATACTTGACAAAACACGCATAGTAAAATGTAGCAGTTAACACCCGAAACATAGGTAATAACAAAATATTATTAACAAAATGATATAAGATGATCACATAGGATATCATAAATATGGATATGGTGAGATTCTAAATTAAAAAAATTATTTAAACCATTATAAATGAGGTTAAATCATGTTCAAATAAAGTAAAATGCATTGTACATGTTAATTTCACTATCTCATTGTTATCCAAAATGTCTTTTGTGTAAGTATATACTGGTAAAAATACATACCAACCACGTACATGTTTCATAAAAATGTTTTCAAAAATAACGTTACTATTAAAGTAAAAAAAAATTTATATCTTTTTACCCATGTTCATATTTTTATAAAACTTTTTCAAAGGAATCATTTTTTCTTACCTTCCGTATGAGGTACTTTATGAATTTTTCAACAAAGATATAGATGGAATATTTTAATGTTATATGGATTGAGGTGAATTTTCCATTTTAATTACACCTTATTTTATTGAATATTCCTTAAAAAAATTATATGATTAGTTTCAATAAATTGTTTTCCTTAAAAATTCTGTGTGGTTATAAATAAATGAGTTTGAATTAAAAAAACATTTCTAACCAAAAAAATAATGAATTTTTTAGAGTGTTTTATATATGCCAACATAATTTGATAGATCTTATTCTTTATTGTGATTGTTCTCTTATAATACCATAAATTTTTTTATTGAATGTTTTATTATCAATTTGACTATGTATGTGATGGTTAATGTATTGACATCTTGTATGCTAGTTTTTCAATATGAATTTTTATTTATATTTCCATATGAGGAATGAATTTTAATTAGTAACTGATTTTTAGTCCCACTTTAGCCCTTTTATGTATCACATGTCCCATGAGAAAAAGTAGTTTGGGTATTGGCTAAGGCCTTCCCATTTATGTTTGGTTTCTTGGCTGAATCCTTGATGGTATGCGATGTTCTACATTATGCATTCCCTAATAATTAGATTAATTATTGATATTCAATGTGATTATTAAATTAGTATATAGTACGTGTGATTATTTACATGTAATTATTTTATTTTAATTTATTCATTCCAAATTATGCTTAATATTTTTGTTTAATGGATATTGTTTCAATTATATACCTTTCCATACTATTTTTTTTTAATAATAGCTTATATTGTACTCTTACCCATACTGAGTATCTGATCTCACCCCTTTCTTAAATTTCATTTTACCCCTAATTCCAATATTTATACTATGATTGATATGTAGGGTTAATCTTGTAGAATATTTGTGTTATCAAAGGATTGATTTTGTTGTATTTTATAGTTTCTATGGAAATATATGTTTCATGTATGTAATCTAGTTTCCAAAACTGCTAAACTAAACAGTCCATTGTGTTTTGATTCTTGAATCTATACTAATATTATAATGTAAGGAACTGATATAGTGCAATTGGGGGTAGGGTCTTCACACATAAAAATAATAGCAATAATATATTCTAAATTATTTTTTAGCATTATTCCAAAGTCACTTAATATAAATTACATGAGTAGACAAAAAGTTATTTCATCATCACACATATGATTCATTTCAATATTTAAATACATAGTACTTTTTGGAAGATTATTTCAACAGCTTAGTTTCTGTAATAAATATGTTTATCAAAAAAAGAGTCATATTTTCTCAACATATGCCATCAATGATTATTCATCAATAATAAATAAATAGAACCCAAAATCCACAATCAAATTTCTCCACTTACCATCCAATTTACCTCGATTTAACTTAGTAACATTTAGTGTATTTATTCTTATTATCAAATCAAATTAAACATAGGCATGTGAATCCCGAAATTTACAAAAAAAGGAGAGTTATCACATATCGTACATCTATATGAATATTTCATGGAATCTCCCCAGAAGTGTAGAGGAATCGAGGTTCAACCACCACTAAGCTCGAATGGGACAACTCTAAAACCTATCCACCAAAACACACCATCCATACACAATCAAAACTCAACCAAAAACATAATAAATTTACCACATAGAAAATCCATAAAGATAAAGTAATAATAAATGAGAGAATAAGGGGAACATACATACCTTGATCAATGATATCATCTACCTAATGATCCCAAATGTTTATATCATCAAGATAAGTAATTGGGATGTAAGGAGAGGAAATAGGGATGGTTTGGGTTTGAAGGTAGATATTAAAAAGTAAAGACAAAGTTATTTTGGCCTTATATTTATAGAGGAAGCATATGTGGCCTCCAGTAAGAGTTGGGAATCTCACTACAATTGTGGTTCTCTAAGTAAAAACTGAGATCAATGGTTTTAGGTAATCAAAATTATATCCTTGTAAATATCACCATCATTTTAGAAACCATATTTAAATATTTGACTATAAGGTCACCATCAAAATGTCAGCATGTCATTCTATAATGTACATGGAAAACTACCTCCCCATTTTATCATAGAACTCCCAAGACCAGGGAAGGGTGAGTCAGTTCTCATTATTTCCCCATCCTTATCATGAAACTCAACATCTCTTTAACTCCACACCACCATTACCTTTACCCTTAGAATTTAAAATGTTTATGTTCTCAACTTGAAAACCCTCATTAAATATAGTTACACTATGTCCTACATAATTCTTTTAATTATCTTCTCATTTCCCGCATATAAACTACTTTTCCAAAACACCATCAAACATGAGAGTATTAGACTCTATAGTGAAACAAGTTCCCATAATGTCATGCATATTTTACCAAAACCCAAAACACATCCCACAATGGAAAATACTATGAAACAGTCTTCACCACTACCACTACCATGACTATAACCATAACTTGGTCGAACTCTAGATGGAAAAAACTCATCCCTCACCCTGAGAAGACCTAAAATATCCAAAAACTCCCACGGTTTGAGCCTAAAAGGTATAGACCAGTGTAAATTACATAGAGTAATTATTTAAAATCGTTTTATATGATTATATTTTTTATTTTATTAATATTATATGATTAAAAATCATATAATAAATTAATGATTCCCTTTACAGGGATCATGGAATAATCTAGGAATAATTAATATATATCCTTATTGACCAACTAATTTAATGAAATATAATGTTGGAATTCAAATATTTTTTATTATTTATTTTTATTGGAAGATTCATTCCTTTTTTTCAGATTTTTTTTCACCTAATTTGATTGGATTTTAATTTTTACTGCATGATGTGAAGATTTACATTATGAATACCTATAATAAAAAAATTATAAGGGAAGTATTTTTTAATATATGTTATTGATGTAGGAAATTAATATACCTAATAAATTTTAAAATAATATATTAAATAGAATTTTTAAATTATTAATTTTACTAATTTCATCTAAATGAATTTACAATTATAGATTAAAGGCATTAATTCAATCATATAACTCATATTTATTTCAGAAAAGTCCATTATATACCTTTATTTGGCCCTCATAATTAATACCAATTTCAATCATCTTTTGAAACATTCATGAAATTACTCTACTTCAAACATGAAACCAACACAAAAATCAGAAGATGGAATTCTTGATAAGAATTATGTATCACCCTAGTATGAAAACTACTGTCATTTCATTAAATAAGATCATGTGTAAATGATTTATATTAACAAATTAAATAGAATTTAGGGAGATTTTACCAAAAAATATTACATAAACTATTTTTTCATAAAATATCCTTGCGTGGAATAAAATAATAATATTAAAAATAATTTAAAAACGAGGTACATCTTGAGTATATAACCATAAAAACACAATTTTAATGCAAATATAGAGGAAAGAAACATTTTTTAGAATACAAGGGGTTCAAATGGGTGATAGATCCATTATCTAGAATAAATACCAAAAGAAAAAACCTTATGATACCAGACATGATCTCACTATGACCCCTCAGTCACTATCCATCCATAAATCCACAATTCTCCTAGAGATAAAAAACCAAAACACGATCCTAATATATAGATAAGGTCTACTAACATTGAGTTTCATAAATACAAATTGATCATAAAACAACTCATTTTGTAAGCAACAAAGATTCCCTGAATTTTGTTTTCGAAATCAACCAAAACATGCTATTTTTAAATTTACCTATTTAATGTTTTGTTTCTATCAATTTTTAATATAAAATTATATCTTTCACTAAACCTATGTAAAATACCATTTAAAGAATTCCTTAAAAATATTGATTTTTTTTAAAATCTGCCTTTTAAACCATACCTATTAAGAACCTAATTAAATAACTTAAAGACACCCCAATCAGGTAAATTCATAAACAAGAGTTACTAAACATTGAAAATAAAAAACAAATCATTTCATTGAATGATATAACAAATTAATGTAGAATAAAATAAAATATCCAAATGAAAGAAAATATTAAGAAATATAGATTGTTTAATCAAGTGTATTTCTAAAACAACTCATGAGGTGACCCTAGACAATCCCAGGTTGGAACTACCTTTTGTTCTATCAATCCATTCTTAAGAAATTAAATGACCAGATTACCCTTAACTAGCCTCATATGAATCACTCCCCAAATGAATAATCTCATGTCATGCTGACGGGGATCCATAAAGTCTCATAATTGATAGAAAGTAATTTTTTTTCATCCCTCACAAAGATACCTAGGACCCCCATGATGATAGTAATAGAATGTGAGGTTGGCTTTGTGAACTAAAAATCAATCAATAATGTACATTTTTGAATGACATATTCTAAACCCACCTCCATACACACATCCTTCTGAAATAATCATTCAATTTAAATAAATAATATCTCAACAGAATTATAAGAAATGCGCTTCCATAAAATGTGAATTTTTTATGAAAACATATTCATGCTAACAAATATGACTTTAAATATGATACTGTTAATAATTTTGCAAATAATAAAATTTAGAAACCCAAATTATTCGTCAAAATATTTTCTAAAAATTCCAAAAATGTGTTATAAATCATTATTTTTTTAAAATCCACGTTCTATGTATCACATGGCAGTCGTTTTCTAAACTAAGAAACTAGATGAGAGCCCAATATTTAATGAATTCATACATGAACTATTTTGTTATATATACCCATATATAAATATATATATGTAATCATGAACAATCATATATTTATGAACATATACACCTGAATATATATATATCTATATTTATAAATAATAACCATTGATCAAAATAGAGATATAATTAAAGTACCTTATAAAAACTCAAGAACCTCTATATAACATCATTAATGCCTCAAAAAAGAAATTTTCCAAAATAAATTACTGTTCAATTTAATGAACCCACATAAATATAATATTAAATACTAATCATCAAATAAAACACCAAAATCCTTGGAAAACCACTACTTTGTCATTTTAGAAAACACCTAGTGAACATATACTATTAAAAAGATTAAATAAAAATTAAATATATTCAAAATTAATTTATAATAAATACTTTAGACCAACATTATTTTAAACCAATATATAGATAATAAAACATGGTAAATTCCATGAGAATAGAGTTAGAAAACTCCAATAATCTAATGGTGTGTTATAGAAAGGAAAATAATAAAAACACCACTCCCAAAAATGTGTATATGAGATTAATACCCCAATAATAAAAAATGAGTCCAAAAACCGAAACAAACACCTTATATTAATGTCCACATTACACTAGGGAATACCCACCCCTAGTTTTCTAGATAGGATAAAACTAATTAAATAATAGAATGTAAATTAAAAGAAAAAGAATAAATAAAATCAGAAGGGGCCTTCTATCATTGGAAATCAACTTGAAAAAAGGGTCAGGAATACAACGGGTAAAAGAAGGGGAAGAATTTATGGATCCCTTATAGTTAATATGCATGAACAAGATGAGTAAAGACCCCAAAATTGATACCATTTAACGAGTGGAAAATAGTATAATACAAAGAAAAATAAATCTCGATTACTCTATGGAGTATCTCATCTGGATATTATGTGGTATCCCACCAAAGAACCCCTTGTGAAATAGACCATAGGGTTAAACCGTTGAAATTATGAAATGGGAAGGTTGGAAATCAAGATTTTTAGCTATTATAACCTCCATGATGTTACATGAAGTCCTCTATCAGATAGCCATAATAGAGGTGTATCCAACATACATCTTGGTGAACCTTAATGAGGTAGATGAAGTGACCCAAACACCCATGATGCTATGTAATTTCATCCTCGGTTATGTAATAGAGGACCTCCCTACCCTTATATAACAACTATTGTTCACTAAGCATCCATGGAGTAGCCTCAACCTTTTGGTGTAACCTCTTTTCCATTCCCTTATGAACTAAAATTTCATAACTCCATACATACCCTTACACAAATTTCAATCTACCATTACAAATCTCTGAACATAGGGGTGAATTATCTTTCAAATGTTGTATCTCACTCAAACAGTCAAGTATAACCAAATGTATCACCAACCATGGCCCATAATTTCCTCTTATCCCGACCCATATCAATTAGTGAATATTCAAAAGTAGAATATTTCACCCCTCCATTATTCCCTTCTCTTACATACAATGTGGTTTATAGACAAAACCTAGAACCATGCCCTAAAACCCCTCGATTGGGGTGTGTTCTTTTATGGATTTCAGAATTCTTTGAAATTCATAAAATTTCATAGGAACCCCAATACTATTGGAAATAAATATAAAAATGAGTAAATAATATTACACTAATATGGGTGTGTGGCAAATTTTGCTTTCAAAACCCTTTGAATCCCCAAAAATTCATCGAATTAAAGAAGGATAAATAGAAAATCCAAATTTTTAACCAATGAGAAAGAACCACCCATTGTACCCTCTTTAAATGATTTCAACTATAGAACCATACAAAAGTACATATCGCAAACACAACAATCAACCAACCACTACATAATATAAGATTATTTCCAGAAAAATAATAAAACAGTATCCAAATTGGGATTCCCCAACATATGTGGAATTCACTTACATAGTGTATTAAGAAAATAAAGACATTTACCAAATTCTACTATGAAATTAAACATGAGATTTCAACTGAATAGAACTATTATAGGACAGTCAATCAAAACCATATTAGTAATATCATATAAAAATATAACTATCTAAAAAAATACTAAGCTATAAAATAATACAAAAATAGAACATATGGATAAATGATAACAAAGGAAGTGGGAAATATAAAAAAGTATACAATATATAATAAGTGTTACATTAAAAGATTATATCTGACTTTAATCATGATTTATGAGTTAGAAATGATTTATTCTTCCACTACAATGATCCTAGTACAATGAATTTTTAAATGTTTCCCAATCGACCATTGTGATGATAGGTCATTAGATTAACATATGAATAGGTCTTGGAATGCTCAAACTATTAGCACTAAATGCACACAAGTTAACCATTTCCTTTTTAATAAATCAAAAGAGAATAATATATCCCCTTCTAATAACCCTCCAATTTCCAATCCTAACTAAATATGAAACCTTTATTATCACAAAAGGAAATATTTATATAACCTATCTTGGGTATCCCTATGAAAACTATCTCCATGAGATAATACTAATTCATGAAATTTTAAAAAGACACAAGCTTTATTATGAGATAATGGAACTAATTTATAGATTATGTCCCTCTAAAATGAATAATCCAATAATGAATCACTGTACACTATCTCTATAAAAAATGAATTTTCCCATTGAAGTGGCCAATAAACATTATTTACCATTCATTGGCCTGGTGAAATACTCACATTATATGTCATATATTTCACCTTCACATTTTATTAAAGAAACCACTAAACTGAACTGGTATTAAATAATTACTAATTCATTAAATGTTGCAATGGAAATGAAATTATAGACATCCACAAATCTTGAGCATATCTCTTTCTCAAACCTAAAATAGATAAAACTGTAAAGGATTTGGATGTTCATAGATATTTGAATATTTATATAATTTACTTTATTCACCCTAAAAAATATCTTGGAAATAAAAAACCATGAGAACTAGAAATAGTTTAGAAGAGTGTGACACTAAAAGTTTTCTCAGAATTTGTGTAAATTCAAAAACATGAAAGAGGACATTGAAACTCTAAGAGATATACCACTTATAATCCATTAGTAAATTTCTAAAAAATATAGCTTAAATTACTAATAAAAATAAATATCTATATCAATAATAACAGCAGACCTATAAAAATGATTGGAAATTAATCTGAATTCAAGATAAGACTCTACAAAATAATCTCAGAACACTTCTTAAAAAAGGAATTACAAAAGGTAATAGTAAATGTAATTCATCATTAAAAAAATTCTAAATTCTAAATTCTTGTGTTTTAAATGTTGTATTTCAAAATAAATGTATCATCATAAAATCCATTTTCTATATTTTTTAAAATACCAAATCATTTTATATTCTTTTGAAAAAATCTATAGCATTTCAAAAAATCGACGAAATCTCTATCCATAACATCATAGACATAAATATTTATTAAGAGGTACTAGTGGATATGCATAACATGGTTTTATTATTTATCAAAAATTTATTAAATATTATAATTTCTATTAGAAATCTTTTTTAATTAGGATATTAGGATCCATATAGTTTTCTAGGTCGTGTTTTCCCTTTACCTAATGTTATTTTATCCCCCCATTTTCATTCCCCAAAACATATAAAACCTTAGAAAAATAAATAATACCACAAATATTAACTAAAAAACATATAAAAAATAAACAAATATCCAAATCTAAAACCCACTTCCGAACATCCTATGGTAACATGAGGATCTAAATCGGAAATAACTATCTTGACACTCCAGAACCAACCTATCAGGTCCAAACACTAAAAAATATAGTCTACTAAACAAAACCTAATAACAAATGGTTTCTTATAACCTAAATCTATGAAAACTCCTAGGCACTAATACCACATTTTCATTATCCAACTTCCTAAAACCTTGAACTGGGTACTTGAAACAGAATGTTCCATACATCCTGATCACACTAATATTAAATCAATTTTTAGGTTATCCAATAATATATTTTTCATAACAATTTCTCCCAAAAAATAAATATAAAATACATATTTCTTCCCCTAAATTTTTTGGGATGACCAGTCTATGAACCGGTGATCCATGGAATACATCTAATAAGTAGATTAAAAATAAAACAAAACAAAATATAGGGATTACCAAAGTATATAAAAAGAAAAATAAAATATAAAATAAAATATTATACAGTATATCATCACCTAAAATACAGTATAACAATATTTAGAAAAAATATACTAAACCAAGAAAAATATTAAAAAACCCCTAATATACCTGACATGATCTCCCTATGACCTTTATGTCTCTGTCCGCCTATATTACTAACCCACCCCTAAAGAGATTAAGTACTAATCCTAAAATTAAAAACAACTTTGTTATACCAACTTAAAGTTGTTCGAGTAGGTGTGAGAATAAAACATCTCTGTAGGTAAGAATCATAGATTCTATGCACATTCATTCTAAAATCAACCATTACCTTATATTTAGAAAGTAATCTATTGGAATTAATGTTTGTATCATTTTATTAAAAATATATCCCTCCTTCCAAACATTTTAAACCCTTATTTAAATCGATCTTTAAAAATAACCATTTTTAAAATTCATCTATTAATACATAACCAATAAAAAGGCTATTTGAATAAACAATAGAATCTCAAACCAGGTAAAAACATAAACAAGAATAACTGAATTCCTAATTTCAGAAATAGATCATGATACAGTGAGATATTATAAAAAAATAAAATTGAACAAAAAAGTAGAGTTCATGTAAACTATACAAAATATATAACATTTTATTGTAGGAAATCTAGAAACATCTCATGAGGTGACTCTAAATCTATATTTTTAGAGACACTTAATGGATCATTATTGAATTAATATGTTTATAACTGACCATTTCATTATTAACTAGACTAAATGGTGGCACTTCCCTATGGAATAATCTAATGTCATACAGAGGGGGATTTATTCATTAATATAATAACTAGATTTTAATCCTATCTAATGCCTCACTAAGATGTCCAGGATTCCCATGATTATATTAATGAAAGGTGTGGTGGCCTTTACACACAACATATCAATATTGAATCAATATAAACCTAACATATACACTCATCCCACATCCCAACACCCATACTTTTGAAACACCCTTTGAAAATAAAATAATTACATCTCAATATAACTAAAATAAGGGTTTTTCAATTGAAGGAAAATGTGGTTTTGGGGAAAAACCATTTTAATGTACCTATCCGAAATTAGAAATTGAAACGAATAATAATTTAGGAAAAAATTATTCTTTATTTTTGTCTCATTAAAAATTCAAAATTAAGTGTCAAAAATCCTTTTGAAAATTCTATAAGAGCCTCAGAATCATTATTTTTTGAAGCATGAATTTAAATACCACCTTTATAAAATAATTTCTGTACCAAGAAACAATTCTAGAACCCATGTTTTAATAAAGGAATCCGATAAAATTATTAAATATACATTAATTTATATATATGTAATCATTGACATGAATATATATATACATATCCAAATGAATATATATATATAGTGAAATTAATAAGGAATTTCCATTGTAATAAACCAAGTGATAAAAATCAAGACACTCAGTATGATATAATAACATACAAGAAACACCTCTAATGACATAAAATATTAGTAACCCAAAAATCACATTTCAATTTGAAGAGAAAACATACATAAAATATTAATGTCCATCATCATTTAAAATAATAAAATTATTTGAAAACGTCTCTTCTAAATTTTATCAAACACCTCATGCACATATATGTTTTTTTAGAAAACAAAAGAATTGGAAACCTCAAAAATTTTATTTAATAATAACATTATCCAATTATACATTTAAAAAAAATTTAAATATTTAAATACATGAGTAATTCAATGAAAATGAATTTAAGAAAATCTATGATTCTCCTAGTGTGATATGGAAAGGAAAATAGTAGAAACACCTACCTCAACAATGCGAAGATGAGAAGAATATCTCGATTATAGAAAGAGTGAGACCAAAAAAACCATGAACCCTAAAACATTAGATCAAAACATAACCCTATGGTTTGGAAAATAAGAAATTGTTATAGGAAAATAATAAAAAATAGGATGAAAGGATGAAATATGAGAATAAGGGCCTCACCTAGGTACAAATCTACATGAACAATGAGAGTAATAAAAATATAATGGGGAGAAGGGTAGTAACCTAAGGACACCTTTTGGCCTATATGTGTAAAATAGTGTAGGAAAACCTTCAAAAATTGGTTTAACATCAAGAGGAGAAATGGTGGAAAAATACAAAAAAACTAGGAATATCACTCAACTATGTTTCCCTTCTAGCTACGTCTTGGTTGCCCTCTTAGAAATCCTTTGTGGACTAGCACCAAAGGCTATGAAGTATATGTAATAAAATAGATATTTTGTGATTAAATAATACAGTATAATTCAAAATCCATGCTATAATGTGGATTCCTCCATCGAACAACCTCCACTACATAGCCTCCAACCTATGTCATACTAAACCTTAAGGAGGTTGATTTAGGATCCCAAATTCCCATGTTTTTAAAATATGGACTCCTCTACCACAACATAGAGTACCTACCTACTGTTTAAAAATAACATTTATGAACTATCATTCCCTGGAATAGCCTCATAATTGTGGGTCAAACTTCTTCCATTTCTCTTATGACATAACATTATATAACTCCATACATACCAATATGAAACTCCCAATATACAATTACGTAACTCTCACTATAGTGTAGCCTTATCTTTATGTCATAATCTCCCCCTACTACACTCAATTACACCTATATGTATTAATCGTCACATCATTGACTTGTCATTCCATTATGGACCCCATCTATTTATGAACGTTCATAAACAACATTGTCCCTTCTACAATGTCATGGTTCTCTTTATAGCGCCATGGTATCCATCAACACCCCTAACAATTTAATGACATCATATTTACATATATTATTTCTTAAAAATAAAACAAATTTCTTTGATAACTTGTGTTTCATACTTCATCCAATGCAAAGGAACCAAATAATATTATAATAAATTTATTTATGATTCTATAACACATATTATGATCATAATCTGTTAAATGTTATTACAGTTGGAGGGTAAATATTTTTCAATAAAATTGATTTTCATTAAACTATCTATTTTCCATTGGAAATTTTTTTATTAATTTAAGAATTTAAATATGATAAAATCAGAATCATTTCTTAATTCCTCATATCAAAATTTCTATGTTATGATTTCTTTTTGAAAGGGTCGATTTTTAGATGAATAATATGATTTTATTAAAATACTTTTTTATGATTTTATCATTATGTAAGAATATCATAGATGTTTAAAAAAATATTTTCTTTAATAAACCATGTTTTTAAGTATTGAAATTATGAATGATAATATATTATTTAAGCTTATAAATCCTATATATTCATTTTTTAAAACTATATAAAAATTTTATTTTGATGAAGACTATTTTCAGTCTATTCTTTGAATAAAGTATTTTCATGGTAATATTAAAGTTATGATTCCCCGGAATGTTTCAAACACTCTATTTATTTTATAATAAACCAATTTTCCCATACTAAAATTATTTCCCCTTTCTTAAATGTTTCTCTATTATCCCTTAAATAGTTACTTTATATAAGGGTTACTCACAGAATAACCCTTCACTTAACTAATAAAATATTAACATACATAACACTTCCAGACTCACCTTCACATAAAATATATTTTTGAATATTTTCACGTTTTCTCTTGCTAGAATTGTATCCCAGCTAAAATATTCATAAATTCATGTTTATTTTTATTTTGGCCTTCATTTTAAAATGAATTTTCTAATAATCAAACTGATGATTCTAATGATGTTAACCTATGTGTGAAACAAAACTGGAACATGGTACCTGTTTTGTGTCTCAAATTTTTTCCTCATGAGACAATCTTATTATTTTACACCATTTTTTTAGAATTTTGTATCTAATAAAAATTTGACATTTCTTATCATGATCCTATTATATTACATTATATAAAAAAAATTCACGTTCATTCACTCATGGGGGTTTTTCTCCAATATTAAATAAATGTAATTATTTATGATCAGTAAATATTATTCCACTGAATTAAAAATATTCTTACTAGACATTTTATTCAAATTTTTATTAATTATACCTAATAAAATATTTCATTTATATTTCAAAATTTTCTATCGTTTAATAATTATTTCTTATGGCCTCATTGTCAAATGAATCTTTCATAAAAGTTTGTTCTTCTTGTAAGCGGATTTCCTAAATAAAATTTGATTTATATTTTTTAATCACCCAAAATTGTTTATAATATTCCACGATTTAATTATTATATCTTCTTAAAATGTTATTAAGTATTTATATTCATTTTATGTCTAATTAATGTTTCACACTAAAGTCTTCTTCATTGATAAATATTTTGTTCCTTTAAAAAATAAATTTTGTTAAGAATAATTATCATCATTTTTAATATATTTTTTCTTCATATACAAGTTTTTTAATTACATCCAATGTTCTAATTTACCTATATAAAATAAAATTATTTTTATTTTTAATGATCATTATATTCCCATTTATTATTTTTTAAAAAGATTTAAATTTAAATGATGTGGGATTTTTATAAATATATTTTAAAATATCTAAAAATCTTTTTCATACCCTCAACATATATTATTCTCTTATACAATAAATTTTTTAAAAAAATTGTTTTATATTAAGGTCTATTTATTTGAATTTTTTTGATTTAATAGTTTCATAATTTTTAATTTCTTAATATAAAAAATGATTTTGGAATGTGACTTGAAAATAATGACTTTTATGGTGATATTAATAATTGGTTTTTAAGAAATTTTTTTCATGATTTCTCTTACATTTTTAATGTAGTCTTCTCTGATGATATAATGGTTCATAAATCACCCTATATGTTATATTTATAAATTTTATTTTTGACTGATATTTTTTTGTATCAAAGTTTCTTGTCTTTTTATATAATACCACTTAGAATAGTAATAAAACAAATTTTATTCCCATGTGTTATTTGTGAAATGATGAATTATTTGATTTTAATTTACATGAATATTTATTATTGATGACTAGAGTGGTCCTATGAATCCCTATAATGAATTATTTAAGATTTTATATATCATGATATAATTATGGGAATTGAGTAATGAATTCTTGCTCCACTGTGTGAATCAGGTTGTGATTCTTTCACCACTATGGGAATACAGTTGTGATGTCCACTCGAATTTGAGAATTATGTAGTGATACTTACTCCAATATGGTAATTAGGTTGTGATTCCTTCTCTACAATGGGAATTAGGTATCGATTCATAGATACAAATCATGGTTTATGAATGTCACTTATTATCCTTTAATCTTTTTAGTAGATATTTTACCCTTATTTATTTTTTCCCTCATGTTTATGGCCTAACCATTATAACTATTTCATTATTGTAACATTAGTCACTCTATCACACTCCCATGTTCCCAAATCAAGTTGGTTTTTGGACCTCATGTGAACCACTCCACACGTCAAACGTTTTCAACTAGCAGCGAGTCCTAAATAGAATAGTCGGGAGATGACACCCAATTCTTCATAGTTGCAATACATTGGAAATAAAAAAAATATCAGACTAAAAGTAATAGTGGAAGTAATTTAACATAAAAGTTAAATTTAATGGAAAACACATATATATTAAATAATACACAATGTAATGTTAGGCCAGGATGTCTCTAGATGTCAAACTGAATGTAATATAAATAAAAGACCTTGATTACACATATAAGATCAAAAGATTCCATTCTCAAACCACATTTCTGTCCTAACTCCAAACTTCAACCCATCAAGTGAGAAGAAATCACCATTAGTGTCTTTTTTCTTATAAAAATATGTATCCCTGTAATCCTCATAGGTATTAAATGGAGGACCAAATAGGGTGTGAGTAAAACCCAATTGGTAGACACCACTGTGCCTACACAAAACTATTATGATAAACAAATGCATGAAATAAACTGATAAATATGGGTATTAATTAATAAAAAAATCATTAAACAATTATCTTCATCACCATGATAGACTATTTAGTATCATACAACACAACCATACTAACCATATCCACAAAACCATGGAATGATAACATAATCGAGATAATATCTCTATATAAGAATTTCATCGTAACCACACAAATCCATTTATATTAGTATTTCACCATCACATGGCCAAGACCTATAAGTATTATTACATAACCAGGCCAATATCTTTAGATAAGTATTTCATCATGAGTCTCAAAAAATGAAATAATAGAAATAATAACTTTCATAACATCATAATCCCCAATGACCAGTTCATAAATTTAATATTTATATTTCCATTGCCCCTTTTCATTTATCAAGCTGATCTTAAATCATTATCATGATATTGTACACAACCATATCACTTAAAAAATTCCCATTCATTATAATAAAAAATTATGTCATTTTTTATGGTGTATCTATCATAATTAATCTCATGAGGTCTAATTTCATGCTAAAACACACTTTAATACATTAGTTAGTTCATTAATAATCAAGGGTAGGCTCACCCTCTTGGTAGCCTCAAGCTGTGTCGCAAAACCATTAGATCCCAATAGATCTAAGGAGTAATTAAAAACATGATTTATCACCACCATTATTATATTATTATTGATCATGTTATGTCGATGGAAAAATTCAATATACCCCATACATAAAAAATTTGAAATAGACAATAGGTTTTGGTTCTAGACCAAATACCTTTATCTGACGATCAGAAAAATGATTCCAATAGGCAACACCAATAAGAACAAAGTTGACAGAGATCACAAGAAGAACCTAGATAATTAAACATAGAGATAAAAACCCAAAAAATCATCGTTCAAGATATTTACAAGTCTAAAAGAAAGAATATAAGGAATAGAGAGTGGAATGGAAGAAAAAAACTCACTAGGGTTAAATGCTGGATTAAGATGTAGGGAAGGGAAATAATGGTTACAAAATCATCAAGATTATACCCTGGGTTTGAGAGATGGAGATGAACCGAAAATTAAATAAAAATTATTTCCATATCCTAGATAAAAAAATATTAAACCTCTAAAATTATTTATTTGAAATACTTTTACATCATGTATTTTTCAATTAATTAGTAAAACTGAAAATAATGTAACCCAGGGTTAAAATAAACCATATCAACCATTTAACATCATGAAATATTTTCACATCGTGTAAGAATTTCACACCCTAACCAATTCATGAGGTATTCCAGTTGGAGTTGGTGGCCTATAACCAACTACTTTGTACGTTATTTACAATACAAACACCTTATCACATCTTTATTGATCTTATATGTGATAATTCATGTGATAATTTCCCAAGGATAGTTGTTGCATTAATGGTTCATAAAGGATCCCTGCTATGATGAGAACCCAAAAGTTCCATAACAATGTTCTTGAAATTATGTTCTATGTTTAGGTGATGTTATTTGAGGGACACAAATAATCCAGGCCATTAGGGGTTAGGACTCAAAAAATGTTGAGGCACCTTTTCAGGGTGTGCACCCTTGGTAATATCCAGGAGGATATTATCATAAAAATACATGCCAGTATAAAATCCACATTTCATAGTTCCATTGGATGTTTCTATATTAGGATGTGTGTATTGGTCCTTGGACATTAAAATTATTATTAATGGGTATTACAACTCGCAGACATAGATGTATCGATGAAAACTATGATGACACAATATTCAAAGTGTGGTGGGATACGTTGGGTGTGTAACGAGTAATACTATATTAATAGATAATGTGAGCAAGGATTTATCCCCTCTATTCCATAACATATATAGATATCTCATGCCCTTTAATGGAATGATATAGCCAAAATAAATCCATGTCCGTGGTATGGAATGGGTAACTTCAATTCCGGAAAGTCAAAGAATGAATAATCGAGCATATGGGTTGATGGAACTAACATATATCCCACTTGATTCGAGATATCATTTTAAAGGGTTTCTATTACACGGTAAGATTTCATATGAGGTGACACATCCTTGTGGTGTTAACTTATTTCTCTATGTGTTCCTTGGCATATTTCAAGACGCTAACCTTGGACTTTAGGCAGGCTCTACCTAATGCCACTGAGAAAAAGGCCTAGAGGGTCACACAGTAAGTGTGTCCATTTATATTAGATAAGTATTAATTTAACAAGTTAAATAAATATTATTCCCGGATATGGTTTAATAATTATTTAAGGATGCCCAATCACATTTATTTTGACAATAAATATTTGAGAGAATATATTTTGGGCCAAAAAATATTCATTTATTAGTGAGTAATGTAGTAAAATTTATTTAAGAAATAAATATCCATTACTCAAGGTCTAATAAATTTGGTGGAGGAAATAATGAAAAATGAATAACAGATAAACACACTGTGTACATTGAATGAACACGATGTGTAGTTTTCATGGAAAATGAGTACACACTATGTATTACTGATTACACACTGTTAGTTTTTACAGTCAGGATTTTGAGGAAATAATGGTGTTTTATAAAATAATATTTATTATAATCAGTGTGGGTGCATGTCATGGAGTTAATCCGTCAACATGGGGGTTTTCAATAAAAGTAAATGAAATAAATAAAATGCATAACGTGTTTATTTATTTTCATTACTCTATAAACCCAAAACTGATTACAAATATACGTACAACCACAATACATTTCTAGAGAGAATAGTTGTGCACGAATATTCAGAAAAATTCTCACAGGGAAAAGAGAACTCCTTCCTCCAGGAATGGTCTCAAGACAGAGAAAGATCATCATCCATCGGATCAAGGCGATCTAAGGCAGAAAACGCAAGCAAAGGATTCTCCAATCTACACTAGGAGATTCATTTGGCTACATCTATAGACACATGGTGCACATGTGGATCACTACGAGAGGAATTCTACACTTGACATCTGTGACGCAACGACGAATCACATCGAAACGTGACCTGAAAACATCAATGATGAAAGAATTCCATCTAGTAAATTCATGTATATAAATTAAATTAATTATAACCAACATATGATGATCCTCGCGATGGTTCCGGGACCCTTCTATTTCTATTAATTCTTTGTTCTATTCTGAAGATCCGACATTTTAGTATCACAATCGATCTTAGATTGAAAGCTGTTTAACGCTAAAATTAACATTGGGAAAACTAACAAACATGCTTATACTACACCCAGAACCTACATGTGGTATTTAAGGAAGTCATATAATTGATTTTAATTATTTAGTATTTCATTGGTGATTTAAACATTTAATATATTTGTTGTTTCAATTCATGTTAATCTCTCTTTAAATCGGAATCTTGAGATATTTTCCTCCTCTCTCGTTATACGTTCACATTATAGAAAATAATTTTTCTTCTAACGTTGATTAAAATAAAATAATGGATCTCATCTAGAGGTTCCCAATGTTCTTGGTTGTACACCATAATAATACATGATGTGCATTCAAAAGTACATGTCATGCACTCTAGGTTCAATGCATCGGACTGGTCCGCCAAATCAGGCCATGTATTGGAGTATACCTAAGTCATAAATGACATTATGTGTTGACAAGGAACATGTGGCACACAGTTTTTGGTTTACACACCATGTGGTCCACTGAATACTTCATGTAGTACCTTGGTGTTAGGTTCAGACCATGTACCTCATACACTGCTTGCCCAGTTGGAAACTATATAACACAGATACTACATAGCTTGTGTCCCACTGAACATTCCGTGTACTCTAAACATTTCCAAAGTACATCTACATGCCATATACCCGAGCATGCACTTCGGATAGATGGTGAAGAAAAGTTCATGTCGTGTAGTTGTAACAACACGCGGTGTACTCATCCAAAATACGCAGGTTTATTAAAATTTATTATTATATTATACAAACCTGTGAGACGTGTACCATAGTGCAGGCTTAAAGTTGTGTCACAACACTTGAAAGGTGTTATATATATATATATTAGTAATTTAACATCTTTGTAATGAATGAGAATTCACCGGGTAGACTCCAAGGTACAAGTTACATAAAAATATAATTTTAAATGAATTTATTTGTTTAAAATTATAATGGATAATAATATCAAGGAAATTTAAAAAATGGTTTATGATAAAAGGATTGATTAATTAAAGATAATTAATTGATTTGAGCATGATTTATCTTATGTACGAATGAATAAAAAATTGAATGATAGTTATATTGATGTGAAAATATCATTGCATGTATGGATGATCATGAGCTAGAATAAGACGTTTGTATGTGAATTGTTTCTTTTAATTTATTTATTTAAATCAAATTTGTTGGTATGTGACCCTTCTCCTCATTAATATTTAGGGCCTGCACACACAAGGATTTTTTTATGTAAAAACCCCCTTTACCCATCACCTGCGTGTGAGATTAATTCATATGTGATGGATGGAGCTCCCAAGCTAGTGGAGGTGGCTCAAGTAAGGAGCCAAGGGGAAACCAATCCAAGGAGATACAATGATGGACATATGGAAAGCAGTAAACATGAACCTTAAAGGTTCAAGGTGATTATCCCTTAAGAAATTGGTCATTTTATCAACCTCTTGATTAACTAACCAATACAAGCTCATGATCATACCAATTATTTAATTTTTGTCTGTTCTATGGTTTATTTGTTGAGGGTGTATTTTCACAATCACACAATTTATGAATTAAACAAGATTGCAAGATGGAACTAAAATAAGACCACCTTATGTGTAAAATATCATCTTATCCATGGTTAATTACTTAAGTATATCCCACTTAATATAAACAAACATGTAATTAAATACAATAAAGTGGAAATTTACATATAATTATAAAATCCCTCAATGAAATATTATGTCAGTGTAGCCTTCAATAATCATAGTTAGAATCAAACCAAAGTTCAAAGTGCTTCACCAACCCTAGTCGGGGTGCTTTAAATTATCTGGGAATTCTAATTCAAATATTTGGGTTGAATTGAATTTCTTTTCATGAAGTGTTTACTTCCACAGTAGGACTTGGTGTGACCAAGTAGAAAAGATTGAGAAAATCCAAAATAAAAAGGATTTCAAGAATGGTGAGGCCACTCAATGGATCATGGAGTTGCGAGTTCATGCAGTAGGACTTTCGTATGCCTACCTAAAACCCTTCATGTTTCTTGATCAACCCTTGTGGGGGTAATGAAAAGGGCAATATGGATCCATTCCACTATAATATTCAGGAAATAAAATGTTCTAATGTCAATGGTGAGGGCTATTGGGTTTCAATAAAATAGTTGGAGACTAATAAGTATTTATTTATTTTCATGGTTTAGTAAAGTAATAATACCGTTTATCACCATAATTTGAATAATCGTCAAGAAAAAATGACTTCAAACATATCATTGCGCACCATACTCAATAAGGAAAACCTTCTCACTGGCACCAATTTCCAAGAGTGGTAGTGATGTTTACGCGTCTTCCTTTTCCACGAGTAGAAATTGTATATGTTGGAAGAGCCTATTACATTTTCACCTATGGAGGAGGCTAGTTATGAGGAAATATATCTCTATGCGAAACATATAGATGATTCCACAGATGTCCAAGTGCTTCATGCTGTCGGCCAGTCTAATGAGATCTTGAAGAAACATGAAAAAAGGACACGTATAACATGATGTCTGACATTAAGGATCTATACCGAGAGAAGGTGAGACACAATAGATATTAGATACCAAATTCTTTGTTTATGACTAATCTTAGAGATTCTGCGCCAGCTGGGCGACATGTAGTCAAGCTATTGGCAACATTGAACATTTTTATATCTCAGTGATTAAATTCACTGATGTGTTACTTACAGATGTCATCCTATTCTCACTTCCCAATACCTTCTCTAACTTCATTGTCAATTATAAAATGAGCAACAATGAGAAGAATTTATCAGAACTTCTGACCATAATTCTTCAAGGAAGATAAGGACATGGTGCTGGACAAACTCGCAATCCTTATTAAGAATAAGAAAAGGAAGGACAAGGAACATGGGCCAAAGCCTTATAAAAGGTCTGAAGCCCACGAGCATCATCCCTCAATGAAGGGGATAATCCAGAGTTAGGGTAAGGAATGGGAGGCCGAATTTTTTTCATGTGGAATGCAAGGCCACTGGAAGAGGAAATTCACTCAGAAATGTAGGTACACTAAAGGTGTGTTTGTTATCGAGTGTAATATTTACATTTCTACACATCTGTTAATAGATACAGCTTCTGGTGGTCACATCTGTATTCAAATGTAGAAACCGAGTATATTTAGAAATATAGCTAGAGAAGAGGTGGATCATCGAGTTGCCAATGGATTAAGGCTAGCTATGTTGGCTATTGGTGATTACCACCTCTCATTAATAACTTGGATGATTTTGGTTTTACAGAACTATTATTATGTGCCTTGTGTTACCAAGAACAAAATTTATGTATCTTGTTAGGATATGGATGGATTTATTTTCATTTTTGGAAATAAAGGTAGTCTCTTTTATAAGAAAAATGTATTTTAGGGTATAGAACATTTAAATAATGGCTTGTATTTATTAAAATCTGAAAACCAAATATTGGAAATCGACAATGAAACAAACTCACATGACTCTTGAATCACCAAATTGTGGAATCACAGTCTTGGTCATGTAAACGAGAAATGCTTGAAAAATCTCTTCCAAGATGGATATTTAGACTCTACAGAGCTAAAACCACTTGATTAATGTCACACTATTTTACAATGTAAAATGACCAAGACTCCTTTTGGTGGAAAAGGTGAAATGACCATATAGCTTCACGGATTGGTGTACATGTATGTTTTTGGACCACTTCCAGTAGAATCCAGAGGTGGATATTAAAACTTCATTTCTTTTACTAATGATTTGAGTAGATATGGATATGTCTACTTAATTATATATAAGTCAGATGCCTTAGAGAAATTTAAGGAATTCAAGAATGAAGCAGAGAATCAGCTTGATAAGAAGATAATAAAACTTTGTTCAGGTCGAGGTGAAGATTATCTGAACCAAGAGTTCATCAATCTTTTACAGGAATATGGGATTCAATCTCAGCTAACTCATCCTTATATAGAAAAGTGGAATGGTGGTACTGAAAGGAGAAACAGCACCATGTTGGACACAGTGAGGTCAATGATCAGTCATCCATATCTTCCATTATCCAATTAGGGAAATGCATTACAAACTGCAATTTTCACAATAAACTGAGTACCAACTAAGGCGGGAAATGGAATTCCATCCGATATATGGATGTAAAGAAACCCATTTTGTCGCACAGACGTGTATGGGGATGCGAGGAATTTGTTAAGGCCTTCTCAGGCAACAAACTATTATCTCGGTGTATGAGGTATATATTTATACTATATCCCAAGGAAAATAAAGGATATTTAGTATATAACCCTTCTAAATAGAAAGTTATTGTCCCTAGGGAAGCCCTCATTCTTGAGAGGGAGCACAACCTCAAAAAATAGTGGGAGAAATATTGAATTTGATGAAGTCGATGCTCAAGATACACAGGAGTGGGTATAAGAAAAAGTTCCATAGATCCCTCTAGAAGAGGTTCCAGAAACAAAATTAATGTGTAGGAGCTCAAGAGAGGAAAGGGAACTAGAGTGATTTGTTTTCCTAGTCACCGAGTATTGTGAATCATTGTTGTTGAACAATGATGAATGCTATGCCTCGACCCTAGTAACCCAGAGTCGGTGCATTATTACATAACATTGGAATGATCACAAGGAAATAATGTCTCCAAATATCGATCAGTTTAGTATAATCGAAAACAAGATTCTTACATAAGTTCAACTTTACAGCTTGAAGAGAAATACAACACAGATATATTTCATTAGAAACATCCAAGCCTACTATATTATTCCTGTAGGTCAATCATAACTAACTTTTTCATATCCTAAGAAAATGAAACATAATAATGGGGTGAGCTCAAATTCTCATTAAGGGTAAGTAATACAGTGGAAAATGACATAAATATTAAGAATGGTAAATAATTGAAACCATAAGACTTTACCAATAATAAACATGAATACTTTTATGGAATGAATAAGAGATGAGTAAATAATTATATAATAAAATATAATCATGGGTATTCTACTAGTCGAATGACCACATTACCATCAATATTATTTCCATAATGAGGGAAGGTATAATGCCGGAAATTCTGAAACATTTTGTCATGGCCTTGGCTAAGATGTCTAAAAATGATTAAGGCCTCTTCCAAAAAAATAAATCAAATTGGGAAAGGGCCTCGGCCAATTCCCAGTTTATTTTTCTCATGAGACCTACCGATGCATCGAAGAGCTATAGAAGGCTCTACCCATCACTAACTAAGTCCAATACATTCCTTGTATGAAAAGGTTTAAACATATCATAGACATTCATATTAAAACTATAGTACGAAATGTCAATACATTAACCATAAATCATGAATGATATAAAAGTAGAACATCCACAGTTAAACATATCACAAAACATTCAATACAATATGGATGTTTTGTATCATAATAAATCATCTCCAAATAAATTTAGAATCCATCAAAGGATGTTGACATTGGTGAAATCAAAACTCATTTTATTGAAATATATCCATCTATTTTGAAATCATTTAAGAGTAACATAATTATAAAATAAAACATTTACTTTGAAAATATTATAATAATCTTGTAAGGGAATCTTAGACGAGTTTATAATGGTAGAAAATTGATTCACCCTCCGTAAATGTTAAAAAATACATTCTTACCTTAATTTTGTCAAATTGGTTAAACATGGACTTGTTTAGAAAACGATGGAATGATTCCTTTATAAACATCTTATAAAAAGTCAAAAAAGGTTATAAATGACTTTAACCCAGATTATTTAAAATAGTAAGAATGTTTTGAAATTCATTTTTAAGAAACATCTATGTGAATGATAAAGAGGTCCCAGTTAATAATTACGTATAAACAACCTCAGATAATGAAGGGATTGTGATATAAAACCATAACTTGTACATTTACTTGGTTTAGGGTAGGTTAAATTCTGGTATAATGGTGAAATAATTATTATTATATTATAATAGAATCATATAAATTAATATAATATCATATATGATCTTTTTACATTACTTTGTTAATGATATCATAGTATTATTGTCGTTCCAGCTTTTAACTTACATGTTTTTCTTTTATATTTTTTGTTACATAATTCATGTTTGTTATGCATATGTTGTATCTTATTCATATCCATAATTATATCAAGACCTTAAAGGTTATTTTAATCATCAAATGAGAATTATACTTGAATGGATATGACGGGGAATAAATCTTATCGCGTTCGTGGAGACGATAGTCCGTACGTACGCATGAGCGACAACATCATTCTTTTGATATTAAAATAATATATAATTGGATGTTATATCATATATACAGAATAATTATCATGTTATATTTTTTATTTAAATTAATTACACATCATTATTATACCCATCCAAATAATAATGTATTGAATAACAATTACACCACGACATGGAGATGGTAGG
The DNA here is from genome assembly GCA_963277665.1 of Viscum album. Classification (NCBI taxonomy): domain Eukaryota; kingdom Viridiplantae; phylum Streptophyta; class Magnoliopsida; order Santalales; family Viscaceae; genus Viscum; species Viscum album. The sequence goes on from OY728141.1 coordinate 696,855,184, forward strand.
CCGTATGTAAGCACGTATGGTGTCATGTCATTCAAAGGATGGATAGAATACTGAATATGGTTGTACCATATTTATAATAAAAACACAGTATATAGAAGATACTTGAGTTATTATTTTAGAATGGAAACAATAATGAAAGAATAAGTTGAAGAAGAAAGGAACTTGAAAAAAGGTGGTGAAAACATTACCTCTTCTTCGGGTTATTCCTTTTGATTTGATCAAAATGGATCCAGAGGTTGGCTTTATGACTAAAGGAAGGCCTCTAGGATTAAGGTAGGATAGTTAAGAGGGTATTTGGACTGAGTTTGGCCGATCCAAAAGGCTACGACAATATGAATAATTGGTTAAAAGTGGTGTTGTTTTATAAGGGGGAGGAGGGGCTCTTTTGGAGAAACATAAAGTATTAATTTATAATAAATTCATATTCAGTTTCTAATGGATCCAAAGTGGATTATTCAAAGTCTAAGGTGGGGAGTGGTCGAAACCATTTCAACCAATACATTTTAGATAGTTTTGGGTCACTAAATTAACCTTATCATTTATATTTAACTCTTAGTTAAATAGTTTGACATTTACCATGCCTCTTTGTATTTTTATATTATATGGTTAATCAACTTACCATAAACATCCAAAAGAACCCCAAGTGTTTCATTAATGATAAAAAGATCGTTATATAGTATCTTGGATGAACCGTAGATTTTTTGGAATTGAATATCAATTAATAATATAATATTTTTTTTAAAAACTTTTTATGTCAATTTTAACACTATTTGGTATTTGATTTTTGTGAAAATCATAAAAGAATTATTACTTCGAAAAATAAAAATTAAATCAATAATAACATGACATAACAATCTATAAAAATAGTGGAATTCAAAAAAAGGCTAAAATTTCATTTATTTGGGAATTTATATTATCAATTATTTTAATATGTCATTAATTAGGTTATTACTGCATCACCAATGTGACATAAATAAATTAAATTATTTAATGTCTAAAAATTATAAATAAAATACCATTTTGTAGGAAATATTTTTAGATTTATAATTAATATTTATAATCAAATTTATCTTATGTATAACCCTATATTATAAATGGTTTATTTAATAAACATTGATTTTATGTCTTTTTACTCTTCTTTGAAATAAATAATAATAAATGTCCTAATCTAATGCAAGTGGACTTAAATGATAATATTTTATTCCTATGTTTTTTTTGTCGATGTACACTTGTCCAATAGAATTAGGACATGTGTTAGGTAATATTTATATCAATTTTACAATTAATTTCCCTATTTACTTTTAATCGTGGTAAATAAAAGTAAAAAGTTACTATTCAACAAAAAAATAATTAATCTTATTGAACCAAAATTTACTCCTTGATATTAACCGTGTCTCTAGTATTTTCAAAATTTCACTCACAGAATCGGTAAAATTATGTTTTATGTGAATTTCCAAATTCTCCTAGGAGGTGGGTAAAAGAGGCTGAAAAGTTCAATAAAACATTTATATATCTAAAATTATTTGAAGCTAACTCTAATGAATTAAATTGAACATTTATATGTATTATGTATATATTTTGACCTTAATTAAATTTAAATAAAATATATAAAAATTTAAATAAAAATTCGGTTTTACACTATAACTTAGTGTTTTTTTCACTATTCATCAAAAATTGATTGTTTTCAGAAAAATACCAAAAATTCACCCTAAGATAATTTTGATATTCCGAACCTGAAAATGAAGTCCATTTTGAATGATAAAATTTATAAACATTCAAAAGGTCGGTATTACTATTCATAAGGGCTAGTTTGATTGGTTGTGGAGTGTGTTAGAACTCGAAGTCGTGTACAACTCATGCTACTGTATTATTCAGTGGGAGGTGTACAGTGGAATCATGGGGTGTTACATTCTCCCCTCCTTCAAATAATTTCATCTTTTAAATTTATAAAATATTATTGCATAAAAAGGATAGGGATGTTCTTCATTATAAGTTCCTCAGGTTCCCATGTTTACTCTTCCATCTTATGGTTTCTCTGTAGAACTTTTAACAGACGAGTCGTCTTCTTTCTCAGCACTTGTTCTCTTGAAACAAGAATCCTGACGGGCTCCTCGCAATAAGAATGATCGGGTTACAATTCTAATTCCTCGTAAGTGAGTTCATGGGTTGGTTCATTCATGTATTTTCTCAACAGTGATACGTGGAACACATTATGAACTTTGGAGAGACTTGGCGGTATTTCCAAATGGTAATCTACAGCACTAATTCGTTATAGAATTTCGAAAGGTCCTATGTACCTGGGACACAATTTTCCTTTCCTACTGAAACGTATAACTCCCTTCCATGGAGATATCTTCAAGAAATCATGATCTCCTACCTAAAATTCCAAATACTTCCTTCGGTTATCGACATAGCTCTTATGCCTACTTTGAGCTGCTTTGATGTGGTTTTGGATTACCTTCACCCTTTCTATCGTTTCCTCCACCAGTTCTGGGCCTACAAGTTTTCTTTCACCAACACCATCCCAACAGGTTGGTGTGCGACATCTCTTTCTGTATAACACTTCATATGGTGTCATCTGAATAGTCGAATGGAAGCTATTGTTATAGGAAAATTCAACTAGATGTAAATATTGATCTCACATACCCTGAAAGTCATGTAAGCATGATCTCAACATGTATTCTACGGTTTGAATTGTCCGTTCTAATTGTCCATCAGTTTGGTAGTGGTAAGCAGTGCTCCAATGAAGTTCAGTATCCAGGGATTTCTGAAGTCTTTTCCAGAATCGTGATGTAAAATAGGGATCATGATCAGAAACAATTGATAGGGGTACTCCATGACGTCTCAAAACATCATTAATATATAGTATTGATAAGTGTTTGAGTGGTAAACCTTGCCTTATAGCAAGAAAATGTACTAACTTGGTAAGACGATCGACAATGACCCATATTGCATTGTTCTTTCTTAGAGCCTTTGTTAGTCCCATGATAAAGTCCATCGTAATATTATCCCATTTCTACTCAGGTATGGGAAGTGGTTGCATGACTCCTCCAGGCTGTTTCCTTCCACCTTTCACTTTCGGACAAACCATACATCTTGACACAAAATCAGCAATCTCTCTCTTCATGTTGTCCCACAAAAAATGTTCCTTCAAATCTCTATAAAATTTGGTCCTCCCAGGGTGTATAGAGAAATTGGAACTATGAGCACCATCCAAAAACAATCTTTTTAGATTAGGTATATTGGGGACACAAAGTCGCTTCCCAAATTTCAAAATTCAATCTTCATACACAAATTCACTCAATGTCCCATCACTCAGAGCTTTAATCTTCTTGTGAAACTTTTCATCACCGGTCTGAGAACTCATTATCCTTTCTAGTAAAGAAGGTTCAACAACCATTTGAAAAAGTATTACGGATTCACCTTCCATGGTGATTCCCATATCCATCTTTACTAGATCCATTTATATAGGATCCTTTTCAACTCTCGTCTTGTTCAAAACTCTATGAAATTTTCTGCTCAAAGCATCTACCACCTTATTTGCCTTCCCCAGGTGGTAGTGTATCATAAAATCATAATCATTGAGTAGTTCAAGCCATATCCTTTTCCTCATGTTGAGTTCATTCTATGAGAAAATATACTTCAAACTCTTGTGATCAGTATAAATCTCACATTTTTCAACATAGAGATAGTGTCTCCAAATCTTCAAAGCAAATATTACAGCAGCTAACTCAAGATCATGAGTAGGATAGTTTTTCTCATGAATTTTCAGCTATCGTGATGCATATGCAATAACTCTATCATTCTTCATAAGGACACAACCAAATCCTTTATTTGATGCATCAATATAAATAACAAACCTTTCATTTCCTGATGGTAGAGTCAAAATAAGAGCATTGACGAATCTTATCTTCATTTATTCAAAAAATTCTTCCCAATCATTTATCCAAACAAATTTAACCCATTTGTGTGCGAGCTACTTTAATTGGTTAGCCAATCAGGAAAAGTTCTGGACGAAACGTCGATAATAACCTACTAAACCAATAAAATTGCGTAACATAGTTATACTAGTCGGTACAGGCCATTCTTGGATTTCCTTGGTCTTAGAAGGATCAATAGAGATTCCATATTTAGAGAAAATATGGCCAAGAAAAGAAATATCATGAATCCAAAATTCACAGTTGGTAAACTTATCATATAATTCATATCTTCTCAGATTCTTCAGGATAACGTGCAAGTGATTTTCATTATCTTCGTAGAATTTGGAATATACCAAGATATCATCAATAAACACCACCATAAAATCATCGAGATATTACTTGTAAAGTATATTCATTAGATCTTGAATATAGAGGGTGAATTAGTCAATTCAAAAGGCATTAATGTAAACTCATAATGCCCGTACCTGGTTCAAAATGTTGTCTTTGGAATGACTTACTTCTTCACACACAACTGATGGTATCCAGATCAAAGGTCAATATTTGAAAATTATTGAGCTCCATGCATTTGATCAAATAAATCATCAATAAGAGGCATGGGATAATTGTTCTTTATTGTTATAGCATTGATTTCCCTGTAGTCAATACATAACCTCATAGATCCATCGTTCTTCGTAACAAAAAGGACAGTGTCTCACCATGGAGAAACACTAGGGTGAATAAATCCCTTATTACTCAATTCATCTAGTTGTTTCTTTAGTTCAACAACTTGCACAGGGGTTATTCTATAAGGGGTCTTCGATATAGGCCTTGAACCCGGAATTAAATCAATGGAATACTCAATTTCTCATTCTGGAGGATGTCGAGGTAAATATTCCGGAAACACATCAACATATTATCTCACAATAGGTTCATCCTCTATTTGAACATTCCTTTCCTCCCACACATTTATTTCATTCTCTTATTCCCTAATAATTGAATTTAGTTGAGCTACTAGCGGTGGATCTAGATAAGAATCAGGTGGTGAATATTCTTCTCTAAAGATAAGGTGTTCTTTATCATCATCATCAAAAATCGTATCCTCCTTCTTCATACAATATATTTTCACATCATGGTCAGAAATACAATCCATACTGAGGATTATATCAAATTCATTCATGGTTATGTGATGTGATCAGCAGATAAAGAAAATTTATATTCCCTAATGGGAAGGGATCCAAATAATTTTATAGCAATGATACTTCCCATCATAGTTTTAACTGAAAAATCCCTTGTTAAATCAAATTGGAAATATCTGATTTTCATTGCAAATTGAGAAGATATGAAATAATATGATGATCAAGAACTAATAATGCATTTTCTAAACCTGAGGAAACTATTAAATTACCTGCCCCCCATGTCTTTCGGGGCTTCAACATCAGCAGTAGTGATTGCATAAGCTTGGCCTTTATACCTAGGCCTTTTCTGAGGTAAGTTTCCATGACACTTAGGACATTCATTTGCATAATGTCCCATCTCCCTGAAATTATAGCATTGAACATTGGTTGCATCTCTCATTTCTTTACAATCACCAGCTAGATGGCCTTTCTGTCTACATTTGTAGCATACTCCTTTTCTTTTAGAAAGGCACCAGGGTGCTTCTTTCCAAAATTATCAGATGGTGGAAATTAAATTCTATGCTTCTCCCATGATTCATTATTTCCTTTCCCAGAGTGTTCAGCAGCTCTCTTCATCACTTTCTTTGATTTAAAGTCACAAGACATAGAGAATTCGTTTTCTGTCATAACAACACACAAGAAAATATCATCCTATAATGAGAAGGATTGTGATACTAATGCTCGATGGAGAAATGGTTTTAACCCATCAAGGAATGATCAATCTTAATTCTTGGGTTATGTATATAATCAATAGCATTCCTTGATAACATGTAAAGATAGCCTCATACTTTGCAACATTCTCATCCTCCTATTGCCTCAGGCTCAAAAATTGTCTTTCCAGATCCGCTCGATGGTCATGAGGAATGTATTGTTCAATGATTTTTTTTAAATTCTCTCTATTCCATATTTGATACTTCTTTGTCATCCATTGGGTTTTTAATCACTGACCACCATTAATCAACATCTCTAGTGTGGCGGTAAACTACCATGACAACTTTTTCCATTTCGCTACTCCATTGCTCATCCACTAATGGATTTTTACTCCCATTTAATGTTGGTGGTTTTTTCCTCATTAAGTGATCTAACATTTATCCTCCATGCTATGGGTATTGGGGCTCTATACAGGTAAAGTTATTATTCATAACCTGAGTGAGTTGTCCCTATATGGTGATTTTCTATTCAGCACCAGTTGCATCACTAGCTCCACAATAATTATCTTGAGCTGGAGGGAAATCCTTACAAGGAGTGCATGAATTGATATGGTTTCCATTCCTTACACTAGGCACGATTTCTAAAAAAGGGCATAAACTAGATTAGTATATGAATCGAAACATAAAATTCAAATCTTCTAAAACACTTAACATAAATTAAATAGCGTATGGAAATAACCCATAATCATAAAAAAATGTTTTCATTGAGTATTTATATACTCATAAACCATTCATAATGGTTTGTAATGAAAATGAGAATTATCCTAAGAAAATCCCTCAAGAGTGTCGTAACCATGAGTGCAGTAAGGCCCGTTGTCGTGCACCAGTTCCCGTTCGTGTCTAGCTCAACGCAATGTTTTTGGGTTTTACCCATTGGGATATATATGACAGAGCCGCCTCTACTTGCACGTATATAGATATGCATGTATTTCTCGGAAAACTCACAAAATTTCTGCAATACAAAAATTCTAGGAAGTTCTTCTATACTAATCTTCAAAGTCTATCTTAGTTATATGTCCTCTAATAAGAGTTTATCTAAATCTTTTTTTCAATGTTTGTACTAAACTTCCTCTAATACTAACTGTAACACCCAGACCCTAGTTACCCAGAGTCGGTGCACTATTACATAACATTGGCATGATCACAAGGAAAGCATGTCTCGAAAGACCGATCAGTTTAGTATTATTGGAAACAAGATTCATACATAAGTTCAACTTTATATTTTTAAGAGAAATAAAACACCAATATATTTTATTTGAAGAATCCAATCCTCATAGATTATGCATATAGGTAAATCATAACTAACTTCTTCATATCATGGGAAAATGAAACATAAGAAAGGGGTGAGCTCAAATGCTTATTAAGGGTATGTAATACATCAGAAAATGACATAAATATTAAGAATGGTAAATAATTTTAACCACAAGCCTTTACCAATAATAAACATGAATAATTTTACTGCAAGAATATGATATGAGTAAATAATTCCATAATAAAACATAATCATAGGTATTCTACTCGTCGAATGACCACATGAACCATCAATATAATAACCATAATGAGGGAATGTATAATGCCCGACATTCTAAAACGTTTTTTCAATGCCTCGGCCAAGACGTCTAAAAAATATTATGGAAACGGAAAAAACCATAAATCAAATTGGGAAAGGGCTTCATCCAATTCCACGTCTAGATGTCTCATGAGACCTACTAATGCATCGAGGAGCTATAACAGGCTCCACCCGTCACTTACTAAGTCCAACACATTCCTCATATGAAAAGGATTATGCATATCATAAACATTCTTATTAAAAATAGAAAATGAAATGTCAATACATAAACCATAAATCATGAATCGTATAAAAATAGCACATCCACAGTCAAACATATCTCAAAACCTTAAATAAAATATTGATGTTTTGTATCATAATAATTCAACTCCAAATAAATTTAAAATTCGTAAAAGGATGTTGACATAGATGAAATAAAAACTATTTTTATAGAAATATCTCATTCTATTTTGAAATAATTTAAGAGTCACATAATTATAAAATAAAATATTTACTTTGAAAATATTCATATAAGCTTATAAGGGAAGCTGAGATGAGTTTATAAGGGTAGAAAATAGCTGCACTCGCCATAGAAGTTAATAAATACAATCTTACATTAATTTTGTCGAAGAGGATAAAAAGGTCCTTATTTGGAAAACGATGGGATGATTCCTTTAGAAACATCTTATAAAAAGTCAAAAAAGGGTATAAATGACTTTAAACCATATTCTATAAAATAGTATGAATTTTTTGAAATACATTTTTAAGAAACATGGTTGTGGATGATAAAGAGGTCCAGGTAGATAATTACATATAAACAACCTCAGATAATGAAGAGATTGTGAAATAAACTCTTACATTGTAATTTTCCTTAGTTGAGGGTAGGTTAACCTCCTGTATAATAGTGAGATAATTGTTATTAAATTATACAAAAATCATATACATTAATATGATATCATATATGATCTTTTGACATTGCTTTGTTAATAATATCTTAGTATTGTCGTTGTTCTGGGTGTTAACATAATCGTTTTATTTTATATGTTTTGTTACATAAGTCGTGTTTATTATGGATAGGTTTTATCTTATAAATATCTAGAATGATATCAAGTCCTTAAACATTATTTTTAATCATCAAATTAGAATTAGACATGAATGGATATGATGGGGAATGAATCTTATCGCGTTCGTGGAGATGGTAGTTCGTACGTACGCACGAGCGACAATATCATTCTTTTGATATTAAAATAATATGTAATTAGATGTTATATCATATATAAAGAATAAATATAATGTTATATTTTTTATTTAAATGAATTACACACCATTATTATACCCATCCAAATAATAATGTATCGAAGAACAATTACAACACGACGTGAAGATAGTAGGTCATACGTACGCACGTATGGTGACATGTCATTCAAAGGATGGATAGAATACTGAATATTGTTGTACCATATTTATAATAACAACACATTATATAGAAGATAATGGAGTTATTATTTTAGAATGTAAAAAACAATGAAATAAGAATTTGAAGAAGAAAGGAACTTGAAAAAGGTTGGTGAAAACAATACCTCTTCTTCAGGTTCTTCCTTTTGATTTGATCAAAAGGGATCCTTAGGTTGGATTTATGACTAAAGGAAAGCCTCTAGTATTAAGGGAGAATAGTTTAAGGTTATTTTGGCTGAAATTGGTAGAACTAAAAGGCTTTTATGGTATGAATAATTGGACAGAAGTGGTGTCCTTCTATAAGGGGGAGGAGGGGCTCTTTAGGAAAAACCTAAAGTATTAATTTGTAATAATTTAATATTCGGTTTATAATGGCACTAAAGTGGATTATTAAAATTATAAGGTGGTTATGGGTATAAAGGATTTCAAGCAACATATTTTAGACAGGTTTGGGTCACTAAATTAACCATATCATTAATACTTGACTCTTAGTTAAATAGTTTGCCATTGACCATGTATTTTTGTATTTTTATATTATATGGTTAATAAACAAACCATATACATACAAGAGAACCCCAAGTGGTTAATTAATTATACAACTATAAATATATATGTCTCTTGGAAGAATCTAAGAATTTTAGGAATTTAATATCAATTAATAAGATAATATTTGTTTTAAAAAATCTTTTCTGTCAATTTTGACACTATTTGGTATTTGATTTTCGTGCAAATCAAAACAGCATGACTACTTAGAAAAAACATAATTAAATCAATAATAACATGTCATATTAACCTATAAAATTATTTTAATTCATAAAAAGTCTCAAACTACATTTATTTGTGTATTTATATTATCAAATATTTTTAATATTTCATTAATTAGGTAATTACTAAATCACCATTGTTTCATAAATAAATTAAATTATTTAATGTCTAAAAATTATAAATAAAATACCATTTTGTAGGAAATATTATTATATATTTAATGAATATTAATAATTGAATTTTTCTTTTGTATAACCCAATATTAAAAATGTTTTAGATCATAAACATCGATTTTAACTCATTTTACTCTTCTTTGAATTAAATAATAATCATTGTCATAATCTAATCCAAGTGGACCTAATTGATAATATTTTATTCATAAGGTTGTTTTCGGTCGATATACACTTGTCTAATAGACTTAGGTCATGTTTTAGGATAATATTAATATCATTTTTACCCTTAATTACCCTATTTACTTTTAACTGTGGTAAATAAATGTAAAAAATTACTATTCCCCAAAAATTATTTTTATCTTATTGAACCATATTTTACTATTTGATATTAACCATGTCTCTCAGATTTTAAAAATTCTGCTAACAGAATTGGTAAAATTAATTTTTATGTGAATTTCCAAATTCTCCTTGGAGATGGGTAAAAGACGGTGAAAAGTTCAATAAAAATTTTCTATGTCTAAAATTATTCTAACCAAAATCTAATGAAATACATTGAAATTGTATATGTGATATATATATATTTTTACCTTAATTAATATTAAATAAAATAAACAATTATTTAAATAAAAATTCGGTTTTATATAATAACTCACTGTTTTTTCACTACTCATCAAAAATTGAATGTTTTCTGAAAAATACCAATAATACACCCTAAGATAATTTCGATATTCATTATCCAAAAATGAAGTCCATTTTGAAAGATAAAATGTACAAACATTCAAATAGATTTTATTACTATATATAAGGGCTAGTTTGATTGGTTGATGTTTTTATTAGAACTCAAAGTTGCGTACAACACATATTACTGTATTATTCAAAGAGAAGCGTATTGTGGAAGCATGTGGTGTTACATTGAATCTATATCCTAAAAAGAAGAAGTAGAAAGCTCAAAAGCTGCAAGATGGATAAAATCTATGAATTATGAGATGGATTCCATGTATCAGAACCATGTCTGGGTTCTAGTCAATGAGCCAGTTGATGTTAAGCTTGTTGGATGAAAATGGGTATTCAAGAAAGAACTAGACATGGAAGGTCAAGTTAGCACCTATAAAGTATGGATAGTGGCTAAGGGATTCAGAAAACATCAAGGAATTGACTATTATGAAACCTAATGTAACACCCCGATCTTCCATGGTATGCTTCTCTTTGAATAATACAGTAGCGTGTGTTGTACGCAACTTCGAGTTCTAACACACACCACAACCAATCAAACTAGCCATTATGAATAGTAATACATACATTTTGAAATTATATATATTCTATATTTCAAAATGGACTTTATTTTTTGATTTTTAATATCGAATTTAGCCTAGGGTGAAATTTTGGAACTTTTCGGATAACACTTATATTTTGATGAATAGTGAAAATTACTAAATTTTAATTAAAAACCACTTTTTTAATCGAAATAATTTATATTGATAAATTATTAATTTGATTGGTTTAAAAGTATATTTAGAATAGATTTTTACCATTTTATATAATTTTGGTCATTGTACATAATTTTACAATTAAACTGGACATAAACAAGTGTCAATCTTTTGATAGCTATTATATCTTAAAAACATGCTTTTTGTTTTAACAACGGAAATAATTTTAAATTAATTTCTACCACTTCTGTATTTTGAATTTGGAAAAATGGATTCCATATTTGGAATCAGGTTTTTCATATTGTGTAAATAGTTAACTTTTATTTTTAGACATTTTGAATAATTACTGTTGTAAATATTTTATTTAGCATGGTTAAGGGTAAATCCGGTAAATAAGGGTTAAAAAATAAGATTATAATAATACTAAATTACCCTAAAACGTGTCCTAACCTTATTCTTGGATACATTTCAGACCATGGGAATCTTTGGGTCGATTTTGGGACCCCATGAAGCCACTTGTAGGTGATAGGGACACTTTATTTTACTTAAGTTAAAATAAGTACAAAAATGACATAAGCATATATCTTTTAGAAAAACAATTTTTACATAGTGTAATATATGTTGTCTTTTCGACTATAAATATTAATTATATATATAAGAAGATTTCCAACATAAGGATATTTTATTTATAATTTTTAGACATTAAATAATTTAGTTTATTTATGACGCAATGATGATATAGTAATTACCATAATAGTTAAAAATTAAAATAATTGATATTATAAATACCCAAATAAATATAATTTGAGACTTTTATTGAATTAAACTAATCTTATAGGTTAATATGACGTATTAGGATTTAGTTAATCGACTTTTTTAGAAGTAATAATTCTTATATGAGTTTCACAGAAATCAATTATTGAATAGTGTCAAAATTGACATAAAAGTGTTTTTAAAACAAATATTATATTATTAATTATTATTAAATTCCTAAAAATCTACGGTTCGTCCAAGAGACTTATATTATGATATTTGTATCCTTAATGGACCACTTGAGGGTCGCTTGGATGTATATACTAAGTTTATTAACCATATAATATAAAAATACAAAGAGACATTGTAAAAGTGAAACTAATTAACTTAGAGTTAATACTTAAAGATAAGGTTAATATAGTAACCCAAACCTGTCTAAATTCTATTTTCTGAATGGTTTTTGACCCATACCCACCGTAACATTTAAATAATCAACTTTGGATCCATTAGAAACCGAATATGAATTTATTATAAATTAATATTTCTTGCTTTTCCAAAGGTGCCCCTCAACCCTCTTATAAAAGTGCACTCCCTCTTCTCATTACTTCACACCTTCAAAACCTTTTGGTTCGGCCAAACCCATCCCAAATACTCTCTAAACTTCCCTCACTACAACCTAGAGGTCTTATTTTGATCAGAAAGCCAACCTAAGGATCCCTTTTGATCAAATCAAAAGGAAGAACCTGAAGAAGAGGTAATGATTTCACCACCCTTTTTGAAGTTCCTTTCTTCTTACACTTCCTCTTACTTTGTTGTTACCATTATAAAATAATAAATCCAGTATAATATATATAATGTGATGTAATTTTAAATATTGTACAACCATATTCAGTATTTTATCCATCCTTTGAATAACATGTCACCATACGTGCGTATGTACGGCTTACCGTCTCCACGTCGTGGTGTAATTGTTATTAAATAAATTATTATTTGTATGGGTATAATAATGATGTGTAAATCATGTAAATAATAAATATAACATGATAATGATTCTGTATATATGATATAACATCCAATTATATATTATTTTAATATCAAAAGAATGATATTTTCACTCGTGCGTACGTACAGATTACCGTCTCCACGACGCGATGAGATTCATTTCCAAGTTCACCATTCATCGATGATTATAAAAATATATATTACTAATAAGTATGTAATATATGACATAATAATGCTACGGGAGATATATATATATATATATATAAGGATTTATGTACTTACATATATCTTATTCACTTACTTCCGTTCAATACTATATGAAAACAGATTCAACGTTTATGCATACGTACGGACTACCGTCTCCATAAACGGTGTTTTCCATTTCATATATATGTCTATTATACATATTTTTATTCTAAATAGATATGATATATTTATCATGTTTTATATTCTGGAAGTATTTAAATCATGATCTAAGTGATACAACCAAGAGTGATAAGTTAAAACACGTACGATAAAGAAAGTGATTATTACCTGAAATGTTAACTTAACATGGAAATTATTATTAAATGGGTAATATAAAGTCATAAATGAATCATGTATGATATCATAAATATTAATATGGTTCTGTTATAATTTAATAACATACTATGATCTTCGTACAGGTGGTTAAACGTACCCTCGACTAAAGGAAAGTGCAAGGTAAGGGGTTTTCATCTCACTCCTTATTCCCGTGAGATTCATGCCATACTGCCACAATTACCTTTTGTGTGGTGTATGAACTGCCCATAATTATATTATTTGTGTAATAAAAATTAATTTATGTGTATTTACATATTCATTGTATGATTCCTCTTTCATGGGTTGTATGTTTCATAAGTTACCAAATTGGTAAGGGTTTTTTTCGCAATCTCTTCATTATCAGAGGTTGTTTATACGTAATAATCTATTGGAGTTTTCTTATCATCCACATCCATGTTTCTTAAAAATGTATTTGAAAACATTTTTACTATTTCCTAGAATATAGGTTAATTTCATTTATACCCTTTTTGACTTTTATAAGTGGTTTATAAAGGAATCTTTCCGTCGTTTTCCAAACAAGGTCCTTTTTAACCTTTTTGACAAAATTAAGGTAATAATGTTTTTTTAAATTAGAGGGTGGGTGCGGTTATTCCCCGCCATTATTACACCTTTGAAACTTCCTCCACAAGGTTATAAATTTATTTTCAAAATAAAGGATTTCTCTATAATTATGCGACTTTTAAAATGATTTAAAAAAAGAGTTATTTCTCTCAAATAGTATTGATTTCATAGATGTCAACATCCTTTGATAAATTTTAAACTTGTTTCAAGTTGATTTATTATGATAAAAATCATCCATATTGTATTTAAGGTTTAGTGTTATTTTTGACTATGGATGAGTTATTTTAATGCCATTAATGGTTTATGATTAATGTTTTGTCATTTTGTATGTTAGTTTTAATACGAATGTTTATGTTATATTTCAAACTCTTATTAAGATGAATGTGTTGGACTAGTATGTTCCGGGTTGGGGACTGGTAAAAGTAAGCCCTTCGGGTTGGTGTCCAGTTATTAGAGGCACTCCGGGTTGGTGTCCGGTTATTAGAGGCACTCCAGGATAGATTCCAGTTACATAGGATCTCTGGGTTGGGTTTCGGTTATAATTATCCCTTAGGTCTTGGCATGAGGCCTCAACATAGAAATTAAAGTTCGGCATCATGCATTCCATCATTATGAAAGTGGTTAGTGATATTTCATGTGATTATTCGATTATTATAATATCCATGTGAATAAGTAAATGGCATTATTTAATTTTATTTCTGCCATATTATGCTGAAGTTCAATTTTAAAAGGCTTTTGTTTTAGTTTTATACATTGCCTTAAATGTTTATGCTTATTTATAAAAGTTACCGCTGTATTTCATACCATTACTGAGCATTTGAGCTCACCCCTTTCCATGTTTTATTTTTCCCAGGATTTAAAGAATTGTAATGTGATTGATATGCAGGGTTAAGCCAAGGGAATAATGGCGGTCATAAAGATTATTTATGTTTTTTTGTACGTCATAAAGTGAAAATGTAACATTCATGTATGCGATCTATTTTTCCAAGACTGCTAAACTGATCGGTCCTTCGGGACTTGAATCCTTGTAATCATTCCAATGTATTAAAATAATGCACCTACTCTGGGTAACTGGGGTCGGGGTGTTACAGTTGGTATCAGAGTAAGTTTAGCAATAACCTTGGAAACTAGATTTAGATAAACTCTGATTAGAGCACATATCCCTATGATAGACATTGAGGATTAGTATGGAAGAACTTCCTAGAATTTTGTTATTGTAGAGATTTTGTGAGTTTTATGAGAAATACATCCATGTCTGGATACGAGCAGGTAGAGGAGGCTCTGGCACAGATGTACCTAAGGGTAAAACCTGAAAACACCGCTTTGAGCTAGACTCGAACGGGAACTGTTGCATGACAACGGGCCTTGCTGCACACTTGGTTACGACAATCCCAGGGGATATGCTTAGGATAATTCTCATTTTCATTACAAACCATTATTGAGGGCTTATGAGTATATACATACTCAAAGATAACATTTTTATGATTATGGATTATATCCATAAACTATTCAATTTTTGTTAGGTATTTTAAAAGTTTGGTAATTATTCATTGCAATTCATAAACTGAACTAGTTTATGATATTGTATTGAAATGGCACCCAGAAGAAGGAATGTGAACTTCTGTAATATGTATGATCCAAAGAGTAAGATGGATCATATCTTTTATGGTCCTATCCCAGAATTTAGAAGGGAAATAGTTTCCCACGTATTATCATCATATGATGAAATAGTATCATGTGTTGATAAGATGAGTAAAGAATTCTCGGAGTCCTATGTCTATGAAGGGAAGAAAGAGAAGAAAAGGTTGGAAGAGAGAAATACGGGTAAAGGGAAGAGGGAAAAGAAGAATTTTCCCATATGTTATAACTGTGGGAAGAAACACCCTAGAACTTGCCTGAAAGGAATGGAAGTTTGTTATAAGTGTGGAGGAAAAGGGAACAAAGCACGTGACTGCAAGGGTAAGAAAATGGTTTCAAATGTACAATGATTCATTTTCAAGAAGTTTGGACACTACGCGAACCTATGACCCAGTCATCAGACTATGCCACAAATGATGCTATTGGATAATAATCAAGTTATGATACTACCACAGATGAAGAGGAATGACTAGAGTTCTTATGTTTTCATTTTATAATTATTTCATTTAAGTGTTGTATCAATAATGTTGTGGAAATAAATAAGGATTGTACTACAGTACTATTTAATTAAGGATTTGAGATTTTATGGTAATATGAAAAGTGACTCCACAGCGAGTTAAATTTTTTTTAAAATTGCATGGTTTAAGGAAAGATAAACCTTAATATGGTCCTAATATTGAGGTAGTGATTTTGGAATAAGAGATGGTTGATTTTGGTAATTCAGGATGTTGCGGTGTTTTAAAAGAATATAAGAGGAAGGTGTTCACATGTTATTACCTGAAAAAAAGGATCCTCATTATGTTTAACTTCCTTGTAAATTTTGGACTATGAGTTGGGATAATATTATTTTGGATAAGTCTAATGGTTGGAATGGATTAAGTTTGAAAGGTTAGTTTTTTGGATTTTTATAAAAGGACAACCCGCAGACCGTGTGACGACCCATCGTGTTAGACAAAGCTATGGGAATCGAATCCACAACCATAGTGCAATTGGGATTTATCACCTACCATTGTGCTACATGATGTTCCAGGATGGTATAATATAGTTTCTTTACATAAAGGGTCTGATATGTAAATTATAAATTCATTATATTTGGAACCCTATACGATTAGGATAAATAGATTATTTTTTTGTTGTATTATGTTTTGGGGTGAAAGATGAGTTTTTGGTAGAAATTTATTAATGGATAAAACTCTAATTAAAATGTAAGTATATCTCTTTATGATTTTAGCCAATCTCATAAATAAATTCCTCAAAATTAAGAAAAGGAACATAGAATAAAAATGTTGTCCTAGATGGTACCTTAGATCATCACTAATTTATGGCTTTGGGATTGTTGGCCTTTTCATAGCCATGTTCTCTACCACTCTCCATCAGATAATTGATGGTTAGATATCTCTTCCATATCCATATTTCCCTACATGGAACCCTAGTATGTGTTATTTTCGGTAATCTTCATACTTTCACTCTTTATTTTAAATAGAGGCCTCATTAATACATTTTTCGATGTGGGATTTCAACTAAGATATTTTGAAACGTCAAAAAATCTGTTATCCTAAAACCTTATGTTTTGTTGAACCGATGGTATTTTAAATCATCATAGATTGATGAATTTAAGGACCTCAATTTTAAACATGTTTGTGATTGATGACCTCAATCACTACCTATAAATATTTACGTTTTTCCTCCAGTTATATGTCTATAATTTCCACCAATTTCCTCCTAATCGAGATCATAATTTTGTGGTGACCCTTTCATTTCTCTTTTCATCTTGTTAAGAATAATATTTTATTAACCAAATTTCCGATGTGGGTTTTTTCCACAAAAATATTTTCTATTTTCAACCATTATTTTCAAAGAAAAATATCAAATTGTGAGGACACAATTTGTTGAAGGAGGGTATAATGTAACACCCCGAGCTTCCATGGTACTCTTCTCTTTGAATAATACAGTAGCGTGTGTTGTACGCAACTTCGAGTTCTAACACACACCACAACCAATCAAAATAGCCGTTATGAATAGTAATACCTACTTTTTGAAATTATATATATTTTATATTTCAAAATGGACTTCATTTTTGGATTTGGAATATCGAATATATTCTAGGGTGAAATTTTGGAACTTTTTGGATAAAACTTATATTTTGATGAATTGTGAAAATTACTAAATTTTAATTAAAAACAACTTTTTTAATCGAAATAATTTATATTGATAAATTATTAATTTGAGTGGTTTTAAAGTATATTTAGAATATATTTTAACCATTTAATATAATTTTGGTCATTGTACATAATTTTAGAATTAAACTGGACATAAACAAGTGTCAATCTTTTGATAGTTATTATCTCTTAAAAACACGTTTTTTGTTTTAACAACGAGAATTAAATTTAAATTAATTTCTGCCACTTCTATGTTTTGAATTTTGAAAAATGGATTCCATATTTTGAATCAGGATTTTCATATTGTGTAAATGGGTATCATTTATTTTTAGACATTTTGAATAATTACTGTGGTAAATATTTTATTTACCATGGTTAAGGGTAAATTCGGTAAATAAGGGTTAAAAAATTATATTATAATAATACTAAATTACCCTAAAACGTGTCCTAACCTTATTGTGGGATACATGTCCGACCATGGGCATATTTTGGTCGATTTTGGGACCCCATTGAGCCACTTGTAGGTGATAGGGACACTTTATTTTAATTAAGTTAAAATAAGTACAAAAATGACATAAGCATATATCTTATAGAAAAACAATTTTTACATAGGGTTATATATGTTGGAATTTCAACTATAAATATTAATTAGAAATATAAAATGATTTCCAACATAAGGATATTTTATTTATAATTTTTAGAAATTAAATAATTTTGTTTATTTATGACACAATGATGATGTAGTAATTAACATAATAATGAAAAATTAAAATAATTGATATTATAAATACCCAAATAAATATAATTTGACACTTTTATTGAATTACACTAAATTTCTAGGTTAATATGACATATTAGGATTGATTTAATTGACTTTTTTAGAAGTAATAATTCTGTTATGAGTTTTGAAAAATGAATTATTGAATTGTGTCAAAATTGACATAAAAGAGTTTTTAAAACAAATATTATATTATTAATTGATATTAAATTCAAAAAAAATATAAGGTTCGGCCAAGAAACTTATATCATGATAGGTGTATCATTAATGGACCACATGGGGGTCTCTTGGATGTATATACTATTATTATTAACCATATAATAAAAAACTACAAAGAGACATTGTAAAAGTGAAACTAATTAACTTAGAGTTAATACTTAAAGATAAGGTTAATATAGTAACCCAAACCTGTCTAAATTCTATTGGTTGAATGTTTTGCAACCCATACCCACCTTAGCATTTAAATAATCAACTTTGGAGCAATTATAAATCTAATATGAATTTATTATAAATTAATATTTCTATCTTTTCCAAAGGTTCCCCTCACCCCTCTTATAAAAGGGCACCCCCCTTCTGATTACTTCACACCTTCAAAGCCTTTTGGTTAGGCCAAACCCTGCCCAAATAAACTCTAAAATCCCCTCACTACAACCTAGATGACTTAGTTTTATCATAAAGCCAACCTAAGGACCCATTTTGATCAAATCAAAAGGACGAACCCGAAGAAGAGGTAATGATTTCACCACCCTTTTTCAAGTTCCTTTCTTCTTCCAATTCCTCTTCATTTGTTGTTACCATTCTAAAATAATAACTCAAGTATAATATATATACTGTGATGTTATTATAAATATGGTACAACCATATTCATTATTCTATGCATCCTTTGAATATCATTTCACCATATGTGCGTATGTACGGCTTACCGTCTCCACGTCGTGGTGTAATTGTTATTCAATAAATTATTATTTGGATGGGTATAATAATGATGTTTAAATCATGAAAATAATAAATATAACATGATAATGATTCTGTATATATGATATACCATCCAATTATATATTATTTTAATGTCAAAAGAATGATATTTTCGCTCCTGTGTACGTACGGATTACCGTCTCCACGACGCGATGAGATTCATTTCCATGTTCACCATTCATCGATTAATATAAAAATATATATTACTAATAAGTATGTAATATATGACATAATAATTCTACTGGAGATATATATATATATATAAGGATTTATGTACTTACATATATCATATTCACTTACTTCTGTTCAACACTATATGAAAACAGAAACAGTGTTTATGCGTACGTACGGACTACCATCTCCATAAACAGTGTTTTCCTTTTCATATATATGTCTATTATACATATTTATATTCTAAATATATATGATATATTTATCATGTTTTATATTCATGATGTATTTAAATCATTATCTAAGTGATACAACCAAGAGTGACAAGTTAATACACGTACGATAAAGAAAGTGATTATTACCCGAAATGTTAAATTAACATGGAAATTATTAATAAATCGGTAATATAAAGTCTTAAATGAATCCTATATGATATCATAAATATTAATATGGTTCTGGTATAATTTATTAACATACTACGATCTTCGTAAAGGAGGATAAACGTACCCTCGATTAAAGGAAAGTGCAAGGTAATGGGTTTTCATCTCACTCCTTATTCCCGTGAGATTCATACCATATTGCCACCATTACCTTTTGTGTGGTGTATGTACTGCCCATAATTATATTCTTTGTGTAATACACTTTAAATTATGTGTATTTACATATTCATTGTATGATTCCTCTTTCATGGGTTGTATGTTTCATAAGTTAGCAAATTGGTAAGGGTTTATTTCGCAATCTCTTCATTATCTGAGGTTGTTTATATGTAATAATCTACTGGGATTTCCTTATCATCCACATCCATGTTTCTTAAAAATGTAATTCAAAACATTTTTACTATTTACTACAATATGTGTTAAAGTCATTTATACCCTTGTTGACTTTTATAAGTGGTTTATAATGGAATCTATCTGTCGTTTTCCAAACAAGGTCCTTTTTAACCTTTTTGACAAAATTAAGGTAATAATGTTTTTTTAACTTATACGGTGGGTGTGGTTATTCCCCGCCGTTATTACAGCTTTGAAGCTTCCTTCACAATCTTATAAAGATATTTTCAAATTAAAGGTTTTCTCTATAATTATGCGACTTTTTAAATGATTTAAAAAAGAGATATTTCTCTCAAATATTATTGATTTCATCTATGTCAACATCCGTTGATAAATTTTAAACTTGTTTCAAGTTGATTTATTACGATACAAATTATCCATATTGTATTTTATGGTTTTGTGATATTTTTTACTATGGATGAGTTATTTTTAAGCCATTAATGGTTTATGATTAACGTTTTGACATTTTGTATGTTAGTTTTAATACGAATGTTTATGTTATATTTTATCCTCTTCTTAAGATGATTGTGTTGGACTAGTGTGTTCCGGGTTGGGGACCGGTAAAAGTAAGACCTCTGGGTTGGTGTTTGGTTATTAGAGGCACTCCGGGTTGGTGTCCGGTTATTAGAGGCACTCCGGGATGGAGTCCGGTTACAGAGGCTCTCCGGGTTGGGTTCTGGTTATAGTTATCGCTTAGGTCTTGGCACGAGGCCTCGACATAGAAATTAAGGTTTGGCATCATGCATTCCATCATTATGAAAGTGGTTAGTGATATTGCATGTGATTATTCGATTAGTAGAATATCCATGTGAATAAGTAAATTGTATTATTTAATTTTATTTCTGCCATATTATGCTGAACTTCAATTTTAAAAGGGTTTTGTTTTAGTTTTATACATTGCCTTAAATGTTTATGCTTATTTATGAAAGTTACCACTGTATTGCTTACCCTTACTGAGAATTTGAGCTCACCCCTTTCTATGTTTTAATTTCCCAGGATTCCACGAAGTGTAATGTGATTGATATGCATGGTTAAGATATGGGAATAATGGCATTCATAAAGATTATTTATGTTGTTTTGTACGTCATAAAGTGAAAATGTAACATTCATGTATGTGATCTATTTTTCCAAGACTGCTAAACGGATCGGTCCTTCGGGAATTGATTCCTTGTAATCATGCCAATGTATTAAAATAATGCACCAACTTGGGGTAACTGGGGTCGGGGCGTTACACCTTATCACAAGTTTTTATGTTTATATCTATAAGAATCATACATGCCATTGTAACATACCATGACTATGAGATTTGGAAGATGGATGTATAAACGGAATTCTTTAACATGAACTTTCATGATGATTTATATATAACACAACAAGAAGGGTTTGAGAAACCAGGTGATTCCAAACAGGTTTGCAAGTGGTGAAAATCCATTTATGGATTAAAGAAAGAATCCTGGTCATGGAAAATTCAATTTGATAAATCTATAAAGGAATTTCGATTCATTAAGAATCAATGTGAGCCATGTGTTTATAAGAGGTTTAATGGGAATGCGATAATTATCCTAGTACTATATGCTAACGACATATTTCTTATTGGAAACGATGTACCAGTATTACAGTTAGTTAAGGACTGGTAAAACAATTGTTTCTCCATGGAGGACTTGGGTGAAGCAGCCTACATTCTAGGGATCCGAATCATACGTGATAGATCCAAGTGGCTTCTTGGACTAAGTCAGGGTACATCCATTGACCAGATAATAAAGATATTTATTACTAAAAAATTCAAGAGGGGATTAGTTCTGGTGTCACATGGCCTACATCTTTCTAAGAAAATGTGTACACAGACACAACAGGGGATATATATAATGAGTGTGATCCCATACGTTTTAGCTATTGGATCCATCATGTATTCCATGTTATATACCGGGATTGATGTTGAATATGCACTGAGCATGCTAGGAAGATATCAAGAAGGTCAAGGAGAACAATATTGGAAAGCTGTTAAGAATATCCTTAAGTATCTGAGGATAACAAAGGATATGTTCCTGGGGTATGGAGGAGACGAGGATCTTGTCATCAGAGGGTATGCTGGTTCTGGTTTTCCGACATATCAGAATGATATGATGTTGTAATCTAGATATGTTTTCTATCTAAATGGAGGATCTGTGAGCTAGAAGAGTTCAAATATTCTATTTGTTGTCGATTCTACAGCAGGGTCTGAATATATAGCGACTTCTAATGCAGCCAAAGAAGTCATTAGGATTCATAACATGGTCCTGGAGCTTGTTGTGGTTCCTAGCAGTAATGATCCTATCACATTGTATTGTGATAATACTACTGCAGTGGCTCTCAGAAAAGAACCAAGGTCACATCAATAGAAAAATCACATACACTGAATGTATCACTTCTTGAAGGATTTCTATTAATGGGGTGATGTTGCAGTGAGAAGAGTGTCTAAGGAAGAGAGTGTGGTAGACCCCAAGACTAAAGTCCTATCTCAGTAGAAGCATGAATATCATGTGGGGGCTAGTAGGTTAAAAGTTGTTAGCAGATGGCTCTTGACAAATTGAGATTCTGTTGGAGTTGGTGGCCTAGAACCAATTACTTTGTACTTTATTAAATAAATAAACACCTTATTACATCATGATTATTGTTCTCTGTGACAATACATGTGATAATGTCCCATGGATAATTGTTACATTAAAGGGTCATAATGGATCTCTATTATGATAAGAACTCGAAAGTGCCATAAAAAATTATTGAATATATGTTCTAAGGCCGATTGATGTTATATTAGGGACACAAATAATACAGTCCATTAGAGGTGAGGACTCATAAAACATTGAGGCACCTTATCATGGTGTGCACCCTTGGTAATACCCAGGAGGATATTATGAGAACTAGACCCGCCTGTAAGAAATTTATATTTCATAGTGTCATTGGATGTTCCAATCTGTGGATGTTTGTATTGGTCCTTGGACTTTAAGAATATTATTAATGGGTATTGAAACTCACACACTTATATGTATTTATGAAAACTGTGATGACATACTGTTTGTAGTGAGGTCGGATACATTGGTTGCGTCATGAGTAATACTACATTAACAGATAATGCGAGAAAGGATTTTTCCATTCTGTTACATAATAGAAGTAGTTCTCTCAGGCCCTTTTATAGAAATGATATAGCCTAAATAAAACTATAACCATGTAAAATATTGAGCAAGTTCAATTATGGAATGTCAATGAAAAAATAATCGAGCATATGTGACGATGACACTAGCATGCGTCCCACTTGATTCGAGATATTGTGACAAAGGGATTATATTACATGGTATGTGTTCATATGAGATGACATGTCATTTTGTCGTTAGCTTCATTCTCTATGGGTTCCTTGGCATGTTCCTAGAATAAAACCTTCGACTTTAGGAAGTCTTTGCCTAATTCTACTAAGAAAGATCCCTAGAGGGTCACACACTAACTGTGTCCATGTATCTCATATAAATATTAATTTAACAAGTTAAATAAAGATTATTCCCGACTATGGTTTAATAATTATTAAAGGATGCCACACATCATTTATTTTTACAATAGTTATTTGAGAAAATATATTGTGGGTGAAATAATATGTATTTATCAGCGAGTAAAGAAGTTACATTTATTTATGAAATAAATATCCATGACTTGAGGTCTAATAAATGTGGTGGAGGAAATAAAGAAAAAAGGAAAACAAGATAAACAAGCCATGTACATTGAATGTACATGACGTATAGATTTCATGGAAAACGAGTACACGACGTTTATTATTGATTACACACCGTTTATTTTT